>CM070591.1:0-2836250 GCA_036346355.1 Rhipidocladum racemiflorum | reverse complement strand
GGGTGAATGATTGCGTGGAAGCTAAAATCAAAATTTTAATCTACTAAAATTTCATCCCAATTCGTAATCAAATAATTGCTTCGTATTCAACAAGAACAGAATAGATGTGTTCGGTAAAATGCGAATTCCTTGAGATCTAGCTGTCAGATTGACCAAAAATTTGAACTGAAGAAACTAGATTCCAATAAGAATCTAACAAAAAAAGAATCAGCTTGATCGGACTTACGGATCAAAAGTTATGAACTCTGCAAGCTTGTTGTGATAGATTATGTTGAGAATATATCTCACCTTAATTCCCAAAAATCCAACCGTCAGATTGATGTGAAATTTAAACTATAGAAACTAGATTCATTTTCAAAACTAACCCAACAAGAATCAGCTCAATTGGATCTACGGATTAAAAATTATAAGCTTCGTAAGTTGACTATATCAATAATGATGAGAATTGATTAAACCCTAATTTCATGATTAAATAAAATCTACAAAAGATTAACGAACAAAACTTTGAGGAACACTAAATTAATGCTCTAGGAAGGTTTTGGATGGATCAAATCAAGAAGAAACTCAAAGAATCAAGATAGACAATGAATCAATCTACTAAATTGAAAAGCGGGCAACCAAAATCAGAAAATCAGTACCATAGCAAATCACACATGAACAGTAATTCGGCTAGCTGAGGAAAATATGATTTTCTATTTCTTCTTTGTCTGGTTATAGCACTCCCACAAAAGAGTACGAACCCTAATGCCTAGCCCTACATAAACAGAGGACACCTGCCCCTATTTATAATGAGCAAACCTAAAGAGTTTGTATACAGATACATGCATGCATATCCACCTGGACCAATTACATATCGCCCAACATATGCGCACAAGCTCAAAATTCACGCATGCACACGTACGGCCCACCTGCCACTACCGCGTGACTCACTCGTCTTCACGTGCACATTTCTCTAGTCCGAACATCCCGCATGACATCCTCGACCACTAGGACCTCGGTTCCCTCCTTGAATCTAGTTCCGGTCCCGTCACCGACCACGTTCGACCTCAAGCAACACTTGCACATGAACAAATCACGAAACAATATTCCAAGCATAAGTCCACGACTTGATTCAAGATCAATCCATGCAACCACTCACACGAGCGCATTACATCAAGCAAAATAATTACCATGCTATCACAAGCATATCAATTAATCATCTAAAACAATACATGCACATGCACCACATATGCCATTAGCACAACCACTTTGCAATACCAAATTCATCACCAAGCCAATTTTTCAGCACATGATTTCACAGTATGAACTGAATTATATTAATAAAGTTGAGAACTTGTATATGGATGTGTTATCAATATTGTAAATATGCGTACTAGTAACTGATCATGAGACTGGTATAGTATCCACATGGAACCTATTATTGGTATTCTGTATAAAAAATGAGGCCTCACACCCCGCGCACCCGAAGCTTGCCCGCGTGCCTTGCCCAGCTACCACGCTTGCTTGGCGTGGAAGTAAGCTCTAGCGCTCCTCGGTCACGGTAACTTGGTGGGCCCGGTCGGTTTCCACGCTCGACCGTGCAGACACGTTGATTATGCCCTTTCGCGCTACCAGATCACGGCAGCTAACACACATCACTTGCTAGATCTTTCATGTTCGGATAGAGAGCTATTTTTACAAGTTTTATCCTACTTAACTAATTTGAAAAAAAAAAAGCTCAGAGGCTAACAAACCCCCAGCAGGCATGCATGGCCCGAGCAGGCATGCATGGCCCGAGCAGGCTCGCAGTGCGCTGCAGTGCCGAGCGTCGTCCCATGGGCCCACATGTCGTCAACACCCATCCGATTGGTAGAGGCATGAACCACGCCCGTCCGGGCCCACCATCCTCGCCGGCGGCCAACGGAAAAAAAACTTGGGACACGCCGACGCAATAACAATTTTGTGAAAGCTACCCCAATCCACTGACATGCCGGACAACCCTAAGCGTTGGCCCACGTGTCATCCTGAGCCTTGGGCCAACGGTCGGTTATAATTGACGGTCGCGGCGAGGCGCAAATAAAAAGGGGGGCATGCCACTCCCACCTCTCGTCCTCCCCTCCGCGTCGGCTCCGACTCCCAAGCTGCCCGGCGGCGCGCGCGCTCCGAGTTCGAGCGTGCGGTTCGGATCCCTCGGAAGCGTGCGGCGGCGGCGGCGGCGGCGATGGCTTCTGACGGGCGCGTGGCGCGGATCGCGTCCACCATCCGCGTCATCCCCGACTTCCCCAAGCCAGGTGGGCCTCCCCTCTCTTCCCCTTCTCTCTGGAACCCTAGTGGGTGTTGCTTGCTTGCTTGGTTGGGTCGATCTGGTTGACGCCTCGTGGCGGCGGTGGCGGTGGCGGTGGCTCCTCTGACCGACGTCGATTCGCCACTCGTTCGGCGGCGGCGGCGGTTTGGGAACTCTGTGTCGCGGAAGAGGGCTAGCTGCGTAACACGAACTATAGTGAGTAAATTGGTGTTACTGCGTGTTACTAGTACGGTAAATAGAGTAAAACAATGTTGTTGTTACGAAGAAATAGTTAGAACAGGAATAATGTAAAAGCAATTACTTGCCACTCGCTGTAACAGCTAATGAATATTACAGATTTATTTTTTGTACAATTGGAAATTACCTGCTGCCTATCTGCTAGTGAACCAGCGACTTGAATTCGTTTTTTGGGGAACTTGGCTGGTCACAACCTGCAGTGTGTAGTTCCATATGAAACACTGGTCACCGTGGAGTTGGCACGTGTGCCTTTTGAAATGAGATGCCAGTTTTGCTACTACTTTGTTAGGGAAAATAATCTACATTTTTGTGTAGCAATTGTCTGTTTCTTTTAAGCATGTATCCTTTTGTTTCTTTGCGTAGGGATTTCGTTTCAGGATATCACGACGCTGCTTCTCAATCCAGAGGCGTTCCGTGACACGATTGACCTCTTCGTCGAGCGATACAAGGACAAAGGGATCACTGTAGTTGCTGGTAATGTGAAATTAAGTAGTATGTTTTCTTGGCATTAGATGCGCTTATGATAAAGAAAATCCAGAATGTAAATAATGCAATCGGGATCTTCATGTTCTCTTGTACTCACTATTCATATTTGTTGCCATCAAAACCAGGTGTTGAAGCTAGAGGATTCATTTTTGGCCCCCCCATTGCATTAGCCATAGGTGCAAAGTTTGTTCCATTAAGGAAGCCAAAAAAATTACCTGGTATATTTTCATGTTGTTTGACGTGCAGCTGCTGCTATTATCGAACAGCTATACTTCAGGGCTCAAGCTGGATGCTTTAGCTAACAATTTTCCATGTTATACTAGGTGATGTGATCGCGGAAGAATATTCTCTTGAATATGGCACCGACAAAATTGAAATGCATGTAGGAGCTGTGGAGCCCAATGATCGGGCCCTTGTTGTGGATGATCTTATTGCCACAGGTGGAACCCTCTGTGCTGCTGTCAAACTTATTGGTGAGCTCCCGTATTCAGTTCTATGCTGTATTTTGTTATTGTGTAGACACTGTCTTAAAATAATTCTCTAAATCATTTTCTATTTTGAAAAAAGATTGTTAATCACCGAAAGTTCCATTTCCTTATAACTTATATATATATATTCATGCCCCTTCCTATTCAAATTTCTCATAGTTCTAGCTTTTAGAACAAAATTGCACATTTGCATCAACAATTTTCCCCCAAGATTTGAGATAAAAAAATAGTGCATATGCATGGATGTGTGGAAGTTAAAATTCTGAAGATCATTTTATTTGTTTAGCCTTGCTGTTGACATGACACCATTTCTTCAAATTTTGAAGGGGACACATTTTCTAACATTCTAAACATCTTGTTGGATTCTTTTCCAATGGTTTTTGGTACGATGATTTAGTTACCTCAATTATACCTTGCTACTTTGCAGAGCGTGTTGGAGCAGAGGTGTTTGAGTGTGCTTGTGTTATCGAACTGTCAGAGTTGAAGGTACATTTTTCTTCCGATGCATCAATCTCCCAATTTAGATAAACAAAACATTTTCCGTATACCATGATGGAATTGTTTTCATGTACTTTTTAGGAGTTCCTATTTGTGTGTTAATAGATTCTATATTTGGTCAGCTTTTGGTAAATTATCATTGAGAGATTTGCGTCGATGTATTTACAGCATGCAACTACTTGATCATTTGCTAGGATTTCCAGTTAGCTGCCTTGAATGCTCTAGAAAATGAAAGGAGCTTTATTTTGATGTGATTCTAGGGAGAGTTTTCCACACTTGTTCCCCACTTAAATATACTAGGTTCTCTTCACCATAAAGCTCTTTCTGCTTTGCATCCTTATGCAGTTTGATAACACAGGTACCTAGTTACTGAATTTAAATCTGAACCACCAATAGTTGATTGTATATCTTTGGATATTGCTTACGGACAGCTCATGCACACTGAGATGGATACAAACAGGAAAAAATGTACCTTATGACTTGAGACCAAGGTTTCAAATTTCGTTTTCGGTAATATCTCGGAGGTTGCCGAAATCCGAAATCTCGGCGAGATCTCGGAATTTCAAATAAAATCCGGACGAAATCCAAAAATCAAATTTGAAATCCAGTCGTTTTTTAACCGGGAAATCCGAGATTTCGTTCAAATTGAAATGACCAAATAATGTCAAAAAATCTTGAAATTTTTTGCGGATGATCTTGACCCCAATTCCAATCAAATCCGGTAAAAAAAAGTCCCAAGATTTCGGCTGAAATCACCGAGATTCGAATAGGTACTGTAGCATTTTGAATTTTTTTTAGCCCAGCCGAGATTTAGGATAGGGGGGGGGGGGTCCGAAATCTCGCCGGGATTTGGATCCATGCTTGAGACTAGCTATAACAAAAGAAATATGTGCAAGTCATAACCATAAGTTCATGGCAAAAGACTTTGACTAAGCTTACCGGCATTTTTCAATACTAGATTAGCAGCCATCTCAGACGTTAGGAAATTTTCGGCTTAAAGAATCACAGTTAACATCTAGGAACAAAACCAAATTTCAGTTAGAAATGACTTAGTATTGCTTGTCATGAGAAATTGTCTTTGTTTAGTGTCCTAACTATGACATGTATTTCAGGGACGAGACAAGTTGGGCGACAGGCCAGTTTTCATCCTTGTAAAGGCGGATTAAGCAGTATGAAACAACTTATGACCTCTTGAGTTGCTCCCATTGATGTTTCCTTTCTGGAACTATACTGGAAGCAGCAAAGATATTCCATGTTACTATGTTAGCTTGTTCCTATCTGGAGCTCCGCAATAAAAGTCTCATCTTTAAATTGTAAGCGCATGGATTATTTGGGAATGTAGTCTTTATTGTTGGTCCTTGTAATACGTGGCTTATTTCTGTCAGAAACAATGCAAGTTATTCATGCCAATCAAAGATAATCCATATTGGAGTTTGTTGCTGTTGTTAAGCAATATTATGTTCCTTCTTTGTTGGTACAACTTTTCATGACCGAAAATCACCGACGCATTTGTGGTTGATTTTTTGGAGATGGCCTTCATCATTGATATGAGGAGATTATGTGGGGCTAGTGGTGCTGGTGCTTAGAATTTTGGAAGCACTCATGGATGCTTTTCTTCTGTGACCATTGAACATATTTTGGTTGAGGATTATGCTTTTTAGTTTGATGTGTGCTTATGCCTTTTGCCATCTTCTTTGTCCCAATCAGGTCATTAATTTTGCATGTGGCCATGTCATGCTGTTGATCATACCAGTATGTGGCTTGAAATCCTTCACACAAAATTGAACTTGTGAAGACAAATTAGTTGATCAGGCGATGGGGATCTTGACTAAGAATATTTACTTGAAGCATTATGATTTAAGCTATGGCACTGCATATCTGTTCTTGGCTGTAAAAGAGTTGGGGTACCATTCAGTGATGACTGATGAGCAGCCGGCCCATGCATCATGCTATAATTAGACTGCCCTACTTAACTGTGAGAAGGTAATTTTGGAGGATATTAGAATATGAGTATCTTTGTGGCCAGATAAAAGTTAATTTCTTTGTGGGCATCAGCAATGGTATATATGTATTTGTAGTATGTTCGGAAACTGGACACGGAAATGAGAGCGGACGCCGGCCGTTTCACGGGTTGTCGTCCACGAGAGTAAATGTGACACAAGGGTTTATACAGGTTCGGGCGCTTAAGGAAGACGCCCTACTCCTGTCGGTGTGTTCCCCGGGGGGGGAGTAGAGGGATGTCTCCTTGTCCAGATTCCCTGAGGGATGCTCCAGTTTTTTGGTTTTGCATTCAATGAGAGCTCAAGTTACATGAGGGGGTTACAGTGAGTATTTATAGGTGAGAGGAGCCGCCCAGATCGTCCTCGAGTTGTTGGATGAACAGTTACTCCCGTCGGATTTGGATTCTAGCAACGAATCACCGGAGGCGATCCCGATGCTAATACCCAAGCCCAAACGAGACAACTCTACGACTTCCAACGACTCGACAACAACCCCGGTATTCCCCCGGTATGCGATCCGAAACTCGCCCAGGATCCCCACATACCGGTTCCCAATGCTATATCAAACATCAATTCGCACAAAGGGGCATCGAGCCCCCAAGCTCACTACCAGAGACGCAAGAACGCGGAAGCAAACAAACGCACCACACGGCACAAAGAGGCCCAACAAAGACAACCAACAAAACGACCAAGCGAAAAGCAGACGCGTTCCATTACAGAAATAAAGGTAGCAGCTGTTCACAAAAGTATCACCCACTACACTATACAACAAAAGTAAAACACCCCGGAAGTGTCATGCCCTGAACACTCTCAAGACGACGCCGACAGCCTCTACTACTCGGTGCCCTTGGCCACCGATAGGCAAGAGGGGCAAAACTCGCACTCGTGGATCCTCACCTGCAAAACCACAAACAGAAGCCTGAGTACGGGAGGTACTCGCAAGTCTTACCCGTGGTCCATATATGACCGACTCCAAAGGAGATGCATTTGGCGGTAGCAAGGTAAACAGGCTTAGGTTAAAAGTGCGGAAATGCTTAACTTTGTTTCAATTTTTGTCATCTACTCAAGTTTTTCTCAATATAGCTAGCAGTTGTAACAGCACCTACTTCTAACAGGATATTGTGATTAACAGAATGTAAAGCAAGTCATCTCATATCAAAATTTAGCTCAAGCCCAACGGCGAGCTGCAAGTTCAAGTTATTTACTACGCAGAAGAAGTTCAGATCAAGCTTGCTCATATCCGAGAGCGCGGCAATTCGAATCGCTTAGTTAACCCTGCAGGGAAGCATTGATCGCACGACACTTACCACAAGGGCCTAGTGTCAACCCCCTCCCAATCATACCCAATCGCCAAGGCCCTCCTCTGTGGCCCAAAACCTAGCACCCTCGAGCGGCCCCAAGCCCGGCTTGGCGCTCGAGAGTCGGCCTAAGCCTGCGCCCTCAACCACGTCCAACCACGAGAAGTTCACGGTCCATCGATTCCGTATGAGAGAAAGAGTGGCTTACCGTACCATAATCGGGCATGCGACCAACCGGGGTGTACTCAATCGATTCCACTTACGGATCGGTCCTCAATCGACACAGACGGGCTACACATTTGAGTCTCCATACCCAAATGAACCAACTCCCGCTTGGTCCACAATTCATTTCTTTCCAAAACCTTTCCCAATTCCAAGTCCAACATAATGTAGTATGTGTGTATTAATAACAACCGCAAGTGACAGAACCCTCCGTCACTTGGCCCAAACCCTGACATCTAAGCATTCTAAGCACGGACTCATTAATACCCATAGTCTAGCTCAAAAGGAGGTATTCGGCGAATACAAGGGGTACGTGGCAAAGAAATAGGATCTATTCCTATCCCACATGGCAATTCCTAATGCAATACTTAACATTTCAATTAATCACATTATTCTCAAAAATAACGATACATAAGGATAAACATGCTTAGGTGCTTGCCTTGCTCTTCTGCTGGTGGGTCGGCAGCGATCGGCTCTCGGCGGTACCCTCGATCACCATGGCGTCAGTCTCCGCGGGATCGTTCTCTACACGAGTACAATGCATAATGAGATGCATGCCATGCGAATGAAACGAACACAAAAGGAAAACCCCGACGAAACAACGCGACCGAACAGGTTAACGATACCGGACAGACTAGCCTAACCCGGACAGTCCGGTTATTTGATCCGGACAGTCCGGATAACCCGGATACTCCGGACCTTGTGTCCGGATACTCCGGCCTAGGGCGGACACTCCGGACTGGTCGTCCGGACACTCCGGACCTGGCGAGTTTTATGAAGGGAATATGCCCGAGAGGCAATAATAAATTGTTTATTATCTTATTCCATGTTTATAATAGATGTTTATTTCTCATGCTAAAATTGTATTAACCGGAAACGTTGATACATGTGTGTGTAATAAACAAACAAAAGGTTCATAGTAAAGCCTCTCTTTTAAACTAGCTTGTTGATTAACTGATGATCAAGGTTTCCTGATCATGAACATTGGATGTTGTTAATAACGGGGTCACATTATTAGAAGAATGATGTGATGAACACACACCCAAGTTGGTATAGCAAATTCGATCAAGTCATTAAAGTTTGTTCTTTGTCTTGAACATATACAAAATAGCTCTTTTCCTTAGACCATGAGATGATGTCAATAACTAACTCAGGAAGAGTACTTTGATGACATCAAACGTCACTCCGTAACACGGTGACTATAAAGATGGATTTGGGTACTATGAAAGTATTAGTTGAGGCTCATGCATCAAGAGTGGGATTTGTCCATCCGGATGACGGAGAGATATACTGGGCCCTCTCGGTGATATCACATTGACATCGCTTGCAAGCACGTGACTAGGTCACAAGAATGTCATATCACGGAACGAGTAAAGAGTACTTATCGGTAACGGGATCAAACTAGGTATAGTTGATACCAATGATCGGATCTCGGATAAGTAATATATCGCGAGACAAAAGGAATTGGTTATGTTGGTTTTGGTTCACACGATCACTAGTTCATCGTTGAGTAAGTGGGAGTCATTATGGATCTCGAGATCCGTGATGATTATTGATCGAGAGAGGTGTCTTGATCATGTCCATTTTATTCACGAACCGTAGGGTGACACACTTAAGGTTCATCGACGCTTTTGAGTGGATACGGAACAGGAGAAAAGTTTGGACAGCACCGGAATAGTTTCGGGATATCAGAACATTCACATGAAGAGAATGGAGAGTCCATTCACATGAAGAGAATGGAGAGTCCATTCACATGGAGAGTCCATTCACATGGAGAGAATGGAGAGTCCATTCACATGGAGAGTCCATTCACATGGAGAGAATGGAGAGTCCATTCACATGGAGAGAATGGAGAGTCAACTCACTCCTATAAAAGGGAGGGTGGAGCTCCTCTCTCATGACTAATCTCCATGACCCTTTGGTTGGTCTTTTCTCCTTCCTCCTGCTGTTCCACCTTTCAAGCAGTAGCTTAAGCGAAGCGCTGCTAAAACAGTTTCTCCACCACCACCACTAAGTCGTAGTGTTGTTGGAGTTTCCCGTGGATCCTCTACTTCCGCTGCCTACCGGATCGAGGATTGGAGGTCGTCGTTGTTCCGTGCGTGTGACCAAATGCGGGCTGCCGTTTGTGGCGCTCATCTTCGCGACTTTGAAGTCGGGCGTGTACCTCTACTTCAACCACGTTTGTTTGCGGGAACGTTATTCCCGCTTTCGGTCTACGAGGGTGAGTCCTTCTGAAACCGTTTGCATGCATCTCCTAGATATGATCTTGGTGTTTGGTTGCATTCGTAGGAAAATTTTTGTTTTCCATGCTTCGAAACCCATCATTTTACCCAATAACTCGACGGATCGAGGTGCCGCCAAGTCCCACGGCATCGCGGGGACCCGACCTATGACATTCCCACACGCGGCAAGGCCGAGGGAACTTCAAGCTAGCTAAACCTCGAGAAAACGACACCCAACTACAAAACCACAAGCCGACTCTAATCGGCCCATGGATTGGCATTACCACTACCCGATCTACCTTACTAGTACCCACATTCATCAATCCAAGCCCCAAACCAACCCCAGAATCACTACACCCAAAACCCTAGAGCTCAAGATTCAACTCCAAACCTCCCAAACCCAAACCTAAGTCCCAAACCCACCATGGACGACCCTAAGACTCAAGAACCCTACGAATCAACCCCCAATAAGAGGACCTACCTCCAAGTGGGACGGAGGAGAGCAATGCCGGGTGGAGGAAGGAGGATGCCGGCTTGAGGAGGAGTTCCACGGGATGGAGGAGTCACCGGGGAGGAGTCACTGGAGGACACCGGCCGATGGAGGTCGCCGGAGTGGAGCTCGAGGTGGAGGGAACGCACGGGATGGGTAGAGGACAAGTGGAGAAGAAAAGAAGGGAGTGAACCCACGAAATGGGACTTTTATACAAAACCCCCCCGCAAATACCGGACACTCCGGATGCTAACTCGGAGACTCCGGGTTGGGGTCTTCGGTAACATTAACCCGGACACTCCGGACATTTAGTCCGGACACTCCGGGTTGAGGCGCTCGGTCAGGTTAATCCGGATACTCCGGACAATATGTCCGGACATTCCGGGTTATGTCCGGACATTCCGGGTGTTGATCCGGATACTCCGGATGTCCCAGAATTTTTGAAACTTGGGGCCCTGACAATAGGCACCCAGCCTGTTACATAAAAATACCATTATACCCCTACTAGACTAGACTAAGTGGGGGCATCTTAGTGATTCTGGTGGGGAGGTAATGGATCCCACGGGATTATCTCGAGGGAGTGGACCCCTGACTTCAGGGCCCCACAGGGGATTTGGTGACATCACTCAAGACTTCCCGTTGGGTACGCGCCCCTGAGGAGGACGTAATTCTCCCGCGGGGTGTGCCCACGAGGTATGCCCCCGGGGAGGCGTAGACCCCTCGCGGGACATGAGAACCCTCGTGGGGTATGGGATCTCTCGCAGCAGTCTCACGGAGTATGAGAGGATCTCCCGTAGCATTTCGGTGACGAATCCCGGTGGGCGGGCACCACCCGCCTTGGAGCATGACGCCTCCCCTTGGGAGGCGGTCAGTTTTCCTCCTAGCGTGGACCTCACGCGGGGTACAAAATCTTGCCTCCGTGAGCTGGTGAGTTTATCTCCAACAGTATTATTCCAAGTAGCGGTTTCTGCCTAGTAGCTTTTAAGTTCTAAATCAGTCACTGATGCTTTCTTCTGAATGTCCCAATCGAAGATGCCTGATATTGTTTGACTTCAAGATTGTTACCGATTCAGGATATGGTTTTGTGATTACCTATCTCTTTATGGTTGACCTTGAGCTATTTTTATTTAATCTCTGATTTCTAATGTGTTCCATTTTCTTTTCAAAGTCTCATCTGTTTACTTTGATTTCTTTGCCTTGAATTAACTAATGAATGCCCATTCTTATCAAAAGAAATTTTTTGGCTGGTTGGTGGGGGTGGGGGTTGGTCTACCCATCAATCTTCATATTTGAAGATAAATTATTATGTTGCCATTGATACCTGCATAGTTTTTAGGATGCTGTATTGGTGATCAAGTCTTGATATATCTTTGCTTAGATGGTACTGGATGTCTATATATCCCTGTATAATCTCTCTTCATATATGTTTTCTTTTTCACTTATATTTCCTTGTAGTGACAACGATGGAGTTTATGTGCTGAGATCAAGCAGTTCTCACTTGACCGAACATCAAAATAACTACTTTCCACATTAAAGCAGAGGATGATTTAGGAATATTTTATTAAGTCAATTGGATGAGAAACTTTATTGCCCAGTAGTAGAGATGTTTGATAAAATTGATTATATACCATCGAATAACTCCCTTATTCATGATATAACATTGAATAACTCCCTCTTCATTTTATGCCATCAGGTTTTGAATTTTCTTTACAATATGCCATCGCCCTCACTTCTCCGGCCATGTCCCTCTGTTAAGCCATGAGAAAAGACCATTTTGCTCTCGAATACCACGATTCACTCCATACCATTGTGAAGTGAATGTTGTTCTATTCTTTGCCATCACTGGGACAAGGGGCATCAATTCCATGCATGACAATTAATGAAATTCAGTGTCATGGAGTAAAACGTGATATTCAAGGGCAAAATTGTGGCGACCCGCATGATTAACAAAGGGTAATTAACAACCACTGTGTCATCACCCTAAGCTAATTACGCGGAGTCTCAGTATAGTGGCCAACAAAATAGCGGGAGTACCGTTGTTTTGTCGACTACTACGCTATGTTCAGAATGTTGCAGCAGAACAATAATTAGAGACTGGATGAGCATAATATATTACAATCCAGAAGCCACACTGGGCTATGAGTTCAATAATTTACATAGAAGTCCATACACCACCAAAATTATATTACAACTCCAAAATACCCTGCGAACCGCCATCTATCAGACGACGGCCTCCTAGTGACTCTACTACTCCTGGTAGTAGTCGTAGACACTCGGGTAGTCGTCGTCCGCCGGTAAGTCCTGGTCCTGCGGATCACCCTCGCTCCACGCCTCGGTGGCCGGTCCATATAGTTCACCTTCTAATCAAGGGGATATTTAAGCAAGAGTGAGTACGGAGTACTCAGCAAGTAATAATAGAATGCAATACATGAGTTTTTCCTTTCTTTTCCAAATCCAACTTACCTCCTCCCGAAATCTGATTTTTAATTGGAAATAGGTTTTTGATTTTCTTTAAGAGTTGGCAATTTTAATTAAAAGAACTACTAACACCTGTTATGAGACAGACTTAGCTTCCGTAGCCTCCAATCCAGGAGACAGGCATGAATTCATGATTTTAGACCCTGCGCAGGTTTGTACCACTTTACCCATAGCAACCTCCAAGGAGAGGCTCCAGAACGTTTATCACTAATCCAGTAATTGTGATCTTCACCCTGTTACTCGAGTGGGGGATCCTCTCAAGGCCATCCCACTACGCTCGCAGCTAACAGTTGTACCCCAACATATGTGGCAGTACTTTCCTGGCTTCAAATATAGCGCCATTATGGGCAACTAAGTCGCCACTTAGTCCCATCTCACGCAGTCTCTCGGGTCTTAGAACCGGATTTGGTGCCCTAGTAACTACATAACCTCCATTGCAAAGATCACAATACTCTCATAGGACAACCTTTTACATTTGTTTGCACACACTATGGTTGATACTGAGATACGGCTCATTTTTCAAGTATTAGTTGGTTAATCTTATATGATACTTATGTAGAGGACCCCCCGGCCTATGTCACCTTCTCATCGGCATCCTCTACCCACCATATTAACTCAACCCAGTAATTAAAATAAGCACAGGCCAACTGCTCCATCAGTCATCCTGGCCAACACATTTTTCCATAATAAACTAATTCATTCCCAACTTTCCTTTCTTCTCCACACCAAGATCCACAACCATTTTCATCCTCCATTTCAAAGTTTATAATTCCAATTTATATATATAAGTTTTTTAATGCATGGATGGTATTGTAATGATATGAAAATTCATTAAAGCATTTTAAGGAAAGATTTTCCAAAGGATGCTTGCCTGGAGTAGTACTGATCAGTACGTCCTCGCACGAATATGGGAGATGATGGTCTGACTGATTCTGGTCGAGTCCTGACAGATTACCAAGGCATTAATTCTATGACACTGCCCAAACTCCCTTTCTAATCTAACCCATTAATTTACCCATAGTATTAGTACTTTAGCAATCAAGTATCACAACAATTCAATTATACCAGATTTAACCATTTACAGATTTTAGTTATTAACTCGGGCTTTTAGAAATTGAAATAGCATTTTTCCTACGATTCAGATACGGTCATTTTAGCCTACGCAGATGCACGAGAGGATTAGATTACTTATTTTCCTATTTTCTTCTCTTTTCTTTTCTCTTCTTTTCTTTTCTCTTCTTTCTTTTTCTCTTCTCTTTTTCTTTTCTTTTCTTTTCTCCTTTCTCTTTCTTTTCTTTTCTTTTCTTTTCTCCTTTCTCTTTCTTTTCTCTCTGTTCCTCTTTTCTCTCCTCCTGGCCGAAGGCCTCTCTGGCCCTTCGGTTTCTCCTCCCTAGCACTTCTGGGACCGAGCTCCCCTGGCTCGATCTCTTCACCGCCGCCGCTCTCCCCTGCAATCCCCCCTCGCTGCAATCCTCCTCTCCGCCTCCTCTCGGCTCCCCTCCAGCACCCGACCGGCTGGCGCAAGCGCCGCCGTCGCCTCTACTTCTCCCTGTTCTCCCCACTGCTTCCCTCTGCGCCCTACTGCCGAGCGACGCCTCCTCTGCCATGGCCGGCCCTCCCCGGCCTTCTCCTCTCCCCGAATCCCCTTCTACTTCTCTACTGTCATCCCCCTTATTCTCTTTTCTAATGCACACAAGAACAGGTATTACTTGATCTATTGGTTGCTTCTTTTACCGAATGCTTTTCCTTTTGATTTTCGCAGCTAAGGCTAGAATAAGAACAGATATTACTTGATCTAGTTGCTTACTCCTTTTGCTGGTTGTTTCGATTTGGCATTTCTAGTTTGCATGATAAGAACAGAATGCTACTATTCTAGTTGGTTTTCGTTTTCTACTTAGATTTCGCATCTAGAGTTAAACGGTAAGAATAGATACTACTTGGTCTGCTGGTTCTTGCGTTCTACTCGTTGCCTTCGGTTTTGCTTGCAAGTTTTGGGGTCAATGATGTGGAGTTCTAGCGGGACGGCAAGATCAAGGTCTAGCAACCCTAGAACGAAGCTGAGACTACAAGCTATTCGATCTACTCAGTGTGCACTAAGAAGTAGCTTGCTACTGTGAAGGCTGTGCACCTGAAGCTTGGTGGGGTTCGGTTCTGGGGAAGATGGTGTTGGTGCTGTTCGGTTCTTGAGACCCTTCTGGATCCTGCTCGGTTCGGTTCACTTGATCTTGGGGATCTCCTTGTGGTTCGGTTCTTGTGGATCACCGGGTTCGGTTCGTCTCGGGGATCTCCTGGTTCGGTGCTTCTTGTGGCTTGCCTCCTCCTCCGGCTTCTGGACCTTCTCCTGGTTCCACCGGATCTTGGGGACCTTCGGCTTCGGCTCCTTCTTGCTCCTTGCTCTCTTGCGCTCTCTCTCTGGACAATATGTGCTGGGCGTGTGTGTTCTGTTGGTTCTCTGGTTCGGCTGGGAGTGAAGGAAGGCAAGAGTGTTTGCTTGCTTACTTAAGAAGGAGAAGAGGGAGTGAGTCCGGCCTGTAGCCATGCTCACACCCTGGCGTCTTGGGAGTAGTGCTTGGCTGAGAAGCTGCGATGGTTGCTGGCTTTGAGCTGGCTGCGCACTGGCTGTGGAAGAGTCAAGGGCACAGGAGTGTCCAATGGGTATTGCAATGGCTCCCTTGGTTGTTCACTGGACAATGCAAGGCTTCAAGGTTTTACTGGTTGTTCAAGGGATAAAACGCTGTCTCTGGTTGCCTAGAGGATAAAGCACTGGTTCAATGGTTGCCTGCTGGGTAAATCGCTGCTACGGATGCCCGCAATCCGAACAGGTAAGCTACGGGCTGCCGAATGATGAACCGATCTAGCGAGAGGTACCGATTCAACCCCTACGGGTCTGGTATCTCGGTGATCAATACCTTCGCCTGCGGGTCTGACGGCAACCTCATTCTATCTCTATTCGCTCTATTCGCATTTTTAAATTCTTTTGCAATCCGGTTAAACTAATTAGCAGTTGATTAATTAGTTGAATTAGCAGCTTGATTACTAGATAATCCTATTGCTTACTCCCTCTAATTACCCGGGGCACTTCAAAAATGCTCTTTTGACATGGCTTAATGGAGGGGCATGGACGGAGAAGTGATGGTGATGACATATTGTAATGAAAATTTGGGACCCGACGGCATAGAATGAAGAGGGAGTCGCATATCGTGAAGAAGGGAGTTATTTGATGGTAAATAATAAATTTTCTCAAGTTCGAGAAAATATTCATGTTGCTCTTCCTTTGACTTAAGTTGCATGTGTACAATGATTTTTTTATATATACATGGTTTTGGTAAACTAAATTTGCAGCAAATACCTTTCTGTTGAATGGAATTTATATCTTGAGGTACTTTTCCTTTTCTACCTTGTATATTAGATGCTTTTGTAATGGCAACGTATGAAAATTTTCGGAAGCTACATAGTTTAGTCGTAGTGACATGTGTGTTTGATTAGTTTAGCCGCCTATAAGAACAACTTTTATTAGCTAGCTGCCTATAAGAACAACTTTTATTAGTGTAGGTCAATTAATAAAAACAGCGTTGAAGAACTTATTCATATAGACGTTTTGTGTAGGTCAATTAATAAAAACCAATGAAGTTCTAAACTATCGCATTAGTGTTGTCAACTGAAGGTGACAGAAAATATCAGCACTCTTATTCTTCCTTTTGTTTTCATTCCTAGTAATGTATTTTCAGTGAATTAGAATACTTTGGATTGCGATCACTTAATATTGTCAATTGTCATGGTAAGTTACCCCTGCCTACCTACAAATCCTTCCTCACATTTACTACAACTTTTACCAGCAAGATATAAGCTAAGAACTAACAAGTTATTTGAATATTCAATTTCAAGGTTTTGTTTATTTTGTGTATTTATTTGTTTGTGAAACCTATCTTTCCTTTGTATTCCCCACCTTGAATTTTTATAATGATGTAAAAATGATAATATTACTTAGCGAAAGTTTTTTTTTTCTCGAAAACGCAAGAGAGCTGCATTTCATTTCAAATAAGAAAGGAGAACAAACACAAACTCGCGCACCCACCCACCCACCCTACTAACAGAAACTACACATGACCAAGGACCACAACGGACTAAGCGTCCGGGGTAATCAACCGAAGAAGGAGCTCTTGGAGCGCACAAGCTCCGGCAGAGCACCAAAGGCTACTCTCATTCTCAAATGTTCTTAGATCTAGAAGTAGTATTTGAAAGAAACTACATTCATCTTAAAATGCAGCTATTCTTTATAAAAGCATGATAGAGCAAGGCTACCTTAGTATAATTTATTAGTGCTAGTTTGTGCACTTAATCTATAAGATAAGGAACTATAAGAAGAGAATATCTTTTAGGATCTTCGAAAATGAAGTAATCTCACAAGCAATTTGGCTATTCCATGCTATGAAGTTGAACTTTGTGAAGTTAGAAAAAAAAAATCCATAAGTGTTTATTTGCTAATGACCTTATATTAACTTCTTCATTTCTATGCTATTAATGATATCTGGTTGGTTGCTTAGGTCTTCTATAATACATACAAATGCAATTTGGCCTTATAACATCACAGGATTCCTTGCTTCTTTCGTACAGTGACAGGGTAAGAATCATGGGCCATAAACAAACCTCATCTTGTGTCCTTTAAATCATTTTCCTTGCCAGCATCTTAGCTGTTCTTGTTTACCAAAGAGAGGCAGGAAGTCCCTTCAGGACATGAAAGAATTATATCTGATTTGCACATTGTGGTAGATCTGAGTCATGTGCAGCTATTAATTGCTGAATATATGCATTTCACTTCCTGCTGATGAGGATATCAGCATCAGATCTCCTGCAGATTCAGATTTGTCGGGTGGTGTGCAAACCTGACAACTTAATGGAGACCTACATTGTGGCTTCTATTTTGATGTTGCACATGCTCATTGATTCCTAAAACGTGCTGTAATCTGAATTTAAGATCTAAATGAGTTTTATGCAGGCCTTTGGTAATCTTTCTGTGAATGTTACCCTGGTTGACCTTCAGACAGGTGAGAATTAACAAACCATCTTCTGATAACAACATATGGAATAGATTTGTTCAGTTTTTTAATATATGTTGTGGTGGTCCATATTTCATTTAGCACTGCATTTCTTTGATGCTGTGGGCACAAACTTGTTTTTGCCATAAGCTCAGTTCAGAAAAGTTCACTGGATCGATGCAATTGTTGTGTCAAATGTCAGTGTGATACATCTTTCAGAATTCTAGTCTTTGGAGTCCTTGCGACTTACAAGTATTGAACATCAACGAGGCTTTGAGCACAAGCTGTGGGAGTTATGTGCATATCAACATCAGTACATTCAAGAAGGCGAATTCCTCGATATCTGTGGAGGAGCTTTCATATGATCATATCCCCTTTTGAGTTCTTACAACGTTCAGATTCCCTCCACCAATCCACCATGTTCGTGCAGGCCTCTCTTTGCATCTCCTACCTTTCTTTATTCCATATACCTCTCTGTACATTACTCTCTGTATCCTATTCTATTCTATTTGCTAAGGTAAACTCTTGTTATTCTGGTTCAGATATCAGACATTTTTTTGCCTGTCCTTGATGATTGAATGGTTAGTAAAATGACTCCAATCATTGAACAGTCCTCCATAGACAGGCCACATAACTGTAATCTTGGATAAGTCACTGTCTTGTCCACCAACTAGCAGTTGAAATTTTCTTGAGAAGTGCTTCTGTACTTTCCCTCCCAGTACAAGTTGTACAAATCTTGAAACAAGCGAATGGGTAAGTAATCACTATCTACTATTTATTCATGCTTTAATATTTGTGTAACTTTTAAAAAGAAAAGTACAAAGCACCTCTCAATTTTCTAATATTGTAATCTTCAGCCCTTTACATCGCCAGAACATACCTTGGTTGTTGCTAGTCGTTAACTTATCACCATACACTTCAGCCCAACCGTGGACTGCCATTTCTTTTAATCATGGTCACCTTTTTAATTTTTGCAGATGATGTCTCCTGCAATCTCTCTGATTTCTGAACAGTATAAAAGCATCTGTACTGTTGTGATGTCTTCACCTACCAAGCACCTCAAACCACACTCCACAGATCACCTCTCACCACCAAGTCCTAAATTCACACCGCAATGCAGGCCAGAGGACTGATTGCTGAGGTAGGCTGGATCATGTTTGACTTGCCGTCGCAGGGCAAGTCGGAGATAATGGCGCAGCCGCTCGGTGCCTTCCCCTCCAATGTAGAGGAAGGTCATCAGGAGCTACCTTGGTCTTATCAGGCTTCCAATCCGTGCTATTATAACTGTAATCTTAACAACAGTGTGTACAGTGACATCAATGCTAGTTGTCTTCTTGTTCCATCTGAATGTGAGGGCTACTATTTGATTGACTCAAATGAGGCCTTGGGGATCAGCTCCTCCATTGCACCAGATGTGCTGAACTTGGTCCAGGAGCAAGGTGCAACTGAGTTTCTGAATGTGATTCCAAACCATTCCCTTAATTTACATGGGAATGGCGAGTCAAACTGTTTGGATCTTGATTCAGTCGTTGCTACTAACAAAAGAAAGCATTCAGTAGAAGAAGAAATTCATGGCCAAACAAGAGTAAGTTTTGATGATCACTGATCATTGTTTTCACCAGTAATGTTTTCAGAAAGATGTTCATATTGCTGATGTAAACACTGATCGAACTGAATTAAATGCAGGGCCGGAAATGTGGAAGAAGGGCTGAATCGAAGCAAACGAAGAAAGCCAAGCAAAGTGGAGAGGAGGATGCGAGTGTTGCCATCATGAATGGAAGTACAACAAGCTGTTGCACTTCAGACAATGATTCAAATGCTTCTCAGGAGTCTGAAGATGCTGATGCTGGTGCTAGTCCGAAAAACAAGGCTCGGGCAGTCGGGCTGGACGTGGGGCAGCAGCTGATCCCCAGAGCCTCTATGCAAGGGTACTATAAATGATAATCTCTTTTGTATCTGAAGGACTAATGTTTTCCATAACTGAATGTGAAAATACTAATGCTGTTCTTCGCTTAAGCAGAAAAGGAGGGAAAGGATCAATGGGAGGCTGAAGATACTGCAGAACTTTGTGCCCAATGGAACCAAAGTATATGCTTCTGAACAAAAATGCTAATGACAGCAGTTACATGAATGAAATACTAAGGTCCAATGGCTAAAACAACAGTACTTCTTGATCTTGCAGTTAGATATCAGTACCATGCTTGAAGAGGCAGTCCACTATGTGAAGTTCCTGCAGCTTCAGATCAAGGTGAGGATTTGCAGTATTTAGTTCAGTTCAGATAATCTGAATTGTTCTGTGATGACATGCCGTTGACCAGTGTTGTCCAATTCTGCAGCTCCTGAGCTCCGATGAAATGTGGATGTATGCGCCAATTGCATACAACGGGATGAACGTTGGAATTGATCTGAACATTGAGAGATGATTCGACAGTCTCAATGGGGAAATACTGTTTGTGTTTAAGCTCAAGGAGTTTATCACTGACCATGCAATGTATTTCCTATAATCCATTTTGGAAGTTGTTATACAGTTAATCATAATTTTCTGAAGTCTGAAGGGTCATAGGGACAACAATAGCATACTGGAACAGGTCCTGAAACTTGTGAATACAATCAAGGCAACTTACATCAGAAGACGGTTTACTCCCCAAAATTTGCATGGGGAGGCACACCCTTTCAGAGTATTAGTAAAATTAAGATACAATCTTTTTTTTTTCTGGGATTTAGCAGGAAATGCAAATTTTTGAATAGTTGCAAATTCTTCTTTGTTCTCTTTGGAGCAAATATAATTCTTTCTTGTCCTGTGATCATCTGTCAATTACCTAATTTCTTATTGCTTGCATTTTAGAACATTTCAAAACCCTGATCTTTTTGTAAGAGCAATGCCTGAAACTGCATGCCAAATCATATTATCATGGATAAAATAATGTCTGTACATGACAACGTGATTGCCCCCAAACTCGGGCACTACACTTCAGCCAAAAGAATAATAACCGTAAGGAAATGTTTTGCCCCGGCTCGTGTTATATTCCTTCCAGCGTTGGATGTTCATGAAAAAAATTTCACTTACCATCCGCTGCTTATTACGACGTATTTCTGTGAATTTTCATCATAAAATATCTGCAGTTCTCCTTGCTGGTATCTTCTCCAAGCAAGACCTTGGTAAGAATAAATATTATTAATTAATTAATCAACTACTAATCGATGATAGCCCGTTCAAGCGTTGAATTCATTAAGAAATTTTACAAGCAAAAGAAAAATGATTATTTGAACAGAGATGCGATATGTTTCACAAATCATTAGCGCATTTTGCATTTGCTTAGAAACTTTATTCCGCCCCAATATATTCGTTTTTTTAGAGAGACCCCAATATATTAGTAGATAACTTCCGTGGAATAGGCCTATTGGGCCACAATTACACGACTGGGCTTGCCTGGCCCAAAAGAGCCCAAACCAAAGCCCATCTAAAATTCGCAGAAATGGAAAAAAAACCAAGAGAGTGGAATCGCAAGGGTACCCGTAAACCTACGCGCCCGTCTAGCCCTCCCACCATGGCCGCCGCTGCCTCCCCCTGCGGCGGCGCCGGCTGCGGGCCACGCTGCTCCTCCTCCGTCGCTGCATAGAAGTCTCCGGCGGAGAGGGTGGGTCTCCTATCTATCTTCGATGGCGCTGCTGCGTGCGGCCAGTACGGCGGCGCGGCCGTCGTCGCGGTTGCCGGAGGCGTCGCCATGTTCCGGGAATGCTTCCGTGCCCACCTGTTCGGGAAGTTCAAGTTAGCCGTGACGAGCAGCACGATGGTGCGGCCTACTGACTTCGTCCTCCTCGCCTTCTCCGGCGGCCCCGCCTCCAGGTCCACTTCTCCCACTTTTTCCCCATGTCTTATTAGTTTTTTTTTTTTGCAAATTTAATAATTTTTGTACTGCTCAGAGTTGCGTCCTTTGCATAACTACTGTTATGATCTTTTGAGTTGAAGTGCTAATGTATATAGTCTAGGGTGGCTCTTTAGTGTTTGCGCATGCTTTCGTTGCAAAAGGTTCGATTCTTCAATGCTTCTGCATGCTTTCGTTGCGAATGGTCCTTCAATTTACATGCTACCGGGTGATGCTTTTCATTTGGTGACTGAAGTCATTGTTGCTGCTTCGTGTTGATATATTGTTTAGATTACACTGGAAAACGGGTACACCAAGATCATGCTGGGATCAGTGCTTTTACAATGGCATGTCATGTGCTATCTGCAATTGTTAAGGTATATGGCTGATGCTGTTTTCTGTGTGACTCAAAGAGAACCTAAATAGCATGACTGAATTGCTAATTATATTCAGGGTCTCAAGGTTGCTCTTTACCAGCTGATGTCCAGTATGTTGGTACACAGTGGGAGGTACCTGTGGTTCTTCCGCTCCGTGATTGCCTGGCCCAAGAGCTTAGCCTGCTCTGTGAACTTGATAGGTACGAGGAAAACATTCACTTTTTGGTTAAATTGTGCTGGTGATGTCGTTTATTCTAACTGGTTGTTTGCTTAGTTTAAAGACGCAGCAACTTCTTGATAGGCCTTGCAGTGACATCAACAGCTTAGTTGCACCTTTTGTTGCACGGCTGAGGGTAAGTAAGATTGTTCCTTGGATGGCACATACGTACCAACCTTGAATTCCCCTATTCTGAATTGAACTGAAGATCAAACCATGTTCTTGTTCAGTGGTTTCTTTTGTAAATTGCTTGAAGGGAAGCACAAGTCCTAATCTTTACAGTTTATTATTTCCATTTACATGAAGAAAACCCGTCTTGGGATAGAGGTGGGCATCGTGTTGTGCAAACCGTGCCGGGCTGTGATGGCCCGTCGTGCCGTGCCGGCCTGGCCTGGTCCGTCTCGCCTTCGGCTAGCCCAGACACGGCCTATTGTGACGAAAGGAAAAGAGTCGGAGACGCACGGAGATGAGGCAATGGACATAAATATTAGGGGGAAAAGAAGTAATTTTATTTATCGTTGAACAGGTACAGAGTTACTGCCTCGTTAAAAACCTTACACCATTGTGTGAGGTACCCCAGATTGGGGTGGCAATGGGTACCCGTTCCCCGATCCCCGGCGGGGAATTCCTCTATTAGGGGACGGGTATGGGAAGAAATCGTCCCCTGCGGAGATGGAAACGGGGAAAATGATTCCCCCATCGGGGATGGCGGGGACGGGATGGAGAATTTCTTTCCCCGCGGGGACCCGGTTGGGGACCCGAATTTAGTTTAGTCCAATTTAATTGTTAGATTGCAAACATATTCTCTTGCCCATCATAATCACATTTTCATAAACGGGACAACATAATTTTCAATGAATGCATGCATTCTTTTTTTCCTTGCCTGTTGATATAATTTTAGAGTTAAAATGGCTATAAGAGCTCTTCTCTTGTGTGAACTTTTCGCGGGGATGGGTCCTCGCCAGGTCCCCGATACCGACGGGGGATGGGGGCGGGGATTTTCTCCCAGAGGCGAGGAAACGAGGGGCAGGGGCAGGGGCGGGAAAAATTTCATGTCGCGGGGACGGGGATGGGGAGGCACTCCCCGGCGGGGAATGCCCCCGTTGCCACCCCTACCCCAGATAAGAGAGTATAGTAGCTACGTATATATACGTAGACCACTCAAGGCCGGATAGTCAAAGTCGGCTAACGTGTTTGTGATCTCTGGATCCTTGAACTGATATTGTGTCCTATCATCTGCACGCAGTCTGAGAGACGACCTCCTTGGCTCAAGTATCTTCCCCACCGAACTGAAAGTGGCATCTGATGAGACAGTCGACACTGGAACCACAAGTATGCCCCGTGCAAAATGCGATAGTACAAGATAAATATGTTGGTGATTCTTCCACCACAAGAGCAAGATGAGTTGATTGTTCTCGTCTATGTCAAGCTCGGTCTTCACGAAAGGCATGTCGAGGTAGTGGTTGATCTCTACTCATGGATTCCACTGTGACCTACTCAGCGCTTCGGAAGACGAACCAGATGCCTTGTTTTTTACCTGTTTTCATATATTTGAAGCGGTCAAACTGTCTCGTACATGTTGCGTTGTTGAGGTAAATCTTCTTCCTTCGTTTCTGCTGCCAAACTTTTTCATAATATTTGTTGAAAACTCTGAAAAACTCGTTATAAATATGAGTATATGCCTAAAAAAAAATCAAGATCGAATGCATCACCTATTCCCTCGAAGGCGCCTTGCAAATCAGATAACAGTAGATATACGGAATTGCTAGAAAATATTTTAAAACTTTTTTCTCCATTGGTTCTATAATGGGTTGTAAGAGGCATCCTCGGTACGGAGCTCGTCTACTCGGGAATGTAAGAAGCATCGAGGATGCCGTTTGTACCGTCCAGATGACGGTCATCCATGCCATAGTCTTCCTAGGGGAGAGTTGGTGTGGATCAATGTAATAACCTAGAAAATTAACTAAGCAAACAACAATAGTAATGAGTAATTAGAGCAGTAGTTAGCGTATTTGTTTGCGAAAAGATTTAAAAATGCGAGTAGAACGAATAGAGATAGAAGGGATTGAGTCGGACCATGAGGCGAGGTATTGATCACCGAGATCTGGGACCGTTGGGATCGAGTTGGCACCTCTCGCTAGATCGGGTATCATCATCCCAAACAGCGCGACTTACTGTTCGGATTGCGGGTGTCCGTAGTATTTAGAAACCCAAATTTTTAGCCATCCGAAGAACTTCAAGAAAGAGCCAGAAGGGTAGCATGGTAACCTTGACCATTCCTTATCCTCAAGCCAGCTTGCAAGCCAAAGCGACCGGCTCATGACGGCGGCGGCACTCGTGGCGGCAAGGGAGAACACTGGCGCCACCCGTCCCTTTCCTCCTTCATAAACAAGCAAGCAAAGCATTCGTTCCTTCCCTCAGTTCCCAGTCGAACCAGAGCGCACCAACACTTTCCACTCCCAGTTCAGAGAGAGAGTTCCAGAGATCACGAAGCAAGGAGCCCGAAGCCGGAGATCCCCAAGCCAAGCAAGAAGCCGGAGGAGGAGGTCCACAAGACGAGCAGAGCAAGGAGGTCCCCAAGAAGAACCGAACCAAGCAAGAACCAGGAGATCCACAAGGAGCACCGAATCGAGCAGGAGCCAGAAGGAGTACCGCAAGAACCGAATCAACACCATCTTCCCCAGACCGAACCTAATCTCTCAGGTGCACAACCATTCTCATTAGGTAATAGCAATAGCAAACCACTCTAGTGCACTGAGTAGATCGGGCGTTCTTCGTCTCGAGAGTTCTAGGGTTGCTAGACCGTAGTCTGCCGTCCCTCTAGAACCCCTTGCATCATTGACTCGTTCAAGCAATCAAAACCGAAACCAACAAGTAAGAATGCGAAAACCAGAGAGATCAGGTAGCCTCTGTTCTTATCATTCACCATAGATGCAAACCAAAAGGTAGAAGCAACCGGTAAAAGTAGGCAAAACGAAAACGAAATCAAAGAGTAGATCTGTAGCACCTGTTCTCATCCTTAGCCATTAGGGCAAGTAAGGGAGAGAGGGGAGTAGAAGAGAGATTAGAGGGAGGATTCGGTAGTAGAGAAGGCAGAGGGAGTGAGAGGAGTGGAGAGCAGAGAAGAGTAGAGAGGGGAGTAGAAGGCACCCGGTGTCCAGGCGGCGGCCGAGGCGGCGTTGGGTCGCCAGGGAGAGAGGAAGGGGAGCACCCGGCGACGGCGATCGGCAGGTGAGGGAGAAGCCGAGCGCCAGGGAGAAGCAGAAGTTGCGATCTGGCGTGGAAGAGGAACCGAAGGGAGGCTGGGGCGGCTTCATCCAGAGGAGAGCCCGAGGGAGCTTGGGAGGCTTCAGCCAAAAGGCTGAGAGGGCAAGGCGTCAGGCAGAGGAGGAAAAAGGGAGAGGAAAAAGAAAATGAGAAAAGAAAGAAAGAAGGAGAAAAGAAAAGAGAAGAGAAGAAAAAGAAAAGAAGAGAAAAGAAAAGAGAAAAAGAAAGAAGGGGGAAGAAAAGGAAAATCTAGGAATCGGCTATTTTAAATGCGTTACTCGTAGATTAAATCACGGTATTTGAGTCGTAGGAAAAAAGCTTCTGTTTTAATTTCTAAAAAAACGCGGTTAATCAGATAGAAAATTGGTTAAACTGTAATAATTGTTCTTGCTGTAAATAAATTGAAATGTGGGTAGCTATTGGGTTCTAGTTAGTTTGACGCTGTCCGTAGAAGAATAGATTTCCATAGCAAGTTTAGTTGATGCCGTAGTAATACTTTATAATTGTCAGGTCTCGAATCGAACCCGTCAAACCATCCCCCCAGCAGTCCGAGCGAGGTCGAACACTTCAGTTCTACTCCAGGCAAGAGCTTTTTGATTCATGTTTGTTTAAAATCTTTTCAATTGATTTCTGTATACTATGTGTATCACTCTTGCATGGAAAACGTTATATTCAAATTAAAAACCTTAAATCGGATGCGGTTGAAACTGTATTTGAGAAAATGGAATGGGTTTGGTGTCATGTGACACGGAGAGAAATGGATTTGGTCTGTTCACGGAATGATCCGTGGTCGTATTATTATTATGGTGGGTAGAGGCGCCAATGAGAAGGATTGTCATCGGTGGGGCCTCTACAGAGGATAGAATATAAGGAATTACAAACTACACTTGGGCATTGAGCCGTAATTGCAGTATCAACCATAGTGTGTGGAAACGGTCAGAAAAGGTTGTCCTATGAAGGATTTAGATCTCCACATTGGGTAAGTGTTATATGGCGTACCCTGGGATATCTTAGGGAGGCCCGTGGGTCTGAGTCCACGGAAATGGCGGTATATTTGAAGCCACGGGTAGAGTTACTGCCGACGACTGACTGTCGGAGTACAACGGTTAGCCGCGAGTCGTTGAGACTGCCTAGGGAAGGAGTTCACGACTCGGGTAACAGGGTTGGAGATCTATTTACGGATTAGTGATAAACGTTCGGGGCCTCTCTCGAGGAGGGTCACTATGGGTAAAGTGGTACAAACTGCTTGATGTTAAAAATCATGAATTCATGCCTGTCTCCTGGATTGGAGGCTACGGAAGATCAGTCTGTCTCATATACAAGTGCTAGTAGGCAAGTTTAAAATAAAATTGCCCAACTTTTAAAGAAAACCTAATTTAAATAAAAACCTAAGTTTGAAGGAAGGAAAGATCTGTGGAAAAAGAGAGGAAAATTCATGTCATTATGTTGCTATTAGTGCTTCTTTGAGCACGTTGTACTCACTCTTGTATAATCCTCCCTTGCTTAGAAGGCGAGCTTGATGGATCCACCGTTGAGGCGTGGACTGAAGGCGAGGAGCAGGATCAGGAGCTTCAGGAAGATGCTTATTACTACTACAATCAAGAGAACTAGATGATTGAGTAGAAAAGATTACTTTTGGGGCCAGTGCGTCATGGGATGAGACCGTTGTAATATAAATTTTGTTGTACTTGGAACCAATGTCTAATTATGTAATGGACATGTAAGCCATGCGTGGCTGGAAGGTAATATATTTGATTCGATCTCTAATTATTGTTCTGCTTTGCAATATTCGATCACGGTATGGTACTGACAGTCTTGGACTACCCGGTACTTTGCTAGCTACTATATCGAGATTCGAGTGATTAACATAGGGTAATGCCAGGTGGAGGCTAATTACTCTAGGTTAATTACCCGGTCGCTTCTGTGTGGTATCGAGCAATGGTTACGAGAACCACGCATTAAATAATAGAGATCATTAAGAAATTGAATAAAAGAGATCTCTAGCTATATGGCACTAGTATAGTAACCTTGCCTTTATCAACCGCTAAGTGTTAAGTTTGGTTTAGCTACCTTCTTAAATTGACCATCAATATTAACTAGACCCCTTTTAAGGGGATAGGGAAGCAAGTTAGATCCTTGTGGTAGTGGGGTCTTGTGTGGTAGTTGTGGTAGAAGTTCTTTTGTGTAATCGACCATCTGCATTTGTATCTTAGCATTACATATCCTCATGGATCGATATCATTGTAGCATGACATATCATGTTAACTTATTGCTTGCATGGATAACTAGTATGACGAGTTACTTTCATGGCATCGATTCATATGTAAGCATTTTAATTCTTACTAGTATGTTTAGGAGGCCTTTGCATGAGCATGTTAACTTTCTGTCTTGCATTGCCGGTAGTAGAAAACCAGATATGCATTTGTGGTGTCTTGATATCTATCTAAGTATCTAAATAGTGAATCTGACGCATAGAATTAGGAGCTAAGGACTAGGAAACGGACCCGGACTCGTAGTCCGTGGCGGTTTTGGGCACGGGGTCCATAACGTGACTCGAGGCGTGTAGACCTCGAGGAGTTCTCGGCGCTCAGACACCGAGGGTTGTTTATCGTTTTTCTTCAATAGACAGGCGCGACTCAAGGCGCGTAGACCTTGAGGAGTTCCTAGTGCTCGGACACTAGGATTTTTATCGTTTTCTTATTTGCATCTTGATGGTGTTTATGTTCTTCAGTAGCTATAGGTGCGACTTGAGGCGCGTCCTCAAGGAGTTCTTGGTACTCAGACACCAAGTTTTTGTCGTTTTCTTAAATTGCGATTTATGGTTCTTATTCTGAGAGGGTAGATAGATAGTAGTTGTAATTCTGAAATGGAGTGACGATTGAGAGCGAGCTTCTCAACTTCTTATCTCATTTCTTAAAAACTTGGCCTTAATATCTACTAACTACAATGACACCCCTTATCTCAACAAAATTGAATGCTTGTAAAAAGTTAAGTTACCCTTGCACACTTCTTCCCTTTGAAAATAATTGCTGTTCTTCAGGATATCCCTTCTTTCCTTAGTTATATCCTTAGTTAAATATAGGAATGACATTCTAAAGACCAATTGTTGTGTCGAAGATAAGTGATTAATTCAGTTGCGCTTTGGGTTGGTCTCTTTCGCAGGATGTCGGATCGTGAGGTGCTTGAGCAGAACCTAATCCTTCGTTTAGGAGCCATCCAAGATCCACCAGAAGAAGTAGAACCACCCCAAGCACAATTCCAAGACCTAAATCAGCCATTCCCACCACCATCCAGACAGCCAACACCCCAAGGAGGCTTAGCTAATGTAGCTAGGGCCCCCGAACCCCCAGATCAACTAGGAAGAATCCTCCGACACTTCCAAGAGAGCCAAAACCACCTGGTGGAAACTCTATTAACCAACCTAGTCCCTGGAGGTCATCCTCATCACCCTAGAGGTAGAGTAACCTTAGGTGAATTCCTGCAAACCCGCCCACCTACCTTCTCCCAAGCCACCGAACCACTTGCAGCAAATGATTGGCTCCGAGAAATTCAGAAGAAGTTGAATACAATAAATTGCACCGATCAGGAGAGAGTGCAGTATGCAGCACATCAGTTAGTGGGACCTGCTGCAGTTTGGTGGGAAAATTATTGTGAGGCTCGTGTAGAAGAACCACCTGTTACATGGGCAGAGTTCACAGCTCAGTTTCGTAGTGCCCACATCCCCACAGGAGCATTGGATGTTAAGAGGAGAGAATTTTGGGATTTAACTCAGGGGAACAAAAAGATCACTGAATATTTGCAGAAATTCAATGAGTTGTCACGATATGCCCCGGATGAAGTGGATACAGATGCTAAAAAGATATACCGTTTTAAGAAGGGAATGAATCCATATATCAGAATGTTGTTGTCCACCCAGGAGATTACTGAGTTCCAAAAACTAGCAAACCGTGCCATAATTCTAGAAGATGAGCATTCCCAGATGAGTGAAGAGAGGAGGAAGAAGGCTAGGTTTGATGTCCGTCCAAGCTTTCCTAGTCAGCCTAGATCATTCAGGCCTCCTCCACCAAACAAAAACATAACTCCAAGATCAAGTGCAGCTCCACCAGTTTCACACCCAGTGCCCTCCACCTAGACCGCCTCAAGTGTTTGGTGTGGAGGACCGCACTACCTCACCAATTGCACCCAACCACCCCTCAATTGTTTCAATTGTGGAAGAGAAGGACACAAAAGAACCAGCTGCCCCTACCTAGCCACCCAAGCAGGACAGAGCAGCACAGGGAGACCTCAGAGTCGTCCACCCATGGTAGGACGTGTTCCAGGGAGTGCCACTGCTACAACATCGCAAGGATCTGCTCGTGGAGCATCCAAGTGTGGGTTCAGCCCGTTTGAACAACATCTCAAAGAGCAAGCGGAGGAGCCACAGATGTGGTCACCGGTAAGATACCCATACCCCATCTGTTGGCACTATTCTATTTGACCCTGGTGCAACGCATTCTTTTATTTCTAAAGGATTTGTGGATAGGAATAAGTTAGAATGCTGCCCTTAATGTCACCGTTGGGAGTCAATACACTGCGCAGGTTAATTACAAGAACCTCAATTAGAAGAAACCAGATGATCGAGGATACTAGACACCCCATTCCTTGCAAATGCATGTTATCAGTCTAGAGGCGCTAGATGTAATCCTGGAAATGGATTGGCTAGCTACCAATGGGGTTAACATAGACTGCGAGCTTAAGACTGCGTCTATAAGAACCTTTGATGGGAGTCGTATTATATATCAGGGAGAAAGGGCCAAACAAACCCAAAACAGCCCCAAACTCACTCTGTTGTCCTCAAAAGAGTTGTCCCTTATCCCTATAGTTCAGGAGTTCCCTGATGTATTTCCTGAAGAAGCGCTGTGCATGCCGCCTGACAGAGAATTGGAATTTTCCATAGATCTTGTTCTGGGAACCACTCCTATCTGTAAAAGACCCTATCGTATGAACCCACAAGAATTGGTAGAATTGAAGAAACAATTGGAGGAATTGGAAAGCAAAGGGTTCATTAGGGAAAGTGTATCACCTTGGGGAGCCCCGATTCTCTTTGTGAATAAGAAAGATGGTGGACTAAGGTTATGTGCGATTCTGAGGATCTTAACCGAGTCACCATAAAGAACAAGTACCCTCTCCCAAGAATAGATGATCTGTTTGACCAACTAAGAGGTGCTTGTGTTTTCTCCAAAATTGACTTAAGGTCTGGTTACCATCAAATAAAAGTGAGGCCAGAAGATATGGAGAAAACTGCTTTTGTATCTAGATATGGACACTATGAATACACAGTTGTTCCCTTTGGATTAACCAATGCACTGCCATATTCATGAACACGATGAACAAGGTATACATGAAGTGCTTGGACAAATTCATTGTGGTATTCATAGATGACATACTTGTATACTCTAAAAGCAAGGAAGAGCATGCAGACCACCTTAGAAACGACTCTCCAAACCCTCAGAGAAAACCAGTTGTATGCCAAATTCAGCAAGTGTGAATTTTGGCTAAATCAAGTGCCCTTTTAGGACACATAATATCCGGAAAAGGAATAGAGGTAGATCAGGATAAAATTGAAGCCATTAAGTCCTCGGAAGCACTCCAATCAAAAAGAAGTCGAAGTTTCCTTGGATTAGTGGATACTACCGCAGATTCATCAAAGGCTTCTCTCAAATATCATCTCCCATTACCAAGCTCTTAAGAAAGGACAAATGATTTAATTGGACCGAGAAGTGTGAAGAGAGTTTCCAAAAACTCAAGCAGTTGTTAACCTCTGCTCCAAGATTACTAACCCTACGAGGATGGCATTGAATATGTGGTATATTGTGATGCCTCAAAATCAGTTTAGGATGTGTCTTGATGCAAAATGAGAAAGTAATTGCTTATGCCTCTAGGCAATTACGCGCATGAGGTTAATTATCCCACTCATGACCTAGAGTTGGGAGCTGTAGTGTTTGCATTAAAGATCCGGAGACATTACCTGTATGGGGCAAAATGTACACTCTATAGTGACCACAAGAGTTTAAAGTATATCTTCACTCGTAAAGAAATGAATATGAGACAAAGGAGATGGTTAGAGCTCATTAAAGATTATGATATCACAATTAATTACCACCCAGGAAAGCCAATGTGATTGATGCATTGAGCAGAAAGCTCAATGTAACCAAATGGCTATTCAGAATGTCAAGCCTGAATTGATTCAAGAGTTAGCCAAGATGGGAATTAACTTCCACCTGTCTTCATCCAATACCCTGCTAGCAACCATGACAGTTCAATCCAACCTCTTAGAACAAATCAAGGAAAAACAAGTCATTGATCCCTTTATTCAGGAAGAGAGCAACAGGATTAAGTCAGGCCAACCTTCAGAGTTTAAGTTGGATAAGGAAGGAACCCTCAGACTTCATGACAGAATATGTGTACCCAATGACTCAGCTATCAAGTCACTAATCCTGGAAGAAGCCCATGACACTTTGTACACCATCCATCCTGGTTGTACTAAGATGTATAGAGACTTGAGAGAGACATTTTGGTGGAATGGTATGAAAAAGGAGATAGCAGAATATATTAGTAAGTGTGACACCTGTCAAAGAGTTAAAGCAGAACACCAACGTCCTGCAGGCTTGCTTCAACCTCTCCAAATCCCTGAGTGGAAATGGGAGGATGTCTGTATGGATTTCATAACAGGCTTGCCTAGGACTGTGACCAAAAAGGATGCCATATGGGTGATAGTGGACCGACTCACTAAGTCAGCCCACTTCATTACTACCAATCAGAAATACTACGCTCCTGAGACTAGCCGAAATATACATTGAGAAGATAGTCACACTTCACGGAGTTCCCAAAACAATTACATCCGATAGAGGCACGGTGTTCACATCTAATTTCTCGGGAAGTTTACAGATCGCTCGGGAACTAAGCTAAACTTCAAGATCGCATACCACCCTCAAACGGATGGACAAACTGAAAGAACAAATCAAATTCTTGAAGATATGTTGAGAGCATGCGTGCTGAATTTTAAAGAAAGTTGGGACAAATATACGCATCTCATTGAGTTTGCTTACAATAATAGCTACCAGCGAGTATCTGAGATGGCACCATTTGAAGCCCTATATGGTAGAAGGTGTAGATCCTCGATTTGTTGGTACGAAGTTGGTGAAAAATCACCTGTTAGGTCCTCGACTTGATTCGCCAAAATGATGAGAAGATCAAGCTGATTCAAGAAAGGTTGAAAAGCGCTCGAGTAGACAAAAGAGTTATCTTGATAAACGTAAGAGAGAATTGAGGTTCGGCCAGAGGACTATGTGTATTTGAAAGTGTCACCAATGAAAGGAGTGCATGTGTTTGGAGTCAAAGGAAAATTGAGCCTCGCTATGTGGGGCCATTCAAGATCTTATCTCGGAAAGGAGTTGCAGCCTACCAACTAGAATTGCCTCCTCAACTTTCCCGAATCCATAATGTCTTCCACATATCTCAACTTAGAGCCTGCCTTAGAGAACCTTCGCAGCTAGTGCAAAACCTTGATGTCCCTCTTCAACCTGACCTAACCTATGAAGAGCGTCCACTAAAAATCTTAGCCACAGAAGAAAGCGATTCGGAAGAGCCACCATTAGGTTTTGTAAGGTCCAGTGGAAGCACCACACCGATAAAGAAGCGACGTGGGAGAAGGAAGACGATCTTCGCGAGTCCTACCCGTACCTCTTTGGGTAAGCCGGATTTCGGGGACGAAATCCCTTTTAAGGGGGATAGGATGTAATAACCTAGAAAATTAACTAAGCAAACAACAATAGTAATGAGTAATTAGAGCAGTAGTTAGCGTATTTGTTTGCGAAAAGATTTAAAAATGCGAGTAGAACGAATAGAGATAGAAGGGGATTGCCGTCAGACCCGCAGGCGAGGTATTGATCACCGAGATCTGGGACCGTTGGCTGAGTTGGCACCTCTCGCTAGATCGGGTATCATCATCCCAAGAACCGCGACTTACCTGTTCGGATGCGGGTGTCCGTAGTATTTAGAAACCCAAATTTTTAGCCATCCTCAAAGAAGAACTCAAGAAAGAGCCAGAAGGGTAGCATGGTAACCTTGACCATTCCTTATCCTCAAGCCAGCTTGCAAGCGACCAAGCGACCGGCTCGCGGCCAGAAGACTCGTGGCGACAAGGGAGAACGGCGCCACCGTCCCTTTCCTCCTTCATAAACAAGCAAGCAAAGCATTCGTTCCTTCCCTCAGTTCCCAGTCGAACCAGAGCGCACCAACACTTTCCACTCCCAGTTCAGAGAGAGAGTTCCAGAGATCACGAAGCAAGGAGCCCGAAGCCGGAGATCCCCAAGCCAAGCAAGAAGCCGGAGGAGGAGGTCCACAAGACGAGCAGAGCAAGGAGGTCCCCAAGAAGAACCGAACCAAGCAAGAACCAGGAGATCCACAAGGAGCACCGAATCGAGCAGGAGCCAGAAGGAGTACCGCAAGAACCGAATCAACACCATCTTCCCCAGACCGAACCTAATCTCTCAGGTGCACAACCATTCTCATTAGGTAATAGCAATAGCAAACCACTCTAGTGCACTGAGTAGATCGGGCGTTCTTCGTCTCAGTAGAGTTCTAGGGTTGCTAGACCGTAGTCTGCCGTCCCTCTAGAACCCCTTGCATCATTGACTCGTTCAAGCAATCAAAACCGAAACCAACAAGTAAGAATGCGAAAACCAGAGAGATCAGGTAGCCTCTGTTCTTATCATTCACCATAGATGCAAACCAAAAGGTAGAAGCAACCGGTAAAAGTAGGCAAAACGAAAACGAAATCAAAGAGTAGATCTCAGAGCACTGTTCTCATCCTTAGCCATTAGGGCAAGTAAGGAGAGAGGGAGTAGAAGAGAGATTAGAGGGAGGATTCGGTAGTAGAGAAGAAGCGGAGAGTGAGAGGAGTGGAGAGCAGAGAAGAGTAGAGAGGGGAGTAGAAGGCACCCGGTGTCCAGGCGGCGGCCGAGGCGGCGTTGGGTCGCCAGGGAGAGAGGAAGGGGAGCACCCGGCGACGGCGATCGGCAGGTGAGGGAGAAGCCGAGCGCCAGGGAGAAGCAGAAGTTGCGATCTGGCGTGGAAGAGGAACCGAAGGGAGGCTGGGGCGGCTTCATCCAGAGGAGAGCCCGAGGGAGCTTGGGAGGCTTCAGCCAAAAGGCTGAGAGGGCAAGGCGTCAGGCAGAGGAGGAAAAAGGGAGAGGAAAAAGAAAATGAGAAAAGAAAGAAAGAAGGAGAAAAGAAAAGAGAAGAGAAGAAAAAGAAAAGAAGAGAAAAGAAAAGAGAAAAAGAAAGAAGGGGGAAGAAAAGGGAAAATCTAGGAATCTGGCTATTTTCGTACGTTACTCGTAGATTAAATCACGGTATTTGAGTCGTAGGAAAAAAGCTTCTGTTTTAATTTCTAAAAAAACGCGGTTAATCAGATAGAAAATTGGTTAAACTGTAATAATTGTTCTTGCTGTAAATAAATTGAAATGTGGGTAGCTATTGGGTTCTAGTTAGTTTGACGCTGTCCGTAGAAGAATAGATTTCCATAGCAAGTTTAGTTGATGCCGTAGTAATACTTTATAATTGTCAGGTCTCGAATCGAACCCGTCAAACCATCTCAAAGATCCGAAGCGATGTCGAACACTTCAGTTCTACTCCAGGCAAGAGCTTTTTGATTCATGTTTGTTTAAAATCTTTTCAATTGATTTCTGTATACTATGTGTATCACTCTTGCATGGAAAACGTTATATTCAAATTAAAAACCTTAAATCGGATGCGGTTGAAGCGTATTTGAGAAAATGGAATGGGTTTGGTGTCATGTGACACGGAGAGAAATGGATTTAGTACATTCACGGAATGATCCGTGGTCGTATTATTATTATGGTGGGTAGAGGCGCCGATGAGAAGGATTGTCATGTCGGTGGGGCCCTCTACAGAGGATAGAATATAAGGAATTACAAACTACACTTGGGCATTGAGCCGTAATTGCGATATCAACCATAGTGTGTGGAAACGGTCGAAAAGGTTGTCCTATGAAGGATTTAGATCTCCACATTGGGTAAGTGTTATATGGCGTACTGCAGGATATGCGGGAGGCCCGTGGGGTACAGTCCACGGAAATGGCGGTATATTTGAAGCCACGGGTAGAGTTATCGCCGACGCATCGATCGTTTGAGTACAATCAGTAGCCGCGAGTCGTTGAGATCGCTTAGGAAGGAGTTCACGACTCGGGTAACGAGGTTGGAGATCTATTTACGGATTAGTGATAAACGCTCGGGCCTCTCTGAGGAGGGTCACTATGGGTAAAGTGGTACAAACTCGCAGTTGTTAAAAATCATGAATTCATGCCTGTCTCTGGATTGGAGGCTACGGAAGATCGATCTGTCTCATATACAAGTGCTAGTAGGCAAGTTTAAAATAAAATTGGCCAACTTTTAAAGAAAACCTAATTTAAATAAAAACCTAAGTTTGAAGGAAGGAAAGATCTGTGGAAAAAGAGAGGAAAATTCATGTCATTATGTTGCTATTAGTGCTTGCTGAGTACGTTGTACTCACTCTTGTATAATCCTCCCCTTGCTTAGAAGGCGAGCTTGATGGATCCACCGTTGAGGCGTGGACTGAAGGCGATGAGCAGGATCAGGAGCTTCAGGAAGATGCTTATTACTACTACAATCAAGAGAACTAGATGATTGAGTAGAAAGGATTACTTTTGGGACGGTCGTCATGGGATGAGACCGTTGTAATATAAATTTTGTTGTACTTGGAACCAATGTCTAATTATGTAATGGACATGTAAGCCATGCGTGGCTGGAAGGTAATATATTTCGATTCGATCTCTAATTATTGTTCTGCTGCAATATTACGATCACGGTATGGTACTGATGCAGTAATCGGACTACCCGGTACTTTGCTAGCTACTATATCGAGATTCGAGTGATTAACATAGGGTAATGCCCAGGTGGAGGCTAATTACTCTAGGTTAATTACCCGGGTCGCTACAATCAATCTCTTTATCCTGACAAGGGGGACTTGGAGAGCGAGGCCGTGCTCTCCCGTTTTTGCTCTTACGAAACATTTTGTTTCGTGGTGGGAGAGCAAAAAAGAGAGCAAGCAAACAGAGAGAACAAACTCAGGAGAGAAGAAAGAGAGAGCAAGCAGAGGGCGAACTGAGAGTCTGAAGGCAAAGGATATGAGTGCCGAGGAAACGAAAACCTGAGGGAGGTTTTATAGCGAGTTGGATCAGTCGAACGTTGGAATCAGGCGCGTGATGAAATCATCTTTCAACGCTCGTCTGATTCCATCCTATGCCCGATTCCAACATTTGGCTGATCCAACTCACTATAAAACCTCCCTCAGGTTTTCATTTCGTCAACACCCAAAACCTTTGATTTCCTCTATCTTTCTGTTCTCACCACGAAATACAATGTTTGGTAAGAGTAAGAGCAGGAGAGCACGTCCTCTCTCTTCAAGTTCCCCTTGTTGGGATAAGAGATTGATCCACACCAACTCTCCCTCAGCATATGAGACTGTAGCATGAATGACCGTCATCTGGACGGTAAGTACGACATCGATGATGCATCTTACATTCCTGAGTGGACAAGCTCCGTACCGAGGATGCCTCTTACAACCCATTATAAAACCAATGGTGAAAAAAGTTTTAAAATATTGTTAAAACTATTTCACATCTTTACTGTTTTGCTACTATTCTGAATCCTCGAAGAAAATTATCTGATTTGTAGGACGCCTTCGAGGAATAAGTGAAGCATTCAATCTTAATTTTTTTGAGGTCTATACTCATGTTTATAGCGAGTTTTTCAGAGTTTTCGACAGATATTATGAAAAAAAATTTGGCAGTAGAAGTGAAGCAAGAAGATCTACCTCAGCAACACAATAAGCATAAGGCAGTTCGACCGCTTCAAACATATGGAAGAAGCTAAAAGGCAAAGTGCCTGGCTTATCTTCCGAATCGCTCGATTCGATTTTACGACTTAATAATCGTGATAAGAACATCACAAAAGCTTAAGCTATTCTCATTTAACAAGTTCACAGAAAATGACTATCACAATTTCCAACCTTCACAGTTACTTTCTCTGAGGTTCTCTCTCTGTTATGCAGAAGCCCATTCAGTGAATCGAAACTCCAGAATTTGGAAAACACAAAGCACAAGGCTCGGAAGAAAATTGAGCTTTATACCGCTCACTGTTGTCAAAGCTGTCATTTCCAGATTCTACCAAGTGGTACAAAGTTGCACAAACATTTCTTTTCACTAGTACCAAAGTTCTGGATGAAGAGAGTGGACACTGGATCTGCCTGCCATAGCTCGCTAAGGTGAGGTTTATGTCAATTTCTTTATGGGCTGCTTCATTGTCTTTGTAGCTATAGTGCACATTATCAGTAGTTTGTCAAATGAAAACATTATTTAAACCTTTTGATATTCAAGTTTCCTTGTTAGGATAATGTTTAATTCAATGTGATCACTTGTTTCTGTGTGCAGTTACTCCATTCGTTTGTTCATGTTATGTCCTGTTCATCCTTTAGTGCACTGATTCAGTGAACTGTTGATGACTTCTATTTCAGAGATCAAATAGAAGACCACCTGCTTGAAGGCAATGATGATGGAAATGACCTTACTGTTTGACTGAATTACAAACTTATTGTAAGATAATCTTTGACTTCTTGATTTAATTTTGTGCAGTCACAAAATTTTCTGCATATGGTAACATTTGATTGCTAGTTTTATACTGACAGATATGCCTAATATTGTTTTGTTTGTAGTGCCATAAAGCCAGCAGAGATTCCTTCCTAGTTGGTCCTCACAAACCATGGCATAAGCCAAACTTGCTTCGGATAATAGTGTTTCTATCTAGTATGACACTGGTTTATGTAGGCAGAAGGCTTCTGCCATATTCTTACAAATATCATATATTATATTCTTGAATCTGAACTCAATTCCTTGTGCATCTGTAATTCTTCCCTACTCTTTGAACCTCTGAAATTTGTATAGTGATGAGGCAAACCATCACTTGACAGCAAGTTTCCACTGATATCAGACAGCAGACATTGGATAGCTGAAGGTTGCCAACTTCCATGTGATTACAGTATTCTGATTGGTCTCGTCTTCTATATATACCAACTATTCTGTCTGCAAAGATTTTATCCAAATGAATTTATCCAATGATTTTGGAGCAAGCATGTTCTGTATAAATTTGTACTTACTATGGTTATAATCTATTATACCGTTGTACTTGATTCTTCCATCTGTCATGTTGCCTTCTTAGAGGAAACTTTTGGAAATAACACTGTTGAGATAAATGCTGCATCTCGGTCCTTGGTAACCTCATAAGATTGAATGAATGTACGTCACTACATCCTATCACCAATGCAAAATGGCAAACAAGTATACACATAATACATCACATACAAGAAGTTGCAGCAAAAAATGGTAATACCGCTATATAATAGTGGTCCCTCGCACCATGCTTTGTATAACTATCATACCAACATGTATTTACTACATTATCATGTTGCTCTTTACATATTTGCCTTCTGAGGCGGTAATTCGTTTTGTACTATTATTTGGCTGTCTTTTCGTTTGCATTTTGATGCATTGTCTCATCTACTGACCAGAATATTACAAGTGTGTGTACTACTTAGAACATTTCTTGTGAAACAAAAGATTCGCTTGCGTGCTTGCATGGATGTGCATGTGCTCTTCTTGGTGTTGCTGAACCCTTATACCGGTCAAACATCGGGAAGCTATCTTATTATTAGGTTAAACTTTGTAAAAGATTAAACTTTTTGGTTAGCCACTTTAACCTGATTGGGTTGGCATAAAGCCTGGCTGATAATCTTAACATACGTGCAAGGACTTATCCAGCTTTTCATCAATGATGATGGCAAGACAAGTGCATACAAGTTCCCAAGGATGAATTTTTAACTGTTTCAGCCTCCTATTTTTTTTTAGAATTAGTCCTCGTTGGATTTCTTTAGCAAATATGGCCCCTAATACATTGAACAGGAAGTATTGCATTTACCACGACACGACACGTGGCATGCATCACTCTCACTTAGCGAAACTCCAAAAAAAGGTAGTGCAAGCTCTCACATAGCGGCACTCCAAAAAAATAATGCAGTGGTACTATAGCGCTGTATTGCTACAGCACCATGCATAGTACTGTAGCACCATGCGGAATTTTTTTTGCGCTGAGTGGAGGCTAATTTTGAAAAAATACATTATGATTTTATTATGTTTTATAAATACATTATAATAGAAAAAAATTGCACGGCGTCTAATTCTGAAAAAATATTTTTTTTTTTTGAGACTACAACATTGAAGAGTTATACCCGAAAGGCATGCAATGATCTCATAAAATATGAACCTGAAAACAGTTTTGGCCATTAATTTCTATTATAATTTATTTATAAAACCTACTAAAATTATAATATTATGAAAGTACGTTCATAATATTATAATTTTAGTAGGTTTTATAAATACATTATAATAGAAATTAATGGTCAAAGCTGTTTTGTGGTTCATATTTTATGAGATCATTTCATATCTTTCTATATAGAGTATAACTCTTCATTGTTGTAATCCTAAAAAATATTATTTTCAGAACTAGTTGTCGTGCGATTTTTTTCTATTATAATGTATTTATAAAACCTAATAAAATTATAGTGTATTTTTTCCAGAACTAGCCGCCGTGCGATTTTTTTATTATAATGTATTTATAAAACATAATAAAATTATAATACATTTTTTTTGAACTAGCCTCCACTCAACGAAAAAATTACTGCGTGGTACTACAGTACCATGTAGTGGCACTGTAGCAATACAGTGCTATAGTACCACAACACTATTTTTTTTGGAGTGCCGCCGTGTGGGAGCGCTGCACTACTTTTTTTTTGAGTTTCGCTGAGTGGGAGCGTTGCATTGCCACGTGTCGCGTCAAGGCAAATGCAGCACTCCCCGATCGTTGCATTAGGAGCCATATTTGCTAAAAAAATCCATCAAAGGTTAGTTTAAAATTTTTTCTAGGGTTAGAACAGTGAAATATTCCTAAGGATCTACACGGCTTTCATTTTAGACGGTTGCAGACTTGCATCAGGGTTTATAAAATCGATTCCTAACCGGCTACCGTCTGATAGCTGGTGTTGATGGATTCTCGCAGAACTCGGTAAATTACCCCCCAAAAAAACATTGTTCATAGTTAAGAGTGAATGATGGGAATGTCGATTAAGAATCGGCAAAAATCCTCCCTAAATCACTGCAAGTTGGTTGGCAGCCTTCGTACGGTCATGCTAGGATTTCCGGTTATGGGCGGCAGCCAATACTCACTGTTCTCAACCTTGGGTTCGAGTCAAATGAAAAGTGGAGGACCGGTGCTTCTGCACTCTTTTGAGCAGGAGAAGTAACATAAGCTAAAGCAGGTGTACTCACCAGTCACCACAAATAGTTGCAATTGCCAATCAAAATTGCATTTGCCCTTGTGCTTCACAAATCTTTGTGGCAGGGTGGCACAGATTCTGTCCTGAGCTATCCAATCAACCTGTTCTTGGGGTATTGTTGTCCATCACAATGCCATGGTACTATGTGTACTACTATAAACAACAGAGGCTGTGCTAGGCTTTCCTTGGATGATTCAGAAGCAATCGTTTGTTTGTTCTTTGGGCAGCAAGAACTGGCCCCAAATAGGCCTGGAAAACAGAAGGTAACAAATTGGGCTACCAGGTATTTGCTCCTCCTACCTAGCTCCATATCATAATTCATATTCATACTATAATAATATCATTGGTGTTTTGGTGACTCAAAAAGGCTAAGCTATGCTAATGCTGCAACTATCATGCTCAAGTTTGGCACTAGTAGAGTTTAGCCACTGTGTAGCTTTAGTGGGTTAGTGGACAAGACCTCCTCCTAATGCCCACTTTTGCTTAATTACTTGATTCTCACAGGCAAAGGCCTCCTGTGTCCCATAGTGATTGGCAGAGTCCCCAGCTTTCATTGAAATAGGGAGATGGGGAAGGGCCCCTTGGGACAGTGACATGACCAAACCTAGGCTTCATTTATGTGTCATCTTGATGCAAGAGCTTGAGGCATTGGTCAAAGAAAACATTGCTGAGTGGGGGAAGATGTCAAGTGGCATAGTAGATAGCAATGCTATAGTTTCTGAAGCCTTGCTCCATCAAGGTGGGGGCACCAACTTGGAAGAAGTCCAGGCAGTTCTAGTTTACTTACTTGCCAGTTGGTGCTCTTATATCATCTTATATGCATTAGGTTTGCCTACTAATTTGACATGTTGATGACGGTTTAGGTCAACACTTGTGGCTTGATGATTCTTCAATGCTGCATGCAAAATGCTAGGGTTAGTAGGGTATACAGATTGCTTCCTCTCTCTCTCTCTCTCTCTAACCTCTGTCTCTGTCTCTGTCTCTGTCTCTCTCTCTCGTGGGATTGGGGAACCTGAATTCAAGGCTGGGTTATGCAGGGGCCTGCAGCAAACTTGATATGATGTGTCCTGGGTTGTTTGATGTGTGACACACATCTGCTGGCTTGCAATCCATAAATGTATGTCGAAGAAATTTATATTTCAAATTGGAGGACAGGTTTGTACTTTGTACTATGTACAATTGTCCATTGCAGAAATTGTTGGACAGAATGGCTTGTACAATCTTAAATGCATTCTGCCGGTTCCACGTGCAGGACCGTCGGTCACAGTAGATCAGCATGGCAACCGTGAAGTTTCTACTTATTGCTACCGTGGTGTTTTCAGAGTTCAGATCTTGCAGCTGCAAATTTATTTCTGATTAACGTTCTTAATATAGCAATAACAATTAAGCCTTTGTCCTAAACAAGTTAGGGTAGACTAAAAATAAAATCCAATCAAAATCAATAAAAGCCTTAAATCTTCGATCTTAGGTCAGAGCCGCAGTACATAGATCGTTAACTTCCATACACTCCTATCCAACGCCAACTCTTTGCATATATTTAAGTCTCTTTTAAGTTTTAATTGATTTTTCCCACACCAGTCTCAGTCGATCTCTATCTCTTATTATATTTTCAATAACTTAAAATTTCACTACGCATCAGTGCCTCAAAAGGCCTTCGTTAGATCTGTCAAAACCATTTCAATCCATGTTGGACAAGTTCTTCAATTGGTGATACCCCAACCCTATCATGTATATCATCAGTGCGGATTCGATCCCGCCTTGTATGATCACAGAACCACCGGGGTATTTGTATCTTTGCTACATTCATGTTCTGCACATGTTGTCTTCTTGTCGTCTAATATTATGCTCTACACAACATAGCAGATTTGATCGTCATCCTGTAGAACTTATGTTATAATTTTTGAGGGGTTTTTCTATCACATAGGACACTAGACGGTTGGTGTCATTTCACCCACCTCGCTCATATTGTATTGCTCACATCTTCATTAATCTCGCCGTCACTCTATAGTATTGATCTCAAATATCGAAAAATTTCTTCCTAAACACTAGTTTTCTATTCAGACTAACCTAGAATGAAATGATCACATGGTCGTGCCGAGGTATTATCATTGCAAGGATGCCATATATTCATTTTCAATGATACTTAATCAGAACCTGAAGCTCTTGCATCTTTATATTCCATTTATGAATCTGATTCTTGATACAAGTTGAAACAATCGTCATATCTGTAGATTTTCTTCGGTTGATACAAGTTGAAATTGGATGAGGTAATTCTTAAAGTGGATTTTGAGAAGGCATATGATAAGGTAAATTGGTCCTTTCTCCCGCAGGCTCTTAGAATAAAGGGTTTCGCATGGAGATGGTGTCAGTGGATAGAAAACTTTGTTTAGGGGGGAGTGTCGGTATTAAAGTTAATAATGACATTAGTCCATACTTTCAAACCAACAAAGGACTCTAGAAGGGAGATCCTCTGTCTCCTATTTTATTCAATATTATGGTTGATATGCTTGCTATTATTTTAGAACGAGCCAACGAAGATGGACAAATAGAAGGATTAATACCCCATTTGGTTCCTAATGGGTTATATATCCTACAGTATGCAGATGACACCATTATATTTATGGACCATGATACTCAACATGCAAAAAATATGAAACTTCTTTTTGTGCTTTTGAACAACTTTCAGGACTTAAAATAAACTTCCATAAAAGTGAATTTGAATCTTAGTATACTCATCCTTTTGGATGTGAGATAGGTTGGTTACCCTTCAGATACCTTAGCATACCAATTCATCACCGCAAATTAAGTAATAATGAGTGGAAGGGGGTAGAAGAATGTTTTGAAAAAAGACTGAGTAGTTGGAAAGGAAAACATCTGCCTGTTGGAGGCAGATTAGTCCTTATAAACTCCGTGCTTAGCAGTTTGCCAATGTGTATGCTATCTTTCTTTAGGATACCACATGGGATTCTTAAGAGACTAGATTATTTCATATCTATATTTTTTTTTGGCAGAATGACAAATATACGAAAAAATATAGATTGGCCAAGTGGAATATTTTATGCTGATCCAAGGATAAGGCGGTTTGGGTATCCATGACCTTAATATAAAAAATATCTATTTACTTTGCAATTGGCTTTTCAAATTCTTAAATGAGGAGGGTGATTGGCAACATAGTCTGATTAGGAAATATTTATGAAGTAAGACCCTTACTCAAGTTGAAAGGAAGCCAGGAGACTTTCATTTTTGGTTGAGTCTAATGAAGGTCAAACTTCATCTGTTTAGATTTGGGGCTTTTCAGCTTCATGATGGATCTAGAATACGTTTTTGACATGACACTTGGCTTGGAAATAATCCACTTAGCACTCAATACCCCTCATCTTTTTAACATTGTTCGAAATAAACATGCCACAATGCCTGAAGTAATGAGCCATGGATCTTTTAATTTTTCTTTTTGTAGGGCTATTTTGGGGCCCAATTTACAAGCCTTGCAAGAACTTTTTACAAGGATCGGTGGTGTACAGTTGTCTTCTGAAAGGGATACATTTAGATATAATCTTTATTAAAATGGACAAGTTTCTATGAACTCGATGTATTTAGCTTTAATTCATCAAAATATCCCAATTACAAATAGACAACTTTGGAATATTAAAGTTCCTTTAAAATTAAAAAATTTCTTTTGTACTTAAATCGAGGGGTAATTTTGACGAAAGATAATCTAAGTAAAAGAAATTGGAATGGCAGCAAAGAATGTTGTTTCTTTCACAATGAGGAAATCATCCAACATCTGTTTTTTGATTGTCAGTTTGCTCGCTTCGCTTGGCGTGTGATACAAGTGGCCTTTAATCTGACCCCTCCTTATAGTATTTCTCATATGTTTGGAACATGGCTAAAGGGATTTGGAAAGGAGATAAAGGCTCAATTTTTAATTGGGGTGGCAGCTTTTTGTTGGTCTCTTTGGTTATGTCGAAATACTGTTGTCTTTGATAAAAAAAAAACAATTGTCTAATCGATTGCAGAGTATTTTTATGTGCATCAATCGGTTGCGCTCTTGGTCAGTGTTGCAGTGTCAGGAGGTGATGTCAATGGCTTGCGGATGTCTACTTGCAGTGGTTAGGGAATTTTTCATCGGGTATGAATGGAGATATCAAAAAAGATTATATGCGGCTTGAGTTCTTTTGATTATGCTTTTTATTGTTCATCACAAGATTTGCTTCCTTAAACTTCGTTGCGAGAAGCTCGTCTTGACAGCTTTTTTGGCTATAACTTTGTACTAAATTTTGGGCTGTGTATATTTCACCGATGCAGAGGCCGGAAGGTTAATATATTCTTTTGTTACCCTAAAAAAATATCTGAAGATTTTCTGATGCTCCAGTCCATCAAAGGAATCGCCGAACAATCCAGGTTCCATATCAAACTCCCAAGAATGGCATTCATTTTCATTTCTCTCATCTGAACTGGAAGCTCTTCTAGAGTTCTCGCATCTGGAAACTCGACATGATCTCACGCAGGGTTCACCTTTTCGACGAAATTCGTCGAAAATCGACCGTACCGCTAGGATTCGACATCAAAAACCGGTCGATAAACCGGTCCGATTCAAAAAAAAATTCAAAAATTCGAAAAAATTTTCGTGTCAAAAATCGGTGGAAACCGGTCGATTTTCGTCAAAAATCGTCGAAAATCGCTACCAAAAGTCGACCGCACAAAAAGTTCAACATAGTTGTCGATTTTCCATCGATAAATCGTCGAATTTCCATCGAAATCCTCGATTTTCGATGATTTTTGAATTTTTTTCAAAAAAATCTGGTTTTTAAATTTATGCGATTTTTACGAATATCAAATTTCACTGTTCATTCGAAAATCGGCAAAACGAAAAGGTGAACCCTGATCTCACGATCTAACCTTCACAAACTCCATCCATCCATCCATCCATCGTTTGCTTTCAGATCTAACCTTCACGAACTTTTCGCTCGTCGTCCTGTCTGAATCACGTAATGCAGGCAGCTACAAGGGTGAGAAAAACCGGTGGTCCATTGCCTCCTTGATCTCAGTGAGTTCAGTCAAAATCTTGGACTTTTCCCTTGTTCTTCAAACGGCCAGCAGCTGGGTTGGTTGGTACTAAATTGCATCTTGGCATGGGACGATGCGTGTAGGGCTGGCGCTGTTTCGGTACTCCAAAACATTGGCCCTTGAATCCTGCGTTCTGTTCACTGTCCGCCATTTGTAGCCTCGTCTCATGCGAGCTCACATATATTTATCATGTTTATATATATATATATATATATATATATATATATATATATATATATATATATATATGAAAAATACTTTACTCGGGAGTAATTACTCCCATCTCTCAAATACCACCCAAACGCATTTCTTGAAATACTCCTTTATCAGTTTGGATACACTCATATACTAATTATAAGATATTCCAATGAGATCCACATGAAAAAATTGCAAGGAGTACATAGTTTTTAGCATATTTTGCAAATACCTTCATATATGCATATAAAAGGAGTATGTCTAAAAAGTGTACATACCACCTCTGAAAAAATGTAAATACCACCTAGATGATCTTATATACTTATATACTACACGTCACATACTCTCCGTTCTTGAAATACTCCCTACGTTGTGAGATACGGCATAGGGAGTGATTCCTCCCGGGAGTAGAAAAGAGGCTATATATATATATATATATATATATATATATATATATATATATATATATATATATATATATATGCTGTGCCCCCACTACTAATAACTTCTGGATGTAGTAAGATAGCGACCTTGCCGACGGCTCGTACGTCCTAGTTCATCACGAGCAAGAAGATGTGTATTGACATTGCAAGGTTAATTCCATGGTTTTTTTTTTTTTTTTTTTTTTTTTTTGTGATTTTGCTTGCACAAGGTTAAATCTGAAGCGTTGAGATTAGTTGTCGAATTTTGTCAGTAGGCAGCATTATGCTACGAGATGCTACATGATTCTCGAGTAGATACCATGGTGTGTCTGTATTATGTCCCTGCTGCTCGGTCAGCCATGGCTTCGTTTTCCTGATCCTGATGGATTGGAGCTCCTGGCCCACAGGGATTAGTGACCTAACCAGCTGTTTTGTCTCACCCTAAGTACACTCTGCAGAAGAAATGTAGCATCTTCTTGGCCGCATTAATGATCTTAGCAGGGGAGATGATGCATGCCAGGAGGTGGTTGAGATTACCCTCTCAGCAGATCCTTTTTTTATATATATGTAGCCTGCAGCCTGCCTTTTTGGAGATCATTAGATTCTAGGGTTTGCTCACTGTCTAATAACAATTTCTGAAACAATTGCTAAAATGTCACTCCTAACAAGTGGTTTCGCTAAAAATACCACTCCGCTCTCGTTGACATGTGGAACCATTTGTGTGTAGTGGGCCAGAGTGGTATTTTAGCGAACCCACTTGTTGAAAGTGGCATATATGCCAATCTCCCCAATTTCTTTGGTATGAAAAATGCTAGGAGTCTGCATGCTTTGTCAGATGGAGGGTATGAATGCATAATGCATACTGTTAAGTGTTAACCAATGTATTGATTACACGGCTGGATGATCACGCCGCCTAGCCGTCCGATTGTACGGTAGCAGGAAGGAGTACTACATGCTATTTATATTTTGAGCATTGTTGTATATATAGCTTTCGGAATGTTGTTTGTATTTACCATTAGTATTACAACAAAAACCCTTTTGGTAGCGAGCCTAACTCAGCTGCAATTCAACGTATGAGGTGTATTTATGGGTAACTAGGAACACGACCATAATATGTTTAGAAAAATTTTACGGTCGATGACATAGGTAGTAAATAGTGGTAGTAGAAATTAAACCTAATTATCCATTCCTTAGGGGTACTTTAGGTTTTTTCTATCCATTCATCAGAGATATTTCAGACTTTTCCTAATTCGTCCATAGTTTTGAATTCACCGAATACCTGATGATCTTCAGAGGCTTCTTATCCATTCACCCGCCATTCATCAGGATCACAGGACGTGTTTTACCTTAGAGGGCAAATAATATGATAAGAATTTTTTACCCTTTTACCTCTTTCTGAATTTTACTACTAATACTATATGTGGTAGTATAACTAGATCTAAATTGATTTCAACCACTAGATTCAAAGGAATGGACGGTTTATATTGATTTTAATCCACTGTAAAAGAGTGTTTAAGCTCTATCTTAACTGAGTAAATGACACCATTAAATTCTTGACAGATGCATAAATACACGGATGCACTTCAGACACGCCGATACATACGGAAAAAATCGTATTTAGCACAACTTTAACTTTGTATTTACAATATGATACAACTGTTTTTGATATTTGCAGAAAACCCAGTCTTGGCCGGTTGCTGGTATACCATCGATGATCTATGGAGCTCCAGGAACCGGTGATGGCCTTGGATGGGAGATGAGGGACCGGCCAAGCCTTGAATGGTAATTGAGGAACCGGTGATGGCCTTGGATGGGAGCTGAGGGACCGGCCAACAGTTGGATGGGAATTGAGGGACCGGCCAAGGACCACGGCGCTGGGAGGCGGCAGGCCAACGTGCGGGCGATTGATTGCTAGGGGGGCCATGAACGGCTAGTGGGCAACCGGCCAAAGCATCGAGTCTCCCAACCGGCCAAAGCATCGAGTCTCCCATCCATGCAACCAGCCAAAGGCTAGTCTCACATGCATGCATCTCCAAAGTGAGCCTACTACTGCATCGAGTCTCTTTGCCAAGCATGCAACCGGCCATTTGTCGCTTTCGCACCAACCGCAGACAACGAAGTGACGGAGTCACTTGTGAATCTCCGTGATTAACGCAAATGAAAACTTCCTGGCTATATAAAGAGGTTCGAGGAATGGGAAAACGACGTTCACAAGTGATTAGCGAGTGAAGTTTCTCCTGGCGAGCGTGAAGTTTCTCCTGGCGAGCGTGAAGTTTCATCGAGTGTGAAGTTCGATGAGCTAGTGACATTCCATTATCTGGCTACTCCAACTACGCCGAAGTTCCATTCTTTAGTTATTGCGTGAAGTTGTATTTTACGGTTATCCATAGCTTAACTATTAATTGACCTTCTATTTTGGTTCTTCGGAGGAAATCACGATTCCAAGACAACAGAAGGCGTAATTGATATTCATCGTAAACTTGTTCTTTGCGGCAATCGAGGTGCACATTACTAAAGTTTAATGCTATGCATAATTAATGATACTTTTATTTATGCGATCGTATATTGCAAACTTGGTAGATATATCGCCGCATGCCATAACAATTTAAGTAAATAATCGTAACTCCTAAAAATGTCTTCATCTGTAAGAATATTGAAATGGAATGAAAAGTTAAATCAACTATTCTTGCATAGAATAACAACCTTCTATTAGGATTATAGTCTCTCCAGGTCAGGACCCTCTCGCCGAGCTTTCGTTAGAACGTTGGACTCTATTTACTTGAGCAGTATTCGCAGAAGCGAAGGACTGTTTTTATTTTTGGACGTAATCTCTACTTGGACACGAAAGGAGTTGACCTCCTTTCTCAACTTAATAACTTGAACCAAATGTAGCTGTTTAATCTGACTTAAAAATTGGTGCGCCGAACCTCTGGACCTATCTGAATGTAGTTGCTTAATCTTTTGATTCTTACTGATGTTTTTCCTTCGTGTAGAAACCGATGTTGTAGAGACCGGACCCGTCGACCTTGTCTCCGTTGTAGAAAACTCCGAGCACGGTAAGCACCTCCTTGGATCATGTTGTTCCTATTATTTTACTTAGATTATGTTCACATCATTTTACTTAGATTATGTTGTTTAAACAAATCGATGTATGCATGCGTTAATTTCAGTAAGAATCCTATATTGTGAACTTGGGACAAATATCCCCGCATTAAGCAAAAAAATGATAGATAACATCCTTGATAGCTTGAAGATTGGGTTAGACATCTATTAATGTTCTTTTTATCGGTTGCTGTTCGTGGACCATAACAATTTACGAAGTAATCCTAACATGTAAAACTATCTCGGAGGGCTAAACCCTCTGATCACCATTGAATGTTTTAATTTGCTTGAGGGTAGGACTATTTTTATTTAGGACGAATATTCGCAGAAGGGAAGGACTGTTTTTATTTTTGGACGTAATCACCACTTGGACCGAAAGGAGTTGACCCCTTTACGAACACAATAACTTTCGAACGAACGTAGTCGCTTAATACGACTAAAAAATTGGTGCGCCGAACTTCTGGACCTTGGTAAGTTATTCGCAGAAGCGAAGGACTGTTTTTATTTTTGGACGTAATCACTACTTGGACCCGAAAGGAGTTGACCTCCTTTCTCAACTTAATAAGTCGAACCAAATGTAGTTGCTTAATCTGACTTAAAAATTGGTGCGCCGAACCGTTGAACCTTGGTAAGTTATTTTGCCTTATTACATCCTTCGCTTCATCGATGTTTTTGCTTTGTGTAGATACCATTGTTGTAGACACATGGTAGTTGACCTCGACTCCGTTCCAGAACAGTCCGAGCAAGGTAAGCACCTCCTTCGATCATGTTGTTCCCATTATTTTACTTAGATTATGTAGGCTGTGTCAGACTTGGAGAATCGGTCAGGATAATAAAAATGGGCTAAAATATTGATCGTAGGTGGTGAATAAATTTAATAAAGCGCGACTATATAAAATCGAGTGAAACCTTTAAAATGTGAAGGAAAAATTTGTAAATCCTATAATAATATGATTAAGCGATGTGGAAAAGGAATATGAATTTGTAGATAATTGTAGTAGTTTGTAATTTATTAGTTGTTAAACGTAAGAAATAATTAATGTGCTATAACCTGATTATTTAACCATTAAAAATTATGAAGCCAATTTTGTTATTCTCAGTAGGAAGTAAATAACATGTATTCGTAAAAAACTTACGGTGTACCAATTAGCTTTTGTTCTGAGGGTCATATCGAGCCATGACAAAGTTAAAGTATACCGTAATGCCGTAATATGTCGCCATAATACCCTAAGTTTTATTGTCAACGTTAACTTTTAAGCCTTTTAGTGACCAGTAAAATATCACGTTTAAATGTAATTTTGGCACGAAGACTGCAGATGTGCTCTTCGATATATGGAGTACCATATTCTGGGAAAATATTTTATTTACACCTTACTTTGCTACAAAAATATGCTGCCGCAATACCCCTAAGTTTTATTGTCAACGTTAACTTTTAAGCCTTTTAGACTCGTAAAATATCACGTTTAAATGTAATTTTTGGCACGAAGACTGCAGATGTGCTCTTCGATATATGGAGTACCATATTCTGGGAAAATATTTTATTTACACCTTACTTTGCTACAAAAATATGCTGCCATAATACCCTAAGTTTTATTGTCAACGTTAACTTTTAAGCCTTTTAATGACTCGTAAAATATCACGTTTAAATGTAATTTTGGCACGAAGACTGCAGATGTGCTCTTCGATATATGGAGTACCATATTCTGGGAAAATATTTTATTTACACCTTACTTTGCTACAAAAATATGCTGCCATAATACCCTAAGTTTTATTGTCAACGTTAACTTTTAAGCCTTTTCGACTCGTAAAATATCACGTTTAAATGTAATTTTGTACGAAGACTGCAGATTTGCTCTTCGATATATGGAGTACCATATTCTGGGAAAATATTTTATTTACACCTTACTTTGCTACAAAAATATGCTGCCATAATAACCCTAAGTTTTATTGTGAACGTTAACTTTTAAGCCTTTTGGCGACGTAAAATATCACGTTTAAATGTAATTTCTAGCACGAATACTGCAGATTTGCTCTTCAATATATGGAGTACCATATTCTGCGAAAATATTTTATTTACACCTTTCTTTGGTACAAAAATATGCCGCAATAACCCTAAGTTTTATTGTCAACGTTAACTTTTAAGCCTTTTACACCAGTAAAATAACACGTTTAATTGTAATTTTTGACAAGGAGACTGCAGATTTGCTCTTCGATATATGGAGTACCATATTCTGGGAAAATAATTTATTTACACCTTGCTTTGCTACAAAAATATCTTTGCCGCATAATAACCCTAAGTTTTATTGTCAACGTTAATCAACATTATTCGCCGAGCGAAGGACTGCTTTTTTTTGGACGTAATCACCACTTGGACCGGAAGGAGTTAACCTCCTTTACGAACATAATAACTCGAACCAACGTAGTCGCTAAATATGACTTAAAAATTGGTGCGCCGAACTTCTGGACCTTGGTAAGTTATTTTGCATTATTACTTCTTTTACTTCTTTCTCCTGTTATTGCTTCGTGTAGATACTGAAGTTGTAGAGAACGCACTCGTCGACCTCAACTCCGTTGTAGAAAACTCCGAGCAAGGTAAGCACCTCTATCGATCATGTTGTTCCCATTATTTTACTTAGATCCAGTTGTTCTGAAGAAATGTATGTATGCATGCGTTAATTTTCGTAAACTTTGTAGATATATTCCCCACATTCCATTAAAATTTGACATGACATCGTTCGTAGCTTCAAGATTGGGTTAGACATGTACAAATGTTCCATTTCTCGATTTATTTTCATGTACAGAAGAATTTAGGAATTAATCGTAACACCTCGAAACCTTTACATACGTAATAATATTAAAATGGAATAAAAAGTAAAATTAATGATATAAAATTGAGTAAAGCCTTAAAAATCCAAAAGTAAAATTTATAAATACTAAAACAATACTATAATGTAGTTGATCAAATAAATTTGAATTTATAGTTAATTTTTAGTAATTTCTAATTTAGTTGTTGTTCAACATAGGAAGCAATAAATTCGATATAACCTGTTTATTTCATGCTGAAAAATTATGATACAGTATTGAAAATTAGATATGGGTTAAAAATGCGGAGTGCAGCCGATCGATCAATTCAATCAATTTAGGCAATTTCAGGATGTAATAACCTAGTAGGTAGTGAAGAACATGAGTTCGTAAAAAAACTTATGGTGTACCAATTAGCTTTTATACGGTAGCTCATGTTGGGAGCCTTGACGCAGTTAAAGTATACCGTAATGCCGTAATTCATGAGAAAGAACAAGAGGAAGAAAAAAAGAGAAAAGAAAAGAGAAAAACAAGAAAAGCATTCCATTTGAAAGAGTATTGGGAAGTACCGATCTTAGGCTGTGCGAGACTTGTAGAATCGGTCAGGATAATTAAAATGGGTTAAGAATAATCATCGCAGCCGGTCGATCATATAAAAATGTCAAGGTAAAATTTATAAATCCTAAGAATAATCAATCTGGAATTTGAATTTGTACATAATCTTTGTAGTTTGTAATTAATTAGGTGTTAAGCGTAAGAAATAATCAATCTGGTATAACATGATTATTTCACCATTCGAAATTATGACGCCACCTTTGTTATTCGTAGTCGGCAGTAAAGAACATGAATTCGTAAAAGAACTTAGGGTGCACCAATTAGCTTAAAAATGTGAAGGTAAAATTTATAACTCCTAGAATAATATGATAAGCGAGTTGGGAAAAGGGATTTGAATTTGTAGATAATTTGAGTAGTTCGTAATTAATTAGGTGTTACGCGTAAGACATAATCAACTGCAGTATAACGTTAACGTGATTAGTTAACCATTGAAAATTATGAAGCCACTTTTGTTATTCCTAGTAGGTTTGTAAAGAGCATGAATTCGTAAAAAAACTTAGGGTGCACCAATTAGCTTTTATACGGTAGCTCATATCGGGAGCCATGACGCACTTAAAGTACACCGTAATGCCGTAATTCATGAGAAAGAACAAGAGGAAAGAAAGAAGAGAAAAGAAAAGAGAAAAACAAGAAAAACATCTCATTTGAAAGAGTATCTGGAAGTAACAATGTTAGGCTGTGCGAGACATGTAGAATCGATGAACTGGTGCGGTAAATTTGGTGCAAATTTGATTAAAATTGCCTGGATAAAAATTGTAATGACTAAAAGGTTTAATATTTGTGCAACAGATGGACACATTTTTGAATATATATCATGGAGAACGGCCCTCTGTTTTGCACGGTAGAGTGGTGACCATGGACAACTGCATGCACATAGACAGCACAATAGCCATCCCGAGTGGATTGGGCCAGCTAAAATCACATGTTGTTGCCGTTCTACGTGTGAACCGTGATACGCACAGGTGGTTCGTCTAGAAGGGGTTCGCCCACGATACGTTCCAAATGACCATATGGTTGTGTACACACTCTTCAGGTGAGAAATGATAGTTCGTGGGATTTGTATGCTCAGCAGTTTAACGAAGAGAATTTCGAGTTAGGAGTGTATGTAGAGGTATTTGCACGACACCAACTGAGGAGTTCGGGTCTACTTCAAGCGATGAGACCATGATTTGTCACATGGGCCACAGGATCCACCACAGGATCCACCAACTGTGGAGGGGTGGACCTCGGGGCATGGCGAAGAACAAGTTGATGCGGCGGAGGTTGGTGAAGGTGGCGTTAGCGGGGATGTAGGAGCGGCGGACGATGGCGAAGAACAAGTTGATGCGGCGGAGGTTGGTGAAGGTGGCGGTAGCGGGGATGAAGGTGCGGCGGACGATGATGACCCAGCACCTGCTATACAATATTTTCGAGCCATTGGTCTGCTGGATTGTACCCTCGTGGATTACAGTAACACGTCCGCTGGGGCGCACACCCATAATGACATTCGAGTTGAGCAACGTTTCCATAACAAGCAGGAGGCAATTCACTTCCTAAGCACGTACGCCGTCATGACTAGACGGGAGCACACTCGTAACCGGTCGGATCGCACCGTGTACGAGGTTAAGTGCAAAAAGTACCCCCATTGTCCCTTCTTTGTACGAGTTCAGCAACCAAAGCACCAGGATTACTTCAAGGTTCGTGTATATATTCCTCATACATGCACCGAGGAATCCATAAGGAACATGAGCGATTTAATGAACGCGAAGTACGTAGCGCAGAACATAGTGAACATCGTTGGAACCAACATCGCGATGACCCCCCGTGTAATTATGGAGGAGATGCAAACAAAACACGGGATGGTGATCACGTATAGCACAGCCTGGCGAGCAAAACAGAAGGCATTGAAGATGCTTTTTGGGGGCTTCGAGGAGTCCTTCAACTTTGCTCCTAGATTATTACAGAAGATAGCCATGACAAACCCAGGCACTCGATTCGCCCGGGGATGAGCATGTAAGGATGGAGGACGGGTCTTTGAGCCGGACGAGCGGTACCTCGTCAGGCTATTACAGTCGTTTGGACAATGCATCGAAGCTTTTAAATCGCAGACCGATTATTTGCGTCGACGGTACATTCTGAGTGGGAAGTTCCGTGGACGCCGCTAATCGCACTCGGCCGCAGATGCAAATAACCGAGATCATCCCATTGGCGTTCGCTCGTGGAGAGTGAGAACAACGATAGTTGGTCGTGGTTCTTGGCACCGCTTAAGAGCCGGGTCGTGGAGTACGAGGAGCGCGTTTGCGTTGTGTCCGACCGCAACAAAGGCCTTCTCCACGCGTTGGATGTCATGCACGACAAAGACAAGCTCCTCGGTGAAGCGGCACGATGTGGAGAGGAGATGGTGCATGCGACACCTAGGTGCGAACTTGTATTCAAGCTACAAGAACAAGGCGATGGTGAAGAGGTTCAAAGCCATGTGCCTTCAAAACCAACCTCACAAGTTCAACACGATATGGACGCAGCTGAACGACACCACACGGAAGATGATGGAAGACGCCCAATCACAGGAACAACAACTACGCTCTCAAGTGGTGGCAGGCCAGACTTTGGTTAGTCGCACGCGGCCCACCTTCAGCCAGTGGATTGCGGGGAAGCCAGCCGAGCGGTGGGCGCTACTCCACGACACGAACGGAGGCGAGTGCGGACAAACCAGTAGTTCATGGTAATTACCGCGGTGTTTACGTGAATTCTCGTTGAAGCTAACATAAACCATTTTAGGTACAACGTCATGACCACGAATATAGCGGAGGCTTTCAACAACGTACTGAAGGGTGTTCGCGGCCTTCCGTTGTGTTCAATCGTTGAGCTCACCTTTTACCGGGCGGCTGATTACTTCCGTGATCGCTGAACGCGGCGAGGCGTATGTCACTACGTACGCACCAAGAGTGGAGAAGATCCTCCAATCGAGAAGACAAAAGGCACACTTCCACCGCACTAGGATTTATGACCTAGGCACGAATAAATTCGAGGTGATGTGCAAGCGCAAATACCAATCTGGGTATCTCGCGGGGACACCGTGCAAAGATGCCAATTGGGGCGGAGGAGGCTACTGCACGTGCAACAAGCGAAGGCGCATCACATCCCGTGCTCCCATGTGTTGGCCGCATGTCGCGACATGGGTGGGAACGATGCATCACAGTTCATCTCACCATACTACACCGTGCATGCTTTGAAGAGCACTTGGCGTCCAAAGATGAGTTCGTTCACAGTTGGAGCGAACTACAAGCTCTTCGAGGGCCCCACATGGAAACCGTACCCCGTGAGTAGACGCACAGAGCCAGGAAGGCCAAGGAGCACCAGAATGCAAGGTGACATGGATGCGGCTGATGCGGTAGATGGATTGCGAAAGTGCTCATTATGCAAACAACCTGGACACGACCGCAGGAGGTGCCCCAATCCAAATTAGCAGTGCATAATTTGACATTGTGTATCTAAGTAGTGCGTACTTTCGTATTATGTACTCAGTAATGTGTACTTTCTAATTGTGTACTTTGTAGTGCGTCCCTTCCTTCATATTTGGTACGTAGCGTTGCGTACTCGGCGTGTATTCCTATTACCGCGCGTTGACATTGCAGGCTATGGCGGGCATTGCACTTCCAGAGCTACTCAGTGAGTTGGTTGATGCGAAACACCGTGCGAGGGCGATTTGTTCAGGACATGAGGTGCGACTCAATTGTATGTTACATGTGGTGCAATATTTGCGATGCCTCTAACCTTAATTGCGTGCACATTTCAGTTGCCCGCTCTGTCCTGCCGGTCGTTGCACAAAATACCGAGGTTGGACGGCCGGTTCCATATTCCACTCGCCCGTGCAGGTCTACTACCCTTCGCGCTTCTCATGGACGGAGCTACGATGGTAGGGGGCATGACCACGCCGATGCCAGGCCTCGATCGGGCACTTCTTACTGGTTTGATCGATCGGTGGCGGCCGAGACGCACACATTTCACTTTCCATTCGGTGAGATGACTATCACTCTAAGAGACGTAGCCATGCTCACCGGCCTCCCCATTAGGGGCCAACACGTGGTCCTATCCCGCCCAGAAGAGGCCTGTGGCAGCGATGCGTGACGGCCAGGTACATGGAGATTATTTGTTAAGTAATGTCTAAAATGATAACGACATGATGTACCTCATTAATCCGAGTACTGCAGGTTTGGGGTGCCGTACACAAGTAAGGATACCGGAGTGTCAACGAGTGGCTACGCATTACAAGAGTACCAACCATGCCCACGGGATGCGACGAAGCTACCATAGAACGACATTACGAAGTTTATCTCGTATTGCTTGCTTGGTGGTTTGATGTTCACGACCACGAAAGGTGACACCATCTCGCATATAGTTTGGATAGCTCGTGAGTTGGCCGCAAATCTAGAGGATATGACGACATACTGGTGGGCATCCGCGGTCCTAGGCGACACGCATCAGTGGGTTGTGCGGCACGCGACGACATACTGCTAGGGGCACAATTACTGGGTGCGTGCAATTGCTCCAGATGTGGAGTTGGGAGTACCTTCCGATATCTAGGCCTACAATCGGTAGAAGGTACTACCCCATCGAGGTGGGCCATGACATGCCAGAGCCCTCTCGCCCCACTATGGGTTATCGTTGGATGCACGCACGGCTAAGATGGTCGCCGCTTGATGACCAGGCGAGCTACAGGCGGGTGGTAGCAGATATGGACCTACTAACCGCTGACAATGTGACTTGGGATCCATGGACGCCGCAACGAGCCGACGAAATTGCCACCCAAGGGCTCATATCTGGTTGCTGCCTGGTGGACATGTCACTTTGGATGACGACATGCTTCGTCGTGTACATGAACGCGGTGGAGGTCTATTCGCCCGAACGCGTCCAACGACAGTTCGGGTGGCGGCAGATAATCCGGTTCCACCACCGCGGATCTTTGGGAGGTCGACGGTACGTATTTCATGTGTGTCATTATTGTCATCTTCGTCAAACATTTGCCTTTACAATGCATTGACCATTACAGGAGAAGCGCTATGGGTAGTGCGGGAGCAGTCGATTGGACCGCAGTCCACGGTACTCACATCACGCGATGGGTCGAGTCAGCATTGCAGGAGGTGGTCCATCCCATTGGGCCGTACGACCCCGATGAGTACGACAGCTACCTTGCATGGTACCGCGGCCGCACGCGTGCCACGTTGCTCAGCCAGGAGATCGAACCACGCGCCATGGCGTACCCAGAAGAAAAGTCGCGACATGCGCAGACTCTGGTGCACCCATCGTAGTAGTAATATTTATCATAACTTTCATATTCAAATTCCTAATAACTACATACTGCAACGCAGACTCGGGAGGCATCGCAAATAATTGCCCATGGCGATGAACTGGCGTCCCACCCTCCGGGGTCCTCAGGCTCGACGTCGGCAGCCAATCAAATGAGACGTTACTTCGCGTCTCAGGGGGCCAGATTACTCTCGGCGATGCGTGGGCTTGGAGGCTCTGCACGACAGCCACGCAACTACGGCTCTCCTCGCATGGATCCAACTCATACCTCACACGCTAGGCGGTCCGTCGGCATCCGTCCCTCAAGTGGCGACCGAGAGGACGCCCAAAGACGCGGCGCCCACGTCCCATGTGGGAAGCCGGTCGGTAGCGCCATCATCCTAGCCCCGTGTTGAAGTCCCAATTAATCGTTGGGAACAAGGGGAGCAGGAAGCATTGTTACGCCTGGCCAAGGTAACTGCGTGGTCACCATGGGGCGACATACTGCACGTCGGCCCCCACCTTGCGCCGGAAGTGCCATATTTCTCGCCCTCCTACGCGACGGACTACAGTCAACCACAACAGTGGAGCGAGCCTGGTGATTTCGACCTCGAGTTGATGTTAGGACATACTACCTTTACTGCTCTACTAGGGGGGCAGCCGGTGGTCTCGCAACCGCAACCGGTTGCAAACATACTGCATGCGGGTCCACTACAAACGACCAATCCAGATGCATGGTACAACTATTCCCACCAGGACTCGCGACAATATACCTTTGCGTCGGGTGCACCTCCCCCTGACGAAGATGTCGAGGACCGCCCAGGTCCGAGTAGGCAGGGGCCATCACAGGCCGCAGGACTGAGGAACACAGGTCCCCCAGTTGCGTACAGCCCTGAGGAATTCATGAGAAGGCAAGCTGGACGTCGCCGCGGGGGCCGTCAATAATGTAAAATAACTTCATGTAGGGCCTCCGTCTCATGTATTTACTAATTATGCGATACTAAAGTTGCGTGCAAATTGGACAAAGTGCTGTCCATTTCCGTATTGCATGATGTTGGTGGCTACAACCTTGATACACTTCGAATTAATTTCTCTTTGTTGGAATAATTGCTCTAACATGACCTGCGAAAGTTAATACCGTAGGGCGTGACCTAGTTAGAACGGCAAAGCCTTAACGATTCAATTTTTCGTAAGACATATTTACGCACTTATAAGCTTCTTCACTTCTACGATTACGTCGTAGTATCTTGTTCTTCCATTGTATTATATCTAAAATGTTTCTTGACCTTGTCTTGCTTCAAAATTTTGTCGGTGGCTACAACCTTGATCTGATTCGAAATAACGCTCATCGTTGGAATGATTGCTCTAACATCACCTGTGAAAGTTAACGATGAAATTTTTCATAAGACATATTTACGCACTTATAAGCTTCTTCACTTCTACGTATTCTGTCCTAGTATCTTGCTCTTCCGCTGTATTATATCTAAAATGTTTCTTGACCTTGTCTTGCTTAAAAATTTTGTAGATGCCTGTCTTCACCTCGTTTGGCATGACGGAGGGAGGATTTTGTGAGGAGCTATCTTTGATGCTCCAGAGCTGGCTACACTCGTCGCCCGGAGTACCGCTGCGTTTCCGTTCCCCGCTTTAGCCATAACTTTTGGACAGTGAGATTGCTCATCTTCGCCAAGGGTCCTCAGTGGAATGACCGGACCCGGTACTTCACAGTGGAGCGGCTAAAGCTCGATGATGCTCGCAGATGCGGCGAGCGTGCTCTCCTTCACTTCGGCGAGAGCTACCGCTACAGTTGGAGGACACTCCGTATCGGCTCTTTCCCTCCCATGAGGTGGGGAGGACTCACAAGATTCGGAGCTTAGAGTTGGAGTCAGACCCCACCATTGTGCACATGGGTGAGCTCATCCGGGCGCAGGACAAGGCGTACGTCCACATTTCTTGTGAGCTTCAGGACACTTACAGGGATCTTGCTGCGGCGAGGCTGGAGATCGTTCAGCTGAAGGACTTGCAGCGTGCAGCCGCTCCATCTCGGCCAGGCGTGTGTGCGGAGGCGCTGCGGACAGCACCACCACTGCCTGCCCCAGCCCAGGAGGACCTTGCACGTAGAGGCTCGACCCCAGACGCCGCGAGGGTCAAGCGTCGCCGAGGTCCGCCGCTCAGAGTAACTGCATGGAAGTCCGTGCGGCGTGGTGAGCAGTCAGAGGCGTTCCAGCACTTCTTGGCGGCTCTGGGGGAGCCAGGACCTTCCCAGGCTCCGGGTGCAGTTCGTGATAGTAGCGAGGGGAGTACTTAGTCCGGGCCGGTAGCACCCTTCTTTTGTTCACGCTGGAACGTTCAATAATTGTGTGTGACGGACTATGTAGTGCTTTTATGCATTTGTGGTACAACCATCTTAATAAAATAAGTATTCTGTTTGAACTAGAGTTTCTCTCGCTCATAAAGCTGTCTATATTGGCAGTTCGTATGTGTAATTACCGAATTATTTGTAAGACAATATGTATCTTTCCAAATGTATTCGGATATAAATGTATCTATGCAACAAAATGGGTGTTGCTCTCTCTGTAGTTAATGGTATTAACTCAAGTATTTTTAATTAATTAACTATGATGGAAAGACACGTACCTTGGCCACCACGCAGGACTCGGTCTTGAACTGCCGATCGTGTGGTTAGCCGATAAAACTCATTGATTCCCAGTACAGCATACCTTTCCGATTTTTCTTTGGTTTTCTCCGTTGCTCACATGTAAAACTTGTCAACACAAAAAATATGCGTCTTGAAGTTTTCTATAACTTTCATGTAGAGCCAAAAATGATTCGAGCACGGGAAGATCTAGAAAATTGCGAATTACGTAACGGCCTTCGCGAGCAGCTTTTCTTTGGTCCCAAGACCAATACACTTACATTTCCGATTTTCTATGATTTTTATGTTGCTCAAATGAAAAACTTGTCAACATTAAAAAGTTTCGTATTGGAATTCTCTACAACTTTCATGTAGACCAAAAATGATTCGAGCACGTAAAGAACTCCAAAACTGCAAGTTACGGCAGACTGTTCAATTTGGTCCGTGACAAATGTGATAGAGTTGATATTTGGTCCGCGGTAACATTTTCGATTTTATATGATTTTTTATATTGCTCAAATGAAAAACTTGTCGAAATGCAAAAGTTGCGTCTTGGAATTATCTACAAAATGAAAAACTTGTCAAATCAGCTTTGTTATTAAAAAAAATTAGACTGAAGCGTGATACTCTATGGCGTGCCGAAAAGTTTCAAGTTGTCATCTATGTTCACAGTACTCTACGGCCAGGTCACTTTGCAGTGCGGCAGCTTCAGCCAGGCCCCCACCTCGTGGCGCAACCATCACTGCTACGGGCCGTTGTCCTGTCCTGGCCCCTCGCATCGCAAGCTAATCTGCTGCAAACTGCTCCCTGTGCACTACCAGGCCACTGTGAGCTGCAGCTTGGAACCAGCCAGACCCCAGTACATGCGCTTGGCTGCCACGTGGCGCTTTCCTGTCCCGGCCCCTCGCCTCGCACGCTAATGTGCCGCCATTTCTTGGCCAATGCAGATCTGTGGCTTCTGACTGGACCCCCATCCGCGCACTGCAAACACTCCCACGTGCCGCTTTCCTGTCTTGCCCCCTCGCTCCGAGCGCTGATGTGCCGCCAGCTGGCTCGTTTCTCCCTCGCGGCCTCGCTATAAATTACAAGGCCGCATGTATTTCTATCAGGCAAACGTGAGCCATTGTTTCGAGTTCATAAAGCTGCGAGTGAGTTCAGAAAACCCACAACGCAAAGAGTAGAACTAGTGGTTTAGCTTTCCTTTTTTCAATATTTGATTCGGGCTTCGTTTTTCACAGGTATTATTTACGAAACTTATTTTGGAGGCGAAGCTACATTATTGTGTTGTTGGGTCTGTGAAGTACAAGGGATATTGATTGGTTCTTGGGGGCTTTGAGGCCATCTATTTCTTTTTTATATTTTTGTTGGAAGTAAAATTCAGTTATGCTTGAAACCTACTCTTTTAGGCTGAAATATAATTGCTACCATTGTGTAGATGGACAAGGATCCGGAGCGGCTCAAGAAAGGCTTGGCCTGGACAATAAAAGAAATAGATGGTATCGCGGTGACACGAATAAAATTGCAAAGGAAAACTTTAGTCTGGCACAAGTTCAAGTGCCAACGTATTCAACGACTTTGTGATCGACATCGAAGCTATAGCTAGTAGCCTCGAAATGGTTGCCATACAAATAACGAGTTATCGCAATCGGACCCCCACAGCCAGAACATCCGGACCTTCAAGCCATAGCTCGCAACCGTCCGCAGGTTGCCACAAAAGAGGACATCGAAGATGCAGACCCGGACTTGTGTCCTTATCACTACGAGAGTGATGAGGAGGGCAAACGCGACATTGGCGATACCTAGAAGATGAGGGTATTGATATAGATAGTGATGATTACGGATAGTTGTAATCTGTTTCGCTAGAGTTGTTAAAATAATATGTATTAGTGAGGCACCCGTCATGTACGTTGGTAAGGCCTCGTATTCCACCGTTGTTTTTCCCGCGTGACTACGTTATGTTGTAACTTATCCATTTAATCGCTGTATTTTATGCCTTTAATATGATTCGTATTCCACCGTTATTTTTTGGGCCCGATGTAGCGATTTGCTATTTGGTGTATGGACTACCATATCCTCTAAAAATATCTCGCCATTACAACTCTCTTCGCATGTAAATTCTCAACGCCCAATAACCCTAAGTATTATAGTCGCGCAAAAACCCTAACGATGAAGGATTTTCGGCGGCCCGTAAAAAAGCATGTCTCAAGTTATTTTTTGGGGCGGAGGTAGCAGATTTGCTATTTGGTATACGGACTACCATATTCTGTAAAAAGATGATATGACTAAAGGCTGGAAAAGGTGATATGAAAGAAGGCTCGTAACCAGAGGGGACGTTCAAACAGTACTGATTATTACGAACAACAACAACAGACAACAAGCTGCCACGGGCCGCTTTCCGATGTCGGCCCCTCCCCTCCCTCGCTAATGTGCTGCCAATTGTTGGCTGGCCACTACCAGCTGCAGATTCGCTTCAGCTAGGCCCCCACAGCGCGTTGCAAAGGCTGGCACGTGCCGCTCTCCTGTCCTGGCCCCTCACCTCGCACGCTAATATGCCGCCAGCTGCAGCTAAGCTATAGCCAGGGTCGATTCCATCCCAGCAGCAGCTGCATTATTGCCGTCCTATCGAGTCTAATCGAACCACCGAAAGCAAAGGCCATGTCTCGCATGGATGTTCGCAGATGCATGCATTTGTCTGGCTATTAATTAAGAACGCGAGGAGTTCGACAACCCCAAGAGGAAACGCTGAGCATGCAGGTCTCTCAGGCGATTTTGACAACACGTTGAAAAAGCTGCAAAATCTCGAATTGACATGACACTGCCAACAGCTCTGTCAGGCCACTTGGACACCAAGCTACCAGCCAGACCCCAAATACACAGAACGCTGCCACGTGGCGCTTTCCTGTCCCGGCGCCTCGCCTCGCACGCTAATGTGCCACCGTCCGGGCGCATGTCACCACCTGCAAAGGAAAGCATCCGGATTTCAAGGGACTACAGTGAAAGCTTGGCTGCATGTGGTCATATGCACCGAAAGTTTCAATGTCCTCTTGTGATTTAATTAGTTAATGACTAGCTTAAGTACAAATGAATAAGAAATGACTCGCTTAGTGTAATTTAATCAACACAAAAGTAAGCATGGCTGTCATAACCTGTCCGAAATGTCATGTCAAATGCATGTGTGGTACAGACTGCCCGAGTCGTCTCGTCGAAGCATAGCTGCCAAAGCCTGACTGGCACCTCTCTACCAGCTAGAAAGCTGTATGCATATGCATAGGCACAGATGCAAAGGAATCCGATGCTGCCACGTGTAGCTTTCCTGTCCAGGCCCCTCGCCTCGCACGCTAATGTGCCGCCAGCTGTTGCCCACTGCCAGCTGCAGCTAAGCTATAGCCAGGCCCCACACCGCGCGCGGCAAACGATGCCTCTGCCAGCCGATTCCCTCCCACTACACGCTTTCGGCGGCTTTTGGTGGGTGAAACAGCATCGGTACGTGATACGAAACGTACTGGCTCACGCAATGCCACATAGGTTGGACTGGGCCGGGCATGCCAGTTTCCCGCCTAAATACCGCCACGGGAAGCCGCGGTTTTGCAATGTTATCGTTTCACCAGGACCCCACCTCGCGCGCTAATGCTCCGGCAAATGGTGGCCACTCCCAAGCCATCGCCAAAGAAGAAATGCACTTCCATCGAAAGACTGCAAACGCCGCCACGCGTCGATTTTTTCTGTCTTGGCCCATCGCCCAAGACGGTGATGTGCCGCCGGTATCTCGTTTCTCCCTCGCTCCCTGCCTATAAATTGCAAGGCCGCCTGCACTTCTATCAGGCAAACGCGATACATTGCTCCGAGTTCATCAAGTTTGGATTGAGTTGAGAAAACCCTGAGCGCATAGAGGAGAGCTGGTAGTTTAGCTTTCCTTTTTTCCAATATTTCATTTCAGCTTCTTGTTCCACAGGTATTATTTACAAAAGTTATTTTGTACGGTCAGTCACATTGTTGTGTTGTTGGGTCAGTCCACATTATTTCGTACTTATTATGCTTCTTATTGATATTTTTCCTTCGTGTGGATACCGACTTAAGTGTTCGTCAGTTCTGTCCAAGCCATGTCGAAGGCGTCGAGCTCAGTGGTTGCCAACGCAGGGCGTGTCATTTGCCCTAACTGCCATGTGGATGCTCAAACCTGCTACTCCAAAGATCGCGCCAAATAGCAGACGGACGTTCTATAGATGCCCAAATTTCTCTCAGACGTCTAAATGTATTTCGATATCTTCATATTTCGATGATTATTCTATTGCTCCAGTTTTAAATATCCATGCTGACACTGTCGTGTAGTCTACCGGATGCCAATATCAGCAGTGGGCAGACGATATAAATACACCGACAGCTTTAAACAGGACGCTTCCAATGGGACACCAGAGGAAGGATCTAGCGCAGGAACTTAATAGGGTAACGGTACGAGAATTACCACAAAGAGAGGGAGTTCGGCCTGAACAAGAAGAAAACCGTGAAGCGTATGATCGCTGCCTTGAGCGCGCCGTACAAGATAACCACGAAGCTGTAAGCCCTGATTTGGTTGTTCCTCTTGAAGGCCATAGCGCTGAAGACTACAAACGTGACCGCTGGGAGTTTTTCAAGAAGAGGGTGTGGAATTCTATGATAGTGATGATTACGGAAAGTTCTAAAGCCGCTCTACCCTGCATCCATTTGTATGTTAGTTCTTGTTCACAAGAAATGTTGTTGTAGTTGTTCTCCTATTGTACTTTGTTCTATTGCTATTATGTGTTTCATTGTATCGTAATGCGCTTTGTACTATTATGAAGCTTTCTGTTTTGTTCACGAAGTTATTCAAGTTATTTTTAGTTCAATGGAGCATATTTTTTATTACATGCATGTAATATCATATTCACCGACAATGATCATTCAACCTTGTGTTCTTTCGTATATTAGCCGATATGCGACAAAGTGAATATGATGATATGACACAAGGATGAAAAAGCGATATGACAAATGAACGTATTAAAAATAAACAACAATGGCAAATAGTCCAAATGATGATATGACAAATGGTCGACAATGGTGATATGCCAAAAGGTGAGAAGGCCGATATGACAACACGCTGAAAACAACAATGGCAAATAGTCCAAATGAAGGTCGATGTCATCTGTAAAGAAGTTGTAAAAGCATTCTTTGTAAAAGTGTAAAAGCATTCTTTGTCAAAGGCTGTAAAAGCATGCCTGCCATGTCATATCAAAAGCACGCTGTTAACTTTTTCAGCTTTTGTCATCAAGAAACTGTACAAAGCATTCTAGTTCTGACTCTCTTTGCATATAAATTCTCAACGCCCAATAACCCTAAGTATTTAAGTCACAAGACAAACCCTAACGACGAAGGATTTTGGTACCAGTAAAAAGCATGTTCAAGTAATTTTTGGGTCCGAATGTACAGATTTTCTATTTGGTATACGGACTACCATATTATGTAAAAATATCTCGATTCTGACTCTCTTTGCATATAAATTCTCAACGCCCAATAACCCTAAGTATTAAAGTCGCGGACAAACCCTAACGACGAAGGATTTTAGTGACCGTAAAAAGCATGTTCAAGTAATTTTTGGGTCCGAATGTACCAGATTTGCTATTTCAGATAATGAACTACCATATTATGTAAAAATATCTCGATTCTGACTCTCTTTGCATATAAATTCTCAACGCCCAATAACCCTAAGTATTATAGTCGGCGCACAAAACATGTAGTCCTTTTCTTTCTGTTGAGCCATGAAAGCCGACCTAGATTGCATCCGCAAAGTGTGTACTCAAGCGCCATGACCGTCGATGTCATCTATAAAGTTGTAAAAGCATTCTTTGTCAATTTGTAAAAGCATTCTTTGTCAAAGATGTAACGATATGCCTGCCATGTCATATCAAAAGCACGCTGTTAACATTTTAAGCTTTTGTCATCGATAAACTGTACAAAGCATTCTAGTGACCTTGTCTCTTTGCTCGATTCTCTCGTTTGGTGGTGGTGGCTATTTAAACCCCACCGCTTCGTCTCCGAATATTCACACGAAGCAAGCAATCCAAACCACGAAGCACAAGTTTGCCGGCCAACCAACAGGTGCCAATGGAGTTCCCCGCCCCAAGGCACGTTGTCCAAATTGGCCCTCGACGGCGGCATGGAGGTCCCCATGTGCCTATGCGAGGATCCTTGCCGCTTTCGGCAATCAGTAGACAATTCATACACTTACGGTATGAGGTATTGGAGCCGCCGCAACCACGACTCCGAGCCAATCTTTGGGGATGCGGATGCGGCGGAGGAGCCCTGTATGTTCAGACTCGCATTTGCCGTTGCATCAAACCGTCCAAACCTTAACACCGTTATACCATCTTTGTCACCAAGCTGCAGCCTCCATTATGCGAGTTCATCAAATTCTCTGACGCGGAGCGAACTCACGAGATGGAGAGGATGCGGAATTGGGAGTACTCGCATCGCAGAGCTATGGTAGAGCAGCAATGCCGTGAGCGGCAGGAAGAGGAGAAGCGCATGAAGTTTGCCGAACAAATGCGTCAGAGAGGGAGGCCGAGCAGCGGCGCTGGCGGCCGAGCCGGAGGCCGAGCGTGACAGGAAGCGCGAGAGGGCGGCTAGGGCCAGGGCGGCGGCAGGCACCGATGGGTTGCGCAAGGGGAAATATCCTCGGTGCACTCAGTAGAGTGTACGAGAAGGGCCCTGGGTGTTCTTCCCTTTCCCTAACGCAGGTTCGGTTTAGTCCTAGATACTCGGTAGAGTGTGCCGTACATGCCATTCTTTGTTTAGCATTTGTAAGCCATATGCAATTCGGTAGATTCTTATTTACGCCCATTCCTGTGACTTATTTACTCAATTTTTCCAAATGATTCGATGGGGATTTGGGAAATTCAAATATGTCGCAATCTGCGAAATGGGACACGAATCTTCGGTGATTATGTTAATTTACAAAACCTACTACAACGAGCAATAGTGTAATACGCCTTGCTTTTCGTTGAATTTCGACAAACAGATCACCTCAATTTGAATTCGAACCTCTTCTACTTTCTCTAAATTCTGACCCGAGATACTTTGGTCAAATTTGGTAAAGATTTACTGGATGGCTTATATATAAAGAAGCACTGTAGTTTATCTTAAGCATACCATCTATGTATGTTAAGAGTATTTAGAACACATGATTGTTTTCATAAAGAACGTGGTAATTCTCGCGAAAATTAGGTCAAGTTTTGGGTAACTTATTTCGGTATTGCTAGTGATCGGACGGCGGATTTTTCGCAACATTTTTTCCACGCGTGAAAGTTTTTTCACGTAGTGAAAAAATGTTTCATACGTTGAAAAAATGTTGCCGCGGCGTCAGAAAAAACAAAAATCGGACGTCCTACGCTAGTATCGCCCAACTTATTTTACCGCGAAAACTCAATTTTTCCGCGCTAGGTGCCGGTCGGCAGCAGCGTCGCCGCCACGTGGCGGAAGCGGTTTCCGCCACACCGCATGGAGGAAGCCGGACCAGGTGGCGAGCGGGTGGTCTCCGTAGTATGGCATGGAGGAAGCCACGTGGTGTGGCGGAAGTCTGGCTTCCTCCATGCCGTGTGGCGGAAGCCGCTTCATCTGGCGGAAACGAGTGCTATTCAAGGTATTTCGATTTAATGAAGGTTATTTCCTCAATTTCTATTTAAGTGTTGGTTATTTAATCAATTTTTCCAAAAAAATTAACGCAAGGCGTCTGATGCTAATTTCGGCCGCTGCTTTGGCCGGTTCTTGGTTCGCCGGTCAAGTCTTGGTCGGTTCCTGGTATACTGGAGATATATCTCTTGTATACCGGGAACCGGAGATGAGTATTTTTTTCCGTAAATACGAGTTATAAGTTGTATCAAATACGATTTTTTCCACAGATAAACGGTCATGTTTTCAGATATCGAGGGACATTTCATTTTACAGACTTTCAATTTCAATTTTTAAATTGCTTATTGCTTCTATGGAAAGTGGGGAACCGGCCATGGCAACAATGGGAAGTGGGGAACCGGCCATGGCAACAATGGGAGCTGGGGAACCGGCCATAGCCTTCAGTGGTAGCTGGGGAACCGGCCAAGGCATCAGTGGTAGCTGGGGAACCGGCCAAGGCATCAGTGGTAGCTGGGGAACCGGCCAAGGCATCATTGGTAGCTGGGGAACCGGCCATGGGATCATTGGTAGCTGGAGAACCGGCCATGGGTGATTTTTTTGTAAATACGCCAGAAAGTTGTATCGTTTTGAAATAATGAGGTCAAACATGTGCTAAATACGAAATTTTCCCGATACATACTAGTCTCGCCTCTCGGTAGGATTTAACCACCACAGGCAAGAATTTACCGAACTGTCAATAGCCAAGAACGCAAGAGGCAAGATGTAAAAAAGGAAAAAGAGCGGTAAAAAAAAAAGAAGTTTAATGGAACGAGACGAGAGCCACTTAAATATAGGCTATCTTGTTGTCTTCTCACTCTCGCTCCCACTCCCACTCCCATTCCGGAGCCGCCGCCGCCGCCGCCGACCACCGTGCCATCAGAGCACGAGCCCTCTCACTCATGGTTCTTGCTTGACGCTCCGGTAGCACTGTAAGTAACAGTAGTAACGAGAGGCGAAGCAAGAAGGTGCCGATGGAGGAAGCAGAGGACTGCTCGGCGTGCGCCTTCTCGCTAACTTGCCAAGAAGATGGCGCCGATCTTGGGGACGGCGTCGTCGACCACGGCGACCTCTTCTTGTTCTACACCGGCGCCACCGTTGAGGATGAGGATGACGACAATGAGTACATGGAGCATCTGGTCTCCAAGGAGACCAGCTTCTGTTCCTCCTCCGACTCCGGTGCCGACGGCGACTACTCGTCCGCCGACTCCGAGGACTGGTTCCGGCAAGCGCGCCCCGCTGCCGTCAAATGGATCCTTGAAGTGAGCACTGGGCACACCATACATAGCTAGAGCATATGCTTCTCTCTCGATTAGTTTCTTGATGCAAGGATCGATCGATCAATCACGCCATTAGATTGGCATTCGATTGCATTTGCAGACGCGGGGATGCTTCGGGTTCGGCCACCGCACGGCGTACCTGGCCATCGCCTACTTCGACCGCTTTTGCCTCCGGCGACGCGTCGATGTAATCATCACACCACCGTAAAAATCAAGCCTTTTTGTAGCCTCTCTCTGTTTCTTGGGAACGCGCGGATGATGTGCTTGTGTGCGTGCATTGGTGTCCAGAGGGCGGTGATGCCGTGGGCGGCGCGGCTGCTGTCCATCGCCTGCGTGTCCGTCGCGGCCAAGATGGAGGAGTACCGCTCGCCGGCGCTGTCGGAGTTCGACGCCGGCGGCGCCTACGAGTTCTGCTCCGCTTCCATCCGCCGGATGGAGCTGCTCGTGATGTCCACGCTCGGCTGGCGCATGGGCGTCGTCACGCCCTTCGACTACCTCCCCTGCTTCTCCTCCAGGCTCCACCGGCACGACGACGGCGGCGGCGGCGGCGGTCACGACCCCGCTCGTATCGCCCTGAAGGCCATCGGGTTCATCTTTGCCACGGCTGAAGGTTCATCCATAGCTGTCTACGCTCTACCCCGTCGAATTCACATCTTTTTCTCCTCCTCCGACATCTAGTGATCTTGCTTGCATTGCTCTGATGGATTTTTGCTGTGTTTATGCAGCTGGTAGTGTGCTGGATTACAGGCCATCCACTGTGGCTGCATCTGCAATCTTGGCTGCATCCTATGGTGCTCTACTGACCAAAGAAGCACTGGAGTCAAAGATGACCAATCTTTCTCCATCTTGTCTTATTGAGAAGGTTTGCCACTCGCTTGCATAGATTAGTACTCATGTAACACTTCATCCATGTAAACATTTCTATCCGGATGAACTGCGCATTGGATGTGATCTAACTTTGGTGTCCTAATTGGTGTGGTTTGTTCCTTTGATCAGGAGCATGTACAAGCCTGCTACAGTATGATGGTTGGGGGCTTGAGCAGGAGGAGCAACAAAAGATCATTGCAATGTTCAGGCTCCAACGAAGTTGGCACAAGTACATATGGTTCTGATCTTGTTGACGATGTTACTGCCACCACCGCCGCCTTCGAGGCCGCGGCGGCGGCGGCGAGGAATAAGCGGACCAGGCTGGAGCTGCCGGGCATCCGTTGAGAAGCTAGCACCACCGGGGACACAATTTTTAGCCAGTTGTCTAGGGGGGCTTGGTTTGGATCTTCCTTTTTCTTCCCCTTCTTTTCCTTCTTGTTTTAATCTACATGTTTCCAAAAAAAAAAAATTTAGGTTCTTTGAGCCATTGCCGTGGTTGGCATTGGCAATGCTGTTGGATTGGATTGGTTTGGTTTGTGAGAGGGGGAAGAAATGAACAAACAAAAGGGCTGAGCTTTCCTAAGGAGAGGAGAGCTTGAGTTGAGCCCCAATGCCAGTGCCCGAATGGAGCACATTTCCTGCGAAATTTTCTCCAAAGTTGCACTATTTGATATGCCATTGTGGATGCCATGTTGCATTACTTGCACGCAGAGAAGTCGCAAAACAAGAAGTAACACTGGAAGGTCGAGGATTTGGCCATTGTTTATAGAGCCATTTTTTTCCCCTGCAAGTGCATTTGTGATCACTGATCAGTGGGGAGTGGTGTTGCACTCAGCTGCACTGCACTTGCATGGGTTACATTGGTTTGTAACAAACCTTGTGGAGTGGTTGTAACTTCTGCAACCTCTTCTTCTGTTCTTGAGAAATGGAGTAAGATTGCATCTTGTGTATGCATGCCTGAGCCTGAGTGCTCCCTGTGGGTTTCTTGATCAATTCTGCTGGAATTGAAAACTTTTAGTATCATTCATTCAGTTCTGGGCAAATGTTTTTTTTCCTTCTTCATCTACCTTTTAGCAGGGAGAATCCAAGGAAACTTTATCCTGTTACATTGCAACCAGCTTAGCACTTGCTTGATTCCACCAAGGCACACCCTGTGATGAATTAGGGCAAATCCCCACTGCCACAGTGCTTCCATTATTAGTGAACACACAAGAACATGGCATTGTTTTGGGTTGGGTTTCATTGCATTCCACAGTAATGTGAAAGAAGAGATGATCTGTAAAGAAAGCTCTTGTCAACCATGATTGATAAGTACATTGTATCCTTTTGGTAATAATTGTGCATGCTGAGGAAGAAAGCATGCATCACTGTGTGCTGTTGGAAGAGCGACAAGTGTTGCATAAGGATGGTATTAATGTACAAGGTACATGTGATTAGTACTTTGTATCAATAATTGCCTATAGATTAGCAATGGGGAAGGGACTTTTAACTAGTGTGTTTTGTTGGGGGAGAACAACCTAAGCTTGATATTCCTAACACTTAGTGGAGCACACCAAAAAGGAAGGCTCAATTGAAGAGCCAAACGAAAGGGCAGTGTTAGAAACTAAAGGTCATGTAGCAAGTTCTTAAAGCGCGAGTTATCTAAAAGAAGTTGTGGCATATGAACATATTTCTAGCGAAATGATATAGTTAATGCCTCCTAAAATGACAATTCTTGGCAAATGCATAAATTTGATCATGAAGTGTATGTAAATTTGTAGGACACCTATCATTCCTTGATAGACTAGAACTTTGGGATGAGATGATTAACGCAAGAATCTTGGTAAAAATTTATATTTAGCACTTGCGAATCCAATAGATTCACTCATAACTTGCATGTCGACCCAGCTGCCTTAGACTATCTCCAGCAATTTTTCTTCATTCCATTTCATTCCCTATTCTCTTCCCCATATTCATTCCCTTTATTTCCTACCATCTCCAACAGCTTCCCCTGGAATGAATTTGTGAAGGGAACTGCGAAGGGAATCCCTTTCTATCTAGATTCTCTCTCCAAATCCCGTCCGAAGGGAATCGCGAAGGGAATCCGCTGGAGCACTTAGAATCTGTTCGTGAAGGGATTTGGAGGCTGAAGGGAAGCTGCCGGAGATAGTCTTAGAAGATAAATGACCATGAATTCAATTTTCTTCTTCAATGAAGGCAACTCTGACAAATACTAACTCCATCAATTCTTGGCATCTGGCTTCACCAACAGTACCGGTCAAGGTAAGAACTCCTAGAAGGTTACAAACGTGCCACGATGCCCTTGCAGAAAAGATGAAGAATCACATGCCAAAATATTATTACTTTCTTGGAATCAATAATGATGGTATCTTTATATGCACCACTTCCCTTAACCCCTAAACCCTAAAGTTGGTCTTCTGGCTTCATCCACTACCTAATGCAGGTCTCACATTGCACACTCTGCCTTACAGCTGGTAAAAAGAGCTTTTTTCTCTTTCCCTCCTGCCACTGCAATGCATGCACTCAGGCAATGAAAATGCCCCATGGGCAATGGAGTGACTTTCTGAGGCACCACCATCCCTGCATGCCTGCTGCCCTGCTGCTGCAATGCATTGCAATTGCAACCCTCTCCTCTTCTTTCTCTGTCATTCATGTGGCCACACACACTGCTTAGTTCTCTTACCTAGATGTTGCTATAAAGAGGAAAGGGATTGGCCACAAATGCTGCTATTCTCAAACAGTGATTTCTTTTCTCCTTTTTTCCATTTAGTTAGGCTAGTGCAATAGTGCATGCATGGAAGATGTAAAACTAGTACAAAATGAAAGGTTTTAGGCATGTTTGGCTTGCTGCATTTGAATAATTCAGCGGTTGACCATGCTTGGTCCCAAGCCCGAGAGAAATCGGGTTTAGAGCATGTTAGGAGTCCATGTTGTAGGCCTGGTTGAAAGTAAGTTCTGATTGTTATGAATAGTATTTGTATTCATCATGAGGCAAATGGGCCAGTATATATACATGTACATAAGGGTATAAAGGGAAAACCTATATTAGGCAATATCTATACAAGGTATAACAGGATACTGTCTAACACCGATTAATATTTTTTGTTTTGTTTTTTGCAGAGCATCTATGAACATGAATTTTTGTTTTTGTTTTTTGCAGGCCTGGTCGAAAGTAAGTTCCGATTGTTATGAATAGAAACGGTCCGATTTCAAGTTGCCAAACAGGACCTTAGGATTCGGGCACCAATTCCCGACTCGACTCCTAGAGTCATCGTACATTGATTTTCATTCAGTCCAATCCTTTTTGTCATTCACAGGACCTCAGCAATCGAGCTGGTCAAGAAGAACGGAGCAAACATATCGCAAGTCCATCCAAGCAGATCAAGCCGACATGTTTAGAAGATTTTCTCGAACTAATCAACCGTACAATGTTAAGGTGGCCAGCTGAAGATAAACCTATTATACGTGTGGTTCAACCAATCGACGTACAACTGGCCGGTAACTTGCATCCAAAGTGTACAGAGAATATACTATTGCCTGCCTTCCTTCTGGATCTAGATTGCTCACGGCTCGCTGCTGGATGAATAGAGGTCAGAATCCTCAAAGGGTTTTAAAAAAACTGCACAGCTTCTCAGTCACCAATGCAGTCAAAAACAGGCTTGGGGACAAAGCTTGGTTTAAATTTTGTTGGTTCAAAGGACTACCACCTAGAAGCGAGTGGGCACCTCACTGGCTGGACGGCTGCCTGCCCTGGCCCTTGCAAAGCACCATTTTTTAGAACAAGCATTATAAGGTTATTCCCAGTGGACGGTGTCGTACTCCAAAATCCAAGACAGCCACGTAGGATACATAGTATGATACTGTTAGGATGAAACACCCTCTCCAGTGCATAGTATCATGCTACAGTATCCAAGACAGCATGTGTCCATTAAATTGTTGCGTAAACCAAGACGCGCCAAAGGAAAAACACGCGTGGAGAAGACACCGTAGCGACCCCGGTGCGGTGTTGCCCGAAAACCAAGGTGTTGGATACGGAGCCGGAGCAGTATCTCCAGGATGATATCGCACTGCTCTCTCTCCTCTTTAACTCATATGCCACATCAGCAACCTGCCCTATGTGACAAGTATTAAATGAGGATGACACCATGCACTGGGAATAGCCTAATTGGCCGCAATAAACATCCAGTTAGAGTTAATACAATGTTTCCCATGTTCCAAACATAATCTTAAACATGTTGCTTTGGGATACGCGCGGTCAAAATTTGAAACTTTGGCTATATTTACACCGGATACATGTAGATTTGTGTTAAAAAGTACTTTCATAATTTTATAATTATTAGTTTGTATAAACATGTTACAATAAAAATCAGTGGTCAAGGTTGTGCTTTGAAGATCGCATCGATATCCAAAACAATATGTTTTTGTGAACCAGAGGAAATATGTAATATAGTATGGTTTTGTTTTCTATTGCTTATTTTGTTATCTATTGTAAATTACGATAGGCTTTCTAAAATTTAGTTTCCCTTGCGGGGAGGCCCCAGAAAATTACAATAGGATTTCTAATTTTTTTTTCCGAAATGTTGAAACTTTGGCTATATTTACACGGGATACATGTAGATTCGTGTTAAAAAGTACTTTCATAATATTATAATTATTAGGTTGTATAAACATGTTTCAATAAAAATCAATGGTCAAAGTTGTGTTTTGGAGATCGTATCGATGTCCAAAACAGTATGTTTTGTGAACTAGAGGAAATATGTAATATAGTATGATAACCACACTTAATGTAAGTGATACACATGGAAAAGAAAGCCTTACAAAGGGAGAGGGGATGGGGGAATGGCAGTTGGAATGTGTACAGCTGTGAGTCTCAACTGAAAGCCTGAAACAAAGATGGCCTGCTTGCATCAATGGCAGGGTGTGGCCCTAGCTCACAGGCAGCACTGCACTGCAGAATCAAACCAAGTATTTGCTGGGATTGTGGTCTAAAGACTACAAACAAGCCTGCACAAAGACAAAGAAGCCAACACAAAGATATCTTCCCATGCATCACACAACACACAGTAGAAACACAGGCACACACACAACTCCTGATCTGGTCAAAGAAGCACAAATGGTTTTGTTTTCTATTGCTTATTTTGGTTTTTTATGCTGGCACTGCTGGTGAATGTGATGAACTGTCTCCTGTGTGTAGCTGGAAAAATCTTGTATTATGCATGCAGAGATGGGGAAGTGTTGCCTGTGTGGTCTCATTCTCTCTCACCCTAGCCTGATGTTAGATGTGTTTATAATTGGTGTTCTTTTTTGGTGTACTTTTCATCTTGGCCAATTCATTGTAAATTCCAGTAGAGTGAAGTGCTCCGATGTTCTCCCTAATGTGAAAAGACACAAATATTCCTTATTACAAACCCGGGGATTCCTGGCCCCTGCGCGCTCCATGTTGACCTCTAGTCGACGTGTGCGCTTCCTGTGTGGCTGCATCGGCTGCTTGACTCAGCCGGTTATACGGCTTATCTATTTTAACGCCGTCACTTGGCAACAGCGATCGCGCGGCGCAGTGGTAACCCAACGCACGTCCACGCTGTCGGTCGCGCGTTTGATCCCCGCCCGCGCTTGCGCTGGCGGTCGCATGATTTTTGCCCGCACGACGCATGGCGAGGGTTTTTTTTTTTTGCAAAAATGCAATCCAAATTTCTAAAATTGCATATTAGTTCAATTTTTTCCCCGCGAAGGCCCCAAAATTTTTGAAATTTGTTTTTCCTTGCATGGAGGGCTCTAAAAAAATTCAAAAATTAAGTTTATCTTGCGGGGAGGCCCCTGGAAATTAGATAGGCTTTCTAAAATTGTTTATTAGTCCATTTTTTATGGAGAGGCTCCTAAAACTTTCGAAATTTGCCTTTTACCCCGCACCCCCCCCCCCCCCAAATACGTGAAGCTTTTCCGAGATCACGTGTAAGTCTATTTTTTTATGGGAGCGCCCCGAAAGTCCTAAAATTTGTTTTCTTTTGCACGAAGGTTCCCGAAAATCATGAGAGGCTTCTCGGAATTGCATATTAATCCTTTTATGTGCAGGAAGCCCTTGAAACTTCTGAAGACCCAAACAAGACCGGGTTTCGCCGATTTTTTGTAAAAAAACAGTAGAAATTTTTACAATAGTAAAAAAACCTTCAAAAATTATTTTATTGACGCGTGGGAGCACTGCGGCTAGCGCGACATGCGCCGCGCCCACGTATCTAGTTTTATATCATATCGAGGAATTGATTTTCATCCGCCCATTACTTCGGTACTAACTATGCTCCTTTAAGATTTGTTAGGGTTAGAGATGCACGGCAAAATGGAGACAAAGATTCAACATGAAAAAACCCTTGCAGGAAAAAAATCATGGGAAATCAATTTGCTATAATGGTTCTATGTTTACATGTACAAGGGGTGGCTTATATAGCCAAAAGTGTCGAGTAGTTGAAGACTTAGACTAACAACCTATTTAGATAAACCCAAAAGATATAAAAAGTTGGATATTGAGTCATCTCCAACAATCGTCCCCTTAACTTAAAATCCATAATAAAATTGTTTCCTAAAAATTTCAAAGGGTAATTAAACACCATGAATACAAGTGCGTTAAAAGTATTGAGGAATACTGAACAAGAAAGACTGGAACAGTCAATTCAAACACTTGTAGTGCAAAAGATAAAGACTAGAATAGTTTTATCAAAACGCTTCTTATGAAGCAAAATTGAGCAAACCACTAGTAGGTTGAGAGAAAGACTGGAATAGTCAATCCAAACACACATCTATCAATAAAGCAAACGAATAAACCTGAGTCTTCAATTCATAACATCAGTAAAGTCTGAGTCTGTGCAACTGACCTCCTGAAACAAATGCTCAATCATTGAACAGTGTAAGCCAAAACATCATCTGTGGCTCTTGATAAAATAGCGATGGATATTTGATATGCTTCAGCTCGAACATAAAATTCGACAAACAATGCCCATTGAAAGAGCAACTTGCACGTATAGTCACCACATACGAAAAACTGCCTAATAAAATTCTATAACATGATTGAAAATACTTTTGCAAAACTGTCAAGATGAAAGAAACTTTTGTGTTGTCAATGAAATATAACTTGCAGTAGACCCCTCATATCGAGCTAAGATAAAGCGTTGTAGTATTCATGCAGAAATAAACTCCTTCTTGTACTTCAATCATTTGTCTCAAACCGATATTGGAGCAAAACTTTTACTAGTAAAACTCCGAAGAGTATAATGCTACCATCAGGGTGTCATCAAAAGAATTAACGTTGCAAAAATCTCAAAAATGATCACGCAAGCGATCTAAAATTGCAACATAATCAAATGGTGAATAAACACCAAATGCAGTTATCTTCTCAACTGACTTTTTTTTCAATGTAGATGATGAAACGTTAAAGAAATCTCCAATGATTAATCCCGCATGAATATTGCCAATAATATGCATAAACACCTCCTAAAATTCAATTGTTAACGTGGAAAAACCCTTGCGGGAAAAAACCACGGGAAATCAATTCACTATAATGGTTCCATCTTTACATATACAGGGGTAGCTTATATATCCAAAGGAGTCCAAGTAGTTGAAGATTTGGACTAACAACCTATTCGGATGAAACCGAAAGATATAAAAAGTTGGATATTGAGTTATCTCAAACAAGATTTGTAGGTACTTTTTTTTTTTTCTTTTCTTGATACAACATGAAAACACTACTCTAAGTTCCGAGGGCCTTGGAATTACAATCTCACCCGTTGAATCTAAGACTAAATTGTAAATATAGGCACTGTATAATTAAGCAACATTCTTGGTGTCATTCGAGCCAACTGTGGAGGATTAATTAAGTACTCTGAGCATTAATCTTCAGCACCATGCAGCAAGCACCGGAGTGCAAGAAGGTGAATTAGCCTGAGGCTACCCTGAACACTGAAGCTAGACTAAGAGTAATCCAAATACTGCAGAGGAAAGTCACCCGCTAGCTAGCTAGCAGATGAGGCTAAGTTAAGTTAAACAACAACAGGCAGGCAGTTAATCAAGTGAGATGAGCACATGTAGAACTAATCAAGTTAATCAAGCATGCATGCATGTGTTTGCAAGTATTTTTTTTCCCCTTGCCATTTGGTGGTCGTTCGCGTTCGGGCATTATAATTAGCTGCTGGTCAACCTCGAGATCGGGGACAGCCAGTCCTACTCCATCAGAGCTCAGCAGAGGCATGGCATCAGCATCACCCCCTTCTTCTGCACTGCTTGCCTCGGTTCTTGCGCCGGCCGCCCCGCTAGGTTTAGAGCACGGCAAAATAATGGAGACAATGATTTGACGTGGAAAAATCCTTTCAAGAAAAAACCCACGGGAAACAATCTATTATATGGTTCAAGGATTACATGTACAAGAGGGTGGCTTATATAGCCAAAGAGTCCAAGTTGTAGAAGGCTAGAACTAACAATCTATTTGGATAATACTAAAAGATATGATAGTCAGAGATATTCGAGTTATCTCCGACAGGCCCAAGGCATGCATGATCAGCATCTGGCTAGCTAACTGCCCTTCATCGATCGGCCTGATGACCACCGGCTGTTCCAAGTTCCAACTCGTTCTTCTGAAGTTACAAGCTGTATAAGAGTAGCTTCTTGGGAGGAATCCTTTGGTAGGGTACAGAGTTACAGACTGTTGGTGGAAGTGCTGGCTAGTGAGCAGTGACTAGTCGTGTCCCATGGCATCTTGTGTGCTCTACTAGTGATTTAGTACTGGTACTGGTACTGGTACTGGTACTGAACCAATGTGCATTCTGGAAAAGGCGTCGCTTCCCGGGTGTTCTGCAACAGTTGCTGGTCTGTACGAAGTTAAACTGTCGAAATTTTGATAGTTAACTTCTAAATCGAAGTATATAGATTATCCTTTGAAATGTACCGTAAACTTCTAAATCGAAGTATCTGTGATATAGATGTGAGGAAAGAGGATCTGTACTAGTGTGCTGTGTACCAATGTGTTTGTTTGTTTGTCAGTTCAGTTGCATTCTTTTCCCTTTCTTTTCTTTGGTTTTTTTAGATGACTTCCTTTCCTTTGGTTTGTATGAGCGTCTTGTCAACTAGAAGCCCATAGGCCCATGGCCATACACACCATTTCTCTTGGGCTCCATCACATTTCACAAATGCGATGATACATGATCATCGGAATTTTTTTGTTTAATATTTATTTATTTATTTTTTCAAAAATAATCAACGGAATTTTTTTTTGCGAAAATAGGCACATGTCGCCCTAATATGGGGCGATTGCCCCATATTAGGGCGATAGGTACCTGGATGCAAAAAAATATTGACAAATCCACTCCCTTCATGTGTCCATTTTCGCAATTGCTTTTTTTGCATGCAGGTCCCTATCGTCCCAATATGGAGCGATCGTCCCATATCTGAGCGACGGGGACCCATTTTTGTAATATTTTTTTTCCATCGATTATTTTTGAAAAAAAAATTTAAAATAAATATTAAATAAAAATAAATTCCATGATCATCATCATCTTCTTCTTAAATGCCATATGTAGTCTTTCTATACTATGATTACCTCTGCTTTAATACCAAAGTCATGTTGTTCTAGATAACTGAACATAGCAAAAAATAGATCGTTTGGTTCTATTTACTGGCTGTTTTGCATGTTACTGCTCCATTGCATCTGTCAATGTCGGAGACGCATCTTAACCTGTGAGTGTAATGCATTGTAGATGTATGGCCTTACCATGATTGTTTCAGAATATTTTTTATTTGTTTTTGATGATCGACATCAATGCTCTTTTCCCTGCCATGTTTCGTAGAAGTATCATAGAAGCTATACTTCCAGGAGTATCAGCTGCACTTCAGGTTTGATAAACTTCATTGCGCATGAAATAACCCCAAAAATCTGAAAACGAATTTATTCGGTTTTATTTTGATTTTATTTGGATTTTCTTTTGAATTCTCGGGTTTTATTTGCGTTTTTGGGCCTTCTTTTGTTTTTGGCCTGATTTCTGGCCCATTTCTCTTCCGGCCTGCTCCGCCGGCCCATTCTCCCGTGGCCTAGCTCTCCCCGGCCCAGCCGGCCGACTCGCCGCCACTCGCTGCCTCGCACCACCTGGCACCGTCCCGACTTCCCGCCTCCGATGCCTGCTGCTGCCTCGCCTTGCCGTCCGTCTGGCAGATGCGCCTCGTGCACTTTGCACCACGTGTGCGCGCTTACACCCGATCCCCGCTTGCCGCCTCGCCCGCCCTGCCCTCTGTGCCCGACCGGTGGTTGCCGCCGCTTTCTCTCCTCGCCCGCAAGGCTATAAAGCCACCCCGCGCCCCTCCATTTTCCTCACCCTCTCCGGTGAGCCCCCCTATAATTTTATAACATTTCTTTGCTATTTTCACATTCATGTAAATTATTTTTTCTATAGACATTATAGAGGATTTACATCAGTACTATAGACAATGTAACAAAAAAAAATAGAGACGACGCTAGGTTCTTCGGAGCTCAACCAATACATTGCTAGAGCTGATAGTAAAGATTAGACTCAATATATTAACATATTATATTATGTTGAGTAAATTTCGTAAAACTATAAGTTTTTTTTTACAAATTATCATAAAACTACATATTTTAGTTACTAATTCACAAAACTATAGATTTTAGGGGAATTTATGTGTGATACTACGGAATGACGGTATGAGTCATTTTCGATCTCGGCCATAAGGTACGACTCTTGTAACATGTTTTTGCGCCGTTTCTGCAAGTGTGGGCCTTCCGGGGGGGTTCGGGCCTAGGGGGTCCATGTGGGCCGAAGGTGGAACATATTTGGGCCTTTTGGAGGTGGTCTAGGACAGCAAAACTGCTGCCCTAGCCCTACCTGTGCCCCAAACAAGTCCCCTCCCTAGCCCTAGCCCCCACTTGTTTCCCCTCCACCCCATTGCCTCCTCCTCCCTAGCCGCCACCCCCCTTAGCCTCTTGCGCCCTCCCCCATCCCTCTCCACCTCCCCTTGCTGCCCTAGAGGGGCTCCCCACATCTTCCCCCTGCTGTTTCCTCCATCGGGAAGCCACGCGACGAGGAGATCCGGCGGTTCCGGCGCGAGGAGGACGATCGGGAAGCCGGGAGGAGCGTTTTCGGTGTTCGTTGTTCGCTGGGAAGAGGTATGTCATGGGGGATCTGAGGGATTGGGTCTAGGTACTGATCTAGGGATGGATTTCATGTTTTTAGATCAAGGGAGGTGCTGCCATGGGGTAGATTTGATGAAAACTAGAGTTGTATTCACGTTCTGTTCGGGCAGATTGGGAACCCGAACTAGGGCAGGCGTTTTCGCCAATTTAGAGTTGGAATCTGGTCGTACGGACGTTGAGGAAGTTGTAGATAATTTAATTATCTTTCCGTGGACATAAAGAACGTTAAATTCCGATCAGCCGTTTGAAAGTTATGACTGTTTTACCGAGCGTGTTAAAATCTGTGACGTGATTGGAACAGATCACGGTAGTTTGTAGATTAAACAACATTAGAGTCCGAATCAGTCTTTCCCTGTAACTAGAAAAAGTTGGGAAATTTCCTAATCTACGCGAGGATGTACTTGTTTATTCAATTTGGAGTCCTAGAACAGAAGTTATGCCCATTGGAAGGCTACTGTCCCGAAGGGACAGATTTGCTGTTTTCTGATTTTAGGAGTTGTAAGCGAAGTCGGGGTAGTGGGATATATGTGTGCTGTTTTGTGGACTTGATTTGAGTGTGTGGCACGTGTTTGCAGGTGGTGTGCCTCCGGGAGTGCCCTCAACCTCTCGTCACTTCGTTGCCCGTGGTTGAAGGCAAGTGTGTTGCGTGGATTGTATGCTATACGTGTTGCTAGAATTGCTTGATAGTATTTGGAATAGATAACATGTTGTCTTGCCATGAATTACATGTTATGTTTGAAAGGATGTCCTTAGGCCATGATTTAAATGTTGTCGATGATATGGTGTCCTCATGCCATGATTAAAAATGCTTGTTGTTGATAAATGATTCACATGCCATGTTTTGAACGGTTACCGTCGATTGTTGAATACGGTCCTACATGTTGAGATGCCATGTGTTGATATGCAATATTTCTATTTATGTATACGTTGCTGTCCATTTTTGCATTCATGGCATATTTTCATGGCCGACCGGTGAGATAAGTCATAACTATTCCGGTAGGGTCGGTGAGAACAGTTATGACTATTCCGGGGCTATTCTTTCAAGTAAGTCCTACATCGTGATTCCATCACCGAGGTGAATAGAAGCGAGTGATAGGCACCCTCCATCTTCGGGATGGAAGGGGAAAAAGGGTGCATGCCGACGGGTGTGCACTCAACCATACCGGTATGAGTTTCCAGGAGACATGTGCATTGCATTGCATGAATGAAACTATGATTGAGAATTCTTTTGAAATGTTAATGAGAATGTTGTTGAGTTGTTCATGAGACGAATGCCATATTGACTAAGAGATGATTATGATGTTTTACATGTCGTGTACATGAGGTTGGTAATGTTGTGGTATGTAATGCTTATGAAGATTGAAGTTGATGGTTTGTTGTCTTGCACTCTGTTTTTCATTACATTACACTTTGCTGAGTGATGAACTCACGTTTGTGTTTTATGTTGTTTGTTTATTTAGGTACAATGAAATCGGCGCACGGGAAGGGAATTTAGCTACACTTCTTCACGTAGCACTCATAATCTAGATAATTCACCTATTTCTATGGAAATATGGCAATAAGTTATGTTGATTTTGGTGTATGGATATTATGTGTGTTGGTTTCCCTCATGTGTGTCATGTGGGTCTTTGGAGCGATTTGTTTTATCATCCTAGTCTTAGTTGATGCTTATTCCATGATTATCATTGCTTATTGTTATTCTAGTTGATGCTCATCTATTGTTGTCGATGCATATTGATATCTTGATTGATCTATATATTGATATGATATTGTGATGTTCAAATTTATGCTAAAACAAAGGAGATGCTGCTGAAATTTTCCATTTAGTCATGGTATTAATTGTTGTATGGTCTATGTTGGTGACATTCTGGGCTTAGTAGAAGCTGGGTTGTTACATTATGTCACATAACTATATATTTTAAATTTGACCTTTTTTGTAACATATCTGACAGTGTGATCCCACATGACAGCTTCACGTGTCCCCATTTCCCGTTTCACTCGCACGTGAAGTTGTCATGTGGGCTCACACTATTAGACCGTTACAGTAGTTTTGGAAATTTGCTCTATTATTTTTATTCATAGTAAACCGCACAAGTTCATCTAAAGTAGAATAAAGGGTACACTGTGGGTTGCTAATGGACCGAAGCCTAGCACAAGCCTGATCCAAGTATGAAAGTTGATTCCTTTGATCCGATCCAGTCCAAGCCCAAATCAAATAAGCATAGGTTCAATCCAAGCCCAAATAAAGTCTTAGGCTTTGGTCTAGACCTAACATTTGAGCACAGAGTCTCCTCCCTCTCTCTCTCTCTCTCACTCTATTGTCTCTCTCATTATCTCTCTCGCTCATCACATATGGTGGAGAAGGTGGCCAGCCATCGGAGGTTGCCAGCCGGTGAGCTTGGAAGGTGGACCTAGATGTTGCTTCATCGCGGTCGAATCTTACCACCTTTGACTAGACTAGTGGCGGATTCGATTATTCTCAACCAAAATGACGTCGGATTTACCACCCCCAACTTCATCGGCACCAATTCTACCTTCGTTGACGCCGCTAGTGCTGGATCCATCTCCCCTAACCTCGTTATTGCCGTCATTCCTGTCTTCATGACCCTTTAGATTTGGACATGTCGCCTACCATGTCACCTGTTCCTAACAAGGAGTTGCCATAGCCGAGTAGCAAGTACGCGGTCAATGACGTTGTGCAACAGCTTGGGAATCAATGTGTGGTCTAATGGTGAGGAGCCTACGTGGTTGCCTTGAGGAGGTGCATACTGTAGGTGATAGGGGGTGGTAAGGAGACAGGAATACTTAGCATGGCGGCACCTTGTGGGGCATGGAGGATAGGTCAACTGGGGACATGAATCATGTGAAGGATCATAACACTAGCGCCATGGCTTGGTAGTGCTCTATGTGCAGATTAATAGAAGGCTAATTAGCAAAATGAAAAGGAGAGGGGGGTGGGGGGGGGGCTCAGTTACATAGGAGGAGGAGCCCAGGTGCGAGATGCTTCTCTCATGTTTCAGTGCAAAAATTAAGGCCTATAGTTTGGTCCAAATCTAGTCTAGATCTGATCAAAAAGCTATCAGCCCAATTTAGTCTTGAACTTTTGGGCGGTCTGATCCAAAAACCTAGACTGGCCTAGGCCCATTAGCATGCCAACATCCTGCTGCTTAGACCAAACAGAAAAGGCAAGTGATTTGCCAAGTACTGCCACCGCTGGATCAAGTTTTTTCGCGATAACAAGCTTAAGGAGGGGTACCATCTGCATCTTTGAGCTTATGAAAGGCGAGAGGAGGAAGATGATGACCGTCCATGCCATGCCATTGGGAAGGTTGATGTTTGTTCTACTCGGCTAATTTCCTACATCCTCCTTTGTTGATTAAGTACGTACTGTGTAACGTGCAAGTGTGGCCTCTGCAGTATGTGTACACCAGTGCCTTGTATGATAAGTGCACTTCGTATCCTGAAGGCTGAAACCAACCTCTCGATGCAATGTGTCTCAGCTAGAAGCAGGATTAGGCTGTGCGAATGTTTCTTCCATACTTACCTCATGCCTAATTCATCATCACCCATGAGCAGCTCTGAATTATGATAGAAGCAAGAACGCTGAACTAAACATTCATTAAAGGCGGGGAAAGAGCATCGAATGATAAGGCGTATTACATTACATGAACATATCATGCGCAGATTCGCCAAACAAAGAGATACCATGCAATTCATTTCAACCGAAACACGACACGAATGCATCTCAGCAAACAACGGTACGCAACAAACGCAGATGCTAAATCCATAGGCACAGGCCGTGTGATATAATTGCAAAATTATTTATCCGTCTAGGGAAACTTAAGAGAGAGACGAGCTACTGCTGGTGAAATTCTTCTAACTTTGCTGTTAAAAGGATGAAACGCCAGAACAGCTTTCCAAAAGATGGATCCAAGAAGAGTTGTAGCCTTTTCCAAGGGACAATGAATCTACATGGTAACTTCAAGTACCTGCAAAATAATGGCACGGTATGGTCAGTAAAGCTTGGAAGTTTTTACAGCTTACAGTAAAATGCGACAACCAAGAATGGCAAATGGACAAATTCAGACAAGCAGCTATTCTACAAAAAAAAGGTTTGAAACGGCAAAGGACAAAAAAGGTCACCAAGATAACGTACTGTTGCTCAACCTCAACAATCAAGACAAGATATCGTTGGGACAACAGAATTTCATAGATAGGTACCAAACCCCCACACAAACGACAGAAGTTACATAAAATGTACACTGCTGCCAAGGAAAATAGGAAATCCATGTCATTGTTGACAGTTGACATAATCACAACGGGAAATGTTTGGCATCAACAAGAAGACTTTTTTTGGGGTATGAAAAAGACAACAACTGCACCAGATTGCCTAGGTTACATTGTTCTATTCTTATAGGGGTTGAAAGTACTGCATGAAATGTGGCTCATCATTTAAATGTTTAAATGTGCTAAATGTTTCAAATTGAAGTACTAACTAGCTGCTGCAATTTTGACAAATATTTAACGTTGTTAAATTTGTATTGCCCATGCATTGAGATCTTATCAAGCTTCCTGGTTAGGATGATTGAGAAAATCAAAATTACCAAATGAGAGAACATGCTTCAAAATCAGCACCTTTGTCATGCTCTATAATGGCCTCTCTTGCATCACCCATCTTTTCCATTCCCTAACAAATCCCAATTTCCTCAATCAACTAAAGTTTCAATATTGTAAAAACAATTGTTTCTATCTAGTACACAAGAGTACAAATAGAGAGGACTAAGTGCACAAAGTAGCCAATTCAAATTTAGTTAAAAAGTACAGCACAAAAATAAGTGTTGTAGAGAAAATGTACCGCAGTTAAATATACGTAATATACCATTAGAAGATGTATAGACAGGAACACAAAAAGGTTAATCAAGAATAAAAAAGGGAGCAAAAAAAAACTATTTGTTCACAGCAAAGCAAATAGGTAACCAAGTCATAATGTGACAACTGATAACAACCATGTCGGCACGGGATTTTTACCGATTTTCTTACGTTTCCAAGGTAATTCCTAATTTACAGCACTCGATATTTACCGATTTTCTTACTTTTCCAAGGTAATTCCTAATTTACATTTTCTTAAAAATACTTATTATAAAAGAAGTACAACACTGGGAAAAAGGAGGAGACCTACATCATTCTAGGACATAAGGTCCCCGTCATTCTGTCCAGCCTCCAACATCAACCATCTTTCCCTATTAAATCCCAATTTTAATCTCCTTACATCAGTTCTCACTCAATTTTATTACAATTCACAAAGTAGAAAATGAAGCACACGTTGCATATAGCCCCTATACATTGCTTGAAATTTCAATTTGGCAAGAGTGGCCATAAATAACACCCAGTGCAAGAATTTTTATTCAATGCTTCTTTCAAGTACATCTCATTCCTAAATCCTGGAGTTAAAGAACCATATAATGCACCAATTAGTTTAGATTCACACAAAATGCGCATATCCATTTCAAACTAAAACAAGTATCAATCTGAGATCCCTAGAGAAACGATCAATTCCCAACACATTCCAGGGCGATGAGTGCGCACGAACTAGCGCAGATGCCAACATTATAATATGAAATACACAGTGCACCATCTACCTAGGTACTTAGTGTGAAAGATGCAATCTTCAACACAGAATGATGCAGCACGACCACTAACTTAGATAGTATTAGCGATCCTGACACGTTCGGCGGAAGGAGGTACCCTGGGAGAGCTCGCAGCACGCCCGCGCGCTGGCCGCGGGGTGCGCCGTCAGCCGCGCCAGCACCGCCGCCACCGTCACCGGCGACCCCATCATCGCCGCCAGCGGCCTGCGCACAAACCACACAGCAACCCCATCAGGAGATCGGATCTGTACCTCAGGGTTCCCTCCTGAACAGGCAGATCTACACGGGCGTTCGCTTACCGTGCGGCCGCGAGCGGGGAGGAGGAGGAGGAGTTGGCGAAGGCGGGCGGGAGGCGAGCTCGCGGGGCGGCGATGGGAGGAGGGGCGCGGAGGCCGCGCGCGGCGAAGGGCGCCGGACGGCGGACCGCGGCGAGGACGGTGCGGGAGGCGGCGCCGCGCCAAGCCATGGCTAGGGTTTCGAGGGAGGAGGTGGAGGCGGTGGCGGGGCGGGGAAGTGGCGGCGGCGGCGGGTGGGCTTAGGGTTTTAGAGGAGGGAGGCGTGGTGGGCCGGGATCATGCTACATAGCTAGGCCCATTAGATTTCGGCCATTTCAATTTCACAATACAGGCAACTCAATAATTGAGCTCTGATGGGCTCATGAATACAAATTGCCAGCCCATGAATGTCACATAGCCCATCCGTACATACAGAAGAATCTACTACCACGGCCGTTCTCAATAAACTTGCCAGTTGCCACCTTTGAATTTTGATCGAATAGAGAAAGATAGTTTGAGAAAACATGCCTAGATATTAGAACCAATTGTAATTGTAGGTCTTGTTTGGCAGAACTCCAGATTTTAGCTTCACCTCAGAGCTGAAACATATAGACTGAAATAAAGTGACTTAAGTTTATAATTTTATTCTAAAATATAAACAAGATGATCCACCTAAATAGGTCTACGAACCTGGTGAAGTTAGAAATACCCAGTTCCATCAACTCTACGAATTTAGTAGAGCTGGAGCTCTCCCAAACACCCTCGTATATAATCTACGTAAACTTACAGTTCTTAGAGAGATACGGTAGACTGGCCACCCCTCACCATGCGGCGCCGAGTCACTGTAGCTTCTGCAGTGAACTGCTACACCGATCTCTCTCTAACTATCTCTAACTATCCAGTATGGTCATTCATCCTAGATTGATTCTTTGGCAATGCGACACCGATCGATCTTCTCTCCAGGGTACATTTTTGCAAGTGCCATCCAGGAAAACCGCTGTCTAGTCATTTTTGCAGAGGCCCCAGCCTGCATGCATCCTCCATCTGTGCAACAGGCAATCCACGGCAACAAGGACGGCTCAACGACCACCATGCAGGCTCCAAAAGTAAGCTTCCAAGCAAGATGGAGCGCCCTGTCTGGTGACATTGCTCCCAACCATTTGCTCCCAGCTTAGCTACTAAGCCTGCTAGTACTATCTGGGTTGAAACCAACCTCTCCTCCATTTGCTACCCTCTGATGAAGCCTCTCTTCTTCTTCTTCTTCTCAGCTTAATTTGTCCTGCATGGGGGTTGGCACATCTTTTTCTTCTCTTATTAATTCCCTGTACACGATGCAACAGACCAAGAGCCCCAGCTAGCAAGCTAGAGTGGCCTTTTCAATCAAACCCACATCATAAACTATATACGCACCGGTATATGTATAGTGCATCTTAAGAACATGTCCCCTGCTCCCTCTTCCTCCCGATTGTAGGATTTGTTTGTTTCTTCCTCCCATCCTCTCTCTCTCTCTCTCTCTCTCTCTCTCTCTCTATATATATATATATATATATATGTATATATATATATATATATATGTATATATATATATGTAGGGGACATATTCAGTGCAAACCTTCATTACCGTGAAAACTCCGTGCAAACCACGTGTAAAAGTTTTAAAAAATTCTCAAAAAATTATCATAGGTAGGGGAGGTGAGGTTCTACAACCATGTAAAATTTCAAGACCAAACTCCATCGCATTTGGAAGATATGAAAAAGACAAATTGCAAAATGAATAGTGCTAAACAGTGAAAAAACACTATTCATACTGAATTTGTCTTTTTTATATCTTGCAAATGCAATTGAGTTTTGTCTTCAAATTTTACAGGGTTGTAGAACCACACCTTCCCTATGCATGGTAATTTTTTGAGAATTTTTTCAAATTTTTACACGTGGTTTTCACGGAGTTTTCACGGTAGAGGGGGTTTGCACCAAATATGCTGCCATATATGTATATATATATATATATGTATGGAGCAAGCAGAAGAGCTTGGAGTAATGACATGCACTTAATCTATTATAATATTAAAGTAGAGGCAAAAGAAGCCACCACGTTCGCTCTCAAGGCTAGAAATTCCCACATTAATAGGAGAAAAAAAGGAAAGATCTACACAATACATTGATCGTGGTGGGTCCAAATTATAACAGTCTAGATTAAAAGAAAGAGTTTGTGTACTGCACAATACAGGATCTAAATTATAACGGTCTAGATTAAAAGGAAGAGTCCAAGAATCTCCACCACTTATTTTGGTGGGACCAGATTATAACGATGCATATTAATTTATATAGATATTAGAGTTATATAAAAAATACACAATTATAGAAAATATAGTTATATATCAAAGATAATCGTATCATAATATCTAGCCACGCAATTGCGCGGGTAAATTTGCTAGTTAATTATTACTTGATGGAAATTTGCGGCTTCTTAATTGGTGTACGCACGCACCAATAGGTACCATCTAGCTAGGTACCTCCAAAGGATGGTAATTAAAACTCTAATATGGATTATACATGTCCTAAAGATGTTCTTATCAAACTAACTACTGGCGTGTCATGCCTAGCTCAGCCAACCGTCAACATGCAGTTGAAATTCCAAAGTAGTAAACTAATCACATATCGGCAGAGTTAATCTCTTTGGGTAAAGCGAGGAGCTAGGGAAATTAAACATGTTTATGATCCTGTGGATCAAGCACTAAACCCAGCTAGCTTGGTAGGAAACCTAGCAAGATGCTGACTTGTGACTAGATCAAATCCAAGCATACACAAGGTTAATTCCGAACAAAAATCCTTCCATCTCAATCATGTGATTCCTCTCTACATCACCACATGCTCCTGTCCCCTAAAATACAAGCCTAGCTAGCAGGCTAAAATATATTCCCAAATGGCATCACTGTCCAATTGGAAAACGAACACTCGGTAAATATGCTCTATGGATCAGGAATTTGATTCTTTGACAGGTAACCCATCTATCTCTGTATATGTCCTTCTCCACAAGGGAATAGCTGGAGACTTCGACTAGAAATCCCAAAGCCTGTCCTTCTGGCTGTTTCTATGAATAAAATTTGACTAATAATTATTATCATATAACCCAATCTTTCCTCAATGTTTCCCGTCAGGCAAATGCAATTGGGAGTAGGCTGACGTGGAGATTAAAAATCCCTGACGGGCCGCAGACATAAACATTTTCCTGACGGCTAACCCTGCTGGTGGACCGTCGGGAAAATCTACCTTCGTCGCATCTATGGACCGACCGACGGTCGACACCATCGGGAGTTATTCCTTTTCCTGACGGAACAAATAACACCCCAGGAAAAGAGGACGTAATAAGAAAAAAAAAGGGTAAAAGAACACATATATGCTCACATTATTAGTGCATTATTATCATGCATATTCACAGGGGCGAGCTAGCCCAGGCCCAAGCCCCGGGCTGGACCAGCTGATCTTAGATTAAATATCTATTTTCAATGATTTTTCAATAATTTTTCATAGAATTTTAGTGGGCTTTCGGTACCAGGCCCAGGGTTACAGCCTACTCTGCTCGGGGCCTGGATCCACCCCTGCATATTTAGCCCCACGTAATACACATATTTGCACCGATAGTTTACCTCATTCAAAGGCCAACAAATTTACATATGAACCTTCCCACACAACGATAAAAGGTCCACAAAAACATATATAAGTGTGTCAAGTGAACATTCATTTAGAAAAACTCTCAATAATCTCTGAGGAGAAAAGGAAGCAATAATATCCCACTACTACAGAATCGCACATCACTATCGGGTTTTTTCGTCATCACTGTCGGTTTTGGTAGCGACATAATGTCCTGCGACAGTGATAAGGACATAAATTAATGGGACAATTAATGTCATCACCATATTTTCTGAATAAAAATAATCTAAAAATCTCTACTGGGCTCCATCCATGGCGTGGTCGACATGGACTCGGAGAGTCCAGTCCGAAGGCGACGACCAGGTTGTTGACACGCGACAGATCCAATGACTCCCATCACTCCTGGCCACCTGAACAAAAATCGACGATGGAGATGCACTAGGGTTTCTCGTGTCGTCATCCAACCGTGCGATACCCATCCAACGGCCAACTGCTGAGCTTCTAGAAAATGGCTGAACAAGCTGGACCGGGTCGGTTGGTGCGAGCACATGGGATGAACCCACACGGGTTACGGCCCAACACTATTTATAGGATTTATCAAGGTTTTCCATTTAAATAATTCCAATAATTATAATTATTCAATTAAGGTAGTAAAAATATCAGGAAAATTCTATAAAAAATATTCTCAAAAATAATTTGAGACATTTGGAACTCAAACAAAATATTTTTCTAAAAACTTTATCTAGAATTTTGTGAATATTTAAATACTTTTAACAAGGCATAGTTCAAATAAATTGTAGAAAATTCTCAAAAATTCAAAATGCACAATAAATTGAGAAATGTTACAACTAGTCGAGGATCACGGTAGTGCACACATCGGTAATAGCAATGATAACACGTCCATATCATGAATCCAAATAATAATAATAATAATAATAATAATAATAATAATAATAATAATAATAATAATAATAATAATAATAATAATAATAATAAGCCACAAGTACCGATCATATGGTCAACGATTACAAATAAATAACAACATAACCATTGGTTCAACAAAACTAGCAGCTGAAACAGAATAAATAACAGTGATATAAGCCCATCCATTTGCCTAATAGGCAATCAACTGGGGTGCGTACCCTAGTACTACGGATCTCCTTCATCAAAACCACAAGCAAGGTACTCATAGTCACCTTCCGCTTCAGCGTATTCCTCTACGAAATTTGGAATGCTGCAAGGGTGGGTACACAACCGTACTCGCAAGTCTTAGAAACATAATGCATGATAACTATATGCAAGGCTAAACAATAGAAGGCTTAATATGGCTCATTTAGTATAAATCAATGTTTAACTTTAAATACCACTAGTAATTTTAAAAAGCATCATTTGACCATAAGTAGTTGCAATAATTGAAATTAATGATACAACTAATAAAGATTCGAACCACCTGACTGGCTCCAACTGCCAACCAGTAATTTGAAAGTTCCAACTACTCACAGGTTCCCAACTAACACCATCTGTCACCTAATAATCCGAGATTTCTATATACTCATGGATTCCCAAAACCATCATTTTATTTCAAAACAAAACAGAAGATTTATAGTGTGAAAGCACACCTTGCCCGCCCTTGATCGTGGGCACAGCTAATCGATTAGTTTTAACTCTCCAGAGTGTGTACAGCTTTACCCACAAAACATGAATATCACTTTTTGCCAGGCTATTAACACACTTCCTTTGGTGTGCAACAAAGATATCATGATAAGACCTTTACAATGCACAACCCCACTATTAACCTCGCCTACTAAAGTTTCATCGCTGATAGGGTTCCATCTGCCTAGTTCAGAAGCCCCATCTTGCACCATGCGAGTGCCTCCAACTAGCACCCACATTCATCCCACTGGCGAAGTTAATAATGAGACACAAATTAGTTGACCAGGTCGTACCCATTTAGACTTATGGTTACACGGTAGTGCTTGCTTTGAAATAACACACAATTTGGTCCCTAATTGACTAGAATGGAACAATCACTTTACCAGCCTCGTGTTTCTTGCACCCACCTAACTTCCCATCTGCCTCGGTCTAAAACCATTTTTCATTTATCTTATTTAATAAATAGGACAATACATATTGCTACAACTTTACAAATGAGTTTAGTTTAAAGTTTTGCAGTAATACCCAATAATGGCATCACACCGAAGCGTTCAAGCTAGACTAAGCAACTCTACCATATTGTGATACTCTACTAGTTATCATCAATTATAATAGATAATACTAACTAGGGCAACAATAATACACAATGTTCAATGTCAAGGAGTCGTAACGATTCTGGAATTTAACTAAAAGCTATGGCTGAATTTAAAATACCTTGCATAAAAGTAAGCTCTTATCCGAATCACTGAATTCGAAGTTCAAACGGGGAAACACAGGCTCTTGGAAGATCAAAAGTAATGGAAAAGAGAAAGGGCACTGTATCTTTGAAGTACAGTTCATCGCATCACTGTAGCAGCACGACTGAGAGCACCCATCGGATGGTGTTTAGTTGCCGTGCGGCTCCAGCGAAGAGGGGGAAATCGGCCAACGGAGGGAAGCAAGAGGTTGGCACCGGTGCAATGAACTCGATGGTGCAGCAGGTGGTGGCAGAGGGGCAAGGATATTGGTGCAAATTGATGAAGAACAGTGTTCGGCCATGCGGCTGAATCAATGAAATCCCGGTAATCGAGCGCTCCATGGTGCAAATTGATTGAGGGGAAATGCTCATCGCGTTCTTGCGCACCTTGTGACGCGGTTGTCAACGAGGGAGAAGCTCCGATGTGGTGGCAGCATCGTTGGGAGACACAGCCAACCGGGGCTTGATTCTTGCAAAGCTTTGGGAGCTAGAGCACGGGGATGTTTGGAGGATTTGCGCACTAGATTGTGGTGGAAAGAGTAAACATGGAAACATGGAAACTCCAAATTCGGGTGGCTTTTGTAGCCGAGAGGAGCAAGAGTAAACATGAAAACTCTAAATTTGGGTTGATTCGGATAAGAGCAAAATGCCGGCAATTCAGCACATGATTGGAGCAACTGTGGCCATGGATGGAAAGAGGAGATCAACGGGAATCTGATTAACAAATTTTGCGCGAAACCGATGAAGATTTACAGCCCTCACCGTGCGACAATGGAGGAGAGAGAGAGAGAGGAGCAACTCCTCTAGACATTAGCTGGAGCTAGAAGATGATGGCACTGTTGCCATGACAGGTGGGCCAACTCATTTTTTAATTTAAATAGTGGTTAAAAGTAAAAGGCTTTTTCGAAAATTAGTAAATAAGGTTAAAAAATACTACCGAAATTGTCAAAAATACTTTGAGATATTTGGCAGTTAATAAAATTATTTTCACAGATTTTTTGGTTTTAGTTTATGTAAAATAAATCATTTTATAAATAATAAGATAGGAAAAAGTATTTATAAAATCCAGAGAAATCGGGATAATTCTAGAAAAATCATAATTAATTAATTAACAATAGTACAAAATTTTTGGATGTTACACACTGTCATAGTAAGGGTTTGTCATCATTGAGCTGGTGCAAAGTTAGGGCTAGATAATGTAACGGTTATGTATGATCTATCTGCGGCACACCAAAAGAAGTGTGCTAATATCAAGTGCAAAAAGAGTTGACCATTCTTTGTGGGTAAAATTGTACATCTCCACACAGTGTAAATCTTTTCAAAAAGCCGTACCCACTGTCATATGAGACTCGATCGGTGAACTGACACTAGTTAGAAGTTTTGATATTTTCATAAAATTGAATGATTTGGAAATACTTGTTGGAAAATATTGTTTTAGATGATACGCCATGTGTTGGCAAAGACTGGTTTTATACCATGTGTTGGTATAAAACAATTCAAATTGTTGTTCACGTCATGGATGATTGTGAGCTGTTATATTACATACTTGTTATTTTATATACTTGTCAAATTGCTTTTACTAAATTTCATTTCCAATTTACTATTCATTATTTACAATTCAAAATGGCTTTACGCAAAATAACCATAGTAGTCTTTCCTTTAATATAGCATGCATTTATGATAGGTTTGCAAATTATGTAATGTTCTCACCCTTACTGTTGTTGTTGTTTTTAGATGAAGGTATAGAAAACCTTGACGATACTCTCTATATCGCAGGATACGGGGAATATTATGACGAGCTTTTCTAGAGTTTATACCATGTCAGTTACCTGAGGGTTATATAGCACACTCAATACTTTTGAATTTCGCTGCAGTTACTTTGTCTTTTTAGACTAATGTATAAACAGCTTCCACTAGCTATTATATGTAATATATTGTGTATGGATGTATAATCAATATTCTAAATATGCGTTCTAATCATTGATAATGGGACTAACACTGTATACACATATATACAACCTATTGTTAATATTTATTGCCCAAAATAAGGGCCTCACACGGATTCCTTCGTATACATGCTTACTCAAACATCATCACGAAGTGGAGTCTTGCCTTCAATGAGCTGCATATATACGAGAATCCCCACCCCCAAAAAAAACACATTGGTCATCACTCACAAGTAGAAAAACGTAGTTCTGTACATAAAGGGACAAATTCTAGCCCTCAATAGTGTAGTAAAATGTATGAAATGCATATTCGCCGACCGTGGTTTTAATTATCCAGCTGCTCAAATAGTTCTGTAAACATTAGTTTCTTTTCAGAGGCCTGTTTGAGAAATTGTAGCTTTTCTAAAAGACTATCTTTTGATTTTTCTGGACTAAAAAGCAACTATAGATTTTTATAAGAGTCCGTTTGACAAACAGCTAATTTCCCTCCGTAATAAGCTGAAAAAGCATGTCCCATCCTGTTTTTAGCTTTTGGACTTTCCTAATGAGTTCTTTTACAGTGTATAACAATGAATATGGACCGTTCATTGTCTTTAATCCAAATGTTAAAAATAGATTAGATCAAGTTATACTACCATGTGTAGTATGTGCAGTAGAATGTGAGGATGGGTAGAATAGTAAAAAATTTCAATACAACGGATGGGTAAAACTGTAAATGAATTTTTTTCTCCCACCCGAAACCCATTTCTTCATCCCCACAGGAAGCCTTCCCTCCGTCAGTGCATCGCGCGTCGGAGGACCTCGACGACTCGCTAAAATTACATTAATACCCTTTTAAAATGTAATATTTTTATTTGTAAAAGTCTATAATACCCCCACCAAATCAATGGTTAGATCTAATTTATACTACCATAATATACTACAAGTATAATCCAAGAGCTCTTCCAAATTATATGTGGCTTCTGTCTTATACCAAAAATTACTTAAAAGTTAATCCGTTTAAAGGGATTTACTTGTTTTTGAAAGCTAAAGCTGACTTTAAATCCCAAACAGGACTTATATCCCAATAACACAGTATATATACGAAATGAGCATATATCCCAATAGTCTGAATGGCTTAGCTTGGACAGAACCACAAAGACAAGTTGGTAGGTAAGCTGGGAGGCAAAATAATGAAATGCTATAAGCTAGAGCCCGAGGCACAACAACACAAAGAGCTATTTAATCAGTATATACACGCAGCTAGTACAACTCAAATTCTGCGGCTAGCTACAACACAACAAGTGCGGCTGGCAAGTTCTGACAAGACGACCGCCCAAAGCTACTGAAACTTGAATACATGTATATGCACGCATGCTATGGCCTTAATTTCATCGATATCGAAAATTAATTCCATCAGGTGCCATACCAATTGGACTACCGAGATAAGGGTGGATTAGAATTGGCCGAGATTTAATTGTTGAGTCAAAGAAGCGAGACATAAGCAGCGCAGGTACTGTAATGTTATGTTAGGTACTGTTTATGTTTCATCATATATATCCCCTATATATATATATCTTGTAGTAATGTTGCAGAGAATTTGTAGTAACAACCGTTAATTATGTAGTAACTACGGATTGTACTTACTACCCTTTAATCCAATCAGATATCCCGTCTCGTAGCCGAATTACTACATGAAAGACATAGTGTTGGGTGCGTTTGGTTGCCTGTACCAAGTGGTACATGTATGAGATGGTTCAAGAAAAAAGTCATTTGGTTGCTTGAATGGAACCGCCCCATCCTGAATCAAGCGATACAAATTTGAGGAATATTTCATCACTGCTACAAAAATGAGCTTTAGTACCGGTTCAAAACGGGCTTTAGTACCGGTTTTTGAACCGGTACTGAGCATCTGGGATTGATGCCTCAAGGGCATCAGTACCGGTTCCCTCAACCGGTACTGATACTAATATAAATGTTTTAAAATGTATGGGGGAAGCGAGACTCGAACCCGCACCTCGTGACTCCAGCCTCACTGTTCTAACCAATCCACCCACCATTGCATACTGATACTATAGAGTATGCATTCTTTTTGAACTCTCCCGAAACGAGGCTTCAATACCGGTTCGTAACATCAACCGGTACTGATGCCCCGTGCATCAATACCGGTTGGTGTTACGAACCGGTACTGAAAGCCCACTATGGCCCAGTAGCCAATGAACCAGTACTGATGCCCTCATCAGTACCGGTTCAAATTCAATCGGTAGTGATGTGCCGGTATAAAAGGCCAATTTTCTAGTAGTGCATCTAGATGCTGAACCATCTCATTCACCCAAAATGATGGAACCAAATGATACATGATCATCGTATCCTATTCAATCGCATCCCACGAACCAAACACACCTGTACATATCTGTCTTCCAACGTATGATTACATGCACAGACCTGCAGGGTTTCTTGCGTTGGTGAAAGGGGTCGAGGCGAACTGATTACCGCAGTACAGTAGTGCACATTTGCGTAGCACGCACTATATCACGCACACGCATATACACTACTGGTCGTGCAAGCGACAGGGAGAAAGAGGGCCAAAGGCTGCGCGCATATGTGCGTACACGCAGGGGCGGATTCAGGCTCCGGGCAGAGTAGACTGTAACCTGGGCCTGGTACCGAAAGCCCACTAAAATTCTACGAAAAATTATTAAAAAATCATTGAAAACAGATATTTAATCTAAGATCAGCTAGTTCAATCCGGGGCTTAGGCCTGGGTTAGCTCCGCCCCTGCGTACACGTATGCACACGTTGCGTCTGGATGCATATATCTGACCGCGAAGGCAGGTCAGTTTCCTCCACCCGTGTCGGTGTCGACCTGCTTGGCGAGCTAACCGCACCCTCCTCTTTCTTCTTCCTGGCAAAAAGTATTCAAGAGATTATTATTACAGCTTTCACGTACCTCCGGGGCGGCAGCCGCATGGCAACCTGAGAGCAAGAGCTAGCCATGCTCGGTCCATGGATGCCTTATGGCGTTATCGCTTTGTAGAGAGGAAAGGGGGTGAGAAATGTGTGTATGCATGGATTGTTCACCATTTTGTTTGTTGTATGAGAGGATATATGTGTCGTGCGGCTCTGGCTGTTGGGTATGAGAGAAGAATGGCAGGGAGAGGTGCTTCTATGCTCTTTCTTTTAAAAGTTGCACAAATCTTAAAGCATGAATGAAGGGTAGATAGTGATTACTTACCCCTTCGTTTGCTTCAAGATTTGTGCAACTTGTACTAGAAGGAAGAGCATAGAAACACCTCTCATGGCAGGGATCTTTCTCAAGCGTTAGGGGGGTCACCATGCCGAGCCGCCCTACCGCGGTAGGTGTAGGTCATGGTTCCAAACCCCTATCGTTCGTGATGGAACCAGGAGTTTTTTTGTTAGGGGTGTGTTTTATCGTCAGTGACGGAACTAGAAATTTTCTGTTAGAGGTGTACACTTCACATGTACAACTCTATAGCCTTTTACAATTATTTCGTAATATCATAAATCCAACACGTATATTTAAAATTTGCTAAAAACATAGTGTGTAAATAGTTCTAAGGTCTTAAAGATCCGAAACCACCAAAGAATATTGTACCACTTTCCAGAATTTTGGGATGCCGAGGCATACCCGGCCGGCACCCCTAGTACCACCACTGTCCGCCGCGGTATACAAGCGCGGCGGTGACATATGTCACCTATCGGTGTTTTCGTGGTGGGCAAGCAAACTATTTTAGCAATTACATTGGTAGGGGGGAGGTTAGATTTGTAAGATGAAGAAAAGTGCGAGCAGACCGGAAAAGCGAAGATTTCTGCAGGAGCAATCGAGGTGACAGTACTAGCTGATCAGAGGGTCGGTGAGGCTAGCAGTGGAATTGTGCCTCAAAGCAATAGGTCAACAGAGGTGCAAGGGCAGCGATCGATGCGTAGTGGTTGGCGACGGAGATGGTGGGGGCGACATTGGTTGGAAATATGCTTCGCTTGCTATGGAGATTTCTACATGTCGGCAACAATATTGGTTCGACAAGAAGTCCATCTATTGGAAGGGGGTGATAGAGGGCTCGAAGAAAGAGTTCTTTTACAGAAGATTATACTTGTAGTATATTATGGTAGTATAAATTAGATATAACCATTTGATTCGGTGGGGTATTATGGACTTTTACAAATAAAAATATTACATTTTAGAAGGGTATTAACATAATTTTAGCGAGTCGTCGAGGTACTCCGACGCGCGATACACTGACAGAAGGAGGGCTTCCGGTGGGGATGAAAAAATGGGCTTCGGGTGGGTGAAAAAATTCATTTATCGTTTTACCCATCCGCTGTATTGAAATTTTTCACCATTCTACCCCTCCTCACATTCTACTACACATACTACATATGGTAGTATAACTTGATCTAATTTATTTTTAACCTTTGAATTAAAGGCAATGAACGGTCCATATTCATTGTTGTGCACTGTAAAAGAACTCTGAAGAAAAGGACAGGGGCTAGAGCATAAATCTCGTGGTAAACCTAGCTGTAAAAAAAAATGAATGGTTTTTCATGTACTCCATTTCTATTTGTACGCTTGGAAATACTGCCATCTTGTCATCAAATAGAGGATCTGGAATTCTGGATTGAGTGGTTGTCTAGCATGACTGGTACGTAGGAGCTCTAGCTAGGAGCACGAGGTGGTTCAGTTGAGAGAGCTAAGATCTAGATGGAAATATTAGATCATGTTGGGTAGAGTTCTAAATTCTAGTTTTATCTCAGATCTAAAATATATAGGTTAAAATAGAGTGAATTAAGTTTATATTTTTATTCTAAAATGTAAATAAGATGACCCACCTAAATACTATACCCACAGCTTTAGCTCCACGAATCTGATAGAGATAGGAATATCCACCTCCACCAAATCTACGGATCTGATGGAACTAGAGCTCTGCCAAGCAGGACCTTAATAAGCAAGAAAATGAGACCAACATATAATTTGCAACTTGGTTATATGTGCCGTCACAAAATGAATTAATGATTATAGGATATTTATAGTAATCCCGGCAGTCACAAAAACATGTCCTTTTGTTATATGTGCCATCAAACTTTTGAACTCTTAGTTATCAATATCTTTTTAAAAATTTAGGCTCGATCTATAAAATTTATAAGTGTAGATTTTTCTTGAAAGATACTTTCATAACATTACAATTTTATTTGATTTTATAAATACGTTACAATGAAAATTAGTGGTAAAGATTTGTTAGGCCCTCCCTTTTATGATATTGTATACCATAAAAGAAATATTCTAAAGTGCATACTGTGCTAGTTCCATGATCAGTAGGTAAGACGCACTTTCACAATTTGAAAACACAGTCATACACAAAGTTGCATTAATTACTACAGCGGAAGTTCTTTTACATATAATAATACATAAAACAAAAGTAAACCAGCAATGAATTTTTTTTCATATCGTAGTGTGCCATTAAGCCCAGTATTCCCACAAGCAACTGACAAGGCGAACCCTAGAAAAAATCATCATTATTAAACCTGTTTCCAGTGTCAAAGTGTGTTTCATTGGGAATATCTGATTCTTTACCTAAAAATAACAGTAATAGCAAGTTGAGTACAAAAGTACTCGCAAGATTTTTACAAAACCTAAACATATGCAGATTGAATCAAATAAAAGGTTGCTATGGTTATTTGGCATAGCTGAATTGAATTGTAAATACTAAATAATAGATTGAAAGTATAAATGGATAACAACAATTTGACAAGTATATAAAATAACAAGTAAGAAATAACGAAAATGTAACAATTGACTCACCGTCCTTCGTGAGCAATAAAGCGTTCAATGCCAACATATGGAAGAATTTAAATAAGATATAAAGAAAATTTAACAATGTAATTCAGTTCCATACCATCTATTTCATTTTTTTAAAAAAAATAGAAAACATCTAACTAGTGTTAGTTCTCCAAGTTACCCATGACCGCGAGTACAACTTTTTGAAAAGATTTAAACTCTACAGAGGTGTACTGTTTTACCAACAAGGAATGATCATCTCTTGTTGCAAAGCTGTTTAATACAATTCCTTTGGTGTGTCGCAGAGAGATCATACATAATTACATTTTTTAGCTCTAACTTTGAACCAGCCCGGTGATGTCAAACCCTTGCTATGGTGGGAGGAATAAACATTCACATAAATCATAAAAATTTTGAGCTCAATAAACAATAATTATTTCTTTCCATAGAAAGGCGTACACTGTTGCACCGATACGCATTTATCCACACCTCAGTATGGCAGCCTCTTACAAGTAAACCTACCTGGAATCTTGTGCTACTCCAGCCTTCCAATGTGCAAAGCTAGCTCCAAATAACTTAATAAATTAAGGCTATCCCATACCGACACTTATGGTTGTACGTTTATTTCATGGATCATGAAACAATACGTTCGGTCCTTGATTGACCCAGGAGAGAAATCTTTCTCTATCTATGTGCAAGTTAACACTCGCGCAACCGACTATTGCCAATAGCTCGCTCGCGTCAAAATAATAGTTTTATTTTTATTTTTTAGTAAAAATACCATTAATTACAATTATCCAACATGTCCAATATTTATGTCCAACATGATCAACATTATTATTTACCATGACCAATATTAAATTCATCACGAGCAGTATACCCATCTGTTCGTGTCCTAATCTAAGTATAGCTAAGCAGATGCATGTAGTAAATGAATATACCCATTTCACATTCTCATGTGTCCATCCACAATCTAGGGTTTTCAAGGTTTACATGTCAATGCTGATTAAGGAAATTCATCAATGAAGGTTATATCTACCAGTAACTACAAAATAGAAATTCTTATGAAACATAACGCATGCATGCAAGTTTTAATCAAAATTTTAATTAATTATGAAAATCTGAGATCAATATGGTCAAAGGGGGATGAACTCAGTATCAGGGTCGTCAACGATAGCATCTGAGATATCGGTGTCTATACGTCATTAAATAAAAGCAAAGCAAATATCAACTCTCAATAATGGCAAAAATAAGTCAAATGTAAAATTAAATAAAAATTTCTATACAAAACAAGTGTGGGTTGTGGGTTAGGGTTTTGTGATTATGCACCAGCGTATTACTCTTATATTTCAGTTTTTCTTATTATTAGTCTTAGGTTGCACACACAACACTTATTTTTATAATTTGTTTATTTTATTTTACAAATTCAATAAGTTAAAATTATGTATTTAAAAATATTTTACTTTGAATTGAAGAGGCTAAAATTATTTATACTCATATAAATTAGTACATAAAACAACAGGGGCAGTAGCAAGTATAGTTTCCATGGTACATCGTAAGTATTTTTTTGTAAAATCATGTTGTTTACTATCTAAATAGCACAATAAAATTGGTTGCACCTTATTTGGATTTTATTTGGGTAAGTTATGAATTATTGCACAATTAACACATTGAAAACAACCTTAATTAGAAAATGTTAAAACTAAGTTAAAACTTAAATATTTTTGCATATTCAAAGATCTTAGGACACAAGGATTCTAGTAAAATTTGTTTTACTTAATTTGGACTTAGTTTGCACACAATTTACATGTAGCATGTTTCAAACCTACACTTTGAATTTTAATTTTAATTTGACCCATTGGTCAAAACTTAAATATTTTTGCATATTCAGAAACTAGAGAATTTAACATGAATTTAAAGACTTGTCTCATTCAATTTGAATCTACTATTCAAAAGATATGGCTGTTTGAATTGAGTTGGTTTGATTAAATCAAATAATATTGCAAAATACGACTTCTATAAGTCGAAGGCGCATTGCTCAATTCACGTGCATTTTCTTTTGAACCCAAGCCACAACCACTGATGGACCGGGCCTAGTTGGCAGGGACTGTGCGGAAGGGTGTGACTGGCTGACTGATCGGGCCCACTCGGCAGTGGGACAGCTGGAGCTCGAACGGGCCGAAGTGGTTGACAGTCGGACCCCGCTGAGCAGCCTCACCGAGTAGGGGAGCTTCGGCTCAAGCTCGCCGGTGGTGAGAATGATGGCGAAGACGGCGGCCGGGGGTTCGATAAGCACCAGTGCGACCACGCATTTCTAGGGGGCGGTCCAATTTGGTGTTATGGTGACCGGAATAGGGTTCTCAACGGTGGTCGGCGGTCGACCATGGTCACGGCCATGGTGGTGGCAAGCTAGACCATTTCGATACTAATTGATGGCCACTCGAGCTTATAGTTCCTGCTTTGAAGCTTCATTGAGAGGGTGATACCTTGGGGTGATTTGTCGGCGGATGATCAGAGTTGAAGAAGACGGGCCGTGTGGTGAAGGAGCTACGGTGGATGAAATTAAAAATCAGTTGGGGTGTCTTGGTCGGTTGGGTATGGCGATGTCTCAGTTGAAGGGAATTTGGGTATATGGGGGCGCGTGGAAGAAATGAAGCTGAACTGTGGCGGCGGCGGTGATTTGGTCAGAGAGGAAGAAGAAAGGCTTGATTTGGGATTTTTGAGCTAGCTCAGTGTTATTGTGATTTAGAAGGGATAGTGCGGTGTTAAATGAGTTCTTTGCTGTACTTTATATAGGCAGAAGAGGCGATGATGCAGGGTTTGAACTGAAAAGGGCTTACGGCAGACAATTGGGACTTTGAGCGAAATCGTGAATTTGGATGACGTGAGGTATGGGCAAGGTGACTAGATGGCAGACGCGTGCCAGAGCTTTGACGTGGACTCAATTCGCGTGGAGATGCAACGGGAAAGAGACAAGAATTGGAGAGGCTGTGCTCGAGAATTATCCGGTTGCTTCAGGTGAGAAATAGAGAAGCAAAGAGGAGGGGTGAGCTGAGAGGGAGAAGGGTCTGACATGTGAATCTCGGGACCCATTTGTCAGTGGGAGAGAACGGGAGTGAGAGAGGGAGGTGGCTGCATGCAGGCCCAAGCAAGAAATGGGGCCACTTGACAGTGGCACAGGGTCATGGCTGTAAGATCGAGGATGAGTATAGAGGGGGGTTGAATAGGCTTTTTCAAATTTTCTAGCACTAAAACACTCTAAACAACTGTAACATCCCAAAATTTGGGTTTTCAAAAATTTTGGTTTTGTTTAGCTTCCCCAAAATTTTCGTTGTTTTTCTCGCGTTTATAAAAGCTTGATTTGAATTTTCTAAAAGCTAAAACAATTTAATTTGATTATTCTAAACCTCAAATAAAATTTATTTAATTTTATTCGGATTCCTTGTGCTTCAAGAAATTTTCCTGTAATTTTTGAGATTTTTCGGAGCTCGTTTGCTATTTATTGGATTTATTCGGAATCATTTTGTATTAAGCCCTTTTGTTAAAATTAATTAATTATTTGGAAAAGTTTGTATAAAGTTTTGTTGAAAATATTTTATTTGAGTTGGAAATGTCTCAAAATATTTTCTGGAATTTTTGTAGAATTTTAGTATTTTTATTGCCTCTATTGATTTATTTTAATTTGTGGAATTGTTTTAATTGGATAATGTTTGGAAAATTCGGTTTTTGGATTTGGGCTGATTTTCCTTTTCTCTCTCCCGTAGCCCACCCGGCCACCTGGGCCCGCGCCCATCCCGCCTCCCCGCGACGGCCACCTGCATCGGCTGCCCGACCCGCCTTCCTTGCGTGGGCGCGCTGGCGCTCGAGCCCAAGCCGCCCACCTTCCTCGGCCGCGCAAGGCCTTGCGTAGCGTGGGCAGCGCTCATTGGTCGCGCCCGAACTGGAGCCACGCGCGGCAGGCCACGTCGCCGCCTCGGTTGGGCCGCCTCCACGCGCCGGCCCAAGACTTCGCGCCGAGCCAGCCCAGCTGCACCCCAGGCCGCCACGTGTCGGACTCCCGATCGCCACGTCGTCGGATCCGATTCATGCACGGAAACTGCTCGATAAAATGCCCAAACCGACCCAAACACCTCCAAACGCGTCCAAACTTGATTTTTCTTGATCTAGCCTCTTCCCCAAACTTATATAAGGGTTCCTAGACTCCTCCCACGCGCCCCTAGCCACAGATTATTCTCCAAAACACCCGAGCCGCCGCCATGTCCTCCGGATGTCGCCCAACGTCGGCCGAACTTTGGAGCCACGTCCCGGGCAGCTCGTCGACTCTTTTCGAGATCCGTCTTCGCCATGGTGTGCCACCAGGTACCATCTACTTGCTGTCCAAAATTCAGCCAATTTGGTCCACGGGATCAAAAGTTACGGCCGTTTCAATCTCGAATCTTGCCGAGGTCATAACTCCCTCAATTTTTCGAGTTTGACGGTGAAATTTTTTGTGTAGACTCCTGGGGATGTCCTCTACAGGATGCACATCTTGCCCCAAGGTTTTGCCCTCTGGATTTGGCGCAGCAAATTAATTTCTCCGTTCAGACTGCGTTCCAGACAGCGGCAAACTTCCTCGCGCGTCCCCCGCTGTTCTAGAAGGTATTTCTTCGAGCCACCTGCGTCACGGTGTGCCTCTTGGTCCCATCTAGCTCTCAGTCAAATTTCGTTAAGTTCCGATCATCATTCTAGAAGTTATAGCCGTCCAAAGTTTTGATCCAAAACCCGTTAATCGCCAGTTTGTGATTAATCCGGAAGGGCGCCGCAAAATCCGCCTATACCGTTGAGATCGTCTCGCCGCGTTCTACGCAGTAGACATTCTCCCTTTGCCATCCCATCCTTCGGAATTTTTTTTATATATTTAGGCCACCGTTTGCCGTCGCCGCGCGTCGCCTTTTGACGCCGGCTATTTTGGTTCGCTCCGGCCGTGTTGTCGCGTCCGGTGGATCATATTGTACTGTTTTGGTCCATCTTTAGAGTTCTTTTGGTCTCCGTTTGCCGTCGGAGCCGATTCCGGCCTAAACCCGTCGTTTTTCAACCTAGCCCGTGCCGCCGGTTCGCACACCGGTTAGCCGTCCTTGGTAGCGTTTTGTCGCGGCCATGTCGTTGCACCGACGGTCGCTACTTCGCTTCATGAAGTCTCCTATCATTGTTGACCTCCACCGTTAACGTTCGCCGTTAACGTTCCACCGTTAACGTTTTGCCGTTAACGTTCGCCGTTAACGTTTCCCTGTTAACGTTTTGCCGTTAACGTTTGTCGTTAACGCTCCGTTAACGTTCCTCCGTTAACGTTTTGCCGTTAACGCTCCGTCGTTAACGTTCCACCGTTAACGTTTCGTCGTTAACGTTCCATCGTTAACGTTTCATCGTTAACGATTGGCTCTCTTCGCCTCGTTGTCATCGCATGCGTGTATTCTTGCACAAACCCTAGTGCGATGCCTTCACCTGTTCTATTATCATGACGTGAGCCTAGTCTCATCGTCATATCATCTTCAAGCCGAATCAAAACCTAACCTAAGACCGGTTCGATGAACTAAGTTTATCGTGAGCCGCGTTGTTATCTTTGCAATCTTCCCCGTTGTTTCAACCGTGGTAAGACACTTGTCTTGTCTTATCCCTGAAAACCTAATCTGCCATTAATCTAGAAATCCTTCGTGGACTTGGTCGATAGACCATTGGCCATCTGTCATACCCCTGTGCCCGATCTATCCGTCTCTCTTTTGTTTGACTGTGTCCGTTCGGTCAACAAAAGTCAACTTCGAGAATCAGTTTAGTTCACTGCGAACTAACATATCCGTATGGACCCGATCTATAGATCGAGAGCCCATATGTCGCTATCTGTCCAATCAAGATAATAACTTCGGAAGAAATATTCTTCGGAATATTATTCTTTCTTTCCCAGTTATTAATCTTTCCCTTTCGATTGTTTGCCGAAAGCCCGTTCTCTTTTGTCGACTCTTCGATCTAATCCGTTCGAGTTCCCAAATCTCTCCCAAGCCGTTGTGCCCAATGCTGTTCGTTCTTAATTTGGAGTTTACTTGATTTGTCTTTTGAATTGGTTTGTATTTGCTTCTTCTTTAATCGTTAGACGCGTCGTCCGGAGATCGTTCGAACGGGCTGAGGATCGAGAAAGTGGAAGTTGAAGCTCGAGGATCAAGGATCAAGGATAAAGAGTAAAGGACAGTAAAAGTTTGCAAGGGCCAGGCAAGTTGTGCTTTGACCATGTTGATCCTATTTCGAAATCTATTTTGATTTAAACTATTGCATGCTAGATCAATTAGAAAGATACTTTGTTTAAACATGGGGGTTAGATAAATACCAATTTGCTGTATGACACCTTGATTATCTAAGTATGTGCCATGATCCCTTGTCACCCTAGTTGTGGATTACTAGTTGGACATTATTAAATTGCCAACATGGGCTTAGATCGTTGTAGTATACTGCTTAGACCTGCTACGTGCTCATAACATGATTTTGGACAATCAAATGCTAATATTGACTTAATGATATATTGAACCTGTTTTGGAAAAGTATCATGTGATGTTGATGGCACGTGGTGCATGGTAATCAACTGGGGTTTGATAAATAGTTTTCGACCGGGGCATGTGGCAAGAGTAATCAGGTGGGCCAGTTGTGGCATTGGGGATGTTGATTTGGTTCTTCGGGTAGTCTTGCCCTGGTCACCCTAAGGACTTAACCTTGCAAGCCTTTGAACTGGGTCATACTTGCAACCACATGGCTGGAATGGGACGGCCCTAGTTGACTAAGTCGCTAAGGACTCACTTGTGGAGCCTCAGGGTGTCAATTACACCGTTTGTGTGATTGTACGGGGGAGCGTATCGTGGCTGTGGCCAGATACCCATCTAACGGTGTGTTGGTCCCATACTTCGCCTTGGCTAAGGGAAGGGATGGTGTAGAGCACGAACCGGAGAGGACCACCTGTGTTGTTTGAGGCTTCCGAAAGGCTTTGTTATGATCGCTCATTCGCATACTCTTGTATGGCGATTCACGGCTGACGTGGTGAGTGGATTGTATCTTGTGTGTAAAGTGTATAACCTCTGCAGAGTGTAAAACCTATTCGAATAGCCGAGTCCACGGTACTGGACAATGCTCGGGGATTACAGTCAAGGGTTAGTTTTTCTGAAAATAACTTGGATTTGAAAGGTTGGTTTGGGTTAAATAATGATGTTGATAGATATGTGGATTAAGATGGGAAAAGATGTTTACTAAACTCCTTGAACAGTTATCTATGCTATACTTGTTTCTACTGCTTTCGAATCTACTTATGATACTTGTCAAATGCTGTTTACTGCAAATATACCTTGAGCTATTCCTTTGTACCAAGCCATGCATATAGTATATTAGCTTGCATTCTGTGCATGACTTGCTGAATACCAAGTACTCACCCCTTGCAAACAAACAATCACCAGTGAGCAAAAGTCTACATCGTCGAAGAAGAAGAAGTTCCGTGAGAAGGCGATTATCTAGGAGTCGAACCCTGTCAGTTGCCTGTGGCGTATTGATGGGATTCACCGATGTTCTTCGTTCATTCCGCTTATTTGGAGTTGAAGCCGTCAGGGTTTCACAAATGTAAGGTTGACCTTAAGGTCGCTCAATAGTTTATATTCTATTATTGAGTTATTTTTACTATTCCGCTGTGTATGATTGTGATATTCATCTATGTTGAGACTGTGTGCACTAGCGTGATCCTGGACTAGTGCTGAATACACAGAGGGTCCGGATTTGCAAATTCGGGTCCCGACAGAGGTGGTATCAGAGCCAGGTTGACTGTAGGTCTTGACCTTAGATAGACTGGCCGTCTTTAGGAGCTTCAAAATTATTTTCTAAAGAGAAAATTTAACTTGAAAGAATAATACATTCTTGACTTATCTTATTCTTCCATTCTTTCCTCTTTGCTGAAAGTTCCATCCTTCCCTTCGATTTAAATGGAAATCTTACCTGAGTTGTTCCCAATAGTTAACGATGTTTCACACTTAAGGAGAAAGTACTGAATGTCGTCGTCAACCCTGAAGATCGTGAAGTAAGAAATCATCGAGCTCGAAGAGAAATGGATCAATGAAGTATTCCAGAAGCTTGAAGAACCAGTGTTTAGTTGTCAGTTGAGACTCATGTGTGAGAGTCACGTCTCTTAAGATAGGAGTGTTACCCTTTAGACGCTAGATTATTGTGTGCTTAGGAATTTGGATCTTTCTTTATTGCTGAGTGTGCAGTATGCGTTGCATAGCTTTTAGGCTTGGATAAGCAACCATACCAAGTTCTTAATAATATTTGTACAAGTTTTTGGGTTAAACCTGCTCCCCTGCACTAGGATTCTTGAACCTCATCTATGCCTTTTTCCCTCTTACCTAAACCTTGGAGTGGACAAAAGATGGAAAGGACCAACTACAGCAGTGACTTTGAGGCAGTTCAAGTCGATTCGATTGCTACATCTGGTGTCGATGATAAAGCGAGATAGTGACCAGGCTGATCGTCCACTATACCAACCGTGACAATTCAACACTTGGATCAGTTTGTCACTACCTGCACTCGGCTCATACAGATGATGGTGCAACAGATGAATGTTATCGATGCCAAAATCAACCCCTCCACCACTAAAGTCGTAACCTCACATTTCACAGTCAAAGTTTGCCTTGTTCATAAAGACTAAAACCACCCACGTTTGATGGATTAGCCACTCTCAAAGACGGAGAAATATGGCTTCGTGTCATAGAAGAGAAGCTTGCTTGGGTACAATGTGAAGATGAGGAGAAGGTCCCCTGTGCTACTTGCCAGTTAAAAGGAGATGCATTAGTCTGGAGGAAAGGTTTCTACGCCACCTCGGAAGATGGACATATTATCACTTGATTGGAATTTGCCACTGCCCTCTGTCAGTTTGTTGCGTCATCAAAAGATAGTGTGACTACCGCGAGTTCAGAGAAGAGCACAACCCCTGCACCTAATACCATACCGAGATGTTGTTCTTTGAAGTGTTGTCAGCCAAACAAGTTAGAAGACCGTGCATGCATCCGATGTGGAGAAATAGGATACACTGCTGATGAACATGCAATCAATTGTTCCAAATTTGTGAAGGAAGCCATTTACCCGGAGAATGTCCTATGCGCAATATCACCTGCTATCTTTGCGAAGGTCGTGATCATTGCCCAGCTCAATGTCCCTTAGATCCAATAGTGACCGCTGTGACTCGGCATCAGCGAGAGAATTTTCGAGCCGTCATTGCTCAAGAGTTAGCGAAAAGAGAATGATTGTCATCTGCAATAGCTGTGCCACGTGAAGAAAAGAAGAAGAAGCATGTCAACCCTATCCATCTACCTCAGGAAATCAGTAGTACTTGGTCACCATGGAATTGTTTCTTGTGTGATAAATGAGATCCTTGGCCTAGAGAATGCCCCAACAACCCGGAACGATGACCCAAACGTTCATGTTACAACTGTGGTGAGTCAGGTCATTTGTTAAGGAATGCCACAGAAGGATCAAGCAATGTCGAAAGCCATGATCATCCCAGAAATTACATCAGTAAAGATTATAACACAGAAAGTGGGTGGTAAGACTATGGAAGCAAGAGGAATTGGTTAACAAGACCCCTGATCCAGAAGATGAATGCAAGGAATTGGAAGATCACCGCAAGCATCAGAAGTCTAATCAGGGAGGACCACTGCAACAGCAAACGAGGAGTGCCTCTCAACAACTCAGCTGCCATACTGCTCAGACTTTGTTAGAGACACTTTCACCAGTGCTTCGCCCTAATGGTTAGAGTTTCCATAACACCAACCTGGTGAAACGTTCTCAAGAAAGAAGCCTGCTCTCTAGAGTTTGCTATGCCTGTCATCCGCCAGAATATTTTGCTAACCACTATCCTTAGAAGAAAGTGATCACCGCTGATCGCATCGATCTCAGCTCTACCCTACCAAGATTAGTACCATGTCAGGAGAAAGCCAACGGATGTCAGTCAAGTGTTGCTTCAGATGCAATGAGCCGGGACACTTTGCTAATAGTTGTCCTAGGAGAAAAGGTGTTATACCTGCCCACTTCAATCCTAATCCTACCCCTACCGAGACACTTGCGTCAGAAAGTGAATTGTGAAGGAGTATTCAGTTGATACAGAGTTTCAGTCAATGATGAAGAATCAAGCCGACAAAGATAGTGCCCGACCAACCGGAATGCTATCCAAGTCCTGTTGAAGACCGCGTAATTGCAAGTAAGCTTTGTTGTCAGATACAGTCTGTCCAATTTCTACGAGAAGCCGAAAATCAAGTGTTTAGGAACAGAAGCAAGGAGCCTATCAATGGAGTTACCAGAAACGTCAGCATGAGTGCAGAAGATGTTCAAGATTTCCCGACAAAGTTAGTATCAAGATTTTCCGCAGAAGGAGTGCCTTTTGTGCCAGAAAAGTAGACACTGTTGGAGTCAGTGAACTTGTAAGAGGACCTCATCAGCAAGGAGCAGCCTGCAAAATTTTGGATGTTACCAAGCGTTTGTTCAGAAGTGACCACATCCAAGATTATCTGATTGTTGGAAGTTTGAAGAAGCTCAAGAGTTGAGTCCCCCTGAACCTAATTCTATAGTCAGCCCTGAATCTCGGGGACGAGATTCTATTAAGGGGGGGAGATTTGTAACATCCCAAAATTTGGGTTTTCAAAAATTTTGGTTTTGTTTAGCTTCCCCAAAATTTTCGTTGTTTTTCTCGCGTTTATAAAAGCTTGATTTGAATTTTCTAAAAGCTAAAACAATTTAATTTGATTATTCTAAACCTCAAATAAAATTTATTTAATTTTATTCGGATTCCTTGTGCTTCAAGAAATTTTCCTGTAATTTTTGAGATTTTTCGGAGCTCGTTTGCTATTTATTGGATTTATTCGGAATCATTTTGTATTAAGCCCTTTTGTTAAAATTAATTAATTATTTGGAAAAGTTTGTATAAAGTTTTGTTGAAAATATTTTATTTGAGTTGGAAATGTCTCAAAATATTTTCTGGAATTTTTGTAGAATTTTTCTGGTATTTTTATTGCCTCTATTGATTTATTTTAATTTGTGGAATTGTTTTAATTGGATAATGTTTGGAAAATTCGGTTTTGGATTTGGGCTGATTTTCCTTTTCTCTCTCCGTAGCCCACCGGCCACTGGGCCCGCGCCCATCCCGCCTCCGCGACGGCCACTGCATCGGCTGGGCGACCCGCCGCTTCCTTGCGTGGGCGCGCTGGCCGAGCTCACCGCCCACCTTCCTCGGCCGCTCGCCAAGGCTTGGCAGCGTGGGCAGCGCTCATTGGCGCGCCCGGCACTTTGGGCCACGCGGCGGCCACGTCGCCGCCTCGGTTGGGCCGCCTCCACGCGCGCCGGCCCAGCACCCCCCCCGCGCCCGAGCCAGCCCAGCTGCACCCCCAGGCCGCCACGTGTCGGACTCCCGATCGGCCACGTCGTCCGGATCCGATTCATGCACGGAAACTGCTCGATAAAATGCCCAAACCGACCCAAACACCTCCAAACGCGTCCAAACTTGATTTTTCTTGATCTAGCCTCTTCCCCAAACTTATATAAGGGTTCCTAGACTCCTCCCACGCGCCCCTAGCCACAGATTATTCTCCAAAACACCCGAGCCGCCGCCATGTCCTCCGGATGTCGCCCAACGTCGGCCGAACTTTGGAGCCACGTCCCGGGCAGCTCGTCGACTCTTTTCGAGATCCGTCTTCGCCATGGTGTGCCACCAGGTACCATCTACTTTCTGTCCAAAATTCAGCCAATTTGGTCCACGGGATCAAAAGTTACGGCCGTTTCAATCTCGAATCTTGCCGAGGTCATAACTCCCTCAATTTTTCGAGTTTGACGGTGAAATTTTTTGTGTAGACTCCTGGGGATGTCCTCTACAGGATGCACATCTTGCCCCAAGGTTTTGCCCTCTAGATTTGGCACAGCAAATTAATTTCTCCGTTCAGACTGCGTTCCAGACAGCGGCAAACTTCCTCGCGCGTCCCCCGCTGTTCCAGAAGGTATTTCTTCGAGCCACCTGCGTCACGGTGTGCCTCTTGGTCCCATCTAGCTCTCGGTCAAATTTCGTTAAGTTCCGATCATTATTCTAGAAGTTATAGCCGTCCAAAGTTTTGATCCAAAACCCGTTAATCGCCAGTTTGTGATTAATCCGGAAGGGCGCCGCAAAATCCGCCTATACCGTTGAGATCGTCTCGCCGCGTTCTACGCAGTAGACATTCTCCCTTTGCCATCCCATCCTTCGGAATTTTTTTTATATATTTAGGCCACCGTTTGCCGTCGCCGCGCGTCGCCTTTTGACGCCGGCTATTTTGGTTCGCTCCGGCCGTGTTGTCGCGTCCGGTGGATCATATTGTACTGTTTTGGTCCATCTTTAGAGTTCTTTTGGTCTCCGTTTGCCGTCGGAGCCGATTCCGGCCTAAACCCGTCGTTTTTCAACCTAGCCCGTGCCGCCGGTTCGCACACCGGTTAGCCGTCCTTGGTAGCGTTTTGTCGCGGCCATGTCGTTGCACCGACGGTCGCTACTTCGCTTCATGAAGTCTCCTATCATTGTTGACCTCCACCGTTAACGTTCGCCGTTAACGATCCACCGTTAACGTTCCACCGTTAACGTTTTGCCGTTAACGTTCGCCGTTAACGTTTCCCTGTTAACGTTTTGCCGTTAACGTTTGTCGTTAACGCTCCGTTAACGTTCCTCCGTTAATGTTTCCCCGTTAACGCTCCGTCGTTAACGTTCCACCGTTAACGTTTCGTCGTTAACGTTCCATCGTTAACGTTTCATCGTTAACGATTGGCTCTCTTCGCCTCGTTGTCATCGCATGCGTGTATTCTTGCACAAACCCTAGTGCGATGCCTTCACCTGTTCTATTATCATGACGTGAGCCTAGTCTCATCGTCATATCATCTTCAAGCCGAATCAAAACCTAACCTAAGACCGGTTCGATGAACTAAGTTTATCGTGAGCCGCGTTGTTATCTTTGCAATCTTTCCCGTTGTTTCAACCGTGGTAAGACACTTGTCTTGTCTTATCCCTGAAAACCTAATCTGCCATTAATCTAGAAATCCTTCGTGGACTTGGTCGATAGACCATTGGCCATCTGTCATACCCCTGTGCCGATCTATCCGTCTCTCTTTTGTTTGATGTCCGTTCGGTCAACAAAAGTCAACTTCGAGAATCAGTTTAGTTCATCGCGAACTAACATATCCGTATGGACCCGATCTATAGATCGAGAGCCCATATGTCGCTATCTGTCCAATCAAGATAATAACCCGGAAGAAATATTCTTCGGAATATTATTCTTTCTTTCCCAGTTATTAATCTTTCCCTTTTCGGTGTTTTGCCGAAAGCCCGTTCTCTTTTGTCGACTCTTCGATCTAATCCGTTCGAGTTCCCAAATCTCTCCCAAGCCGTTGTGCCCAATGCTGTTCGTTCTTAATTTGGAGTTTACTTGATTTGTCTTTTGAATTGGTTTGTATTTGCTTCTTCTTTAATCGTTAGACGCGTCGTCCGGAGATCGTTCGAACGGGCTGAGGATCGAGAAAGTGGAAGTTGAAGCTCGAGGATCAAGGATCAAGGATAAAGAGTAAAGGACAGTAAAAGTTTGCAAGGGCCAGGCAAGTTGTGCTTTGACCATGTTGATCCTATTTCGAAATCTATTTTGATTTAAATTATTGCATGCTAGTTCAATTAGAAAAATACCTTGTTTAAACCTGGGGGTTAGATAAATACCAATTTGCGATGTGACACCTTGATTATCTAAGTATGTGCCATGATCCCTTGTCACCCTAGTTGTGGATTACTAGTTGGACATTATTAAATTGCCAACATGGGCTTAGATCGTTGTAGTATGCTGCTTAGACCTGCTACGTGCTCATAACATGATTTTGGATAATCAAATGTTAATATTGACTTAATGATATATTGAACCTGTTTTGGAAAAGTATCATGTGATGTTGATGGCACGTGGTGCATGGTAATCAACTGGGGTTTGATAAATAGTTTTCGGCCGGGGCATGTGGCAAGAGTAATCAGGTGGGCCAGTTGTGGCATTGGGGATGTTGATTTGGTTCTTCGGGTAGTCTTGCCCTGGTCACCCTAAGGACTTAACCTTGCAAGCCTTTGAACTGGTCATACTTGCAACCACATGGTGGAATGGGACGGCCCTAGTTGACTAAGTCGCTAAGGACTCACTTGTGGAGCCTCAGGGTGTCAATTACACCGTTTGTGTGATTGTGCGGGAGCGTATCGTGGTCGTGGCGGATACCCATCTAACGGTGTGTTGGTCCCATACTTCGCCTTGGCTAAGGGAAGGGATGGTGTAGAGCACGAACCGGAGAGGACCACCTGTGTTGTTTGAGGCTTCCGAAAGGCTTTGTTATGATCGCTCATTCGCATACTCTTGTATGGCGATTCACGGCTGACGTGGTGAGTGGATTGTATCTTGTGGGTAAAGTGTATAACCTCTGCAGAGTGTAAAACCTATTCGAATAGCCGAGTCCACGGTACTGGACAATGCTCGGGGATTACAGTCAAGGGTTAGTTTTTCTGAAAATAACTTGGATTTGAAAGGTTGGTTTGGGTTAAATAATGATGTTGATAGATATGTGGATTAAGATGGGAAAAGATGTTTACTAAACTCCTTGAACAGTTATCTATGCTATACTTGTTTCTACTGCTTTCGAATCTACTTATGATACTTGTCAAATGCTGTTTACTGCAAATATACCTTGAGCTATTCCTTTGTACCAAGCCATGCATATAGTATATTAGCTTGCATTCTGTGCATGACTTGCTGAGTACCAAGTACTCACCCCTTGCAAACAAACAATCACCAGTGAGCAAAAGTCTACATCGTCGAAGAAGAAGAAGTTCCGTGAGAAGGCGATTATCTAGGAGTCGAACCCTGTCAGTTGCCTGTGGCGTATTGATGGGATTCACCGATGTTCTTCGTTCATTCTGCTTATTTGGAGTTGAAGCCGTCAGGGTTTCACAAATGTAAGGTTGACCTTAAGGTCGCTCAATAGTTTATATTCTATTATTGAGTTATTTTTACTATTCCGCTGTGTATGATTGTGATATTCATCTATGTTGAGACTGTGTGCACTAGCGTGATCCTGGACTAGTGCTGAATACACAGAGGGTCCGGATTTGCAAATTCGGGTCCCGACAACAACCTTAAGATAGAGATCACAAAGCTAGTGAAAGCGTAAACTAAGTTTTTGACAAACAAGACCTAAAATATCTAGGCTCTGCTAGGCATCGACAAAAATAAAACAAACAGAGACAGACAGACAAGCAACTAATTATTGCCAATTACTGAGCAAACTAATTATTCTATGTTAGGGTTCTTGGATTAAAAATATTGTGCAGTATCAAGAACAAAGGTTTTTGGATCAAGAACACTCACTATTTGCGTCGCCAAGTTGATTCACACAATCGAAGAACCGCTTGTGCAGGTCATGCATCCACTGGGTGGAAAATAAGATGATAATATCTTCGACCTCTTCATCATGTATTTATATTACATCAAATTAAGTCCAATCAATTAATCATGGAATGTACAAGTTGTTCAAATCTCTTAACCAATTCATAATTGAACCAATTTGACAACTACCTAGGCAACAACTGAACCAATTAACCATTGACCAATTCACAATTCATCCTGTCATCCAATTAACCAATCTTCACAATTCACAAACCATAACCATTTAACCATTAACCAATAATCATAACATCCTGTCATCCAACAAAAATAGCATTACGGGAACTTAGGGAAGACATTAGTATCATAATTCATCAACATATGAATGATATTCCAGATTCCATAAACACAAAGAAAAAAATGTAAACAAAATCATCACCTTGAGCTCTGGTGGCGATTCAGGGGCTCCTTGTGGTGGCCCTCCTTGCAGCAGCAGGAGGCCTCAGCCAGATTCGATGGCTCCTTGCAGGGACCTATCGAAGGCCGATGGTCAGGGGCGGCGCAAAGATGACTGGCGTGGGACGGGGCCAAAGCTCCAGGTTCCAAGCGCGGGCCGTGGTGACGGCGACAGCAATGGTTGGCGGGTAGGGGAGATGTGAGGATTATTGGACGAGTGCGTGCGTGTGGACGAGCAACGGTTGGCGGGTAGCTGCCTGCTGGACCGTGGGGCACTACTTGGGGTAGGCCTCGGGCCCTGTTTTGGTTGGGTTGCACTGCTCCACTGGTACTTGGACGAGACCTCATGCCCTATTTTGGTCGGACTGCATTGCTCCACTGGTACTTAGGCTAGGCCTCGGGCCATGGTCCCACCGGCTTGAGGCCCAGCTCCACCCCTGCCTCTCACAATTTTTTGACACTTGTGTGTACATAAAGGTAGGTAACAAAGGATTAAACTCTGATGGATAGAGGCCTTGTTTGGGACAACTTTAGCTTCGGCTTCTCCTCTCTGGAAGCTAGGAACTATCCTAAACGGTTGGTTTCTCCTCAGTCGAAAGCCAAAAACCAACAACACATTTGTACTAAGAAAAGCTGAAAGCCGAAAGCTGATCTAGGATAACTTCCTGTGGCTTCAGTAGATTGAGATTCTGACTTTACCACTAGAGTTGAAGAAAATTACCCCTTTCCTACCAAATATAAAATTCCAATCCCCACCCATCTCACCCCATTCCCGACCCGCGCCACTCACACCTAAAAGTTATACAACCAAACACCAAACCTCTTTAGCCAAACCATTCAACCGTCTAACTTTTTAATCCTACAGCTACTTCTTAAAAAAGCTACAATAATAATACCTAATTGGACCAGAGTCCGACAAGAAGAAGATAAGGCTACAACAATTTTTTAGAACTTAATTAATTCCAATATATATGCACTAGCTAGCTAGCTAGTTAGGTAGTATAGCTAGCTCCCGATTTCCGAGGCGATGGATGGATCACAACCAAACACGACATTCATGCGACTGCAGTCTGCAGCTTCGAATTCCACTATCAAGTTAACCTGTCTGGTTGTTCATGTCTGGACTCTGGAGTCTGGACGTCCATTTATTTAATTTAATTATGAGAATGACTAGGGAACGGTATACCGTTGCAACGGTATAGATATGAAACTTATGAAACTTATCAGTTTCAGTGCTGGTTTCATGAGTTTCAGTGTTTAGTTTCATCAGTTTCATGTTTTATCAGTTTTTAGTGCTAAGTTTCATGAGTTTCAGTGCAAAAAATCACAAGTTTCATGAGTTTCAGAGGTATACCGTTGCAACGGTATACCGTTTTTTAGTTTTTCTGTTTAATTATTCGAAGGTTCTCTCACTAACACCGACCGGCCGGCACTCTGACAAAAAATGTTCCTCCTCCTTGTATTGACCTCGCTGAATCAGCAAAGGCAAATGGAATTATCCCAGCAGATAATTGAAGTAAATTAACTCTTCATATCGTATCGAAAATTCAAAATTGCATTATATATATATATATAGACACAGCGGAAAATTTTCCAATGATCGAACAAAAAATGTTTCAATCATTATCCATAGATTTTGCATTTGTGTGGAGGTATTTCGGTGTTCTCCCTAGATAAAAAGCGAAAGCATAAATTTTAAAGTAGATTAAGGTCTGATTGCCAACTAGCCACCGCTCCATTACTGACAATTATTTTGGTTCAATATTTATAATTTGGTTTTTTTGGAGCAAATATATATGAAAAATATTTTCTGCTCCCACGGTAGTTGCTCCCACCTTTGGACACACTCATATACTAATTATAAGATATTCCAATAAGATCCACATGAAAAAATTGCAAAAGAGTACATGATTTTTAGCATATTTTGCAATACCTTTATATACGCATATAAAAAGGAGTGTGTTTAAAAGTGTAAATATTATCTCTGAAAAAATATAAATAGCACATAGATGATCTTATATACTTATATACTACACGTACATACCTTTTATTATACGAGATACTCCCTATATTATGAAATACAATATAAGAAGTAACTACTCTAAAAGTATAAAAGAGGATTCTACGTACCTGTATGGCTGTATTTACGCATGTCGTTGCCCATACTTTAAGAAAAGAACAATGTTGCACAACATGTATGCATGTACTATATACACCCCTAAAAAACGTGCATGTATTACTGTGTATGCTCGTGTCGATCGTCCCCTACAGTCCTTCTTGACCGCTAGCCTCCTCAGCTCACGTACTGAGTGCAAGGATCCAAGAACCGACTGAAATTCGGAAATCTCGGTCGAGATTTTGAACCCCTCTGAGATTCTAAATTTCGGTCGGGTAAAAAAGTTTAAAAAAATTCGAATTGCTACATGTTTGCACCAAAATTTGGCAAGGCTGATCTCGTGGAGATCGGCTTTGATAAGGAATATGTCGGTTATAGCAAGTTGATACCGTTTCGGATTGGAGGACTGCAGTTCAAAGGAAACTGAGTCCGATACGAGTAGGATAAGAGATAGAATCGGATACGATCAGATTTAATATGGTAAAGAGAGATTGAGGCCGATACGGGCGGTTGAGGAGACCGAGGAGGATACGTTCAAGCCAAGTGCTATATAAGAGGACCAGAGGCGAGAAGGAAAAGCGCCCAGAGCCAACCCACAAACACGCTTTACTTTTCCCTTATTTTCCTGTCAACTAGTAGTAGTCTTTTAGTTTTAGAACCTTTCCTTTGTAATTCGTTTTGATCAATAAAGTTGCGCATCGCCGATTGTTGATCTTTACCGATTACACCCAGGTCTGATTTGTTTTGTTTTGTTGCACATCGCCTCTCAAAGCCAATCTACCTTTACCCTCGGATTAGCCCTGATCGGCTAATCTAGTTATCCCCTGATCGGCTTTTAGCCGACCGGACTAGATCTTCAACGAAGTATTAGATCGGCTTAATAGCCGATTGAGTTACATATCATCCTCTGGCCGATTGCCGATTTGCAAGATCTTCAACGAAGTATTAGATCGGCTTAATAGCCGATTGAGTTACATATCATCCTCTAGCCGATTACATCGCCAGATTTCTAGATCGGATCTTCTAGCCGATCTGTTGACATATCCCTTCTTGCTGATTACAGGATCAAATCGGCTGGCACGCTCAAACCCGGCGTTTGTCTTGTGTGTTCAAGGCTGAGAACCCTGCTTCACGTTTGTGAAATCATGTGCTGAAAAATTGGCTTAGAATTGAATTTGCAAATATGTTTGTTCATGTGTTTTGTCAATTTGACAAGAAGCAGTAAGTTTCGTTTTTGCGCCGGACCAAGATCTCAAGAAACAGTAAGTTTCCTATCTACGACGGACAAACTTTGTTGGTCTGTCGTGGACATGCTTTTGAACTCATTGAGCCAAACTCAATTTTCCTCAAAAACCAGTAAGTTGTGCATGTACGACGGACAAAGTTTTTGGGTCCTGTAAATGAACGTGTTTTTGAGCTCAAGAGTCGAACTCAATCTTCCAAGAAACCAGTAAGTTTTGCATGTACGGCGGACAAACTTCTTTGGTCAGTCGTGAATGCATTTTTGCTTTAGGGTTTCGTTCGGACCATGTTGTTTTTGAAACCGAGCGTGGCACGTTAGCGCCGGACAAGATTTTTTGTCCGTCGTGAACATGAATTTGAAAGCGTTTTTGAACCGAGACTTTTGCATGTACGACGGACCGATTTTGGTTGTCCGTCGTAAACATGTTTTGGCCGGAATGTTTTCTTTTGGAACCGAGAGTTTCCCTTGTACAACGGACAGACTTTGTTGGTCTGTTGTGAAATGTTTTCTAGGGTTTCACTTGGCATTTGCGCCGGACTGGTTTTGTTTGTCCGTCGTGAATGCGTTTTTGCTGAATTAGGGTTTTGGGCAGAATTGAAATTATTTGAATTTGAGATTATGAAATTTGTGATGATTTCATGATGCTTCTTTTGAAGTGGACTTTATGCAATGCTCATGTGAGTAGTTGCATGGATTGACATTGAGTCAAGTCGTGGACTTGTGCTAGGATTTGTTTTGTGGTTTGTTCATGTGCAGGTATTGCTCAAAGACGAATGTGGTCGATGACGGGACCGGAACTAGGTTCATGGAGGAACTGAGGTTCGGGACTAGGTTCAGGAGGAACTGAGGTCTTGGTGGTCAAGGATGTCATGCGGGACGTTCGGGCTAAGAGAATGGTGCACATGAAGAATGGTTAGTCACGTGAGAATGGCAGGAGGTCATTCGCGTGCAAAGTGTTAGTCACGTGAGTATGGCAGGTGGCCATACGCGTGCAAAGTGTTAGTCACGTGAGTATGGTAGGGTTGCCATACGCGTGCAAGAGTTGTACTCGGCCAGGTTGGGCCAAGTAGAGTTGTGTTGGATACGGATTCCTTCTAGGGAATAGGAATCGTATTCAGAACTCTTTGTGGGTTGGTGCTTTAAATAGGAGGGGTGTCTCCTGTTGAAAGGCATCCAACCAAGGAGAGCTGAGCGCATCAAGCTTTGAGCTTGGTTTTAGGGTTTGTACTCTTTTGATGAGAGTATTTTAGACAAGAAATAAAGATCAATTCTTCCAAAAATTTTATGCTCTGAGAACCACGTCGCTACAGTGTTTTCTGTTTTGGTTCTTGTTTGCATGCTTGTTCTAATTCTAGATTGGTTTTTAGTTTCATCTTGATTTGATTCATCAAAAACCTCTCTAGGGTATTGATCTAGTGTTTCTCAAAGTCTAGTTGATCAATCTTTTGTCGTTCTTGTTTAATCTTGAAGTTTTGATTAGATTGATTCTCGTCAAGTTCTGGATCAGCAAGCTTGCGAAGCTCATAACTTTTGATCCGTAAGTCCGATCGAGATGATTCTTTTTGGGTTTGATTCGTATTAGTATCTAGTTTCTTGTGTCCAAATTTCAGATCGTTCCGACGGTTGGATCTCCAGGAATTCGCATTTTACCGAACCTCTGTCATTCTGTTTTTGTCGAAAACGAGGCAATTATTTGGTTCTGTTTTGGGGTGAACTTTTAATAGATCAAGAATTTGGTTTTAGCTTCCGCACAATCATTCACCCCCCCCTCTGATTGCTATATTCGTATACTTCGATCCTACAAGTGGTATCAGAGCAAGGTTTTTCTAATCTATCTTAACTGGTGATTAGATTAATGGATCGTTATTCGACAAAACCATGTGTGTTCGATGGTGTTGATTTTCAGTTTTGGAAGGCCAAGATGGAGGCGTTCATCCAAGCACAGGGCTTCGCAATATGGGAGAAGGTTTACAAGCCATATGAAGTTCCCGAGAACGACAACGTCAACGACGCCAATCGCGCACATGTTGAAGCAAATAGCATGGCGCGCAACTTGATCATCCAAGGCTTGGGACGCAGCGACTTTGATCGTGTGATTCATCTTCGATCCGCATATGAGGTATGGAAATCTCTTTGTGATTACCATGAGGGTTCTAACACTGTGAAAGAGGTTCGCCAAGACATCTACAAGAAGGAGTACATGCGATTCGAGATGAAACCAGGTGAGTCAGTAGATGATTTGTTTGCACGTTTTAATAAGATCCTTAGCAATCTTCGTGCTGTTGGAGTCAACTATACTAATGCGGCCAATGCTAGACAATTGCTTAGTGCTTTGGACATGTCGGTATGGGAGATGAAAGTAACATCTATACAAGAATCTACTGTCATGAGTTCACTTACACTAGATGTTCTTTATTCTAAGTTGAAAACTCATGAATTAGATGTTCTTGCTAGAAAGAATGATCATAAATCAATTGCTTTGACATCTCAATCTAGCATATCTCATAATAGTGCTGCTTCAAGTTTTGCTCTATCTTTCTTGTCTTCACTAACCGATGAACAGATTGAGCAATTCCCAGAAGAAGACTTGTCACTACTCTCTTCTCGCTTTAACAAAGCTTTACAAAATGTGAGAATGAGAAAGAGAGGTGGTGGTGGCCCTCCAAGATGCTATGAGTGTGGTGATCTCGACCATATTCGTCCAAACTGTCCTAAACTTGCAGGTAAAGCATCAAGGGAGGAGAAGGACAACGACAGAAGAAAAGAGAAGAAGTTCTCTTCAAGTAATAGAAAGAAGAAGAGCTTCATCAACAGCAAAGTTGTCCACCGAGTTCTTTCCGCTCTTGAACAAGTCAATTTGAGCGATGTGGATTCAAGGAGCAGTGAGGACGATGCAACTCCAAGCAAGCATGAGTTGACGGGGTTATGTCTCATGGCCAAAAGCAGCAACAGCTTCACCGAGGACGATCATGACAGCGACTTCAATGAGGTAGATATTTCTTACGATGAATTAGCTATTGCTGTTGCTAGACTTGGTAAATTGCTTGATAAACGTGACAAGAAAATTAAGAAACATGATTTTGTTGTGGAGTCATTGAATGCTGAAATTGCTAGACTTAAAACCTTGATTCCTGATGATGATGCTTGCAAATCATGTGACTTAATTTACAATGAGCTTACTTTGTTTAGGAAAGAACATGTTACCTTGTTAGAGCAAATCAATGCTGAAAATGAGAAAAATGAGAAACTTGTTAAACATGCCAGTTGTTCTACCATTGATTTACATGATACAACTCCATGTTCTATATGCTCCATACTAGAATTGAAGTTGCATGATGCAAATGCTAGGGTTTCTCAAATGACAGAAGATTTGCTTACACATGAGATTCTTTCATGCTCAACTTGTCGCAAGCAAAAAGGAAAAGTGGACGTTCCCTGTAATAATTGTTTAACTCTTTCTCGAAAAATTGATTACTTGGAAAAATCATTAGAACGTTTCACTAAAGGAAAGAAAAACCTAAACATGATTTTGGATCAATCTAAGGTTAGCTCAAACAAGAAAGGTTTAGGTTTTGATCTTCATGCTTCATATGAAACTAAACCTCGCTCTGTTGTTTATGCTCCTTGCAATGACAAACTTGAGATTTCGAATGAGCCTAAGAAAATTATCTTCAAATCTACTGGCCTTTTATCTTCTACTATGATGAATGCAAATGTTGCTTCTACTGTTAAAGCAAAATATCATGTTAAGTACACTTGCACTCATTGTGGTAGAGATGGACATTTAGTAGACTTTTGCTTTAGACTAGCCAAACAACAAAAGAGAGAAAGGTTTAATGCTAGGTCTAATTTCAGAAAGGCACACTCTACTTCTCATTATGTGCCTAGGGTGAAACAAACACCTTTTGATGCTAAAAACACGGGAAAAGGTAAATCTGATTTTGTGCATAAGAATACTCGTGTTGTGCCTACTATTGTGCGTCGTGTGTCTCAGTACTGGATTCCTAAACATCTTATTTCTAACCCCAGTACCGAGGCCTCGACAATTTCTGCTTCTATGTAGGCTTCTCACGCGAGGAAGGAGAACATGTGGCTAGTGAATTTCGGATGCTCACTTCATATGTTCAGTGATAAGTTTTGGTTCTTCTTCACTCGTGCATCTCGTGCTGAAAGTGTTATTTTTGAAGATGCTTCTTCCACTTCTGTTTTCGCAAAAGGCACTAGTTCAAATGATACAGGTACAAGTGCATATGTTCAGGGGGAGAGTGTCTTTGTTCATAAAGATGATGATAATGCTGTTGAGGACGAGATAATTAGAGGTTTACATGAGAGACTCTTCCCACGTGCTTGTGTGCTTGTTTTCAAAGCTTCCCACGTGCTTCACATCGACAAGCTATCTTCAGGTATCTTCATATAACTCAAGATTTTGGCATTTGGCTTTCTGCTTCCTCATGGATTAGTTTAAGAGCTTTTTCTGATGTTGACTTTGGAGGATGTTGATTTGATTTGGTTCGTGCCACCTCTTGAGTAATCCCTTTCTTGAGCATATTGATATTGGATTTCACTTTCTTAGAGATCATGTTGAAAAAGAAAATATTGTGCTTCATCATGTGGATATTGAACATCAATTGGCAGAAATTTTCACAAAACCTTTGTCTTCTTCTCGTTTTGCTTTTATTCGGGGAGAACTTGGGATTGTTCATCCAATGGGTTTGTTTTGAGGGGGAGTTTCCTTGCCAAGTTCTTTCACTTAATGAGCTCACTTTATCATATTTCTTTATATATTATGTAATTGTGCTATTATATGATAATCTAAATTGTTCCACTTGAACTAAGAATGACATTGCGAATTCCACGATCGATTGCCTATAGCTAAATACTCTGTGATATCTTACTCTTCTAGGCTTGATATTGAATCCTCTTGACAAATTTGGGCTATGAAGCAAGTGTGGTTTCAACTTTACTCTTTCATAAGACCTTTTAATCACTTTTGCATGTTTATAATCAAAGAAAAATGAAAAGAAAAGGGAATCAAAAAAAGGGTTGTTAAAAGCAAAAAACCTCAAGTTATGTGCTTGAGTGGTGCTTTCCCTAAAAGGATAAGATGTATGCTTCAAGCATGCCATTCCCTCAAAGATAAGATGTATGCTTCAAGCATGCCACTCCTAGAAAATAAAAGAAGTATGCTTCAAGCATGCCACATGCAACTTATTGTTTAAAGATTAAATTGGTCTACTAGATTGGAGTTGAAACTACTTGCTCGCCCTAAGTTGTTAGTTGCTTCAATTTTTAAAGTCTTGCTTTTTCTGCTAAGATCTTGCTTAGTACTTGGCTATAGTTGACTAAATTGAGGTTGAGATGCATGTCATTCCCTAACTTGTTAAAATCACATCAAGCTCATGTATTTTGCATATTATATGATATATAAGGTTATATGATCGAATGAGCTCATCTTTTCCTATCTTGGCACTCCATTGTTTCTCCTTGTGAAATCATTGTTACAGGAAAAATTTTGAACAAATTCTCTCTTTTGTACTCTTGATGAATCCATTGTCAAAGGGGGAGAAATTTGGGAATCGTTGAAAAGTTTAAGAAAAAGGGGGAGAAGAAAAAGGGGATTTGTTTCTGGCATTTTGTGAGAAGTTTGGAGAATTTTGAAATTTTGAAATTTTTGGACACATTGCACATTCACACACATTTTCCTTCTCAGGGGGAGATTTTGTTTTGCTTTTTGAAGGGGGAATTCTGTGTTTTCTTTTTTTGGTCCTTGATCCTTTGGATTTCAAAATCTTTTGTAAAGTGAATGCCAAATGTTCAATTCTAAGTGGTGTTGCCAATGTTTTCATCAAGGGGGAGATTGTGAAATCATGTGCTGAAAAATTGGCTTAGAATTAAATTTGCAAATATGTTTGTTCATGTGTTTTGTCAATTTGACAAGAAGCAGTAAGTTTCGTTTTTGCGCCGGACCAAGATCTCAAGAAACAGTAAGTTTCCTATCTACGACGGACAAACTTTGTTGGTCTGTCGTGGACATGCTTTTGAACTCATTGAGCCAAACTCAATTTTCCTCAAAAACCAGTAAGTTGTGCATGTACGACGGACAAAGTTTTTGGGTCTGTCGTGAACGTGTTTTTGAGCTCATGAGTCGAACTCAATCTTCCAAGAAACTAAGAAGTTTTGCATGTACGGCGGACAAATTTCTTTGGTCGATCGTGAATGCATTTTTGCTTTAGGGTTTCGTTCGGACCATGTTGTTTTTGAAACCGAGCGTGGCACGCTTGCGCGGACAAGATTTTTGTCCGTCGTGAACATGAATTTGAAAGCGTTTTGAACCGAGACTTTTGCATGTACGACGGACCGATTTTGGTTGTCCGTCAGAAACATGTTTTGGCCGGAATGTTTTCTTTTGGAACCGAGTTTCCCTTGTACAACGGACAGACTTTGTTGGTCCGTTGTGAAGCTATTTTCTAGGGTTTCACTTGGCATTTGCGCCGGGTGGTTTTGTTTGTCCGTCGTGAATGCGTTTTCTTGAATTAGGGTTTTGAGCAGAATTGAAATTATTTGAATTTGAGATTATGAAATTTGTGATGATTTCATGATGCTTCTTTTGAAGTGGACTTTATGCAATGCTCATGTGAGTAGTTGCATGGATTGACATTGAGTCAAGTCGTGGACTTGTGCTAGGATTTGTTTTGTGGTTTGTTCATGTGCAGGTATTGCTCAAAGACGAATGTGGTCGATGACGGGACCGGAACTAGGTTCATGGAGGAACTGAGGTTCGAGACTAGGTTCAGGAGGAACTGAGGTCTTGGTGGTCAAGGATGTCATGCGGGACGTTCGGGCTAAGAGAATGGTGCACATGAAGAATGGTTAGTCACGTGAGAATGGCAGGAGGTCATTCGCGTGCAAAGTGTTAGTCACGTGAGTATGGCAGGTGGCCATACGCGTGCAAAGTGTTAGTCACGTGAGTATGGTAGGGTTGCCATACGCGTGCAAGAGTTGTACTCGGCCAGGTTGGGCCAAGTAGAGTTGTGTTGGATACGGATTCCTTCTAGGGAATAGGAATCGTATTCAGAACTCTTTGTGGGTTGGTGCTTTAAATAGGAGGGGTGTCTCCTGTTGAAAGGCATCCAACCAAGGAGAGCTGAGCGCATCAAGCTTTGAGCTTGGTTTTAGGGTTTGTACTCTTTTGATGAGAGTATTTTAGACAAGAAATAAAGATCAATTCTTCCAAGATTTTTGCGTGCTACAGTAACCACGTCGCTACAGTGTTTTCTGTTTTGGTTCTTGTTTGCATGCTTGTTCTAATTCTAGATTGGTTTTTAGTTTCATCTTGATTTGATTCATCAAAAACCTCTCTAGGGTATTGGTCTAGTGTTTCTCAAAGTCTAGTTGATCAATCTTGTGTCGTTCTTGTTTAATCTTGAAGTTTTGATTAGATTGATTCTCGTCAAGTTCTGGATCAGCAAGCTTGCGAAGCTCATAACTTTTGATCCGTAAGTCCGATCGAGCTGATTTATTTTGGGTTTGATTCGTATTAGTATCTAGTTTCTTGTGTCCAAATTTCAGATCGTTCCGACGGTTGGATCTCCGGGAATTCACATTTTACCGAACCTCTGTCATTCTGTTTTTGTCGAAAACGAGGCAATTATTTGGTTCTGTTTTGGGGTGAACTTTTAATAGATCAAGAATTTGGTTTTAGTTTCCGCACAATCATTCACCCCCCCTCTGATTGCTATATTCGTATACTTCGATCCTACAACGTTTTTAGCGCGAACACTACAGTAACCATACAAAACTCAGCGAGATCTCGGCGATTTCGGCAAAAATCTCGGGGGTTTTTTTCTTCCGGATTTTGATTTTTTTTGCACTATATTTGATTGGATTTAGGGTCAAGATCATCCACAAAAATTTTTATAATTTTTAGCATGTTTTAAACCATTTTTTAGTCGGTTCAATTTGTCGGTTAGTCTTGAGTAGAATTGTTCGAATTTTTTAAAATTTATGAAAATTGATCATCATCTAAAAATTTTATGGGAATATTATGGATATGTTAGGACCATTCACAAAAATTTTAAAAGTTTCTAAAGTGGTTTGAACTATTTTTCATTCGGGTGAAATTTGTCGGTCCGTCTTTAGTAACACTATTAGAATTTTTGAAAATTCCTCAAGATATCACATCATCTGAAAATTTTATGAGAATATTAGGAATATTTTAGGATCATCCACAAAAATTTTCAAAAGTTTCTAACGTGGTTTGCCCAATGTTTTATTCGGTTGAAATTTGCCGGTCAGCCTTTTATCAGGACAATGTCACTGTTAGATTTTTTAAAAAAAATTCTTTTGCTTAATCATTATCTCAAATTTTTATGGGAACATTAGTTATGTGTCAGGATCATCCAAAAAAAATTAAAACTTTTTGACATCGTTTGAACTATTTTTTTAGTTGAATTTTACCGAGATTTAAAAAATCTCAGATAAAATTTCGGATTTTTCAGCGAAATTTTGGATTTCTCATTTTAAAAAAATGGATTTGAATTTCGTCCAAATTTTATCTAAAATTTATGAATCTCGCTAAAATTTCAAATTTTGATCCCTCCAAAATAATATTCGAAAATAAAATTTGAAACCTTGCGTGAGAACCGCACGTGGGAGCAGCGTCGATGGCTGCGACTTTGTACTGTGCACGTGGAGCTCCATCGATCGACGCACCCTTCCATAAAAATGGATCTCGAGAACTCCCTTGAGGTGCAATGAACCCGTCCATTCAAATTCGAGTCTCACCTCTCCTTTATATTTAAAGTATGGGAAGATAAGTTTTATCCCGTTACATTCGAAAAAATTTTAAAAAAAAGATTTCCCACGATAATACAGGAGCTGATGACAAGACATAATGCTTGCATCACATAGAGATAAAGTAATTCTTTATTAAAAATCCAGACTTTGATCCGTCGATCCATCACTGTACATAGGTATGTTAAGAAAAAAAAAAAAACTCAAGGCTTACGAGCTCTTTAAACTCGGCCGCTCAAGGCTTGATTTGAGTTTCAAATGAGCTGAGTTCATGAGCTTAAATTAGCTGATCTCGAATAGTTTGTTATTAGGACTCGGTAAATTTACTATATGTTATGGATCACTTGTTGAATGTTATTGTAATTTAATTTTTATTGGGCTTACTTGACCCGAGCTCTGGCTTAAGTTTTTTCTTATAATTGAAAATTAGTGCATGTTAAATCATTAACTGGGCTTACTCAAACGAAGTTTAAACCTACCTGGGCTAGGTCAAGCCGAGCTTGAGTTCAGATCTAAACTCAGACTTCAATTCAAACTTGCTTGGGGGGTGCTTGGATTAGGGGTATTTCATTGGAATGTTTTAGGATTTAGTTCAAATTTGAACTAAATCCCAAAACCTCCCAAGAAATTACCACTCATCCAAGCAGGGCCTTGAGCTTAAAAGATCAGGTTAATTTGAACTCGCCTCGTTTTTACAATCCTAACTACAGTATAGCTTCATCTATCTCAGCACGCTCCTCGCTAGTTATATATAACTTCTAAGCTCATGTTAATCAATTAAATTGACCTGCCCTCAGCTTGTCAGCTACTACTGTAGTAGCTCAATCAGTGTGCGACAAATAAAATGAGGCACATTAATTTGTCCGGTGGTGCTAGCGTGCTAGTGCCTTGTGATTTGGTTTTGTCTGATTAGTTAGGCGTTAAGGCTATTTTCAGTGGACGGTGCCGTATTCCAAAATCCAAGATAGACACGTACTAGCATATCTCTACTATATAAAGTGAGAGTTTCTTCCCACGTCATTTCATTGAAATTACCAGTTCTGCTATTCTTTAATTATCCATCTCTTTAATTAACCACTCCAGGTGTGGATGGAAGACAGCACACAAGACCATTCTTTAATTACCCACCTTTTTAATTAATTAACCACTCCAGGCGCAAGAAACGGTTACTAACGCTTCATTTACATAGAAATATAGAAATACTGCTTCAATAGTGTCTTACTGTATAAGGTATTATTTGCACAACATATTTTCTTGTTTCATGTTATCGTAATAGCAGGACAGCCGTTCAAAATGTAAATACCGTTGCAACGCACGGACACCTTACTAGTATAGTATCATACTACAGTATCCAAGACAGCATGTGTCTATTAAATTGCTGCGTAAACCAAGACGCTTCAAAGGAAAAAACGAATGGAGAAGACACCGTAGCCACCTCAATGTGGTGTCGTCCGAAAACTAAGGTGTTGGACATCGCACCGAAGCAGTATTTCCAGGATGATATCGCGCTGCTCTCTCTTCTCTTTAACTCATATGCTACATCAGCAACCTGTCTTATGTGACAAACATTACATAAGGATAATACCATGCACTAGGAATAGCCTAATATTCATAGATAAAGCTACATAAAAATAATACAGTCTCTACAAGTAATTGCATATTTGATCATGCAAAAGTTGTACTGTATATCAATTTCGTATTTGACCATGCATATGTAATTCCAGTTAACTCTAGCCCTACCCTTAATTATATATCCAAATCGATCGATGCAGCCATATATTTGCAATGCTCTGCATCTCTTCTCTACTATATAAAGTGAGAGTTTCTTCCCATGTCACATTAATTGCCCTGCTTAATTGCCCTACTTAATTGCCTTGCTTAATTGCCCTACGTAAGAAACGAAGCGTTGCTTTAATTAGCCAGCTTTTGCAAGAAACGAAGCGTTAAAGATAGATGTTTGATCTTTAATTAGCCAGCTTTTGCAAGAAACGAAGCGTTAAAGATAGATGTTTGATCTTATGAAATAGTATTTTTATTTTTTTAATCTTTATTTTTCGTTATCAATTTTGTTTTTCGTAGCAACGCACAGGCATACAACTAGTAATCAATAATACCATGGTCTAAAAGTCGCTCAATGTCCAACTCACCTATGGATGGATCCTAGCTGACACGCATAGCACAGTGCTTACACTTTTATCTCTATTTCGAGTAAAATGGTTAATATGAAGATGCTACGTTTGGACCCAACAGATATTATATGCTACTATGTACAACTCACTTTAGGCAATAATATAAACTAATACGACCATAATTCTAACATAAACCACATAACCCTTCCCACTATCGGATCATGGTATTTGGCCCTCAACACAATGGATATGATGTTTCTTTTAATCTGTACTAGATTTCTTACTCAGGATCATGTTCTTTCTCTCACTTTTCTTGGATTCTCTTCTTTCTTTCATGTAATGGATTGCTACTACTACAAAACAACACATAAGTGATACCCTATTTTTGACGGGTTTTTTGGGATCGTCACAAATAGAATTATCAGTGACGGTTTTAAAATTCAAAATGGCGGAAAGACTATTTGTGTCGGTTTTTATTTGAAACCGTTACAAATAATAATTTTTTTGTGCCGGTTTTTCTCTAGAATCACCGCAAATAATTTTGGAACTATTAATGGTGATTTTTTTTCCAAAAGAAAAGCCACAAATAGTCCAATTATTTGTGGCTATTTTTTTAAAACCGACACAGATAATAGTGACTATTAGTGGCGGTTTTTATCCGCCACTGATAATATGAGTATTAGTGGTGGTTTTTGGCTAAAATCATTCCTAATAGTATTATCTGTGGCGGTTTTAATTTAAAACTATCACAAATAATATTCCCTATAAATACCCCTATAGCAGCTCCATGTGGTCATCTTCCTCCATGAGAACAAATCAAAATTTCTAGATTTTAGATTTCGTTTGCAAATATTCTTGTGCTTTTACTTCATGTAGTTGTTCCAAGGTGAGTAATTTGTTCTACTCTCTTCAATGTAGTTGCAATTTAATATTTAGATTTAGTATAATTAAGATTAATTTATATGTAGTTCAAACGCAAGGTTTAGATTTAGTTTGTTTTTATTTACCAAGCATTTTTGTAGATGATAATACCGTCCATTCCACAAATCCCTTTTAATCCATACTAAATTTTTGGTACGCACGCAAGTAATATTCTTATATCGCATTTCATAGTAAATAACTCCTCCTATGACATTTTAGTTTATTGAATTTTTGCAATGTCACAAGCAGCCGCGAGGCACAAATTTATGTGGGTACTTCATGTGCCAATACATGCGCGAAATCTTAGGTTCTACAATAATAGACAATAACGTAGAGGTTTGTCATGCTAACATCACACATTGATTCGCACCACTCAATTTCTATATATATACTTTGAGATTTATTTTTCCTACTTATAGCGCCTCAAGTTGCTTATGAGAGGACTGCTTCCTATTGAAATTCAAGTCATTCATGGACAGCTCGCCTACTTCATCATGAAGAAAATCATCAACAAGAACGGCGAGTTTTATGACAAAGACAACAACGATCCAGTCATCCATGCTCATCTTACACGTCATGCGTCTCCAACCAACACCAAAGGCTCGTAGGCTTGTAGTTTAGAAAACTAGTTTAGGCTTTTATTATTTAAATTTTGTTTCATTACAAAGTGTAAATTGATGTTTCATTCTGGCTAATCTTATGCTACTTTGCGTATACATGTGTTATAATGTGTATGATATATCTGTTCTTTGTGTATATCTATTACAATGTGTATGATATATTTGTTCTTTGTGTATGCTGTTTCAGAGGGCATGGCTAGTGCTTTCTGAGGCTAGCCCGAAATGCCGGTTTTTTATTTTATGGCATGGCATTATTTGTGACGGTTTTTGGCTAAAACCGCCACTAATAATATGGGTATTAGTACCGATTTTATCCAAAAACCGCCACTGATAGTATAAGTATTTGTGCCGATTTTAACCAAAAATCGGCACTAATAGTATTATTTATGGCAGTTTTAAAACTGTCACTGATAATCTCCGAATATCAGTGATATTTAATCTGTAATGATTTGAAAACCATCACTGATATCAGTTAAAAACCACTGCTAATAATAATTTCTGTACCAGTGAGTGCTTTTCACTCAGGGTTCTAATCATGGATCCGCATGCAGATCGATCAGTTGAAGGCGAGGAGCTAGAGATTCATCAAAATGCATATAACCACAATTATAGATGGAGGAATTGCCGGCTTCACAGCCGGCCACCTCACCCCTCATGCTATTTTGCAAAAAAAGTCCTCTATTCCTTCCAAATTACGTATAGGTCCCTGAAAAATTACAAATAGGTCCTTCGTGATTTTTGGTGAGGGTAAGAATAATTTTTTGAGATTGCGTTTAGGTCCCTGGTTTGGTACTTTACGGAAAAGCCCATCGCTAAATATAAATCTCAACCGAGCCCTTTCCTAATTTTTCAGAATAGCGAACAGGTCCAAAAATATAACAAATAAGTCCTCATAACTTACGTCCAGGTCCTTTCTCCGTTTTTCTCAGAAAAAATATTTTCGTCAACAGAAATATGTGTACAGATCTCTCTCTAGATTTTTTTTCCAAACTCGATCTCTGATTTCTAGCTTTTTTTCCCAACTCGATTTCTAATATTTTTCGAAACGTGTATTATTACTCGATCTTATGGTTTCCAAAACATGTATTATTACCTAGTACACACATATGGTGTTATATTTTTCGGAACGATCTCTAATATTTTTCAAAACATATACTATTACCCGATAAACGCATAAGGTGATAAACTCGGTATCTAAATTTTTTTTGCAACTCAATCTCTAATATTTTCCAAGGCGTATATGGTGTTCAACTCGACGTCTACAATTTTTTTGCCAACTCAAAATCTAATATTTTTCGGAACATGTAATATTCATTTTAAAAAAAAAGACCCGTTGTTACGCGAATTCGTCGACGGTTCCTACCTAGCGTATCCCCCAAAAAAAAACGAACGAAAAAACCTTAGATCTTTCTACCTTTTCCCAGAAATCAAATTTCGCGCGGCGCGGCAACGCGCGCAGCCCTGCCTAGTTAGTTAGATAGAGAGAGAGCTTCGGTGGATCGCCTAGTTAGTTAGATAGAGAGAGAGCTTCGGTGGATCAGGGAGCAGATTACAATGATTTTTCCATGGAGAGAAGCAATTAAACCACTTTGCCATCATGACTTACTTGAAAATACTGTCCCATAAAAGTTGAACTCTCAAGCTCATTTGCTGGCCGGCTACGTACCGAGGCTATGGAGTATCAAACGCATAATCCACTAATTAATCTATTGCCAGAAATTTTGTACCAAAGTTAACACGCGATCACTCTAGGATTAGATGCTTGGTTTTTACGAAACCCCTATGAAAATCCTACGCCCTAAAAGGGGTTTCAGGAAAATTTCGTACTTCCGTTTGGCTAGTCGTATACTTAGGCTGAACTCAAGGATAACCTCGAAAACCAGGTCTCTATGAGCTTTGAATAGTGTGGTCTGCATTTAATTTAGGCTTTTATATTTGGTCTATTTCCAACCATGGCCTGAACCCTCCTTCACACATAGCACACGTGAGGACGGCCTCTCCATATAGGGATGAATCCCTCCGGCCTCTTCAATAGAGGCGCACATAGCACACCTCATTGGGAGAACTACAGGTCTGAATAAACCTTCAAATATCCAAAAAGGCCATTTTAGAGGCCATCCTTGGAGAGAGTCTCAAGTAAACAAAGTTTGAAGGTTTTCTCAAAGGAGACGCTAGCCACATGTTCAGCCTGCAATTTTACACAAAAGCTCTTTCATTTTTTAAATTACGTATAGGTCCCTAAAATTTACAAAAATATCCTTTATGGTTTTTTGTGAGTGAAATTTTTTTCCTCAGATTGCGTTTAGGTCCCCGATTCGTTACTTTATAGAAAGAGACTCCCGTTAAATGCGAATTGCGAGCAAGTCCTTTTCTAATTTTTTGGGATAGCGGTCGGGTCTAAAAATATAACAAATAAGTCACCGCTCTTTGCGTCCAGGTCCTTTCTCTATTTTTTCGGAAAAAAATATTTTCGTGCTCTGTTTTCTCCCATTTTTCCCGGAAAAAATATTTTTGTGGTCCTTTTTCTTCAAAAAAAACAAAAAATATTTTCGTGCTCCGTTTTCCCTCATTTTTCTCGGAAAAATATTTTTGTGGTCCTTTTTTCCCGGAAAAAAACGCCAAATCATTCCCCCCCCAAAAAAAATGTTTTCGTGTTCCGCTCTCCCTCGTTTTTCCCGGCAAATTTTTTTTTCGTGGTCCGTTTTTCTCCGGAATTTTTCCCCCATTTTTCCCGAAAAAAATGTTTTCGTGGTTCGTTTTTCGTCGTTTTTCCCGAAAAAAATGTTTTCGTGCTCCTTTTTTTCTCTGAAAAAAACACAGGTTCGATCCCGCGCTCTGCTCGTTTGCGCGCGATTCTCCGGATTTTTTTTTCATTTTTCCTTGAAAAAATGTTTTCATGGTCCGTTTTTCCTCGTTTTTCCCGAAAAAAAATGTTTTCGTGCTTCGTTTTTTCTCCGAAAAAAAACACAAGTTCGATTCCGCGCTCCGCTCGCTTGTGCGCAATTTTCCTCCGTGCGACGCGTGACGTGTTCACGCGGGTCGGCGCGAGGGCGCGCGTTGGATCTGGTTTTTTTGCAGAGAAGCCCCTCCGAATACGCGAAATTGCATAAAGGTCCTTTATTTTATGCGGGAAGCTTCTTTATTCGCGGAAAGGTCCTCAGAATTACCCCTTTTCCGTAAATGCTTCAAAAAAATTGCATATCATCCCAGAATTCCAGGTTTTTCCCTGATTTCCCCCCAGAAAGACTCTAATCAAACCATAGCATGATTGTTATACATAGACTTTCCACACAAGCATCCAACCAAATTTTTTGTTGATAAATTAATGATTCATATTACCTTACGCGGCGTGCCGCCATGTTTTCGTGTCTAGTATGACATACATGTGGATGAAATAAAATTTCAGAGTTTCGGAGAGGGAGTTTCACAGAGAGAGAGAGAGAAAGAGAAAGAGAGATTCACACAAGCTACTATTGAGCTCAATGAAAAGGGCAACTTGGTACAGATCCAGAGAGAGTGTCAAATGATGGTACTTTTTCAGTTGATCAATATAAGGTGTATTTTGACTTTGTACAAAGATTAAGGTTTCGGTAAAATTGAAAAAACATAAGAGAAAATAACTTACATAGCCCTCTTAATTTTCTTGAAAGATGAGTAAGAGATACTAATACTTTGAGGTGGTAATGAATAAATGCATATGGTTGGAAGCAAGGAATAAAATTTCATCGAAATTTTGCGATATCTCGGATCTTGGCCGCGGTCGAGATTCTAAATCCTGGATACATTCAAAAATTTTAAAATGCTACTGTAACCTAGAAAACCACACTAGATTTCGGTATTAAGGCTGAGATTTTGTAGTTTTTTTTACCAGATGGCAATAATATTGAATCGGATTTGGTATGATTTTTTTCTAGTGCATTGCAATGACTTGTATGAGGAGTACATGTAAAAAAATAAAAAAAATAAAGAAAAAAATCATACCTCGCTCATTGCCACCAACACCAGAAGGATCACAACAGGAGGGAACTGCCCCGAGGAAGTGCTCACAGAGGCAAACCCGTTGTACGGGAAAGGGCACGACCACTGGTGGGGGTGGACAGCAGGCAGGACAACCCTAGGATGACATGGCCTCGTGGTCTAGCAGCCATTAGGGCTTCCCCACAGAGTAGCCTAGGTACCCTATGTTAGGGTACAACTCGATGACCTACGGAGGTGATTAGAGTTTGTACGATCAGACTAGAGTCACGATGGATCGAGCATATCATCATTGTTTAGCTACACTGATCCGTACACACGATATATGCCTACCAGGTACTTGCTCCAGTCAGAGCAACATGCGGTTTGGATAGCTCATTACAAACACTGGAAGTCCGCTTGGCTACCGTGGAACGTAACTTGGGAGAATTAGAAGCAAAGGCACGAGAGGAAGTACGGTGAGATCATTGTTGATGATGCAGATGTGGATGTGGTACCATACACCTACTACTACTCGTAGGTACGTCAATACATAGTTGTCCACAAGATCATTTCACTCTTTTAACACTTCTTCGTGCAATAAATATTCATACTCCTTATTTAATTATACCACTTGTAGGTGTCCGGTGGGTTGTGGCGTCATCCATGCTTCGATAGGTATTTGTCTCGTGTATTATGTTTGAAACAAATTATGATTGATGGGACATGTCGGTGTTTCGTGCACCGGCAATACGAATTTATGGTCGGATGGGGTCGCGCGCTCCCTCTCACCGAATGGTCGACTCAAGGAGTCAGAAGATGTATACTGGTTCGGGCCGAATGTCCCTACTCCAGTTCGTGCGGTGTGGATGTATTGATCTTTGGGAGATGGACAAGGGGTGTACAAGCGAGGCGGACGGTCGGCTGTCCGATCCCCTTGATGTTTTCGCTAGGGAGTCGAGGCTACCTAGAAGACTGTTTTTTCTCCGCCCCCCCCTCTCGAGCCTTGCCCCTCCTTATATAGACGGAGGGGGCAGGTTACACGGGAGTTGGGAAAACTACGAGAAAAGGGGCCTGCACGTCTTGATGTCTGGTTCCTGTCTTGTCCGACCGGCCCCTGCCCGTCCCGAGACAGGGTTGGTGGTTCTGTGATGAGCAGTCTTGCGTAGTGCTGTCTGGGTGGCGTGTCGCGTGGTGCTCTTGTCAGCCTCGGTGGCTTTAATGGCGCTTGACTTTGCCTTGGCCTCGGGAGTGGGCGTACTCCTCTGCGGTGTGCCAGGCGACGGGACGGGGGCTTGACTTCTTTGGTGGCCCTTCCGGCCTCTTGAAGGAGCCGCTACCCTGCAGACGGATGCTGGGACGCACAAGACAAGGCAGCCACGACATCGGGCGTGGCCCCGCTAGCCCGTGTGCAGGTGGAGCTTGAGCTTCAATATTAGGCGGCCGGCGCGATGCCGACCGCCGAATCGAGTCCGCCGACCGTCGGGTCGGCCCGCATGTCGGGCTCGTTCTCGCGCCCAAGTACCTTTCGGTGGTGTTGGGCCTTCGCCGTGATAGGTCAGCCCGCTCGTGCTTCCGGCTGATGGGGTACCCATGGCATGGGTACTCGCCAAGAGTTTCGAGCCCCGGAGCGGCCTGAGAGCCGCCGGGGTTTAACTCGGTGGTAGCCGCCGGCCCGAGGTCGGTGATGCTAGGTCGCCGTGGTTGCCTGGGAGCCGCGTCGGCCTAGAAAGAGCTCCTGCAAGGCTGAGCGCCCTGGGTGTAGCTTGAGCCCCGAGCGGTCGGAGAGCCTGGCCTGGGGTTTAGCCCGGCCACAGGTAGTCGCCGACCGAGGTCGGTGGCGTCTAGGTTTGCCAAGGATCGCTGGGGAGCCGCGCCACCTAGAAAGAGCCCGGCAAGGCGAGCACCTGGAGTGTAGCTCGAGCCCCGAGCGGCCGGGAGAGCCGGCTGGGGTTTACCCGGTCGAAAAGTGGCCGCGGACCCTGAGGTCGGCGACGCCCGGTCGGCGCGATCGCCGGGTAGTTGCGCCTGAAGAGGGACCCGGGTGCTCGCGAGCGCACCCGGTGGGTGTAGCCCCCGAGCCCTCGAGCGGGTCGGAGAGCCGGTCGGGGGTTTACCCCGGTCGGACTCTGGGAGGCCACGGTGTACGTGTGTCCTCAGAGTCAGGTGAGCGAACGCACGTTTACCTTCGTCGGTTTGAACGCCGTGCTCGTGCGAGCTACTATCGGGTAATCCGAGTGGAACCTTGGCGATCCCCCTTGAGGGGGTTCGTTTCCAAGCGGACGTAGCTCCCGGCGTGGGCGTCCGACTACTGGGGCGTTCCATAAAAACCTTTCCTTACTCGATCCCGTGTCGGATCGCCGGTCGTCTGGCCGACCGAGCGCGCTGGCCGCTACTCATCGATGAGTTCCGCGGGAGAGTGTGAGGTATGGTCTCGACGCGAGTCACAGTGATTGGGTCGTCCGCCGACCCATCTGGAGGCCCTGCAGGGCTCACCGCGACTCGCCCCTCGCTCTTTTTACGTCTTTGGGCGGCTTCGTTCGGTGGCTGGATTCGGCCTTCGTAACCCACAAAGACGGTGCGGGCCTCGGTGTGAGCCTATAGGCGGCTTGCCCTCCCGAGGCCGGCGCCTGGGCCGCTTGCATACCTTTCCTAAGGCATGGGGCGCCCGCCCATCGAATCGGGCGAGGCCCGCGATGTCGGCGGCGCGTGGCGCGAGGCGGCCGTCTGCCGAGCGCTTAATGCGCGATGGGATTTAAATGGACTGCGGCACGTTACGGGGTGACGAAGCGGCGATAAGCGGGCGATGCGGCCGCGTTGATTTGCGTGAGGCGTCGATTTGGCGCGAGGCGCGTCCGTTCGCCTTTGGCGCCTATAAAGGAAGGAGTGGGTGGCGTGGTAGGCGCCAAGCTCCTTCGTTTCGCAAGGCCTCGCAAAAAGGAAAAGGGAAGAAAGAACACGAGGGAAGAAGAGGAGCTTCCTGCTTCGCCGCGTCGTTCCCTGCTTTCCTTCGCGCATTTGGAGATGTCGCTGACCCCGCACTCGGCCACGGCGGGTCGCTATCTCGGTCTGGAGAGGAAGGAGTTCCTTCCTCCGCGGCCCGAGTCCGCCGGGCGAAGTTCACGGGCCGGGACCGAGGTCCTCGAACTTGAGGACGGCGAGATAGTCTCGCCGGGCGTCCTTCTACGAACGGGGCTTGGACTTCCACTCCACCCGCTCGTCAGGGGTTGCTGCACTATTACGGGGAAGTTCATCACCTGAACCCGAATGGAGTCCTCCATATTGGCGGTCTTCATGACGCTGTGAGGCCTTTCGGGATTGAACCCCATTGGGGGCTCTGGCGCCACTTCTTCTTCGCGAGGTCGTCACCGGACACCACCGGCCTCCTCGGAGCTCTGATGATCCAACTGCGCAACCATCGCAAGCCGTTCTACGTCGATTTGAAGCTGCCGACGTCTAACTGGGGGTGGCATAGCGAGTGGTTCTACGTCCGGAACCTCGACAACAGTGCCCCTCCCTTCAGTGGGAATTTACCAACGCCGCATCCTTGTTGGGGCTGGGGTCCTGAGGCGAAGGACCGGAAGAAGGTGGACGCGATCCTTGAAAAGCTCGCGGACCTGAAGCGGCGGGGCCTGACAGGCAAGGTGGTCCTCAGCACGTTCATGGAGAGGCGCATCCAACCCCTCAAGGACCGGTTGCGTCCCATGTTTGAGTACATTGGGCCGACCGACCCTGCAAGGTCGTCGGAGCGGGAGCTCCCTCCGTCGGAGAGATCTCGCAGCGTGTCCATGATCTCCATCGCGGGAGATACCGAGCCGGCGGGCGAGGCGCCTGCGCCGTTCTCGGCGCAGAATCCTCCGGACTTGGTACGTCCGGTGGCTCCTGTTTGCTTTTGTTTTGTTCTGTTCCCTCGTCCCCTTATCCGAGCGTGTTCTCGCAGGGGCTCGGTGGACTGATCTCCCGTCCCTTGCTGCCGGGGGAAAAGGAGTTGAGGGCGGCCGCGCGCCTCGAAAAGGAGAAGCAGGACGCCGCCCGGCTAGCGAAAAAAGAGGCCACCAAGACGCGGAAGAGGAAAGAGCGCGCGGACCAAGTGTTTTTCGAGTGGTGACAAAGAGGGGGAGAGATTGACTAAGAATAGAACTTTCTCAGCTTCTCTATGTTCCACGCGTTTGTCACGAGATTTCCTTCGGTGTCCTTGAGGCGGAAGGTGCCGGGTCGGAGGACTTCTGCGATGGAGAAAGGGCCCTCCCAAGGCGGGGAGAGCTTGTGCCTGTCCCTCGCAGATTGGACTTGTCGCAGCACTAAGTCGCCGACTTCGAACGAGCGGCCGCGGACCCGTCGGCTGTGGTAGCGACGCAGCGTCTGCTGATATTTTGCCGACCGTAAGACCGCGACGTCTCGAGCTTCGTCGAGTCGGTCGAGGTCATCTTCTTTGTTCTCGATTGCCGTCTTGTTGTAGTTCTGCACCCTTGGTGCGCCGTACTCAAGGTCGGTCGGGAGGACAGCCTCCGCCCCGAACACCAAGAAAAAAGGAGTGAACCCGGTCGACCGGGTCGGCGTGGTTCGCAGACTCCAAAGTACGGGTGGTAGCTCGGCGGCCCACCGTCCTGCGAATTTCTTCAGTCGGCTGAAGATTCGCGGCTTGAGTCCTTGGAGGATCATGTCGTTGGCTCGCTCGGCCTGTCCGTTGGCTCGGGGGTGTGCCACTGCTGCCCAGTCGACTCGGATGTTGAAATCGTTGCAGAACTCGAGGAACTCCTTCCCTGTGAACTGCGTCCCGTTGTCGGTGATGATGGAGTTGGGCACCCCGAACCGGTAGACAATATCGCGGAAGAAACTCACTGCCTGCGCCGATGTGATCTTTGCCAATGGCTTTGCTTCGATCCACTTTGTGAACTTGTCTACGGCGACAAGCAAGTGAGTGAAGCCCCCGGGCGCCTTTTTGAAGGGTCCGACCAGGTCGAGCCCCCAAACCGCGAAGGGCCATGTGATGGGGATCGTCTGCAGGGCTTGCGCAGGAAGATGCGTCTGTCTGGCGAAGAATTGGCATCCTTCGCAGGTGCGGACGATTTGGGTCGCATCTGCTACGGCGGTCGGCCAGTAGAAACCTTGTCGGAAGGCCTTTCCTACCAGGGACCGCGGCGCGGCATGGTGCCCGCACACCCCTTCGTGGATGTCCAGCAGAAGGTGCTTCCCTTGGTCGGTCGGAACGCACTTCTGAAGGATTCCGGACGGGCTCCTCTTGTATAGGGCGCCCTCGATCAGGACGAAAGACTTAGCCCGCCGAGCGCGGCGCCGAGCCTCGGTGGTATCGGTGGGGAGCGACCCGTTCGTCAACCGGTCGACAATCGGTTGCCTCGATCGGTTTCGGCCAGACGCCTTAAGTCCGACCCAGTAGTGGGCATCGGCCGAAGATCGGTGGGGCCGCCCGCCTTTGGGTCGGCGGCGCCCTCGGCCTTCGGGTCCAACCGGATTGAAGGGTCACGAGGTCGGAGACGAAGATTCCAGGGGAACCGCCCCTTCCCGGAGGCGAGGTTGGCGAGGAGTCGGCTTCATCGTTGTAGCGTCGGTAGCTATGATGGAGCTCGAAACCCTTGAACTTCTCCTCGAGCTTGCGGACCTCCAGCGATGGCGGCCATCCGAGCGTCCACGGGCTCGGTGGCTTTCATTACTTGGTCGACGACCAGCTTGGAGTCGCCGTGAACGTTGAGCCGTCGTGCGCCTGTGTCGGGCGGCGATCCGAAGGCCATTGACGAGGCCGTGCTCGGCGACATTGTTGGTGGCGTCGAAGAAGCGATCGTATGGCATACCGGAGCTTGTTGCCGAGTGGGGAGATGATGACGACCCCCGCGCCGGCCTTGTTCTTGGTGTAAGACCCATCGAAGTACATCGTCCCGTACTCCGGGGCCTCGGCCGCCGCTGGGACTTGCGGCTCGGGCCACTCGGCGACAAAGTCCGCCAAGACACAGGACTTGATCGCCGTCCTGGGACGACGATATGTCGAGGCCGTTGAGCTCGAGAGCCCATTTGGCGATCCTTCCGTAGCGTCAGCGGTTATGGACGACTTCTCCGAGCGGTGAGGAGGTTACCACGGAGATGGGGTGTCGATCGAAGTAATGGGCAAGCTTCCTCTTGGTGATGAGCACCGAGTACAAGATAACTGTATCTGGGGATATCGGACCTTTGTTTCGGAGAGCACCTCGCTGACGAAGTAGACCGGCCTCTGCACCTTGAGAACGCGGCCTTCCTCCGCTCGCTCCACAACAAGTGCCGTGGCCGACGACTGAGTCGTGGCGGCGATGTAGAGGAGCAAAGGCTCCTGTGGCTCCGGGGCGACCAGGACCGGAGGTGAGGTCAGAAAGGCCTTTAGTCGACTAAAGGCTTCCTGAGCTTCGTTGGTCAAGGAAAAGCGGTCGGACTTCTTCATCAGCTTGTAGAGTGGCATCCGCGTTCACGAGGCGGATCTGGCGACTTAGTGCCGCGAGGCATCCCATCAGCCTTTGAACTCCTTTCAGATCGTTGATTGGCCCCATCCTTGCGATAGCGGAGATCTTATCTCGGTTGGCTTCGATGCCGCGCTCGGAGACGATGAATCCCAGTAACTTGCCCTTGGGGACCCCGAAGACGCATTTCTCGGGGTTGAGCTTTATGCGAAACCGTCGGAGGTTCGCAAAAGTCTCTTCTAGGTCGGCGATGAGGTCATCGGTCTTCCTAGTTTTGACAACGATGTCGTCGACGTAGGCCTCGATGTTACGACCAATTTGGTCTGAAAAACATGCCTGCATACACCGCTGGTACGTGGCGCCTGCGTTTTTCAGACCAAAAGGCATCGTGACGTAACAGTACGAGCCGTACGGGGTGATGAAGGAGGTCGCGAGCTGATCGGACTCCTTCATCGCAATCTGGTGATAGCCCGAGTAGGCATCCAAAAAAGAAAGGGACTCGCACCCGGCGGTGGAGTCCACGACCTGGTCGATGCGAGGTAATGGGAATGGATCTTTCGGACAGGCCTTGTTGAGGCTCGTGTAGTCAACACACATTCTCCATTGCCCCGACTTTTTCTTTACAAGGACGGGATTGGCGAGCCACTCGGGGTGACGCACCTCCCTTACAAAACCGGCGGCCAAAAGTTTGGCGATCTCTTCCCCAATGGCCCGTCGCTTCTCTTCGTCGAAGCTTGGCGCGGCGACTGGCGTCGATGCAGATCGGTCGAATGTTCAGGGAGTGCTCGGCGACCTCTTTCGGGACTCCTGGCATGTCCGAGGGTCTCCAAGCGAAGACGTCTCGGTTTGCTTGGAGGAAGTCGACGAGCGCGCCTTCCTATTTGGTGGTGAGGGCGGCCCCGATCCGCACGGTCTTGGTGGGATCTTCGGGATCAACAGCGACCTCCTTCGTGTCCTCCGCGGACTTGAAAGAGCTAGGCCCCGACTTGCTGGAGTCGGGGGCGGATCCGGAGACCTTCTCCTGGAGCTGGGCGAGCTTGGCGGAAGCGACGACTGCTGAGGCCAGCTCGCAGCTGCTTCGCTCGCAGTTGTAGGCGAGCTGGAAAGATGTGGCCACGGTGATGACACCTTGCGGCCCTGGCATCTTCAGCTTGAGGTAGGTGTAATTGGGGACGGCCATGAACTTCGCGTAGCATGGTCGTCCTAGAATAGCGTGGTAGGAGCCGGGGAAGTCCACAACCTCGAAAGTGAGGCTCTCGGTGCGGAAGTTGTCTGGGCTCCCAAAGGTGACGGGCAGGCCGACCTGCCCGAGGGGGTGGGCCTGTTGGCCTGGTACGACGCCGTGGAAGGGCGCCTTGCTCGGCCGGAGGGCGGAGCGAGGGACCCCCAGGGCATCCAGGGTCTCAACATACATGATGTTGAGATCGGCCGCCGCCCATGAGCACCTTGGTCAGTAACCGTCCCCACGATGGGGTCGACGACGAGCGGGTAGCGTCCCGGGTGCGGGATGTGGTCGGGGTGGTCGGTCCGATCGAAGGCGATCGGGCATTCCGACCACCTTAGGTAGAAAGGCACGGCCGGGGTCGTCGTGTGGACCTCTCGGTGGGCGAGCTTCAGCCGCCGCTTGTCAGCGTAGCACTCTGCCCCTCCGAAGATCATGAGGCAACCGTCGAGCTGCGGGAACTCGTCGGCCGGCTCATCGTCCTTTGCCCCGGCGTCGGGTGCTGGGTCGCGCTTCTTCCCCTTTCCTCGTGACGTCGTGGGGTTCCCGGAGAGGAAACGCTTCAGGACTTCACAGTCCCGATACTTGTGTTTGACGGGATAGTCGTGGTTCGGGCACGGACTATCCATCAATTTCTCGAATCGGTCGGGCGTCTGCCGAGCCTCTTTATTTAGCAGTCGGCCGGCAGCCGGCGACCATTCGCCTCGCGACCACTGCTTCCCCTTCCGCTTCCTTTTGTCAGGGCGGTCGGAGGGGGTGCCGGCTCCGAGGCTGGCTGTCTTGTGGGCCGTCTTCCTTTCGAAGATGGCCCCCACGGCCTCCTCGCCGGAGGCGTGGTTGGTGGCGATGTCGAGGAGCTCCTTGGTGGTCCGGGGCTTCGCGCAGCCCAACTTGTGGACCAGGGCCTCGCACGTGGTGCCGTAGATGAACGCCCCGACGACGTCGGCGTCGCGGATGTCGGGGAGCTCGTTGCCTTTCTTTGGGAAGCGGCGGATGTAGTCGGAGGGTCTCCCTACCGCCGCTTGCAGCTCTTCAGTCCCAGAGTTGCCGTGGCGTTTATACGTGCCTCGGAAGTTTTCGACTTAAAAGGTTCGTCAGTCGGCCTACCGCCGATGGTATCTACGGCGGTACTCGAGCCATGCTCGGCCGAGTCCGCAAGATAGATGGGGAGGTCTTGGATGACGAAGCGAGTCGTCCGTTGCTCCCAGCTCGACAAAGTAGCCGATAGTCTTCTAACCAGACACTGGGGGTTGGTAGCCCCGTGTACTTGGCTATGTTGGTCGGAGCCCGAATCGGCCGGAAGTCGGCGTTGCGGATGCGGCGGGTGAGCAGCGCGCCCAGGACCGTCGAATCCTGGGTCGGGATGGTTGCGTCGCCCGCTATCGGCGACTTGCGAGGGCGCTGCTGCGTCGGTAGCTCTCCTTCGCGCCTCGAGGGTGGTGCGGAGATCATACTTGTCCCCCAGGCGATGGCGCACCGGGGTGTATGATGCCTGGGGGAGTTCGTGGGGCGGGGCCGTCTTGGCTAGGCTCCGTCGACCCTGTGAGGGGGAGTGGCCCAGGTGGCCCGAAGTGGCGCCCGTTCGCCGGGAGCTGAACCTTGGCGTCCGAACGACAAAGACGCTCTACCGATCCGGAGGTTACGATAGGTGGCCTTGGCCAGGCTCCGTTGGCTCGAGCGACCCTCGGAGCAGCATTGCCGCCGCGGCAATGTTCTGGTTGGCGTGAGGGAAGAACGGAAGGTCGTTCGCTTCCTCAGCCAATTGCTGATGCACTTGACGCGGCGCGGGCCGGAGACGGGTGGTGGGTTAGGCTGACGGCGCTCCAGTTCGGCCTGGAGCTTGTCGAGCTCGGCCTTTCGAGCTTCTAACTCCTCGCCGCCGGAGGTCAGCCGGGCGTTGTAGGTCTTGTCGCGTCGTCTTCCCGCCGGATTCCTCCGCCGCTTCGCCGTCGTCGCGGAGGAGGGTCCCGAGGGTAGCGGGGTGGCGGATGGTTTCGCCGCACCGTCATGTTGCACTTCGCGGATACGCCTCGCGAGGGGGTACTCCTTGCCTGAGCCGGAGCCGTAGCCGGAGGAGTCCGTCGCCAGGTCGTGGAGGAAGCCTGCCACAGAAGCCGGGCCATGGCCACGAAGTTGTGAGCTCGTGGAGGGTGGTTCCGCCCGATCGCCGCGATCCGTAGGCGGTGTTGCCAGAGCAACGCCGGCGTCGGGCCGCCCGCGCGGCCCATGGGGCCTCGAGGCTAAGGTTCTTGAGGCGTCGGCAAGCTGCGTCAGACTAGTGGAGGCGTCCGTCGCGACAGCGGCGGGACGAGGACAAGCTCTCGCCGTAGTGACGATGAAATCGAGGGCGCCGAAGCGGATCCAGCCCCTCGACATCGGCGAATCGTAGTGGGAGGAAGCCATCAGGGAGGAGAATGGGAACCCGAAGATGAGGATGTCGGTGAAGACGCGCGAGAGCCCCTACCTGGCGCGCCAACTGTCGGTGTTTCGTGCACCGGCAATACGAATTTATGGTCAGATGGGGTCGCGCGCTCCCTCTCCCCGAATGGTCGACTCAAGGAGTCAGAAGATGTATACTGGTTCGGGCCGAATGTCCCTACTCGATTAAATGCGGTGTGGATGTATTGATCTTTGGGAGATGGACAAGGGGTGTACAAGCGAGGCGGACGGTCGGCTGTCCGATCCCCTTGATGTTTTCGCTAGGGAGTCGAGGCTACCTAGAAGACTGTTTTTTCTCCGCCCCCCCTCTCGGGCCCTGCCCCTCCTTATATAGACGGAGGGGGCAGGTTACACGGGAGTTGGGAAAACTACGAGAAAAGGGGCCTGCACGTCTTGATGTCTGGTTCCTGTCTTGTCCGACCGGCCCCTGCCCGTCCCGAGGCAGGGTTGGTGGTTCTGTGATGAGCAGTCTTGCGTAGTGCTGTCTGGGTGGCGTGTCGCGTGGTGCTCTTGTCAGCCTCGGTGGCTTTAATGGCGCTTGACTTTGCCTTGGCCTCGGGAGTGGGCGTACTCCTCTGCGGTGTGCCAGGCGACGGGACGGGGGCTTGACTTCTTCGGTGGCCCTTCTGACAGTCTCGGGAAGGAGCTGCCTACCCCGGTACGGATGCCAGGGGGACGCCACAAGACAAGGCGCACTGACATCGGGCGTGGCCCCGCTAGCCCTGTGCAGTGGAGCTTGAGCTTCAATATTAGGCGGCCGGCGCATGCCGACCGCCGAATCGAGTCCGCCGACCGTCTGGGTCGGCCCGCATGTCGGCTCGTTCCCCGCGGCCCAAGTACCTTTCGGTGGTGTTGGGCCTTCGCCGTGATAGGTCAGCCCGTTCGTGCTTCCGGGCTGATGGGGGTACCCATGGCATGGGTACTCGTCAGGACACATGGTGTTGGTGAATATAATTTACATGTTTGTCATTTGTGGTTATATTATGTACTACTTTTATTATGTTGCTTAGTTGAAGTGTTCCAATTCAAAAATCAAGGGAAATGCTGTAAAAATTTCTACGTGTAAGGTATTTTATGTGTAAAAACTTAATAATTTGCATTCAAACAGGTAGGAAATGTCACATAAATTCTTTCATGATTTTTTAAAATATTTTATTTTTTTTCCAGCCACGGGATACCATTTTACAGTATTTTGCACTTCAGGAATTTTAGAAAATTCCTCAAGCTTAATCATTATCTCCAAATTTTATAAGAACATTAGTGATGTGTCAGAAGCATACTAAAAAACTAAAAAATTTTCTAATGCGGTTTGAACACTTTTTCGTTCGCTTGAAAATGACCGAGATTTCGCCATTTTGCACCGAGCTTTTGGTTTTTTTCACCGAGATTTTGGAAATCTTTGTGGAAAAAAACCGAATTCAAATTTTTATTTTTTGTATTTCGTTCGGATTTCATTAAAATAACGATATTTCATCAAAAATTTGCATTTTGGAGGGTGAAATTTTAAATCTCGGTGACGAGACGTGAACCGAAAACGAAATTGTAAACCTTGGTTAGAAAAGGATAAATAGGAGTATATATAGTAGAAAATATCTATTAAATCTACGTTTCTAAATAAAATTATATAAATTTTGGAGGGTGACGAGACGTGAACCGAAAACGAAATTTTAAACCTTAGTTAGAAGAGAATAAATAGGAGTATATGTAGTAGAAAATATCTATTAAATCTACGTACAAATCTTATGTCCCTAAATAAAATTATTTAAACTACAAACTTTATATCAAGAAGTACTCGAACATCGAGATCGATCATCTCACGCAGCAATTCCGAGGTATATGTTGTCAGTTAGTTAGGCTTTGGGCGTGAGCCCATGACTGCCTTTCCATGGTTCTTCTTGTTGTTCTCTAGCTAGTTCTTCTCGGTTCCTGGGCCCTTTTCTACTCGAATAATTCACCTTTCGCGTCAAAAGGCCACATCCCCAGTACGTACAGTATAGCTACTAGCTACTGGAGGCAGTATATACCATATGGCAGCATCAGCTATCACTGCTGTACCGCTGCACTTTTAATCCTCGCAACTCATGGATCGATCCTGCTGTACTGCTGTACCGCCGCGTATCTGACAGGATCGGCGTGAGTGCTGTACATGCAGCTGCTACATCACATGGCGCATGTACGTACGTGCGTACTACTCTTGTTCGGGAACTGGCTAGCTGCCTACGGCGGTAGCGTTTCCTTGCCTTTCCTTTTCTTCTTCATTTCTCCAGATTTCTGATTGTGGTGCAAATTTCACGTGTATAACTCTATAGTTTTAGCAAATTTAGCCTATTGAAGAGGTAATCTTCTAGTATTTTTTGGGGTCCCGACACCTCAAAGATTCACCCCTACATACGGACATACATACATATATGTGTGTCGGTGTGTGTGAAAATGGTTCCAAATATAGTCATGGGAGTACATACTCCCACTTCTCTTATACCTCTTAAACTAATAAGCTATTCCTTTTATCCTATTTGGGTATACTCTAATAATAATTATAAGATAATCCAAAGTGAGTTTCATGAAAAAAATCATCAAAATCTATTTTTATTGCATAATTTATGTATATACTACTTTTACATGAATGTAAAAAAGGGTATATAAAAAATAAAGGGCTCCGATGAAATTTTTTTAATCAAGTTGCATTGAAGTATCTTAGAATTAGTATTTAAGTATACTAAAAGTGATAAAAGAATATAACACATTCGTTTAAATAGTATATTGGAAGTGGAATAGGTACTACTAGAAGTACGAAAAATGCTATATATATAAAGGTTGATTTTTTTTTTTTTTGATATTGAGTTTAAGTAGTTTACTAACTTGTTCAAATAATTTTGAACTAAAATTAAAACTAGAGTTGTCTTTTTTTATTATAGTTTAGTTGTAGGTACGTGCTGCTTAATTATATATATAAATCAACAAAGTATGTGATCTAAGTTTGTTCAAAATATTCGAATTTGAAGATATTTTTTCTCAAAAGTATGAGTTTCATTTGAACTGTTATAGATGGGTATATACCCTACAACTGAAAAAAAAAATTAAAAAAAACCCTGAATTTAGCTTCATTTAAGCATTTGGAATCATGGTACTCTAGCACCATCGTGTCCGATTATATATAGAGAGAGGGAAAGAGACACGTGTACTAGTAGTATATATACACACGCGCGCGCAATTTCATTTTTGCATATATCTCTGGTCAGAAGCTAAAGCGCCCCCAACTGCAACTTCTCAGGGAAGCTAGCTCCATGCTCACCGAGCATAATTTAATTAGAATTGATGCAATGTGTAAGTTTGTGGAAACTCACTGTACAAAAAAATCAAAAAAATTGTATGAACAAACCTAAATGTGTAAATATACATAAACAATATTGTTACATCCACTTATCAAAAAAATACGCTAGACTAACGCATGCTATATGTCAATGTGTGTTAGCTCAGCACGCTAGCTACAGTATGGTCACCAATTATAAATATCAAGACTCAACGAGCTAGAGTGCTAGAGGAACAGACAAACATATTTGTTAGTGGTGAGGCTCCTCGGTCATTTCTATGGAAATTAATGCATGGTCAATTAAATACTACATACTCTTTCCGTTCCTCCATAGATATAGTATTTCATTATTAGTTTTTGTACTTCTACCAAGATATATCTACAAAAAAAACTGCATTACCTCTTTTTATTATATCTTTGAATGGTCATTAGATGATGTGTCTATATTTCATTATAGGTCCTTGGCAAAAGACTTAATTACTCGTCTTTGTTATATCTTTGAGTGGTCTTTATATCAGTCTTACTTTACTTCATGATATTAATGGAATTGGAAATAGTCAAAGGAGAGGTTTATAGGAGAAAAAATGGGGGAGTGTATAGGCATCACCCGGATGTTTTTGTCTTAAAAATCATCCAAACTTTGAACCGTACGATCAAAACACACATCCGTAGGATTAACCCACCTCGAATTCAGGGGGCGTGTGCATCGATCTGAAAGCAAATCCAATGACCCAAAATTTGGATGATGGTTGCTAAAGAAAATATCCGGATAAAACTTATCAAAACCCAAAAAGGATGAGAGATCACCTCGAAATGATAAAATAATATTTATTAAAAATTAAAAATTAAAATATAGAATGACATGTATTCGAGAAGGGAGGGAGTATGCAGCTAGTAAGATCGATGCATGCCGTCCAGGGTCAGATCCGTTAGAGCATGTCACGCTCCAACTGCTCTCTGTCTCTTCTTTCCCATTTCATCAAACACCAACCTTTCATCCACACGTACTCTCTCTCTCTCTCTCTCTCTCTAGGCATTATTCCTCTGATTTCTTTAACTCCACAACCCCATAGCATAGCATGAAACATTGAAACCCTTCCCTCTCTCTCTCTCTCTCTCTCTCTCTCTCTCTCTCTCTCTCTCTCTCTCTCTCTCTCTCGCTCCTAGGCAAGATTGCAAGAATGATATGCCACTCATGACCTAATCACCCAATCCCACTTCATCTCCTCCTTTTCTTGAAACCAGCAAGAAATCTCTCACCTTTCTCACCATTGTTACAAGAAGATCGCATTGCTACCTGCTACGATGAGGAGCACTACTGCTGGTGTGGCTAGTACTCCTCCTCAGACCTCTACCGCAACGGCAAGGGCCCCTGATCTCTCACTCCACATCAGCCCTCCGTCGCCGGACGAAGCCGGCGGCGAGATGCCGGAGCCAAGGCTACGGCTGGGGCTCGTCGACGACACGGCGGTGGGGAAGAGGGTCGACGCGGCGGCGCAGCAGCACAGCCTCCAGGTGCAGCATCGGCTGCACCAGCCGAACCAGACCCACGGATTCAAGAAGACATCGGCCGCCAGCGGGGGCGGGGGCGGCGGCGGCGCCGCGAGCCCGGCGGGCGGGGGCGGCGGGAAGAGAAGATCGAGGGCTCCGAGGATGCGGTGGACCACCGCGCTGCACGCGCACTTCGTGCATGCCGTGGAGCTCCTTGGCGGCCATGAGAGTATGTTCATATAAAACTCAACTCATGTTTTTGTGTGTGTATGTGCGTACAAATATGCGTGAATAATTGCGTATATATACTACTCGTACATGTGAAGTCTTTGATGGGATGGGCTTGCCTTGTTGTTTTCCTGGATTTTTGTTGTTGGTGGAGGTGGTATTAAAGAAGTGTTCTTGCTTCTAAATGCTATTAGTGATGGTATATACATAATCCCACATGAAGTGATTCTTGCCATTAGGGAGTGGCATGGTATTTAATTCTTTCTGTGTTTTTATCTTTCTTTTTTCTTCTTTGATGCAAATGTATGAAGCATGCATTTTCCATGGCCCTTCTACATCGACCTCTGCTGGGATTTCAAGGACAATTCCATTACATATATGGCTTAGGACAATTCTATTACAGATATGGCTTAGATCTTTTTCTTTCCTGTCCCAAGAAAGCTAGGTTTCATCCTCTAGTTCCTTTCTTTCGTTCTAAAGCATGCATGATGCATGTGCAGTACACACTTAATTGGTTCTAAATTAAGCTTTTCTGCTTTGTTTCTTGCTACATCTTCCAGGAGCAACACCAAAGTCAGTCTTGGAACTGATGAACGTCAAGGACCTTACACTGGCTCATGTTAAGAGCCACCTGCAGGCAAGTTATAATTACTAGAGAGACGCTTCACTCCCCTATTTTTTTTTCACCTGCATCTGCATGCTTGTATATGCTAGCTCCACACAAACATTTCTTCACTCTTCTAGTTTCTGATCACTGGAAAACAAAAGGACGGAGATACCAAGTACCTCTTGTCCTTTTTTGTCCTCCATCTGGCCTAAACATGTGTGCATCGCATAGTTAATGTTTATCTAGTTAATTATATCTTCTAAGACTAAACCAAATGGCAACGGCGCAACAAGAGCTAGCTAGGATAGCTAATCTTGCATCTCGATTTCCCTTTCTTATCTTTTCTACTCTTCTTCTTGCATGCAGATGTATAGAACAGTAAGGGGCACAGACAGATCATGTGTTGCAGGTAAAGTACATATTGCCTAGATCTTAGTATATATATATATATATATATATATATATATATATATATATATATATATATATATATATTGATCCCTTTGGAATTCCATGGCCTGAATTGATTCAAGGCCATGCCACATACAGTGCTAATTAAATTATTGGCATGGGAATATGTATGTGACATTGCTCCTAGCCTGTGTGCCCCATAAAGCACAGCCATATAGCTAGCTTGTACCCTAGTGCTGTGTGCGGAATGTATCCATATATACACATATGTTTGTTTTTTGTAGTGCGATGAGACATAAGCATAAGTATGGTGTGTCTGCAGGCCATGGCCAGACCAGAGATATGGGCTTATTGATGAGAGCTGGTGTTGCTGGCCAAGTGGATGGCTTTGATGGGTTCAACAACAACATTGTCAACACCAGTACTTCTAATAGCACTGCTGCTAGGTGTGTAAGTTTGTGATCAAATTGAATCTAGTACTTAAATATTGCAAGTATTAATGGGTTATATATATATGTGTGTGAGAGAATTGGTAATGTTGTTTTGTTTCATCTCTTGGTCTTTGTGTCTGCAAGTCTGCAACTTGGCTGCATTTGGAGGGTAAGGATGCATGTACTGTTGTGTGCAAGCATTTACATCATAGCCTTATTTTGTAGTACTCCTGCATGTAGATGCACGCCTTGTGTGATATAGGGATATGTGTTGAAATTAAATTGCGATGGCAGGATCTAGAGGAATTTGACTGCATTACTTTTCGTTGATGTGGTCAGTTTGGACTATACGTGATCTAGATTCAAGCTGTATATATCATTTAGTCTAAGGATTGGCCGGGTTTTGAGTAACAGTGCATAATTGAATAGTTAATTCTAAGTCCAAGGAAAGGGTATGCATCATGCTTTGCAAAATCTTTGAAGTGTCTATGTGAATATATTGTAGCATTTTGGAGTTTTTGGAGTTTCAGTTCGTGAAAAATGCAGATCTAGTTTTAGATATTTGGATTCTCCTTAATGTTAAATTCCTTGGCTACAAAGTTTTTACTAGGAAATTAAGGAATGAAATTTTAGTTTATAATTGTATATGAGTTAACTGCACGAGTCTTGTCTTCACATAAAATTACATCATAAATATATCTGCAGATTAAAGTGCATGTAACTTGAGAAGTTTTCAGCCATCTGACAGGTTACTTATATGCATGCATGTGCTAAATCGAACCATTCAAAGCATGGCAGTTTGATGTGTGCTTTTTTTTGTGTTGGAATCCCCATGAGCTAGCATCCAGGATTTTCCTGTATTTTGATCATTTCTTTTTCAGCTGTATCAAAAATCTTTATCAACACTTCAGTGGGTCATCCCTCATCAGCATCTTTCTCTCTCTATCTTTATTTTCGCCTCTACATCTCTCTCTGAGAGCAAGCATGCCTAGGTGACAGTTCTACATGTCTGCTGCACTGTACTACTCCTACAACCATCTGTACTGTGCTCCTAATTTCAAACCCCCATGCATGCATGCAAAAACACTTATCACAGCTCTCTCTCTCTCTCTCTCTCTCTCTCTCTCTCTAAAATAAGAGCAAAACAAAGACACTGACACAATGGCTAATTAGCCATCAGGAACAAAATTGAGCATGCATGCATGCATGCATATAGTAGTAGAACCCAGGTGGGGGACATACATACTGAAAGAAAAAGTAAAGTCTTGCATGCAAACATTGTACTGAATGAGGGGTACTCATGATGCACAGGGAGACCTTTCCTCTCCTCCTACCCTTAACTTGCAGTGTTCTGCTTTTGCATGATTTTTTTCCCTCAGGGAGTGAGAGCCTGAATGAGGGGTGGGGTTCGGGTTTCACTTACCATTTTATAGAAAATCACACGAAAATTGATTTTCAAAAATCAGAAAAATTGAACTAAAACCGGTTGAAAATCGTCAAAAATCGTATAGTTTTAAAAATTTAAAAAAAATCAAAAATCGATGATTTTCGTGGAACACAGCGAAAATCGACGATTTTCGTGGAAAATTGACAGACTAGTTAAATTTTTTTTAAGGTCAATTTTTGGAGCAATTTTCGTCGATTTTTGACGAAAATCAAGCGATTTTCACCGATTTATGTCACGTAAATTTTTTTGAATTGGTCCGATTTATCGAATGATTTTAAAAGTCGGACAGTGTCGATACGGATAAAACGTAAAAATCAAAATCAAATGATTTTCATTGATTTTTTTGAGACCTCTCCCTCCTGACAGGCCAGCCAAACCCAGCAGCAGCTGCTGCTTGTGTTGTGGTTGATCATCAGATCCATATCAATTGTCCCTCAGCTGGGCCTGTCATTCAGGGTTGCACCAATGCTGCCTGGTGGAATCTTGAATAAAACAACTAGAACAAGACAAGGGCAACTCCATTGGCCTTGACCAGAGAAAGCCTGCCCTCAGCTGAAATAGTGGCAAGCATGGACAAGCCACTTGGCAGCACTACCACTGCTAAGACTGATGTCTAGCCACCTCCTCCAGGCTCCAGACATGCATGTCTCTCCAGCCGGCATAGTCTTCTCAGAGAATTAAGTTTTCGATTTTTCACGGTTTCTAATATATACTTTGACTGTTACTTCTTTCAATTTTATTGTATTATATACCGATCAAATTATAGTATCGCCAAAGCATTTTTAATGATAAATTTAATTACATAGTTTTCATGTAGTCAATACAGATAGTTTTAAATATATTAGAGGTTAAAGGGGTGTTTGGTAGAGCTCTAGCTCCACTAAATCCGTGGAGTTGGTGGAGCTGGGTATTTCTAGCTTCACCAAATTCGTGGAGCTGGAGCTGTGGGTATATTAAGAGTGTTTAGGTGAGTCATCTTGTTTATATTTTAGAATAAAATTATAAACTTAAGTCACTTTATTTCTGTCTACAAGTTTCAGTTCTGAGATGGAGTTATAATCTAAAGCACTGCCAAACAGAACCTAAATCTTTAGAAAGTTTGATGGCACGGACTCTAGGTGTGTCAGACAGCAAAAGGAAGGAACGGAAGCAAGTGTATCTTACACGATCTTGGAAATTGATGACTCCATTAGAGCACAGTGCATGCCAAATCAATCCTAGTTATTGTATGCATGCACCGGCAGCTGGTAGAGGGTACTGAACATGGTACCTCGTCTCTTAAATAAAGACTGATGAAATGCCGCTCTTAACATAGTACTGGGTACATTGTTTGTACTAATTCCCTGTAGTAACTACTCACAAGTCACAAGCTACTATATGATATACTATGTGCATTGATTTGTACCGCAGGAGGTCGCAGCTGCCACCACCAGCAGAGCGGCTGCAGGATCACCACCATAACGCTTGGAGCCAGCAGCGAACAACTGCGGCTGCTGCAAGGCTGCCATTGCCTTACCTCTCGCTATCTGAATCTGATGGCGTCTTGATGGAGCAAAGCATGCAGGCACGTACGAACGTTTCTAACGGTTTAAGCACCAACTAGCTAGCGCCGCATTTTATTTTGCTCATCAATTCAGACAGAGGGGAGTTAGTATTTTGCCTGCCATAGATCGCGAGATGATGCATTCATTTATATATGGACACGGGCGCACATTTATTTCCTACTACGCCGCTATATATAGCTGGTGTTAACTCGGTTTTCCGAACTACTCTCTCTGTCCCACAAAGAGTGCATTTCTAGGCTTTTTTAAGACAGATTAGTGTGCAAGGTAAATGACTAATGTGACCCTCATTACTTCATACATAAGCATGCTGGTGCTTCGGTTTCCACAGACACTTAAATGAGCATGCATACACTTACAGCTGGGCCCTACGGACTAAAGATGCACTCTTTGTGTGATAAATTTTGAACATTAGAAATGCACTCTTTGTGGGACAGAGGGAGTAGATGTCATCCTAATTCTCGCGCTTTCGTCAAGACGCATCTACAAAATATTGCATTACACATTTTTATTATATCTTTGGATGGTGTATCTTACACTAGTTTATGATAATAAATAACATTAGAAATAGCTAAATAGGGTGTGTGTAAGAAAAAAATGGTAAAGTGATCACCTCGAAATTAATGGTAGAATATATTACGTGTATTTAGGAATAAAATTTAAATTATTCGTGAACGGAGAGAGAGCAGTAAATTAATATGACTGCATAATCAGAGGGATTTAATTAGAGGTGTGGTTAAATGGTCCTACTAGTACTGGTAGTACCACTATATCCTCTTCCTATTTAATTTGGGAGCAAAGAGGATATCTTAAATGTTGCTAGGTATTGTACTACTGGCAGGTTCTCTTGAATCTTGATTTAGAAGAAGCTAGCACACGTACAGATGATACCTATATGTGCTATTCAACTAACCCTCCCTTGTGTTTAATTTTACTCTATTCTCCTCATCTCACTCACCCATATATCACAAGCTTATGCATAAAATTTCAACAGGAAATTTTCTTTAGCCGTTAGTACGTAGAGAGTTCACAAGTTACTTAACAGGTACTATAAAAGATTAAGAAAAGGGTACTTACTGCAAATTTGCGTATTATATTTGATTTGTGACAAATTCGATGTACGTACGTAATTTACAAATGCATGAAGGGATGGATCAAGGGAGAAGAACAAGATCATCATGAGGAAGCCATTGTTCATTTTGGACAGGATCAGGACCGTATCATGCACGAGAAAGGACCAGCGGCAGCAGCACGCCATGACCATGTTGACATCGCCACCGGAAGGCCGTCATCCAGCACAAGCAGCAGCGACGACGACACGATCGCAAGCTCCGGCTGTTTGGCGTCGCCGCAGCAGCACCACAGCTACGGCGACGGCTGCTCGGCGTATCGTAGTCATCGTCGTCGTCAGTACGACCAAGCTGCAGCAGCCATGGTGGTGGTGAGCAGCGTGAAGCCTCCGAGCCTGGAGATGAGCCTGGGGAGGCAGGGGTGGCAGATGGAGCAGTGCAGCGCCGAGTCCTCGGCGTCGGCCTCCAAAGAGCTAACCCTCCTCAAGTGCGTGAATCTAATGCGGTAGTTATTAGTAACTATTATTAGTCAAATATTAAAGATCAATGCAATGCAAGCAAGAACAAACGACCAGATCAAGCCAGAAGCTAGCTAGTTAGCCTCCTTCTTCTTCTTCTTCTTCTTCTTCTTCTTCTTCTTCTTCTTCTTCACTTCTTCTTCTTCTTAGTGTTGAGCTGCATGTTTGTTCTTTCTGACTCTTGTCTAGCACTCTTGCTAATAGGTGATTGTTCAGTTTAAGGGAATGGTAAAAGGATCAAAGTACTACTAATTTGAGGTTACTTTTACTAATTCTTTAACGAGCACACATCCAGGTATTGCCACATGGCGCCTCTCCCTTCACTCTCGCTTCTGTTCCTCTTTCCCACCTCTTCCTTATCCTCTAATACAGAACATTTGATTTTCAGATAAATTCAATTAAAAACTTTATGTTCAAAAAACTTTTAGTTTGAAAAGTTTTAACTCCCACTGGATTTTATCTAAGCTAAAATGGAATTGTTTTTGTTAGATCAAAAGCTGCTAGACATGCACCAGTACGCCCCTTGCCCGGTCAGCCTCCAGTCAAAAGAAAAATCAGCCGGAAACAAAATTGTCGCCGAGAAGAACGAACATACAACCTCTCGAAGATAGCACAAATTAAGCACAAACCAACCGTGTCTCGAAGACAGATTGCGTTGCTCTTTCTTTATTTCATTGCTTGTTGGCTTCACGTTACAGACCTCGGCTTGCTTATAAAGCCAACGCTCGGGCAATAGACCAACTAGGACACGGCTTCCGATTACAGCTCGGACACAGACGGATTCTATATGTACAACTCCGTATTATGTATACAAAATTAGTTCTAACATTCATCCCTAATTTTGTAACGCCTAATTTCTAACATAACTCAAACTTGTTGAGGCAATCGGTCTTAACTATGATTTGCCTAACACTTTTATTCGACACATAATGTAGTACACATCTTCTCAACACCCCTTTACTTGACTTGTTTAATTCAAGACGACGAACACATCTCTTCTACGTTTTGGACTTATTCGACGGATATGAGTTTAGACGGCGAACACACCTCTTTAATATCTCGGACTCAACTTTGACGGACTCCACTTTGGACGGCGAACGCATCTCCTCAACGTCTCAGACTCAACTCTCTTACTTGACAGAGCATCAAAGCAACGCCGGTTCATCGTCACCTTGAGCTTTAACAAGGAGTGCATTTTCCTCCTTCAGCTTGCGACACTCTGAAGCAAAATGCTCATAATCATTACAATTATAGCATCTCACTTTTGCCTTGTCGAATTTCCAATTCTTGCGGCCTCGTTGACCATTGCCTTTCGAACCACCGAACGAGCCCTCGCTGTCGTGCCTCAACGATCGGGCCTCCCACTCGGTGCTCGTTAGGAGCAGGTGTTCTTCTTTGCCGCTGTCGGATCCCCTAAACCGTTCCTCGTATGCCTTCAAGTGACCGAAACGGAGATAAACGAAAACAAAAGCCTTTTTTTGAAAACGGAAACAGAAAATACCAGTATAGAAACGGAAACGAGAGAGCCAGTTCGACAAAAACAGAAACTAAAACAAAAATTCCGTATAAGTGAATCCTGAAATTAAAAACGGAAATGGCTCGGAAAGTGAAACGGGCTTAGCCCAAAAAGGATAAAGGAGAATTTACATTTATTTTTCAATTAAAATCATTTCAAAAATACAAAATGGGTTTATAGAAAATATCAAATAGAGTTCAAAAATTCAGAAAAATTCTCAAAAATACTTTGGAACATTTTGAACCTAGAAAATTTATTTTTAGCATAATTTTTTTATGTTTTTCATAAATAAATAAATTTTATAAATCTAAAAATAGCAAAACGACATTTATAAACTCCAGAAAATCCAGGATAAATATCAGAAAGTCATAAATGAACATCGAACAATAATATGCAAATTTTAGGGTGTTACACCTTTGTAGTTGGTGGAGCAAGTGATGTCGATAATAATGATATGGAGGAGGATATAATGGTCTGATATAGGGGGAAAATAGCGAACCTATTGCTGACATACTTGAGAAAAAACTTTCTAGAGATACCGATGGATATAACATTATGCTTGTGTCTACTTTGAAGGTTGAATGAGTTACATTGTTCTTTTGGTCATGTATATTGTGATCATGTACTATGTTCTTGTGAAATTTTTCGCTTTCATTTTCGAATCCGCTACGTTCTGTTCGGCATCCGTTTCCGTCACTATCCGTTACCGTTTCCATTTCTGGGGTTTCCGATTTTGTTTCCATTACCGGTAAAAAAAATGAAAATGGGGACGAGACAACTATTTACCTATCGTTTTCGTACCGCTTTCGTCCCTAAGCACACCACAAATACTACCCACAGGTAATCCGTCTCTTGATCCGAACCTATTTCGGTGGGCTCGCTGAGAAAAATACAAAAACAAAGACAAAATATCTATTTACCGATCGTTTTCGTTCCTAACCGCACCACAGGTACCATCCACGGGTAACCCGTCTCTTGATCTGAACCTATTTCGGTGGGCTCAGCTATCTCGCTTTTCGAGCAGGACGGCGTCGACGATGCGTATTGTCAATCTGTGATCGCGACGGCGGCATGATGATTAATTACCAGGGAAGGTACTTACGTGGCGTTCTAATTATCCCGTCCTCTCAATCCTTCCGCTCCATGCCTGCTTAGCGGGCACGGCACCGCAGTTAACGGGTCGGGTCGTGACTGATCCGGTTGCATCATACCCCTTTCTGCTGGTTGAAATGGCCTGATGTGAGTGCGACAGCTTCTAGACGGACGTACTAGTCCCAAACTACGGTTGGTAGTATTATCCATGTATGTATACGAACGTTGTCAACAAAATTTTTTTTGCATATTTGTTGATGCACTCTGAATAATCAAGGGACTGGGCAAGAACGGCTGAGAAAATCGCCAACCTCACGCATACAATTGGGAGCCCAAGGATGAATATAATACATATACATACATACATACATACATACATACATACATACATACATACATACATGGTACCATACTTCTGAGAGTATGTACTCCCACCTTCAATATACCGTTTAAATAATGTTATACCTATTTTGAGTATATGTTAATATTAATTTTAAGATACTTGAAAGTGAGTTTTATAGAAAATTTTATCAAAACCTACTCTTTATAGCATAATTTGTGTATATCCACATTTTATGTGTGGAAAAGACTATATAACAAAAAAAGGGTTTCAATGAAAATTTTTCAATCAAGGCATATTGTAGTATTTTAAAATTACTATGGGCAGTATTTCTATGCTTTTCTTCTTAATATAAGTTATACAAATCTTAAAGCAAGCGAAAAGGTAAGTAATCAACATTACTCTTCATTCATGCTTTAATATTATGCAACTTTATAAAAGACAAGCATAGAAGCACCTCTCAATTACTATTGAATTACACAATTATACTAAAAGTGATGAAAGAGTATAATACGTTCGTTTAAGTAATATTAGAAATGGGAGTATATACTTTCGGGGTACGAAAAAGACACTCTTTCTCTCTCACTCACTCTCTATATATTTATATTTATATATAACGTGTTTGCGTAACTATACAAGCATGTAATACACGCAGAGGGAGCAGGTCACATGGAAGTAAGTGGGCCCTGACAATTAGGGCGACGGTAATAAGAAGATAAGATCAGTCTTAACCTGGCCAGGAGAAGGGCCACCCCATCAGGACTGAGATCGATGACATGCCATCATGCTTTAATATTGTGCAACTTTAAAAAAGACAAGTATAGAAGCACCTCTCAGTTACTATTGCATTATACAATTATACTAAAAGTGACGAAGGAGTATAATACGTTCGTTTAAGCGTTATATTAGAAGTGGGAGTATATACTTTCAGGAGCAGGCGGTCACATGGAAGTAAGTGGGCCCTGACAATTAGGGCGACGGTAATAAGAAGATAAGATCAATCTTAACCTGATCAGGAGAAGGGCCACCCCCACCAGGACTGAGATGGCTGACGCGCCACCTGCTGCTGATCGCTACCCTGTTTACCAGGCCGCCGCCGGTTTCGATCGGTTTTCACAAGGGCGGAGGTTTGTCGGTTCCTGCCTGGGTCCTCTGAATCCAGAAGGGTTCGGAGTTCGGACCCATCCAACCCAACAATCTGAGGTGAGTCGCCCGAAACAATGGGCACGGCCTGCGGCAGCTGCTCGCCGTGTGGGGCCCGCACCTCTATCTCCTCGTCGTCGTCATCTAGAGAGAGAGAGAGAGAGCCGGCCGAATCCTCTCCGGCTTGGAAGCCTCGGCCAGATTGCATATTTATTGTTTATGGGAATGAAATTGTAAATCTAATCTTTTCTTTTTCTCTCTGTCTTGTGAAAAGAGTAAAAAAAACGATAGTGTCACCTGCTGTGATATAGGATCACACAGGGGCGGAAGTAGTGTATATTACCCGGTGTCACAGGACACCGGGTCAAAAAAAAAAATTAGTGTATACAATATGAGGTCAAAAAAAAATTAGTGTATGTTAGTCTATATATATAGTATATGTGAACCCCTTTGATCTAAATCTTGTGACACCGGGAGGCAAATAACAAGCAAATGGTAAAAATAATACGTTGTTATCACATATATAATGAATTGGTGAACCCGATGATTTTTTCTCTAGTTCCGCCCCTATGATCACAGCAGATTCATTTGTCATGGCATGGAAACATAATAGATGTATGTCGTTGATTTCGTCATTAGAAAGAGATTAGATTTATCCTTTCATTCGAATGAGTACAAAACTTGCAAAAAAAGAACCAGGCCAAAGAAAAAATAAAAGAGTAAAGGCAAAGCTTCCCCGGCTTGGCGCCCTATATAAAGCGTTGCCAGGATCCAAGCTGCTCACTCAACCAACCAAGATCGATTGTACTGAGCCTCGTCAGCATCCGTCTTAGTCGTGCATCAGTTTTGAGTTCAGATCGGTACGTCAGGGAGATCTTAGCCATCGTCATGTCTTCGACGGCGACGGCGTCCAACGTGGCCGGCGTCTGGTTCGGCGAGCTCTCCGCCGCGCTGCAGGGGAAGTGGGAGGCCATGGTGAGCGGCGACCGGCAGCAGCGGCGGACGGGAGCGGCCATGCATGCCAAGGAGAAGGTGGTGATGACGGAAGAAAGAGCGGCCAAGGGAGTGGCCGGCGCCGGGAAGGGGAGGGAGGAGAACGGATGGTGCGGCGGCGGCGCCATGTCCGACACGACGGTCTACATGCTGCTCGACCGGTTCGCGCCCAGCTGATCTCATCGTGCATACCGTCTGCACATAACTACATATGTACATACATGCATGCATATACTCAAATACTTACTATATGTATATGTATATGACCATGTAGCTAGCTACTTTCCCATGTGAATAAACGCCATCCTCAGTTGCAAACAATTCCTCTCGATCTGTGTATCTCTACTATTCTAAAGCAGCACTTGGTGGCAGTGATTCGTTCTTCCCACGTCATTAATTGCCCTGCTTAATTGCCCTACTTAATTGCTCTGCTTAATTGCCCTACGCAAGAAACGAAGCGTTAAAGATAGATGTTTGATCTTATGAAATAATTTTTTTTATTTTTTAATCTTTATTTTTCGTTATCAATTTTGTTTTTCGTAGCAACGCACGAGCATGTAACTAGTCTCTCTTAATCCGTTCTTTATCTTGATTCTTTCCTGCTGCTTTTGTACTCGATCGCGATGATTCTTGTTCGCGTATTGGTGAATCCAGGAGACCAAGCGTTAGCTCGAGTGGTGAGGAACCAGTTTCCCCACCCATGTTTGAGCTCCTTAATTTGGTGTGTGGTGCTCGTAAGAGCTAGATTTAGTCCGGCTATTGTTTCTTTTCTTTAGAATATCTGTGATGCTCGCAAGGGCTAGATTTAGTTCAATTGTTGTTTCTTTTCCTTACGAATACCAGTAACTCCTGATCAAATTCGAAGAAAAGTTGACGGTTAACCCATCAACAACTTGAGAACAATGATGGAGCTAGTCAGGTATACTAACACCAAGGTTCAAAATTTCGTTTTGGTAGAAATCTTGGGGTGACCGAAATCCGAAATCTCGGTGAGGTCTCAGAAATTAAAACAAAATCTGGACGAAATCCAAAAACCAAATTTTAAATCTGTTTTTTTTTTCAACTAGGAAATTCGAGATTTCAGCTGAAATCTCCGAGATTTCGATCAATTTGTTTAGACCAAAAAATGGTCAAAAACACGTTAATTTTTTGTGTGGATGATCGTAAATCCTAAATCCAATCAAATCCAACAAAGAAAAATAAAAATTCGGTAAAAGAACATCAAGATTTTGGTCGAAATCACCCAGATCTCGCTAAGATTTGGATGGATACTGTAGCATTTTGTATTTTTTTAATTCTTTTACCCGGCTAAGATTTAAGATTTGGAAGGTCCGAAATCTCGACTGAGATTTTCGAAATCTCGTCGGGATTTGAATTCATGGTAACATCGTATGGGCGCAATGACATCCAGCAAACAGATAAGCAACCATCTCACTTGAGCCCATCAGGCTCTCAGCAGCGATTCACATTCGATATCGAGAAAATTATGCGAAAATCGGCAATATCAAACCAAAAAATTGGTCAAAAATTGTATAGTTTCAAAAACCAAAATTTTTGAAGAAAAAATAAAAAATCAACGATTTTTATGAAAAATCGACAGACTAGTTAAACTTTTTTGACATACGATTTTTTGAGAGATTTTTGTCATAACTTTTTTTAGCCGATTTACGTTGCATAAATTTTTCCAAATTTTTTTAAATTTTTTTTTTGACCAGTTTACCGAACTATTTTAGAAGCCAAACTGTATCGATATAGACAAAAATCAAGCAATTTGCATCGATGTTTTGAGCCGTGTCTCTCACCCTTACCGGATGCCAGCAAAAATGCATCGAACGCAACTTACAGAGGCAATCGAGCGTGTTGGTGATCATCGTGTAAACGACAAAATGATACATACAAGAATCAGAATCAGCCAGCCCTATTGCATCTCATTCTACTTGTAACTAACTAAATAACCAATACAAGCCGATGATCAGCTAGGAACGAAAGAAAATAAGCCTTTAGATCTAGATCCAAAGACTATACATTTGCCATCTCTCTCCACCACCCTCCTCTTTATAGGTCCCCCAAGTTGAGTGCTCACAAACCAAAAAAACACTCAGGTGTTACTTAGCGATTCTCAAGAAAATAAATGGGTACAACTCTAACAAAGGTTGTCGTGAGAGAGGGAATGCACAGCTATTTACACTACGTCTTCTTCATCTTCTTCCACTTCTCTCACTTCTTTCACTTTTTCGTCGTCTTCATCTTCTTCCACTTCTTCGTCGTCTTCATCTTCTTCCACTTCGTCTTCTTCTTCTTCTTCTTCACACAACAAAGGTAGCGACTAAAGACGTCAGTGAGAGTAGGAGCTTGGCTCCTCACTGTACATCGTCTCGCTGGACTCGAACACGGGCTTCTCCTCTTCCCATTTGATGATCTCCCGGCCATAGCGGATCGCTGATCGGACCGACTCCTGCTCCAAGGCGTTCACGTAGGATACGTAGAGCTTCCGCCCTGTGAGCGAGTGGAACAGCCTCTTGAACTTCACTGCAATGTAGTGCGCAGCCATATGCGCCGGAGTTGCGCCGGTGTGGCTGCTGCGCGCACTTCTGCTACTGCCGCTGGCCAAGTTGCGGCTGAGCAGGGGCGTGAAGCCGTCAAACCAGTCGCATGAAGTTAACGGGGATTTGTCAATCTTCTGCTCCAGGAGATCAAACTTGGTGAGAAGTAGGAGGAAACACATTTGCTCAAATGTTGGATCAAGGGCAATGCTCTCGAATAGCTGCCTGCTCTCTACCATCTTGTTGACAATGGTGCCATTTGCATCCTTGTAGTACTCATCGTAGTCGCTGACCGCAACACAGAAGATAACAAGCCTCACATCATCGAACATTTGCAACCATTTATGGTTCTCACGCAATCCTTTATTGTTTATTCTGATCAGCTGGTACCTGAAAACAAAATGAAATGTTTCATTGTTAGTACGATCATCACAGATCCTGATAGTAATATAGGACTTAAACCTGGAAGATAAAATATAAGGTGTCTTAGATGGAACAAGACATTAAATGTACATGTGAGTAAAGTACATGGAAAATGCCTCATGAGGTCAAGCCCACACATCAAAAAGGAAAAACTAAATCTTACTCACAAAGAGTTATGTAAATATTGTCAAACTCAACGAAACAGACGCACAAAAACCATGAAAGGTATAGAAAGACTAAGTAATGCATGTAATATCAGACTACCACTGCACTCACAGAAGAACTGACCTTAGCAAGGTGTCTTGTGGATCAGGCTCATCAACACCTCGTCCATCCAAATCCAACTGCGGGAAAGAGAACTCTGTAGATGCTAACCCGTCCGAAGATGTTATCCCATCAGCGTAAAGGATATCGGTATCAGAGAGCTCATATTCCGTCCGAGAAATATCAACAACCTGATCATCCCAAACAACAAAATTAAAGAATGAACAATTACAATTGTGTGACTCAATAACTACTTGAACAACCCCATGAGACATGAAACAGGAGTAGAAATGAAACATCAAACCAAGTAAACATAATAACAGAACAAAGGAGCGACAATAGTACCCTGTCAAGAAAATAACTGGCAGCAGATGGAAGGAAGGCCAGTTCACTTCTTCGTCTATATGTAGCCTGAATAGCAGGATCTTTCCATAGTTCCTCAACCAGTGGTGCATATTCACGACTAGCTGCTGGGAAAATGTCTTCAAGATTACCTAAAGCCATGGCTTTTAGAATCCAATCAGAGAATGCTTTGAAGCGCGGAACAATGGAGTACTCGGTAACGTCATCAGAGAACTCTGATCCACAATGGCCTGCAAAAACACACAGAAGTCATTTCCAGCCGATACAGTTAAGAATATAGTAGTATTTTGCTTGGTTCCATTGCTTTAGAAAAAGTAAACAAGTAGATATGTCCCGAGTCCTGAGACTCTGGATATGAGAATCACGCAGTAAAAGAAATGGTGGATGGACAATAGAATAAACCATAAGATAATGAACATACCAGAGCTAGAAGGATCATATTGGCAGATTTTTCTTCTATCAGCTAAAACTTCCTCTTCAAACATTTCACGGCCCTCAAGTAGTATACCAAGGTAGTTGTATATGTTACTTTGTATGATAAGTTTGAGATCTTCACACTCATCCAAAGAAAATGGTTTGCTCTTGTACAAGAACTTGGCCTGAGTTTCGATAGATTCCAGATCAGTTGCTACATCAATATTCCAATGCGAACAATGGTAATTGGATGGTGATCTTAAATCAGCTTATCAACGTATCTATTTGCATACGTCAATATAATATTGTCAGTAAAAATTTGTACCTGCTTGAGGATGGTGCTTGTCCCTGATCCAACCAATAGAGACTTCTGTATTGTCCTTTGCTCCAAGTAGTCAGGGATGATTCGATTTACCACGTGAACAGGTTCTTCACCACACTGATTAGTTGCTTTATTAGGTGTTGGCAGTGACAAGACAGGACTAAGTAGCTTCACTATAGGCTGGTGAAGAATGAAGATAAATTTAACTTTGGTTAGTTTCCTCCCAACAAATTACAGGGCAACTGCAAAAGAAGAATCCCAGAGTCACCTTATCCCAAATCTTCCCTTTAACCGTTTTTTGGCCTTCCTCTTGGTATGTCCCATCAGCATTCACCCAAAAGTGAGGTTTCCCAGCACATTGAACTCCTGCCAACTGAAACAAAACAGAGCTAAATAAACAATAACAAATGCATCTCAAAATTAGGTAGGAGCATATATCATTCCAAACCTTAAGCATTTGCAGCTCAGATTTTGTAATCTCTCGGCCATTTATCAAGATTCCGGTGTTCCCATTGCTTGCCTTTTGCTCTAGAACACCTCCAATATTTAGATCTGGACTTATTATGCAATGGGGCTTGTGTCCCTCCTGGAATAATTTCCAAGAAAAAGTTTGTAAGAAGAGTTGTCGATGATCTATCATTAAGCATTTGTAAGACAAAGCAAGCAAAATTAATCACGCAACAACTAAAAGTGTGAACATTTTCTATTTTGCATTCCATCTTCCCCAAAAATCCCATTCCAGCCCAAGCTATGGCACACATACACTCACGCTGTCTCCTCTATGGTACTCACTCCAGTCTTAAAAAGCTGACGTTTTGAACATCGACACGGTCTTCAAAACACAACTTTGACCACTAATTTTTATTATAATATATTTATAAAACTCAATAAAATTATAGTATTATGAAAGTACTTCTCTAAACAAGTCTACACATATAATTTTCATGTATCCAATTTAAATATTTAAAAATATATCAAGTCGAATTTTCGAGAGTTTGACCATCACTGTATCCAAAACGTCAGTTTTTTGAGACTGGAGGGAGTATGTTTTAATTATTATATATATGTAATGCCATGCCGTCATGTTGGTACTTTCGGAAAAGATTCCCTGCAATGGTTTCAGTATAATGTCATGCACCTACACAATTCGCTAGCAACTTCTCCTGATTTATACACAATCCCATCCACACTACGATTTTGATAAATCATTCGAATCCTAATGATAAGACACCGCAATTGTGCTAATTTATCAAAGAAAGTCCCATCAATATTCTAAACAGACAACCATTCCACAACATCAAGTTCAACAGCACTATCGTACAGACCTTGCATCATGAATTCCACCAAAAAATATACAATACCATGATTTTCACCAAATGTAGAACCCACACATCCTGTAACGATCCAACGGAAGACCCTAAAGAAGTAATCTTTCACTTTCAAATGTACACGTTACCAAGAGTAAATGACCTATGTTCCACCATTAATAACCATAAATGTAAACCTAAGCATTCAACAAACTACTCCCTCCAGTCACAAATACATGTGGTTTGGGAAATCCACATGGTCCCCAAAACACAACTTTGACCACAAATGTATATGGTAATATATTTATAAAATCCAATCAAATTATAATATCATGAAACAACCTAGGTTATCAAATAAGTAAATAAGATCATTAGACAGTAATTAGTATATTAATTAGCGTATTTGCTTTCGTAAAATTCAAAGTACGATTAGAACGAATAGAATTAGAAAGGGATTGCCGTTAGACCCACAAGCGAGGTATTGATCACTGAGATACCAGACCCGTTGGGGTTGAGTCGGGGTCGAATCGGTACCTCTCGCTAGATCGGGTTCATCACTCGGCAACCGTAACTTACCTAGTAAGGACCGCGGATGTTCGTAGCATTTAGAGCAAATAGTAGCTACCTGGTAACTCAGTAAAAAGGCCAAGGCAAGTAACTTAGTAAGTTTGACCCAAGCAACCAGTCACAAGACCAACAGGAGATACACTCCCCCTGAGCATCACAGCGAACGAGGCAGGGCGTGGAAGCCATGTCCTCGGCAACAAGGGCAATGCCTATTTATCTCCACCAGCCAAGGCACAAGAGCACCCATTCACTCAGCCAAGCCAAGAAACGAGAGCAACCGAGCCTCAGCACCCACATCTCTCAGCCAGCAAAGAGCACCCAAGAACCGGAGCAAGGAGATCATCAAGAAGAACAAGCCGGAGCAAGACGAAGCAAGCTAGAGGCCGAAGAGGAACGAGAAGGCAAGAACCCAAAAGAGGAGGAGCCGGCCAAGCAAGGCTCAAGGGACCCCAGAAGGAGCACCGAACCGGCCAGCCACCTCTTCTTCCTCTACCTCAATAGAACCACACCGATCGCCTTACCTGAGCTACCAATCTCAGGTGCACCATAGTAGTAGTGCTAACACTAGACTAACTAATGCTTGGATTGGATAGGTCGGGATAGCCTCGGTTGTTTGGAGCCTTAGGGTTGCATAGATCGAAACCTTGCCTTCCCGCTAGAACTCGTGCATCATCGGCTAGTCTTGCTAAAATCAAAAATGCGAAATAAAATTGTCAAAAGCTTGCAAACCACCGTGGAGCTCCATTAGAGCAGCTCGGCAGTAGATGAGGAGTAGGGAAGAAAGAGTGGAGGGAGTCGAGGATTCGGCCACTAAGGCAGATTAGAGAGGGGAGTAGAGGTAAGAGGAGAGGAGGGCATCGCTAACAGGAGGCGGCGGCGCTAGGTTAGAGCGGAGAAGAGGGAGAGGAGAGATTAGAGGGAGAGGGAGAGAGAGAGGCGAAAAGGAGAAGAGGAACTGGCATGGAGGCGGCCTGAGAGAGGAGGCGGTAGCGTCGGCTCAGTCGGCGGCAGGAGAGGTGGCCGCCAGGGAGGCGAGCCGGCGGACTCGAGCGAGGGAGCAGAGGAGAAGTGAGGAGGAGGAGAAAATGAGAGGACAGAGAGGAGTGTCGGCCAGAAGAAAAGAAAAGGGGAAGGGAGGAAAAAAAATGAAAAGAAGAAAGAAGAAAAAAGAAGAAAAGAAAAGAAAAGAAAAGGAGAGAAGAAAAAGAAATGAGGAGAAAAAGGAAGGGGAAAAGTATAAAAATTTATCCTCCGTACGAACCGCATAGGTTAAATCACCGTATCTGAATCGTAGGAAACATTTTATTTAATTTCTAAAAGCTGCGATTTAATAGTTAATAAATGTGTAAAGTGGTAAATTTTGGTATGGGTTAAATTGTTGTATTTAATGATGTTAGAATATTAAAATATGGGTCAAGATAGCGAGTTCAGCTAAATAGGTGCTACCCATAGATTTCGGGCACCGTAAGGTGGCTAAGGATAAATTCCGTGGATTTAATACATTGTAATTATCAGGTCCGGATCAGAGTCAGTCGGACTAACCACCCCTGTATTCGAGCGAGGCCGTACCTACAGATTTTATTCCAGGCAAGCTTTCCTTGATCAATTTCCATTAAAATGCCCTTAAAATGGATTTCAGTATATTTATCTGTATCATTCATGCATCAAAAGCTCTATATGTTAATTGCAAGTCTTAAATTGGAATCGGTTAGATTCTAAGTAGATTAATTAAGATGAGAAGTGAAAGTGGTTTTAAATTGAGAAAGTGATCAGTGACTTGATTTGTAGAAGTTGTTGGTATCAAAAGCTTAATGTTTTGATTATGGCGTAAAGTTATTATTATCATAGTGGGTAGAGGATGCCGATGAGAAGGTATAAAAGGCCGGCGAGGTCCTCTACGTATGTTATCCTATAAGGATAAACAACTAATACTCGGACATTGAGCCGTATTTTCAGTATCAACCATAGTGTATGAAATCAGTCAGAAAAGGTTGTCCTATGAAAGTATTGTGATCTTCACATGGTGGATAGCTAGTAACTAGGACGCCAAATCTGGGTATGCTGGAAGGCCCAGAGAGACGGCAACAGATGGGAACCCAGCTGTGACTGAGGTTATCCATATGGTGCTATATGTGATTCCAGGGTGGTACTGCCATCATATGGTGGAGTACAACTGTTAGCTGCGAGTGTGGTGGGATATCCTTAGGAGGGTCCCCCACTCGAGTAATAGGGTTAGAGATCACAATCACTAGATTAGTGATAAACGTTCTGGGGCCTCTCGTGTAGGGGTCACTATAGGTAAAATGATACAAACATACGCAAGATCTAAAATCATGAATTCATGCCTGTCTCCTAGATCGGAGGCTACGGAAGCTAAGTCTACCTCATATACGGGTGTTAGTAGTCTTTTTAAACTAAAATGTACAACTCTTAAAGAAAATCAAAAACCTATTTTAATAAAAATTTGAATTTGAGAGGAAATGAGTTGGAAGGGAAAAATGAGATGAAAAATTCATTTATTGCATTCATTACTAATGCTTGCTGAGTACCCTGTACTCACTCTTGCTTAAATCTCCCCTTTTATTTAGAAGGTGAGCCTTATGGATACACCGATAAGGCCTGGAGCGAGAGTGATTCGCAGGACCAGGATTTATCGGTGGACGACGACGACGACTGCTGCTGCTGCTGCTGCTACTACTATACAACTCTTAAAGAAAATCAAAAACCTATTTTAATAAAAATTTGAATTTGAGAGGAAATGAGTTGGAAGGGAAAAATGAGAGGAAAAATTCATTTACTGCATTCATTACTAATGCTTGCTGAGTACCCCGTACTCACTCTTGCTTAAATCTCCCCTTTTATTTAGAAGGTGAGCCTTATGGATACACCGATAAGGCCTGGAGCGAGAGTGATTCGCAGGACTACTACTACTACTAGTTGGAAGGGAAAAATGAGAGGAAAAATTCATTTATTGCATTCATTACTAATGCTTGCTGAGTACCCTGTACTCACTCTTGCTTAAATCTCCCCTTTTATTTAGAAGGTGAGCCTTATGGATACACCGATAAGGCCTGGAGCGAGAGTGATTCGCAGGACCAGGATTTATCGGTGGACGACGACGACCACCACCACCACCACTACCACCACCACCACTACTACTACTACTACTAGAAGGAGTAGAGGCTCTGGGAGACCATCGCCTGGTGTTAGGCGGTCTTTAGGGTAAATAGAGTTGTAATATATATTTTTTGTGCTTGGATCCTATGTAATTACTGTACTGGACAAGTAGCCCTGCGTGGCTTTTCGAATATAATATATTTTCCATTCAGTCTCTAATTATTGTTCTGTTGCAACACTCTGAACACGGTATAGTAACTGATAAAATGTCGGGTGCACCCGATATTTTATTAGTTACTATGCTGAGATTCGTGTAATTAACTCGGTGTAATATCAGTCCTACTATTATTACCCTGAGCTAATTATGCGGGTCACCACATATTACAAAATACTTTTCAAGACAAATATATACATATGATTTTCATATATCCAATCTAAATATTTAAAAAGATATGAAGTCAAAAATCTAAAAGATGGTCAGCACGCATCCCAAAATGACATGTTTTTTTACTGACTGGCAGAGGGAGTATACCAAATACACCGATTCTACTAAGGGTGTGTTTGGTTGCCTGTACCAAGTGGTACATATATGAGATGGTTCAAGAAAAAAATCATCTATGTGCTTGATTGCTTGAATGGAACCATCCCATCCTGGATCAAGTGATACAAATTTGAGGAATATTCTCTCTAGATGTTGAACCGTTCCATTCACCCAAAATAATGAAACCAAATGGTACTGGATCATCACATCACATTCAACCACATCCTATCAACAAACACACCCTAACAGAAAACCTAATTATTTAAATTATGCACTTGCAAAGCCAATACTCCCCTAAAGACAATAAATGCAAACATCAGAACTCATGAAATTGCATGATCCCCACATATAATGGAAATCGTAACCAATTGCCTAAAATCAATATTTATTACACAAAACTATAGGCTAGAGTTAGAAAGATCAACCAATATACTCTCCATAATCGTGGACGAGTCTGGTATCCAAATGAAACGATTAGATTAATTTTCCTACCGACCTCAAAGGGCAAGCACCGTAAAAATCAAATCTTTACAACTCACGTACCTTGCCCCAGAAGCCGGAGACTTTGTCGTACCAATAGAAGCCAGGCCGGAGCCGAGAAGGAGGGCACGGGCACCCCTGCAGCACCATGAGCTCCTCCGGCGACAACTTTGCCCCGTTCACGTACACGTCCTCCGGCCGCAGCTGGTTTGCGGCGCACTCCCGCTCGCTCCTCATGACGAGCTCCACCTCCGCCGCGCTGAGCAGCCGCCGCAGCACGCGGGAGCCTCGCCCCAGCGCGTCCCTCCTCGACTCGGTCACCGGACGCCCGATGCAGCCCAGGCACTTGCGACCCTCTGGCATGGATCCCATAGCCCGGAGCACGCACCCCATGCAGTACCGCGCGCCGCAGGAGAGGCACGCCTCCTTGTCCCCGCGGCCCCAAAAGCCACCTCCCTTGCCGCATCTGTAGCAACCCCGGGACCTGGCTCCCCTCCGGTGGTGCGCGGATTCGAAATGAGCCGGGGAGAGGGAGTCTCTCGATCGGGCGGCGGCAGCGTGGGGCAGGGCCTCGTCGGCGGCTTCCTCCTCCTCCTCTTCTCCACTGTCTTCAGAGGATTCGAGGAGGGAGCCGCTGGTCTCAGCGAAGGTGACGGTGGGGTGTTGGGGCTTCGGGAGCAGCGCTTGGTGATGGCGGCCGTCGTCCGCGCCCTCGGCATCGGAGGGGGAGGAGGGGAGCTCGGATGAGTGGTGCGCGGCCGCGTGGTGATTCTCGATGACGGATGTGGGGGAATCCACCGCCGCCACGCCAGGAGCGGGGGCGGCAGGGTGGCCGTGGATGACGGAGCAGATGGAGGAGGGAGTGAGCGGCCGGACGACGGGGAGCGGCGAGGCGGTCGGGGAGGAGGAGGAGAGCGAGGCGAGCGGGATGCGGGAGAGGTCGAGCGGGATGGCGCGCGGGAGGGAGTAGGGGAGCGGCGGGCCGTCGTACTCCGCCGCGAAGGAGTAGTCGCCGGTGCCGGAGGCCATGGCCGGAGGCGGCAGCGTGGAGGATGAGGTGGGCTAGGGTTTGGAGGGAGGCATGGAGGTGGGAAACCCTAGGCGAGGGGGAAATGGAGGAGGGGGAGGGGAGGGTTAGCCTTTTGGAGCATGCGCGAGGGAGGAGAGGAGACGAGAGGGAGCGAGGCGAGTTGGAGAAGGTGACCGGCTGGCTGCTTCCCCCTGCGCTGTGTACATGGATCAGTAGGAAACCAGTAGGCAGTAGCTGGCTAGCTGCTGCCTTTCAACTGAGAAGTCTTCGTAATTTTTTTCGAACAAACACACTCTTTTTAATTTGATTTGGGCCTGTTTGGCAGAGTTTTATATTCCAGTTTCATCTTAAAACTAAAATTTGTAGACTAAATTAAAATGAATTAAGTTATATTTTTATTTTAAAATGTAAATAAGATGGCCCACCTAAACACTTTTAATATACCTACAGCTCCAGCTCCACGGATCAGGAGGAGATAAGAATACCCAGCAGATCTGATGGAGCTGGAGCTCTGCTAAACAGGACCCTAATACAAAGGAATTTACAAAACCATTTCTATCTCCAACGATAGAAGAAATAGCAACAACAAGCTATATGTGTCACCCGCCATGTGCCCTAAACTTAGCAACACATATCACAAAGCAAGAGCTCGCCGGGTCGTACAGAGGAAGCCTTCCGCGGTAGCAATCCTTGCCGCACTATTTCAACCACTTAATTAATGATTAACTAAATAATTCCTTCATGATTAGTCCTTTAATTAAGTGCTGCTCCTAAAGTTAACGAGGAAGGCATGCTCGACAGCTCAATGCCGAGCTACTGCAGCTCGGTGCGTGCTGCTGAGCTCGAGGTACGTGGCAGCTTTTTAACTGTCGCGATCGACGAATTGATGTAGTATAGGAGCGTGGCAGGTGACACGTGTCGCTTACTGCATTTTTCCATGATGAGAAAGATAATTAGATTTGAAATTTTATTCAAATAAGGGCCTAATATGAAAAATGAAAGTGCACCAGGATCAACCAAGCCAAAATCTTGCTGAACTGGACTATTCTTCCTCTTCATGGGGCATCCTATTATACTTGCTTAATCTCGGATTAAGGTATTTATGGATTTTACTATGCTTTCTTCGTCTCAATTACTAATGTTTGCCCAAGAGAAAAGGAGTGATTCTATCGTACCATTGTATACACAATTCCACATCTCGTAGTAGTTGCAGTAAGCGCGCTACTAGTTGGTGAATCATGTGGAGTTAGAAATACTCGCAACTAGTTGGTGAATCATGTGAAGTTAAAAATACTATGTACGTGCAAAGGTTACAAATGCGAACGACGGGGAGCGGCGAGGCGGCCGGGGAGGAGGAGGAGAGCGAGGCGAGTGGGATGCGGGAGAGGTCGAGAGGGATGGCGCGCGGGAGGGAGTAGGGGAGCGGCGGGCCGTCGTACTCCGCCGCAAAGGAGTAGTCGCCGGTGCCAGAGGCGACAGCGTGGAGGATGAGGTGGGCTAGGGTTTGGAGGGAGGCATGGAGGTGGGAAACCCTAGGCGAGGGGGAAATGGAGGAGGGGGAGGGGAGGGTTAGCCTTTTGGAGCATGCGCGAGGGAGGAGAGGAGACGAGAGGGAGCAAGGTGAGTTGGAGAAGGTGACTGGTTGGCTGCTTCCTCGACAGGTCCATGGATCAAGAGGAAACCAAAGAGGCGATGAGTCGCCTTTCAACTGGGAAGCCTTCGTAATTTTTTTCGAACAAACACACTTTTTTTTAATTTGATCTAGGCCTGCTTGCCAGAGCTTCAGATCCCAGCTTTACCTCAGATCTAAAACTTATAGACTAAATTAAAGTGAATTAAGTTTACATTTTTATTCTAAAATGTAAATAAGATGACACACCTAAACACTCTTAATATACCTACAGCTCCAACTCCACGGATCTGATGGAGCTAGGAATACCCAGCTCTGCCAAACAGTACAAAGGAATTTACAAAACCATTTCTATCTCCAACGACAGAAGAAACAGTAACAACAAAGCTATATGTGTCACCCGCCACGTGCCTTGAACTTAGCAACACATATCACAAAGCAAGAGCTCGATGGGTCGTACAGAGCAAGCCTTTCGTGGTAGCAATCCTTGCCGCGCTGTTTCAACCACTTAATTAATGATTAACTAAATAATTTCTTGATGATTAGTCCTTTAATTAAGTGCTACTCCTAAGATAACGAGGAAGGCATGCTCGACGGCTCAATGCTGAGCTACTGCAGCTCGGTGCGTGCTGCTGAGCTCGAGGTATGTGGCAACTTTTTAACTGTTGCGGTCGGCGAGTTGCTGTAGTATAGGAGCGCGGCAGGTGACACGTGTCGCTTATCGTTTTTTCCATGGTGAGGAAGATAACTAGATTTAAAATTTTATTCGAATAAGGGCCTAATATGAAAAAAGAAAGTGCACCAGGATCAACCAAGCTAAATCTCGCTGAGCTGGAGTGTTCTTCCTCTTCATGGGACATGCTATTATACTTGCTTAATCTCGGATTGTAGAACTAACATTGTGAAGGTATTTATGGATTTTACTGTGCTTTCTTCGTCTCAATTACTAATGTTTGCCCAAGAGAAAAGGAGTGATTCTATTATACCATTGTATACACAATTTCACATCTCGTAGTAGCTGCAGTAAGCGCACTACTAGTTGGTGAATCATATGGAGTAAGAAATGCTCGCTACTAGTTGGTGAATCATGTGAAGTTAGGAATACTCTGTACGTGCAAAGGTTACAAATGCAAACCGGATAGTGGATTTTATTGGTACGCACATGTCGCATCGCCCGTTTCATACAAAAAGATAAGACATTTAGGACCTATTTGGAACCATTAGCAACTAATAGTTAACTAGCTAATATTAGCTAGCTAACTATTAGTTGGAGGGTGTTTGTATCCACCAGCTAATATGTAGCTAATAGATGCTATTGTCCAGAATACCCATGCTATTAAATGCAATTGGTGGTAGACGCGAAGGGTATTTTGGTTAAATGCCACTTATTAGCTGATATTAGCTGGGTTTATCTAGCTAATGAGATAACCATTAGCTGGGTGCCCAGCTAATAATTAGCTGATCTATTAGCTGGGGTGTTTAGATCTACTCCAGCTAATTTTTAGCAGCTAACTATTAGCTGCATGGATCCAAACATGCTCTTATAAGAAGCTAATCCTATTGGAGTATGCTTTTTTTTAACACAAAGAGGTAACCGTAATAAGATACTAAAATCAGAGATATATAGCAGTTTACGAGACTAGGCACTGCGCAGGAAACCGTTTGGCAACATATGTAGTGAAAACCTCCTTAATCGTGAAAACCACGTGAAATTTTTTGAAAAATTCTCAAAACATTACCATACGTTGGGAAGGTAAGGTTATACAACCCTGTGAAAATTTGAAGACCAAACTCAATTGCATTTGGAAAATATGAAAAAGACAAATTGCAAAATGAATAGTGCTAAATAGTGAAAAATCACTATTCATACTGAATTTGTAATTTTTTAGAACTTTTACCTATGGTTTTCACGGTAGGATGGATTTTCACTGGATATGCCATATATATATATATATATATATATATATATATATATATATATATATATATATGAAAAATACTTTTTACTCCCGGGAGTAATTACTCCTATCTTTGAAATACCACCCAAACGAACTTGAAATACTCTTTTATCACTTTGGATACACTCATATATACCAATTATAAGATATTCCAATGAGATCCATATGAAAAAATTGCAAGAGAGTACATAGTTTTTAGCCTATTTTGTAAATACCTTCATATACGTATATAAAAAGGAATATGTCTAAAAAGTGTACATACCACCTTTGAAAAAATGTAAATACCACCTAAATGATCTTATATACTTATATATTATACGTACATACCCTCCGTTGCACGAGATACTCCCTATGTTATGAGATACGGTATAAGAAATAATTACTCCTGCGAGTAGAAAAGAGGCTTATTGCGTTCTACCCACAATCACAACTGTGCGCAATTGAACGCTTCGGAATGGGAATTGAGCTGTTTTTTCCCCTGTCATGCTCCATGAAATTCTTGGCAAAATTTCTGCGTTCCGAATCCAAACATGCTATTTGGCGTGAGCGTAAATTTAAATGCGTATTGTCGAACTTAGACTAAATTTTGTAAAGCCACGCCGTGTTTCGCAAAGCTACTTAAAAATGGGAAATTGCGAGTTGGTGGGCTGGAGCAGGCAACCATTGTTTTCCATGGGGAATCTTTGGATTTTATAGCCTCATTGCGTAAGTTTTTTTTAAAATCCAGCTCACACCTAAATGTTTTTTGTAAAAAAAAAAAGCCTCCTGCCAGACCATGGAAGGAGCGGCGACACCGTGTCGTATGTCGCGCTCATGCACCGCAGAAGATGCCTAACGTGGAAAATAATCATGCCAGAGTGCTCGGCAAGCACCTGCTGAGCAACACCATCACAGAAGGTTGCTTGATGCATCAACATTAATTAGTGATTTAATTAATTAGCCATTAATCAGTCCTAATTATTCACTAACTAAATAGCTAACTATCACTACTAGTAAATAGTAATCACGAATTAATTAGTTACTTAATCCGGCATTGCCAATTTGGTTCGAGCCGCCTTCCGTGGTGGTGTGGCTCAGTAAATCCGTGATGCACAAGCGCAACAGTTTACACGTATGGTCTACCATTTTTTTTTCATGATAAAAAAGAGAAGGAAAGAACTTACAGTTGGGCGTTCGATTTTTCCATTTTTTCGGACGCCGTCGTAACATTTTTTTGAACGTAGTGAAACATTTTTTTTGTAACGTATGAAACATTTTTGTTACTGTTTGTCGAAGAAAAATGTTTCACTACGTAGAAAAAAATATTTCGAAGAAAAACAAACGTCTGATCACTGGCATTACCGAAATGAGAACTATTTTTATAAAAAAATATTCAGATAGAAACTAGATTCGTAAAAAAAAATACATAAGAGGCTAAAAAAAGAGAAAGATTCTGCCACGGCCAGCGCAAATGAGCTGCGGCCTTTTCTGCCTTTCCTTGGCTCGCAGTTGAGCTCCGGATTTTACTAAGAAGGAAAAGCGTTGTACTGTCCGGGGGCTCCCACCCTGGACCGCGTCCACCCAAACAGGAGCAGAGCAGGAACACACGGCGGGGCGTAACACGTGGACGTGGGGGGGGGGGAGAAAGAGAGACACGGGGATGGACCGGTCGCCTCAACTCTAGAGAGAGAATTGACCGTTGGACCGCTCCGGGCGAATCTCCCGGGTCGGCCCCGCCAAGGACCGACCACACCAGGCTAAGACCATCTCCAACCCATTCCCGTCCCCTCCCTCATTCCCTTCGTGAAGGGATTCCCATTCCCTTCAGCGCTCCAACGGGTTCCCTTCAGCATTCCCTTCAGCCTGGGATTCTCTCTCCCATTCCCTCCAGGAAGGGATTCTCTCTCCTTTCCCTATACAATTCCCTTTAAAGGGAATCTGTTGGAGATGAGTGGAAATAAAGGGAATGGGAATGGGGAAGGGAACACGGAAGGGAATGAAATGAAGGGAATATGGTTGGAGATGGTCTAATAAGCCCACCCCGACCCGGCTCTTTCCGATCCGACGATCACTAGCGGGGCCCACCACTGCTGCGGCAGCAGCGCGCTGTACGCGCGAGATTTTGTTCATCCATCTCGGCCGTCCTGCTTGGTGTAATATGGTGCGTTTACGCATCGATAGAATAAGTTTCAGTGGTCTTTTTGTAAGGGAAACGGCGCTAGTTAACATTTAGATTTTTTGGAGACTTTTTTTGGGAAAAATGGATCTTGGTGTGATTCTGAAAATTTTCAGGAGCCTTGTTGAGAAAACATCGAAATCTGGGATTTTTGTGGTCTTTTCAGGGAGAAGGGAGTCGGATGTTTTCACGGAAGATAGATCCGGATGTAATTTTTAAAATTTTCGATGTCTTTCCAAAAAAAAACAGTGAAATCCCTTTTTATATGCGCAAAAGAACATTTATGGATCAATTCCCGATTTTTCGGGGGCTTTAATGTAATTTTCCACTTGTTGGAGGGGCTTTGCGAAAAAAATCAATTCCATTTTCCTTCGGGGGCCTGGATGTATTTTTTGACTTTTTGGAGGGGCTTTGCGAAAAAAGACCAACACGGGCTCCCATGCGCAACGACGCCACGTGTTGTGCGGGAAAAATTGCCCACTACCGCGCGTTGGGCGGGATCGAAGGCGCGTCGTCTTGCTCATAGTGAAACACTCTACCGCTACGCTACTAGTCGATATCGAGCAAAAGAACAAGGCAAAATATTTAAGGCGTACGAAGGGCGGATTCAAGCGGGCGACGTGGCCTCACGTGGAGTGAACGCGTCGACTCTTAATATACGTAGTATTATAAAAAAAAACACAACAATTACATCATCCATCCAAATCTATAAGTCCTATTTTTTTTTTAAAAAAAAAATAGGCTTGTCTATAAATATATGGCTTACATATAGATTTAACGAGGTATTTCCTTCAATAACCCTATTGATTATCTCTCAACTATATGCATCTATTTATTACCACCCACACAAAGTATATCTTTCGTCTTTCAAGATAATTAAGTGAGGATATTTAAGTTATTCTCTTATACCTTTCTCAATTTTAACATAACCTTAATCCTTGTGTAAAGTGTAAACACGCCTTATATTTTTGAACGGAAAGAGTAATTTTTAAGTTTATAACAAAATCTTTGCTTCGTATACAAAAAAATAAAATAAATAAAATAAAAATACGCCTCACCAAAACCTAATCAAAGAAACAAAAATGCGCCCCCAGCAAATCCTCGCTCCTCTGCCCACTCGTTGCTGCGACACCCTAGCATAGTATCATTGTCGATCTAGGGAGCGAAGAGTAGAGGAGTATGGTTGCTATGACAACTAGCATCAGGCGTTAGAGACAAACCGCTAGAGAGGAAGAAACTGAGACATGAAAAAAATAGGGATTTGTAGGTATAGGTTTCATGGTTAATGGATGAGGATGAGATCCGATGCAATAAAAAATCCCAGAAAACGCATCAATTAGTTTCTAAGCTTTCAACAAATATTTGTTCTAGATACAACAAACACAAAATCAATAACAAAATTGCGCAGCAATCTAAAACTATGAAAGTAACAAAAACAAGAACCTGTGTTGCAACAACGATGAAATCATTGAAACATCTACAACATTTCATATCTTGTGTTGCAACATTCAAAATAATTGTTGCAACACTTCGACTTAATAGTGTCAACATTTAGGATGGGTGTAGAGGAGGATGGGAATTAGGCCTTCCGGCCCATGTTTTAGAGACAAAGAGACCGAACACCGCGACGGGAATCTCATCGATCGGGCAGACCGATCACAACATGCGGTTTATTTTCACATGCGGTTTCTAGACCGTCTGTGATGTTTATTTTCACATGCGGTTTCTAGACCGTCTGTGATGTGCCCTAACTATCACTGAGATATGATTACAGACGGTTCACAAAACTATATGTGATGATATTTTTGAACCATCTATAATGTTTATTTAGTAGTGTTTGTAAGGCTCATTCTCGATCGGGGTATAAACTGAAGGTTGCCTTGCTGATTGCTAAGAGATAAGTTGCTTGATCGAAAAGAAGATGTCTTTCTCACAAAAGTCAGTTTAGACAATTTCCTTTTCATGCCAACGCAGAAATCAGAAATCCATTCTTCTTCTTCCTTTCAGACATCTGGAGCTGAACGAAAAAGGATAACATACGTTGGCGGTGTGAACTGGCTATGTTACTGCTAAATTTTGAATCTTCGTGTTCAGGTACTGATCCGGAAGTTCTTTGAAGTTTGGTAGGTAGCAACTAGCAACTACTACTACGACCAGCAGCATTGTAACACACAAACTGATTCCAAAACTGGTTCTAGTTCAGACACTACAACATGTTGCAGTTTCAAGTTTGCTCTTGGCAGCACTGTTCAATTACAAGTGAATTAGCTTAGATTTTTTGGTGAATTAGTTGGTGCATACAGCTCAATAAACAATTCGTATTTGATAGTAACAACAGAGACTAAGGATCGGTTTGGAAAGGAAAAAAAGCAAAGTAAACTTTGTATACCGGAGACAAGCTCAAATTTTATTCTTCTCTTTGGAGCATTGTCTCGCCGAATGACATCTCGACAGGAAAGTCAGGGGTGGGTTTCCTTTAAAAAAAGAAAGAAAGTCAAAGGTTACAATAATCCAAACGCAAGCGTTGTTTACAAACAAAAACAGAGATCGTTTACAGTCCTTGGAGATCTTCTCCACCGTCCAATCTTGAAGATCTGATGGATAAGATTAATGTTGTTGAATCAGTATTCTTTAGCATCGCATGCATCTTCGATCAGTTCCTTCCCCTGCATTTAAGCAGTCTAATCAACGACAATCTACATGCATGTTAAATTTGGTTCAAGATTTGTAAGTAAGGCCATGTTTGGTACGGTTACAGATTTTAGTAGAAACAGAAACGGTTCCAGATTCTTGGTAGAAGCGTTTCAAGTAGAATTAGAATCATTGTCTGGAAACCGTTTGGCTCTCTGTCTGGATTCTGTGAATCGGGGTGGAACGGGATTGAGGGCGATTCAGCCCTGGCGTGGAAAAAGAATAAACGTTCCGAGGAGAATCGTTCCGAGTTTTAGCCCATTTGGCTGAGTTTCTCTCATATTCTAGTAGAAACGGTCCGATTCCAAATTGACAAACGGGGCCTAAAAGCGGTGATCAACTCTCCTATGATAATTTTTATACTAATACAACTAGTTTGGAGAAAAAACAAACTCTCTTATCTATACAGTAGCGGACCAAGAAAAAAAATAGAGAGGGCTCATGGGTTAAGCCAGTGGTCGGCGAAGAACTGGTACCAATATTGATCTTGTTAAAATCCTAAGAATTGCATTGCACTAAATGCAAATATTAACAAGCAACCGGTGGCAAGGCTATTGTGATCTTACACACCTTTAAATCCTGCATGTGCGATTCCTCCCTTGAGCTGGCGCCATTATTATTTTTTTCTATACTCAAGTAAACAAAAGAAAGTAAGCTAATATACTTTAATATAAAATTACAATAAAATAACATGAAATAGGAACATAAAAATCGCATCAATTAACAATACAACAAAAAAAACAGTAATACAATATAAATGCTAGTGGCTGACTGTAGGGGGTTGGAGGCTTGGAGCCAACATTAGCCTCCCTTGGGACCTGGGTCCGCATATATATATATATATATATATATATATACTAGTTACATGCCTGTGCGTTGCTACGAAAAACAAAATTGATAACGAAAAATAAAAATAAAAAACTATTTCACAAGATTAAACATCTATCTTTAACGCTTCGTTTCTTGCGAAAACTGGCTAATTAAAGCAACGCTTCGTTTCTTGCGTAGGGCAATTAAACAGGGCAATTAAGCGGCAATTAATGACGTGGGAAGAATGGACCACTGTCACCAAGTGCTGCTTTAGAATAGTATATATATATATATATATATATATATATATATATATATATATATATATATAGAGAGAGAGAGAGAGAGAGAGAGAGAGAGAGAGAGAGAGAAAGCAGTGCTTCTATGCTTTTCCTCCTAATACAAATTGCACAAATCTTGAAGTAAACGAAAGGGTAAGTAATCACCATCTACTTTTCATTCATGCTTTAATAGTTATGCAACTTTTAAAAATATAACATGCAACGGTGGATGTATAGGACAAACTGTTTGCTTACATATTTATTTCACAGAACGCATTGTTACACAAACTGATCTCCCCTTGGTAAGAGTAACATGAACTAGCGAGGAAATGTGAAGTACTTCTTTCTTTTATAACTTCACATTAGTATATCTTTACTACTTATAAAAGCTTGTGATGGTGGTACATCCTCCACTCTCAACTCCCCCCTTTCACCTCTCTAAAAAGTTCTTAACAACAACAGAAAACAATCTTACAACAAAACAAATTTCACCTCTCTAAAAGTTCTCTAACAAGAAAAAAAAATGTAGCTCTATTGGGTGCGCGATGGAGCCGCGAGCGAGAAGACACGACGCAGTCGAGCATAGAGGCGAAGCCGAAGGCACGGATCGGGGGATCGGGCAGACCGATCACAACATTGTCGACTCGATGTGATGCCGTAGCAAAGCATGGGTATTATGTTAGTATTAATAAAATTATAATATTGAAAGTATGTTTAGTGACAAACTTAGGCCCTGTTTGGCAATTTGGAACCAGGCCGTTTCTACTAAATTCTGAAAGAAACCCAACCAAACGGGCTAAAACTCGGAACGATTCTCCTTGTATCGTTTCTTCTTTTTCCACACCATGGCGGAATCGGTCTCAACCCAGTTCCACCCGATTCACAGAATCCAACCTGAAACGTTTCTACTAAGAATCTGGAACCGTTTCCGTTTCTACTAATTTGAAACCGTACCAAACAGGGCCTTAATGATATAGTTTTATATAGTCGATCAAAATAATTTTAAACATATTGAGATAAAACTTTAGAAAGTCTGACAATACGAATTATTGAATGTCATTATAAAAACAGAGCAGCGCTTTTATGCTTTTCCTTCTAATACAAGTTGCATAAATCTTGAAGCAAACGAAGAGGTAAGTAATCACCATCTACCTTTCATTTATACTTTAATAGTTATGTAACTTTTAAAAGAAACAGCATAGAAGCACCTCTCAAACAGGAGAGGGAGTACACACGTACGTGTCCTTGTATTTAACGTGTCCTGGGAGAGAGAGAGAGAGAGAGAGAGAGAGAGAGAGAGAGAGAGAGAGAGAGAGAGAGAGAGAGAGAGAGAGAGAGAGAGAGAGAGAGAGAGAGAGAGAGAGAGAGAGAGAGAGAGAGAGAGCTAAAATTTTGGCTGGAACAATCCTAAATGAATCTTCCTCTCATTTTTTTCTTGCTCCATACGCACAACAAATGGTGGCTGAGCCGTCAACAACTTCCTCCCGAAGCTTAAGTCGGCAGAGGACCATTAAACAGTCTAGGATGCGACTATCTGCAGATAAATCTACAATTAATCAAGAACCTGAGAACATAAGTGAAGTTCGCAATGGATCAAATCCTAAGAGCTCTTTTATGGATTAAAATCATTATAAGCCGTCCATTCCTTTGAATCTAATGGTTGAAATTAATCTAGATCTAGTTATACTACCACATATAGTATTAGTAGTAAAATTAAGAAAGGGGGTAAAAGTGTAAAAAATTCTATCATATTATTTGTCTTCTACGGTAAAACACGTCATGTGATCGTAATGAATGGCGGATGAATGGATAAGAACTCTCTGAAGATCATCAAGTATTCGGTGAATCCAAAACTGTGAACGAACTAGGAAAAGTCTAAAATACCTCTGATGAATGGATAGGAAAAGCCTAAAATACTCTTGAGGAATGGATGGTTGGATTTGATTTCTACTACCGCTATTTACTACCTATGTTATCCACCGTAAAATTTCTCAATCTGAAAACCATTCTTCTGGACCATCAAGATATGAAGCAAAATCATGCAGACACAGGTATTGGAATTGGATCTCCCATGCACCATCTTCACATTCAAAGGCAGTTGAAAGATTTCGCTCTTCATCGAAATGAGTGACTTGAGTTCACATACCAACTATGGTGTGTCTACTCCAATGGAAACACCATTTTATTTTGAAAAGTTCTCCATGCATCCATAGAATGCAAGATGCATGGGTATCTGGAATGCATGAGTACACTGGTCAAATTCAATGCACGCCTCATGCCTTCTCCGATCCTTCGCTGAAAGATCACACTGAAGTATTTACATCCAATTTTTCATTAAATGTTGATTCCTACATAGCCCCATCGTTTTCCCAGAAAATATGTCAAACTAATGAGCCAGAGAGAACAATATGTGGAACTAGGCCAGATTTTGCATGTGCTAAGCCACCTGAGTTTGCTCGAACGGATGAACCGAATTGCCTTGTTTCTAATCATATTGATCAGCAGTTCGATCAAGGAACCATAAAGTTGCTCCAGGGACCCATACACTGTTGCCTATAAACTCTTTTGAAGCTCTTAATTGGTTCCCAAAGATCAGCGGCAAATAGAAAATCCAGTGTACATTTGTTTCGCAATTATAGTACTCTTCTGAGCAAGATGGCTATTTGCTTCATGAAAGAACATGTTCATGCATTTTATCTATAGCATGCAAGTCATAGAAGCATGAGGTTGTTTTGATTCTGATGATCAGATCATAAGAAATGACGAATTAAGAAGAGCTGTTTCGCGGGGAGACCATCTGAACAAGAGAAACTTGCGAGTAGTATTTCCACCGCTCTTTTTTAGACATTTGATCGCTTCATCATTCATGCAAAAATTTCAGTAACAACCAACAGAAAAATATCGGTTACAAACGTAAGTTTTCTGCAGGTGAGGCGTGTTTGCTTTTGCGTGTTGCTACATGTTTAAGCACCCTGATTGATAATATGGATGTTGGAATTGAAGCCTTCTTTATACTAGAATGCGTGAGTCATTAGTTTCTTTTTCAGCTTTTTTTTTACCTTCTGACCAAGGACTTTTGGAGGGAGGCGCAAATTCTTTCAAAGTTGCATCATCCAAATGTTGTTGCTTCCTATATATGGTGTGGTTCCCGATGGAATTGGTGGAACATTGGCAACTGTGACAGAATTGGAAATAAATTCTGCAGAGCTAGTATGCAAACTTTTTCCCGTGCATACCTGACGCTGATTGATGCCACGTGGACAATCCTGCAATCCAACGCCACGGCATTAATCTGAATTAATGCCGTGGCGTTGGATTGCAGGATTGTCCACGTGGCATCAATCAGCGCCAGGTATGCACGGGAAGAAATTTGCATACCAGCTCCACGAAATTTATTTCCGACAGAATTCATGGTGAATGGATCTCTAAGGAATGCTCTTTTAAGGAAGGACAGGTGCGTCGCGTATGTTTCTGCTTGGTGCTTTCCACTATGCACAGTGATGTAACTGCTTACTAGATCATGGCACAAGAGCTGCTGAATGGGAGCAGCAGCAGCCGAGTGTCTGAGAAGGCAAGAGTCTTTCATGGCTTCAGATCATGGTCTGCATGTACAAGCATGATGTGTTCTGAATGATGTGTTCTCCTTTGGAATAGCATTGTGGGAGATCTTGACTGGTGAGGAGCCATACGCAAACATGCATTGTGGCGCTATCGTAGGTATGCACAAGCTACACGCATATTGTCTCGATTACCTTTCGGTATTGATCCATTGTGAAAAGACAATCCTTCATCAGTTCGCGCTCTGCAATACAATAATCTAAAAATTTCCTAGCATTTGTTTTTGCCGAATCTTCAGGTAACTTGCATGCTTTGTTGTGATAAAATATCGAATACTTTTATATATAATAAACTTGGTAGAGAACAAGTCACAACCAAAAGATAGTTTAAACATAATCAAACTCGTGTACTATTCAACTAAATTGAGCTCTAACCTCCAAGATGCACCTTCAAGCCCACCTTCGAGCTCCAGGTCATCCAAACTTACTCCATGCTCCAGATCTCTGTAGAAGCACAATACAGTCATCAGTCTCTACCATATTCAGGAGACATATCAGAAGGTAGAAATAACTGAGAAAATGAATAAATGATTCATTGATTCATACCTTATACTGTGGTTCGAATTTGACCCTGACGAGACGTCGAAACGGCGGAGATGGTGGACAGGCGCGTCTGTCGCACAGCAGGGATCGGCCGATCGACAGCTAGAGAAAATGAAACGTCGGTCACACGGTCGTCGCCTCGGTAAATTAATGGGCCAAAAACAAAACGTCACTAGCAGAACCATCGCATATTCCTTTGCATGCAACGCTGATTAAGGATTCATAATTACTGCTAGCTTAATTACGGTGGAATGCTATTTAATTAAGGGTAGCATCGGGACAAAATCAACAAAAAAAAAATAGCTACGCTAAAATTCGTGCCAAAACTAATACGCCCTATAATATGGGATGGAGAGAGTATTAAGTAATTAATTTGATCAGATAATAATGGACTGTTTGACCTGCTACTAATACCTACTCCCTCTGTCCCATAAAAAGTGCATTTCTAGGTTTTTTAAAATAGATTAGTGTACAAGATAAATAAGTAATGTGACCCTCATTACTCCATACATAAGCATGCTGGTGCTTCGGTTTCCACAAGCACTTAAATGGGCATACATACACTTACAGCTTGGCCCTACGGAGATGCACTCTTTGTGGGACAAATTTTGAACGTTAGAAATGCACTCTTTGTGGGATAGAGAGAGTACAAATTATATGGACCGAGGCCCTCCTAGATTGGGGCCCCTGGCGGTGACCAGCAACAACTGCAAAGCGATATAGGAATGCTTTGTTCTAGTATGCAGTACTAGCTAATTCAGTAGCCGCAATAAAACTCTCTGCTTTCTTGTGTTCAAATGCGTTGGTGTGATGTCTTATGATCAGGTATACGCAAATTAGCGCATGTTTGGAACGACTGCAATTTCACAAGAACTTTATAAGATTTTTATAGAAATAATTCAGTTCCCCCAAAGTTTTGTAAAATTTCCACCGTTCCAAACAACGGTGTCTGAATTAATGAATCCATTTTGTTTTGGAGACTAGAAGTATTTTTTTTTCAGTCTGCAGAATTGTTGCCTAAAACATGTTCTGCGGGGGGAGTGTATTCTCTGTAGTCACTCTATCTGACTTTGGATCACTGCACGTGGTCCTACGACGTGTGGGTCCCACCGTATCAGTGACTCAACGTCAAAGGGTGACCGCAGAGGATCTCATTTGGTTCTACAGGTGGATACACTGCTGGAAATATCGTAACCACCAATAAAATAAGCTTCTTCTCTGGTAGTATGGAACGCTTCGCTCACATAAGTAGTTTGCCTGCTTAAGAGGGCACTCACCAACGATATGATATGATATACAAGGCGAAAAGATGTTTCTTGAGCATTTGAAGCGCAGCTGAAACACCAAGTAGATCATCTGGTCGGTGTGGTGCATATACAGTCAAACACAGCTTGTGCAGATGGCACATTTGTTAAAAACTATGCAGTGAAACTGGAAATAGAAAAAAGAAGAGAGGAAAAAAAACCATTCGCCCCTACTGGCACAGTTGCAGCGCAAAGAGGAGAAACCAAATCCCTCACAAAGAAACCAGAGGATAAAGCAGCATTCATGTCGGTATGCAAATCAATAAACAGATAATCCGATGTAAGATTCTCGGTATTACTATTATTCTTTCGTGTGTCAACAAACACCTCCTTCCTGTTGGATTCAAGAGGATTACACATAGTATTTATCTCTGATAAGATTACATATGTAGTGCAACAATTTCAATTTTTATAGAAACCTATCTTGTATCCCTGACCTTTTTGAGCTCTACATATAAATTAGAACCATCGAAGTAAAATGGCCTATAAGGGTTACACTAAACGAATATGATGAATCAGTATCACAAAATATGACGCTCTGCGGTTCATATTGTATGACTACTAGAATCAAGTAGCCTGTCTCCTTCTGAAGGCATATCAGATGACATTTCCAGATTTTGCTTGGTTGTCATCTTGTTCCACTCGTTCTCAACACGGAAAAAGACCCACTGAAACCGCCTCACCATTTCCAATGCTGTTACCATAAATACTGTCAGGTAGTTGTGCCGAAGATGTGCTGAAAGCTTATATGTCCATGTACAGCGGAGAATGAGATTGCTGCCTAACACCCAGTAATATACCTGTAGAGCAATAATAAAAGGATTAATGACAAAAGCGTCAATGTGAGCTAACTAAAAACCATGTACATGTTCCGGTTTATACCCAGATCTGCCCATGAAGAAGATTAGTCCATGTACTTGGGTTTTTGAACATGAAAATCCTGGTTAAAATGCTGCAGGGAGAGAGGAAAAGCTCATTAGCAGCAATTGAGATGCGTAAACACATGTTGAAAAAGTAGAAAAGAAATCATGTAAAGACATCACACCTCAAATCCCAATCTCGCTTTATATCCCAGTAGAAGGAATACAACGAATTCATAACACTAGAAATAAGCCAGAGGGGGCGATAAAAGCTAATCCACTTGTCAGGGAATACATGATACTTGAGAGCTGATAAGAAAATCACTGGGACTGCTGTCGAGTACTTGAGTGCTGGGTTTGGAGAAAATGTTAGTAAATTATTACAGTAACAGGTATCAAACACAAAATCACAAATTTTAAGTGGCGCTACTATTTCCTAACATTTTAAACATGCAAGTCATGTACAAAATAAATAATCAGAACTGCTCCAAGGTGAGTAAATACCATTCAGAAGACAAGTCTTCTCCTTTGTATCCTTGTACTGTCGAAGACATTGGAAGAAACGGCACAAATAAGGGAATACGAGAACTAGAGGAATAGCTACAGAATGGCTACCACAAATTGAATCTGCTTCAAACCAAGCAATTGTTGCTACCTGTAGGGTATTAAAATAACAAGCCATTACAGAGGAACGAGATGAGTTCTACCAATAATTTATAACTGTCAAACTAAGCCATTAGCATGTTATTTGCCCGTAAACGGAGACTGCCGAGGACATTATGGACATAGCAAAAGGCAAATATTAAGAAGTTAACCTGACGATTGACCATGCGACAAACTGAACGTTCCAAATCTGAGAACACCTGTCAAGAAACGAAACAATTAAGAAAAATGGTAGAAACCTAGAAATATCAAGTGTCAGCTCAGGGCGACACACAAGTTAGAACAGTTCTCTACAAAACTAAGAGTAACTCGTGCTCACATAGATAATGTATAATATTAAACAAAAAGTATACATTATCCCCAAACAAAAAGTATATTACACTAAAGCCAAGATGAGAAACAGAGGACCGTATAGTATTAAACAAAAAGCCATGTCCTACTATCTCCAAACAGCGATAGTTTAAACAAAACAATCCAAAACCCATGCTTTCAAATAAATTGATGCGTACCTTTGACATGGATGTAAAAATATCAGCCAAAAAGAAGTCAGGGAATGTAATAGCCTGCAGAACAAGGGCACAGGAATCCATTATAAATTTGATTTGATATAATTGCTAGCTCCACAGCAAGGACAAACAGGCATATGTTCGCCACAGCAGACCATAATATATTGTTTGTAGCATAGCTAAAAGAACAACATATTGTACCCATTACTAACAAACTTGTACTAACTTACTTGTAATGGAAGTATTATACGCCACACTGTCCTCAGAAAGTAAAAGCGCGAGGATAAGTAAAACATATCAAAAGGAGAAAGGAGGATCATCAGAAGGATAGCATACAAAAGAACCTGCAAAGAGGCAAAAAGATATGTCAATTTCACCACCGTGGATTTGGAAAAACAATGCATCAGTAAAGAAAACACATCACGATATTTTTGCTTTCAGCGCGGGGAAGGAAGGAATAAGTGGACCATACATTGGCCAGAGCTTCAGATTCTCTTTGAAATTACAAGCAGCCATCAGTTTGTGTACATGCATAATCGTTTTGTCTTGCGCATACAGTATTACTGCACTAAGATGCACCTTTCCACCGATTGATTGAGGAAAATAGATTCGACTTTGAGAAAAATAATAGGGCAAGTGCAGTAACCCAACAATATTTTCTCATTATTACACTGTTCCTTGTGACAACTCTGGAAATAATATTTTTGCAAGCATTTGATTATTGGTAAGCACTACCACAAATAACCAAACATATGTACAAAACCCAAAAGGTCTGATGAGCACAAGCAGACAAGAAGAACAAAGCATGGAATAAAATATTTAGTGGGCTAGATATTACACTGGCTGAGATGCAGCAAGAGATACTTCCCCATGTGAATACAGATACAGGTAAGCTGTCATACTTGTGGGAACAATTAAAGTCAGCCAAGTCGCACACTGTCAATGAAAAAACTGAGCATTACTTGAGCAGAATAATATGCCAAGCATCAGTAATATGAGAAAACATACAACATAACGCCAACAGAAAAGAGCATGGATACATGCAGAAACAACAAAAATAAAATATCTAGCCCAAGAAATACCGATACAAGCTACAAAAAAGAGAGAGAGAAGCGGGTTCAAAAGAGAACTGCTTATCATTTGGATTTAGAAAATGCAACGGCACATGCTATTCTCAAGAAGAATTATCCTAATGAGGCATATTTGTTGAGAAACTACAGTGTGCACTATATATTACATAGGAGAGCAAGATAAACATGCTTGTTCAGAGAAATCTATCAAGTGTAGTTGCACTGCACAATAACTAAATAAAATACTGCGAACTTAGCACTCAACATCAGCATAAATGTGGTAATGAAAAGTTTAAAAAATTTCCGACATTGCCATGACAGCAACTGTATGCCACATGCATACTTAAGGAATGTATGCAGTAGTATCTTACTGAATTACTACTCAACATTGCCTATGGCTAGCCATGTCAGTACAAATGCACTTCAAAAGGGAAAAAGAACTTCAAAAAATCCAAAATCAAGCAAGTTTAGAAACGGAAAATGCAACCTAGAGTCAGATAGGCATACCCTCCATATTTCTTGGTGTGATAAATGTGTTTGTACAAGATCAAACACTCTTGCATAATTCACTGATGATTGCGCAAAGACCCACAAATTTACTCCCCACAGCCAAATCATCAGGGCCTATAATAAAAACATGAAGCAAAATTACACAGATGCACAAGGCTGGTACTAATTTGTTGTCTTTTCTACAGGTAATGACCCTTGAGCATGTCACATGTACATAAACAAAATACACTCACCACAAGAAGAAGAGGATTATAGTATAAGAAAGCTTCATAAAGAAATAAGTCCCGCAGGTCAGCACTCATTCTCATGACAGAGTCCCAACCTATCTGTAACCCCAAGAGAATAACAAAATTACCACACAAGAGGCTCAGATCATACATAAGAAAAGGTCATGGATAGATCGTAGCAAGACTGACCTTGCAACAGCATAAGCCCCATAGGAGAAACAATATAGACTGCAAAAGGGGGTAGGTTTGTCAGCAGTTTGAGGAGTAAATTTCAAATCAAACAGATGTGGAATCAAGAGAACAGGATATTTTTGGCACAATTGGTTACAGACTTACAGTACAATGAAGGAACAATGGAATATATAAACATCATGTAGAATTGTATAATCACATGCAAATATACTTGCGCCTAGAGGAAATTCAAGCCTAGAGGAAATTCAAGAGTGAATCATCGAAGAAAACAAGCAGCAGCTCCAACAGGAAAATGGCAATGCTAAAAGGCCGTTCCATCATCTGTAACAAAGTTGGCAGGCATTTCCAGCAGCATGTTTCATGAAATATCAACACTATCATCATAGCTCTGTCATGGGCTAAGGTACATGGCATGCTATGGACAAAGGAACGGTATGGAAGCAGTCAGTTTTATGCATTAACGACACACGAAAAGAGAGGGGTCTCACATGTGTATGACCATCAGGCTATCACTTTTGCCGCAATTCTCGACATCCCTAATAGCTATGATCAACACAACGGGCAGTATATTACTATCCGAAAGATGGCACCAATTCACTCCTTTTAAGGAACAGGGTACAGCTGAGCACTTACAGACAATGCATGTAATGCCCCACGCATTGCAGTGCCTCAGAAGGTAAATCAAGCACGGGCTCATGTCAATGGGACTTCCACTCCAAATTCGTTCATTCTGTAGCACAATACGGATCAGGGGAAACGAAAGGGTTAAAAAAGGCTAGCCTACCTTAAACCGCCAAAGAAACAGCGGCGAAGGCGTGATTGCCACCGCGGGGAGGGACGCGCCCTTCATCTCGACGCCGGCCCCGGGCCTCTGCGCGCGCGCGCGCGCGCCTTCGTCGCCGCACGAACCCTACGTACAGATTAAGTACACCGCATTAGCAACAGGCAACGAAATCCGCGGCCAACCCAAGGAGCATGGGCGCGCAAGAAGCAGAGCGGTTCTGGCGCCCTCCCACGAGCCGGATTGACGCAAAGCGAATCCAACCAGCCACCCGAAAGGGCGCGCGACGGCTTACCGAGAAACACAAGCCCGGATCTCCGCTTGGACACGGGAGAAGCCGTCGAGGAGGGGGGGAGCAGTCGAGGTGAGGCTACGAGGCAAGCCCCTAGGGTTCTGCGAGGGCGGCGAGATCTGCGAGGGAGTCGTGCCGGATGCGGCCGGGGGAGGAGGAGAAGAAGCCGTGCGAAACTGCGAATGGGAGAAAGGGAGCGGAAGGATGTTTTTTTTTAAAAAAAAAAAATTACTTAAATATTAAAACATAAATATAAGGCAGATAATAAATACAAAGGCATGTTTGTTTCAGCTGAGAATCGTAGAAAGCAGCTTTTAAAATTTGGATTGTAAAAGCTGGATTGTTAAAAGCTAGAGGTTGAAAAGTTAATAGATGTTTGGTAACCCAGATTATAGTGTGTTTGGATTGCTGTTTTTACAATGGAGGAGAGGCAATGGTGGGTAATTTCGACTGAATTCGATGGCGTTGTGGTCTTTGTAAAAAAAAGCTGAGAAAAGATTCTCTAAAGTGGATTGTGGGATTGCTACAATCTGATCTTCAGATTGTTACAATCTAGATTGAAAGTTACCTGTTTGTTAACTTTTTAGATTTTAAAAGCTACTTTCTACAACCCCTAGCTGAAACAAACAGGCCCTAAGGTAGATAGTGATTACTTATCTCTTCGCTTGTTTTAGAATTTGTATTATTTGTATTGAGAGAAAAAGCATAGAAGCACTGCTCAATAATAAGAATTGCTTTCTTATATTTTTTTTTTTTGCCGCTTCTTTCCTTAGAAGGCGAAAATGCCACGGCACGGTGGTGTATCACTAGGAAAGCATTCGCTTGAGGCCTTATTTGAAAGTGACGTACTGGGTGTGAATTGCGTAGGATTTGTATGGATTTTCTGCCAAATTTACAATTGTTGAATTAGATATTCTAGTGCAACATTTGAAATTTGCAAGTGTTGGACTAATATTTGCCTGTGCGGACTGTCTCTGGGGCAGAGGCTGCCCTTATACACCTCGTGTGGTGCACCGATTTTATATCTCCTATAGCTCTAGCTCCGTATTAATGTTGGGGAACGCGGTATGCTACACTAGCACAAATTAAAATTTCTACCGCAAACCAGAAAAGCTACTTGCAAGAAGGGGATCATAGATCTATTACCACTAGACGCGCAGTTGCGGAATCCTTCGCACGTCGTTGTAGTGGATCGTCCTCGCCGCGGATCGTCCTCTCCACGCCGCAGTAACAACAGCGTCACCACAGCAGTCCACACGTCCGGGGATAGAACGCCGTGCGTCGGTGTGCAAGCACCGGATCGCTCGGCAGGGGCAACGAGAGGAGGTGGCTAGGGTTTTTGGCGAAACACCTCTAAACCGCACGAAAGTATGTGTTGCGCCCAGCCTCCTCCCCTCCTTATATAGCCACGAGGTGAAACCCTAGGCAGTCAGGGTCCATCTACGCGCTAAGCCCACGAGGTCCATTAATTACGGATCCAATCCGAATTAATGCGTCCCAGCCCGTTAAGTGTGTGACCATGTAGGTTCATGCGCATTTGGACATGGATTCGGAAAACCCTTTTCTAATCCAATAGTTAGTAGCGGCTCCTTACAGAGCATGCCAACTCCGAAACGCATATGAGTAAAGTACTGATGTAATAATTTCTTTGCTAAACTATATGAAGATCGAACTCAAGGCGAGAAGCATGTCATCCTTTGACAGTTCAATCCATCTCTCGTATCCGTGATATATTAATAAGTTGTGATTGACTTCTCAATCACGGCATGGCCATGCACTTTCTTAATCATATCACACGAGTGGCCTATACATATATCTCTGTTACACTGAAGTGGCAAATTCCATCTTGACTGCTCACTTCCCTCTGCATGTTTCATAGTAAATATGAAAGCTACCTTTATAACTATCCGGTTAGGAAATAGTGTTTGGTAACCCCAAGGTAAACTATTACATATGTAGGAAATGTGACAATCTCAGGTCTAAGGATCATACATCTACTATGTATGAGATACACTGATGACATATAAGAATGTAACATTCTCGCAGTGTCCTATTGTGGGTCTATCTAACACATGTTCTTCAACATGCGTCCACAATGAATTGATGATATCTCCATATCCCATGATCTATGAAACATGATCATCGAACAATACATGTGCTGATCTATTCATCGTTGTCCTATACGATGATATCCACTACTACGGAAAGGGCCTTTAGTGCCGGTTTAAAAGAGCCTTTAGTACCGGTTTTTGAACCTAAGATATCCGGGGCCCGATGCTCAAGGGCATCGATCCGGTTCTCTCACCCGTCTTGATAGCGTATCGATGCGGTTGGTAGTCACACGTGGTAGCGCCTCGTGAGACCCTGTGGACCTTATTAGTACCGGTTGGTGTCTCCAACCGGTTCTGATGATTCCCTCATCGATGCAGGTTGTTTTATCTAACCAGATCTTGATGGGTTGTATATAATATATATGTAAATATGTGTGTGTCCAATCGGCTATTATATATAATATACTACAATATATATAATCAAATCACGGTGACTTCATGTGTGTGTTAAATCACAGCAATTAAAACACATATAATTTAATCATGCACATTTGCACGATAATAAAATCAACTGTACATTCATTAACAAATTTAATTACATATAATGTACTACAATATGTACACAACTTTAATTACAACTCCAGTATTTCTTTTCCTACTGTTCATTTGTATTTTTTACGTGCATCGCTCTTGCTAGCCGTAGATGTCGAGAATGACAGTTCACATCCTTATCGAAGGGCCCCACCTGTTAAAATTTGGTTCGTGGAACTCGACTTTTGCATTTACAACCTCATCGTAAATGAAGCCAACGAGTTGTTCTTGAATTGCTCGCACTTTCGCGCCGGTGAGAGTTAGAACCTTGTTCCGCCAAATATTGAGGCACTGTAGTTAAGTCATTAACAAATCAATCCTTGAATTTGTACAAGATGTAAGGAGTAATATACATCGTTAAAGGTAGTAATTATATTTACTCACCCCTTATCGCCTTTTAGCATGCGGTCCAACTCGGTTTGGGTGTGCAAAAATTCACATACATAGTAAATCAAGATAAATTGTTGCCCGCCGAATCGACTCAAGATCTGCGGTTGAAAAAGTTGAAAGCGTGAAATGAATGCAAGGAAATTAACTTAACTAACCAAAAAGCTAGCATTATGATATACGTACTTGAGAGGTTTGTTGTAATTTCAAATTTCTCCTTGAATGCGCCCCTATTTTTAGCACGAAACTGTGCGAATGCACTACACATGTGATTACCAATTGTACATGATTAGAATTTATTTCAAATGGAAGGAAATAGAAGTAATACAATAATGAAAGGAACAAGAATTAATACCGGTCGAGCAAATCGATGAAGGTTTGATACGTTTGAACTGGTTTCCTTCTCGAGTCCATAATTGTGATTCGACTATGATCTAGCTCGATCATAATAAGAATCCAGTGAAAACTGTACATATGTCAACATAGATAACTAATTAGTTCTAACATAGTGTTATGAAAAAGGAGTAGAACAAGGCGATTTAAAACACATACTCATGTGCGTAGGGTAGATATATCCTTGACTTATATTGATGTCCCATTAGCGCATTGTATACGTTAGTACGTGTTTCGCTTGGGTGTATCTAACGGTTGTCTCGTTGATAACTAATGGGTCCATGAATCCTATATCAAAAATTTGATCCCTTCGGCATCTTTGTATCTCCATGCTACACAAGAAGAAATTAGTTAGGCTTACAAGGTCCGTACTCTACAAGGGCACGCACGATGGTTTTTTGTAAATAAGGCACTTACAGAGTCCAAAGAACCCACCAAGGACGCTACTGAGGGCGCCTGCAGTATAGATCATACATGACGTGCCATTCGATAAAAATTCACCGTCACCGTGATAAAAATCTTGATCCTTGTACTTGACAAAGAAACAATCAGAGACCATGCTTGGTCGCTTCCAAGTACCATTCATGGAATTGCCGCATCTTTGTCGTTAGTGGAGAGCGACTCCTCACGCGACCAATGATCCACCCAATGTAAATGGCCATCTTACTTGGGCATACTCAATCTCTGCTTGAGCCTAATATTTGATTTGGGTCAAGGCAGTTTCATCAAAGAATTGTAGCATCGCCTTAGCCTTCTCCTTCTCCTTCTCCTCACCGCCCACTCCTTGTGGCATTCCTTTCGCAATGTGCGCTCGTAGTTTGATTGGCGAGGCATTTCTTTTTTATCCTTCAAATTTGTAATAGTCCTCAAGCCTTTGTGAAATTCTTTCGTGCCAGGTTGAACCTTCTTCTTTGGTGACTTGGGTCTAAAAAATTCAGTTACCTCACCTTGTACAATCTTATTGGTCTCCTCGTCGGTCATATCGTGACGCCCGGCCGAAAGTGGACGCAACTTCTTGGATTGGGTGGAGGACGTCTTCTTGGGAGCTGGCCGAGTGGCTTGTTTCCTTTGGTCGGCGCCTTCTTGGGAGGAGACGGTCTTCTTGTGGGTCTTAAGTGCACGGAGGTGGTGAAGAAGTTGGCGCAGTCTTGGGAGGAGACGGGCTTCTCGTAGGGCATATGTGCGCGGGAGGTGGTGTAGGAGTCGGCGACGTCATGGGAGGAGATGGGCATCTCGGAGGGCTTATGTCTTGTGGCCAGGTGGTGTAGGAGTCGGGCTTCTTCTTGGGCTTGGGTGTGCGGGAAGTGGTGTAGGAGTCGGGCTTCTTCGCAGAGAGGACACATCCATGTTATCTCGAAAAATTATGTGCCGTTTGCGCCATAGGATGAAAGTGTGTACCGCCTCTCCTAGCTTCGTACTCCCGTCACCTCCGGAATTTCGAGCTCAAGGTCCTCGTACTGGGCAAACCTCCTCCACCGAGACCTTGGAGTAGTTTGACGGTATCTGTTGGCCATGGATGAGCTGCCCCGGCTCCACTGGGTGAACCATGCCATGCGCCGCCTTCAAGGAGAGGTTTCGCGCCCCGACATGCAGCTCACAAGGTGTCTGCAGCCTGATGTCATCTACGGGTACTGTCCAAGTCCGCTGGCAGCCAGAGCGCTGGTACTCCATTGCCGGTGGGCTGATGATGTTAGGATTCCTGGGAGGTTCCTGGCACGTCTCCCGTTGTTGGCTCTGGGCTAATTGTTCCTCTATTTGAGTCATGCGTTCTTCAAGCGCACTAAGTTGTTCTGCATGTCGAGCCTTGCTTCTCATTCGACTCCTATAGGTCTCGGCGTCCTGAGCGAAACCAACCTTCCAAGGGACGACGCCAACGCCTCGTGTACGTCCAGGGTGCTCTGGGTTTTGTAGAGCCCTTGTTAGCTCGTCATTCTCCCTGTTTGGCACGAAGCTACCTTGGGAAGTCTCCTCGATGGACTGCACAAGCCTTCTGGCCACATCTCTCAGCACCTCCCCAAACACCGCATTGCCGTTATCATCGAGGCCACCGCTGTGAGCATAGAACCAATGCTTTGCTCTGTCAGGCCATTCCATTGTTGCGAGTGTGACACCCTTTGCTAGCAGGTCATGCTCCCTCTTCTCCCATTTGGGTATTGCTTGGCGGTAACCACCAGGGCCGAGTCGGTGGTGGTAATTCTTCTTCTGTGCATTCATCTTGTTCTTCTCACTCAAACTTTGACCTTCCTCAGAAGTCTTGTAGTTCACTTAACGCTTCCAGTGATCTTGCAACTTCGGGAACTTGTTGAAGTCGGGCGTTCGATTCTCCTTGATATACTCTATGTTCAACTTCTTTTTATAAGTTTGGAATGCGATGGCCATCTTCTTGAGAGTGTAACTCTTCACCTTCTCTTCGGTCCCTTGGGGGAAGGTGAATGTCTCTCTGACATCGTTCCAAAGCATGTTTTTCGTATCTTCAGGAACCCGATCCCATTTTGCTATGCTAATGGGCACGTGGTCCCTAACGTGGACGCCGCATGCCGAATTGAACGGCCCAATCACCGTCAAGGGTTTCTGAGGTTGGTCGTTCTCGTTGACTTCGGTGACAACATATCTTGCCTTCGGCTTCTTGGTTGGACCTCGCTGTTGTGATTGCATGCTTGGTTGATCGGTCTGAAAGCATGGTACAATCATGAACGGGTCAAAATGTTGGCTTAGCATGATAGTGAAATCGACAATCATTAACGTGATTGATTGTTACCTCCGTGGCCTCATCGTGCTCTGCGGCCTCATAACCACCATCTCCCGCAATCAAATTTGTCATAAATTCTTCCTGATCAAATCCTTCGCCGTCCATCGTTGTTTCTTAGGCTAGAAGAAGGCATCGAAAAGTAACAGCGTGGAAGCCGGGCGAGAACAAATGTTGATTAGACCAACTCCATACTCATGTGCGTAGGGTAGATATATCCTTGACTTATATGTCAATGTACTCCAAATGACAACTAGCTAGGGCTTGTTTTTCTTTATGCGTATTGCTAGTTGTATGATGAAGTATGTGATCCATATAAGAGCAAGCGGCACGAGTTGAGTGGTTCCCTCTTTAGATATTTTTGTCTCACTAATACTCTATGTTAACTCTTGTTTTACAAAATATGAGTTAGGGATTACAGGTAAATGAACAATTAAGTAGTATCAAACCAAGCGTATGTGTAACATGAATACCCCACTATAAAAGACAAGTTTGCTTGGATTAGCCATGACATTATGTAGTTTGTGTTCCATTTATAAAGGAGAACACGTAACAGATGCACCATGCAAAATTGATAGCATCTCTCAATAAACTCAATATCATGTACAATAGAAAACGGAATTGTAGCTTGTGCTTCATTTATAAAATTGATAGCATCCAATCCGTGCTCTATCTCAACAAGCTCTATCTCAACAACTATCAAGTAGCAGAAATGAAAGAACTACCTTATTTGTTTATGCGATTACTATACTAGCAACATAGAATTATTTTTGACTCCACATAACCTATCACAGAGACACAGCATTCATTCAATATCCGTGAACAAGATCACAACCTCCACGGGACGGCGGCGCGGTCGGGCGAGCTACGGGGCAGCGGCGCTGACGGCGAAGCCGAGGGCGGCGCGCCTTGGGCGCCGTCGGCGAAGCTCCGGGGCAGCGCTGATCGGCGAGCTTCCGAGGGCGGCGTCGTCGTCGGAGAAACCTGAGCTCCGGGGCAATGGCCTTGATCGGCGAGCTCGGGAGGTGGCGTCGTCGGAGAAGCGAGCTCGGGGCAGCGGCGTGGTCAGGCGAAACTCCGGGAGAACTGCGTCGTCGGAGAAACGAGCTCCGGGGCAGCGGCGAAGGCGAAACTCCGGGAGGCGGCGTCGTCGGAGAACCTGAGCTCGGGGCAGCGGCCTTGATCGGCGAAACTCCGGGAGGGCGGCGTCGTCGGAGGGGCGAGCTCGGGGCGGCTGTCAGGCGAGCTTCCGGGGCCAGCGTCGTCGGAGGGGGCGGCGGATCGGAAATGGGAATGCATCGGGCGGGAGGAGCACCAAAGTGGGGAAGAAATGGCGGCGGCGAGGTTTATAGGGGCCCCATCGGTCCGGTTGGTTTAACCAACCGGGATTGATATACATATCAAGATCTGGGTTAGATACACCAACGGGATGATCGTTCCACATATGACTCACGAAGGAAAACCTAGGTTGGCTATCAAGCACGGTGGGTGTATCCAACCGTGATCGATTATATCACATCGATCTTGGTTAAATACACCAACTCAGATCGATTAGAATTAAATTCAAAATCTCTTTAGAATAAAATGAAAGAAAAATCAATTATTGCTTCTTTGCTTAATAAAAAGTAATAAATTATACTTATTCGGTTATTCCACACTAAAATGATTTTAAAAAAAAAAGATTAATAGTCATTTATAAATTCCTTTTATAGTTTCTACAATTCAACAATAATATTGAAAATCTATATTTTCTTTAGAATATTAGTTTATGAATTATAAATATAAAAATAAAATGAAGTAATTTTTTCACTCTTATAATTCCAATTCAAATTTTCACCTTGTTACATGCATATCACAAAGCATGGGAACACAAAGAGACTAGATTTAACATGAAAAAGAAAACTAAGCATCCATCGTTGATAGACTATAACTTGTAACAACGGACTATACAACAAGGTTGGACTTATTTGCTAACATACTTTGTTTTACAAGCGATCCTTCATTATGATCGCGGCGTATGTAAGGAGATTGCTCTGTATCATTCAGGGCACTAATGTCTACGCCCACTTTGTGAAAGGAGGCGACTCGTCGAATCGATTATACTCTTCTTCGTCCGTGACGCCCTCAACTCCGACAATCCTTCTTTTACAGAAAGAACCACGTGGCGCCTTGGTTGATCGCCACCGCTAGTATTCTCATTACGATTTATGTTTTGGTAGATTTGTCATCTTGCCTCTTCCTTTTAGTAGGCTTGTCCTTCGCTTGGTTTCTTTGTCCATGTCCATCACATAGAATACCTGTGTCACATCATTAGCAAGCACGAACGGTTCGTCCCTATAGGCCACTTGCTTGAGGTCCACAGTTGTCATACCGTACTCATCGATCTGCACGGCTGCTAGTTTGACCCATTGGCACCAAACAGAGGGACTTTTAAAGGTCCGTACTCGAGCTCCCAGATCTCCTGTATGAAACCATAGTAGGTATCCAGCTTTCTATTTTTGTCCAAGGCATCTATACGGACGCCGCTGTTTTGGTTGGTGCTCTTGCTATCCTGGGCTATCGTGTAAAATGTGTACCCATTTATCTCATACCCTTGGAATGATACGATTGTCGTGGACGGTCCCCGAGCCAAGAGTTTCAACTGTTCATCATCTGTCTGGTTGCCAAATAGCTTGCTTTTGTAACCAACCGCCGAAATGATCCATTTGCTCGACTGCGATCCACTTATTTGACTTCTCTGGGTATTGGGCACGTAGACTCATCTTGTGAGCATACATATACGGAGCCACTACAGTTGCTTGTTTCAATACTGTGAAATGTGCTTGTTTAAATGAAAGTAGATCGCCGCTATAGGATTCTTTTCTCCCTAAAGTCCCTTTTCCTGAGCCTCCCCTCATGGCGTGATACAGAACGCCGATCGGATTCAGATCATCAATGTAATTAACACAAAACTCAATAACCTCCTCTGTGCCAACACCTGCAATGCAAATTTACAGGCGAGACCGGTTACGAACATACTTCTTTAGGATGCCCATGTACCTCTCGAAAGGGAACATATTGTGGAGGAACACGGTCCGAGAATTTCTATCTCTTTAACAATGTGGACCATGAGATGGACCATAATATCAAAAAATGATGGAGGAAAGATCATCTCAAGGCTAACGGACTATTGACCATGTCATCATGCAGATTAGATAACTTATTTGGCTCGATGACCTTCTGCGACACCGCGTTGAAGAACGAAAGCACAACTTTATGATTGTCCTCGCACCCGATCCGTGAATACCTCGCACCGCCACCGGAGCAACTGTGTTATCAACACGTGACAATCATGGGATTTTGTGTGTACAATTTTATTCTCTTTTATGTTTATGAGTCTCCTTATGTTCGAGGAGTATCCAGAAGGGACCTTCACACTGTTCAAGAACTTAATCATATTTTTTCTCTTCCTTGCTCAGAGTGTAGCTAGCGGGGTGGAGGTAATCTTTGTCCTTCTGCTCTCATTTCGGATGTAGGTCGTTCTCGATTCCCAGCAGCTTGTAGGTCCTTTCGTGCTTGAAGTGTATCTTTTGATTTGCCATACATATCTAGGAAGCCTAGCGAGGTTCACGCAGACATTCTTTGTGATATGCATGAAGTCTAGTGAGTGACGGACCTCTAAGTCTTTCCAGTAAGGTAAGTCCCAAAATATTGACTTCTTCTTCCAAATGGCCTTCGTGTGACCTTGTTCTCTCGGGACAGGTTTGCTACTGCACCTTTTCCAAATACTACTTTCAGATCCTTCACCAAAGAAAATACAAGAGCCCCACTGCGATGCAGGGTTTCTTACGTTTCTCTTCTGTCCCATCAAAATTCTCACCCTTCCTCCTTAACGGGTCCTTCGGATGGAGGAATCTGCGGTGGCCCATGTACACAACCTTTCGAAAGTTTTTAGGTACTTGCTGTCCGTTTCCTCTAAGCGGTGGATGCAGGCTTTATATCCTTTGATAGACAGGCCGAAAGGTTGCCAAGTGCAGGCGATCGTTGATGGTTACGAATAGCAATGCACGCCAAAATGAAGTGCTCTCTCTTGTACTCATCCCATACACGTGCACCATCGTTCCACAATGTTAGCAGATCTTCAACCAGCGGTTTGAGGTACACATCGATGTCGTTTCCAGGTTGCTTCGGCCTTCGATAAGCAACGGCATCATAATGTATTTCCGCTTCATACACAACCAAGGAGGAATGTTGTAGATACATAGGGTCACAGGGCAAGGCATCTGGATCGCCGCTCATCTCGCCATACGGGTTCATCCCATCCGTACTCAACCCAAACCTTATGTTCCTTGCATCCTCAAAGAAAGTCCAGGTATGTTCTATTGACTTTCCTCCACCGGGAGCCATCGGCCAGGTGTCTTAGCCTTCCGTCGTCCTTACGGTCTTCTTTGTGCCAGCGCATCATCTCGGGCATGCACTTTGTTCGCAAATAAACGCTTCAACCGGGTATTATAGGGAAATACCACATCGCCTTAGCAGGGGCCTCTTCTTCTTACACCGCCTCTACCTCACCTGGGTCATCATGCCTGGTCTTATACCGAGAAGTTTTGCACACGGACAAGCATCCAAATCCTCGTACTCATTGCGATAAAGGATACAATCGTTACGACATGCATGTATCTTCTGTACCTCCAACCCCAAAGGGCGATAACTTGTTTGGCATCGTCGTAGTTTCGGCAATGTGTTCCCCTCTGGAAGTAACTTTTTCATGAGGCATAACAACTCGTCGAATCCCTTATCGAGACAATCCATTGGTCGCCTTCCATTGCATCATTCTAGTGTAGTACGCAACTTTGTATGGCCTGTTGGCGCTTTGGATACAACAATGTTTTGTGGTCCTCCCATAGGCGCTGAAATTTTCCGTAATGTCTTTCATCGATGTATTCTCCCTCTCCATCAAGCAAAGATCTGGTCTAGGTCATCATTGCCAAACTCCCCAAATGTATCTTCGTTAGAGCCGGTTGGCTGCGTCTAAGATATTGTTCTCCGCCTCTTCTTGTTCACCTTCTTCTTGTATAATCTCTTCTTCACCGTGCTTGGTCCAACAGGTATAATTTGACATGAAACCTCTTGCGAGCAAATGGAAGTGAATGTGACCGAGTTTGACCACTCCTTCTCATTCTTGCGATCTATGCATGGACAACATATGTAACTTTGACGTCGTGTATTCATCTACAAGACGAAGAAAATCTTGCAAACCCTGCAAGAACTCAGGAGCGTCGATCCATGTACATCCATCGCTGGTCCATCTACATTATATTCGATCAAGGTAACTTTTAACTCATTTTTCGATAATGAATTATTGAACATTTCCCAAAATCCAAATCAAGACAACTATATTTTTAAAATGGCTTTATTTCATTAAATATTTTTAAAGGCACTATATTTCATTACATATTTTCCCATAAAATGATTATTTACTCCTAGATTCCTACCCGACAAGTTTCACGACAGCTTTGCTCAAATTTTTAAAACTTTTTTTGAAAACTTTTTCGCAAAATTTTTGAAAAGTTTTCTCTAATATTTAACTCATTTTATATTTTCTATAAAGCCATTTATATTGTTGATATTATTTTTAATTCGCAAATGAATTTAAATTTCTTCTTTTTCCACATAACATGCAACATTCTTAATTTCCCCAACTATACATGCACCATTCTTAATTTCCCCAACTATACATGCACCATTCTTAATCTCACGGCAGATCAAATGATCTTGGTCCGGCAGAGAGTGGGAGGTGGAAGACGTGTATATTGCGACATAGTCGGTTGAAGGCACAAGCTTGCATCGATAGTCTCACATCGCACGGTCGCCACACATACAATTCGAGCTAAATAATAATGCAAGCAAAATATAAACTTACACAAGTTTTTTCAACCTACAAAAAAAATTGGTCAATCATAGTCTAGATTCAAAATTGTGAACAAATTTAACGACATCTTTGCTCAAATTTTGAAAACTTTTGTCAAATGCACTATTCTTAATTTCCCAACTACGTGCAACCAATTTTATGAAAACTTTTCTCAAATGCACCATTTTTAATTTCCCCAACTACGTGCAACCTAATTTGAGCTAGATTGATGGAACTAAAACATAAAATTGAGCTAGATCCAAACCTTAAATGCGAGCTATATTATAATCCAAGCAAATTATAAGCTTACACAATAAGTTTTTGTATCTTACTTCAATTGATCGAGCTTGATTTATACATTTATAATCCTTCAACGATTAATGGAAAAGATCAAATTTTCTTCATAATTTAAGCAAAGAAGAGGCCCCATTTAACACCAAGTGTAGTGAGGAATGATATTACTAACCTTAGGTATGTTGGTTGCGAGTAAAATGACAAAAAAAATCGAATTTTTGGCAGCACCTCCTCCTTCGAGCTCCTTGGCGATGAACTCCTGTTCATCTCTCGCGATCAAATGACTCGGTCTGGCAGAGAGCGGGAGGACGAAGAGTTTAAATTGGTTGGACACTAGTCCCGGTTCAAAGCACAAACCGGTACTAATATCCACCTGCAACCGTAGCTACTAGATAGTACCGGTTCAGAATACAAACCGGTACTGATGTGACTATCAGTACCGGTTGGTACCTTTAACCGGTACTGACGACCCCGAGATAAATGTACACATATGATTTTCATGCATATAATATAAATATTTATAAAGATATTCATCTCGAATCATACTTTCATAATTTTTCTTCCGATTTTCTCCTGATTTTCACTGTCCAATCGAATGTTTCTCGAAGCCATTGTTTTGAACGACAATGCATTGTGCCGTAATTTTTTTCAACGTTTTTTTATGTTTTATAATTTTTTTTAATATTTCAATTTAACGGTAAAGGCGGCGGAGCTTCAAGAAGGGGGAGGTAAAACATTATATATTATATTAATAATTCATTACATAAAACATTACATATCATATTAATAATTCATAATATAAAACATTACATATTATATTAATTAATTACAATATATATAATATCCATAGCGGCGCACGGGTGGTGGGTGGCGCGATCACCCATACCACCACTCGTCGTCGCTGCCGGGGCCGCTGCCGCCGAGTCGCCGTCAGCGGGCGGTCGTCGCTGCCGCTGCCGTGGATGACGTCTTCATCATCGTCATCCTCGTCCGACGACGTCGCGCTCCTCGAGCGAACCCAACCCTCCTCCTCCTCCTCCTCCTCCTCATGGTCCTCCTCCTCCTCCTCATCCTCCTCCTCCTCCCGCTCCTCCTCGTCCTTCTCCCGAGGTGGTGATGATGGTGCGCCAGAGGGAGAAGAAGGAGAAGCTGCCATAGTTAAAAAATGGGCTTACTACTGATCATCAGTACGTCTCCCTTTACAGTCGCTGACGGTTTTATAGGAGGCTGGATCGGAAAACAAGAATCCGGATGAACACGAATTAAGAGTTTCATCGTAAAGGCGCGCGGGGGATTGATCGGCGCGGGAGATGAAGCGCATTAGTACCGGTCAAATACAACAACCGGTGCTGATGCTCCATATCGATCTGCGGTTGGTTACACCAACCCGTGCTAAAGCGACAGAGCCGAGGAGGCTGCTTATCTTGGTTGGTTTAACCAACCGATCGATAACTTTCGAACTATCGAGTACGGTTGGTTACATCAACCGGTGCTAAGAACCATCCACGGCTCTGTCTTTGCTTAAATGCGGGTTGGTGTAACCAACCGTCTTGATGTGAGAGCATCGGCACCGCTGGTAGTTACAACCAGATCGATGATCCCCGGACCTGTAGACCGTTGAACCGGGACTGATGTAAATGTTAGTCCCGGTTCATGCATAACCGGTACTATTGGGCCGGTATGGAAGGCCGGATCTGTAGTAGTGATCCAATCAGAGATATTTATCGAATTATATCAATAAGTAAAGAGTTTCATAAACAAGTCACACACTTGTTGATCAAAACAATGATATACATTCATTGGACCAATAATCATATTATTATTCATAAACATAGTCATGTTACAATTATCTATATGATTGCCTTAAGGGCATAACACTAACCATTAAAATGTACTAGAATATGCCAAAGAGATGCTTGCAAACACGCTTTAAAAATGATACCCACAAATGCACGAACCACCTTACTAGCTTATTGAAAAAATAACAGTAGTAGCATGATCATCACACTTGTATTTACGTGCTATCGGAATAGAAGTGGTGCAAATCGACTTGTTCCAGAAAACCAAGCCTGTGCGTACTAAAGTCCTGTTTGGCATAGTTCTAGATCTCAGCTCCACCTCAGAGCTGAAACTTATAGGCTAAAATAAAGTAAAGTAAATTTATATTTTATTCTACAATGTAAACAAGATGACCCATCTAAACACTTTAATATACCTATAGCTCCAACTCCACAGATTTGATAGAGATAGAAATAGCTAGCTCCAGATCTGCCAAACACCCCCTAACAAAGACCAGTCGCTTCAGGTTTCTAACTACGGTGCATGGATATATAGCAGATGGCTCATACGATGATGTTGTTTGTTAGTTTCCACCTCCACATCACATATGATTCTGATACACCTAATTAAGTGCTAAACTTCATTGAATTTCATTCAGTGAACCCCTCCATCTGCAAAAACCGGCAGTAGATCCTTTATCTTCAGATGCATTACAGCCTGTGTGAAGATGAACCGCATGATGTTTTCAATCACATACTCATATTTTTTACCCAGGGGAAACACGGTCATATATAGCTGAGATTTGACACATTTTTATATATAATTAGTGCAACCTCCATGAAAAGGAAACGGCAGAACATTATCAATAGGAAAAAGTCTATTTTTAATCCTCGACTATCGCCGGGTCCACTTTTCATCCTCAAACTATAAAACCATTTGATTCAGGACCTCCAACTATTGAAACCAAGCAACCGACCCTTGAGCCATACCGCCATGGTTTTTGTGTGACATAGGTGACATGTTTGTGCACGCTGGCAAGCGACGCCCCGTCAGCACCCAATATAACTCCGGTGACTCTCCGTCTCTCTCTCTCTCTCTCTCTCTCTCTCTCTCTCTCTCTCGCCCTCCACCTCACTTTTGTTCCCCAATTTCACGCGGGAGGGTGGGAACCGAAGCTAGTAGTGGTGAAACCCTAGAGGGTAGCCGCAGCAATTAGATTGGGGTGAATAGGAGAACCGGTGTTGCTAGGCAAATTCCGATGGCAATCTCTGGAGAATCAAAATTACTTCTATTACGGTGTTTAATATGTTCAAAATTGAAATAAGACCATTTCGACCGAAAAAAGTTAACGAGGCTTGACTCGATAGTAGATCGTTAGATCAAACTTGAAACAACCACTTAAATGGTAAATACAATGATTTAAGGACAAACTAAGGCTAGAAGTTCTACCATTAGTTAAAAGGAAGAGAAAAGCAACACAGATCCACAGGCTCAAAAGAGTTTACGATGTACAACACATGTTTCAGAGGACACACCGAGGAGGGAAACACCAGATAGCCCCAACTGCACAACCGCATACACACCAAGATAGTGAATAACACAACAAACCACTACCTGCTACTACAACAAGCTACACCAATTTTTTTCAGGTACAAATTAGCCGACACATATCACATTCATGCACCACATGTATATGCACGCGTGCATGTCTCCTACACACGCTAAAAAAATTAATCAGAGGCATGAGCTATCCTACTTAATGCGTACGCGTGTACCCATTTTTAAATGGTAAGCACCGGTGTCGAACCTAGGGTTTGAACGCTGGTGGGCAAGGAGTTCAACGATTACTGCTGTCAACTGGCGCTCAGTCCTCAGCTACACCAAATTAGGAGACTCTGAAGGAGAAAAATGCCTAAGAAATTGAAGGGGAACAAGTGGGCTACTCTAGCATAAATTCAAAATTTTCTTCAGTGTAACCAAGGGACCACTACAGGTTATAGATCACGGAATTATCACTAGACGCATAGACCCGTAGCAGAAGTAGAGTCGATGTAGTGCGGTGGTGTAGTTGTAGTCGTACTAGCCTTGCGCCTGCTCCACAACTTTTCGTGACCGTCGCAGGTTTGCTGATCGTTCTAGCGTTGAAGCCTTGCAGCAACGCCTCCAAAGTATCCACACATACGGGATAGAAACACCACGTACCAGAGTGCTAGTGCCGTCGACCAAGACAAACCTGGTTATTGTACACAGAGCAAGTGAAATGCAACTTAACATTTTTTTTGTACAAGAACAACTCATGGGCCATGGCTCTTAAAAAATAATGGCATACCGATATCATCATACGATAGCAAATTTGTTTTCTTCGTCGCTCAACATACAGGCAACTAATTAAGCAAGGAATGTAGCATCGTGGTTTGATCATTGCAACGAGAACACAAGAGCAAAAACTCCGCAGCACATCGCCAGATGCCAAGCATCGGCATCATCGGGAACATCTATTATTGTTTTTACCAAAAGAAAAATCTTACAAGTAATCCACACTTCGTTTCTTCCACCATTCGCATTGGACCACATGGAACAACAGCTAGCATCGGAGTAGCCCACTACTACTCCTCCAACATTATTCGCTGCAAGAACACAAAGAGCAGTGCATGATGACGCTATAAAACGCTGGAATATATCCATGGAGGCCGAAGGAGCCACTCCAGAGCAGCATCCTAGCTAGGTTTGCAACCAGGGACTCAGGGAGCATCCGAAGAAGAAGAAGAAGAAGAAGAAGAAGAAGAAGAAGAAGAAGAAGAAGAAGAAGAAGAAGAAGAAGAAGAAAGGATGTGCAACAAGGTGCAGTGCGACCGATGCGGCAAGTTCACCTGGAACGGCTGTGGCAAGCATGTCGCATCCGTCTACGACAGTATCGAGAAGGGGAAGCACTGCGCCTGCAAGGCGTGGCCCGGCGTCGACGACACGAAGGTGGAAGGATCCACTTCGACGGCGAAGGAAGGTTGGGTGTCTCGCCTGAGCTTAATTGTCAGGTCTCTTGCGTCTCGAGCTCTCAGCTCCATCGATCTCGCTGAACTGATCCTTGTGGCTGGTTTGCAGGTGAAGCAAAGGCTTGAGTTCGATCGTGCGCAAGGACCATCGCTGGTATTGCCGCTGGTGCATGCACAAGCCACTATTGTGGCTGAGTTTGCACTTTCGAGTTTTAAATAATGTTCGACTCGGCTGTCGGTTGTACTGGTTTCTGGCTTCTTAATGGAACCGTAGTTTCAATAATTCAATGGAATGTTCTGGTGTTAATTGAAATGGTTAATTGCTTCCCTGAAGATTCCAATCAGGTCTGATGAGAGGTCCAAGGAGAGCTGGAAAATTTCAGCATACTCTTTGATCAAGGATTATAAGATATAGCCATCGGTACTGTTTCATCGATTTCTCTTTTCATCGGATGCCTTTTGTAGTAGTTCCTTAATGCTCCCAAGTTGTCACATTTTATGCTAGACCATGATAAGCAATCTATCGAGAGACATGTTTATATCTCACCTTACCATTAATTTTTCTGAATATTAGAAATATGTAAGAAACGAAGAAAACAACTGAAAACACAATTTCCAAAGGATAGTAACGTACCAACACAGACAGCAGTGAGACCTTCTATCCCTGATGCCTTGATAGGAACTAGGACGTAAGCGCGACGGACGTAAGCGCGTGAACGAAAAATGATTTTATATTTTTTCGGAGAAAAAATAGATCTAGACGTATTTTTAAAATTTTTGTAGGCTCGCGAAAGCTTAGAAACCTCGTTAGGGAAAAAGTACGCAGCACATGCCGAACGTGTGAACGGAAAATGATTTTGCGTTTTTTCCGGAGAAAAAACAGATCTAGATGTATTTTTAAATGTGCATGCCGCGCGCGTGAACGAAAAATAACTCTGCGTTTTTTTTCCCAGAGAAAAAGTAGACATAGACGTATTTTCCTATTTTTTGGAGGCTCGAGAAACCTTAGAGACCGAGCCGGGCAAAAAAAATACGATTTTGTGTTTTTTTCGGAGAAAAAAATAGATCTAGACGTATTTTTAAATGCGCACGCCGCGCGCGTGAATGAAAAATAACTCGCATTTTTTTCCAGAGAAAAAGTAGACCTAGACGTATTTTTCCAAATTTTTGGAGGCTAGAAAAACCTTAGAGACCGAGCCAGAAAAAAAGTACACATCTTTCTGTTGACGAAAATATTTTTTTTGGAGAAAACGGCCGAGAAACCTTAGAGATCGAGCCAAAAAAAAAGTACACATCTTTCTGTTGACGAAAATATTTTTTTCAGAGAAAACGGGGAAATGACCTAGATGTAAAAACCGGGGACCTGTTTGTTATAGTTTTGGACCCCACCACTACCCGAAAAAGTAGAAAAGGGCTTGCTCATGATTTGCATTTAATGGGAGGCTCTTTCCGTAAAGTAGCGAATGGGGGACCTAAGCGCAATCCGGAAAAACTTTTCTTGCCCTCACAAAAAATCGCAAAAGACCTCTGCGTAAATTAAAAGGACCTATCCGTGATTTATAGAACTGGAGGTTTTTTTTGGAAATAGTGAAGAGAGAAAGGGAGAGGTGACGTGGGGGCCTTCTCCAGCCGACGTTTCTCCCGATTGTAATATAGTTAATATGCGGACTGAAGGGCATGGATGATCACTGTGGCGATCGTGCAATTGGTCAAGGAAACAACATAAACCACTATCGTTACACTGAGATAATTATATGAATATCGACATACTAACTAATCAAAACATTGAGTGCACCCGATGTTTTATCAATTAGTACACCATGATTAGAATGTTGCAGCAGAACAATAATTAGTGACTGAATATAAATATATTACAAACCAAGCCACGCAAGGCTATATGTCTAATACAATAATTATACATCAAATCCAAATACAACAAAAATATAATACAGAGATACTAACTACACCAAAAGACTGACGAAGCCGATGCACGCCTACTCATCCCTTCTATCCCTCTTGGTAAAACTCAACCGCCTCGTCAAACCAACCTGACACTTGAGCACTGGAGCTAGTTTCTAAAAAAAGGAGGTTTAGCAAGAGTGAGTACAAAAGGACTCATCAAGCATTATCTTAACTATTATAAGAATGAGTTGGTGGTGATGGTGAGCCTGCCAGGTTATTCTTGGGCCAGAACAGTAGGGGCCCAAGGCTAGTAGGTGAGTCACTGTAACCATCACGCCAGCCCTTCACGTTTTTTTGTTCAGTGATTCTTCAGTAACGGGTCTCAAATAAGTGATAGCTCAAGTTTTTAATTCTCGTTTTTTTGTTTTTAAGAGTTTAGAACTTGTGGTGTCATCATCTATTTAGGATCCGTTGCAACTCACGGGCACTTTACTAGTTAGCAAAATGCAACAGATGAGTTTTCTCTCAATCCAACCAAAGTCTACATGATGATTACCTTCCCTCAAAATACAATTTTACAGAAATTAGGTTTTCTTTAAAGGTTGTTTATTTTAATTTTGAAGTAGCTACTATCACCCGTATAAGAGACAGATTTAGCTTCCGTAGCCTCTAATCTAGGAGACAAGCATGAATTCATGATTTTAACCCTGCATAGGTTCGTACCACTATCAATAGTGACCCCATCATGTGAGGCCCCAAAATGTTTATCACTAGTCCAGTATTTGATCTCCAACTCTGGTAGCCAACGGGTAGTGGTGTCCTCGATCGTTCCCCACTACCATCAGCGTACCAGTTGTACCATGCTACCACAACAGCATTGATACTCCCCTAGGCTTTAAATATAACGCCTGATCAACCGCAGCTGATTTGTGTTCATCACTGGGACTCCCCGCATACCCAACTTCACACTCCTACTTAACTACTTAACCATCAATATGGAGATCATAATGCCTTTATAGGACAATCTTTTCTGATCGATTTCACACACTATGATTGGTACTGTAATACGGCTCATTACCCGAGTGTTAGTTGTTCATCCTTACATCATAACATATGTAGAGGATCCTATTGGCTATTCCCATCTCATCAACGCCCTCTACCCACCATACTACCTAAAACATTTCCCGAAGGAAGCGCGCACGGAGAGGCATGCCACGTCGCCTCCCACGCTCTCTCTCCTCTTTTTGCGGAAAAAACCGTCCGGTCCTTTAAATTACGTATAGGTCCTTTTAATTTACGCTGAGGTCCTTTGCGATATCCTGTGAGAGCAAAAAAAATTTCCACGGTTCGCGTTTAGGTCCCTCGTTCGCCGTTGTACAGAAAGAGCCTCCTGTTAAATACGAATCGCGAACGAGTCCTTTAGTGCTTTTTCAAAATAGCGAACAGGTCCAAAATCATAACAAATATGTCCCTGCGCTTTACGTTTAGGTCCTTTCTCCGTTTTGCCCGGAAAAATATTTTTGTGGTCCGTTTTTTCTCCGGAGCATGGAAAATACGCTTTACGTTTAGGTCCTTTCTCTGTTTTGCCCGGAAAAAAATATTTTTGTGATCCGTTTTTTCTCCGGAGCATGGAAAATATGTTTTCGTTTGCCGTTTTTCCTAAAAAAAAAAAACCGTTTTTCGTCCGTCGTTTCTCCGTTTTTATTTGGGAAAAAAACGAAGATTCATTTTTCGTTCATTCTTGCTCCGTGTTTCTATATTATTCGCAAACGCTAACTTACGCTGCGTGCCGCCGCGTGCCCATTTCTAGTATTAAACATACACCAACTAATCCATTCACTAATGAACCAATCAAATACCAAATCCAATTACCAATCCATCCATCCTTTTCTCAATCCATACTATTCATCTACATCTAATTTAAGATTTTGTTTGCAATATAAATTTTTTCTGTGATGTAATTAATGAAAGCATTAAAAAACATTTAATAAAACATGGTCAAAAGGGATATTGCTTGAATTCTAGTAAATATAATCATCCTCGCTCGGATTCCGCCTTGAAAGCTTGTAGCCCTGAAGACATATACCAGCATGCACCGACGACGATGTGCACAGTACAGCACAAACAAGCTCGGTTTTCCCACCGACAAGTGACAAACGGGTGCTAGCTAGTTTCCGTTTGGTTTTCGATCAAATGGCTCAAAACATACGTGTAGTCTCAGTCAGGGTTTCAAAAGCCGACGATAATCGCGCGTATCGCGCCGACACGATAGGCTAAACCGACAGGAAAATCGGTGGATTTGAAATTCAAGTTTAAAAATATTGTAAAATTTAAAAAAATTTATCCAAAATATCTCCAAAAATAGTATTAACAATGTTATGACATGTAAAATTAAATTTAGTTGAAATTACGAATTTTTTGACACATATTTTCAGCCAAAACCGAATGAAGTAAAAAGAAAAAGGAAAAAAATGAGAAAAACTCATGCCTTGTCTTTGTGGGCCTCAAGGCCCATCGGCTGCTCTGACCCACGAAAGTGGATGGAGCTTTATAACCATTTACGGAGGCTTCCGACAAAGAAAAATGCAATTATTGAGCTCCACTCAACTGCTCTTGCGATCCCTCGGCTCGGCGGATCAAGCAGCGGAGTCAAGGAAATCGAGCTCGAGAGCGAAAATCGGCGATGAAGCCGATAATCGACAACCTCGAGAGAAAATCGCGGCGGCGTGACGAGGCCTCGTAGCGATTTTCCAGGATTTTGGCGATAATCGAGGTATGAGCAGCGATAATCGACGATTTTTGTTAGATTTTCGTTGAAGCTAGTTCAGTATATTTGTTCTACCCTTGAACATGTTAAAATCATGTATTATATTTGTATTATATTACTTGACAGTATGTATGCTAATAGGATGGAGAACTTACCATTTCGGACACAATAGGATGGAGAACTTACCCTTGAACATGTTAAATTCATGTATTATATTTGTATTATATTACTTGACAGTATGTATGCTAATAGGATGGAGAACTTACCATTTTTTTTATACTTGGATTAAATCGCAAATATTTGGTATGTGTTATCGAAGATCATAGCGGATAAGCATATAAGCGGCTTGAGAATGGTGTTGTCGGTATGTATCGTACATATCGGTTTCAAAAGAGCAAAATGGATATATATACCACTGAAGAAAGTACTTGAATCACATGGTATATGAAGTTTGAGAAAGCGCATGGAACACGAGATCGGATATGCGTTAATGCAACAAAACACAGATCCGCTTTTTTCTGGAGAGGCTTATTTGTTCGACTTTGACAAGATTATGTGAAAATTATAGGCAACATTATACATCTACAAGAATTTACCCAACTCTCCAAATTAATTTTTATATTTATATAAATCAAGCTCTGAAAACCTCTTTTTAAAAAAAAAAAATCGATGTTTTGTGAAATTTTACTCACTTGTATACCATGATAATATAAAGTGAGGACAATATTTTGTGTGTAAACACACAAGTCTTTAAGAAACACTGACATATATTCTAGGTTTTGTTCTTTTCAAAAGAAGAAAATTATGTTAGTTATGGATATTAACTTCAATTTACTCCCTAAACTTTTTGGATCTACCTCTATATCCTATAACTCAAATGCATTTACTTCAAATTTTCTTATATTACTTTAGTTTAGTCAAGTTAGATCAATAACTCAAATAAATACTTGTTAACTTACCCTTGAACATGTTAAAATCATGTATTATATTTGTATTATATTACTTGACAGTATGTATGCTAATGGGATGGAGAACTTACCATTTTGGGCACAATACTATATTTGTATGGAGAACTTAGTGTAATACTTTGATTTGGTAGAAGACTCAGAACTATGAATTGTGTGAATGAGTAACATAGAAAATGATCTTATTTAGGGTTAGGGTTAATGTTGTTAATGCTTATGGTTAGTGTGATCATGAGGGTATTATGCATATCAATTAAGCAGTAGCTACAATTTCATCTTTGTTGATTACTTGTTGTGCATTAGCGGATGTCGAGACCAAGGGGCGTAGTGTGGGAGCAGCGATAAGATCGGCTGGATTTCGATGCAGGTACTGTCACAAAGAGAAGAAAGGAGGCGGTGCAACCAGACTTAAGCAGCACTTGGCAGGGCGCGGTAGGAATGTTGTCCATTGCAATCAAATTCCTAAGGATGTTCGCGAGTACTTTGGTAGCGACCTAGGCAGGAGTGAAGGATAAGAGGAAAGGAAAGATAGAGGAGAGGCTTAGAAAGGAAGCGGTGCGGCTTCCCGCCAGGAGAAGTGCATATTCAGAGTACGGGTGATCTTGACGAGGAGGACCAAGCTGCGACATGCCATGGCTGCCTCGAGCGGAGCGGGAATTTGTCAATCGGGCGGTGGCGGTATGAGCAGTGGAGGTAGTGGGACCTCTGGAGGGGCTAGAGGAAGTGGCGGTGTGTTGTCGAGGATGTTGCGAAGTTCGGCGCAAAGGGAAAGACCGGTGTGGGGGATTACAACATTAGTGCGGCTCGTGGCCTGTGCAAACAAGGATTGACATCGGACAATGGTCACAAAAGGGAGGAATGCGAGGCGGGCGATTGGCTCGGCTTAGGCGAAATTCTTCCACACAATTTGGTATCGCGTGGAGGAAGCGGACAATCCGTACTTTGTTAGTCTTTGTGAGGAAACTCAAAATGGGGTAAGTGAGCTTTCGATTGTGTCCATTTGTCTTGCGGAGTAATTGCTTACATTTTCATTCGTTGTTTTCATTTGTAGGCGAGGGTGTTCCATCTCAGTGGGAGAGATATAGGCGGGAAGTATTTAGGCGATATGAATCGGACATACGGGACAAGATGGAGAAGTTCAAGAAGGAATGGCCTACGTATGGCGTAACAATAATGTGCGATTCTTGGGTGGGCCAACACGCATGAGCATTATAAACTTTATGATATATTGCAATGGCACTATGTTCTTCCATAAGTCCGTTGATGTAACGGGCCAAACTCAAGATGCCTCCTACTTACGCCAAGGTACTTACTTTCATTGTTGCTCTTCTAGATCTGTTGTGACTTGTAAGTATGCATCGTGTAATGCAAGAGATCATTTTGTTTGTCGATGCAGAAATTGCCTCGATCGTTGATGAGGTTGGTCAGAAGAATGTTGTGCAGATTGTCACGGATAATGGTTCTAACTATAAGAAGGCATGCAAACTCATCACAAGGAGCACTCTAACATCGTGTGGCAACCTTGTGTAGCCCACACGATTAATTTGATGCTTAAGCAGATTGGAGAGTTTCGACCATGCCTCTGTCATTGAGAGTGCAAGGAAAATCATCGATGGCTATATAACCATGCGAAGTTGCATGCTATGATGAAGAAACATATCGAGGCGAGTTGGTCAAGTGGAATGCTACGGCGCTTGGAACAAACTATATGTTTTGGATAGCTTCCTTCGTCGCAAGGACAAGTTCTTGCAATGGATGGCCTCGGAGGAATTTCTATCATCGCGCTTCATTGATACCGTCGAGGGGAGGTCTGTATACTCTAATCTATCGAGTTTGGACTGGTGGGATAACCTTCGGTTGGTTGTTGCCTCCGTGGAACCATTGTATGCATTCTTGCGTTTATTGATCAAGGCAGGGTGCCTACGTTGGCGAGTACTATTACGGTACAACATCATGCGGCAGGAATATGATAGCTTATTCCACGATGCTCCCCAAACATTCAACAAGTACATAGCCGTCGTGGACCGAAGAATGGCTGACTTAATGTAAGTATATATTACCAGCATTAATGTAAGATACTGCAAACCCTGGTCTCAGTACAACGGATTACAACCTCTTCATTTACATCACACCATGATATTGTACATTAATGCAAGATACTTACATTAATGCTGGTAATATATACTTACATTAAGTCAGCCATTCTTCGGTCCATGACGGCTATGTACTTGTTGAATGTTTGGGGAGCATCGTGGAATAAGCTATCATATTCCTGCCGCATGATGTTGTACCGTAATAGTACCTCGCTCAACGTAGGCACCCTGTCTTGATCAGCGAAACGCAAGAATGCATACAATGGTTCCACGGAGGCAACAACCAACCGAAGGTTATCCCACCAGTCCAAACTCGATAGATTAGAGTATACAGACCTCCCCTCGACGGTATCAATGAAGCGCGATGATAGAAATTCCTCCGAGGCCATCCATTGCAAGAACTTATCCTTGCGACGAAGGAAGCTATCCAAAAACATATAGTTTGTTCCGAAGCGCGTAGCATTCCACTTGACCAACTCGCCCCCGATATGTTTCTTCATCATAGCATGCAACTTCGCATGGTTATATAGCCATCGACAGATTTTCCTTGCACTTTCAATGACAGAGGCATGGTCAGGAAACTCTCCAATCTGCTTAAGCATCAAATTAATCGTGTGGGCTACACAAGGTTGCCACACGATGTTGGAGTGCTCCCTTGTGATGAGTTTGCATGCCTTCTTATAGTTAGAACCATTATCCGTGACAATCTGCACAACATTCTTGGACCAACCTCATCAACGATCGAGGCAATTTCCTGCATCGACAAACAAAATGATCTCTTGCATTACACGATGCATACTTACAAGTCACAACAGATCTAGAAGAGCAACAATGAAAGTAAGTACCTTGCGTAAGTAGGAGGCATCTTGAGTTTGGCCCGTTACATCAACGGACTTATGGAAGAACATAGTGCCATTGCAATATATCATAAAGTTTATAATGCTCATGCGTGTTGGCCCAGTCCAAGAATCGCACATTATTGTTACGCCATACGTAGGCCATTCCTTCTTGAACTTCTCCATCTTGTCCCGTATGTCTGATTCGTTATCGTCTAAATACTTCCCGTCTATATCTCTCCCACTCGGAGATGGAACACCCTCGCCTACAAATGAAAACAACGAATGAAAATGTAAGCAATTACTCCGCGCACAAATGGACACAATCGAAAGCTCACTTACCCCATTTTTGAGTTTCCCTCACAGCACTAACAAAGTACGGATTGTCTGCTTTCCTCCACGCGATACCAGCTGTGTGGAAGAATTTCGCCCAAGCTGAGCCAATCGCCTGCCTCGCATTCTTCCCCTTTTGTGACCATTGTCCAGTGTCAATCCTTGTTTGCACAGGGCCACGAGCCGTACCAATGTTGTAATCCCCACGTAGGTCTTTCCTTTGCGCCGAACCGCAACATCCTCGACAACACACCGCCACTTCCTCTAGCCCCTCCAGAGGTCCCACTACCTCCACCGTGCTCATACCGCCACCTGCCCGATTGACAAATTCTCCGCCACTCGAGGCAGCCATGGCATGTCGCAGCTTGGTCCTCCTCGTCAAGATCACCCGTGTACTCTGAATATGCACTTCTCCTTGGCGGGGAAGCTGCAGCTGCTTCCTTTCTAAGCCTCTCCTCTATCTTTCCTTTCCTCTTATCCTTCACCCTGTCTAGGTCGCGCTGAAAGTACTCGCGAACATCCTTAGGAATTTGATTGCAATGGACAACATTCCTACCGCGCCCTGCCAAGTGCTGCTTAAGTCTGGTTGCACCGCCTCCTTTCTTCTCTTTGTGACAGTACCTGCATCGAAATCCAGTCCCGATCTTATCGCCGTGCTCCCACACTACGTCCCCTTGGTCTGACATCTGCTAATGCAGAACAACAAGTAATCAACAAAGATGAAATTGTAGCTACTGCTTAATTGATATGCATAATACCCTCATGATCACACTAACCATAAGCATTAACAACATTAACCCTAACCCTAAATAAGATCATTTTCTATGTTACTCATTCACACAATTCATAGTTCTGAGTCTTCTACCGGCAACATTTTATATCAAACACTAAATCAAAGTATTACACTAAGTTCTCCATACAAATATAGTATTGTGCCCAAAATGGTAAGTTCTCCATCCTATTAGCATACATACTGTCAAGTAATATAATACAAATATAATACATGATTTTAACATGTTCAAGGGTAAGTTAACAAGTATTTATTTGAGTTATTGATCTAACTTGACTAAACTAAAGTAATATAAGAAAATTTGAAGTAAATGCATTTGAGTTATAGGATATAGAGGTAGATCCAAAAAGTTTAGGGAGTAAATTGAAGTTAATATCCATAACTAACATAATTTTCTTCTTTTGAAAAGAACAAAACCTAGAATATATGTCAGTGTTTCTTAAAGACTTGTGTGTTTACACACAAAATATTGTCCTCACTTTATATTATCATGGTATACAAGTGAGTAAAATTTCACAAAACATCGATTTTTTTTTAAAAAAAGAGGTTTTCAGGAGCTTGATTTATATAAATATAAAAATTAATTTGGAGAGTTGGGTAAATTCTTGTAGATGTATAATGTTGCCTATAATTTTCACATAATCTTGTCAAAGTCGAACAAATAAGCCTCTCCAGGAAAAAAAACGGATACGGTGTTTTGTTGCATTAACGTACATCTGATCTCGTGTTCCATGTGCTTTCTCAAACTTCATATACCATGTGATTCCGAAGTACTTTCTTCGCGGTGGTATATATATCCATTTTGCTCTTTTTGAAACCGATATGTACGATACATACTGACAACACCATTCTGAAGCCGCTATATGCTTATCCGCTATGATCTTCGATAACACATACCAAATATTTGCGACCTAATCCAAGTATAAAAATGGTAAGTTCTCCATCCTATTAGCATACATCTGTCAAGTAATATAATACAAATATAATACATGAATTTAACATGTTCAAGGGTAAGTTCTCCATCCTATTGTGTCCAAAATGGTAAGTTCTCCATCCTATTAGCATACATCTTGTCAAGTAATATAATACAAATATAATACATGATTTTAACATGTTCAAGGGTAGAACAAATATCTTGAACTAGCTTCAACGAAAATCTAACAAAAATCGCCGATTATCATTGCTCATACCTCGATTATCGCCCAAAATCTGGGAAAATCGCTACGGAGGCCCGTCACGCCGCTCGGCGATTTTCTCTGAGGTTGTCGACATCGAAGCTTCATCGCCGATTTTCGCTCTCGAGCTCGATTTCCTTGACTCCGTTGCTTGGATCTGGCCGAGCCGGGAGGGATCGCAAGAGCAAAGTTGAGTGGAGCTCAATAATTGCATTTTCTTGTCGGAAGCCTCCGAAATGGTTATAAAGCTCCATCCACTTTCGTGGGCCGTAGCAGCTGATGGGCCTTGAGGCCCACAAACAAGGCTGATAGTTTTTCTCATTTTTTTCCTTTTTCTTTTTACTTCATTCGGTTTTGGCTGAAAATATGTGTCAAAAAATTCGTAATTTCAACTAAATTTAATCTTACATGTCATAACATTGTTAATACTATTTTTGGAGATATTTTGGATAAATTTTTTCAAATTTTACAAAATTTTTAAACTTGAATTTCAAATCCACCGATTTTCCTGTCGGTTTAGCCTATCGTGTCGGCGCGATACGCGCGATTATCACGATAATCGCGCGATTATCACGATAATCGCGCGATTATCGTCGGCTTTTGAAACCCTGGCGGTTGGTGGCGCCATTTATATATTATTGATTATAAAGCAACAGTTGGTGGCAGTGGTGAGTTCTACCCACGTCATTAATTGCTCTGCTTAATTGCCCTACTTAATTGCCCTACGCAAAAAACGAAGCGTTGCTTTAATTAGCCAGCTTTCGCAAGAAACGAAGCGTTAAAGATAAATGTTTGATCTTGTGAAATAATTTTTTAATTTTTTAATCTTTATTTTTCGTTATTAATTTTGTTTTTCGTAGCAATGCACGGGCATGTAACTAGTATATTATTGAATGCCAAATGCATTTCCTACCACCGTAGGAGCATTGCCCTCTGTTTCTTTTCTTTTCTTTCTTTGTATAGACGTATTTTGCTTGAGCATGAGGATTACCGAGCGTTTTTTTATAACACGTATTTTGTTTGAATGTGAGGATTCAACGGTGTATGAAACCAAAGGAATGGTAGAAGAAAACGATCGTAGTGTCTATGATGTTAATATCTTGAGAATAAGAAAGAAGATAGTTATGTATGTTTACTCGTAAATATTAAAAGGATGAAAGATTATAATAAGGACATAGGATAGATTAAAAACTACATACATATCTTATAATATGAAACAATATACCAGAAATTTTCGATCTTATTCTGAAAACGGAGGTAGCACTATACTTGCATTGCATTGGATTTTCCAAGCTTTCAGTTTTTAAAACGTGAGAAATCAAGATACATTTTTTGTTGTTGCACAGACATGGAGTAGAGTATCTTCTCGGTTTTTTTCTTTCGGCGAACACAAAACCAGCATATGTTCTCCAAGTTTTGCTTTTTGGTTGGGCCGAAATGGGCCCAACGCTGTAATCGGGGCGGGCCTCCTCTCTAACTGAGCCGAAAATATCTCTGTAAATAATCCAGTGGGCTTAGCGATAAGCTGCTCGTGCACCTTCTTGCCGCGCCCGCCCGCCAGCGCCCTCGGCCTCCTCCGCCGCCGCCGCCGCCGGCGGCGGAGCTCTGAGCCTCTGACCGATGCTTTCGCCTCCACCAAGGTGGTGGTGACCTGCACCGCCTCTTCGCCATCGATTTCGCACGTCCAACTCCAACAGCAGCGTATCCGCCCTGCTGTGCTACGATTGCCATCTCGTGGTAACCTAGCTCCTCCCTCCGGTACTACTACAATACCGCGAGTCTGTAGAAGTGCTTGCGAATTGCGATGGTCAGCACTGAACTGTTCATAAGGGAAAAAAAGACGTATTTTTTTAGGCAATATCTGCAAATTGTTAGTTCCACCCTATTATATTTCAGGCCTGTAATGACTGATTAGTAGCAGTTGTTACATCTTATTGTTACGAGACTTTTTACCGTTCTTATTCTTATGAGGTACCAAAATTTTCATCTAGTATCAAGAGTTATACAAAATGTAAAGGGTGGAGGTGCTAACTTTTGCTACTAGCTCAATGTAAATTTTGGTACCTCTAAGCCTAAGGATGGTGAAGAGGCTCTATTATTATAGATGTGGTCCATTGGCCATGCCCATTTCTTCAAGAAACGTATACTCATCATCAGCATTCCTGCTTTCTACCTGTAGAAAATATGGAGTAGATGCAGAGTATGTGCGCTTGCCTTGCTCGGTGATGTGCTTCTTGTTGTTGCTGCTTGTAGTTATAGGTGTGCTTGGCATGAGCCGGTCTCCTCGTAGATGCCATAGCCCATAAGTTATTACAATGTTATGCTCGTCAGCATTCCTACAATGTCTTCAGGAAGCTTGTACCTGAGCCTCTTCTACTGTAACTCTGAAATCTGGATATATTATTGGTGGTCTTGCAAAGAAGTAGGTAGGAGCGATCTGCTCTTGCCTGGGGGTGATTAGTGAGTTCATGATTGAGCTGGAAATATTCTGGACTTAGAGTCGACCGGAGTGAGTCTTCCACCACGCATGGTTGAGGATAGTAGTTTGGGGGAGAAAAGCAAGGATTAATTTTGATTTTTAGAGGCATCATGTTGTTTTTCATCATGGACACCTTGGTCTGACCCAATATACTTTGAATAGTACTATTTACTATTTTAGTTTAGTAATTATCTAGTACTGAAAATGACTTTCAGTTCTCTATTTGCCTTTGAAATCTCTGCCAAATATAGACTACAGAGTTCTGTCTTGATTATGAGGAACAAATGTGAAATGAAACATGAGAAATTGCTGCTCTGTCCCAAGAGTCAAGGCAGCACACTGTTTCATGTGAAATCGGTTTGAAGAAAAGTATATGGAAGACAATATGCTTTGACATCACACAAACTATCAGATCACTTGGCACAGTTGGTGATTCAATCCTTTTCCTTTCATTTTGTAAGGTAGTTTTGCCATATTCTTGTTTCTCCTCCACCTAGTCGCATATGTGCCAAGAATGAGAACTTCTCAGCTTCATCTGCATCAGCCGCTACATGTGCAGCGCACCCTGTATTCTGACTCAACATGGAATCTGCACCATTATAGTGTGTGTGCTGCACTCATCAGAGCTCGGAAGTCTGCAGGACTCTATTCTCCTTAATCTTGGTTCCTTACAAAAAAGGTCTCTGCTTGGCCAGTGGCCTCTTGCTTTTGAGAAAGATCTAAGAATCAGGATAAAGCAGCGATATCAGTGTCCCTAGTAGCTATATCTCTGCCTCGCAATGTTCTTTATGCTCCATAATTTCATCTCCTTGCATCATTACATGGCCTTACTCTTTTCGTCCTTTTGACATACTGGCAGATGAGGAGACGATTCTTCTCCCAGAACCAATTCCTTCCTTAATGTTTATCCAAGAGCACCATGAACAGTCCGACATAAAGTTCAACATGACACTTGATTCAGGGAAATACGAGATGCTTAAAGGTGCGTTTGGTTGCCTGTACCAAGTGGTACATGTATGAGATGGTTCAAGAAAAAAAAAATCATCCATGCGTTTGGTTGCTTGAATGGAACCATCCCATTCAATTCCATCCCATGAACCAATCACACCCTAGAGTTTCCATCAGAAAGATAAAAACAAAGCTGGCGTAGCATTTCAGATAGTTTTAGATTGAAAAGTTCAGAATACGGTTATTCAGCTTCTGCACTGGAATCCTTGTTACAATAGCATTACTATCTGGCAACAGATTTCTTCATGTAGCTGAATTTCATTTTGCAATTTTGTTTTTATAATAACAGATTTCTGCGCTCTTATCCTCTCTGCTCTTGCCATCATCAAGACAAGAATAGCAGGTGATGGTTAAAACTGAGGGGGGTGTTTCTGAACCTGTTGAGAGGGAAAAGGTGTGCAATAAGTAGGATTAGCAATTAAGAGAAGAATCGGAATAAGTTGGTGTTGGAGGACAAGGAGGAACAAATGCCCGCACCAGCGCACACTGAGAGATGCCGTGTGTTTTTGTCAGTGACAAACCGTCGCTGTAACTGGAAATTGCGGTTGCAGGTGTACTACTCTACTGACCACTCAGAAGGCCTAGCTATGTCCTATACCAAAATCAAGTAATCAACCCTGTATTCCAGGCAATATTTTTTAGGATCCATTTGGAACACTGGAATTTTGTTCTCTATTCTTGCGGGAGACCGCTTTCAAGATGCCCATCTTGGTGTACAAACATGTCGAGCCGATCGCGTAGTCTCTCTCTCTCTCTCTCTCTCTCTCTCTTTCTATATATATATATATATATATATATATATATATATCTACTATATAAAGTGAGAGTTTCTTTTCACGTCACATTAATTGCTCTGCTTAATTGCCCTACGCAAGAAACGAAGCGATGCATTAATTGCCCTACGCAAGAAACGAAGCGTTGCTTTAATTAGCCAGCTTTTGCAAGAAACGAAGCGTTAAAGATAGATGTTTGATCTTATGAAATAGTATTTTTTTTATTTTTTAATCTTTATTTTTCTTTATCAATTTTGTTCTTCGTAGCAACGCACGGGCATATAACTAGTATATATATATATATATATATATATATATATATATATATATATATATGAAAATGGTTGCATACTCTTGGGAGTATGTACTCCCACTCTCAATATACTGTATAAATGATGTTATTATACTTCTTTACCCTTTTGAGTATACTCTAATACTAATTATAAGATACTCCAAAGTGAGTTTCACGAAAAATTTCATCAAAACTCACACTTTATAGCATAGTTTGTTTATATACTCTTTTTGTACATGAAAAATGGTATATAGCAAGAAATAAATGGCTCCGATGAATTTTTTCCAACAACGTCGCATTGTTGTATCTTAGAATTATTATTGGGGTATACTGAAAGTGATAAAAGAGTATAACACATTTGTTTAAGTGGTATACTGGATGTGGGATGCATTACTCTCAAGTCTGAAAAAAACTTTATATATATATATATATATATGTATATATATATATATATATATATATATATATATATATATATATATATATGAAAATGGTTCCATACAGGAGTACGTATTTCACTCTCGATACCGCTTAAATGATATTGTTATACCTCTTTATCCTTTTTAGTATACTCTAATACTGATTATAAGATACTCCAAAGTGAGTTCTACGAAAAATTTCATCAAAGTCCACCCTTTATAGCATAATTTGTTTATATACTCTTTTTACATATGAAAAAGAGTATATAGCTAAAAAATAAAGGGCTCTGGTTAATTTTTTTTTCAACAATGTCGCATTGTAGTATCTTAGAATTATTATTAGAGTATACTGAAAGTGATAAAGGAGTATATCGTATTCGTTTAAGTGGTATACTGGAGGTGGGAGTACATACTCCCAAGAGTACGAAAAAGGCTTCTTATATATATATATATATAGAGAGAGAGAGAGGATTGTTAGTGTACTATCGATAGTACATATCTTTCGTGCTATAGCGCTGTGTTTGCAAAATTCGAAGACGAAGTTGTTGATCCAAACCGTGCATTATGTTCATCTCATTGAAATCTCACTACCCACCAAATTTTATATTTTTTGAATTTTTTCTCCTATTTTTCAAAACCAGCTTGATTGGACGCCCCACAACTAATTAGATCGTGGATTTTGAAAAATACAAAATAAATAGGAGAAAAAATTCAAAAAATATAAAATTTGGTGGGTAGTGAGATTTCAATGAGATGAACATAATGCACGGTTTGGATTAACAATTTCGTTTTCGAATTTTGCAAACACAACGCTATAGCACGGAGGATCTGTACTATCGATAGTACACTAGCAATCCTCTCTCTCTCTCTCTCTATATATATATAATCTTATAATTAGTATATAAGTATATCTAAAATGATAAAAAAGTATTTCAAGTTCGTTTGGATGGTATTTCAGAGATAGGAGTAATTATTCCCAGGAGTAAAAAGTACTTCGCGAGCCCAACCTCCAATATCTAGAAAATTTTACGGGAAACAGTATAATTCCTCTAGAACCCCTACCAAAACGCTCCATTCCAAACAACGCATTCATGGCACATCTTTTTTTTTTGCAAAAAATTAATTATATAATATGCATATTAGCTATATATATTGATAATAGAACCAAATCATCATATATATTCATTTATCATCTAAGTTTAGCCTATTTTCATTCTCCCGTAACTCCCCTCCTCAACTGGCGAGCCTACCCCATTAGCGAAAGCCCACTCCTCTCATTTTTCTCAACCAAGCAAAGTACATTGCACAACACAATCAACCATAGCCAAAATTTATCATTTTTTTCTATCATGCTCTCTGTCTATCTGTCTCTCACTTGGCCTCGGGGGTGTCGACTGGCGACGTAGTTTGACAAGCATGTGGTGGTGGAAAGATTGGGTCTGAGGTGACAGCCGGGCTATCGACCAAGCAACAGCCGCAACACCATGGGCAACACCGCTGTAGCAGCCAGTCAAGGCCACCGACCATATGTATTATGTAAATTGGAAGGCTTTGTGTGATTGACCTGAAAAGACATGGAAGACAACTACGGTTACAGCCACCACATCAAAACCAATACTTATAGAAAGCAAATTTGTTTTCGATAATTAATTTTGTGAAAGAACCAACTTAGTATAATGAATGATCAATATTATTTTCTACAAGTTAGTGATAAGCCATAATATCTCACTTTCAAGTTATGGAGTCTTGCCACCTATTTTTTATTTTTTTCTTAATTATTTTAAAATTTTCTAATTTATTGTGACATATTTGCTCTAATATGAACAATTTGTATTTTATTTTTATTATTGTGAACATTAAACTTTTATATTAAATAATTTTTTTATTTCGTACACCATATGAAAATTCCGGTATCCACCTGATCTCGTAAACTTATTTAACCATACACGATCATACATTATTTCCATCTCCAAATTAGAACAACCCCAAACATCTAAATAAAAAAAAATAGTAGAATATATTCTATTCCCACGATAACCTTCCTCAATATAAACCTTTCCCTCTTCCTGTGTTGCCTCAAGCACACAAACACTCAAAAACACACACACACAAAATAGTACCACCTCGGAATTCGGAAGGCGGGTGGCCATGAGGTATGGCGAGATGGTGCACTTCAGCCACCCGCAGCATCGCCTCCGGCTTGAGCACCTGGACACGCCGTTCCGGTGCGACGGCTGCCGCGAGGTGGGCATCGGCGCTCGCTTCCGGTGCCCGGTCCCGGGCTGCGACCACGACCTGCACCGCCAGTGTGCGCTCCCGCTCTCGCCGCCGCCTCCGCCGCTCTGCCACCCCTTCTACCCCAAGTGCACCTTCCACTTCCTCGCGCGCGTCCCCAGCCTCAACGGCTCCCGCTACTGCAACGCTTGTGGCCGCGGTGTCGCCGGCTTCTTCTACCATTGCCGCGCCTGCGGCTTCGACCTGCACCCCTGCTGCGCCACGCTCCCGCACGCCCTCGATGCGGCCGGCGGTGGTGTGCGGCTGTACCTGCACCCCAAGGCCACCTCTGCGTGCCACCGCTGCGGCCACCGAGGCCGGAGCTGGACGTATCGGAGCCATTGCGAGAGCTACAGCCTCCACGTCGCCTGCGTCATGGACATGCTCGAGGAGAGCTGGCATAGCGTCGGGCGCCACAAGGGCGGAGTGAACGGTGGTGGCGGCAGAGGAGTCAACGTCGGGAGTGTGTACGATGGCGCGTTAGTGGCGGGGAGCGGCGGGTACAGGGTGCCGGTGATAAGGGGTGCGGCGAAGAGCAGCCACACGAGCAGGAGTGGGTCGTACTGGGGGAGGAAGGGCAAGGTGAAGCGTTGCTGCGAGATCGCCGGGCTCGCCGTGCAGGTGGTCATCTCGGCGGTGCTCGGCGACCCCACCGCTCTCATCGCAGGCGTCATTGGCTCGCTCATAGCACGGTGACCTCCCGCGATCGCCGCCGCAGCCAGCCGCTTGCGCTGGTGGAGCAGAAGCATGACGTGGAACATGTAAATTAATCACTTCGTGTACGTAATCACACCTACGTGGCAATGTGCCAGCTGCTGAATGTCCCCACGTGTCAGTGAGGGATTTTGCTTGCATCGGAGGACCGTCCGATCACATCGGCCGGTCCAGATCGATCAGAACATAGTGGTAGAGGGGCGCTTTGTCAAAGAAACCCTCTTTTACTAGTGTCTGTGCTGAAAATATATTTTCTAACTAAATAATCAAATCATACAACGTATTTTAAAAAATAAAATCTTACTCATTGAGTTACCAGCCAAAGGAGAACGAGTATGGTCAGAAAGAGAGAAATACAGTTGATTTCTTTTTTATCTTACAACTTATATATTAACATACTGTTTTTCTCAGAAAAGAATAGAGAAAGGATGGACCATCACCATCAACGTGTATTTATATATCAGCAAAGAACCCCCGGTTTTCCGGTCACTTACTTGTAGTGGGCCGCCTTTTGGGCCCTGCATCGACGGCGCCCACCAGGCCCATCTAGAACATGCCTAGTAGCCTAAAATTTTTGTCCGAATCGGAGACAGACCCCGATCAACACAGGGAGAGCAGAGAGGGGTCCCGGAGCCGCCGTCGCCGGGGAAGCCACAGCTACCGCCCCGGCGCCGTCTCGAGCACCTGGATTTGCGGCCTCTGCCTTCGCCGGCCGTCGTCCGCCGCCACTAGCCCGCCGTCTGGAACCCGCCCTTGCCCGTTGGTGCTGTGAGTTCGTCGGCTCTGAGCGCCCTCTTGTGCTCTTCCTCTTCCTCTTCTACGGTTGCGGTCTGCGGTAGTTTGTTATTCAGATCACCGAATTGGCCATGCACGCACATGTGTTGGGTTAAATTTACTGAAAAATAAATCTAGCGATTGTTGTTAGGTTCAATGAAGTATTCCCAGATTATTATTGGTCACTAAAAAAACTGAATTCGTTTTGCAAACTGATTCATGGCGATTTGGAATGTGTACATCGAGTTGGAAGATGCATGTTAGTCTGAACTATTCTCACATGGATCATGGATGCAAATGACACTGACAGATGCGGATTTAGTTGTTAGTACTTTGTTATTGGTGCTACCGTGCTAGTAAAATTGCTAAGTGGTGTGGTGACTATTGTAGACTTAATAAACAATGCGGCGGAATTAATTACGAGGTGATGTATTGATTGTCGGTTGACAATGTAAGGTGGTCTGGAAAACAAAGCTCATTAAGAATACGGAAATTCACTGATAGGAAGAGCTAGCAAACTGCAGAAAGTATCGCTGCATTAACCCCTTTATTTCTCGCTGCATAGGCCCTGTTTGTTTCGGCTTTTTCATCGGCTTAAAAGCCAAAAAACCTAAGCCGAAACAAACGACTGGCTTTTAAGCCGGGCTTTAAAAAAGCCAAAAACCCATGTATAACTATAAGCCAAAAGCCAGACAAGAGGAGCTTTTTTGGGCTTTTTTGAATGAAATAACTCTTTGCCACTAAAAGTCTCCAAAATTACTCACCAAATGCCATCATATATAAATTGAGAATTCATCCATCATCTCATTTAGGGTATTTTAGACTTTTCATATATAAGTTGTACCATCTAACCAATTAATAAGCCAGGATACCAAACAACATGTCTTGACTTAAAAGCAGACGGCTTAAAAGCTCATTAAGCCAAAAAGCTAGCTTTAAGTCAAAAGCCAAAAAGCCTAAGCCGAAACAAACAGGGCCATAGTACACTGATAGATGATGCCGGTTTCAGTATTCACATTTCTTGGGTTCATGTTGAACTCTTTTTAATTATTGTTGAAGTGAACCGTTGTTTCTTGATTCAAATTCAGGCTTGGCCTTGAATGTACATATGGATCTTGCTCCTTTCAAGCTGGATATCGATGAGCTACTAGCTGATTATGCCACCGTAAGTTTGTCCCTTATCCAATTTCTCTTGGTGCCATGTCCATGTTGAATAACCTTTTTGCATTTCGTATTGTTAGGAAAATTACACAGCATTCAATGATTTCAAGAGAATGTGGATGGTAAAGAAATTTTCATATATATATGAAGGCAAACCTAAGACAAACTCGGGTGTTTTCATGCAGTCCCTATTTTTGCATTGTATTGGTAGGCTATGGTTTCCTGGAAACTGGCACTGTACCCACATGTAATCCTTTGTGTAGTCGGTACTGAACTAGTTCCCCTTTCTTTTGTATGTAGGCCATATGACTTCTCAAAGTTTTCTACCTCAAAGATTGGCTGGGCTTTACTGCCTTTACTGTCTTTATGAGTGCCAACCGTACAAGCCACATTTCAAAATTTATCTGTCTCTTGGTAAGTTATATATTTTTGAGTCATTAATTTGAGGCTTGCTGGAAAATGAAGATTAATGCGCAATATGTGATTGCAACAGAGGAGTCCAAGAGACTCAAAGACTTTGTTGTTGAGGCTAAGCAAATTGGTGTGGCTTTTGTACCAGCACTTGTCAAAAGGATGCTGGACAAAGGCATGTTTTTGTTTGGGTTCATCAATCTCCTTGGTGACCATGGGGCTAAGCAGGTTGATGAATTAACTGCATTCCAGAATAAACGAGTGAAATTTGCCTGTGACAAGTAAGTGTGATCTTCTTCTCTACCACCTGTCTGATCGTTGCCATTAGTGTTTATGTTTTCTTTTGCATTGCAGTATTCTGTTTTGTGCATTCTATTTTCTTATGCAAACAATAACACTTAAATTATTGCTTGCTCATATTCTGATTGTTGGTTTTATGTTGCAGGTTGTTCGCGAAAACTCAAATAGAGAGTTATATGCACATGGACATGGTAAGTTTAGTCTGTCTACATATATCACTGCTTCTATTTCCTTTCATAGCCTCCTCTCTCTCTCTCTCTCTCACACACACACACACACACACGCACACACGCACACACGCACTCCAGGGCATAGTATAAAAATGTTATCATTTACTTTATCGTTACCCTGCCTATCCCCGCTTGTTTTGTCAATGCTATTGGTCGACGCAGCCCTCTGGTCTTTCCAGTTTTAAAGTTTGAATAAATAATCACTATGCTATGTTGCGTTGGCAAGATATCAACATAAAAACAAGCTTAGCATGGCAATCCTTTTATTTTATAGACATACTACTCATATTCACTTCTGTTACTGACACATTGATCTGCGTCTAGGGTGCGGAGTTTGAACTTGATAACATCAAGAAATTGTCGACGGACTACGCTAAAGCCAAGGAATTGGCCTTGGCAGGTTCTCATCTACTGTCAGCATCTTTTTTTATATTTTTTTCAACTTATATGAGTGCTACCTGGAAATTTTATTAACATTACCACTGTTTTTGACCCTACCACTATCTTTTTTACCTTGACAGAGGCAAGCCAAACTGTTGATGTTGAAGATGCTAACCACATCCTTCAGAATGACAAACTCTTGGGTGACAAGGTAGAGGAAATTGTCAAAGAATGGGATGCCCAGAAGGAAGAGTTCCATGAGAAAACAGGTGTATCTCGTCGTAATGAACTAGCGGTGGTTGACAACGATGAATCAGGAGTATTTCATGATGAAAACGAGGGCTTTGATGAGATAACGCAGCTGCTGCTGGAATGAAGAGCATCTACCTGGGACCTGAATTACTGAAGGACCGCTTATATTCCTGCTCATGGCATTGTGCTGTGACATGAAACTGTTCGTTGGCTTACTAAAATGGAAATTGCTGAGGAATACTCACGTGTTCCTTCACCTTAGATATACTCGAATTTCCATCCCTCCAATTTATTTCGAGATTCATGCTCCGGCTTCAACTATAGTGATATCAACGGCTTTCTGATGACCATTCTGACAAGTTAGGGTTTGGATTCATCTGATTTAGGTTTTGGGTTCATCGAGACCCTATATTTAAAGGGAAGAAGGGGGCAAGGTAGACTAGCGGTGGCGGCGGGGCGGTGATGTGGCGGTGGCACTGCCGAAGCCGCAGGTTGGAGGAGGGTGGTGGAGGTTGGTGGGGGTGCCGAGGATGGAGTGATTTGAAGCCTCTGGAGATAAGGAAGGCGGGCGGCAAGAAGGTATGCTGTGGTTATAGTTTTTAAGCTTGAACCAAGAATTAAGTTAGCAGAACAAATTGAATTGTGCCCTTGGCACACCTTTCTGCACTCCTAATTTAGTAGGAGCAGTGTAATTAAATTCATCACAGATTGCCGTGTTCACTACTTACTATCCACAAAATTGACCATGAAAATTTGCAATGAGAACATCGCAGAAACTAATGTTGTGTGTGGGAGATAGAGGAGTGCATGAATGGTTCTCCACTTCTTCAAGCATTCATAACTTGCACAATATCAAAAGGTTGGCTGTTGCATAAATTGTAAAATTTTCACTTGTCGAATATAACTTCATAGGATTGTTTTCTCAACCTTGTATGACATGATTATGAAGCAGATCTTAATATATTTGATGATTATTATATTTTTCATTTATGATCTATAACTAGTTTTGTTTCATGAAAGGTGTTACCTTTTATGTTTGGTACGATGTCAAAAGCACTGTTGTTACCTTTATAGATTTTATCCCTGTCTATACCTCAATTCTACGATTTGTCTGTGGTATCACTGGGCATTGTAACAAGGTAAACCAAACCTTATTGGTAAGGACTTTGTTAAATAGAATGAACCATGACTTATGGTTCACTCCCATGTCATTTCTGTTAATTTTACATTTTTTAAGAAACAAATTGGAGCAGAAAGTGATGACAACGGTTGACAGTAAGGAGCATATGCTTGTGAGCATCTAAACACGTTAGCTGCAATTGTTATTCCTTATAATTTTCAGACCTGTAAAATTAAATTTATCATCTATTGTACTTCCCTTTTTTTTTAAAAAAAAAACTGTCACATAGCAAAGGTCTAAGAGCATCTCCAAGAGGGGCCCTAAATATGGCCATAACTTGAATTATAGAGCTTTTAGGGAAAAAGATCTACTCCAGCAAGGACCCTAAATTGTTAAAATTTATCAAATTGATTTAGGGCCCATGTGAGAGTAGCTATATTTAGCAACTCTGTGATTGAGCCCTATCTTCATTGAGTTTTAGGGCCTAATTGCTGGAGTGAATATTTCATTGGAGCCCTAAATCTAATTAGTTGGGGTCCTAAATTAAAATTTAAGGCTCATTTTTAAGGCCCTCTCTTAGAGATACTCTAAGTGTTTGTTTCTGAAAGATCTGGAATTTAATTCCAAATCAGCATGGATTACAAATTAGTTTTTTTAATTGCTTCATTTTTAGGTATGATGCTACTTTTGCAAATTGCATGTGTTTTAGCCCGGTTACTTGATCACTTTTTTGTTTTTTTGTTTTTTTGTTTTGTTTTGTAAAATGCTGTAAATAAATAAAAATAATGTAAACAAAATGATCCATCAAAATGGCGATGACCCTCTTCTTCCGCCGTCTCCACCGCTCTTCCCCTCCAAACCCCCGAAAACCCTAAACCCCTCGAAACCCACGCCCCGCGCCATGCGGACCCTCGCGAAACCCCGGCCGCCCAAAGGCCTCCTCCCCCTCGCCGTCTTCGTCCAGTCCATGGCGTACGTGGACGTGAGGATGCGGTGGAAGAAGGACGCGTCCTTCGACGCCGTCCCCGTGCTCTGGCACGCGCGCGACCTCCGCCCGCTCGCCTCCCTCGCGCGCCTCCTTTCCCCGTCCCCGACCCCTATCTCCGCGGTCTCCAAGCTCCGCCGCTCGCTCGAGATCCCCGACCGCCGGGTCGCCTCCTTCCTTCGCCGCTTCCCCGCCGTCTTCGTCGAGTCCGTCGGGCCGGAGCACAACCACCCCTGGTTCCGCATCTCCGGTTCCGCCGCCGCTCTCCTGCGGGAGGAGCGGGACACCTTCGCCTCCCGCCGTGCTGATATTACCTCACGCCTGCGCCGCCTCCTCCTCATGTCCCCGCGCCGCCGCCTCCCGCTCCTCATCGCTCAGGGCATGCTCTGGCACCTCGGCCTCCCGGAGGACTACTTCAAGTACCCGCGCTACGACATTGCGCAAGATGGATTCCGGGTCCTAACATCTGGAGATGGCATTTGTCACGAGGATGAGGACGATGGTAAGGAGCTGGGGCTCATTGATGATATGAAAGTTCAAGAAGTGCCGCTGTCAGTGCTCCAAATGGATGCCCTGAGGAGGTTTGGGTCGGCCGAGGAGGTGCCCATCCCACTCTTCCAGTCAAAGGGTCTTCGACTGAAGCAGAAGATTGAGATCTGGCTGGAGGGGTTCCAGAAGCTGCCTTATGTCTCTCCGTATGAGGACTTCAGCCGCATTGATCGGAATAGTGATATTTCAGAGAAACGGGTGGTTGGGGTGCTCCATGAGCTGCTTAGTCTGTTTGTGACATGCTCTGCTGAGAGGCGGCGGTTACTTTGCCTGAGGCAGCACCTCGGGCTGCCACAGAAGTTCCATCGTGTGTTTGAGCGGCACCCACATGTGTTCTATTTGTTGTTGAAGGAGAAGACGTGCTTTGTTGTCCTCAAAGAGGCATACATGGCTGGGGGAGACACGGCAATTCATGAGCACCCCATGCTTGAGGTGCGGAGGAAGTATGCCGAGTTGATGGAGCAGTCACGGGAGATCATGAGGTGCCGACGGAGTGGAAAGCCTGTTGAATTGGAGCCCGAGGATTATGTGGAGAGTGATGATTCTAATGAGGGTGCAAATTCTGCTGCAATCTTGTGATAGAAAATTATAGTTTTGACTGATCAGATAAACGAGGGCATGTGCAATATGATTTTTGTGACAAGAATGAGGGGGTTGTGAATTTACCACTTATGATTTGCATAGAAATACAGGAGCATGTACAAACAGGTTGCCGAATATGACAAATTTAAGTTGCATCCTTATATTATCCTTCTTGTCACTGTTCACTTTAATATATTGTTGAAATGCCTCAATGACGTAAATTCATATAGTTTTGTGACAGATTTACCATTTATTGTGTTCACCTAGATCAATTGACTCGTACTAGAAGTAAGTTAACAATGCACTTCAGAGTTAGCTGTAATTTCAAATGGTTCGTGACTATTTCAAATTTAAGTTGCATCCTTGTGTTACCCTCCTTATCATTGTTCACTTATCTTGGAACTGTTAAAAAATGCTTCGAAACCGAACTTCAAAGGGGTAAAAGAAAACATATTTGCTTATACAGTGGAATCAGTTATTGGATGATAGCAGTTTCTGCTTGTAAGACTTAGTTTAGGTGTGTGGTTCAATGTTGTGTTTCAGGGTAAGGCAATTACTAAAGCTACTTGTCATATGTAATAAAACATTGTCATTATTTTTCTAGGAAGTAGTTAACGAACGGCCAAGTAACTGAAAACAGTTTGTTGAACATTTTTTTTTTCTGAAATGCTGCACTGTCTTAAACAAGTGTAAATTACTAAATTTGTTTTGTAGTTACTTCTTACATATAAAGTTACTAAGAGTGTCTGCTTTAAAATAGCTATGATTGGCTGAGTAGGACTCAAAATTCACTGGCTGTTAAATCAGAGTAATATCTCAGTACAGGTTTTGCTCCTAGTAGTACGTAATTTGTCTGACCAATAGTCGCAATGGCTCTGTACCCCCATGCTGCCTTGCACACAAACAAGTTAGCAAGGCCGTCCAATACATGATTGGACCTTTCTGACATAACTGTCCCAGTGGAGTGTGTATGTACCTGTCACATATCTCCATGGAAGAGATTCTCTTGTGTAAAATGTTTTACTTGTAGCATAGATAGGGGTGTTAAATCTTAATCTTTTCGCTAGAAAGTGAAGATGACACCAGAAGAACTCTCCCATGAGGCCATGACCCCTGGAAGCTAGATATATGTGAAATGGTTGTTGCCACCAACGCATGCTCAGCTTGATGATTTGGCCATTCGGTATTCTCGGCTGCACAATCACAAGGACTCGGTGAACAGGGTCTGTCCCAATCCGGATTGCAGGATGGATAACCCTGCTCTTTGAAATGTCTTCGTTGATGTATATCCCATCCAATGCTTGAATCCAAAGTGTGGAAATGAGGTGAGATTTTGAATGTACCATGCCTATTTTCCTTACATGAAAGTTTATTCTCTATAGATTATAATAGTGATACCATTGTAAAATTATTTTTGCAGATAAAGTTCACCCAGGACTTCAAACTGACAGATCTTATTTTGAATGAAATTGATATTGATTTCCCAGCGTACCATCAGCATACCAATGGTAAGTTTTTTCCTTAGAAAAAAAGGAGGAAAGTGCATGGTAGGTAGCTTGGACAGGTGTGTCATTCACTCAAAAAGATTATATGTTTCGTAATTTGCATTGTCTAATGTTTTCCAATAATAGGATATTGTACAGCATATGCTTTGGTTGCCGGAATGCATGTTAAAGGGATGAAATCAGCCGTGTTATACAAAGCAAGTGATTCACAATCTGATGAGATGCGCCCAAATTGACGGGTTCTCTTTTCTCTGTGGTATTGGGAGTTATGACAATGAAGATACTTCAGACATCCAGGTATAACTTAGTGGATAGCTTCGAATGTTGGTTTTTAGTTTTTGGCAAACTAATGTTTGTTTTTCTTTCTCTCTTTTTTGTAGCCAATTAAGATCGTTTGGAAGCTTCTTGTTCCATCTAATGATGCAAGTGGAGAATTGGCTTTACTGTGACAAGGTTGAGTAGTGGGACAGCAGATTTGACTATTTCCTTTATATGTTTGAGAATTTGCTATTTGAAGTACCATATTTCTCTGTGTTAATTATGGTGACCCCTATCTAGTCTTTTAGGATTTAGAAATGTGTGCTAGACGAATCTTAATAGGATTAGGGGGCTAAGGGGTCTATATAAACCTATGGGGTGGTCATGAAGAACCCAAATAACCAAGAAGTCACAAACCAACTCATCCAAACCTATGGGGTGGTCATTGTTCTGTATCAGAGTTATGACAAGTTAAAATTTCTCTCTTTCTAATAGAACTGATCACATTGAAAAGATAGATGTGTATATCTGGTGCTCATGTTCATTCAGATAGCGCTCATGTTTTTTCAGATAGCCTTATTTTAATCATGGTTTGTGCAGGCTGCTTTGTTGACTGTTGCCGATAATTCTTGCAGCTTCTAGGTCGTTCTGGTCTTACTTTATTGTTTGCCATCTACGAGGTACCTGTAATGTGTTGCTTTTCTTCTGCGAGTATCTGGATACCGCCACGAGATTCCACTGGGGTTTGGAACTTCGAATGCAATAGTTGAGCTCTTGAGCTAGGGGAGATGGCTCGATTCTTCTTCAGTGTCCACTGCAAGGGATATGGATATATAGCTTGCAGTTGAATTGCATTATGACCAGACATTGAGTCAAAAGATTGTTATAGGGCTTATTTTGCTGCCAACCTAAACCTATTAATTAATGTGGTTGCTCTGGCCTGTACGAGGGTCATGTTTGAGCCTTATGGTATTGGATCCTAGAAACTATTTGCATTTGTGGTTCGTGTAGTATTGTAATGTATGCAGGTTATTATGACCTCCAGTTACTTTGTAAGCAATATATTTTTCTCTTATGGTTCTGGCTTTTACTTGATAGTTGTGTGTGTTCACTGCTAATATGTGATTTGACAGAAGAGAGTGTGATCAGTACATGCAGGCAACAAAGTTTTATCATCGATGTGCCTTTGAATGGTTCCTGCTCAACGGTTGTAAGTGCTATTTAGTTGTATGGTTGTGAGCTCTTTTGGTACCAACCAAAACGTCGAACAATGGTTGGTTTTACTATTTCACTGTTATGCTACCACATTGCTGTTGAGAGGTGCCATTCATTTTGGTCTTGAGAGCTTCTCTTTTTACTGCGTTGGTGCTAGATTACCTCATTAATTACTATCGGTGTTTTTATTTGCACAGGCATGGTAAGTCAAGGCCATGCGTCATTTGTGAACCTATAGAGAGCACATGCAAATAAGGGTAAGCATTTCGTTCTGTTTGCATGCCGGTGTTCAGCATTGCAGCCATGGATCATTGCCTGTTTGGGGATTTACATTCCTGAAATTTGCTATGGCCGACGTGCTACTCATGGGTGTGCGACGTACGTTTCATGTCCCTGTTACGATATCTGTTCCCAATTCATCAACATTGAAACCATACATAGCGAAAATTAGTTGAACAACGGCAAAAATTTTTTTTTTGCTAAATGGTACTAAGGTGTTTTTTTTTGTTTGTGAATACTAATTTGAGTATTGGATGTTGCTTTTGTGATCTCTTTGTGATTTGTTGTAGCTACGTGCCAAACAGTAAAAGATTAGAGGGCTTCAAGGAGTTACCCCATAAAGTCGTCTCAATGGAGACCAAAGAACACAACGGGGATGTCAGGCAAGCACTGTATATTGGATTTTTTTTTTTACAGATCAATGGGAAAAATCCCCCTTACAAAGTTTGGGCGAGGGCTATTTAAAGCCCTCCTACCCAGGGACAATTACATTGATACCCTTATCTGTTACATATATTCATAAGGGCTTGACAGTACTTTCCCCCTGTCGAAGGCTAGCCCGTAGGGGTTATGATGGCCCCCTAACGTAGGTATGCTCCCTACCGTTGTATGTCATCTGCACCCCCTTTGATTTACCTCTTCGGTGGAATGTTCAGAGGCCTCGATGTTATACCCTTGTGCTCCCCCATCTTCTGCGTGCAACCGAAGGGTGGAGCGTCCCTACCGAAGATCTCTTGGCGACTTCTTTTGCTTGATGGCTCTGTCCTCCTCGAGGTGAGGGGGTCCGTCGAGGCAAGTTGGCCTACTGGCCCTCCATCAGGTCATCAAGGGCGATGGCCTCTCCCGACAACAGTAGCCCCTCGTGGGCGAGTGCTTGCCCCGCCTATACGAACCCGCACCTCTTCTTCCGGAGGGGAAGGCGGCCATCCCCTTCGGCCTGGCGGTTGGGTCAAGCCTGCATAGGAAAACTTAGCGAAGAGCTGTTTATTGGTTAGTTTGAAGATTATACTCGCAGCAGCCGGATGCTCTTTGCACGTAAGGGATGTGCAAAGTTTTTCTTTTTTTTTCAAGGGCATTTCGCTTCCAGCTATAGCCCAACTCGAGGGTAGTTAATGCGCTTGCTAACGTGTCGGCGATTGTGTGGCTCCAAATTCGTCCGTTGGTGTTCCCGAGGAGTCACGGGCACTATATAAAAGGGTTGGGGCACAATGCGTTTTTCACTTTGGTTTGTGTTTTTTTCGCGTAGGGCCCCTCGGCAACTTATTTTGTTGTGTTAGGGCCCATACTGTGATCGTTTGTTGCCGAAGAAAGGAGCTAGTGAGGCAAGATGACCAAGAAGGGGCACTCCATAGTTGACAGTGGCTCGGATGTGGAAGGCCGCCTACCCAGTATGGACGTTGTCCGGGCGCTGGAGGGGGGCACTGCATCAAGGACTCATCAGGACGAAACTATTATTTTTGGGGCATATTTTGATGCTGGCCTTCACATCCCTTCACCCTCACTACTTGCGGAGGTCTTATGCATATACGGGGTGAAGCTAGTGCAGTTAACACCCAACTTGATTACACGCCTTAGTGTGTTCAAGTGGGCGATACGCTCGCTCGAGGTGGTGGGCACCGGTCGTCTCCTTGCATTTTTGCACGACACGTGGAGGCAACCGAAGAAGAAGAAGGGGACCGACCAGGTGATCAACTTTGCGAGCGTCAACTTCTAGGTGAAGCTGTCCCGCCAACAATACATGCCATCACCTGCGTCGAAGAACCTATGGGAGATGGACTGTGTGAAGATGTGATTCTACTACAAGTCCCTGAGCTCCAACGGCTTGCAATCTCATGGGGGCCTATCGAGATGACCGCGTCTCCAGAGGTCATTTTGACTGGTGTCGAAGATGCAAGGCTAAGTCTTTTGCGAGGGCTGACAGTGAGGATGAGCATGCGGGACCTCATTGAGGAGTTCTGCATGCTTTGACTCTGGCCGCTGTCTGCAGAGTGGGAGCTCTAGCTTGGGGACCCCGTGGACGATCTCCACAGTCCACACTATCTCGTCCGGTGGATGCAAAAGTGAGGTTTGTCTTTGTTTCTGGTGGAGACTTACTCTTTACCATTGGTGGCTTCACAAATATAGCAATATTGTCGGTTGAGGATGCAGCGAAGGTGGCATAGTAGTTCCTAGGGCCTTACACCTCTGAAGATCATAGGTGAAGGGGGAGTGTGATGCACGGGTGGCGCATGAACCGAGTCTTGTCTGGCTTGGGCGTCGACGTGCCGAAGCGGGAGGAGCTAGACGAGGAGCGACGATGGAAGCGCCCTCGTGACAACGCCACTGGGGCCATTGCAGTGGTCCCATCCGAGCTATGGTGTCTATGGAGCCAGCACCTTCCCATCCTCGAGTGTGTGCCAGCTCCGAGGGCTTCTCGATGGACGATGGCCCCTCATCAAATACACCCTCTCACGGTGCCGGGGTTTCATCCAATCCTTGGCTCCTATTGGGTGGCGCACTGGTGGGGTGAAAGGGCTTCGTGGAGGGCGTGGAGCTGGAGGACTTCGTCATGGTGGGGATGCAATCGATGTTCTCAGCCAGCAGTGAATCATTGAGCTATCGTGTTCTAGGCGGTGGCCGGGATGAGATCCCTCCTACCCCCGAGTAGGGGGCATGAGCAAGTTGGTCTAATTTGGTGCGCCTTATGCTAACTAGGCGAGGAGTCCTAACGTCTATTTTTCGTAGGGATGGAAGGACTTGGCGCAACATTCCAGTGGATGATGCCGGGCACCTTCGAGGCCGCGCTAGAGGGTCCTTGCGAAACGGGGGGGGTCCAACGAGGAGGCCCCTTTGGGCCTGGCTAGTTTGGACGGTCCGTATGTCGATGCGGGCCCTCTGTGCCCGGCCGACTTTAAGGTTCATCTGGAGGCTAGCGTCTTCTTTGGGGATGTTAGCCATTTTGTGTATACCCGTATTCAGAGAAGCTGTTCGAGAACAAGTCACTACCAACGATGTTCCGCTTGATGAACGCCAACACTGTGAAGGTTCGCTCCCCGTGTTGATTCTCTTAGCCGAGGATCATGACTGACTTGTTTTTTTGGTAAAGTCTGATGCTATCTCGAGCCTTGCACGAGGACTCCAAGCGGAGCTACGCTGAGGTCCAATGACAAGAGAACTCGAGACAAGCCGAGGTGGACGCGAAAAATGTCGAGGCGGTGGCCCTTCATCGGGAAGTTGAAGACCTCCGCTGTGAAAAGGTGGCCTCCGAAGCCAAGATTCGCGAGCTGGAATAACTCAACAGTCACTTATACGGTGAGGTCACCTCTTAGCGGGAAGGAAACGCCTTGGCAGCTGAGGTCGCATGGCGGGCAATGGAGTCTCTAGAGGAGGCTCTCCGCGGCATGGGTCTCATGCCGCCCGAATGAAGGCACTCCCGGGATGACATCGCCACCATGCTACAAATAGCTACAGTGAGTCAGGCCAGTTGCATCGAAGGTGGCCGAGGCCTACGGTAACCATTGTGCCAAAGTTACCTAGCAGGCAGCCTTCTCGATGCTTAGCCAAGCCAGCCGCGACCACGTTGATGCTATAGGCCAGCGCTCAAAGACTGTGACCTCGGTAGAGGAGGTGTCCGAGTACCGAAGGCAGAACCGCAAGGTGTATACCACATTCCTGGTGGATTTCTGGGCCCTTCGCGGGTGTACTGCCGCACTGGAGTCCGTGGCAAAGACCTTGTTGGCGTCGAAGGCCATTGGTCTATCTGGTCGGTTGGGAGGTGCTCCGGACCTAGTAACCCTTCACAAGGTGTGAGGCATGGGTGTTGGTGTACTGCTATTGCTAGTACTGCTGTTATTAAAGTGGTGCACCTGATGGTTGGGTCAGGATTAGAGGTGCTGGTGTCGTGAGGTGCTGAGGAGTAGGAAGACGACGTGGTTGAGGTACTGGCTTGGTGCTGGGCTCCCTCCTCCGGTCTTCTTGCTCCAGTTGGATGTCCTTTTGGCTTGAGGTTCTCCTCCTTGGCTCCTTGCTTTGGGGATCTCCTCCTACTTCTTGCTTAAGGTTCTTCTTCTTGGCCGGCTCCCCTTCTGGCTCCGGTGGTCCTTGTTTTCGGCTTGGTTTTCTTGGCTGCTCTCTGTTTTGTGTGGCTGGCTCTTGGTTTGGCTAGTTCTTGAGCTCCTTCGTTTGGCTGGAAAGTGGAAAGCTTGGAGGCTGAAAAGGTTAAAAGATTGCCTAGAGGGGGGGGGTGAATAGGCTAATTTTAAATTAAAACAATTTGTTGCAGCGGAAAAGGGTCGGATATTCCGAATTAATATCGGAACTTCCGAAAACTTCGGAACTTCCGTAATTACTTCGGACTATCCGAACAGCACTTGACTTAAAGGGTCAAGTAGAATGAGCTAGACGACCACTAGCTCTAGACAACCAAAAGGGCACTAACAAAGATCAATAAAATTAAACAAGCAACTAGAGACAAGATAGAACACAAAAGTTTGATTCCCGGAGTTCGGATCCTTGAGGGGATCGTACGTCTCCGTTGAGGAGGCTCCAGAGAGCCGGGTCTTTTCCAACCCTTTCCTCCCAAACCTCGGTCACACTTGAGGCTTGGTTCCACTATTGGTTCCTTTCCTTTCGGAGGCGGAGCCGGCCTTCACAAACTTCTCACGGCTTCCCACAATCGTTGGGGCTCGTGAGCGACGCCTAGCCGTCTAGGAGTCCTTCAACCTCCAAGAGTAATGAATGCACTCGAATCTCGATCTTGGAGAGGTTCTCTACTTTCTCAAGATGAATACCAACTTAACCCTTGACTTTCAATCACACACGACAAACTCTCACTCACTAAATGATCCCTAAGATCAAGGAGGAGAGAAAGCTCAAAGGATGCTCTAGAGAATACTCAAGAAGCTCAAGTGAATAGCCAAAGCAAGTGTGTAACCAGCAAAAGGAGTGGGAGAGGGGTATTTATAGTTTTGGATCAAAACTAGCCGTTACCCCTCAAGACTCACCACATCGGAATGTCCGAAACGAACTTCGGAACATCCGATGCGTGCAAACTACCAGAAATTGGAAGGCTTCCAACGGTCGAAAACAACAAGCATCGGAATGTCCGATAGCAACTTCGGAACATCCGATGACACCCAGAGAGGGAACCCAACTAAACAAGCTAAGTCCACATCGGAATATCCGATATAAAATATCGGAATATCCGAAATAAACAGAGAGTTCCCAGACAGGAAAACGACCTCATCGGAACTTCCGAAGTGGCGACCGGACGATCCGAACCAAACAGAGCACTCTAAAACAGGAGAACACATCGGAACTTCCGAAGTGGTGACTTGACGACCGAACCAAACAGAGCTCCCAAACTAAAACACAGCAGTATCGGAACATCCAAACAAGTACATCGGAATGTCCGACCCTAACGAACACAACGGACTAAAGCACAACTACACTTCGGAACTTCTGAAACATCGGAATGTCCGATACAACATCGGAACATCCGACTAGAAATTTAACACAAGCTCATTCCGAAGCTAGAGAAAACACTTCTAACTCTTGAGAGACTCGACTAAATTCATCTTGAGTGAAGAGAACATCTCTAAGTCAATTTCAATGCATCCCTCTTAATAGTACGGCATTCCTACGACTCAAAGGATTAAAAATAACAAGCTTTGAAAATCGTTTTTCTTACTCAACACCACTAGGGGACACTTCACGTACCAAGATGATCTCTTCTTGAAGCATTCGCCTGTTCATAAACTAGTTGAACACATTAGATTCTGGAATCGTTTGTCATTAATCACCCAAAACACTTTTAGGGGGCCTAGATGCACTTTCAGAGGCTTCGGTTGCTTTGGCTGGAAAAGAAAGGTGGCTGCTGCTGCCTTTGGTTCTCTTGGTTGTAAATGGAGGCATGGCTCTCTTGTCCTCCGCCTTGGTCGGCGTGCTGGTTCAAGGGGGATGGCTCGGCTGGCTGATCTTGAGGCTAGCTATTGCTAGTCAAATGTACTAAGTTACCTTCCTTGGCCTTTTACGAAGTTACTATGCGATGGCTTACTATTTGGCTCTAAATGCTACGAATACCCATAATCCGAACAGGTAAGTTGAGATTGCCGAGTGATGAACCCGATCTAGCGATAGGTGCCGATCTGGCCCCAACGGGTCTGATATCTCGATGATCGATATCTCGCCTGCAGGTCTAATGGCAACCTCCAATCTAAAACTATTTGTTCTAATCGTATTTTAGGTTTTTATAAATAAAATACGTTGATTGCTGTTCTACTTACTACTTAATATCTTTATTTAGCTAATTAATCATCTAGTGTAGTGGCGGACCCAGCAAAAAAAGTTAGGTGGGGCGAACTAGAGCGACAAACTCGACCAAAAATAGACATATACTACATAGACACCACATTTATATTCCAATCACACACATTAGAGTGTAAACGGTAAATGAACGACATAGAAGAAGATTTAAGATGATACCTCTCACATGAAGAGTAAACACCAATTTGTCAACCATATAATTCAAAATTCATTAAATGATAAAATGATAATAGATCATCTTATCAATTTAACAATAGATAAATGAGGACGAGTGAGATACAATGAATGGATCATATACTAAAAAGTGATTAATATTATGGAAAGACATACCACTACTTAAGCACTAAGCACGTCTTGGTTATCTAAGTTTTGTTGACAAGTCCATTCTCCGGTTTTTGATGGTTTGAAACCTATTCTTAATGTTATCACAATCAAGTCCTTTAAAAATGCCCTTCTCAATGTAGCACAATATCAATTCATTGAGCCAATCATCAGATATCTTATTGCGCAAATTAGTCTTGATTAAGTGCATAACTAGTAGCTGGGGCGGCCGCCCCACCATGCCTAAAGGGAGGGTCCGCCTAGTGTGTTTCAGTAACCTCCACATGGTCTCTAGTTTCTTCCGGCTAAAGAGTTCCCAAAAATGTTTCTTTTAGCTTACTTTGAGTTGAGTTTGGTTGTGTCGGAGTGCTCATTGTTCTTAATGTCAAAAGTTAATTTCTTTTGATCAATGGTTTGGCTTTATCACTCTTTGTATTAATTTTGGATAGAGACGGTGGATAAACTTGTGGTTGGCAGTTGCTGGGGTATGATTAGGAGAAAGAAAGGAGTTGTGACTTGTGACAATGCCTCTCTGCACATCAACATCAGTGGGATAAAAATTGTTTGTGTCGTACAATTAGCGGAAGCTGCACCTTCGAAATGGCATGGAAAGTAACAAAAGTTAGCATTTGGTGATGGCGATGATGCTGTCATCTTCTATTAAGCATCACTGTCTATGACTCATTTGTCGTGCTGCGATTTGATTGTAGCTCATGGAAGTAGAGGTGCAGTGTAAATCCCTAGCACATTCACGTTCTTGCTTATCATTTTGCTTTCTGTTATTCAGGTTTGTTGTACGAAAGGTGATTCCCCAAGTTGAAGTTTTGCATGTTATCAAATTTGTTAATTAAAGTTCTTTCCTTTTGTTCTGGGATATGACAGATGTTAAGTAATATGAATTCTGAGTTGGTGTCTCTACCAAGTTTCTATCTTGACATGAGCAGGACTGATTGCCCCACATGCATGGTGTGTCTACGCCAGGAAGTTACAGTAGAGCTTGCTTGATTATGCATGTACCTAATCATCTTATGGGCTGGTAATAATTCCAGATTCCATGGCCAGTGGTTTGCAAATGGAATGTATTTCATGTTCATTATGCTATATTTTCCACGTTCTTGATGCTATTCCCTCTGTTAATGATAATCTTGGTATAAAATATTTTGCCATTTGACATGTGTAATAACGTACATGTAACTATGCTGTACATGCAGGTAATTTGCAACTTATGTTCATGGTTTGTGTCTGCATGTTACTGTTATATTTTTCTCTTATTGTATGCAGGGGTGGGAATACTTGTTTAATTAAAGTGATGAATTATCCGATTGGAGCTTGTTCTGAGCTGGTGAAGCTAACAAGTACTTCCTCTGTTTAAGAATGTATGCATGACTGTGAAATGCATCACCTTCGACCATCACGTTCTATATGAAAATACTGTTCGTGATTTGTATTTAACGGAAGCATCTTTCTGTAAAGTAATGAACGGGGGATCAAAACGTAATCCGGAAAAAAAAAATTCCTCACAAAAAATCACAAAGGACCTTTTCATAAATTCGTAAGGACCTATCCGTAATTCGAAGAAATGGAAAAACTTTTTCGCAAAATGGCTCCGCAACGCGTGGATAGGGCAGCCGGCCGGGAAGTCTCCGAACTTTGTTTTATAGATGATTGTTACACAATTATAAGATCAACATACTATGAAAATATTTTTCATAACAAATCTAGTGGTATCATGTTTACATGAATAATGTAAATAGTCTTTAATATATTAGTGGTAAAAGATAAAAAAAAAGTTTGACTACATGTTTTCTAAAACGTTATGTATTTCTGAACAGGGAGAGTATAAAATAAGAACTCTAACCCTTATGTCTTAGAGTTGTGTTGTGTTGAAGAAGAAATTATATTTTATTATTACGCCACTCAAATTAATCAATTCTTTTCGACAAAGAAGCAATATGCTCGATCAGTGTGAAATCAATGCATGTGTTACCAACCAATTTGAACATGACTTCATGTGCAACAAGTAGTCTTACACCACCTAGTTATCATATTGCCTAAAATCAAATGGTTTGGTTCTTTAAATAGTCATTACCTTTTTGAATCATACGTGTGTGTGAACTGTGAAGCCTTCTTCATACCCTCAAGAGTACGTACTTCTATCTCAAATATACCACTTAAACAAATATGTTATACTCTTTTATCGTTTTTCGGTATACTTTAATAATAATTCTAAAATACTCTAATGCGACATAGTTTAAACAAATTTATCGAAGCCTTTTTTTTTTTGCTATGTACCTTTTTACATATGCAAAAGGAGTATATAACCAAACTATGCTATAAAGAATGGGTTTTGGTGAAGTTTTCCGTGGAACTCATTTTAGAGTATCTTACAATCAATATTAGAGTATATGTGAACGGATAAAGAGGTATAACAACATCATTTAAAGAGTATACTAAAAGTGGGAGTACATACTCCCTTGAGTATAGAACCTTTTTCCTATAAGCCTTTTTCGTACTCATGGGAGTATGTACTTTCACTTCCAATATACTACTTAAACGAATGTGTTATACTGCTTTATCACTTTCAGTAAACTTAAATAATAATTCTAAGATACTCCAATACGATAGTTAAAAAAATTCATCGAAGCCCTTTATTTTTTTCTATATACCTTTTTCACATGTAAAAAGAGTATATACACAAATTATGCTATAAAAATAGATTTTGATAATATTTTTTCCATGAAACTTACTTTGGAGTATCTTATTATCATTATTAGTGTATGCTCAAAAGTATAAAGAGCCATAGCTTGTTTGTCTAAGCGGTATATGAGAATTGAGAGTATGTACTCCCACAAGTATGGAACTACACACACACACACATACATAATAAAATGGTTTTATACTCCTGGTAGTACGTACTCTCACTTTCAACATACCATTTAAATGACGTTGTTATACCTTTTTATCATTCTGAGTATACTCTAATATTGATTATAAGGTTTCAATGAATTTTTTTTAACCATGTCGTATTAGAGTATCTTAGAATTAGTATTGAAGTATACTAAAAATGATAAAGGAGTGTAACACGTTCGTTTAAGTGGTATATTAGACGTGGGAGTACGCACTCCTAGGAGTACAGAAAAGGCTTCCGTACTCCCGAGAGTACGTACTCCCACCACCAATATACCACTTAAACAAACGTGTTACACTCATTTATCACTTTCGATATACTCCAATAATATTTCTAAGATACTTTATTGCAACATGGTTAAAAAAATTCATTGAAGTCATTTTTTTTTGCTATACACCCTTTTCCACATGTAAAAGGAGTATAAAACAAATTATATTATAAATAGTAGACTTTGATGAAATTTTTCGTGGAACTCGCTTGGAGTTTCTTATCATCAGTATTAGAGTATACTCAAAAGGATTGTGAGACCCCGGATCAGCTATCCAGAATCTCCTGTGTATTTCCGTACTAGTCCCAGATCAGTAGCTAGTACACACAGTCACAGTGATACATCATTGCCGAACATAACGAAACTTGTAATGTAAATATTCAAGTATGGGCCACATGGCCACTTATTACAATACTCGGTCCAACGACCGGACACTCAAAACAGCGGAAGCAAAAAGAAAGCAACGAGCGAACGCCACAACGCCACAGGCGACGACTAGGAACGCAACTAGTCCTCCTGGCAATCCTCCTCGAAGAACTCCTCTTCTTCCTCAGCATCTTGATAAATCTCTGATGATTACAATGTTGGTGTAGCACGTGAGTACAAAAGTACTCAGCAAGTCGGGAAATATGATCATGAGGGGCTTTCCAAAGGAAGCTTAATAGGGTTTATTTGCATAAAGCCACATTTGATTAAATCATACTTAAGTAATAAATTTCACAAAGCATATTTTACAACTCTTTTTAATAATTGAATTATTTATTATCGTAGTGAGGTTCTATCCACCATCACTAACATAAAGGCTCTATCCGCCAACAGTTTAAAGGATCAAAGTTAATCATGTGACTCCATCCGTCAAAGGTAAACGGGTTCTATCCACCTGGTTGGCTCTTTCCGCCAAACAACATTCGAGAGTTCTAACCACTCCCGAACCCCAAAACAAAACACTTTTCGGTTTTAAAAACAAAATCAAAGTCTACCAATATGAAAGCATTTCTTGCTTTGCCTTTGACCGTAGGCACGGCTATTCGAATAGTTTAAACTCTGCAGAGGTGTACAACTTTACCCACAAGACAAGATAGACCCTTGTTGCCATGCAATTAACACACTTCCTTAGGTGTGCCGGGCAGGATATCTTGACAAGGCCGTTACAATGTATCTACCTAGCTAGACCCACCCGCCGAGGTTTCACCATTGTTAGGGTTCCCTCCACCGATCTGAAGCCCTCTTGCGCCGTGTGAGCAAAACAACAACCACAACAATGCCTCCGTCCGGCTCTCACACAACAACCGAGTGGTGAGTCTAAACTAGGCTTCTACAAATTAGTGAGCCAGGTCGTACCATTATAGACATGTGGTAGTACGGTTATGCTTAAAATGGCAATCATAAGCGTCGGTCCTTATATGACTTGGGGCAGTACTTTGCACAAAAGGATCAAGGCTTGACCCGCTTCCACCCGACATTCCAGGCCGCCCAAGTCGAAATCATTTTACTTTTCTTTTATTTTAGAAAACAGGACCAAAATCATATTAATAACTTTCAAATCACGTTTAATAACATTCTTTTTGAATAATCCCACCCATGGGTTGTTTTATCGGAAAAGGTCCTAAGCAATTCTACCGTACTACATAGCAACAGATACCATATAAACATAAGCATGGTATAACAATGTTCTAGAGTTACAACGGATATGATTATCAATGTCAAGGAGGAATTATCAAATTCGGATTAACTATCACTTATATTTGACATATTTTATTAAACATAGCCATGCAACTTTATAAACAGTTTTAAATCATTTCGCAAACATAGGAGCAAAGTGCATCAAGGAGACTTGCCTTCGATTCTTGGCGGCGTGTCGAACTCGGAAGGCTCGACGGCGAAATCGGCTGTCATGGGATCGTCGACTACACGCAAAACGAGGCAACAAATAAATAACGGAAAATAAATAAAATCCAAAAATTATAAAATTAGTACTGGCAGAAAGGTCTTGATTTTAGATGAATTTAGAAATTTGAATGAGGTCAAACGGAGTTCGGACGAGAAAGTTATGAGCTTCCGAAGTTTGAATTTCGAATAAATCGAAAACCGGGAATATTCCGGGAATATTCCCTTCGGGTTTGACTGAGTCAAAGTTTGACCGAGCTTTGACTGGCGTTGACTAGCTTGACTTGGTCTTGAGAGTATGACAGTGGGGCCCACGCGTCATAGAGAGAGAGGAAAGAGATGAAGCTTCCTCTGGAAGCTCTCATGCCATCCATGGAGGAGAGAGAGAGGTAGAGAAAAAGGAAGGGAGAGAGAGAGGGAAGGGGAGGGCGCCGGCGGTGAGGGGGTCGCCGGCGTGGGCCACGGCGACGGCGGCGGCGCATGGCACAGCGTGCGCGTCTTGAGGCAGGCTGGCGGCATGGCGGGCGGCGGGCGGCGGTGGCCACGGCCGGGCGCGGGCCCACGCACGGGCTAGCCTCAAGCACAGAGAGCCCCAAACACAAAACAGAGAAACTCATTTTCACCAAAAATCCGATTTTGATCTCATTTTTGCATGGAATCAATCCAAACAAAAAGCTAGGATCTCTAGACAACATCCTTAGGAACCTAGGGAAGCCACGAATTGAATCAAAACTCACCGGAATTGAAGAAATCGACGACGAACGGCGGTTCGGCCGAAACGAGCAAAACGCGAAATTCGTCGCCCACGATCGATGAAACCTAAAATCAATGGAAGGATTAGAATCTAGACTTCCTCACGGAGTCAACAAAAGAATCGGAATAGAAATTGAACCACCGAGGAGGGAGATATGAGCAAGAACACGAAGAACGCGAAGAACACGAGAGTTCGTCGGTTTTCTTGATCTTGCGGCCGATTGGGTTTGAGAGGCTAACGAAGGGTTACACCAACGGAAAGAGGACTCTTATACGGAGAGATGAGAGGTGGAATCACGCGGAACGGATTAGAAACGGCCGCGCAATCTCCAAAAGAGTGGATTTCGGGTTTCTTGCAACCGTTCAAAAACCAACGCGAATTCGGGTGCAACAACCCCATGGATAGGAAGAGGAGTCCGTTGTGATCCCAACGGATCCGGCGGTGATTGATTTGGAGTTGCGTGGAGGGAGTTATGAGTGATTAAAGAGAGCATCTCCATTTTCGTTGACTTGGAGCTCCAAAGTTCATGCCATGGCTAGAGGTTGAGGATGATGAATAGTGCATGACACGTGGCACCTCCTCATTGGTCCTCCTTTACGCAAATGATTCGCCCTAGAGAAAAATAAGGAAAAATGGCCTAAAAATTCCGGAAAAATTCCTAGAGCCATTTTAGAATATTTGGAACTCAATGGAAGTGGTTTGGTTGAATTTGGATGATTTTTGTGGAATTGAATAATCGGGCGCGGATCGCAGGCATTAAACAAAAGCCGCGCGAGATAAAATAGGAACGGAGGTCCAAAATCCGGGAATGATTCCTAAAATCATTTCGGAATATTTGGAACATTTTAGAAGTGGTTTGGAGATTTTGGAGCACTTTTGGACTCGGGTGAATTTTTCTGCACCGCAGATCTGGACAATCCGATTTTTCGCCCGGGAGGGAATTAATTCCCGATTTCGAAGGGGAATGGATGCCAGGTTAATATAAACACCAAAGAAACTCCAACTTTTGAATTTACTTTACTTTAATTAGGTTTTTCTCCAGAAAGCCAAAACGAGGATGTTACAAGGATGAAGAGGTATAACAACATCACTATACTAAAAGTGGGAGTACATACTCAAGTGTATGGAACCTTACACACACACACACACACACACACACACACACACACACACACACACATATATATATATATATATATATATATATATAAATGCAAATCTCAACTGAAAAAACTTCAACTATATATTAAAAGCTCAAGGCATGTCTTTTAGAGTTGCTAAGAAAAAAAGATAAATAGGCTAAAAATTCTTCATAAAATGAAAAACTTCTAGCCCTTAATTATCTAGTGGATCATAAATAAGTTGAACTAGAGTAGACATTGGATGTTATCAATTAAATAAAAACATCTAACCATCTATCTAACGAACCTGAGTTATAACGACTTAGATTAAAAGAAAAAGTCTATTCCAAAAATAAAATAAATTCAGAATAAAAAAAGAAATTAGCCATTTGATTACTCCAAATTAAAATCCATGCATAGCTAAATTTCAGAATAAAAATTAGTAGTTGGATTTGTATATAAATTCTAGCCTAAAACTAATATTTGAAATTAAATAACAATAAAATTAACAGCTTACACCAGAAGAAAGAGTGCATAGCAAGTACACTAAAAACAACAGAAATTTAGAAAAAAAATTAAATGAAATTAACATTTAACTTTCATATGAACTCCAAATTAAAACCTGTACATAGTTAAAATTTGAAATAAAAAATAGATAAAAAAATTAGCAATTGGATTTATATATGAATTCCAACTAAAAATAATACGTGAAATTACTTAAAAAGCAACAACAATAAAATTAAAATAATTTCATAATAAAAAATTAAAGGAAATTAGCCATTTGATTTTGATATGAATTATAAATTAAAACATGTACAATATGAAAAATGAATTTAGTCATTGGATTTGTATACAAATTCTAACCTAAAACAGATAGTTGAAATTAAATAAAAAATAACATCAATAAGAAAACAGAAGAATTAAAATGAATGGAAATTGTGGAATGTTTTTTATTTCCATACTAAATGAAAATTATATATATATATATATAAATCAAACTATATATATATAAATTATTAACTATTATGTAATATAGCTGATGACAATGTTTATTGTAGTCACTAAGAAAGTATAGAATATGCTAAAAAATTCTTTTAAAAAAGAAAATATTTTGACTCTTTATTTGGTGGATCTTTACGGAATGGAGCTATTACGAGGGTGATATATTGACAAGTGTTCATCCAGCTATACCGATATAAGCATTGCGGTGTACATTAAAAGAAGTATAAAAAGAAATAGACAAGCATTGCAATAATAAAATTAATACATGATGATATAAATGAAAAATGTTATGTTGTGTTTACTGTTTTGCTATATAAGTATTTGGAGAAGAAAGTTTTGATCATATGTGACAAGTATTGAGACATGAAATGAGTATGTTCTCTTATAATATATATATATATATATATATATATATATATATAATATTAAAATATCATAAATGGAGTTTTGGAATGATCTATTTTTTTAAAAAAGCAAAATTATATATATTGCCAAGTTATTTAAACAAATTTTTAAGATAATACATGCGGAAATATGCAAGCTACCTTGCTAGTTGATTTAGAAATGACGAATAGGCAATCCAACCCCTTTTCGATCTGATTAGTGTCAACTAAAACGTATATAACCAACCTCTTATACAACACTATAAACGGTGCATCACAAAATACACTGGGGCCGAGTTCGTTTTAGCTTTTGGATTATAGATTCTGAATTATGGGAGAAACTGCTTCTGATTATGGGAGAATCAGGCCGAGTTGGCTATGACTTCTATATTCCGGACCGAGTCGATAAGAATCAGCAAGAATATGCGAGAATCAGGTTTCAGCCAGATTCTGATTCTATTCAGAAGATAGTTTCTGATTCTCAGAGAAGCTGTTCAGAATCCTCTCGTTCGGCAAATAATCCGTCTTTTTTTAAAGCAGAAGCTATTCAAAAGGTGAAACGAACGGGGCCTAGATAAGCTTTTCCAAGCATATATATAACACTGCCACCGAAGTATACTCTATATATTATAGTCCATAGATTTTACGGCTCCTTTGCGCTCCACGTCACTTTTGGCACCACGTGGATGCATTCCATCACGCCACATCGTCCGTTTGCTCATCCTTGGACACAACTTAAATAATTTATCCTCCCGTTCGATCATAACACCGCGGGTGGCATAGTGGTAGAACGTGTCGCTTGCAAGCCACCGATCGCGCCTTTGACTTCGCTCGGTTGCGTGCATGTCGCCCGCCCCGGATTTTTGCTGCACGACCGTGGCGGGGCACGGGGCGCGCTGCGTGGCGCAAGCGAGTGGCGCGGTTTTTTTGAAAGGCTTCTGAAAATTACACTAATTATGAATTTCAATGGTTTCTCTTGTACAAGCCCCCGGAAAACTATGAAAATTACGTCTAGACTCTTTTTGTGAAAAGACCTCTAAAAATCCGTGTTTTTTCAAAGACCCCTAAAATTTAAAAAAAATATGAATTTCAATGCTGTCTTTTTCAGGAGGCTCAAGGAATTTTTAAAATTATATATGTGCCCAAAAAGATCCCTAAAATCCGGATGTTACCAATTTTCTTTTTAAAAGACCCCCCCACCACCCAAAAAAATTGCATTAATTACAAATGTCAATCGTCTGTTTTATAGAAGCCACTAAAAATTCGCGTTTTGTCGGTTCCTTTGAGAAATGGCCCTTGAATATTCCGAAAATCACATAAATTTTGATTTTCTCATGTTTCTTCGGGCAAAGCCCCTAAAAATCCAAAAATTACATTCATATCTCTTTTTTTTTTTACAAAAAACACCAAAAAATGTTCGAATTTCACCGATTTCTTTTCAAAAATCCTCAAAAAAAATTATGCGAATTACATACAAGTCCTTTTTTAAAAAAAGACCCCTGAAAAGCCTCTAGGAATTCCAAAATTACATCCACGTCCATAGATTACAGTCTCACCGTTTTCTTTTCTAGAAACCTAAAAAAACATCGAAATCCTTTTTTTTTTTTACCAAAATAACCTCAAAATATCCCAATTCGACGGTTTTTTTCTCTGAAAACCCCAAACTTTCAGGAAATACATCCAGCAGCCTTTTGCGTCGGCCGCGCATCTAGTTTCCCTCAAACGTACAACAGAGCCGCCTCCAGCCAAAATACAGGTCAAAAATATCTCGGGAGAAATCACCATTGACTAGTCCGCAGCTCGCGGAGACCGCCCCGGCTCCCCCCTCGAAGGCTCGAACTGCCACACGCCACTGACGCCACTCCGCCTCTCCGCGCTTCCTCGACGCCCGCGCGGCGGCGCGGCCGCGTGGCGCGCACCGCCCATGTGGGGTCTCCTCCGCCTCCTGTGCCACCCGCCGCGCGCGAGCGAAACGTCGCTGTGCCAGCTGCGCGCGGGCGCGCACGTACGTCACCTTCCACTCCATTTAGACCCGGCAACTCCTCCCCACGCTTCCTTCGCGTCCATGCCAGCCACGCCTTTGCTTCCGCGGCTTGTCCTCTTTCCCCTCCTCCTGGATGACTACTTGTCGCCCGCTCGAGCCGTCACCTTCTTCTCTCTTTATCCTGTGGGCGTTCTTGGGCCGGGAGATCAAGAAGCCGAGCTGTCCGCGGCCGGTGGTTCGCCTGTCGCTCGAGTAGTTGCCCCCTGTCTCGGTTCTTGGCCTATGGTCAATCGGGGTCGCATAATTCGAGGCTCTCTTGGGGTTTCCGAGGCCATTTCGAGGCGAAAGGTTTGCTGAAGTGTGAAGATTTTTTGTTTTGTTTTGATGCTATCTTGGGATTGGGCTCAGTGATTGATCGATTTGGCTGTTCGATCACATCACAGGGGAAAGATTGAGCGGGAGGTGATCGCCGGTGAGCTCAACTCATAGTTTATTAATTGTTACGGACTCCAGGTTTGATGCAAGTGCTTCTTGATTTGTTTGATGTAAGGTCAGTCCCAGCTGCCTTCTGTTCAGTTCATATCCTATCATCGCTGTGCTAATTTTCTTTTGCTTCCATTCGGGTGCAGCTTCGAGGTGTTGAGAACACGCTGGTTCCATAGAATTTTTTTGTGAGGTGAGGGATTAAAAAGTTCCCCCTTTTCTAATCATGCTATGCCTTTTGTCACTAATATAGAAATATGGGCTAACGAGTGCATAGGAATCTTGTCTGATAATTTGGTTGCCACTTGCCGGTGATCACCGTGTGGTCCTAATGCATATCCTTAGAGAACTGCACCTCTTTTTCTTTTTTTTTGTCTAAGGTGCATTTGGTTGTTTGTACCAACTACCAAGTGGTATATATATGAGATGGTTGGACAAAAAAGTTATCCATGCGTTTAATTGCTTGAATGGAACCATCTCATCCTGGATCAAGTGATACAAATTTGAGGAATATTCCATCTAGATATTAAACAATCTCATTCACCCAAAATAATGGAACCAAATGGTACAGAACCATCCCATCCCATTCAACCTCATCCCATGAATCAAACGCACTATGACCCTTGGTTGCTCTTGAAGCCCTCTCGAGGTGAGGAGGTGATTGCAAGAATACTTTTGTCTCATTGAATAATGTCTTGACTCTTCCTCCTGTTGGGTAGGTGCTTGCGATGAAGAATATAAGGTCATTACCTGGTTGGAGTATGGTGTGGGTTGGCCTCCACTGATTGCCAGGCAACCTAAGTAACTGTTTGAGGAAGACTGCATCAGAGCTTTGCCGAATTCAAAGTTCTCAGAGGTTTCACGGTATGTCAAATGTAACTGATATAGAGTTGCTTTATTGGGTTTGTTTCTCCTGGGAATTCAGAGTGAAACAGATCGTGAGGATATGTGATTGGTAACCACCTCTGTTCCATGTGGCTCATATGATAATGCAGAAATTCCAATCTTAACTCGCTGAGCTCAAGATCTGTCGTGTATTCTTAGTCTTATCCAATGAAGTTTTCTTACTGATGCATACTTTCAAATGTCTTGTTCTTTCGTCATCTCTTTATTTGATTCTCTGGTTAGCAGCATGTTTATTGGAAAAGGCAAATGTTTAGGTCACCTATGCCTGTCTGAACTTCTTTGGAGATTACATAATTTATATAAGGATATAGCATATAGAAGCACTATGCAGGTTTTCCATCCGCAAAAACACTTGGTTTGTAGGTCATAACGTACAGTGGCTTTGGTTTCAAAATTTGTTTACAGTGGCTAATAATCTCTTCATATCATGGTAGTATACTAGTATCTGTGGGATAATGTATGGTTTATACCTGTGTGGTTTAGTGAATATTTGTCTTCCTTTCATGATTGGACATAGATTCTATTACAAATATGCACAGAAAATAGAAATGGGAGACATGAATTTTACATGGAAAATCCTTTGGGAAAAACCATGGACTCACGAAGGCTATATCATTATATGAGGAGATGTTTACAATGTGAGACTCTTTTTGCTTCTTCTTGCCTTTGCTCTATCCTAAGGACTACAGATACATATTTAAAGGGATACATAAATGATTCTCTATGTAGGAGTAGAACTCTAAGTTAGAGTAGGAAACAAATTTGTATCACACTCAAACTCAACAGATTCAAAACGAAATTTTGATCTGTCAGTGCACAGGTTTTGACAAGTTCTTTTTCCTGAATCCATTCTGTTCTCTATTGTAGGCCAAAGGAAAATTGGTCCTCGGATAATCTCAGTATCATGGGTTGGTTGAATAAAGTTTTTAAAGGTTCAGTAAATAGAGTTTCAAGGGGTCATTATGATGGCAATTGGCATGAAGGCCATTCATCCGATCACATCAAAGTTAGCTTCTTGTCATTTATGTCACTATTTTCCCCATATGAATATTACTCAGTCTTTTATCCTTTCTAGTTAGTCCTTTATTGTACATATAATCTATCTACACTAATAAGTAAAAACTAAGTAAATCATGAACATATTGTTCTACGTGATTTTTCAGGATCTATGCAATGCATATTCAATGTTGTTTGTCGTGATTGCTGTAGGGTACATATGATGAGAGTGATAATGAAGATATAGATCGTGCTATTGCATTATCCTTATTAGAGGAAGATCATGATAAGGGAAAGGCTGTTGGTTAGTGTTACCCTGGCCATTATTATCCTCTTATCTCTTCGTTTATTCTATTGATTATTGACTAACTTGTCCTATATAGTAAAATTATCTCCTTGGGAAGAATGACTGCATAAATGAAAATGATCTAGTATGGGCACTTGCTAAATAAAGTTAATTTTTTACTATTTTCATTGGTGATTTTAATGTAGATTGTGACTATAGTTTGGAGGAAGATGAACAACTTGCACGGGCTCTGCAGGAGAGCCTTAATACTGAGTCTGCTCCTCGTCAGAATGTTCCATCAGAGAGCGTTCCAGCAAATGAGCTGCCTCCGCATGTCTTCCCCTCAAGTGGATTCAGGTGCCTATCGGATGCTATGGTTTATTTGATATTTCTTTCCATATTCTCGGTGCAAATTTTGTTGTCTTATTTTCTCTTCCCATTAGCAACATCAGTAGTTTGTTTGCTGGTCTTGATTTGGTTAGAAGAGGCTAAGCCTACTATCCTGTGCTTTTGTTTATTCATGGTTATTCTCTGATTTTATTTAGGACTTGTGCTGGATGCAAAAATCCAATTGGTCATGGACGTTTCCTTAGTTGTATGGGTTCAGTTTGGCACCCTCAGTGCTTCAGGTGTTTTGCTTGCAATAAGCCCATATCAGAGGATGAGGTATAAAAGCCTACTATATTACCACGTACCATGCTTCAATTAGATCAAATGATTGATGCTGCTGTTTCTTCTATGCAGTTTGCCATGCACGAAGATCAGCCATACCACAAATCCTGCTATAAAGAGTTTTTTAATCCAAAATGCGATGTCTGCAAGAACTTTGTAAGTGTTCATAGTTCATGTATAGGGATGAGCATGAAGGTGTTAATTGGAGTTAAATTCTTGATCTGTGTGTTGAATTGCGGTTATTTCATTTTCTTCCCCAGATTCCGACAAATAAGAATGGCCTGATCGAATACCGAGCCCATCCTTTCTGGATGCAAAAGTACTGTCCTTCCCATGAAGATGATGGCACTCCTAGGTGTTGCAGTTGTGAACGCATGGAGGTCAGTAAAGGGTTTTAGATCCCTCAACCAGACCAATTCCCCCAGGTTGGCTGGTTCCTGTTCCTGGAAGGAGCCAGCCAATTTTCATTAACATTCAGAAAATAACGAATTTTAAGTTGAGCAGTGCTTCTATGCTTTTCTTTCTAGTACAAGTTGCACAAATCTTGAAGCAAGCGAAGGGGTAAGTAATCACCATCTACCCTTCATTCATGCTTTAATAGTTGTGCAACTTTTAAAAGGAAGAGCATAGAAGCACTTCTCTTTTAAGTTATGTTTTTCGGAATTAGTATAATCACGGCCCTATTTATTTCGGTTTAGGCTTTTTGGTTTATAGCTTTAAGCTAGCTTTTCAGCTTAATGAGCTTGTAAGCAGTCTGCTTGTAAGCTAAGACAGACTGTTTGGCATCCCGGCTTTTTGATGGGTTAGATGGTATAGCTTATTGCTGGAAAGTTTGAAATACCCTTTAGATGGTGAAGTGATTAGCTCAAATTTTCCTTTAGATGGTTCTACAGGACATTTTAACTTCCAAAAGATCACAGCTCACTGATTCCCACTTTTTCTGGAGGGAGGGAGGGAGCTCACTTGTTCTTTTATTTGTGTGTTGCAACTTCTAAAATTTTCATATCACAATCCTAGCTTGATTTTGTTTTTATCCAACTCTGAAGTTTGTTAAGCAAAGTACATGGTGCGAGAACAAGATTATGATATATTCACCTTATGAATAGCACAACTGAACAAGGCAGGAATGGATTAACAAAAATACATGTATTAACCTAATTATATTGTTTGTTCTTATCAGCCTACCCTAGATCATTGTCATGACTTATGATCATACAACATCCAGTTCAACAGAAGAAATGCCAAGGAGTGAGGCACAAATTCAGTTATCTAATCGTGATATGCTATACTGAATTTTAAATGCTGACCTGCTACTAAAAACATCAGCTGGTTGAAAATTATGGTGCATTACTATTATTTATTATCATGCTTCAACAGAACAAACAAATTTGGTTTCATAATATTATGAACCAACCAAAACTATGACATACTGGATCCCAAAAGGCGTTCTGTCTGAATTGCACAAGCGCTGAATGCAGGAGTAAGTCAAACATTCATTTGCAGATATGAAATTCCAACGCAACCATAGGGAAACTTTAAGCAAAAAATTAGTAAACCATTACAGTCCACAAGCAAACATATTCACAATATCATAGAAAATACAAACTTCAACTGTGTAATTTACAGTACACCCATAAGTTATGTCAGGGACTCAGGATATAAAGACCAGTTGCCCAGTTACAAGAGTGGCGAAAACATAGCAAGGTGGTAGACAATCTCCTGCCAAATTCCATTGAGTCTAAGGTAGGGTTGGTGTATGTGAGGGCAATGGTGCCATGGCCCTCAGCGGTGGGTTCAATATCTGTTGGTCTCATGTTGTATGTGTTTGCATTAACGCTGCTGTCTGTTCCAGCTAGCTGTTGAAAGTATGCATGAGGCCATATAGCTGCAAATGCAAAGCAACAAAAATGTTATGAATAGGACTTGTATTGAATATGAGGGCCAATGGCCACAATATATAGAGTACATGAGGAAAAGGAATAGGAATAGGACTCTATCTATAACAGGAACTTATCTATAACTATAAGAGATAATATATACTTAACACCCCCCCACAAATGCAAGGCGTATGCAATAGCATTGCATTTGGAAGGAATGAACTAAAATAGGAAAAATCCAAAGTCATAGTCCTGAAGAAGCCGTCGTAGCATGAAACTCTTGAAACATCGAGCTGACGAAGAACAGCCAACGAAGAACCCAGTCGATGATGAAAAGTCGACGAAGAAGCCAAATCGACAAACCGAAGTCGAAGGTAGGGCCGAGTCGACGAAGAAAAGTCGACGATGAAGCCAAATCGACAAACGAAAGTCGAAGGTAGGGCCGAGTCGACGACGAAGAGCCGACGGTAGAGCTGAGTCGACGAAGAAGCCAAATCGACGAACCGAAGTCGAATGTAGGGCCGAGTCGACGAAGAGAAGTCGACGATGAAGCCAAATCGACAAACCGACGAAGAAGCCAAGTCATCGAACCGAAGTCGAAGGTAGGGCCGAGTCGACGATGAAGCCAAATCGACAAACGAAAGTCGAAGGTAGGGCTGAGTCGATGAAGAAGAACCGACGAGGCCGACAAAACGAAGCCGAGCCGAGGTAATCAGAGTTGACAGAATGAGCCGATCCGATAAAAGAGTCGAGCGACGACAAAATCAAAAAGCTGAAGACTTGGATGGACGCAACGGAAGACTAAAGAAAGAAAAAAAATTAAAAGAAATAATAGCCGCAACACTAAAAAGCAGTCGCCCGAAAGCCATCGAGCCAATGAAAGCCAAGATGACCGAGCCGAGCCGAGCAAGAGAAGAACCGAAGCCGAGCCGATCGAACCGGTGCCAAGCCTTCCATGTAGAGCCGGAAGCCAGTTCGGGAGCCAAGCAGATTAGATCCGGTTGAAGACGACATTTTTTTTAAGCTTTTCTCCACACGTGAATGTGCTTTCACGGACGTGCGTCAAGCCAAAGGCGTGAACTTCAATCTTCAAGCCAGAGCCTGGCGCTCTCTCTGTGCCTCCACGAGCTCTTCACGCGTCGCTGCGCGCGGCGTGGCGTGGCCGACGACGTAAGGGCGTTCGAGCGACCGACGAGCGAGCCCGGCCAGATGGCACAAGAGCACAAGGACGCGACGGCACTGAAGTCGCGGCCGGGCGGACCCAACGGCCGAGGTGGCCTTGGCGCGGCAGAGTTCCTGCGCGTGACTTGAGGCCGAGCTCTGACGAGGCGCGGCGAGGCGAGAGCGGCGGCCGAACGGAGAGGCGAGAGTCGGAGCCGGCCGATGATTGCCAAGGACTCCAAAGCAACCGGCGACTGCTTGGAGCAGTTCGAGCCGACGGGAGTCGTGGCGGTTGCGGCTCCAAAGCAACCGGCGACTGCGAAGAAAACCGGCCGACAGCGACGAAAGGCGTGGCGGCGGCGGCCGATCTCCGCCAATTCGGCTAGAGTCGGCTCGGCCCGACAACTCGGCAGCAAAGACGAACGAGAACCAATCTCAGGAGCCGACGCGGCTTCGGACCGGGCGTCGGCAGAGCCGGCGGCGGATGCAAAGAACTAGCCGCGGCCGATCGCGAGCGCCACGGCGACGCAGCGAGCCCAGCAAGGCCCGGCAGAGCTTCGGCAGCGGCAAAGACGGCAGAAGGAACAGACCACGGGTGCAGGCGGATCGGTCCGAAGGAGACCGGCCAACGGAGACGTCCGACCGAGCTCGTCAGACGGGCACAAGGCGGCGCGGCAGATCCTCCACGGCTCCTCCGGGCGCAAGACGGCGCGTCAGAGGGAGGTGGTGCTGCAGCCGAAGCAGGGGCGACGTCAACGTCACGGGCAAGGCACTAAGGCGACGTCGATCAAGACGACGTAAGCGGCCAGGACGAGCGTTCCGGCGACGCAGAAGGCAGTGCCGGTGTGAAGCCAAGCGACGGCGGCCATGCGTTGGAAGGCGGCGCGTCAGATGATGATGTGCGGTGCCGCCCCGGGAGTTCCCTCCTCCCGGGGCAGCGGATTAGATCTAAAACAGCGGAAGAAGCTAGGGGAAAAACCTAGAGCTCTGATACCATGTTATGAATAGGACTTGTATTGAATATGAGGGCCAATGGCCACAATATATAGAGTACATGAGGAAAAGGAATAGGAATAGGACTCTATCTATAACAGGAACTTATCTATAACTATAAGAGATAATATATCCTTAACAAAAAAAACTTTGTAAAATGTATCGACCAAGGTCCAAAATACCATAGTGCTCACAGTTAATCTTGAATCCAGTGTCATCGTATCTACAAACAGAAGACAAACTTGAGCTACCTGATCAAAAACATAAGTTCAAAATGAGGGAGTTTCTTGATATTTGTTCTGGAAAAGATCAAACACACACACACGAGCATAAAATGAGAACTCGGAGCCTCCAAGGCATGGCAAGATTCATTGTGTCCCAAGCACTAGTTTTTGCTATTCAGGTTAGTCTAGCCCTATTGCATATAAGTGAGTGACAGGATGATTATTACGAAATGACACAAAAATTTAGCAAAGGCAATGGAGTGTGAAAAATTCAGTACATTTTGTCATATCCACACCTCATGGCAGTAATACAAAGTGATTTCTTTTAAAGAGGAACAGGGGAAGCTCTCCCAGTTTCTAATTGGAAATAGAAAAACAATTATGTGGAAAGTTCAGCGCAGAGCATACAGGTTAAAATGAAAAACAGATCCAGGATGTTCCAGCAATCGTGGAGGAGATTATTGTCTCACTATTGATAAATAATGAAATCCAGAACATGGCAAAATCCAGAACTCATATCCCTAGTTTTTTTTTCTTGCTGCATGTTTACTTTTTAGACTGCACAATCAAACAAATTAGGGATCTAGGGATGTAGGGGAAATCTTATACCTTGATGTCGGGAGCACTGGTTGGCTCAACAGCGGTGGAGATCGCGGGAGGAAGATGGTGTCGCTGCAAATTGGAGGAGGATGGCGGCACCAGAGATCGGGTGACGAGGATGGCGGTGAAGATCGGGTAGGAGGATGGCGGCGTTGGTGGAGGAGGATGCCGGTGTTAGTTGCGGGAGGTGGGGAGGAGGCCATTGGGGACCAGTTTGTGTTGCGGGAGGCCGACGGAGGTAGCAGGTGGCCGGCCGAGGTCGCGGCGCCCAACTGAGGTTGCTAGTGCCCTAATCGCCTAGCATGAGTCGGGGGAGGAGACGGCGATGGAGTCGAGTGAAGGAGGAATTAGAGTGGGGAGACTGCCGGTTGAGACTTTTATACCTGGTATGTGCGGGTAATTTCTTTGAAGTTCAGGGGCAAATAATCATTTTCATCCCACAAAAAAAAAGCACTTCTTGGCTGGCTGGCTTTTAACTTTTAGTTATACCAAGGATTTAAGCTTTTTGAAAGCCCGACTGTCGGTCATTTGTTTCGGCTTTGACTTTTTTGCTTTTAAGCCAGTGAAAAAGCCAAAACAAATAGGGCTATATAAATAGATGGAAATAGCTTTGCCACTCAGTCCTGATTTTTTTCATGTTCTCAGTGATAACTTGAAATTTGGTGCCAGGGTCTTGGAACGCTGGCTTAGTATAATGTTTGATAGAATCTTATCCAACAATCTCATAACTAGAAAGTAACTTATTGTCGCTATTTGTTGTTTCAGTTAATTCTGCAATTACTCCTTTTCCCGCTAGCTATATATGTGCTTAACTATCTCTGATGATATTTCTGTGACATCTATGAGTTACATAGAGTAATTCATTGTCTTTCATACTGAAATTCAGCCAATGGACATCAAATACATAACATTAGATGATGGGAGGAAACTCTGCTTGGAATGTCTCAATTCTGCAATAATGGACACTCCAGAATGCCAACACCTTTACATGGATATTCAAGAATTTTTTGAAGGTCTGAATATGAAAGTAGAACAGCAAGTTCCACTACTTTTGGTTGAGCGGCAAGCTTTGAATGAAGCTATGAAAGCGGAGAAAAGTGTAAGTAGCATGCTAGTCTGGTTATGTGGTGTGCACAATGCTTCATATACTTCCAACGTATGAGTTTTTAATTTCCTTCGTCTCAGGGACATCACCTTCCTGAAACCAGAGGTCTATGTCTTTCTGAAGAACAAATTGTCAGAACGGTGAGCTTTTTTGCCACATTGCTGCATTAATAATTTGTGATTTGCATGTACTGAATAATACAATGCATCCAGATCTTAAGAAGACCGATAATTGGACCAGGAAACAGAATCATAGATATGATTACAGGATCACACAAACTGGCTCGACGGTGTGAAGTGACTGCAATCCTAATATTATATGGGCTACCAAGGTACATTGTTTTATATTTATTTTTTTCCTTAATTAGTGAGCACAGACTTGGGTCCTCCTCGAAAACTGCTGCTAATTCCACAATCATCTCATAATCCATCATAAAGTTCTTATGTTTGCAATGAATCCAGATAGCTTTTTCTTATCAATATAGTTGTTGTGCAGATTGCAAACTGGCTCCATTCTTGCTCACGAGATGATGCATGCATATCTTCGTCTTAAAGGTACACTTATCTATGATCATTATTTATTTTTTTGAGGGGATTCACATAATCACATGCACCCCCGTCCCTTCGTGTTCGTCTCAAGACACCATGATTACACTTAATCTTCTTTAACATCATATTTTTTTACCTGTAGGGTTCCGATCCCTTAGTCCTGAGGTTGAAGAAGGCATCTGTCAAGTTCTATCACACATGTGGCTCGAATCAGAGATCATCTCTGATTCTAGTGGTAATGTAGCGTCATCGTCGTCGTCATCTTCAGCTCCTACCTCATCGAAGAAGCGCGCGAAGACCGAATTTGAGAAGCAGCTTGGAGCATTCATCAAGGATCAGATTAAAACGGATCCTTCTGGGCCATATGGAGATGGTTTTCGAGCAGGCAATCGGGCTGTCGAACGTTATGGCCTGAGGAGTACCCTTGATCATATTAGGATGACAGGGTCGTTTCCATATTGATCATTGAAGTAAAGAAAGGCCATTCTTCAATTTGTCAGGAGGGCTGCATATTTTGGAGATTATTGGTTTAAATTAGTGTTTGTGAAAACTAAAGAACGGTTGAATATGCAGGGAACACTGTATTTCATTAATTCTATATTGAATATACAAAATCAAGCAAAAGTATCACTACGCCGCTCCTCCCGATCCCGACGCCGCTCCCACCTCCTCCCCCAATCACCCTCCAGGACGCAGCACCCTCGCCGCAGGTCCGCCCCCGCTCGCACCTCCGGGAAGCCGCATCCTCGCCGCAAGTCCGCCCCCGCTCGCCCTCCGGGTCGTCGCGTCCTCCCCGCTCAGTCACCGATCCCGATCGAGATCTGTGGCCGCCGCCTTCTCCCTCACTCGCCGCCTCATCCCCCGAGCTCGGAGCGCCCTCCCGATCATCATCCCCGCCCAGTCACCGCTCCCGATCCAGGTCTGTGGCCGCTGCCTCCTCCCCCGGTCTTGGAGCGCCCTCCCGGTCGTCCTCCCCTCTCGGTTACAGCGTGCTGCCGATCCCAGTCGTCGGCCTCCTCCCCGGCAGCTCAACGCCTCCTCCTCCTTGGTAGCTCACCCTCCCGGTTGTCCTCCAGACCTCCACCCGGTTTGTGTTCTGGTAACTCTTATAAATGTTCATATTTGCAATAGTTGTGATTCATGAAGCATCATTGTGATTGCATTACATCTGCACCCATGCTCATGTTTGCAATGGTGAGCTATCAGCAATGACATTAGTAAGCATCATTGTGATTGCATTCATGAAATGTTCTTTTTTGAGCAGTGCAAAGGAAAGGATTATGATAGACACAGTAAGAACATACTGAAAGCAGCAAACTGTAATAGAGATGTTTGCTTGGTTGAGCTCACTTCTGTGTAGTTGTGTTTGTTGAGCTACTTTTGTCACAAAGCTAGCTAACTTCTGTCACAAAGCTTGGTTGAACATAGTTGTGTTTGTTGAGAATTGGAATGCGTTTCTTTGGTAGGGGTGGCAGTTTTACCCATAGGTTCGGGTATCCACGGGTACCCACCCCCGATAAGAACAGGTATGGATAGCACTTGAGACCCGTGGGTAGTACGAATTAGAATCCTGGTTTGAGATAACTTAGGCCCCGTTTGGTAACTTGGAACCGAGCTGTTTCTACTAAAATCTGAGAGAAATCCAGCCAAACGGGCTAAAACTCGAAACGTTTCTCTTCGGAACTTTTCTTCTTTTTCCACACCAGAGTTGAATCGCTCTCAACCCCGTTTCTACTAGTTTCTACTAGAATCTGGAACCCTACCAAACGGTTTGCAAAAAGTGATTCTGATTCTACCTGAAACGTTTCTACTAAGAATCTGAAACCGTTTTCGTTTCTACTAGAATCTGGAACCGTACCAAACAGGGCCTTAATTGCATTAGATTTCAGCGTTTTGATGCCTCATGTTGTAGTGCGCAAATATATAAGGCGCATTCTTTCGAAAAAAATATTTCTATAACTTTTTTTTTTATTACAGATGGAATATTTTTGCAAACTCGTGGGCCAACCCAAGGCCCATTAGACTAGCGTTGGCGGAGTGGGGAGCCGGCGAATCGGCGACCGGCGTGAGGCGTCTCCTCCGTCCGATCCGGACGGCCATCGCACTCTCCGGCGCCATCTGACTCGGCAGGCTGCGTGCCCGTGGAACCCTCGCCACCTCGCCTATCCGAGGTACGCGCCCGCCTAGGCGGTTGTGGTTTCGTGCCTGTTAATGGCGGGCATCGCTAAGAGAGCAGAAGTGTACACCCCCTCATCCTTTTACTGCAGGGGCTGCTGCGCTGCTGTTGGGAGAGACGCCATGGCCGCGGGGTTCAGGCCATGGTTGCTCGCGGTGGCGGCGCTTGTCGCCGCTTGGATCTCCGACGTTGCCGCCGTTTTGCCGTCGTCTAAGCAGGTACGCGGGGGATGGATCTTCTTGGCCTATGTGATTCTTTCCGTGCGATTCTCTGCAGAATTTACATGCCCGCTGTTGATTCGGAGCTGGAGCAGGCACCTGAAAGATGAATGCTTTGCTAAACCCCTTTGTTTACTGTCAGTGGATCGCCGTTCGTCCCATTGAGCTATTCCTTGTTTAGCGAAATGTTGCTTCCCGTGCATGAGTAGTGCAGATAGAATACAGAAAGCCATGTATGTAACTGGTAGTATTTACTTTAGAGAATGAGCTCTTTTACGGTACACTAAATTGAATATGAACCGTTCATTCTTTTCGATCCAATGGATCAGATTAACTAGAGTTTACTTATACTTCATCTGGTAGTAGAATAGTAGAAGCACCCTTAACAAATCAATGGTTAGATGTGATTTCTACTACACATTATATACTACTAGTATAATGCACCGTAAAATTTTTCTAGAGAATACATTATATACTACCAGTATAATGCACCGTAAAATTTCTCTAGAGAATAGAAGATTCATCTCCTCACTATTCCGTTTGTCGTGCTGCCGTTGATAATGTAGTTTAGTCAAAGCTCAGCAGGAATTGTGCAGCCATCCCATATATGATTTAGGTTACTGTTTGTGAGTTGAGTGGTCTGTGGTAATTAATTCAGTTGTACCTTGTTTGCAAATTAAGATATGTCATACTTTTGACTATGTAACTGCTAGTTTGAATTTTAGTGCATTTTTGTTCCAAGTTCATGTTCGATGTTCCTGTTGATACGTTTTAATTCTAGTACTGAACAGGCAGGTGCCAGCCAGAAATCCGTCAATTGTTTGCCCTGCTCAAGGACATATGTTGCTGATCCATATGTCGATGCCTTAACGGGCCAGCTTGATCACCATCGTGCCTTAACTGAAGTATCTGATTCTGCTGGCTTGTGCAAAGGACTCGCTGATGACCTTGATGTGCCTACGCTTTCAGAATTGCACCGGCAACTGGTTGGTGAAGGTTCTCACCGCCGTTTAGTCTATTCTGTGAAATTTGGTAACTGTCAAGATGCTATGGTTAATTTCCTTGCTGGCTATGATGCCAATTTGGTGATAATTGAAAAGCTCCCGGATGGAGTATTTGCTGACCCATTTGAGCTACAACATTTTGTTGAGCGGAAAGGTGAAAATCAAAGTCTTAGCTAGGCAGTCAACTACAACACTACTCATTTACATTATGTTAAGAATAATTCTTTTTTATCTTGTAGTTTTTCTTGATGTTGCTGTTTTTGGAGACACCAACCTTGAACTTCCCTCAGCTCTATCCAACCGGTCAGCTGTTGAGATTCATTTTGATCTCAGGCCAAGCACATCAATGAACTGTAACCTTGTAGTAGAGCTTCCTCTCCATGCTAGATACCCGGTAAGGTTCTAAATAAACTATCTGTGCTAACAAACTATCAACTTAATTTATTTGGTTCATGCTATCTGCAAATACACATGCTTTTTTTATGTGGAAAATGGTAATAGAAGAGGTATTGTTCAGGTTTGCCTTATTTCCTCCCTGATGGACATCGAACAATGCATCCTCACAACATAGGAAACATTTATGTTAGGGCATGTAACGCACAATAATGGCAAATAGTATATGCTTGGCATTCTCTTTGACATGTTTTGTGCAGAACATGCACCTAATAAATATTGAATAGAGATCAGAAAAATCTTGCAACTTCAGTCATTTCTGTTTAGATTTGCTTTAAATCACAAGTCACATCTCACCAATGTCCTTGGATTATCCCTATTTACCTAAATTTCACATATATTTGGGAAATTTTGGAAACTTCCAAAGCTATCAAAGGATTGAGTAAAATAAGGGGCACTGCAGTGTGATATCAGACAACGTATATTGTGAAACGCGAAGTTGTAGTAGTTCATTTGATTTACTTTTTTCTACAGAATGGTAATTTAATATGTTATGAATACTTGCATCTGAAAATGCTCAACATGCGTAGGGGAAATCAGTGGATGGTCCAGGAAATAACAAAAGAAAAAAATGTAGAAAGCAAGGTTCTATGGTGGTGGCCATGGTCCTCACCCTGCCATTTTCATGTTCTGTCTCGTTGCAAACATGCCAGAAATACGCGTTGTGATGTGCCTTGTACATGACGAGGGTAACTACCATCGGAAGAGGCCAGACAGCATGGCTTGAAGGAGAAAGCGCTAAGAGAACAAGGACACTCTGTAGGGAGGAGAGGATCCGGGGGAAATATTGGGCTAGAGGGGAACTTCTTAATTCATTATTGCTTAATGTGCCAAGAGGCTGCCACATGCTCTTATAGGAGCCGGTCCTAACAAATCATCTAACAAGCTAAGTAATTGATAAGATTCTCTTAAACTAATTGATAACAACTAAGACAAGATAATGCTATCCCTTCCTAACGTGTTGCTGCTTCCTTCTTGTATGCATGGAAATGCTCGTCAGCCGCAAGGCCTCTTGACGTGCTGCACCTAGAAAATGGGCAGGCCCATGTCCATGACGCACATGGTGTTATGAAAAAATTGCATTGTTCCCCTCTTTATTTTTTTTTTGTTCGTCGGTTTTGGAAGTTGGATGCACATGGCAGTTGGACTTGTAATTTAACATTCTAAATCTGGTCCTATTTTAGGCCTTATCTTGGTCAAATTCTCATGTGTATATTTAGCCTAAACAAGTGTCAAACTTGTCAAAAACTATGTGGCTTTTGCTTATTTGCTTCTTTGCCAGAATATTTCTGAAATAACTCCTGGCAGACTACTTCTTTTCGAGAACACACTCCTAGCAGATTACTGACTATCATGTTTAATAGTCTTTTTTAGGTCTTATCATGGTCCACTTCTCATATGTGATTCAGTATTAAAGTATACAAGCTTGGCAGACGACTTGTGGTCTTTTGGTTATTTGCTTCTTTATCAGAATATGTTGGAACAAACTCCTAACAGACTACTGACTGTTATGTTTATGTTATGTTTATTTGTAGCCTCTTGACGCCAGCGGTTATGCAATGGTTGACTTCAGTACCCCATATCTGCTCCTACGTTACAGGAAAACGGAAATCCATTCTGATTCCTGCTTGTGGGTGCTTAAGAATCTTGACGCTGCACCTGTGGAGAAAGCTTCATGGCGCATACCCTGTGGAGACGAAGCACATATAGGATTTGTATCTGGTATCACTTTTCTTTCAGCCCTGGTTTGTTCCATGTCCATAGTCCTAGCTGCCCTAATTTTTTGACTCAAGCACTGGAATTCAAGGCAGGATTGATTGTTCTATATAATCCAAAAATCAAATTTTCCGCATGCTTTTGCACATCATTACCGTCTTCCAAGGACAACTCCGTTCTCTGTTTCATTTTCCTAGGACACGATTGGATGTGGCATACTGGCATGTATGAGTTACTTAAAATGAAGTTGCAATTGCATCTAGTGATCAGGGTTTTCTCCCTGCAACATAAAAAGGAGTTCCAAAAGAAAATCTTTTCCTTCAAGGAAGGTGCACTCCTCATATTCCTGAGATAATCTGGATCAGGAGCTACAATATATTATCATCTTGGAAGAAGCCAAGCAGGTGGAGCATCGGTTGCAAGTTTGTGTAAACAATTATACTCGCCTTTTGTCTTGGCACGCTTCACTTACTGGTAGAACAATCATACAGACTTTCCCTGATCAGGTGAGCAGTCATGTCATGTCTGACAGCCGGAGAAAACCTTATTCTTTTGTGCTGCCAACATGATCGCAGAGCCCCTGGTTGATCGGCTAAGCACTATTATATCATTTACCTATTTTACTATATATTTTTTTATTTTCATCTCAAGAAAAAATGTCCCAGGAGATCCGGTTTGATAAAGTATTAAATTCTGTGCGGCTTCTTTTCTTCATTACATATAGGTCCTGTTTAGGATGGCTCGCTTCTGTTTCAGCGTCTCCTTTCTGGGAGCCAGAAGTTGCTCTAAACCAGGGTTTCAAATTTTGTTTTCGGATTAGATCTCGTCACCTACCGAAATCCGAAATTTCGCCGAGATCTTGTTATTTCGGAAGAAATCCAAACGAAATACAAAAAACAAAATTTGAATATGGTCAAATCCGGTCAAGTTTTAGTCAAATTTCGGTCAAATTCATCGAGATTTCGGCAAGATTCACCGAGATCTCGGCGAGATTTTGCGCACCGTCACACTTTGAATTTTTTAGGGTTTTTTCAATTTCGCTGGAATTATGATCTACTGACTGTCCCACATGGGAAACAACACGAATAATCCAATCCGATCAAACACGATCAAATCTGGTCAAGTTTTAGACAAATCTCGGTCAAATTTGCCGAGATTTTTGTGACGTACCTCCCTTTTCAGGGAGGCCGCTTAATTACCTCTACGGTTACCCAGGAAGATTAACCGCAGGGAACCAAATGTACATTACCAGGTTAAAATCCAAAGCAACAGTTTAAGCAAAATAAGGTCTACCGACCAAACGGTGTCGCCATCTACGACTTCTTGGAACTCTCCAGCATCTTGATACTCTAAAATGGGTTAATTAAGCAAGAGTGAGTACTACAACGTACTCAACAAGCCACACAGTGAAGCCTGATTACCACATGCAAAGGATAACAAGAGATAGTCATATGTCTTATCTGGTGTATGCAAGTTTTCGTAATATTTGACATTTCATTTAAAACACAAACCATAATAATACGAATAAGGGGGTTTCCCAAAGTTATCCACTTCCAACACTTGTTAATCAAAAACTACTTGAGCTTAGGTTCGGGATTCACCCCATTTTAACTCAGCTTCATTTACCGGAAGCACGGCGTATTCGAATACCATTTAATACACTCTGCAGAGGTGTTCAGCTTTACCCACAAGATTCCACGATCGTTATGCCACGCGATTAACATGCAACTTTTATGCATGCGGCCGGATCGAGATTATCATAGCTTTTCATTGGATCTTTCCCCTTTAGCCCCTATCCGGTAGAGTTTCGGTTCACATTAACCCAGGGTCCCCACTGGCCAGAGTGGAGTTCGCGATCCCGCTTACTGTGGACACCTACCGTTGTGAACCCGAAATGTCACATTTTCCTTGTGCACACTTTCGTTCCACCCCCATAACTGCGGACCATCTCCCATACCGGGAAGGTAACCCTGCTCCTATAGGTATTTCGGGGAATGTACAATGTACTGGGCTACGTTGAGTCGAGCCAACGTAGTTGATCGGCCCAACCTGTGGTTGAATGAGTTCGTAAGTTATTTACTTTGCCCAAGGTTGTAAGTCCTTATCTTGTTACAGACCAAACCATTACGTTCCACATGCCCCTGGTATCCAACGTACCACCATCCATTCATACCTTGGTATCAGTCCTCGGCCGGGGATCAAACTAACACCCATCCGGTAGTTAGCCCAATACTGTCCCCCAGTCCGCAACATTTCATAAATATTCCAAATCAATATTCCATCGATATTTCATGTTTTCATAAAAATGGTGAATAATTATAGTAGTGGCATCTAGCCGAATACTGACAATAGTACTTTTTTAGGGTTACAAAGGATTATTAGGATTCAATATTTTTCAAGGAAGTTCCATGAGCCTTTTTGGCATTATCTAGCTATCATGTCATTCGAATATACTGACTTTGTGATATTTCAACATATAGTTCGGAAATAATGCGGTAGAAAATAACTATGAAATATTTTAGGAAACATTAGGTTCAACATGATCAATGGAGTATAGCTTGCCTTGCGAGGCGGAGGGGTTCCCTAGTTCGGAGTTGGTGTAGTCGTACTCGGCTTGTTTGATGCAGCTCGGTTCCAAATCGCTCCTGCTCCTGTGTCTGTTCTTGAAGTTGGTACTGCTCGGACGTCAGCTCTAGCGTAAACAAACATCATAAGATAAACAATAATTAATACAAAAAGAAAGAAGAGAAAAGAAAAGAGAAAATCGAGAGAGAGAAAATAAGCCGGAAATGGGTCGGAGGGGCGTTTTCGGAATTTTGGAAACTTGGTTTGGCGAAACGGAGGTCATTTTTGAACTCAGTGGCTCGAAAGGGTTCGGAATATGTATTTTGGGCATTTTTGGACTTCCGGATATTTTTAGAGCATTTTTGGATATTTAAAATGAATTAAAAAGGATTTTGGAAATTAAAATCCGAAAAGGAAAATGAAAATGGTTACTGTTCACGCTGGGCCACGCCAAAATTGTTTTTGGCCCACCAGACGCTGCGGCGCGAGTGAGGCAACTGCCGCCTCATGGCTGGCCGCTCGACAAAGTGCCCGGCGCAGAGAGAGGAGGAGGCGATCGGGCGCTGGGTCGACGAGCGGGGCCGAGTGGCGACACTGGGGCGGGTTATGTGGTCGGGGCCGGCGCTGGGCGCCGGAGTTGGGGGAGATGATGGGGATCTCGCGAAATGAGAGCACGGGAGCGCACGGGCTTGGGGGAAAAGAGAGGGGAGCTCACCCTGGAGCTAGGGCACGGCACGGGAGGGCTTGAGCGGCGGCTGGGTGAGCTGACGGCGGCGTTCGGCCGGAACGGAGGAAGACTCCCGTGGGGCGGCCACGGGAGGGCACGAGGGAGCGAGTGAGAGAGGGGAAACTGGAGAGGAGGTCCTTGCGGTCTCGACGGATCAAAAATGGCGGCCGGATTGAGCTTATATAGCCGGTGAGGAGGAGCACGAGGCCTTTGGCCCAATCATGGCGACGGAGACGGGCGGTGGCAGACCTGGCGCACGGCGCGGGGCTCGGGGCGGGTGCTAGGCGGCGAGAGGCGGAGTGCCCTAAGGGGCTAGGGCGGCGACGGCGATGATTTGCGGCGCAGTCAAGACGCAGCAAAGATCGCCATGGCAGGCATCACGGGAGAAGAACAGAGCGCCGCGCATGGGCGCAAGGGCGAGGCGAAAGCGGATTCGGGCGAGGGCGCGGGCATGCGCGGAAAGCGGCAACGCGCGCGGGGAGGCAGCTGAGCGGGCGAGGCGCGGGAGAGAGGGAGGAGGCGCAAAGGCCGAAAAGGGAAAGCGTATCGCCGCCGAAACCTTCCCAAAATGGCAAAAACCCGTAATGTAATCAAATAAATTCGAAAAAATCCAAAAAAAAATCAGGAAAAAATTATAAAAAGCAAATAAAGTCTAATTTAAACAAAATTTGAAAATTTTTGGGGTATTTCAATTTTGGTCAAATTCACCGAGATCTCGGCGAGATTAAAGGGTACTGTAGCACTTTGATTTTTTTTTTTTTGGTTTTCTTACTTTCGCCGGGATTATAAAACTCGGGGGATTCCGAGATCCGATATTTCGCCGAATTTCGGCGAGATTTTGAACCCTGCTCTAAACACTGATTTCTCTGTAGTCGAAGGCCGGCAACCCATTTGTACCAAGAGAAACCAAAAGCTGATATGAGGTAACTTCTCACGATTTCAATGGGTTGGAATTCTGAATTTACTAAATAAAATTATTCCTCTCTCGCCAAGCACTGATGCCGACGTCGGTCGATAATACGAAATTGGACTCGTGATCGCTCACGGAACAATGAGTGGTGATCTCGTACTTGTTCTTGCCTTGACGAGGTCTCGATCAGAGTAAGCTCAACGTCAGGCTCGTCCCTTCACTTGCTTAATGAATTCCATATGTGTCCCTCTTGCATTGCATGGCTGATGGAGACCTTGCTGCCATGGCTATCCTCGCCGTGCGGTCTAAATCGAACCCCTTTGCTGTGGCCAGTATCAAGCTCGCCTGAGTGGACACCGGTGCAGGCTTCGACAACGAAAGGGGTGAAAGCTATGGCGGGTTTTGCGCACTTAAATTTGAAAAAGAGTGCATAAAACGCATGTACGAAAGCGGGTACGAACCAATCTCGACATGCGGAGAAGTTTTGTTTTTGTTTTCTCCTGACACAATTTTTTTTTTGTTGTTGTAAATTTGGTTTCTTTCGAAATAAATTTGTAAAAATAGTCCTCTTCTCGATCGTGACAGGCGCGCAGGCGATATGTGTCCTCTACCACACTCCTATATCATGACAACGGCACATTCAAGCTCAATGGGTAACCTGTCGTGCAGCACGACCTGCTGAGCTACCCTAAATCGATAGGTATGTGCTGAGCAAGCCTAGCTCGATAGCGACTTAATTAAGTGATAAATAATTAAAGTGATTAATCAAGGTGCTTAATTGATGAACATGCTATGGAAATGTTGCTCACTAGGAAAATACGCCACGCTACCGTAGCACGATAGGTAATACGTGTCACTTATCGCGTCTTTCGCGGTCGAGAATGGAGGCATTTTTACAAATTTATTTGGAATGGTCTTTGCGGCTAAGAAAAAAAGACTTAACTAAGAGGGGTGCTTATCCATTTGTTTGCTTCAAAATTTGTAACTTATGTTAGACGAGAAAACATAAAAATACTGTTTAGTAAGTAATCCGCATGTAGAACGGTGACGAAACATTTCTCCGAGAGGAATTGCACGGGGAAACAAAATCAAAACCAACAGGTGATATCGGGTTTGCAACATGTAATTAGGCTCGCCATGACTCCCTGAAGGCACCTAATGAAGGGCGCGGGGGGGATATTCGAGAACCAAATATCTAGGCGCAGGGTTCCAAATTTTGACGAATTTCATTCGAATTTCAAGAATTTCGCACTTATCGCTCCAAGTGAAAAAGAATTTCATTCGGTATACCGCTCAAATTCAAATTCAAAAAATAAAAAAATTGATAAAATTTATCCAAAATTTCCCTATAATTAGTATTAATAACCTTATGACATCTGGTGTGAATATTTTTTTTGAAAAAAAATGAAGTTTGGAGTTGTTTTTGAGGCATTCAAAATGTAGAAAACAGAAAAGGCAGAAAAAAAATTAAAAGTATTTTTAGTAGCAATATTTTGTTAAAGTATGTCAAGTAGCAATATTTTTTCAATTGTGTCAAGTAGCAATATTTGTTGAAGTATATTTAGTAGCAATATTTGTTCAATTATAGTTAGTAGCAATATATGTTGAAGTATATTTAGCACAAATATTTGTTCAATTATATTTAGTAGCAATATTTGTTGAAGTATAGTAGCAATGGATGACACCCGAAAATGATATTATTTGTTCAAGTAGCAATATTTGTATGCACAAAAATTATCTTGATATGGTATATTTTAATATGTTAATGTTAACAAATATTGAAAAGATTACTGATATTGATATATGACAAATTTCAATTATCTAAAATATAGCAAATGTATGGTATGTTTTAATATGTTAATGTTATCCAATATTAAAAGGCTTACTTTTATTGCTATGGTATATTTAATATGTTAATGTTATCTTGCTATGGTATATTTTAATATTTTAATTATGTGAATGCCTATTTTTGTACTTGTATTGATATGTGACAACTTGCAATTATCTTAAATATAGCAAAGGTCATGCCGAATTTTTTTCATATTTATGAAAGATCATGCTGTATTTTTTTTATGTGTTTCCATTTTTTTAATATATTTCTAACATGTTTCCTATTTTCTTGGGACTTTAATGGCCTTTTACAAATTTTGCAATATTTGTTGAAATTTTTCCATTTTTTTTCCTATTTCCCCAATTTTTTAACATGTCGTCGATGTTCGAGAAAAGCAATCATCTTTTCAAGCAAATTTCAATGCTTTTCGAGCGAAATTCGCTCTTTTCGTTCGAATTCGCTCATCTATTTGACCAATTTTCAAATTTGTTTGATTTTCGAAACCCTTCGATTTTTCTCGAATTTTGAGCAAAAATTCACGAATTTCGGTACCGCTGGTTGAGCAAAAAATGAGGTTAAAATGAAGTGGTTAACCGTGTCCGTGCGTGCATGTAGGCGTGCGAACGAGCCTAGCTCGAGCAAACCCACCCTCTGAGGCTCAAGTTCAATAAAAGTTCAAGTCAAAGTTGAACAAATTTGAGTTAGAATTCGAGTTTGGATTCTGACTCGAGTTCGGCTTGAGTAAACTTGGTAATAATAAAAAATCCAATATACACTATTTTTCAATAATAAAAAAATGCTCAAGCTCGGCTTGAATAAGCTCAATAGGAGTTAACTTACAGTAATATTTAATAAGTGGTTCGTAAATATATTAGACTCTCGAGCTATTCAAGCTCAACTCAGGATCAAATTCGAGTTCAGCTCGTTTGGAATTCGAACCGAACTCGAATCGAGACTATAACAGGCTGATCTCGAGCAACTCGTGAGCCTCAAGTTTTTTATAGGGCAATGTGCTTGCATCATTTATTGTAGCGCACTTTGTTGTCACTAAAAAATGCAGGAGATATGAATGGAATTTCGAAAGAACTACTCCCTTCGGTCACTAACAATTGTTGTTTTAAACATAAATACGGTCTCTAAAATACAGTTCGATCACTAATTTTTATTATAATATATTTATAAAACCCAATAAAATTATAATAATATAAAATTATTTTTTTGAGATAAATCTACATATATAGCTATAATTTATCTAATTTAAATATTTTAAAAGATATTTATAATCAAAAATTTAAAATCTTAACTGTACAAATATTATAAATGACATCTACTTGTGACCGGAGGAATTATAAAATCCAGCGTACCAAACATGGCGTGCAGAAAGGAAAAACAAGAAAAAGGAGGAGGAGAAGTGGACGGTGGAGAAGCACACGGTGGATGCCCAAATTGGATGCCTCCCTCCTTCCGGCCTGCGGTGGCTCGCCGTGGGGGCGGTGGGGCCCACCCCGGCGACCCAGTCATGAGCCCGAAATGGAAACGGCGAGCCGGGGGATCGGCATGGCCCCAAAGCGGAAACCAAGACACGCACAAACGGCGAGGCGAGCGCATACATATACGCGATTGCTCAACAACCTCCTCCTCCTCCTCCGCCTCGAATCCCACCGTGCCCTAACCCCAATCCACCACCTCCCTCGGCGGCGCCGGCGAGATCGGAACCCACCGCCGCTCTTCCCAAGCCCCGAGGTGCGCCCGCCCCTCCCCTCCGGGCTCCACCCGCAATTCCGCGCCCGAGCGACCCGATCGCCGCGCGGTGGCCTCGGATTCGGCGACGAGCCCTAGCTCGCCTGTTGATTCGGTTATCGCTTTTCGCAGGATCGAACAGGGCGGCCGTGGAATGGGCGGCCGCGATGAATAGCGAGGCTCCGCGGCGGCGTTGGCGGGGGCGGAGGTCGTGATAGCGATTATCATGGTGCGGTGTCTCGACGGTGTGAAGCAGCTGCTCGCGGTCCTGTTCAAGTGCTGCGACCTCGAGCTCAAGCAGCCGCGGGGGCTCGAGGATCCCCAGGTCCTGGCGCGGGAGACCGTCTGTACGTCCGCCCGCCCATTCGATTCGCCCTGTGCTGCGTTTGTTCCACGGGGAATTGATTGACCTGTTTGGGTTGGGTTTGTGTGCGTGGTGCAGTTAGCGTGAGCGAGATCGAGGCGCTGTACGAGCTGTACAAGAAGATAAGCAGCGCGGTGGTCGATGACGGGTTGATTAATAAGGTCAGTGGCGACTCATGAGTGTTGGATTGACAGCTCGGTTTTGTATACAATCGGTGTAGATTGTATTTTGAGGATGGTAGGAATATGTATGTGTGTGTATGTGTGATAATTCATGCTAGGCTTTGGTTCTTGTTCGTTGGCATTGTGCAGGAGGAGTTTCAGTTGGCGCTATTCAAGACTAGCAAGAAGGAGAGCCTGTTCGCTGATCGTGTAAGTCTGCATTAATTGCACGCAGTTGATAGTCGTGTGCTGCTTGTTTTGGTTTTATTGTTACAGATTTCATATATTATGCAGTTCTCATCAATGGAAATTTTGTGAATCAATGAGAATCAGGGGTGCTCAATAGTTAATGCTGCATCGGCAATTGAACGCTTTAGAATACGCCTACTAATTGCATGGAAATAGTAGTAGCTACCCAGGATTCTATTGGCCTACACTTCGGATATCTATGTTATTTCTATACTCCCTCCGTTTCTTTTTATAAGGCGTATTTGGTTTCGTTAGGACAAGACTTTGACCAACAATTATTCTATTAGCATATAATTTTTATGACACAAAATTGATATTAGCAAATTTGTATTCAAAAGTACTTATATATAATTATGATTTTGTATTGTATAAATGATATATTAATGAAGTAATCATTGGTCAAAGTCTTGTCCTAACGAAACCAAATACGCCTTATAAAAAGAAACGGAGGGAGTATAATCCAGTACTTTTGAATTAGTATTTACCCTTTCCATCTTGTTTTCCCGCCAAACATTTTTCTAAATAATCTCAACTGTTGGTTAGTCATGTAAGGGTGATACCTACCCGTTATCTAACTTTGGTCAAGACAATCTAACCGACAGCAAATATTTCAAGGATTCACCTTGTGTGGTCCATGCGGTGCTCTTTGGCCCCACTTGTGCATTTCTTTCCACACTTTTTTTGGGTCCTAGCTCAGGATATGCTAGGCTTCTCTCACGTTTTATCTGAGTACCTTTTTAATGTAAATCATCATACAGGCTTGTTTTAAATATAAAAAATGTAGCATTAATTTGAGATGATCCTTTTCTTACAAATTGTACTTATTTGATATCATATGATAGTACCTAATACTCTATCGTGCAACAAATGTATGAGTTAGTACTTTCCTTAATTCAGCATGTTCATGCGTCGCAAATGCAGTGTTGTTGTATGTCCAATTGGAAGCTGAACATGTACATTGCTTAACTGATCAACTTTTGTTTTGACTAGTTATTTTTCCGATCAGTAGTAATGTCTAATATCTTTTGTATTGACTATTGAGACTCGTTGTGCATCTGTATTTGAGTTGTGTTCTGGTTGTTATCGAACATTGGTGCTTAATGCATGATCTGTAAATATCTTTTGGTACTTAAAACTTATTCAAACCAATGGTTCCTACACATTGGTGTTGTTTAGTGACTAATTGTGTGTTTGGTTGGAGAGTGAGGTAGAATGGAATGGTTCCATCCCAGATTTCAGGGATAGAATGGCTTCATCCCAGATTTCAGGATTGGAATGATTCCATCCCAGATTCTCAGACAGGGCTCACTGTCACTCTCACATTCCAAGTGGGATGGCTGCGTTCCAGAAAATTTGTAGAACCTGGCCGCCCCGAATCTAGAGAGAATATTCTTTTTTCTGAAACTAAGTCATCCTCAGCTCTCCAACCAAACACTAGACTTGGTGGGATGGGATGGTTCCATTCCACTCCATCCCACTAACCAAACACTACCTAAAGCTCTGTATGGAAAGTCATGATGCATCTATCAATTGAAGCCTGATACGGATGTTCCTTTTCAAACAATCGCGTAACTGGTCTCTAGCCTGAACGAGAATCATTGGAGGACGACGCCGGAAATCGACGACGACCTATTATAACTGTAACGGCTGTGTGGAGCCACCAGCCAGATGTCGATGGCAGCGCCTACTATTGGTTTTCTTGGCAATCAATAACGTGCCTGCTCTGTACCTCTATTTATTTATGTTTACAACCGACCAAAAGGATAAACATAGAAATTATAAAGATAGAAATTCTGAAGATAGAAAGATAAGATTATGGATCTTCTAATTGATGGGCCTGTGCTCCATGCGGACGGCACCGGATGTAAATATGATCTGTAAATATCTTTTGGTACTTAAAACTTATTCAAATCAATGGTTCCTACAGATTGGTGCTGTTCAGTGACTAAAACTCGGTATGGAAAGTTGTCATGATGCATCTATCAATTGAAGCCACTGACATTGAGAACCATATTCTATATAAAAAATAGCTGCATGAAAATTGTGGGTGAATAACATTGCTTCTGTTTACTAATACCTGACTTCATCATTTCCTTAATATTTTCCCTGCCCTTACAGGTATTTGATTTGTTTGACACAAAGCACAATGGAATTTTAGGATTTGAAGAATTTGCCCGTGCACTCTCAGTATTTCATCCCAATGCTTCCCTTGATGAGAAAATTGACTGTGAGTCAGTCATCTTGTAGCTAGAGAATTTGGTTCTGAACTATGCAAGTTATATCTAGGCTCCAAATTATATTATCGCAATAATGGCTTGGAGCTTATTTGAAACACCTATTAAAATTTGTATGTATGCAAGGACTCACCAATCCATAGTCTAATGATCTAATCAACAATTTCTAAATAGTGTATGTATATTTATGGTAAAGTAATTTTTTAATGATCTAATTTTTATGCTATGCTCTTGCTTCTCCACTTTACTTTATTTTTAAGAGCTAAAAATTTTGAAGAAGCTGATGTAATCTTTGCAGTTTCATTCCAGCTATATGATCTCAAGCAACAAGGCTTCATTGAGAGACAAGAGGTATTAATACTATTTGCATAGTGTGCTCCATCCATCAAGCTAGCATGTTGGCTAAATATATGGCTTACACAGAGTGTAAATAATTCAAAATCTTCTTTGATTGTGTCCGATACATGAAATCATGGTTTTTTTCAAGTTAATGTTTTTGTACTTGATGGCCCTTATTGGTTACTTTGGTTGGTTGTGGTGACCGTGTATGCTACGCCAGTGGTGAAAGAAACTCTTGGTCTTTCATAAATAAAGCTGGATCACTGGTTAAGTTAGGGTTTACAAGAGTTTAAGAGTTTAAGCGGTGGAAGTGTGGAACATTTCTCTGAATATGGAGGCAGCCTCTGGGTAGTCCTGTTGAAGAGTTACGCAAAGTCAAGAGTTAGCTTTTACATAGAGGTAGACCTCAACATGCCAACATCATTGATGGGCGTAAAGTTTTAGATCATGGGAGAGCAGCGATAGCTTAATCATGTTATTTGGATTTTTGACAAAATATAGGTGAATTCTCGGTTTTGTTTGCAACATATTGCACTGGGCCTTATTGCTGGGAAATGAGGATTTATATCTATTGAGCTTTCAAGAACTTCTATGCTATTTTTGAAGTTAAATAATTGCTGTGAATGCCGTTCTTTTGGTTGGACTCTTTCCTTTTTCTTCACCATATTAGTTTATATATTTGGTTGTCAGGTTAAGCAGATGGTTGTTGCCACACTTGCTGAGTCAGGAATGAATCTTTCTGATGAAATTATAGAGAGCATAATTGATAAGGTGCATTACAGTTGCCCATTTTATCCTTTATTTATCCTTGGTTATAGCTTCTGTTCTGTAGTAATTCTCTTTGTTGTATTATGTAGTAATTCTCAACCCCTTTGTATATAACAGACTGCTACATAGCATCCTATTATTGAACTACATAAATACCCTTTTGTTTTAATTTTCCATTTTCCTTGCTCCTTGCTATTGTGATGGCTTTTATGGAGTTGGCATAAGATATAACCAGACTGTTGTATTGTTGCTTGCTAATTGTAATTTCCCGTGGTAAAATTATTTTTGTTTTATTTTAAGACGTTTGAGGAGGCAGACACAAAGCATGATGGAAGAATTGACAAAGAAGAGTGGCGCAATCTGGTTCTTCGGCATCCCTCTTTGCTGAAGAACATGACTCTCCAGTACCTCAAGTAAGATATGTTTATTATCCTTAACATTTTTTCTACAGTTTGGTTCTTTTTATGTGTATATTTCACATGTCGACACAATGCTCTTCACTTAATTTCCATACCGGATATTTTTAGCTTGGTGGTTGAGATAACTGAAAGGTTTAATGCTGCTCTTGAATAAAGTATGATAGGATTTTAATTCTCCATTTAGTGCTAAGTTGCCAACTTGCCATTGCAATATCTTGCAAAGCAAAAGAATGTTGTGCAGAGTCTCACAAACTTGAAATGTGGTAAATCAAACTTCCACTATTTAAATTGCACAGGCACATAAAGCCATATAGGAGAGCGTGCTGGCTCAATTCTTGGGGTTCTCCGTCAATGGTTCATTTAAATTCATGCCTTGGTGATGCACTACACCAAATTGTTTCTGTTTCTCAAATCAAATGTGCTCAGTGAGTTAGTGATAGCTTCAAGCAAGCCATTTCATGTTGGGACTTCTCAGTGAAGTGTGAAGATTTAAGTCTTTTTTTTAGATCATAACATATTTTTTCTGGCCTCTCTTTAAGGTTATTATCCAGACATGGTCAGTTTATACTTTGTAACATACTAGTTACATGCCCGTGCGTTGCTACGAAAAACAAAATTGATAACGAAAAATAAAGATTAAAAACAAAAAAAATTATTTCACAAAATCAAACATCTATCTTTAACGCTTCGTTTCTTGCGAAAGCTGGCTAATTAAAGCAACACTTCGTTTCTTGTGTAGGGCAATTAAGTAGGGCAATTAAGTAGGGCAATTAAGCAGGGCAATTAAGCGGCAATTAATGACGTGGGAAGAACGGACCACTGCCACCAAGTGCTTCTTTAGAATAGTAGAGATTTCCAATATCTATGTTGTTCTTTAGATATTTCACTTCATAAGCTAATCTTGCCTTATATGAGCAGGGACATCACCACTACATTTCCAAGCTTTGTCTTCCATTCTCAGGTTGATGATACCTGAGATTCCTGAAGTTCTTTCAAATCGAAACATCAGAAGCTAAGCTCATGTGGTGTATTAAGGTTTTCAGTATCGGATTGTTGGATTGACAGAGACTGCAGTGCTCTGAAGGATGTTACATGTCGGGTTTGAGAAGTCAAATCTTTGTTGTTAATAACCTTGTTTCTTTCATTTGGAAGTTATTAGTATGGACTATGGCTAGGAAGCCTTTCGGCAAAGATGTAAACTCTGTCTGGAGTTCCCATTTTCTCCTTTCCACGATTCTTGTTTTTGGCTGGTTGGCAATCAGATCCAGTTCTCTGAAGCTTCTGCCTTGCGTACAAAACGGAAACTTAATTTTTTTTTTAATCTTTTGCTGGGAATTTTTCTGTATGACATTGCATTGTAGTAACTGGAGTCTGGAACAGGAAAAAAAGAATGGAGGTGCCTACTGCTGCATCTTCCAAATGATTAACAAATATCATTTTTTTTTTACAAAAACAAGGTTTACAAAATATTTTATCTACATTGCATGCTTTCGCTAGGTTGAGCTGCAATAAAATTCTATATTTGACTTTCGAGTACTATGTTGATGCATGATATATTCATGCAAAATGGAGCAAGACGGAGGATGTTATTCTTTATACATATTGTTTCATCTGAATTAGATGACCAGAGTGTAGATTGGGATAAGTAGATCTTTTTCTAAACTACTTTTGTCGGTCCTAGGTTGTATCTGAATACGATGATAAGCTATCTGCACGCGAGTCAAATATAGTTTGGTACTTCCTCCATCATGCAATATGTCTCCAGTTTTATAAAGTTTATAAGTCCATCGGCGGGAATTAAAGTATAGTTATTACAGTATTTTTCTGATGGAAAAATCATGTGTATAAGTGTTTGCACCAGAATTCGGTAGTGGAATCCGTTTGAATCGGATAGAAACGTTCGTACGGAAAGAGATCAGGTGGCCGAATCAGAAGGAAACCCCGTTCCTAACAAGGAAACCGGATCAGAGGCCGATACGGATTAATAACGTAATCATGTACAACTCGGATCGGCCGGGCATATTATAAAAGGAGGTGGGCGTCAAGCGAAATAAAGGGACATCAATCAATCCAACACACGTCTACTTTTTACAAGCTTTTCTTTTACATCGTTTTAGCTTCATAGATCTCTCTGCAAGTCGACGGAACCAACATAGTTGCGCATCGCCGATTGTTGGTTTAGCCGATTTCACCTGAGTTCGACCGCTTCGCTTTGCTGCGCATCGCCTTCTCGAAGCCGATTTTACCTTGTATCCGGATTAATCATAATTGGTTGATCTAGTTATCCCCTAATCGGTCCTTGCCGACTAGCGAAAAGCCGATAAATCTTTGTTTATCGGCTTTGATCAAATTACAAATTCCACCTTGTCAATTGCAGGTCAAATTGACTGGCACGCTCAGCAAACTCGGTGTTTGTCTGTGTGTTCGAGGTTAAGAACCCTGCTTCACGTTTTTAGCGCGAACATATTTTGGCACGCCCAGTGGGACCCAAGAAAATAAAAAATGTCATCAACCGACAAGCCTGCGGTCACCGCCGATATCAACGCTGATGCTATAATCGCGCCTCAAATGGCCGATTTAACCCCTGAGCAGCGAAAAGAAATCGAAGACCGAAAAGCGGCTTTGGAAGAAATAATGCTGCGGTGTTTCCAGAAAACACGCCGTGGCGTTACTCAAAGGACTGCACTCCCAAGCATCAATCCTATTGGAGATCCATCACCCGAAACGGTAAGCCGATACGCACCCGCTCAAGCCGATTTATCAAATATGATTGAGCAATCTGTTCATCACGCGCTAATTAACCAATCATCGGCTCTAGTATCTACTTTAAAGCCGATGATAGAAAATAGTGTGAAAACGATCGCTCAGGAATTGGCTGTGTCTGGAAACCTACTAGATCCGCCACAAACCATCCCTACCTACCCAGTATATTCCATAAACCCTAACACCAGTACAGTAAAAATGTCGGCTCAAACACCTGTCATGATGCCGACTCAATCTACTGTTCTTAAACCAAGCATACAGAGAGATGGGTTTACGCACTACCATGGGCACACGGATGGGGCTAAGATAAGCGCATCAAATCCGTCGAACGGACCCTCCAATAGCATCGGTTTATCGGCTCATCAGCCGATTGAGACGGATCAGGTTCCGCAATCACGGGGGGCCACAACCGTGAAACAAGCACCGTATAGAGTAGTGCCGTACGTGGAACCTTTCGCGCCCATACCCGATACATCGAGTTTTAATCATGAATATGACCAAGTACCAAGACCTCCTGTGGCACGATTTGGACAAAGGGCCGAGTTTGCACTCAGGGGGCAGGGCGTGAACAATGAAAATTGGCAGTGTCCGGTTGCACCACAAGCCGACAACGTCAATTGGGCAGAACAAATTGCCAACGTGTTGAGAGAACAGTTCGGTATACAACCCAGAGGAAGGGTAATCGGCTACAAGAAGCCGTATCCCGATTACATAGACCGTATGCATTACCCGCACAACTTTAGGATACGGACTTTGCTAAATTCTCGGGCGATGATTCATTACCACAATTGAGCATATCGGACGATTTATGGCTCGGTCTTGGGGAAGCCGCGATCCGATGGACTAAAAATTAGGTTATTTCCTTTATCGTTGTCGGTCTTTGCGTTCACTTGGTTTACTAATCGCCTCAAACTCAGTTCATGTGTGAAACGATTTAGAAAGCCGATTCCATGAATACTTCTTTTCGGGGACTATGGAGCTTAGGATTCGATCTCGATTCGATCAAGTAATCTGGCGAATCGGTTTTCGATTATATCGTAAGATTTAGAGGCGCATTTGAAATAGATGTTTTAGTGTAACATTACAGATGATCAATTGGCTGATTTAGCATTCCAAGGGTTGATCCCACCATTAAAAGAAAAGCTATACGGCCAAGAGTTCCCGATTTAGGCCACTTACTCCATCGCGTATCGGCACATGAAAGCCGATATGCAGAGAGCAAAGGGTTTAAAGATAGATTTAAATCGAACGGTAATGAAAAGGCCAAAGTAAACATGGTAGAATATAATTCGAGCGACACCTCCGAGGACGAGGCAGAGGTAAACATAGCCGAGTGGACCAAGGGTTCCAAAAGGCCACTCGTATGCTCTCTGCTCAAGCCGACAAAAAATAGGGCGGAAATCAAGTATTCATATGACGTGTCAAAGTGTGACAAGATATTTGATTTATTATTGCAAGAAAAACTCATAAGGTTGCCAGAAGGACACGTCATACCATCGGCCGAGGAAATTAAAAAGCGAAGGTATTGTAAATGGCACCATTCGTTTTCACATAATACTAACGACTGCAATATTTTTCGACAACAGATTCAATCGGCCATCGCCGATGGCAGGTTAAAATTTGCGGAAGAGTCGGCTATGCAGATAGATATGAATCCTTTTCAAGTCAACATGGTTCAGTGCTCACGGAAAGGAAAAGGGCCTGCAGAAGAAGATAAGCTGACTAAAGGAATTGTGTCACGAGACGAAACAGTGCAGATTACTATCAACTCTATACAGATAGAAGCCGATAGGAATGGACAAAACTCAAGAACGGTAAAACCAAGAGGGGACTTGGAGGTCGGCAAATGGTATCGGGCCGAAAGGACTCCGAGAAAGGTTAATTTCAAGCCAAAGCCGACCTTCTCGCAACTTCTGGGAAAATATGAGAGAGTAAGCCAAAAATACAATGCCAGACAAACCAAAAGTTTTCATCGACCGGATCAAGAGAGGGACGAACGTTGGCGGTCAGGTATGCCACATCGGCCAACTACTGAAGAGGAGAAACACCGGCAATGTCCCTTTTGGCAGTTTTGCTGGGAAAAAGGGATGATTTTACCAACAGTCATGTCCTGTCCCATGCAACACTCGTCTGTATATCGGCCAAACCAATCAGTAAAAGATAGGTTGTCTCGACCAGTACATGATCGGCTAGAAAGGGGATACAGGAGGCCGATTCATGAAAGGTTGTCAACATCAGAGCAGGGCGAATCCTCCCGAACTCAAATATCGGCTTCGCATAACACAAGTAGAGTGGAATCTGACGGCGAAATGAGCAATTTAGCTGGGAAGATAAGAAAGCCAATAGAACCTAAACCTAGGTGGTGTCCCTCGGGTCTTAGCAAGTCTTAGCGCAGGCGGCTTCAGCGATTAAAGACACAGGAAGAAAGGGAAGCCGAGAAAGAAAGCGAAAGGGATCGAATGTTCAATAAGTTAAGGCCAATACCAGTTTTGAAAAGAGAGTGGAGAAAGAAGGAACAGACCGATAGTGATTCAGATCAATCGGTCGAATCCGGGTCTCCAATGATCCGAAATGATACACCCCCAATGGATATAAACATGGTATTCACTTTACCTGCTGAATTCAAGACCGAGAAATCGGCTGAAGAAGTGTTCGCCCAATTATGCCTCGGTGCACCAGACGCTGTGTTTGAGAAACCACAAGATATGCATCGGCATCTGAAACCTTTATACCTAAAAGGATACATTAATGGCCGACCGATATCTCGTATGTTGGTCGATGGTGGGGCGACAGTTAATCTGATGCCGTCAAGTACTTTCAGAAAATTGGGTAAAGCCGATGAAGACTTGATCAAAACCAATATGGTGCTAAATGACTTCACGGGAGACCCTACTGAAGCTAAAGGCGTAATGATATCGGAACTAACAGTCGGCAATAAAACTTTGCCGACTGCATTTTTCGTGATAGAAGCCAAAGGCAATTATAGTGTACTCCTTGGGCGGGACTGGATCCACGCCAATTGCTGCATACCATCAACTATGCATCAGAGATTGGTACAATGGAACGATGATACAGTAGAAGTTGTACCGGCCGACACATCGGCTCATATCGCCATGGCCAGCCCTGATACCAATTGGCCACACGAAGAAGCCGAATGTATATCAGGAAAAATCTTGGACGATTGCGACTTTATCTGCGTCGAGAAGTCAGGATTCAAGACGATCAGCGTCAAACCCAATACGTTTGATCGGACAGACGAAGTAGTGAGAAGATGGAGTCCAAGACACTAGCGAAGCTACAAGAAAAGGCAAGAAGCTATCGGCAAGAAGAATACGAAGAAGCTGTTGAGGATTTTGAAGAAGAAAGAAAAGGGTTAGGATTTACTTCTGCCGATTTGCTCGAAGAGATCAACATTGGGGAAGGTGATAGTAAAAGACCAACATTTGTAAGTGCCAAATTAGAACCCAGTTATAAAGCAAAGTTGGTCGAAATACTCAAAAAATATAAAGATTGCTTTGCATGGGAGTATTATGAGATGCCAGGTTTAAGCCGACAGCTAGTTGAACATCGGCTACCTATAAAACTTGGGTATCGGCCATTCAAACAATATCCTAGGCGGTTTAATCCTACGTTGTATGACGCTATAAAAGAGGAAGTAGGATGCTTGCTAGAAACGAAGTTTATCCGGCCTTGCCGATACGCTGAATGGGTCTCGAATATCGTCCCTGTTAAAAAGAAGAATGGCAAACTTAGGGTGTGCGTTGATTTTAGAGATTTGAATAAGGCCACACCAAAATATGAGTACCCGATGCCTATAGCCGATATGCTTATCGATGCTGCGTCCGGAAATAAAATCATAAGTTTTTTGGATGGAAACGCCGGATACAATCAGATATTCATAGCCGAAGCCGATATACCCAAAACGGCTTTCAGATGCCCAGGAGCTTTAGGGCTATATGAGTGGAAAGTTATGACCTTTGGTTTAAAAAATGCCGGCGCCACTTATCAGCGTGCTATGAACCATATTTTCCATGACCTGATCGGCAATACTGTGGAAATATACATTGACGATGTGGTGGTAAAGTCCAAAGAAGACTGGCAACATCTAGCCGATTTGGAAAAGATGTTCGAAAGCACGAGGTTACATGGATTGAAAATGAACCCTCTCAAGTGTGTTTTCGGAGTATCGGCTGGACAGTTCCTTGGGTTCACCGTACACGAAAGGGGAATTGAAGTAAATCAGACCAAAGTAAAAGCTATAGCCGATACTAGGCCGCCGACAAGCAAAAAGGAGTTGCAAGTATTGATAGGGAAAATCAACTACTTGCGACGTTTCATCTCGAACTTGTCAGGACGTATTCGGGCCTTCACACCGCTGCTGAAAATTAAAGACGACCAAGAATTCAAATGGGGAGCCGATCAACAAAAGGCCTTCGATGACATAAAAGGTTATCTGATGAGTCCACCAGTGTTGGCCGCACCGAAGCATGGTATACCTTTTAAACTATATATATCGGCTGAAGGCGATACAATAGGGGCGGTTTTAACACAGGAGGTCGATAGGAAAGAACGAGCGATATTTTATCTAAGCCGACGCCTGTTAGATGCAGAAACCAGGTATCCCCTAGTAGAAAAATTGTGCCTATCTTTGTACTTTGCTTGCACTAAATTAAGGCATTATATGCTGGCATCAAGATGCGTCATAGTCTGCAAAACCGATATAATCAAGTACATACTATCCGCACCGATTTTGCGAGGTCGGCTTGGTAAATGGGCATACGCCTTAACTGAGTTCGATTTGACCCACGAATCGGCTAAATCTGTGAAAGGGCAAGCTGTAGCCGATTTTATCGCAGGAAGTGAAACATTAACAGGAACGACCGATGTAGCTCCTTGGCAGTTGTATTTCGATGGATCCGTTTGCCAAGAAGGCGAGGGCATCGGTGTAATATTAATTTCACCCAGAAAACAAGAGTACGAGTTCATGTATTGGCTAACTAGCCGATGTTCAAATAATCAAGCAGAATATGAAGCGTTGCTAAGAGGGCTACAATTACTGGACAGCGTCGGGGTAAAAGACGTTGAAGCTTTCGGGGACTCGATGTTAATTGTACAACAAGTCAAGGGTGAATACCGATGCAATGATGATGCGCTAACCCAATATTTACAGCAATGCCTCCAGATTATCGAGACGTTTACTACATTTTCCATAGAACATATCCCCAGAGAAGCTAATGAAAAAGCAAACCAATTGGCACAATGTGCATCAGGATACAGGATTGGAAGCCGATAAGAACCAATCGAGCTAAACGTTTGGCCGATTTTATGTGTCCACCCTGTTGACTGGAGAAAAGAAATACAAGATTATTTGTCAGACCCATCTGAGCCGACTGAGCAGAAGGTCAGGCGCAAAGCACTCAAATATGTTCTACTGGAGAGTGTATTGTACTTTCGAACCATGGAAGGCTTATTGCTAAGATGCCTGGGAATTGAAGAAGCCAAAATAGCAATGGGAGAAATCCATGAGGGAATTTGTGGATCACATCAATCGGCCCATAAAATGAAATGGATACTGAGACGAACGGGATACTTTTGGCCAACGATGTTAGAAGACTGCTTCAAATACTACAAGGGGTGCCAAACATGCCAAAAGTTTGGTAACATACAGGCGGCGCCAGCATCGGCTTTACACCCGATCATCAAGCCATGGCCGTTTAGGGGATGGGGCATAGATATAATCGGCCAGATATTTCCGTCATCCGGTGAAGGACATAAATTCATCCTTGCAGCCACAGATTATTTCTCAAAATGGGTTGAGGCTATACCACTCAAGAAAGTTACTAGCAAAGAGCTGATCGACTTTGTAAATGAACACATCGTCCATCGGTTTGGAATTCCACAGACGATTACTACTGATCAAGGGACTGTGTTCATGTCTAACGAGTTCAAAGGTTTTGCGGAAAGTCTTGGGATAAAATTACTCAACTCTTCTCCTTATTACGCTCAGGGCAATGGACAGGCCGAGTCGTTGAACAAGACATTAATAAAATTAATAAAAAGGAAAATCGAGGAGAAACCAAGAAATTGGCACTCAACGCTATCGGAAGCCTTGTGGGCTTATCGGCTGTCCCAGCATGGATCAACTAAATTATCACCTTTTCAGTTGGTATATGGACAAGAGGCCATCTTACCCGTGGAAATCAACATCGGCTCAGTAAGGCTATTTAAACAAGATGAGGTGCCAGCCGATGAGTACAAACAGGCAATGCTTGACAATCTAGATGACCTAGCCGAACTGAGGCTGATTACGTTAGATCGGCTTAAAAAGAATAAAGAGAGGGTTGCCAGGTCGTATAATAAAAAGGTCATTTTAAAATCCTTCAATCAAGCCGATTTGGTATGGAAAACTGTGTTGCCAATCGGGTCTAAAGATAATCGATTCGGCAAATGGTCTCCAACATGGGAAGGGCCTTATAAGATCAATCGGCCGATTGGCGGAAACTCGTATATATTAGAATCCTTGGACGGATTCGTGCTACCTAAAGCAATCAACGGAAAATATTTGAAGGCATATCACCCAAGCATATGGATTGGATCCTAGTTACAGGAGGAAAACATCAGGGATTGATTGCAAAAACAAGTACATATAAAATCGGTCAGACGGCCGACCAAATCAACGTTCAAACAACATTAAATATCGTTTACAAAAATCGGCTACACAGCCTGTACTACATATCAGTCCAAGAAACAACGCTGTCTTCAATGAAGCCCGGAACCAGGCAGATGGGCTCCCAAAGCCGATAGTGCTGCTGCCGCCCTACCGATAGTAGCTTGGACGCTATCTATTAGTTGTTCATCGGCCCCTGCATCACCCAGAACTGGAACTATTTTGGCCGATTGGGTCTTGACTTGTGCAAAAACCTCGCCAATCTGCCGCCTCTGAACGGCCAGTGAAGACGTGGAGCCTGCGATGCCAATCTGGCAGTCTGTAAGTTCTTTTGTGACTAAGGCCAACTGTTCTTCGAGTTTAATCTTGGTCGACTCCAGCTCTTGAGCTCTGCTCTTAGCCGATTTGAGTGTAGCAGCACCCTGATCAAATACGCTCTTCCGAAGTTTGGCATCTGCTATAAGCCTATCCAAAAGCTGTTGATCGGCTTGCTGGGCCTTCCTCTGATCAACCCTTAGTTTGGCTGACTCCACATCCAGCCGACGTGCGTCCAAATGGCATACCTCTAGCAATGCGTTCATAGCAGCGGGGGGAAGATCGGCTTGCATGGCCGCCATTGCATTCCTCAGAGGTTGGGTGTTGGCTAGAAGAGCCGCTTCCGGCTGCATCACTTCATCTAGGAGGCGGTTGAGTCGCTCCTGCATGCCCGGCGCAGCAGTAACGGCAGCCGACGCTGGAGCGGAGGCCGCTATTATGCGTTGAATATCGGCTGGGTAATCATCGGTAGCCAGAACCTCCGGGTCGTCAAGCTCATCCAAAGTAAAGCCCAGCAGGTCGGCCGGGTCTGTCAACAGCACTTTTGGATCAAGATCGGATATATCAATCGTCGGAGGCGGTACTGCCGGTGGCGATGAAGGAATAGCCGATGTAGCACCTTGAGTATCAGCTTCAACCCTCGCTACTTGCACCGACGGAGATTGCTAGGGAATAAAAATAAAGTCAGCAATGCGAAATAAGCGTAAAAGCAATATTAAGTAGGGAATAAAACTTACAACAGTAGCTGAATGCTCCGGGGAACCATCGGGTTGACGCCTCACGAGTCTGGGCGAGCGCCTGGCTGACTTCTTCCTCCTCTCTGCAGTGACTTCGGATTAACAATTATCAAAGTAAGGGATATAGTGGCTAATGCGAGAAAGTAACTTACTTGGGGCGCGCTGGCGAGCTAAGTCCGATAAGGATGGACCTTGAATATCCAAGTTACCTGAAGTATATCCCGTAGTACCGACAGATTGACCTGGACGTCGCTGTCGGCCACTACTAGCAGAAACATAGGGATCGGCTGTTTGCTCACCAGCATCCGTGCCGCCCTGGAAAGATCAAAGGCATTTTTAATGAAAGCCGATAACCAGCGTAAAGACAGAAGGATATAAAACACCGGTACCTCTACAGCTACTGAGGAGTCGCTATAACCCGAGCTCGCGCTGGACCCATAAACTACCGTCAGCTCATGAAAATCGGGAAGAAATAAGTGGATTATGGCCGACGGAGTCCTGTCCATGAGTACAGCTTCCGATATTCTGGTCCACCACTGCGAGAACACAGCTGACCGGCGGGAATTGAGAACAAAATGCGGTGTCGAGAGAATTTGTAACCCGTCGGCTACTTCGAGAACAATCTCCGCGGCGACGCTGTTAGTCACCCGAGCTCGGGGCTCGACACAAGATAGCAGGGGAAAGGATGGGATGGTTTGCCCAAAACCTAGTTGACGGGCGTAAACCGAAGGATGGTAGAACTCGTAAGATGGCTGAAATGTCCGATTGCGTGTATTCAAGCCGACATGAAAGATGCAAGGGGAGAGGATGATTTTGTACAAGTCTAAAGTAGACTGGGGCATCAAGGAACTGTCGACATCAAGGTGAAGGAATGTTGGGTATGGGCAATCGGCTACATCAGTATATCGGAAAAAGTTGTTGGCCGAAAGAAGTTCTGTCTAGGGTAAGGAAGAAGCTGAGGTATTTGTGCAAGCCGACTGGGTCCATTTTTAGCTCACCAGCCGAAGACATGATAAACCTCTCACCATAGGATCGGCTAACTCTATACTGTGGGACAACATGTTCCAGATAGTCTTCCCGAGGGAAAGTGGAACTCCCCGAGGGTTCAGATAAGATGGATCAATTTGAACATACAATGGAGCCATGTTTGAATAAACCACAGAGGGCCTCCTATATTACCAACGGCGTGTTTGGCAAAACCGAGAAAAGAGTCGACTCTGAATTACATACATCATTTGATATACCGCCCCTAGAAACATCTTGCCAAGGGAAAGCCGACGCCCCTCCAGCAAACGTTCCGCCACTAACTGAAAAGTTTGGGTGGGGCCAAGGGAAGCACCACAGAAAAGATATCGGTCTAACCAAAGATTGAGAAAAGCGACATGCTCTTCGGCCGATACCGGACCAGTAACCCTATTGTTATTCTGGATATATTTGTGCCAGCCCTCGCCTTTCTTGCGGATCAATTTGAAAGAAGGTTTTCCGCTAAAAGCCGATAGCTGGTTCCCATCTGGCCTAAGGCAGCATAATTGGGCCACGTCAAGCAAAGTAGGGCCGATTGGGCCAGACGAGAATAAAAAGGCATTCAAAGAATCCGACCAAAAATAACAGGCCGCAGCTACTAAGGGTTCATTGGCTTCAGGGTCGGCTAGACTCAAAGACAGAGACTCGGCTATACCCATTCTCTCCCATTCTACCCTCTTCTGAGCTGATACCCTAATAAACCAAGACCTCCATCCCTTCAGGCTGGTGGGCCAGGCCCTAAAACTTTTTCCCCACTCGGAAATATTATACCCAGCGGCCGACAAGGGAAGTCTAGGGATCTCGGCATTAATAACTGTGTCTGCCGACATGGTACCTATCGGTCCTAAGTAGAATTGATCTGAACTTTGAGGAATCGGAATGAATACCTGCGAAGGGTCCATTTCAGCCGATTTTGAAAGAGCGAGAGAAAGATGACGAAAGCCGATGGTGCGTGATCCGAGAGCTTGAAAGCGTGCAAATGACCGTGGGGGGACCCCCATATTTATACCACGGTAAAAGAAGGTGAGCAGGAGGGAGCAGTTGAGCATTTAAAACGCACCGAGATTTTTACGGCGCGGTTAATGGGGTGATTCCCAAAAAGGATTCCTCTATAAAGCCGATACGAACGAAAAAGCCGGTATATTCTTTTTGGAAGATAACGAGTTTATCTTCCAAAAACGGGGGGCATATGTTTGCACCAGAATTCGGTAGTGGAATCCGTTTGAATCGGATAGAAACGTTCGTACGGAAAGAGATCAGGTGGCCGAATCAGAAGGAAACCCCGTTCCTAACAAGGAAACCGGATCAGAGGCCGATACGGATTAATAACGTAACCATGTACAACTCGGATCGGCCGGGCATATTATAAAAGGAGGTGGGCGTCAAGCGAAATAAAGGGACATCAATCAATCCAACACACGTCTACTTTTTACAAGCTTTTCTTTTACATCGTTTTAGCTTCATAGATCTCTCTGCAAGTCAACGGAACCAACATAGTTGCGCATCGCCGATTGTTGGTTTAGCCGATTTCACCCAGGTTCGATCTTCTTCGCTTTGCTGCGCATCGCCTTCTCGAAGCTGATTTTACCTTGTATCTGGATTAATCATAATTGGTTGATCTAGTTATCCCCTAATCGGTCCTTGCCGACTAGCGAAAAGCCGATAAATCTTTGTTTATCGGCTTTGATCAAATTACAAATTCCACCTTGTCAATTGCAGGTCAAATTGACTGGCACGCTCAGCAAACTCGGTGTTTGTCTGTGTGTTCGAGGTTAAGAACCTTGCTTCACGTTTTTAGCGCGAACAATAAGGTTGGCATGAATCTTTTGCAATATATCTCTCTAAACTGTGTCTAGTCTCTCGGTCATACGTACAATAAAATTAGCAATCATGACTCCATGAGCCCAAATGAAGCCCCGATTCGGATGAAGACAATTTAATTTATGACGCAAGTCAAATCTGCTAGGAAATATCCACCCAATTAAGATAAAATAGCATGACTAAAATGGATATACTCAAATACAATAATCTCCTCCCAAGTCCTAACAACAAGAGAGAGAAGTGAGGGCGCGCCTAAGCCTCCCCAAACCCGATCCGATTACTCAACATGAAACAGTGCAAGCCAAATCCCTCGCCTCCGTCCCCCTTCATCTCTCCTCTTCCCTCTCCTCCCATTCCTCTATATCTCCTTCGTCATCGTCGCCGCCGACCGTGAGGGGGAGGGAGCTCCAGATCTCCCCCGTAGGCCACGCTGCCGGCGCGCACGATTGGAGGGAGGGAGGGGGAAGGTGAGGCTAGATCCGGACTAGGGGGTGCTGAATCGGAGGAGACTTTGGCGCGCTCGTGGTGCCGCTCCTCCCCTATCTAGTCTCGGCTTGGTCTCTCTTCCATTCGTCCTGGGGAGATTGGGTTGGGTTTCGCCCAAGAATGTGTTCTTGCGCCTTGTCCGTGTCGGGAAAAAAAGCTGAAATATACAACAGTTAAATATAAATTTCAAAACTATACATCTGTTTAAAAAAATTTCAAATCTGACGTGGCGGCCGCCACACCGCACGGCGGCCGCCACGCCGCGTGGTCCCAGCCCTGGCTGCCGCCACCCCCTACGGCGGCAGCCAGTGTCACTTCTTGCCCGCCCAGACCGCCGTGCATGCACATTGCCGCCGTGAGGGTGGCGGCAGCCAGGTGTCCACCTCGCCGGCTCCCCCTCCCCAGGACCCCCGCCCGTGGACGCCCACGCCCACCGGCCGCCCCGTCAAAAATGCATGCACGTTGGAGTGCTTTCGGCGCATGTGGATGAGCAATGGCACAGGTTGGTGACAAGTCGCGTCAAGTCATTCGTGTCTGAATCCAATGTCGCTGAAATTTTAAATTACGACTAATAGTAATGCTAAATACCATTGTTATGAAATAAATGATAACGTTATGGATAAGATAATCGCGATTGTTGTAAACGTCACAGTAATGACGTCCCCTTCTATATAAGGCAGGGCGTCCATCGCTCTCTCACTTATTTGTAATGTGTAGGCTCTTCACGCTATTGCTTGTGGCTTTGTAGTGCTCTCCCTCCCTCCCTTCGTGGTGCTCGCTTTCTTCGGTATTAGGCTTTGCGGGTTTTTGCTTGTAGAGCTGTATTGAAAGGTTTTGGTACTCCATTTGTTTTTGGTATGGGTGATAAGGTTATATTACGGTGAGAAGTATTTATGTGTGTATATTTTTGTTGCAGACCATTTGTACTGGTGGGCAGCCGTGATCTGACACCGGTGTTCAGTGTAATACAGACGTTCACAGCCCTGCTTTTGTTAACAAGGTACGTTGGAGAGGTGTTATTTCATATGCTGCAAAAGAAGATAGATAAATGAAATGACCATTCATTTGTTGGCTATGTATAATTTTTTTACTTTGTTAGAACGAAATGAAATGTAAAGTATGTGATGGCTTTCTGTGTAGCAGTAATATATATGCTATTATGTGCAGAAAACGTGAATTTACCGTGACAGCTCTAAATGTGTACGTAAGTAAGAAGATTCTAATTGAATAAAAAGTTCGACTAGCTTGTATTACATAAAATAACAACATCATTTTGGGACCATGAGTGTATGCAGAGGTCAGGACCCTCTGCCGAGGTAATGTTGAATTGTCTCGGGGGGGGGGGGCAGGAGCCTCCGATGACCATCGGACCATCTTTATTTCGCACGATTATTCGCTCCAGCAAAGAACTGTTTTTATTTTTGGACGTAATCCCTACTTGGACCCGAAAGGAGTTGACCTCCTTTCTGAACTTAATAACTCGAACCAAAGTGGCTGATAAACCTGCATTAAATATTGGTGGCGAAAGTTACGGACGGGGTAAGCTATTTTTGCCTTATTACTTATTTGACTTCGTATTGTTTTTTTGTCAAGGTTAGGTACCGACGCTGCAGAGACCGCATACGTGTACCTCGGCGCGTTCGAGAAAACCAAGAGCAAGGCAAGCACTTCCCTTCTTTTAGCGACTTATGTTGTTATGATGAAATGTGTGATTAATTCATTCTTAATTAAAATATGGAAAAAAGGCAGTAAAATAAATTTATGGTGTATCGTAATGCTACACAAATCGATGGCGAATGACTATTTTTTTTGGACGTAATGACAACTTGGACCCGAAAGGAGTTGTCCTCCTTTCTGAACATAATAACTCGAACCAAAGTTGCTGCTTAATCTGACTTAAATACTGGTTGCACGAAGTTGTAGACTGTGTTAATTCATTTTGCCTTATTACTTATTCGACTTCGTATTGTTGTACTTATTTTTGGACGTAAACATTACTTGGACCCGAAAGGAGTTGACCTCCTTTCTGAATGTAAAAACTCGAACCAAAGTAGCTACTTAATCTGACTTAATTTTTTTGACCGAAAGGAGTCTCTGCAGAGGTCAGGACCCTCTGCCGAGCTTCCACTCGAACGTTGCACTGTATTTATTTCGCACGATGATTCGCTGCAGCGAAGGACTGTTTTTTTGGACGTAACATCTACTTGGACCCGAAAGGAGTTGACCTCCTTTCTGAACTTTACAACTCGAACCAAAGTAGCCACTTAATCGGACTTAAATATTGGTGGGCCGAAGTTCCGCACCATTGTAAGCTATTTTCCCTTATTACTTATTGGACTTTGTATTGTTCTTGCTTCGTGTAGGTACCGACACTGCAAAGACCGCACACGTTGACCTCAACGCCGTTCCAGAAAACTCAAAGCAAGGCAAGCATCTCCCCTTATTTCATGCTGCTAGCACACTTGTACCAAACTTATGTTGTTGTGATGAAATGTATGTATGCATGCGTTTCTCCGAGTGAACTGGTAGATAAATCCTGCATTCCATAAAAATTGCGAATTAATCGTATCACCTAGAAATACATGCGCACAAAAGATCGAAAAAACAGCAAATTAATTTGTTAGGTGCGTATATTTGTTTTACTTAGTTTGTACAAACACGAAATGTAAAGTATACAATGCCTTTCTGTGTAGTAGTATTTGACATGATATTACGAGTGTGGAATGTGGTTTTAGGATTTCGTAAACTGCATATGTCTTGTGATAGTATATTATATAACATATATATAATTATATGTTGGCATACATTTCAACTGTACGTAACCATAACATTAATTCTTTCGTAATTAAAATTTGAGTAATGCCAATATGTTTAAAGATGTTAGCGGTGCGTGTGTGCATTTATTGATGACTACAATTATGTAATTCTCTGATCCTCGATGGCGATCCCGCTTCATATATGGCATGGGGGGCCCGCAAAATTGCAGGGCCCATTTGTCAGCATGCATAATTGTGCACACATAGAGACAACTGTAAATCCACCGATAGAGTTACGTACAGTAGCAAGAGCGGCTGCACGCGCTCTTAGTGTTGACCGTACGTTGTACAAGCTCGTGGTAGATGGGGTTAGGCCCCATGTAGTGCCAAATAGCTTGCTTTACGTGTCTGACCTATTCGAGCTCCGTAGAACGAGTGCCTGGCAGTTCTACATGGAGAAGGCCGCACAGGAAGGGTTCGCACTAGGTGTTCACGTGAAGCTGGTCCCTCGCACCCCCGCTGGGGAGGCAGGGACGAGCCGAGCCGAGCCCAGGAGGAGGACGTGGGGGTCAATGTGGACGAACAACCCGAGCCCGAAGAGGAAATTGCGATGAGCTCGCAGCAAGTCCCCGCTCAAGGGGGCTTAGCGAGGAGCTGGCGAGATGGATGCGCCCGTCCCTGAGGTTGATGCGGATGCCCTAGCGGATGACCCTCACCCTACTTATGGTGACGGTCCTGACGAAGATGAGGACCCGGGGCCAGCAATCGCATTTTTGCACTTGCTGAACCCGGCCGACTGTGTTCTGGCCCGCTTGGAGGATATTTCTAGGCGTGGGCAAGACCATAGCGATATAGAATGTGAGACCCCGGATCAGCTATCCAGAATCTCCTGTGTATTTCCGTACTAGTCCCAGATCAGTAGCTAGTACACACAGTCACAGTGATACATCATTGCCGAACATAACGAAACTTGTAATGTAAATATTCAAATATGGGCCACATGGCCACTTATTACAATACTCGGTCCAACGACCGGCCACACAAAACAGCGGAAGCAAAAGAAAGCAACTAGCGAACGCCACAACGCCACAGGCGACGACTAGGAACGCAACTAGTCCTCCTGGCAATCCTCCTCGAAGAACTCCTCCTCCTCTTCGGCATCTTGATAAATCTCTGATGATTACAATGTTGGTGTAGCACGTGAGTACAAAAGTACTCAGCAAGTCGGGAATTATGATCATGAGGGGCTTTCCAAAGGAAGCTTAATAGGGTTTATTTTCATTAAGCCATATTTGATTAAATCATACTTAAGTAATAAATTTCACAAAGCATATTTTACTTCTATTTTTATAATTGAATTATTTATTATTGTAGTTATGTTCTATCCACCATCTCTAGCATAATGTCTCTATACGCCAAAATTTTAAAGAAACAAGGTTAATCATGTGACTCCATCGAGTCAAATGTAAAGCAGGTTCTTTCCACCTGGTTGGCTCTTTCCGCCAAACAACATTCGAGAGTTCTAACCACTCCCGAACCCCAAAACAAAACACTTTTCGGTTTCAAAAACAAAATCAAAGCCTACCAATATGAAAGCATTTCTTGCTTTGCCTTTGACCGTAGGCACGGCTATTCGAATAGTTTATACTCTGCAGAGGTGTACAACTTTACCCACAAGACAAGATAGACCCTTGTTGCCATGCAATTAACACACTTCCTTAGGTGTGCCGGCAGGGATATCTTGACAAGGCCGTTACAATGTATCTACCTAGCTAGACCCACCCGCTGAGGTTTCACTGCATTGTTAGGGTTCCCTCCACCGATCTGAAGCCCCTCTTGCTGAGTGTGAGCAAAACAACAACCACAACAATGCCTCCGTCCGGCTCTCACACAACAACCGAGTGGCGAGTCTATACTAGGCTTCTACAAATTAATGAGCCAGGTCGTACCATTATAGACATGTGGTAGTACGGTTACGCTTAAAATGGCAATCATAAGCGTCGGTCCTTATATGACTTGGGGCGGTACTTGCACAAAAGGATCAAGACTTGATCCGCTTCCACCCGACATTCCAGGCCGCCCAAGTCAAAATCATTTTCCTTTTCTTTTATTTTAGAAAACAGGACCAAAATCATACTAATAACCTTCAAATACACATTTAATAACATTCTTTTTGAATAATCCCACCCATGGGTTGTTTTATCGGAAAAGGTCCTAAGCAATTCTACCGTACTACATAGCAACGGATACCATATAAACATAAGCATGGTATAAACAATGTTCTAGAGTTACAACGGATATGATTATCAATGTCAAGGAGGAATTATCAAATTCGGATTAACTATCACTTATATTTGACATATTTTATTAAACATAGCCATGCAACTTTATAAACGATTTTAAATCATTTTGCAAACATAGGAGCAAAGTGCATCAAGGAGACTTGCCTTGATTCTTGCGGCGGTGTCGAACTCGGAAGGCTCGACGGCGAAATCGTGATGGCGGCGGATCGTCGACTACACGCATAAACGAGGCAACAAATAAATAACAGAAAATAAATAAAATCCAAAAATTATAAAATTAGTACTGGCAGGAAGGTCTTGATTTATGATGAATTTAGAAATTTGAATGAGGTCAAGCGGAGTTCGGATGAGAAAGTTATGAGCTTAGAAGTTTGAATTCGAATAAATCAAAAAGAATATTCGGGAATATTCCTTCGGGTTTGACCGGGTCAAGGTTGACCGAAGACTTGACTTTGACTGGACTTTGAGCCTATGGCGGTGGGGTCCCACATGTCATTGGGATGGAGGAGGCTTCTCCATGAAGCTTGCTTAGTCATGCCAATGGAGGAGAGAGAGTGAGAAAGAGAGAGAGAGAGGAAGGAGGAGGGCGGCGGTGGGAGGGCGCCGTGGAAGTCGCCGTGGGTGGCCGGCAGCAGCGGCCAGCCGAGGCGTGGCAGGAGGCGGAAAGCGGCGGCAGCGTGCATGGCGCCTTGTGGCAGCGGCGGCGGCGGGCGGCGGCGGGCCGGCGGCAGCGTGGGCATGGCCCCACATGCACCCACAGAGCAAAGCTCCATGGCCAACAACAGAGAGCAATTCCATAGAAACAGAGCACAAGCTTTTCCCCAAAAAAATTGATTTCTTTCTCCTTTTTGCGGATTTGGATCAAACAAAAACTAGGATCATCTAGATAACATCCTTAGGAACCTATAACAGGAAAGAATCGAACCAAAACTCACCGAGCAAGATGAATTTGATGAAAAACCGAGGTTCGGCCGAAACGAGCAAAACGCGAAATTCGTCGCCCACGGTCGAGGAATCCTGAAATTAACGGATGAATTAGAAGCTAGACCTCCCCACGAACCCAAAGAAACAAACGGTGAGAAGAATGAACCACCGAGGAGGAAGATATGAGCAAGAACACGAAGAACGCGAAGAACAACCAAGTTCGTCGGTTTTTCTTGATCTTGCGGCCGATTGGGTTTGAGAGGCTAACGAAGGGTTTCACCAATGGAAAGAGGACTCTTATATGGAGAGATGAGAGGTGGAATCACGCGGAACGGATTAGAAACGGCCGCGCAATCTCCAAAAGAGTGGATTTCGGGTTTCTTGCAACCGTTCAAAAATTAGCGAGATTTCGGGGGCATTATCCCCATGGATAGGAAGAGGAGTCCGTTGTGATCCCAACGGATCCGGTGGTGATTGATTTGGAGTTGCGTGGAGGGAGTTAGATGGATTTAAAGAGGGCATCCACCATTTTTGCTTGCTTGGAGCTCCAAAGTTCATGCATGGCAAGAGGTTGAAGATGACACTATTCATGTGCCACGTGGCAGCTCCTCATTGGCCCTCTTTTACGCAAATGTTCCACCCTAGGGAAAAATAAGGAAAAATGGCCTAAAAATTCCGGAAAAATTCCTAGAGCCATTTTAGAATATTTGGAACTCAATGGAAGTGGTTTGGTTGAATTTGGATGATTTTTGTGGAATTGAATAATCGGGCGCGGATCGCAGGCATTAAACAAAAGCCGCGCGAGATAAAATAGGAACGGAGGTCCAAAAATCCGGGGAATGATTCCTAAAATCATTTCGGAATATTTGGGACATTTTAGAAGTGGTTTGGAGATTTTTGGAGCACTTTTGGACTCGGGTGAATTTTAGAATGCCGTGATCTTTGGAAAATCCGATTTCCGGGGAGGAATTAATTCGATTTGAAGGGGAAAGGATGCCAGGTTAATATAAACACCAAAGAAACTCCAAATTTTGAATTTACTTTATTTAAATTAGGTTTTTCTCCAGAAAGCCAAAACGAGGATGTTACAAACCTACCCCCCTTAGAGAGAATCTCGTCCCCGAGATTCAGACGGAGAAAGAAAGAGGTCCGGGAACTCTGCTTGAAGATCTTCTTCACGCTCCCAAGTAGCTTCCTTTTCCGAATGGTTGCTCCACTGAACCTTGCAGAACTTGATTACTCATTGGCGTCAGGCGCTCGGCTTCATCCAAAATCTTGACGGGATACTCCGGGTAAGACAAGTCTTCTTTGAGTTCCACGTCTTCCAACGGCAACTGATGTTCTGGCACTCGAAGACACTTCTTTAACTGAGACACATGAAAAACATCATGTACCCCTGACAACTGTGGCGGTAATTCCAATTTATAAGCAACTTCGCCTTTCCGGGCGATCACCTTGAATGGTCCGATATAGCGGGGTGCTAATTTTCCACTGACACGGAATCGTCTCATTCCTTTCATCGGGGATACCTTCAAATACACATGGTCTCCAGGTACAAAGCTTAATTCCCTTCGACGATTGTCCGCATAACTTTTCTGTCTGGACTGAGCTGTCTTCAGATTTGCCCGGATCTGTCTGACTTGCTCTTCGGCTTCTTTCAGAATATCTGGTCCAATGATTTGTCCTCCTTCGGTCTCTTTCCAATATAAGGGTGTTCTGCACTTTCTTCCATACAAAGCTTCAAAAGGTGCCATCTTCAAACTGGCTTGATAACTGTTGTTATAGGAAAACTCTGCATAGGGCAAATTCTGATCCCACGAGCCTTTATATGTTAGAGCACAAGCTCTCAACATATCCTCTAAGATTTGATTGACCCTTTCGGTCTGGCCATCCGTCTGGGGATGGTAAGCAGTACTGAAATTCAGATTCGTGCCCAATACCTCATGCAATTGCTGCCAGAATCTCGAGGTGAACTGGGAACCTCGATCAGACACAATCTTCTTTGGCACACCGTGTAAACACACAATCTTAGCCATATACAACTCGGCAAGCTTATCTCCAGAATAAGTCGTCTTTACCGGGATAAAGTGGGCCACTTTGGTCAATCGATCCACAATAACCCAGATGGAATCATAACCGGACTTGGTTTTGGGTAAGCCAGTTATAAAATCCATTCCAATTTCTTCCCATTTCCATCTGAGGCACTTGCAAAGGCTGCAATAGACCAGCAGGTCTCGATGCTCTGCTTTTACCGGTGACACACATCACACCGTGCTCTGAAGTCGAAACTTCCTTTTTCATATTGGACCACCAATACTTCTCTTCGAGATCGACATACATTTTGGTGCCTCCTGGGTGAATGGAGTAAATCGAATCGTGAGCCTCTTTCAAGATCACGTTCTTGATTTCTTCTTGGTTAGGGACCACTATTCTTTTCCCGAACCAAGCAGTTCCACTGGTCATCTTACGAAAATCCGGTGCTTTCCTTTCTTTAGGTCTTCCTTCAGGTTGGCAATACCTTTATCGTCCTTTTGAGCTTCTCGGATCGATCTTCAAGGGTTGATTTGACCTCCAAAGAATAAATGCACCCTTCATTTACTAATCCCAGTTAAGGCGCGAAATTCATCGTGAAATCTTGGTTGGTTTTGTTGCACCCTCATATTGTTGCGGTGAGTTTTCTGCTCAAAGCATCCGCAACTACGTTCGCTTTTCCAGGTGATAATGAATTCCCAGATTATAATCTTTCACCAACTCCAACCATCTTCTACGCCTCGAGGTTAAGATCGGTGAGTGAAGATATACTTGAGACTTTTATGATCCGTATAGATTTCACATCTATTGCCGATTAAGTAATGTCTCCATATCTTGAGCGTGCACAAGCTGCGGCTAACTCCAAGTCATGAGCAGGATAGTTTTCTTCATGAGGTCGCAATTGTCTAGAAGCATAGGCTATTACCTTTCCTTCTTGCATCATAACACATCCAAGTCCTTGCTTGAAGCATCACAATACACTTCAAAGCCCTTATGGATGTGCAGTAAAATAAGCACCGGGGCCGAGGTTAATCTCTTTTTCAACTCCTGAAAACTTTGCTCACGAGGCTTTAGTCCATTCAAACTTCTTTTCCTTTTGAAAGCTGAGTAAGAGGTCGGCTATCTTGAGAAACCTTCAATGAATCTCAGATAATAACCAGCTAATCCAAGAAAACTTGGATCTCGGGACTGACTTGGGTTGTGTCCAATCCAAAACATCTCTCACTTTATTTGGATCTCTGCTACTCTGCGTGAGAAATGACATGACCGGAAAGACACTTCCTTCGACCGAAGTCACATTTGCTAAACTTAGCATACGGTGATGCTCCTTAGTGTTTCCAAGACTATTCGCGAGATGGTCTTCATGCTCTTTTCTGCTCTTGGAATAGACAAGAATGTCGTCGATGAATACTACGACGAACTTGTCTAAATACTCCATAAACACCTTATTCATCAGATTCATGAAATAAGAAGGAGCATTGGTTAACCCAAAAGACATATTTGTGAACTCATACAGATCCATATCGGGTGGTGAAGGCTGTTTTGAATATCCTCTTTTCTTATCTTGGTGATGATATCCCGATCTCAAATCTATTTTGGAGAAGACTTGAGCTCCCTTCAACTGGTCAAACAGATCATCTATCCGAGGCAACGGATACTTGTTCTTGATCGTGACCTCATTCAACGACCTGTAGTCGATGCACATTCTCAGACTACCATCCTTCTTGGACACAAAGATCACAGGCGATCCCCAAGGTGACGAACTGGTGCGATGAATCCTTTTCTTGCAGTTCTTCAATCTGCTTCTTCATCTCGACCAACTCGTTAGAAGGCAGTCGGTACGGTCTCTTCGAGATTGGAGCGGTACCAGGTACTAGCTCAATCACAAATTCCACATCTCGATCTGGTGGCATACCAGGCAACTCATCAGGAACACATCCGGGTACTCATTGACGATCGGTACCTTCTCCAACGAAGTACCTTTCAAACGGTTTAGGGTGCTACCCCCCTTAGAGGCAAGATTAGATAAGAACTCCACTCTAATCCCCTCAGGGCTGGTAAGAGAGATAGCTCTACTAGCACAGTCTATCTGACCCTTGTACTTGGTTAACCAATCCATTCCAAGGATTACTTCTATACCCTTAGTATCCAACAGTATTAAGTTCGCTAGGAACTTTACCCCTTTTATTACTATATCCATTTTCGGACAGACAGAAGTTGTTCTTAATTCTTTTCCAGGGGATTGTACTAACAACGGGTTTCTTAACTGTAAGGTGTCGATTATGCTTTTTAACCAAGTACTCAGAAATAAATGAATGAGTTGCACGAGAATCAAGCAGAATCAAGCAGTGCGAGTTCACAACGAGCGTCCGTAGACCACGTCTGGCGCATCCTGAGCCTCTTCAGCGGTGATGTGGTTCACACGCCCTCTTCCTGCGATCCTTGGCGTGCGCGAGTGCGAGGGTTCCTCTTCCTTGGCCCGTAGCGGCGGCGGTGGCGTCGATCGAGGTTGAACCTCACCGGTGGTACTGACTGGCGTTGGGGCGATTGTTGGCGTAGTGCCCCATCTCCTGCGATTAAAGCCTTTGCACTCCTGCCATTCTTTGTCCCACTCTTACGAGCTTGAGCTCTGCCTTTGCTCGCGAGGGCTTGTCGGTGGGGCGCGGGGTAGACATTGGGTCTGGGGCCAGCTGCTGGCGGCCTGCTAGGCTGCTCTTGCTTTGAAAAGTGCGGGGCTGGAAGCTGCTGGCACCGCTGAGTCTGAAACATCATTTTTCTCTTGCGCGACTCAAAAGGCGGCCCGAGCATCCTCTTGAATCGGCGCCTTGTTGATCATGTCTTTGGAGCAGCGGGTAGTCGCTTGAAACCATTTGTACCTTCAAGTTGGGGTCAAGGCCCTCCATGAATCGCCAAATCTTGGCCTCGTCGATCGCGACATCTGCGGTCGCGTCTGGAACAGGTGAGTGAAGCGGTTAAGGTACTCCGAGGCAGACAAGTTTCCTTCTTTGAAGCTTGTGAAACTCACGGCGCTTCATTTCCATAATCCCCTTGGGATATGAGTAGCCCTGACGGCTTCCACGCACTCATTCCAAGGAAGGTTCCGCGGGCCGGCCAGGGCGGCACAGGAGTTCTCCCCCCAGTTGGCCGCAGTTCCTTTGAGCCGGTGAGATGCGTCTTGCACACTCTCGGCGTCATCGCCTTTGAGGCCAAGTGTAGTTTACGCTCAACTTCCTTGAGCCAGTCATCCGCATCCGGCGGATCTGCGGATCGGCAAAAGTCGGGTCGAGTCCTCATGAACTCCCGAACTTGGATTGGGGCGGTTGAGCTTGGCCCGAGTCTTTGCCGCGGCTTGAGGTTAGTTCGGGGCGTTACGAGCTAACGCTGAAGAATCTGAAGCTGCATCGCCATCATTTGTTCCATGTTTGGCGGTGGTGGTGGTGGGGCGGCGGCGGATCATCTTGGCGGCGGGTGTTGCACTTGCTCTTGTCCTTGCGGTTGCGGTGGCTCCACATACTCTGCTTCCTCTTGAAAGTGCACCGGTCCACGGGCTCGTCCACGGCCTCTACCACGGCCTGCGGGCCTTCCACGACCACGACCACGACCAACGTTCTCCATCTGCACAAGGCGGTCAAGCACAAGGAAAGAGGGAGAAGCATAGGTAAGCAACGGGGAACTAAACCACATCCTCAACACAAGGGCACAACCACAAGAGCACACAAACGAATGGAAAAACCAACTAAACTTAAATTAAAATCAAATAGTTTTGGTGTTGTCTGTATAACAAATGAATAAAGGCACGATACAATCCGACAATCACTTATTCAACGCTCTAACGCGACAAATTTAAGATCCTGCAGACTAAAACTATCTAAGAACTCGCGTCATTTGGCGAAGGCAGCGAGGCGGAGTCCTCCTCTTCCTCCTCCTCCTCGCTCTGCTGCGGGAAGGTGAAGCGGCTGCCGAAGATCCTGCTCCTTGGCGGCGACCAAAGCAATCGAGAGAAAACCCTGGCGGCGAAGGGGACGAACGGACTTCTTGATGATAGTCAAGCCTCGAGGCCTTGATGACGCTTGGTGGCGGCGCGTCCTGCAGGATATCGCGGGCGGCGGTTCCTCGAACCGGCTGGTGGCGGCGGCACCACGTGTGCCTCTGCCTGAGGCTGGCGGTGGAAGGCGATGGGAGGCTCCTCCTCTCCTCCTCAAACCGAGAGATCGTCTCTCTCGGCTGAAATCAAGTCAGCCTTGAGACCAGCTGACTCGTCGGACATGGGACGTAGGCCTCATCCTGCGCTGGGCGAGTGACCCCAAGTGCACCACAGTCGGGTCCCTCTCTGGGCCAAACTCCTAAAGCTGTACACCGCCCAACACAGGAAGCGGGAAACGGCGATGCGAGAGTTCTCGGCATGTCGCGGTAGCTCTGCCCCAACATGAGGATAGCCTTTACGGCGCGTCCTGAGCGCGTGACGCGAGAATCGGTCTCTCGGCCGTGAAGTAGAAACGGCCGGTCCTCAACGCTGGCGGCTCCTCGCGAAGACTAGCAAGCGGACTGCCACATGTCTGGACAAGACCAGGCATTGGTAGTAGCGATACTCCGGCGATGGGAAATCGGCTCTGGAGCATCGATGTGACTCCTACTTAAAAGCCTCGACCTCGCCGGCAAAGGTGGTGAAAACCGACATCTACTGATTTTGAAAGAAGAAGGCAATTAGTAACCAAAATTTAAATAAAAGAGAGGATGAGCACAAGATACTAAGATAGAAGAGATAGAAGCAAAGAAACTTAAACTTTTGCAATTACATTTTTATGAAATATAAGTCCTTAAGGCTTTGCCATGCTAACTAGGTCACGTCCTACAGTCGTCCAGGCTCTGATACCACCGCTGTGAGACCCCGGATCAGCTATCCAGAATCTCCTGTGTATTTCCGTACTAGTCCCAGATCAGTAGCTAGTACACACGATCCGCGATGATACATCATTGCCGAACATAACGAAACTTGTAATGTAAATATTCAAATATGGGCCACATGGCCACTTATTACAATACTCGGTCCAACGACCGGCCACACAAAACAGCGGAAGCAAAAGAAAGCAACTAGCGAACGCCACAACGCCACAGGCGACGACTAGGAACGCCATAACTAGTCCTCCTGGCAATCCTCCTCGAAGAACTCCTCCTCCTCTTCGGCATCTTGATAAATCTCGATGATTACAATGTTGGTGTAGCACGTGAGTACAAAAGTACTCAGCAAGTCGGGAATTATGATCATGAGGGGCTTTCCAAAGGAAGCTTAATAGGGTTTATTTGCATAAAGCCACATTTGATTAAATCATACTTAAGTAATAAATTTCACAAAGCATATTTTACAACTCTTTTTAATAATTGAATTATTTATTATTGTAGTGAGGTTCTATCCACCATCACTAACATAAAGGCTCTATCCGCCAACATTTTAAAGAAACAAGGTTAATCATGTGACTCCATCCGTCAAATGTAAAGCAGGTTCTTTCCACCTGGTTGTCTCTTTCCGCAAAACAACATTCGATAGTTCTAACCAATCCTGAACCCCAAAACAAAACACTTTTAGGTTTCAAAAACAAAATCAAAGCCTACCAATATGAAAGCATTTCTTGCTTTGCCTTTGGCCAAGTAAACACGGCTATTCGAATAGTTTATACTCTGCAGAGGTGTACAACTTTACCCACAAGACAAGATAGACCCTTGTTGCCATGCAATTAACACACTTCCTTAGGTGTGCGGCGGGATATCTTGACAAGGCCGTTACAATGTATCTACCTAGCTAGACCCACATTGAGGTTTCACCGCATTGTTAGGGTTCCCTCCACCGATCTGAAGCCCCCTCTTGCGCCGTGTGAGCAAAACAACAACCACAACAATGCCTCCGTCCGGCTCTCACACAACAACCGAGTGGCGAGTCTATACTAGGCTTCTACAAATTAATGAGCCAGGTCGTACTATTATAGACATGTGGTAGTACGGTTACGCTTAAAATGGCAATCATAAGCGTCGGTCCTTATATGACTTGGGGCGGTACTTGCACAAAAGGATCAAGACTTGATCCGCTTCCACCCGACATTCCAGGCCGCCCAAGTCAAAATCATTTTCCTTTTCTTTTATTTTAGAAAACAGGACCAAAATCATACTAATAACCTTCAAATACACATTTAATAACATTCTTTTTGAATAATCCCACCCATGGGTTGTTTTATCGGAAAAGGTCCTAAGCAATTCTACCGTACTACATAGCAACGGATACCATATAAACATAAGCATGGTATAAACAATGTTCTAGAGTTACAACGGATATGATTATCAATGTCAAGGAGGAATTATCAAATTCGGATTAACTATCACTTATATTTGACATATTTTATTAAACATAGCCATGCAACTTTATAAACAGTTTTAAATCATTTTGCAAACATAGGAGCAAAGTGCATCAAGGAGACTTGCCTTCAGTTGCGGCGGCGGTGTCGAACTCGGAAGGCTCGGCGGCGAAATCGGCGATCATGGCGGGATAAATCGACTACACGCATAAACGAGGCAACAAATAAATAACAGAAAATAAATAAAATCCAAAAATTATAAAATTAGTACTGGCAGGAAGGTCTTGATTTATGATGAATTTAGAAATTTGAATGAGGTCAAGCGGAGTTCGGATGAGAAAGTTATGAGCTTAGAAGTTTGAATTGAATAAATCGGCAGGAATATTAGGAATATTCCCTTCGGGTTTGACCGGGTCAAGGTTGACCGAAGACTTGACTTTGACTGGACTTTGAGCCTATGACAGTGGGGTCCCACATGTCATTGGGATGGAGGAGGCTTCTCCATGAAGCTTGCTTGGTCATGCCAATGGAGGAGAGAGAGTGAAAGAGAGAGAGAGAGAGGAAGGGAGGGCCGGCGGTGGGAGAAGCGGCGCCAGTGTCGCCGTGGTGGCGCAGCCGGCCAGCGGCGGGCGAGGCGAGGCGGCGGCCTTAGCGTCTTATGGCGGCCTTGGCCGGTGGCAGCGGGCGGCAGCGGCCGAAGCGGCAGCGGGCGGCGAAGCGGCGGCTTCGCCCGGCAGCGGCGGCGGCCGGCGGCGTGGGCATGGCCCCACATGCACCCACAGGAGCAAAGCTCCATGGCCAACAACAGAGCAATTCCATAAGAAACAGAGCACAAGCTTTTCCCCAAAAAAATTGATTTCTTTCTCCTTTTTGCGCGGATTTGGATCAAACAAAAACTAGGATCATCTAGATAACATCCTTAGGAACCTATAACCGGAAAGAATCGAACCAAAACTCACCGAGCAAGATGAATTTGATGAAAAACCCGAGGTTCGGCCGAAACGAGCAAAACGCGAAATTCGTCGCCCACGGTCGAGGAATCCTGAAATTAACGGATGAATTAGAAGCTAGACCTCCCCACGAACCCAAAGAAACAAACGGTGAGAAGAATGAACCACCGAGGAGGAAGATATGAGCAAGAACACGAAGAACGCGAAGAACAACCAAGTTCGTCGGTTTTTCTTGATCTTGCGGCCGATTGGGTTTGAGAGGCTAACGAAGGGTTTCACCAATGGAAAGAGGACTCTTATATGGAGAGATGAGAGGTGGAATCACGCGGAACGGATTAGAAGCGACGCGCAATCTCCAAAAGAGTGGATTTGGGTTTCTTGCAACCGTTCAAAAATTAGCGAGATTTGGGGCATTATCCCCATGGATAGGAAGAGGAGTCCGTTGTGATCCCAACGGATCCGGTGGTGATTGATTTGGAGTTGCGTGGAGGGAGTTAGATGGATTTAAAGAGGGCATCCACCATTTTTGCTTGCTTGGAGCTCCAAAGTTCATGCATGGCAAGAGGTTGAAGATGACACTATTCATGTGCCACGTGGCGACTCCTCATTGGCCTCTTTTACGCAAATGTTCCACCTAGGGAAAAATAAGGAAAAATGGCCTAAAAATTCGGAAAAATTCCTAGAGCCATTTTAGAATATTTGGAACTCAATGGAAGTGGTTTGGTTGAATTTGGATGATTTTGTGGAATTGAATAATCGGCGCGCGGATCGCGAGGCATTAAACAAAAGCCGCGCGAGATAAAATAGGAACGGAGGTCCAAAAATCCGGGGAATGATTCCTAAAATCATTTCGGAATATTTGGGACATTTTAGAAGTGGTTTGGAGATTTTTGGAGCACTTTTGGACTCGGGTGAATTTTCGGGTACCGGCGGTACTGGAAAATCCGATTTTTCGCCCGGGAGGGAATTAATTCCCGATTTCGAAGGGGAAAGGATGCCAGGTTAATATAAACACCAAAGAAACTCCAAATTTTGAATTTACTTTATTTAAATTAGGTTTTTCTCCAGAAAGCCAAAACGAGGATGTTACATAGAACTCGAGCAGGAGTTTGCCACAAAGGAGGAAGCGATGCACTTCTGCACTAATTACGCGGTGCTGACCCGGCGTGACCACCGTGTGACTCGCTCGGACCAGACCTGCTTCGAGCTTAAATGTAAGAAAGGGCAGCAGTGCGAATACTATGTTCATGCGAACCGCCCTAAACATCAGCACCATTTCGTTATAACTCGGTACACACCGCACACATGCACAGAGGCGCTTGTTCGGAACACAAGCGGTGTGGTGAAATCAAGATTCATCGCGCAAATCCTGTTAGAGCGTCTTGAAGGCCGACATTAGCCTCAGGCCCGCAACCATAATTGCTGAGATGCGAGCGGAGGCGAGGATGTCCATAAACTACTTGCAAGCTTGGCGAGCAAAGCGGATGGCTTTGAAAATCTTTGTTTGGTAGTTTTATGGAGTCATTCAATTGGGCTCCACGACTACTAAGGCGGATAGCTGCAACAAACCGGGCTCGAATATGCTATTCTTTGTCGAACCCGTGCGGCTTCCCGATGGAGCAGCGCTCGAACACTACTACCTCCTCAGGGTGTTCTGGGCGTTCGGTCCGTGCATCACGGCATTCAGCAACTGCCGTCCTGTTATATGCGTGGATGGGACATTTCTGTCCGGCCAGTACATTGGCACCCTACTCACCGCCCTCGCTGCCGATGAAACCAACCAGCTACTACCGCGGGCTTTCGCCGTGGTGGTGGGCGAAAGCAACGACAGCTGGTTCTGGTTCCTGTCCCTGGTGAAGACGTGTGGTGCGGGATAGGCCCGGTGTGTGCGTCGTGTCGGACCGTAATGCGAGGCTGCTGAACGCCCTCGATAGAATGGCGGAGGATGAAGATTGCCATTGCCGGTGGAGAGGCGTTCAGCGTAGATGGTGCATGCGTCACCTTGGGGCGAACTGTACACCATGTGCGGGGAACAAGAACATGGTGAAGCTTATTCAAAACCCTATGCATGCAAAACCAAGCTGCGCCAAGTTCGATACGATATTTAACCCGGTGAGCAGCTCAAAGGAACTGGTGGCGGAAGAGACCACGGAGGGCACACAGGTAATTGGTGGCTCGGAGGTCTCCGTACGGCGCAAGATGACATTCGCTCAATGGATAGCTCGTAAACCCGCCGAGAGATGGGCACAGGCGCACGATACAAATGGTGCTCGGTAAGATAATGCCCTCTCTAATGCGGTAGCACATCATTTGACAAAGACTCTTTTCCACCTAAGCGGTATGCTTCTCTTCTGCAGATACTCCATCATGACGGCGAACTTCGCCGAGTCGTACAACAATGTCCGCGAGGGCTCGTTGCCTACCCATTTGCTCAATCATTGAGCTCACATTTTTAGGACCGCGAAATACTTTGTTGATCGGCAAAGGGCGGCGTACAAGCTGCGGCTCAACCTTCGCTCCCGTGTCGAGGCTTTGTTACTGTCGTGAGGCGAAAAGCTCAATTCCACCGCACGCGCATGATGGACCTGCGAGAACATTTTTCTCGTCGAGTGCAAGCGCAAGCACCGTTCGGGATACTCCGCGGGGACACAAACCAGAGATGCCAGCTCGGCCGTATGAGGCGACCTGCTCATGCAACAAGCCTCGCTTAGAGCACATCCTGCTCGCCGCGTGCTAGCAGCGTGCCGTGACATGGGAACAACGGCGGCACACAATATGTCACACCGTACTACCGTATGGATGCCGTTAGAGCAACATGGACGGGGCATTTCGAACCGTTCAACGTCGGCAACAACTACAAGACCTCCGAACCCCTACGTGGCTCCGTACCCCACACTAAGGCGCGATCGCCGGGTAGACCGCGTTCCGCGGTTTGAGGGTGACATGGATGCGTCTCGGCGAGACGATGGCCTTCGGCGCTATCGCATCTGCGACCAGTGCAGGGCATGACCGTAGAAGCTGCCCAAGCGAGAGGGTGATGTTGTCCAATGTAATATTTCAACTATACGCATTAGACATGCAACATCTTCCTACTACCTTCCTTTTGCATTCTCTTCGTGAAATTTCAGTTATGTAATTTATGAACCTAAATTTCTTTGGGTATGTCTGGTGGTTTTCAAATTTCTTACGATGTTATTTTTTTGTATTTCATTGTTTCATTCCCTGGAGATTATGCAGGCTTGTTATGGAGTTGCCGAGAGCTGGCGATCGAAGTATGATAGCGACCACAGGGCGGAAGTGGGCCTCGGCGACGGTAACGTCATTACTACCGTCGTAACGTATCGCAAGCGTCACGCACCTTCGTTATGCTAAATACGTTTACTTGCTTTGTCCTTGCAGCTTAACACTCTCCGCATGCGTGGCTCGTAACATTAAGAGATTGGACCCTCGGTTCATATACGGCTGGGGCGGGCGGGCTGTTAGCTTCGCATTTATGGTGCGTGGAGCCTACTGAAGGAAGGGCAGTGGACCCCGATGCCTAGGCTGGGCCGGGGCCCTTATCACCGCGTTGGTCGGCAGATGGCGTCGGAGGCGATACTTTCCACCTCCTTCGGCGAGATGACGGTGACCCTCAAAGATGTCGCAATGTTATTTGGCATTCCACTTTCATGTAAACCCCTCGTAGTGCGCAAGCCCTCCAAAGAGGCATGGAAGAACTATGTAGAGGAAAGGTAATAAATGTGAAAGCACACCGACCACACTTATCTGGGAGCTAACGTGATTTGCTAACATGTGATTTTCTTCGATGCAGGTTTGGCACAACGTACACGGGGAACTGTGATCAGGGAGTCTCTTTCACATGGCTTGACAGTCTCCCGGAGGCTGGACCATGTCCTGAAAACGCTGACCCTGGTCAGATAAATAGGCATTTCGAGGTGTACCTCTATTTCCTCCTTGCAGGAATTTTATTTACAAACGGAAATGGTGATTCCGTTGCCCCCCACCTCGTTTGGGTCGCTCGGGAATTAGCCGAGCAGGTGCGAGAAGATGCAGCACCGGACTTCTACGGCTGGGGCTCGGCAGTTCTCGCAGACACATATCGCGAGATGTGTGCGACTGCCGCCACGGTCCTGACCAACTTCAATAATGGGAGGTTGCCCCTGCTTCTCTGATTGTGGTCTTGGTCGTACCTACCCATAGCGCGACCAAGAGTGTCAAAGCGGTACTACCCAAGGTGCCGTCGATGAAGCTAACGTGCATCCACTCGCAAGGCCAACCTTGGGTTACAAATGGATGCATGCCCGGACTCCGATGGGCGGGGAATCAGACCGCGGCTCCTACCCTCGTCTCGTGGGGACCTAGACTTCTTGACATCGGCGCAGCAGTCACGTGGGATCCCTTTTCCACCCAGGCCGCGACGGAGGTTGCGTCGAGGCCGTATCTCCAATACGTGCGGGGGAGCCTCAGTATTGGATGACGAAATGCTTCCTCCTGTGCATGAGTGCCGTTGAGCCATACTCTCCGGAGCGCGTTCAGCGCCAATTTGGGTACCGGCAGTCTTTCCCTCCACCGCCTCCGACAGACTCCGAAAGCTCCCATGGGTATGTCTCTACATGTCACATTACTTTCACGCTTACTGTGAAAACCATTAATAACGTGTTGGATTGATCCGCAGGAGGAGTACATCTGGGCACAACTACAACTGGGTCGCACGGAATAGCCGGCATATTGAGAGGTGGAACTCGATGGCCCGAGGACGTCTGGAACTCCATCAGCGCAGCCCACGAGACGGACACACTTGGGTACCTTGGTGGTACAGACCTCGCTGCAGGCGGTGCTCCTAGACAGGAGTGGCGATGCGGTGCAACATGGCTATCTTTGAGTACGCAGAGCGCATGCACACACCGGTACGGATCGCACCTATCACATATAAAAAGCGGGGATATACCCAATTAAACATTCGATACGTATTAATTTGCGAGGCGTGAGGCGGAGTACATGCATGACCAGGCGGACGAGATCCTCACGCGATCTGAGGCGACAACGTCAATCAAGCAATCGCTTTACGGAACCTTCTTCGCCAAGACGGGCCACCGCATAAGAAATGCGGTCGAGAGATGTTGGTGGCCATAGACCGTCTACCCAACGTGATTACGAGGATGTACTGCATTTAGGCGGCGCTCGCACCGAGCCCCTCGATGAGGAGCATGTCCATGGATAGGCGTAACGCCTGTGGGCTCCTCGGCGGCGACAAGACCCACCCGAGCATCGACTTCCTCCGGGTCCCGAGCCATGAGAGCGGCCGGGGCCATGGAGGCGAATGCGTTGAAATAGGTCTTTGGGGCAAGCGTTCAAGGAGGAGTACACATCAACATGTCATCGTCCCCATCATTGCCGCAGGAGTCTTTTAGTACCCCGTCCGGCATCAACAAACATGGGAGGGCGTGTCGAGGGCGTCACGATGACCTTATGGGATCGGGGCTACATTCATCGATTTGCTCGCGGCAGCGTGTTTGCAATCCTAGGGTTGGAATCGCGTCCCAAGAACTCCCGAGGAGGCCGGTGGATCGAACTGGCGAGAAGCGGCGGCCGGACGTACTACGCGCATCGGGTACCATGCGAGACCGGTCGATGGCTGCATGGGGCATCCAATGGCGCGTCGTCTGGCAGTCCAGCCTGTGCGATTCGACGCTGAACGCGAGATGCACGGGTTAGGTCCAGTAGGCGGCTGGACTCACGTGTCCCCAAGCGCCCGAAATTTCACACCGTCGGACTACGATAACCAAGAACGTCGTGGTAGGGGGGCGAGGGAAGAGGAAGGGGGAACACTAACCCAGAAGGCCGTTGAACCCGTTATTGATCAACCCGTTCGATTGCATTATTTTACTTTCAATGTAATGTTTTAATTTTGTCTGCAATTGCGAACTAGATCGTGTTGTATGAGACTTATGTTAACTTCTTTAATCTATGTCATTCAAACTTGTCAAATTTCTTTTGATTTTTTATGTTGCTCAAATGAAAAACTTGTCAACATGAAAAAGTTGCGTCTTGGAATTCTCTACAACTTTCATGTAGATCAAAGAATTATTCGAGCACAGGAAGACCTCCAAAATTGTGAATTACAGAAGGGTCCGTCGCGAACAGTTTTTGTGTCCGGCGCAAATGCACTTACCTTTCCGATTATCTATGATTTTTTATATTGCTCAAATGAAAAACTTGTCAACATGAAAAAGTTGCGTCTTGGAATTCTCTACAACTTTCATGTAGATCAAAGAATTATTCGAGCACAGGAAGACCTCCAAAATCGTGAATTACAGAAGGGTCCGTCGCGAACAGTTTTTGGTGTCCGGCGCAAATGCACTTACCTTTCCGATTATCTATGATTTTTTATATTGCTCAAATGAAAAACTTGTCAACATGAAAAAGTTGAATCTTGGAATTATCTACAACTTTCATGTACACCAAAAAATGATTAGAGCACGGGAAAATCTCCAAAATCGAGAATTACAGAAGGGTCCGTCGCGAACAATTTTTGGTCCGACGCAAATGCATTTACCTTTCCGATTTTCTTTGATTTTTTCTGTTGCTCAAATGAAAAACTTGTCGACATGAAAAAGTTGCGTCTTGGAATTCTCTACAACTTTCATGTAGAGCAAAAAATGATTGCAGCACATGAAGACCTCCAAAAATGCGAGTTACTGCAGACCATTTAATTTGGTCCGTGACATACGTGACAGAGTTGATATTTGGTCCGTGGTAAACATGAAATGTATAGGTTTTAATTTCGTCAAACGTATGTGCGTAACGGACTAAAGAGCAAATCAGCTGCATTCTTCCGAAAAAATAGACTCAGACGTGATATTTCACGGCCGGCCGAATGTGCTTAAGTTGTCATATTTTTGCGCGACCGTTATAATTAGCCCTTTTCAACTATACGAAAATACATACAACGGAATGTGTAATTACAATGTTTTTCCATAACATCGTAGTCAGTATAGAGAAGAGCAAATCAGCTGCATTCTTCCGAAAAAATGGACTCACACGTGATATTTCACGGCCGGCCGAATATGCTTAAGTTGTCATATTTTTGCGCGACCGTTATAATTAGCCATTTTCAACTATACGAAAATACATACAACGGAATGTGTAATTACAATATTTTTCCATAATATCGTAGTCAGTATAGAGAAGACCAAATCAGCTGCATTCTTCCGAAAAAATAGACTCAGACGTGATATTTCACGGCCGGCCGAATGTGCTTAAGTTGTCATATTTTTGCGCGACCGTTATAATTAGCCCTTTTCAACTATACGAAAATACATACAACGGAATGTGTAATTACAATGTTTTTCCATAACATCGTAGTCAGTATAGAGAAGAGCAAATCAGCTGCATTCTTCCGAAAAAATGGACTCACACGTGATATTTCACGGCCGGCCGAATATGCTTAAGTTGTCATATTTTTGCGCGACCGTTATAATTAGCCCTTTTCAACTATACGAAAATACATACAACGGAATGTGTAATTACAATATTTTTCCATAATATCGTAGTCAGTATAGAGAAGACCAAATCAGCTGCATTCTTCCGAAAAAATAGACTCAGACGTGATATTTCACGGCCGAATGTGCTTAAGTTGTCATATTTTTGCGCGACCGTTATAATTAGCCCTTTTCAACTATACGAAAATACATACAACGGAATGTGTAATTACAATGTTTTTCCATAACATCGTAGTGAGTATAGAGAAGAGCAAATCAGCTGCATTCTTCCGAAAAAATGGACTCACACGTGATATTTCACGGCCGAATATGCTTAAGTTGTCATATTTTTGCGCGACCGTTATAATTAGCCCTTTTCAACTATACGAAAATACATACAACGGAATGTGTAATTACAATATTTTTCCATAACATCGTAGTCAGTATAGAGAAGAGCAAATCAGCTGCATTCTTCCAAAAAAATGGACTCACACGTGATATTTCACGGCCGGCCGAATGTGCTTAAGTTGTCATATTTTTGCGCGACCGTTATAATTAGCCATTTTCAACTATACGAAAATACATACAACGGAATATGTAATTACAATATTTTTCCATAATATCGTAGTCAGTATAGAGAAGACCAAATCAGCTGCATTCTTCCGAAAAAATAGACTCACACGTGATATTTCACGGCCGGCCGAATGTGCTTAAGTTGTCATATTTTTGCGCGACCGTTATAATTAGCCATTTTCAACTATACGAAAATACATACAACGGAATGTGTAATTACAATGTTTTTCCATAACATCGTAGTCAGTATAGAGAAGAGCAAATCAGCTGCATTCTTCCGAAAAAATGGACTCACACGTGATATTTTACGGCCGGCCGAGTATGCGCTTTCCTGTCCTGGCCGTCGCCTCGCAAGCTGATGTGCCGCAAACGGAGGGGATGGGCACTACCAGACACTTCGAGCTGCAGCTTTGCTTCGGCCATACCCCTCCCATTGCGCTGCAAACGCTTCCACGTGACGCAGTACCAGATGCACCGAAGCTACAGCCAGGCCCCCCACCACGCATTGCAAACGCTCCCACGTGGCGCTTGCCTGTCTTCGACCCTCGCTCCGCGCGCTGATGTGCCGCCAGCTGTCTTGTTTGTCCCTTGTGCCCTCCCTATAAATTACAACGCCGCATGCATTTCTATCGGGCAATCGCGAGTGAGTTCAGTAAGTTGCGACTGAGTTCAACCCACAACGCGAGTGTTTCAAAGGTATTATTTATGAAATTTATTTTCGACGGTCAGTGACATTGTTGTGTTGTTGGGTCAGTGAAGTACGATGGATATTGATGGCTTCTTGGGGGCTTTCAGGCCATCTGTTCCTTTTTTATGTTTTTGATCGAAGTACATTTCAGTTATGCTTGAATCCTACTCTTCTAGGCTGAAATATAATTGCTTCCAATGTGTAGATGGACAAGGATCCGGAGCGGCTCAGTAAAGGATGGGCCTGGACAATTAAAGAAATAGATGGCATCGCAGCTGACCTGAATAAAATTGCTAAAGACAACTTCAGTCCTGGCAACAGTTCAAGTGCGAACGAATTCAACGACTTTATTCTTGACATCGAAGCTATTGCTAGTAGCCTCGAACATGTCGCCATACAATCTAGAATTGCTGCAGTCAAACCCCCACACCAAAGACACAAGAGGACACTAAGCTCGTTGCCAAAGAGGACACCGAAGGTGTAGACCTGCATCGTTGTCTTCCATGTGACTACGAGATCGATGACGAGGGCAAACGCGGCCGTGGCAGCTTTTAGAAGAGGAGGGTATTGATGCAGATAGTGATGATTACGGAAAGTTCTAATCCACTGCGTGAGTTGTTCAAATAATATGTAGTAGTCATGTACGTCATATGCGTTGGCGATGTACGGTATTCGAACGTTGTTTCTCCCGTGTTGTGATGTTATGTCGTAACTTATATATTTCAACGCGTTGTATTTTCCGCCTTTAATATCTTTTGTCGTTACAAGCCATACGAAGCGGCACAACACGGATACACCAACACAACATACGAAGAGTTAATTTAACAACTTCATTCCATTTTAATACTCGTAAAGACGTAGTAGATGCAATTTTCATGATCAGTTATATTTAGCCCTTTTGAACTATACGAAAGTACATACAACGGCAGGTGTAATTACAATATTTTTCCATAATATCGTAGTCAGATATACGTAAGAGCAAATCAGCTGCATTATTCCTAAAAATAGACTCACACGTGATATTTCACAAAATTTGAATATGCTTAAGTCGTCATATTTTTCCGCGACTATTATATTTAGCCCTTTTGAACTATACGAAAGTACATACAAAGGAAGTTGTAATTATAATATTTTTCCATAATATCGTAGTCGGTATACACAAGACCAAATGGGCTGCATTCTTAGAAAAAATGGACTCACACGTGATATTTCACGGCCCACGAATATGCTTAAGTTGTCATATTTTTCCGCGACTATTATAATTATCCATTAAGTTGTCATCATCCAAACTTTCGTTGCATTGGCCTGAGACGTCCTGTCAAAGCACTGCTGGCAAAGCCTGCAGGATATATCATGTCATCAAATGCATGCGTGGCAGAGAATGCCTTAGTCGTCATGTCAAAGCATAGCTGCCAAAGCCCGATTGTCACCTCCCTAGCAGCTACAAAGCTGCATGCATTTGTCGCTTCCAAGCACAGGCAGAGCTGCAAAGGAATCCGATGCTCGCGGATTCGTTCTTGCTTCAAGTTTGTCGTTTTATCAATTCAGGCTATTTAACCCCCTTCCTGGCTTCCCAGCATTGCATCAACCGAACGACTGCTCCAATACAACAAAGAGAACCATCCCCGCAAACCAAACGAGCAAAGACCAATGGAGTTTCCTCGCCCCAAGGCAGCGTTGTCCAAACCATCCCCGACGGCACGGAGGTCCCCATGTGCCTATGCGGGGATCCTTGCCGCTCCGGCAGTCCATAGACAACTCATACACGACGGTATGAGGTATCGGAGTTGCCGCAACCACGACTCGAGCCAAAGTGGGGATGCGCGGCGGAAGAAGCCCGGTATGTTCATACTCGCATTTTGTGTTGCATCGAACCTGCATGTGTCTAACACCATGTGATGTGACCAATTGCAGCCTCCACTGTGCGAGTTCATCCGATTCTACGACGCGGAACAAACTCTCGAGATGGAAAGGATGCGGAATCGAGAGTACTCGCATCGGAGGGCTATGGTGGAGCAGCAGTGGTGTGAGCAGGATCAGGAGGAGAAGCGCAAGCGGCCTGGAACAGATGCTTGCACGTAGGAAGCCGAACGGCAGCGCCATGCCGCGGAGAGGGAGGCTGAGTGCGAGAGAAAGCGTGAGAGGGCAGCTAGGGCCAGGGCGGCAGGAGCTGAAGGGTTGCGTAAGGGAAAATATCCTCGCTGCTCTCAGTAAAGTGTACGAGAAGGGCCGTTTTGTTCTTCACTTTCCCTAAGGCATATTAGGTTTAGTCCGTGCATGCCATTGTTGTTTACCATTTGTGTCGTATGTAATTTATTACATTCTTATTTCTGTCCATCTATCGGTAGTATCAGTACATATATATTTCACAACTTTGACAAAAGCTACACAAAGTCTCAAAAATTATTACAAAATTATCGGTCTGGTGTACACAAATAATAAATATAACTACAATTCAAAAGCGTATCCTTAATTCATATGATTTATTAAATTTGGAGTTGTATAGCGAAAGTTATTTGCATTTCAATCGGATCCGGTTGATTAACCAGAGAAAACTCAAAAATTTCAGCGAAATAATGAAACAAAAAACAAGTGTATTTTTCTGTAATTTTTTATTTTTGCTATTTTTATTTTTTGTTGTATATTTCTGCAATTTTTAATTTACAAGTGGTATATTTCAGCGTTTTTCCACCTCCGGACATGGCCAACTGCTCGAATATGGACACCAACAACCGGTAAAGTCATATATAGTGGTAATGCCTAACATGTGGAGTATTTTTTCCTAATTAATAAGTATATTCTTAATAAGCATGATTTTACGAAAATTTGTAATCGAAATGATTTTTCGAAAATTCAGACAGTTTAATTTATTTAATTTGGAATTGAACGGAAACTAATTTGCATTTAAAAAATATCGTTTAGAGAAAAATAAAACCCCAAAAATAAAAAATGACACGTGTTAGCGCGGGGCGGAGACACCTGGCTGCCGCCGTGTGGGGTGGCTGCCGCCAGGGGGTGTGGCGGCCGCCGTGTGGCGTGGCGGCCGCCACGTGGCGCGGCGGGAACGGCTGGTATTTTTGCTATTTTATTTTTTTGATGTATATTTCTGAAATTTTGATTTATATGTTGTATATTTAGACATTTTTTCCGTCCGTGTCGTGCCCGCTTAGATTGGGTAGGGTGCTTGTGTTAGCTGCCAATCTTTTTGTTTGTTTCGTGTTGGTCTGCACGGTAAATTCTACTAGTTGTTGCAACTCAGTTGATCGTGTAGCAGAAGAAAATTTCGACTTTGACGTAGATTATTTAATGCTACTGAGGTTTACAATCCTTTCGGCCTCGGCCCTGAGATTCTAGCTGTGGGATGGGTGTCTTCAGTTCAGCTGGGAATTATATAATTTATAGACTAACCATGGTGCTTCTAGGATCTGGACAGAATTTTTTTTATACCATATAATAGGAATTCGTTGCTCTTGGATGGCCGAACTTCATATGTTATTGCTTGCAGCTAGCGTTTTGATTGCCCTGCCAGTGGCGGACGCAGAACTTTACCAACAGGGTTCGAAATAAAACATTATAATATATTTTGAATATAGCTAAATACTCTTTTCATTCTTTTTAAGTGTCATTTTAGAAGACGTGCAATCAAAATTTCTAACATTTAATCATTAGTGTATTTTCAATTATCTAAATGAAATTTTTTTATCAAAAATATTTTTTTATAAAATTATTATTTTTACTATGAAAATCTATGATGTCATTTAAAATAGAACATAGAGGGATTAACAAGCCAAGTATTTAGATGACTCAACTAGCATCCTACGTTTAAAAAATAATACACTTTATTTCAACACAACTCTATTACGAGTCACTCTTTTTAAAAATTAATATCTAGCAATTACACTCTTCTCTTTTCTTATGCCTTATCTTAGCATATCCGCATATGAGAAATGAGGTATTTGGCTTGCATATATAGGCTCGATTTATCACTACAAACATAATATCATTTGTTTAAAGAACAAAATATCTAAAACACTTAGATATTTGTAAGTATTTATAAATATTAAAATTGGATAATCTAGAACCTTCATATGAAATTAGATATTTGTAAGTATTTATAAATATTAAAATTGGATAATCTAGAACCTTCATATGAAATTAGATATTTCTAAGTATTTATAAATATTAAAATTGGATAATCTAGAACCTTCATATGAAATTATATCTTTTGATTATTGAGAAACTAATTGGGTGCATACACTTTGCAGGAAAATATCACTACTTTTTTTTATCTATATACTCCCTCTGTTCACAAATAGTTATCGTTTTGGACATCGACACGGTATCAACAATATAGCTTTGACCATTAATTTTTATTATAATATATTTGTAAAATCCAATAAAATTATAATATTATGAAAGCACTTTTCAAGACAAACTAAACATATGGTTTTCATGTATCCAATTTAAATATTTAAAAAGATATTGAGAGTCAAAATTTTAAAATTTGACTGCACCTGTGCCCAAAACGATAACTATTTGTAATTATAGTGTAACATCCCAAAATTTTGCTTTTCTTAAATTCATGTGTGATTTGGCACTTTGGTGAATTTTTGGAATTTTCTGGAATTTATTTGGATTTATTTGGAATTTATTTGAATTTATTCCATTTTGAAATAATTAAAGAATTTAATTTTGCAAATAAAATTTTGTCGGAAATATTTTATTTGAGTCCAAAATGTTCCAAAATATTTTCCAGAATTTTTCTGGAATTTTTCTGAGTCTTTTGCTATTTTTAATGAATTAAATGAATTACTGGGAATTATTTTAAATATTAATTCGCTGGAAAATCCAACTCGGGTCAAGTACTGTTCATCCGACCGAAGTCGGACTCGAGTCCGACCGAGCCGATTGACTCGGCCGAACCCACTCTAACCCTAATCAATCCCAACCGTTGGATCAAGATCCAACGGCCGAGATCACCGCACGGCTCGAGCCAGAATCGGCCGGATCCGATCGCGCCAGGCGATCGTGGCGTTGATCGCGCCACGTGGGCGGCCACGATTTCGTCGTCTTCGCCGAGTCCGAGCCGGACTTCGCCGCCGCCGCCAGTAGCGAACTAGGTTTCCGCTCAGTGGCACGGACGCCGAGGCTATTTAAAGCGTGAGACGTCCCCGAGGTTGCCCTCATCCTTGCGCACCCGTTCTCGAGCCATCTCGCCGGAGCCGCCACCGTTGAGCCGCAATCGCTCGCCGGAGTTGTCTCTTCCTCCGCCGCGTTTGCGCCGGTTCGCTGCCGTCGTCCGTCGTCTTCCGCCGAAGGAGCCCAGATCCGAGTCCCCGCGACGAGACGCACCGAAGGAGGTTTCATCTCGCCGAGCACGCCCCAAACGCCGTCGGGCTCGTCGTCGTCCCGTCTCCGGTCAAGCCGCCGCCGTGGAAACCATCGCCGTCAGCTGAGCTCGGAGGACCGTCGGATCGAATCGGACGGTTGAGGTGAGCTCACGTGTTCCCAAACCCGATTGGATGCGAATCGTTGGATCAAGATCCAACGGTTCACAATTGCCACGTCTTTGTAGCAAAGGCGAATATAGGATTAGATCTCGACCGTCCGATCTAGATCGAGCGCCCACGAGCAACGAGTAGTTTCAACGTGTTAACCCTGGATCTAATCCGGCGCCGTTGATTTTCAAACCAGCGGTGAGATTGCGCCACGTGTCGGGAAGATGGACCGCCGCGGTCAACGCCGTCCACGCGCAGCGTGCGTGTGGACGGCGCTACGGCCCGCGTGTCGGAAGGGGCCGCATGTCGCTGGTCGACCCGCCAGCGCCGACGTCACCCATGACGTCACAATGGGTCCCACCTGTCAGCACCGTGGGCTGAGCCCCGCTGACGTCAGCGATGACGTCACCCGAGAAGGCCCACATGTCAGCGACAGTAGAGTCGTGGACCGAGTCCACGGTAGACCCAAGCCGAGCATGGACCGAGCCCATGGACCGGTGGCGTCGCCAGAGCCAATCAGAGGCTGCCACATGTCCATCTTTTGACGCAATAATTAATTTCCGAAAAGAAAATGATTTATTAATTCGAAATATTGATTCAAATTTAGATTCAAACTTCAAACGCTTATAACTTTTATGCTTCAACTCCGATTTGAGCGATTCAAATTTCTAAATTTGTATAAAATTGAGATCTACCTAAATATGAATTTTATTTAATTTTTGGACTAGAGGTTTTCTCGGTAAGATTATTTATGTGATTATTTAAACTTTAAATAATCATAACTTTTATGCTTTAACTCCAAATTTGGCGATTCCAGTTTCTAAAAATCCAGAAAATTATGTTCTCTCTGTTTATGGATTTTATTTGGAGTTTTGGGATCTTTTTGCATAGTGTTCATTTGTGTATTTGCTATTTGCACGCTTTACGAGTAGACGTTGAAGTGCCGGAGGGATTCAAGGAGAAGTATTGACTCAGGATCCAACTCAAGACCAAGAGCAAGTGCTTTTTGAAGGCAAGTTGTGCTTTGACCATATTGATCCCATTTCGAAATCTATTTTGATTTAAACTATTGCATGCTAGTTCAATTAGAAAGATACTTTGTTTCAACACAGGGGGTTAGATAAATACCAATTTGCTATATGACACCTTGATTACTTAAGTATGTGCCATGATCCCTTGTCACCCTAGTTGTGGTTTACTAGTTGGACATTATTAAATTGCCAACATGGGTTTAGATCGTTGTAGTATCTTTGCTTAGACACCTACGTGCTCATGACATGATTTTGGATAATCAAATGCTAATATGGACTTAATGATATATTGAACCTGTTTTGGAAAAGTATCATGTGATGTTGATGGCACGTGGTGCATGGTAATCAAGCGGGTTTGATAAGCAGATTTCGGCCAGGGCATGTGGCAAGAGTAATCAGTGGGCAGTTGTGGCATTGGGAGTGTTGATTTGGTTTCGGGTAGTCTTGCCCTGGTCACTCTAAGGACTTAACCTTGCAAGCCTTTGAACTGGGTCATACTTGCAACCACATGGCTGGAATGGGACGGCCCTAGTTGACTAAGTCGCTAAGGACTCACTTGTGGAGCCTCAGGGTGTCGATTACACCGTTTGTGTGATTATGCGGGGAGCGTATCGTGGGCGTGGCAGTACCCATCTAACGGTGTGTTGGTCCCATACTTCGCCTTGGCTAAGGGAAGGGATGGTGTAGAGCACGTCTGGAGAGGACCACCTGTTGTTTGAGGCTTAGAAAGGCTTTGTTATGATCGCTCATTCGCATACTCTTGTATGGCGATTCACTACCGACGTGGTGAGTGGATTGTATCTTGTGGGTAAAGTGCATAACCTCTGCAGAGTGTAGAATCTATTTGAATAGCCGAGTCCACTGATCTTTGGACAATGCTCGGGAATTACAAATAAGGGTTAGATTTTACGGAAATAACTTGGTTTTGAAAAGATGGGTTGGTTTAACAAGGAAGATGATGGAAATATGGTTTAGGATGGGGAAAAATGTTATTTAAACTTCTTGAAAAGTTATTTATGCTTTACTTATTTCTCGCTTTCGAATCTACTTATATTACTTGTCAAAAGTTTGCATCTGCAAATATACTGAGCTACTCCTTTGTACTAAGCCATGCATATAGTATATTAGCTTGCATTACGTGCATGACTTGCTGAGTACCAAGTACTCACCCTTGCCTCAACACAATATCAGTTGAAGAGGAGATTACGCCGACTTTGGAGGAGGAACTCCAAGAAGACCCGTCTACTTAGGGATGCGAGCCCGATCGGTTGCTCGTGGTATCTTGGATGGCGCCACGAAGTTTATTTGATTTTCCGCTGCTGCTATTTCTCTTTTAATAAGTTTCGCCTTGCAAGGCATATATTTGTAACTTGGCCATAAGGTCGAGTAACCCTTTGATTATTTAAATAAAGTACTTTGATAGTATCGTATGGTATGATTGTGATATATACCGATGTTAAGGCTGTGTGTGCACTAAGCGCGTTCTGGACTAGTGCTGAATACACAGAGGGTCGGATTTGCAAATTCGGGGTCCCGACAGAGGTGGTATCAGAGCCATACTTGACTGTAGGCTCAACCCTAAGCTAGAATGGTCGTAGTGAGGATAAAACCTATTTTCTAAAGCTAAAAATTTGTGAAGACAAGAAATGACATCTCGACTTATCCCCTTCTCTCTTTTCTCGTCTCTTGCTGAAATTTTCCCTTACCTTGTCACAATTTGAAAATTTCGAGTTCTTACGTAAAGCACGCTTGTGACAGATGGAGGAAGAGTTCAACTACGTTGATCTGGGAAGTGGTCACGCCGCGGAACTTTGGCATATGCTCTGAGACTCGGAGATTTTGAGAAGCCCCAATACCAAGTGGAAGTGATCAGGCAAGGTGATTGATCAAGGCTTGTGACGTAAAGATTGAGGTACTGCCAGGAAGAGGGCCAGGCAATCGCTCGATACAGCACCGCTAGAAGGTCTACAATGCGAGATGAGTATCCAAGAAGTATCACGACGAGCAATGCGGCACATTACCCGTGTCTACGCCAGAGAGTTGGAGAGTACGGTGTTCCGTTACCATCCGCTAGCGATAACCTTCTTGACGAAGGCGATTCAGGATGAGAATGCCACGGTTACCACAGTTGGCACGATTCGTCGTCGCCAGGAAGATGTACTAGATAATACAAGCAAGGAGCTACGAAGGCCCGCAAGGAGATCACGGCAGAGAAGAACAGATGGCGGGAAGCTCAAGAGTATGTGGCACATCTTCCGCGAAGGATTGACGAGTTGGAAATGACTTTGTACGGACCGGACCCGTGAGCCAAGATTGAGCTACACGAGCGGATCGGAGGAGTCGATCTCGATGAGGACATCGCTTCATCGACTACCACAGATGACATAGTCATTTGGACATGGCGATCGTTTCGGCGCCTATGCCGCAAAGACCCGCACCGTGCCGTGGAGGTTTTCTCGATGAGTGAGCTTAGGTTCTATAGTGAGACTCCTTCGCCGAGTCGCGTCATAAAATAAAGAGTCACCCTTTAGGCGTTAGACTCAGAGTTAGTTCGATTTGGATTTGCTTTGTTTCTCGAGTGTGCGGTATGTGTTGCAAGGCCCTTAGGCATTGTAAGCGACCATACCAAGTTATTACTAATAAAGATGGACCTTAAAGTTACCCCTTTCGCCCGCATAAGTTCCATATTACTTGTCTATTCTTGTTTCCTCTCATCTCTAAACCTAGAGCAAATCGGCAGGATGGTGAACACCGTGGGAACTTTGGAAGCAATGGGAGTGGATCTCGCCAACGTAAAACCCCAATGATGGAGCACCAAAGACCGCCATCGGATGTGCAGAATTTTGGAGCATTTCTTGCTGCTCAGACCCAGTTGATGCATGCTATGATGCAACAAATGCAGCACGTCACTGCTCAGGCCACTGCTAATCAAGTTAATCAGGGACCACGCCGGAATACAAGGCTGTCAGAGTTCATGAGGACTCACCCACCCATTTTCTCTGGAAATGCCAATCCATTGGAGGCCGATGATTGGTTAAGATCAATTGAGAGGAAGCTACACATAGCTCAATGCATAGGGAATGAGAAGGTACTTTACGCTTCTCATCAGTTGGAAGGAACATTACCAGAATGGTGGGAGAACTTACGTGCCACGCAGAGAACCCTCAAGATATCACTTGGGAAGAGTTCACGGTGCATTAAGCGATATCACGTGCTGAAGGAATTATGGACCTTAAGAAGGAGGAGTTCAGAGCATCGAGGCAAGGTAATCACCGGTGGCCGACTACGAACAAGTTCACACACTAGCACGCCACGCACTTTGAGGATGTAGCGACAGATAAATCCAGCATACCTCGCTTTATGAAGGGACTTAACTCGGGATTGCAAGTAGGGTTGATCACCCACACCTTTCCAGATTTCCAAGAGTTGGTGAATAAGGCACTTATTCTTGAGGACAAGCGCAAGGAACCGGATGAGAACAGAAGCGCAGGATGCAACAGCAAGGATCACGTCGAGGAACGCAACAGGCGCTTGAGAGTTGCACCAAATCAATTCTTCAGATTCCAACCACGAATGCAACAAGGACACCCTCCCAAAGACCAAGACACGCCAATCAAAACTACTGACCCAGCCCCGCTTAGAAACGCTACCCTGTGCAACAAGAAACAGTGAGACGCTGTTACAACCGCAACGAGCCAGGACACTTTGCCAACATTGCCCGAAGAAGACAGCAGGAGCGACCCGGATTCGCTTCAATCTAGGAACCACCAGCTAGGACGCCAAAGACTGTGAGCCACACCCTGCACCGTGGTGAGAGGCCGAGTCAACCATGTCACCGCAGATGCACCTTTGCGCAGAATGCTACGGACGTCGTCTTGGGTAAGTTACTTGTTAACTCGATACACTGCTTGATTTTGTTTGACTCGAGCTTCAGATTCGTTTGTTTCGCAAGGCTTTGCTACTAGAAATGACTTGAGAATTGCAAGACTTAAGTGCATGCTTTTAGTTCAAACCCCTGGTTCCGAACTCCGAGCGGAAGTAGGATGTTCCGGGTGAGAATACTAATAGATGGAATAGAGTTCCTAGCAAACCTTATAATTTTGGAGACCCGGACCTTAGATGTTATATTGGGAATGGATTGGTTATCCAAGCACAAGGCCGTATTGGATTGCGGACGAAGGACTATCTCGATTGAGAGCCCGTGTGGGAAGAAAGTGGAATTTCAAGCCACCTGCAGTTAGAGATGGACGATTGATGGTTAACAGTACCAAGGCAATCGGCATAGAGGATGTCCCAAAGAGTGAATGAGTACCCGATGTTTTTCCCGAAGATCTACGGTATGCCGCGACGAGGGACATAGAGTTTGTGATAGAGCTTGTACTGCACAAAGACCGATAGCAAAGAGACCCTATCGGATGTCTACCGAGGAGTTGGTAGAGATGAAGAAACAACTAGAAGAGTTAATGGAGAAAGGATTTATCGGACCAAGTTAGTCACCGTGGGGAGCACCGCTTTTGTTTGTCAAGAAGAAGGGCGGGAGTTTCAGGATGTGCATTGACTACCGTGCACTCAATGAAGTCACCGTGAAGAATAAGTATCCGCTACCCAGGATTGATGATTTGTTTGATCGATTAAGAGGAGCCGGAGTTTTCTCCAAGATTGATCCGAGATCGGGATACCATCGATTGAAGATCCGATCGTAAGATATTCGAAGATCGCATTCTCGTCAAGATATGGACATTACGAGTTTACTGATTATGTCCTTTGGGCCATTTAATGCGCTTGGCTTATTTCATGAATATGATGAATAAGGTGTTCATGGAATATTTGGACAAGTTTGTCGTCGTGTTCATAGACGATATCCTAATCTACTCCAAGGCAGGAGGATGAACATGCCGAACACTTAAGGCGAGTTTTGGAAAAGTCGAGGAACAAAGAACTTTTCGCCAAGTTCAACAAGTGTGATTTTTGGAAGGACAAGGTGGAGTTTCTTGGACATGTGATGACCGCATGAAGGAGTCGCCAGTAGATCCAAGCAAAGTGGAAGCTGTGTTACATTGGGAACAGTAGAAGGCGTGACCCGGTCGGAGTTTCCTTGGAATGGCAGGATATTACCGCCGTTTCATCGAAGGCTTTTCGACAATTGCGAAACCTCTTACGCAATTCTTTGAAGAAGGAAAAGAAGTTTGCATGGACGCTTGAGAATGTGAGGAAGGATTTCAGAGTGAAGAAGCGATTGACATCAAGACCGGTGTTAGTTCTAGGATGTTGCTCAAAGCTTCGATATTTATTGTGACGCATCGCGCCAAGGACTTGGATGTGTCCGATGCAGAATGGAAAGGTAAATTAAGCTTATGCATCAAGGCGATTGAGGCCGCATGAGGAAAATTATCCGACACATGACCTAGAGTTAGGCTGCCGTAGTGCATGCTTTGAAGATATGGCGTCACTATCGATTGGAAACAGATGTGAGGTATATACGGATCATAAGAGCCTTAAGTACATATTCACCCAATGATCTGAATATGAGGCAAAGGAGATGGCTAGAGTTAATCAAGGACTATAATGTTGGAATCCATTACCATCCGGGAAGGCCAACGTAGTAGCCGATGCTCGAGTCGGAAGAGCCATACCGTGAGTACGTTGCTAGCCACAAGTCAGGATGAGTTATGTGAGGATTTCAGAAAATGAAGAGTGAGGTTGTACCTAGCGGATTCTTGGCCGCCTTGGAAGTAAAGCCTACTTTAGAGGACCAGATCCGAGAAGGACGAAGGATGATGACAAGATCCGTAGGATTAAGTCCAAAATGGAGGAAGGCAAGGCAAAGGATTTCAAGCTAGACGAGCAAGGCACGTTATGGATGAAGGATCGCATTTGTGTGCCTAACAAAAAGGAGTTAAAGCAATCGATTACGGAAGAAGCCCATGACTCTAAGTACTCGATTCATCCCGAAGCGCCAAGATGTATCAGGATCTCAAGGAGAGATTCGGTGGCCGAGTATGAAACGTGAAGTTGCCGAGCATGTTGCATTGTGCGACGTATGCCGAGAGTCAAGGCAATGCATCGAGAGACCGGCAGGATTGCTACAATTGAAAATACGAGTGGAAGTGGGAGGAAATCGGAATGGATTTCATTACGGCTTGTCGAAGACTCAAGGAGGTTATGACTCCATATGGGTTATAGTGGATCGCTTGACTAAAGTAGCCCATTTTATCCTCGTGAAGACCACTTACTCGGGAGATAAGTTAGCGAGTTGTACATGATCGGATTGTTTGTTTGCACGGAGTGCCAAAGAGGATTGTATCAGACGCAGGTACCCAATTTACCTCAAGGTTACGGAATAAGTTGCATGAAGCCATGGGGACCCGTTTGAACTTCAAGATCTGACTTATCATCCACAGACGGATGGAGCCAGACCAGAAAGAGTCAACCAGATTCTGGAAGATATGCTAAGAGCTTGTGCATTGGCTTATGCTACCTCTTGGGATAAAAGTTTGCCGTATGCCGAGTTTAGTTACAACAATAGTTATCAGGCTAGTTCTGAGATGTCACCTTTTGAGGCCTTTGTATGGTCGACCATGTCGGACGCCATTGAATTGGAATGAGGCCGTGGCGAGCCGTGTCTTTGGGCTGATATTCTTCAAGAGGTGAAGAAGCGGATCGCCATAATTAGGGAAAGGTTGAAGATAGCCCAATCTCGACAGAAGAGTTATGCCGACAATCGTCGCCGAGATTTGAGTTTTGAACCGAAGACTTTGTATACCTCAGAGTTACGCCTCTCGGGAGTTAAGAGGTTCCATGCCAAAGGGAAACTCGCACCTGCTATGTTGGACCATTTAAGATTTTGAGTCGCAGAGGTGAAGTTGCTTATCACCGGAGTTGCCACTGATCGTTGGCAGGAGTACATGATGTATTCCATGTGTCCCGATTAAAGAAGTGTCTCCGAGTTCTGAGAGCAGACACCGCTAGAGTCAATTGAGTTGCAAGAGGATTTGACTTATAAGGAACATCTGTGAGGATTCTAGACACAATGGATCGAGAAACTAGAAACAAGTCAACCCGTTTCTGTAGAGTTCAGTGGAGCAACCATGAAGAAAGCGAAGCGACTTGGGAGGGCGAAGAGGATTTGAAGAAAGAATTTCCAAACCTATTCCTTTAGTAAGCCCCGAATCTCGGGACGAGATTCTATTAAGGGGAGGTTTGTAACATCCCAAAATTTTGCTTTTCTTAAATTCATGTGTGATTTGGCACTTTGGTGAATTTTGGAATTTTCTGGAATTTATTTGGATTTATTTGGAATTTATTTGAATTTATTCCATTTTGAAATAATTAAAGAATTTAATTTTGCAAATAAAATTTTGTCGGAAATATTTTATTTGAGTCCAAAATGTTCCAAAATATTTTCGAGAATTTTTCTCGAATTTTTACGAGTCTTTTGCTATTTTTAATGAATTAAATGAATTATCGGGAATTATTTTAAATATTAATTCATTGGAAAATCCAACTCGGGTCAAATCTTGTTCATCCGACCGAAGTCGGACTCGAGTCCGACCCGAGCGATTGACTCGACCGAACCCACTCTAACCCTAATCAATCCCAACCGTTGGATCAAGATCCAACGGCCGAGATCACCGCACGGCTTCGAGCCAGAATCGGCGGATCCGATCGCGCTTCGCGATCGTGGCCGCTGATCGCGCCACGGACGGCCACGATTTCGTCGTCTTCGCCGAAGTCCGAGCCGGACTTCGCCGCCGCGCCGCCAGTAGCGAACTAGGTTTCCGCTCAGGCACGGACGCCGAGGCTATTTAAAGCGTGAGACGCCCCCGAGGTTGCCCTCATCCTTGCGCACCGTTCTCGAGCCATCTCGCCGAGCCGCCACCGTTGAGCCGCAATCGCTCGCCGGAGTTGTCTCTTCCTCCGCTTGCGCGGTTTCGCGGTTTCGCCGTCGTCCGTCGTCTTCCGAGAAGGAGCTCAGATCCGGAGTCCCCGCGACGAGACGCACGAAGGAGGTTTCATCTCGCCGAGCACGCCCCAAACGCCGTCGGGCTCGTCGTCGCCCCAGTCTCCGGTCAAGCCCGGCGCCAGTGAAGCCATCGCCGTCATGCGAGCTCGGAGGACCGTCGGATCAGATCGGACGGTTGAGGTGAGCTCACGTGTTCCCAAACCCGATTGGATTCGAATCGTTGGATCAAGATCCAACGGTTCACAATTGCCACGTCTTTGTAGCAAAGGCGAATATAGGATTAGATCTCGACCGTCCGATCTAGATCGAACGCCCACGAGCAACGAGTAGTTTCAACGTGTTAACCCTGGATCTAATCCGCGCCGTTGATTTTCAAACCAACGGCCGAGATTGCGCCACGTGTCGGGAAGATGGACCGCCGCGGTCAACGCTGGCCCACGCTGCGGCGTGCAGGTGACGCCGACGCGGCCCGCGTGTCGAGGGGCCGCATGTCGGTGGTCGACCCGCCAGCGCCGACGTCACCCATGACGTCACAATGGGTCCCACCACAAGACTGCGGTGAGCCCCGCCGACGCCGATGACGCTACCCGAGAAGGCCCACATGTCGGCCGACACGTGAGTCGTGGACCGAGTCCACAGTAGACCCAAGCCGAGCGTGGACCAAGTCCATGGACCGGCCGACGCCAGGCCAATCGAGGCTGCCACATGTCCATGCCGACGCAATAATTAATTTCCGAAAAAGAAAATGATTTATTAATTCGAAATATTGATTCAAATTTAGATTCAAACTTCAAACGCTTATAACTTTTATGCTTCAACTCCGATTTGAGCGATTCAAATTTCTAAATTTGTATAAAATTGAGATCTACCTAAATATGAATTTTATTTAATTTTTGGACTAAAGTTTTTCTCTGTAAAATTATTTAATTGATTATTTAAACTTTAAATAATCATAACTTTTGCGTTTTAACTCCAAATTTGACGATTCCAGTTTCTAAAAATCCAGAAAATTATGTTCTCTCTGTTTATGGATTTTATTTGGAGTTTTGGGATCTTTTTGCATAGTGTTCATTTGTGTATTTGCTATTTGCACGCTTTACGAGTAGACGTTGAAGTGCCGGAGGGATTCGAAGGAGAAGTATTGACTCAGGATCCAACTCAAGACCAAGAGCAAGTGCTTTTTGAAGGCAAGTTGTGCTTTGACCATATTGATCCCATTTCGAAATCTATTTTGATTTAAACTATTGCATGCTAGTTCAATTAGAAAGATACTTTGTTTAAACCTGGGGGTTAGATAAATACCAATTTGCTATATGACACCTTGATTACTTAAGTATGTGCCATGATCCCTTGTCACCCTAGTTGTGGTTTACTAGTTGGACATTATTAAATTGCCAACATGGGTTTAGATCGTTGTAGTATCGCTTAGACACACTACGTGCTCATGACATGATTTTGGATAATCAAATGCTAATATGGACTTAATGATATATTGAACCTGTTTTGGAAAAGTATCATGTGATGTTGATGGCACGTGGTGCATGGTAATCAAGCGGGGTTTGATAAACAGATTTCGACCAGGGCATGTGGCAAGAGTAATCAGGTGGGCCGATTGTGGCATTGGGAGTGTTGATTTGGTTTTTCGGGTAGTCTTGCCACTGGTCACTCTAAGGACTTAACCTTGCAAGCCTTTGAACTGGGTCATACTTGCAACCACATGGCTGGAATGGGGCGGCCCTAGTTGACTAAGTCGCTAAGGACTCACTTGTGGAGCCTCAGGGTGTCGATTACACCGTTTGTGTGATTATGCGGGGAGCGTATCGTGGGCGTGGCCAGGTACCCATCTAACGGTGTGTTGGTCCCATACTTCGCCTTGGCTAAGGGAAGGGATGGTGTAGAGCACGTCTGGGAGAGGACCACTGTGTTGTTTGAGGCTTAGAAAGGCTTTGTTATGATCGCTCATTCGCATACTCTTGTATGGCGATTCACTACCGACGTGGTGAGTGGATTGTATCTTGTGGGTAAAGTGCATAACCTCTGCAGAGTGTAGAATCTATTTGAATAGCCGAGTCCACAGATCTTGGACAATGCTCGGGAATTCTGATCAAGGGTTAGATTTTCCGGAAATAACTTGGTTTTGAAAAGATGGGTTGGTTTAACAAGGAAGATGATGGAAATATGGTTTAGGATGGGGAAAAATGTTATTTAAACTTCTTGAAAAGTTATTTATGCTTTACTTATTTCTACTTTGCTTTGAATCTACTTATATTACTTGTCAAAAGTCATTTCGCAAATATACCCTGAGCTACTCCTTTGTACTAAGCCATGCATATAGTATATTAGCTTGCATTCTGTGCATGACTTGTCGAGTACCAAGTACTCACCCTTGCCTCAACACAATATCGAGTTGAAGAGGAGATTACGCCCGACTTTGGAGGAGGAACTCCAAGAAGACCCCGTCTACTTAGGGATGCGAGCCCGGTCGATTGCCTGTGGTATCTTTGGATGGCGCCACTAAGTTTATTTGATTTTCATTCCGCTATTTCTCTTTTAATAAGTTTCGCCTTGCAAGGCATATATTTGTAACTTGGCCATAAGGTCGAGTAACCCTTTGATTATTTAAATAAAGTACTTTGATAGTATCGTATGGTATGATTGTGATATATACCGATGTTAAGACTGTGTGCACTAGCGCGTTCCTGGACTAGTGCTGAATACACAGAGGGTCCGGATTTGCAAATTCGGGGTCCCGACATATAGTGAATATAAGTCTAAGCTCACCATACACAGACCAAGGAGTAGGGGTGCAAACGGAGCGGATACGGACGGATTTCATTCATTCCGTATCATATTCCAAATTTTTTCTCGAATATAGAATCGGATCTGCATAAAGGTCTTGGGATTCGAATCACGGATTACGCCGATCGCGAATACGAGCGAATCAGATCGTTCGGATCTGATTAGTCTCGGTCACGAATAGTTAGTCGGATAATGCGTGAAAACAGAAACCATATATGTCATGCATATTAGGATCGATCAACCATACACAAAAGTTTACTAGAACCTTCAAGACATATAATTGTTTTAAAATCAATAATAGGTGTCTTCCCTACATAAGAATAATATGCAACCAAGTATAATTTCAATCAAAATATGAACTTATATGATGTATAATGTTTATATTTATCGGATATGTTATCGGATATCTATTTCACTAATTTACACTAATATTTTTTTGGATATCTCGGATATGCGAGTACGGATCAGATACGAATCGGATACTTCTCTTTCCATATCTTAACCCATATTTTTTTCTTCAGATAGGCGGATTCTAATCCGGATCGAATCTGGATATAACCGGATATCATTATTTCGGATTCGAATCAGGTTTTAAACGAATTCGGGCTCGGATCGATTGGAAATTATCCGCTCCGTTTACACCCCTACCAAGGAGAAACTAAATCTAAATTTTTTTTATTGAACCATGCATACCCTTATTGAGTGGTGTACTAAGAAATTGTTTTTCAGATATAGTGTTTTAAGAAATTGTTTGGTAGGATTGCGATGTGTGGTGGAAGCTTGCGCGTATGGTGAGCCATTAATTTGAAGAAAAGGGGCTCTGTTTGCTACAAGAGAGCATGTCATCGCCGATGTTTTACTCCACCACTTGCTGGTATGTAATGTAGTGTTTTTCATCTAATCCACAAAAATAGCATGGAAGCGAGGTTTGATTTTGTGCTCGCTTGCCAGTCGTATTTTAGCCTTGTGCAAATTTTTTTTTTTTTGTAAATTTGGTTATTTTTTAATTATATCTCTCTCTTTTGTTTCTAGTCTGAGTTTTCTTATGTCAAGACCTAGATATTGCGAAAGCGTATCTATCGTGACCTTCTGTGGTCAAAACCAAACTTTACCTTTGCTCTTTCCGTCGATGCCGTCCGTTTCATCATTGAAGTGGATAGATTTGTAGGCCCAACAGTGACCATCAACATTTCACCCAGATCAATCAACGACACTTCAATGTATTCACACGAACAGAAGAATGAGCACATAATGTCAGGGGAAAAGTTCTCTCGTTTTATTAGAATGATTTTTCTGTATAAGATAATACCCCGTATATAATAGAAAACCCTTTTATACGGGGGGCATATCCTGTGCAATCAACAGTATGGTGCAATCACCGTGCAATCAAACTAAAAAAAGTTTCAAAAAATTCTGAAAAAAATCATGGATGTACATCTCAACTTACCCCATATACATATAAAATTTCATGATTAAATTCGTCCTATGCTAGAAGTTACAAAAAAGACAAATTTGGGGTGTATTTGAACTGTAAAAGTTTGTTAGAAATTTATTTTTTTTGTAACTTCTAGCATATGACGAATTTGATCATGAAATTTTATATGTAGATGGGGTAAGTTGAGATGTACATCCATGATTTTTTTCAGAATTTTTTAAAACTTTTTTTAGTTTGATTGCACGATGATTACACCAAACTGTTGATCGCACAGGATATGCCCCCTTTCATACGTGAACAAGGACTCTAACCATACCTAGCATCCCCATCCTCCCGTCCGTAGTTGGCGTTGGTGATTGCTTTCTCCCGGTCTACCTCCTGCTCCCCGTCCAAAGAGGAGCGACCGAGAGTTCTCCGGCTGCTCCTCTTTGAGACGTTCTCCGGCTTTCTCTTCGTTGCCACCGTTCGCGTCCCCCTTCTCCGGCGACCCCCGCGGTGAGCCCTTCTCCTCCCCTTCCTTTGTTTCCACCCGTTCTCCAGATCTCCCCGTCCGCTTCTCCGGCGGCCGGCGCAGTGAGCTCCAGCCGGAGATCCCCCGTCAACATCCTCGTGGGGGATCATTTCTTTACTCTGTGCAACCTCATCCAATCTCCGGCGGCCGGCGCGGTGAGGCCCCCCTCCTTCGTTTCCACCGTTCTCCAGATCTCCCCTCCTCCTTCTCTGTCGGCCGGCGCGTTGAGCTCCAGCCGGAGATACCCCGTCAACATCCTTGTGGGGGATCATTTCTTTCCTCTGCGCAACCTCATCCAAATCTCTCTTTCTGAGATGGATACTCCTATCCATGCAGTTTGTTGCGTGGTGGAGTACTAGTACTACTAGCAGTTTATTTTCCAAAATTTTTGGGGGTTCAACTGAACCCCCATGTCCCACGTTAGGTCCGCCCCTGTGCCCTGCTCTTGTGTCCTCAGCAATGCTTGCTTGGTAGCCAACACGTTTTTTAATTGCTCGATAGGAGATGGCATCACGGTATAGGTTTTACGGACAGACTAGTAAACAGTTACTCCTCCTTTCTTTGAAATTTGATGTCTTGTAGAGCTAGAGGTTTAGGTTTTTTCTTATTTCTCTTTTTCTAATTTCAGTGTCTACTCTACTTAAGCTGAGATTTGATGACCGTAGGTTCTCATTATTGTAGCCGCATCTCCTCAGAGGATAGATTAATGGCTGGCACTTTGATCGAAGACTATACAGGGGATGGCAGATCCTCATCAACCGAGGAGTTGCCAAGTGATCAGCAAAGCCATTCTGGGGAATCTTTAGCAGAGTGGAGGTCAAGCGAGCAAGTTGAGAATGGAACACCATCCACATCACCAGCTTACTCGGACACTGACGACGATGATTGCGGTGTGTTGTGCAACTCATCTTGCATTTGTGTTCATAATTTCATATTACCTGTTGCAGCTTTGTTCGTGCATAATTGTTTTAATATATCTTTTTCAAGTTACTATCATGCATAGGCAACCTCGATCTCTTAATCTTTATTAAATTGTTGTAAAAAAAAATCACAACCGACTTGGTTGTGGTGCTACTTACTACATAGAGGACTAATTCAATGAAGTCCAAATCACTTTCCATGCACTATGATGGAATAATGAATAAGATCACCTTTTCTGAGCTTATTTGGTCGTTGCAGTTGTGCAATTCTTGGTCGATTATATTTGTCTTAGAATAACTCAACACAGTCTAGTTGTCTGTAGGCTTTACTGTTCTAAACAAATTAGGCCAAGTAAGTTCTGTTTTCCGTCGAGCCTTTAATTTTTTTTGCTCTGATCAATTAGGAGTTGGGAAGTAGTGACAAAATAGTTGCATTTGAATCCCTCGAAACATCAAGGTATCCTGTACAAGCTTGACAAGTCCTCAAGTTTTGCTAAGTGCATTAAGATTCTAGTGCTGAACCGATCCGAGGTATCTGATATTGATTCAAATGTGTCAGTTGTTGCATTATCAGGTGACTGACGAATTTAAGTTATGGATTTGCTCATGAAGTCATGAGACATACAGTATCATTCATAATTCATATCAGAATGCTAATTGAAATTTCATTCAAAAGTACAATTGGATGGTGGTGATGTGTACCACACTAGGTATCCCTTAACTTAAAAATCCCAAAGCCCTGGAGCTATTTGTGCGATGCTCTACCAGTTATGCTAAACCTGGACCTTGAAACTGAGCTCATACATTTGCTAGTTTATGACGGAAATGGTACATATAAGGTAATGGTGAAATACTAAATATCACCCAATTTCAACTATCTGACATGTTCAAGAATATTTAGCACTGTAGTAATATCATAAACTCTTACGCGTACGATTGTGTTTTAATGTCATGGTGTTGGACACATAAATTTCTGAGAAGACTATTGCTTAATTATCATTGCTTTTGAAACCTGACTGAACAGCGGTTTAACTGGAAAAAGGCAACCGAAACCAGGTCTGGTCTGGTTCAGGGGATCACTGGGAGAAAAAACCAGAGTACATAATTTTTTAATTAGCTTACAGCGGTGGGAATCGAACTGCCCACCTCATGCTTCTAAACCAGGTGCACCACCAACCCACCTACACTCCGCCATGTGCCATAGTTGGCAATAGGGTTTTATATTACCTTGTTTCAATATGCTCCATCACATGCCATAGTTAGCAAGTGGGTTCTATATTACCTTGTTTCAATAATTACTTGCCATTTTTAACAATAGTTTTTAATTAAAAATTCAAAAAAATGTTACAATATAATTTCTTAGAACCATCTATTCGACCAGTAACTGGTGGTGGTTCACTGGCTGGTCCGGCTTTAAAAACTGTGGTAATTATAAAAGGGACATAGTTACTACCTTAGCTATTTGACGATTCTACTGGATTACATTGTCTATCATAATTGGACGTTCTGAGAAGTTGATTTGGTTTCTATTTCCTTATATTTTCATTTCAAGCCTTATCATTTTTAAGATTTTAGCATCAATTGTTCTTTGACCTGTTGCTTTTATTTTTCATGTATTAGGGCAAAGGCCTTCTGAACTGTTTCAAAAGTTTACATGGAAGATTGAGAATTTTTCCCAAATTAACAAAAGGGAACTACGGAGTAATCCCTTTGATGTTGGCAGTTTTAAATGGTATGATCTTCGTACTTATTTTTATTGTGTTGCTTTTGGGCTTCTTACTTCCCTGCTAGATGTGAGTTGTCTGCTGGTTTTGAATGATATTGACTGAATAATTGTAACAAGACGAAGGTGACAGCACAACTGATTATTTTATGCATCTATTGTGAAAGTTCAGAGTAGATCCTCTATTTGCATGTTTACTTCGGAGTTCAGACCAGTCACAATACTCAGAGCACGGCTGAGAGCTGGCCTTGTGGATAGGTAGGTTTTTGAAAATGGATGCGCGTCAGGTATCACAGTAACCTTGCACCCTTGCAGAGACATACTAGCACACAAGCACACGTTAGCAACTTTGCTGGTAGCAGCTCAATTGAGTAGTAGTTGATTTCTGGCCATCTCAATTTTTGGTTAACAGCCAATAGTTCTAGAATGATGTATTGCCATGGAGAAGAAAGTCTAATGTATATTATGAAGTATGATAAATCACAAGTAGTTAAAGTATCTCTGCCTTTTTATATCCAATTCACTTGATATGCTTCTTATGTAAGTACTTTTATCTTCAATTAAGCAGTAGTTGTTTCTTATGTAAAACCAAGCTTACTTTCACTGTAGTCTGGAGCATGCTGTATCGAGTGCCCTTCTCTTTTCTTTTCCTATATACAAAATGCTTTTTATACCTTATTTACATACCGAAGAAGGAAAGCGTTACTCTTTTACCTTCTCACTTTATTTTCGTATACATAGAATTAGGACACATTCTTTTATTTATGTAATTTGGCTACTGTTTTCTATTTGTTATGTACTTTGCAGTCTTATATATAGCCTGCTGACTTTCAAGTATTAATGAGTACCATGTTTGCTTTAGATTTATAGGCTCAAGTTTTTCTTCTGCATCACATATTGAGATCTACCGGTTTATTTTCAGGTACATCTTGATTTATCCACAAGGATGTGATGTTTGCAATCACTTGTCACTCTTTCTTTGTGTTGCCAACCATGATAAACTGCTCCCAGGTAGATGAACTGTTCTATGTATTGCCAACCATGGCACATTTCTTGATAGCCCGATTGTGATATTCAATATGGTATTATGGTTTGCTTTTGTTTTAGGATGGAGTCACTTTGCACAGTTTACAATAGCTGTCATTAATAGAGACCGTAAGAAATCCAAGTATTCTGGTGAGTTTGATATACCACTTTGGTTTGGCTAGTAATTCTGCTTGTCTTCTGCATGTAAAGTTTAAAGAAAGTAGTATTTCAGATACACTGCACCGATTTTGGAAGAAAGAGCACGATTGGGGGTGGAAAAAATTTATGGAGCTATCAAAATTACATGATGGCTTTGTTGTCGAGGATGTTCTTACAATCAAAGCTCAAGTTCAAGTTATTAGGTATCTGTTTTCCGTAGGTCTTTAGCTTCCAATTTCCATCTGTTGGCATACTGACTCCGGCTGGACTCAGTGCTGGCATTATTTATTTTTGGTGTGGAGAGTATGTGTTTACTTTGCATAACCATGTTTGCTTGTGCATTGTAATATTTGAGGGAGAGGGTGGACCGCCCATTTCGTTGCCTTGATGGCCAGTACCGAAGGGAGCTAGTTAGGGTGTATCTATCAAATGTGGAACAAATTTGCCGACGCTTTATCGATGAAAGAAAAAGCAAGCTTCGCAGGTTGATTGAGGATAAACCGAGATGGTCCAGGTTAGATAACTCCTTTTTTGGCGCATTTAGTGTTTTTGTGACCAAGGCCATTTTAAATATAGTCATGTCAATCTATTATGAAAATATTTATTTTGGTAAGTTGCAGTTTCAATGCATTCTGGCTAGGAATGGAATCAAGTGTTCGGCAGCACATGACAAGGGAAAAAACTGATACTATATTGAAAGTTCTAGTGAAACACTTCTTTACAGAGAAGGAAGTTACATCAACCTTAGTAATGGATTCACTATATAGCGGACTGAAGGCTCTTGAATATCAGAGCAAGACCAAAATGGGGGTGGCCAAACTAACAGAGATGGATTGTCAAAGCACTCCTATGGTGCTTGTTGATCAGGATATGTTTGTCTTGGCAGATGATGTGATACTTTTGCTTGAAAGAGCTGCATTAGACACACTGCCACACCAACCATTGCCAACAAATGATGATAAAAGTTCACAGAACCGTACAAAGGTATGGATGTTTCTTTTTTACCAGTTCGTATAGTTAGTTTATTAGGGTAACATCCATCCTACAAATTTCATCTTATGTACAGTTTACTGGGTATAACTAACTATGGATGTTATTATTTCGTGTTCAAGCTTCAATTCAGAAGCAGCTTTCTTCATGCTACCCATCTTTTTTTATGCAAAGATCTATAATTTTGAGGTTGTATTCATATTGGAAGCAAAATTACTTGCTCTCAACAAAACTAAGCAGTCCTATATAATACTGTCATACAAGGACTCTTATGACTTATGTGTTCATGAGTTTTTGTTCTATGTCTTTTTAAGAAGTCCTAACAAATTCTGTGATTGTAGGACGGCAGCTCAGGCGACGATTTCAACAAAGATTCTATTGAGCGTGATGATAGACGACTTATAGAGCTCGGTTGGAAGACACTGGAAACTTTTGCCTTGGCTCATATATTCAGGTGAGAAGATTCTTCCAGTTCAACATGTCCATCTAGTGTTGGTATTTTGTTCCACAAATGTATAACAAGAGTCAATAACTTAATGTTGATTCCCAGCCCATGGTGCTACACTTGACATGTCTGATTTTTTTTTGTTATTTTGATACTCCCTCCGGTCACAAATAGTTATCATTTTGGACATCGATACAGTCTCCAAAACACAGTTTTGACCACTAATTTCTATTATAATATATTTAATAAACCCAATAAAATTATAATATTATGATAGTACTTTGTGAGACAAATCTACACATGATTTTCATGTATCCAATTTAAATATTTAAAAAGATATTGACAGTCGAAGTTTTGAAAGTTTAACTACACATCCAAAACGACACTATTTGTGACTGGAGGGAGTACTTTAGTGTATGACTGCGCAGGTGCTAGTTGCCATTTGTGGCAAGACATGTACTGCTGTTATCAGATATTTGACAAACCGGTTTCCAAATTCTTTTTCTTGGGGAAAGCAGAAATATCCTGACGAAATCTGCACATATTACTTAAAAAATATCGAGTCAATTATGGCATTCACGCACATCTTACATAAGTCTTGAATCAGCCGAATTGAAGTGGCATACCAAGAGGCGATATCTTTGAAGCGCCAAGAGGAGCTTATACGTGAAGAGGAAGCTGCTGGGCATGCAGAAATTGAACTTAAGGCAAAGCGTAGCGCTGCTGAGAAGGAAAAACGTATCAGGAAAAAACAGGTTGTTTTTTCGCTAGTGTAATCATGCCATCTTATTCTGTCTCAATAGAATTTTCTTTATCTTAATGAACTATGATATAAAGTTATAAACATCTGTTAGCTTGGATCTCTTGGTTTATACTATATATTTCCGACATGTTTTTTTCCCTTGATTTGGATGTTGTTTTGTATGTTCAATAGGATAATTGGAGATTGTAGTGTTGTCACCACATTTATTTAGTAATTTTGATGTGTATTATAATAAGTGGGCATTATTCTGTTGTCCACTTTGTATTTATTTGTTGAGGACAGTTTTTATAACTTTCTATTTCTATCTTGCCTAGGCCAAACAGAAGAAAAGCAGTCGAAAAAATAATAAAGGGAAAAATGAGAAGGTTGACATACAGGAAATAGTTATACAGAGCAGTCCATCAAATGATAGAATCCTGGATGGTTTCTCAAGTCAAGCGGAGGAAATGACTTCAAATGCCGACAACCCTGAAGAAGTGTCTGATATCTCTGATAACAGAGATGATAATTCAGAGGTGCTTCATATTGATCTTGAAGACTGTGAATCCAGTCCTGTTAATTGGGAAACAGATGCTTCAGAAACTCAAGCTACAGTTCCTGAAGGTGGTGGGGTGCAAAATGGGCAAGCAAGAAAGAGGACTTCTTTTGTGGATGATAGCTCATCTACTTGTTCATCTGACTCAGTTCCTTCAGTTATCTTTAATGGGTCGTATATGGGAGGTGCCTGGACAAATGTCAAATCCTCATCCAATAGGTATAGTTTGATATTAGTATTTTCCCCATTTTTCTATGACGATATTTATCATGCTGTATTTTGTGATTCAGGGGAAACAACCGGAGGAATAAGGACACTGATACACGGACAGGACTTGCACAAGGTGGATCAAATTCAGTACCTAATGGTATTCTTGGATCTGGCAACTCGAGTAGACATGAACCCGAGGTACATTCGCTCTCTTGAATGTCTCAGTCCGGGTCCATAGGCCTTTTCCTTTATGATGTGTGTGTCTTCATTGAGAAATATGCCATAATGCAGCTCATTTCAGTATGATAAAAGCTGTGTTACAGAAGGGTGTTCCTCCCTCTCTCTCTCTCTCTCTCTCTCTCTCTCTCTCTGCCATCAATCTGTTAATGTGATCCAATTGGTTGAATAAGCATCAAAATCAACTCATTTCAGGATGACAAAGTTGTGTTTCAGAAGAAGCAAAATGCACAACGGCAAGTTGATGTCACGAGCCCCTCCAAGTTAAGAATGACAGAATCTTCTTTTTCTTCTGTGAGCCCTGTTAAGAAGCAACCTATCTCCTCCCAGCAGCTAAAATCTTCATTAGAAAGCACCAATAATATGAGTTCCCATGCAAGTGAAGTTTCAGGTGCTTTGACTGCCTCTACAACAAGGGGTGTCACTTCCACCCCAACAACTCAGCTAATTTCAAATAAAGGACCTCTGTCCACTCCTGCTACCCATAATGAGAGGTCAGTTCCAGTTGCGAGTAGACCTTTGCAAGTGCCTGCACCCTCCAAATCTGAAGCTCAGAAACAGACTTCCCCAGTAAGCAGTGCTACTACAAACCAGGTCATTGCAGTATCAATAAGTGCCCCGCAAGTTCCTGCTGCAAAACAAATGGCACCTGTTGTTTCAACTGTTCAGACTGCACCACTTCCATCCCGTTCGATGAGTGCAGTTGGACGGTTAGGCAATGGGCCTTCTGCCAGTGCTCCTAGCTACATTCCCCGGTCGTATCGTAATGCCATGATGGAGAAAAGTTCTGTTGGTGCAAGTGGTTTCACTCATCAGCAAGGAGTTGCACAATCACAATCAGTATTTGCACCGTCACTTCCCATTCTGTCACCAGAGAACTCGGCTAGGATAGACAAATCATCGTCGAGACCTGGATTTACGTTGGGAACTGTTAAGCCCGAGTCGCTCAACCAGTACCAGTGGAGAGAGGAGAGCTCACAGCAGGCAAGCAGCAGCAACAGTAGCGATAATGGGCCATTGAGTTCAAGCATCGGAAATGAGTTTGAGAAGCTCAATTTGAATGTAAGACCACGAAGCAAGCAGCTGTTGTCAAGAATTTCCACCAGATTTACTCCGTACCAACCGCAAGGCCTTGTCGGTGATGAGTTTCCACACCTAGACATAATCAACGACTTGCTGGATGAGGAGCAGAGCGACAAAAGGGCAGCAAAGGTTCTACAGCAGCGCCAGCAGGGATTTGCTCGGCAGTTCTCTATGCCTAATAACGCCAGCACACCCGATTATCGCATGTTTGGTGATCCTTACATGTTTGATCAGTCCGACCAATACTACGACGAGCATCTTCCAAGGTTCTATAACTCTTTGGACGGTGCTCCTCAGGGGCTAAGGGACAGGTGTTATTCACAGTTCGATCTCCCTTCATACTCCATCGACCAGTTTGATGATGTGATGATGAGCCAGTGGCCATACAGCTGCACCGACCCCTCTGTGCCAAATTTCGGGGCAGACATAAATGGTTACTCCTATCAGTCGAGGGATCACCCGAATTCAGCTAACGGAGCAGGCCGATATCCATCCTATCGCCCTGCCAATGGGCATTGAGCACTCTACAGATTAATGATTGCAATCGTAATAATGTGCTGTAATCCATGCTGTTTGCTTCTGAGCTGAGTGTAATTGTAATCCTTCCCTGTAGCAGTGTTATAAAGAATGGCTCCTCGGTTCCTTATTCAATAGTTATATTTCTTTGCTTACTACAGTTCAGTCAGTTTTGCCCTGTGGTAAAGAATCTAAAATCAGTCTACATATATACATACATACAATCTGGGGTAGCTGCTCTTGCCTTCGTGGTTATGTTATGGAATCATTGCTATGGTTGGAATTTTTAAAAATAAATATATTTTTAAAATAATTTTGCAAAAATAATACGTCGAAAAGAAAAATTACAAAAATACACATATGTTACCATTTGAATTGATGGCATGCGTCATTTGAAATGATAACAGGGTTTGTCGTCAATTCAAATGGCGACAGAGACCTTAATTTTATTGACTAAATGAATCTAAGATAAAATAATCTGTCGGTCAAATTCAATCCACAATAAAACAATCTCTGTCGTCATTTCAAATTACGAAAGATGCATATTTTTGTAAAAAAATTTCAGCGTATTATTCGAAGATCCTACCGTACTAGTTCTACTCAAAATTTTTCGCAAAAATGGCATTTGTTTGCTACTTTTTTCAGAAATAGCCCCTGTCGCACCATGCAGGTGCTGCACATGCAGTGCATCGCGGGGGAGGCACGACAACATCGCTTGCAGCGCTCTTAGGGTGCGGCTGCGCTTTTTCTTTTTGGGTTGATTTTTCAGCCACGATTTTTTTGTTGTTTTTTTAAAATAAGTAGAGGGAAAAATATACCGCGAAATTTTTTTTGGTACTAACTCGAATGTTATTTTTATAATTAAAATTTGTTTTTCACAACCAATAAATATAATGGAAAATAGTTCGAAGAGAAATGGAACAACTTGGCGTGGGAAGTTTTTTAATTTGTTTATTTTATGTGCCTTAATAAATTGTTTTAGAATTAATTTGGTTCGGTGATGAATAGCAAAGTTATTGAATTTTAATGGATAGTTTAAGAATTTTTGTGGTTCAGTGATGAATAGCAAAAAAGTGAAATTTGAATTAATAGTTTACTATTTTTTTTGTTGATCGATGTACTGCAAAATTGTGGAGTTTGAATCGATAATATTTGAATTTTTTTTTGTTTAGAAAAAAATGAAATTCGAATTGATAGTTTACAAAATAAGAGAAGATAGATGACGCATATGGAACCGTTGCATTGCATGATATAGAAAACAAGTAAACACATGTGGTGCATACAGTTTGATTCGTTACCTATGTTAGACATCGTACTTGTACGGTACAAATGGCGACACTGACAAACAATAAACAGGAAGTACAACTATGATATATGTGTGCCTTTTGGAATTGTAAAGAAGTCATGATGCCTGTCGTAAACCTTACATGGAAGGATCCATCGGTGTCTTCCCCTTTGATCTGGTGAGGCTGTTGGTATTGGCTTTCTTTCAATTAGACCCGTATATACACAGCCAATAATGGTCTTCCTCGGCGATCTTTGGCTCCTCCTAGAAACGAGCCACCTTGGCTTGCTCCTTGAGCTTCTTTTCTTGTTCCTGACGCTCATATAGGGGCTTCCAGAAGTATGCATCTTTTGGGCGATATGGCAGGTGTTTTGGTTTCTCTTCTGTAGTCTTAGGGGAAGGTTTTCACCGGTTGTAGCGTTCTGGCGCAACTGCATAGTGTAGGTACAATTTGTGCTCAAAGAACTCCTATCGTACTTGTCAGCGCCATCGATCCATTGAAAGAAGTAGCAACTGTCGTCTTATTGGTGTCATGCATGGAAGAAGTTAGAAGTATGAAAATGCATTACAAAATGTATATACATGTCATTAACCACATACCCCTTCATTGTTGCACGTGTAGTGTGCTAGGCCCGCGGTGTTGGGATGTCTAGACAGCATTATCCACGCCGGAGACCGTAGTTGCAGTTTGGACGGGGAAACTCCAGTGGCACAGGTGCATCCTTGCAAGAAACATCCAGGTAGGTTTTCGCGTTCTTCGCAAGCCACTTCCGCTTACGAAGAATTGCTCCATAGTTGGTCATCGTGAACCCGCAGGTGAATGGACCTGTGATGGTGGTTCTCTGCGAAGTGGTGTTCGGTGTGGGGGTTGGCTTGGTGTAGTTTGGAATGTATATGCTGGACATAGCTCTGTATTTATATCAAGTTTTCGGTGGCAGTGTGTTATCCAAGTGGCTTGAGAAAGCTGCCGCCCATGAGTTGTTAAATCGGTCTGAAAAAGTACATGGCAGCTGTCGGGGGGTCGGGTAGACCCCGTAAATTACCTCGGGTGCCACTAGCGGCACGGGCTCAATGCTGGCCGAACCACCAGGAGGCCGTTCTCCGGGACGACCTAGCTAGGCGCCACGAGCAACACGAAGTCATTCCCGCCCTGGTCACGAGGAGGCCGTTCCCAAGGGCGGCCTAGCTGGAACCTTTAGGAGGTCGCATAACCTGGTAGATCGATAGCTCGTGCTCAGGGGAAGCGGCCGAGCTCGGAGTTAAACGTTAGCCGACCTGGTTTGATCCCGAGGTCGGAAGCCACCCGTTGCTTAACCTCCGCTAGTTCGTTGCGATCTCTCAAGGAACGTGGCGTAAATATAGGATCCGTTAGTTACCACGTTGGACCTGGTCGAACGTGGAGTTAGTGGGTTTGAACAAGCACGCCCCTTTGTAAGCTATAAAAGCATCCCCACCATGAAGGGGACAGACAACATTTTTTCTGCATAAAAAGATACACGAGCTGGAGTAGGGCTATTATCTCCTTCTTGAGAGGCCCGAACCAGGGTAAATCACAGTGTCCTTGCCTGTTGAAGCCCAGTGAGTCACTCCTCCGAGTATCCCATCACGTGAGAAGGGGTCGCAGTTGGTCCCTCCACCAACAAGTAAGCTCGGCGGGGCCTGCTCCCCAATCGCCGATACCGGCGCCGTCCGTGGGGACCGACTTTCCTTTCGTGAGGAATCCGGAGGATGACAAGCTCCCAAGATCGCCAGGCCTCGGCGCCCGGAATCGAGGAAGAAGACAAGCGATTCTTCGACAATGGGGCCGCCGACGCCGGCCGGCCTTGAGAATCATGACGGTTCCGGAGCTTCTCCATGGAAACCGCCGCACCGAGCGATTCTTTCGCTCACCGACGCCTCTCTGACGACGAGTATGACGGGCTCTACGATGGTCCGGACATCCCGACCTTTCGAGCTCGACCAGGGACCGCGCCACGGGAGACACCGTGATGTCACCTCGCGATCCGTCCAATCCCGTAACGCCTTCGTTGCGGAGGAGGATGGAAATGTCGAGCAAATCCCGGCGAAATGCGTCTTCACCGCTATGAAGCGCCAAGGAGCACCGCAGACATCTACGAATCGGACACTAGCCGACTTACGCCAAGAAGTCCGTGGTGGCCCTACCGACAAGACCAGGGCCGGCTCGTGAGAATTTCCACGCCAGACGGGACACCGGAGCCGTGCTACGATTTAACGAAGCTCGTCACCCCGCGTTCCCTCGAAAGCGAACGCCTTCAAGCCTTGGCCGCGGTGGTGCGCAACCTCAGAGAGTTTCCTGAGCAAGTCGACCTAGAAGCCATGGGTGCGGCTGTGGCCGACGACCTCGAGGAAATCGCCACAGACATAAAAGCGGCGGAAGCCTCCCGAGAAAGGGATGCCCAGAGTAATTCCTGGGAACGCCGCCGCCAGGCGTCCGAGCGCCTCCACCCCGACGACTCACGCAGCCATACCCGGAGTGACCGGCGCGAACGCGACCGGGCTCGGGAGGGCACCCGGAGCAATTCCCGGGGGCTCCCTCGGGATCAACGGAATACGAGCCACGGGCAGAACCGGGCCGAACATTCCTCTTCGGGCCACTCTCCGTCCTACAGGCATAGAGAGATATTCTCTCGCCTGGGCCCACGAACCTCGGGCTCGGCCGGTGGGGATCGCCCCGACCGTCGCGCTCGCAATGACCGTCCCGACAGTCCCGTTTTCGGGTGCAGGGCTTTCGCGACGTCGCTACGACGTGTGACCTGGCCAATAAGGTTCAAGCCGGGTCACATCGAGAGATTCGATGGGACGCAGAACCCCGACGAGTTTCTCTCGATCTACACCACGGCCATTCTAGCCGCTGGAGGTGATGAAAGGGTCATGGCTAACTTTCTGCCTACAGTGCTGGACGGGCCGGCTCGGACGTGGCTATTCAACCAAAAGGAAAACTCGATCCAGTCTTGGGCACGGTGGCAAAGACACTCTCGGCCAACTTCAGAGTCGCTACGCCCGCCGGGAAGAAGCGCGACCTTGAGCGCCTGACATGACGGAGGCGAGACCTTGCGCCAGTTCGTCCAGCGCTTCATGCAAGTACGCAATTCCATCCCAAGCATCTCGGATGAGGCGGTTGTCCAGGCTTTCAAGTTTGGGGTCCGAGACGTACGCTTTACTCAAGACCTCGAAATTCACCCGGACATCACGGCCAACGGTACATTCGCATGGCTGACCGTTATGCCAACGCGACGCAGGCCGCCCAATGGAAGAAGCTGGACGAGGGAAAGCTGCCCCCTCAGCCCGGACTCGAAGGGGCGTCAAGCCGAAAGAGCGTGAGCTCGATCGAGAAAAAAATCAAAAAGAAGAAAAAACCCTCCGTCTCCGACATGGTGGCGGCCATCGAACGACGACAACGGCCGACCTCGCAATCGTATAAAGGAGGAGCCGCGAAAGGAAAAGGCCGACCGGTTCAGCGGAACAACGAGCAAAACCGGGACGACCAAGACCGCGGCGACCAGCGCGGACGGGCTAGCGCCTATTTTTGCCCGCTCCACCAGGCGCATGGACACGACCTGCGGAATTGCAGAACATGGGCCTCCCGCCTGGAGCAATTCTACAATGGCAAGGGTCCCATGCCCACGCTCCCAAAGCAAGAAGGAGACGTCAAGGGCAAGAAGCCCGCCGAGGAGGAAGATACGGACATGGAGTACCAGGAGCCGAGAAACCACATCGCCGTGATATTCGGGGGCTCCGCCGCCTATGGGTCTCGTCGGGAGCTGAAGGAGGCCGCACGCGAGGTACTTCGTGTCACTCAAGGGAAGCCTCCCGTTCAGCAGCTTAAGTGGTCCGAGCTGCCCATCACCTTCTCTAAGGACGACTGCCCCCCGGGGATGATGAAACCCCAGAGGCTCCCGACAGTCGTGAGTCCAATGATCTGCAACACCGCGGTAGGACGAGTGCTCGTGGACTGTGGGAGTTCCCTGGACCTGATATCGGCCAGGGTCCTGGACGAGATGCAAATTCCTCGGTCCAAAGTCAAGAGCGTCGTAGTCCCTTTCTACGGGATAGTCCCCGGCACCTCGGCCAAGCCGCTCGGACAGATCGTCCTGCCCGTAACTTTCGGAAGCCCGAGCAACTTCCGGATGGAGTTAATCACCTTCGAGGTAGTCGATTTCGAGTTGGCCCACAACGCCATCCTGGGCCAACCAGCGCTCGCCAAATTCATGGCCGCCACGCATCACGGATACCAATGCCTGAAGGTTCCCGGCCCCGGCGGCGTGATCTCAGTGAAGAGAAGCCCGAAAGCAGCCCTAAACTGCGACGAGAGGGCTTTAGACATGGTCGGGCAGCTGCCCCAGCGCGGGCCCGACCAAGAGCCGAGGAGGTCCCGGCCCAAGGCTACCTCTCCAGCCGGGGAGAAACTAAGGCCATCCACAGGCGACGCAGAGCTGTGCAAGGTCGTACACGTGGGGCTTCCTGGATCCTAAATAGGAACTCGAGCTCGGCGGACACATTCGCTCGGGAACCGTCCGACATGCCCGAGTCCCAAGGGAGGTCGCCGAGCACAAAGCAGCGATTCGGCTCGACAAAGCCTGTGCGGCGAAGCTCAGCGCTTCTCCTGAGAAGCAAGCTATCATCGAGAGGAACCGGACAAGCTCCTCAAAGCCGGTTTTATACGGAGGTCGATCATTCGATTGGTTGGCCAACCCGCTTATCGTGGAAGAAAAAGGGGGGCAAGTGGCGCATGTGTGTCGATCACACAGGACTGAATGCCGCATGCCCAAAAGACAATTTTCCGCTACCTCGGATAGACCAGTTGGTCGACGCAACGGCCGGCTCCGAGGCGATGAGCTTTCTGGACGCCTATTCAGGTTATCACCAGATCGGCATATCGCCCGACGACGAGGAGAAAACTTCCTTCATCACGCCGTTTGGCACATTCGCTCTGCGACCATGTCCTTTGGTCTAAGGAACGCTGGAGCGACCTTCCAGCGCCTCATGCAGAAAACCTTCTCGGACCAAATAGGCTCGGAATCGAAGTATATGTAGACGACATAGTCGCCAAGAGCAAGATGGCCTCGGGTCATGTACCCGATCTAGAGGAGACCTTTCATAACCTCAATAAGCATCGAATAAAGTTGAACCCTGAAAAATGTGTGTTCAGGGTCAAGGTCGCAAGGTACTCGGCTACATGATCGGTCCACAAGGAATCGGGCCAACCCCGAGAAGATAGAGGCCATCGAGAACATGCGGCCACCCACTTGCACGCGGGAGGTTCAGTCCCTGACCGGGAGGATGGCGGCCCTAAGTCGCTTCATCTCGCGGCTCGGGGAACGCGGCCTGCCTTTCTTCAAGGCGCTCCGGAAGCACGACGGTTTCGCTTGGACAGAGGAAGCATCAGCTCTTTCAAAGAATTAAAGCTATATTTGTCGAGACCCCGGTCTTGACCACGCCGAGAATGGGAGAGGTTCTCTTGCTCTACCTGCCGCCACACCCCGGCGTAAGCGCCGCCATAATCAGAGAACGGACGGGGTGCAGCGCCCGATCTACTACATCAGCGAAGTCCTACACGGACCAAAGGAGCGTTACCCCGAGGTCCAGAAGCTCCTTTATGCGCTCCTCGTGGCCTCGAAGAAGTTAAGACACTACTTCCAGGCCTACAAAATTCGAGTCCCGACCAACTTCCCGCTTAGAGAAATTCTAGGGAATCAGGACGCAAGCGGACGGATCGCGAAGTGGGCCATGGAGCTCGCCGAATTCGAGATCGAATTCTCGGCCAGGACCGCGATCAAATCCCAGGTCCTAGCGGACTTCCTAGCCGAATGGACAAATCCTACCCCATCTAAGTCTGAACCCGACCAGACCGAGCACGGTCGCTGGGTCATGCACTTCGACGGATCCCGAGCTTACAATTGCTCGGGGGCTGGAGTGGTCCTCGAATCCCCCCAGGGGGAGCGGATCCAGTACGCCCTCCAACTACATTTCGGCGCAACGAACAACGCAGCAGAATATGAGGGTCTGCTAGCCGGACTTCGGGCGTGCAAGACGCTCGGAGTCCAACGACTAACTGCGAAGGGCGACTCGCAGCTGGTTGTCAACCAGGTTAACAAGGAGTATCAGTGCTCCGATGACTCGATGGCGCTTTACCTGGCTGAAGTAAGGAAGATGGAAAAGTATTTCAGAAACTTCGAAGTACTATACATCCCCAGGAAGGACAATGCCCTGGCCGACCATCTATCGAAGGTCGGTTCCGCCCAGCTTCCCGCCCCGGCGGGGGTGCTCGTCGAGCACCTTTATAAGCCCTCCATACCCACCGAAGAGGAGGCAACCGAGACGGGTGGTACCGTCTCCTTCCTCGAGCAGGGTGCGAGTTGGATGACGCCATTCATCCAATACCTCGTGCACGGGACACTGCCCGAGGAGGAAGCCGAGAAATCCCGGCTAGTAAGACGCTCCTCAGCCTATAAAATGGTCGAGGGCCTCTTATACCGCAAAGGCGCGCTTGGCGTCCTCTCCAAGTGCATCACCCAAGAGGAAGGCAAATATCTCCTCAAAGACATCCATGACGGGATGTGTGGAGCTCACTCGTCCTTTAGGACCTTGGTGAGCAAAGCCTTCCGGCTGGTTACTCTTGGCCGACGGCCTGGCCGACGCGCGCTCAATAGTGACCGCTTGCCGATCTTGCCAGTTCCATGCCCGGAAAGTCCATCAACCGGCATATGCACTGCAGAATATGCCCCTAACCTGGCCGTTCTCGGTTTGGGGCATCGACATACTCGGTCCATTTCCCAGGGGAAGGAAGGGTTGTAAATACTGCTCGCCGCAATCGACACCTTCACTAAATGGATCGAGGCCGAGCCTGTATCAACCATCTCGGCACAGGCGGCTAAAAGGTTCTTCCGCAATAACGTAGTGACCCGCTTTGGCGTTCCGAGTCGCCTCATCACGGACAACGGCACTCAGTTCACAAGCGAGGTGTTTCAGGCTTATTGCGAGGAGGTCGGGACCAAGATATGCTTCGCATCCGTGGCCCACCCGCAGAGCAATGGGGCGCCGAGCGCGAACGGGCAGATCATCCAAGGAGTCAAGAAGAGAGTCTTCAAGAACCTCTATCGGCATGGTCAGGCCTGGGTGGACGAGCTACCTCCGTCCTCCGGTCGGTCCGCACCACGACGAGCCGAGCTACTGGTGAGACCCCTTTCGGCTCGTATATGGCGCGGAAGCCGTACTACCCGTCGAGGTCGCCCCGATCCCCAAGGGTGAACCTAGCCGATAACATCGACGCAGAAGCGGCGCCTTCTCGACCTCGACCTCGCGGAAGCAACTTCGTGAACGAAGTTACATTGCGATCCGCGGTTTACTCGCAAGCTCTTCGCAGACACGCCGCTAAATCGGCATTTACCAAGGACCTTGAACATCGGCGATCTCGTTCTACGACGGGTCCAAGACTTGTCAAAAGCCAACAAGCTAACGCCAAGATGGGAAGGTCCTTACACGGTCGTCTCAACAGCACGCCCGGGGGCTGTCCGCCTTGCAATGGAAGATGGTCGAGAACTAGCTAGCACTTGGAACATCGACCAACTGCGTAAGTTCCATATCTAACTAAACCAACTTTGCTCCTTTAATAAAATTCGACACCTTGGCCTCCCGGTCTCCCTCTTTCTCTCTCGCTTTCTCTCTCTCTCTTTACCCCCCCCCCCCGCGAAATTCCGTGATCAAGCTCGATCCAGATCAAATGTCAGGAGCAGGCTCGGTCGTCGGGGCAAGATGGATGGGCGTACAACCACCTAACATCGGGCCACCAGAGCTCGACCTCGAGGGTTTCCTTCCTTGTAAGACGACCATCTTTTTCGCGGCAGACCTCCGCCGCAGGTAAAGATTCGCATGGACACCCCTCGGACGATTCCGAGCTCAGGTCGGCCGGTGGGCGGTGTAGACGCACCGTACACAAAAAGGCCACACGATCTCCGTTAAACGAGGTCGTGCCGCAGCCTACGCCCACGACCTCCGTTGGCGGGGGGGGGGGTATATGGGTACCGTGTGGCTACGACCTAGTGCAGCTTCCGCACGAGGTAGTTACTCCTTAGTACGATCGTTTGCTAGGTCGCGTGACTGTCAACCTTCGTCGAATAGGGAGCAACGGGATAAGGGCATGTCGTTGTCGTTCCGAGGGAAGCAAAACAGAGAAAAACAAAAGACATCTATTAAGCACGATCATATTATGTCCAACTTGGCTGCTTTTTCGCTAAAGTCTTTTGCAGGAAGGAATAGGCTACAGGAGGCCGGCACGCTTCTCGTCCTGCAGAGCGACGAGCTCGTCCCGCACGGACTCAAGCTCGGACTCGAGGTCAAGCACCCGCCGACGAGCTTCACGACCCTACTTTGCCGCTTAGCGAAGCCATTTGGACTCCTCCCGTTCTTTGGTCGATCGCCCTTTCGGCGCTCGAGCGAGTCGCGCAGTGGACACCACCATCACCTCAAGCCCCGACCTCCGCTCACTCGGGTCGAGGCGCTCCTTAAGAAAGTGCACGGACTCCTCCATCTTCTCGCCGGATCTCGGCCTCGAAGACTTCGGCTCGGCGACCAGCGCCGAGCTCGCGATCCTAGCTGCCTTGCTCGGCCTGGTGCTTCGCGACGACTTACGGTGGCACGGTCGCGGCATGGAAGTCCTTCATGGTGGTCTCCAACACTGCAAGCAACAAGGCATCTCGGTCGCGGCCGGATTTTTGGGACAAAAGCACATAAGTGTTAGGAGACTTACCCAACAGAGCCGAGCCCCACCCCTCCTCGAACAGCGGCTCGGCGGGGTCCTCCGTCCCGTTTTTACTCCCTGGCAGGGGCTTGAGCTCGAGCTCCCCGTCCCTCGGGGCAGGAGACCTTGCCCCCGAGGGTCGACCTCCATCTCTGCGGAGGGACGGCCTCGAGAGCAAGGACCACCTCCCGCTCCTCTTCCTCCCGGCAGGAGTTGCGCTCGGGCTCCTCCTCCTCGGCATCCGGCCCGTGGGGTCCTCCGCCGAGGCACGGCGTCTGGTGGGGAACTCCTCCCGGTGGGCCTCGCCTCCTCAAGCTTGGGCCGTGGCGGTGTCTCCGGGCGCGAGGTCGACTGGAGGCACCGGGTCGGCGGCCGGAGAGTCGGGCACCCGAGCTTGGGCCGTGACGGCGTCTCCGGGCGCGAGGTCGACTGGAGGCACCGGGTCGGCGACCGGAAGGTCGGGTACCCGAGATTGGGCCGTGGCGGCGTCTTCGGGCGCGAGATCGACTGGGGTCGCCGGGTCGGCAGCCGCGAGGTCGACCTCGACCAAAGCGGCCTCGGTACACAGCGGCTCCCCTCCGCCTGGAAGTTGGCCCGGCCCACCTGACGTGGTCGGGCTCATCTCCGCGGCGAACGGGGTGGCCGGCTCTTCCTCGCCGGGCGAGCCCCCGTTCGGGTTAAGATTCCCTGATACCGGGCCGACGTTGATGTCCGGCGGAGCATCGCGGGCTCGGGGAGAGATCTCGGCGATCTCTTGGAGCGTGGCGGTGATGATGTCGCTCGCGCCGGCGGAGTCCTCGCGAGGAGCTTCAGCGGCGTGCTCGGCACCACCATGCTCCTCCACGTCGTCGTCTTCAATTATGATGTGGGGGATGCCCTCCGCCGCGGCCCGAGCATCGGCAGCCGCAATCTTCCTCCGCGTCTCCTCCTCAGGAGAGACGAGCTCTGGGGCCCGGATCTCCGCGGCAGCAGGCTCCTCTACCTCGGCGTCATCACCACCAGCGGCCCGTGGGAAACGGGCCTCCGCGGCCTCAGTTCCCACCTCGACCTCGTCGCCCACAACGGCCTCGGCAGCGCGGGCAAGCTCCCTCTCTAGCACGAGGTCAAGAATATCGTCAGCCATTGCTCCAAAATCCCATAACTCCAAGACCACCGTCACACCCACTACACGATGTGGGGTTAGTGTGGTGCCGGAGGGGGAATGAGACAAACGAGACAGGGATAAGAGGCTGACCTCGCTCGGCATCTTCCAGCTGGCCTCGGGCGCGAACGAGGAGGGCAGCCATGTCCTCGCGTGCCTTGTCGGCCCTGGCAACGGAAGGGTCGACCTCTCCCAAGTCGGCCTCGATGATGGTCGGCGTTGGGCGTGGTTGGGGCGCAGCGGACGACCGGCGGGACCTCGGGACCAGGGGACGGGTCGGCTCGCCCTTCTCCTCTTCGTCATCCAGAGGGGCCGAGCTCGAGCTCACCCGCGCGAAGCTCGCCTCGAAGAGCCGCGATCCGGCTCTCGCTGCCTCCTTCCGCTACTGACCACCTGTGGCCTCCTTCTTCGCCTCGCGTGGCAAGCCGACGAAACGAGCCATCACCGGGGTTATCCCTGGTGTACTCATCCATCCACGCTTTAGTTCGCCACCTCCTGCCGATCGGCGTACTCCAAGTGACGACGGGGCGAGCGGTCGCTCGGACCGGGATGCCTGCGTGTGCGTCTAGGCGGAGACGGCGTAGCCGACGGAGATCGGGCGCGGCGCTTACGACCGCTTTGTTCCTTGGTCTTTCGACCTCGCCCCACGGCCGCGACGCCGCTTGGTCCACGGCGACCTCGAGGCGACCTTCTCCTCGCGCAGGTGGGCTCGAATAAGTCAGAAATTTCGGAAGAAACCGGCTGAACGGACCTTCGGAAAAGTGCGAGATAGGGACTTACCGCCTCGGTCCGGTTAAGGACGTTGTTCGATCTGGCGGCCCTCTAGGATTTCCTTGGCCTTGGGAGTGCCGAACATCTCGGACACCCTCATGTCCACCTGACCCTCCGTGAGCCGCTACTGCACAAGAAAGGACAAGTGAGCTCGAATGTCCCTTATTTTAAAGTAAAAATCGAGGGCGGTAATGTACCCGAGTGTGATTCGGGTGATGTCCTGCCACCCTTCAACCTTGAAGAAGGGTGCACCCTCCTTTGAGGCGACACCCGGTTCCTCGACGTAGTCGGGCAACATCCCTACGGACAAATTTCCGAGCAAGTGAGCTCATTGATCAGCATGAGCACCTTCTCCTCCTCGGGCTGTACGGGGGGTCTCGACGGCACGACCCTTGGCGCCGGAGTAGGAAAGCGAGCCGCCCTCGGCCTTCCTCAGATAGAACCAAGAGTCGGCCCACCCCGACACGGAGTCCTTGAGCGTGAAGCTCGGGTACTCGTACGGGCGGGTAGGTCGGAGGCGGAAGTAAAGGCAGCCGGCCTGCGAGGGGGTGCCGGTGCGCGAAAGGGTGTAGAAGTGAAGAAAGAGACTGGGAGTAGGCTCGACGCCCACAAACCCTTCACAGAGATGGGCGAAGATGGCCATGATGAGGATGGAATTTGGGTGGAGGTGGACGATCTCGCACTCGCAGAAGGCGAGTACGGCTTCGACGAACTCGCTTTCGGGCGTGCGAAGCCCATTTATGGCGTAGAGCTCGGTGGAGATGATCTCTCCTCCCTCCGGCTCGGGGCTCTCCTCGGCACCAGCGGCTCTCCATGAGCTGGCGTCAAGGTACTTCGCCCGCTCGAGAATCTCCAGCTTGCGCCTATCAAGCTTGCTGGCGCCGAACTTTGCCATGAGGATGGAGAAGATGATCGGAAAGAAGGATGAAGCGCCGAAATGGAGAAGTGTGGGGAGCGACGATCGTGAAAAGGCCAAGTGAATCTGGGGTTTCTCTTCTGGTGTTTAAAAACCAAGTGTGGAAGCGAAGAGGTTCCCGCCGTTGTGATCGAGGAAGCCCTAAAGGCGCTGGGGGCTTGAGACGTCCGCCACACGGGGAGCGACACGTATACACGCGAATCGAAATCGCCCCGCCAGCGACGGTTCCCAAGGGGGAGCGGTTCAGATCGACCAAAGAAGCTTCCGAGGGAAGGAACCGCCAGGTAGGACAGAGCTAGTCCGCACGGCTAGGGCGCGGCAAGACCGAGCTCGTCCCTCGGACGGACCGATAGCTCGGAGGTCGGGCAGATGTTCGCCGCGACCAACCTGGCCGCTCGGGAGGCGGTAGGCCCGAGAGGAAGGTCTTTTCCTAAAACCTTTTCCACTCGGACCTCGGGGTTTTGGTGTCGGGTCGGGTAGACCAGTAAATTACCTCGGGTGCCACTAGCGGCACGGGCTCAATGCTTTGGCCGAACCACCAGGAGGCCGTTCTCCGGACGACCTAGCTAGGCGCCACGAGCAACACGAAGTCATTCCATACAGTCACGAGGAGGCCGTTCCCAAGGGCGGCCTAGCTGGAACCTTTAGGAGGTCGCATAACCTGGTAGATCGATAGCTCGTGCTCGTGGGAAGCGGCCGAGCTCGAGTTAAACGTTACCCGACCTGGTTTGATCCCGAGGTCGGAAGCCACCCGTTGCTTAACCTCCGCTTAGTTCGTTGCGATCTCTGCGGGAACGTGGCAGGAATATAGGATCCGTTAGTTACCACGTTGGACCTGGTCGAACGTGGAGTTAGTGGGTTTGAACAAGCACGCCCCTTTGTAAGCTATAAAAGCATCCCCACCATGAAGGGGACAGACAACATTTTTTCTGCATAAAAAGATACACGAGCTGGAGTAGGGCTATTATCTCCTTCTTGAGAGGCCCGAACCAGGGTAAATCACAGTGTCCTTGCTCGTTGAAGCTCGAGTGAGTCACTCCTCTGAGTATCCCATCACGTGAGAAGGGGTCGCAGTTGGTCCCTCCACCAACAAGTAAGCTCGGCGGGGGCCTGCTCCCCAATCGTCGACAACAGTGTATTGTCAATTTGGTCTGAAAAAGTAGCTGCTAATGTGTTGTCAAATCGAGCTGATAAAGGAGTAGCTGGTGTGTTGTCACTTTACTCTGAGAAAGCTGTTGGTGCGTGTTGTCCAATTGGTAGGACACAACTGTTATCTGTGTGTTATCAAATCACACTGAAAAAAACTGATATATCGTAGTTGAGAAAGCAGCTGCTAGTGTGTTGTCAAATCAAACTGACAAAGCTGCTGGCATCGTGTTGTCAAATCGCACTAAAAAAGATGATATGTTGTACTTACAAAAATATAGAAATAATGTGTGCGTTAACAAAAGTTGATAGAAATTCAGGAGGGAGGTTTTGTAAGTAGGAAATCATAAGGCGGAGAGAAATTAATAAGAAAAAATTGTATAAGTGATGTTTAGGCTCCGTTTTACAACTTGGAATCGGGCCATTTCTACTAGATTCTGGAAGAAACCCAACCAAACGAGCTAAAGCTCGAATGATTCTCCTTGGATCGTTTCTTCTTTTTTCACTATGTGGCCGAATCAGTCTCAATCCCGTTCCACTCGATTCACAGAATCCTACCTGAAACATTTCTATCAAGAATCTGGAACCATTTCCGTTTCTACTAGAATCTGGAACCGTACCAAACGAGGCCTTAATGTTGGTAGAAACAGAATGAAGGCAGGGAGTACTTGGCTCCTACATAACCAAATGGCATAGCATAATAAACATCAACTGGATACATTATTTCTTACACCACTATAAATGGCGTAGATAAACATCAACTGGATACAAGGTTCAAAATTTCGTTTTAGTAGAAATCTCGGGGGTGGCCGAAATACGAAATCTCGGTGAGATCCCAGAATTTCAAACAAAATCTGGACGAAATCCAAAAACCAAATTTTAAATCCGTTTTTTTTAACTGGGAAATCCAAGATTTTGGTCAAAATTTACGAGATTTCACTCAATTTGTTTTAACCAAAAAAATGGTTAAAAACACATCAAATTTTTTTGTAGATGATCTTGACCCTAAATGCAATCAAATCTGGCCAAAAAAAAAATGAAAATCCGGTAAAAAAAAAGTCAAGATTTCGACCAAAATCATCGAGATCTGGCTGAGACGGTTACACATATCAAGAAACTCTCAGACAAGGTTAAGAGTGTGACGGACCGCTTTTTCAGGGGTACATCTAAATACCTCAACAGCTACCCAGTAAGATTAGCTGTCGGGAACCAAGTGCACATTACCAGACAAAAGACGAAAACCAACTCTTTTAGCGAATATAAGGCCTAATGGATAGGTTTTTACAAAAGAACGCAGCGGCACCGAATAGAATTTACATTACAAAAGAACCACACAGGCAAGACCTGAACAAAGACTAAGATATAAAACCAGACTAAATCGCCATTATCCGAATACCATTTAATTATCACTTTGCAGAGCTGCTCAGTTTTACCCACAAGATATCTGCGACCGCCGATGCCACGCGATTATATGCAACTCAAATTTGCATGCGGCCGGGTCGAGATGATCATAACCTTTTGTTGTACTTCTCTATTGTAGATTCGAGGACCCACTGGTCAAGACGGGAGACGCGATCTGATATTGTAGGTACCTAGCGAGGGAGAGCTAGGGATATTTTGAATCGTATTTTATTCGGAATTTATTTGGGATTCATTTAAAAGTGCAGCTTGGCATATTATACATAAAGTATTAATCTCCAGGAAGGTTAGCTTGTATCTTGTATTTTATGTAATTAAATTTATGTTAGCATAAAGTGCTGACGCTTATTTAGATGTTGTTGTTGGTTTAGCTGCATGTATTTAGTGGTAATGGATATGTCAGTAATGTAAATCAGCATAACAATTATGTTGGTAGCGTCATTTTACGTCTAATGGACATGTGATATGCATGTTATAAATGTTATTGCGGTGTCATCGATACGTGAGAGCGTAATTATTGGAATTATATTAATGACGGTGCTACTACGTAGAAGAAAATAGTAGTATAATTTGGAGTGGAAAAAATTGGTACATTTAGAAATGACTTAAAAATTGCTATTGTAATGATGGCATCCACACATGGCAGTGGAAGGTGCGGGTGACATGGCCGTTCGGATCATAAGAAAAAACCAAACCAATCTAATATACCAATCTAAACTTGACCATAAGAAGAAGAAAAACGTATTAACTTGTTGTCGACGATTAAGCACACAAAAACATAGAAGTAGATAAAGAATGTAGTTCAGTAGTATCTCAACTTTATTACTCTTGTCCGTAGGTAATATAAAACCCTCGTAGGAGTACAAAATCACGATAACCAATATCCATGTAACATTTTGAAGGACCTTCAAAACTAATAATGTAGCATCAAAACTAATAATGTATATACCGTAATATCACGATAACCAATATCCATGTAACATTTTGAAGGACCTTCAAAACTAATAATGTAGCATCAAAATTTTTTTTTTAAAAAAAAGGAGTCCAAAAGGCTAACCTAAAACCCACGTATATGCGAGTCCCAGGCCCAACAGCCACTTTCAAGAAAGAGTTGATGCTACCCAGCCCAAATTGGGTTGCCAACAGGGCCCAAATTGGGTTGCCAACATGGCCCAGATCCCCAGTGGCAAATTGGGAAATTGGCCCAGGAGTGCCGCCGCCAGGTAGCCAGGAAGCCTACCTTTGACCAAAATACCCCTCCTCCTCCTCCTCCTCTGCCGTCTGCACGCCCTCCTCTCTCTCTCTCTCTCTCTCTCTCCGCGTTGCCCCTCCCCGAATTTCTCTCCCCTTCCTCTCTTTGCCCTTCGCTTCCACATTCTGCCCCTGCTCGCCCCGTTCAAATCCGGCCCCGGCTTTACGCGCGCGCCCCTTCGCGCCTAGCTCCTCCGCCGGAGCGGGTGCGGCGGAAAGGCGGCGCCTTTCGGCGGGGCTTCTTGGATCTCGGCGTTGGTGGGTTGCTTCGTTCCGGCGTTTTCCTGGCGGTTCCTTGCTGGGCTCCGCGATTCCGGGGGTGATGGCTCGTCTGGTGCGGTAAAGGTTTTGATTTTGCTGGGTCTGCCGGCGGGGAGGATTGGACCTTTGTTGGAGCTTCTGGGGAGGTCGTCGTCCTTGCAGTTTTCGGTGAGTTTGAGCTGTTCTTGGTCTCATGTGCCTAGGTGTTTTTGCGATCTGGCCTTGTTCTTCAAGCTTGCTTGTTTGTTTGTGAGATTCCTTGTCGAATCCTGGTAAAGGATAGTAAATTCGAAGTTTTTTTTACTTTACTTCTTCGCTGTTTGTGTATACATCTCACCCTCATGGCTGATTCGATTGCTGCGTTGTCAGGAGGTACTCGGAGCTGTGAGTTTATCGGTGATTGCCGATGGCCGCCCACGAATTGGTTCTTGGGCACGGGCACGACGCCGAGCTGGCGCTGGGGCAGAACCACCATGACTTTGTGCACGACCACGGGCTGGTCCTTGGGCACGGCCACGACCTTGGCCTCGGCCATGCTCACGACCACGATCTTGTTCTCGGGCAATCGCATGAGCACGATCACGACCATGATCTGGGCCTTGGACACCACCATGACAGCCAGCTGGTCCTCGGGCATGATCACCATGGCCACACCAGTGATCTCGCTTTGCGACAAGGGCAATGCGAGGACCCGAGCTCGCTGGATGGGCAAGGCCACCATGGCCTTGGCTTGTCCGAGAACCATGAGTTGGCGCTAGCCGAGACGCACCACCTTGGTGTCGACCAGGATCTCGATCAGCTCTCGCTCGAGCAAGCCCACGAGCTCGCTCTCCAGCCGGTCCATGACCTCTTGCAGGCCCCTCTCGCCGTCGCTCCTGTTGTCCAGTCGCGGATGATGGTTGTGAGCCCCGAGTTCCAGCTCGCCGTAGGGCAGGAGTTCCCGGACGTCATGAGCTGTCGCAGGGCCATCCGCAACACCGCCATTGCCTGCCACTTCGAGGTGCAGACGGTGAAGTCCGACAAGACGCGCTTCACCGCGAAGTGCGCTGCCGAGGGCTGCCCGTGGCGCATCCATGCCGCGAAGCTCCCTGGTATGCCCACGTTCTCCATCAGAACCATACATGACAGCCACAGCTGCGTCGGGATAAACCACCTCGGCCACCAGCAGGCGTCTGTCCAGTGGGTTGCCACCGCCGTCGAGGAGAGGCTGCGTGAGAACCCGCACTGCAAGCCCAAGGAGATCTTGGAAGAAATCCACAAGTCCCATGGGATCACGCTGTCGTACAAGCAAGCTTGGAGAGGGAAGGAGCGGATCATGGCTGCGGTTCGAGGCTCCTTCGAGGAAGGATATCGCCTCCTGCCCGACTACTGCAGGCAGGTCGAAAGAACAAACCCGGGAAGCATCGCTCGCGTCTACGGGGATCCAGACGACAACTGCTTCCGGCGACTCTTCGTGTCGTTCTACGCATCGATCTATGGCTTTGTGAATGCGTGCCGTCCGCTCATCGGGCTCGACAGGACCATCCTGAAGAACAAGTACCTCGGCACCTTGCTCCTCGCCACCGGCTTCGACGGCGACGGCGCGCTCTTTCCCCTGGCGTTCGGCGTGGTCAACGAGGAAACCGACGAGAACTGGGTGTGGTTTCTGTCCGAGCTGCATGAACTGCTGGAGAAGAACACAGAGAACGTGCCGAGGCTCACCATCCTGTCGGACAGATGCAAGGGCATCGTCGATGGGGTCGAGTTCAACTTCCCGACGGCGTTCCACGGGTACTGCATGCGCAACCTCAGCGAAAGCTTCCGGAAAGATTTCAACAGCTCGCTGCTCGTCAACCTCCTGTGGGAGGCCGCCAATGCGCTCACCGTGATAGAGTTCGAGACCAAGCTGCTGGAGGTGGAGGACACGTCGCCGGAGGCGGCTTGCTGGATAAGGCGCGTCCCTCCTCGCCTTTGGGCCACGGCGTACTTCGAGGGGACGCGGTACGGCCACCTGACGGCGAACATGACGGAGTCGCTGAGCTGCTGGATACTGGACGCCTCCGGCCTCCCCATAATCCAGATGATGGAGTGCGTCCGTCGCCAGCTGATGATGTGGTTCAACGAGCGGCGCGAGGCGAGCATGCAGTGGGCGACCGTGCTCGTGCCGGCGGCGGAGCGGCGCGTGCAGGAGGCCATCGAGCGCGCGCGGGGCTACCAGGTCGCCCGGGCGAACGAGGCGGAGTTCGAGGTCGTGTCGGCTCACGAGGGGACGAACGTCGTGGACATCCGCAACAGGTGCTGCCTGTGCCGCGGGTGGCAGCTCTACGGCGTGCCCTGCGCCCATGGCGTGGCGGCGCTCCTCTCCTGCAGGCAGAACGTCCACCGCTACACGGAGAGCTGCTTCACCGTCGCGACGTACCGCAAGACGTACTCGCAGACGATACACCCTATCCCGGACAGGACCCTCTGGGGCGCCGAGGCGGCGGATCAAGGCCAGGCCGAGGAGAGCATGAGCAAGCTCGAGGTGGTCATCAACCCTCCCAAATCGCTGAGGCCTCCGGGGAGGCCGAGGAAGAAGAGGATCCGCGCGGAGGACCGTGGGCGAATCAAGAGGGTCGTGCACTGCAGCCGCTGCAACCAAACGGGCCATTTCAGAACCACCTGCGCTGCTCCCATCTGAACGCCGTCGGACAGCCATTGTCGGAATTCTACAGCAGCTGCATGCGGTGCTCCTGTGGTGAAAAAGAAAAATGCATTGCGAGTTAATTAGTGTCAGATCATCCGAGTTTCTTGCTTGCGGATGGACTCCTAGGGTAATTATATACTGCTGTTGGTTCAGTTGTGATTTGATGATGTTATTTCATTTTAAGTAAGCCGTGCTAAACAGATGCAAATATTAATAGGAATTATGTGCTCAAAGTTGTTGGACGAATTATGTGGGTACGCTTGATGTGATATCCCCAGCTGTTGAGTCCTAGCTTGCTATTTTATTTAGGCCCTGTTTGGCAATTTGGAACCGGGCTGTTTCTACTAGATTCTAGAAGAAACCAACTAAACGGATTAAAGCTCGGAACGTTTCTTCTTTTTCTACTCTGTTTTTTAATCGATCTCAACCCCGTTTCACCTGATTCATAGAATCCTACATGAAACATTTCTATTAAGAATCTGAAGCCGTTTTCGTTTCTACTAAAATCTGAAACCGTACCAAACGGGACCTTACTTACATCACCGGCTCTCTTGCCTTGATGGTCTTTCGTGTAGATGTGGTTTGGTGTGATCCTGCATTTTTTTTTCTCATCGTTCCGTTGATTTAGTCGCTGATTGTTTGGTATGCAAGGGTTTCGCAGGAATTTTCAAACAGTACAAAGTCCTAAAGCAATCCTCGGGAATTCCTGCATTCCAAACATCCAGGTGGAAGATCCATCAGCCAGATGAAATTTCTAAAGAGTAACGTATAAGCACATCAGCTTTTTTTTTAAAAAAAAAAAAAAAAAAAAAAAAAAAAAAAAAAATCTACATGTACATTTTGCAAGTTACAGCATCGAATTCCTTGCAAAAAAGAAAAAGAAAAGAATCAGCTCATCATTTACAAGCTACAACAATTAGCAGTACAAAATCATCAAATTGAAGTTCAAATGCTCGGTGTCAGCTGAACTTCAGCTACTTGTGGCTTCTGAGAATCCAAATCGGGGAACTGAACAATATCATGTCCTTCAACTTGTTTTAAGTTCTCGTGCAAGCCAATTGCAAACTCCTCAGGTCGTTCACCGCGGCTTGCGAAGTAGTCAGCTACCTGCATCAACAATTTTGAACCAAGAACATAACATTAAACTGATATGTCTTGTATAGCGTGAGCTAGTTTCCTTGTAAACCACAAAAAGTGAGATGTGCTGTAGAGTGTAGAATGTTCTAAGAGAGAGCAAAGGATGGTGGAATTTACATGATTTGCAAGAGACATTCCGCTTAATACCGCCGCCTCTATACTTGAACCCATAAGCCAGTCACCGCAAATCCCTGCTCGCCCATGGGGATCAAATATGCACGGCACTCCTGGAGTGTTCATCGGTAAAGCTGCACCCCTGTGTTTCCGACATGAATTCATCATTGTGTTTTAACATAACGAAACTGTAACAGGTATTAAAGGTCCAAGGCATGCATTGTTATACCACAACTGTACTCTTGTGTAAAATGGTTCCTGAAGAGATCCTTTTGATAGCCCCAAAGCAAGTTCAACTCCTCCAAGCATGTCTTCCTTCACTTTTTCTGCAGTGACCTTTGGGATATTTTCCTGTAATGAATGATCTAACGTTTTAGAGAACTCAACTAAAAATATGAAAAGGATTGTAAACTCCATCTTGACCTGTGGTCTTTCAATTAACCATAATATTGTGTGTTGCAACCAAATGATACAACAACAAAAAATCTTGAACCACTTCAGCAAATAAAGCCACCTGTGGAACTTTGTTTCTTCTCCCATAAGGAGAAGTGCTGAAAAATGTCCAGCACTCAGGTCTGCCGGTCTGCGAAGGGAAAAGTTTCTTGGTATTGTTGGCCATCCAAGAGAGAGAATCAACATCTCTCACAAATGCTCCTTCAAATGTTCCATAAGAATCATTCTGTGGGATTGGAAGAGGATCTTGGAATGCCGCGAGGAGTGCCCAGACAGAACTCAGCTCTAGTCTCTGAACATAGAGGGCATGAAACTCAGTATGAACTTGGAATAAAAAGATATATGTCTCATGAGTTTAAAACTTGTCCAATAGTAAACCTTCATTTGTCTTGTCAGCAGTGGTAAACCGGATGTAGAGAGCAAACGGTTGGCACATTTGCCTGATAATGAGTAAATTAAGGATCAGCAAGAATATGATGTTGTCGAAAAGAAGTAATAAATATGATGCTCTTGTAAAAAAAAAAGATGTTCCGTAAGCACAAAAGATCATATTACATAAAAAAAATATGCATCCAGTCTTGCCTAGTTCATACTATGTTCCTCCTCCTGTGCATTGTGTGATCTCTCTATTGTTCTCGTGTTAAACTGATCTGATCATTTTTCATCTTTCTATACTGATTCATCAACTGTTAGAACAAAAAATGTGCTAGTGCTACAGCCATCCAAGTTAAGTACAAGAAGGAAGTTCCTACAGAAATATCTCGATTGAAAGTCAAAACGCAATATATTTTCAGAATTGACAGCAGAAGATATACACTTACCTGTTATTTAGCTAAACCATTATTAATTCCTGATATATGACATAAGAAATTATGCATCAATCATACCATGCATAAGCAATATTTTCAACTATTCTGCAAATTTGCTTCATAATATGAGCATTTAGGTTTTTCAAAACATATAATCTATAAAAACAAAGGGCCAGATTGGAAAAGGACAAGCTCCTAAATTTACCATCTCAACTTAAAATAGAGCAAGCAAAATGAAGCATATAAAAGAGCTTAAAGAGAAACAACATGGGAAAGAAATTTCCTCTGACCATTATGTGCTATTACAATTGCATCATATTGACCGTGGGGCTTTTCATTCTCAAACAAGCGCCATAGGCCGTTGAATGGCTCAAGTTTGCTTATCCAACAAGGCCGCACAACTTCAATCATGTCACTCTGCACAGGTTGACATGCAACTCAGCATCGAACGAAACAAGCAACCAAGAAATTGGCATAAACCAAAAGTTCAGTAAGTGAACGATTGGATCGTAGTTGATGCTACATGGATTAAACTCTGACAACCAAATCAGATTAATATTCAGTACGGTGAGATATGATCCTGCAATGGTTTGGCAAACCAATGATACCATGGTTCAAGTAACTAACTACTGTGAATTAATTCATGCTACATGTACTACAAGTAACTAATTCGGTAGAATTCTTATACCTCAGGCAGTATTGCATCCGCAAGCGGGCGCATGCCGTTCACGCCGATGTACCTCGGCGTCGAGGAATGTATAGGTCTGAAATGGCCACCAGCCTCGAGTTCACCGATCAAGCCTCTCCATTCACGGACCAGGCCCTTCTTGAGCCATTCGTCGACCAGCTTCTGGAACCTCTCGTCGCTCGCGGCGAAGAACTGCGCCGCGTGATCAAACACCAGCTGCTCGCCGCCGGCGTCGATCGCTCTGGTCGCCATCCTCCCCCCTAAGCCGTGCATCCCCTGCATTAGCGGCGAGCAAGGGAGTGAATCGCGCGCTTGTGTTGCTGTGGGTGGTGGAACTGAGCGAGGGAGGCAGGGGGCCAACCGTGTCAAAGACGACGGTGCGGACGCCGCGGGCGGCGAGGGAGGCGGCGCAGGCGAGGCCAGAGGCGCCGCCGCCGATGACGGCCACCGAGGAGTCGGGGGGCACGGGCTTGGAGAAGATCACCTGCTCCTGGTGGAAGCTCTTCTTGATGGCCGACCGCCGGGAGAACCCGGGCTGACCACGCCGGCGCCGCGGGGGCGCCCTCGGCGGGCGTGCTCCGCCACCGTTGGCGGCGACCACCGCCGAGGCGAAGCGGGACGCCGTGAGCGCGGTGGTGGGGTTAGGGCATGGGGCGCCGAGGAGGAGAGGAGACGGCGGCATTGCGGCCTTGCGGGTGCTCGACGAAATGCGGGATTGGCAGCGGGTAAGCCGACCGACCGACCGTTATCTGTTGGACCTTGTTTTTTTCTTTTACCTGTGTTTTTTTCCCTAAAAGAAAGAAACCGAAAGATTTGATTGAGCAGTGCTTCTATGCTTTTTCTCTTAATACAAGTTACACAAATCTTAAAGCAAACGAAGGAGTATGTAATCCTCATCTACCCTTCATTCATGCTTTAATATTTGTGTAACTTTAAAAAGAAAGAACATAAAAACACCTCTCGATTGATTATTTATCAGGATATGCACTTAATGATTTGTCACGTCATATTTAATTAACATGTAATTCCTAAGCCTAAATATCAGTGAAATATGACGTGATAAATCATTAAATGCACGTCAACTTTGTAACAAATAATCAATAATTCCTGATAAAAATTTAATCAGAACACAGGATTCCCATAGGAACTACAGAGCTTTGTAAATCCAGGAGAGTTTTGGGAGGAATCATTCTGTTTCCAGCGAAATTCTGAACATTGCACCGGCTAGTTATTGGTTCCTTCTAAGAGATCTAGGGGATTCAGCATCACATGATAAATTTAGAATCTAGGAACAGTGGCACATTACGATGAAACCGGATGGCAATTCATCGCTGAAACAGCTGCATGGAGTCTTCTGCCCCATCCAGATCTTATTCCTGGCGAATGAACGATGGTTTTATTTATATGCAGGCATGATGCGCCGCCGGCGAGGCAACGGCGCGTCGTTGGCAAGGAAACAAGGTGTTGGGAGGGTGCTGTCCTCTTGATTCCTCCCCATGCTATGCTCACTCCAGGGATAACTTCGCCATTGTCAAGGCTAGCACCTTGACTCCCTTCGCCATGTCCTCCGGCGACGCATACTCCTCGGGCTTGTGGCTGTAGCCTGCAACCAGAAGGATGACTTCAATAGCCGTTTAGTTTGCGGTAATAATACATTGGTTTTACTAGCGGTTGTGTATTGTAAAACTGAAGTATTACATCACTCCAACAGAACACAAAGGAAGCAACATTTCTGAGACTTGTCTCAAAAGGGTTTTTTAGATATCCGCCAGGATTTGCAATGCTAGTTTACAGTATGTTTTTTTCTTACCGCGTATACTTATCAACTGGTATCAGAAATTAGATTATCTCGAGCGTTGTATCATATTAATAATTCGACATAGAATAAGATGGAAGTGTTGGTGTGGAGTAGTGGAGTACAGACCTTTGTAGCAGGGAATGAAGATCATACCCATTGGTGATATTCTACAGAGCAAAGACAGGTGCACGTGTTACTTGACAGTCATGTTTGTAAAAGAGCACTCACAATGAAAGCTCTCCAAAATAAATATTGTAAAAGAGGTAAAATAACACTTTTCAAAGATAGTTAGCCACATTATTTTGGTTTGCATGGAAAAAATGAGTTCAGCAATGGGACAATCCCTGTTGGGGCCTGGTACTTCACCTGGCCATGAAGAGTGAATCGTGATAAGCTCTGCTGATCATCAATTTGTATTCTAGGCTCAACTGTTTCGCAGCAAATTCCATTGCGCTAATGACTGATTTGTCAGACAGAGCAGGTGGATCCTGGTTGATGATTTTGAATTCCGATAGCACTACCCCACGGATCTTTGCTATCTCAATTGCAGATTGGTGAATCTTCACAATGACATTATTCCTCCTCTTCTCATGAATATCCCTTACATCTGTACATAGGATATTGCCAATTTGTTAGTTTGCAAATTATCATATTTTCCTAAGAAAAATCATATTTATATCAAAAGAAACAGGCCCCTACCAATTTCCAGGTGTGATTTACTTGGAATGCTATTGATTGCTCCTGGATGTAGCTGCAGAATACCTGAAGAATAATCTGTTAGTGAAAAATAATATGGGCCAAGCATGCCTTGACCAACTTCTTAAGATGTTGGTTGAACACTGTCCACTAGCTTCATAAATATCATTTCGAATCAAAATGCACTCAAATATTATAGCTGAGCATCTCGCCTATAACGGAATAAAACATTATAAAATCATGCTTATTATTTCTTCTATTTAAATATCAAATATTTTCATATTTTAAAGTTGAAAGTCTCATCGGTTAGCTAAATATGATACATATTCTGCATTTGATGCATTTCATCATATGCACATGTCCTTTGTTTGAACAGAAGACATAATCCAAAAAGGCATGAATACAGACTTAATGGAGGTAACCTTGAAAATGGAGGTTAACACCTGAAATCAACACATGCTTCATGCCGCTGCAAATAAGTTTATCGAGGATGTCCAAATATACTACAGGATGTTACGATATCACAGGCATGAACAAATTGTACATATGACTTAGAAAAATAAAGCCTAATTTATCACGTACCAACAGTGCCGACAGTATCTACTGATCCTGATTCCAAAACATGTTTCTCAACTGCTAATGCCAGCTCAGCTGCCGCCAATCCAGCATCATTTCTATAAAACAGCCCTTTACTATACATATATGTGGAGACCCTTCGACAATAATGTAATCAAATGGATGGAGATGCTAACCTTGTGGGCATGAGCACTGCTCCAGCATGGCCCCCATTCCCTTCAAACTCCACCTTAATACTTGCAGGAGCAGCAATAGCAGTAACAATGCCAATTGGGATACCTGTTGTAAGAACAGATATGAGTAAGAGCAAATTCAAACCACATACATATTAATTCATTCAAAATCCAACCTTCTTTTTCCAAGATGGGACCCTGTTCAATGTGCAATTCTATAAAAGCAAAATAACTATCTTTCTTCAAAAACACATTATGCAGGTCGTCTGGATGTATCTTGTAGCCAGCAGTGTCAGCAGCATCAAAAAATGATACATTCTGGTTGTCAACTATCTTTTTGAGGGATTGGGCTAGTTCTTCACTCTGTGCCATTAAGCGGCTGCACATTTTCAAGGAGTGAAAAGATGAAAACCAACAAATTAGGATCACACCACAATTAGCAGAAGTGGAATTGATACCATTGCTTAAAATAAGATGTAACCTATGGTAAATGAGGTCAACCTTCCCAAGCAGCTAATTCCAAATCGTGTAGGCTCCTCCGATGTAAACATAATAACCTCCAAAGACCTTTTTGGCTGGAAACCGGACCTGTATGACACATGCGGGACAAACACATAAGGTTTGTATGATGATGAAAACATAACGAAGTCCAACATTTATATAGCCCGGGGTCGTTTGTCAGAAAGGGGTGACGACATAGGCAAAACATGTAAGGTTTGTTTTAATATGAATATATAACTAAGTATAATATCTGTATAGCCTGGAGAGGTGACTGGTGACTTCAAATGGTCAGAAAATGATTCAAGCATTTCCGAGAAATGCATTCGAAAAATCAATTTCTTGAAATTCAGTGCCCATCTTCAAGTTGTCTAATCCTGTGAATGTTTAATAGCACAAGATAATAGCCATGCTCTGGATTATGCTTTGAGCTAAATATTTAGGGCTAAATCACATTTTTCATGCACGAGAGAATAAGGTTCAGCTTATTAATATTGAATTAATACAAAAATGGGTGCAAGTACAATGGATTACGTCCAAACGTAAGTTTCAGTTTAGCCTTGATAGTCCATCATGATACTTCCCCCAAACAAAAAACGAACAACAAAACACACACACACACAGAGAGAAAGAGAGAGAGGATTTATTGGCACTTTTTCCACCTAATAAAACAGCTCCACCTTTCCTTTTGCCATTTCATAAGTATCAGATGTATACTCAGCAAATAAAACTTGGTCGGATTCCACAACAGAGGTGGATTTTTAGCGGTCTAGCAGACGGCTGGAGGAAAGAACTAATCCATATGCACCAATGCAATTCGATCAGATTAATGGCCCTAGAATAGCTGATCAAATGCAGTTTTTTTAATGGGGAACAGTAGGGGAGGGCCCTACTGATAAAGCAAATGCAGTTCAACATGTAAATATCTTGTGCGTTCAGGAAACTAAATGGACGGGCCAGAAAGCAAAGGAAGTGGAGAGTACTGTCTTCAAGTTATGGCATACTGGAATAGAACAGAACAAGAATGGAGTGGGCATCTTAATTAATAAGAGCCTCAATAACGGAGTTTTCGACGTTAGACGTCGGGGGGATAGGATTATCCTAGTCAAGCTAGTCATTGGCGACTAGGCTTTGAACGTTATTAGTGCTTATGCTCCACAAGTAGGTTTGAGTGGGGCCATTAAGAGACAAGTTTGGGAAGATCTAGATGACATGGTTAGAAGTGTGTCTAACAGTGACAAGCTTTTCTTAGGAGGCGATTTCAACGGTCATGTTGGTACAACTAGGGGGGGTTTGAGAGGGTTTATGGGGGTTTTGGTTTTGGTGATAGGAACCAAGGAGAGGATATCTTGAACTTTGCCATAGCCTATGACCTCATAATAGCTAACACCGTTTTTAGAAAGAAACAATCCCATTTAGTTACTTTTAGCAGTGGTCAGCATTCTAGCCAGATCGATTTTATCCTTGGTAAGAGGGAGGACAAATGAGACTGCATAGATTGTAAGGTTATAGCTGGAGAATGTGTTGTTCCATAACATAAGTTGATAGTCTTGGACTTCAGATGTAGGGTACAGGCTTGACCGGCTAAAGTCATCGAAGTCATGAGGACAAAATGGTGGAAGCTCAAAGGGGATGCCTCACAAGCATTTAAGGAGAGGATGATAGTGGAAGGCTATGGAATGTGGGAGAGGACGTGAATAGCATGTGGATAGAGATGGTAACTCGTATTGGGAAGGTGGTTACAGAGGTGTGTGGAGTGACCCGAGGGACTAGATACGAATCTAAAGACACTTGGTGGTGGAACGAGGAGGTGCAAAAGGCTATCGAGGAAAAAAAGGTATGCTACAAGCACATACGGTATGATAGGAGCAACGACAACATACATAAGTATAAAGCAGCCAAAAAGAGTGCAGACAAAGCGGTGAGTGAGGCAACGGGCAAGGCTTAGGACGATCTTTATCAGAAGCTAAGTACAAAGGAAAGCGAAAAGGACATCTACAAGATTGCTTAACTCCATGAAAGAAAGTCAAGGGATTTCAACTAAGTTAAATGCATCAAAACGACACTAATAGACCTCTGGTGAAAGACGACGAGATCAAGAATAGGTGTGAAGAGACTACTTCGACAAATTGTACAATAGAGATAATGGGGATAGTATGATTGAACTGGATGATTCTTTTGATGACACCAATAGGCGGTTCGTTCGAAAAATTCAAGAGTTTGACGTAAGAGAGGCCTTAAAAAGGATGAAAGTGGGTAAGGCGTTGGGGGCATGATAACATTCCTATTGAGGTGTGGAAATTCCTTGTAGACGTGGTAATCGTTTGGATAACTAAATTATTAAATAGCATTTTTAGGTCGAACAAGATGCCTGACGAGTAGCAGAGAAGCACATTAGTGCCAATTTTCAATAATAAGGAGACATCCAAAGTTGTAATAATTACAGAGGAATTAAGCTCATGAGCCACACAATGAAGCTTTGGGAGCAAGTAATTGAGCATCGTTTAAGAAGAGCGACAAGCATAACAAAAAACCAACTTGGTTTTATGCCTGGGAGTTTGACCCTAGAGGCGATCTTCTTGACATGATAGTTGATGGAGAGGTATAGATAGGAAAAGAAGGATCTACACATGGTGTTTATCTACTTGGAGAAAGCTTATGACAAAGTGCCAAGAGAGGTCATGTGGTGAGCGCTTGAAAAGTAAAAAGTCCCAACAAAATACGTTACCTTAATCAAAGGTATGTACAACAATGTTGTGACTAATGTCAGAATATGTGATAGCTATACCAGTGACTTTCCAATTAAGATAGGACTACATCAAAGGTCAGCATTGAGCCCTTATATTTTTGCCTTAGTGATGGATGAAGTCACGCGGGACATACAAGGAGAGCTTCATTGGTGTATACTTTTTGTTGATGGTGTGATGCTAATTGATGAAAGTAGGGTAGGTGTTGATATAAAACTTGAGTTGTGGAGGAAGACCTTAGAATAAAAGGATTTTAGACTTAGTAGGGCTAAAACTGAGTATATGAGGTATGTTTTCAGCGGTGCTATGGCAGGTGATGGAGATGTTAGTTTGGATGGGAAAGTAGTGCCCAGGAAGGAAACTTTTCGATATTTGGGATCGATGCTACAGAGTGACGGCGAGATTGATGAAGATGTGAACCATAGGATACAGGTGGGGTGGTTGAAATGGCGTCAAGCATCGAGTGTCCTATGTGATAGAAAAGTCCCTCAACAGTTAAAGGGCAAGTTCTAAAGGACGGCGCTTAGACCCGTGATGTTGTATGGAGCGGAATGTTGGGCGAAAAAAAGACAAACATGTACAAAAGATGAGCGTAGTAGAGATGCGGATGCTGCAGTGGGTCTGTGGTCATACAAGACGAGGTCGAATCCGCAATGATGATATACGTGATAGGGGTGGTGTAGCACCAATTGAAGAAAAATTTGTCCAAAATCATCTGAGATGGAGTGGATATCTCTAACAGAGGCCTCCTGAGGCACCGGTGCATAGTGGAATTTTAAGTTGTCTCGAAAACATAAGAGATAAGGGTTGACCAAGACTGACGTGGGAAGAAGCAGTTAAAAAGAGACTTGAGGGATTGGAACGTTCCGAAAGATTTGGCGTTGGATAGGAGGAACTATGACCAAAGATCAAATGTTTAGGGGTTTATTGACTTTGATTAGGTTTCTTTCGTAGCCTATCCCAACTTGTTTGGGACAAAAGGCTTGTTGTTGTTGTTGTAAAAGAGAAAGTAAACATAACATGGACGATGGTCAAAAGCATGCAAGCAAAAAAAAACATGTTTAAGACATGCAAGCCAAAAAAACATGTTTAAGACATGGTAAAAAGATACTTTTATGCAGTATTATTTTGTACCTTTTCAGCACATTAATTGCCTCAAGTGCACCCAGAACACCAACAACCCCATCATATTTGCCTGAAAATGGAATGGCGTCAACATGAGAACCAGTTGCAACTGCTCCTAGTCCCGCCTCAGAACCCACCCTGAAGAGAATGAGAGAAGTACGGAATGTTACAATGGGTAAGAGAATTCCAGTATAACTTTGTTCCTTTGTACAAAGCAGGTCCAAAAGATGCCGAGAGCTTTGGCAAATCAAGTAAATCCAGGCTGGGAGAAGGAACACTAACAAAAACACGTTTCATAATCGACCTATTGTGCCAAGAAATCATAGTTGAAATCTCCAGAAAAGAAAATTAGCTACATGGCGAAGATACTATTCCAACAACACAAAGCAGGAAAATTCAAAGCTCATTTGCTATAAAAAAAAATGTTTTGCCATACGTAACGACTTCTAAAGCCAGAAACATCAACCAACAACAGAATTCCAGAGCTACCAACGACCAACTCACCAGCGGCCAAATATGTTACCAACAGCATCTTCTCGAACAGCAAGGCCAAGCTGATCCATTATCCCTTTTATATACCTATACATTAAGAGTAGAAGTCCACGGTCAGCACAGTTGCATAGGTAGCCAGAGATGCACTTTATCGAGAGAGTTTTCAGAATTTGACACACTTTAAAATTCGCATTTTAAAATTTGACACTCTAGCCCACTGTCATACACACAGACGATCCCACATGTCATTCAAATGCTCCGAAAGGCTTATGAATTGAGTGTCAAATTCTGAAATAACCCCTTTATCAAGGGCCAACAGCAGGTGTAAATATCACTCTGTTAAGTCAGAAGCCACTTGAATTGAAACTGTAGTAAGTCCACCGATTAATGCTATGTTCATGGAATCGAGTTCTCTCGAGTGTCAAATGATTGTCCAATTTGGTTAGAAATAAACTTGGGCTATCGTACTCCTGCGGAGGCTATCAAAGCAAAGGCGAACGAAGCCATCTAATTCCTTTGCAACTACTCGCTAACTCTCAGGACCGTAGATTATAGCTAACTCTCAGGAGTCAGGAGTATGGCGATTTTGATCTGGGTGTGGAATCATCACCTTCGAGCTTGCACATCCTTGTCGCTGTACAGAACACGCGTCACCGACGGCGCCGGCGAGTCAGAGAACGAGGCCAGTTCATCAATCTGCGAAAACACGGTGGAAGAAAAGAAAGCTATTACATTTCGCCCACGGAGCAAGCAGGGTAGCCGGAGGCTTGGCCGGCGCGGCGCGGAGCGACGGCTAAGCAGCAGGAGCTTCCGTACAAGGGGGAAGGGGGAGGGGTTCGGCAACGTGCACCTGGAGCTGGAGGCCCTCGGAGTCGACGCGGAAGGGGGAGAAGCGGCCGCCCTCGCCCTCGCCCTCGCCGCCGTCGGAGGCGGGGAAGCCGGCGAACTCCTCCATCGTCCGCCGCGCTGCCGCATCGTCGTGGGCGGCGGCCACGGCGGCGCAGACGAGGAGGAGGAGGAGGCGTGCGGAGGAGTGGGAGAGCATGGTTTGATTGTTTCGATTTCGATTGGGAGTCCTGGGGTTGATACGTGTGTGATTCACTGATTCGTGGGGAGTGAGGGGTGACACGAGCCGTGGCTGCTGGCGAGGAAAGAAGACAACATGAGTCCGGCGGCTGTTTTGAGAAGCTTTGGCCCACGTTTCTCCCTTCATTTTTTTTTGGGTTCCAACTGGACGTCCGATTTTTTTTTTTTTTCGAACGTTTCGTAACATTTTTTTTACGTATAAAACAATTTTTTTACGTATGAACTATTTTTTTTTAACGTATGAAACATTTTTTTTTACTATTTGTCGAAGAAAAATGTTTCACTACGTACAAAAAAATATTTCACTACGTACAAAAAAATGTTTCACACGTAGAAAAAAATGTTAAAAAAAAAACAGACGTCCGATCCCTAGCAATTGCTTTTTTTTACTGCATAAGCACTGGTAAGATTGCCAGTATCGTAGCACCTCATATCAGCGTAGTGCTTGGTATCTGGATCGTGCTTCAATGGGCCGCCCCGAAGCACGGCCGCATGACCCGGTATGAAGTGGGTCGTGCCGGGCCGACACGTCACTGTTCATCAGAGCGTGCAAGGCTAGAGAACCTGGCACGGTGGGCGGCCTGTCACGGCCTGGCGGTTTGGACCGTGCCCATGCCGGCCCGGCATGGAGGCAGGGCGGCGGCAGGGCGGGGAGATCGAAGACCGGTGGCGCGGGGAGGTCCAAGGGGAGGAGTCGAGGGAGACCGGAGGGGCTGTGGCCCTGCTGGCTAATGGAAGGGAGATCGGAGACGGAGGCCAGGGCCCAAGGCCTCGTGCATGGAGACCGGAGTCGAGGGAGATGGAGACGGAGTTGGAGGTGGCGAGGGCGCGGGGAACCTGGAGGCGGCGGGGGCGCGAGCGGCACGCGGGGAGGCGGTGCAGGCCGTAGGGGAGGAGGGAGAGCCGAAGAGGGAGGGGCGCGGGTGCGGAATGGCCGGAGCCGGCGGAGTCGAGCGCCGGGCGCGAGCTCTAGTGTAAGCGGGAGGCCTGGTCGCCTGGAGCCCTGGAGGGAATGGAAGAGGCTGACTAGCCGAGAACCAGGCCGCCAAGGGCAGGGAGGGGTCTAGGGGTGGAATTTTAGCTCGAGGCTCGAGGCTCGGCTCGGCTCGGTGCGGCTCGGCTCGGCTCGCATGGCCAACGAGCCGAGCCCGAGCCTACCGCTTGGCTCGCTTGGCCAACGAGCCGAGCCTGAGCCAGCTCGTGAGCGGCTCGTTAGGCTCGTTAGGCTCGACAGTCATTGAGTTATATAAGGTATGAATTCACAATACAGTAATCAGTATACCCAATGCTAGACATCTAATGAGCAATGCTTGTCTTACCTTACTTTTTGAGTTTACTCTTCTTAGTACTTCAAATGTCTTGTATTGGGTCTATCGATTACTTTTGCCTGAGATAAAAGTAAGCGGAGTATTCTTTTCCAGATTACATGTTTGCGCTTTATAAATCGAAAGAGCAGTCTAACCATCTGTGCTTAAAAAGGCGTCCCATAAATATGAAATTGCTTCTTAACCGAACCCTAGAGGAGGCTGGAGCCTGAGAACGGTGAGAATGGATGGAAGAGCTTCGTTTTTTGTGAGAATGAAGGGCATTTGGGCCCTTGCCAGTGCCCTTGTAGGCTCGGGCCATGAAGCCGGCTCGAGGCTCGAGCGAGCCCGAGCCGAGCTCAAGATTGAGCTCGATGTATGCAACGAACCGGGCTCGGCTCGGCTCGAAAACTGGCGAGCTCGGCCGAGCCGAGCTCGGCTCGGCTCGGCTCGGCTCGATTCCACCCCTAGAGGGGTCTGAGGGGAGCAGAGCTGCTGCAGGGAGCGTTGGGCGCCTTAGGCGGCTGGGGAGTGGTCCGAGGGGAGCGGGGCGCACGGCTCGCAGGGCGCAGGCCGCAGGAGAGCACGGGAATCGAAGGGGTAAGACTGTAAGAGTAACACGAAAATTGAAGGGTCAAGTTAACTGTTTAAGCCGGCCGGACCGATGACCAATCAGTGGAAAAGATGGGAAGAGAGTGAATAAAGAGAGTAAGAGAGAAAAATATCGAAGAGAGAGGGTAATTTTTTTCCCCATTATCTCGTAGTTTTATAATCATAACGCTCAGCGATAATTGTTAGTGATGTGATGTGAGATATGATGTAAAGTTAATTTGTAAATTTGAATGATCCCATCCTGCGTGCGATTTATAAATTTCACCTCCCGCTCACTGCTGACACAACGCAAAACAACATGATTTGACGTAAAGCGATGCGACATAAAGCGGTCTGATTCTTGTGCGCCCGCGCTTGCATTTCAAACGGTCATTTACCGCTAATTGCTATAAATTCTGTCCAAGAGCTTTCATTCTTCAACATCCCACTCGATCTCTCTGTGTTTACTCAAAATATTTCGCTCCAGGGGCGGAGGAGCAGGTATGGCTGGGTATGGCACCTGCCATACCTGCTCTGCCACGTGGATCCTTAGTACTTTTAGCACATGTTCTGTCAGTAACACAAAATATTTACCCTGATGATTTCATGTGTGGATTTGAAAAATTATTTTAGCAAGATGTCCAGTAGATTGAACTCGAATACTTTGCTCCTTATATACTCTGTATGAATTTTTTTGGCATTACGATATTATTTAATATTCCATCCTACCGATTTTGCCGCATCATAATTTTACTCCGTCCTCCGCCACTATAATACACCTACTATCGAAATGAGAATAGGATGATATCCTATTACCTTACCTTAAAATTGATGTTAAGATTAGGATAGGAGATGCACACGTCTAAGGAACAATAACGGATAATAAAGATATATAAAAATAATAATTTCGCCATATCAGAATTTTTTCCCGTCCTCCGCTACTGTTTCGCTCGCTCTCTATGTCTTTGCTCAGAACATTCCGCTTGTTCCCTATTTTTGCTTTTCCTCCACGAATAGAATGGGCACACTCGTCTTCGCGTGGACTTATCTGAATTCCAAGATAGCACTTGTAGCAACGGTGAATTGCACGCCACCAACCTTCATCAGGACACATGGAAAAAGGGTTAACATATCCTGTACTCGAAGGAAAATTTTGGTTTACGCCACTGCTTGTTTTGTTGTCTTGGTTTTTGTCATTGCTTTTCGATTAATTAAGTTCTATGCCATTCGATTCGAATTTTTTTTTAGAAAGTGCCATTACGGAAAGAACACTTTTGTATTACTAAATATGCTGAATTTTCAACTAGATGCCGCCATCACAAATAATACTCTCTTTTTTTTGTTTAAGTTGGATCCGACCGCTCCTCAAATGTGTGTTGTCAGGTGTGTAGTGAGCCATGTACGAGGAGGGGAAGGACAATTACGGGATTTGATAAAATGAAAGTAAGCCCACGGTGGCAAAATCCAAAGAAGTTTATATGATTCTAGTGACGTAGAACCAGTTACAAAAAAAATTAGCGTCTGTTTATTTTTGCTTTTGATTCTGGACTCTGATCTTAAAAGCTGAGTAAAAAAATAGATAGTCCGATTCTAGCATCCGATTCTCACAATCCAGCCTATTCATATACAATAGAATTCAGAATCCACTTTATATGTGCTTTTGGATTACTGCTTTCAACGAATCAGATTCTCTATAACCACAATTTAAAATCATGTTTTAGATAATTCAAAACAAAAACATACGAACCCTTATATAGTAAAAATCATCTTTTTGGAAAGTGACAAATGACGAGAGATGAGAGCCCCGTCTCTCAGTGAAACGAGCCAACTGGCTCGATGGACCCAAAAAAATAGCATGCGGCCCACGCAGCAGCGTAAGCAAGGCTCGGTGAACCCTTAAGAGGTTGTTTGGTTTCCGTCTCGCAGGAGTCTGGCCGTGGAAGTCTGCACCGTTTCATCCTGGTTTCGAAGAAACGGTTATAAAACTCGTTTCTCACAAGCTTGGATGTGAGTGTTTTGTGTATCGTGTTGATCTGACTCTCACACCGTGCATAGACAATTAAGGCCCTGTTTGTTTCGGCTTTTTCATCGGCTTAAAAGCCAAAAAAGCCTAAGCCGAAACAAACGACTGTCTTTTAAGCCGGACTTTAAAGAAGCCAAAAGCCCCTGTATAACTATAAGTCAAAAGCCAGACCAGAGGAGTTTTTTTTGGGTTTTTTTGAATGAAATAACCCTTTACCACTAAAAGTCTTCAAAATTACCTACCAAATACCATCATATATAAATTGAGAATTCATCCATCATCTCATTTAGGATATTTTAGACTTTTCATCTATAAGATATACCATCTAACCTATTAATAAATCAGAATGCCAAATAACATGTCTTGGCTTAAAAGCAGACGATTTAAAAGCTCATTAAGCCAAAAAAACTAGATTTAAACCAAAAACCAAAAAACCTAAGCCGAAACAAACAGGACCTAAATAATCATCTTGCATACCTATGAATGCAGACTCATGCGATGCAACAAGCAACCAAACACTGGTTTTCTGAGGCAACCAAACAGCTTGTAAATCAACCGAAGAAACACACGCACACGCATCCCCTCCCGTGCTCTTCCCTTCCCTCAAAACCGTGTAATTTCAGAATTTGACACTCAATTCGCAGGCCTTTCGGCTTATTTGGATGACATATGGGACCGATGCATGTGTGTATGCGGTGGTAGGAGTGTCAGTCAAAATCTGAATTTTAAAGTGTGTCAAATTCTGAAAACTCTCCTCAAAACCCTCCCCCCACCTCTCCGGCGGCCGCCGCGCTTCATCTCCGGCGAGGCCTCCTCCTCCTCCTTCCTAAGGTTTGCGCCCTCTTTTCTCCCTCCCGCTACCCCCACTACCACCCTTAGCTCCGTAGCTTCGCTCGCGCGGCCGACCGGGCGTAGGCGAAGAGCTCGCTGGCCCCGGGATCCGGGACCGTGCTGCCTGGCACTCGTGCGCGTGATAGCCTACATCGACGGATCGCTTGGATGTGGGTGCGCGCGATTCGGGGTATAGTCGTGTAAGCGCCCTGCTCTGCTCTCGATTTAGGGTTTGGAGGTCCTGGCTTTTCCCCGTCGCTCCTCCTTGCCGAGGCGTTAGGGTTTACGTTGCTCCCATTTGTGCCTAGTTGGGATCCGCTGTAAAAAAGCGGGGGTGCAGTTGGCGTTGTCCCATGCATGCAGCATGCTTTACCTTGTGCGAACTTTTGTGCAGACTGCTAGCCTCAGTAGAGTTTGTGCTACTGACATGGGATTTATCGTGTGTTTCCAGAAGATATGGATGGACCCGCCGAGAATCCCGCTGAGCATGGCATGAGTGGGATCCCTAGTAATATCAACAATGAGGAGCAAGCCAATCTTTACAGTGATGTGCCAGAGCAGTACAAGGAAGAACCGGAAAAAACATATGATGAGGAACCCAAAGACCCAGGCTATGAAGAATCGGGAAGCCCATACAATGAAGAGCAGGCGAATGTGAGCGATGGAAATGTGGCGGATCAGCATAAAGAAGACCAATCTATCCCTCCACAGGAAGAAGCAGTGAATGTATACAGCGGGGAAGCTGAAGCAGGGCAACAGGCCAATGCGGAGGCTGATGACAAGAAATGGCCTGGGTGGCCTGGAGAGAGCGTGTTCCGTATACTGGTTCCTGTCCAAAAGGTAGGTGCAGTCATCGGCCGCAAAGGGGAGTGTATCAAAAGAATGTGTGAGGAATCCAGAGCTCGTATTAAGGTACTTGATGGTCCACCAGGTGTTCCAGAAAGAGCCGTACGTTTTTCACTCTCTTCTTTCAGTTTGAGTTGCTAATTATTTTGTTCAATAATGTTGTAGGCTTGTAACCTTGTTGGCATCCTGAGTGCATTTTTGATCTGTTGCCTATATCATTAAATGTTTCTGTTTTGTAGTTGCTTTAGAGATCCAGCAGGGTAGATAATTCTGTAGTATATTGGTGAATATTTTCATTTTTTATGGTTATCTTGAAGAATGAATCCGCTAGGAAGCCTTACAAATTATGGGTAGCTATAGTACTGTACGATTCCCTGATCTCCCATACCGTGCATTCTGTTCACATTCAATTTGGATGCTTTGTGCACATGGTCATCTTTTTCCAATTTCTCAGATAATTTGGTGTGTTGTCTGGAAGCGCTGGGGTTGAGTTGACTGCAGTAGGTGCTACTTGTAATTGACAGATGAAACCCTAACGGTTGGCTTCATGAAGATCTTAGAAATGAAAAGGGGTACTGGTTATTGACATTTTATGTTGTAGAATGTCATTTTAATGTACATTTGCAGTTGCAGATTGATGTTGCTCTAATTTGGAATCAAGTGCATCAGTAGGGTTGCTTGCTTTCCTTGAGTCCTTCAGAAGGAGATGCTACTTTGTTCAGATTGTTTTGAAAGTTTAAATGATTTAGGCTAGTACTCTGGGGCTTGTACCGCTCCTGAGAATTTCTACTCTGCTATCACTACTAAATCTGTTGGAAGATTTATATTTTGTAAGATTGGTTCATCTAAAATATTATAGTGATTTTTTTTTATATCATTAATAAAAAATAATGCAATAACAACCACCTTCCTATTTAGAAACAAGCAAAAAAATTTCAATGTAGCTTGAGGGGCTAAGTAAAATCCTAATCCAGCTTCAAAACCTACTCTGGAAGCAGCCATGGATAACTCTGGATTTGTACATGGATCATGTAATCACTGCATGCAAAAATACTATTTCTAGAAAAACTATGATAGACCATATGGTGGAAATACTTATTTTGGCCATTTATGAACTGCATGTATGGAATATGGATGCCAGAATCTTAACGCAGCTTTTAAAATTAGTCTGGAAGCAAATATGTACAATTTTGGATCTGTACATGGATAAATAAATTAGTGCATACATAATTTCTCTCTCAAAAAATATTACAACAAACTGATCAATTATCAGATGGGAATACTGACATTTGGTGAATTCAGGAGCTGTAGGTATGTGAATGCAAATTAAAATCAAAATTGGAGCATTTTTTTCTGGCTGTACTTAATTGTATATGACAACTCCACTTAAGAAATATTCATGCTACTAGTCGCAAAAGTTTCTGGCTTTCTGCACAAGTAAAGAAACACTAAAGCTAACAAGAAGCAATTATCAACAGAATGGCATTCAAATACAAAACTTAATAGTGTCGATAACAATAACAAACTAATCTTTGCAGGTTCTCACTGCAGTTTAAGGCCTCAAGTCGAATCGTTTGTGTATCCAAAATAGACGAACAATCATGGTTACCAAAGTTCAGTTTTGTGCTCCTCTGCTGCAAATATGATTTTAAGTCTTTTTGAGTATTGGATGAAGATCCCTGACAAGAAGCTCCACATATTGTCTGGTAATTCCATGACCTGTTTGATTTGTTTAACCAAATGGAAATGACTTGGCAAAATGTTAACAGTACTAAAATAGCGTAAAAAGCTTAAACCTAAACATTTCCTAATTAATGGTCTTGATACTTTCAGAAAAAGTTCAATTGTGCAAAATCAAATTATGCAAGTGAATACCCTTTAACTGTAAGTACGGATGCCATATATAACACTTTTTGCAATATCTTGGGGATTGTTTTTGCTGAAACAGTGTTCCCAGTTCACTATCATAATTTATTAAACAATGAACAAACTATACATCCAAGTGAATTAACGCAACTGTGTATTTCAATTTTTTCTTTCTTTCTTGGGATTTAAGATTGATAACACTTGATAGACATGATATATTTCCATATATATTAGGGTTTGGATTACTATACAAAAAAAATCAGCTTTCGCAAATATACCTTATTAGACAACAGTCTTGAACCATGCATAATATTAAGGAAAATAATGGCTGTGGTTAAGGATGAATTAGATAAACATGCTAACAGGAAAACAAGGAATGGGAATTTCTCTGGTCACATAAACGTATTGCTCCTTAAAAGGAGAATAAACTATGCTACAACTGTGCATAACCACCTCAGCAGCAGATCCATGATCTTATTTACAATGCTGAAGTTCTGCAATCACAATGTAAAGCATGGTTTGCCATTGGGCCAGCTTTTAATCTGCAGTTTTATTTTACTATTTTTTTGAGATTTATCATCTATTTTGATAGATTCTTTTTTAGAGCCATTACAATTATATTTACCAGAATCGGTAACGATTTTGTTACTAGATTATACAGTGCAGCATAGCAATTCCAAACAGGCCCTAATGTACATATCTTGGATAAATTGTGTTAATAGAAAAGAAAAGGTATTCTGGAGTCAGGAACCTTCTCTAGACCTATTCTTGTGTTGGCTGCATCAGATGCCGAAGTTGTACAAATCTTGATGCCCTTCAATTGGTTTAGCAGCATGCCACATGTTGATTGTTTTGGCCCTGGGGCAGCAGGTTATTGTGTCAATTTTTTGTTGGGAGTGTATATGCATTGTTTCAAGTAAAGGCTATGACACCATGCAGAAATTTACAGGAAACAAGATAATGTAGTTGAAATCCATCTGTATTCATAGATATAACCATGCCGTCATTTCATCCAACTAATGTAGGATGGAAATATATGCTTTATCCTTCTATTGTCATTTCATTTCCTCAGTGCTTGTGCATATTGCTACTGATTATTTTTTCTCCTGTATTATCCATCTGTATGTAACATTTGTGTACCCGCTTGCTGACATCTTGATGTTGTTTTCCTTTCTAAAGGTAATGATTTCAGCAAAGGATGAACCAGATACACTGGTATCTCCAGCTGTTGATGGATTGCTTAGAGTTCATAAAAGAATATCAGATGGTTTAGATGGTGAACCTGATCAGCCTCAACGAGGTACTGGTACTGTAGGGCCAACACGACTATTGGTGCCAGCTTCCCAAGCTGGCAGCCTGATTGGCAAGCAAGGAGCAACAATTAAATCCATACAGGATGCTTCAAAGTGTGTTCTCCACATTCTTGGTAAGGTTCACGTTTCTTCCTCGTATTGTTGTTTTAGTATGGAAAGGCTTCACCATATTGTTATAGTATGACAAGTTTTATTCTGTTTTTTTATACTATTTTTTGTAGTTCCTTGCAAGTCTTCAGCTAGCCAAGGATCGTCCATGGTTTTTTTCTTTGTAGTTTTTTGTGTCGTTGAACCACTAAGGTGATGTGTACATTGTGACTCATGTCTTGCATGACTGTTCTTTCTTTCGTATGAATGAGGAGATAGGTGCTTTTTTTGGTGTCTACTTTCAAATTTTCAAATGACAAATCTTCCATACACCATAGTTTATTTAATGATTGATTTGTGCACATACAATGATTTATGATTAGCAGACTTTATAGGATCAACCATTTTCCTTGTATGTATCCAGTCTATTTGCTCAAAGGTAAAAACATTTGAAAAATACAGATATTTTGTGCACGCGTGCATATTTGGGGCACCATTTGAGAACCCAAGTCTGCTAGACTGACACATGCTGTACAGAATTCAACCATATATACAAGAGTGTAGCTAGCATCTACCATTCCTGTTTGCTTGATGGGTTTGTTCCTTTCTTTACCTTTCTGTTTGGTTTGCTGGATCATGGTTCATCATTTGTACTGAAATTTCATTAAGCTCTCCTGACAACTATAATTAGTTTCGCATGAACTCACACATGATGTATATGTGAAGCACCACTAATTTAACATTTCCCTTAACAGAAAATGTGCCACCTGTGGCATTAAATGATGACCGAGTTGTCGAGATACAAGGTGAACCTCTTGATGTTCACAAAGCAGTGGAACTGATTGCAAGTCATTTAAGAAAATTTCTTGTTGACCGCAGCGTTCTCCCTCTGTTCGAAATGCAGGTAAGTCAATTCTGATGTTTTGCAGTTTATTGTTTGCTTGCATGCAGTGTTCACTACTCAGTAAGCATAAATTGCCTTATTTGACAGATGAAAGTGCACAACGTGCCTAGAGAGCAACCTATGCCAGCTCCTCAGCAGTGGGGTCCTCCTCCACCCTGGGGTCATCCATCAAGCCTTCCTCCTGGTGACCCAGGTTATGCCGGGAATCCACAGTTCATGCCTCCACGGTCACAAGGCAACAATTATCCTCCTCCCGATGTGCTCCCTGTGCAAAAGCAACCACACTTTGGAATTTCTTCATATGGACGTGATGCACCTCCGAGTGGTGCTCCTGCCTCTGGGAATCAACACCAACCTCATGGGTCTTCTCAAGTTAGTTGCTATAAATTTGACCGTTCCGAAGTCTAAACATGATGAATTGTTTCCATGCCCATTATTATGATTACTTACACCCGCATATTTGATTGCTTTATTTGATAGGTGACATACAGCATGCAAGTTCCTCTTTCGTATGCTGATGCTGTTATTGGGGCAGCTGGTGCCAGTATCAGCTACATCCGCAGGCATAGTGGTGCAACAATAAGTATTCAAGAAGGTGTTCCTGGAGAGATGACAGTGGAGATAACAGGAAGTGCCTCTCAAGTTCAAACTGCTCAGCAGCTGATCAAGGCATTTTTCTTTGCCCTCTTAGATTGCATCAGTATTCTCACGCTCACATCATCTTCATTTTGACTAAAATTTATGTGATATAGTGATGATCTATTTCCTAGTCTCTCATGTTGTCATCATGTATTGTGCAATGCATTTATCTGAGTCCACCTCATCCGCCTAGTACAAACTGGATACACCATGGTACATTTTCTACTTGCTGCATTAGATAGAAGGTAGGCTGCATCCCATTTGATTTATGTTATCTGTTCACACAACTAATTCTCAAAAAAGAAAACAGAGAGAAAGATGTGCAAACAAGGAACACTACTGTTCCATCAATCGCACTCATACACTTAAAGAGGAAAAACCCTCATCATGGCTTGATATTGTAAGTCTTTAATCAGTGTGTAGATGGTTGTGCTCATTTTCCAATGTTGGTCACTGCTAATCAAACATCACAAGTTAGCAACTTCCAATTTCGGAAGCTACAACACTGCCACTATAGTTGTCAAAATCTACAAGAACATATCATCGTATGCTGAAACTTTTCATTTTAGCTGACATGTTCGCCATCCTTTTCTTGCAGAATTTCATGGCCGAAGCTTCTCCCCAAGTTCCCCCACCAGCTCCCGCTCCTCCTTCTCAACCAGTTGACACGAGCTACAACTCTTACCCACCTTACGGAGGAGCATCATACGGATCCCCTCCTGGCGGCGCAGGTCCTGGCCCACACAATGGAGGAAGCTACGGTGGTGCACCCTACCCGCCGAATTACGGATATTAGATGGAAGGAAAGGGTCTAAGCTTCAGAGAGAGGGATTTCGGTTTTGTTGGTCAGTCTGTTCATCTGTTTGCGAACTTGAGATTATTAGGATCACTGAACTTTTCGGTGCTGTAAACTGCTTTCTGATGCCAGTGACAACCATTATCTGATACGCTCTTTTGGTGCTGTAATATCAACCCAATATCGCCTCCATACTCCATATCTAATTCAGTTTCTGCCTTAGCTGAAACATTAGAAAGAAACAGTTGAGGTTGCTACTGATGTAACTGGACTTTTGTCACAGGGACCCATGTTCCATGAGCATATCAACATTCAAGCACCCTTGATAGGGAAGGGAATAAAGGATGACGAACAGCAAACGGGGTAAGCAATCAAGACCTCAATGTCCAATCAACCAGAGCATCTTCGAACGACAAGATACAGCTCCCAGTTCACCATTTTGCCTCGAGAAGCTGCAACTCTACAAAGACGGTTCGATCCTGTTCTTCTTATCCTCTATGCCTATGGGGTCAATACAATCCCGATTGGTTCACTGAATCGTGTCTCACCACCGAACGCCAACTAGGGAACAATCTGATGAACAAGGCAAGCTAGAGACTACAGAAGAACAAAGACTAGTTAGCCTTACCAGCTAGGCAGGAAAGAATCTCGGGTCTCTCTCTTGCCATTTAATCCAGTGGTGGAGCTAGGATTCTACGAAGCCTCGGTCGAAAATTAGACGGCAATAACTAATGCTAAATACTACCCATGCATAAAATAGATAAAATATGTTAAAAATAACATAACACAGTAGAGCAGTACAAAAATTAATACCTAATCAATGAAGGTTTGGTGCATCCGAGTTAAATCATTTTGTCATCAATAATAGTACAAGAATCTAAACCTGTAAAAATAAAATTGTATATGTAAATTTAGGACACAAAATAAAATTTTTACACATTCTAAACATTGAAAACCAGTTTGATATGTTTGCTGGCCTCACAGGGTCTAGAATCTCCAAGAATCTAGCTGTTCCGTCCTCAGTTGGAGGTAAGCTTTGACCCCGTTGGAGCCATCCAATATCATCTGCTGAACGACGAACTGTTTTCAGAGCACCCTCTACAAGGCTGCACTCATAGATATCAAGACCAGTCATCCCATGTCCCAACATAGGAACATCTTATGAAAAACTACTCCATCCACTAAAGTTGAATTTCCCATTCAAATTTTAACCTAAAAATAGCATCACAATGCCATCAGCTTTCAACTGACAAATGTTGACTTCATTCTTTAGTATGGACCAAATTACCCACTTAGTGCCAATCTCTACTATATGAAGTGAGAGTTTCTTCCCACGTCATATTAATTGCCCTGCTTAATTGCCCTACTTAATTGCCCTGCTTAATTGTCCTACGCAAGAAACGAAGCGTTGCTTTAATTAGCCAGCTTTTGCAAGAAACGAAGCGTTAAAGATAGATGTTTGATCTTATGAAATAGTATTTTTTTTAATCTTTATTTTTCGTTATCAATTTTGTTTTTCGTAGCAACGCACGGGCATATAACTATTCTATTAATAGTGCAGTTGACACTTGGTATAGCAACACATGCATAATTACTCAATGTCACTTGTAGCTTATGTCACACTGTCCCCTAAATGCATAGATTAGGATTGGCAGGAGAAGAATAAAACACAAAGATGCCAGAGTGAGCCGTACCCCTGAAATAATGAAGTTCCATTCTGGAAAACACGCGAAGATATCATCTTCATACATCCCTTTAAAATTGCAGGAAATTTTATGTCCACACTCTGAACATAATTGTTGTAACCGAAGTTACAATCACTTGGGAATTCCTAATGACATAAATGATCTTTTGTTGAAATTTACAGTCTTGTGGAATTGAGCACCTTGTAATTCCTACAAGAGATTATATGTTTGCTCCAATCTCCATCACTTGTGGATATTAGTCAAGCTGTTGATTTCATTCGTAGTAAGTGACTAAGTGAGCAACAAATTATGCCCAAAATGAACTTTTAACTGAACATATATCCACTGCAAAGCTGGAAGGGGACAGAGTACAACAATTGTCTTGTGCTATCTAGTGAGAAGAACTGAAGAAGCTACCTCAATCCTCGAGGCTTCGGGCGAAGCCACGTAGGCAAGCAGTCAAACCCTCAAGCCTCCAGGCAGCAGCAACTGAGCCGGGCGGGGGTGGGGGCGGGCGCCTGACGGGAGTGGGTGTTGGGCCGGGCGAGGGCGGGTGCTGGGTGGGAGTAGCCGCCGGCGGCACCGCGGGGGCGTGACCTCGGTCAGTTTGGGTGGTAAGAGCGTGGGTACTGGTCGCGACGAGTGGGAGTGGCTACTGGCTAGGGTTGCTAGATTTTGTGAAGCCGACTGGGGTAGTGGGCCGAAGATTGGAAGTGGCCCCAGGCCCAATTAAAATAAACCGATATTTTGCACTACTATTTGGGCTAGGCTTCGGGTCCAAGCCCCACTAGTCCGACGCCCAGCTCCGCCCTTGATTTAATCCATGTTGATGGAAATCGAAGTCTTTATCCTACGTGGGGATTGATTAGCTTGGATGCAACCAGAGTAGGGCTGGCAAAAAAAAAGCTCGTTAAGACTCGAATCAAAATTAATCCGATTACAGTGGTTAATGGATTTAAGATTAAAATAAGGTAATTTCGAGCGAAAAATGTTAACGTGATTCGGATCGATAATGACTTGTTAGCTCGAATTTAACATTACCACCTGAATGATAAATAAAACGATTTTATACCGATTTATGTTAATTTTTTTATATAAAAAAACTTCATAATAGCTGGATAGCCAGCTCTAAACCAGAGTGAGTGCTAATCTAGAATTGCAGAGAATCCCTATATTGCGGCAGGCCAACGTGCACAGACTTGGCCCTTTTTTTTCTCTACAAGTTTGCACGCAAACCTTGACTTGTAGCAAACTACCAGCGATCGACTTAATTCCTTTGCTGTGTGCTGTGGGTCCACATTTTTAGACTTAGGCTGCACGTTTTTGGAAGCCAAGGACACCAAGGACAATAATTTTCAGAATCACTTGGTTGGATGCAATGCACACAAAAAAAAAGCACACTTGGTTTCTTGCAAGCCACAGATATAGATGAGAAACTAGAGTGGCTTTTGCAATGGTAAAGTTAGATTCTCGTGTGTCAAATCTACATACTTTTCTTTTTTCTATTTGCCAGTGGTTAAGATCGTATCCGAAAAGTCAAAAAGAAGATAATGGAGGGGTGTGTGTGTGGAATGGGAGCAAAAGATCATCTATTCAGGAGTCAATCAAAAGAATACACCTTGATAGCCATGAACTCAAGCTGGCCACCATTTTCCATTTTGTTAAATGTCATGTCACTAGAGAAGCCGCATTGGAGCAAGATGTACCAACCATTCCATCATTTTGTTTCCTGAAGAAATTGTGTGATTAAAGTACAAACATATTGGTGTCGAAAGGCTTTATGTCAAACATCAAATTCTCTCGGACATAAATAGCTGTTCAGGGATGCAACCGTACGGTTCTTCCCTGTACGTGCTGCTATGATGTACCAATCCATCAAAGCTTTTTTTGCTGGCTGATCAAATTCTTAATCATTAACAAGCGAATAATAGCCCACGAGACGGCAAGTTAGCCCGTCCTGTCCCACAACAAGAGCTTTGGATAAGAAAGGAATCAACCTGAAAAAGAGGAGCTGCATTTCCTGGACAATTAGATTGTATGCTTCAAAAGGAAAGAGGGGACATGGCATGGCTACACCAAGGTTTTCAAATTTCGTTTTCGGTATATATCTCGGAGGTGGCCGAAATCCGAAATTTCAGCGAGATTTTGGAATTTTAGACAAAATTCAAACAAAATCTAAAAACCAAATTTCAAATCCGGTTTTTTTTCAACTAGGATTTCCGAGATTTCGACCAAAATCACCGAGATTTCGGCCAAAAATACCGAGATCTCGGCCTAAAGTCATTAAGGTTTCAAAAAAGAGTATTTGTGACGGTTTTTAAGAAAAACCATCACTGATAATATTATCAGTGACGGTTTTTGGCTAAAACCGTTATTGATAATATTTTGAATTTTTTTATCCGGTCGAGATTTAAGATCTCGAAGGGGTCCGAAATCCGAAATCTCGACAGAAATTTCCGAGATTTCGCTGAGATTTTAAACCTTGGGCTATACACACAAAAAATGAAAAAGGGAAAAAAGAGAGAGGGAGAGATGGGAAAAAGAAAAGGAAAAAACAGAGTAGCTTCCCATGATGTTATATCCTTGCTTGGAAGTCAGAGTATGCAGAAGTGATGCTGAGCCTTTGCTTGAAGCTAAATCTCCTCCTTGACCTCTAGATACTAGTACTATCCACTATGTTAGCCTAATTCAAGGCTTCAAGAAAACTTGTACACCCAAGGCACTTAGACAGTACTATAATATTTAATTCCTTGTCTCTTCTCATATGAGACACTAGATCTCCCAAATTAAAGCTGTACGTATGGATCGTTTTAAGACTTTGTAAGTGTAGTTGACCATGCAATAAATCATCCGTTGGCGAGGCATTTTTGTCAGTTGAGCTACTCCAGCTAGGGAGTGTATAGGCATCATCCGGATGTTTTTGTCCCAAAAAACATCTAAACTTTGAACCGTACGATCAAAACACATATCCGTAGGATCAACCCACCTCGAATTCAGGGGGACGTGCATTGATCTGAAAGCAAATCCAATGATCAGGAATTTGGATGATGGTTGCTAAAGAAAACATCCGGATAAAACTTATCAAAACCCCTCCAGTAACAGGCGTTCAGCCGTTTGCCCCACACAGCAGCCAGGGACTTGCATTCCATGATCAGATCCGAAAGACCACATGCTGTTGTAAGCTTCAACGAGTAACGTGTTCAATCGTCAACCTCTCGTTAGAGACATTAAAAGGGAAGAATAAACAAGCACGTATTAGGAATACTAACACAAATTTATCATGAACACTCGATGACATGGTTCCCCTTGAATTCTCCTGAAAACCGTGCTCTAGACTTCCATAACAATGGCATAAAAAAATTACCTGAAAAGTGAATCTTACGATGAAATTGCATTGCGAGGTTTCATTTCTTATCCAAACTCCAGACCTCTCAAGAACCCAGGATAGCACGAATCGATGTCAAAATCACTGTAACATGAAGCGCTTTACACGAAAGGCAGCAGTGTGATCGAGTCACTGAGAACTCGCATCAACAACTACACCTGGAAAAAACCAGATGATCCAAATGTGTCAGCATGTTAGCAAGGACACCCTTACTTCTGGAACGATTCTTCCGTCGAACGAAGATTTGATCTTTTCAGTAAAGCAAAAGCAACATACAGAAGAACTGAAGAAGCAAGCCATTGCAAGTAAACTTGTGCACGCTAAAAGCCAATCCTTTTTTTTTTTCTTCCAAGCCTACACAATGTTCAGTTCTTCACTTGCCTTCCTCAATCTCCCTTCCAACTCTTAATCGGATGCGTCGCAACTTCAGACACTGGAACCATGGCAGCATGTAGCTCAGGAAGCCATGGCCAAGCAGCTCGTCAGATTCCCAGACGGCTCCATGTTTGTCGCCCCTACCTTCGCAGTCAGCGAGGCCTAGCTTCGCATGACCTCGCCAATGGCGTGGGCCTCGTCGTTCCCTGAATGGAGCACGGCGATCTACGGGTTTTCCTAGGTCTGGGCAGACGACTGTGCTGGCAGCCGGGCATGGCTGTGCTCGCATTCGTACGTCACAACGAGCATCGCCGGGTCATCCACACACCGCTCGACATGCTTCCTCGCCGGGCAGCCCCTGACGCTGCTGCATTTGTAGTAACCCCTGCATTGGATTCAAGTGACCGGGCACAGTCAGTCTTCTGTGGAGTGGAGCCAGAGAGAGAGAGAGAGAGAGAGAGAGAGAGAGAGAGAGATGTGGAAAGAGAAACAATCAGCAGCATGTGCTTGCTTTCATGGCGTAGCTGCATTTTCCTATCATTAAGGGCAGCCATTAAAGCTCGAGATGTGGTGGGGGAATGGGAGCAATCAAGATCAGGATGTGGATAGGCAGGCATGGCAATCAAATGCGAGTTGCATTAGCAAATTACCTACTTTAGGTCCCCCCCATGATTGACCCCCCCTTTTTTTTCACAGATTAGTGCAAGACCGACATGATCCACTAAGGTGTTTATAATTAATTGTGCTAGCAACTAATGTGCCAACACGCCCTGGTTGCAGAAGCAATTGGGGATTAGGAAAAGAAAAGGTAAGAGTGGAGTGGAGGATCCACAAACAAGTACTCCACAGGTAAAGGAGCACTCACAATGAGTGCCAGATGCAGATATGCCATCTTTCATGATACAACATGGGGGAGTGACACATCATGGCTAAAAAGGATTTGATGTATGTTTTAGTGTTAGCTGACCACTGCCATTACCTAAACAGCAATCCACATCTTGTGCTAATTAAGCAAAATTGCTGAAATCCTTTTGTTCATACCTCGGATGAGGGGAGCCCTTGATCGGTTTCTGCCCGTACTTCCGCCACGAGTACTCGTCCGGGGGTATATCGGCTATCTTGTTGCTAATGGCTGGCACTTTAATCGACCTCTTAATCCGCAATTTCCTGCAGGAAATAACAGCATGAATCAGGCTAATGTCCATGACACCCAACCCAGCAACAGAAGGGCATGATGCCAGCAGCTACATCAAGAACACAGGTTACCTCTTCCTCGAGCAATGGCACCTGCCGGTCGCGGCGCACTTGCCGCTGCCATCCTCCCCCCTGCCGGTGCACCGCCGCTTGGGTGCGTGATGTGCATTCACCGGGTCGCTAGCCGCTGGACCGCAGATCAAATGGAACGGCGGCTTCCCGTCCAAGCTAGCCACACTGCCGTCCATACTCAGGGATGACATGAAAGACCTCGCCGACGACATCGTCCCGGCGCCGCCGGGGCTTTCAAACTTCACGCTGATCCCACTGTTGGTCCTCTTGAACATCTCAGCCTGCAGCTTCTGCTGCTGCTGCTGCTGCTGCTTGAATGGGTACCTATGTGCAGTAGCACCAAATTGGAACTGCACCGACAGTGGCTGGACCAGCTTCGGAGCACCAAACTGATGAGCGCTCTTGCTGCTTGAGCTGACCAAATCCAGTCCTCGCGAATCCGGCGTTACGCCGATGCGAGACCGCAATTGCGCAGAGCTAGTAGATGGAGATGGAGCGGCGCTACTGCACACCATCCCCAATGGGGAGTTGCTGCTGCTGTCCAAGAAGCTCTTCCGGTTCAAGAACCCCACGGGATTGCTTCTCCTGGATAGCCTGCCTCTAGCATGCCCTCCTGCACCGCCGCCGCCGCCATTGCTGAGAAGGGAGACCACCTTCCTGAACTTGGCACAGGCTTCACCTGTCTCTGAAGATATGCTCCTGAGCAGGGCTGGGTCCTGTTTCTGGGAGAGCAGGGCCAGCAACCTGTGGCAGCTCTCCACCGCCGCCCTGTTCGCCACCTCCACCTCCTCCATGGCAAACGCAGAAGAAAAACCAGTCCTCCTTGAAATCTCCCTTCGGTCTTCACAAGCAGCTCAGCTTCTTGCAACTCTCACAGGCAACAGCAGCATCTGAACATACCACACACACAAACACAGAGGAGAAAGAAACAAATCACTACACAGATCTCCATGAGCGCTCATCAAGGTTGCAGCTCAGTGAAAACATCAAAATTTGGGACTGGGGGAAAAAAAAAACCACCCGGGAACCGGATCGATCGCAGGAGATCGGATTTTGACGGCGCATGACGCCACCAAGAAGCGATCTTTGCATCGAGGACTCAAAAGGAGCCCACATGGCGACGGCGCCGCCCAAGATTCCGCGACAGGTGGCCGGCCCAGGAAGGCACCACCCAAACCGCAACGAATCCGCACCGGAGAAGGCCGCGAGAGCGAGCTCACCTGCACGGGAATCTCCACGGGAGGACGGGCGGTGTTGGCGCGCAGAGGCGTGCTTCATCCTACCCTGCCGCGCGCACGCAGTGGAGTAAGGGGGGGTCGGGGCACGGGAGGAAGGAGACGAGGAGCAGGAGAAGGGAGGAGCGGAATAGAAAAATCGAGCCTTCTCAGCGCGGGGCGCAGGTATATAAGGGCGAATTTGCCGGATTTTGAGGGGGCTCGTTCGAAAAGGTTGCGATTGCGCGCGTGGGACGGTTGGTAGCCGTGGAGGAATCAGGACCGTTAGTTGATGAGATGGACGGTCAGGGTTGGTGTTCTGCGAGGAGTGAGTCGTTTTCCGTTGGGGTCAACAATGTCAATGACAGGGGTCAGTGAGAGCATCTTCGCTGTAACAACAACAACAACAATAATAATAATAAGAAGAATAAGAATGAAATAGAAATGCCGATAAGCAACGGACACTCTGGAGACTAATAACTAATCAATTACTAAAAGTGTTTTTTTATATAGTTTTATCCATATATTCTTACGAGGTACCAAAATATACATTAAATTATTATTAAAAGTTTAAATGGTGTAGGTACCAAGAGATCTAAGAATTTAAGAGAAATTTGATGGTACCTTTCAAAAAATAATAAAAATTGTATTCAAAATATAAATTTATATCATCCAAAGATAGAAAAAGGAACCACGTAAATTTTTCTCAAAGTGTTTTATATAATGAGTTCTTCCAGCAACTTCATACTCCCTCTGACCCCTTTTGATAAGGCATAGTAAGTTTGATTTGTGTTAACATCGACGCCTAAAGAAAATGTGCCTTATAAAATAAATATCATTGCGGTGTTACAGTAGTAGCAATATACTCCAAGAAGTATTTAACCAATCATTGGAAATAAAAAGAAGCTATCACTTAGAGTAATTCTTAGTACCTGTTTAATTGGTAAATAAATTGCATTTAGTATGCAAACCAGTACACCTATCAAAATTTAAACCTTGATGTTTATCTTCACTCTCATACACATTCCAGTAGGCCTTAGTACGAATATGCTTTAGGTACATTTTGTGCGTATGTTTTAGAACGTTTCCTATACTTCCTTGCCTTGTGGTGCTATATTACTTCCTCATAGTCCAAGTTGTAGGATACGATACAAATAGGTAGATGTTGGACTCCAAGGTAGAGGTGGGAGTTGGGTTGTACCGTGTCGGTATGATACAGACTAAACAGACTTCGAGCTGTGGTATGCTATGTCTGCATGGCACGATCACCTAGGGGTGTCATGCCGTGCTGGACTGACTCACCTTGGGCAAGGAGGGAGAAGGGGTGGAGGAGGACGAGGGGAGACGACAGATGTACGAAGAGATGAAGATTGCGACGGATGGGTCATAAGAGGAGGCGAATGGGAGATGTAGTATTTGATAATAGGCTGGGCCACTGGGATAAGGTAGCTGATGATGAATTATGTTGTAGATAGATGTTTTTTTTACGAAAGAATCGTTTTTGTATCGATCTAGCCTAAGTACAGTCGAGTCACACGTGTCGTGCTGTCGCCTATTCTGCCAAATTTCCAGACCCAACATATTTCATCATTCAAGCCATGTGACTCCATCAAAAAAACATCGCCGTATCGTGGGCCAGCCCAAAGAAAAAAAATACTACCGATTCTCCGGTCTACCCTACGGTACATCCAGCACATTTTGCAGTTTGCACCCCACACATTTCAGATCAGCTCGCAAGCTCACCTCTTCAGCTCTTCTTCTTCCCCAAATCCCCACCCATCGAGCCTAGGGTTCCTCTGCTTCCTCTCTCTCTCTCTCTCTCTCTCTCTCTCTCTCTCTCCGCTCGCCACCAAGGTGTACCGAGGTGGAGGTCTACTCCCTTGCTCGGCGGCAAGCTGCACCGCCGCGAAGATGTATTTCCTTCCTCTCTTTGGTCGCCACCAAGCCGTACCGAGGCTTTGGAGTCTTCCTTACTCGGCTCGAGCAGCAGGCGCACGCAGCTTGGTGGAAGCTTGTCATGGCCTGATCTGCAAATTGGTACGGCGGTCGTTGCTGTTATGAAGGGGCTGAACTCAACATCTACTGCAAGGTAACCCCTTTTCTTAGTAATGGTTCTTCGCATATTTTTCCTCCCCAATTTGTGTTCTAATGTGCAGACCAAGTCCTGTTCCGCTATATGTAATTTGCGGACGAAGTTTTGTTCCGGTGTTATGTTCCAATTTTTTACGTGTGTTTTCTTGTTTCAATTTGCTGTGATTGATGCCCCACTATGAATTTTTTTTGGCCCGATCTTCGCTGTACTCGATTTGGCAGTGCTAATGTTCTGAATATTTGGATTGGCAGTGCCAATAAAATGAGGGCACTTTGATGGAATGAAGCAATTAGCCTAAGAAGACATTGGAAAATATGAATTGCTGGCTGCATCTGAAGAACTACACGAATTTGAGGTGATGATACTCCCTTCGGTTTGGTAATATCTGTCGTTTTGGACATAGTGATGGTTAAACTTTCAAAACTTTGACTATCGATATATTTTTAACTATTTAAATTGGATACATGAAAATTATATGTGTAGACTTGTCTCGAGAAGTACTTTCATAATATTATAATTTTATTGGGTTTTATGAATATATTATAATAGAAATTAACGGTCAAAGTTGTGTTTTGAAGACCGTGTCAATGTCCAAAACGACAGATATTAACAAACCGGAGGGAGTACATGATACGGGGTTGCTCGATATTCACAACTTAGGATTTGAATACTCAATGCTCTATTAATGAAGGCTAACTGATCTTCTATTATGAATGCAATGGTTTTATAACTCTTTGATTCACTAAGATCACACGTGAGCTAAATTTTTACGGACACTAAGTGAAGTATACTAATCTCCCAATTCTCTGTAGAAAGGCAGAACAATTTTTAGAAGAAGTCACCTAATTTCTCCTCTCTATGCATATGCAATAAGGAAGAACAAGTGAAGAACACTAATAAATGCAAATGCTATATTATTAATCTGGTATCTCTAGATATGAATATATAAAGGAGAGAGAGAGCTGTATCAAGGAGGCCGAACAGAAATCAGTTAGAAACGGATTGGTTTCAAACTTCTCTCAAAAACCAGATTTGGTTTTGTTGAGAAACTAAAAACCGAACATTTTTAATTTTTTTCCTTCCCTTGCTGTAACCAACGAGCCGTGGAGCCGTGGTCAGTTTCCTCGGCAGGCGAGCAGCCAGCTGGGTCTTGACCAGCAAACTTGGGTTTGCTGCATATAGGTGGGGCCATGACCTGACATGTGGGACCGTGTGTCTTGTGGATCTTTCATGTGTGTATCTCCGGTGTTTGAGCTGGGTATAACAAATAATACATTCATTTTGATCGGTTTGAGGAGATCTTTACAACGGTAGTTCTTCCTCGTGAGCCTTTCAAACTTATCTTTACTTTAAGCTTGTATAGATCAAATATGGATTTGTATATAAGTAAATAAAATAGTAGTAGTTTTGTACCTCTGAGTATAACATAGAAAGAATCAATGATATCAATGTTCACGTGACAATATTTAATGTGGCTCAATAATTTTTTCCAGTTAAATAACATATTTAACTGAAAAGTGTTAAACATGTATGTGTCTGTATCAATACATGTATAAAATATTTGTCAGTTGCTTCAATCTCTACACATACATCTTTGCATATTATTTCACCGTTTCTTTTTTGTTTTGGAACAACATGTATTCTGCACTTGTTTGCGTGAAAGCAGTGGAAAATGGAACCAATCTCAAGCCACGTCCAGAGCATTTGTTCAACTACTGCAAATGCAGTTGAAGAAGATGCAGAAAGGCCAAGGAAACTAGCATATCCTTTTGGGATAAGTAGCAACAAGGTGTGGATTTTTTGCTCAACTGATTTTTTTTTGGCTTAGTACATGTACTGAATACACGCATGTGGAAGAGGTTCATAAACCGAAGAGGACTTATTTTTCTGATAACTAGCACTAATCATGTCATCCTTTCCTTTGGCAGGTTACTAAGTAGCGAGAAACCTAACAGATGATTTGATGGCTGAAGTCAAGTACATGTACGCTGTTTAAGGGCTGTCGATGTTATGCATGACTAAAATTGTATTTTGTAGCTCTGACATCATCATCTGCAATTCCCCTTTCCTTTTTGTAATTGCTTAACATCTTTCATATACTATCAGCTTGGACATTGTACAGTTTCATGGATGATGTTCTAGATATATGTTATAGGATAATATATTGAACTTGATGAACCAATTCATGTGTTTTGTGATGTATGAATTGGTCCTGCTAGCTGCTCAAATTGTGTGGTTGATGCTTGTTGAATGCTAAAATGTGAATCACTACTGAAGTTGATTGCACATATTTTGCTGAATTTGCCATGCACTCAAAAGGGTGGTGTGATGTACTCTATTTTTTTAGAGCTCTTTTCCGTCACACTAAAGTCAATGGGTGGTGTACTAAATGGGTGGTGTGGTGTACTGTTCATTCTTTTCGATTCAATAGATCAAATTAGTTGTACTTATTTATGCTTCCTACAGTAGTGTAGTAGTAGAAACATTTTTAACAAATCAATGACTAGATTTGATTTCTACTATACATTATTTCACTTTTTTAAAAAGGAAAAAGGTGATGCACTCTTTTAGTCATTATATCTACAAAGGTTGTGATTTTGTTCCTGTAATTTTGCAAGATTTCTATGGTACCTGCTGCTATTTAAATGTTCTTGTGTGCAAGCATCATGCAACACATGATGCTGTTACCAGTCTATGATTGCTAATGCCCCATTCAGGCACAATCAGCTGTTACCAGTTTTGTATGTGCCACATACAAAGTAATGCTGTCTACTCTTATCTTATTAGCTATTAGACCTCAGCAGTGAATAGTGATCCATACATGTCTTGTGTTCATCTAGCAGCAGGAAGCCAAAATATGATATATATATATATACACACGTATGTATGTATGACCATGTCAAGGCACCAACAGCAATGGATTAACCAACAATTCAAGAGCTAGCACAAGCAAGAAAAATGAATGTAAAAATTGGACACATTCAGCTCTGCAAATAACGTTCTGCATTCCAATTCGTCACATGTTTGAGAAGGAACAACTGATATAACTCAATCTTTTTTTTTCCAGATTTGATTTCTCAAATTCTACATCCAGATAATTACAACCAAGTAGTGGTTCACACCAACATCACATGCAGCAGCAGGCAACGACAAGAGTACACACAATCAAACATCATCATGATGTACTTTAGAGCAATGTTACTAAGTCGTCTGCAAATAACGTTCTGGAGCTTCTTCCACAATCAAAAGCTGCTATCTACATAGAATCAGAATCCGTCTGAAATCTGATTCTCGCTGATTCTTGCCGGCCCGGTCCAGAACCTAGAAGTCGCAGTCGGCCCTACCCGATTCTCCCACAATCAGAAATAGCTTCTCTCATAATCCAGAATCCACAACTTGAGACATTGGGATGACAAGGTCATATTACAATATGGAAATGCTACATTTAATATGATTTTATATCTTTTATTTTAACATAATGGAGTATCTGCTCAAACCATTTCATTGCTTCATCTGACTTAATGTAAAAGATTTATACAACAGCTTCTTACGATCACAGCAACATTTAGTTTCACCCTTTCTTGGCCCCAAAAGGATTGTAGCCTGGTATATATGGATTGGCCTCAAGTTTAAATATGCTAGTCAAACTCAACCACAAGTAGCAGCGACATGGTAGTCTGATAATATCGACGTACGGCTTGACCATTCAAAAGAACATAAAACTTTTACTTACAGTTATAGGCCCAGTTCGTTTCAGCTTCTAGATTATGAATTCTAGATTATGGGAGAAGCTGCTTCTGATTATGAGAGAATCGGGTCGAGCTGGCTACAACTTTTAGGTTCCGGACCGAGCCGGTGAGAATCAGCAAGAATCAGTGAGAATCAGGTTTCAGCTAGCTTCTGATTCTATATAGAAATCAGCTTCTGATTATTAGAGAAACTGTCCAGAATCCTCTCGTTCGGCAAATAATCTGCTTTTTTTTTAAAAGCAAAAGCTATCTGAAACGAACGGGGCATAGTAGTTCGTTCACCACCCTTGCCAATATTCATATGAGGTGGTAGTTTCCGGTTTGTTGTTCATTGCACATTGTAAGGCATGAAATGAGCATGACAGAACTAAAATCATAAAACGCTATGCTAGGTACAACGAGTAGATTAGAGAAATATGAAACCAAAATGCCACGTAATAGCCAACCAAAGGACAGGATGATAGTACATGTGGAGTGCAGACTACAGAAGAACATAATACATGAGTGAGCCCATGATTCCCGAAGATATAAGACCCTCATTAAACCTCCTTGGCAAGCAAAGTAGTAAATTCGAATCACACACCTCCCATAGGTTCAAGCATTAATGCCAGGCAGAAAGCCAGCGTTAGGCTGAACCTAAGAATGGCCTGAAAAACCAGGCCTCTACGAGCCCTGAACAGTGCAGCATGCATTTAATTTTGGCCTTTATATTGGATCGATTCCCAGCCAAGGCCTAAACTCTTCTTCGCACATAGCACACGCGAGAACTGCCTCTACATATAGGGATAAACCCCTCTGGCCTCTTTGATAGAGGCGCACATAGCACACCCTCTTGAGATGGCTACAGACCTGAATAGACCTCTAAATATCCAAAGAAGCCGTTTTCCAGACCATCCTTGGAGAGAGCCTTTAAGACACTAGCACACTTGGTACCTGATACAGTTTACACTGTGAAGTGCAAATAATAATCTGAATCTGCTATCTGAATGCGCTAGCAACAATTATGTCCCTGTATGAATCTCCCCAGTAACCTGAGGATGCACGCACTTCCCCTTCTCAAGGACACATGATTCTTCCACCACATAATTTGTTTCTAGGAGAAAAGGACTTGGCTGGTTGGTACTACTAATCACGACATCTCTACCGTGTGCAAACTCGGAAATCAAGTGCTATAGCCTCGCTGACATTCAGAACAAAAAAGAAAGAAAGAAAGAAGAGAAAAGAAGGCACAAGTAACGCACTGATTGATCTAGAGCCTTTTCGCCATCCATAGAAGGAAGCATGCTTGCCACTGCACACGCAGCCGTACCAGAATCCGCAGAGGCCGACGGACAGAGGCGCCAATGGCGCCCGCGGCTGCATCAACGGCGGAGGCTGAAAACCCAAGCGAGCCAGTTGTTAGCCTAGGTGACGGCGGCGGGCGGCGTGGAGAACACGAGTGGACCGGACTGCTAGGGTGTCAGGTGGAGATCATGTGGAGCACTTAAAAGTCACCTTGCAGCTGTTGAAAGACAACCAATTGGTGGCCAAGAAGAGCAAGTGTGTTTCTGCAGTGTCAACCGTTGAGTATTTGGGTCATATTATCAGTCCAAATGGTGTTGCTACAGATCCAAAGAAAGTCGAAGACATTCTCAAGTGGCCGAAGCCTGATCATATTTCTAAACTGAGGGGGTTTCTTGGTTTGACCGGGTATTATAGAAGATTTGTTAAAGGGTATGGCCAAACTTGCAGACCATTATTTGACTTGCTGAAAAAAGACAATTTCAAATGGGAACAAGAACATACTGAGGCTTTTGAGCAACTTAAGCACATCATGACTTCATGTCCAGTATTAGCTCTTCCAAACTCCAACAAACCATTTTACTTGGAAACTGACGCAAGTGGCACGGGCATTGGGGCTGTCCTTATGCAATCAGGACGACCTATAGCATATTTTAGCAAATCTTTGGGAATGAGATCAGCTGCGAAATCCATTTATGATAAAGAGGCTATGGCAATTTTGGAGTCATTAAAAAAATGGAGGCATTATTTACTTGGTAACACGGTAATCATCAAGACAGACCAACAGAGTTTGAAATTTATCACTTCTCAAAGGTTGGTGGAGGGGATACAACATAAGTTGATGTTGAAGCTACTTGAATTTGACTTTAAGATTGAATATAAAAGAGGTAAAGAGAATAGGGTAGCAGACGCCTTATCCAGAGTGGATCATCAAACTGCTGAGTCTGAGGTTTGTGCTGCAAGCCTGCAATTGCATATGTAATTCCAGAATGAATAGAAGACATCAAAGCTAGTTATGAGAATGACGCTCAAGTGAAAAAAAAATCCTGGAACAATTGCAATCCAATACTGATGCCCAAAACAAATTCCAAATGGATGATGGTGTTATTAAGTACAAGGGCAGGATTTAAGTGGGAGAGAACAATGAGTTGCAGACCAAGCTGCAAAACAGTTTCCACAATTCAGCTTTTGGGGGACACTCTGGAGTGAGAGCTACTTACCATCGACTTAAGAAAGTGTTTCATTGGCCAAAATTGAAGAGGAATGTAGAATTCTTTGTTAAAGAGTTTCCTACTTGTCAGCTTACCAAATCGGAGCATATTCATATTTCGGGAATATTGAATCCACTAGAAGTTTCAGAGATGGCGTGGACTCACATTTCTATGGATTTTATTGAGGGTTTGCCGAACTCTAAAGGGAAGGAAGCCATTTTGGTGGTGGTGGATAGGCTGACAAAATATGCACATTTCCTAGCCTTGTCTCATCCATACACAGTACAGCAGGTAGTTCAGGTATTTATGGACAACATTTTCAAACTTCATGGCATGCCATTGGTCATAGTAACTGACAGAGATCGAATCTTCACCAGCCGGCTGTTTCAAGAAGTATTTAAAACACTCAAAGTATCATTGAGGTTCAGCACAGCGTATCACCCGCAAACGGACGGTCAAACCGAACGAGTGAACCAATGCCTTGAGGCTTATTTGCGTAGTATGGTTTTCCAAGAAACAAGGAAGTGGATTCAATGGTTGACTATGGCGGAATGGTGGTACAACACTTCTTACCATACGTCATTGAAAATGACTCCTTTCCAGGCACTTTATGGATATCACCCACCACAAATAGCTGAGCTATCAATCCCTTGTAATGTGTCGGAGGAAGCAAAGGGTACATAGAGGAGAAAGAGGAAATGATGAAGAGGCTCAAGTACAATCTGCAGCATGCTCAGAACCGGATTAAGCATTTTGCCGACAAGTTGAGAACTGAAAGAAGTTTTAAGGAGGGAGACATGGTTTACTTGAAAATGCAGCCTTACAGACAGAATGCCTTTGGATTGAGAGGTTCTCTGAAGCTTCGATCCAAGTTCTATGGACCATTTAGAGTGTTGAACCGGATTGGAGCAGTGGCATATAGATTGCAGTTACCACCAGAATCTGGCATCCATCCGGTCTTTCACGTCAGCCAGCTGAAGAAACATATTGGAGATAGAGCAATTCCTTTACCGGGGTTACCCATGGTGGATCCAGACGGCCACATCAAAATCGAGCCAATCGCTGTGTTGGATCGAAGAATCGTTCCCAGAAAAGGTGTTGCGGTTGCTCAATGGCTGATCCAGTGGCTGAATTTACCAAGGAGTGATGCCACATGGGAGGATGTTTCATTTATCCAAAACACTTTTCCTGAGTTTGCAGCTTGAGCACAAGCTGTTGCTTCAACCATGGGGAATTGTCAGGGCGGCTGGAGGTGAACGAAGAACAGGCCAACTCTGCAGCCAAAGGAACGCTTTGTCGACTTCAGTTAAGGGACATCAACGGCAGGGATGGCAACGGGTCCGGGTCCCTCCGGGTCCAACCTCCGTGGACCCGGACCCGAGACCCGAACTGTGGACCTGGACCCAGACCCGAATTTAGTCACGGGTCCAATCTCGGACCCGGACCCGGACCCGACGGGTACCCGGACCTGAACCGTTAGTTGAGTATGCATGCATGAGGTATTCAAATAACATGAAAAAAATTAGCTAGAATGGGTCTTGAACACAAGACCTCTTGATTCAATCACATGGTTCCTTCCATTGAGCTATGGTGTGGCTTGTGACATGGGTACATGCTAATCTATTTTGAACTCACCTCACCTTCTACCTTAGAATCGGGTCCAGGTCTGGGTACCCACGGGTCCAACATGAGACCTGGACCCGAACTCGTATACCCGTGGGTCCAAATTTGGACCCAGACCCGGACCCGTCGGGTCGGGTACCCGGACCCACGAGTATTTTTGCCATCCCTAATCAACGGTGGGAATTTGGCGTGGAAGGAGATAAAACATCCAATGGCAAGATGACGAGTTACAGTATTGTCGTTTAGCTGATGGAACAAAAAAGAACTACGAATGGTTTACTTTTATTTCTGTTTTTGATCTTTAACTGTTTTACATGTCTGTTAAAACTCACCTGTGTAATGACTAGCTATACAAGCCTTTGGAAAGAAGAAAGAGAGATGATTCTGTGTATCTTAAGTTTGTTAGCCTGTTACTTTATTTCTGTTAGCTTCCGTATTCTACACGTAGTTCTGTTCTGATTGATCGCAAAACATCATCGATTTGGTTTTGATCTCGCATTCCTTCTTGGGTCTTGACATAGGGGGAGGGCGATGCACGGCGAGAACACAGCCAGGATCGGTCCGCTGGTGGAGGATGCGCCGGGATCAAGATGAGCCGTCGAGGACGCTGTTCAAAGAGGAGAGTAGGTCTAATATTGTAGCTCATTTTGGTTCGGATTTGTGAAAATGGTCCTCTTTGTGAGCCAAAACACGCAGACGATATGTATCCCTTATCACGCAAGGAGAACTCAAAAGGTGGGTGGCACCACGTCATATTGGACGAGCGGAGCATTTAAGCTTTCAAATTCGTTTTGAGTTTTGGTAATTAATAACAATCGTGTTTTAAGGGACTAACAATTCTCTTGAGAGCATAAAAGTATGTTGGTCCTACATATTACACATAAGGAGATGGAATCATCAAATTCAAAGGAAATCAAAGCATCAAGCTCAAGGCAAAGGTATATAATTTAAGGACCCCATTTCATAGCTTTTGCCAATTTTGGTGTTCGAAAAAAAGATCGGGTTAGTAGAATAAGTGCCATACTATTAAGAGAGACCTTTGGTTAGTAGCTTGATAATAATAAAGAATCATGGCTCAAATTCATGCTCATATCTTAGTCACGTGCATTCCTCGAAAAATCTTGCGAAAATGCTCTGAAAATGTTTTGTCTGGCACTACCGCCCTTCTAGGTGCGGTACTACCACAGGTGCGGCAGTACCGACCCCAAAGGCCGGTAGTTTTATTCTAGAGCAGGTGTTTTTGGTATTTATCAAGCTGGCACTACCAACCATCTAAGTGTAGTATTACCATATGTGCGGTAGTACCGCCCTAGAGCTTGGTAGTTATTTTTCAGAACGCATCAATTTTTGGGGGTTTCTCTTGGTCAGCACTATCACCCATCTGGGAGTGGTACTATCGTAGGTGCGGTAGTACTGACCCAAATGCAAGCTCAAAATGCATGTTTTTGGTCCCTGGGGCTGGCACTACCAGTCCTATATGGGTGGTAGTGCCGGGTACTGTAGCAACGGCTATTAATTGCCGCATTAAATGCTACAGTCGACTGTTGAACCTGAGGCCAGCACTACTGGCCCTACATAGGCGGTAGTGCCAGGTTTGCTAAAAATTTCAAAATTTTGGTGCCAATTGCTAGATTTATGATTGGGGCTATAAATACACCCCCACCAGCAGCAAGAGTATCTTCTTGGTCATTCATTGCATATTTATGAGCCCTTGACTCTCTCTCTCTCTCTCTCTCCACCATTTGAGCATTCAATCCTTATTTGTTTGGCTGTTGAGAGAATTCAAGTGTGAGCAATTAATTTAAGCCATTAGACACTTGATCAACCTCAAGCAAGTACCGAATTTCTATTCTCTTGGAGGTTACCGCCTCCTAGACGGCTTGGAGGTGTGTAACCGGATCTCTTCAAAGGAGATTGTGAAGGACCCGGTTTTCTTGTGAATATTGGAGCTCACCTACCCGGAGCGAGGAAGATCTAACACTAGTGATTGAGTAAGGCTCAATTGCGTAAGGAGCCGGCTTATTTTGTTCAAGCTACCCCAATGTGGATTATAGGAGACCGCAAGTCTCCGAGACCATGAGATAAAATTCATGTTAATCTCTTTGTAGTTTGATCTCTTGTATTTTATTTGAGCAATTTGCATTCCTAGTGTACTTATTACTTGACCTTGTTCCTAGGATTGTTAATTTGCATAGGCTTAGTTGTTGGCACTCTTAATGAAACCTAGACGATTTAGGTCTTAATTATTAAAATTCTCAATTCTATACTACTTGTTTTAATTATTGTAATTAGAACCGAGAATTTTAAAAACATCCTATTCACCTCCCTCTAGTCGGTTATCAGAGCTTGGACTCTCTTTTGGGGTTTTACCACCTAGAGAGTTAAGGATGGCTAGCGACGGAGTTTCAAAGGCAATGCACCATTTTTTATGGCATAAACTATGCATATTGAAAAATACATATGACCGCTTATCTCAATGCCATGAGCCAGAGCATATGAAGGATTATAAGTGAGGGTCTTGCTGTGTCACTTGATCCCACATCATCAATTGATCAAGATGAGTGAAACTCCCATCTCATTGTTCAAGCGATGAACGCTCTATTTGAAGCCTTGAACGCGGATGAATTCAATTGAGTGAGCAATCTTGAGATGGCTCATGAGATTTGGAAAACCCTTTCCAAAATTTATGAGGGTACATCCACGGTCAAGGAGGCCAAATTACATATGCTACGGATCAAATATAAGAGACTTATTATATTGTCCTATGAGAACATTAACAAGATGTACTCAAGGTTGAACAACATAGTAAATGGGCTCAAAGGCCTTGGGGGTTCACTAACTAATTCTGATGTTGTTTACAAGTTGTTTAGGGCTATACCAGATGAGACGATGGTGACGCTATTCCTCAACTCTCCCGAGTTGGAGAACATGATGCTAACCACTCTCTTGGGCAACCTCATCACGAATGAATTGTACAAAAAGGACAAGGAGGAGCTTTTGGAGCAATGTTCTTCCAAGAAGAGGAACCTCGCTTTCAAGGCCAAATCGGAGTCAAGCAACGAAGCACTTGATGACTCCAGAGAGGAGATGGTGCTCCTTGTGAGGAGGATGAGGAGATTTATAAAGAGATGCTCAAGCTCAAGCTCCCCTCATAAATTCAAGATGGGCCAACACTCAAGCAACAATCACTACCCAACATTCGTTACTATGAGTGCGATGAGAAGGTGCACATTGCCTCTTATTGCCCAGAGAAGAAGGATGACAAGACCAGGTCATTCAAGAATAAGCCATTCCACGGCAAGAAGAAACTTTTCAAGAAGCTTTACAAAGATGGCAAGGGTGAGGCTCCACTGGTCCGAGGCCCAGCTCCGCCCCTGCTACGTACTAATCCTATATGAGTGGTACGTAACACCGAGTACTATAGCAACAGCTATTAACTGTCATGCTAAATGCTGTGAACCTGAGGCGTGTGATGCTGTGGATTTTTCCCGGTCTTCTGTATTTGAAGGCCTGTTCCAAGAGAATGCACCAGCGTGTCTTCACGTGGTCTGCACGTGTGTTCACGTGGTGCGCATGTCCGACCTGCTGCAGCGGCGTATATCGATCAACCCCTGAAGTTACGACAGCTCTGCGGCGGCGCCGCCTCTGGTTTGTTCGGACGGGGCCATACGAATCCGTGCCCGTCGCCGCCGATCGGTATTCGAGCCAGGCAGGGCTGGCTCTCCAGTATCTTCCCAACACCTGGTCACACACCTCCCCTCTCCTCCAAGTGGATACTGACACCTTGATTCAGGCCTTCAGCTGGCTATATAGTACTATCATATTCGTGTAATAACTGAGGACTTTGAAACTAAAGGCCCGGCAGTGTGTTTAGGAGATAGAATTGTCTGGTTCTTATCTGCTTGCATTATGGACAGAAATTCGAATCATTTTGTCGAACTGTATCAGGAGAAAACCTCCTGTATGTTTCTAGCTAGGGGAAAGAAGATTAACAAGAGAGAGCCCGGGCAACGATCGAAACCTGTAAGCCATTGGGGTGAAGCCAGATCTCTTAACTATCTATCTGGGTCATAACCCGAGGTCTAGGATAAAAAAACCCTATAAAAAGTTTATTAATTTGAAACATCATCAAAAACACGGATCGATCAAGAACAGTGGGTTGGTCTTGTCCGATCGAGGCTTGAACCATGGTTGGTTCTACTTCTACCCCTGCGAAGCCATATCATATGCGATCGAGCATATGCTAGCTGCCCTGTGACATGTACATTTGTGTGGCCTCGATCGTCGTCTTCTTCCTGGCTAGCTCATCGATGTCTGGACCCTGGGAAGAGTTGCCAGCTACAACCACCATGATCTTTCTGCTTGCATTGCTTGGTGCACATTGCAGGCCAATCAGCTCACGTAATCTAGCTCCCTCCCTCCCTCCCTCCCTCTCTCTCTCTCTCTCTCTCTCTCTCTCTCTACACCGGTTCCCTTCTCCACTATATATAGGCCGGTGTAAACAATGGAGTATGACATACAACGTCCGTACTCCGTACTTGTTACATTAGGTTAATTCGAAGCAACTTTCTCTAGCTTGGTTCAGTACATAGCACGTACTGAATACTTATGGAGATGACGAGCTGCAAGGATTCAGGTCCAGGGTACTACTACTACTACTCCGACGACCTCGCCGATGCCACCGGCGCCGCCGCTGACAACTTCCTCAACATGTTCGGCGACCACGACTCCACGTACGTCAGCTAGCTCGCTCAGCTCTCCTGAAATCATGCGTGCATGCGCATATTACGTATATATCCCATCAAATGGCTAGCTAGAGACGTTTTTTTTTTTTTTTTTTACACGGCTGGCTAACGATTTCAAAGAAGAATTTGTGCCACTTAAGATTTTTTATTACACATTTTTGTACTTATCGTAAAATTTCTTCTTTCTTAAACTATTACGTTTTGCTTGACAGCTTTTTAGCTGAGAATCTAAACTTTGTATTAATTGTTTGGCTACGTGTATCTCAGTATGCAGAGGCTAGAAATTTAATATATTCTTCCATTATCTAAAAAATGGCTAGCTAGCTAGGTTTGTGTCGTGTGTTTGTGTGAGCTAGCGTGTGCGTGGAATATATGTGTGTGTGTGGATCGGATAGATCATATATAGCCGATCTAGCGTTGGATTGAACAAGTTCAATTTTGGTCCTTAATTTCTTGTGAGCATACATACATTAGTACAAATATATGTCACATATAAAAGAGTATATACCTAAGATATGCTATAAAAAATGAACTTTGATGATATTTTTTTTTAATGAAACTAACTTTAGAGTATTCTATAATTATTGTTAGAGTATCTTTAAAGGGATAAAGAGGTATAACTTGATTATTTAAAGAAGTAGGAGTACGTACTCCCATGAATATGGAATTATATATATACAAAAGGGGTACCATGCATTGAATTCCTATTTAGAAACATTTTTGTGATTACCATTTTTAGCTATTAACAAAGTATTGTAACGTCAAAGCTCAATCTTAGTGACCGCCCTAAGTCAAACTACACCTTATATTTTTCCAAAGAGTAATTAATAAAGCTCTTTTTTTCTAATAGCACCGTAACTTTGTTCTCGAGTAATTAATAAAGCTCTCTTTGAAAAATATAGTTGGTATAATTAATATATGCATGTACACGGAAATGTACTGCCTAGCTCTGTTTTTTTTACTTGTTGTTTTATTTGACAATTACTTCTTTCTAATTATATGTTAGAAAAAATTGTAAAGAATATAATGATATAAAGAATCTACTAATTAATATCATTTCTAAATAACAAAATAAAATACCTTTGCGCATATTGACTGTGAAATTTTAAAAGGTACTCCCTCCAGTTTGGAAATACCTGTCGTTTTGGACATAGTGATGGTCAAACTTCCAAAACTTTGACTAACGATATATTTTAAATATTTAAATTGGATACATAAAAATTATATGTGTAGACTTGTTTCGAGAAGTACTTCCATAATATTGTAATTTTATTGGATTTTATAAATATATTATAATAAAAAATAGCGGTCAAAGTTGTGTTTTGAATACCGTGCCGATGTCTAAAACGACAAGTATTACCAAACTGGAGGGAGTAGCATGCATATCCCTTCAACTCGCCCGTATGCATGGCTTCTTAATTAATTCTTCATGTCCTAATCATAGTGGTGATCTCTTCGAGTTGGTGCGGCGAGGAGCTGGAGGCACCGCCATGGAGGCTCAGCCTGCGGCTTCAAGCTGCCTCCCCTTGTCGCCACCAGTCACACCGCCGCAGCCGCATATGCCGCCTGATGTGCAGCCTTCCGAGGACGAGATGACGGCGTGGCTCTACCCAATTGTCCGAGGTGAGGAGTTCGTCGCCGATCAGCCCAGCGGCAACGGTGACGTTGCCGGCATTATGTCAGTGGATGGTCAGCAAGCGCCGGTGAAGGAGTCGTCGAACGAGCGGTCGGCGGAGAAGAGGGAGAAGCTCCGAACAACGGAAGGGATGTGTGGCAAGGTGTGTATATATATATATATATATATATATATATATATATATATATATATATATATATATATATACTAGTTGATATTATGCGTGTTGCTATGGACGGATGTGTTGGTAATTCTAACAGAGAAAAAAATCTTTTAAAAAAATAAAGATAAAAAAGAAAAGTTATTCCTTTTAAAAAAATGTAGAAATCTTTTTTTTAAAAAAAAAAATTGCTCTCGTTGAGACTCAACCTCAAGAACTCTTGCTTAAAAGTGATTTTTTTTAGAAATCGCAAAGTTTGATGATGATGCAAATTTTTTATGGTAGCTTAGGCATGCTCTTAGTATCCTTCTCACAAATTTTCAAAAATTTATAAATTTAGTAGCTCAATTAAATAAGTGAAATTGCTTGAAATGCATCAGTAGTATTCTCAGAATTTTTAAAAATCACAAAAAATTGATCATGATTTAAAAATTTTACAGTAACGTAGGCATGCACTTAGGACCCTTCTAAATTTTTTTCAAGAATTTCTAAATTAATTAGCTCAGTTAAATCTGTGAAGTTGTTTTAACTACATTAGTAGCATGGTTAGAATTTTTAAAAAATTTACATGTTTGGTCATAATTTGAATGTTTTATAGCAGGTTAGGCATACTCTAAGGATATTTCTTAAAAAGTTTCAAAAATTTATAACATGATTTAATATCTCAACCAAATCAGCGAAGTTGATGCATTGCTTTAAATTCATTAGTAGCATTGTCAAAAATTTTAAAAATCGCACAAGTTTGATATGATCCAAATTTTTTATGGTAGGTTAGGCATGCTTTGAGGACCCCCATTAAAAAGTTTTAAAAATTTACAACATGATTTAATAGCCTAATTAAATAAGCAAAGTTGATGAAAAAAAAATCAGTTTTGAGGGGATTTGAACCCGAGTCCTCACGCTAGACATCGGAAGCCTCTGTCATCTGAGTTAAGCACCATGTATAACCTGGGATGGGCAATAAATGTATGAACCTATACAGCTTAGCACTGTAGAAACTGCAGGGACAAACATCGCATGGCAGGGAGACGTGTGGGGTGCCTTACTTCTCAAACTCCACACACCCGTTATGCACAAGTTCGTTCGATCAGGCTTCAGTGTTCAGAACATCCCACGTCGTGTGATTTCAGTCATTGTATCCTTTTTGTCTGAAACAAATTGACCTGATCACTGCATTGTCTTGATCGCTCTCCTTCTGTCTGAACAGGACGCAACAGGATACTCCAGCGCGAGGAGGAAGACAGCGGCAGGAGCAAGGAGGCCGTCTCACTATTCAGAAACACACAGCCTAACAGGGAAGGTAGTAACACCTGGTGGATGCATTCCTCGAGCCTTCTATATGAGCTCTTTTACGGTACACTAAATTGAATATGAACCGTTCATTCTTTTCGATCCAATGGATCAGATTAACTAGAGTTTACTAATACTACACGTGATAGTAGAGTAGTAGAAACACCCTTAACAAATCAACGATTAGATGCGATTGCTACTACACATTTTATACTACAAGTATAACCCACCGTAAAATTTCTCTTCCATATACCCATCAAATGCATTTTTCTGTGTAACTTAGTTTTTCACGTAGCATGGAGTCTTAATTTTTGCGTATATGTATATGCAGAGACGAAGGTCCAATATAAACGAGAGGTTCAGGACCCTGCAGAAGCTCGTCCCGGAATGCGACAATGTCAGATCGACGAGTAGTTTATAATTAATATGCATTATTCCTGTTGAGAGAAAAAAATTTTGGAACAAGTAAATAAGAGATATCTGAACCTGATACGATCGACATCCATGATCTCTGACTAACAGTAACACATTTTTCAGTCTAACCAGTCCTTGACGCTGGACAAGACCATCCAGTACATGAAGTCACTGCAGCAACAGATACAGGTCTCCATTCTCTTCGAATAATCTTCCATTTGGCGCAAGAACCAGTACGCTAGCTAGCTCCATACTAGAGCTAGAGTTTCAGAGACTTCAGAAATTCAGATGAACCTGACTTCAGAAATGCAGGCGATGTCCGTTGGATTCAGCATGAAGCCGCCGGCGGCCGCCGCTGCAATACCAATAGGTGCCGCCGCCGGTCTCCGCGGCTCCACGACTGCCGATGCCACCGGCCTCCGGTGCTGCTTCTGCGGGATGGTGGCCGTAGGAGGACACGCCCTTTCGGGGGTGGTTCTTGGGCTGCCTCCGATGGTTCCATGTCCTCACCACCACCCTGCAGTGATGATGCCTCCGTCGATGCTGATCTATCCACCGGCTACTCCGAATGTGGCGCCAAGTCAGAGCAGCAGCTTGCGGCAGAAACGGCAATTGGACCCTGGTAATATTTGATGCTTCTGGCTACGTACTGTGAGGCCACGGAGATGGAGGGTGGCCTGGTCGGAGGCAGTTCATGTTTCAATGCCCTTTGGCACGTTGTACACGATATGTGATGTGCTTAAGCTCATTCAACTGTAGCTCGGTCCCCTTCTCACTTTCAATAATTACTGAGAGTTTGGAAACAACATCCGGGCTCGCTTTGATTTTACCTCGTAGAATCCGAACCAAACGCTACCAACGCACGACTTTATATATATATATATATATGAAAATGGTTCCATACCCTTGGGAGTACGTACTCCCACTCTCAGTATACCGCTTAAATGATGTTGCTATACCTCTTTATCCTTTTAAGTATACTCTAATACTGATTATAAGATACTCCAAAGTGAATTCCACAAAAAATTTCATTAAAGTCCACCCTTTATAGCATAATTTGTTTATATACTCTTTTTACATATGAAAAAGGGTATATAGCTAAAAAATAAATCTCTCTGATTAATTTTTTTCAACAATGTAGCATTGTAGTATCTTAGAATTATTATTGAAGTATACTGAAAGTGATAAAGGAGTATAACGTATTCGTTTAAATGGTATACTGGAGGTGGGAGTATTTCGCGCAACGGAGAGTATGTACGTGTAGTATATAAGTATATAAGATCATCTAGGTGGTATTTACATTTTTTCAGAGGTGGTATGTATACTTTTTAGACATACTTCTTTTTATATGCGTATATGAAGGTATTTGCAAAATATGCTAAAAACTATGCACTTCCTTGTAATTTTTTCATATGGATCTCATTGGAATATCTTATAATTAGTATATGAGTGTATCCAAACTGATAAAGGAGTATTTCAAGTACGTTTGGGTGGTATTTCAGAGATGGGAGTAATTACTCCCGGGAGTAATTACTCCCATCTCTGAAATACCACCTATATATATAATAGGAAATAAACAAATCACCAGTAACAATTACAAAAGTAACCTTCTATCATCATCGTCATTACAAATGGCGATTACACTCCCCCACTGTTGTGAGATGAATTGTAAAAACTATAAGATCATTTAGTATAGTTTAATTTAACCGAATAAGCAATCTTTATATGTGTAAAAGCATAAATAATCTTTTATATATATGTAAAAACACAAAACTCATCTTGAGACATGTTAAGAATACCTTGCATATTAAGTTTTATTTTTCTCTCCTCTTTTTCTTCTTAACTTTTAGAGTTCCCGCAATGATCAGAGAACTTTGTTGTTCTTTTTCTTTGTACTATTCTTTCATGTGCTTGTCTCAATTCGTGTTACTGAATTACCATGACTTGATGCATATATATAGTCAAGCCACAAGCCATGTAACTCTTCCATTTGAGCTGAACTGGTGTTCTTTAATTGGCCTGATATTTTACATTGTCCATGCAATACTCCCAGCTATATTCCTCGAAGCTTTCCGGTCACCACAGCCCCCCACGTCACCCCCACCCACTCTCTCTCTCCCTTTCTTGCAAAAAAATCCTCTGATTCTTTGGAATTACGGATAGGTCCTTTCCTTTTACGAATAAGTTCTTTGTGATTTTCTGTGAGTGTAAAATATTTTTTCCCGATTCGCGTTTAGGTCCTCCGTTCGCCGTTTTACACAAAGAGCCTCCCGTTAAATACGAATTGCGAATGAGCCCTTTCTTACTTATTCAAAATAGCGAACAAGTCCAAAATTATAACAAATAGGTCCCTGCACTTTTTGTTCAGGTCCTTTCTCCGTTTTACCCGAAAAAAATATTTTCGTGGTCCGTTTACTCTCCGGAGCATGGGATAAATGTTTCCGTGGTCTGTTTTTCCTCCAAAAAAAAACAAAAAATATTTTTCGTTCACGCGCGCAGCGTGCGCCGCGCTTGCGTTTCTAGTAAGTATCACCACACACTCAATTGAAGCAACGTTGGAAACTGAAGCACCATACATCAAGCAAACCAGTAGCACTAGTAACTTCAACATTACGAAGTATTCAACACTTGTAGTAACTTCAACATTTACGAAGCATTTAACACCTGTATGTGCATACCTACGCAAACCGATCTTGTACGCATGCGACCATTATTAGCACACAACTTCGTATAAGGGTGCCACTTCAGCTATTACTATAAGGGTGCCAATTCAGCATTTTGTTTAGGTGGATGAGAGAAAAAGAAGAGAGAGATATAGACTGACTACTAACTTATAGTCAGGCTATAGCTGATTCCAAGGCATTTATCACCTCTTACATATGGGCTCATATTTAATTTTGTAGACAATACTATAGCTAGTCCATTGGAGAGGTTATCTATTTGCTATCTACAGATGATATGTACATTTTTTATAGCTAGTAGTTGACTACACCATTGCAGATGCCCTTATTTGTTACATTTTAAAGTGAGAGAAGAGAGAATTACACCATAGATTCTCAGTACTTTTAGTCTAGCAACCATCACACTTAGACCTTTTAATTATAACAATCTTTTTGTAATTTATATGGGTCACATTATATTAAAATAATTTAACAATCTCCCACTTGACCCTTGTAAAAACTTGACGATTCAATAAACTTTTAGGTATACACCTTTCATCAAATAATAGCGCGGAAGATACCTGGCACATGTCACCCGGCGCGGTCTAGTAGCGCAGAAGATACCTGGCAAAAATATCTAACTCGTATAGAGTCAACATTCTAAAATGTAAACAAGATGTAGCGGCAAAAATATCTAACTCGTATAGAGTCAACATTCTAAAATATCAAATAATAGCTCTACCATTCTAAAATGTAAACAAGACTAAAACAAGAGAATCAATCACAATAAATTAAACTGAAATTCATACCTTTGCATTAAATCAATCAACGTGTCAAATCATGAATTTCATCACATAATATGCAATCTAGAATTTATACCCTCATGCGCTTGCTCGCTGTTGTTCCCATACAGCTTCGCGTCCTCAGTCAACCTCTGCTCGACGAACTGCACGTAAAAAATATAAATCATCAGTTGGCTTTATTACTTACTTAGAGTATTACTTATTACACTTGCTCGTAAAATGTTAATATTCCAACCCATCGAACATGCTTTTCTCCGCAGTCCGATAAGAAAATCTGACGCATACTAGGGTAAAAAAAGAGGGGAAAATTTTCTCGCCAAACCTCACCAGAATTTGACCAGTAGATGCAAGTTCCCCTTAACTGGTATCCAATCCAATCCAATCCAATCCAATGCAGAGCAAAGCATGCCAAGCCAACAGCCAACCATGAGTGGTGTCGTCGCGTGAGTCCAATCACTGCGGCGAAGGTGGTTGGTTGTTCGCTACAGGAGGCAGCGCAGCAACGGTGCGTACAGTAGCCATTAACAATGGATTGATTCATGGATGGCTCACATTATCCTGTTCAAAATCTCGGTGAAATTTCAAAAATTTTGGTTGAGATTTTGGATTTCAGCCCGGGACAAGATTCCGAATCCCAGTAGAATAAAAAAAAAATTAAATTGTGTGATAATTTTTTGAAAATTTTGATAGATTTCACTAAGATTTCGACCTTTTGGACCGAAATTGCTACCGGATTTGGTAACAAAAAGACCGGAGCACATGTTGGTCAGGATAGTTAGCTTTCAACCGAGAGATCCGGGTTCGAATCCTAGCAACTAATTTTTTTATATTTAGCAGGATATGCTCATAACATTATTATACATAATATAATAAGAAGTGAATGCAGCTCAGATGGCAAAGGACTTGCTTAGCATACCGGCTCGAGCCCGGGCAATACCATTTTTTTGGACCATAATCTAAAAAATAATGTTGAGAGTGGGATTTGGATTGTAGCTCAGATGGCAAAGGGCTTGCTTAGCATACCGATTCGAGCCATGGCACTACCATTTATTTTGGACCACAATCTAAAATAATGTTGAGAGTGGGATTTGAACCCGAGACCTAACGGAAGCAAGGGGAGTACACTATAGCACCACTGACCAACTTAGCTATCTCATGTGTAAGTTCAGATTTCATTGGTTTTGGTGATTGGTTTTATATTAATGCTTAATCATTGTTTAATGGTAAATCTAATCTTTAATGCGACTAATATGTTTATTGAGTTTATGTTTAGTAGTTTTATATTTGGATGAAAAATGGGAAACCAAGGTATGTATGTGCATTTTATTTGTTACTTTATTGCATACTTTGGATTAAAGTTAGAGTATGAATTTCCCCATTGCCTTTAAGCACAAAATGTGCATTATGTCTCTAATCCACATATTACATGGATGCACATATTTAGGGGGAGTTCTAGCTTTAACTTGATATTTCATAGTATTGATATATTTCTTCACTCCATATATTAAATGATCAATACTTTGAAACTAATCCTTGAGTATATATGTTAATTGTCTAGTTGTAGTATACTCATGATAATATGGGATAAACTTCAATGCAACCACAAAACAACAATTGAATATGTGCTTATTGAAAGTCAATTACATGTATGCATATATACTTATGGGGTTTATTCTATAGTTGATGGCTTAAAGTAATGATCATTTTCATACATTCCACATATTATGGATCATTACTTACTGTCAACATGAGAATACCCTCGTAGCATTCTCCCACCGCTCTCGTATTGTAAGAATACATTACAACCGAAACTGACATTTAAGGTTCTACAACACGAGGAAAGATGTATTGTTCATATGGAGCCATTGTATTGCATGACGTAGAAAACGAGAAAATATGCGTGGTGCATACAGTTCGGTTCATTGCTATGTTACCCTTCATACTTGTACGGTAGAAATGGTGAAACGGACTAACGATGAACATGAAGTACAGCTAGGATACATATGTGCGACGTCCGAGACGATGTTGGGGGCAGCTTTCAGCGCACACGACCGCGATTCAACGCACGCCGAGTGCGGAAATGCGCAATCCAGCGCTACCCTTGCGCGGAATGACCCGACTGATAGCCCCTGTACCCGTGCGTTGCGTTGTTCATCCCGTCGCGTCTAGCTCAGAGATTCCCGCGTAGCCATAGAGTGGAATCCGGGCGGCTTCTGGGCCCGCTAATCTGACTACGTTCGCTGTTTATTTCCGCGCTACCCTACCACTGAATGTCACACGTGTCATCTTCCCATCATCCCCGCTCATCCAGGGGCAATTTTTGCAAAAACAAGCTGCACGGGGCCATTTTGACAAAAATAAATCGTGCAATGGGGCTAGTACAATAAAAAATTCTCACATTTGGTTCATCAATTTAACTCACACCAAAACACTGACACGTACCACTATGAATACTCTGTATATTAAACCCCAAAGGATTCCGAGCTCCTCCGCACTCCACGTCAGTTTTGGCATGACGTGGCTGCACCGCGTCACGCCGTGTCGCCCGTTCGCGCCCCCATCTATACGAGTTAGATATTTTTGCCGAGTCCGTTGTAGCGCAATGGTAGAGCTGCTTGGTGGTTCGAATCATGCACGTTAGGCCATCATTTTTTTTGCTGTGCGACGCGTGGCAAGGCCACATGTCGTGGCCATGCACTAGGCCAGTTTTTTTTGCGAAAAGCCCCTTAGAAATCCTAGAAATTATGCGTAGATCCTTTTTTTGGCAAAACCCCCCACAAAAAACCATAATTCACCCTTTTTAAGAAAAGGTTCCCAAAAAATTTTAAAATTACATGCATATACCTTTTTTGTGAGAAGAGTCTCTAACTTTTTAAATTATATAAAAGATCCCCAAAAATCCGGAATTAGCCCTTTTGTGAAAATGACCCCGGCCCCAAATTTTTAGCATTACGTAAAATACCCACCAAAAATCCAGAATTCGCCCTTTTTAGAAAAAAAAAAACTAAATTTTTTGAAAATTGCGCTAGATCTCTTTTCCTCGAGAAGACCAAAAAAGAAAAAAAAATTTGTGAAAACACCCCCCCCAAAAAAAAAAAATTACATAAAGACACCCCAGAAATCCATAATTCGCCCTTTTTGGGAAAAACCCTCTAAAAATTTCAAAAATTATGTACATATCCTTTTTCCTCGAGAAGACTAAAAAAAGTGGAAAAGATCACAAAATATTAGGAAATATATATATATATATATACACACACTTTTTCCTGAAAAGACACCCAAAAGTATGGTTTTCACAAGCTTTTTTTTAAATTACCCCAAAAAATTTTAAAATTGTCTGAAAACCCTTAAAGATTTTTTTTTTTTTTTTTGATAGTGAATGCGTTGCAGACTGGAACGACGTATGTCGCACCCACACATCTAGTTCTAATAAAACAAAGCAAAACCAAGAAACAGAGGAAAGAGACAGAGACGACCACGGACCACCTACCATCCATCATGGCCACGTCCTCGTCTCCTATGCTCCTCGTCCTCCTCCTCCTCTTCTCTGCCGTCGTCAACGGCGGCTCCGGCGCCGGGGCCTCATCGACGACGCCGCTGGACCGGCTGTGCGGGAACCTGGGCAGCTTCTACGTCACGCCGGAGCTGTGCGCGTCGGCGCTATGCGTGGACCCCTTGTGCCGGTCCGCCTGCGACGCGCCGGAGCTCGCAGCGCTCGCGGCCAGGCTCGCGGCGGCCAACGCCACCGCGACGAAGGCCAGCCTCGAGGCCGCGCTCTCCCTGGCCAGTGAGGGCGTCCCGGCACCGGCGCCGGCGTCCGCGGCGGAGTCGGAGGCCAGGAAGGGCATGCGGTCTTGCCTGCAGCTGTACGCCGGCGCCGTGCTGGCGCTGCAGTGGGCAGCGCGGTCCGTGGCTGCGCGGCGGTACCGCGGCGCGCGGGAGGTGCTGGAGGCTGCGCAGTACATCGCGTCCGGGTGCGCGGGCATGGCCGGCGAAGCGGCGCTGCCCAGGGAGAACGATGGCTTCAGCTTCATAGCCATGGTCGCGCACGCCGTCGTCGCCTCCATGTCCACCTAGCTAGCTCATTCACCCACCCTTGTAGAGTTGTAGTGACTTGCCGTAACAAGGTGCTGTAACAACCATGCAGACATGCAGTGTGGGTTAAAAAATCGGACGTGTATTATTGCTGTTTCTTGATCACTTGTAGCCCCTCCGGTCATAAATAACTAATATTTTAGCCATCGATTTCAAAACATAGTTTAGACTATTAGTTTTTATTATAATATATTTATAAAACCCAATAAAATTATAATATTATGAAAGTATTTTTTCAATATATATATGATTTTTATGTATCTAATTTAAATATTTAAAAGTATATTCATAAGCAAAGTTTAAAAGTATATTATGAAAGTATATTCATAATCATCCAGTGACTCGTCGGCGACTAGATCTTCGTTGTCGGGAGCCGGCCATTGGCAGTTTGGCACCATGATCTTCTTGTCCTCTCTTGCTCGGCTAGATCTTCGTTGTCGGGAGCCGGTGTTGATGATGAGTGGAGGATGACGCGAACAAGAGGCGACGAGGCGGTGGTGCTAGGCCGGCGGCCTGGCCCCAACAGGGTACGGGGCCGGCTGACGACGAGGCGGTGGTGTGGGCGAAACACACATCCGTAGGATCAACCCACCTCGAATTCAGGGGGATGTGCATTGATCTGAAAGCAAATCCAATGGTCCAGAATTTGGATGATGGTTGCTAAAGAAAACATCCGGATGAAACTTATCAAAACCCTTGTTGCAATATCTACCATGAGCGTTATGGTTGTTATGTTCTTGGTTGCGCAATGTTGTAACTATTATTATTTTTTTCTAATGTTGTAGCATCGTAACATTCTAGAATTGTCTGTCGAGAAACATTGGGTATGAAAATCTTGCGCGACATTTTCGATTAGTTAGTTACAATCAGTGCCTCGTATTGTTGCACGAGTAATTATAAAATGTCGTCACCGGTGTTTTTAAACAGTGTAATGTTGTAAAGCTATAAAATCTATTTGGGCAGCATTTCTAAACTAGTTTTAAAACTCAACTAAATTGCATACTCAGTTCTTTGGACATCACAAGGTGGAAAACCGACGGAAGAAGAGCAAATCTGTTGACGAAACAACAATGCCAAAACAAACAGAACAAGTGAACACATTTCAGCAGTGCAAGTCGCTTCGACCGAACAATTCAAATTTTCGATTCCCAGACAATTCACGGTCAATTGAATCGCAGCAATTCAATCCATCCATCCCTTCCAAGCGAAGGTTAACGACAAATCCTCTCTCTATCCGGCCTAAAATTTTCAATTCTCGCTGAATACTGAATACCGAATTCCAAATTACAACGGCTTTCATCTGTGAATCAAGAACGAAAAAAAAAACGAACAAATCCTAATAGAATCGAACAACATCTAGCCAGCAGCATCAATGGGAGCATGGGTATGAAACAGTGGGCTGGCTGCAGAGTGAGCCAGCCACATTCTTCAGTATATGTCAGCCGGGGAAAATCCTCCATATATTCCTTGCTGACCTCCTCCCACATTCCTGGGGGGCAGCGCATGCAGCGCAACCTCATGTTGGGATCAGGAAGGTTGCCAGGTCCAGCATTGTGCATTCAAGAAGACGCGGACTTCGGCCGCCCGTAGGATATCACCATCACATAGTCTCCACCGGAGGAGCCTACCACCGTCTGCAAATGGCGCGCTGGGCCCACCCTGAGCCACCGCTCTACTAAATTTCGCAGAGGTTGCGCAGGGTTCACCGACTGCCCACAGCAGCTTATTTCAACCTGCAAACAGCAGCATCGGTTGATGTTCACACAGGTTGTGATACTGAACTCAAAGCTAAGGTCCACATAATAATAGAATATCTTGGCGGGCCATTATCGTTCATTGCGCGGGTGAACCGCACCTTCCGATCGCGATAGATGGACAGGTGGCAGCACAGAAGGCGTCGCTGACCTCCATGCAAAGTGATAAGAAGTGTTGGTAACAGCAGGTGTTTTTACCTCTGTTTCTGAGACCACAACTACTCAGTTTCAGCACATGCCAACATGTACACAGGTTCAAATAATTACATTACCGACATTCTTTACTGTGAACTCCATAGCATGCTTATAGCCTTAGATATTTCATGGGTGCAGTAAAAAAATTAAGCACAAGGGAACAATAAGTCGACAGTACTGGAAGGTAGAGGTCTCACCTCAGACTCACTCGGGAGACTGAGCTTCTGCATAATGTACTTTTGGATGGAGGATGCAGGTATATTTCCATCTCTATCATTAGACAACGCATTAGCCACAACTGAAACCACTAAAAGATGTCAAGTTGCAAAATAACAAAAAATAGCTGCTGATTACACTAATATATGTGCAAAAGTGACCGCAACTATAACAAAATTAAAAGGGGGATCAAGTTCACAATCAAGCTATGAAAACTGACTGTATCTACTACAGAACAAAACATACAAGTTACTGAAGTTGACACTCCTCTGCCAAGCTAACTATAAACATATTTACACACAACACATGGACTAAAGTGATCAGGGGGCAGAAAGAACAAGCTTATGAGTTGTGACAACTGCATGACCATGCAGGAAGTGTCCCTGAGCAATAGTCCTATTTGGTTTCACTTAGCATAATGGTTGAAACAATTGAAAGAATGTTATGGTATCAAGGTTATAACTTATAATTAGCCTGATGTAGCAGCAACTAACACACTGCATCAAAAACTGGGACATCAATGGGTACTAATGATCAATCTCAATCACCAGTGGCTGATCTGCATATCTAAGCCCCTTCCGCATGCATGCATAACTAAACCAAACCCAAGCAAGTAATTATGAACTTAATCAAATCAGTTCTTTGTCAAATAATAAGTTGCACCAACTTTCACTGAGAAGTTACATACATTGCAGTAACTAAGGTTATGCATTTTCTCCAGCTGTGCAAATACATGCACATCTGCATCTCCATGACACCATCGGCTAAGACCATGGTGTAGTATCTCCAAAACACGAACATATTTTCTTCACTTGTAAGTTCTAACCAAAAATTTTCCCCCTTTTTGCAAGCTTCATGCTTTTTCATAATTCCATTAGAAACACATAGAACAGTTCAACAGTTCAATGCCAAGAACATCCATTTCAAATGCAGATTTAGAGAAGAGAAATGCTAAAGACGGTACACCGATTGATCAACACACTCCTCCCGTTGCCCCTCCCTCTCTCTCGCTCACAATCCACCCTATCTCCCTCTCTCGCCCACACTTCACCCCCGTCTCCCCTCTCTCTCTCCATCCTCTTCGTCGGCCATGAAGGTGGGCCAGGTGGCTTCCGTCTTCAGGGGTGACCGAAGGAGGGCAGCGATCGGCATGGCCGAGGAGGGCGCCAGCGATGGGATCCACACGGTCGTTTTCCTCGTCCCCAATGACGGAAATCACCAGATCCGATCGTTTTCCTTGTCGCCGATGACAGAAATCACCGGATCCGATCGTCCTTCGCATGCAGCCACCAACAATCTTGGGACCTCGCCGCTATGGTTCGTCCTCAACTCGCCGCCGACGGGTTCACTGCCCCCTGGGTTGTAGAGAGAGGTTGGGGTGGTGGTGGCATGGCAGTGGGCGGGGGTGGAAGGCGGTGAAGCGGCGAGCTTGCCACCGTCCATAGTTGGACACGGGGCGGTGGAGGCGCGTGGAGCTGCGACTAGCACCAGAGAAGAAGGTGAGGAGAGCGACGAGCACGGAGAAGCGAGATGGAGGGCTAGGAAGCGGGGGAGGGGAGGGGCGTCGGCGGCGATGTCAGAGGTGACGAGGACGATGTTTAGGATCCAAGTGCATCCGTCGAATGGTTGGATGCTATACCGTTAGGACAATGGTTGGATGCTATACCGTTAGGATCGATCCAAACAGTATAGCATGTTGTAGTGGTTCTCTTTAGAGAATTATTAATAATGAGAACTATTGGTGCATCTGAAGCAGAGTTGAGGAACATGAGCTTACTTTATTCTCAAATAGTGGGCAGGTATCTGTGGCAATGGGGGGACTCCTTTCCTGAAAACAATTGGATCACAGAAGATCAGGGGGGAGGGCAACACACATAAGATACTGCTTTGACTGAATTTGAGGATTATTGATACTATAATGGTGACTTACTGGTCAAACGAGGCAATCAATGAAAACCATACGGAGTTTAATGCCCTATCGTTCTTGCTAGCTGCAGCACTAGAAGTTGCATTGGCTGAAGCATGAAAAGGTTTCCTCCCCCGGCCAGCCCCTTTCCTTTTAAGCATCATTAGTGGCACAGGAACATCTTTCTTATCATCTTGAACTTTGGACTTCTGCAGATGCTCCCTAGCCTTTGTTCTGCTAGCATGTTCACTACTAGGAGATTCATTGAGCTGCTCTCCCTTAACAGCTGGACTCTGTGCACTTGATCTGAAGGGCTTTTTGCTTGCAGCCTCTACAAGACAATTTAAAGGCCTCCAGAGCTCTGCCTTATCCAAGTCCTTATTATCACCTGCTTTATCTTTACTAGAGGGATGGCTTGATGTTTCTGTATTCGACAATACCTGTAAATGATACCGTCAAATGACTGCTAGTGATACTATGCATTCTACTATTGATTCGTTTTTGAGAAGTTGGTATGCACACAAATGTACAATCTCCATGTAGCTAATTTGAAAACACAAACTGCAAAGATACACAAGTAACAGGGTATGATTCAATTAGAATACTTGAGTATTTCTTTACCTGTCTTCTTGTTTGGCGTATTTTGCTCAAGCTATCAAGCAAGCTTGAATTGCCAGCATGCTTATTGGCATTATCATCATCCTTTTTTACAGGACCAATGATGGGACCAAGGCCACGTAATGCAGCGGTGGCCTTCCTGGTAACAGCTCTTGTTCGGCGCCCTGTCAAACCCGTTAGTGTTATTCGAGGTGTATTGACCACCACCAATGAAGAGATAGACCTCTCTTTCCTTTTAACAGGCAGTGTAATGGGAGATTCAACATCTTCGGCATTAACCTTCTTTCTTTTAAATGGAAAAACTTTTGCCCTCACATCTTGCAAATTGTGATCAGCTCTGAAATCAAGACAGCGAAAAATAAGTAGAAGAAAGCCACAAGCTAACAACACAAAATTGTATTCACTGGAATTTCCCCCCAAGTCAGAACAGCTACATGATCAAGTTTTCTCCAGGAAACAAAAAAAGACTTCTTGGCCAAATAGTAGCATTCAATTGTGTTTCAGTTTATAAGCACTTCTTTGGTGAAGGCACACAGAGAAGTCACGCCATATGTAAAGACCTATGTAAATGTGCTCTCCCCCATGAACAAATGATTGACAGAGGTATAGTGACAGCAAAGTATTGGTATTAGTAAAGCTCAAAATGATGCCAGACAACTATTAAAAGACAAAATGATGCCAGACAAGAGAGAACACTTGTGGTCAAATTGCACAATGCATATCTTCAGAAGGGATTATTATATCAGGGCTTTCCTGTGAGTGGAATATTATGTTACAGAATGCATATTTGCGGTAGGAACCTCAAGAAACACGGATTTCTTATTTCATATGAGCTAGTTTGGCCAATTGCGGGAATATCTACTCTTCACTGGAGTGCAACAATCCCAAAAGGATGCTCCAATTATGGGGAGAAACATAGATACATTCCAGCTTGTTCAGAAAGCTGAATAGGTCCTCTAGACTGCAAAGCTTCTAATTTTCTATGCTTCTGTTCTTTGTACTATCTGTAGTTCATTGCAACTACATATTATGATTTATGCTCAAAGTTTAAGTTCTAACATCTTGTTATCCAATGGAAATAGAAGCTAACAGTAAGAAATCCCGGGAACTTACGCTGTGAAGTCAAAGTAGTTCCAATAAACATGTATTGTGGCAGTAATAAAAGTACAAGAACATTTAGCAAAGCAAAAAAGGTCATGAGTAGAATACCTAAGCTTCTCAACTGGAGTGCAGCCAAGATCAATTTTACATACTGGGCAGTAGTCTAACTCCTCATCATTCAGCTTCTTATAGATACACTTTCTACAAACTGCATAATGCAAAGAAGAAAGCTCAAAAATCATGAGGAATCAAGAGGAGCGGATTTCATAGCGTATAATATTGGCATAAGGAAATATACTTTCTATGCCAGGGGGGGAAAGCTGCAGCACAAAATTTCTTTTCCATGGAAAACATAAAGAATGTTCTGAAGTTTATGTATATAATAGGAAGGAAAAAAGATGCATGCAAATGGGAAAAAGCCTCTGACACAACTAGCACGGGATATATAGCATGAAATTCCCAAAAACTATTTACAATTAGACTAAGGGGGTCAAAAAACAATTGATATGATCAACAATACTTATATACAGAAAAATCATAATGAAAAAACACTATCATATCGAAACATTAATAAGTCGTTCTCCTATTCTGCAGAGTTAAGCAAAACAGCATGATGTGCATGCTTTTGGAGAACAAAAGATTCAGTATAAGAAAATTCTATCAACAATTGACGCCATTGTTTACTTGAAAAAACATGCACGCATGTGTCCAGTCTCAAAAACATGAAAAGGAAAGAAACTAGGAGGATAGATGCCCAAGAGATCAAAACCACCAATATTGCTTCTCAGCAACCAAAATGTAGTAATAAAGTAACAATTTCTCAATGCCCAATATATTATTCAAAAGGGATGTCTTTGGAGGAGCTTATTTTAGGACAAAGCTACAATTGGCTAAACAAAATGGTAATTGTAGCCATAAAAGATGTTACAAGAAGGAGGCAAAGCCCAAATGATTATATGCATCCCAGCAAAAAGGAAGTAAAAGGAAGCAGAGGGGCAATGGATGTGAATATGTGAGGAGTTAAATAAAGTTAATATAGCATTTTACAGTAAGGATAGGAGTTAAAACTTGAATGGTCTGCCCTAGAAATACTAATTCCTCCCTAAAAACTAATCGCACACAAAGTAAAGAATTTACAAATGTTGGAAACAAATCAAGATCCACAATATCTCAAGGGCACATACAACATGAACAATTACACCAACTGATTAATGCATGCAGAACAATTAAATAGTTTGCAGATATTTACAGCATCATGATCCACATTGAGGACCCAAAAGTTATGTGTACAGCTCCAACAATTCCAGGCCAACATTGCAAGGATCCCACATGCAAAACAACAACAAATGTAGGGCTAAATCAATCGTTCCAATCGCTTACAGTTACTAATCTAAAGCATGAACTCAAGCTGAATACCAACTCACACCAGAACACTGCAAGATCACATAACATCATGATTAGTATTAGCACCAGAGAACTAAACAACTATCTAAACAGGATTACAGGCACCAAAGCAGCTCACGTATTTGCACAAAGATCACCAATCTACGTAAAATCCATCTCTTGAAGCCCAGCATTGATAAAAAATCACATCATGAGTCTAAAAAACTAAACTGGAGCACAGCCCAATAAGGCAAGAATCTGGAAGTAATAAAGTTGCCAAACGTGGTCAAGTCAAACCCACGAACCCAAGCTACAAAGTCCCCAGATTTAAGTAGAATCGCGAGGCGGAACTGCGACACGAACTATAACGCACGTCAAGAATCGCAATCACGTAAGAACGCCAAGATGGCAAGATCCAGGTTGGCAATATCAATACAGCACCGCCGGATCACGAAATGGCGATCTCGACGCCACCAACCAACGTCGCGGGCGGCCAAATCCGGAGCCCCAAGAACCAAGCACGCGCCGAATCGTCGCTGTAATGCTCAAGAACGCATCAAATCGTCGTAAATATTGGAGCTTTCGAGGCTCCCGGAGTGGTGGTGCGACGGTGGAGTTGAGTACTCACATGAATGGAGGCACTCGGAGACGGTGGTGGCGTCGCGGAGCAGGCGGTGGCAGAGCGGGCAAGTCATGCAGCGCACGAGCAGCTCCCGCTTCACCATCACCACCCCGCTCCCCTCCCGGCGCTGCCGGCGACGGCGCCGGCGCCGTCGCCCCCCGCCCCTCTCCTCCTCCGCCTCCTCGTCCTCCGCCTCCACCACCTCCTCCACCGCCTCCTTCCCCTGCTCCCCACCAGCCTCCGCCATCTCCGTCGCATCAGCAACCACCACCGCAGCCGGCTCCTCCGGCGGGGCCGGCGCCTTCTCCGGCGATGCGGGCCCAGTCTGCATGGCGTGCCCCCCGCGCGACTAGCTCCGCATGCTGCGGAGGCGCAAAGGCGGGGTTTTTATCCCGCCGTCTCTCTCCCCTGAGCGTGGAAATGGGAGGAGAGATCGAAGAGGACGACGAGGAGGAGGAGGAGAAGATAGTTGAACAAGAGAAAGAAAAAAAATTATATATTTACGTATTTATCGAGAGAAGAGAAGCCGAAGAAGCGAAGGACGAGTGGGGAAGGCAAAGGAGGCTGGCTCGGTTTTATTTTGCTTTTTTTTCCCTTTTGGTGTGCAATACAAAACCAACGTATTAGTTTTATTTTGCTTTTAATTTTTTTTTGCTTTTTTTCCCCTTTTGACGTGCAACACAAAAACCAATATATCTAGTTTTCTTTTTCGTGTTCATGCATTTAGCGCATGCTTAGCTGGAAAAGAAAAGTATTTTATTCTCTCTTTTTCGTAGCACATAGTTTTTTTAAACGAGTAACGCATAAAAAAAAAGACATCGTGTTTTTTTTTTGCTGGTTTCAACTGGTAATTGTTTCTCGCCAAAATCCCGCGAAATCTCGGCGAAATTTCGGTTTTCGGACCCCCGAGTTCCATAATTTCGGCGAAATTTTGGTGAAATGGACCGAAATCTCGGTTTTTTTGACCAAAATTCGACCGGAGTTTGACCGGATTGGATTCTCCGAGTCATTTTCCATGTCTGACCAAAATTTCAAAAAAATTTGAGGTCGTTTGAATCATTTTCCGTTTAGTTGAATTTTACCGAAATCTCGGCTATTCTCGGCGAAATGTCGGTTTTTGAACCAAAATCTCGGATTTCCCGGTAGAAAAAAAACCGGATTTAAAATTTGAATTTTAGATTCCGTCCGGATTTGATTTAAATTTCCGAAATCTCGCCGAGATTTCGGATTTCGGACCCCTCCGAAATTTTATTCAAAACGAGATTTGTAACCTTGTTTGCAGCTATTACTTTTTCACGTTGGTAACCGATCTGGTATAAATCAAGATTGGACGATCACATCATGATGCTTTTTGTGTGATATGTACTGCAAAACAAAACCAATGTGTCTGGGCTCTATAATGGCTAGCAACTTTTCGTCATATACAACTTCATCGTTTGATTTGTATTTTGCTTTTGCTTCTAGTTTACGATTCTTTCGTGTTTCTCATTGTAAATGTAATGGCATGGTTGTTGTTACTTGATTTTTCTTCCATTCTGATCTTCTCCGTGTGTTTCTACGTGACCATAATGCAGGTACCATTACTTTGCAACCCTAAGTGTTGTTTGAGATGGTTTTAGTGTGAGCTTCTTGTATTTGCGGAGAAAACTATATTCAAACCATACTAATGTTGCAAGATAAACATAGTAAAAGCCGTATCATAAACATAGTAAAAACCGTATCAAAATGCTAGGAAAATAATATTGTGGTATACATTTTTTTGCACTATAGTTGTTCTTGTTCATGCATTCAACACACAGTGAGCTGAAAAATACAAGCCTTCCATCATTTGCAGCAAAAAAGTTTCTAACACTTATGACGCATAAAAACGGACACGGTTTCCATGCAATCTTTAAGTAGTTGCGCGCGAGCCGTTGGATCGAAAAGCAACAGTTCAGGTTGATCCAAAATTACTGCAGCGAAAGTATTGTAGCAAAATGGGACTGTAGCAGTTACTATAGCAAAACACTATGGCAAATGGATTTGGACGATATAATTCTTCACTTGCTTGATCGGACGGTCCACGCCTATCGAGACTGCTTAAGTACGGTTCCCATTTGATCTGCGTCCCATAAAAACATGCATGTTTTGTGCTGGTTCTGTAGAAACTCGTTGGTGGCCAACTATTGCTTTTGCTCGATGTAATCAATCTAGCATTGATCAGCATTGATGAATATTAAAAACAAACAAATGAAATCTCAACTTGAAAGTAGTAAAACACTTTTTTTTTTTTTTTTTTTTTTGCTTTTCATGGAGCAAGGGAGATTAAGTTTTGTCTTTACTTTACCACTTGTTTCTTTTTTATTTTCAATCTGGTGTGCAAAGCAAAGCCACGTGTCTAGGTTTTATTATTGTTTATCAACTTTTTGTTGTATACATACAATGATTTCATTGTTGGATGTATATTCATTTCAGTTTCTAGTTTATATTTCGTCTAAACATTAATGGCTCAGTTCGTTTTAGCTTCTGGATTATAGATTTTGTATTATGTGAGAAGATGCTTTTGATTGTGGAAAAATCGGACCATGTTGACAGCGACTTCTAGTCCTAGATTCTGGACCGGGACAGTGAGAATCAGGTTCCAGCCAAATTCTGATTCTATATAGACGGCAGCTTCTGATTGTGGGAGAAGTTGTTCAAAATCCTTCCATTCGGCAAACAATTCTTATTAAGCAGAAGCTGTGCAGAAGCTGAAACAAATGGTGCAAATGTTGTGGTTGTTACGTTGCTCAAGTTTTAAAGCAAGCAATCTAAAAGCATAAAGTATTGATAATAATATGTGGTTAAGAGTATTAGCATGTGTGTTTTTGTTTTAAAAGAAGTACTTACACACTACAAGATAACATGGATTTCCCGGCGTTTATTTTACACGGCGTTTAATCTAAACGCCCCTAATAAGGCTAAAGCCGGCGTTTTCTATCATTCGAGGCATTTAATTCCCCGGCATTTATAAATGCCGGGTTAGAGTCTACCACGGCGCTTATAAATGCCAGGGAATTCCACTCTATACCGGCGTTTATAAATGCCGGGTTACAGTCTTCCACAGCGCTTATAAACGCCGGGAATTCCACTCTATACCGGCGTTTATAAACGCCAGTTCTGATCTTCCACAGCGCTTATAAACGCCGGGAATTCCACTCTATACCGGCGTGTATAAAAGCCGGTTCTGATCTTCTACGGTGCTTATAAACGCCGGGAATTCCACTCTATTCGGCGTTTATAAACGCCGTTAGAGTCTTCCACTGCTTATAAACGCCAGGTATAGTGGAATTCCCCGGCGTTTATAAGCGCCGTGGTAGACTCTACCACGGCGTTTATAAACGTGAATACCACACCGGGGAATTTGAAAGAATTGAAATTAAATAATATTATATTTGAAATAATTGAAACTAATATTCCATTTGCAATAATTTCTGTCCAAATATTTCATTTTCGATGATATTTTGTCCGAAAATTCAATTTTTGTTGATATTTTGTTTGAAAATTCAAATTTTTTCGAACATCTGATTTTGTGACACTTATCAATTTCAGATGCTACTTTTCGTTATCTTTCCAATTAGCCTAAGAACGCTCCAATTGGAGGTACGAGTCAAAAGTTATGTCTATTTTAAGAAATATGCTCGGATTTCGTATTTGCAAACTAGAATTCGTGCCCAAAAGAATATAATTGGAGATCTTATCGTATGATGATTTTGCTAATTACCTCAATAATTTGCTAATTTGAAATAATTGAAAATCGTTGTTCGGGTGTTTAACGGGATTAAGGGGAGGAGGGACGCATTATATATCAGATGTGATCGTACCACCACTAAAGTACTAGATCTTATAAAAACTCTGAAGTTAAGCGTGCATGGACAAGAGTAGTAATAAGATGGGTGACCTCCTGGAAGTTCATTGTGCACCTCTGATTTTAAATGCCACGAATAGAGGATCCTGCCGCTTGTAAACGCCATAAATAGAGAGAACCCCGGCACTTATAAAGTGCCATGATAGAGGAAACCCCGGCACTTATAAACGCCGGGTTATAGAGGCTTCCACGGCACTTATAAACGTCGGGTTAGAGTCTTCCACGGCACTTATAAACGTCATGGATAATTAAGCGCCGCCAATTACTTTTCCTGACGCCATTTTTCTTGACGCCATATAAACGCCATCTAAAATCTTTTTAAGGCATTTATAAGGTTTTAAAGGCATTTATAGGCGCCATTAGAAGCCCGACGTGTTGTAGTGACATATCGCTATTATTTTCATATTTCATTGTACGCATGTAGATTTTCTGTAAGAAGACTTGGAGAATAGTTTATTTAGCGAATGGAAACAATATTGCATGACACTATGTGCTTGTTTGTAGATGTGGTTTTGGTATGATCTTATGCTTTATGTTTCCAAATATACTATTTCCGTAGTATCAGTGTAACTAAACATGCATGCTAGAAACCATATCAAAACATCAGGATGATCACATTGCGACACTTTTGATGATATTAGTGCATTCTAATTTAAAAACACAAACCATCTTATCCTTTGGTAAATAAGCTTTCTAAAACTAGTAATGCATCAAAACCGCTCATTGTTTTACGCTAGCTCCCACAAAAATTGTTGGAGGCTACTTTCCAGTTTTCCCATCAACCCAAAACATGGATCAAGATGGTATAATAAAACCTCATATTGGAAACAAACATTAGCCTTCGAACCAACTAGGAACTCATCTTACATAGTTACATTGTAAAAAAAATGGCTTCTTTGTTTAAAAAACAGAACTACGGTTTTTTTTGTAAAAAAAAATGATGGAAAGATCTATCCGTAATTTTGGCTTGACCGGTGGAGGACCACTTCGCGAATATGTCAAACTACAGGGTCCTTTTTGCAAAATAACTGGTGGAAGGAATTGGATGTAATTTTGAATTTTTCATAGAACCTCCTCGCGAAGACGTTGACGTGGCTCACTGGGAGGCCGGCGATCCCATGCTGCATATGATATAGTAAGTATATATATATATATATATATATATATATATATATATATATATATATATATATATAGATAGATAGATAGATAGATAGATATAGATATAGATATAGATAGATAGATACCGGGTGGGCCACCGTGCTAAGAACAAGAACATTTTGCATGGGCTAAGGCTCAAAAGAGCAAAGAAAAAGCTTTACATGGGCTTAAGATGAGCCGCGTCACACATAGGCCCATCAGGATATTTCGGCCGTAATCATGGATCTGGGCTTCACATAATGGGCCCAAAAGGAGCCTATCGAGCCCACCCTTCGGGCCTAAAGCAGTACATCGTGGCCTGTCCAGGTATCCTGGCCCTCCGATTCTCAACGGACGTTCCAGATGCCGCCAGCGGCCGGCCGTACGATCCATCGCCATCATCCACCCGGACTCTTTCGCTGCCTCCCACCCAGGCATTTGCTCCTCCCGCCTCCGACCGCCGCGCCACCGCCCGCCGCCGCCGCCGCCGCCCTTGCGCCGGCGCTGGCCCCCTCGCACCCCCTCCCCTTGCCCCTCCAGGTGCGTCATAAAAAATGACGAATAGATTATATATAAAAAAAAAACGGAACCCAATTGATTATTAGATTAGAGGAGAACAATTTGATTACTCCTCCTCCCTGTACTTGGCTTCCTCTTCCTCCCTTCGTAAGCTCTTGCTTGCTTTGTGATGTGAGTACAGGGAGGGAGGGTGACTGGTGGTGGTTGCTGCCGCGGCGGCGGAGGAGGGGCGGTGCGTCCGGCGATGGTGCGGCCTCCGATCCTCTCCGTCGCGCTGCCGTCCGACACGGGGCGCGTGCTCAGCATCCAGTCCCACACCGTCCAGGTCGAACCATCCCTCCTTCCCCTGCCTTCCCTACCCATCTGAGCACCCCGGCGGGCGGCGATCTGTTCTATGCACAAGCTTGTAGGATTGCGCGCCATATGTTGTTTGGATTCCGGAGCCAAGCAGCTGTTTTGCAGGTTGTAGGATCCCGGCGGCTAGGCCAAGGATTCCTGGTACTGTATCTTGGACCCTGGCCGTGCGCCATTTATTCAGATATGTGTTGTCGCATGTGTTGGCGTTTAGGTTAGGCCCCTGAAAGAACTCCCTTACTGTGATAATTTTTTTGACGCAGTCATGCGTGCTGCGAGATTGCTTGCACACCGTCAGCATGATTGTCGCTTGCTAAATAGCGTCACAGTAGTCGTGTGATTGCTCAACGATTAGGACAGCTTTGTCGTTGTATGGCTCTCATCTGATCAGGTTGGAATGTTGGATTAGGGATTGTATAGCACACAAAAAAAGAAAAGAAAAAGAATGTACATAGCTTTATTTCAGAAGTAGTAGATGACCAAATGCTTTATTTTCCGATTAGATATGTATGCTCCGCTCACGCTGTTTTCCATGCAATAATTGCTGATTTGCCCCGAAGTTGACGTGCAATTGATCATTTCCCCCATGATATCTCATTGACATGTGGGTCTTGGGGTCACATGTCAGTGAGACATACGGGGCAAATGATCAATTGCACATCAACTTCTAGGCAAATGATCAAATCTCCCGTTTTTCTTTGGTTCAGGGGTATGTTGGCAACAAATCAGCCGTCTTTCCCCTGCAACTCCTCGGTTTTGATGTGGATCCGATAAACTCTGTACAATTTTCTAATCATACAGGTAGAGATGGGCCGCTTCACACAACACCGTGTGTGCAATTTGTTTGACACGCCTAAATAATTCACATTATGTGTTATCTCAGGGTACCCAACATTTAGAGGACAGGTTCTCAACGGGAATCAGCTGTGGGATCTTATTGAAGGGCTGGAGGAAAATGATTTATTGCACTATACTCATTTATTAACAGGTGAATGACTGTTACAACTTCTTTAATTTAGAATATCCCATCCTTCACATCAAAGAAAGAGCAAGTTGATTGGTCTTTACTGCTATTTCATCGTGATGGAAGACCATCCATCGTCTCCTTTTACTGCCAAATGCAGTGCTTTATACACAAAGTAACATGCTATTTATGGTATTCAGGTTATATCGGCTCTGTTTCCTTTTTAAATACTGTGCTACAAGTTGTTGACAAATTACGATCAGTAAATCCTGATCTTATATATGGTAATATTTTGTCACCTGTCATTATTTGTATTGTTGTTTCTTCTGATTGTGTCATAATATAATTGGTTAATATATGTTTGCAAACGTTCTGCAGTTTGTGACCCAGTTCTAGGTGATGAAGGCAAACTATATGTTCCTCAGGAGTTAATATCTGTTTATCAACAAAAGGTGATTTGACCCTTTTCAACTTGCTTAGTTTATCTCGTATGATATCAAATGCTGGGAATTGCTTGTTCTTAGGCTTTTTAACACAAAAATGCAAGCTTTGACTGTATGCCAACATGCAGTGCTCACAGCTTCTGCAAGCAAATCCCTTCCCTAGACTGAAGTGTTACTTTTTGTTATAGAACAATACGGTCATACGACATTTCCTGTAGAAGTGAGTAGAGCCAGTTCTTTACCTTGTGTTAAGAACTTGGTCTCATTAGCTTGTGTTCACTTTTGATAATTGAGCTATGAACTGAGTTATATACCGTAGGCCAGATTCTGTGTTTCAAATATGTTTTATCTGAGTTCTCATTCTTTATGGCATGCTCATAGTACTTTACACAGGCCCCGTATGTTTACTCATCCTAATCTATTCATTTTCTCATCAAATTATACTTAGGTTGTCCCAGTTGCTTCAATGCTTACACCTAACCAATTTGAAGTTGAACTACTCACAGGATTGAGGTAGCCATGCTCTACTTTTTGAAAAAAAGAAAATGGGTAATTCTGTTTATGGTCATGTATCACATTATACTTATCTTAGTATCAGATTACATACAAATTCATTTCTATCACAACTTGCTTTCAGGAAAAATTAAGTGCATCAATTTGTTTGCTGCTAATTTTGATCTGAAAAGTCCAATTTTTTATCCAGATACTGTTTTGTGGGTTCTGTATAAGATTTGGTATTTAGTGTAAAGGGCTAATGGGCTATAGCCTATGCAATTAGGGTACAATGGTTTGAAAAGTCAATCACAACTGTTAGATCTAGATATCAGTGATATCCAGGAAGATGTAAAGGTTAGGGGCAAAAATCGTCTCAGGGTCTGTGTGTTTTTGCTTTAGATTCTCTAAAAGCTGATTCTGGAGTGTGGTTATAAAAAAGCTGATTCTCCAAAAGCTGGAATCCAAAAGCACATATGAAGTGGATTGTGGATTCTAGTATATATGGATGAGCTGGATTGTGATATTCAGCTTTTGGGGCTAGAATCTAGAATCAAAAGCAGAAACAAACAGGCCCTCGGTGCTATTCTGCAATCTAACCACTATTTATAGTGGTGTTCAGCTAAGAGACATGTTTGTAATGGCCTTTTACAAACTAGTGCACTTCTGTGATGGCATATGGCTAATTTTGCCTATTAAATTTCTTTTGCATACCTATTTAGCAATAATGATAAATCTATAAACAGAAGCATTTGCATGCGAGTCTCATACAGTGATACGATGGTCAAATACTTGTTTTCTTTCTTATTTGAATGTATACATACAGGATTACCTCTGAACAAGATGGCTTGAAAGCTTGCAATACCCTCCACAGCGCTGGACCACAGAAGGTTTGCCCCTTATCCTGTTTGGATAAGCCAAGAAAAGTATCTAATGATCTACATATAATTTCTTGTGGCCCCTATGGTTGACTACCTTTGTTCCTTGTTTCTATCTTTACATGAAGGACTGCTAATGCAACTAGGAGTACTAATGTATGCATGTCTGTGATTGTTATCATCCTTCAGGTGGTAATAACTAGTGCACTTATTGAAGACAAGCTACTCCTTATCGGAAGTCACAAAAAAACAGAGGTAAAACTTTTGACAAATTCATACAATTGATACCTATCTACATGCTATCAATGTACTAGTTGTAAATAAATTTTTTTATTGGTTCTATAAAATTATTCAAAAAAAGTTTGTGAATGAAAAAACAATGATTTTACCTAAATATCCTCATGAGATTTGTGAGAAGATACGCTGACACAGGCAAATTTCAGAGAGAACAGCACCTGCACGGCTGCACATACAATGCAATCTTATTTACCAAACAGTCAAACAGATCTTATTTTATCTCTATACTGTTCCTACTATGCAACTTTAGGTGCTCTACTAGGACGTTTTTGGCTGTGAGCTGTTGACCAGTCCATGCAGTAGGATGTCTCAGGGCTGTGATATGGTCATGTGCAATAGTTGTCATCTAGGCCAGGTGCACTCTACTGAACAGTTTACAGGATGATGCATGAGCCAGGTCTACCTTGTGGCACACATAATCACCGGTCTACCCTAGATGTACTTCAATGGTGCATTGTAGTCACATTAACATTCAAAAGTTAGATTAGAAGTAATGATTAGGATTTACAAGTAATATTTTGTGAAGTTATGTCATGTAGCATCACCAAACCTGTGTGGCCAATGTGGTCTCTTTTGGTCTTATGGGTTAAGGATATGTTCGTTTTTCTGGGAGCTGGTATAGGTAAACTGACCCGTTTACCAACAGAATCTAAAGGCGATATTACATGCTTTGCTGGTTTTGAGTAATTTAGGTTGAGTTTGAGTAAATTCATACAGTTGAATTTAATAATTTAAATAATACTTCACAAGGACAAAGTGGTGGAAGGTCAAAGGAGACGCCTCACAGGCGTTTAATGAGAGGATGATCGTGGAAGGGATGTCGCGAATAGTACGTGGACGGAAATGGTAATTTGCATTAGGAAGGTGGCTACGGAGGTGTATGGAGAGTGACCCGAGGGACTAGATGCGAACCTAAAGACACTTGGTGGTGGAACGTAGAAGTGCAAAAGGATATCAAGGAGAAGAAGGCGTGCGAACCTAAAGACACTTGGTGGTGGAACGAGGAAGTGCAAAAGGCTATCGAGGAGAAGAAAGCATGCTACAAGCACATGCAGCATGATAAGAGTGACAACAACATACAGAAGTACAAAGTAGCCAAAAAGAATGCAAAGAAAGCAGTGAGTGAGGCATGGGGCAAGGCTTATGAGGATCTTTAGTAGAAGCTGAGTACAAAGGAGAGCAAGAAGGATATTGACAAGATGGCTAAACTTCGAGAAAGGAAGATTTCAACCAAGTTATGCATCAAAGATGACACAAATAGACTTCTAGTAAAAAACGACGAGATGAGGAATAGGTGGAGAGACTACTTTGACAAGTTGTACAACGAAGACAACGGGGATAGTATGATTGAACTGGATGATGCTTTTAACGACACCAATATGCAGTTTGTTCGAACAATTCAAGAGTCTGAAGTAAGAGGCCTTAAAAAAGATGAAAGTCGGAAGGTGTTGGGATCTGATAACATTTCTATCGGGGTGTGGAAATACCTTGGAGGCGTGGCGATCGTTTGGTTAACTAAATTGTTTAATAGTATTTTTAGGTCGAACAAGATGCCTAACGAGTACCAATTTTCAAGAATAAAGGAGACATTCAAATTTGCTCTAATTACAAAGGAATTAAGCTCATGAGCCACAAAATGAAGCATTGGGAGCGAGTGATTGAGTATCGTTTAAAAAGAGTGGCTAAGCTTCACGAAAAACCAATTTGGTTTTATGCCTAGGAGGTCGACCACACAGAAGATCTTCTTGGTAGAGAGCTGATGGAGAGGTATAGGGAGGGAAAGAAGGATCTACACGTGGTGTTTATCGACTTGGAGAAAGCTTATGACAGTGTGCCAAAAAAGGTCATTTGGTATGGCACTTGAAAAGAAAAAAAGTCTCAACAAAGCACCTTACCCTAATCAAAGATATGTACGACGATGTTGTGACTAATGTCAGAGCATGTGGTAGCTATACCAATGACTTTCCTATTAAGATAGGACTACATCAAGGGTTAGCATTGGGCCCCTACATTTTTACTCTAGTGATGGAAGAAGTCACATGGGACATACAAGGAGAGATTCCTTGGTGTATGGTTTTTTGCTGATGTTGTGGTGCTAATTGACGATAGTAGCGTAGGTGTTGATAGAAAACTAGAGCTATGGAGGAAGACTTTAGAATCGAAGGACTTAAACTTTCTAGGACTAAAACTGAGCATATGAGGTGTATTTTCAGCAGTGCTATGGTAGATGATGGAAATGTTAGTTTGGACAGAAAAGCAATGCCCAAGAAGGAAACCTTCTGATATTTAGGATCGATGCTACAAAGTGACGCGAGATTGATGAAAATGTGAACCACATGATACGAGCGGGGTGGGTGAAATGACGCCAAGCATCTGATGTCCTATGTGATAGAAAAGTCCCTCAAAGGTTAATAGATAAGTTCTATAGGATGTTGTCCAGATGGATCTGTGCCAGGCCTCCGCCCTGTTATTACTGGTTAGTGGTGAGAAAGCCGATTGCATGCTGCCAGAGTTTTCTCATCAATTTTCTAAACCTTGTTTGAGAAGGCAAATTGATAGTTGCGTTGAGGATATTGTCAACATCTGATAGGATATGACACAATTTTATAAATTCTGTGTTACTTGTGTAAATGGATGCAGTGGACATGGGTTTAGTTGATTCCAAAGTTCTGTCCTTGTTTGTTTTGGTATATTATATATGTATACAAGAAATTTACTGTATCTTGGTTTTCAGGAACAACATCCGGAACAATTTAAGATTGAGATACCCAAGATACCTTCATATTTCACAGTATGTGCTCCACTGTGACAATAGAGGAACCTTTTTGTTATATATTGGTGTAATTTTCATTTTATTTATGAATGTATCGCCTACTTCTATATATCTGTGTAAGGAACAGATTGGAAATAGGCATAGCTTATTTCTATATTGAAGTATGGACTAATACATATCATTGCTTCATTTATTGTAGCTTTGTTCTTGTAGGAGATTCCTATATTAATCCATTTAAACCAATAAACATGTCAAAGAATGATCCTACAACATATATTCATATCCAATATGTGCTGCACAACCAAACAGTGGTCAAGTCCTAGGAATAGCAAATTTCTTGTTTTTCTGGTACATGTTTTCATTTGACTTACCATGATCTATACTTGGGAAATGTTGGCAGAGTGTTTCCATCTCAGGCTTACCTTGTTGAAAACCCACACGCAATAAAATAAGCTACTTCATGTGAGGACAGGCTGTATACATGCATGGTACATGTTGAACTTCAATAACTTAGCTGTTGAGTAAAAAAAATCCCAGTGTGTTGGTTTATTTTTCTTGACTGATTAGATATTAGATCTTAGAACTAGAATCTTACCTAGGTGTTTTCGAGCTATGTGCCCGTAAAGCATCTTTTAATGAGTAACATGCCTCTGTTTCCCTTTAACATGTTCTGCGGTGCAAAGGTTTGTATTTATAGCATTGCCAGTCGTGAATTACCGGAAATGTAGTTCGTCCGAGTCGTTGTACGGGATTCGGGTTTACGGTTCGTCACTTTTTCTCCCAATTTCCACAACGAACACGAGTACCCTAAACCAGTTTGGGTTCGACAAATTCGGTTCATGATTTGTGGGGGTTAATAGCGAATCCGGTAAATATGGTTGAAATATTTCAGCTATTGTATAATTTTTCTCATGGCACCATAATGCTTTGCAGGGCACAGGAGATTTGACGACTGCTCTTTTACTAGGATGGAGTAATGTAGGTCCCAGAGAAAGTTAACTATTGTTCTTATGGAATTGTCTTGTCACGGTTACTGTTTTTAACACATGGTTGCTTTGCTTGTGATGTATACAGAAATACCCCAATAACCTCGAGAGAGCGGCAGAACTGGCAGTATCGAGTTTGCAGGTATCTCAGTCGTGCTGCTATTAAACATGCTCAACTTTTAAGTTTTATGCACACTGAACTTGGCAGCATGATGTATTAGCAATCCTGATTTATGTATTCGTGGACATTTTGGTGGCATGTAATTAAGTCTGGTTCAGTTTAGGCGTTATTCTAAGCTCACATACATGTTCTTGCAGAAAGCTTCAGTTGTTGTGTAAATGTAAATTGCAATTCAGCCGTTAGTATTTAGGATCCAGTTTGCTTGCTAGGGCTGCATTACTCTGTGGTACTGTCAATATGGGAGCATATAGCTATTCCATGCTTTCTTAGAATACATTACTTTAGAAGCTTTAACGTGTTCAGAAACTTCTGCAGGCACTACTAAGAAGAACTGTGGAAGACTATAAAAGGGTTGGCTTTGACCCATCAACCAGCAGCTTAGAGATCCGGTTGATTCAAAGCCAGGATGATATCCGAAGCCCACAGGTTACATGCAAGGCCGTGAAGTACGGCTGAACCCGTAGAAATCGTGCCAAAGCATCTTCAATGGTCGCAAAATCGAGATTTGAAAACTGTTGTGATTCTTGGAGGAATGTTCTTAAACCAATTTTGGTCTTCTAGAAATATGCCAGGATCTTCAGCAGTGGCTGCCCCGACTTTTGTGCGCCGAAGATCCGGCATGCTTTCTGGCTTCAGTTTTGGGTTTCAAAATCAGAAAGTGCCTATTTTGAGAAAAGAATAATACAACATGCTGCTTCTGTAACAATGTCAGGATGCTGTTGTGGCTGTGAAACTGAGACTGTACAAAGGATAGTTCCATCTTGAAGCTGTATTGCCTACAAGGAATAAACAGCAGTTCTGTTGATGTGTTTTTCTTTTTTTGGGACAAATTATGTTGATGCGTTTTGTAACTTCTTGGTAAACTGCATGTTCTTTTTTTTTGTGTATGATATCCTAAATGGTATGCTATTTAGACCATCTCTAACGGCGTTTCCTAATCTGGATCTCTATATTCGTGTATACATAATTCCTCAAAAAAATTCATTTCCTATATCTCTTCTATCTCCAATAGCATTCTCCAAATCTTACTCTCTATTTTTTTCTTCCCTATATTATAATGATATTTCATAACCGCCATATGAGCAGCATTAATTTTTTACTGAAAAAAATTCGAACGGCTATTTTTAAATGCTGAAATTTAAATTTTGAAATTTATTCTAACGGACATCGTGATGGTTATATTATACCGATTATATTGTAACAGCCATATCGTAACCAGTCTCATACGTTGCAGGGTGGATGAAGTGATTCACAGTCGAAGACATAAAGCAGTAGGCCTAGCTCCCATATGTTTAGAGGTCCTTCATAGTGCGTAGCCGGCTGATATAGCTTGAGAATCCATCATCGTGGCTCACTTTTTATTACATTTTCCTTGACTCCCTGCAGCAAACTAAAGTAATTGCTGTAATAATGTCTTAGTATTGTGCAATCCTAGATAGCATTACCATTTATATCTGCAAAACAACTTATTCAATATGAAACCATATAGGAGTACAATGGCTCTCAACTATCTTAACTATTATAAGAATGAGTTGGTGGTGATGGTGAGTCTGCCAGGCTGTTTTTGGGCTAGAACAATAGGGGCCCAAAGCCCAATAGATGAGAAATTCTGTAGCTATTTGCTGTTTGTCTAGCCTTATTTGCATTTCATTGTATTCCCTTGTTCAGTGATTCTTCAGTAACGGATCTCAAATAAGTGAAAACTCATGATTTAAATTCTTTTTTTTTTGTTTTTAAGAGTTTAGAATTTGTGGTATCATCATCTATTTGGGATCCGTTGCAACGCACGAACACTTTACTAGTATGGTAATAATATCACAAGGGACTAGTAGAAATATATATTGGTTTGACTTGAAAAGTTATTTATATCTGCCCATGGTATCGTTTGTAATGGTCTGTCCTGTGTCTAGAATTGTCCCTTTCTCTGCTGTCATCCATACTGACGAACCAAGGCTGATGCACTGTTTGACTAGCTTTAGAAAGTTGGTCGGATGAAGCACTCGCTATCTCCAATCAATATATGCTATAGTCATCAGACAGGCAAATCTACCTACACTAAGAAGATTTTTATTTATTGGTGATTGAAAGAGCCATCTTATTTCGTTTCAAAAAAAGAGCCATCTTATGGATAGGTTTAGTGATGGGGTAGGCTCAGAGTTACTATAGAAGATCGATAATTCAGACTCAAACGTTGAACGTGTGCGAGGCTAAGAATCATAGAGCTAAGCGCAGAAAATTGTATAGAACAAACAGGGCAAAGCATAAAAACTGATCTGTTCTCTTTTCTTCATGCCAACGACAAATTGAGGGGATAGGGAGCCATAATGTTGGTGAACTTCAAATGCATAAAAACCCTAGTTACATACTAAAAATGCAGCATGGATGATGCTGGAATTTTTTTAAAATAATATATATTTTAAATAATTTTACAAAAATAATACACCGAAAAGAAAAATTACAAAAATGCATCTCTGTCGCCATTTGAATGTCGCCAATCCAAATGGTGACAGAAACCTCAACTCCGTCGACTAAATGAATCCACGACAAAATAATTCGTCAGCCAAGTCTCTGACGCCATTTGAAATGACGATAGAGATGTATTTTTGTAAAAAAATTCAGCGTATTTTTTGTAATTTTATTTAAAAAATATATTATTTTTAAAAAAATCGATGATACTGATATACAGTACCTTAGTTTCACAATTCTATCGCCTACGTGACACAAATTACACATATGCTACTGATAAATGGTACTACAATAGCTGTTGACTAAGTGCCTCAAAATCACATCTAAAGAAAAATATGTCTCAAAATCCACAAATTCATGTCAATCTATCCTCATGACAAATTAGTTTTATTCATATCAAGATTTGGGATTACACATGAACCGAGCTTTTCGCTAATACTCAACAGGATTATGAGTTACAGTACATGAAGTGTAACAGGAAAGTGAATTTTATTCATATCAAGATTTCGGATTACACAAGAACCGAGCTTTTCCACAACACTCAATAGGATAATTGGTTACAATACATTCTCTCTTACCCTAATTAAACGTTCGGGGTCTCTTGTTACGAGCCCAGGTCTCGATCGGGTCTTCGTCCGTCGGAAAGCAAGGCGTGAAGGATATCCAGCAATGGCGCAACATGGGACCTCAGAGTAATCGGTTAGGACCTCAGAGTAATCAGTTAGAGATAAGATTAGAAATTGAGTTAGTTACGGAGTCAGTTCCGTAGTAGGATCGGTTAGCTGTTAATGCGTGCGTGCGTTTGAGTCTGTTAGGAACTAAACTATTTTGGGGAATAAAAAGGAAGCAAGAGGAAAGAAAAGGGTATGCTTTTGTTACCCACAAATTTATCTTCAGGCGGTGGCTCCGACAACAGCCGACTCTAGGCGCTGACGACAACGACGACATCTTCGTCGGGTCGCCTGCGATCCGGCCTCCGGCCGGGAACCCGCGCGTACGAGCAGGCTCACAGCGAGCAAGCTCGTATCAATTTGGTATCAGAGCCAGACGGTTCTAGTGCCATGGCAAATCAACACGAAGATCGCATTGCAACTCTGGAATCGGAAGTGAAAGACATGAAATCTCTATTGGAAGAGATGATGAAAATGTTGAAGAACAAAGGGCCAATCATGGAACCAGGGCAAGGAGGACGTGAAGCGGTGATGGACGGGTCCGCGGAGGCTAGCGACGCCGCCACGGACATACATGCCAGAAGGAATGCAGTACTTCCCCGTGCACGCGCACCCATGGGACAAAGAGAGCTGTTCTTGGAGCGTCGGCGAGGCGTTGTCAGGGAAGATGAGGAAGCCAGAAGGTGGACACCTCGTCCTCCTCGCTTCGATCTTCCGGATTACAATGGACAAGAAGACCCGCTGGGTTGGCTGCGCAGATGCGAGAGGTTTTTTAGAGTTCACCGCATTCCCGAAGAAGAGTACGTCGAAATCGCGGGACTCCATCTCGCAGGGGAGGCACAAGAGGTTCTTGATAATTGGCAGCGAGAAGAACCATGGATAGCTTGGGAGGACTTTTCAGAAGCATTTATCCAGAGGTTCACACGACATTCTAGTGTTGGACCCCTGGGCGATTTGGTTAACCTCAAGCAAGGGGCTAGCAATGTGGAGGAGTATGCCCGAGAATACCAGAGATTATTAGCACGGACGAGTGGGATGAAGAGGGCGGACCAGATTGAGACGTTCGTCGCAGGACTCTCGGTGGCACTGGGCGCGGACGTACGTCGCGAGCGCCCGCGAGACCTCGCGGAAGCCATTGGCTTCGCGCGGGAAGCCGAGATCCGGAAGGCCGCCTGGATAGCAGAAGCCATCCAAGGAATGTCGTCCGCAAGCAGAGGTCGGACTCCGTTCAGTCGCACGGGAGGATTCGTGTCGGCCGGCTCACCGTATACAGGGGTGTCGACTGCCACAGCTGCATCTCTTGGAGGAGCGACGACGGTGCAGCACAACAGCGGGATGTCAACACCAATGGTCACTCGCTCTCTCTCGACGGGCCCGGCAAACAAGGGGGGTCCGAACCAGCTCTCGAGACAAACTCCACTTTCCAGTACACAGAGCAGTGCGGCATCGACGACAACGCGTCTACGCCTGTCAGCCGACCAACTAGCAGAACGACGTGCCAAGGGTCTTTGCTATAACTGTGATGAGATTTACTCGAGGGGACACCGATGCAAGCGTTTATTTCATCTGGAGGTAGAAGATGAGGACACGGGGGAGGTCGAGCAGGAAGAATCATGGTTGCAAGAGTCCGATGCTTCCTTGTCAATGATCGCAGCCTTAGGGCCCAAAACAGGGGATACTATGCAAGTTTGGGTGCACATGGAGGAAAGGCGTTGGCTCTGTCTCATCGATAGCGGAAGCACACACAATTTTATGAGTACATATGCCGGCCGACAAGGGCAGTGGCAACAGGAGGCAGGAGCGCCACAACAGGTGAAGGTGGCAGGGGGTTCATATCTGCCCTGCCTCGGAATCGTGCCAGCCGTAACCTTCCGTATACAAGACCATGAGTTTACTGCCCCGTTCATCATGCTTCCTATTGATGGGTTTGACATCATACTGGGAGCACAGTGGCTGCGAACCTTGGGTAGCATTCAATGGGACTTTGAGGAACTCACCATGGACTTTGGGACCCCTGGTGCGCACATTCGCTTGCAAGGAATGCGGAGGACACCACGAGCCACACTGTTGCAGGCAAGCGTAGATGAAACAGCAGTGATACAAGGACTATTGGCAGCATACGGAGACATATTCATGGAACCAGCAGGGCTGCCACCCTCGAGGACATGCGATCACCGGATTACATTGAAGGAGGCAACTGACCCGGTGGTGGTCAGACCCTATCGGTACCCATACCGTCAGAAAGAAGAAATAGAAAGACAGTGCGAAATCATGCTCAAGCAAGGAATCATTCGCCCCAGTAGATCGCCGTTTTCTTCTCCTGTTCTGTTGGTCAAGAAAGCAGATGGTACTTGGCGTTTTTGTGTGGACTACCGTGAGCTTAATGCAAGGACAATCAAAGACAAGTTCCCTATCCCAGTAGTGGAAGAGTTGCTGGACGAACTTCGCGGGGCTTGTTATTTCACTAAACTCGATCTCCGCTCGGGCTACCACCAAGTCCGGATGCGAGAAGAGGACGTCGAGAAGACAGCCTTCCGAACACATCACGGCCACTACGAGTTTCTCGTTATGCCATTTGGATTGTCCAATGCACCATCCACCTTCCAAGCCTTAATGAACGAGGTTCTTCAGGAATTCCTTCGCAGATTTGTTCTGGTTTTCTTTGATGATATTTTGGTGTTCAGCCGCACTAAAAACGAACATGAAGGACACCTTCGCCTGGTGATGGATCGTCTTCGACTCCATCAACTATACTTGAAGAAATCTAAATGTGCCTTCGCCCAAGAGCGAGTGGGATACTTGGGGCATATTATCTCCCATAATGGTGTAGAGGCAGACCCGGAGAAGTTACAAGCAGTGACCAACTGGCCTCGGCCCTCGACGGTCTCGGCCCTACGGGGATTCTTGGGACTAACAGGGTACTACCGACGGTTCATTCAAAACTACGCAACCATTGCCGAGCCCCTGACCGCCTTACTACGGAGAAATAATTTCGAATGGACTTCCACAGCTGAGGAGGCCTTCCACCGTCTCCAGCAAGTGCTAGTATCAGCTCCGGTACTTCAAATGCCAGACTTCACTCACCCTTTTGTGGTGGAGTGCGATGCATCCGGTACTGGGATTGGGGCGGTACTTCAGCAACACGGTCACCCGATAGCCTACTTCAGTCGCAAGCTAGCCGACCGCCATATGAAGCTTGCGGCTTATGAGCGCGAGCTCATTGGGCTCTCCAAGGCAGTGCGACACTGGCGACCATATTTATGGGGGCACTCCTTCGTCATCCGCACGGATCATAGCAGCCTCAAATTTCTTCTAGAACAGGCACTCATCACACCGCCACAACAACACTGGTTAAGTAAGCTAATGGGTTTTGATTTTCAGGTCGAGTATAAACCAGGCCGGCTTAACCAGGCAGCCGACGCATTATCCGGCAAGACGCCGACTATCCCGATGCGACCATCTCAAAGCACATGAGCGATCACCCGGGACCAATGGATGGACTCGCTACGCCTGGACCCGACGGTGCAGCAACTGGCCACCCAACACACCCCGAACATGAGCGACCAAAATAACTCAGTGACCCAATCTGATCACCAGGACAGGACTGCACGTTGGACGGTGCGGAACGGCCTGGTATACCGGAATGACCGACTGGTGGTACCAGTCGGTTCCCCGTTGGTGGAGCAGATAATTGCGTCAGTTCACGATCTGACACACGAAGGAACCCAGAAAACCCTCCATCGCCTTCAAGCCGAGTATTGGTGGGAGAAGCAACGATCCTCCGTTGAGCAGTATGTGGCCAACTGCAAGATATGCCAGCAGCATAAGGCGAGCACGCTGGCTCCAGCCGGGCTCCTACAACCACTACCGATACCTCACCAGGTGTGGACAGATCTTTCTATGGATTTCATTACTGACCTTCCGAAGTCTGGGGGTAAAACCGCCTTGTTGGTGGTAGTGGACCGTCTCTCTAAATATGCCCATTTTATACCCTTCTCTCGGCCCGCGACAGCTCCTGCCGTGGCAACATTGTTCTTTGATCAAGTGGTGCGCCTCCATGGCATTCCCGAATCTATTGTCTCGGACCGGGACCCAGTATTCTTAAGTGCATTTTGGCAAGGCTTGTTTAAAAGAAGTGGTACTAAGCTCCTGACGTCTACGGCTTATCATCCCCAAACGGACGGGCAAACGGAGGTGGTAAACCGGACAATCGAGATGTACCTCCGTTGCCTCGCTTCATCCCACCCGTCTTCTTGGGCGCAATGGGTACCGTGGGCCGAGTTTTGCTACAACACTTCCTTCCATTCAGCTCACCGGATGACCCCTTTTGAATTGGTCTACGGCCGGCAACCTCCTCCCTTGACACCATACCAGCAGGGGGCCACTTCTATTGACTCCGTCGATTGCGCATTGGTAGACCGAGACGCCCTTCTGCAGCAGGCCAAACGCCATCTTCACCAAGCTCAGCAGCGCATGAAACAGAGATATGATGGGCGGCACCGAGAGGTGGAAATGGCAGTAGGGGACTGGGTGTGGCTAAAACTCCAAAAACATCGGCAATCATCGGTGCGTGGCGCCCTTCCTGTCTCAAAGCTGGCCCCTAAATTCTACGGCCCCTATCAGATCTCAAGTCGGGTAGGTCCCGTGGCCTACAAACTGCAACTTCCGGACACTGCCAGACTACACAATGTCTTCCACGTCTCCTTACTGAAACCATACAAAGGCGAACCTCCATCCCAACCCATGGAGTTACCCTCTGATATAGCTCCGGGAGGAGCGCAGGTACAACCGGAGCCCCACAATCTCCTGGCACAACGTTTTGTCGAAGGCAAGCGACAATTCCTCGTTCATTGGTCCGGAGAAGCAGCCGACGAAGCAACATGGATGGACGCCATCGCTCTACGCAGAGCCTACCCAGACTGCAAGCTTGAGGACAAGCTTTGTCTTCAGAGGGGGAGTAATGTTACGAGCCCAGGTCTCGATCGGGTCTTCGTCCGTCGGAAAGCAAGGCGTGAAGGATATCCAGCAATGGCGCAACATGGGACCTCAGAGTAATCGGTTAGGACCTCAGAGTAATCAGTTAGAGATAAGATTAGAAATTGAGTTAGTTACGGAGTCAGTTCCGTAGTAGGATCGGTTAGCTGTTAATGCGTGCGTGCGTTTGAGTCTGTTAGGAACTAAACTATTTTGGGGAATAAAAAGGAAGCAAGAGGAAAGAAAAGGGTATGCTTTTGTTACCCACAAATTTATTTTCAGGCGGTGGCTCCGACAACAGCCGACTCTAGGCGCTGACGACAACGACGACATCTTCGTCGGGTCGCCTGCGATCCGGCCTCCGGCCGGGAACCCGCGCGTACGAGCAGGCTCACAGCGAGCAAGCTCGTATCATCTCTTCAGGGTTGCAAGCTCCAAGTTGAAACTAAGGGCATGTTTGGATCCATTAGCAGCTAATAGTTAGCTAGCTAAAATATTAGCTACCTAACTATTAGTTGGAGGGTGTTTGAATCCACCAGCTAATATATATGTGGCTAATATATGCTATTGTCCATAATATCCATGCTATTAAATGTTATTGGTGGTAGTATTTTTGTTAAATGCCACATATTAGCTATTATTAGCTGGGTTTGGCTAACTAATGAGATAACCATTAGCTAGGTACCCAGGGTGTTTGGATCCACTCCAGCTAATTTTTAGCAGCTAACTATTAGCTGCATGGATCCAAACAAGCCCTAAATACAATAGTGGCGCTCATTGAGGGACAAGCCTATACCTCGCGGAACAAGGAGATAAAGGATACGGCTTTCTGCTCCTTTCGTATTATTTTATCTTCCCCTAATTCTAATTCCTTTTGAATGTCAAAATTGTAACTCCCAACAAAAAGCAAGCAAGAAGCAATCAGATTGAAACTACTGAACAAAAACAAGAGCTACGCAAGTTAAATTGACCAGAAATTTGCCAGCAAAAATTGGGGGAAACGTGAGAGGGAATAGAGAAGAGGAGGGATGGTTGTCTTACATACACAGAGTAGAATCATGAGAAGAGGAGGCACCTGGGAAGAGGGCGAGGGCGGGGCCTGGCGGCGAGCGAGCTCGCGGCGGATGGCACATAGCGTGAGGCGGAACTTCTTGCCACTTGTCGATGCCTCCATCGAGCTCCCGGATTATCATCTAGAGGAGCCGGAGCTCTACCGAACGCCTTCAGCTCTCCCATACAAGAAGCAGAATCACTTTAGAGTGACTCTTCTTTTTTTAACTAGGAGCAAAAATCAGCTAATAGGTAGCCCCTGCGGAGAATCAGTTTAGAGATTTGTAGTAGTTTGTGTATAAGTGTGGTTCTTAATTTCTTGCTCCTGATTCTTCAGAAGATCAGAATCAAAAGAAGTCATAGCAGAATCAAAAAAAAAACTAGAGTCCTACCGAACAGGCCCTTAGAGTAAGAAACCGATATAAAGAGTCTTTCGGAGATGCCCTTGCCCGCTTGCTTTTCAGGAATTCTGTTTCCCCCGATAAAAGCCATCTTATTCTCTACATGACCATAGGAAGCTAAAACGAAACGTCAGCTTCTGAGATAACCGAGCGAGTGATTCGGGCAGCGACTCGCACTGTAATTCTGAATATTTCAGTCGCCTTGGGCATGATCTTGTTTCCACATGAAATAGCAGAGCACCTATGCGGTCTCGACACGGTAGGATCCCTTTTTTTTCCCCTCGGAATATATTTCCTGGCGATCAAACCGGTAGTGGCCAACTTTATTCACATGAGCGAGGAGAAAAAGAATAATAGAAATAAAGTTGCTGCCTTTTCCTACGAAGATAAGTCAACCAGAAAACTGCTTTTTGGAACGAAAATGATAACCCCCAAGTTCAGCTGTACAATGATACAGATAGTTAGAGAGTTTGCATGACATTCAGCAATTTGGAAAGAGAGTGTGTAATTCATACTGATTTCTATTAAAAACCTTTTTTTGTTTTTTTGAAAAGCCTTTTTGTTACAAAGAGAAGGACAGGCTGATAATAATCGATCGCCGTTACTTCGTCAGTCTAAACCACGAAACTGCCAACATAATGACTGCAAATATATATATATGTGTGTGTAGGACGCCGTAACGAGGTATCATGGTGTTCAGGCACCATAATTTTAAACGCACGAATTCAAGTCAAATTAAGTTATATTTTAAAAAAAAAACTTCTTGTTTTAGAGTATATACCAATCTGTTACAATTCAAATGAAACATATATCTTTGAAAAAACATACTTGAATTCAAAGATTTGAACGAATTTATTAAATTTATATACAAGCTTTATATTTATAAATAAAAGCATTTAAAAAATAAACTTCTTGTTTTAGAGTATATACCAATCTATTACAATCCAAATGAAACATGTATCTTTGGAAAAAATATATACTCGAATTCAAAGATTTGAACGAATTTATTAAATTTATATACAAGCTTTTACATTTATAAATAAAATCATTTCAAAAATAAATCTTACAAGCAGCCCAGACGGAGGGAGCATAAAGTAGTATTCTCCGTAATTTTCAGTTGAAAAAGAAGGGAGGGTAAGAGAAAATATTTAGTACACTGGGGAATCTTTTGTACGATTTCGTGGCGATTGTCCTGCCTGCCGTCTCTCTGAAGAAAACAAAGCTTTTATTTATTTATTCTGGCCTGCTGGGGATGCGATGTGATCCGGTCACGCGTGGGGCCCACCTGTCACCATCACTCTCGCTGCCCCTGCTGCTGCGTGTTAACCACCAGCTAGGCCAACCACTGCACGGGCTAGTACTGTACTCCATCAACGGGCGTGATATCATATCTCTCAGACGAGAGAGAGAGTAAGGGTGCGTTTGGTTGCCCGTACAAAGTGGTACATGTATAAGATGGTTCAAGAGAAAAGTCATCTATGTGTTTGGTTGTTTGAATGGAACCATCCCGTCCAGCATCAACGGGTACAAATTTAAAGAATATTCCCTCTAGATGCTGAACCATCTCATCCGCCTAAAAATAATAGAACCAAATAGTACAGAATCATCTCATCCCATTCAACATCATCCCATGAACCAAACGCATCCTAATACAATCATTTAGGAAGAAGGAAACCGAGAAACATATCTTGACGGCTGTTTGAAACGCAAGAAATTTATAAGAAATGGTTCTACGATTCATTCCCATTCAACATCATCCCATGAACCAAACGCACCCTAATACAATCATTTAGGAAGAAGAAGGAAACCGAAAAACATACCTTGACGGCTGTTTAAAACGCAAGAAATTTATAGGAAATGGTTCTACGATTCCCTCAGGAACAGGTGGAAATCCCAGATTGATTATAGTAGCCTGTTCAGGACACAGGAAAACTTCTTCTAAATTTCCAGTCGTATGCTTAAAAGGAGCCTTAATAGGACAGGTAAACAAGATGACGACGTTTTGAGCTGCAAAGCCTTGAATCTGCAGCTTCGTACTCGAGTTGCCATGCTATTTGCTCTGCTTGCGTCGTTCTGTGTCCTTTCCTTCTCAGCCCGACTTCTTTTGAGGTGAGGTGAGGTGATCAATACAAAGATCACTGCATCTTACGTTCTGGCTGACCGGCAAAGCAGAGCACGAAGGATGCGAAACTTGACTCGAACGGATAAAAAAGAAAACCATGTCCTCCTTTTTCCTCCGGTTTTCCTTCAACACAGATAAAGAGAGAGAACCATGTCCTCTTTTTCCCTCCGGTTTTCCATTGTTCTCACGGTTGCAACTGCCCCCCCCCCCCCCCCTCCGAAAATTAAGGTGTTGTTTGGAAGCAAAGTTTTTCGATACCGTGATATTACAAAATCATGGCATGGAAATTGTTTGGAAGCAATGTCTTTTACATTATGAAGTGATGTTAAAAGCTCAAAACTCCACTATAAATACTCCAAAAATACCAGAGTATTGGTAATACCATAGTTTTCAAAACAGAGTTTTTTTTGTTGCTTCTAAACACCTTATGACCAAAAATACCATAATAGTTTCTGAAACCATGGTTTTGCCTAGAAATTATTTCCTACCATCTCCAACAGCATCCCCTCGAAGGATTTTGTGAAGGGATTAGAGAGAGAATCCCTTCGCAAAGAGATTCTCTCCGAATCCTGTCCGAAGGAAATCCGTTGGAGCGTTTAGAATCTGTTCGCGAAAAAGTTTGAAGACTGAAGTGAATCCGCTGAAGATAGTCTTACGTTCTGGCTGACCGGCAAAGCAGAACACTAAGGATGCGAAACTTGACTCGAACGGATAAAAAAGAAAACCATGTCCTCCTACTTTTTCCTCCGGTTTCCTTCAACTCAGATAAGAGAGAAAACCATGTCCTCTTTTTCCCTCCGGTTTTTCATTGTCTCACGGTTGCAACTGCCCCCCACGAAAATTAAGATGTTTCAGCTCAAAATCGGTAGCACACCTCAGCTCGATGAAAAGGACATCAAAAAGAAAAACAAATGAAAAGATGAAACATGGCATGGCAACTTAGCCTACTAAACGTGGCCTCCAAAATCTCCATGAGTCAGCTTCGGATTAGTCACATAGGACCTGTATTAGTGATTGGCACGTCCCCGTTATTACCACCTCTCCATGTTGCTTGAGCACATGGAAACCATGTGTTGCGATGGACAATTCAACCACCAACAAAAAAAAATCATAAAATGCAACAGTGGTGATGATAATAATCATACCATATTATACAGATTTGCTTCATTGGAAATCCAGCAGGATATTACAATATATATATATAAAAAAAAGATATCACAGATACATCATGCCTTCCTCTCACACACTTGGTTGACTTGACTTAACCTAGCTGCTCTCTCTTTCTCTCTCTTCTTGTAGCCACTCTTTTGTACATATCTCCATGGCCTTGGATTTTCTTGGTTGCATGGACAAAAAACAATTCCATCGAAAAAAAAACCCAAAAATAAGCATCATCATAGAAGAACTAGGACAGATACCTAACAAATCCCACCTTCCCTCCCACCAAATTCAATGACTAATCCCAAAGGGAGGCCAGGGACTCATGAAACAAATTGATTAATCCATGAGGGCTTTTTTTTCTTATGCCCTTGTCCCTACTCCTCCCTCCAAATTTCTACCCAATTCCCCAAACTACTAGGGCTCCCAAATTTACATGAAGGACCTGGACCTGAAATTTATTTACATATAAAAAGATTTGTGGTAAAATTACCTAAACTTCATTATACTGATGGGATTGGATGGATGGATGGATGGATTATATAGTTTTTAGGGGTTAAATTTAGGACTTAAAATTCCTCCTCTCTCTCACTCATCTCCTCACTCTCACATCTCTCTCTCTCTCTCCCCCAAAGTGCTTGTGGTAGCTAAAGAAGCTTTTGCTCGCACCATGGAGGGGAGAGGGTGGTTTTCAGGGTTATTTGATGTTGTATGTGCATCTAGGCCATGGCGGTGATGCCATGGCCGCGGCCACCGCAGCCGCGGTCGAGGCAGTCAAAACCCTCGACGCGGACCGCCGCCGGCTGGAACGCGAACCGGGCGCGGGCGCACCCGGCCGCGCCGCGCGGCGACATCGGTGGCGCCGCCGAGCGCGGGGTGGGACGGACTGCCACCGGCGCCGGCGCGGCCGCCGGCCACGCCGGTATGGGCGGGCAGTCCATGCCGAACCGGCTGTCGTGGACCACTGGGTTCGACGCCCGCCGAGGCGGCGAGCCGCAGAAGAGCGGAGGCTGCGGGGACGCCGCGGAGAGATTGTTCTCCTCGCCCTGCCAAGAATCGGAGGAGCAGAAACATTTAGCCACTCGTTGAACAAAGACCGCGCAAGAAACTCATGATCTTGGGACGAGGCAAAAAGATTTCACCTTTGAGAGGAGGAAGTCGAGCAGATCCATGCCGGCGCCGGCGTCGGAGTGGCTGCTCTGGTGGCACCGGAGGGGGCCGACCGGGCGCCGTGGCTTGGGGCAGAAGAGCGGGCTCTTCGCGTCGGCGGCGGCGGCGGAAGCGGCGGCGACAGGGAGAGGGCTTTCCATGGCGGCGAAGTTTTCTTGCTCGTTTTTTCGGCTTTTTGGTCAGTTGATTAGATCCAAAATATTTACAAACCCTGCAAGAGAGAAAAAAAAACAGCCAAAGATAACGTTTAAGATGTGAAAAATTTCAAGAACAGATCGAGGTGTGGAAGATAAATCGCAAAAAAATTGGCATCTTTTGAGGTGTTTCTGGAGAAGTGAAGCTCTGTGGGAGTCCTCCTTAGAAAAAAAAAAACGGGGGGGTATTTAAACACAGATTTGTGAGAGAAAACATGTTTTTGGAGATGAAATCAAATCAAACTTTCGGAAGATTTGTGAGATCTGGTCTCAGAAAAATCGAATATTTTCAGAGATCCGCCGCTAGGCATGCTATTTGCAAAGATGAACTGATACCTCGAGAGGATTTGTTCTAGAAAAATTGAATCCTTGCATGCAAGTTCAGGTTTTTTTTTTCGCAGTTCGCAAAAAGAGAAGGTCTTCTCTCAAGATCTGCGACAAGTTACCAGAAAAACAGCATCTTTCTACGTGCAAGAAGAAAGCTCTCCCCTTCAGGAGAGAACACAACAGAAATACTCACCAAAAAAATTATATATGAGATAGAGATGCATGCTTACCTGAAGATTTGCCTCTGGATTTCTCCCCTTGGTTACAGAGAGAGGGGAGGAGCAGGAGGAGATCCAAAACTATTGTTACTCCTACCAAGAAAGAAAAACAAAACAAGAAAAAAAAGAAAAGCTCGAGCTTTGAGAGGAGCTGATGAGGAGGACAAGGAGAGGAAGGAAGGGAAAGGAGGGGGTGAGGGCGTTAAGTAGACTAATGGATGGGGACACCACAAGCCACAGACCTAACAGACGACAGCTTACCCACAGGATAGTGGGCTAGTGGCAAAATATTCTTTTTTTTCAAAATGAGTTAAAAAAAAAAGCAAACATTTTAGTATAAAAAATATTATTCGAGTTTTTTATGACATATTTTCTAGTGATAATTTTTGTATAAATATAAGATGTATTTTATGTTCTAATGTAAATTTGTGTGTTGTTCCTTTTATGTCTCTGTTAATATTCAGATTTACTTTATATTTTTCTACATGCATGGATTAAATATAATAGTTAGGGATAATAATTTTGAGTAGTTTAGTTATTTTAATTATATACTTGTTTGTCTATGTGTTAAAAAAAATACACTCTGTAAACTTAGATTAAGGAATAGCAGGGAGATGATAAATATCACATACAAAAAACGGATGAACAAAAGGAGTTCAATGTTTTTCTGACCCCTTTTTAAATTTTTTTTTTTACAAATCTAGTATTCATATGAATACAATTATAAAAATAACCTCATCTCCGACTTAGAAACATCTACAAGTAATCGCACTTGTGCACCGTGGAATGTCCTGCCGAGCTACGGCAGCGCGGCAGCAGCGGACCTACTTGCATGCCAAGCAGGGGGTGCTCGTTAGCTCCTAAGGTAGCATAGCTCGACGTGGTATCCAATCTTAATCATGTGACACTAATTAACCACTAATCACTAAATTAAGACAAGTAAATAAAGCAACACTCACTTAACCATGTGACTTGGTGTTGCTGTGGGCCGACACTGCTGTAGCTCGATGGTACTCTATCCGTTCATTTTTATAAAGCGTATTTTGACTTTGTATAAGAATCAATGTTATGTTGAAATTGAGAAAGATATAAGAGAAAATGATTTTGATGCCCTCACTTAATTATCTTGGGAGATGAAAGATATACTTTATGTATATGGTAATGAACAAATGCATATCGCTGAGTGAGAATAAATAGGAGTGTCAAAAAAAGGCTTATTAAATTTACATGTAAGTCTTATATTTGTAAACAAGAGTGTTTACAAAATAAGTTTTATAAAAGTGAACAAAGTGGGTACTTTTTGCGGTGAGCGAGCGTGACAGAAGGTATTGATGTGTTTACAATTAGAAAGAAGATTATTTTTGTAAATATATTCAATTAGAGAAAAAAAGATGCGAGGGCCGGAAAAGTGACGAGTTGGAACAAAAGCTGGCAAAACTGCGCAAGAGGAAATAATTTCGGCCTGCACGGCAAAACTGCTGTCATAATTGAAGCATTAAAAAAGATGGGCCCTTTTCCTGCTGGATCGCTTGGTCATGCGAGAGGAGTAGCTTTTCTTTTCTCGTGTATGTAGAATAGTCTGGTCATAGTTAATTTTAAATTTTTCGATAATTTGTACATTGGTTCTGGAATTCAAGTTGTTGCCAATGATTTTGAAATTATTCGATCATGTGGAAACAGTTCTCATCCATCTCTGTTGTACTTTTTTTTTTTTACTTCTTTCATATATTGTTGGACAATGATGCTAGTTAGGAAGAAGACATTTTTTTTTATAAATAAACTCTATTCTTTTGCAATTGATTTTTTTATTTTGAGTGATAGGATAATTTAGAGTCATGCTTGGGTTTCCTCCTCTATCATACCAGGTTTTGGAAGAGGAGGTGTGAAAGGGTTGAGGATACCGACTAAAGGACGGGTGAATACGTGTTTTTTAAAAAAATCTTTCGCTACATACTTTATTTAACTCCTATGTCAAAATATTAATAAACATAAATATGGAAGCGATTATCTAAGGTTTTGACAATTAAGACATAAATATTTTAGTCCCACTAAGTGCATTAACTAATTATGTCTCTACACAAGATATTGCAATTCTAAAGACAAATAATAAGAAGAATAAGAATTGCAAAAATGTAAAAGCACAAGAGACACGCTGATATTTTTTCCGTGGTCTCCGAGACTTGCTAGTCTCTCCTAATCCACAATGAGGGAAGCCAGAACCTCTTTGGACCTGCTCCACAAATTGAGCACACGCCTCGATTCCACTAGTGGTTGCATCTTTACCTCTCTGGGTAGGCGAGCACCGACTATTGCAAACTTTTGCCGGGGCTTCTCACAACCTCCATTGAGAGCTCCCACGCATGACGCTCTATGCCATCTAGAAGACGGCAACCTTCAAGAATAACAAATCAAGCGCTCCCGCTTGAGCTTCACCTAGTGCAATACATGCACTCCGGTTATCTCTTAAGTGCAACACATGCACAAGAAGCCCTCAATCCACTTCCTAGTTGCAGCACATGCAATTAGAGCTCACTCTTAGCTCAAAAAACAAAATGGAGAAGGTAACACATGTACTTCACCCCCAAGAACTCCCAAAAACTCAGAAAGCCCAAATGCCAGTCCCAATGCTCCTTTTATAGCCTCTCACACGAAAACTAGCCATAAGGGCAAAATGGGCAAAAATCAGCAAACCCGGCACTACCGCCCCTCTAGGGCCCGATAGTGCCGATCTCTAGTCCAACAGCTAGAAAACTAGTCGTTACACAGGAAACCCAGTACCACCGCAGGCCAAAGTCCGGTAGTACCGCTCGAGCGGTAGTAACAGGGCCCCCACGGGTGGTACTGCTGGCCATAACACCCCTCAAGAGCAACCTCTCTTGAAAAAACTATCGTTGGCTTGGGCTCGGTACTATCGCACCTCCGGTAGTACCGCTGTGAGCCCCGGTAATGCCGATCAAGAGATGGGCACAAAAAAACACGCATATTGAAAAATAACTACCGCTCCATTCGAGCGGTACTGTCGACCTCTAGCAGTACCGGCCTCTGACCATGGTACTGTCACACCTCCAGCAGTGTCGGCCATATCATTGCGGTAGTGCCAGCCACAGGGAGAAAAAACTGATTTTTTTTTGTTAAAATCTTTTCTCCAAAGCCTCAAGAGTTGATCCTTTTAGCTATGTGAGAATCAACACATTACCACAACAATTTGCAAAATACATTTGCAAATATTCATCACATACTGCAAAGAATTCCAATTAAACTCATCAACTTATTTGCAAAAACGCATTTGCAAATAAACCAAGAACATATAGATTCAATTCTCTTAGCTATGAGGTGGTCAACACGAGATCACATTTGCAAATACTCTCTTTGCATGCTCTAGTATCGAAAGCCATAACCTCCCACTTATTTGTAAAATGCATTTGCAAATAGCAATTTATGACAACTTTTATGAACTATCTTTATTTGCAACATGTGCAAATCTCTTAGTTCCATGCAAAAGCCAACTAAACCAAAATGTATAAGCTATATTCTTTTTGCAACACATGCAAATCAACAGCTTTATGCAAAATCCAAATAAACTAAAATGCTTGAGCTCACTATTTTGAATACATGCAAATCTCTAGTTCCATACAACCACTTTAAATCAATTTGCTTGAGTTATCTCTTTTTGCAACATATGCAAAACTTAGCTCCAAGCAATAACAAAACAAATTGCGAACTCAAATAAGAAGCAATCATGAGTTTCTCCTATTTGCAACACATGCAAATCAAAGTATCATGCAAAAACCAACGCACGAGGTTCACACATTCGCAACATGTGCCAAATGGTAAGCTAGAGTGAATCGAATTGAGTTCATTAACATATGATGAAGCTCAAGCAAAAGAACTCAACCTCTCTTAATAATACGGTAATCTAAACTAGACACTCTAGCATATATAGTTATACCTTTGTCGCAGGCGATCCCCTTTGGGGCTTTTAGATCTTCAATCATTTTTCTCCCAGAATTGTAATCCATTTTCTTTTCTTGTTCATTAACACACGATGAACTCTTCCCTAGCTCTTCTCCTCTCTTTATTCACTTCGGGATCCTCCTCTTGAAGCTCATCAACCCATGATGGCTTATTCTTTTTCCCAATTCTTTATCATCGTTGGACTCAACATACTTCCATAACTCATTGAAAATATTAGTCCAACAAACACGGTTGTCTCAATCATCTATCGTACTCTATTAACACATAATGGATGCCTCCAAGACCGATTGAGCACAACCCAAATCAATTTGAAGGATATAAATATGTCTTGAGTATTTCAATGCAACTAATGCTTTTTTATACTTAAGAAATATCAATTTATCCTTAATTAATCAATGAGCACCTTCAACACATGATGAATTGTTCTTTAATGATTAATAAGATAAATGAACTCAATTTAAATGTTCATTTAAATTGATATGGGTATATTAACTACACAAGTTTCATATACTCATTTCAATGGTTTCAAGTAATGATCCAAAATATTTGAGTGTAACAGAAAGGGATCAATACCTATTTAGACCATCAACCATAAAATAAATTCCACATAGACATGTGCATACATATAATTGGATTGAAAACAATTTGCACATATTCAATTTGATTGCATTGGAGTTTATCCTATATTACCATAAGTATACTACAGCTATGCAAATCAAATATATACTCAAGGAATTATTTCAAAGTATTGGTCCTTGATTTATGTGGCAAGATGAAATAGATAAATACTATTTGAAACCTCAAGTTAAAGCAAGATCTCCCCTTATATGCGTGCATCCATGTAATAATATGAAATTTGAGATATAATGCATATTTTGAGGTTAATACAATGGAGGAATTCATACGCTGTTTGGTTCGTAGCCAAATATTGACATAATTTGCCACATATTGAGTTAGGCAAGTTTGATCGAGTTAGGCATATGTCTGGTTCACAACCACACTTGTGGTAAGATTCTTTCTTGCCATTCGGGTCCCACGCGTCATTTGCTCAAAAAAGTGCGCAAACCACATTTTACTAGCCCAAGTGTGGGTTCAATTTTGATGACCTAACTTTAGGCAAGTTAGGGAGAGAAAAAAACTACGGCAAAGCATGATAAGTCTAGTATATGAACCAAACAGGCCCTCATACTTTAACTTGAATCCAAAGTATGCAATGAGATAATAAACAAAAATACGAGTGCATACCTTAGGTTTTTTATTTTCCATCCAAATTATGACTACTAACAATAAGGTTAATAAACATATTAGTATCATTAAAATTAGATTTGTCATTAAATAATGATTAAGCATTACTCTAAAACTAATCACCAAAACTAATGCAGCTTGAACTTACAAGGTGGAGTGTGTGAATACTTTTATAAATTGTGAAATATATTGTACGTTGTTGTTAACACATATAAATTATTAATTTTTACATGTGTTTTGTTAACTGTCTCTTGTTGATTCACATGTGTCTGTTAATTGTTTATTGTTAACTGTATTGTGTTGTGGTACATATTTTTCAACTGTAAAATATTGTTTCTTACGTTATATTTGTATAGAGGGCATTACTAGCACAACTCCTAAGGTGAGTCGTAGAATAGAAAAAATTATGTAAAAAAATTTGCATGCCACAGACGATTATTACCTAAATAATTGTTTGTGATATGCGCTGTTACACACGGTTCCTTTATCACAAACGTCTGTGATGATCGAATATCACAGGTGGTTGCCGTCTTCTAACTATCTGTAATGACAAGCAGATAAATATGTATATTTAACTCTCCCTGGTCAATTCAGATATTCACACTTAGCGTGTCTCTATCCAAATATAGGATTTCCTCTCCTCACCGTCGTCATCCTCTCTGAGTTGATGTTGTCCTTGTCGTCATCCTCTCTACACTGCTCTGTCACGCTCAGCATTGCACCGTGGCCATCCCCGTCATCTCTCCATCGCGCTATCGCCCTCCTTCACCACCCCTCAGGTGCTGCCATAAGTTTGGAACTTCACTGCTTTAGTTAAGAGTGAAGATATGGTAAGAGTACAATAGTAGCGGTAGAAATTTGGTGGTTGTGAAACAAAGGGCTAGGAGTAGTATGGCGGTCCAAGCACCTTGCATGCATTTAGTATCGACCAAGTAGAGAAATTTTCTACTTCTTTTACCCTTAAGGATCTTGCAAAGGTTCAAGAAGAGCTCACTGCCTTCTTCCTAGCCGATGTAATTCGAGTCGGGGGTGTATAGTCCGAGAGTAAGTTGTATAGTGGATTATGCATATTATTCAATTATGAACTTTGTAAAGTGCATGTAGATGTATTTTAATTATGAATTTTAAGTCATTTATCTCTACTATATAAAGTGAGAGTTTCTTCACACGTCACATTAATTGCCCTGTTTAATTGCCCTGCTTAATTGCCCTACGCAAGAAACGAAGGGTTGCTTTAATTAGCCAGCTTTTGCAAGAAATGAAACGTTAAAGATAGATGTTTGATCTTATGAAATAGTATTTTTTTTTTATTTTTTAATCTTTATTTTTCGTTATCAATTTTGTTTTTCATAGCAACGCACGGACATATAACTAGTTAAGTTTAAATGCGTGTTATATGTATATATATCAACTATGAAAGACTGTCTATTTGAATGTGTGATGTGTGTATTTATGTTAACTATGAATTGTGTATCTTATATCTATTTTAATGTGTGTTGTATATTTATACAGAGAGCATAGCTAGTGTGATTCATAAGGCTAGCCATAAAACTAAGATTATGTATAAAAATGCATAAAGATAGGTTCATAGATACAAATCATCTTTTATTTATCCTTTTTGCAGACGGTTCTCGACGGTTCGTAATTAGAACCGTTTGTTATTTATCATTATCATATATATGGTTTTTTATGTACTAACCGTATGTGATTTGTATCTACATGGACAGTTATTTTAGATAATCATTTGTGATATGTATTTATCACAGACATTGCTGACTCTTTTTTTGCAAACAATTTTAAAACCATCTGCGCTAACTATTTTTAGTTATATATGATATTCTTTTGTGTGGTAGTGACGTGTAACCTTTAAGCGAGTCTAAAAAAACATATGACTCACACTTACGTGTCGACGATGGGCCTAAATTCCAAATTTTGGAACTGGGCAGTGGACTCGTGGTGAGCGTCGACCAGGCGAAAGTACCTCTTAAAATTAAAGTAAACCATAATTAATTCCATCCTACGTACATGAAGATAATCAGAGCCATTAGCCAGTAGTTTGCGCAGCAATAAGATAATAGCACTGTTTAGCACGTACTTCCTCTGATCACAAATAGTTATTGTTTTGATATTGATACGTTTTTTTTAAAACATAACTTTAATCACTAATTTTCATTATAATATATTTATAAAACTATAATATTATGAAGTACCTCTCGAGACAAGTCTACATATATAATTTTTATGTATCCAATTTAAATATTTAAAAATATATCGACAGTTAAAGTTTCAAAATTTTGATTATCATTAGGTTCAAAATGATGACTATTTATGATTAGAAGGAGCAGTACTTGTCATGAATAGTCTATCATAAGTTGGACCGTCATCGGTGCAAACTGCAAACCCCAAGGTAGTGCTTAAAGCCATTTCTTACCTACCCGTCCCGAAATATTTTTCCCCCAAGGAAGAAAGAAATAGTACTAAAATGATTAGAAATGCAGCGAATCCATCGTTTATCTACCCTGTACGTTTTCCTTTCGAATATAACATCTCACGTATGTATTTATAAGTTCAATACCCTTCTATATTGTGCAAATTATGATGGGCGACATATGTCATGTACTCATGTATCATGCCTGGAGAGCTCAGTAAGTGATCAAAGCTGTGGGAGCTCAGCCAGCCACAACAGCATGTGCATGGCCCAACGCAGAAGAATTAGTGTCGCACTACCATGGCTTAGCAGAGAGGTGGCACGTACCCCAGCAGGGCAGACACTTCCTGAGCCCCTATCTTTTGCTGCTCGGTAACGCCCTCCTCCTACGCTCCAACGCTCACTCCCCGTGATCCCTTGTCCTATCATAGCGCTAGTCGTTTGCGAAGCCTTTTTAGGTACAGTGGGTGATAGGTGTTGTCTGTTGCGTCTTCTACGGTAAAGAAAGATATTAAGTTTACAAATGCATGTATGAAAAGGGCTAGATTTGCAAATAAAAACATAATAGGGACCAAGCGAAAAAAATCAAATGCAGCATCTTCCCTAACGCAGTGGTGCTCTCGTCCCTACGACGAGTGAGAGCAACTATCGTGCGCCTGTGCCATGTGAGGCCATAAAGGTGCAACCCCGTCTAGTATCTTCCAGAGAGCTTGCATGCTCGAGCAATCATCATCAGGCCATTCACAATGGAGAGTTTCATTACACGGTTTCCAAGAGTGTCACATCAGCTTTTGTCTAGGTAACCGTGTATCTCAGGTTTCATCCTGATGAAACTCACTCACCTCCCATGAAACTCTTTCTATCTCTCTCTTCATAATTATCTTGTTATGTCACCAAACATGATGATGTGTCACATCATTTAATGAAAATGAAACTCCCACTGTGAATGGCCTCATCATCATGATTATTATTTTTATTATTTCATTAAAAATAAGAGAGAGAGAGAGAGAGCGCAATTCTTAAGGCTTGATTAAGCGCGCGCACACAGTGTCTTGACATCATAATCTAAAAACGAGTATTTTCTATAAGAATTGTATACGAAATTTTTTGAAAATGTTAGGATGTTGAGTTTAACCAAATTACTAACTAGTTCAAATAAGTTCGAACTGAAGTTCAAATTAGAGTTTTCTTTTTTATGATAGTTTGACTGTAGGTATGTGCCGATTTTATATATAAATCAGTAAAGTATGTGATCTAAATTCGTTCAAAATCTTTGAATTTGAATGTATTTTTTAAAGATATATGTTTCATTTGAATCATCATAGATGGGTATAGCTTAAAACTGAAAGTTTTGAAAAATATACTCGAATTTGTCTTGAATCCATACATTTAAAATCATGATGTAATATTTCGGCGTCCCGTATAGTTTGGGTCAATGTTGGAGATACCTTCCAGTGAGTGCGGGTTGACTGGTTGGTCTCTCGGGCAAGCCTCTCTCTAGACCGCGGTATTCAGTATTAGGCTGTTGCTCAGTTGTGTTTATGCATTGCACGGAATAAACCACCATGTGATGTGCCAGGAGGAGGATCCTCTCTCTCTCTCTCTCTCTCTCTCTCTCCTGTACTCTGGATCTGCTCGTTCATCCTCCATGGCTCCATCCATCTCTGCAGTACAGAATGCAAATGCGATGCCTGCATTGGTCTGGTCTGGCCAATGCCATGTGATGCATTGGCCAGCACTAGCAAGTTAGCTAGATTTGGTTAGATGTCATTTTGAGCACCGATCGGTTTTACCGACGAGTTGAATTTTTTGGGCAGACAATTTTTTGAATGATTTTCACCGATTTTCGATCGGTTTGCATCATATATTTTTTTTGAATTTTTTAAATAATTTAAATTATTTTAGATTAGATCGATTTAGAGTTTCCAATACTATTTGGGTCGGTTTTGCTAACCCCCCCCCCCCCCCTCTCCCACACAGACTAGACGAATCACTATTTAAGTATTTGTTCTGTGCGTGTGTTGGATGGATGCTAATCAATTCATCTTGGAGCTCGCAAAAGCTGGAGGGTCTTCATTTCATGGCCCGTGGGGGCGCCGTGTTCTTGTCGCTCCAACGGCCTCTTACTTTACTGGCATGAAGTGTGGGCCCGGCTACGCATGACTGCATGTTTTTTCATGCTTCCATTTCTACGAATAATTATATACTTTTTAAAGCAGTGCTTCTATATTTTTTCTCCTAATACAAGTTACACAAAATCTTAAAGCAAGCGAAAGGGTAAGTAATCACTATTTACCCTTCATTCATGCTTTAATATTTGTACATCTTCTAAAAAGAAAAACATAGAAGCACTTCTCTTATATATGGCCACTGCTGCTATACGTACGAATAATTACGCATGAATGCATGTTTTTGCATGCTTCCATTTCTATGAATAATTATATATGGCCACTGCTGCTATACGTACTAATAATTATATGATATATATGTGTCTTTTTTACGAGTCTATAAGAGTAAGTACAATAGTAAAGCCCACTATAAACTAATAGTAAGTTAAAAATCATATTATACAATAATTATCTCTAGAAGTTATCTCTAGATATTATGCAATAACTATCTCTTCTGTCTTATACATAAATAATCTACCTATACTTCTATACAAAGCTGGCTACTAAATAAGAGACAACCCTCTTCTCTCTCCTCTTTTCTCACTCTTTCATATAAACTAAAGTTTATATAGGTTCTCTGCTAGCCCTGGTCTTAATTTATACTTGCAAGTACTCTGTGAAACATGTAATGGTGTAGCTAGTGGCGGAGCCAAGATTTATATAAGCCTCGAGCCGAAAATAAACGACTATTATTGTCGTCAAAGACTACAGACATTTAGGTATAACAAAAGTATAGTACAAATACACAATTAAAGATAAATTTAAATTACATGCTTAACATTTCAATAAAATAGATAAAATATGTCAAAACAATATAGCATAATGGAGTGATAGAAAAGTTAATACCTAATTAACAAAAGTTTGTTGCATTTGAGACTACCATATTTTCATCAACAATAGAATAAGAACCTGAGCCTGTAAAAGGTAAAATTGCATATGTAAATTAGGCACACAAAACTATGGAAGTAGCTAGTAAAACAAATTGCATTTGAAGAATGTAGCATACCCTTCTAATAGCATCCCTATTGTCCACATGAAATTACCCAATAGGTTTCCGAAGCCACGATCTGCATCTAAATTAAGCACAACAAGAGGATTGTTTTGTTGGGTATTACTAACTCTAGTTCCTACTGTTTTCGGAGGGGATTGGTTGAACTGTGACCCTTCGTGGGAACTTCTTGTAGCACGGCAAAGGTAACAGTGTGTCATCAAATTCCTAGGTAGTAAACTTCTCGCAAATTAAAGTAAGCATACGAGTACATCGTAACGTCTGACTATCACTAATACTGTAATGCATAGTACAACAGTTCGGTCACCGATTCCATTACTAATACGTACGTACAGATCTTAATCCATCCGCTCGCTAATACTACTATCGATCTGTTGACGCTGTACGTCGTCCGGAGCACACGTACTGCACAGCCCTGTAGCCCAGCGTGTCATGTTGCGGTCGCAGATCACGCAGCAATAATAATAATAATAATAATAATAATAATAATAATAATAATATTATTATTATTAATATTATTATTATTATTATTATGAGAGCCGAGTATTACTCGGGTGCGACGAGTGAGCGTCGTCCTCTCTGGTAGTTTCGGTTCGAGTCCAAGACTCGTTCAAGTTGCTCATCCTTCTTAAGTAGCAGAAGTGTTTTTAAGCTTTCCCTCTTAATATAAGTTGCATAAATTTTGAAGCAAGCGAATCAGTAAATAATCAATATATACCCTTCATTTATGCTTTAATATTTGTACAACTAAAAAAAAGCATAAAGCATAAAAGCACCTGTCACTAACATAAGCTTCTAGCTAATAATAATAATAATAATAATAATAATAATACAAAAAGGGAAGGATTAATTAAATTTGGGGCTACGAAGCTTCTCTCGCATCGCATTTTACACAGTCACCGCTGGACGGCCCGGATGCATGGATCCATGCACAATCGACCAAACAAGGACATGACATGACACCGTCCTGTTCTGCTGCTCTCTGAACCATGGATTAATGGGCCGTGAAAGGCCTCAAGGGATGAGCTCTTGGGCCGCCACCTCTGCAACGCTGCTTCCAGTGCTCTTAGAGCATCTCCAACAGTTTCCTATAATTTCACTCCCAATAACCCTAGATTGGGAGCTTCCTAAAGTTTTTTTGGCTTTTAAAAAAAGGCCATTCTCCAATAGTTCCCATTTTTTCCTCCAAAAATAGTGATTGGGAAAGCACACGAGCGTCCAATATCTGGTCACTTTGGCTGGAGTTTTTGGGCGTGCAGATATATTGGGATTCCGATAGGGTAACTGTTGGAGCAGTAATTTTATCATTTGTTTCTAAAAACTGATTTTAGGAATGAGTTTTGGGAACTGTTAGAGATGCTCTTAGAGCATCTCCAAAACCCACTCTTTATAAGTCATATTTGGAGAGCTCTTAAAAAATATAACTCTCCATATCTTTCTCCTCTCCAACAGAACTCTCTATATCATACTCTATATTTTCTCTCCCCTATATTTTTATCATATTCCATAACCGTCATAACAGTAATGGTTATTTTTTGACCGGTTAAATTCAAACGGCTATATTTCAATGCAGAGAGTTTATTTTCCATCGAGGTAAAGTATTTATTCGTAAAAGTTTTTGCTACAGCACAAGGGTGAGATGGATGTTGTGCTGGTGGAGCTGAGGAACATGCGAAATAAAATAGTAGTCACAATTTTCTTATTATCAACCTTGCCCAGTTTGGTTTTTATTATAATATTGTTAGATTATTTTAAGTAATATGTGATGATAATATTGTCTTTAAGAAGCTTTTCAAGTTTTTTTTTCTCTAGGAGCCATGTGCCTGTTATTTTATATCAAATCGCATTATGTTCGATTGACGATAAGAAACAAAGAATTCTAAACAATCTTCGTTCAACTTTCAGTTACATAATATATGTGACAATGGCTAATATCATACCAGACATGAGACCAGTACTCCAAAAGAAAGTAAATAACATTTTTGCACTGTGTCTCAGCATATCTGAGGTGTGGTATCCCTTTCTGCCATGAATTATCAGCAATGTTAGCCAATTTGGACTTCGCCCTTTTTGCCATGAATTATCAGTTCTCATTTGTGATCACAAACTCTACGTTATATGGCCGAAACATCCCATATTCCTCAAAGAGACATACAATTCATTATCAACAAATGTTATCACTAGGCGTTTGATAAATCGGAAATACGTTTCACAGCTCTTACTTGAACTCTAATCCTCAAAAGGAGACCTAATCCAATCCTAGGCTTCACCGAAATGGACAGCAACCATCCATAGTAGTTCACGGATCAGATAGAAGAATGGGATCAATCCATTGAAACAATGTTTTCTGCATACTATTATGACCTACATGGAGTTGGAATCAAACAATAATTCGGGAAAGCTACTTGATATCTACCATATAAGCACGTGCCCAACAAAAAATCACCACTCGAATCCTTCTGTAACACACAGGAAGGGGAAAATGGTGCTAGGGCGAATCCTTAACAGGAAAACGAGAATCTGCCAGATCTAGAGGTTCAAGCCAGTAGCAGTACCGGATCAACGTCGCAGCCGCGTGGAGGACAATGGTGCTCCTAGGGGGTTGGGGATTTGCCGCCGGATGGTGAGACGAAGACTGCAGGAGAGGAAACAAGAAAACAATGGGTAGTTTACCAACAAATCAAGAAGAAGAAGCCAGATCTAGAGGTCCACAGCATATTACCAGTACCAGATCGGCCGCTGAATGCCTCGTCAGGGTTGGGGGTCCGCCGGTGGCTTCTGGGGATTTCGGATCTGCCGAGGGCTTCTCGGGGGAGGGGAGAAATGGGGAGCTCTGGCCCGAGCTTCGGATGGGATCGAGGGAGGGGAGAGCGAGTGGAGATGGTGGCGGAGGAGGAGAACGAGCGCGTGGACGTCGTGGAGGTGACGGTGGCGGAGGACGAGAGAGTAATAGAGTGGAGGGGCCACGCTCTGTGAGGTCGCGCGAATGAAAGCTTCAGTTGCGCCTCGCCGGATAGCGAACGGAGAGAGGATCGCCAAATATAGCGAGTCTCTCTCCAGTCTCCACTCGCTAGATTTGTAGAACAGAGTAGCGAAGCTGTTGGAGGTGTATTTTTGCAGCCGCTCGGTAATATTTAGAGATAGAGAGTAGGATAGAACGGCTTTTGGAGATGCTCTTACGCTGTGTTTTTAGCTGAGATCTAAACTAATCTACAGCACTAGCTTCTTGTCGTTTCAACAAGCCGTAAAAAAGCAACACATACATGGAGCTGCTATCCAACACTGGCTCATGTCCATTGCGTTTCTTGTGTTATCGCTACTTGTTCCATGGTACCGTCTCCCTTCCCAGTCCCGCTGGCTACGAAAAACTACGACGTGTGTATTATCGTAACGGGTTGTTCAGATATACGCCATCCAAGAGTTACTACTCTTGAAATATGCAGTCACAAAGTTCGTATTTAGATATATGTTGCTTTAGAATCGTATAGTTTTGAGATGCCTGTCTTCTTCCCCCACCTTCTTTTTCCATCACCCCAATCCCTGGCCATGGAACCACTGCCAGAGCCATCCTACGTGCCGTCATGCTAACCTCGATCTCCTCATCCTCCTCGACCGAGTCATCACTCCCTATCATCCGCCCCCTCCTTCCTCTGCTCTACTATTCACGCCCACCACCTTGCCACCATGCCTCACTCCTCCACTCATCCCTAGAGTCAGCATCGGTGCCAACGCTGCTGTAGTGGTGGTAGACTCCCCACCTCTATCATCAAGAACTAAGCGTGCACGGTTTCAAGAACGAATAAGATGAATCTCGTAGGAAGAACCAAAATAACAGCGTTGAAGTAACCACGACAAGAGAGACGATTTAGCGAAGTTGACCGTAAATTCTTTAAGCACAACCTCAAAATAGTACACGGGGTTGTCGCTCTCTCGCAACATCTAAAACCTTTTAGGACTTTTGGATCATTGCCCTATACAAGCATCTAGTGCTAAAGAATAATCTAATATATAATCCTCTCGTGCACCTCTTGCTTTAGATGAGTTGGTTTGTGGTTTCTTGGTTCTTTGAGTTCTCCATGACCACCCCTTATGTTTATATGGCCTCCCTAATTCTTCTCCAAAGCAAATAAGAATACTACTCCTATTAGGATTAAGAATCTTAATCATATTAGGATTCACATTTTCAAATCCAAAAAGGATATATATATATATATATATATATATATATATATATATAGTCACCATATGTAACAATATTTACATTGACTCTTATCCGTTGAAGTCATTGTGCTTCTCAAAGAACTTGCTCTAAGTTAGCTCCATATTTTTTTATTTTCCCTCCTACCTTTGGGAGTGCCCCCACCACAGGAACACATGCAAATTACCACAACGTGCGTGTTGGTGTTCGTGCTTGGCCATCCGAACCCTTCATCTGAGAGACCTTTCTTTGTGTAGTTTGGCTAACCACAACTTTTATAATTATAGCTCTCCATACCATATGTTTGTACCACCTCTGAGCTCCACCTGCTTGATGGTACTTTATGGTTGGCCCCATCACATCTTACTTCTTCCAACAACTTGCACACTTGTCTTTATGTCTGCTAGATTTTACAATCATCTTTGCAATTTCGCACATAACTGCAGTTGAGTTCTGATTATCTATCATTGACAACACGATTTCCTTATCCTAGTCGTAATTTTTATTAGATATCCTATTGATTGCCCTACATTTAGGTTTACCCATTAATCAGTATCCTCCATTGCTTCAGATACTTTTCATGATCATTTGCACCTTTGCAAGTAACTCGCATTCCTCCACCTCGAAGTGATACTTCACAACCTTCGATTTCAAGTGACCTCACATATATTAATTTTTTTAAAGCTGGGAACATACCGAACTCCTATCAATATATGATATGTTCCATCATACATCTCTAATGTAACTATTACCACCTCAATAATTGCATATTTGTTGCAATCAGCCAAGCGAACAGTCCATAAGCCGAGCGTAGATATCCTTCATTAAATATCTCCCTCACCGAACATATGTGAAAGAAACAACCTGAATTTAATATCTGTCCATGGAAATACCTTATTGACTGACGACAAGTACATATGAATCATCTTTTGCTACAGCTATTGAGCATGCATCCTTCATTTGCTTCAAACTTGGACAATCCTTTATCATATGATATTCGTCGTCACATAGATAGCATACATGTGTGCCCTTGCTCTTGCTCTTCTTCCTTCTATAACACTTGCTTTTGCCTGGAACACATACTGCACTCAATGTTTGATCACGCGAGAATGAATATTCTAATAGTTTTTTAAGGACTGTCTCCAATAGATATGCAACTGCCTCGTTGAAGTTGAGAGTGATTTTCCCGTAAGAATATTCATCACCAATTTCTTCCATGATGGCGGTAGGGATGATGCCAGTATGATGACTTTAACATTATCCTGAATTTGTCCATCCACACTAATCAGATGCATGATAAGCTTGTTGAAGACATTGATATAGTCAACGAACCGTGTATCTTTCTCCATGCGTAACCTATATAGTTGTCACATCAGCACCCACCGGTTTGTTAGCGACTTCGCCATATACAATTCCTCTAAGTCTTTCCATAATTTCTTCGGTGAATTCTCCTGATCATCGAATATTTTACCTCATCGAAGAGATATAGATGGATTATATAGACATCCATTCGCTCCATCACCTTTTAGTCTTTAGCGGATATCTTTTTCAGTTTGTCCCCTTTAAGAGCAGTGACTAACTCTTGATGGACAAGAGCATCATTTACTACACATTGCCACGCGCTAAAATTTTCCTCGTTGTCAAATTTCTCTACTTGATACCACATCGTTGACATCGATCTTGCTTTTGTGCCCTTTGTTGCTTTACTGACCTTCTCACCAATACAATTATCCGGCCTTGGCTCTAATACCATTTGTACACTCTGATACCCCTTCTTGTAAGTAGCAACCTCCATATCGGATCAAAGTTTTATGAGATAAGGCATGAGCGTGCGTGATCTCAAGATTTAAAAAGATGAACCTCATGGAGAGAATCAAAATAACGATGTTGAAGCAACCACGATGAGAGAGAAAAGATTTGGCGAAGTTGATCAAAAATTCTTTAAGCACAACCTCAAAAGAATACAATGGATTGTTACTCTTTGACAACATTTGGAGCCTTTTAGAACCTTTGGACCATTGCCCTATACAAAAATCTAGTGCTAAACAATAACATAGTCTATAATTCTCACATGCACATCTTACTTTAGATGAGTTGATTTGTGGCTTCTTAGTTACTTGGGTTATCTATGATCACTCCCTAGGTTTATATAGCATTCATAGCTCTCCTTCAAAGCAAATAGAAACTCTACTCCTATTAGGATTCATCTAGCACATATTTTCAAATCCTAAAATGATAGATGACTCACCATATTTAACACCATTGAGCATCACTCTACCAAGCTCCCCTCCTCCCTATCTGATGTCGAGGATGATGACCGTGGCGGTACCCACTAGGCATCATTGCTATTGATACCCTATTAGCCCACCACCACATTAATCTTGTATGCCATAACAAACATGGGGTATATCGTGTTACTGCGTTGAAGCAAACCATATTCGTAGAGCAAACTTGATGTGATGATTGCTAGTGGCACTAAGGCTGAAATTGTTCTAATTGGTGTTGATGGCTTTGTTGCATATAGATCACTGTCATAGAGGGATGATGACCCAAAAATGGTATCAAGCCTTGGGACCAAGACAGTGATGTTTTTGTCACGGTGAAGGAGCCAGAGTAATGGTGGGCGACCATGGAGAGCAGGGAGGAGGGAGGAGAAAGAAAGCAGGGGCAATTTAGTTTAAAATTGTTTGTAGTGTAACATCTCAAAGAAATGGCACCGTAGAGTGGCATATATCTAATGACGAACATTATAATGGTATATTTTAAAAATGGTAACTCTTGTATGGCATGTATCTAAAAAAACCCTGCTAGAAGGAGAAAAAAAGGCTAGTTGTTGGGCATCTATTGGATCCTGATCCGGTGGATGCCTTGAGTGCTATTGTGGGTTGTGGTCGTCGTAATCGAATAGATATCCTATGTGCCATTTGATCCACCTAATTGTGGGTTGCGATTGTCAAATTATACTGGCCTAAACTTGAGAGTGCTAGCTAGATCTTCATCTTCTCTATGTGGCTTCATACCAACATGGACAACTTCAATTTCACCAAAAAAGATTATGGTGTAGAAGGCAGTAAGAAATTGTTGATGACAACATGATGGTGAAGGCAAATACCTCACCATGACAAGGTTTCTCTTGATGCAAGGACATTTCGATTGTTGATCTCTTTAGCGGTGGGTGTTAGTGGAGGGCAACTATTAACGAATCAAGCGTCAGGCGTCGATCGAGTTAGGTTCCAAGAGAGTGACGGTGATCAATTGAGGTGGGGGATGCATTGATTGGATATTGGAGGCAACGTGGAGTGGTGATACAACGAGAATAAGGGATGTTGTGGGTGTATGCATATCAAGATAACAAGTAGTTGTTGGTGACGGTGCACATGTTACTACAATGTAAGAAAAAAAATAGATGAGAGGCGCCCTCCACTGGTCCACTCGAAGAGCATGATGCGATACATGGAGTTCAACTTCCCAACCCCTATTGACAACCCACCTAGCTTGACACCCTTGCTTGCTTTTGTTAACTGAAGTCACGTGTAACATCAACTAATTACACACATATTGTCCTAGCGCAAAACATACACATGTTTTCAGTGAGATTGTGGATTTATCTACGGCCTTCACAATTCTAAGTATGCTAGCCACTGTTCAAAAAGGCGCAATTAGGCGGCGCCTAGGCGTTCAGAAGTGGCCCTCCGCCTCGCCTTGGCACAAAATCGTGTTATAGACGAAGGCACCGCCTAGGCGGAGCTCAGCGGACTAAGGCGCAGGCGCAGGCTGGCGGAGGCGGCGCTGAGCGGCGAAAAGGCGGAGGAGGAGGCCGCCTAGGCGCTCGACGCTAGGACAAAGAGGGGAAAAGAGGGGGAGGGGGAGAGGAGAGGCTAGGGTTACTTGAAGGCTTCCCAAGCTCATCCTCGACCCCGCGCCATCGAGGCCTCCTGTGCGACCCTGAGACCCCACGCTGTCGCTGAGGCCTCTCGAGCTCCTCCCCGCGCAACAAGGCTGCGCCAAGCTCCTCCCACTGGCCGGCCGCCGCCCAAGCTCCTCCCCACCGCCGGCTAGCCACTGCTTCGCTCGAACTCCCACCCTAGCTCCTCCCCGCCGCTGAAGCAGCCCCGCGGCCGAGCTCCCACTCGAGCTCCTCCCCGCCTGAGCTCCTCCCGACTGAGCTCCCGCTCGACCGCGCGCCTTAAGGTCCTTTTCTTCGGCATTCTGCTCTCTGTTCTCTACTCTTTGCTCCCTGTATGAAGTAATGTGCATTATGTAATTGATCTCCAATAAGGAGCTAATATTAACTGGATACTGTGATGTAGACTTAATTTTGTGACTATATTATGTGTGGGATTACATTTTATATTTTGTGACTATATTCCATCATTGTAGCCCGCCATTTTGCGATTTCCGCCTATATAGGATAAGCGCTAGGCAGTGGGCCTCCGCCCGCCTAACGCCTAGCTCTTTTTTGAACATTGATGCTAGCAGATACACTTGGTCGCATGCTTGTTGGGTGCGTGTTAACGTGCATTGGTACATGTATTCTTGTTACGTCCTCGGGTAAATATACACGTTTCAACAGCAACAACAAAAAAAAAAAAATCACTACCTCCAACGTGCATCGGTGCATGTATTTTTGTTAACCACAATCTCGGAGCACGCGAGTCCCATGGATCAACCGATCAGGCGATCAGCAACAGCCTTTCCTTCCTGAAGGCCGAGTCCACGAGCACCGGCCCGATTCCCGCTCTGATCCGAGTTTGACTTGTCCCGCACCGTACACGCAAACGAAACCAACCCCGTGGGCGGCGCGAACCCGAAAAATGGCGCCAATCTCCCGCCTTCTACCCCGTCTATTTCCTCCCCTCTCCTCCCACCGCCTGCACATACTCAAACCCTAGCTATCGCCGCGCCACCACCATCCGATCCCAAGCCCTAGATCCCCGCGCGCTCCCATGGCCAGCTCCGACGCCTCCTCCGTCCCCGTCCCCGACGCCGCGCTGCCCGTCCCCAAGAAGCGCGGCAGCTACAACTGCGGTCGCTGCGGGCTCCCCAAGAAGGGCCACGTCTGCTCCGGCCCTGCCCCAGCCGGAGCAGGCGGGGGTGGGGTTGGGGGTGCGGCGGAGCATAAGCCGCGGCGAGCGCTGTGCTTTGACGAGGCGCCGACGGAGGTGTCCCCGACGCCACCGCAGCCGCCGGAGAAGAAGGCGAGGGTGGAGGTGGTTGGGGTTGTGGAGGTGGAGGATGAGAGGGGGGGAGAGGAGGTGGGGTGGGTGGAGGTTGGGGCGGGGAGAAGGATACCCGGGGAGGTGGTGGTGGAGGTGTTACGGCGACTGCCGCCGAGGGGTGTGGCGGCGTCCGCGGTGGTCAGCCGCGGCTGGCGAGAGTGCGCGCGGCGGGTGTGGCTGGCGGCGGAGGAGCTCCGCCTCCGCGCCTCCGGCGTGCGCCCCGTCGGCGCGCTGCTGCCCCGCTGCCCTGCGCTGTCCAGGCTCGTGCTCCGCATGGAAAGGTGAGGAAACAGGGACAACCCGGCGACCCGCCACCGATCAGTACAGAAACAAGCAAATGCGTGCAGTGCCGTGAGATCGACGCGTGGATCTTTGATCGGTGCTTGCTCCGATCTGCACAAATCACAGTCGAACATAACAAACGCTGTAATTTTGGTGTTCAGAACGGTAGAATTAACAAACAAACCGCGAAAATCCTGCTAAATTAAAGGAAATTTGGATTTTTTTTTGGGTGGGTGGGGGAGGGGGGATTTCAAAGTGCAGATGTGTGATCTGGCCAGGTGCCGTGAGGTCTCAAGGTGGATCTTTGAGCGGTGCATGGCTGGATTCAATGCACGTTGCACAGTACAGCACCAGCAAATCTCCACTAACGTGGTACGGCGAACTGGTTGGTGGGAGAAATGAAAGTTTTGCGGCGATCTGATCCCTCTGTCTGAATTTGGATTTGTGGTTTTCTTGGGTGGAAATCTGGCCATGGTTGGGTTTGTGAGATCGGTGCGTTGATCTTTGACCTGTGCCTTGGTTGGGTTTGTGAGTAGGAAGCACAGATCTGGTAGTTTGTGCATCTTTGATGCATAATGTGCGCCCAATGCTAGGTAGTGAAGTGCTACTTTTGGCTTTTTGAGCAACCCAGGGAACAGGCTGAAAAAATCCATAGTGATGCCAAAAGGGACAAATCTCTTGTAGATATGCCTGTCTGGCTCAGTTTTTGTGCTGCAATCTGTGCAGTAAGTACATAGTTTGTGCTCAATCAAAGCAGTTTTGTCACAATTTAGTTTGGAAGAACAAGATTTCACTGATCAGAGGATTTTTGTAGGTTCTGTATGAACAGTAGGGGCATCAATGGGCAGATCTGGTGTTTTTTCTGTTAACATTATGCTTACTTAGAAACGTGGACGTACTGAAGGAGTAAGCAAAAAGCAGATCTTGCCTCGTTATTTACTTTATTACATTGCGAGCAAAGAAACTGTCACACTATGGATCTGCTTGCAGTGGGTGGTTCATCTAGATCTAGTTCCCAGGGTGCTTAATTCAAATCTCTAGAAAACAAATGTTTCATCCAATCTTTCGAATGCGAGAGGGATGTTCTAACTCTTTTCTACATTGACACAGCGATGTTGATGCCACAATGCTTGCGTGTATCGCCTTTTCCTGCCCTGATTTACAATCTCTGGAGATCAGTATGGCTGATAGAGCATTCAACCGGATGGCTGGGTATGCTCAATACTCCTATTGTTAAATATATCACGCAATGCTATTATTCCATACATTTTGTCTTCCGACACCTAATTGGCTAATTCTGCACGTTTCCTACTGTTAATGGAGCTGCATGGGTTTACGACTAGTATTCATCACACGCCCATTCGCAGTTGTGCCCTACCAAACTGTTAGTGTTATTGCTCGGCGATGCATACTAGTCAAGAAGGCTGTTTCGTGCTGCAATGTTATCTTAACTAGTTATATCCACATGCGTTGCTACGAAAAACAAAATTGATAACGAAAAATAAAGATTAAAAAATAAAAAAATACTATTTCATAAGATCAAACATCTATCTTTAACCCTTCGTTTCTTGCAAAAGCTGACTAATTAAAGCAACGCTTCGTTTCTTACGTAGGGCACAATTAAGCAGGGCAATTAAATAGGGCAATTAAGCAGGACAATTAATGTGATGTGGGAAGAAACTCTCACTTTATATAGTAGAGATTTGCTGTTTACATGTCATCAAAAGATATGTTCATCTCAGTTTTATAGGTAGATGTTAAATTAGCATTTTATTTCTATTCGATTTTTTTTTTAGCATTTTATGTTATCTTTTAAATGACACTTGTTTTTCCATGCAGGGATGAGCTAACTAGGCTTGTTTCAGAGAAGCGATCTCTCTCAGTTCTCAAAGTAGATGGCTGCAGCAGTCTGGGTTTTCTTAATATAAGCTCCCCGAGCCTTTCAACCCTTTGGCTATCAGATCTTTCTTCCCTTTCAAAATCGGTAATTCAACATGCTCCTACAATTATTTGCAGTTATATTGATCTGCTGTTGCATAAACTCATCGCGGTATTCATTTCTTACAGGTCATAAACTGTCCTAACTTGAATGAGCTCTCACTGGATTTTACCCAACAGGATAATGATTCTACCGATCTGATCAGTCTGATGGGTAGCCTGGGCCGTACCTGCTCAAATTTGAAAAAATTGCACATCTCCTCTATTCACTTATGCAATGAAGCTCTGTTTGCTCTAGAGGGTGCTAATCTCAGGTACATTAATGCCATTATGTAGTTCTTATGAAATGTTGCTCATATTTCATGAATTATGCTAGATAGTCTTGTTATGACTACAATTTCTTTTGAGTTCAACCCTTTTCAATTATACCTTCTCGTTCTGTCAGGGGCCTTTGCATGCTATCCTTGATTCTTGGTTCAAAAATAACAGATGCAGCTGTTGCAGCTATTGTTCGTTCTTATGCTAGCTTGGAATTACTTGATTTAAGTGGGTAAGCACAATTTTGTATGGTTAAATGCTTGGAGTCAATCAAACAGCTAATATATTTTCTACCAGAAAGTATGCAAAATAATGTCTAAATTAACTTTGTTTAAATTTCAGATCTGGAATTACTGACAATGGACTTGGGATGATCTGCAAGTCATTCCCTCGTACTCTAACCAGCCTTTTCCTTGCTCTGTGCCCAAATATTACCTCATGTAAGCCTGAACTTTCAAAGTTTGGTGCTCCTTTGTTCCACAGATTTAAAAAGAATACAGAAGATAATAAGTAAAACTCGTTCTGTATGCTATTTTATAGGTGGGGTTCAGGTGGCTGCATCACAATTGCCACTTCTTGAGCTCATGGACTGTGGCAAGAGCTTATGTGCTCAGCCTGAAGCAGAGAGATCATACTTTGGTGAGCTTACTGGCGGGATTAGATTTTGTTCGAAACTACCAACCCTGAGAAAGCAGCAACCTACTTACCAAAAACTGATTATAAAGCATGGTAATCTGAAGAAACTTAGTCTTTGGGGCTGTTCAGCGATAGATGTAAGTGTTCAAAATATGCGATCGATAATCCATTTTTGTTCTGGTTTGTATACATAGTAAATCTTTGTTCTCAAGTTATTACTAATTTCATGTTTAACAGGCCCTGTATGTAAATTGTCCAGAGCTGAATGATCTTAACCTCAACGCTTGTACAAATCTTCATCCAGGTGCAGTGTCCCCTCCTTTCTTGTTGGGTCTTGAAATGTAGACAACAAGTTCTCGTCAGTGCTAAGTACTAACAAACATAAGAAACTTTGTACAGAACGGCTCCTTCTTCAGTGTCCAAACCTGAAGGATGTACATGTCTCTGGATGCCGAGATATGTTGATCGGAGCAATCAGAAACCAGGTACTGCTACCTACGCATTGGTCTACCTTCCAACCGATCTCTGGTCCAAGTTCATGGCCACCAGTTCTGTAGTTCAGACGCCAGAGAACTAATATGTGCGATTCTTTTAATAGTTGAAGTCTGATTAGTAAACAAAAAAGCATGTTACAATATGGTTGGAGCATGTGTGCGAAAAAAGCATGTTACAACGCAGCCCACTCCACAAATTGGGAGATACTACAGTTTATGACAAGATTAAAACGAAGATAACCTCCTACCTAAATTGTTAGACGCAAGAACTGCATCCCGAAGTTTACTGGTGATAGGAACCTTGTTGCATCTGAGCTCCCGGACATTGAAGGGAGCATTGCCATAATCTTCTGTTTACCAACTAATTGCCGTCCTTATTTACCAGGTTCTGAACGAGTTTGCTCCAGCAGAACCTCGCCTGCCTTGCAAGCGTCTAGCGGATGGCTCGAAGCGGGTCCAAGTCCCACACTTCATGGTAGAACAGGTATAGTTAAATCACCCTCCCCAATCGCCATCCATGGCTCGAAATCAGCTCATCGTTCTTCGTCGAACCAGGCACTCACACTCGCAGCTCTTTTCAGCAATTCGAGGACGAGAAATGGGGCGGGTCAAGGCGGAGCCAGTGCACCGTTCATCTGAGCTGACCTACTGAAGTAGGCAGCCACCTGCGGTCAGCCGAACAACCAACCACCGTGGCGAGGAAGCAAGCAAGACTGGCTCCGTGGCTGTGCACATGATATGGCGACCAGTTAATTAGGCTCTTGATTGATGATTAGAGGCCTGATGATGATGCAGATAACAGCAGCGAGGTGACCGGTTTCCTGGCATCCGCATCCCTGTGGAGTGCTGTGTCGTAGTAGACTGTACCAAGTTCTTGTATGTTCCTACAATCTTTCTTTGCTGCTGAAACCTGTAGGACAAATAACGATTTGTGTAACCTAGCTTGTGCTACTCTCTATCTGTAATCCTTAAAATCCATTCGGGACAACAATTAATTAAAGATTACTGCTGCTGTTTCTCTTCATGATCCTGCTGTGCTGTAACTGGTACTAGCATATGTTAGAGCTACGGAAACTGTTTCTTTGTACAGAGATTAAACATAGCGGGACACATGGCACTAATTCGCATGGTGTTGCACACGCTGTGATATACAACATCCTTGCATAGAATTTTTTTTCGGCGCGAGTAGCGGCTGCTTATATCGCTATGCGCTATAAACAAGGGGCGAAACTGCAAAGTTCCACTCGATTTGGCAAAATTCCGTAACTTTCTCCGGGAACTAGCTGGTAGAGTAGATCAGTAGAAGTGTCAGGAGCCGCCCAGATCATCCTCGAGTTGTTGGATGAACAGTTGTTCCCATCGGATTTGGATCCTAGCAACCAATCACCGGAGGTGATCCTGATGCTAATACCCAAGCCCAACAGAGACAACCCTACGAACATCCAAACGACTCGACAACAACCCCAGATTCCCCAGATGCGACCCGAAACGCGTCCAGGATCCCCGCATACCGGAAACCGATACGATATCAATTCAATTTGCATAAAGGGGGCAACGAACCCGAAACCTTCCAAACCACACGCAAGCAGAAACACACGGCACAAGGACGAACCCGACAACCACCGCACCAAGGTTAAAACAACTCCAAAACTCTAAACTAGGCAAGAACGGGGAAAAAGACCAAGACTCCGAAAAACGGAAAATTTCGGCATGACCCACCTAGAACCTATGGACATCCACTCAGCAGACAAGAAAACACAGTTCAGTATAAAATATTGAAAGTAAAACGACATCCACAGCACCACAGCAGTATCACAGCTAAAGAAAACACGAACGGGACCGACATACGCGTAAGCGTTCATTACCAAATCCAAAAGCCCAACAACCGCATCTATCTATACAACAAAAGGGACGCATTTAGCAAAAGTAAGACAAATCCCGGAAGTGTTCGCTCGAACACTCCCGGCAAGAACGGGCGTCGGCAAGCCTCTACTCGGTGCCCCTACCACCGAGAGACAAGACGGGGCAGAACTTCGCACTCAACCTGATCCTCACCTGAAAAACCACAAAGCAGAAGCATGAGTACGGAAGGTACTCGCAAGACTTACCCGTGGGTCCATATACGACCGACTCCAAAGGATTATGCATTTAGTTGTAGCAAGGAGTAAGCTTAGGGTAAAAGTGCGGAAAAGCATTAACATTTGTAATATAAATGCGACCATTAGACCAATTACACATTTAAAGCAGTTATCGACCGCACTTACTTCTAGTGTGAGGTTAAAAGTAACAACAATTAAAGTAGAGCAATACATAACCAATTTAAAGCTCAAGCCCAACGGCGAACCACAAGTTCAAGTTATTTACTACGCAGAAGAAGTTCGGATCAAGCTTGCTCATATCCGAGAGCGCGGCAATTCGAATCGCTTAATTAACCCTGCAGGGAAGCATTGATCGCACGACACGTACCACGAAGGGCCTCGTGTCAACCCCCTCCCATCCATACCCAATCGTTGAAGCGTCCTCCTGCGGTCCGAAAACCTAGCACCCCCTCGAGCTGCCCCAAGCCCGGCTTGGCGCTCGAGAGCCGGCCTAAGCCTCGCCCTCAACCTCGTCCAACCACAGGAAGTTACGGTCCATCGATTCAATATGAAAGAAAGAGTGGCTTACCGTACCATAATCGGGCATGCGACCAACCGGGGTGTGCTCAATCTTATTCCACTTACGGATCGGTCCTTAACTGACACAGACGGGGCTACACATTTGAGTCTCCATACCCAAATGAACCAACTCCCCGCCCGGTCCACAATTCATTTCTTTCCAAAACCTTTCCCAATTCCAAGTCCGACATAATGTAGTATGTGTGTAATAATAACAACCGCAAGTGACAGAACCCTCCGTCACTTGGCCCAACCCCGACATCTAAGCATTCTAAGCACGGACTCATTAATACCCATAGTCTAGCTCAAAAGGAGATATTCGACGAATACAAGGGGTGTACGTGCAGCAAATAGGATCTATTCCTATCCCACATGGCAACTCCTAATGCAATACTTAACATTTCAATTAATCACATTATTCTCAAAAATAACGATACATAAGGATAAACATGCTTAGGTGCTTGCCTTGAGCTTCTGCCGGATTCTCAACAACAACTTGCCCCTCAAGTTCCCCCTCGGCCGCGGTCACGTCAACCTCCGCGGGTTCGTTCTCTACACGATCACAATGTATATGCAATGAGATGCATGCCGTGCCAATGGAATGAAATACTAAATGCATCACTCATGAAAGATTCAAAAAGTGCAACATTTATCTCAACTCAGGAAATAAAACACAATGCTAACCCCACTTCAATCCTATAGCACAATCTGAATTTTTCACTTATACTACTCTAAACAAGCACAATCCTTTGCATGGCAACTCCCAAACCTAATTTATTAGACCCTAAATGCCCATAAGAGGATGTTTTACCTTTACTCTACTTCTAAACATTCAGAATATAGCATTAAAACTCTCAAAACTCAATCTGAAATTCATATCCCAAGTTCTGAACATTTCAGAAAATTTCAGATTTCAGACATTGACTTCGAATTGGAATAACTTTTGATTATTGAATCCAAATTGAGTAAACCAATACATTTTTGCAATCTACGAGGAATTCCCTAACTTTCTCTAGGCAAAATTAAATCTTAATTCGGCCTACAATAAACTCTAAATTGCAATTCCATTTTCAGCCTCATGCTTTCAGCAACACTGGACAGGCAGTAATTCAAACGGCCATAACTTTTGAACCGTTTAATCAAATTGTGCAAACTCAGACTCTAAACGATCGTGAGACATAGAACTACAACGTAGATTCGGCCAAACATCCAGCAACTTCATCATGAACTCCCAGTTTGGCCCGGAACAGAGAACAGTCTCATTACCCGAAATATTCAGAGTTTCAGAACAGCATGCACCATTTTCATCATAGACATTGATATACTCATTGTAATTGAGTAAAGGATAGCATCTTTACAATCTACAAGAGATTACCTACAACTTCTTAGGCAAAATTAAATTCTAATTCGGCCTCTAAAAAATCTCAAACCACTGCTCAAGTTTCCACCTGAAATCTCCAGCAATTTCAGAGCAGCAAGCACTAAAATAGACATAACTTTCAGCTGGATTGACGAAATCGATCGATTCCAGTTGGAAATGAAAGATAACTCGATTATCTACAACTAATTCTTCAGCCGGCCTAAGAGATGAAGCTTCTAACTTGCTCAAAAATACGAAAAACAGCAGCTACAGAATCTGCTCGAAAATTCAAAACGTGCTACAAACCCTAGAACTTGATTTCCACCACTGCCATCTTCTCCAAAGCTCCAAACTCACTCATGGACACCCCCAAAACAGGAAAACCCCAAACCCAAGCCCTAGGGGGAGCCTTACCTTGAGGGGATTGGAGGAGGAGGGAGAGGAGGAAGAGGGGAGCTCGGCAAGGGGATGGGGGAGGGCGCCGGCAGCAGGGTGGAGGAGGATGGAGGCGCCACCTTGGGGCTGCTGCAATGGAGGAGACTTCAAGGTGCAGCCATGGAGGAGAGGTTGAACTTGGTGGCTGCACGTTTTGGGGGGGGAGAAGGGAGTGGCTGGCTGCTTTGTGGAGGTGGGGCTGTTTTGTGGCCCCAAGCCAACCCACATGTGAAACAAAAGACTATAATTTGGCTAAGTCCCACAATTTCAGAACATGGATTCAGTTTTGACTCTATGATTTAATTTAGCATTTGATGTTGGATTGGCAAGCAAACTCCACCATTAACTAGAGAAAAGTCTCTAGTTTTCAACCATCCAACATGCACATTCTAGTTCATTACCGATCTCCAACTATGAGGCTCCAAAGTCTGATAAAAATCATAGTTGCAGTCTGAAATTTTTAACTCTAGTTTTTTGGCCAAGTTTGGGATACCTCAAAATGGCAGTTTAGGATACTCACTGAAGTCAAGAGTTGATCTCATTGCGGCCAACACTTAGTTGGCGCTAACAATTAGCCGCATGAGTCGAAGTTAAATTCGGGGCCGTGACAAGAAGCATCGTGTTGGTTTGAGCTTGAGGCCGGGTTGGAATCGAGCTCACCAATGGCGAAAAATGAATCGGAGCCGGAGGCGGACGGATCAAAATACGTCGAGCTATAAATATAGTCCTGTAAAAAATCGAGATCATAAAAAATTATCGATATAATTGATTATTTACAACGAAGTTGATGGTAATAGATGATTTCAGTTCTTGTGTCACCCATTATTATCCTTTTATTACATCTGGAAGGTTTGAGAGCTTCTCAAGGTATCCACATGTTACCCTGCTATTTTTGCAAAAAGTCCATCTGTTCTTTAAAATTTGGATAGATCATTGCAAACTTATGAAAAGGTATTTCGTGATTTTTTCTGAGGGCAAGAAAAACTTTTCCGAACGAGTCTTTTACGAAAAAAACCTCATGTTAAATACAAATCACGAACGAGTCCTTTTCTATTTTTTTTAGATAGCGGTTATGTCAAAAAATATAACAAACACGCTCCGGTTTTTACATTCAGATCCTTTCCGCGTTTTCCTTGGGAAAAAAATATTTTTGTCAACAGAAATATGTGTACTTTTTCTTCGACGCGATCTCTAATATTTCTCGAGCCTCCAAAAATTTTAAAAATACATTTAGATCTATTTTTCCTTCAGAAAAAAATATAAAATCATTTTTCGTTTACGCACGTCGGCCTAATATTTAGATTATAGAATAATACGTCGGTGAGATAGATACTTTTAATTACTGTAATCTTTGTGGTAAATAATCCGATACCCATAAATGATACTCCCTCCAGTTTGATAATAGATGTCGTTTTGGACATAGTGATGGTCAAACTTCCGAAACTTTGACTAACGATATATTTTTAAATATTTAAATTGGATACATAAAAATTATATGTGTAGACTTGTCTCGAGAAGTAATTTCATAATATTATAATTTTATTGAGTTTTATAAATATATTATAATAAAAATTAGCGATCAAAATTGTGTTTTGAATACCGTATCGATGTTCAAAACTACATCTTTTATTAAACTGGAGGGAGTATGTGTAATGGAGTTACTAGCGGCCAAGTCCTCGTCTTTGGACGCACCTTCAGTTCAGACTTCAGAGAGGGGGTAATGGAGTTGTCGGGTTCCATCGTTACTCACCCCAAGGCGGCGGCGCAGGCGCGGCTGATTCGGGCGCCGTCCGATCGTCGCCGGCTCGGTTCGGCCGGTAAGTGACCGATCCCCTCCACTCCTTACGCCACTCCTCACCCTCTCTCTCCCGCTCCCGCGTCTCAATCTCCCCCAACTAGCTCCAGCTAGCAGGCGATCTCGCTCCGCGCTTGGCCGCTTCGCAATTGGGAGGGCTCGCCTCCATTGGATGGATGGGAGCGAGGCGAGCCCTGGGTTGTTGATGCTTGCTTCACACACGAGGAGCATTAGGTCGTGGCTACAAGTCCAAAGCCCGCGCCTTTGTTGTTTTGCCGCCTTGTGCCTGCTCTGGCGATCTGTAAAGCCTTGTAGCACGGCGTCACAGGCTGACTAAACCCCGCAGGAAGCAGAACCCCCCATCACCACTGTTAAAACGCCTTTGCCGCACCCGCTTCGACAACGCCGGCACGGGCTTCAGCAATGCTGCGTTGTTCTTGGTTATGCATGTTGCGAATCATTTGCGATACTACTGATGGCACTGTGATGAGCAGCTTGTGCGGTTACCAAAGCTTACTGTAGTCGAAGAAAAGGAGAGGGGGGGGGGGGGGGGCTAACTAGTGGCATGTGATTTCTCCTCCTATTTCCAACCGTCTGTACCTTCTAGTGTTACACGCTGTTACGATCCTGCGGGTTCTTGGAAGTTGGAACAATTGGGTAGATTGGGGCTGAATTTGGAAGGATTATAAATAGATTTTAGAAGAATCTCTAGTAAGATTGGAATCTTGGGGAGGAAGAGGAGACAAGGAGGAGACAGATAAGATAGGAAGACAATAACATATCGGTTTAGTTCGCTTGTTCTCGTGGTTACAACCAAGCTTATATTCTGCTCATCCCTACTCAACTCTTCCCACCAAAGATAAGATCCCTCTCAGCCCAATTGCTTACAAGACCCCACAACCAGGCCCACAATTACAAAACTCCATACTAATGATAGACTAAGCTCCTCCAGTACATGACATATGCAAATTTCTTACGGCAAGCCGGCAAACATACTTTTACCTGGCTGCTAACTGATGTGCTCTCTTTCTGTTCTCCGACTCCAAGGCATTTGTCTGATCTCTCTTTTGTTATGGTTTTTGCCATATAGCTCAAAAGTACATTTTTCCTGTCTCTTCAGGATACATATCTTGCAGGAGTAATGCTGTAAGAAACAAAGTGATAAAGGCAATGCCTTCAATCAGTGCCAGCTTTCAACCAGCATTTCCTCGAACAAGTATTCAAGCTACAGAGAAGAAGAAACATAATGTGAGTGGCCTTTTCTTCTTACGCATTTTTGTTGTGCTTGTGTTTGCGATGTTTGACTCCTATCTTCGCTTCCAGGTTTCATGCTATCAGAGACAAGAAGCTCCACAAATAGAAGCCAGGTAAGCTACTTGTTCTAATTTATAAAGGAAAACAATCACTGCTACTTCATAATTAGTATATCTGATTTACTAAGTTGATCATTACTAACATATTGCGGTGGAGCTAGCCTTGCAGTTTTTTCGGTTGCTGTGGGGATTTTGGTCAGATGCTGTTAAAATTGTTAGCTCATCAGTAATTCAGTTCTGATGTTGACAATGTCTGATGAAAAACGTGACCCAACTAGATCAAAGGTCTTCTTCATAAGGGCATGTCAGCTAGTAAAATGAGTGTTGCAGCACCTAATGAAACTTAACACTGTTAGTCTACTACCGTTTTCTTTACACAACTCCTAAAAGTGATTTTAAATTTGAACTTTTGTCATGAGAATGCAATACCTTGTTAGCTAGCACAGTAGCTTATTTACTTCCAAATTGGTTATGCCAAATTTTGTCCAATGTACTAGGCAGTGAGTTGGTATCTTTTTCTCCATGTACCCACTTCCCATAACAAGCAGCAGAACCCTTATTTTTCTGAGGAAAAATTAATTCTAAAACATAAAAAAGTTAGCTGGTGCCACCAGCCAAGGAAAGAAAAGAAAAGAAATGGCTGCTTTGCTATTGTTGCATCAGTTGATGCAAACTTATTGCTTTTTAGTAAAAGGGCAAAACCACCATGAGGTGTAAGTATGCTGTAAATGGCTTTCACTTTTTTGCTGAAGTCATTTAAACTGGATTATATCTAGAATAGCTTTGATTACAACACATCTTTTCAAATATTATCAATAGTAATAGTTGAGCTATATATAGCTTGGGATGCTAATAAAAGTTGGACTCTGTGTTTTGAACCTGAAGGTCAATGGAGGAGGTTTATGATGCTTTGGTGGAACACCTTCTTTCTGTCTTGAAGAATATTGAACATCTTGACTCAAAGTAAGCCGATGTTTTGTGACGTCAATTATATCGCAGTGAAGTACTTCTATCGCAAGAAGTACATATTGATACTTGAAAATCTTGAACATCGTCAAACCAAGCATGCATTGTTATTTATCTGCTATTTGATCTTTACTTTCATTTGGGCAAAACATAAATAAACAGAATTGTACTTCTATTTTTTTTCATGATTTAAGCCTTTTTGAACAGGAATTTGGCAGAATGATCTACGGGAAGAACTTGTAGCTTGTCTGTCAAATACCCTGCAATCACCTAGTCAAACAGACATGTTGAGTCTGACAATAGTGGATCTGTTTAACATTTGAATAACATTAAAATAAGGCCTTCCATGTCTAATTGTTATTGAAGGCATTAAAATAACCCTTCTCATTCTATTTTTTCTCCTTTTCTCATTTGATAATGGCAGTCAACGGAGTTAGTTTTTCGTAATTGCTTGAACATTAAGGGACTTGTGTTAGCTCTTCTGTTAAGAATATTTCCTGAATTACTTTTTTTTGCCGAACAACTTAATTATACTGCTCTCAACAGATACATTGTTGGTCTAGCTGGCCCACCTGGTGCAGGCAAGACTACTGTTGCCTCTGAAGTGGTTCGACGTGTTAACATGCGTTGGTCCCAGAAGCATGCAAAATGTAGTTCACTGATTTCAACCGAGGAAATCTCTACAGTGCTCCCCATGGACGGCTTCCACCTTTATCGGTCCCAGCTTGATGTAATGGAGGTTTGTTTTCTGTCATGCAACCCGTCTGTCCGAATTTTGTTGTTTTCCCAAGTTATTGACATTATTTTGCTTCTAGGATCCAAATGAATCACATGCAAGAAGAGGAGGTGAGAAGTGTTCTCCACTTGATCTGTTTGAATAAATGATTCTTTACATAAGTACTAACAATTGAATTCAAAAATTTAGCACCGTGGACATTCAACCCATCACTTTTTCTGAAATGCCTACAGACCCTAAGGAAAGAGGTATTGCCAATTTTACCATTTAGTAATGTGAGCTCTTTCGAGTGAATAGTGTTTGGACTGATCCTTGAAGCATCTTGGTTTGTAGGGCTCAGTTTATGCTCCGTCATTTGATCATGGTGTTGGTGACCCAGTCGAGAATGACATATTTGTAAAGCCACAGTAAGTTATCTTTGCAGAATACTTGGACATTAGTTTCTTTGCTAGACGTAATTCAAATGTGAAACATGCCTGAGTCATATAGTTTAAAGATACTTGACATACTGGCGTTTATAGTACCTTTTGGACTAACTCAATTTGGCATCTCATAACGCTGGAATTTTCTGCAATTGTCATGCAGTGTGGCGTTATCATATTATATTAGGCACTGCTAATTACCCCTATTCATGAATACCTGTGTTGATTCTGAGTTACTGGAAATTTTCTCTCGCTGCATGCAGTCTGCGAGTGACAGCATTCATGAGAAGTTACCTGTGTATTCATTTTTTATATGCTATCAGACTGTACCCTGCATGTCTCACAACGTTATCCATGTGTAATTGCTGCATAAATACAGTTTTCCATAAATGCTCCAGTTTACTGAAGTACAGGTACTTCAACACATGCTGGTTGCTAATAGAGGATTTTGACAGGCACAAAATAGTGATTGTAGAAGGTAATTATCTATTACTGGAAGAAGATGTTTGGAGGAAGATCAGAGACATGTTTGATGAAAAATGGTTAGTATGCTGGCTTGCAATCGCAATTTGCAGCAATATAATTTCATTGACCACGAGTTCCAAATCTACTGGAACACTCTATTTCGTTTCAACACAATACACCCTTGTTTGGGACTATGCCTCATTAGTCATGAGCTGTGAATTCTATTTGCTTGTTCACCTTGAAATGGAAAATTTGTGTTTCTAATGATCGAAGTTTACTGTTGGGACCGGATTTCTAAATCCGAACCCTCTCTACACTGCACTAGTCCCGGAACAAGCTAGCACACATAGTGAAAGCAGTGACGCCATCACATCTATACCATGAATCAAATAATATTAAAACTTGAATAAAATGTACCGGCCTTGTGGCCAATCATTACAACATAAACATCCTCATGGCTTGAGTTCAATAAAGTAGCAGCAAAAACGAAATAACATCAGTGGATAAGCCCATCCATTTGCCCAACAGGCAATCAACTGGGGTGTGCGTCATAGTATTCCGGATCTCCTTCATCGAAACCATAAACAAAATATTAGTAGTCACCTTCTGCTTCAACGAACTATGTGGAAAGTTGGGATGTTGCAAGGGTGAGGATACAATCGTACTTTCAAGTCTTGGAAACATAATGCATGATAACTATATGCAAGGCTGAACAAATGAAAGTATAATATGGCTCATTTAGCATAAAGCAATGTTTAACTTGAAATACAATTAGTAATTTCATAAAGCATCATTTGATCAAATATAGTTGTAAACATTGAATTTAATATAATAACTAAATAGGTTCTAATCACCTGACTGGCTCCAACCGCCAAACCACAACCTGAGAGTTCCATCCACTCACGGATTCCCAAAACATCATTTTTATTTAAAACAAAACCATAAAATCTACAATGTGCAAGCTTACCTTGCCCGCCCTTAACTGTGGGCATGGCTACTTAAGTAGTTTTAGCTCTGTAGAGTGTGTATAGTTTTACCCACAAGAAATGATCGTCACTTGTTGCCATGCAATTAACACACTTTAGTGATCATTACAAGGCCTTTACAATGTATGACCCCACTATTAACCTCGTCCGCTAAGGTTTCACTGCTTGTAGGGTTCCATCTGCCCAGTTCAGATGTCCCCTCTTGCGTCTTGTGAGTGTCTTTATCCGGCACCCATATTCCACCAATTGGCGAAGCCAATAATAAGACGCACATTAATTAGCCAGGTTGTACCCATATAGGCTTGTGGTTGTACGGTAGTGTTTGGTACATGGTAACACGCTTTGGTCCTTAATTGACTAGGATGGAACATTCACTTTACAAGGTCTCGTGCTTCATGCACAAGCCAAACATCCACCCGCCCCGGTCTAAACCATTTGCCCACTTTATTTCATTTAAATAACAACAGCAATACCAATTACCGCAATATCACAAATTAGTTTAAACAATGTTTGAAGTGATTCCCATAATAACATAATACTGAAACGTTTAAGCTGGACTAAACATTTCTATCGTCCCAAGCTACTATACCGGTTATTACCAATACCAAATAAGTTCGATTGGATCAATGCCAATGAGGCTATAACAATTCTGGAATTTAACTAGATCTTAAGACTATATTTAAAGTACATTGCATAAAAGTAAGCATGCATAATTTAAAACAACATAAGCATTTTATAAATTTGGGATCAACATGGTCAAGGAAGATTTGCCTTCATTGTACGCTTCTGGTTCTACCTCCTGTTGGTTTGGCAAAGCTTCGGTGACGATGTCTACACACGAAAATGAGCACAAATAAATAAAAGAAATACAAATAAAATTCAAAAACTGAAAAGAATGGTACTGTAAGGTAGAGCTTGAATTTAGATGAATTTAGGAATTTTAATCGCTAAATCCGGAGGTCAAACGGGGAAACACGGCTCTCAGGAGATCAAAATTAAAGGAAAAGAGGAAGGGCACTGTTCACCATGTACTGTGGCTCGTGGTGCTGTTCATGTGCGAAGGAAATCATAGAGAGCGCTGCTCTCTGCTGTGCGCAAGGAGAAAGGGCAACGGTTGGGCTTCGACCGAACCAAGAGGAGCACAGGAAAGCTCGCGACGTGACGAACTCAATGGTGTAGTTGGTGGCGATGGAGGGGCATGAATGGTGGTGCAAATCGATGAAGAACAGTATTCGGCCATGCGGCTAAACTAGTGAAATCCTGGTGATTGAGCGCTCCATGGTACAAATTGATTGAGGGGAAATGCTCATCACGTTCTTGCGCACCTTGTGATGCGGTTGGCAACGAGGGGGGAGCTCCAGTGTGGTGGCGGCGTCACGGGGAGACACTGCCGGGCGGGGCTTGATTCTTGCGAAGCTTTGGGAGCTAGAGCACGGGGATGTTTGGAGGACTTGCGCACTGGATTGTGGAGGAGGAGAGGACCCTCTGGGTGGCTTTTATAGCTGAAAGGAGCAAGAGTAAACATGGAAACTCCAAACTTGGGTTTATTCAGATAAGAGCAAAACGCCGGCTATTGGGTGCGTGATTGAAGCAATTATGGCTATGGATGGAAAGAGGAGATCGATGGGAATCCGATTGACAATTTTTTGCACGAAACCGACGGAGATTTGGAGTTCCCACCGTGCGGCAATGGAGGATAGCGAGGAGCAACTCCTCTGGACATTGGTTGGAGCTAGAAGATGATGGCACTGTTGCCATGACAGGTGGGCCAACTCATTTTGTTTTGAACTTGAATAGTGCTAAGAAAGAAGGGCTTAGAGAAAAAATAGCAAAAAGGTACAACAATTCTGGAAAAATTCTCTAAAATATCTTGGATTAATCGGGACTTAATAAAAAAAATTTCACAATTTTTTGGGTTTTAATCTATGTACAGTAAATCATTTTATAAATACGAAAATAGGAAAAACATTTATAAAATCCAGAGAAATCAGGATAGTTCCAGAGAAATCAGAATTAATTTAACAATAATACAAATTTTCGGATGTTACATTTGCTCTCTCAGGTTCATTGACATTGACATTGATGTCTCCATGCAAAGAGTGCTCAAGAGACATATTGCCACAGGTTTGCCCTATTCTTCATGGTTTTCCCATTGCATTTCCAATTACTATATATGTATCTAATACCATTACCTCTTAACAGGAAAAGAGCCAGATGTAGCAGCATGGCGGGTAATTCTCTCCCTCCCCTCTTCCTCCCTCTCACACAAGCTAACATGCATGGCTTCATGCAGTCAGATAAAGCTGCTCTACTGTTTCCTTTTAAGAAGGCCATCTTATGTAAACCATCGTCCTACACTTTAGTTTAGACATACAAGTTGGATCCAGTAACCATTTCTTTCCTTCTACTTTCCTTTAGGGTTCTTCAATTGTATTTATTCTTCCACAGAAAACATGCACGACTATTTATTCCCAAAAGGGAATTTACATATAAGTTATCCTCTGTTCAAATGAAGGCACTGATACACCCTCATGTTTCCGTAGTTGTCATGTTCTCACCACAGTTTCTGCATATTTCAAGTTCTTATTTTCTTGAAATTGATCTTATGAATCAGATTTCGTACAATGACCGGCCAAATGCGGAGCTTATCATACAATCAAGAAAGGCTGCGGATCTTGTAATCAGATCGGTGGAAATCTGAAACTGGAGTCCATGTGTCTGAATTCTGATGGCAGTTAGATTTCGGCTCTAATAATAGTATTTTCTCCGTAGTGATCTTTGTACATATAATAAGCTAAATGCTTGTCTCCGTGGTGATCTTTGTGCATGTAATAAGCTATTCCTCCATCACTTTGCTCTTGATGTACAGTCGAGGAGCAATTCAACCATTTCTCGGCATCGCAATTCAACCATTTCTCGGCATTCTTCTAATAAATACTCTTCAAGTATGTATCAAACATCAAAATTTTATGTTGACATTCCTTTTTGTGCAGCCCTTTTCTTCTACTACAATTTTCTGTTTATATGCTCCCCTACCATCCCAAGTGGCATATCTTTGCTTAGCAAGTTTACTGAAGAGTAAATATGCTTGTAAAGATCAATGTTCCCCCAGAAAATGGGGAAAAAAATGTTTCCCAAAACTTTGTATTGTCATGACTCTGAAAGTTTAGTTCATGCTTTGATGGTCGATATTTGATGGATGAAACAGGTTGTGTAACCTTAAGAGGCAAGTTACCTTGTTAATGGAAAGAGCCATCATTGGGTGAAAACAATATCCATAGCACGAGCTCTGTTTACCGAACAATTTCTTGATAGTAGCAATACAGGTTGTCCTCAGAGATGGAGAAGGGGCACTTGAAAAGACTCGAAGATGCCATCATTGTAAGGAGACATGATCTCGAAAGGACATATGTTTTGCTTAATTAAACATGCAAAAGCACCTTTAGTTGGGAGATACTCATTGCTAGGAAGGTGCAGCTCAAAGTTCCCAAAAATCATGGCAAACACCTTCCAGCACTTCAAGTTATTTGTTGGGTCTCTCTCTCTCTCTCTATCTCTCTCTCTCTCTCTCAAACAGGGAAAAGAACACCTCAGCTTTGGCCAACCTTGCACCCTTTTATCATGGCAATAGGGCACAAGATACCAAACATTGGCATAGAATAGTACCAGGCAGCAAAATGTGATGCCTCATAACAGTAGTGAGAGCTAGTGATTGCTATATAAAACACAAGCTCCCATCACTATGCACATGGCATGCCTCTGCCTCCAGTTGGCTCCACATATAAAAACACACAAACAGCCAGGTAGATACAGTAATGTATATGTCTGTACATCACAGAGCAAAGGATCTCATTCATTGAATCCTCTTGTGATTCAATGTAACAACATTACAAGTTTACATTTTACAGCACCAAATGAAAACGACAAAATTAATAAGGAAGCACCGTCCATCCCCACACAGTACAGTTAACATTCAACACCTTGCAACAGTAATTATTTGCTCCATTGACACAACCATGGTAATTAAGCAACTTTTAATGGACAAACTGCAACAAGGCCCCTTAAGAGCTCTTGCATTTTGTGCCAAGAAGAGAAAAAGGGGGGGAGGGAACAACAGGTAGAGCAAAAAAGACATAGTTATGTGACAGGTACAGATACATGTTCATGGCTTCTTTCATATGTATATGACAAGATGAGAGACTCGAGGCTGACTGACTGACTGACTGGAACAGGGCAGACTTGGAGGACAGCGAGTATGATACAGAGATGAGCAAGTAAAGCTGCAAAGCTATAGGTTGGTTCTTGCATCTGGTTCAGGCATTCAGGAGATGTTCTCCTCAGCTTCTGTTCTTGCATTTCTCCATTGCCCTTGGTGCTGAAACAATGCAAAACCGAATGCATTGCACTGTTTTGTTAGTCACATCCAAGTTAACCTGAAGATTAACTATAACATCTCGAAATTTCCCATCTGCTTATTTGAAACTTAATTAACGAGAGAGATATACTGACCGAGACCAATGGCTTCTGACCCTTTCATTATCCGAAGGCGCTTGCATGACTCGACGAACATCCTGATTTTTTTTCCCCGAAAGAAAATGGTGAGAAAATGTATAGAGCATTAACATATATATAAGAGATTCAGAGTTGTACTTGGGGTGGTTAAAATGGAGATCGGAGAAGCAGCACTCACTCCCATGGGACGTCGCCGACGAGCATCCAATCGCCGTCCTTATCCTCGTAGGTCGGCACGTACTCGGAGCCATTAAGTAGATCCATCAGCTTTCTCTCGTTCATGCCGTTCATCCCTTGAGATGCACAGTTTCCTGAAGTACATATTAATCGGGGAATATCAAAGCGTTAATTAGGAATCCATGTCCCGGTTTCTTTGCAATATTCCCTTCCCTATATTCATTCCCTTTATTTCCTAGCTACTATCTCCAACAGCATCCTCTTGAAGGGATTTCTCTCTGGGATTGAAGAGAGAATATGAACACTTGGGATCTGATTGCGAAGGGATTTGGAGGCTGAAGGGAATCCGCTGGAGATAGTCTTAGGATCCAAATAGCAGTTCAGACTTCAGAGTTGTTTGATCGTAGCACTGCCCTCCTATACGACAATGTAATTAAGGTCTCGTTGGCAACACCGGAATTTTTCCCGGTCCCGTGGAAATAAACCATTTAAGCTCACTGCAACTGTCAAATTAAGCTCAATCTCAAGCCAGTGAACCACAGAGTTGCCACACCAAAAGAGCCAATAATCATTGGTCGTTGCCGAGCAAATATGCATGCTGTATTTTTTTTTTGAGAAATTTTACGATGGATTATACTTGTAGTATAAAATGTGTAGTAGAAATCACATCTAACCGTTGATTTGTTAAGAGTGTTTCTACTACTCTACTACCAGGTGTAATATAAGTAAACTCTAGTTAATCTGATCTATTGGATCGAAAGAATGAACGATTCATATTCAATTTAATGTACCATAAAAGAGCTCTTTTTTAAGATGCGCGCTTCAGCACATGGATTGACTATTAAGTATCGAGTTAGAACAGCGCATGACAATGGTGAACCAACCTAGCTAGCTAGCTAATTAAGCAGATGCCATGACCATGAGCTAGCTGTGTATGTTGAGCCCATCAGTACACACACACTTGTTAGCTAGCTAGAGGGACAATGGCATTATGCCAGACAGGGCAGACACCTACCAAGGATGCAAATCATGCATTGCACTCCTGGCAAAACCACATGGTGACCACCACCACACATGCAAATGGCAATGCAATATCATGTTTACAATGCAAGCCATGCATGCACGCATGTAGCAACTAGCTAGTAACAACTCTATAATTGTAAGTAATTACTTTGCACGACAATCAAAGCTAGCTAAAGAGCAATTTCAATACCTGGTAGTTTCCGACCAAGATCCACGTAGGATGAACCAAAAATTTGAACTAAAATCTCGATCCATCTACGTGGGTGAGCCGGAATCGTGGCACAGCCAAACAAAGCCTAAAGTCTTCTCTAAATCGCAGGAGTCTCGTAAGAATTTTGCATGGACAGTGCAACTAATGCCTATAAAAAGTCGACCTGTAACTTAAGCAGACAGACTAACTGCACGTACCGATGGTGAAGGAGCTGAACATCTTCTCGAGCGCCTTGGACAGCTCCTGGTAGCTCTTGTACATCTTCAGGTCCACCTTACGCAGGTAAGGCGCGCCGTCCATGCTCACCTTCACGAACGCGCCGGCGCCGGCGGCGGCCGGCGAGGACTTGTCGCCGTCCTCCTTGCCGGCGCCCTTCTCGGCTTGCACGGCCAGGATGTTCTTCCGGAACGACCGGACAGGCGGCCAGCCGACCACCTGTGCCCTGATAAATCAAATTACCAAACAATGTTTGACTGATTAAAATGGTGCTTCATCATCTTTACTAATATATAAATACGAGTCGGTGGTAGTCGTCCGTTTTTCCTAGCATCTCTAAGAACAGCAGTGTACTTGTATATGTGCTGCATGATAAACAAGCTAGAAGCCAACCACATCTCTCTCTACACCCACATCCGCTCCCCTTGCCGGGCCATTACACACTCTCCCTCTCTGTGGCAACTCAAGGGTGCAGTTTATTTTCGTACACACGTGGCATGGTTTGATTATTTGGTTAAAAATTTATTTCCGTTGTAACGCATGAGCACTTACTAGTATTATTAGAGATGAAAACGCACAATGACACATATGAGGTGCTTTTAATTCATTCAGTACAAATGGAGACCAATTTTCAATTTTCTTCCTTCCATTCCCCCCCTACTTTGCACTTTTGTAGAGTATGCAATGTGCACAGAGAAGAACAAGTGGTCCATGAGACTATTGGGAAGGGCATCAAATCGAATCATGGAAAAGGAAAAACCTTTGTGGTGGGCTGGTGGCAGACACATGTACCTCCCGACCTAGCTATCTTCTCTCCTCTTACTTTTCATACACATGTGAACGGAGTACAGCACTCCACATTTACATTTCACAACACATCCTTCATTCCATCCTTAATTAAATTGAAATTTGTAGGTTAGTTATTTTCTAACCCCATCTTTCTTTATAAAATATTACAAATGTAAATTCCAGCCTGATTTGCAAAAAGGAAAGGGTCGAGAGAGAGAAGACAAGGGGGGCAGGCAGATCTAGAACGAAGAGCCCAATTAAGGGTAGTGCTGTGAAGGACGATCAGTATATATGGGCAATATTACTTACTAGAAACGCAAGCGCAGCGCACGACGCGCGCGTGAACGGAAAATATTTTTTGTTTTTTTTTCCGGAGAAAAAACAGACAACGGAGAGCAACGAAAATTCTTTCCCGGGAAAAACGGAGAAAGGACCTGAACGCGCCGCGCGCGTGAACGGGAAATATTTTTTGTTTTTTTTTCGGAGAAAAAACAGACCATGGAAATATTTTTCTCATGCTCCGGAAAGCAAACGGACCACGAAAATATTTTTTCCAGAAAAAACGGAGAAAGGACCTGAACGAAAAATGCAGATACATATTTGTTATAATTTTGGACCTGTTCGCTATTTCGAATAAGTAAGAAAGGGCTCGTTCGCAATTCGTATTTAACGGGAGGCTCTTTGTGTAAAACGGCGAACGAAGGACCTAAACGCGAACCGGGAAAAATATTTTACACTCACAGAAAATTACAAAGGATTTATTCGTAAATGAAAAGGATCTATCCGTAATTCCAAAGAATCAGAGGGTTTTTTTGCAAGAAAGGGAGAGAGAGAGTGTGGGGTGAGGTGGCAGCATGAGCTTCAAGGAAACTGACGGGTACCCAGGCCATGGGTACCCCCAGCGGCCCGAAAGGGCGCGTGGGCCGAACCAGTTTGGCCGAGGCCCGGCCGCACCGCCGAAAGACCGAAGCCATGACCAAGCCAAATCCCGAAGGAACAGAAGATTTATTGCGTATCGGGCGCATTAAATGTCGGGCGTAATGGTGACGCGGCACAAGTCCCCAACTCTCGCATTTACTACAAGCAACTACGCCGGCCAAAGAAGCAGGCAAGGGGAGCGTGGCCCCATCACCGCCACTTGCGGGTGACTAAGAGCACGATCTTTTTCTCTTTTTCAAGCTACAGTGTAACCTCCTCCTCGCCTATATAAAGGGGAGGAGCGAGCATGTAAGACAGACGGACAACCAAGGAATCAATACAATCAAACCCACACAACCGGAGTAGGGACGTTCGGCCAACCAAGATACATCTTGTGCTCACCCGAGTAAGTCGCCGAGAGAGGGAGCGTGCACCCTCTTACCTATACAAATTCATTGGCGGTGCTCGAAACACCGGTTGGCGCCGCTGTAGGGGCTGTGCACGGCGTTGTCGCCATCTTCCCGCTTAGCTTCCTCGGCGGTTCCCTTTCTTTCTCCGACATCGCCATGCCGATAGCGTCGATCCGTTCGGCTCCTCGACCGTCACCACCACGGCGGGGCGGATAGTGATCGTCCTCGCCATACTCGGCGCCAAGTGTCCACCGAGGACCCCGACGCCCTCACGGCGCCAGAGACCTCCGGCCGAGGTCCTCGGACCCCAACGCCGGCGCGCCAGAGGCCCCATCACCCCAAGCGATGCGCGGAGGCATCGGCGATGGCGCCGCACCGCCGCGACCTCGTAACCGTGGCAATGGTCGGCCACGCACCCGACGACCACCACTCGGACAACTCCTCCGACCACGGCTCTAGCGGAGGAAGAGACAAGAATGCGACCACGCTATCGCGACCGACACCGCGGCAGCGCCGCTACCGGCCACGCCAAGACTCTCCGCCAACACACCGAGGAGGATCACCGTGCTCGCCGGCCGACCTTCAGCGGCGACGCGACGAGCCGGAGGCTCAAAAGGCCGAGCTCGACAGGCTCCAGGCCGACTGAGCAATCCTCGCCCATTGCTCCACTGCGCTGGCGGCGCAGCGGCGCTGCGCCAAGACGCCAGTCCACCACCGGTAGCTAGGGGACGGACGATTCATCGTTCTTTCCCCACGCCAAAACATCGCGGAAGAAGCAATGCCGCTCGCGGCATTCCCGAGCCAGACGATCCTGCGGCCAAGGCTACCCACCGAACCTCCGGCCTGGTGGAGCGAGCGCACAAGAAGACGCAGCGTATGGCCACGGATCGCAGCGTTCGGGCACCTCTTCGGATGGCTCAGCGCCGCAACGCCACCGAGGCCGTCGGAGCGAAACAAGGGCGTCACCTTCCGGACAACCCCAGGCATCGCGCACCCGGTGCACCAACGTTTGGGGACGAACGCGACGCCGCACCACCCTCCAAACGCGAAGAACAAGGAACGACCCGACCGGCCGCAGACGTCGCCGACTTCCGCTGGGCGTGATCAAGACTCTCGAGCCCCGATGGCCCCGGCCACGGGCGTTCTGTCGAGGAATTCGCAAAGTTCCTCGGATTCCGGCGCCGGCCAACATAGCCAAGTACACAGGGGCTACAAACCCGGTGTGTGGGTGGAAGATTACCGGCTCGCATCTTGAGGCGGGGAAGCGACGGACGACCTTTTGTCATCCAATACCTCCCATCTACTTGGCGGACTCGGCCGGGCATGGCTCGAATATCCGCCGCCAACACCATCCGGATCGGGCCGACCTCAAACACCACTTCGTTGGCAACTTCGAGGCACCTACAAGCGACCAGGGAATTCACGGGACTGAAAAGGCGGCGACACGGGAAAACCTCGGGACTACATCCGACGCTTTTTCCCAAAGAAGGTAACGAGCTCACGACATCCGCGACGCCGATGTCGTGGGGGCATTCATCTACGGCACCACTTCCAAGACCCTGGTCCATAAAGCGGGGTGTGCGAAGCCAGGACCACCAAAGAACTCCTGGACATCGCCACCAACCACGCCTCAGGCGAGGAGGCCGTAGATGTCATCTTCGACAAAGGGAGATCGAGCGAGGAATCGCGCCGAGCCCAGCCCTCCTCCGACCGCCCGACAAGTTTAAAGCGCCACGGCAACAGTCCGCGAGGACCGCCTGGTTGCGGCCGACTACCGGGAAAGCCGCAAGGCCGGCAACAACCCCGACCACTTCGAGTGATGGAGAGTACGTGCGAACCACGGATACCGTCGAGCACAAGTATCGGACTGCGAAGTCTGAAGCGCTTCCTTCCGGAACCCCCACGACGCCACGGGGCAAAGGAAAGAGGCAAGACTTCAGACCGACCACCGAGATCGAGAGGCGACGCCGGCTTCCCCGAGGCAAGCGGATGCCTCATGATCTTCGGCGGCCGACAAGCTACGCCGGCCGGAGGCGGCTCAAGCTTCGCCGAGAGGTGTTCGCGGCAAGCCCAGCCGTACCCAAATACCTTCGGTGGTGAGTCCCCGATCACCTTTGGCCGGCCGACCACCCCGACCACGCCCCGCAACCAGGGAGGTACCCGCTCGTCATTGATCCCATCGTGGGAACGGTTACCGACTAAGGTGCTCATGGGCGGCGGCGGCGATCTCAACATCCTTACGCCGAGACCCTCGACGCCATGGGGATCCCCGCTCGAGCCTTCGACCAAGCAGAGCGCCCTTTCACGGCGTCGTTCCTGGCGGCCAGGCCCACGCCGGGGCGGTCGACTGCCGTCACGTTCGGGAGCCCGGTTAACTTCCGCACCGAGACCCTCACCTTCGAGGTCGTGGATTTTCCCGGCTCCTACCACGCCATCCTGGGAGACCATGCTACGCGAAGTTCATGGCGATCCCCAACTACACCTACCTGGCTGAAGATGCCCGGCCGCATGGGGTGATCATCAGAATCGCGTCTTTCGGCTCGCCTACAACTGCGAAAAACGATTGCGAAGTTGGCCTCGGCGGTCGTCGCATCCACCGAGCTCGCCGGCCTCGAAAGCAGCGGCTCGAGTCCGCTCCCGACTCTAGCAAGTCCGGACCAGGGCTCCTTCAAGTCCGCGAGGACACGAAGGCGATCGAAGTCGACCAGAGGACCCGACTAAAACCGCTCGGATCGGGACCACGCTTCTCGCCAAATAGGAAAGCGCTCGTCGACTTCCTTCGCGCCAACCGACGCCTTCGCATGGAAGCCCTCCGACATGCCGGGATCCCGAGGAAGTCGCCGAGCACTCCTGAACATCAGGCTACTGGTCTAGACCAGTCGCCCAGCGTCTGCGCCGCTTCGACGAAGGAAAGCGCGTAGCCATAGGGGAGGAAATAGCCAAGCTCTTGGCCGCAGGGTTCATCAAAGAAGTTCGCCACCCCGAGTCGCTAGCAAACTCTGTGCTTGTAAAAGAAGGCGGGAAGTGGAGAATGTGTGTCGACTACACAAGCCTCAACAAGGCATGTCCGAAAGATCCATTCCCTACGCCCCGCATCGACCAAATGGTAGACTCCACCGCAGGTGCGAATCCTCGCCCTTTACGGATGCCTACTCAGGGTACCACCAGATCGCGATGAAAGAAGGCGACCCACTCGCGACTTCCTTCATCACTCCGTGCGGTTCGTTACGCTCACGTGACAATGCCGTTTGGCCTGAAGAACGCGGGGCTACATACCGTAGATGCATGCAGACACGCCTTTCCGACCAGATCGGCCGCAATGTCGAGGCGCACGTCGGCGACATCGTTGTCAAGACCAGGAAGACCAGCGACATCATCGCCGATCTGGAGGAGACTTTCGCGAACCTTCGGCGGTTCGCATCAAGCTCAACCCCGAAGTGCGTTTTGGGGTACCCAAGGGAAGCTACTCGGCTTCATCATCTCGGCGGCATCGAAGCGGTACCGAGATAAGATCTCTGCGATCTTAAGGATGGGGCCGATCGGCAACCTCAAGGGGCCCAAAGGTCGACGGGATGCCTAGCGGCCCTAAGTCGCTTCACGCCCCGCCTCGTGAACGCGGCTTGCCCCTATACAAGCTCTCGAGGAAATCCGACCACTTCACCGGACGAAGGAGGCTCGGGACGCCGACGCGCTTAAAGGTTTTCTGACCACCTCCAAGTCTTTGGTCGCCGGCCAGAAGAGCCTCTGCTACTCTACATTGCCGCCACGACCAGGTCGTCAAAGACGGCACTTGTAGCGGAGCGAGCGTAAGAAGAAGCGAGTCCTTAAGGTCGGCGGCGGTCTACTTCATTAGCGAAGTACTCTCCGAGTCCAAGGCACGGTACCGCAGATTCGTAAGATGCTCTACGCCGATTCGATCACGAAGAGGAAGCCGGGTACACTACTTCAACCAAAGACCACGTTTCGTGGTAACTTCCCTACCACTCGGCGAGGTCATCCACAACCGCGACGCCTCGGAAGAATTGCCAAGTGGGCACTCGAGCTCAACGGGCATGACATATCCTATGTCCCTCGGACCGCCATAAAATCTCAAGTTCTAGCCGACTTCGTCGCCGAAAGTGGATCGGAAGCCAGGCCCCACGCCTCCGCCGAAGACCCCGAGTCTTGGGCGATGTACTTCGACGGGTCCTTCACCAAAAGCGGGGCCGGGTCGTCATTCTTTCACCGCCGGAACAAGCTCGTGACGTCATCCGGCTACTTTTCGACGCAACCAACAACGTCGCCGAGTCACGAGGCCCTCGTTCGCGGCCTCGCATCGCCGCCGACCTCGAGCTCTGCGGTTATGCGTGCATGGCGACTCAAAGCGGTCGTCGATCAAGTCATGAAGGCTGCGAGAACCTCGCGACGATCGGATGGCGACCATCTGTCGAGAGGTACGCAATCGGAGCAAAAGTTCAAAGGATTTGAACTCCATCATAGCTACAAAGTGAACAACGGAGAGGCCGATCACCTGGCCGGGTCTCGCCTCGGCAGAGGGCCGGCCCCGCCGAATTTTCGTCCTCGACCTACACCAAGCGTCCATCCGGACCGATCGCCAGACGATCGGCCAAGCGACCCAAAGGGCCGAAATGGTCGGCCGTTGCAACGTCTGATGACCGACCGATTGGAGGAATCCTTCGTCGATCGGCCGACCGACGGTTCCCTCCTCGACGACCGATCGAGGCCCGTCGCCTCGCTTCGTCGGGCAAAATCCTTCGTCTTGATCGGCAGCGACCTCTCTGAAGGAGCCCCTCAGGATCCTCCGGAAGTGTGTCCCGGTAGGCCAAGGGAGAGAGCTACTCCGCGACATCCACGGCGGGGTTTGCGGACACCACGATCACGGAGCCTGGTCGGAAAGCCTTCCGGGGTTTTTCTTGGCCCGACCGCCGTGGCCGACTCGAGCAAATCATCCGGACGTGCGAAGGGTGCCAATTCTTCGCTCGGCAAACTCACCTCCGGCCAAGAAGCCCTCCAAACGATCCCTATCACCTGGCCCTTCGCCTGGGGGACTCGATCCGGTCGGCCCTTCAAGAAAGCGCCGGGCTTCACTCCACTGTTGGTTGCGATCGACAAGTTCACCAAGTGGATAGAAGCCAAGCCGATCACAACAATCACTTCAGTAGCGAGCGGACTTCATCCGCAACATCGTCTACCGGTTTGGAGTCCCGAACTCCATCATCACCGACAACGGACGCGATTCACGGGAAAGGAGTTTCTCGAGCTCTGCGGCGGCTTGACATCCGCGTGGATTGGGCGGCCGTCGCCACCCACGCGAACAACGGCCAAGTCGAACGCAGCGAGCGGCATGATCCTCCAAGGGCTCAAGCCACGAATCTTCGATCGATCAAGAAGTACGCGGACGTGGGCGCCGAGGTACCTCCCGTACTTTGGAGCTTGCGGACCACCCCAACCCGGTCGACCGGGTTCACGCCGTTCTTCCTGGCATTCGGAGCAGAAGCCATCCTACCAACCGACTTGGACTACGGCGCCCCAAAGGTTCAGGCCTTCAACGAGACCCGGGGGCTCGAGTCCCAGCAAGACGCTGTCGACCGGCTCGATGAAGCGCGAGATGTCGCCGTCGTTCGCTCAGCCAAATACCAACAGACACTGCGACGATACCACGACCGCAAGGTTAGAGGGCGAGCGTTCAACGCAGGCGACCTGGTTCTGCGCCAGGTCCAGTCCAACAAAGGCAAGCACAAGCTCTCCCCTCCTTGGGAGGGCCCTTTCACTGTAGTAGAGGTCCTTCGACCTGGCACTTACCGGCTCAAGGATCCCGATGGCAACATCCTGTCAAACGCCTGGAACATTGAAAAGCTAAGACGATTCTACCCTTAGCCCTTTTCTCTACCTCATTCATTACCATGTTCACCTTTTACCGGGCGTGCGCGTAGCATTTTTTCCACTCGGGTCGACATCCCATTCAACCGCTGTCATTCACCCGATCGTTCGGTCTTCTTTTTTTTCCCAACCCGAACACCACGGCCTACGCCCAGCTCTGATTGCGAAGTGGTATCTCGCTAAGGAAAAAAGAGCGAAACGAGGATGATGTACGGTTGCTGGGGAACTAACGCTCGCGCTAAAACTGCTTTTTCCTACTTTTTTGAAAATTTGGAACATGTCGATCAGCAGTCGGTTGGTCCCATGAGACCCAAGAACCATGACCGGCATTTCTTACCAGCAACAAACCGAAAAAATAGCGAAAAATACATATAAAACTCGAACACCTTTGTTTTCTTCCAATTCAACGGCATTTACATTCTTTGGAAACAAGAAAATCTAAACCCTAGAAAACTTCTCCTCGTCTAAGGGTCTTCCGCGCCGACAGTTGATCTCGGACTTATCGTCCCTCTCCAAACACAGCACTTGACTTCCCGCACAATTTTTGCCGCGACGACAAAGAAAAATAGCTGTGTCGCCAAACCCGCAGCAGAGAGAGCCCCGATCCGCCGGACGCACCTTCAAGAAGCGGCAGCCCTGCGCCCCTGTGTGACCTCTATGGTTCCCGGGGGAGCTTGGGGTCCGACACAGGGGGGACCGCCGTCGGAGAAGTGGCTGGCAAGACGATCGGGCGATCGGCGCAAGACGACCATCGGCGAGCCTAGATGTCGCGGCCGACTCAGGCTCCGGAAGAGAAGGAGCGCGGGGAGGACGGCGCCCGCTCCCCAATTGCTCAGCGCTCATGGCGGCTTCCCTGACGATCGCGGCTTGTCGCGCCGCTCGCTCCTCCTCCTCCGCCTCCGCTCCAGCCTCCCTCAGTCAACCCGTCGTCTGACGGGGCCGCGCATAAGACGGCCAGCTGCCGCCCCAACTCCTCCTCGTCCTCGCCTCGTTGAAGAGTCGATCGATCTCATCGATCGGTGGGTTCTCATCCTTAGAACGGGAATGAGAGAGCGAGGCGACCATAAAAGCAAGTCGACGATTCGTCTCAACGTCGGCCGAATGAAGTCAGCGCCCACCTCCCGCCTATTTATAGGCGATCCGGCCAAACGAGCAACGCTACGGATACCCACCAAAGATTCATGACGACCGCGCCTTTTCAAAGCCGATGGCGTGAAGCGAAGCGTCGAAGCAAGCGACAGCGGGAGGCAAAGCACCGCCAATTCCCGCGTTGAACAAAAACCTCGCCACCATAAAGAAAGATAAGTGAGTACCTTCTTCTTGCACACTCGTTATTACTCCTTCAAGTGGCGCGCGGTAACAAACAAACCGCCCGCCCCACTCGGGCTACAAGAGTCCGCGGGTGGTGTCACAACCAATCGTCGGGTCCTCCCAAGGCGGCCAAACTTCGACCAAAAAGTACTACGCCTCGCCCGGCTCTGATTCTGAAGTAGTGCTTGGCGAAGAAAGGAAGTGCCCAAGCGGTCGACCCACGATCGGTCGAGAACGACCTCCCACGGTTGAGCGTTCTCTCGATTTCCCAACTCTCTAACTTTTGTGATACACACACCGACCAATGCCCGACCCCTGTGGTCCCTAAAGGCAAGAGACGGCGACGATATCCACCACAGCAAAAAAAAAAAAAAAATGGGCAAGAGGTGAGGACAAGGCGAGCTCCCAGCGGGCCCCTAGTTGGGTCGGCGGACGACCCAATCGCCTTAACTCACGTCCGGGATCACACCTCACGCTCTCCGCGGAACAGTCCGACGGGTGGCGGCCAGTGCGCCTCGGATCAACGAGCGATCCAAGGTCCGTCACGGGATCGAGTAAGGAAAGATTCTTTATGGATCGCCCCAGTGGGAGTCGGGCCTTGTGGCGGGATTGTCGCTAGGGGACCCCTCGCGAAGGGCCTCAGTTCCACCGGATCACTCGCTTGTAGCCCCACGAGGCGGCGCTCGAGCCAACGAAAACAAGCGCGCGTTTCTCTGGTCCCCGGTCCCGTGACGGGCGTAAAGGGGCGGGACCGGGCGCCACGTGTCGCCGAGCGACCGACCCACTGGCGCCCAAAGCGACGGGCGCCACGTGTCCGCCGAGCGACGGCCCGGCCAGCGCCGGCGGCTCGACCCGGCGCCACGTGCTCGCGGGCGGTCGGCCCGCCAACGGGCGCCACGTGCGCTAGAGCGACCGGCCCATGCGCGCTAACCGGCGCCACATGCTCGCCAGGCGGTCGCCAGCGCGCCGAAAACCGCGACCGGCGCCACGTGCCGCCAGGCGACGACCATGCGCGCCCAAAGCGACCCGGCGCCACGTGTCCGCCGAGCGACCGGCCCGGCTGCGTGCGGCGGCTCGACGGCGCCACGTGTCTGCCAGGCGACCGGCCATTGCGCTAACCCGGCGCCACGTGCTCGCCAGCGGTCGGCCAGCTGCGCGCCGAAAACCGCGACGGGCGCCACGTGCCGCCCGAGCGACGGCCCGCTTCGCCACGCGTGCTCGCCCGAGCGATCGGCCGCTGCGGCGCTGGCGGCACGACACGGCGCCATGTGTTCGCCAGGGCGTCCGGCCAGTAGCGCTGGCGGCACGACCGAACGCAGATATATCTGCGATCGGACCTCCCGATACCGCAAAGCAACGACCAAGCAAAGCGAAACCCCAGGCACTGCTCAGGCCCATTTCGGGGGCTCGGAAACTACACCAGCGGATGCGCTCGCGCGCCCGGTCGAAGACTCTTCCGATCAAACCGGTGAAAACCCCAGGCCTGCTCTCAGGCCATTTCGGGGCTCGAGGCTAAACCAGATGCGCTTCATGCCTTGCCCGGACAAGAGACTCGATCAAAGCCGAGCGAATCACGGCATCATCAAGACGGAAACAAGACCCGGGCACCTCTCCGACTGCACGGGGCTCGGGGGCTCTTGACGGTACCAGGCCATGGGTACCCCCGGCCCGAAAGGGCGCGCGTGGGCGAACCAGGCGGTCGAGGCCGGCCGCACCGGGGAAAGACCAGAAGCCATGACCAAGCCAGAAATCCCGGAAGGAGCAAAGACATTTATTGCGTGTCGGCGCATTAAATCTTTGGGCGTAATGGTGACGGCGGCACAAGTCCCCAACTCTCGCATTTACTACAAGCAACTACGCCGACCAGCAGCAGGGCAAGGGGAGCCGGCGGCCGGTCCCATCAGCCCGCCACTTGCGGGTGACTAAGAGCACAGTCTTTTTCTCTTTTTCAAGCTACAGTGTAACCTCCCTCCTCGCCTATATAAAGGGGAGGGAGCGAGCATGTAAGACAGACGGACAACCAAGGAATCAATACAATCAAACCCACACAAACTGGAGTAGGGACGTTCAGCCCGAACCAGTATACATCTTGTGCTCACCCGAGTAAGTCGTCGAGGAGAGGGAGCGTGCACCCCCCTCTTACCTATACAAATTCATTGGCCGGTGCTCGAAACACCGACAGAAACCTTCAAGGAATATAGCATTGAATATTTCTACCATGCCATTACAACACCATGAGCTAGTGATATGGAAATGATGGTGACGTGGACAAAACACTAAATGACAATGTTTCTGTGTTTTCTCTCTCGATATAAGTTGTACAAATTTTGAAGCAATCAAATAAATAAATTAATACTTTAATATTTATCTAGCATTTATTGATACTTTAATATTTATAGAACTTTTTAAAAACAAAGACGTAGAAGCATCTGGTCCTGTTTGTCAGAGCTCTAGATCCCAGCTCCACCTCATATCTAAAACTTGTATGCTAAAATAAAGTGAATTAAGTTTATATTTTTACTCTAAAATGTAAACAAGATGACCCACCTAAAACACTCTTAATATACCTATAGCTCCAGCTCCACAGATTTGGTAAAACTAAGAATACCCAGCTCTATTAAATTCACGAATCTAATAGAGCTGAAACTCTGGTAAACACCAACGCAAACTGTACAGGAAAAGATACGTGGGGGGCAGTGCCTTTCTTTTATCGTGTCGGCACTAGGCACTGTCTCCCACTGCCCCACACGCAACATGCCGCTGTCTGTCTGGTTCTTGTACATTTTGCGCTAAGCTGCATCCATCGATGAGCCTGTCCTACCTAGATCCAGCCATTTCCCCCTTCTGAATTCGCAAGCAGTGCTCTAAGAAATCTTGCGTCTTTGCATCTCTATCAGCCCTCTGTGATCAAAGATCAAACGGACAGATCGACACTTGGATACATGCTAGCTACGTGCAGATCTCTAGAAATCGAAGCCGGGTCTCCTTAATTTTTTCGCACAAGTCTAGCTGAAAACGGATGTATATATTCTATTTCTACCTAGCTTGTAGAGCTTATATATGGTGCTTTTCTCACTACATATTATCGACGGGAGTGTATAGGTATCATTCGGCCTAGAAAATATCCAAACTTTGAACCGTACGATCAAAACACACATTCGTAGGATCAACCCACCTCGAATTCAAGGGGACGTGCATCGATCTGAAAGCAAATCCAATTGCCAGGAATTTGGATGATGGTTGCTAAAGAAAACATCCGGATGAAACTTATCAAACCCATTACCGAAATCTTGCCATGCTAGCTGCTTGTGTTTACGAGTTACCAATACGTGAATACGAATTATGTTTAGCAAGAGCCTGCAGCATGACAGTCATCATGATATATATGACAAAAAAGAAAGAAAGAAAGAAAGAAGAAGGGTAGAGGAGATCTGATAGTTTAGCGGGTAATTAATTAAGACGGCTTGTTGTTCTAGTGTTCTACGCACGAAGTCGTCGAGGTATGTTAAGATTTAGAATTTGGAGAAAGAACTAAATACCAACCATGTTAATTTGCATGCATATGCGTGCTTTAGTTCATGCAGATAAAATAATTAAGGATAAGACGTCGCCGCAGGTTAAAAACACGTACTTGGGCGCGCGCGGCTTCTCGGGGTCGGGCTGCGCGGTGGCGACGCTGCTCTGGCTCGGCGACCTCTTCATCTTCCCTGCGGCCGCCGGCGACGCATCAGTCGCAGCCGCCGTCGCCGCGGCGACGGCGGCCATGTCGCCCTCGTCTGCCTCCTCCTCCTTCTCGACGGACGAGGCCGCCGGCTCCAGCTTCAGCTTGAGGTCGATGGTCTCGGCGAAGCCCCTCTTCCCGGAGGAGCTCCTCGCCTCGCCGTCACCTCCTCCTCCTCCGCCGGGCAGGCCGAGCCGGAGCTCGGTCTCCTCGAAGCCCAGGTCCGCCGCCATTGCTGAACTAGCTCTTGCTGGCTTGAGTACCGCCTCTTCCTCTAGCTTTGCTTTGGCTGGCTTCTTGTTTCTTGACTTTCGGTTTGGTTTGGTCTGTTGTTTTGAGAGGCTTTCTAATGTAAAGGCATGCAACGCAACTGGAATTGGAAATAACAATGGCATTTGTATGTGGAAAAATACTTTGGTGGAGCCGGTATGCAAATTCCTTTCTGTGCGTACCTGACGTTGATTGATATCACATGGACACCCCTGCAATCCAACGTTGTTTTCAATCCCATGTGGATGGCTCGGCTCCCAGGCCAAGGCAAATAATATATATGGCTCGGCTCCCAGGCACAACGCGCATGGCGATCCAGCGAGTGTTGAATTACATGGTTGTCCACATGGCATCAATCATTATCAAGTATGTATGGAAAGAGATTTGCATACCGGCTTCACTAATTTTTTTTCCGTGTACTTGGGGTGCGTAGAATAATAATAATAGGGCAATGATAATTCATGGCCAGCCTCCTAATTTTTGCGCCTACACCCCCTGCAAAGTCTTTGTTTTTATTTAGGGTCACTTGTTTATGTTGTTAGAAAAACTAATTACACGTAGCGTTGGCCGGCAGACCAACGGAGCAACGAATCACCCTTTGATTTACATCAGGCTCCATCCCGTCGTGTCTCTTTTCACGCGCAACTCTGTTCCTCTCTCTCCGCACTTTGGATTCACGGGCGGCGGCGGCGGTTAGCACGCGGGACTGCGGGAGCAGCAACGGCGGACGTACGGGAGTGGCGGCGGACGCACTACTGTACAAATATTTTTTGAGAGGGGTTTCTATTTCCCCTCTTAATACAAGTTGCATTGATCTTGAAACAAACGAAGAGGTAAGTAATCACCATCTATCATTTATTCATGCTTTAATAAAAATTCATCACAGATAGTTTTGTAAACATATATCAGTGATAATAATGATACATCATAATCGGTTTTCGAACCGTCAGTGAAAATTGGCATCAGAGACGGTCTCTAATAGTATATTATCTCAGACGGTTCTAAACTAGAACCGTCTCTGATAGTACATTATCACAGACGGTTCTAGGCTAGAACCGTCTCTTATATACTATTACAGACAGTTCCATACTAGAACCGTATATGATAGCTATATATACTTGCAAGCACCTGTGAGAGCAAATGTTGATGAATTCCAAGGCGAATTCCAATCCATCCATAGTTCGTCCTAAAAGTTGCCATCCTCTGATTTATCCATCCACTCCATCCTCAACCCCGAATGAGAATACAATTGGCAACCTATTTTCGCTCTCGTATTGTGCAGAAACATGATTATTTCTATGGTTCTCTATTTCATCAAATATAGAGTTGATTAAGCCATCGGGTATACAATGACTTACTCAACTCCATATTTTATGAAATAGAGAACCATCAAAATAATCCTATTTATGTACAAAACGATGAAAGCATGAAGTGAAAAGATAAATCAGAACATGACAACTTTTAGGACGAACAATGGATAGAATTATATTTTGTCTTAGAATCCATCAATATTTGCTCTCACAGATGCAAGAAGGTACTTAGCAAGCAAGACACTATTACATTATTGCATTTAAGATGAGCAAACATTAATGATAAAGTTAGGTGACAAAACAAATATGATATGGTAATACCATATTAATTCATAGTTCGAGGCAAGAAAACGTTAGGGCTTTTTCATGTCTGCCATCATATGTGCTATAGCTTCTTTAACAGAGGCTTTTTGGTTCTTTCTGAAGTTCCACAACTCCAATTCAGTACCCATTTGTTTGACAACAATAACTAATTGATCTCAAGTCATATCTTTTAAACTCTACAAAAGCGATCATGTTATTGTCAAAATGATGTTTTGATATATTATCAGTAACCACATCGAATTAAATACTATAAACCTTTATATTACCTCTATAAGCTCAGCTTTGGATCCTTCTAGCTCCTCTCATTTCAACACCACCACCACATAATCAATACTATAAACTTATATATGACTAAGTTGTACTGCAGCAGCTAGTACCTAGCACTATAAAAGTTCAGATCCTCTCATTTCATTAAATCTCTATTTCATCTTACAAACAACAAATAATTTCAAACTGAGGTCCAATATACTTTATAACAATTCAAGAGTTGGCGGCATTTTCAGTTTTAAGTAGTTGTAATTTCTTTGAAGGGTATGACTTGAATATGACTTGCAAACATAAACATACACGCATATATCTAGTGTTGTCTCGATATACTATATTCCTAAGCAGGTTCTGGATAGGTATTGTCTTCAAACAAAAACATGTACAAAATGGAAGGCCGCAAGTTATATTGAATGTTCCATTTTCAAATTTTTTTGGGTCATTTTTCAAACATTCTATTGACACCCAAATTTGGTATGTAGCCAATTTAGTTAGAACCGATTCGGTATAATTAGTTTGTTAATATATCGGATTTAAGAGTCATAAGCCGATATGATCGTATCAGATTATAACCGACACTGATCTTAAATGAAAAGCATCAGAGGAAATTGAGGTTGATATGAGCAGTTTAACAGGAGACCGTGAATGATACGATCGAGCCTAATGCTATAAAAGGGAAGAATACCTGGTTAGGATCCATTTGTCTCAGCTAAGTCGATTGGGTGAAGGATCGAAGGGAGTTGGAACTCGATGAAATTGAAAAGTCCATAGAAGAAGAACAACCGATAGAGAAGATAGTGAGAGCAAGTGCACATGAAAGTGACGGGTGAATAGACATGTTTTATTAGGGGGGGGGTAAACCTAATGGCAAAGGCGTGTAATTTTCGGCAACTGGTTACACGGGAAAATAACTGCAGGTGGTGCAAAAACCGCTGAGAAGTTGGAACGATTAAATCTTAATGAAGTCGATTGATATTATGTGTTTAAGCCAGTAATGGTGATTTTTGTGAGATTCAGTGAGATTCACACAATCTCTGAATCTCACAAAAATGGGGGGTATATGTTGACACCCAAATTTGGCATGTAGCCGATTTGGTTAGAACCGATTAGGTATAATTAGTTTGTTAATATATCAGATTTAAGAGTCATAAGCTAATACGATCTTATCGGATTATAACCGACGTTGATCTTAAATGGAAAGTATCCGAGGAAATTGAGGCTGATACAGGCAGTTTAATAGGAGACCGTGAAGGATACGATCATATTTGATACTATAAAAGAAAACGATGGACAACATTGGAACACCCAAATTTGGCATGTAGCAGATTTGGTTAGAACCGATTCGGTATAATTAGTTTGTTAATATATCAGATTTAAGAGTCATAAGCCGATACGATCTTATCAGATTATAACCGACGATGATCTTAAATGAAAAGTATCAAAGGAAATTGAGGCTGATACGGGCAGTTTAACAAGAGATCATGAAGGATATGATTTAACCTGATGCTATAAAAGAAGACGGTGGACAACATTGGAAAGGCAGCCAACAAAAAACAACCAAACTTGTCTTACTTTTACTTACTTTTTGTCGACTAGGAATAGCTTTTAGGCTTGTAATCTTTATTCTGTAATTTGTCTTAATCAATAAAGTTGCATATCACTGATTATTGATTTTGTCGACTTACATCAATTCAGATTTGTTTTTTCTTTGATTTTGTTGTGCATCGCCTTCTTCGGAAAAAGCAGCCTTCACCCTCATCTAATCAATTCAATCGAGTCGATTAGATCTATCGATTACTTTTGTTTACATCGGCTTAAACAAACTGATTGGACTTGATCTCAGTAGCGAATTTTAAATCGGCTTAATAGCTAATTAATTTTTATATTATTCTCATGTCGGTTGCATAATCATATCAGCTGGCACGCCCGCACCCCAAACATAAATCCGGTGTTTGTGTGTGTTGATTGTGATCAACCCTGCATCACGTTTTTGGCGTCAACACATTTATATGTTTTTTCATATCTAATAGGACTTCAAAGTTCATAGGTGGCCAAATTACTTAAACATCATTTGATATAGCTTTGCTGGTCTCATGCAAGTACTCTTGGTGGCCAAATGACATCCTTTGATATAGCTTTTTTCACAATGTATATCAAAGGATTCTCTAATCAAATGTCCATTGTACAAAATTGTTTCAATCATTGAGCACATTGCTAAGTTCACAAGTACACATAGCAACAAACAATCATTGTATATCTTAGAGTTATGAGAATTGAGAGTTTCCTCTAGGAATTTATCAACAGGACAAATGATTTTGGTTCTTTACAAGTTAAACTCAGTCAAGTAGGTAAAACACATAGAAAAAGAAATTTTTGAGAAAAGCATTGCCAAAGGAATAATTAGGGTTCGTGAGATCGCAAAAATCCAAAATGGGATAAAAACATGCTTGGTAATAAGTTGTCTGCTAACCTAGTACAACTAGTTGTCACCAAATCTATACCCAGATGCCAGAGATCAATGTCACTGCATGAATTGCGGTGAAAAAAGATAGGATGACAGGAAAATTCTCAGAGTCGAAAATTGTGTAGGTGTTTTTTTTTGTTAAATTCTTTTCTTCTATTTTAATACACAACAACTGCAAGTTTTGGGGAGTTTATATGATCTTGTGCACATAGAATATTATCAAAGACAGTACCTAGCAGCAAAACTCACTAGTTCCCATTAAACTATTCATTATTTAAAAATAAATGTTTCATCTCCTTTGAGCAAGAATCAAGATAAACTTGATAAGTACTATTATCAAAACACATCAGAGACATGAATGTACTACAGGCAAGTTCCCTTGGATGAAATGGAAGACAAGGTTGGTTCTCTAGCAACCATCAGTTTTTGTTCTCTCATCTGGCAATTGTCCAGCAATGCTTAGTTTGTGATATGTAATGATGAATGCAGGTGGATAGAACCAATGCAGATTTGAAGAATACCAACGTGAGACTAAAAGAGAATGTTCTTCAGGTAAAGGTTAACACTTTTCTTGGTGCTTTTCTTAATTAATGCTTGGGTAATTGGGTGATCTCATACGCTGTTGCCCCCATTGGGTAATTCCATAAATCATATTTTTGTTGAAAACAGATCGGTTCGAAAGAAAGGAAAGAGGAGCAGTGCATAAGGACAATGTTTACGAGATTAGATCAGCAACTATTAGTATCATCTACATTTGTGCTACTTATCTATTTTGGTGCTTCTGAAATATTAATAGATTATGAGTAGAGCATTTAACATGTTTTTTTTTTTGAGAGAATGCCATTCGGCTCAACTTTATTGATTTTCAAAGATTATTACATCATTTGCTAGAGCATTTAACATGTTTGTTTGCAGTAGTGCTTGCTTTTACTTTGTTTGTACAGAAGTCATAGGTGTTGATATGGCTTTTCTGATTTCCTTTTTGGTCTTTTTGATACAGTGGTTGAACAATTGTGTTGGAGGGAAAAACTATATCACATTTCTGTGTCTCATGGCTGAGTCTTTCTTGGGCATGTAGAGAAGTCATAGGTGTTGATATTTCTATCTGTCAACATTTATATTCTTTCAAATGATGATAAGCTTGCATTGAGTGTGGATTTCATATTCTGAAAGCATTTTTCATGTTTCTAATTGTGATTGCTCATAATCTTATATGCATAAAGCCTGCTGTTGAGTGTGGAGTTGGTATTGCTGTTTTTGTTCGTTGCTTCTTTGATAAAACAGCTATTGAAGATCAAACAGGGGAAAAGCTGGGGTATGGTTATATATTTTTTCCATATTTTTTTAAAATTTAAAATATTATTTTCGTCGGTTTGGGCCGACGAAAATAGAAGAAAAATTGCTAACAAAAATAGCAAACAGGAATGGTTTTTTATATATTTTTAAAAATTTTAAAAAGTAAAGCTGGCAGCGAAAATAGTAAGGCTGGCGGCGTGGCTTTGATATTTTAGTCGAAGTAAACGAAAATAGAGATGCCACGTCGTAATCTTGAAAGCAGCCGCTCCGACCAACGAAAATAACTATATTTTCGTCGGTTGCCAACGGAAATACTTGTATTTTCATCAACATAATTTCGTCGGCTTACCAACGAAAATACCTATTTTCTTGGTTTTTCCATATTTTCGTCAGTTTTAAGCCGACAAAAATAGTGTCGATTCTTTTAGTGTCCGTACGAGACGAGATGTACACCTATCAAAGCATAGCAATTTTAACGGGGAATTGTCCCTTCTTTTGAATAAAAAATTCACTTCTAAGAGCATCTCCAAGAGGAGTCTTAAATATGGTCCTAATTTGAATTATAAGGCTTTTGAGGAAAAGATTAACTCCAGCAAGGACTCTAAATTATTAAAATTTAGCAAATTGTTTTAGGCCCCCTAGGAGAGTAGCTATATTTAGCAACTCTGTGATTGAGCCATATCTTCGTTAAGTTTTAGGGCCTAATTGCTGCAGTGAATATTTCGTTAGAGCCCTAAATCTAATTAGTTGGGGTCCTAAATTAAAGTTTAAGGCTTATTTTTAGAGCGCTCTCTTGAAGATGCTCTAAAGCACACAAAAGATACTCCTGAGAAGGAAATTTACGCAACAGACGTACGAACACCCAGAATTAACCCCCCCAAATCCAACCCGATTATATGTACAGGCCGTCTGACATGTGGTGGCTGCGTTGCGTACGCGGAGGAGGCATGTGACGACGGGATATTCGGAGGTGGGCCCGACAGACAGTGACCATGACCCCACGTCCTCCCCAGCGGCCGCTAACTGCTGCGTGCACCCCGCGTGCGTGCGCCTCCCTCGACCCGTGCTCTATGCAAAGTGGGCCCAGGTCGGCCACCGCCGTCAGAGATCTCATGAATACTGGCGAATACTCTCCGTCTAGTTGATAAGTACATGACAGATTTTGACATGAATTTACTTAAATCCGTTGAGCTCAATGATCACATTTGAATAATTTGATCAATGGAAAGACGAGACTACACAGAAGAAACTAACGCCTCTTTTTTTAAAAAAAAATAAAAAGAAAAAAGAAAAAGAAAAAAAGAAAAAAAAGAGCTTTTAACTTGTATGCTTGGCATTCTGACAACTCATCGACGACTGGGTATATGCACTGCTCATCTAGCTACTAGGTTTTTCAGTTAGTAGCCAATAGAAAGGTGATTTGAGAAAACCCGCTAGCTCCTTGAGTTGCAAGCAAGCAAAGCTCGCCTTGCATGTCGAACGTCCAACATAATTACTATAGCTGATTGAGGCACCCCAACTAATTAAAGGGGCACCACACGTGCGAGCTTGATGTGATGCATCTTAATTACTCCATGGAGACAGGGCCGTCTTCAGAAATTTAGGGCCCCGGAGCAAAAAATGCAAATTGAGTCTTTAAAATTTGAAAAATCCATGTGTACTATAAATAAGACATACATTCAGACAATTATATAGATTTAATATGTGTTTTTTCTTACAAAAATTAGGAACATATTAAATATCAATGTTAAAAGAGTCAAGATAGTATTGGCATCATGTTCTACTAAAAAACACCATCCGCCTAGTATTTCTTGAAATAAAATCTTCAATTATATCTTCATAATTAATCTTCCCGAAAACATTATTTTTAAGTGCTATCATTGCCAACCCATTGAGTCTTTCTTGTGTCTTTCAAGTGCTGTCATTTTCTAGTACTAAGCGAGCAAACAAACTAATCAAGGTGGATCAGATTACGGGCGTTGCTAATAGTCTTGAACTCTGATTTGGGGGCCTAGTAATTTTGGGGGCCCTGTGCCGGTGCCTAGATGGCACATGGCCATCAACGGGCCTGCATGGAGACACGTCACACAAATACACGTCCCTTTACATATATATATATATATATGTATACATATATACATATATATATATATATATATATATATGTATACATATATACATATATATATATATATATATAGGCACAGTCCAAACATTTGAAACTTTAATTATTAGTAATTTTTTTAAACATTTAAATTAGATAGATAAAAAAAATTATATATTAGATTTGTTTGAAAATTACTTTGATAATATTATAATCTAATTGAGGTTTTATAAATATAATATAATAGAAGTTAGTTGTTAAAGTTGTGTTTGAAGACCGTATAATATCCAAAACAACATGTATTTGTGACCAGAGGGAGTACTGACTAGCCACCCCCCTTCCAAATTTAGTAAGACGTATTTTCTCTTGGCATATAGATTAAATAGATATTGAAAATGACTAGAATATCTCTAATTATTATCTTTAAACACTATACTCAATGTATGTATCTAGATAATATATAGCAAGTAAAGCTACATATTTATCAAGGTATAAAGGGAATATCGTATTGAACCCTATATTAGAACATAAAATACACCATATATTTATAGATAAGATTATTAAAAAAATACATCTTGTAAACTTCTACTGAAGGGTTATATATATATGTATAGCTAGTTGATCACTACTACTCAACACGATCGAAATAGGTTCAATTCCAGCTCTCTCTCATATTCATTCTATCGTGTTCTAAATAGATTTCTTTTGTCGGCGTGTGTAGGATGCGAGTCGCCAAAAGGAGCAGGAGCTAGCTATACTTTCTCTAAACACAAATAGTTATCAATTTAAATATAGATTCGATCAAAATTTAGAACTTTACGTAACTGTTATTATATTTTTAAATATTTAAATTAGATACATAAAAATCATATGTTTAGATTTATCTTGAAGAGTACTTTTATAATATTATAATTTATTGAGTTCCGTAAATTTATTACAACAAAAATTAATGATCAAACCTACATTTTATAGACCGTGTCGATATCTAAAATAATAAACTTAAAGATCGATGCATGATGTACTGCCTTAATTGGAGTTTATTTTGGAACGTACAAAGCACGGCCGATCTGATCATCTAGACCCAACCGTGCACCCTACACGACCATGCATGCACGGCCTAGCTTAGCTGGGTCGACATGTATCGATCCATCCGTCGACGTTCTCCATGGCCGCTAGCTAGCAGATGGCGATCGATCGAGGACGGACGTACTTACCTGTCGACCATGCATCGATCATTCGACAGACTTTCCCGAGCTAATTAGAAATCTACATCACTCGAGACACACCCACACTCCTCCCCAACCCTAGCTAGCTTGCAGCTACGGGTGGAAATCGAGCCAAATCGTTGTTTTTTTTCGAGTTTTTTTTGAAATTGACACAGTTTGATGTAAAATGATTTTATTTACAATTTGGAATTAGTTTTAGAGTCGAGCCAACGAGCCGAGCCAGAGCAAAAACCAATTTCATTCAAAATTAACTCATTCAATGATTAATCAAAAAATAAGTGTAATTGAAGCAATTTTGAACCGAGCCAACGAGCCTTACAAACGAGCTTTTTTTCCAGCCCTACTTGCAGCGCTCCGCGTTCTCCATACCTTAGCCAAGAAACGCAAGGCGACCATGCATGCTGTGACATGTGTATTGCATTATTTGCCCTAGATGTGTACAGTACAGTGATAATATGGGCACGCATGGATTTCCGATATCTGTTCAACAAACCTAGCTACCTGCACACATCATTGCTATTTTGAATAATCCATGAACACCACAGATTAAGGTCTGTTTGACAGAGCTCCAGATCCCAGCTCTATCTCAGAGCTGAAACTCGTAGACTGAAATAAAGTGACTTAAGTTTATCATTTTATTATAAAATATAAACAATATGACCCACCTAAACACTCTTAATATACCAACAGCTCCAGCTCCACGAATCTGATGAAGCTAGAAATACCTAGCTTCACCAACTTCACGAATTTGGTAGAGCTGGAGCTCCGCCAAAACCCTCTAAGCCTGTAAATTACGATATCTTTGGAGCATATCTTTTCCCATGAAAAATCGTTCCGATGATTGTTTTCTTTATGCAAATCGGTCGTCTCTGGATCAGCAGCATCTCGTTATAAATATAGGGAGGAGGTGATTTCGGTTTGACCGTGTGCACTTGCTGAAGGGGCGTCCGGCGGCGAACGCCAAAGACGAGCAATTAAAATGCATGCCACCTTGGACCTCGAATCTCCGTCGCAAGGTCAGAAATTGGAATGATTTGCACAGAATAATCGTATGACAGTTCTTTAGCAATTCTAAACAGTTTTGTGTATATTAGGTCGACTCGCGCGATGTCGCACCGTATGGAAAAATCTGGTACGAGTTTTTTTTATAAAAAACCGTAATTACATATTTTTCAGAGAGCCCTCACGCAAAACCGATGACATGGCTGGAGGCTCGGCAATCCCATGCTGTATGTATATGATACAGCGTGCATATATATATATATATATATATATATATATATATATATATATATATATAATATCATTATTAGAGTATACTCAAAAAGGATAAAGAGGTATAACAATATCATTTAAACGGTATATTGAGAGTGGGAGTCCATACTCCCAGGGGTATATATATATATAATCGTGGTCAAAAGTGAGAGAAGAATTGACTGCATATATGTAACACAGGGGAAAGCCACGTTCCATCTCGCCACCAAGTTCTTTCGCACTGTAATTGAGGTAACCAAACCTGAACGCTTTGTCCTGTCAATTATCGAGTCTGTCGTCTGTGCTAGTGAGCGCCAAACTAAGTTCCTGTGCAGCGACAGTGAGTGTGGGGATGGATCCATGTCTCCATCCTAGCTTGCCACTTGCCGCTTAACAGGATCGATCGATGTACATGCGTCCGCCATTGACATGGACACCAAGCTTATCGGCACGCTAGCTCAGGCACCGCCGAAACTTAATTAATTATTTAGAGGCAGATACGAATACGATCGACTGTGTGCTTGCGAAAGCCGATGCCAGCTACAGCTAGCCACGCGACATCGCCCTTGTCAGTTGTCACTCTCGGTTTCACTGTCCATGCATGCACCTAGCTGGCTGGCTAGCTCCATCCTCCATGGATCGATCTTTGAGATGATACAGATCGGTGTTGGTTGCACGCCCTTCGATCTTCTGATCTTCACCTGTCGGCAGATTGGTCGCCATGGATTGGGAACGCGACGATCGAGCCATGTCTTTCAAGCCATCCAACATCAGAGATTCAGAGGTATGGTATTGGTATGTATACAGCTTATCCCCAGAAACTCAAACCTAGCTGTTTACCATCCACCTACTACACTGCATGCATGCCCAACCGAAGCTCACATAGATATATTGTACAGAAAAGTTTGTTTAAATTTTAGTCAAGTAGTAAACTAACGTATGTATATACATACATGGCCAACAGGTTGAACAGAGAAAACAGGGGGTGGGTGTGCAGACAAGCAAATGATAAGGCAAATTAAGCAAAGTTCAATGCCAATGATACCTGTATATGCCCATAGGTGCTAGAATTTGTTACAAGAACAAATCGACAAATTTCCTCACATGCGTGCAATTGTTAATCCTTGCGATGTAGGGGGTTATTGAGACACAAGGAATCTTCCAATAGATCAAACTAGACAAAAGAAATGTTCAATAATCCTACAGGAATCTATCTAATTCAGCACATTTTAAGGAGGTTGCATCAGCACCAGTGTGCAGCATTTAGTCGGTGCAGTGCTCGATCGTAGCAACAGTACATGCGTATATTTTACCAAGTCAAGCATGCAGCTATGCAGGAAGCAAACAGTCAAACATGCACCGCCCTAATTCCCCGGCAGGCTCAAACTTGATCAAAAGATTCTGCCTACCAAAACCAATTTAAAACCTCGATCCATTGTACTCACCTCGTCTAAGACGTATTTTTTTAATGAACTTATTCATATTTGAATATAAGGCGTATTTCTTGTTCCTCCATATTTACTTAATATTCTTTATACGCATACATTAAGGTTTCGTTTGGTACGATTCCAGATTCTAGTAGAAACAGAAACGGTTCTAAATTCTTGGTAGAAACGTTTCAGGTAGAATCAGAATCACTGTCTAGAAACCGTTTGGTACGGTTCCAGAATCTAGCAGAAACTAGTCGAAACGGGGTTGAGGGTGATTCAGCCACGGTGTGGAAAAAGAAGAAACGTTCCGAGTTTTAGCCCGTTTGGCTAGGTTTCTCCCAGATTCTAGTAGAAACAGCTTGGTTCCATGTTGCCAAACGGGGCCTAAATATATTGCTTAGGGATAATAATTACAAATAGTCTAGTTATTTTCAATATCTCTTTGATTTATATATCAAGAGAAAATACGTCTTATAAACTTAGTCGAAGGGGGTACTTTCTGCTAATAATTATTACAAGCACCGTGCATCTTTGCAAGCTTTGCCTAGTTTCGTCCGGAATCCGAGAAACTTCGGTGGGCGACATAGACAGTACCAGAGCAAATATTTTTCAAGACAGGCTCAAAGCTCAAACCTAGAGCTAGCTACATATATGCATGTAGTTTAGAATCAAGTCACACTAATCGAGGAAGATCCTCTGGCGAATTGTTCTAACCTGTGCATGTAGGAGGTTGCAGGGACACAGGGTATCTTGATAATTTGTAATTTGGGTGCAATTAATTGATCATAGGTTGCACCAATATGCATGGCAGGGAATCAAATCAGATGCTCCTGCATTAGCTTCAGCAAATCGAGGCAGATTAGTTGCAAACTTACAAAGAAGAAGATAGGTCACTGCACATGAGGCTGGCTGTGCATATCTTGCATTGGTTTGGTGGCGACAATAACGTACAAGGAAATGTCATGGTAGAATGATACGCATAGAAGCAAGTCGTGTGACAGGCGGTCTAGCTTGTCAATATATATTTGGAACACATCTACTGATGATCTGCACTCTGATGGTTAACAGTATACTTTGCAGGGAGATTTTTGGACTAAGCAGACTCCCAGTAGGCTTACCTAGGCCCCATAGCCAACCAGAAGAAGCAAGGCCAGAGAAAGAAGAAACAAAAGGTATTGGAGACTGGAGAGAGATGCAGAGATATATATGATGAGATTCATGAGAAGCATACAATAGACAAACGCCCATATACTCCATGTCACATTGTTCCATGTACATATCTTATTAGACAGTACTGTAGAGGCAAAATATTCTCCCCGGAGATCTCTAATGATAGCATCCTAATCATGGCATTGGCTCCCTCTTGTTTAGCTCAATGTCATTAGTGCTAATTAACTGATCCTTCTAGTTCGCGGATCCGGATCCCACCCACAGGATCCACGCCCGGTAGCAACCGGGTTGATGGGCTGTTCCTTGTAACAACTACGTAATTAATATATCCGAATTATTTTTTTAATAATATTTTTTTTACAGAAATAACATGCTAAAGCAAAAGTTTGCAAAAATAACCATACGTCGCCAATCAAATGGCGATAGATGGGTTTTTTTTTTTTTTTTTTTTGCAAATGATTGCTTTGGTATACTATTTCTGTAATTTTTAAAAAATATTATTTTAGAAAAATCTAATATATCTGGCTAAAGACTGATTGACTTGAGGACTTAAAGGTCTGTTTCTTTTTGCTTTGGATTATCTAAAAGCTAATTTTGAATTGTTGTTGTAAAGAAATTGATTCTCCAAAAACTGAAATCCAAAAGCACATATGAAGCGTATTGTGGATTGTAGTGTATATGGATGGACTAGATTCTGAGAATCCATTCCTAGAATTATACCATTTATTTTTATTCAGCTTTTAGGACGAGAATTTAAAATTAAAAGCAAAAAAAAACAAACAGGTCCTTAACGAAGTTCAGTTCTGCAAGACTGATTATCGGGTCGGACCCCGGGAACCGACGACCCATCCAGCGAGTCCAAGACCCGGAACCCGTGGCATAACGAGTCTCCCGCGGCGGGCCCTCCGGGTCGGCTCGCCCTGTCGCGGGTCGACCCGGCAAATCGCTCGTGGCTGCATCCTACCCCCGCAACCACCCCAGCTACCTGTAGAACGCGCAAGCGTGTGTGGCATGGCACGTACGTGTGCATGCGTGCACGTACGTGTGCATGCGTGCACGCATGTGTAGCCTGACACGCCCATGGCTTCCTTAGCCTACCAGGAGCTCTCTAGCTAGCTATAAAACATCTACATATGGCCATACAGACAACTCGCAATTCACAACTTGAGCTAGAGGAACAACACTCACCGTCATCGTTGCGATATATACTTCGCCGGAGAAATGGAGGTCGCCGTCGCCGCCGCAAGCTATGTGACCGACGCGGAGAATCTTAAGGCGACCGAGCTGAGGCTCGGCCTGCCGGGCACCGAGCAGGAGCCTGCTGCACAGGAGACGGCGGTGGTGGTGCCGATGCCGCCGTCGACGTCCAGGGGCAGCAAGCGCACCCTCGCCGGCGAGGAGAGCGCCCGCGAGGAGGCCAAGAAACGCGACGGCGAGACCGCGCCGCCGGCTGCCAAGTAAGGTTCCATGATCCATGGCTCATTCCTGCCATGCATGCGCTCGATCGACCGGCTCATTCCTGCTCATTAATACGGTGTTCTTACGTGCATGGAAACTCGTGCAGAGCGCAGGTGGTGGGGTGGCCGCCGGTGAGGGCGTACAGGAAGAGCTGCTTCCAGGCGAGCAGCAAGAGCAAGGCGGAGCAGAAGGGGGAGGAGGCAGCCGGCGCCGCCGCCGCCTCCGGCAGTGGGCTGTACGTGAAGGTGAGCATGGATGGAGCCCCCTACCTGAGGAAGATAGACCTCAAGATGTACAAGGGCTACAGGGAGCTCAGGGAGGCCCTGGAGGCCATGTTCTTGTGCTTCTCCGGCGGCGCAGACAACGGCGGCGTGAACCCGTCGGACTTCGCCGTGACCTACGATGACAAGGACGGCGATCTGATGCTTGTCGGAGATGTGCCCTTCGAGTAAGTACATGAATCTTTGTTCATGCAATTGGTTAATTAATTTGAGGTGTGAAGAGAGAGTTTGCTTTGCACGGTGCCTAATTAACGGTGTGTTGTTCTTATGTCTCCTTTTGCAGAATGTTCATAAGCACTTGCAAGAGGTTGAGGATCATGAAGGGGTCTGAAGCGAGAGGCCTAGGATCATCAAGGGAGTGAAGAACAAGATGTCATGTAGTAGTGTGCATGAGCAATTAATTAATTATTTTGTTCTTTTGGGTTCTTCTCGATCCGAGACAAAAAAAAGGAAAGGCAAAAGATGCAACATTGAGTAGAAAAAAGCTTGGAGGTTCTTCTTCTTCTTCTTCTTCTTCTTCTTCTTCTTCTTCTTCTTCTTCTTCATCATGTGTGTATGTACACAGGAAAACGGCATTTAGAGCTATATCAATGGTTGATTACTCTTGTAGCTGAGGGATGAATGCATGGACTGCTTCTCTCCCTTGAGCTTAATTGCTGTTGAGCCAGAATTGCATGGACACCAATTTTTCCTCGAATGCACAAACTTAACTCCTAACTAATGTTGGTAAAGTATAGGCATCATCCGATGTTTTAAAACATTCAAACTTTGAACCGTACGATCAAAACACACATCCGTTGGATCAACCCACCTCGAATTCGAGGGGGGGGGGGGCGTGCATCAATATGAAAGCAAATCCAATGACCAGGAATTTGGATGATGGTTACTAAAGAAAACATCCGGATGAAACATATCAAAACCCTGCTTTCTGCCCTACTCGACATCACTTGCAAACAAGACAAAGCTAGGATCCAAATGAATCTTTATTCTTCTACCGATAATTAAGTTCCTCTGTCTGGAGCAAGTTTAACATGTGCAGAGGAGATTAACGTGGCCAAGAATGGGTCACAAGATCCAATTAATCTTACTTAACCATTCCACTTGTCAAATGACGAAATAGCTAAGCTAGCCAGATGAACGAGAGCTGGCCAAGAGACGATCCTTTTGGTGATCGCTGAATCCGGGTACTGATCATTCATTCAGTGGTAACATGCAATGGTCGAGAGCTGGCCGACAGGGTACAATGGTACATGTGGTGCACATGAGGGCGAAGATTGTGGTCAAGACTTCACTTGAGAGAGAGAGAGAGAGAGAGAGAGAGAGAGAGAGAGAGAGAGAGAGAAAAGAGGGCGAAGATTGTGGTCAAGACTTCACTCAAGAGAGAGAGAGAGAGCATCCAAGGTATGCAAGAGCTCTAGTCGACTAGGGCCTTATCTTCTGGGATGCTGTGGTGAGGACATAATGCATGGAGAAACGGTAGGGTCCCATGTAATTGTGAAGCAGCAAGGAAATCAACGGAGAGACGCAGAGTCCTTGTCTAGTGCAGATTTCCTGTATGATTAATTTTATTGTTAGGTTCATCAAGAGCCGGGTATTACTGTATTTATTGTGCAGCCTGCTACCTAGCTACAGGGTTAGTGCAAACACAGTCTGGCTGATGCAAAGTAATGTAAGAAACCATACATCTTAAGTCCCAAACTCTTTGATCACAGCCCTCAAATGCTTTCCTTGGCACTGGATGCTTCAAGCTCCTGTTCTCTGACTCCTGTCGCTTGCTGCTACCAGTGCTTCAGGTGGAGGCTGGCCACTGTCTTCCGTGGGGCTCTTTTCCAGTTCAGCCTGGATTGGAACTCCTGGGCTTCCTGAATGTAAATTTACAGATCACAGCGAGGGGTCAGAAATCAGAAAAACTTACTCATTATAGGATTGGTAGAGATACCAAGAAGCAACTTCACATTTATGGGGCGCCATTTTAAGCAAAGATGGTCGGACTGCTATCTTCCAGTTTATGAGACTGCAAGCATGTAAACTGGAAAAAAAGGAAACATTGCTTATTACTTGTATCTCCACAGAACGGCTGAGTAACCAAAATGTCGCTTGCAGCATAGATTTGCCCAATTTTGACACACTGGCTCCAAGAATGAACAAAAGCAGTCCAAAACCGACAAGATTCCGGTAACATGCAAAAATCATACCAACAGCCAAACCATAGTCCAGATTCTACAATGTAATCAATTTTCGATAGCACAATTCCACTGTCAGGCACATATGGGGTTCTATTGGATGGTGTAGGGCATAATTGATCGTCCATAATGGTCCAAAGAAGGAGAATATCAGTAGAACGAGCTCGCCCTTTTAAACTGCTTATGGGCTATGGCCCTAACACGCTGGTTCGTGGTCCAGGTGCCAAAAATAAGTTCATGTCCACTGGAGTATCAACAAAGACAACTCAATCTCAGAAGCTTCAGACTTAGGTATCCTGTACAGACACTCTCATTCATACGCAGTACGGGATTTATGTTCGCAGTTCGCCATTTTTTCTTCCAATTTTCACTGGCAACACGAACCCCGTACTCTAAACCGGTTTGGATTCAACAAATCTGGCTCGCGAGGTTTACAGTGAATCCAGTGACTGTGCTCTCATTAGTCTCTATACTGTGCTGATTTAAATTTCTGGTATCTATGGCATCACACAATCACATCCACATGCTTTAACCTCATAACGATGACAGAGAGATCAGAAGTGTCATCTGCTTGGCTGTTCCACAGTAACAAAAAATGGCTAAAAACTCACCAGCAGCAGAACCAAGTCAATCAAGGGGCTAAATCCAATACTAATTCCTAACGTTGAACACTGTAATTTCTAATAGAACAAGTTACAAGAGAATGTGAGCCCGTATCATCCTAAGAAACTAGACTAGATTGCATCAGAGAAGACGCCCTAAACAAGTAAACCCAACAAATCTACCCAACTCAACAGGAAGCATCAGAGAATTTCTACCGCTATATGGACTAGAATAAACAAATATAAATCACCGTGCTTTGGTAGTGCCAGTGCAGGACGCCCATTGGAATTCTGCAAGCGATCGTGTTTCAATCCGCCAATGGAGCCTCCAATTCTTCTTCTTCTTTTTTTTCAAGGAACGTACGCCGCGAAATTCTAACTGCCAAGTCAGCAAGAACACGAGCGCGGCTTAATGAACTTAACCAACTGAGCGCTCTAGAAATCGGAAATGCTGTCTCGGCTACACAGGATAGCTGATGAATCTCTGAGCGAATTTAAGCACGAACATACAGTAGAAAGAACCAAACATTTTAGGACAATGGCGCCCGGGTTCGCTTTGATCCCAGCCGGTGCCCTCTGCGCCGGCCGATCTCCGGCTGCTTCTTGCGCCCGCCCGATCGAACACCACCGTCGCCACGCCAGCGATCACCGCCGCTTCCGGCACGTCCAGCGATCACTGGTTCTCCCGCCTTCAAGCCATCTAAGAGGCGGCAACCTCCAAAAAATTCAGTGATGACGCTTGTTTGAGGTTGATTGTGTCTAATTGTCTTAAACTTTGAAATGCACACTTGAATGCTCCTAACTCTCTCAAAATGTGAATTTAATGAACAAGAGAGAGAAGAGACTTGCTAGAGCTCACAATATATTCAATGAGTGTCCAAAAAGATCTATGGATGCAAGTGTAGGGGTATTTATAGGCCCACCAACAATTCCAACCATTAGGGGTAATCTTCTAAAAAGTCCAACAATCGCGGTACTACTAGCATGCAAAGCCCGGTAGTACCGCTCTCTGCCTAATGATCGGATCAGAGCAATTAATGTGGTAGGTAAAAGCCATTACGGGAGGTCCGATACTACCGATACACAAAGTGTGGTAGTACTGACTTTCGAAGTATGATCGACTCAGAAAAGGGGCTTTTCTGTGAAACGAGTACTGGTATTGATTTTGCTGCGGTAGTACCGGCATTCAAAATACAGAGAACCCGCTCAAAACACTCTTTTCTGTAAAATAACTACCGAGTAAAAGCTCGGTACTACCGGCCTCTAGTAGTAACGCTATTTACACATCGGTAGCTCCAGCTACTAAAAAATGCACAAAAGGGGGAGCTTCTGTTAAAAAGCTACCGCTCAATGGCTTGGTACTACCGCACCTACGGTACTACTGCATTTTGCATTACGGTACTACCGGCCCAAAGAGAGGAAACAGAGCATAAGAAAGCTGATCTCTGGATTATATCTACCGATAAATAAAACTTGGTACTATCGAGCAACGGTAGTACCAACCTTACAATTGCGGTAGTCCGATATTACTGAAGATGCAAAAATGACTTTGAGAGCCAAGCTCGAATGCAACTAAGGAATGATTTTTTTGACAAGATTTTGAGCCAATTGACCTTAATCAATTCAAAAGTACTAGACATCACTCCCTCTTGCTAGTACGGCATCTATTCTTGCAATCCGATCTTTACTCCTAACTCTGATATCGGTAAAACTACTTAAAAGGGTCCTAATTACAATTGTACCTTGACTTCAAGCTTTTAGTATTCTTTTCTTGACTCTTTTAGTTCACAAGATTTTCCTTTTTCATGTACTGCAATAAAGACCAACTTATTCTCTCAAACTCAAGAGAAATTGTTAGTCCTTTAACACAATTGTCATTAATTACCAAAACTAAAAAATTAAGGGCCTAGATGCTTCACAAGATGATGTCACAGAGGCGTCACAAAAAAAAGGAGAAGCGCAAAAGGAGCCCACAGAATAAGAACACACCTATTGCCAAACGGATAAGGAGTCCAATAGGAAGGGTGTTGACATCAACGAATGACAAGAATGATGACTTTGTCTATTATGACATACAGAATAATAAACAAATGGATCCTCCAACTACCAAAGATAACCTCAAAAGGTACGTCACCTCCAATCATTATCATGTACTTTCCTTCAAAATTTGCATACAATTGTTTCTCAAGTTAATTAAAACATACCGGCGGATGTGTACACCAATGAAGACAACCTCATTTTGGACTACACAAATTCCTCACTAAAAGATAAATATTTGGTCCACATAGATGATATCTTTGTATCCCAAGAAAAATTGTAATGCCTTACAAATAGCCTTTTGCCTGACAGTAAGGAAATATAGCTGAATGAAGATGTAAGTACAACACATAGGCTAACAGTTAAGTTAACATGATAATCTTATCTTACCTAAATCTTTACTTCCAACTCAAGTTAATCAATGCTCACATATGTTGCATACGAGATAAATACCATGGAGAAGATAATAGGCATGGTGGGAAGGTCTTCCTAGAGAAGACATTTATCACCCAACTGTTATGCAGAGATGGCATACGTGAAATAGATAAAAGATGTTTTGAGCGTGGTACAATTACAGAAATGGTAATTAATTATCTAGAGCATGATATGGTAACACCTTTTGCCGTGTGTAATGAAATTTACAATTTTTTTAAATTGAAATTATACAAAACTATTGTTGCAAATCTTCCTACCAATGAACTATGATAATAAACATTGGTACTTAGCAATTGTCAACTCCCGACAATGTTAATTAATTATCTAGAGCATGTTATCGGCTTTAATACAGTGGTAGTATTGGTCTCCATAAACCAACGAGCAACACATGCTCTCTGGAATAAAGTTACCAGCCTCATCTGCAATACTATCGACCTCTGGCAGTACCGGCTTCCAAACAGCGGTACCACCAGCCCAACGATAGTACCGACTTTACACTTATGGCACTGCCATATTTCTAGATAAAATTAGATTTCACACAGAAATCTTTTCTTTTCAAATCAAACACCAAACAAAGATTGATTCTTTGAGCCATGTGATTATCGACACATGATCAAGTTATTTTGCAAAACATATTTGCAAACCCTATTCATATGCTCCAAGGAACCGCATTATATTCAACTTATTTGCAAAACACATTTGCCAATAAACTAAGAACATATGAGTTCAATCCTCGTAGCCATGTGATGATCAACACGAGATCATGTCAACTTGCAAAACATGATTGCAAGCCCTATTCACATGCTCTAGGATCGAAACCCATAACCTCCCGCTTATTTGCAAAACGCATTTGAAAATTACAAATTAACTACATTAATGCATAAACTATCTCCTTTTTGCAACACATGCAAATCCATAGCTTCATGCAATATCCAAACAAACTCAAATGCATCAGCTCTCTTTTTGCAACACATGCAAATCGTAGCTCCATGCATACCACAAATTAAACTCAAGTGCATGAGCTCTCTATTTGCAACACATGCAAATATCTAGATCCATGCAACCATTAAAATCCAAATTGCTTGATCGCTCTCCTTTTGCAACATATGCAAAACTTAGCTCCAAGCAATGCCAAAATTTGAACACAAGTGCATAAGCTCTCTATTTGCAACTCTCTATTTGCAGCACATGCAAATCTCTAGCTCCATGTAATCATAACTAAACCAAAGTGCATGAGTAATCTCTTTTTTTACAACATATGCAAATCCATAGCTCCATGCAAACACCAATTCAAATAAAATAAGATTTAATAAGAAGCAAGCATGAGCTTTTCCTATTTGTAACATGCAAATCAAAGCATCATGCAAAAACCAACGCATGAGCTTCACCCATTCGCAACACATGTCAAAGGGAGATTTGATCATTTGCCCTCTTTTTTTATGGTGCAATTGATCATTTGCCCCATAATGTCTCACTGACATGTGGGTCTATCATGGGGCAAATGATCAATGGCACATGTAAATGATGGCAAATCATCAATTGATCTCATGTCAAATGGTTAGCTCTATGCAAAATTCAAATAAGAGAGTGAGCTTGAGTTAACCTGATTGAGTCCATTAATACATGATGAAGCTCAAACAAAGACTCGACCCTTCTTAATAGTACGACGGCCGAGAAACTCGGTTTCTCAACCAAACACCGAGACGGGTAAAAGAATAGGAAAAAAATTCTTAGCCTATATGGTTATACCTTGCCACATGTGATCCCCTTTGGGGCTTTAATGATCTTCAATCATTTTCTTCTCTCCCAGGATCGCAACCCATCTTCTCTTCTTATTCATCAACTCATGATAAACCTTTTCTTTTCTCCTCTTGGGGATCTCTTCTTGACACTCATCAACTCATGATGATGTCATTGTCCCGTTTCTTGACCTCCGTTGAACTCAACCTACTTTCATAACTTATTAAAAGTGTTAGTCAAACAAACACAATTATCTCAACCATCTATACACTCCATTAACACATAATGAATGGCCCAAGATCGATTGAGCTCAATCCTAATCAATTTGAATGAATAAATGTGTCTTGAGTACAATGATACAACATGATCTCCGTTGAACTCAACCTACTTTCATAACTCATTGAAAGTGTTAGTCAAACAAACACAATTATCTCAACCATCTATACACTCCATTAACACATAATGAATGGCCCAATATCAATTAAGCTTAATCCTAATCAATTTGAATGAATAAATGTGTCTTGAGTACAATGATACAACTAATGCTTCCTTAAACTCATGAACTATCATTATCCTTAATCGATCAAAGGAACACCATCAACACATGACGAAGTGCTCTATGATGATTAAAAGACAATTGATCTCAATTTAAATTTTTATTTAAATTGATATGAGTATATATTAACTACACAAGATTCACATACTCATCTATCATCTTGATGATTTCAAGTAATAATCCAATATATTTGAGTGGAATGGAAAGGGATCAATATCTAAATACCATTATCAATAGAATAAACTCTATAAATATATGTGCATATATATAATTGGCTTTGAATCAATATACACTATTTTTATTTGATAATACATTGGAGTTTATTCTAAGATACCATGAGTATACTATAACTTGGCAAGAATAATATATACTCAAGAATTAGTTTCAAAGTATTGATCCTTTATGTTTGGCAAGAAGACATGTATCAATACAATTGAAAATATAGTGCATATTTTGAGGTCAATACAATGGAGAAGTTCATACTTTAACTTGGATGCAAAGTATGCAATAAGATATTAAGCAAGAATATGAGTGTATACCTTAAGTTTTTTTATTTTTCATCCAAATTATGAGACTACTAACGATAAGCTTAATAAACATGTTAATCTTATTAAAGATTATATTTATCATTAAACAATGATTAAGCATTAATTTAAAACCAATCACCAAAATCAATGGAGTTTAAACTTACATCTGCATTCAAAATAAAAAAATGATAATTAGACTACTACCCCTCATACAAAATCTACTATCAATACTACCATAGGGAGTATAACTACATTCTAAGTAATCTGATCTATTATATTAAATAGAATAGATGACTAATACTCAATATTGTCTACCATAAAAGTGCTCTATATTTATCGTATATATATCTTGCTCGGGAAAACACTAAGGCCCTGCTTGGATGAGTGGTAATTTCTTGGGAGGTTTTGGGACTTAGTTCAAATTTGAACTAAATCCTAAAACATTCCAATGAAATACCCCTAATCCAAGCACCCCCTAAGTATACTATTAGTTGATCGACTAGGCAGCCATTCAAGTTTTGGTAACGGTAGATTTTGGTACACATCGACAGGATGTTTCTTGACGACAAACCAAGCACTCTGGTGGCAAACTTGCTCCAGTAGGCATAACATCAGAAAAATTCCAACGACAGTTGCCAATAAGATCAAAGGCGCCGAAGCAGTGAATTATAAAGTAAGATGCAATCGGTTCGAATTCGATTAGATATTTTTTTCTTTAGTATTTTAAATCATACTCTTTTTCAGACTCAGAGTTAAATATGGATAGTACGAGATATGAATATGACGCAGATAATATCGGCACGAATTCGAATCGAATACGGTACCGAATATTTTTTATGACATCGCATGAACATATATACTGCATATAGCACACATATATAGCAATGATTAATCAACCGTATGAGTTGGATATACAATAAGATCATTGCAATTTAACAAATCATTTTATCAGGTCCAATAAAGTCGCAAAAGCATCAAATATTTCTTCATGTTTCACAAAATAATACCAGTATTTACGTAGGCAAGTGGAAGCATTTATCAGGTCCAATAAAGTCGCAGAAGCATCAAATATTTCTTTATGTTTCACAAAATAATACCAGTATTCACGTAGGCAAGTGGAAGCATATTCTTACACGTCAAGCTATGTTGGCGGCCGGTACCGGCCAGTGGGATAGCCGATGGGACGATGGCAAGAGGGTAGAACCATAGAGAAAGGGCTTAACTTGGGCTATTTGGTTGGGCCCAATTGAAACTGCTAGGATATGAGCCGTAAATATCCGAATTCGAATACCTGAATAGAGTTACTTGAGAATATAATCGAAATATTCCAATCCGACGGATATCAATTTCTTGAATCCGAAACCGATGCCTAATCTGACAACTACCTGAACAGATCCGATCGATTGATCGGCATTTATCCGATCTCATTGCATCCCGGCGCAAAGGACAAGCACAGAAATGCCATGAAATGTTGGTGAGGTAAAGCTCGCGCCTATGTTCCTACCGACGCCATCATTTACTCTTACATTACAGTACGGTTTGACCGACGAAGGTGACCACGAAATTTTGGCACCACAAATTCTGGCACATGTTAGTGGTTTGGGAACACGATTTTTTCCGACACTACCCAACATGCCACTAGCAGCTACTAGCTAGCATGTAGAAATCCTGGATTGCCGATACCATAAGCAACCTACCCTAGGGTCCACCAGGGATTCAAAAATCGTAGAAAATCGAGAGAAAAACGCGATTATCGGACATATCGGTGGGTAAGATATTTGAAATCGCTCGAAAAACCGGTCAAATTCAAAAAAAAAAATCAAAAAAAAAAATATGCGATGTAGATATCGCGATAATCGGTGAAAATCGAGAGAAAATCGGTGAAACTCTAGAGAAAATCGTTCCAAAAATCGTTTCTTGAGAAACATTAAATTGGCTTGTCAGAATATCGCGATGATCGGTGAAAATCGAAAGAAAATCGATGAAAATCGAGAGAAAAATTTGGATTTTAACACCATGCGATTTTTGGCGATTTTCGCGGAGAAGAAGATAAAATCTTAGTTGAAAAGATAAGATGAACCCTGGGGTCCAAGCATCAGCATCGCTGAAATTCCAGACGACATTGTCACGGTGAGATGCGCTGGGCAGGGGTGATTGATTTGGGGTGAATCCTGTGAACGGCACGGAGAAATGCTCGGTGATAATATCATGTTTTAGTGGATAGGAACGACGGCAGCACGGCAGCGTCCGAGCCTCCCAAGTGCCTTCGAATAGAAAAAAAATATCAGCCGCCAATGGATTCTGTGAAATAATCGGTTATGTAGCCGTTGGATTTTTTCTCCCTTTCAAATCTAGTCCTCTTATATATATACACACATATATGCACGTGTATCGTGCCGTGTCCGACGAACGTGGGAGCAGCCGACCGACCGTGGAAGCGCGGGCGAACCTTGCTCTTGTGGCCGGGTAGCACGGAAACTCTCGTGCAGCGGTGGTCGTCCACGCTCCTCCCGCGCCCGCGAGCGCTGCCGCGGCACTGGTAAGCTTTCATGCTCGTTGGGCGCGGTGGTGAGCTTCTATACTCTTTGGGCGTGGTAGTTACGAGAAAAGAAGCCAAATTTGTAAATACGCACGAGCTAGATTTGCCAAAAAAAAATCATGGGGCAGGTAAGGGATGAGTTCATTCCGCGCCCTGCAGCCATGAGAAAGATACGGTCTGGGCCCCGCGCGAGAAATCCACGTTTCGTGGACGGAAGCGCCCCTGGAATGGATTCCGCCACTTCGTCCTGCAACTGGGCTTCCGATCTTTTTTTTTTTTGCAACATGGATGACAAGTGGTAGAAATCCACAGGGACACCTTGTCTACTTGCCTTTTATTTCTAGCCTCAATCGTTGATAAGATTTTTTTTTTTTTTTTTGAAACAGAGGGTTTGACGTCCGATTTCTTTCGTCAGAAACCATAAAGTACAGGTAAAGACTACTCTCTCTAGTCTGGTAATATCTGTTATTTTAGATATCGACACGGTCTTTAAAACACAACTTTGACCGCTAATTTTTATTATAATATATTTATAAAACCCAATAAAATTATAATATTATAAAAGTACTTCTCGAGACAAGTCTACACATATAATTTTTATGTATCCAATTTAAATATTTAAAAATATATTGTTAGTCAAAGTTTCGAAAGTTTGACCATCACTATGTCCAAAACGACAGGTATTACCAAACCGGAGGGAGTACCTGCTAAATTGAAACAGAAAGCAATCTAGAGGCTGGCACCATGATCAGTAATTTAAATTTGAGACTACTCTTCACCAGAGAGGCGGAGAATAGAGTCTAGCTAGCGCTATAATTTCCCATACAACAAAATGTTAGAAGCTCACCGAAGAGGGGTAACAAAAATCGTTGATAAGATGCGGTCCAAGTTGCACGACTCTTTGAAGCAAGCGAAAGGGTAAATAATCAACATCTATTTTTTTTATCTATGTTTTAATATTTGTGCAATTTTAAAAAAGAAAGGTATAGAATCACCTCCCTTTTCTTTTTTTAGTTTTGCTAAAAGGGTGTTTTTTTAGAGCTCTTTTATAGTGGATTAAAATCAATATAAGCCGTCCATTCCTTTAAATTTAATGGTTGAAGTCAATTTAGATCTAGTTATACTACCACCTGTAGTATTGGTAGTAAAATTCAGAAATGGGTAAAAGGGTAAAAAATTCTATCATATTATTTGTCCTCTATGGTAAAATGCGTCCTGTGATTATGATGAATAGCAGATGAATGGATAAGAAACCTCCGAAGATCATTAGGTATTCGGTGAATCCAAAACTGTGAACTGATTAGGAAAGGTCTAACATATCTCTGACGATGGATAGAAAAAGCCTAAAATACCCTTAAAGAATGGACGGCTAAATTTGAGTCCCTCCCCGCTAAATTTGCTTCCAATTTATATAGGTCGAGTAACTTCAACTAAACTTTTTAATTTCTAGAAAGTACACCTTGCGTTCCATCCAACATTGATTTTTTTCCCCTTGAAGGGATTCACCATTGTTTTATTTGAAATCATGGCACCACTCTCGCGAGGTTTGAATCCAAAACCCTCACTCTTAAATACCGGATGTCTTACGAGTTGAACTACCAATGGTTAGGCGATCTAACATGTCACATCCTAATCCAAAATGCCGCATATATTTTGTGACTTGTCTAAACAGTAAGTATGGGTTCCTAGGAAAAAAAATAGGACAGTGTTTTTATGTTTTTGCTTCTAATATATCTTATATAAATCTTAAAGTAAACGAAAGAATAACTAATCATCATCTATCTTCATTCATATTTTAATATTTATATAACTTTTATAATATTTATATAGTTCTTATAAGAAAAAGCATAGAAACATCTCTCGCAAAATACATCGAGAAAAAGAGAGAGTAAAACCAAGGTATTTCAGGAAAATGACAATGCGCTCACAGCCAGGCCCCCGCCGCTGGCAATATAAAACTGTACCCCCGCCGTCTCCACTCCACTCCACTCCACCATTGCGCACCTTGATCCCGGGTCCCGTTGCTTCCGTGGTAAATCTTCTTCCCCTCGCTGGGTGGTACCACCAGCAGCGAAAGAGAAAGCAACTTTCCAAGAATGGAGGGCGGCGCCGACGAGGTGGCGGAGGTGGATTTCGTCGGCGGCGATCCCGGCGCGTACGCGGCGATGCTGAAGAGGAAGCTCGACGTGTACTGCGCCGCCGTGGCCAAGTCCATGGTAAGGCCTCTCTTCGTCAAAGACCAAATCTTTTCGCTCATGTTGCGCTGTAGTTCGATTCGGATTTCGGGGTCCATCTTGTATGTTTTCTTAGTTTTATCGCAATTTCTTTCTTAGAGGAGTTGTACTGCAATTTTTAAGTAGGGAGTGTATAGACGTTTTTTTGGATGTTTTTGTCTTAAATAACATTCAAATTTTGGATCGTAGGATTAAAAATTCAACCTTTAGATCAAATCATAGGATCGGATGTAATTGATACTCTCGAATCTCAACAATGATATAATGTTATCAGATTTAGGTGATTTCAGCAAATCCCTTTTTTAGTTTAGGAGAACAGCAAAAAATCTGCTGCTTCCTGTGAGCAAGGTTTAAAATCTCGTTTTGAGTCAAATCTCGGAGGTTCCCGAAATCCGAAATTTCGACGAGATTCGGAAATTTCGGATAAAATCCGGACAAATTGCAAAAACCAAATTTTAAATCCGTTTTTTTTTTTCAACCGGGAAATCCGAGATCTCGGCCGAAATCACCGAGATCTCGGCCAAATTGAACCCGTCGAAAAATGGTCCAAAACATCTCAAAAAAATTTGAATTTTTTTTTGGATGGTCCTGACACATTACTAATGTTTCCATAACAATTTGAGATGATGATCAATCATGAGGAATTTTTAAAAAATGTAACAGTGGTAAAGTCATCGTAAAAACCGTATGTAAAATTAGTTTTTGATTTTTCAAATGTAACAAATGAACTTCAAGCAGGGTTAACCAAACCGAAACCGAAAAAACCGATGGAAAACCGAAATTGGAAATTCGAAAATATCGAGCCAAAAATCGCTGGAAAATCGTTAGAAACCGAAGAGTTTCAAAACCGAGCATTTGAACAAAAAACATTCAAAACAAATTTAAAAAAAACGAAAACCATTCGATTTTCTCGAAAACCCATCGGTTTGCTCGAAAAACCGATCGGTTTGCTCGAAAAACCGATCGGCGAGTTGAACGTTTTGGGCGATCGGTTTTTTGAGCGGTTTTCGTCGGTTTTTTCGAAAAACCGCTCGGTTTTCACCGGTTTTCGATCGGTTTACATCGCATAAATGTTTTCAAATTTTTCAAATTTTTTGAATTATTTTTTTAATTGAACCGATTTACCGACCGGTTTAGGATTTCGAACCGGCTCGATACGGTCGAAAACCGCGGTTTTCATCGGTTTTGTGAACCCTGACTTCAAGTCATTTAAAAAGTTTTATATATGTTGTTGCTTCAAGCCAAATACTTGTGAGGTAATTGCATATTTGCATGAGGTGTCCAAATTCCAAAACAAATCACATACAATGTTCAAATCACATCTTACCTAGCTATATTCTATATTCAGCATGCTAGTTACAATGAATCATATCTAATTTGGTAATAGAATCAAATCAATTCAGTCTGATATTATAAAAATCATTCGGACCAAAAAAATTTGCTTACGACGAAATCTCGCTTAATCTGGCCGAGATCTCGCTTAATCTGGCCGAGATCTCGCTCTCCACGGCCGAGATACGCCGCTGCACCGCCGTTGGTGGCCGAAGATTGTGTCTAGGCGACTGAGCTCTACTCGGTGAGTGAGAACAAAGTGATAGTTTGCTGTATGAGCCCGTGAGCCGTCGCCAATTATTGCTTTTGGGAATAACATAAGACCCAATCTATAAATACAGGCCTTCATTACTTCAAAATAGGAAACAAGGCTTGGTGCAGCTGGTTAGTGGCGTTGGATAAGACAATTTTATTTGTGTTCAACATTTTCTTTGGAAATGAAAAATAGTTCAAACTACTTTAGAAAATTTTGAAATTTTTTGTGAATGGTTCTAACACATCCATAATATTCCCATAAAATTTTCAGATGATGATCAATCTTGAGAAATTTTAAAAAATTCGGACAGTGCAAACCGACAAATTGAACCGGCCAAAAAATGGTCAAAAACACATCAAAAAATTTAGAAATTTTTTGTGGATGATCTTGACCCTAAATACAATCAAATACAGTGCACAAAAATCAAAATCCGGTAAAAAAACCCGAGATCTCGCCCGAGATACCCGAGATCTCGCCGAGAAATTCAAAATCCGAATTTTTTTTGAATTTTTTGAATTTTCCGGAATTTTGAATCTCGGAGGGGTCCGAAATCCGAAATCTCGGCCGAGATTTCGGATTTCGGTCCGAAATTTCAATCCTTGCCTGTGAGGACTTGGAATTGGTTGGTCTGCATACTTGTCAACATACTGTGGGGACTTGGAAGGGGCAGTACTGTTCATTTTCATCTCCTTTAGTTGTCTCACGAACAATCTGACCATTTCAGATCAGCCTCCAAAAAAGTACAATTGCCATAGTGACCGGATTGCTACTGTAGCAGTGATGCAATATGCTACGGTAATTCGCTAGATTGCTACTTGACATGAAAACGGTATCAAGCGCCATTCCTTTCTGGTCTGATACCTTCGAGGAAGAGGCATGGTTAGGGGTGAAACGGATCGGATATGGATCGGAAACCACTTATATTGTATTTGATCCATATAATTTTATCGGATCGGATTCGGACATGGATAATACCGGATACGGATTCGAACACGGATAGTGCCGGATACGAATATAGATAATATTCGAACGAATACGGATAAAATAAGTTCGGATAATCATCGGAACGGATATTTTTCGAATAATACGCGTAAACACTAAATACAAACGGAGTGATGGGCTATAATGAATATTATCGATAAAAAACCAACATAAATTGTATAGGACATTGAGACATCAAGACCGTTAAAACCATCTGATTTATAGCAATATCTCGAGTCACATATCGTAATTGCATATACATCATCCATAGAAGTTGCACACCATTCATAGAGGTAAACAAAAGTAACAAAGCACATGCATAGCACTAAGCATCCATAATACAGAGATTTATTATTGAGAATCTGGATTGCAAATAGGATGAGAACCAACACATTAATATGCTTATCATTGAAAGATGAGATAGCACAAAGAAGTTCCAGATTTAACTGAACAACTACAGTGCTCCCAGTGTCCTTCGGCGCGGCGAATGGTGGCGGCGTCGGGAGAGAATGGCGGAGCAGTAGATGGCGGCGGCGGCGGACGAGAAGCAAGGGGCTGAAGGATGTCGGACGAGAAGCAAGGGGCTTAAGGACGTCGGATCAGAAGCCGAAGGACGCTGGGCCGAAGGACGTCGGAGCGGAAGCCGTCAGGGAGTCACGACTCACGAGAGGAGCATTGGCGGCGAAAGCAGGAGCAGGAGAGGGCCAGTCTCCGTGGTGGCGGGCGGACGACGCCCCCGCGACGGTGAGCTCCAGGAGTGGTGAGCAGGCCACACAACGCCGAGCAGGCGGCGGGGCGGCGGGCCCAGGAGTAGGGAGGCGGCGGGCGGTGGCGCTGAGGCTGGGGCGGGGCGGCAGAGCTGGGAGCCTGGGATGGTGGGCGGCGGCAAACTCGCAGGGACAGGAAGTGAGGGAGGCTACAGGCTAGGGTTTGATGAATGCTGGGCTGGCCGAACTCATGTCAAGGGTTAAGGGCCTAAGGCTGAAGTGGTGAAGCCCATTTGCCCCTATTTGGTGACTTGAGTGGTGACATACGGCCATACGAGCCATTGGGTCAAGCCGGCCAGCCGAGCTAAGCTATAATGTGAGAATTCGGATATTATCCGCGGATTATATCCGTAAAAATTGTCGGATAATATCCGACGGATAATTATCCGTGATATCCGTATCCGTATCCGTATCCGGGACATTTTATCCATATCCGATCCGTATCCGTAAAAAATATTCGGATATCCGAAAAATTATCCGAATTGCTATCCGAGACACTTCGGTCAGTCGGTCGGTCGGAAATTATCCGTACCATTTTCACCCCTAGGCATGGTGATGCGGCACCCTGCCTCTTGCTCCTGAAGGCAAGGGAGGTGAATCCCAGAGCCTAGAGGAATCTTGGTGCAGCGACACGTAGGATCGTAGATTTGGTATGGTGTGACATGTGGCTAGGAGGGAGCATGACCTGCCAACTACATAGACAGTCTTGAAGATATTCTGACGGAGTGTCATTGACTACAAATGAAAAGATCACTAGATGTGCTTGGTGTTGTCGGAGAGTTGGAACAATAGGATTTTTCTTTTCTTTTCTTTTGTTGTTATGGAAAAGTATGCTGAGATTTTTTTTTTCAAGTGACAGGCAAACAAATAAGGTGTCAAGTGGAATACACCCGAGTTATCCTGCACTAAATGTTTGCTAAAAGAAAGGTTAAATTGAATAGCACAAAAACATAGTATGCAAGGACATAATCATTTGCTTTATAAAAGATATCAGTTTCGGTATTACTGTCTTTTTTAAGTCTCTATTGTGCTAACCCAAGGTATTTCATATGAACTGTTTAGTTTTGTCCTGTGGATTGAGGTCTTTCATTAGAGCTATTGTGAACCGGTGGCAAGAGACAAAAGGGTTGATGTTTCTATAGGTAGTGAGTCATACAATGAGTATATGAAAACAAAGTTGTACATCAACTAATTCTTGAGCTAACTCTTTAGTACTACTACCTAATTGAAGGCTCACTTTTCTCGGAATTACCCATTGTTGTTTAGATCTTGTAAAATAACATTGAAATTTCTTCTTGTGTGGTTCTCAATCACGGATTCAACACAAAAAGCATGTTTTTCCTCTCAATTTTGGTAATATATATAAGCTGGCCTTGGCACAACCATAATATTTTCCCATGGTTCTGCAGAATTGCAAGCTGTATATTAATTTCCTTGCTATGTGGGTAAGGATGCATTATGTATTAGAGGCTTTCCAGAGCTTACAGCGACAGAAGCCTCGTGTACTGGTTGCACCAAGCCCCTTGCTCCTTTGTTGTTGTGATATTTATGTAAATCCATTTCAGGAAACTAAATCGCAAGAGTCTTCTTTGGGCTACCCCAATTCACAAGCTTCAGACAGTTCCCAATTGGTTTCTCAAGCTTCTTTTGATGGTATTTATGAACTTCCATAGTCGCATTCATAGTCTATCAAGAAACTCGGGCAAAATCATGCCACAAGTGTATCCTGCAGGAAGTTGTCAAAAGGCAGTAGTGTCTTAGATTGACAAAATATGGTCTGACTTGGCAGTCTACTGCAGAGTGAATGTTAGATGTCAAATCCATTTCAATTGAACACTGGGCCTATTTTGGTTACGTTATTGCACTTGATTCCTTAGTTTCTTGCTTCTAGTGCTGCTGAACTAGAAGCTACATTCTAACTTCAGCTGCAACACACATATGGAAGTGCCTCACTTCACCAGCAGTTTCTATAGAATGGTTTAACTGATGCCCAGAGAATCCAGGAAATTAGGGGGAATTTCAATTCTGGCTTTGCTTTGGTATGTTGGTGTCAATATGGTGATCTGTCTACAATTCTGGAGAAAAGAGCTAAAATATAGATAATTTTGGCGAGGTCAAATATGTAAAGACGAGAATTGAGTATTCTAATCCTGCTTCAGTGATGCTGAACACTGACATGTGACATCACACATTGTATATGCAACCCTGTTGGCACCAAGTTGCATTTTGACATTATGTAGACTTGCTTTCGCACCATCTGATATGTTGAGCACCTAGAAGTGTAATTTGGAAAGTGTATAGGAATTTTTGTGACATTCGAACTGTTACTCTTGTGTGTTATCCTCATCTACTATACTCGTTTGGTTTCTTTACTTCTATACATAGGTGATGGACCAATCCGAGTAACAAACTCAAATGTCATAGATGATTCTGTTGTTCAAGGCAAGCCAGCTATTAGTGGTACATCAAAGGAGCAGTCAGATGATGATGGTGATCTAGAGCAAAATACAGACCCTACTAATACAAAGCGGATTAGGAGGTAACATAGATTTTTCCATTATAAGAGATTCTCAAAGATACATATGAAAGCAATCATATATATGAGTTTCTTACTTCAACAAACAGACATTATGTTCTGGAATTTAAGGAGAAGATTTAATAATCATCCGAAAATACTCTGCTGTGTAGTTCTGGATGCATGCGCCTTTTACCAATTTTCAGCCATCTAGTTGGACACCAATACTAGATACTAATGTGGGCAAGAAATTAATTTATCTTGCATGGAAATATATTCCAATATTTTCCCCTCACCGAGCCAGTTGAATGGTTCAGGACAGGTGAAAACTCTCTGCCTTTCAAACCAAAGGCTGAAAGGATCCAATCCCACCAAACATATATGCTCACGCATGCTTTTATGAATAGCTTTGGTACCAAGTTAATTTTCACATTCCCATTTAATTATATATATATATAAATTGCCTTCTCTCTTCATATCTAAAGTCATCCCACCTTGACCAAAAAAAAACCCCACCAAAGTTGCAAATAACAGGAGGCGGTAGTTCCTTACTTGGTTGCCGTTAGGCTTTTGTGAGCAATTTGGTTACCATTAGTTTGATTATACGTGGCATGCAATGTTGCCATGTTGGAAAACTGATACAACTTTTGCCATGCTGAATTTGCTCAGTTTTAATTTTGTGATCAGAACGCTGTCAAATCGAGAATCGGCCAGGAGGTCAAGAAAAAGGAAGCAAGCTCACCTGAACGACCTTGAATCACAGGTATCAAATCGTGACCCATGATGCTTAAATTTCTACTCTAACTAAACGTAAGATTGACATGCTAATTACTCCACTGTCATCTAGGTTACCCAGTTAAGAGCTGAGAATGCATCTTGGCTAAAGCGCCTGACTGACATGACTCAGAAATACAAGGAAGCTACCCTTGACAATAGAAAACTTACAGTTGATGTTGAGACTATGAGGAGAAGGGTATATCCTTTTGTTGTTGTGCACTCTTAACTGCATCCAGCAATTTGTTTTGTTGCCATTTGAAGGGTTGTGATTTGTGAATCTGTTGATTATAGCTCTGCTGCGGTCCATCTTCATAAATATTGTGCATCATATGGGGCATTAATTTGTAGTCAATTTACTAGGTTTTGCATGATCATTCAAGCATTTTCTCGAAGATTGGTACTTCTGCATGTAGACTAGCTCAGTTTTTTTTACTTTTCTTCGGAGAACCCAACATAACAAAGAAGGCAATCTGGAATTTGACAATTCCTAAATGTAAAAAATATTACAATATCATTTTGCATTTGAGTTTGTGCTTCTCATGAAGATGGAGGTTGGTATTAGCCTATTCCTATGAGTGTTAAGAATAACGATGTTCTCTTACAGGTGATGTAAAAACGAAACAAAACATAAAAAAGTGCGCATACCATGTTGCAATATTCCGAGAGTGTGTCTCACTAAATCTGTGGTTTTGGTCCTTACAGAAGGGCTGTTCTATCTCCTGAGAAGAACGATAACGCATATCAGGAGTCCAAACAGGGCACAATCATACATACATTTGTTAATGCTTGTTTGTGAGTAAATGCACAACTATTTTTATGTTTCGGTAAGGGTGTTTTCAAAACATTCAGGTACACCCGTTTCTCTCTCTCTCTCTCTCTCTCTCTCTCTCTCTCTCTCTCTCTCTCTCTCTCTCTCTTTCAATCAAATACTAGATATATACTTTCAATCCTGTGTTCACAAACACTACGCACTATTTGAAACCGAAACAAACATGTATATACAAGAACTTACAATGCTACCCCTTTTACATGTAAACTGAATTCTCTTTCCGAAACTTTGACAGTAGTTAATACTTTATTCTATTGTAGCAACGGGACTAAACAGTGGGTATTTTCACATACTTTTGTCATGAGGGGATCGAGTAAGAGGGAGAGGAGTCAAAAGTATGAACATGTTGAGTGAAAGAATGAGAGGAGAGACTGGCCCTCCTTGGGATGCTTTATATAGAAGAGGGAGAGGGGTATATTTTCCATCTTGCCCCCTTCGTTACATAACCCTAAGAAAGGCATTTTGGTACATTTCGCATGGATACAATTTGATAATTAAGTAGTACATGTGTATGTATTCCCTAGGGTCCGTACGTACCCCGACTCTCCTAGGGGCTAGAGCAACCCTACAACATACCCCTCCTTTGGAAGCTTTGAGGTTCCGAGGGGCGAGCAGACGCTTTAGGTTCTCGCCCTGGCCCCTCGGATGTCGAGGCACCCAAGGTCTTCAGGTGGCAAAGCGGTGGACGCAACCTCGCCTTGGTCGACGAGGTGTCACCATGCCGAGGCAAGGCCCTTGAGGCGAGCGGCGCGCCAAAAGGAGACCCATGGGGCTGAAACCGCCACGCCGAGGTGATGCCGTCGAGGCGGGCGGCGTGCAAGAGCGAAGTCGGTGGGGCGAAGTCGTTGACGGGGTGCCACCACGCCGAGGCAAAGCCTTCGAGATGGGGGGTGAGCCGGAGCGAGGCTCGTGGAACGAAAGTCGTTGAGGTGTTGCCGCCACACCGAGGCTTAGCCTTTGAGGCGTGCGGCGCGCTGGAGTGAGGTTCGTGGGGTCAAAGTTGTTGACATGGTGCCGCCACACCGAGTCTTGGTCTTCGAGGTGGGCGGCTCATCGGAGCGAGGCTTGTGGAGCTGAGGTCGTTGACGTGGTGCTGCCACATCAAGGCTTGGCCTTCGAGGCGGGCAACAAGTCGGAGTGAGCCTCGTGGAGACGAAGTTGTGACGCTGTGCCGCCACACCGAAGCTTGGCCTTCGAAGCGGGCGGCACACCGGAGCGAGAGCTGAAGTTGTCGATGCGGTGTCGCCACACCGAGGCTTGGCCTTCGAGGTGGGCGGCGCACCGGAGCGAGAGCCGAAGTTGTCGATGCGGTGTCGCCACACCGAGGCTTGGCCTTCGAGGTGGGCGGCGCACCGGAGCGAGAGCCGAAGTTGTCGACGCGGTGCTGCCACACCGAGGCTTGGCCTTCGAGGTGGGCGGCGCGCCGGAGCGAGGCTCGTGGAGCCGAGGTTGTCGACGCGCTACTGCCACACCGAAGCTTGGCCTTCGAGGTGGGCGGCGTGCCTTGAGGCTTGGCCTTCGAGGTGGGCAGCGCACCGGAGTGAAGCTCGTGGGGCCGAGGTTGTCGACGCGGTGCCGCCACACCGAGGCTTGGCCTTCAAGGTGGGCGGCATGTCGGAGCGAGGCTCGTGGAGCCGAGGTTTGGCCTTCGAGGTAGGCGGTGCATCAGAGCGAGGCTCGTGGAGCCGAGGTTGTTGATGCGGTGCCGGAGGTAAAGTCGTCGACGTCGTTTATTGCACATAGTCACTGCTTTGTCGTGGTTGTACGTCTTGCACTTTTTAGGTATCTGGTATCGTCCCCCCTTTAGCCACATAGAGGTATTTACAAGTGTCCTAAGGTGGCAAGAAGGGTCAATTCATGGTCGGTTGGTCAGACACTTTATTTCCTTAACCTTTTTTGTCGCGCCCTAGCAAAGCGAAGGGTGTGAAGGGGAAGGGGAAGGAGGGCGCCGTGTCCAAACTTTTTTCAGTTGTGCCCTAGCGGAGCCAGTGGCGTAGTCAGGATTTTAGAGAAGGTTGGTCCAATTTAAAAAAAATAGGTAACAAGACAATATATAAACATAAAATATATCAAAAGCTAAATATATACAAAGATACTAATAAGGTTTTGAATATTACCATTAGCATGGAGGATATGAAGAATACTAGGTGGGCCGGGTTGGCATTTTTTTTTCTTCTGTTTTGTGCGCTGTACAGCTTTCAAGAAATAGGAGGATATGAAGAATACTCAGTAGGCCGGGTTGGCATTGGTTGGGCCATGGCCCAACCAATGCCAACCCTTGGCTACGCCCTTGAGCGGAGCAAAGGGTGCAAAGGTGGGGACGCGAAGCCGAGTGCCGTCCCCAAACTTTTTTAGACGCGCCCTAGTGGAGCAAAGGGTGCGAAGGTGGGGAGGCGAAGCCGAGCACCGTTACCAAACTTTTTTAGACATGCCCTAGTGAAGTGAAGGGTGTGAAGGTGGGGAGACAAAGCCGAGCGCCATCCACAATTTTTTTTAGACGCGCCCTAGCGTAGCGAAGGATGTAAGGGGGGAGGAGAAGTCGAGCGCCATCCCCAAACTTTTTTAGACGCGCCCTAGCGGAGTGAAGGGTGCGAAGGGGGAGGCAAAGCCGAGCGCCATGCCCAAACTTTTTTAGACGCGCCCTAGTGAAGCGAAGGTTGAGAAGGTGGGGAGGCGAAGCCGAGCGCCATTCCCAAACTTTTTTAGACATGCCCTAGCGGAGCGAAGGGTGCGAGGGGGGGGGGGAAGCGGAGCGCTGTCTCCAAACTTTTTTAGACGCGGACTAGCGCATAAAGTGTATGAAGGGGGAGGCGAAGCTGAGCGTTGTCCCCAAAATTTTTTAGACGCGTCCTAGTGCTGCGAATGGTGTGAAGGAGGAGGCAAAGCCAAGCGCCATCCCCAAACTTTTTTAGACACGTCTTAGTGGAGCGAAGGGTGCGAAGGTGGGGAGGCAAAGCCAAGCGCCGTCCCCAAACTTTTTTAGACCTGCCCTAGCGGACCGAAGGTTGCGAAGGGGGAGGAGGCAAAGCCGAGCGCCGTCCCCAAACTTTTTTAGACGCACCCTAACGCATCGAAGGGGGAGGTGGAGCCGAGCACTGTCCCTAAACCCTTTTTAGACGCGCCCTAGGATCGAAGGGTGTGAAGGGGGAGACGAAGCTGAGCACCGTCTCCAAACTTTTTTAGACGCGCCCTAGCGTAGCGAAGGGTGCGAAGGGGAACGCAGGCTGGTGAGGCATGACCTTCGAGGTAGGCTCCCTAGTTACTGAGGTACAACCCTCATGACGAAGGTAGCTATGTTATGCGGTGTGGCATGTGAGGGCTCCTGCCGAGGCGAAGCCCTTGAGGCGGGAGGCTCCCTAGTTGCTGAGGTGCAACTTTCGAGATGAAGGTAGTAGCATGATCCCTACCGAGGCGAGGCCTTCAGGGCGGGAGACCCCCTAGTCATCGAGCTACAGGCCTTGTCGCGGGGAGGTTGCGCGTAGAGAGGTCTCCCTGCCGAGGCGAGGCCTTCATGGCGGGAGACTCCCTAGTTGTCGAGGTATATACGCCACCAATGTGGGTTTACTCATCGAGGCGCATGGCCTGTGAAGTGCGTGCGCCGAGGCCAGAGCTCTCTAGCAGATTGTGAAAAAAATAAAAATAAAAAATCTAGCGGATCCGGTCCGCTGAAAATCGTGAAAAAAAATTATTAAAAATCCAGCGGATTCAGTCCATAGAATTTTACTGTTTAGAGACTTTGTATGATTTTATCGGATCAATGGCTATTTACAAAAAAAATAAAACGAACTGGAAAAGAATATTCTAATAAAAGTTTCAGCATTTGGTAGCACCTTTTGCCGAATTCAACGTGCGGGCGGAAGCCAGAGCCGGTCGAAGGCAGAAGGTGCTTGCGTGGAGGTCGGAGTCGGCCCTGACTCTTAAGAAAGGCATTTTGGTACATTTCGTATGGATACAATTTGATAACTAAGTAGTACATGTGTACGTATTCCCTAGGGTCCGTACATACCCCCGGCTCCCCTGAAGGCTAGGGCACCCCTACAACAGTATTCTACATAATTTAGTTGAAATAGATTTCAGATTTCTTGATGAGGTACAATTCAGACACCACTTGCTTTGAATTCCCTTGTGCAGGGTCTGTAAATATGAATGTAATTAGTGTCATACTTCTTTTCTAATTGTAGCTATGTTGATGAAGTTCCTGTGTTCAGGTGAATATAGCTGAGGAAGCTGTGAGGAGAGTAACTGGAACAAGCCTGCTGTACTTCATTACATCTGACGTGCGAGCAAGCAGCATGCCGTTTTCTTCGTGTGTATCTGACGCAGCTTCCGCTCCTGCTCTCATCGAAGAAAACGCGAGCCATTTTCTCCATGCGTCACATGATCAAGATGACCAGATCAAGCCTGATCACCCAAATGCAGCAGTTCTTGTTCCCAGTAGGGAAATGGACTCAAGACCAGCCTCCTTGCGCTGTTTGCGACGCGTTGCCAGCTTGGAGAACCTGCAGAAGAGAATCCATGGAGATTCAATACATTCTGAGACTGCATCAACTTTGTTAGACCCTGAAATTCCTGTCAATGATAAGTAGCACCAGCCATACAGTTTGCTCTTTAGCTGGCTTGTAATGCTCCAGTGAGCTAAGTTTTTTATGGTAATGGAGCTTGTAGCATCTGTGTATCGATCCGGATGTGATCTGTGCTGAACTTTGTACAGTATCATACAAGTAAATAATCTGCACTTCAGTCTTCCGATCCTGCCTATTTGCACTTCATAGCCTTACGAATGTCACACACAGATATATGTTTGCTGACATTTATGTGAAGTTGGGGTTGTAGTTGAATGGCCATCTGTAATCACCCATCACGATAGTTTTTTTTTCTTCCACCAGACGCCTTGACAGGCTTAAATAGGATGTTCAGCTAGGAAGCTGATATCAGAGCTCGTGCCAGAGCGTCAGTGCACAAGTCAGGTGTTTCTTTGTATTTCTAGTAATTTGGAGGTTAGCTGTACCATATAAAGATAATAAGAAGGTAATGTAATTTGAGCATGGAAATTACTGTACTGTATTTCATTACACCATTATCTCATCATTATATCTCTACTATTCTAAAGCAGCACTTGGTGGCAGTGGTCCGTTTTTCCCACGTCATTAATTGCCGCTTAATTGCCCTGCTTAATTGCCCTACGCAAGAAACGAAGCGTTGCTTTAATTAGCCAGCTTTCGCAAGAAACGAAGCGTTAAAGATAGATGTTTGATCTTGTGAAATTTTTTTTTTTTAATATTTATTTTTCGTTATTAATTTTGTTTTTCGTAGCAACGCACGGGCATGTAACTAGTATATTATGAAGACCGAATAAACTAAGGAATTTATTGAAGCTCTCTGTCTCTCTCTCTTTAATATAAAAAAATAGAGAAGTACAGTGCTACACAACGAAGGGAGTGCACCACCCTGAAACAACCGAAAATAAATTTTATACAGCAGTGCTGCACAACGAAGGGAGTGCAGCACCATCCTGATTCGTGCCACCTGTCCCCGCGCAGCAATCTCAATACAATCTCAACACATTAACTGCCCCAGCGTATTATCACCATTAACTGCATCAAAAGATTCCTTCGCTTCATTACTGTACGGGGACAGGTGGCACGAATCAGGATGATGCTGCACTCCCTTCGTTTTGCAGAACTGCTGCATAAAATTTATTTCCGAAACAACCTATCCAGCGGCGCTGCAGCAGCAAGCCTCCATAGTGGTCATTCTTCCTTGATCCTGGCCATCAGCTGGTACACTTTGGGCTGCGCAGCATTCCGTAGCCTCCAAATCGTCCGCATTGTCAAGGTGATGAGAATATCGATACCCATCAAGTTTCGAAATATTGATACATACTAGCTAAATATTAGTGCTTTAGTACGGATAAAAAAATCATATTATCGTAGGACGTTGAGTTGATATCATCGAGATCGGACTGTCTAACCCGTGTGCTCGGCCGTATCACGCCTCCTATGCTCACCCAACCATGAACCCGGTAGAGCTTTTCTGTTCTTTCTCTCCTTTTTTTTATGGAATTTTTAGCGAGGTTGCATTTGAGCTGCGACATTTCCTGTGATTATAACCATGCAAAAAAAAAAAAAAAAACTGCCAACACAGAAGATCTGTATTTTGCCATATTTGCTTCCAACATAGCGATGAAATTGCATCATTGAATAATACCTGATAAGCAGAACGGGCCATGCAAGTACCTAAGGCATTCCATTTACATAGAACTCCGTACAATTTCACCCGGCACTACAGCCTGTGTAGGATCGATATATACTAATATAGCAATCAGAGGGGGGTGAATGATTGCGCGGAAGCTAAAATCAATTTTTTGATCTACTAAAAATTTACCCTAATTCGGAACCAAATAATTGCTTCGTATTCAACAAATACAGAGTAGATGCGTTTGGTAAATCGCAAATTTCAGAGATCCAACCGTCGGATTGAAGTGAAATTTTAACACAAGAAACTAGATTCCAATATGAATTTAAAAAAAAACGAATTAACTCAATCGGACTTACGGATCAAAAGTTATGAAGCCTGCAAGTTTGCTGTGATAGATTATGCCGAGAATAGATCTAACCTTAATTCCCGAAAATCTAACCGTCGGATTGATGTGAAATTTAAACTGTAGAAATTAGATTCAATTTCAAAACTAAATCAACAGGAATCAGCTCAATCGGATCTACGGATCAAAAATTATAAGCTTCACAAATTGACTATATCAATAATGACGAGAATTGATTAAACCCTAATTTTGTGATTAAACAAAATCTACAAAAGATTAACCAACAAAACTTTGAGGAACACTAAATCAATGCCCTAGGAAGGTTTTGGATAGATCAAATCAAGAAGAAACTCAAAGAATCAAGATATACAATGAATCAATCTACTCAACCGAAAACCAGACAACCAAAATCAGAAAATCAGTATCGTAGTAAATCACGCATGAACAGTAATTCGGCTAGCCGAGGAAAATCTGATTTTCTATTTCTTCTTTGCCTGGTTACAGCACTCCAAACAAAAGAGTACAATCCTTAAGTCCACAACTTGACTCAAGATCAATCCATGCAATCACTCACACGAGTGTATTGCATCACGCAAAACAATTACCATGCTACCACAAGCATAGCAATTACGCGATGGTGGTGGGTTGGTTAGAAGGGTGAGATTGGAGTCACGAGGTTGCGGGTTCGAGTCCCGCTTCTCCCATACATCCTCGACATATTTTGAAACATTTCTAGTCCTATCAGTACTGATGCCCCATTAGTTCCGGATGATCTGTACCGGTTCAAAATCCTTTAACAAAAATAAAAAAGTAGTTGGTGGTCGCGGTGGTACATCGCTCCTCTCAACTCCCCATGACCTCCTTGGAAAACCTTTAACTAAAATTAAAAAAAGCATCGACCAACAAATTCCACCCCTCTAAAATTCTCTAGGAAAAAGGAAAAAAATAACATAGCTCTACTGGACATGTGGTAGAGCCGAGGGTGCAGAGGCGCGATGCCACCTTTGTTAGAGTTCCGCCAAACGCAGAAGTGGAGCCAAGGGTGGGTATGCCAATGACAATGATGTCGACATGATGTGTTTGGGGCAATATGATACCCTCTTATTCATAGCAAACAGTGGCGTATCCAGAAAATTGGAATGAGGGGGGCTAAAACTGAGTGTAAAATATCTCTTCATCGTTGTCTATTGACTCTTTTCTGCTCAATAAAAAATCGTCAATTAGACAAACCTAAGTAGGGGTGAAAACGGATCGGATACGGTCGGATATTGCTGTTCCCGTATCCTAACCCATATTTTTTTTCCGGATTCGGAATCGGATACGGTAAGACCGAATACGGATACGAATATGGATATTTCGGAGTTTCGGATATGGTAATGTCGGAGCGGATACATACCAGATTCGGTTCGGAAACGGATAATATAAACGGATACATACTTGTTGAAACATTTGACAAGCAATAAATTCATATATATTACATAAATTTGACAACTCACACAACACAAGTATAACAAGGTATCAAATTCATACATAACTTGAACAACTAAGTCCCGCTCGCCCAATAGGCCAACACACTGAATTCATGCGGCGGCGGCGGCGGAGGCTCAAGCACTAGGGTTAGTTTTCGGGTTGGGGAATCGAATGGGGAGGCAAAGACTGAGGCTTGCGGGAATCGAATGGGAAGCCCTTGACTCTTGAGTCTTGACTTGAGTACGGAGTACCCTTGTTTTGTTGATTCGGATATCCGATCGGATAATATCCGGTTACCATATACCGCAGCTATTCGGTCGGATATCCCGTCTACCGTATCTGTTACCGTATCCGGTAGCAAGTATCCGGTACCGTATACAAATCCGGTCGGATACGGAATTTTTTTCCCGGATTCGGTACCGGATCGGTCGGGATTAACCCGTACCATTTTCACCCCTAGACCTAAGAGGGAGACGAACAAATTGAAACAAACAAGAACTACCTTCGGGGCATTCCAGTGAAGCTTTACTATCTCTGTTTAGATCTAAAAGCTTTACTCGAATCTGCTCCTCCAGCGTCAAGTTCTTGACAAGGCCTCCGATGTTGTTTTTGGAATACTAGATTACTAGACGTACCAGGAATAGAGCAGTCAGCAAAGACATCTTGCAAGGCTATTCCAGCCTTTTGAAACATTTCAGTACCAGGCTACCAGCCATCAATCAACAACCTACAAGCTCCTTCCAGCAGTGTCGTCTTACCAGGAAAGAGAACGAGCCAACAAGGAGGGAGATTGGTCTCAGGCTCTCAGCAACGGCCGACGGGGTCAGACGGATGGCCGCGACTCCGCATACACGGAGGGCAAGCAACATACATAGAGCCAGGCGATTCTTCATTCATTCATAGATAGGCTGCATACATGTATTATGTGATCCGTATAAGAGGCCCGGTGGGTCACAGGTGGGGCTTCAGCCCACCTGTGCCCCACCAGCATTTCCGCCTATGATAGCAAAGCACAAGCATTTAGCTAAGTTTCGGATGCCCAAGGGCAGAAGAAGAGAGAGGTGGAGAAGAGAGGATGGATAAGAGAAAGGATAAATTGCTTCGAGATTGGTGTTGGCTAGATGGCAAAATCTAAGGTAAGAGCCTCTAAGGAGGGGCATACAAATTTTTTTCCTTAACAACAAAAACCCATGGATCCACACAGGAAAAAAAAACATTAATTCGTGCTCGCCTGCAGGTAGGGGTGAAAATGGTACGGGTTAATCCCGACCGATCCGGTACCGAATCCGTTAAAAACCGTATCCGGGAAAAAAATTCGTATCCGGCCGGATACGGATACGGTACCGGATACTTGCTACCGGATCTGATAACGGATCTGATGACGGGATATCCGACCGAATAGCTGCGGTATATGGTAACCGGATATTATCCGACCGGATATCCGAATCAACAAAACAAGGGTACTCCGTACTCAAGTCAAGACTCAAGAGTCAAGGGCTTCCCATTCGATTCCATAAGCTTCAGTCTTTGCCTCCCATTCGATTCCCCAACCCAAAAACTAACCCTAGTGCTTGAGCCTCCGCCGCCGCCGCCGCTGCATGAATGCAGTGTGTTGGCCTGTTGGGCGAGCGGGACTTAGTTGTTCAAGTTATGTATGAATTTGATACCTTGTTATACTTGTGTTGTGTGAGTTGTCAAATTTATGTAATATATATGAATTAATTGCTTGTCAAATGTTTCAACAAGTATGTATCCGTTTGTATTATCCGTTTCCGAACCGAATCCGGTATGTATCCGCTCCGACATTACCATATCCGAAACTCCGAAATATCCATATTCGTATCCGTATTCGATCTTACCGTATCCGATTCCAAATCCGGAAAAAAAATATGGGTTAGGATACGGGAACAGCAATATCCGACCGTATCCGATCCGTTTTCACCCCTACCTGCAGGGATGCCATGCATAAATGCACATGGTTGCCGGCCGGTATTCTTTTCTATCAAAATCTCGCTTCCGGACCCAGCTGCCCTGCAGCCCGACCACTTAAGTTGACCAAGTCAATTAATTAATTAATTAATTAATTAGGTCACACAGCTTATTCGCACTGGCTACACCAATTAAGAACTTAACACTGTGATTAAGATCCCTATAAGTACATGCAACGCCTTGATCAATTTCTTCATCCCTCTCGATCGATCTCCGTCTAGCTCCATCCATGGCTTCTCCTAGCCTGATGACCACCTCATCACTCATTCCCGTCTCCATCGCGCTCCTTGTGACGACAATGGTGCTGGCGGCTTCCGCGACGACGGGCCTGCCGAGCCGTGGTGGGCGGCCGCTCTTCCGGGAGTACCTCGGCGCCGAGTTCAAGAACCTCACCTTCGCCGACGTGCCGGTGCACCCGGGCGTCGACTTCCACTTCATCCTCTCCTTCGCCATCGACTACGACACCGTCGACGCCTCGGCCCCGCCTCGGCCCGCCGACGGCCGCTTCGCCGTGTTCTGGGACGAGGCGCACCTCTCCCCCGCGGACGTGGCCGCCGTGAAGCGCGCCCACGGCAACGTCCGCGTCGCTCTCAGCCTCGCCGGGGACTCCGTGTCCGCTGGCGCCGCCCCGACCAATGTCACGTTCTTCGCCTCCTCCGTCGACGCGTGGGTGCGCAACGCCGTGGAGTCGCTCACCGGGATCTTGAGACGGTACGGCCTCGACGGAGTGGACATCGACTACGAGCACTTCGGCGAGACGCCCGAGGTGTTCGCCGAGTGCGTGGGGCGCCTCGTGCGGCGGCTCAAGGCCGACGGCGTCATCTCCTTCGCCTCCATCGCCCCCTTCGCCGACCCCGACGTCCAAGCCCACTACCAAGAGCTCTGGAAAAGGTATATAATTTTCAACACATTAGTCTCACTTACATGTGGGCCCCCAAACACAAGGACCGACCTGTCGGTTACATAGCAGTCACACTCACACCTGCCTCGCGCGCGTGATACGCAGGTACGGGTGCGAGTTCGAGTACGTGAACTTCCAGTTCTACGCGTACGCGGCGAACACGACGGTGGCGCAGTTCCTGGAGTACTACGACGAGCAGAGCAGCCGGTACGGCGGAGGCAGGGTGCTCGTCAGCTTCGGCACGGACCCCAGCAGCAACGGACTGCGGCCGGGCAAGGGCTTCTTCAGGGCGTGCCGGGCGCTGCGGCGGCAGGGGCGGCTGCACGGCGTCTTCGTCTGGGCCGCCGACAACTCGCTCGCCGACGGGTTCTGGTACGAGCGCCACGCGCAGAGGTTCCTCGCCGGCGCCGCCCCGGGCTTTGCTTGACTCTCCTTCATGGTCCGGCACTTATTTGTCGGTGTTTCGTTCAAGTGCTGATCAAGATCTATATATATCCAACATTACATTGTGATTCTTAAGTTCCTCTTTTGTGTGCGTGTATTGTGAAACGGTGAAAGTAAAAGCCCACTTTGGTGGCCTTACTCCTGACAAGAGATATACTAGTAGTGTACCCATAGTGGAGTAAGTAATTTAACTGCAATTACAAATCGTTAATATGTTATCGATCGGACGAAATCAAAGCCCAACTTGCAGTAGAATTTTTTTAAAAAAATAATCATTTTTTATACGTAAATTACAAAAAATATACCTTGATTTTTTTTTACATAGATAGTCATCCGTCGTGCCATGTGGCAGCGACTGAGATCAGTCATGTCACGGTGGCACGATTGATACCAATCACGCCACCGTGGCGCGACTGACGCGGCAGTGACCAAAATCGCGTGCCACGGCACCGACGCTGCTCAAAGTGATGTCGCTGCTCAATCGCGTGGCACTGAAGCTGCTAATACCACCCCGACGCCGGACGTGCCGACGCCCCCGGTCCCGGTGTCGCCGGAGGGTAGCACCGTGTAGCGAGTACTTGACAACAGATCAGATTGGTGTCTCCCTAGCCGGCACTTCCTCCGTTCATATATACCTGTCGTTTTATATACGAGTGCACGCAAACCTTCAAATTTTGGTTATCAATATATTTTTAAATATTTAAATTTTATATATACAAATCATACCGTATATCTCTACTATTATAAAGCAACAGTTGGTGGCAGTGGTGAATTCTACCCACGTCATTAATTGCCCTGCTTAATTGCCCTACTTAATTGCCCTGCTTAATTGCCCTACGCAAAAAACGAAGCGTTGCTTTAATTAGCCAACTTTCGCAAGAAACGAAGCGTTAAAGATAGATGTTTGATTTTGTGAAATATTTTTTTTATTTTTTAATCTTATTTTTCGTTATCAATTTTGTTTTTCGTAGCAATCGCACGGGCATGTAACTATTTATCTTAAATAGTACTTGTCGCGGCAACTTCGACCATCAACGAAATTTTTGCGGCCCATTGCTGTGCCCTACAATCCTACGAGGGCCCACTCGCAAGGTGGGCTCAATACTGTAATTAGCGTGGTCCCTTATCAGTAGGGCCCAGCAAAACTAGACAACTCTAAATTGTGTGATCGGCCGTCCATAAATCCTTAATCTTTATCTTTACCCCTTTATAATTCACCAGTTAATTCTTTCCTACATGCACACACTATTCTGCCCCCACAGAGGATACTTTTCCTTTGGTCACCCTAACACGTGCACCCAAAAAAACTATTTCCTCATAATCAAGCGCTAAGATGTTTTATCACATCACTTCATCAAATCTGATGGACCAAATCACCCGGTTCATCCCATCAAACTTTCCTCCCCACCCGTGCGCCTCCTCCCCTAATCCTGTGCGTCTCCTCCCCCTAATCTCGTGGCCGCCTCCTCCCCATCGCTCCAATCACCGCCTCCTCCCCCTAATCCCGTGGCCGCCTCCTCCCCCTAATCACGTGTGCCTCCTCCTGGAGCAGCCGGCGGAGCGCCCTACTCTGACGACTCCCTTCTCCCCCTCTCCCCACAGCCGCCGCCAGTTAAACCTAGCCAGTAGTACTCGCCACGCCTCGCTCGCAACGCCCGAATCCTTCCCTTCCTCGTCTCCTCCCGGATCCCGGCGCAGATCCAACCAGCCAGGCAAACTCCAGATCCCGTGCTTGCCACCACGCGCGCATCCGTTTCTTTCCACGGTTCCTCACAAATTTCTCCGAGATTGTTTGGTTGAGATTTCCGTTTCTTGTCTCCTCATGCAGCGGCGGCGGGTTGGGATCCAGCCATGTTGACCAACAAGGGTGGCGGAGGTGGAGGTGCCTTCTTGGCCTTGTTCTACTCCTTCGTCTTCGGATCTTGCGATGTTGGTTGGGTTGGGTTGGGTTGGATTCGGTGGTTTTGTGTCGTATCTGAGGTGGTTTGTTGGTGCCGCGTGGGTTGCAGGGAAGAAGAAGGAGACGAAGCTGGGGATGGCGTTCAAGAAGGCCGACAACTTCGGGGAGTGGTACTCCGAGGTGCGTTTTCTTTGGCCTTTTTCTGGGTTGTGGTGAGATTTAGTTCGTGGATTTGGGCGAATTTTTGGTGTGATGTGGGTGCGATGAGGTGTTAGTGTGGTGGAATTTATGGCGCTAGATACTAGGGGGCGAGATTTGGTATGGTGGCCGCAGAGGAAGTTTTTGTGTTGTGGGAGCTGAAAGTCATATGCCGCAGAGGAGATTTGGTATGGTGGCTTGAGTATGAGTTGTCCTACTTTGGGGGAAATCGGGGGGTGCGGGGGGCTTCCATTTGGGGGAAATCGTGATCTGATGGCTTGTTCGTGGTTCGATTTGGCCGCAGACGGCCGATCGGGCCCGGGAAGTGTCTCTTTTGGGGCATGCGGGCGCCGGATTTGGGCGCGAGAGGTGGTTTCTTTTCGGTTGGGGATCGGGGATTGGGGGTTGTTTGTAGGGTAGTGGAGATTTGGAGACGGATTGGTGGTAACCTGGTGGCAAAGGTGGGATTTTTTCTCTCTTGATTGGAAATCTCCCGGGGGCATCGGGTGGTGGGAAGTAGGCCGCATCTTGATGGCGGCTTTCTGATGGCGACGAAGGATCCAGCTCGATTGATTCTTGCATGCTTTTTTACCTGGAATTGGTTGCCGGCGGCGGTGACTCGAGTAGTTGAGTTTGATTTCAGATTGGTTGTTCTTGTGGGAAAATTGATAGATGTCACGGCTGTTAGATATATTTTGATGCGTGCTTGTGAAAAATTGTCTTTTTGTTATGTATATTGATCGATGATTGTAACTGTGTTTCTGCATGTGGAGATTGGAAGGAGGTCTAAAGGCTGGATTCGTGATGGATTTGCTTTTGATGATTGATGTATGAGTAGCTGTGGCGAGAGAAGGAAACCAGGAGAACAAAATTAGTTTGGTGAATCCTTGTGTTTTAATTTTAGTTTGTGCTGTACTTGCGAACTGATTTTTGCAAATAAATATGAGCTGCTAAATTGGCCCCAAGCCATCTTGAGATACTAGGAGGACGATTCAGTTCAACTATTAGAATTAATGTTGTAGTTTGATCATTCAAATTCAGTTTTATGTTGTTTGTCAATTTGCATTGCAAATGAATTTTGGACGTGCGGTGGTCAGGGTCGTGAATTTGCCAATCTGCTTATAAGGAGTTGAGTTTATTTTCATTAGTAGGCTTTGTCAGTTTGCTTACTGCACGCTGCTACTATATCAACAGTCTCAGTGAAGGACTTTCTTGTCTTCGCCAAAATATTTTTTATGTTTACTTACTGCTCTATTGTTTTTGAACTCCTATGTTGACAATGCTTTTATCTTCTATTGTATTTTCTGCTACAGCCCGCCCCAACAACATTTGCCGAAGTTTTTCGGTGCATGTTTGATTACATAGATAGGCTCTTTGTCATGGTTCGCCCTCGGAAGCTTTTGTACATGGCCATTGGTACGTGTTCCATATATCTGTTATGGAGGGAATTTGGTTGCTACTCTTTTCCATCTGTATGCGAATTCGTCCACCTGCTATGGAGGGAATCTGGTTATTACGACGTCTATGATATCCTCATGGGGGAGGAGGTAACGATGCTTGTATTACCTTCTGTTTCCTGCATGCTTGTATAGATGGCCTGAATACCTTTCCTCTGTAACTGCAGCATATGTTGGTTGTTTTCCATGTAAGTGCAAATGGTGTTGGCCTGCTAGATCCTGGTGCTGAAACAAACAGTGTAAGTGGCTGTCCAATGACTTTAGTGCACTCATGTTTAAGTGCTATGTTATGCCTGCTCAAGGAAACTACTGACAGTTCTTCCTCTGCCCTGGTTGTTCTTGAATGAAGTTGCTTCGGAATAATGCATTAGTTAGATGTAGTTTATCTGAGATGCGTCATATGCAGTTATTTGCTTCTATATTTTAAACTGATTTGGAAGGCTAGGTGCTTTCTTATTGGCCTGTATGCCTTATTTTGTAGAGAACGCCAACTGGGAGTTGGATGCTTTGTGTTGTGAGCATTTTTTTTCTTGCTTATGTGGAACATGGAAATGGGAAATATCTTATGTTTTTTTTAAAAAAAATGCTGCTTATCTTCTTTGTGTCCAGGTTGAAAAGGGTGCTAAGGTAGACCTTCCATTTTGGCTTGCACATGGGCTACTGTCTCTGGAACAAGCGGTGTCCATAAATGTTCCTCCTTGCTTCACCCAGAAGTAGGTTTCTTCATAGTCTGTTTTTTTTTTTTTGGCATTGCTGCATACACAAATTCTTAGAGCAACACTAAAGTATACTGTATACAAGACTATCTTGTATTATTATTTCAACAAATTTACATGGAAGTTCCTCTTGTCAGCTTAATGAAGGGGTTTTTAGTACTACAAATACCTATTGGTTGAGTTTGGTGGCTCATATTGTGTATTGTAGTCTAATTGAGTTCGTCTTAGAAAAGATGCTTTAATATCATATCATAATGTTGCAGAACTCGGAAGGAGATGCAAGCTGATGCAACTGTGTTGATTTGAGGATTCGGTGCCCTTACTTTTATGAGTTAGGATGCAAGATCGTTCCTTTGTAAGTTCTGAAATTACTTCAATTGCACATACTATTATATTTCATGGTTTTGTTCTAGCTTGTTTACCTTTCTGTTTGAAATCTTGAATTCTTAATTCTCATTAAAAGGTTTTGTTATTATCTTTGATAGAATACCCACTTCATTGCTTTACTGAATTTTGACCATCCTTGAATGCTTATGCTACAATATTGTTCTCACACAATGACTGGTAATTGTGTAGGCATACAACCCTCCAGCTCCAATACATTATTCTTTACGCATGCTCGTTTCCATTTTGTTAAATGCTTCCGTGCCTATCAACAAGATGTCATCCATATATTAATTAAGTTAAAACAGGAGGAATCATTGTAAGTTGTAGTAGCAAACAAACTTGGGAAAAAATGCGCTTATATACTTATATATGTGGACTATTGAGGATAGCACAATGGCTTTAATGGCTAAAGTGTACCACCGTGAATTGTGAATAGGTAATTTATTCGATTTGTTTGCGAATAGAAAAAAATCAGTGGTCTTCTTTCTTGAAGGCTAATAACAAATGCTTCTAACCACGATTCTGATGCTCTTTCTGACCTCAATCTAATCAAACGAAGTTCAAATTGCTCCTTGTTTAGTACAAATGATTATTTTCCAGCCAGTAATTTCTTTTTTGTCCTGTGTTCCTCTAGGCGCTAGGCAGGCGGCAGACCAGCACCTAATTGCTGCCTAGGCGGGAAAAATTGGCTTAGGTGGCTAGGCGGGAGGTAACTACTATTTGCACTATTTTGAGTACATACGTGTGCATTGCTTTACTTGTGTACATATCACATCGATTATGGTTGTCACTGATGATTCACTGTATTATAGTTTTCAGATAAGCCATTATTCTCTATGGTCGGCAAAGAGGAGTGAATTACGTGATCTGTACAATGGAACATAAAGGTGCAGATATGTCCGCAATTTATTACCTATCTCAGTGTTGCATAGATAAGTAGGAAACACATTTGGATTATTGACTAATCCCGTTTGTTTTCCATTCTTTGAGTTGATATAACTTGTGTTTGCAAAATGGTAGGAGCATGACGCAAAAATGGTGCATCTTCCGTCAGAATGTACAAGAGATCCAACCTTTGGTCTTTTATGCTGAGCGTGGGATGGTTTTCAACTGCATCCTCTTCCTTCTTTGATTTTGAGTAATGCTTACCTCTGGTTACCACCTTCTGAACTATTTCATAGTATGGATTTTTTTCATTCAATTATTATTGATGAATATGGATTTTTCCCCCTGCAGTTGGCCAACAAGATGCATTAGCTACCTGGCGAACTGGTGAGATTTAGGAAGTATCTCTGTTTTTTAACTTGGCTACAATTGTATTACCAAATATCGCTGTAGCGTTAGCACGGGCAATATACTAGTTACAATGAAGGTTGAGTGTTATACTCATCAAGGATATATTCAATCCCCAAATCCTTAACCATGATAAGAATTTGAAAGAGCTAAAGATTTAGAGTTGACAAGAGGGTCCAAAATAGTACTGATTCTATTAAATTGTGTTGAATTCTGGAGAGTTAAAACGTAAACTTTGAGATCACGAGATGGGACCAATATGCCATCACGTAGTAACGCTATAACCGTAATAAAAAGAACGCCTATCGTGTCTCTCAATTAAAAATCTTGTAGCCGTCCACTATTACTCCCTCATTTCACCATATTTGTTCCTGGCCTCAGGAGTATTAGTTTCAATATATTTGTCCATTGAGAAAATCTAGAGCGTAGTTATTGTAATTTTTCACTCATTACCTGTACGATGGAGGAGACGACTAGAATGGTGGGGGATTCAATAGGCACCTCACAAACACAAGAGCCGCTCATAATTATTCCGTAAAGCTCTCTCAAGAACACCTACCTCTCTCAACCCAATCTTCCCAAAGGTTTCAAGGCTTCATCTTTAAGCCACATCCACCTCTCCTTTGGCGGCCAAACCAAGTACTCTACCTTTAAACCCTAGATCTAAACTACACATGTGGTTTATATCCACTTACACATGGGCTAACCTCGATAATCCAGCAACGTAATGGGTTTTACACTTAACACACACTTGAGCACGCTTTTCAAAATGCTCTTCATCTTAACACTCCAATAAGCCAATCCACGCTCTTGTCCTCTATTGGCTAGGCCTAAACCACTTAGGCCTGCAGTACGGTACTAGGAAAATAACCAAAATGCCCCTCAGCCTTCACAATTACATTCCTTCTCGAAACAACACCGAAATCAATCTAACTCATCAAAGCATCTTCTCATGCTTTGACACATAGCCCGTGGTGCCCAACGACCTATTATCAAGTCTTCACGCATTCAGATATCACCAAACCGTCTCTACTTGCAACGGCTCCAAGTCACTTAACACACCATATTCACCAACTCACCTCTTCATGATCCTTGTCTTTTATGTGCCTCCTACTTGAGACACGTTTCCTCACTCAGGCATACACGACCGCAGAGACTCAGCTCTCCCGCCTAGTCCTGATCTTGCCATTGAACACCACTGCTCTCCAAGCAACCTGCACATCTAAAGACTAAGCAACCATCTCGAGCACAAGTTCCATGCACTTGACTCGCATTAGTCAAAACATGTATCATGCAACACATATGCATCTATCCTCGACGGTCTAAACCAATCCACAACTAGATTTCTAAGTTTCGGTGAAAGTTGGTATAACCGCCAACCAAGGGCCAAGCATACCACTCAAATTTCCCTCAAACTCATCCTCGGTGGCAAGACATCGGTATGACTACTCTTACCTTGGTGATCATATTGTAGCGGTACTCCCACCATGTAACTTGCGGTCATACCACCCTTACTGCAACCAAAACACACTTTCTAGAAAATAGCTACCGCCAACTAAAAATCAATTTGACTAAAAACTAGCACTATCACCAACTAAAGACTGGTACTAACACTAACTAAACATTGGCACTACCAATCCTACGCATTTTTAATGCGGTACAATCTTTCTTAAGTAGACAACAACCGGAAACCCACCGTGCCTGTCGGCAGGCCCAGCACAGCCCAATTGCAACTACGCTATGCCGGGCCGTGGGTTTTTAATGCGGTACAATCTTTCTTAACTAGACAACAACGAGAAACCTATCGCGCCTGATCGGCAGGCCCAGCATAGCCCATTTGCAACAACGCTATGCCGGGCCGTGGGTTGGGTTAGACCGGACGTGCCTCGTGCCGGCCCAAAATAGCACGGCCGAGTGCCCACCTCTACTTGCAGGAAAAGTGGCCAGCTGAAGCAGTTCATTTGATATACAACACATTTGCCATCGGATTAAACTCTTGGGCCAAACTGCAGGAGGAGGAAGAGGACGAGGTACTTATCCAGGGCGATAAGACGACGCGGCAAGATGCGGCTGAGGCGTTCGGAGAAGAAGAAGAAGAAGAAGATGGGCGTCGTGGACCAGAAGAACCGAGGTTGCCGATGGCTAGCGTTTTGGTGGAGCTTCCCTGAGGTGTGCATGCATGCGCTAAGGCCGATCGTTGTTTGCATTAGACCTAGACCTAGCCTAGTTGTTCTGTCTACTGTTTAAGGCTGATGCATTTCTGATGCAAAAATAAGCTGTAAATCTTCTTGTCGTCGTTTCCCTTCCTTTTTCTTTTTCTGAAAGAAGCATGCGGTCTGGACTCTGGACCCGTTCCACCCTTTCCTTTCATACACCCGCGCGCGCGCTGGGCTCGCTCGGTCCTCCTCCTCCTCCTCCCACTCCCATCCCGACAGCTTTTCTGCACCGCACGATCGGAATCGGACGGCGTGCGCTCGACGCTGGGGGTCGGTGCAAGGGAGGGAGCAGGGAGTGATCGATTCGTTCTCTCGAGACTCGCATGCCATACACGGATACGCCCTTCAGATTGTCCGCCTCTCTCTGACTTGCGCCGCCGTGGAGTACACGTATCTGCACACTACACAGCGCATGCGCGCGAAGCAGCGTACTCCGAGAGAGAAGGATGCATGGTCAGCAGCCAGTGGCGACGTTGCTCCGGTCCCCATCCATCGTCGCCGCCCTTCTTCAACACGACGCCCATGGCGCTACGGCGTTTCCGGCCGGGTTGCCAGGTCAAGACCCTCGACGCACGCTAGCGACGTCGGGGAAGCCTGGGCCGTCGGATCGGCGTCGCCTTCGCCTCACCTCGCTCCTCCATCCGTTCCTGATTTGTATCCTGCACCATCGTTGGACATTGTCAGAGTCAAATCTTGACCAACCTATACCTAAGCAGTCGTACAGTCGTACTCGATCTTTCTTGGTGGTAAATGGTAATCGATCTTTATTACTCTCTCTCTTTTTTAACACGCTGTCATCCAGTCTAACTAGCACTAGCTAATATGAACGCCGCCACCCCCCCCCCCCTCAAGTTTTGAATGGATTTGGTCGAGGCGCGTGGTAATTAAAGCAGCTTTACGGTTCTACCGGAGCTAGTCTCTACTATTATAAAACAGTAGTTGGTGGCAGTGGTGAGTTCTACCCACGTCATTAATTGCCCTGCTTAATTGCCCTCCTTAATTGCTCTGCTTAATTGCCCTACGCAAAAAACGAAGCATTGCTTTAATTAGCCAACTTTCGCAAGAAATAAAGCGTTAAAGATAGATGTTTGATCTTGTAAAATAATTTTTTTTATTTTTTAATCTTTATTTTTCGTTATCAATTTTGTTTTTCGTAGCAATACACGGGCATGTAACTAGTATACTACACGTACTTGTACTGCAAGTGATTGATTCAGTCAGACCGCACGAATGGTAGCGAAAATTCCAACCGCGAGACTTGGATGAGATCCAATTAATGCCGTCTCCAACTAGTTGGATAATTGAATCATTCCAAGCCAGTCGCATCGCAAAATGTCCTTGTCACCTGCAAACATATATAGAGGCACAAACATCCTTCAAAAATTAGGAATTACGGTGCTCGCCGGCGTACGCTTATGTCATCAAAGACGACGAATGTGCAGACAAGAACTCAAGAGGGAGAGAAGGAAGCAGAGGTGCCTTTTCGAAGCATCCGTGTGTTGCATGCATCCATGGAAGCAGACACCACATCTCCTCCGTCTTCTAGAAATGGGACCTCCAGCTGTGCACAACTTGGACTTTGATCCCATGGCCATGGGGACGCGTCCTTCGACCCTGAGAATGAGAATACTCGGTATATTAAAGCTCTAAGCTTTCCCGGTTCCTCACACTGTCACGCCAATTTTGAACGACACGATCGCTCTGCGTTGCGCCGTGTTGGTCGGACTTTTGACTAGAGGGATTCTTTCAGTGGTAAAATTTTAGTAGTGGGCATAACTATATGGATAGATTTTTGTAGGAACCTTGTCGTGATTTTTTTTTTTGTCGCACACCAAAGGAAGTGTGCTGATGCAATGAGAATATTATGTCTTGTAGGTAAAATTGTACGACCTCTGCAGAGTGTAAAATTAATCGATTAGCCGCGCTCGTGGTCAAGGGCATGCCGAACAAGCCGTTCACAAACTAGAATTTGTAATTCTAAAATTTTGAGTTTATAAAAATGGATCTTGGGTGGAGAGAGTCTATTAGGGGGGAAATTTGGAGAATTCCAGGAGTGATTTCTGAGTTGAAAATATTTAAATGTAAGTTTTTTTAAAATTTTTGCAATTTGAAATTATTTACAATATTTAGAAAATTGTTGTTTTATGCTAAAATGAACCATATAACCTTCTCTTATTACCTGTACATTATATTGTATTTTTTCGGTGTGATTTGCTGAGTACGTTTGTACTCACCCTTACTTAATCTGCTGTTTCAGAGGAAGAGTTTCACGATGGTAAGGAACAGTTCAAGTAGACCGTATCCCTAGTAGATTGCCTATGGCAATTTAATTGGGCCTTTTCTACTTTTCTTCAGTTCCGCTGCTTTCATTTAGTCGTTTATTTATTTGTTGGCCTGCATGCCATTTAATTTTGTAGCTTTGGATATTTAATATTAAAAAAGTACGCTGGATATGCTGTGATTTTATTTCTACTATGTGTACTAGCTTTTCCTGGATTAGTACAGTATACACAGAAAATTTCAAAGATACTTTTTCAGGGTCCGACAATTATGTCGCGTAATTATGCAAATGCAAGCAAAATTTGCTCTACTACCAATAGTAATAGCAAAAATTTCCAAAAACTGTAACACCCCGGCATTTAATATGCCTGAATGCTACCAAACATAAGCTAAACAACATCAAAATACCACATTTAACATAAAATTCCAGCAAAGGCGTATAGGCTAAAAACCGAGATTTCGGCAGCACCTCCTTTGTTTTATCATGAATTTAAGGAGCAACAACAATATAGCATTATATGGCAATAAGGGAAACATCTAAAACAGCAATAAACAGAGTCTTAACGACAATAAAAGACTAACATTAAGCACTTAAAGTTCCAAGTGTCAAACAAACAATAAAACTCTCATTAACCAAGCTAAGCCTTAATTTAATGACCATCACACGCAATTTATTATCAAACTAAAGAATTGACTTGGGGAAACATTAAGGTGAAGCAACGTGTGGGCGTGTGTCTATTCCCCTTTCCCGCATGCCGTTCTCATGATACCTAAAACAATAAGAAAACACAAGCGTGAGTTCGAAACTCAGCAAGCATATTGCAATGGACAACAAGAACAACAATATGGCAATATCATCTCCCTTCATGTAAATCATCTTATTCATAAACACTTAACATTGTCATCATCAATATGTATGAGATGTAATGCAATGCTCATGTCTCCTTGGAAACTCATACCGATTTTGACCAAATCATGCACATTAATTAAGGTTACGACACTCCGTGGTGTCACATTCTTCCCCCCTTCAACAGGATTCGACCTCGAATCTAAAACGTACCAACGCGCAACCCAGCAAAACCGAAGATAGCTTGGTTTTCACATCACATACCTGAGGCGAAAAGCTCGGGATACTTCTCACACATGCGAGATTCCAGCTCCCAAGTTGCTTCTCTCTCGGTCTGATGTGACCACAAAACTTTAACGAACTTGAGCGTCCGGTTCTTCATCACTCGCTCCGAAGTCCCCAGAATTTCCACAGGACGGGACTCGAAGGTGAGGTCCTGCTCAAGCACTAATGGTTTCAACGGAACCACCAACTCCGGATCATGCAAGTATTTCCTCAACCACGGAGTGTCGTAACCTTAATTAATGTGCATGATTTGGTCAAAATCGGTATGAGTTTCCAAGGAGACATGAGCATTGCATTACATCTCATACATATTGATGATGACAATGTTAAGTGTTTATGAATAAGATGATTTACATGAAGGGAGATGCTATTGCCATATTGTTGTTCTTGTTGTCCATTGCAATATGCTTGCTGAGTTTCGAATTCACGCTTGTGTTTTCTTATTGTTTTAGGTACCATGAGAACGGCATGCGTGAAAGGGGAATAGACACACGCCCACACGTTGCTTCACCTTAATGTTTCCCCAAGTCAATTATTTAGTTTGATAATAAATTGCGCGTGATGGTCATTAAATTAAGGCTTAGCTTGGTTAATGAGAGTTTTATTGTTCGTTTGACACTTGGAACTTTAAGTGCTTAATGTTAGTCTTTTATTGTCGTTAAGACTCTGTTTATTGCTGTTTTAGATGTTTCCCTTATTGCCATATAATGCTATATTGTTGTTGCTCCTTAAATTCATGATAAAACAAAGGAGGTGCTGCCGAAATCTCGGTTTTTAGCCTATGCGCCTTTGCTGGAATTTTATGTTAAATGTGGTATTTTGATGTTGTTTAGCTTATGTTTGGTAGCATTCAGGCATATTAAATGCCGGGGTGTTACAAAAACAAAAATAACAAACATTTAATAATAAGAAGGTTAATGAATTTCCTCTGTAGACCGCGTATGAATTGAACTAACACGGACTGATAGGTGGTCCCTTACACACATAATTTAGTCAGAAATTCATACATGCAAACAACGAAAAAAAATGCTCAAATATACAATAAAAAATACAAAATAGCAAAAATATACAATAGGAAATTTTTTTTTACACAAATGACATGGTGGTCGCCACGCCGGACGGCGGTAGCCCTGGCTGTCGCCACATCGCACGGCGGCAGCTAGGTGGCGCCTCCTCGCGCGCGCGGCAGAGCCCGCCCGTGCCCCCGTGCCCCTTCCCGTGTTGTTGTCTGGCTGCCGCCGTGTGATGTGGCGGCAGCCACGTCATCCTCAGCGCATTTCCCCGGCCCGGCCGCTTTCGACTTCCACAAGAGGGTCTTTGGTGGGGGCCAGTGGCGGCGCTACCGCGAGGACACCTGGTTGCCGCCGTCTGACGTGGCGGCCACTATGCGGGGTGGCGGCCGCCACGTCATTCCTGCTATTTTTTTGGATGTTGTATATTTTTGCAATTTTGTATTTTCTATTACATATTTGAGCATTTTTCCCGCAAACAACTTGCAGTACAAAGCAGGGAGGTGCATATCACTGTTTGAAAATTACACCAATATTAAAAAATATATATAAATATTAGATAATAATTACTTACTCTTTTGTTTACCGTTCAGGTTATACAAAGAGGATTTCGATGACGAATAAAAAGCACCGTCTAAAAAACTAACCTCTCGTTTTCTCCAAAATCCATCGCATTTGACGAAATTAACAACGCCATCTGTCACAACCTTTCTGTCTGGATCGCGACGGATGATGATTCAGACCAAGCCCCCCCTTTTTTTTGGGTTGCTCTTTTGACCTTTTTTTCCTGTTTATATCTCCCCTCGCGCTTTTGGAGCGCTTGCTGTGCCGATGTGATCCGCGCTTTTGACTTGGCTAGCTCGGGGAGATGAAATTACTGGGACCCTTGCTTGCCTGGGCTCGAAAAGTCAATGGCAGCTTCTCCTTCCTCCTTCCTCCCGTTCAGATTTCCGCCATGGCCGCTTCCCCTTCTATATAAACCCAAGCTCCCCCTCGATCCGCTAAACTAAACCCATTCATTTCTTGCATTTAATTAGCGCTCTCTCTCTCTCTCTCAACACACTTGATCCTCTCTCTCTAGCTACATTCATCTTGCGATCTCTTGCTGCTGCTGCTGCTGCTGAATACAGATAGGTAGATAGAGAGAGAAAGGGGATCGATGGAGGTTCTGAGCCAGGAGCAGATCTCGGAGTTCCGGGAGGCGTTCTCCTTCTTCGACAAGGACGGGGACGGGTGCATCACGGTGGAGGAGCTGGCGACCGTGATCCGGTCGCTGGGGCAGAGCCCGACCGCGGAGGAGCTGCGCGAGATGATCCGGGGCGTGGACTACGACGGCAACGGCACCATCGAGTTCGACGAGTTCCTCGGCCTCGTGGCGCGCAAGAGCAGGGACACCGACGCCGACGAGGAGCTCCGGGAGGCCTTCAAGGTCTTCGACAAGGACCAGAACGGCTACATCTCCGCTAGCGAGGTACACTAAATTCATTACGAGAGTAGAGTAGTAGGAATGATATTAACAAATCAATCAATGGTTATATCTGATTTCTGCCGTTCACTGTGTAAAAATAGATTGTAAAATTCCTCTAAAATCATCATCACGACGTTGATCTGCAGCTGAGGCATGTGATGATCAACCTCGGGGAGAAGCTCACCGACGAGGAGGTGCACCAGATGATCAAGGAGGCCGACCTCGACGGCGACGGCCAGGTCAACTACGACGAGTTCGTCAGGATGATGATGCTCACCGGCCAATGATACCGCGCATCGATCGTTCGTTCACGCACGCACGCATGGCTACCTCTACCAGCTAGCTGGCTACTGTTAGCGATCTCGCATCGAAGACATCTCCATTTTTTGAGTGGAGGGGTTGGATTAGTTAGCCAAGCTTTTAATGGTGAATCTGTTTAGTTTTTGATTGATCGACGGTAATTGATTCGTAGATTGACGGTGATTCCAGAGACTCTTCACCGGCCAGCAGTCTAGTCATGTCTGTGCAAAGACTATATTCTAGCGAGCTAGCTATTCCGCGTTGGAAGTTTGATCTTGTAGTCTAACAAATAATAATAATAAAAAAGAGTGTTTGAACTTTGAACAGTGGAAGATCAAGGGGGATTGGGAGAATGAAGAAGAAGAAGAAAGAGAGTAGGTTAATTGCTGCATTTTTTTTCATTTGATGGCCGATTTCCGGTTACCATCGTAACTTTAACAGTTGTATGTGCACCGTTGGATAAAAAAACAATTCAATTCAAGAGTACTGTTTAAAAGTACTGTGCATATTTTTAACACTGTAGCTGAGTTGCCGTCGTTCATCCTGAACCATGTGTTGCCTTGATTGAACAGTCCTAACGGTCCAAGACTGCTTAAGTTGCAGTCCTAATATCGGCTGCACATGATCCGTTTCGTGGACCGGCCATTTCGGAAGATCCAGGACTTTTGGACTTGGATCCTTTTTTTTGTTGACCTTTTCTTGCTGTTGACAAGAAATAATTTGATGGGGATTCTTTTTTCAGACTCTTTGACCGATCGATCCACACCAAGTTACGTACTCGACGCTTAATTTGCTGTGCTTTTTTGTCTAGTGGTTGAGCCCTGCAATTCAGCCAGCATTCAACGGTCAATGGTTTTTGTGCAACATCTTCTGCTACCGTGGACCATGTAACCATTAAATATTAATTCACCTACATGCGGCTCAAACCGGTGCTCGCTTCACTTTCTTCCGCCAACACCGCGGCCGATTTACGTAGAACTTTTGCAGGGTTTATACCATGTGCTCAGTACACAAATGTACGTAAAATTCATGCGTTTCAAACATGATACTCCCTCCGTTTCTTTTTATAAGACGTATTTGGTTTCGTTAGGACAAGACTTTGACCAACGATTACTTCATTAATATATCATTTATGCAATACAAAATCATAATTATATATAAGTACTTTTGAATACAAATCTGCTAATATTAATTTTGTGTCATAAAAATTATATGCTAATAGAGTAATTGTTGGTCAAAGTCTTGTCCTAACGAAACCACGCCTTGTAAAAAGAAACGGAGGGAGTATAAAATTTCGATGTCATCAAAGTACGTGATGCGATGACCGGGTTGATATAGACGGACGAGCACAAGAAAAAGTTATGCCACTGTGGGTCATTAATTTGCAGTGTTTTCCATCTGGGGCATGGAAGATTGGAAGAGAGAAAGATGGTGGCTCGCAGGCCGGCCAAAATGTGTCGGCGACATTTGGTTTGGCCGGCCGGTGCGGTGCAGCGTGCCACGCGGTGCCACTGCGAATGGCCGGCCGGCCGGCCAGCCGGAGAACTGGCCGTGGGGCCAATCACGACTCACGAGCACTCCGGCGGTGTTCGTCAAGTCAAACCATGGTCAACACGGCTCCAGCTGTTCGATCGGAAATCGATGAATTCACGGCCAGGATCTGTACGGTGGAGACGGCAGATGGCTAGCGCGAAATTAATTTCGGTTGCTCCAGTCGCGCATCGTTCAAAGCATCTCAAGTCTTTTTCTCGAACTGTTTAAAGCTGTTGGGTGTCTAAACAGGTGTATTTAAGATACCAAACTCTAGAAAAAAAAATCCTGACTTCAGTTTAACTAGCTTGAGCTAGTCTCATGATGTATAGTCAGGGCCGGTCCTGGTATTTTGGGGGCCCGGGGCGAAAACTTATATGGAGGCCCCATTCACCTCCTCATATACATGTATATATATGTATATGTATATATATATATATATATATATATATATATATATAGTCTTATAAGCACACATTATTGAATAAATTAATATTCGATGCATAAAAATTACTTCTATAGAACACTTTAAAGTTTATGAAATGACAAATGTAAATTGTAATCATAAACACTTACTTGGCACTTGGCATCATCTTAAAAAATTTATTCTAACATTTTGTGAAGTCATCCACACATTTTTTTTCTTTTTCTTTTTTCGCTACCGGATGGATACTTTTAGATGACATAATAAGTTGATAACGCACGGCGCTGAAAATAATAAATGTATCGAAAATTAAATAGTGTAAGACTAATAGAGAAAAGAGATTTGAGAAGATTAATATTCTATACCTTGGATTAGGGATGAAGTCGTGAACACTGAACACGCGATCGACCGATCGATCTCTACAAGCGATGAAGCGAACACGTCAAGACGCCAGATACGATGTACGCCGCCACGTCCCACGTGATATTCTCTGATATACTGAGGAACCTCTGCAAGGTCTATCTACTCTCCAACAAAACCTGGTTTAAATGTATCACATGTGTTTTGCATTTTTCAGTAGTCGTAGCACCACCGATTGATCAATCTTATACTACAACAAAAAGACAATGGATTGAAAGGAGAAGATTGAGACACCGACAAATGATTGCTTTTGCTAGCCGAGCAGAATGTTTTGCAGAGAATTTACCATCTCGAACCGTGAAGAAACTTCGAAAGTGCTTGGCCGGTCCTGGAGATCGCTCGCTCATGCGGTCCGGCGGTCACGCCTCACGGCTTGTCGGTGGAAAACGGGAGTCACGGGAAACCCTCAATGCTGATGAATCGATTGCTCACGTTATCACGCCGACTCAATCCGTCTCCTGGCCTCAGAGGTCGGGCGATCGAGCAATTATTCAAGGCTCTAGCCTCCAAGCGAACTAGCGTCTAGGCCTAGCGAAGCTTGTATTGATGTATAGCAAGATATATATGGGCTGGCCGGCGATCTTGGGGGCCCTTGGTGGCGAGGGCAGGGGCGGTGGCCCACCTCCCCAGTGGCCACGTGTATAGTTACTGTAGTCATGTTAAATTCAAAAATAGTTCAATAGTTTGAACTGTGTTCAAAACTCACGTACCATATAATCCTTCCATTCAGGTTTATAAGACATATTTTCTTAATAGTGTTGTCTAAGACATATTTTCTTAATAGTGTTGTCTATAAATATAAAATAAATTATGTATTACAATACAAAATTAATGTGATATTCCCTTTATACCCCTAATAAATATCCATATTTACTTTATATTCTATACATGCATACAATAAATATAGTGCTTAGTGATAATAATTAAGGGTAATATAGTTATTTTTAATATCTTCTTAGTCTATGTGAAAAGAAGAAATAAACTTTATTTTTAATATTTTCTTAGTCCATGCACTCTTCGACGGGTCACGGGATCAAGTCGCAGCCTTCACATCAATTTTTTTATTTTAGATGCCTTACTATTTTTTCCGTCCAAAAATGTGTTCGGTGGAATGGAACCCTGGGCTTGCCACGTGTGAAGCAAGTGCTCTACCGCCTGAGCTATGCTCATTGGTGTGATATTGTGTGTGTAAAATCTTGTGAGCATACCATTCTTGCTATATAAAAAATGTGGTTGCGGTGCTCGAATCTAGGTCTCTTGAGGGAGATCCAACGCTATGAACCAGCTAGTTCACATGTTTTCTGGTTCAAATCTGGTGCTAAACATATATAATCCCGTCGATTATGTACCAATTTGTGAAATTGGACGGAATTTCACCGAAATTAATTGACCTACTGTAGCAATTCGAATTTTCTCAAAATTGTTTATTCCGCTGGAATTATGAATCTCAGAGGGGGCCGAAATCCAAGATTTCGCCAAATTTCACTGAGATTTCTAACCATGGCGGAGAGAGTATATGCCAAGGTATGGAAGATTTCGTACCCAAACTTCAAAATTTGGAATGATGATACATGTGTATCGGAGTTAGCACTAGAGATGGGCACTATGCCGTGCTATTTCAGGCTGGCACGAGGTACGCCCGGCCCATCCCGGCTTTCAGGTCGGTACAGAACTGTTGCAAACGGGTCAGGCCGGCACGACACGGTTGCCCACCTTGGGCCTGCCAACTAGGCACAGTGTGCTGCTCGACACAGCACGGCAGTCTAGGCCGTGTTTGGGCTGGCACAGCCTAGAATAGAGTGTGCGTGCCTGGCACGGCACGCATAGCGAGCGACACACCGGCCTATGCCCGGCATGGTCCATGGAGGGACGAGGGAGTACCTAGCCATGCCGTCGTGGAAGCGCGTCCTGCCTACCATCTCCTCCCTCACCAGCCGCCGTGGTCGACGTCCGCCCACCCATGAGGCTACTCACCCCGCGTTGGCTTGCTCACCCGCTAGTCTGTGAGCCTGCTTGCGCGAGGTCACTGTGGCCGCGCCACCTCGCTTCTCGCCGCATCGCCTCACCTCCCCGTTGTGGCCGCACGCCTTCTCCGCCATGGCCCACATGCATGCTCCCAATGTCATAGCCACATGCCTCCTCACCTATGGCCCGTGGCCGCCTTGACTCCTCCATCATGAGCCCATGGCCCGTGGCCACCATGGGGAGGGGAGGAGAGGCTGTGGCCCGTTATGCCTCGGTCGTGCCTCGCCTTGCCACAGCGTGTGCCCACGCCAACTCTAAAGGGGGAAGGAAGAGGAAGAGGTGGGGGAGGCCAAAGGTGGAGGGAGGGAGGTGAGGCCAATGTGGTGGGAGGGAGAGTGGCGGCGCGATGGATGGGGAGGAAGGAAGGCGAGGCGACGACGCCCGTCGTGCCGCAGCTCGGCCACTCTGTCGTGTTGCGTCATCGTGGGGGGGGGGGGATGTGAGGCGGGGCATTGGGGAGGGGGAGAGGCAAGGTCGACATGGTGGGGAGGGAGGGAGGAGAGGCGGCACCCCCCATCGTGCCGCACCTCAGCCACTCCGCCGTGCTGCGTCGCCGTGGGGAGGGAGGTGAGGCGGCGCTATGGCGAGGGAGGTGAGGTGATGGAGGGGTGGCGAAGGAACGATGGGGATGTGAGGGGGAGGCTGAGGGGCGTCGGAGGTGAGGGGTCAGCATCACGTGGAGGGTGGAGGCGGCTGGGCGAATTTGGGGAGGAGATCGGATCGAGATTTGGGGGAGGAGAGCGGATTTGGGGAAGAAAGGAGGATCATATCTGCAATATATTTTTAATTCATTATTAATTTTATTTTTTCTCTTTAATTTTATTGCACTTTAATATATAATATGGAGAAAATAACAATATTCAAGTGGTGCTCCTCCTGATTGCACTTTAATAATATGGAGAAATTAACAATATTGCACTTTAGTACTTTATTGGATTATAGTATATAATATAGTTGTATACTTGCACACTCATATTTATCCATAGATTTTCAATATGGAGAAACGAACTTTGCGTAATTATTTAGCAAGCAATTGAGGTGGTACTCTAACCAATGAGAGCACAACTCAACCAAAGAGACTTTCACTATAATTTAATCCAAATAAAATTATTGCTGATTTGGAGTGTCACATTGAGTTGATATCGGTATATCGTCTCATCGAGTTGACATTAATCCTTTGAGGTTTTTGAGCCTACCCTCTGTTTCGATTCTGGCTTCGCCACTGAACCTCACTCTCTCAATCCCTCTCTCCCTCTCCTCGGCCGGCACCACAGCTAGCTCTCTCTCCACCCTCTCACTACTCGCTCACTTGTCATTCTCTCATCGGTCGACGGTGATCCTCCCTCTCTCCGCTCTTCTCACTGCCTCTTTCACACCCGCGCCAGTGCTCATGGCGCTTTTCGCTCTCTCCACTTCTCTCACCACCTTGCTCGCTTATCGCTGAGAGAGATTGAGAGAGCGACGAGTGAGAGAGCGATGAGAGATGGGCGATAGAGACAACGGCAATGGAGATGAGAGAGAGAGAGAGAGAGCTGAGAGAGAGAGAGAGAAATTGGTGAGAGAGAGAGCTGAGAGAGATGGATGAGAGATAGCAGCTTCTTACAATGTACAAATCTTAATTTGTACTAAGGAGCATCATGTACTTATGCAAGCACTGCAAATGTCACTCTGTATCTTTTCAAAAATGAATAAATTTTAGTTCCTTTCCCCCCTAATATTTGTATTCACTATCTTAATTCCATGCGTCTCCGGCTCGTTTTCTCTGTCGTAATAGTGCAAATGGGCCGGGCCTGGACCAACACAGCATGAAGCAAGCACGAAGTGCAAATAGGCCGTGCCTGGGCATGCCAAAGGTGAACTGATTGGCATGGTGGGCACGACGGACCATCGCAGCCCGACACGGTTCAAACACGAAGCACGATGAATCTGTATCGGACCAGCCTAACATGGCATCGACACCCACCTCTAGGTGTTAGCCCCCAGTATCTTATCCAAGTTACCGTCAAAGTTTGGAAAAGTCAATGACATACATACATTCCAAAATTACGAGTGAAAAAGACGGAGGAAGTGCTTCGCAGTACTAAATTGTGTCCTAAATTATAATCTTACAAAGCAATTGCATGGACAGCTTTTCTTTCATGTGTGAACTAAAAAAGTTCACAGCACGAGCTTGACAACACAGCTTAGGCCACGTTTGCTTCGGATTTTTCTCCAGCATAAAAGCCAAAAAACAAAAGTATAGATAAATGGATGAACTTTTGACTAGGTTTTTTTAAATACTACAAGTCTCTATATAACAAAAAAATCATCGGAGAAATGTTTCTTTGGGCTCATTAATGGTTGATTTTAGACTAATATCACTAAAGTTACGATAAAAATACTCACTCTATCTTGTATACAAGCGGACTGTTATTAAACTATTTAAACTAAAAGGCTGACTTTAAGTTATAAGTAAAAAAATACATAAACCTAAAGAAACAGGCCTTAGCCAGCCTTCGTTTTTAGGTGTACCTGAGCGAGTTTCAAGTTGAATTCAACACACTTGAATTCAACATAGCCTAAAAGCTCGACACACTTGAATTCAACAGCACGGGTCGGTCTCTTTTAGTTTCAAGTTTTGAAGTATGCATCCATCCTTGCATATGCCGTTCTAGCTGTACCTGAGCGAGTTCATCACGCTTGGAGTCGAGAAGCTTCTTCTCTTCCACGACCAAGACCTAATCCTAGCTTCCTTGTGCTGTACCAGCTGGTCAGCATTGCCGTTCGATTGGAGAAGAGTATACATGACTAGTGTACCGAATGGCAAGCATTAACTTGGAAGGAGAAGCTAGCATATATTTTTTTATAAGGCTTCATGTGTCTCGAGATTCCAAGTTTGTAAATTTTGATCGATAATTCGTCCAACATGATTATATGACACAAAAGCGATACCGTTAGACTCATATTGAAAACATTTTCCTATGGTTATGATTGTGCAGCTATAAGCAAGGTGTTTAAAAGAAATTAACGGTTAAGATTCAACTTTAAATTTAGGCCCGTTTGGCAACTTGAAATCGAGTTGTTTCTACTAGAATCTAGGAGAAACCCAACCAAACAGGCTAAAACTCGGAACGATTCTCCTCGGAACGTTTCTTCTTTTTCCACGCCGTGGCTGAATCACCCTCAACCCGTTTCACTAGTTTCTACTAGAATCTGGAACCATACCAAACGGTTTGCAAAAAGTGATTCTGATTCTACCTGAAACGTTTCTATCAAGAATCTGGAACCGTTTCCGTTTCCGTTTCTACTGAAATCTGAAACCGTACCAAACGGGGTCTAAATCACACCAAATCAAACCGCGTCTCGTAAAAATAAACGGAGGGAGTACCAAATAGAAAATTAACTTTGGTCCGTTCAGAACTGGCAAATCCAGGCACGTTCCTTGTGTCCCTCGGGGCCGAAGAAGCGAATTAAGCTCGGAGCGACCATTAAGGAAAACAAATACCTAAACGAAAGAAGAAGAAGAAGAAGAAGAAGAAGAAGAAGAAGAAGAAGAAGAAGAAGAAGAAGAAGAAGAAGAAGAAGAAGAAGAAGAAGAAGAAGGGGCCTTTTCATCTTTTGGGATACACATGTTAGCTAGCAGGAACGTAAGGCAAACAGCAGCCACTTGGTTAATTATCTCCCGGTTGATGCAGCGGTCTTTGCACAATTAAAGCGGGCAAATGGGAGTGGGTCTGGTAATCAGGAACCTCATCGGAGAATGCCCGGTAGCTCTGAGCCAGGTTTTCAGAAGGCGACCGATCGTAGCTTCAGGTTGCCTGAACCTTGTGAAAAAGCTGAATGATCCTTCCAAGGACAAGTCGTCGATCGGAGCTATTGTTCACGATATTAAGCAGCTCTCTCTCTCTCTCTCTCTCTCTCTCTCTCTCTCTCTCTCTCTCTCTCTCTCTCTCTCTCTCTCTCTCTCTCTCTTATTCTTGTTAATCGATCGGGTATGTTTACCCCGGTTCGCATTTGTTTTATCTGAAGCTTTCCGGTCTTAAATCTCGACGATTATCTGGCTGGCTCTGACTGACCGCCTCCGCCAACATGCGACATCTGAATATCTGATCCGTGTTAGTGTACCTCGAGACTGTACGTACATGCGCTCCAAAGCTAGCATGCAGTCGTTGGAGACACCACACATTTGTATTTAATTGGTGTACTCGCCAAGTACCATAGCTGTCTTGCATCTTTTCTCTAGCTCCATCTCTGAGCCTGTTTGATCCCAGCTAGCTCGTACGGCTGCCACTGCACTATACAACTGCGTGCCTCCTTGTTGTACTATCGATTGATTGGCCATCCAATCGGGATTCTTTTGTCGGGGAACGGGTAGAATACTTTACCGTCGATTCAAAAATTTCTATTGCATAAGCTGGAAATCACAGTAAGCTATAGATCACAGTAAGCTATAGATCACGAAATTATCACTAGACGTGTAAATCTGAACCGAAAGTAGAGTCGATATAGTGTAGTAATGCAGTTGTATCGTACTAGCCGCGCGCTTCCTCCGACATTGCCCTACATCCCACTGATTAGCGCGACGGTTCCAATTGACTAAGCCCATCAGTACGTGGCCAAACTAACTAATAAATGCATTTCTAGTTTGTACATCAATATTTTTTCTTTGTTTTAGCTATAGCTTTTATTGGCAGCTCCGATTGACGAACGATTTTCACTAGTAGCTTACTGATGATGAGAGGAACAAAATGATATAAGTCTCGTCAATAAACATCACATGAGTCAGATTTTACTGTCAAATGAACACAAATTTACTATCCGTGTATATAGATTTTACTACTGCACAGACTACACAAGACGCTGAACCTCTGGCATGATAATAAAATCTATATATACGGATAGTAAATTAGAATATATTTAGCAGTAACTGTAGAGTAAATCTATCACATGACTATAATTAACCACGGTAATCTTCGACAGTAAAATATAAAGACGTAACAAGCAATTTATAGTATATTTAACTATAAAATCTAAATTAATACACCTATATACATGGAAGTGCGAGGAGGATGAGGCATAGCTTAGCTGCTTCTGCCTGTCGACCGACGACACGCAGTGCTCGATGAACTTGTACTGCTCGGTTCCCAACCTCCAGTCCTCTTTGGTGTGAGCTACGTAGAAATCAGGATACGAACCGAGCAATACTCGTTCGTGCAAACTTGTCATCTTTATCTGGATTTAATGCATGGGCATGTGCCTACTAGACTCAAAACTCTCGAAGTGATCATGTATGACCATGTCTAGGGCAAATGGAGCAATTCAATTTCTTGTAAATTTTGTAACCGATCTGTTCTGATCGTCGACAAGGCAGCATGCGAGCATTTAGCACAAGTTTTTGTTTTCTTTTTGCATGTTTAAACTCTAGTGAATTGAGCTTTGGCCACTGGTCGAGATGGCAGTAAGTATACCTAATTAAGTATTTAGTCTTTACTAACATATGTTGCTGAACCAGCTAACATAATAGTAAAATCTATATATACTGATAGTAAAATATATGTATACGGATGGTAAATTCGGCTGGAGCGGCTCACGTTTCGTGTGTTCCTGACGGCAGTAGCAGAAGCTACGCACTTTGGAGGCAGCGACTGTGCATGATATGTAGCCGCAATCACCCAGGGATCGGCGAAGAGTGGCAAGAAGAGCGTCTACAGACGACGTTTTTTTTTTATACAGATCTCTATCGCTCTATATCCGGGCGGCAGGAGCCTATTTTCATAAAAAATTTTTCCGTTGATTATTTTCAAAAAAAAGGATTTAAAATAAATATTAAACAAAAAAAATTCGTGCACTGAAGGCTTCAGTCCTCACCTGAGTGGGCCAACTGGGCTGGCTTGGCCCGATTAGCCATATCGCCCAGTTGACCCATTCTCCTTTCCTTTTCTGAATTTTGGGTAAAAACCCAATTTCCTTCAACACATATATGAATATGCCCTTGAGAAACCGAACCATGCAATGCATGCACCTATGAGAGCAAGCTGCTAGCGTGGCTACCTGATCGGATTTGGCACGGCGGCACGGTGCGCCGGCGCAGCGCAGCGTGCGGCTCCCGTCACCGGTGCCAACCGCCGCATGGTCCCCGGCGCTCCGCCGGGCCGGACGGTGGATAACACACAAAACGTATTTAGCGTAACGCGGCAACAAAGCCGAGCTACATTGCCAGTTTAATAATGGTCTAATTGTTAGCTGCTGGTGCAGAGGAGCTGGAGGAGCGTACGTAGAGGTCAGGTACCTAGCGTGCTCGCCTTCAGTTGCAACCAGGAGCAGTAGCAACTAGCAAGTAGTAGATCAGTGCCTAGCTAGCTAGCTACATCAGCATGCAGGAGCACCATTGCAGAGAGAGAGAGAGAGAGAGAGAGAGAGAGAGAGATGCGCAGTGCAGGTATATGTGTACATCTGATCGATGGACGCAACGGACCACTGATTCGTCTGTGTGTGGGCAGAGCAGGTAGCAGCGGCCATGCAGGCAGGCTGCATGCTGTTCTAGCTAGCTCTGATCCATCTTGGTTAGTGGTGCATATATATGCAGCGAGTTATGAGCTTGCTGTTAGAGAGTTACTGCCGCAGGTTCCATATGTATTGACAGTATTGTGCAGCGCGATCGACGGCGCCCGATGCTGTGCTAGCTACCTTGTAGCTGCTGCCGATCGCTGCAGTGCTGCAGCCGGCCGGCCGGCCGGTTAGGTTAACATATACTACTGCATATACATTATACATACTGCCATCGATCTCGTATCCTCGGTGCGGCAAACGCAACAGCGATGCCTCAACTGCAGCTATTAATGCCGACGTACGCGAGGATGGGCAGGCACCAACTGTATCCATCTACAGACTACAGCATGCAGAAACCTCCTCCTATTGCGCCATGATCTTATCGCTACCTGCTAGCTAGGGCCGGTGAGTGCATCAGCATTGCTACGCATACGCATTTCTGAGAATAATTAACGATGCTTAATTGGCACATCGAGCTTGTTTATTTCCCAGAAATCTGAGCTAGATCACATGTAGGAGCTTGATTAATTGGACCTTAATCACCGATAATAAAAAATCTGTCTGCTTCCGGCCTCCTCCCATGTCGATCGGACGGCTCCGACACACATGTTACGACGATGCGTACGCACGTCCTCAAGGAACTGTTTGCCACAACAACTATCGTACTACATGGATCAGGGCAAGCATATATAGCGATATTATGCTACGGCCTACAGTGAGCAGTCCTATACGCATTAATTATTAAGCAGCTTTTAGTTTGGCGGTTAATTAGGCATGCTCAACTCTGATCGATTTGCATAGCTGCATCAACTGGTTCCCTTCAGAGCTTTTGGGGTTGTTAGGTTGTCTTCTCTCGTGAGCATGTCCCGTTCGATTCAGCCATGCTGATGTGATACGGGATGTACAGATGCAGGGACGGTGTTTAGTTGAATGTATAGTAGGCAGATATTTTGTAATTTAAATATTTTGAAATTTATATAGCAAATGTGGTCTAGTTTTATTCGAAAAAATGTCAGGAACCCATTTTTGAAATCGATTCAGTAATCGGAGATGCTAATCAAAAGATATAAAGAAAAAAAAAACTTACATACCCACATAGCACCGCATGGATGCGCAGAACACGAGCTGCATCCAGAGATACGCCCATTTTCTACTTATCTCAAGAGCCAGACTGCATGGAGAATCTTGCATCCAGAGAGCCAGGCTCAAAACTAGATGCAATCAACTAAACATGAAAAAAGGCAAGATTCTACATCTATAAATGCAAATCTCTGTACATGCAGGTAACCAAACAACCCGTTCCTGCAAGCTAGCAAGCAAAGCATGCTCATGCATGATGTTCCAACATCGATTAGCGCATGCTTGTATAAAGTTGCTTCTTTGCTTCTTCTTTATAGTTTATACATACATACATAAATACACGGTAGCGCTAATCTACGCTTGCGCACAGATTAGGCTATTCCACACGTTGGTTGAAATGTGCAAAAAGGAATTCACTAGCGTACGACGGTCCAAAAAACAACACACAGTATTAATTGAGGTGCCGATTTGGATAGTAAAAAAAATGAAAGATGATAGTATATCGTGATATGTTGAGTAGTAAATCATACTTTTTCGTAACTTTGCATTCTTAGTTTGTACATGAAACTAATTTCTTTGTTTCAGCCATACCTTTTATTGACAACTCCGATTCATAAAAGGTTTTCGCCAGTAGCTTACTGACGATGAGAGTAATATAATGATATGTCTCGCTAATAAATGCCGTGCGTATCGATAATAAAATCTATATATACCGATAGTAAACTCTATGTCTACGTATAGTGAAATCTGATTCATACGTAAGACCTATATCAGTGTGTTGCTCTCGTCGTAAGTAAACTACTGATGAAAACTGTTTGTGAATCTGAGCTATCAATAAAAAGTTATGGCTATAACGAAGAAAAACTATATTCATGTACAAACAAAAAACGCATTTACTAGTAGATCATACGACTTAACTGGTAATGTATTTCCTTATTTGAATTAGAATTTGTTCTTCTTTAATATTCAAAAAAATTTACCATCATACTGTGTTCAACGTAACTTATGTTTGTTAGATTATGATTTTCTAATTGACTGCCTCTGTCATACAGTATTACTACTACAATTTATGTTTTTTTTACTATGTTCGAAATAACTGATGTATAAGGCTCGGTCAGTGGCTAATAAATTTTTTATAGATCAAATTTTACTACCAAATGAATATCAATTTACTACTGATATGTATTACTACTGAAGTCAGAACCGTGGCCAACTAACTAGTAATGTGTTTATTAGTTTGTACACGAATTTGTTTTCTTCTTTTTGTCATAACTTTTTACTCGCAGCTTCAATTGATGAACTAATTTCACCAGTATATTACTATCGACGAGAGGAACAAAATGGTATAAATCTCGCTAATAAACGTCATATAAATCAATTTTTACTACCGAATGAACATCACTTTCCTACTGTATGAACATCAATTTACTACTCAAACACATTATGCCTAAAATCAGAACCATTGCCAACTATCTTGTAACAAGTTACTAGTCTGTACACGAATTTATTTTTTCCCCTTCTTTTAACCACAACATTTTACTCGCAGCTTCGATTGATGAACGAATTTCACCAGTAGATTACTGGCGACGAGAGGAACTGTATGATATAAGTCTCACTAATAATTGTCGTACAAATCAAAATTTACTACCGAAGGAACATCACTTTCCTACTGTATAAATATCAATTTACTACTCACACATTACGGCTAAAATCAGAACCATTGCCAACTATCTAGTAACAAGTTACTAATTTGTACATGAATTTATTTTTTCCTTCTTTTAGCCATAACATTTTACTCACAGCTCTGATCGACGACGGTCAGTGGCTAATAAATTTTGTATAAATCAAATTTTACTACTGTATGAACTTCAATTTACTACTGACATGTATTACTATTGAAATCAGAACCATGGCCACTAACTAGTAATGTGTTTATTAGTTTGTACATGAATCTGTTTTCTTCTTTTTGTCATAACTTTTTACTCGCAGCTTCGATTGACGAACTAATTTCACCAGTATATTACTATCGACGAGAGGAACAAAATAGTATAACTCTCGCTAATAAACGTCGTATAAATTAAATTTTACTACCGAATGAACATCAGTTTTAGGGTATATACCCATCTACAACAATTCAAATAAAACCTATACCTTTGCAAAAATATACTCGAATTCAAAGATTTGAACGAATTTATTTACATGCTTTGCTGAGTTATATATATACTCAGCACATACCTACAATCAAACTATCATCAAAAAAAGAAAGTCTAGTTAGAATTTCAATTCAAACTTGTTTGAACTAGTTAGTAAATTGGTTAATCTCAACATCCTAAAATTTTCAAAAATTTTGGAATGCAAATAAATAGGAAAAATACCCATTTTGGATCTTGGTGCCCAGGCACCGTAATGTGTCGAAATGGGACACCATGGTGCATGGGAACCATGATTTTAAATGCGCAAATTCACGCGAAATTCGTGTATATTTTTCAAAAATTTCATTTTAGGGTATAAACCCATCTATTACAATTCAAATAAAATACATACCTTTGAAAAAAATATACACGAATTTGAAGATTTGAACGAATTTAGATCACATGCTTTGTTGATTTATTTATAAAATTAGAACATGCATACAATCAAACTACCATAAAAAAAGGAAACTCTAGTTTAAATTTTAGTTCAAAGTAGTTTGAACTAGTTAAACTCAACATCCTAAAAATTTTAAAAAAATTTGCATGTAAATACATAGGGGAAATACCTGTTTCAAATGCGCAAATTTAAGCCAAATTTTGGTATATTTTTTAAAAAAGTTCCAGTTTTAGGTTATATACCCATCTATTACAATTCAAATGAAACACATACCTTTGCAAAATTATTCTCAAATTCAAAGATTTGAATGAATTTAGATCATAAGCTTTGCTGATTTATATATAAAATCAGCACATACCTACAATCAATCTACCATCAAAAAAGAAAACTCTAGTTTGAATTTCAGTTCAAACTTGTTTGAACTAGTTAGTAAACTAGTTAAACTCAACATCCTAAAAAGGATGCCGAAATAGGGCACCATGGTGCTTGAGCACCATGATTTTAAATGCGCAAATTCGGGCCAAATTCAGTATATTTTTCAATTTTTTTTGTTTTAGGGTATATACCAATCTATTACAATTCAAATGAAATATATACATTTGAAAAAATATACTCGAATTCAAACATTTGAAGGAATTTAGATCACATGCTTTCCTGATACATATATATAATTAGTACATACCTACAATCAAACTACCATAAAAAAGAAAACTCTATTCTGAATTTCAGTTCAAACCTATTTGAACTAGTTAGTAAACTGGTTAAACTCGACATCCTAAGATTTTTAAAATTTCCGCATGCAAATACATAGGGAACACACCCGTTTTATCCAAAATGGGTATTTTCCCTATGTATTTGCATTCAATTTTTTTGAAATTTTTAGGATGTTGAGGTTAACCAGTTTACTAACCAATTCAAATAAGTTTGAACTAAAATTCAAACTAGAGTGTCCTTTTTGGATGATTAGATATAGTCTAATCATTTTTAATATCTCCTTGATCTCTGTACCAAGAAAAAATATACCCTCTAAATTTAGAGTGCACAGCTAGCTTCAAGTGGCCGCCAGAGGCACGTAGTAATGCAAGCAAGCCGGTCTAGCAATGGCTTTTCTTTGCCATGCGGTTAAAGGAGTGCTCTGTCCTTCTTTTCAGTAGAAAGGCCAGTTCTAACTGCCATAGACTTGCAGGCCACAAGCTTTGGCAATGTGGTGAGTAGTGTAATTAACCTAGAGAGAGAGAGAGAGAGAGAGAGAGAGAGAGAGAGAGAGAGAGAGAGAGAGAGAGAGGAGGAGGAGGAGGAGGAGGAGGAGGAGGACCACCATGCGTATGCAGAGGGCTGGAAAAAGCTAGAGAAATTGATGCATGCAGGATCCTGCAGGTCCTGAATTCCTGATGCTTGGTGAGGGTTGTTAAATTGCTACAGATATGTGTGCTTGTTTGGTGCCTGATTCGAGAGCATTGATGCATGCAGGATCCTGCAGGCTTAGCTAGGTTTTCCTTTTGGCCTTTGGGAATTAGCCAGTGTACTCCATTTCCAGGAAGATAATCTTTGCCAGTAATGAACAGCTGCTCAAATCTTGGCATCGATGATGAGACTTCTCGTCTGATCTATCTGCACATCACAGCTTGCGAGCTTAATTACAGGTACCTGCGGCCGGGCTAACTGGACTGTTACTCCTAGCTAGCTAATAATCAAGGTCTCGATCTAGTTGCATTAATTCAGCATATATATTTCTATCAGTGGATCACTTGGAGGTTGGAATATTGATATGAAAGATATATAGAGGTCTATCCTATGTGTGATAAGTAATTAGCTGTGTTTTGAGACCTTGGTGTTTAGGTTTGAGTTTGCTTTGAATGAACAATTTGAGTTGCTGCGGGTAGCCCAGAACCAGAGGTTGGAACCTTGACTGGTTGTAGCCTTGACAGGTCGGAGCGTTGAGTGGTCGGACCTTTTAAGTGGTCGAGGCTTCACTGGTTAGGATCTTGGCTGGTCGGACCTTTTAAATGGTCGGGGCTTCACTGGTCAGGATCTTGGCTGGTCGGACCTTTTAAGTTGTGTGATTGCTCTGCTGATTACTGGTTGCATGTCATTTTGAGCAATACTATGTGATGTGTTTTCCCTTGTCTGTGATGGTTGCAAGACTTCGAATCTAGGTTATAGTGAGGCGAAGGAGATTGTGATTAGACTGGGAGAGCTGAGGTCTAAACGGTCAAGGTGTCGCCGGAAGATGACTGAGGCTAGGGAGTGGCTGCGAACCAGAACAATAAGTGGATGGCTGAGATGCTAACTTGAGCCCTACTCAAGCGAAGGATGATTGTTGGATCAAGGGTTCGCGGGTGGAGTAGTGGCTAAGTTAGTGTATGGTTGTGTAGATAAAACCCGTTATGTTGTTGGGTTGCGGATTAGCCCATTTATGTGTAAGAGAGTGAATCTGAAGCATTGATGAGGTTTCTAGAGGGTCAAGAAGGTCATCTGAGGGAGGAGATTGCTCCCATTATGCTATAAATAGAGGGGTGGGGGGCATACCCTAAGCTTGTAAGAGGGGATTATTTGATTGCTTATTAAAAGATTTGCCCACCTGTTGTGTGGCTTTGAAATCCTCCTTCTTCAAGTGTTGCAAGATTTATTTTTTATGTTTTGAAACTAGTTTCAGCTTTTGCATCTCTACTTTTTTGCACTTTAGATTTGCCTCCCCTCCTAAGTGCTTTTGGATTTTGTGCTAAGGATGAAAAATTACTGGATGAATCGTCTATAGATTATATTCCAGTCATCTAGGCAATCTACAATCTCTTCTTTTCAGTTCTTATAAGAAACCGATCTTTTGTGCTTGGATAAAGAAAGATCATTGTAGAATCACAGAAAGATCTTTTGTGCTTGGATAAAAGAAAGATCTTTTGTGCTTGGATAAAAGAAAGATCTTTTGTGCTTGAAGGGTTGTTCTCTAGTGTTCTTGCTTGATGTGATTTGTGGGAGGTCATTCAAAACTATCTTGATCAACAGAACCCCACGAGCAAGCTAAGGGTGGAGTTTTTGTATTTGACCCGGTTTTGGTACAACATTCACTAAACTGGAAAAATGTCAACATCAATCCTTGCAATTGAAGGTTGGAATAGGTTCCTGACATCCATAGGAAGGTGCACACAAATTTTTCACAGGTTTTGGATCAGTTAATCAAAAGTTATATCGATTCTTATTTTTTAAATCATACCGATTTACTATTCATCTAAGCACTATTCATCCAAACACTGTTCACACTGAGCACTGTTCATATGACCAGTGTGATGACCAGTTTGGAGTACTATTCATTGAGACTATTTATCCAAATACTATTCACCTAAACACTATTCATCCAACCTCAACGGCCGGTGGTACTGTTCATCCAATCTCAAATGGTCGTGTACTGTTCATCCGACCTCCTATTCAGAGTGCTATTTATCCGACCACCTGTTCAGATTGTACAGTTCTTTTGATCTGTTCTTTTGGTGGTTTGATTTTTAGGGTGAAATTTTTATTTGGCTCCTATTCATTCCCATCTAGTCGACTTTTTGATCCTTCATGATCAATAGTAGTTTACAGATTTTTTTATCTAAGCTTAATCTGAAAGATCCCTTAAACCGACTTGATCTGTGGTGAAGAATCACACATGTCAAATGTAGGATAATTATTTAACAACGGGCTATATAGGCATCAAGGTTCCAAATTCTGTTTTCGGTTTACATCACATCACCCTTCGAAATCCGAAATTTCACCGAGATCTCGTTATTTCGAAAGAAATCCAACTGAAATCCATAAAGAAAAATTCAAATCTGGTTCTTTTTTGACTGAAATTTCCGATATCTCGGTGATTTTTAATCGAACGAAAATTAGTCCAAAATTCATCTAATTTTTTTGAATTTTTGTGGATGGTCTTGACACGTCAGTAATATTCTCATAAAAATTTGAAATGATGATGAAGATTAAGGAATTTTTAAAAATTCAAACAGTGCTACTATCCTGATAAAGAGGCTAACCAGCAAATTTCAGCCTAATGAAAAATGGTGCAAACCACATTAGAAACTTTTGTAGATGGTCATGATGCATCATTAATGCTCCTATAAAATTTTCAGATTATGATCAAGCTTGATAAATTTTTAAAAATTCTTACAGCCAAGATACTTAATTTATGACCACGAAAATTAATGTGCGTAGGCTAACTAGATGATCTACTGACTGTCCCACACATAAAACAACATGAAGAATGCAATCCGGTCAAATCCGATCAAATTTTGGTAAAAAAAAAAAATCAAAATTTCGGTCAAATTTACCGAGATCTCACCAATATTTTAGGCAATGTAGCAATTTATTTTTTTCAAAAGTTTTTAATTTCATCGGGATTATGAAACTCAGGGGAGGCTTTTTTTTTTCCAAAATCCAAGATTTCACCGAGATTTTACGAAATTTCATCGGGATTTTGATGCTTGATACGCATCGGTTTCTACTTTCTACCGAACTATTATTTAGTTTTCCATTTTCTAGTGTTTTGGTGATACACATTTATGATTGTCGTAAAACTTGATGTTATAGACACCATTGGTAAGTGGTGGCATGGCACTACTTCTGTTGCAACTGAATGTTAGTCTCTATTTGGAACAAATGATTTTTGGACGAGAAGACATCATGCATGGCTACTCTCATTGAACATTTGTCACATCTAATCTATGTATAATCTCTATGTTCTGCCCTACTCGACGCGCGCATGCATAAGTTAGTTAAATACGTTCATACATGACTGAGCAGTGAGCACCAGTATATCAGTGACTGTATTACCAAATCTTTACAAACAGTGACGGAATTAGAAATTTTTTATTAGCAATACGTGCACATTACATGTACAACACTATAGTCTTTTATAATTGTTCTGTAACATCATAATTAAATTTAATACATATATTCGAAATTTGCTAAAAGCACACTATAAATAGCTCTAAGGTCTTAAAAATCCCAAACCACCAAAATTGAAACTAATTCGATCAACAAATTTGGCATATCGAAGAAGTGATCTTGTACCACATTTCAAATTTTTGGGGCACTGGTAACGCCCCTAATTACAAAGTATTTTCATCTCTAACTAAGAAGCCATGCAAGAACACCTTATACAGGACGGGAATACTGGTAACTTGTGTGTAAGCTGCTGACAGTGAAATTGCTTGGCCCCAGACGATGAGACGAGTCTATCTCCCAAGACTACTATGCCCACTAAAGGCCAACCATCACGTCCATCCTAGCTTTGAGCATGAAACCTACACTCAGTTACATGGTTACACAAATTTGTCTCATCTTCTTGTTGGCATCTCCCACAGGTATCCGAATTCTGAAACACTATTTACAGTCACTGACAAATGGCCCTTCTCTTTGGTGGGGCCTTTCTGCCAATAACTATACACTCATATATGTACATATTTACAACATGAATCAAATCATTCGCATCGCCATACAATGTAATCTTTCGTCGACCAATTGCAAGTTTACATTGCACAGCCATGCTGTTAGACATGCAGTCAATAATGGAGTATTGACAGAATAGGAGAATAATTGCTTCCTGGTGACTAGCCAGTGACTGATCCTACACACATACAGTAGCGTTTTGGACAGAACTGAATCGAAGGTGGGATCGAAGGAGGTGAGAAGGGTTCAGGAGGAAGGGTCCAAGATAAGAGCATTGGAAGCATAAACTATTTATCATAGGTAAGGTTTCAAATTTCGTTTTTAGTTCACATCTTCACCCTCCGAAATCCAAAATTTCGTCAAATCTCGGACGAAATCCGAATAAAACACAAAAAATAAAAATCTAAATCTGGCATTTTTTTTCAACCGGGGTTTCCGAGATCTCGGTCCAAAAACCGAAATCTCAGTGGGAAATGCTCAGATTTCGGTCAAATTGAAATGAGCAAAAAAGTGTTGAAACCGCGTTAAATTTTTTTGAATTTTTTTGTATGCTTCTGATACATCAATAATGTTCCCATGAAATTTGTAGATAGTGATCAAGCTTGAGGAATTTTTTTAAATTCCTACAATGCAAAATACTGTAAAATGGTATCCTGCGGCTAGAAAAAAATGGCACAAAATTTTAAAAGAATTATAAAAGAATTTATGTGACATTCTCCATCTGTTTGAATGTAAATTACTAAGTTTTTACACATAAAATACCCTACACTTGCATAAAGTCTTTGATCTTAAATGTAAACCTAAATGCAATTGCAGCATGCATAAAGTCTTCGATCTTAAATGTAAACCTGGTTCAGCATGATTGAATTACATGCTTTTTTACAAGCACCTTATCCATCTGCAGCCCTATGTATGCTCTGTTAGACTGCTAGTAATAGAAGCTACCTTGAAATTTTAATTTGGAATTTTGACCTTCTCACCATCTTACAACTACACAAATCAACCATTGTATTATCTATAGCTATTTACGTTGAAGAATACTACTATAACAAAAAGAAAAAAAAAGAACTTGGTGACGATCATTCTACCAATTATACAGATGGAAATTGTTTTTAAAAGCCATCAAACCATCAAACAAACACTTCTTTTTAAAATAATTAAAAGTAAGAATATGTTAATTACAAAGGAATTAATTAAGGGCCCTAAGGGTGCGTTTGGTTGCACATGTATGAGATGGTTTAAGAAAAAGTCATCCATATATTTGGTTGCTTGAATGCCAGCCTAAACCAAGTGATACAAATTTGAGGAATACTCCTTCTAGATGCTGAACCATTCCATTCACTCAAAATAATAGAACCAAATGATACATGACCATTCCATCCCATTCAACCTCATCTCATCAACCAAACACACCCTAAGTGATGATTACTGCTCATGGATCCTTATACCCTCAAGCCTTAAAATTTCCAAAAGATAGACCCATACATATCTCCTGATCAAAATTCTTCTGGCCCATCACGACCTCACCATCAACAATATATTAATACTACTATATACATGGTCACTAAACTAATTAAGCACCAATAGCAGGCACTTATACATACGAACCTATCCATGCATGTACGTCGAAGTTTCGAATTCAACCGCGCGAAATCTCACTTTTTGGAAAAGTTTTCTCAGGGAGACCGGCACTACCGCAGGCTTTGGAGCGGTACTGCCGGAGGGGCCGGTACTACCGAGGTTTATTCACCGGTAGTTAAAAACCAGAGAGCGTCCTTTTTCTTCTCTGGCGACCGGCACTACCGGGCCTGATGGCCAGTACTGCCGCTCATGCGGTACTACCGGGGTCTATGGGCCGGCAATTATTTTCCAGAGAGACACCCAGTTCGGTTACACCGGGCAACTCAGCCGGTACTGCCGGAGTGTCGAGCGGCACTACCGCGCTAAAGTGGCCGGTACTACCGGCCTCTCAATAAGTCGGTCCTGGTTTGGTTTTGGAAAATGGTCGGGTTTGGATTGGTTCGGTGTGGTGTGAGTCTGGTTATTTGGAAATGGTTGGGTATGGTGTACGGGTTCTTGGTTGTGGATTTGGGAGTATGGTATGGTATGGTTGAGGTGGGAAAAGGTTTGGACGGGTGTTGGTTTTGGTTAAAAGGTTGAATATTGATACTTGCTTTGAAATGTTTTCAGCAAACTCTCTTACAACTGCCGATGTTGAACCTATTATCATATTACAAATAAAACTTGCCTTATGCTAAAAAAGACTTAGTGCAGAAACCCGATTGTCCTTGTCATAACCTGCATTTCTATATATACAAATTGCATACACTAAAGTCTTGCGAGTACATACGTGTACTCACCGTTTGCTCTAATGGAATTTGGTCAGAGGAAGAAGGAGCAGGTAAGAACGAAGATGTGCCGGATGAGTCGCAGTACTGAAAGTGCATTTAGGCCCCTAAATTGGTTTTGGTCGATTAATGACAAACGATTAAAAGGACTAATATCTTCAATGAGCTTGTGAACAGGTAAAAGATTAAATGTGAGATCTTCTACATGCAAAGGACACCCTCAAACGAATTCAAGCGAGTAAAACGGCTTTGTAATTTTATTTTTTCTATGCTTTGTGTCGTAGGAATGCCGTACTATTAAGAGGGATGCATCGTAGATGATCTAGGGTAGTCTCTATGCTCAGATGAATGTTACTTTAAATCTTATTGAGACCCTAAGTCATCGCGCATGCACCGGAATGTGTTTTTATCTAAGTTCAAGTCGGACATTCCGATATTACATCGGAAGTTCCGATGTGACCGGACATTCCGATGTGCATGCTTGCTTCAGTCCGATGCGTAGAAGATGTATCGGAAGTTCCGATATTTGCGATCGGAAGTTCCGATACGTTGTAAAGCTTTCTAGGGTGCTCTCTGTAAAGATCGGAAGTTCCGATATTTGACATCGGAAGTTCCGATGTGTTCAAACCGAAAAAAGGGAGCTCTCTGGAATTATCGGACACTCCGATATATTAGATCGGACATTCCGATATTGGTATCGGAAGTTCCGATGTATATATCGGACAGTCCGATATGGACTTAGAAGCATTTTGTCAAGGGCTTTTCTGGGAACATCGGAAGTTCCGATGTTGACATCGGAAGTTCCGATGCATCTTGTTTGACAGTTGAAGTGCGCTCGAGTTCTGATTATTTGTACATATCGGACATTCCGATGTTGATATCGGAAGTTCCGATATGCAGCTGAGTGGGTGTATAACGGCTAGTTTTTGCAAGAAACTATAAATACCCCACCCCTCTCTCATTTGAGGGTTACACACTCTATTTGGCAGAACTTTAGTGCACCTTGAGCCTTCTCTAGTCTACTTTTGAGCCCTCCTCTTTGATCTTAGGGATCATCCAAGGAGTGAGGACTAGAAGTGAGATTTGGAGCTAGAGTGAAAAGCAAGTGTCTTTCATCTTGAGTATTAGAGTGTTCCTCCAAGATCAATCAACGTGCATTTGTTACTCTTGGAGGTTGAAGGACTCCTAGACGGCTAGGCGTCGATCACGAGCTCCCAAGGATTGTGGGACGCCGTGAGAAGTTTGTAAAGGCCGGCTCCGCCTCCGAAAGGAAAGGAACCAATAGTGGAACCAAGCCTCAAGTGTGACCGAGGTTTGGGAGGAAAGGGTTGGAAAAGACCCGGCTCTTTGGAGCCTCCTCAACGGAGACGTAGGATTCCCTCAAGAATTCGAACTCCGGGATCAATTCCGTGTCTTCATTTTCACTTTGCTTTAGCTTGTCTCCTTATTGTTTTGATCCAACCTTCTTATACTGTCTCTCAAGTTTATTACTTTCAGTTGTTAATTGTTCGGGTCAAAAGTCGATCGGACATTCCAAACTGGTATCGGAAGTTCCGATTACATCGGAAGTTCCGATCCAACACCGGAAGTTCCGATACTCTTTCCGCTGCGAGAAATTTAGTTTAAATTTTAAACTGCCTATTCACCCCCCCTCTAGGCAACTTTCTCATCTTTTCAATTGGTATCAGAGCCAAACCTTCTCGAAGGCCTAACCGCTTGAAGGAACGTGATGGCCAACACCGGATTGAAGGTTGTCGTGTCGGGGGAAGAAGGTAGTCCAAAGGCCGGACATGGAACTCCCACGAAGACCAAGGAAGGTGACACCTCAACGTCATCGCAAGGAGCTCAAATTCCTTTTAATTACGAAAAATTAAATACTTCTTCTTCGCATTCCTATATTCTTTGTGCCCTCGGGCGTGCACCATTTTTCGATGGCACGTACTATTCCGCTTGGAGGCACAAGATGAAAATGCATTTGATGTCACTCCATCCCAGTGTTTGGAAGATTGTTTGCACAGGTTTAGATATGCCGGAAGACGATATGGAGCTCACGCCGGAACAAGAGCAAAACATCCACCGCAATGCTCAAGCCGCAAGCGTGTTGCTTGGAGAGTTGAGTCCCGAGGAATTCAACAAAGTGGACGGCTTGGAAGAAGCCAAAGAGATATGGGACACACTCCAAGTTGCACATGAGGGTACATCAAGTGTAAGGGAGTCAAAGATTGAATTGCTAGAAGGCAAGTTGGGGAGATTCGTTATGAATGATGATGAGACTCATAACAAATGTATGATCGCTTGATGATCCTCGTAAACAAGATAAGAGGGCTTGGAAGCAAGGATATGACGGACCACGTCGTGGTAAAAAGAATGTTGAGAGCCTTTGCTCCAAGGAACTCGACTCTCGTAACTCTTATACGAGAGCGAAAGGATTTCAAAAGGCTCACTCCAAATGACGTGCTTGGAAGAATTCTTTCACATGAGCTCATGGAGGAAGAAGCAAAAGAAGTAAAGAACCTTGCCAAGCAAAGCTCGAGCTCAAGACCGAAGCAAATAGCTTTGAAGGCAAGCAAAAAGGAAGAATCAACCTCAAGTGATGAAGAGGAAGATGAAAGCGAAGACGAAGAAGACTTGGCTCTATTTGTAAGGAAATTCAAAAAGTTCCTTAAGTATGATGGGTCAAGCAAGTACAAGAAGAACTACAACGACAAATCAAGAAAAAGAACAAACACAAAGAGGGCTTGCTATGAGTGCGGTGAAGTTGGACACTTCATCGCCGATTGTCCAAAGAAGAAGAACAACCAAAATGAGAACAAGAAAAGTGAGCCACTCAAGAAGAACAAGACTTACAAGAAGAAGTATTCGGGGCGAGCTCACATTGGAGAAGAATGGGATTCAAACGACTCCGACTCCGACACCGATGATGAAGGAGTCGCCACCCTCGCCATAGAAGCCACTCCACCGAAAAAGTCGCTATTCGGGGAATTGAGCGACAACGACTCCGACCACGACGCGCCTATTTGTCTTATGGCCAAAGGGCGCAAGGTAATGGCTAAAACCAAACCCCCAAGTAGCGATAGTGAATTAGAAAGCGATGATGATAATGATGATGCTCTATTTTGTGATTTGAGCAAATCGGCTATTGCTAAGATTCATAAGCTATTGAAAAGAATAGATAGCCAAGAGGAAACTCTCGAGAAGCAAGAAGAGTTGTTAATTTGTGAAAAGAAGAAAACTCTTGCTCTCGAGAAGATCCTCACTAAAGAAAAGGAGACTATTGAATTGTTAACCACAAAGCTTGATTTGGCTAATAATTCAATTGAAATGCTTAAGGGTTCAAATGAGTCACTTCAAGAGACTGTCATAAGTCAGGAAAACAATCTCCAAGCTCTTGAAGTGCAAATTGAATCTCTTAACGATATTAACTCTCCAATTGTTGATTCACAATTAGCATCTATTCCTTCCACTAGCAATGGTTGCTCTCGTTGCTACAATGTCGATGTTAATGCTTGCACTACTAACTCCCAATTCATGCAAGTATTAAAAAGCGAAAACGAGAGACTAAGTGCCTTGGTAAGGTACGGTTGCATGAAAACTTATCAATCCAAGGATGCCTTATATAAGACCATAAATGGTCGAGGAAACAAAAACAAAGAAGGGCTAGGATATGATAAGAATAAATGCAAAAGAAATGACCGTGTGGTGGTAAGAGGTAAGGAATGCATCCAGTTTGTCAAAGGAAATGACAAACAACCATTGACCACCACACATGTCATCAAGACCGGGCAAGAATCTAAGAAGCATCTTCAACATCATGCATCTCATTCTATTCACTTTGCTTCTTATATGTTGAAGAGAAATCACCGTGGTAAAGTGATTGCTCATTTTGTCGGTGCCCACAACTCTAGTGAAAAGAGTAAGAAGAAGGTGTGGGTACCAAAAGTTTTGATCACTAACATGCAAGGACCCAAAAGGATTTGGGTACCTAAAAACAAAGTCTAATGTGATCTTGTAGGATTATACCTCCGGGGGATCAAGTTGGGTGCTTGATAGTGGTTGCACAAACCACATGACCGGAGAAAAGAAAATATTTTCATCTTTTGATGAAAAAGGGTCACAATATGAAAATATTGTGTTTGGTGACAATGGTAAAGGTGAGGTAATGGGATTAGGTAAAATTGCTATTTCTAATGATCATTCCATTTCAAATGTTCTATTAGTCAAATCTTTAAATTACAACTTGTTGTCCGTATCACAATTGTGTGAAATGGGCTACAATTGTCTATTTACTAATGTGGATGTGACCGTCTTTAGAAGAGACGATTCCTCAATTGCTTTTAAAGGATATTTGAAGGGTAAGCTCTATTTGGTTGATTTCAATTCAAATAGCGCTAAACTTCAAACATGCTTGATGGCAAAGTCTAGCATGGGTTGGTTGTGGCATCGCCGGCTAGCCCATGTTGGCATGAGAAATCTTGACAAACTTCTAAAAGGGGATCACATCATTGGTCTAACCAATGTTGAGTTTGAGAAAAATAGAATTTGTAGCGCGTGTCAAGCCGGAAAGCAAGTTGGAGCGCGTCATCCCGCGAAGAACATCATGACGACGACAAAACCATTGGAGCTTCTTCACATGGACCTCTTCGGACCCGTTGCCTATATAAGCATCGGAGGTAACAAGTATGGTTTAGTTATTGTTGATGATTTTTCTCGCTTCACGTGGGTGTTCTTTTTGCAAGAGAAAAGTGAGACGCAAGGGATAATCAAGAAGTTTGCAAGAAGAGCCCAAAATGAATTCGAGTTGAAGATCAAGAAGATTCGAAGTGATAATGGAAGCGAATTATCCGACACATGACCTAGAGTTAGCTGCCGTAGTGCATGCTTTGAAGATATGGCGTCACTATCTGATTGGAAACAGATGTGAAGTATATACGGATCATAAGAGCCTTAAGTACATATTCACCCAGTCGGATCTGAATATGAGGCAGAGGAGATGGTTAGAGTTGATCAAGGACTATAATGTTGGAATCCATTACCATCCCGGGAAGGCCAACGTAGTAGCCGATGCTCTGAGTCGGAAAAGCCATACCGTGAGTGCGTTGCTAGCCACAAGTCAGGATGAGTTATGTGAGGATTTTCAAAAGATGAAGATTGAGGTTGTACCTAGCGAATTCTTGGCCGCATTAGAAGTAAAGCCTACCCTGGAGGAGCAGATCCGAGAAGGACAGAAGGATGATGACAAGATCCGCAGGATTAAGTCCATCAAGGAGGAAGGCAAGGCGGAGGACTTCAAGTTGGATGAGCAAGGCACGTTGTGGATGAAGGATCGCATTTGTGTGCCTAACAAAAAGGAGTTAAAGCAACTGATTCTGGAGGAAGCCCATGACTCCAAGTACTCAATTCATCCTGGAAGCGCCAAGATGTACCAGGATCTGAAGGAGAGATTCTGGTGGCCGAGTATGAAACGTGAAGTTGCCGAGCATGTTGCCTTGTGCGATGTATGCCAGAGAGTCAAGGCAATGCATCAGAGACCCGCAGGATTGCTACAACCGCTGAAAATACCTGAGTGGAAGTGGGAGGAAATCGGAATGGATTTCATTACCGGTTTGCCGAAGACTCAAGGAGGTTATGACTCCATATGGGTTATAGTGGATCGCTTGACTAAAGTAGCCCATTTTATCCCCGTGAAGACCACTTACTCGGGAGATAAATTAGCAGAATTATACATGACCAGGATTGTCTGTTTGCACGGAGTACCAAAGAGGATTGTATCGGACAGAGGTACCCAATTTACCTCAAGGTTCTGGAATAAGTTGCATGAAGCCATGGGAACCCGTTTGAACTTCAGTACAGCTTATCATCCACAGACGGATGGACAGACCGAAAGAGTCAACCAGATTCTGGAGGATATATTGAGAGCTTGTGCATTGGCTTATGCTACCTCTTGGGATAAAAGTTTGCCGTATGCCGAGTTCAGTTACAACAATAGTTATCAGGCTAGTTTACAGATGTCACCTTTTGAGGCCTTTGTATGGTCGACCACTGTCGAACGCCATTGATTTGGAATGAGACCGGCTAGCGCCGTGTCTTTGGGCCTGTTTTTATTCAAGAAGCTGAAGATCTGATCGCCATGATTAGTGAAAGGTTGTATATAGCCCAATCTCGATGAGAAGAGTTATCTTGATAATCGTCGCCGAGATTTGAGTTTTGAACCAGAAGACTTCGTATACCTCAGAGTTACGCCTCTCAGGGGAGTTAAGAGGTTCCATGCCAAAGGGAAACTTGCACCCCGTTATGTTGGGCCATTTAAGATTTTGAGTCGCAGAGGCGAAGTTGCTTATCAGCTGGAGTTGCCACGATCGTTGGCGAGGAGTGCATGATGTATTCCATGTGTCCCGATTGAAGAAGTGCCTCAGAGTTCTGAGGAACAGACACCGCTAGAGTTAATTGAGTTGCAAGAGGACTTGACTTATAAGGAGCATCCCGTGAGGATTCTAGACACAATGGATCGAGAAACTAGAAACAAGTCAACCCGTTTATGTAGAGTTCAGTGGAGCAACCATGAAGATAGCTAAGCGACTTGGGAGCGCGAATATGATTTGAGGAAAGAGTTTCCAAACCTATTCCTTTAGTAAGCCACGAATCTCGGGGACGAGATTCTATTAAGGGGAGGTTTGTAACACCCCAAAATTTTGCTTTTCTTAAATTCATGTGTGATTTGGCACTTTGGTGAATTTTTGGAATTTTGGAATTTATTTGGATTTATTTGGAATTTATTTGAATTTATTCCATTTTGAAATAATTAAAGAATTTAATTTTGCAAATAAAATTTTGTTGGAAATATTTTATTTGAGTCCAAAATGATCCAAAATATTTTCCAGAATTTTTGGAATTTTTACGAGTATTTTGCTATTTTAATGAATTAAATGAATTCTCGGGAATTATTTTAAATATTAAATCATTGGAAATCCAAACCGAAGTCGATTCTTGTTCATCCGGCCGAGCCCGAGTCAGACTCGAGTTCGAGTCCGGCGCCTTGATTGACTCGATCAAACCGACTCAAAACTCTAATCAATCAGCCGTTGGATCAAGATCCAGCGGTGAGATCCGCCCGTGCACGGTTCGAGCCGTATCCGGCCGGATCCGATCGCGCCCGTCGATCGTGGCCGTTGATCGTGCCACGTGGGCGGTAGCGTCATCGTCTCCGCCCGTCCGGCCGGACTCGCCGCGCCCGCGCCGTGTAGAACTAGGTTTCCGCCTCGCACGAACGCCGAGGCTATTTAAAGCGTGAGGCGTCCCCGAGGTTGCCCTCATCTTTGCGCACCGTTCCCGAGCCATCTCGCTGAGCCGCCGTCGTTTGCCGTGCGAGCTCGCCGTAGTTGGAGGAAGTGACCGCCGCGGTTTTGCTCGGTCCGCGCCGTCCGTCGTCTTCCGCCGAGAAGGAGCCCAGATCCGGAATCCCCGTGACGAGACGCACCCGAAGAGACCCTTCACTTCGCCGGAGCAACCCCGAAACGCCGTCGGGCTCGTCGTCGTCTCCGTCTCCGGTGGCTGCAGCGCCGCCACGTCGCCATCGACCTCGCGAGCTCTGTGGACCGTCCGATCTTGATCGTGCGGTTGAGGTGAGTTCACGTGTTCCAAACCCGATTAGATGTAACATCCCAAAATTTGGGTTTTCAAAAATTTTGGTTTAGTTTAGCTTCCCAAAAATTTTCGCTGATTTTCTCGCGTTTATAAAGCTTGATTTGAATTTTCTAAAAGCTAAAACAATTTAATTTGATTATTCTAAACCTCAAATAAAGTTTATTTTATTTTATTTGGATTCCTTGCGTTTCAAGAAGTTCTTCTGTAATTTTTGAGATTTTTCGGAGCTCGTTTGCTATTTATCGGATTTATTTGGAATTAATTTAAACTAAGCCTTTCATTCGAAATTAATTAATTATTTGGGAAAGTTTATATAAAGTTTTGTTAGAAATATTTTGTTTGAGTTGGAAATGTCTCAAAATATTTTCTGGAATTTTTCTAGAATTTTTCGGGAATTTTTATTGCCTCTATTGATTTAATTGAATTTGTGGAATTGTTTTTCATTGGAAAATGAGTGGAAATTCCGAAATGGCATTGGGCCTTCTCTCTGCGCCCGGCCCAGCTCCTCCCGCCGTCCCAGCCAGCCCGTCGCGCCAGGCGGCCCGGCCAGCGCCTCACTTGACCCATGCGCCCGCCTCGCCAGCCGGCCCGCCCCATGGCCGCCCAGCCTCCTCGCGCTCGCGCGCATGGGTAAAGGCGCATGGGCCAGGCCGCGGTGTTCTGCATAAGCCAGCCACGTCGCCCGGTCATCCTCAGTCGCCGGATCCCGATCCAAGCGCCCACGCGCTGCCACGTCAGCTCCGGATCCGAGACGCACACCAAGTGCTCGGGAAAATGCCCAAACCGACCCAAACACCTCCAAACGCGTCCAAACTTGATTTTTCTTGATCTAGCCTCTTCCCCAAACCTATATAAGTGCCCCTAGACCTCTCCCACGGATATACAACCTCCGGATCATCTCCAAAACTCCGAGATCCATCCAATGTCGCGAACGTCGCCCAACGCCGGCCGAACTTTGGAGCCGCGTCCCGGGCAACTCGTCGACTCTTTTCGAGATCCGTCTTCTCCGTGGTGTGCCACAAGGTACCATCTACTTGCTGTCCAAAATTCAGCCAATTTGGTCCACGGGATCAAAAGTTACGGCCGTTTCAATCTCGAATCTTGCCGAGGCCATAACTCCCTCAATTTTTCGAGTTTGACGGTGAAATTTTTTGTGTAGACTCCTGGGGATGTCCTCTACAGGATGCACATCTTGCCCCAAGGTTTTGCCCTCTGGATTTGGCGCAGCAAATTAATTTCTCCGTTTAGACTGCGTTCCAGACAGCGGCAAACTTCCTCGCGCGTCCCCCGCTGTTCCAGAAGGTATTTCTTCGAGCCACCTGCGTCACGGTGTGCCTCTTGGTCCCATCTAGCTCTCGGTCAAATTTCGTTAAGTTCCGATCATTATTCTAGAAGTTATGGCAGTCCAAAGTTTTGATCCGAAACCCGTTAATCGCCAGTTTGTGATTAATCCGGAAGGGCGCCGCAAAATCCGCCTATACCGTTGAGATCGTCTCGCCGCGTTCTACGCAGTAGACATTCTCCATTTGCCATCCCATCCTACGAATTTTTTTATATATTTAGGCCACCGCTTTTGCCGTCGCCGCTTTGACGCTGGTTATTTTGGTTCGCTCCGGCCGTGTTGTCGCGTCCGTAGGATCATCTTGTACTGTTTTGGTCCATCTTTAGAGTTCTTTTGGCCTCCGTTTGCCGAGAAGCCGATTCCGGCCTAAACCCGTCGTCTTTCAACCTAGCCCGTGCCGCCGGTTCGCGCACCGGTTAGCCGTCCTTGGTAGCGTTCTACCGCGGCCATGTCGTTGCACCGACGGTCGCTACTTCGCTTCATGAAGTCTCCTATCATTGTTGACCTCCACCGTTAACGTTCGCCGTTAACGATCCACCGTTAACGTTCTGCCGTTAACGTTCGCCGTTAACGTTTCCCCGTTAACGTTTCCCCGTTAACGTTCTTCCGTTAACGTTCCTCCGCTAACGTTTTGCCGACAATGTTTCACCGTTAACACTCTGTCGTTAACGCTCCGTCGGTAACGTCTTGCCGTTAACGTTTTGTCATTAACGCTCCGTTAATGTTCCTCCATTAACGTTTCGTCGTTAACGCTTCGTCGTTAACGCTCCTCCGTTAATGTTTCCCCGTTAACGCTCCGTCGTTAACGTTTCGTCGTTAACATTCCTCCGTTAACGTTTTGCCGTTAACGCTCTGTCGTTAACGTTCCACCGTTAACGTTTCATCGTTAACGTTCCATCGTTAACGTTTCATCGTTAACAATTGGCTCTCTTCGCCTCGTTGTCATCACATGCGTGTATTCTTGCACAAACCCTAGTGCGATGCCTTCACCTGTTCTATCATCATGACGTGAGTCTACTCATCGTCATATCATCTTCAAGCCGAATCAAAACCTAACCTAAGACCGGTTCGATGAACTAAGTTTATCGTGAGCCGCGTTGTTATCTTTGCAATCTTTTCCGTTGTCTCAACCGTGGTAAGACACTTGTCTTGTCTTATCCCTGAAGACCTAATCTGCCTTTAATCGAGAATTCCTTCGTGGACTTGGTCGATAGACCATTGGCCATCTGTCATACCCCTGTGCCCGATCTATCCGTCTCTCTTTTGTTTGACTGTGTCCGTTCGGTCAACAAAAGTCAACTTCGAGAATCAGTTTAGTTCACTGCGAACTAACATATCCGTATGGACCCGATCTATAGATCGAGAGCCCATATGTCGCTATCTGTCCAATCAAGATAATAACTTCGGAAGAAATATTCTTCGGAATATTATTCTTTCTTTCCCAGTTATTAATCTTTCCCTTTTCGGAGTTTTGCCGAAAGCCCGTTCTCTTTTGTCAACTCTTCGATCTAATCCGTTCGAGTTTCCAAATCTCTCCCAAGCCGTTGTGCCCAATGCTGTTCGTTCTTAATTTGGAGTTTACTTGATTTGTCTTTTGAATTGGTTTGTATTTGCTTCTTCTTTAATCGTTAGACGTGTCGTCCGGAAGTCGTTCGAACGAGCTGAGGATCGAGAAAGTGGAAGTTGAAGCTCGAGGATCAAGGATCAAGGATAAAGAGTAAAAGACAGTAAAGTTTGCAAGGGCCAGGCAAGTTGTGCTTTGACCATGTTGATCCTATTTCGAAATCTATTTTGATTTAAACTATTGCATGCTAGATCAATTAGAAAGATACTTTGTTTAAACATGGGGGTTAGATAAATACCAATTTGCTGTATGACACCTTGATTATCTAAGTATGTGCCATGATCCCTTGTCACCCTAGTTGTGGTTTACTAGTTGGACATTATTAAATTGCCAACATGGGTTTAGATCGTTGTAGTATACTGCTTAGACCTGCTACGTGCTCATAACATGATTTTGGACAATCAAATGTTAATATTGACTTAATGATATATTGAACCTGTTTTGGAAAAGTATCATGTGATGTTGATGGCACGTGGTGCATGGTAATCAAGCGGGGTTTGATAAACGATTTTCGGCCGGGGCATGTGGCAAGAGTAATCAGTGGGCCGATTGTGGCATTGGGAGTGTTGATTTGGTTTTCGGGTAGTCTTGCCTGGTCACTCTAAGGACTTAACCTTGCAAGCCTTTGAACTGAGTCAATCGTACAACCACATGGCTGGAATGGGACGGCCCTAGTTGACTAAGTCGCTAAGGACTCACTTGTGGAGCCTCAGGGTGTCAGTTACACCGTTTGTGTGATTGTACGGGGAGCGTATCGTGGTCGTGTGGCCGATACCCATCTAACGGTGTGTTGGTCCCATACTTCGCCTTGGCTAAGGGAAGGGATGGTGTAGAGCACGAACCGGAGAGGACCACCTGTGTTGTTTGAGGCTTCCAAAGGCTTTGTTATGATCGCTATTCGCATACTCTTGTATGGCGATTCACGGTGACGTGGTGAGTGGATTGTATCTTGTGGGTAAAGTGTATAACCTCTGCAGAGTGTAAAACCTATTCGAATAGCCGAGTCCACAGATCTTGGACAATGCTCGGGATTACTGATCAAGGGTTAGATTTTCTCAAAAATTGAACTTGGGTTTGGAGGCGGTTTGCCTATGGAAAAGTGATAATTGGTTAAGGATGTGGAATGGTTTACTTTTGAAACATTGTGAAATTATTACTATTATTATCTGCTTTTACCGCTTTACAATCTATTATGAATATTTGTGAAATCTTTGTTTTATGCAAAATAACCCCTTGACTGTCATTTGGAATAAGCCATGCATATAGCTATTAGACTTGCATTACTGCATGACTTGTCGAGTGCTTTATGTACTCACCCCTTGCAAACAAACAATCACGGTGAGCAAAAGTCTACATCGTCGAAGAAGAAGAAGTTCCGTGAGAAGGCGATTATCTAGGAGTCGAACCCTGTCAGTTGCCTGTGGCGTATTGATGGGATTCACCGATGTTCTTCGTTCCGCTGCTGCTTATTTGGGATTGAAGCCGTCAGGGTTTCACAAATGTAAGGTTGACCTTAAGGTCGCTCAATAGTTTATATTCTATTATTGAGTTATTTTTACTATTCCGCTGCGTATGATTGTGATATTCATCTATGTTGAGACTGTGTGCACTAGCGTGATCCTGGACTAGTGCTGAATACACAGAGGGTCCGGATTTGCAAATTCGGGTCCCGACATTAGATCTGGACCGTTGGATCAAGATCCAACGGTTCACAATTGCCACGTGCCGTAGTAGTGTTATTATAGGATTAGATCTGGACCGTCCGATCTAGATCGAACGGCCCACGATCAACGAGTAGTTTCAACGTGTTAAACCCTGGATCTAATCCGCGCCGTTGATTTTCAAACCAACGGCCGTGATTGCGCCACGTGTCGGGAAGTTGGACCGACGCGTCGGCGCCTGGCCCACGCAGCGTGCGTAGACGCCGACACGCGGCCCGCGTGTCGAGGGCCCGCGTGTCGTGGTGACCGACCAATAAGCGCCGGCGTCACCCATGGCGTCATCGGTGGGTCCCACATGTCGGCACCGTGGTTTGAGTCCCCGTGACGTCGGCGATAGCGTCACCCGAGTGGGCCCACATGTCGATCTCACGTGAAGTCGTGGGCCGAGTCCACGGTAGACCCAAGCCGAAGCGTGGACCAAGTCCATGGACCGGTGGCGTCGACCAACCAATCAGAGTCTGCCACGTGTCCATTATGAAGCTATTATTCATTTCAGAAAAAGAAAATGATTTAATAAATCGGTTTAATAATTGATTTGAATTTCAAAACTTCAAACGCTTATAACTTTTGCGTTTCAACTCCGATTTGAGTGATTCAAATTTCTAAATTTGTATAAAATTGAGATCTACCTAAATATGAATTTTATTTAATTTTTGGACTAAAGTTTTTCTCTGTAAAATTATTTAAATGATTATTTAAACTTTAAATAATCATAACTTTTGCGTCTTAACTCCAAATTTGACGATTCCATTTTCTAAAAATCCAGAAAATTATGTTCTCTCTGTTTATGGATTTTATTTGGAGTTTTGGGATGTTTTTGCCTAGTGTTTATTTGTGTATTTGCTATTTGCACGCTTTACGAGTAGACGTTGAAGTCTGGGAAGGATTCGAAGGAGAAGTATTGACTCAGGATCCAACTCAAGACCAAGAACAAGTACTTTTTGAAGGCAAGTTGTGCTTTGACCATGTTGATCCTATTTCGAAATCTATTTTGATTTAAACTATTGCATGCTAGATCAACTAGAAAGATACTTTGTTTAAACATGGGGGTTAGATAAATACCAATTTACTGTATGACACCTTGATTATTTAAGTATGTGCCATGACCCTTGTCACCCTAGTTGTGGTTTACTAGTTGGACATAATTAGATTGCCAACATGGGTTTTAGACCGTTGTAGTATACTGCTTAGACCTGCTACGTGCTCATAACATGATTTTGGACAATCAAATGTTAATATTGACTTAATGATATATTGAACCTGTTTTGGAAAGGTATCATGTGATGTTGATAGCACGTGGTGCTTGGTAATCAACTGGGGTTTTGATAAATAGTTTTCGACCGGGGCATGTGGCAAGAGTAATCAGGTGGGCGGTTGTGGCATTGGGGATGTTGATTTGGTTCTTGGATAGTCTTGCCCTGGTCACTCTAAGGACTTAACCTTGCAAGCCTTTGAACTGGGTCATACTTGCAACCACATGGCTGGAATGGGACGGCCCTAGTTGACTAAGTCGCTAAGGACTCACTTGTGGAGCCTCAGGGTGTCAATTACACCGTTTGTGTGATTATGCGGGAGCGTATCGTGGCTGTGGCCAGATACCCATCTAACGGTGTGTTGGTCCCATACTTCGCCTTGGCTAAGGGAAGGGATGGTGTAGAGCACGAACCGGAGAGGACCACCTGTGTTGTTTGAGGCTTCCGAAAGGCTTTGTTACGGGAACTCGCCTTTGTGGTGTTTGACTGTATCTTGTGGGTAAAGTGCATAACCTCTGCAGAGTTTAGAATCTATTTAAATAGCCGAGTCCACGGTACTGGACAATGCTCGGGAATTACAGTCAAGGGTTAGATTTTCTCAAAAATAACTTGGATTTGAAAGGTTGGTTTGGTTTAGTAATGAAGATGATGGAAATGTGGTTTAGGATGGGGAAAATGTTTATTAAACTTCTTGAAAAGTTATTTATGCTTTACTTATTCCTACTGCTTTCGAATCTACTTATATTACTTTTCAAATGCTGTTTACTGCAAAAATACCTTGTGCTATTCCTTTGTACCAAGCCATGCATATAGATTATTAGCTTTGCATTGCATGCATGACTTGCTTGAGTACCAAGTACTCACCCTTGCCTCAACACAATATCAGTTGAAGAGGAGATTACGCCAGCTTTGGAGGAGGAACTCCAAGAGGATCCGTCTACTTAGGGATGCGAGCCCAGTCAGTTGCCTGTGGTATACTGGATGGCGCCACGAAGCTATTCGATTTTCCGCTGCTATTATTATTTTTCTCTGAATAAGTTTCGCCTTACGAGGCATACATTTGTAACTGGGCCATAAGGCCGAGTAACTAGTTTGGTTATTTAAATAAAGTACTTTATCGAGTGGTATGATTGTGATATTTACCAATGTTAAGACTGTGAGCACTAGCGCGTTCCTGGACTAGTGCTGAATACACAGAGGGTCCGGATTTGCAAATTCGGGGTCCCGACAGAGGTGGTATCAGAGCCAGGTTGACTGTAGGCTCAACCCTAGCTAGAATGGTCGCAGTGAGGATAAAACCTATTTTCTAAAGCTAAAAATTTGTGAAGACAAGAAATGACATCTCGACTTATCCCCTTCTCTCTTTTCTTGTCTCTTGCTGAAATTTTCCCTTACCTTGTCACAATTTAAAAATTCCGAGTTCTTACGTAAAGCACTCTTGTGACAGATGGAGGAAGAGTTCAACTACGTTGATCTGGGAGTTGGTCACGCCGCGGAACTTTGGCATATGCTCTGAGACTCTCGGAGATTTTGAGAAGCCCCAATACCAAGTGGAAGTGATCGGACAAGCGGGATTGATCAAGGCTTGTGACGTGAGGATTGAGGTACTGCTAGGAAAAAGGGCCAGTGCAATCGCCTCGATACAACTGACCTTTGCCAGGAGATCTACAATGCAGATGGGTATCCAAGAAGTATCACGACGCCGCAATGCGGCACATTACCCGTATCTACACCAGAGAATTGGGGAGTACGGTGTTCCGCTACCATCCGCGCGGCGATAACCTTCTTGACCGAAGGAGATTCGGGATGAGGATGCCACGGTTACACGGTTGGCACGATTTATTGTCGCCAGGAGGATGTACTAGATAATACAGGCAAGGAGCTACGAAGGCCCGCAAGGAGATCACGGCGAGAGAAGAACAGATGGCGGGAAGCTCAAGAGTATGTGGCACACCTTCTGCGAAGGATTGGCGAGTTGGAGATGACTTTGTATGCGGACTGCACTCCAGAGAGCCAAGATTGAGCTACACGAGCCGATCCAGAGGAGTCGATCTCGATGAGGACATCGCTTCTTCGACTACCACAGATGACACAGATTGAAGGGAATATGCCCGAGAGGCAATAATAAATTGTTTATTATCATATTCCATGTTTATAATAGATGTTTATTTCTCATGCTAAAATTGTATTAATCGGAAAGCGTTAATACATGTGTGTTTAATAAACAAAAGGGTTCCTAGTAAAGCCTCTTTTAAACTAGCTCGTTGATTAGCGATGATCAAGGTTTCACGATCATGAACATTGGATGTTGTTAATAACGGGGTCATGTCATTAGAAGAATGATATGATGAACAAACACCCAAGTTGGTATAGCAAATACGATCAAGTCATTTAGTTTGTTGCTTTGTATCAAACACATACTGAAATAGCCCTTTTTCCTTAGACCATGAGATGATGTCAATCACTAATTAGGAAGAGTACTTTGATGACATCAAACGTCACTCCGTAACACGGTGACTATAAAGATGGATTTGGGTACTATGAAAGTATTAGTTGAGGCTCATGCATCAAGAGTGGGATTTGTCCATCCAGATGACGGAGAGATATACTCAGGCCCTCTCGGTGATATCACATTGACATCGCTTGCAAGCATGTGACTAGGTCACAAGAATGTTATATCACGGAACGAGTAAAGAGTACTTGTCGATAGCGGATCGAACTAGGTATAGTTGATCTTGATGATCGGATCCGGACAAGTAAAATATCATGAGACAAAAGGAATTGGTTATGTCGTTTACGGTTTACGCGATCACTAGTTCATCGTTGAGTGAATGGGAGTCATTATGGATCTCGGATCCCGCCGATGATTATTGATCTCGAGAGGTGTCTCAATCATGTCCATTTTATTCACGAACCGTAGGGTGACACACTTAAGGTTCATCGATGCATTTGAGTGGATACGAAACAGGAGAAAAGTATGGATAAGACAGGACTATTTGAGTATCGCCAGGAATAGTTTCAGGATATCGGAATAGTTAAAGGGGTATATGTTAATGTTTGTTAATTAAAAGAATTAACAAATATTAAAATATCTGAAATAAAAATGTTTTATTTATTTATGGGAGAAAACCTTTCATTTCTTGAGTGGGGTTTTAATGGAAACCAAAGTGGGATGTTTTAAAGTGAGTGGAGAGATCACTCACATGAAGAGAGGGAGGGCAAGGGGCAGCCCCATGCGCCGGCCACCCCTTGGCCTAGCCTCCTCCTCCTCCTATAAAAGGGAGGGAGGAGCTCCTCTCTTTGGTGTTCATCCATTTGACCCTTTGGTTGGTCCTTTCTCCCTCCTCCTGTTGATCCATTTTTCAAGCGAGCTTGCTTAAGCGCCGCCTTGAGATAGTTTCTCCACCACCACCACTAAGTCGTAGTGTTGCTGGAGTTTCCCGTGGATCCTCTATTTCCGCTGCCCCGCTGGAACGAGGGATTGGAGGTCATCGTTGATCCGTACGTGTGACCAAGTACGGAGGCGCTGCCGTTTGTGGCGCTCATCTTCGCGACTTTGAAGTCGGGAGTGTACCTCTACATCAACCACGTTTGTTTGCGGGAACGTTATTCCCGCTTTCGGTCTACGAGGGTGAGTCCTTCTGAAATCGTTTACTTGCATCTCCTAGATATGATCTTGGTGTTTGGTTGCAATCGTAGGAAAAATTTTTGTTTTCCATGCTACGAAACCCATCAACAGTTGCTGGACATGGCGATCGTTTCGCGCCTATGCCGCAGCATCCGCACCCAGGCCGTGGAGGTTTTCTCGATGAGTGAGCATAGGTTCTATAGTGAGACTCCTTCGCCGAGTCGAGTCACAGAATAAAGAGTCACCCTTTAGGCGTTAGACTCCAGAGTTAGTTCGATTTGGATTTGCTTTGTTTGCTGAGTGTGCAGTATGTGTTGCAAGGCCCTTAGGCCTTTGTAAGCGACCATACCAAGTTATTAATAATAAAGTTGGACCTTAAAGTTACCCTTTAAGCCCGCATAAGTTCCATATTACTTGTCTATTCTTGTTTCCCTCTCATCTCTAAACCTAGAGCAAACCGACAGGATGGTGAACACCAGTGGAAACTTTGGAAGCAATGGGAGTGGTTCTCGCCAAACAGAAAACCCCAATGAGGGAGCACCAAAGACCGCCACCGGATGTGCAGAATTTGGAGCTTTTCTCGCTGCCCAGACCCGGTTGATGCATGCTATGATGCAACAAATGCAGCACGTCCTTTGCTCAGGCCACTTTGCTAATCAAGTTAATCAGGGGCCACGCTTGAGAATACAAAGTGTCGAGTTCATGAGGACTCACCCACCCACTTTCTCTGGGAATGCCAATCCATTGGAGGCCGATGATTGGGTAAGATCAATCGAGAGGAAGCTACACATAGCTCAATGCATAGGGAATGAGAAGGTACTCTACGCTTCTCATCAGCTGGAAGGAACGACCGCCGAATGGTGGGAGAACTTACATGCCACGCAAGAGAACCCTCAAGATATCACTTGGGAAGAGTTCACGGTGCATTCGGCGGTATCACGTGCTGAAGGAATCATGGACCTTAAGAAGGAGGAGTTGAGCATTAAAGCAAGGTAATCAGCCAGTGGCCGACTACCTGAACAAGTTCACACAGCTAGCACGCTACGCACCTGAGGATGTAGCGACAGATAAATCCAGACAGTCTCGTTTTATGAAGGGACTCAACTCGGGATTGCAAGTAGGGTTGATCACCCACACCTTTCCAGATTTCCAAGAGTTGGTGAATAAGGCGCTTATTCTTGAGGACAAGCGCAAGGAACTGGATGAGAACAGAAGCGAGGATGCAACAGCAAGGATTACGCCAGAACGCATAGCGCTGAGAGTTGCACCAAATCAATTCTTCATATTCCAACCACGAGAATGCAACAAGGACACCATCCTCAGCACCAAGACTCGCTAATCGTAACTACTGCACTCACCGCTAGAAACGCTACCCCTGTGCAATAAAGAAGGAATGAGACGTCGCTACAATCGAACGAGCCAGACACCTTGCCTTGATTGTCCAAAGAAGACGGCAGGAGTGACCCCGATTCGCTTCAACCTAGGAACCACCCAGCTAGGACGCCCGGCACCAGGAGCCACACCCTGCACCGTGGTGAGAGGTCGAGTCAACCATGTCACCGCAGATGCACTTGAGAATGCTACGGACGTCGTCTTGGGTAAGTTACTTGTTAACTCGATACACAGCTTGATTTTGTTTGACTCAGGAGCTTCGCATTCGTTTGTTTCGCAAGGCTTTGCTACTAGAAATGATTTGAGAATTGCAAGACTTAAGTGCATACTTTTAGTTCAAACCCACAGTTCCGAACTCCGAACGAAAGTAGGATGTTAGGGTGAGAATACTAATAGGTGGAATAGAATTCCTAGCAAACCTTATAATTTTGGAGACCCGGACCTTAGGCGTCATATTGGGAATGGATTGGTTATCCAAGCACAAGGCCGTATTGGATTGTGGGCGAAGGACTATCTCGATTGAGAGCCCGTGTGGGAAGAAAGTGGAATTTCAAGCCACTTTGCGATTAGAGATGGACAGTTGATGGTTAACAGTACCAAGGCAATCAGCATAGAGGATGTCCCAAGAGTGAATGAGTACCCGATGTTTTTCCCGAAGATCTACCTCGGTATGCCGCGAGACGAGGGACATAGAGTTCGTGGATAGAGCTTGTACAAGATGCGACACCGATAGCAAAGAGACCCTATCGGATGTCTACCGAGGAGTTGGTAGAGATGAAGAAACAGCTAGAAGAGTTAATGGAGAAAGGATTTATCGAGACCAAGTTCGCCGTGGGGAGCACCGGTTTTGTTTGTCAAGAAGAAGGACGGGAGTTTCAGGATGTGCACCGACTACCGTGCACTCAATGAAGTCACCGTGAAGAATAAGTATCCGCTACCCAGGATTGATGATTTGTTTGATCAGTTGAGAGGAGCCGGAGTTTTCTCCAAGATTGATCTGAGATCGGGATACCATCGATTGAAGATCCGATCGTAAGATATTCAAGATCGCATTCTCGTCAAGATATGGACATTACGAGTTCTGATTATGTCCTTTGGGTGACGAATGCGCCGGCTTATTTCATGAATATGATGAACAAGGTGTTCATGGAATATTTGGACAAGTTTGTCGTCGTGTTCATAGACGATATCCTAGTCTACTCCAAAGCGAGAGGATGAACATGCCGAACACTTAAGGCGAGTAGTTTTGGAAAAGCCGAGGAACGACAACTTTTCGCCAAGTTCGACAAGTGTGATTTTTGGAAGGACAAGGTGGAGTTTCTTGGACATGTAATGACCGCAGAATGAGTCGCCAGTAGATCCAAGCAAAGTAGAAGGCGTGTTACATTGGGAACGACCAAAGACGGTGACCCAGATTCGAGTTTCCTTGGAATGGCAGGATACTACCGCCGCTTCATCGAAGGCTTCTCGACAATTGCGAAACCTCTTACGCGAATGGCTGCTGAAGAAGGAGAAGAAGTTTGCATGGACGCCTTGAATGTGAGAAAGGATTTCAGAGCTGAAGAAGCGATTGACGCCAAGACGGTGTTAGTTCTACCGGATGTTGCTCAAAGCTTCGATATTTATTGTGACGCATCGCGCCAAGGACTTGGATGTGTGTCGATGCAGAATGGAAAGGTCGCCGCTTATGCATCAAGGCGCTTGAGGCCGCATGAGGAAAATTATCCGACACATGACCTAGAGTTAGCTGCCGTAGTGCATGCTTTGAAGATATGGCGTCACTATCGATTGGAAGCAGATGTGAAGTATATACGGATCATAAGAGCCTTAAGTACATATTCACCCAGTCGGATCTGAATATGAGGCAGAGGAGATGGTTAGAGTTGATCAAGGACTATAATGTTGGAATCCATTACCATCCCGGGAAGGCCAACGTAGTAGCCGATGCTCTGAGTCGGAAAAGCCATACCGTGAGTGCGTTGCTAGCCACAAGTCAGGATGAGTTATGTGAGGATTTTCAAAAGATGAAGATTGAGGTTGTACCTAGCGGATTCTTGGCCGCATTAGAAGTAAAGCCTACCCTGGAGGAGCAGATCCGAGAAGGACAGAAGGATGATGACAAGATCCGCAGGATTAAGTCCATCAAGGAGGAAGGCAAGGCGGAGGACTTCAAGTTGGATGAGCAAGGCACGTTGTGGATGAAGGATCGCATTTGTGTGCCTAACAAAAAGTGAAAGACCGAGATGGCGATCAGAGGGGGGGGGGGTGAATGATCCCAAATAAAAATATCCCCTACTCAACGTACTCCAAACAATCCCGCAAAGAAAACCGATGCTCCTTAAAATCGCGAAACCCACAAAAATCGGAACGACTTGACAACTATGTGTATCCCTAGCTTACATGGATAGGAACCATGAATCATGTGAGGGATATTTAAATCACAAATTCTGGTTGTCAAGTGTCCAAAGCAAGGAGGAATCAATTCAAATACTTCTTTTCTAAAAGAGATCAAGCCAAAACACAAAAGCCTCTTTTTAGAAAAGCAAAAGCAGATTTTCAGGAATTGTCCTCAATTAGAGCAGGTGGATGGTGGACTTCTGTTGCTCCAAAAATTTGGGAATTTTTCAGCCTGTGAGCTGTTGAGTCGTGAAGCACTCCACCAAAAATCACCACCAAACACCTTCTACAAAAAACAGGAAAAATCAAGAACTACGAACAGTCAGGATTTTCAATCAGGAAATTTGGGGCTCGGTTTTCACCTCACAGCTCCCAAATGGTGCATCCAGTGGACTCCAAAATTTTTCCACAGATTGGTATATGAGTCAAGCACCTTCTCCAACAAGAATCAATCAAGAAATATTTTTCTATATTTTTCTAAAAATCAAAGACTGACTGCTGCGCGAAGAACAAGTTCAGGACAGATTTGCAATCTTGATAGAAACTTGATCTCTAGTCTATCCTAGGGTGCAAGAAAGATGTAAAACCAAATGAGCACCCTCAAGACCTCCTTGATCAACAGCATTTAGAAGGAGAGGAGCAAATCCAAATTGTGAGAAAGTAAATTGCGTGATTTTAAATGCGGGAAAGTAAATGCTGAATTTAAATTGCGTAAAGTAAAGGCATAATGTAAATGCGAATTTAAATTCACAAAAAGTAAAGAAAATCTTTGTATGTTCTGGTTGGAAGGTTTACAAAGCCTCACTTCATGTGGGCAAAGCTCAAAGGAGCAACTCAAACCTTCAAGTGAGGGAGGACACCCTCCCCTCTATTTATACTACTCTAGGGCCACCTACCACCCTTGGATGAGTCCCAAACCCTAGGGCATTCCACCAAGGGCTAGGATTAACCCTCTCATTTCACCCCACACATGGGCTTTACATGGGCCACATTGGCTATACATGGGTTTTAAACAAAACCCGATCAACCCGATGCAACGGGCCTTCATCCGCCGGACTTGACCGCTCGCTTTCCTCCTCTTCGAGCCTCCAACCCGAACCGAAACCTTGAGCCACCTCAAGTCCATTTCCATGACGTCCAAGTGAACCTGGTTTGAGCCCAACCATCTCGTCGGCATCCTCGACCGCTCTGGACCTCGGTTCTCCCAACCTAGTCCGGTACTCACCAACGACCATAGCTGCCTCAGGGACTGTACCACAAGGAACAAACCATTTTGCACATACCACAATGCACATACCTTTTCTTCCTGCATGTTAGTCCACAATTATCATTAATTGAAACATGCAATACCGAGTCAAATCAAACTCAAGCCTGAGCACACCTTGCTCAAATAAAGTCAAATACTCATCACAAAAATGGATGGACCTCCACATGGTCCTTCAATCTCCCCCTTGATGAGTATATTGACAAACCACACAAAAGGCATAAATTTGAGTTTGAAAACAAAGGAAGAAAAGCAATTTGATTGCAAAAATCATATTTGGTCCAATAAAAGAGAAAGAAAGCTCATGACCAAATAGATGAGAAGATTTTAGAGCTCAACACTTGAAAGGACAATTTTTCAACAAGAGCTCCAAAACCAAGAAATCTCTCAAAAGCTCAATATTACTCATGATCCAAATGCAAGGACAATTGTTCAACATGATCATGAGAAAGCATTTTTTTTAATTCTCTAAGATGTCTTTTCTACGTTTTCTCCCCCTTTTGGCAATATAGGCATCAAGAGAACAATTTTTTTTTGCATGAAATGCAACCTAGAAGAGCTTTGAGGATTATGCAAGTGACCACTTAGACAAAGTATGACACCAAGCTACTCAAGTTCAGATTATGTCATCCTAAGTCATATCCAATGGCATATTTCAATTTTTGCTAACTAGCTCAAAAGAAGTTATAATACTTTGGTATGATTTCAACAATAGCAACACTTAGCATAACTTCAATACTAGAAGCAAAGCCAATCAAACGAGCAAATGGATATACTAGAGTTCAACCTAGTCAACACTTTGGGAAACTACAAGTTCATAAGAGAAGCCTCATGCTCAATCATCTCTTTAAATGCAAATTTTTAGATTAAAGCTCATAAAGCGGTATGAGAGAGTTAGGCTTAGTGAAGCACATCCTCGACTAGGAGCCATCGACAAAGGCCTCCTAAGCTTCACTCTCCTCCACAAACCTTCAGGGTTTAGAGAGTTTATCCTAGAGAAACACAACCTCGACTAGGAGCCATCGACATAGGTCTCCTAGGCATCACTCTCTTTCTCTAGTTATTTTTGCATTTTTCGATGTATTGACTCAAGCCATTAGCAACCATCTCAAGCAAGAAGCTTAAAAGAGTGGTTTTGGTCATACACACTTCATTCCAAGTTCATCCCAAGTGCAATGGGAAGCAGTCTCGTGAATGAATAGTGTTGAGTTCAATTTTAGCACAAAAGAGTCAAATTATATTTTCAAAGACTTAGATTCATGAGCATTATTGAGGATTCTAGAATGAAACAATGTAGCTAACCCAAGTTGCTCTAGGGACTCTAGTAGAAACCCACTATTTCAATAAGCATGGCATAAGCATCTAGTGAAGAAGTATAGCAAGTAAAAGCCATGTTTCATCAACTTTTCAGAAAGCTCAAGTTTAAAATGTTGGCTAGTTTCACATGATATACCAAATTGGATATGACCTAGATTAGCAAATATCTTCAGAAAAGTAGCTAGGTGCAACATATCTCAATTTTATCAATTGCATAATAGACAAAGCTCGTAAATGAAAAACAAGTCTATATGCAATGCAAAAGAATCAATTCCAAGCTCCTCAACAAGTGAGTTGATTAAGCACAAAACTGATTGAAGTTGAGTTATTAGCAATTTTAGATTCAAAAGGATGAATTGAACTCAACTGAAACCAGAAAGACAGAAATGATGAGAAGGAATCAAGAAACTGACAAATGGGTAGTCTAGGAGCATAGATAACATGAAGAGAAACACTAACACTCAGACTCGCTCTCACCTTCCCCATATGACTTATATAGGAAAGCTACAACTCCAACTCCAACCCAGGAGCAAACACGGACCACTGTCTACCCAGGGGGCCCAACACCTGCTAGACCTAAAAGACTGTGAGTGAGCTCAACCGAGAAGAAGAGAGGAATAGCACCCTAAAGCATAAGGTGAGAGGTCCATGCCGAGGCATGCCAGAAGTCTAGGTGAAGTGGACTCAACCAAATAAAAACCATCCCAAAGATACCCAGAAAGAGAAAGGAAGGCTGAATATACAAACGAACATATAATACAAGCCAGCTCCCCCTCAAGATATGCCATATGGGCTCATAATCCCAAGCTCTCCTCTCAGGGAAACAAACCTGGAGCTATCCAAAGGCTTGGTGAAAATGTCAGCCAACTGGTGGTCACTCTCCACAACCGAGCACTATGTCACCCTTCTCCACATGGTCTCTAAGGAAGTGATAGCGAATGTCAATGTGCTTGGTCCGAGAGTGTTGCACTTTGGGTTCTTAGCAATGTGAATGGCAGACGTATTATCACAGAAAAGTGGAACACAATCTGCTACTAACCCAAAGTCCCGCAAAGTCGATCTCATCCAGAGAACCTGGCTACAAAGAATCGGTCGCAAAGAACATACTCGGCCTCGAAGGGATCGTGCAACACCTGATCGCTTCCTAGGCGACCAAGAGACAAGAGAAGTGCCAATGAATTGGCAAGTGCCGAAGTGCTCTTCCTATCTATCCTACTGGCGGCGAAGTCTGCATCGGAGAAGGCTCTCGAGAGATAGACAGGAGGAAGAAGAGTACCAGATACCATAGTCAATGGTAGCTCGAAGGTACTGAAGATGCGCTTCACCGCCCGACGGTGAGAGACGCGGAGAAGCCTCGAAATCGAGCACAAAGACATACAGAGAAATGTATGTCGGTCTCGAGGCGATGAGATACAAGAGGGAGCCGATCATGCTCAGGAACTCCTTCGATCGGCGGCTCACCATCCTCGTCAGGCTCGAGGACAGCGGTGGTGGCCATAGGAGTCATAAGCGGCTTTCCATCGGACATGTCAAAGCGCCAGGAGGTCTCGAGTGTACTTGCCTTGATGCAAGAATGTACCCTCCCGAGTCTGCTTAATCTGGAAGCCAAGGAAGTAGCTCAACTCGCCCATCATGCTCATCTCGAACTCAGTACTCATCACATCTGAGAACTGAGTAACGAGCGAATGCGAGGAACCACCGAAAATGATGTCGCCGACATAGATTTGGACTAGGAGAAAATCCGAATCAGAATGTCTCGACGACAGTCTTGTCCACTTGACCCATATGAAAACCATGACTCAAGAGGTAGGACTTAAGCCTCTCATACCAAGCTCGTGGAGCTTGCTTAAGTCCATACAAAGCTTTGGAAAGCTTGAAGACATGGTTTGGGTACTTGGGGTTCTCAAATCCTGGAGGTTGTCTGACATACACCTCTTCTTCAATGAAGCCATTGAGGAATGCACTCTTGACATCCATTTGAAAAAGCTTGAAGCCCTTGGATGCCGCGAATGCGAGCAGGATCGGATGGCCTCGAGTCTAGCTACTGAGGGCAAAAGTCTCCTCGAAGTCGAGACCCTCGACCGAGAGAAACCCTGAGCGACTAACCTAGCCTTGTTTGAACTACAACCCCATCCTCACTCTGCTTGTTTTTGAACACCCATTTGGTCCCAATGATATTGTGACGGAAGGGGCTCGACAAGCTTCCAAACTTTGTTCCTCTCGAAGTTTTCAAGTTCCTCATGCATAGCATTAATCCAAGATTCATCGATAATGCATGAGAAACATCCTTCGGCTCAAAAGAGGCAACAAAAGCAGAGTGAAGGCAGAAAGTGGACAAACTCGACTTAGAGCGAGTGACTCGCTCAAACAGATCTCCAATGATGCAGTCGGTGGATGAGCCTTTTGAATGTGGCGGGAGGTCGAAGCGAAGTGACCTCTACTCCTCGCGTGGGAGAAGTAGGAACAGAGCCACTAGTCTTTGAAGAGTCTCGAGGGTAAGGGCTGATCTCCCGAGGTGCAGATATGGAAATGGGAGGCACCTCGGGAGCAGGAATGGTATTTGGATCGGGCAAGGCGCCTTCATCTCCGTCATCAACTTCCTCTGAGAAGATAGATCGGAAAGAGGAGAAGAGCCTGAAATGTCTGGTCTAGCACCGGGCTAGCCTCATCAAAAGTCACCTCGCAGTCTCTATGATCCTACCCAAATCTACTGACCCAAATCCTATAGCTACGGGCGTAAGTCGAGTAACCCGAAAGATCCCATCGTGAACGTGACTCGAACTTATCTAGGTTCCCAGACTTCAAGAAGAAGCACTTGCAACCAAAAACACGAAAATGAGATACACTAGGCTTTCGCCCATATCTCAACTCATAAGAAGTGCAATGCAAGTGTGCCCTAAGAAAAACTCTGTTGGCAACATGGCATGCCGTAGCTCTGACCTCACCCAAAACTTCCTAGGAGTATTGTACTCATCTAGCATCGTCTGGCCATCTCAACCAGTGGTCCTGTTCTTCCTTTCCACTACGCCATTTTGCCGAGGGACGTATGGAGAGGAGAAGCGATGCTCTAAGCCTAACTCCTCACGAAAAGCTAAAGTAGGAGTTCTTGAACTCCGTGCCATTGTCATCGCGGATCGCTCGTAAGGCACCCGGGAGCTCAACAGACAACCTACGGACCAAACCCCTGAAGTGTGAAAAACACTCATCCTTCGAGGCCATGAAAAACACCCAAGAGTACCTCGAAAAATCATCGACAATGACAAGAATATACCACTTCCCACCTGGCCGATCGCACTCGAGCCGACCAACAAAGTGTCCATGTGTAGCAGCTGTCTGGTGCATCGATCATCACTCGGGATCGGAGGATGGGAGGCAGCAACCATCTTGCCATGTCGGCAAGGAGAACATACAACATCTTTGACCATCTTGAGTTTAGGCAAGGCCACGAATGAGATCATGGCCGCTTAACTCGAGTCAAATGATCAAAGCCAATGTGACCAAGTCTCCTATGCCAAAAGGAGAGATCACGGGACTCGAAGCAATAAGGCAATGGAGAGAGTCTCTAGAGGAAAAGAAAAATCAGCACGAAAGACTCTCCAAACGAAATCCCAAACAAACTCCCGGAAGAATCGAGGATCCTACAAGAGCTCCTCTTAAAATTGACCTCGAAATCGTCATCAAGAAGCCGAGAGAGGCAGAAAGCAAGTTGAAATGCAGCATCGACTAAGGCAACGTCCTTAAGAATGAAATGATCGTTAATGCAGACGGTACCTTTAGCAATGACTCTACCCGACGCAGCATCCCCAAAGGTGATTACCTCATCACCGGGATCTCGGTCCAGGGAAGAAAACCAACGGGAGTCTCCGGTCATGTGGCGAGAACAGCCGGAGTCTACTGTGAAATCATGTGCTGAAAAAATTGGCTTTGAACTGAAAAATTAACTTAGATTTGAATTTGCAAAATGTGTTTGTTCATGTGTTTTGACAATTTGACAAGAAAGCGATGAAGTTACGATTAGCGCGGACAAAGTTCTCAAGAAACAAGAAGTTTCCCATCTGCGACAGACGGTGTTTTTGGGTCTGTTGTGAACATGTTTTGAGCCCATGACCGAAGTCATTTTCACATGTACAACGGACAGTTTTTCTTGGTCCGTTGTGAACAAGCTTTTTCGGTTTGGATAATTCCTTGGAACCAAGATTTTCACATGTACAACGGACTAATTCTTTTTGTCCGTCGTGAATGGACTTTTTCTAGGGTTTTACTTTTGTGAAACCGAGCGTGGCACGTTTGCGCCGGACAAGCTTGGGGGTCCGTTGTGAACTTGTTTTGAGCTCATGACCGAGCCATTTTTAGATGTACAACGGACCAACTTTGTTTGTCCGTTGTGAACGTGTTTTTCCGCGTTTGGTTGGCTTCTTGGAACAGAAACTTTTCCTTATACAACGGACCAACTTTGTTTGTCAGTCGTGAATGCGTTTTCGCTCAATTAGGGTTTTGAGCGATTTGGATTTGAATTTTGAATGTGAATTTGAAATTTGTAATGATTTCATGATGCTTCTTTTGAAGTGGACTTTATGCAATACTCATGTGAGTAGTTGCATGGATTGACATTGAGTCAAGTCGTGGACTTGTGCTCGGATTTGTTTTGTGGTTTGTTCATGTGCGGTATTGCTCGAAGACGAATGTGGTCGATGACGGACCGAACTAGGTTCATGGAGGAATCGAGGTTCGGGACTAGGTTCAGGAGGAACCGAGGTCTTGGTGGTCAAGGATGTCATGCGGGACGTTCGGGCTAAGAGAATGGTGCACATGAAGAATGGTTAGTCACGTGAGAATGGCAGGAGGTCATTCGCGTGCAAAGTGTTAGTCACGTAAGTATGGCAGGTGGCCATACGCGTGCAAAGTGTTAGTCACGTGAGTATGGTAGGGTTGCCATACGGCGTGCAAGAGTTGTACTCGGCCTGGTTGGGCCAAGTAGAGTTGAGTTGGATACGGATTCCTTCTAGGAATAGGAATCGTATTGAGAACTCCTTGTGGGTTGGTGCTTTAAATAGGTGGGGGTCTCTGTTGAAAGGCACCAAGTAGAGCTGAGCGCATCAAGCTTTGAGCTTGGTTTTAGGGTTTGTACTCTTTTGATGAGAGTATTTTAGACAAGAAATAAAGATCAATTCTTCCAAGATTTTTGCGTGCTACAAGAACCACGTCGCTCTGAGATTTTCTGTTTTGGTTCTTGTTTGCATGCTTGTTCTAGTTCTAGATTGGTTTTTGTTCTTCAAGTTTTATCTTGATTTGATCCATCAAAAACCTCTCTAGGGTTTTGATCTAGTGTTTCTCAAAGTCTAGTTGATCAATCTTTTGTCGTTCTTGTTTAATCTTAAAGTTTTGATTAGATTGATTCTCGTCAAGTTCTGGATCAGCAAGCTTGCGAAGCTCATAACTTTTGATCCGTAAGTCCGATCGAGCTGATTCTTTTTGAGTTCGATTCGTATTGGAATCTAGTTTCTTGTGTCCAAATTTCAGATCGTTTCGACGGTTGGATCTCCGGGAATTCTCGTTTTACCAAACCTCTGTCATTCTGTTTTTGTCGAAAACGAGGCAATTATTTGGTTCTGTTTTGGGGTGAACTTTTAATAGGTCAAGAATTTGGTTTTAGCTTCCGCACAATCATTCACCCCCCCTATGATTGCTATATTCGTATACTTCGATCCTACATCTACGATCCAAACCTCCTCCTTCCCTGTCCTACGGACCTGAATCAAAGAGAGTGAAAAGCAGATGTCTCAGTACCAGGATAGATCAGTGCAGATCTAGGAACCCAATACTGAGTCAACTGTGCAGTAGACGAAACAGTCAACGGAGTAGAAGAATGCAATCTGGCACCTCTCCGTGACTCGACTCTCACAAAATCAGACTCCCAAAGAGGGACGCCTGGGAGCAGCCGGGTTGGTCCGCCGAGGTGCAAAGGCCGGACCATCTCAAGACGCTGCTGCACTCCCGCCGGGAAAGCAAACTCACGCCGCTGATATCTACCTCGATGGGAAAAACGAGGAATATCAAGAGGACGGCGGAAAGACCGACTTCGGGACGGCTGGGCGAAACCGAAGTAGAAGCACGAAAACCAAGCCCCATGCGCTGTCCAAAACAGAGACTCTCTAGCTTGTTTATCTGTCTAAAAGCCGTGTGTGCCTTAGGCGCACTCGCAGTCCGGGATGACCCTGAATACCCCTAAGAGCATGGACACGCTCACGCCGAGAAATCTTGACGCGTCTGAAGCAGAAATCAGCTATATGTCCATCCTTCTGACAGAAGGTGCATGTATACTTCGCCTTGGGGGGTGAAGTAGCATGAGAAGCACCCTTCGTCGGGCGTCCCGTGGACAATCCTCGCTGATCTAAACACGTGGTGCTCACTTGTGGAGCCACCACTATCTCTCCGCTCTTGGAGGCACGCACAATGTGGGCGGATGCGCCTGTATGCTCCAAGGCATCAAACCCTAGACCTTGATTGAATCTGCTAATCTTGGGTGATCTAGGATAAGATTGAGCTTCTTCTTACCTCCAACAAACTTCTCGAGAGTGCTCATAAGGTACCGACACTCTCGAAAAAGTGAGGCACAAGAAGAGCAAGGGAAGGAGTAGCAGGGAAGAGCCGGATGGAGAAGAGCGAACTAAACGATCAAATCTCTCCCTATAAAGAGCAGCCTCAATCTTGAGGACTCTTAAGAAACACATGGAGAGTCTCTAATCCTACCCACCTGGCTTTGAGCTTCTTCCTAAGCTCTACATGAATTTGATTCATGTCCTCTGCTACCCCCAACACACAAAGATGCAACCATTTTGTGACTTAGCTAGTAGATCCTTAGCATATTTTGAGTTTTCAAGCACCAAGTCATCATAAGCATTTTTTAGTTGCATACAGCCCTCACATGAGCTGATTGGGTCCTTAGAAGCATGCTTTTCAAGTTCATCATTTCAAGCAGATAGCTTCCTAAGGTGACAACTCATGGCATCAATTTCAATGAGAAGCTTAGGGCAATTAGCACATGAAGCATTTGTGTGAGTGTGAAGAGAACTAGCATCAACAGGAATAGAAGCTCGGACATGTGCTAGCATCCTTCGACCTAAGTGACTCAAGATCGTAAAGCACACTATCATGTAGAGTCCTTAGATTCTCCAACTCCACAAGCAAAGCATCACACAAAGTACACTATCGAGTCTCGGGAGGAACAAGATCTAAGTGAAGCTAACTCCGAGATAAGGTACCTACTTCCTTCTCTAGATCAACACACTTAGCTCTAGACTTGGAATGAAATTTTCCTAGTTTGATAAAAGCATCATGGAGCTGGTCATAAGAAGGTACCTCCTCCGTGTCATTTGTCTGGCTTTCGGTGTCGGGTACTTCCATGGCATTGGAGGCCATGAAGCACATGCAGGAGAAGTCATCGCCGCCCTTCAACTTTTCTTGCGGTTCATCCTCGCCCTCGCCGCTCCATGTCTCCGTGTCGGAGAGGTCAAGGTCGCCGAGCGCGGCAAGGACGCGGTGAAAGAGCTTCTTGCCCTTGGCGAACTTGCGGTGTTTCTTCTCTTGCGCCGGCTCGCGGTGGAGGCTTCTTGTTGCGGTTCTTGTTGATGTAGTCGTTCTTACCCGCACCGCCTTGTTCATAATTGCCCTTCTCCGGCTTGGGGCGGTTGCCCGAATGTGGTTGGGGCCACCACACTCAAAGCAAGTGAACTTGCCACTCCTCTTTCTATCTCTCACCCTTTTGTAAATGTTCGAAAATTTTCGAGCGACAAGAGCAAGCTCATCTTCTGGAAATTGTTCCAGAATGTCATCGCTACGCCGCAAAGAGCGGGAGAGAAAACCGAAGAGAAGTCAAGAGGGGGTCCAGAAGAGGAAGACCCAAAGGTGGGATCGGTAACCAATGCCATCGTTTGGGACTTCGTCCTGCGGCGACGATGTCGAGCTCATGAGTCTTGAGGCGGGAATACAACCCGTCAAGAGTCAAGGTCGACAAGTCCGTATGGTCCGTGATGGTGGTTACCTTCATCTCCCAAATCCTTAGATCGAGTGCTCGAAGAAAATGCCTCGCATTCTCCGAATCAGTGTATGAACAACCCACTGACCGAAGATTGCTGAGAATCTTTGCAAAACGAGCAAAGCACTCATCAAGGCTCTCACCAGCGTCTTTGCTCAAACTTGTTGTAGTCACGCTTAAATTGATCCTGTCTCACGGACTTGATCTGAGTGGTGCCCTCATGGTAAGCATTGAGGGTCACCCAGATCTCGTGAGCCGATCGTAGGTGAGAGACGCGATCATACTCACTGCGGCTAAGTCCCTGTATGAGGAGGTTCTTGGCCTTAGCGTTTGCCTCAACGTCGACCATGTTTGCGGCGTTGACGTTCTCATCGGCCGAACCTCATACGGGTGCTTCACCTTCTGCCATAAAGAAAAGCCCTGGGCAGTGATTTATGTCTCCATCAGAACTTTCCAGAACGGATAATCAACTCCAGCAAAAATTGGAGGCTTAGTTGAGTACTTGTCCGTCGCCATGGCTCTTGAGACAGGTCAAGATCTATGAAAGAGCAAAACCGGCTCGATACCAATTGAAAGACCGAGATGGCGATCAGAGGGGGTGAATGATCCCAAATAAAAATATCCCCTACTCAACGTACTCCAAACAATCCCATAAAGAAAACCGATGCTCCTTAAAATCGCGAAACCCACAAAAATCGGAACGACTTGACAACTATGTGTATCCCTAGCTTACATGGATAGGAACCATGAATCATGTGAGGGATATTTAAATCACAAATTCTGGTTGTCAAGTGTCCAAAGCAAGGAGGAATCAATTCAAATACTTCTTTTCTAAAAGAGATCAAGCCAAAACACAAAAGCCTCTTTTAGAAAAGCAAAAGCAGATTTTCAGGAATTGTCCTCAATTAGAGCAGGTGGATGGTGGACTTCTGTTGCTCCAAAAATTTGGGAATTTTTCAGCCTGTGAGCTGTTGAGTCGTGAAGCACTCCACCAAAAATCACCACCAAACACCTTCTACAAAAAACAGGAAAAATCAAGAACTACGAACAGTCAGGATTTTCAATCAGGAAATTTGGGGCTCGGTTTTCACCTCACAGCTCCCAAATGGTGCATCCAGTGGACTCCAAAATTTTTCCACAGATTGGTATATGAGTCAAGCACCTTCTCCAACAAGAATCAATCAAGAAAGATTTTTCTATATTTTTCTAAAAATCAAAGACTGACTGCTGCGCGAAGAACAAGTTCCGGACAGATTTGCAATCTTGATAGAAACTTGATCTCTAGTCTATCCTAGGGTGCAAGAAAGATGTAAAACCAAATGAGCATCCTCAAGACCTCCTTGATCAACAGCATTTAGAAGGAGAGGAGCAAATCCAAATTGTGAGAAAGTAAATTGCGAGAATTTACATGCGGGAAAGTAAATGCTGAATTTAAATTGCGTAAAGTAAAGACATAATGTAAATGCGGAATTTAAATTCACAAAAAAGTAAAGAAAATCTTTGTATTTTCTGGTTGGAAGGTTTACAAAGCCTCACTTCATGTGGGCAAAGCTCAAAGGAGCAACTCAAACCTTCAAGTGAGGGAGGACACCCCTCCCCCTCTATTTATACTACTCTAGGGCCACCTACCACCCTTGGATGAGTCCCAAACCCTAGGGCATTCCACCAAGGGCTAGGATTAACCCTCTCATTTCACCCCACACATGGGCTTTACATGGGCCACATTGGCTATACATGGGTTTTAAACAAAACCCGATCAACCCGATGCAACGGGCCTTCATCCGCCGGACTTGACCGCTCAGTTTCCTCCTCTTCGAGCCTCCAACCCGAACCGGAAACCTTGAGCCACCTCAAGTCCATTTCCATGACGTCCAAGTGAACCTGGTTTGAGCCCAACCATCTCGTCGGCATCCTCGACCGCTCTGGACCTCGGTTCTCCCAACCTAGTCCCGGTACTCACCAACGACCATAGCTGCCTCAGGGACCTGTACCACAAGGAACAAACCATTTTGCACATACCACAATGCACATACCTTTTCTTCCTGCATGTTAGTCCACAATTATCATTAATTGAAACATGCAATACCGAGTCAAATCAAACTCAAGCCTGAGCACACCTTGCTCAAATAAAGTCAAATACTCATCACAAAAATGGATGGACCTCCACATGGTCCTTCAAAAAGGAGTTAAAGCAACTGATTCTGGAGGAAGCCCATGACTCCAAGTACTCAATTCATCCTGGAAGCGCCAAGATGTACCAGGATCTGAAGGAGAGATTCTGGTGGCCGAGTATGAAACGTGAAGTTGCCGAGCATGTTGCCTTGTGCGATGTATGCCAGAGAGTCAAGGCAATGCATCAGAGACCCGCAGGATTGCTACAACCGCTGAAAATACCTGAGTGGAAGTGGGAGGAAATCGGAATGGATTTCATTACCGGTTTGCCGAAGACTCAAGGAGGTTATGACTCCATATGGGTTATAGTGGATCGCTTGACTAAAGTAGCCCATTTTATCCCCGTGAAGACCACTTACTCGGAGATAAATTAGCGTAATTATACATGACCAGATTGTCTGTTTGCACGGAGTACCAAAGAGGATTGTATCGGACAGAGGTACCCAATTTACCTCAAGGTTACGGAATAAGTTGCATGAAGCCATGGGAACCCGTTTGAACTTCAAGATCTGACTTATCATCCATGCACGGATGGACAGACCGAAAGAGTCAACGGTCTGGAGGATATGTTGAGAGCTTGTGCATTGGCTTATGCTACCTCTTGGGATAAAAGTTTGCCGTATGCCGAGTTCAGTTACAACAATAGTTATCAGGCTAGTTTACAGATGTCACCTTTTGAGGCACTGTATGGTCGACCCTGTCGGACGCCATTGAATTGGAATGAGACCGGCGAGCGCCGTGTCTTTGGGCCTGATATTCTTCAAGAAGCTGAAGAGCAGATCGCCATGATTAGGGAAAGGTTGAAGATAGCCCAATCTCGACAGAAGAGTTATGCTGATAATCGTCGCCGAGATTTGAGTTTTGAACCAGAAGACTTCGTATACCTCAGAGTTACGCCTCTCAGGGGAGTTAAGAGGTTCCATGCCAAAGGGAAACTTGCACCCCGTTATGTTGGGCCATTTAAGATTTTGAGTCGCAGAGGCGAAGTTGCTTATCAGCTGGAGTTGCCACAGTCGTTGGCAGGAGTGCATGATGTATTCCATGTGTCCCAGTTGAAGAAGTGCCTCCGAGTTCCTGAGGAACAGACACCGCTAGAGTTAATTGAGTTGCAAGAGGACTTGACTTATAAGGAGCATCCCGTGAGGATTCTAGACACAATGGATCGAGAAACTAGAAACAAGTCAACCCGTTTCTGTAGAGTTCAGTGGAGCAACCATGAAGAAAGCGAAGCGACTTGGGAGCGCGAAGAGGATTTGAGGAAAGAGTTTCCAAACCTATTCCTTTAGTAAGCCCTGAATCTCGGGGACGAGATTCTATTAAGGGGGGAGGTTTGTAACACCCCAAAATTTCGCTTTTCTTAAATTCATGTGTGATTTGGCACTTTGGTGAATTTTTGGAATTTTCTGGAATTTATTTGGATTTATTTGGAATTTATTTGAATTTATTCCATTTTGAAATAATTAAAGAATTTAATTTTGCAAATAAAATTTTGTTGGAAATATTTTATTTGAGTCCAAAATGATCCAAAATATTTTCCAGAATTTTTCTGGAATTTTTCTGAGTATTTTGCTATTTTTAATGAATTAAATGAATTACCGGGAATTATTTTAAATATTAAATCGCTGGAAATCCAAACCGAGTCGGTTACTGTTCATCCGACCGAGCCCGAGTCAGACTCGAGTTCGAGTCCGACCCGCGCCAGTTGACTCGATCAAACCAGCTCAAAACTCTAATCAATCCCAACCGTTGGATCAAGATCCAACGGCTGAGATCCGCCCGTACCGGTTCGAGCCGTATCCGGCCCGGATCCGATCGCGCCCGTGCGATCGTGGCCGTTGATCGTGCCACGTGGGCGGAAGCGTCATCGTCTCCGCCGAAGTCCGGCCGGACTCGCCGCGCCCGCCCGCCGTAGTGTAGAACTAGGTTTCCGTCTCGGCACGAACGCCGAGGCTATTTAAAGCGTGAGACGTCCCGAGGTTGCCCTCATCTTTGCGCACCCGTTCCTCGAGCCATCTCGCCTGAGCCGCCGTCGTTTGCCGTCGCGAGCTCGGGCCAGAGTTGGAGGAAGTGACCGCCGCGGTTTTTGCTCGATTCCCGCCGTCCGTCGTCTTCCGCCAGAAGGAGCCTGATCCGGAATCCGTGACGAGACGCACCGAAGAGACCCTTCACTTCGCGGAGCAACCAAACGCCGTCGGGCTCGTCGTCGTCTCCGTCTCCGGTGGCTGCGGTAGCCGCCACGCCGCCATCGACCTCGCGAGCTCTGTGGACCGTCCGATCTTGATCGTGCGGTTGAGGTGAGTTCACGTGTTCCAAACCCGATTAGATCTGGACCGTTGGATCAAGATCCAACGGTTCACAATTGCCACGTGCCGTAGTAGTGTTATTATAGGATTAGATCTGGACCGTCCGATCTAGATCGAACGGCCCACGATCAACGAGTAGTTTCAACGTGTTAAACCCTGGATCTAATCCGCGCCGTTGATTTTCAAACCAATGGCCGTGATTGCGCCACGTGTCGGGAAGTTGGACCGACGCGTCGGCGGGCCCAGCGCGTGCGTGCAGGACGCCGACACGCACGCGGGCCGCGTGTCGAAGGGCAGCGTGTCGGCGGTGACGATAGCGCCGACGTCACCCATGACGCGTCATCGGTGGGTCCCACATGTCGACACCGTGGTGAGTCCCCGCCGACGTCGGCCGATGACGTCACCCGAGTGGGCCCACATGTCAGTCACGTGAGTCGTGGACCGAGTCCACGGTAGACCCAAGCCGAGCGTGGACCAAGTCCATGGACCGGCTGACGTCAGCCAACCAATCAGAGGCTGCCACGTGTCCATGATGACGCAATAATTAATTTCCGAAAAAGAAAATGATTTAATAAATCGGTTTAATAATTGATTTGAATTTCAAAACTTCAAACGCTTATAACTTTTGCGTTTCAACTCCGATTTGAGTGATTCAAATTTCTAAATTTGTATAAAATTGAGATCTACCTAAATATGAATTTTATTTAATTTTTGGACTAAAGTTTTTCTCTGTAAAATTATTTAAATGATTATTTAAACTTTAAATAATCATAACTTTAGCGTTTTAACTCCAAATTTGATTTATTCCAGTTTCTAAAAATCCAGAAAATTATGTTCTCTCTGTTTATGGATTTTATTTGGAGTTTTGGGATGTTTTTGCCTAGTGTTTATTTGTGTATTTGCTATTTGCACGCTTTACGAGTAGACGTTGAAGTGCCGGAAGGATTCGAAGGAGAAGTATTGACTCAGGATCCAACTCAAGACCAAGAACAAGTACTTTTTGAAGGCAAGTTGTGCTTTGACCATGTTGATCCTATTTCGAAATCTATTTTGATTTAAACTATTGCATGCTAGATCAACTAGAAAGATACTTTGTTTAAACATGGGGGTTAGATAAATACCAATTTACTGTATGACACCTTGATTATTTAAGTATGTGCCATGACCCTTGTCACCCTAGTTGTGGTTTACTAGTTGGACATAATTAGATTGCCAACATGGGTTTTAGACCGTTGTAGTATACTGCTTAGACACACTTTCGTGCTCATAACATGATTTTGGACAATCAAATGTTAATATTGACTTAATGATATATTGAACCTGTTTTGGAAAGGTATCATGTGATGTTGATAGCACGTGGTGCTTGGTAATCAACTGGGGTTTTGATAAATAGTTTTCGACCGGGGCATGTGGCAAGAGTAATCAGGTGGGCCAGTTGTGGCATTGGGGATGTTGATTTGGTTCTTCGGATAGTCTTGCCCTGGTCACTCTAAGGACTTAACCTTGCAAGCCTTTGAACTGGGTCATACTTGCAACCACATGGCTGGAATGGGACGGCCCTAGTTGACTAAGTCGCTAAGGACTCACTTGTGGAGCCTCAGGGTGTCAGTTACACCGTTTGTGTGATTATGCGGGGAGCGTATCGTGGCTGTGGCCAGATACCCATCTAACGGTGTGTTGGTCCCATACTTCGCCTTGGCTAAGGGAAGGGATGGTGTAGAGCACGAACCGGAGAGGACCACCTGTGTTGTTTGAGGCTTCCGAAAGGCTTTGTTATGGGAACTCGCCTTTGTGGTGTTTGACTGTATCTTGTGGGTAAAGTGCATAACCTCTGCAGAGTTTAGAATCTATTTAAATAGCCGAGTCCACGGTACTGGACAATGCTCGGGAATTACAGTCAAGGGTTAGATTTTTTTTTCTCAAAAATAACTTGGATTTGAAAGGTTGGTTTGGTTTAGTAATGAAGATGATGGAAATGTGGTTTAGGATGGGGAAAATGTTTATTAAACTTCTTGAAAAGTTATTTATGCTTTACTTATTCCTACTGCTTTCGAATCTACTTATATTACTTTTCAAATGTCAAGCATCGCAAAAATACCTTGTGCTATTCCTTTGTACCAAGCCATGCATATAGATTATTAGCTTTGCGTGCATTGCATGACTTGCTGAGTACCAAGTACTCACCCTTGCCTCAACACAATATCAGTTGAAGAGGAGATTACGCCAGCTTTGGAGGAGGAACTCCAAGAGGATCCGTCTACTTAGGGATGCGAGCCCAGTCAGTTGCCTGTGGTATACTGGATGGCGCCACGAAGCTATTCGATTTTCCGCTGCTATTATTATTTTTCTCTGAATAAGTTTCGCCTTACGAGGCATACATTTGTAACTGGGCCATAAGGCCGAGTAACCAGTTTGGTTATTTAAATAAAGTACTTTATCGAGTGGTATGATTGTGATATTTACCAATGTTAAGACTGTGAGCACTAGCGCGTTTCTGGACTAGTGCTGAATACAAAGAGGGTCCGGATTTGCAAATTCGGGGTCCCGACAGAGGTGGTATCAGAGCCAGGTTGACTGTAGGCTCAACCCTAGCTAGAATGGTCGCAGTGAGGATAAAACCTATTTTCTAAAGCTAAAAATTTGTGAAGACAAGAAATGACATCTCGACTTATCCCCTTCTCTCTTTTCTTGTCTCTTGCTGAAATTTTCCCTTACCTTGTCACAATTTAAAAATTCCGAGTTCTTACGTAAAGCACTCTTGTGACAGATGGAGGAAGAGTTCAACTACGTTGATCTGGGAGTTGGTCACGCCGCGGAACTTTGGCATATGCTACAGACTCTCGGAGATTTTGAGAAGCCCCAATACCAAGTGGAAGTGATCAGACAAGCGGGATTGATCAAGGCTTGTGACGTGAGGATTGAGGTACCTGCTAGGAAAAAGGGCCCAGGCAATCGCCCGATACACTGCACTGCCAGGAGATCTACAATGCAGATGGGTATCCAAGAAGTATCACGACGCGCAATGCGGCACATTACCCGTATCTACACCAGAGAATTGGGGAGTACGGTGTTCCGTTACCATCCGCGCAGCGATAACCTTCTTGACCCGAAGGAGATTCAGGATGAGGATGCCACGGTTACACAGTTGGCACGATTTATTGTCGCCCAGGAGGATGTACTAGATAATACAGGCAAGGAGCTACAGAAGGCCCGCAAGGAGATCACGACAGAGAAGAACAGATGGCGGGAAGCTCAAGAGTATGTGGCACACCTTCTGCGAAGGATTGACGAGTTGGAGATGACTTTGTACGGACTGCACTCCAGAGCCAAGATTCGAGCTACACGAGCCGATCCAGAGGAGTCGATCTCGATGAGGACATCGCTTCTTCGACTACCACAGATGACACAGCTTGCTGGACATGGCGATCGTTTCGCGCCTATGCCGCAAAGATCCGCACTCCAGGCCGTGGAGGTTTTCTCGATGAGTGAGCATAGGTTCTATAGTGAGACTCCTTCGCCGAGTCGAGTCACGAGAATAAAGAGTCACCCTTTAGGCGTTAGACTCCAGAGTTAGTTCGATTTGGATTTGCTTTGTTTCTTTGAGTGTGCAGATGTGTTGCAAGGCCCTTAGGCAATCGTAGCTGACCATACCAAGTTATTAATAATAAAGTTGGACCTTAAAGTTACCCCTTTCGCCCCGCATAAGTTCCATATTACTTGTCTATTCTTGTTTCCCTCTCATCTCTAAACCTAGAGCAAACCGACAGATGGTGAACACCCGTGGAAACTTTGGAAGCAATGGGAGTGGTTCTCGCCCCAGAAACCCCAATGAGGGAGCACCAGCACCGCCACTGGATGTGCAGAATTTCGGAGCTTTTCTCGCTGCCCAGACTCAGTTGATGCATGCTATGATGCAACAAATGCAGCACGTCACTGCTCAGGCCACTGCTAATCAAGTTAATCAGGGGCCACGCCAGAATACAAGGCTGTCAGAGTTCATGAGGACTCACCCACCCACTTTCTCTGGGAATGCCAATCCATTGGAGGCCGATGATTGGTTAAGATCAATCGAGAGGAAGCTACACATAGCTCAATGCATAGGGAATGAGAAGGTACTCTACGCTTCTCATCAGCTGGAAGGAACAGCCGCCGAATGGTGGGAGAACTTCTGTGCCACGCAGGAGAACCCTCAAGATATCACTTGGGAAGAGTTCACAGCTGCATTCCGACAGTATCACGTGCCTGAAGGAATCATGGACCTTAAGAAGGAGGAGTTCAGAGCATTAAAGCAAGGTAATCAGCCAGTGGCCGACTACCTGAACAAGTTCACACAGCTAGCACGCTACGCACCTGAGGATGTAGCGACAGATAAATCCAGACATACCTCGTTTTATGAAGGGACTCAACTCAGGATTGCAAGTAGGGTTGATCACCCACACCTTTCCAGATTTCCAAGAGTTGGTGAATAAGGCGCTTATTCTTGAGGACAAGCGCAAGGAACTGGATGAGAACAGGAAGCGCAGGATGCAACAAAGAAGGATCACGCCAGGAACGCAATGGCGCTGAGAGTTACACCAAATCAATTCTTCGATTCCAACCACGTAATGCAACAAGGACACCATCCTCAAAGACCAAGACTCGCCAATCGTAACTACTGACCCGGCCCCGCTAGAAACGCTACCCTGTGCCCAAGAAGGAGCAATGAGACGCCGCTACAATCAAGAACGAGCCAGACACCTTGCCAACAGATTGTCCAAAGAAGACAGCGAGAGTGACCCGATTCGCTTCAACCTAGGAACCACCCAGCTAGGACGCCAAAGGCGCAGGAGCCACACCCTGACATCGTGGTGAGAGGTCGAGTCAACCATGTCACCGCAGATGCACTGCAGAATGCTACGGACGTCGTACTGGGTAAGTTACTTGTTAACTCAGTACCTGCAACAGTTTTGTTTGACTCCGGAGCTTCGCCGAATTAGTCTACGTTGAGCAACCGCCGGGAATGGAGGACCACAAGAACCCCACTCATGTCTACAAACTACATAAGGCGCTCTATGGGCTTAAGCAAGCACCTAGAGCATGGTATGAATGCCTTAAGGATTTTCTTATTAAAAAGGGTTTCGAAATTGGTAAAGTCGATCCTACTCTATTCAAAAAATACGTTGATAATGACCTATTTGTATGCCAAATATATGTCGATGACATTATATTTGGGTCTACTAATAAAGACTTTTGTGAGGAATTTAGTAGGTTGATGACGAAGAGATTTGAGATGTCTATGATGGGTGAATTGAAATTCTTTCTCGGATTTCAAATCAAACAACTCAAGGAAGGTACATTCCTATGCCAAACAAAGTACATCAAAGATATACTTAAGAAGTTTGACATGGAGAACGCCAAGCCAATCCATACACCCATGACGACAAACGGACATCTCGGTCTAAATGAAGAAGGTAACCCTGTGGATCAAAAGGTATATCGATCCATGATAGGTTCATTGCTTTATCTTTGTGCATCTAGGCCTGATATTATGCTTAGTGTTTGTATGTGTGCAAGATTTCAAGCCGCTCCGAGAGAGTGCCACCTAGTAGCCGTGAAAAGAATTCTTAGATATTTAGTTCACACACCTAGTTTAGGGCTTTGGTATCCTAAAGGATCAAAATTCGATTTGATTGGTTATTCGGATGCTGATTATGCGGGTTGCAAAGTGGATAGAAAAAGCACTTCGGAGACTTGTCAATTTCTAGGTAGATCACTAGTGTCTTGGTCCTCAAAGAAACAAAATTCAGTTGCTTTATCCACCGCGGAAGCCGAATACATTGCGCGAGGAAGTTGTTGTGCACAATTGCTATGGATGAGGCAAACCTTGAAGGATTTTGGTTTTTGTATGGAAAAGGTACCACTCTTATGTGACAATGAGAGTGCGATCAAAATAGCCAACAATCCCGTTCAACACTCTCGGACCAAGCACATAGATATCCGACACCACTTCCTTAGAGATCACTCTCTTAAGGGAGATATAGATATTACCTATGTGAGAACCGAAAAACAATTGGCCGATATCTTTACCAAACCTTTAGATGAGAAGCGCTTTTGCGAGCTTAGAAGTGAGCTAAATGTCCTAGACTATCGGAATGTGTCTTGAAAGATTGAACTCGTTGATTGCTGCTAACTAGCTCAATTTCGAAATAAAATGATTGAAAAAGTTATTGAGTGAATTTCAAAAGTGTTTTAGTTGGATCTTAATCTCGGATCAATTCACTTGTAATCATAGTTTTGATTGCTTGGATGCTTACTGATGACAAGTGGAATGATCCTCCTTAAGTTCACATGACTCGGAGTTTTCAAACTTCACTCAATTCCTTGTTTCTTCCTCTGTTTGCTGGAAAAATCAACTCATCGGAACATCCGATCCAATCATCGGAATATCCGATGTCAGCGATTCTTCCACATCGGAACTTCCGATGTGATATCGGAACTTCCGATGTGACCTCCGCACTTAAAAAGTGCCCGTACCCTTTCACTTTCTTTTGCCCTTTTCCTCGTGTCTCTTTAGCCTCTCCTTCCCGTTTTCATCTTTGTGCCGTTATCGGAGTTTCTGACCTCTCGGAACTTCCGATCTTCGCTTGGGAAGGACTCCATCTTGAAGAGAATCCATCTCTCCGCGCGATTTCTCCGTGCTCTTCGCGAGGTAAACCCTAGGGCTCAATTCTTTCCTTTTGAATCTAGGGCATCCTTTTGAGAAATCGTTTTGGTGAACTTGGTCATCTATTCCTTTGGTTCAATTCTGTCAAATTTCATCTTTTTCCATCGGTTGGTTTGGGAGAAAAGTTGTGTTGATCTAGATCCCTAGACATCGGACATTCCGATCGAGAATATCGAAACTTCCGACCTCATGTCGGAACTTCCGATGTGAAATCGGAACTTCCGATGTGAAATCGGAACTTCCGATGTCAACAGAATGAAAATCAATCCAATGCTGTTTCTCTCGTTAGCTTAATCGATTCCGTTCTTGTCCTTAGAACAATGGATCCCAGTCAAGGTGGCTCTCAGCCCCCAGCAGACCCAGCAGTGGTGGGCTCCAAAAGGCCAAGGCAGACTCCAACAGGAACAAGAACCAAAAGGGTTGCGGGTAGAGGAAGAGGTGGAGGCAGTGGAGGACCTGGCATCCAGATTCGTGACCCTCCATCTGATCCTCCTGCTCAGACAGTGAACGTACCTCGAGGAGCGCCATTGCCTTCTAGGAAGGGCAAAGCTGTGGCAGGAGCTTCTCAACCTCAGCCGATTCAGACCAGGTTCCAAGGCTCGAGCAGCAGAGAGGAATCCTCGTCTCAAGAGGAAACCCATAAGCTACAAAGGAAAAGCCGCCAAAGTGCGCGGCCGAGAAGCAGAACCCGAGGCGGAAGCCTGATTCTCGTGACTATAAACACGGACTTTCTTTCAAAGAGATTTCTATGAGTCTATCATTCTGACCAGGAAGAATCCAGTCATTCTGATGCAGTGGGTTGATTGGGATTACATGGCTGCAGCTGATGATGCCACTTTCACAGAGGTCATCGCAGCTTGTGAGAGAACTGGGACTAAGAGGATAATGAGCTTTCAGCATGATTGGAATTGAAATCATTGCTCAGTTCTACTCCACTCTGTATATCTCCAGGGACAGAGTCTCCACCTTGCACTGGATGACAGAAGGAGTTTGGTATGAGATCTCTTACGTCAGTTTTGATCGATGTCTTGGATTCACCGAAGCTGACTGTCGCGACAAGGATCAAATTCACAATGAAGCCTCGCTCGGTGCCTCCAACCTGAACTTTCTTTATGATGAAGCTGCAGACTTTGAGGAAGGAAGCACAAAAGGCATGAAGCCTTTCTTTGCCTGTCTCAACAGGCTTTTCGGAAGACTGGCTCCCAAAGAAGGTGATGCCTCTCACATTCTGTCTTATTCAAGGAATCTGCTTTGAGTAGGATGAGGAGGGACAGCGTCCTTTTGATGTGTTTGATTTCATTTGGAATGAAATCACTGACCGCTTCAAGGGCCGAAGAGAAGCTGTGGGTATGCTCCATTCATCATGCATATGATTGAGCACATCACTCATCAGCACTTTGAGTATGACGCCAAGCACGCTGGATTACAGATCAGGGCGATCAAGGCCCTAGCTCAGCCTGCTAGGCGTGCTTCGACTAGAGGTGCTGCCTCCTCCTCCTCCACAGCTCCTCCTGCTGCAGCCTCTAGTGGATCATCCTCTCCAATCCTCCGCGCCTTGAAGTCCATCTTTGTCCTGTGCAAGGGCAATGCAGCAGCGCACAAGAAAAACACCATGAGACTAAAAGACATTCAGAGGCATTTAATTCTAGAGTGTTCAGAGGATGAGAGCAGTGAAGAAGAAGTTGAGGATCCGTTTGCTCCAGCGACCGCAGCTTCAGATGAGTCCGAGGACGATGATGAGTCTGGCTCTGATGCTGCTTCCGAGGAGTCGGACTAGTCTTTTCTCTCTCTCTCTCTCCTTTTTCTCCTTTCTGGTGCTTGATGCCAAAGGGGGAGAAGAGAAAGAAAGCTTACCTCGTTTTATCAGTTTTATCATCCTTCGATTAGTCTCGTTTCCAAACTTTGTTATCATGTGAACTTGGGGACTTGTTTCTCTTGATAGTATGCTTTACTTATGCTCCGATGGATGATTGTTACTATGGATGTTTTAATATTAATGGTTATTCAAATATTAGCTTCCATAGTGCTTGTTTCATTATATACTCAGTTTTGGGGGGAGCTCCTGCAAAATTCCTTTCAAAATTGTGCATTTGCGATATTTTCCTATCCATTGCACATCTTCAGGGGGAGCTCAACCAATACGAAATTCTCTTAATATCCTTTTATCTGTAAGCTTTAATCGAGTTGTCATCAATCACCAAAAAGGGGGAGATTGAAAGTGCATCTAGGCCCCTAAATTGGTTTTGGTCGATTAATGACAAACGATTAAAAGGACTAATATCTTCAATGAGCTTGTGAACAGGTAAAAGATTAAATGTGAGATCTTCTACATGCAAAGGACACCCTCAAACGAATTCAAGCGAGTAAGACGGCTTTGTAATTTTATTTTTTCTATGCTTTGTGTCGTAGGAATGCCGTACTATTAAGAGGGATGCATCGTAGATGATCTAGGGTAGTCTCTATGCTCAGATGAATGTTACTTTAAATCTTATTGAGACCCTAAGTCATCGCGCATGCACCGGAATGTGTTTTTATCTAAGTTCAAGTCGGACATTCCGATATTACATCGGAAGTTCCGATGTGACCGGACATTCCGATGTGCATGCTTGCTTCAGTCCGATGCGTAGAAGATGTATCGGAAGTTCCGATATTTGCGATCGGAAGTTCCGATACGTTGTAAAGCTTTCTAGGGTGCTCTCTGTAAAGATCGGAAGTTCCGATGTGTTCAAACCGAAAAAAGGGAGCTCTCTGGAATTATCGGACACTCCGATATATTAGATCGGACATTCCGATATTGGTATCGGAAGTTCCGATGTATATATCGGACAGTCCGATATGGACTTAGAAGCATTTTGTCAAGGGCTTTTTCGGGAACATCGGAAGTTCGATGTTGACATCGGAAGTTCCGATGCATCTTGTTTGTGATTGAAGTGCGCTCGAGTTACGATTATTTGTACATATCGGACATTAGATGTTGATATCGGAAGTTCCGATATGCATTGAGTGGGTGTATAACGGCTAGTTTTTGCAAGAAACTATAAATACCCCACCCTCTCTCATTTGAGGGTTACACACTCTATTTGGCGTAACTTTAGTGCACCTTGAGCCTTCTCTAGTCTACTTTTGAGCCCTCCTCTTTGATCTTAGGGATCATCCAAGGAGTGAGGACTAGAAGTGAGATTTGGAGCTAGAGTGAAAAGCAAGTGTCTTTCATCTTGAGTATTAGAGTGTTCCTCCAAGATCAATCAACGTGCATTTGTTACTCTTGGAGGTTGAAGGACTCCTAGACGGCTAGGCGTCGATCACGAGCTCCCAAGGATTGTGGGACGCCGTGAGAAGTTTGTAAAGGCCGGCTCCGCCTCCGAAAGGAAAGGAACCAATAGTGGAACCAAGCCTCAAGTGTGACCGAGGTTTGGGAGGAAAGGGTTGGAAAAGACCCGGCTCTTTGGAGCCTCCTCAACGGAGACGTAGGATTCCCTCAAGAATCCGAACTCCGGGATCAATTCCGTGTCTTCATTTTCACTTTGCTTTAGCTTGTCTCCTTATTGTTTTGATCCAACCTTCTTATACTGTCTCTCAAGTTTATTACTTTCAGTTGTTAATTGTCCGGGTCAAAAGTCGATCGGACATTCGAAGTGGTATCGGAAGTTCGATTACATCGGAAGTTCGATCCAACACCGGAAGTTCGATACTCTTTCCGCGAGAAATTTAGTTTAAATTTTAAACTGCCTATTCACCCCCCCTCTAGGCAACTTTCTCATCTTTTCAAATGGTATCAGAGCCAAACCTTCTCGAAGGCCTAACCGCTTGAAGGAACGTGATGGCCAACACCGGATTGAAGGTTGTCGTGTCGGGAAGAAAGGTAGTCCAAAGGCCGGACATGGAACTCCCACGAAGACCAAGGAAGGTGACACCTTAACGTCATCGCAGGGAGCTCAAATTCCTTTTAATTACGAAAAATTAAATACTTCTTCTTCGCATTCCTATATTCTTGTGCCCTCAGGCGTGCACCATTTTTCGATGGCACGTACTATTCCGCTTGGAGGCACAAGATGAAAATGCATTTGATGTCACTCCATCCCGGTGTTTGGAAGATTGTTTGCACAGGTTTAGATATCTTGGGAAGGCGATATGGAGCTCACGCCGGAACAAGAGCAAAACATCCACCGCAATGCTCAAGCCGCAAGCGTGTTGCTTGGAGCGTTGAGTCCCGAGGAATTCAACAAAGTGGACGGCTTGGAAGAAGCCAAAGAGATATGGGACACACTCCAAGTTGCACATGAGGGTACATCAAGTGTAAGGGAGTCAAAGATTGAATTGCTAGAAGGCAAGTTGGGGAGATTCGTTATGAATGATGATGAGACTCCGCAACAAATGTATGACCGCTTGATGATCCTCGTAAACAAGATAAGAGGGCTTGGAAGCAAGGATATGACGGACCACGTCGTGGTAAAAAGAATGTTGAGAGCCTTTGCTCCAAGGAACTCGACTCTCGTAACTCTTATACGAGAGCGAAAGGATTTCAAAAGGCTCACTCCAAATGACGTGCTTGGAAGAATTCTTTCACATGAGCTCATGGAGGAAGAAGCAAAAGAAGTAAAGAACCTTGCCAAGCAAAGCTCGAGCTCAAGACCGAAGCAAATAGCTTTGAAGGCAAGCAAAAAAGAAGAATCAACCTCAAGTGATGAAGAGGAAGATGAAAGCGAAGACGAAGAAGACTTGGCTCTATTTGTAAGGAAATTCAAAAAATTCCTCAAGTATGATGGGTCAAGCAAGTACAAGAAGAACTACAACGACAAATAAAGAAAAAGAACAAACACAAAGAGGGCTTGCTATGAGTGCGGTGAAGTTGGACACTTCATCGCCGATTGTCCAAAGAAGAAGAACAACCAAAATGAGAACAAGAAAAGTGAGCCACTCAAGAAGAACAAGACTTACAAGAAGAAGTACTCGGGGCGAGCTCACATTGGAGAAGAATGGGATTCAAACGACTCCGACTCCGACACCGATGATGAAGGAGTCGCCACCTCGCCATAGAAGCCACTCCTGAAAAGTCGATATTCGGGTATTTGAGCTACAACGACTCCGACCACGACGCGCCTATTTGTCTTATGGCCAAAGGCGCAAGGTAATGGCTAAAACCAAACCCCCAAGTAGCGATAGTGAATTAGAAAGCGATGATGATAATGATGATGCTCTATTTTGTGATTTGAGCAAATCGGCTATTGCTAAGATTCATAAGCTATTGAAAAGAATAGATAGCCAAGAGGAAACTCTCGAGAAGCAAGAAGAGTTGTTAATTTGTGAAAAGAAGAAAACTCTTGCTCTCGAGAAGATCCTCACTAAAGAAAAGGAGACTATTGAATTGTTAACCAAAAAGCTTGATTTGGCTAATAATTCAATTGAAATGCTTAAGGGTTCAAATGAGTCACTTCAAGAGAATGTCATAAGTCTGGAAAACAATCTCCAAGCTCTTGAAGTGCAAATTGAATCTCTTAACGATATTAACTCTCCAATTGTTGATTCACAATTAGCATCTATTCCTTCCACTAGCAATGGTTGCTCTCGTTGCTACAATGTCGATGTTAATGCTTGCACTACTAACTCCCAATTCATGCAAGTATTAAAAAGCGAAAACGAGAGACTAAGTGCCTTGGTAAGGTACGGTTGCATGAAAACTTATCAATCCAAGGATGCCTTATATAAGACCATAAATGGTCGAGGAAACAAAAACAAAGAAGGGCTAGGATATGATAAGAATGAATGCAAAAGAAATGACCGTGTGGTGGTAAGAGGTAAGGAATGCATCCAGTTTGTCAAAGGAAATGACAAACAACCATTGACCAACACATGTCATCAAGACCGGGCAAGAATCTAAGAAGCATCTTCAACATCATGCATCTCATTCTATTCACTTTGCTTCTTATATGTTGAAGAGAAATCACCGTGGTAAAGTGATTGCTCATTTTGTCGGTGCCCACAACTCTAGTGAAAAGAGTAAGAAGAAGGTGTGGGTACCAAAAGTTTTGATCACTAACATGCAAGGACCCAAAAGGATTTGGGTACCTAAAAACAAAGTCTAATGTGATCTTGTAGGATTATACCTCCGGGGGATCAAGTTGGGTGCTTGATAGTGGTTGCACAAACCACATGACCGGAGAAAAGAAAATGTTTTCATCTTTTGATGAAAAAGGGTCACAATATGAAAATATTGTGTTTGGTGACAATGGTAAAGGTGAGGTAATGGGATTAGGTAAAATTGCTATTTCTAATGATCATTCCATTTCAAATGTTCTATTAGTCAAATCTTTAAATTACAACTTGTTGTCCGTATCACAATTGTGTGAAATGGGCTACAATTGTCTATTTACTAATGTGGATGTGACCGTCTTTAGAAGAGACGATTCCTCAATTGCTTTTAAAGGATATTTGAAGGGTAAGCTCTATTTGGTTGATTTCAATTCAAATAGCGCTAAACTTCAAACATGCTTGATGGCAAAGTCTAGCATGGGTTGGTTGTGGCATCGCCGGCTAGCCCATGTTGGCATGAGAAATCTTGACAAACTTCTAAAAGGGGATCACATCATTGGTCTAACCAATGTTGAGTTTGAGAAAAATAGAATTTGTAGCGCGTGTCAAGCCGGAAAGCAAGTTGGAGCGCGTCATCCCGCGAAGAACATCATGACGACGACAAAACCATTGGAGCTTCTTCACATGGACCTCTTCGGACCCGTTGCCTATATAAGCATCGGAGGTAACAAGTATGGTTTAGTTATTGTTGATGATTTTTCTCGCTTCACGTGGGTGTTCTTTTTGCAAGAGAAAAGTGAGACGCAAGGGATAATCAAGAAGTTTGCAAGAAGAGCCCAAAATGAATTCGAGTTGAAGATCAAGAAGATTCGAAGTGATAATGGAAGCGAATTCAAGAATACTCAAGTCGAAGAATTCCTTGATGAAGAAGGGATCAAGCATGAGTTCTCCGCTCCATACTCCCCTCAACAAAATGGAGTGGTAGAAAGGAAGAACCGGACTTTAATCGAGATGGCAAGGACAATGCTTGATGAATACAAGGTTTCCGATCAATTTTGGGCGGAAGCCGTCAACACCGCTTGTCATGCCATAAACCGATTATATCTCCACAAGATACTGAAGAAAACGATATACGAACTCCTCAACGGTAACAAACCAAATGTTTCATATTTTAGAGTTTTCGGTAGTAAATGCTTTATTCTTAACAAGAAGCCTAAGAACTCCAAATTTGCTCCAAAGATCGATGAAGGTTTCTTGCTAGGATATGGATCAAATGCCTACGCTTATCGTGTTTTCAACAAAACCTCGGGTTGTGTTGAAATAGCGAGAGACGTGACATTTGATGAATATAACGGCTCTCAAGTAGAGCAAGTTGATTTAAATGTGCTAGAAAATGAGGAAGAGCCAAGCATTGCAATCAAGAAGATGGCAATAGGTGAAGTGAGACCGCAAGAAAAGGTGTATCAAGACAATTCATCTACACAAGTGGAGCCTCCCACTTCAAATCAAAATCAAGACACTCCTCAAGATAGTTCAAGCAAATTAATGGAGGATGATCAAATTGAAGATAATGAGCCAATTCAACAAACGTCTCAAATGCCACATCCAAGAGTGCATCAAAGTGTCCAAAGAGATCACCCCGTCGATAACATTCTCGGTGATATCCAAAAAGGGGTAACTACACGCTCTAGAGTATCTAATTTTTGCGAATTTTACTCTTTCGTGTCTACTTTGGAACCTTTGAAGGTTGAAGATGCACTAAGAGATCCGGATTGGATAATGGCTATGCATGAAGAGCTTAACAACTTCGTTAGAAATAAAGTATGGTCACTAGTGGAAAGGCCTAATCAAAACGTGATTGGAACCAAATAGGTCTTCCGCAACAAACAAGACGAGAACGGAGTTGTCACAAGAAATAAAGCTAGGTTGGTAGCTCAAGGATTCACTCAAATTGAAGGTTTGGATTTTGGTGAGACTTATGCTCCCGTTGCTAGATTAGAATCAATTCGTATATTGGTTGCATTTGCTACTCACCATGATTTCAAGATTTATCAAATGGACGTCAAGAGTGCTTTCCTAAATGGTCCAATCGCCGAATTAGTCTACGTTGAGCAACCGCCGGGAATGGAGGACCACAAGAACCCCACTCATGTCTACAAACTACATAAGGCGCTCTATGGGCTTAAGCAAGCACCTAGAGCATGGTATGAATGCCTTAAGGATTTTCTTATTAAAAAGGGTTTCGAAATTGGTAAAGTCGATCCAGGACACCTTGCCAACAGTTGTCCAAAGAAGACAGCAGGAGTGACCCCAGTTCGCTTCAACCTAGGAACCACCCCAGCTAGGACGCCAGCACCAGGAGCCACACCCCAGACCGTGGTGAGAGGTCGAGTCAACCATGTCACCGCAGATGCACTGCAGAATGCTACGGACGTCGTACTGGGTAAGTTACTTGTTAACTCAGTACCTGCAACAGTTTTGTTTGACTCCGGAGCTTCGCCGAATTAGTCTACGTTGAGCAACCGCCGGGAATGGAGGACCACAAGAACCCCACTCATGTCTACAAACTACATAAGGCGCTCTATGGGCTTAAGCAAGCACCTAGAGCATGGTATGAATGCCTTAAGGATTTTCTTATTAAAAAGGGTTTCGAAATTGGTAAAGTCGATCCAACTCTATTCACAAAATACGTTGATAATGACCTATTTGTATGCCAAATATATGTCGATGACATTATATTTGAGTCTACTAATAAAGACTTTTGTGAGGAATTTAGTAGGTTGATGACGAAGAGATTTGAGATGTCTATGATGGGTGAATTGAAATTCTTTCTCGGATTTCAAATCAAACAACTCAAGGAAGGTACATTCCTATGCCAAACAAAGTACATCAAAGATATACTTAAGAAGTTTGACATGGAGAACGCCAAGCCAATCCATACACCCATGACGACAAACGGACATCTCGGTCTAAATGAAGAAGGTAACCTTGTGGATCAAAAGGTATATCGATCCATGATAGGTTCATTGCTTTATCTTTGTGCATCTAGGCCTGATATTATGCTTAGTGTTTGTATGTGTGCAAGATTTCAAGCCGCTCCGAGAGAGTGCCACCTAGTAGCCGTGAAAAGAATTCTTAGATATTTAGTTCACACACCTAGTTTAGGGCTTTGGTATCCTAAAGGATCAAAATTCGATTTGATTGGTTATTCGGATGCTGATTATGCGGGTTGCAAAGTGGATAGAAAAAGCACTTCGGGGACTTGTCAATTTCTAGGTAGATCACTAGTGTCTTGGTCCTCAAAGAAACAAAATTCAGTTGCTTTATCCACCGCGGAAGCCGAATACATTGCCGCAGGAAGTTGTTGTGCACAATTGTTATGGATGAGGCAAACCTTGAAGGATTTTGGTTTTTGTATGGAAAAGGTACCACTCTTATGTGACAATGAGAGTGCGATCAAAATAGCCAACAATCCCATTCAACACTCTCGGACCAAGCACATAGATATCCGACACCACTTCCTTAGAGATCACTCTCTTAAGGGAGATATAGATATTACCTATGTGAGAACCGAAAAACAATTGGCCGATATCTTTACCAAACCTTTAGATGAGAAGCGCTTTTGCGAGCTTAGAAGTGAGCTAAATGTCCTAGACTATCGGAATGTGTCTTGAAAGATTGAACTCGTTGATTGCTGCTAACTAGCTCAATTTCGAAATAAAATGATTGAAAAAGTTATTGAGTGAATTTCAAAAGTGTTTTAGTTGGATCTTAATCTCGGATCAATTCACTTGTAATCATAGTTTTGATTGCTTGGATGCTTACTGATGACAAGTGGAATGATCCTCCTTAAGTTCACATGACTCGGAGTTTTCAAACTTCACTCAATTCCTTGTTTCTTCCTCTGTTTGCTGGAAAAATCAACTCATCGGAACATCCGATCCAATCATCGGAATATCCGATGTCTGGCAGTTCTTCCACATCGGAACTTCCGATGTGATATCGGAACTTCCGATGTGACCTCCGCACTTAAAAAGTGCAGTACCCTTTCACTTTCTTTTGCCCTTTTCCTCGTGTCTCTTTAGCCTCTCCTTCCCGTTTTCATCTTTGTCTTTGTTATCGGAGTTTCCGACCTCTCGGAACTTCCGATCTTAAACAGGAAGGACTCCATCTTGAAGAGAATCCATCTCTCCGCGATTTCTCCGTGCTCTTCGCGAGGTAAACCCTAGGGCTCAATTCTTTCCTTTTGAATCTAGGGCATCCTTTTGAGAAATCGTTTTGGTGAACTTGGTCATCTATTCCTTTGGTTCAATCTGTCAAATTTCATCTTTTCCATCGGTTGGTTTGGGAGAAAAGTTGTGTTGATCTAGATCCGTAGACATCGGACATTCCGATCGAGAATATCGGAACTTCCGACCTCATGTCGGAACTTCCGATGTGAAATCGGAACTTCCGATGTCAGCGAATGAAAATCAATCCAATCTTTGTTTCTCTCGTTAGTTTAATCGATTCCGTTCTTGTCCTTAGAACAATGGATCCCGATCAAGGTGGCTCGGCCCAGCAGAGACCAGCAGTGGTGGGCTCCAAAAGGCCAAGGCAGACTCCAACAGGAACAAGAACCAAAAGGGTTGCGGGTAGAGGAAGAGGTGGAGGCAGTGGAGGACCTGGCATCCAGATTCGTGACCCTCCATCTGATCCTCCTGCTCAGACAGTGAACGTACCTCGAGGCGCCATTGCCTTCTAGGAAGGGCAAAGCTGTGGCGAGAGCTTCTCAACCTCGGCCTGATTCAGACCAGCGGTTCCAAGGCTCGAGCAGCAGAGAGGAATCCTGCGTCTCAAGAGGAAACCCATAAGCTACAAAGGAAAAGCCGCCAAAGTGCTAAGCCGAGAGCGAGAACCCAGGCGAAGCACAGTTCTCGTGACTATAAACACGGACTTTCTTTCAGCAGGATTTCTATGAGTCTATCATTCTGACCAGGAAGAATCCAGTCATTCTGATGCAGTGGGTTGATTGGGATTACATGGCTGCAGCTGATGATGCCACTTTCACAGAGGTCATCGCAGCTTGTGAGAGAACTGGGACTAAGAGGATAATGAGCTTTCAGCATGATTGGAATTGAAATCATTGCTCAGTTCTACTCCACTCTGTATATCTCCAGGGACAGAGTCTCCACCTTGCACTGGATGACAGAAGGAGTTTGGTATGAGATCTCTTACGTCAATTTTGCTCGATGTCTTGGATTCACCGAAGCTGACTGTCGCGACAAGGATCAAATTCACAATGAAGCCTCGCTCGGTGCCTCCAACCTGAACTTTCTTTATGATGAAGCTGCAGACTTTGAGGAAGGAAGCACAAAAGGCATGAAGCCTTTCTTTGCCTGTCTCAACAGGCTTTTCAGGAAGACGCTGGCTCCCAAAGAAGGTGATGCCTCTCACATTCTGTCTTATTCAAGGAATCTGCTTTGAGTAGGATGAGGAGGGACAGCGTCCTTTTGATGTGTTTGATTTCATTTGGAATGAAATCACTTTGATCGCTCAAGAGCCGAAGAGAAGGCGTGGGTATGCTCCATTCATCATGCATATGATTGAGCACATCACTCATCGACACTTTGAGTATGACGCCAAGCACGCTGGATTACGGATCGAGGCGATCAAGGCCCTAGCTCGGCTGCTAGGCGTGCCCGACTAGAGTCTTTGCCTCCTCCTCCTCCACAGCTCCTCCTGCTGCAGCCTCTAGTGGATCATCCTCTCCAATCCTCCGCGCCTTGAAGTCCATCTTTGTCCTGTGCAAGGGCAATGCAGCAGCGCACAAGAAAAACACCAAGAGACTAAAAGACATTCAGAGGCATTTAAATCTAGAGTGTTCAGAGGATGAGAGCAGTGAAGAAGAAGTTGAGGATCCGTTTGCTCCAGCGACCGCAGCTTCAGATGAGTCCGAGGACGATGATGAGTCTGGCTCTGATGCTGCTTCCGAGGAGTAGGACTAGTCTTTTCTCTCTCTCTCTCTCTCTCCTTTTTCTCCTTTCTGGTGCTTGATGCCAAAGGGGGAGAAGAGAAAGAAAGCTTACCTCGTTTTATCAGTTTTATCATCCTTCGATTAGTCTCGTTTCCAAACTTTGTTATCATGTGAACTTGGGGACTTGTTTCTCTTGATAGTATGCTTTACTTATGCTCCGATGGATGATTGTTACTATGGATGTTTTAATATTAATGGTTATTCAAATATTAGCTTCCATAGTGCTTGTTTCATTATATACTCAGTTTTGGGGGGAGCTCCTGCAAAATTCCTTTCAAAATTGTGCATTTGCGATATTTTCCTATCCATTGCACATCTTCAGGGGGAGCTCAACCAATACGAAATTCTCTTAATATCCTTTTATCTGTAAGCTTTAATCGAGTTGTCATCAATCACCAAAAAGGGGGAGATTGAAAGTGCATCTAGGCCCCTAAATTGGTTTTGGTTGATTAATGACAAACGATTAAAAGGACTAATATCTTCAATGAGCTTGTGAACAGGTAAAAGATTAAATGTGAGATCTTCTACATGCAAAGGACACCCTCAAACGAATTCAAGCGAGTAAAACGGCTTTGTAATTTTATTTTTTCTATGCTTTGTGTCGTAGGAATGCCGTACTATTAAGAGGGATGCATCGTAGATGATCTAGGGTAGTCTCTATGCTCAGATGAATGTTACTTTAAATCTTATTGAGACCCTAAGTCATCGCGCATGCACCGGAATGTGTTTTTATCTAAGTTCAAGTCGGACATTCCGATATTACATCGGAAGTTCCGATGTGACCGGACATTCCGATGTGCATGCTTGCTTCAGTCCGATGCGTAGAAGATGTATCGGAAGTTCCGATATTTGCGATCGGAAGTTCCGATACGTTGTAAAGCTTTCTAGGGTGCTCTCTGTAAAGATCGGAAGTTCCGATGTGTTCAAACCGAAAAAAGGGAGCTCTCTGGAATTACCGGACACTCCGATATATTAGATCGGACATTCCGATATTGGTATCGGAAGTTCCGATGTATATATCGGACAGTCCGATATGGACTTAGAAGCATTTTGTCAAGGGCTTTTCTGGGAACATCGGAAGTTCCGATGTTGACATCGGAAGTTCTGATGCATCTTGTTTGACAGTTGAAGTGCGCTCGAGTTCTGATTATTTGTACATATCGGACATTCCGATGTTGATATCGGAAGTTCCGATATGCAGCTGAGTGGGTGTATAACGGCTAGTTTTTGCAAGAAACTATAAATACCCCACCCCTCTCTCATTTGAGGGTTACACACTCTATTTGGCATAACTTTAGTGCACCTTGAGCCTTCTCTAGTCTACTTTTGAGCCCTCCTCTTTGATCTTAGGGATCATCCAAGGAGTGAGGACTAGAAGTGAGATTTGGAGCTAGAGTGAAAAGCAAGTGTCTTTCATCTTGAGTATTAGAGTGTTCCTCCAAGATCAATCAACGTGCATTTGTTACTCTTGGAGGTTGAAGGACTCCTAGACGGCTAGGCGTCGATCACGAGCTCCCAAGGATTGTGGGACGCCGTGAGAAGTTTGTAAAGGCCGGCTCCGCCTCCGAAAGGAAAGGAACCAATAGTGGAACCAAGCCTCAAGTGTGACCGAGGTTTGGGAGGAAAGGGTTGGAAAAGACCCGGCTCTTTGGAGCCTCCTCAACGGAGACGTAGGATTCCCTCAAGAATCCGAACTTCGGGATCAATTCCGTGTCTTCATTTTCACTTTGCTTTAGCTTGTCTCCTTATTGTTTTGATCCAACCTTCTTATACTGTCTCTCAAGTTTATTACTTTCAGTTGTTAATTGTCCGGGTCAAAAGTCGATCGGACATTCCGAACTGGTATCGGAAGTTCCGATTACATCGGAAGTTCCGATCCAACACCGAAAGTTCCGATACTCTTTCCGCTGCGAGAAATTTAGTTTAAATTTTAAACTGCCTATTCACCCCCCCCCCTCTAGGCAACTTTCTCATCTTTTCAAGTACGTTGAAGATGTTAGTGATTCAGCTGAGGGTTAGCTGGGTTCCTTCCAGCCAGTTGCCTGCGGGTGGAAGGCACACTGCGTGTTCTGCTTTTGGAGTTTCGCTGGATTGTAATGGTTCTTTTGGACTTGTGCTGGCCGCAAGGCCGTAACTTGTAAATTTTAGATAGATGTAATAACTTTACCTTTCGAATGTAATATATTTACTTTTGTATGATATGAAACGTCTTGTATGACAACGTGTGGGTACTGGACTACTGATCCAGGGAACCAGTACTATGCACACGGTTGCGGGAAGCTCGAATTGGAACCAATCGGATGGCGCATACACTTGCCTCAAGTATCACCGACCAATTGGCCTCAATTCGGGTACGGTTTGTAACTAGTAAGCAGATTACTAACGGGTTGCGTTAATTCCAGTTTGGCGCAACAGTGAGTACCCGAGTTACTGTTACAAAGACCGGAGCCCCCACGACAGTCGGCCAGGCTCTAAAACTCTTACTCCATCCATTAATGTTATACTCTGGAGCATGGAGAATAAGCCTAGGTATATCTTGTTCTATTATAGCCGACGAATCTAAGTTTCCTAGCGGTCCCAGGTAATACTGGTCTTCACTATCGGGTACAGGGGTAAGTACCTGTTTGGGATCCATTGATATCTGGCCGATTAAGGTAGATGCTGGCAGTTGTTAAAGTTGAGAAAAGTGCTCTTGAAGCCAATGGTGAGTGAGTTGAGAGCAAGTGAGCATGAAAATGACGGGATGAATGGCGGTATTTACAACCGAGTAAAACCAGTGGCAAAAGGCGAGTAAATTTTTTTTTGAGTTTAAATGGTATTTAATGTGAGAAATTGCATGTTCACATAGTTTACAATGAGAGAAATGGAGAAGTTACCGGACATATCAGTCAAAAGAGCGTAAAATGTGAAAGTCATGGTAAAGCCGATCAAGGAGATTTTTGGTAGATTTATATCATCTGCCAAAAATAGAGGGTATATGTTGACGTCAATATTTTGCAAGTATAGCCGATTTGGAAAGATAAAGTTAAACTTGGATAAAAAATATTAGCCGACATCGGTTCAGAGTAAAATTTATCTTTTGAAAGTTGAGGTTGATACGAATCATATGTTTGCAAGTTTGTGGGAAGGATACGACCAACCTAAATGCTATAAAAGGGGCAGGCAAGACGGAAAATATATACAACAATTAATCAACAATCGCTCTATTTTTTATTTACTTTCCGTCGACTAAGAGTAGTTTTTAGACTTGTGATCTTTCCTCTGTAATTCATCTTGATCAATAAAATTGTGCATCGTCGATTTTGATCATTACCGATCTATACAATTTATCCTGGTTAGTTTTTTTTACCAATTTTATTGCGTATTGTCTTTTTCAGAAAAAAAAATCTACCTTTATCAACCATCTAATCAGCCGTAATAAGCTATTTAGATTTATCATTACTTACGATCTAATCATATAGAATATCTATTTATATCAGGTCTCTATTTTATTTTTCTTGCCGACCGCATAATCAAATTAACTATCACGTCTCGAACCAAATTAAACCCGTTGCGCTAATGTGGACAATATCAACATAAGATTAGCGAACGAAATATAAATCAGACCAGTGTCCACTCACTAGCCCCGGTTGACACCTGTTATGTGCCATCTTGCTATCTTGCGGGTTGTATTTCTATGCATCCATTGATATGTACACAGATTAAGGTTAAGGGCATCATCAGCGTAATTTACTTGGTGTGCTGCTCTTAAACTCAGCTTTAATTATGCATGTCTTCGTCTTTCCAAAAAAAAAAAAAATTTATGCAGGTCTTGATGATAACCTTTGGGAGGACCATACACATGCATCCATGTATGGTGGAGAACAGCAAGGGAAACAGATGTATTTTATCTTGTCAGCAACTTTTCTTGTTGCTTTAAGTAGTTAGTGGGGATCAAGCCAATGCAGTTACAGCTTTAGCTGGCGAAGAGCCGACACGGGTATTTTAAGAGCAAATGCTATTCTCATCTTGGCAAATACTCCCTCCGTTGTTTTTTATAAGGCGTATTAGGTTTCGTTAGGACAAGGCTTTGACCAACAATTACTCTATTAGCATATAATTTTTATGACACAAAATTGATATTAGTAGATTTGTATTCAAAAGTACTTATATATAATTATGATTTTGTATTGCATAAATGGTATATTAATGAAGTAATCGTTGGTCAAAGTCTTGTCCTAACGAAACCTAATACGCCCTCTAAATTCCAACGGAGGGAGTACTAGCGTAGCTCCGTTGGTCACGCACCCGCAGTGTTCGGGGCTCAGGACCTTGCTTAATTATTTTCCCGCCTAGGCTTTAAGTCTTACATGAAAATTTGGTTCACACGTATGTGTTCAGTAGGAAAGCGGATTCCCACGTTTCAAAGCTTTTGGAGTCCTAGATTAAACTTTTAGCATGTGCAGCGGCGGAGACAGGCCTCGGGCCGTGGCCCGAGGCCTATGATCAAAACACTGTAGGCTATGTTGCATTATGCTATAGGCTGACTTCATATAGACCAGAGATCAATGGCTCGGCTCGAGGCTTGGGCAACAGGTTGGCTCTGCCGCTGAGCATGTGTACTGAATACACACATGCGTGCAAGAGTGTGTGGTGTGCTAGTGTTTGCGTGGGTCGACGTTGTGTAAATCCTTGTATCAGTAAAAAAAATACTCCATGAAGATATATATTCAATTTACAGGAAGAGATATTTGATACACAGTAAGAGGGGTGAAATGGAGCATAGTTTAATGGCCCTAACTGCTTGCTAGCTTTCTCTTTGATAATACTCTAATTGTCTAAGTTTATAAAGCGTATATTTTTAATATTTTTATTCATAAATATAAGGTGTATTTCATATATCAATATAAAATTAGTGTGATTTTGCCATTACACCCTTAATAAATATCCATCTTTACTTTATACTCTCTACGTACATGCATTGACTATAGTGTTTAATAATAATAATTAGAGGTAATCTAGCTATTTTTAATATCTTTTTCATGTATACACTAAAAAGAAATATATCATCACAAGTTTATTTATTTAATAAGTCTAACAGAAGCACTTGCCACAACTACCACTATATATTTAACTAATCAATGCGTGATGATATGATGATAGCCTACATGCATGTACTGAATTCCTGTTCAACTGCCCATATAGGAGTATATAATTAGCTCCATTAGACGTAGCACAGCTAGCTAGATTAAGAAAAGATCTAGATCTACCAAGGAGTACTAATAACCATATAGAGCTAGCCCGTTCACCCAAGTAGTAGTAGTAGTACTGATCTTGTCACTTTCTTGCCTCCAAAATTGGGTCACTATATGAAGGTATTGCATGTTAAGAGGCTCATGCGGTGGCACAGTGTCAATTTGGTAATAACTGTAGTGTGGTGTCAAGTGTTAACACACATTGAAATCAGATCTTAATGTGACATATGTTGAACATGCATTTATCAGGGATCATTAGGCTATTCCCAGTGGACAGTGTCGTACTCCAAAATCCAAGACAGCCACGTAGAATACATAGTATAGTATGATACTGTTTGGATGAAACACCATCTCCAGTGCATAGTATCATGCTACAGTATCCAAGACAGTATGTGTCCATTAAATTGCTGCATATGCTATGACACCGTAGCGATCCTAATGCGGTGTCGTCCGAAAACTAAGGTGTTGGATACGGAGCCAGAGCAGTATCTCCAGGATGATATCGCACTGTTCTCTCTCCTCTTTAACTCATATGCCACATCAGCAACCTGTTCTATGTGGCAAACAATAAATGAGGATGACACCATGCACTGGGAATAGCCCTCATTGGGATAACACGTACTTCCTTCGTCTAAGCTTAGAATAAATATAATAAAACTATCTCAGTTTACTTCTAGTTTTTACACGTCAGTTGTGTCCTATGTAGAAGAGTGAGAAAAGAGAAGAGAATAGAGCTGGCTCTTATTTAATAGACAGCTTTGCACAGGAGTATAGGTAGATTATTTATATGCAAGAGATAAGAGATAGTTAATGCACAACATTTAGAGACAACCTTTAGGGAGTTAATCTACTGGTTGGTTTTTTGCTTACTCTAGATGACATGGATCAGAGATGGACTAAGAAGTAAACTTTGCTGTTGTACTTGATCTTATAGAACATATTTTTTTTTCACACATATATACTAAGAAGATAATAAAAACAATTAGACTATCCATAATTATTATCTCTAAGTACTATGGCCCTGTTTGGCAGAGCTCTAGATCCCAGTTCCACCTCAGAGTTGAAACTTGTAGACTGAAATAAAGTGACTTAACTTTATAATTTTATTCTAAAATATAAACAAGATGACTCACCTAAACACTCTTAATATACCCACAGCTCTAGCTCCACGTATTTGGTGAAGCTAGGAATACCCAGCTCCACCAACTCCAAGAATTTGGTGGAGCTGGAGCTCTGCCAAACACCCCCTATATTTGATATATGCATGTGAAGAATATCGAGTCACATTAATTTGTATTAAAACATTAAATGTGTTCCATATTTATGATTAAGACTATTCAAAAAATAGGTATATATAAATTTGGACGCTAGCTTGTCTCAGTCGATGCATGCATTGCATTCACATGCATCCACCTCAAAAGAGAAATGGAGATACGGATTCAGATTTGGTATAGATACAATCCATACCGTATCCGTGCCCTCTCCATCAGTGAGAGGGACCCATCAAGGCCCCATATACAGAGATACGTATACGTACAAAAGACGGTACACATGTACGTATAATCCAAGTGAGTGGTCACTAGCTTAAAAATGAACTAGTTATATGCCCGTGCGTTGCTACGAAAAACAAAATTGATAACGAAAAATAAAGATTAAAAAATAAAAAATACTATTTCATAAGATCAAACATCTATCTTTAACGCTTCGTTTCTTGCAAAAACTGGCTAATTAAAGCAACGCTTCGTTTCTTGCGTAGAGCAATTAAGCAGGGCAATTAAGTAGGGCAATTAAGCAGGGCAATTAATGTGACGTGGGAAGAAACTCTCACTTTATATAGTAGAGATGAGACGCAAACATGCACGAAAGAGCCCATCATCAGAATCGAATAAAATTAGTAGACGGTAGTGAAACAGAAGAAAAGTACGCACGCGAGCCTTCAACTTTTGGACCACGATTTTTCATGCATGCGTTATCGCGAAACAGTATTTTAAATTGGAGTGTTTCTTGGTGTAATTGATTGACGTGTTGACCTGCACGAATATATGGTGTTTGTAAATTGGTTTAGGCTCTATGGTAATATACAGGGGCGGAGTGCTGTCAGGATTTACCGGCGAAGAGCAGTGGAACTCCGGTGTAATTTAATCGCCATCAGGCACTATGAAAACCATGTCTTCTCGGATAAGCTCTTGCTTGTAATTGAGGTCCTGTTTGGTACGATTTTAGATTCTTGTAGAAATAGAAACGGTTCTATATTCTTGGTAGCAACGTTTCAGGTAGAATCAGAATAACTGTCTGGAAACCGTTTGGCTAGTTGTCTGGATTCTGTGAATCGGGGTGAAACGGGGTTGAGGGCGATTCGGCCCCGGTGTGAAAAAAGAAGAAACGTTCCGATCTTTAGCCCGTTTGGCTGGGTTTCTCCCAGATTCTAGTAGAAACGGCCCAGTTTCAAGTTGCCAAACAGGGTCTTTGTTTGCTCAGACTTTCAAAATTTTCTAGCTTCGTCACTAAAAATATATATAGTGCTCTCTCCGTCTAAGATTGCATTGTGTATTTTATCTTGGCACATAGATCAATGAGATATTAAAAATAGCTAAACTATCCCTAATTATTATATCTAAGCAATATATTTAATACATATATGTAGAAAATATCAAGTAAATCTAGATATATTAGAGGTATAAAAAACATCACACTAATTTGTATTAAAATATGAAATACATCGTATATTTGTAAAAAAATTATTAAAAAATACGCCATGTAAGCGAGCAGAGTAATAAATTTGGTCAATTATCGGCACAGAGGGCTTAAGATACGGTTCCTGTATCAGTTCTAGCTCGCAAGCTACTACCTTGCTAGCTACTATATATGATGGGTTTGTTATCGCAGGTTACTACAGTTAATTTACTACTCCCTCCAGTTTGATAATAAATATCGTTTTGGACATCGATACGGTCCTCAAAACACAACTTTGACCGCTAATTTTTATTATAATATATTTATAAAACCCAATAAAATTATAATATTATAAAAGTACTTCTCGAGACAAATCTACACATATAATTTTCATATATCTAATTTAAATATTTAAAAATATATCGATAGTCAAAGTTTTAAAAATTTGACCATCAATATGCCCAAAACGACATCTATTATCAAACTGGAGGGAGTATTTGTTTTTAGCTTCTCTTCTTGTTTGGAGAATCATGGTTAATGATTGTGGATCATGTATGTGCTACCTAGGTATCGGGAATCGGGATACCAGTACTCCTTTGGTTCCTTTTCATATAGTGTACCAAAGCTAACTACTTACTCCATTTAATTTGGTCATTCAACATTAACTTTATCTTTGTGGCTATGGATAAAACACTAATTTTAACATTAAGAGTTACTCGTGCCGGTTCCAACACTAGCTTTTAGCTAGCGATAACACATATTTTTTCGTGTGATGCTTGCTACTAAATAATAGCATGTTCTATTCTCTCTTATATTTTTTTCACTCTTTCACATAGAATACCTTGGAAATGTGAGAGATGATAATTTATGAGAGCGTTACTTATTCCCTTGGTTCCTGAAGAGGTGTCATTGTAGGTTCTTGCATTTTCATCAAATCACATTTACAAAAGATTGTATTACCCTTTAAATTATATCTTTGTATAATGTATCTTATTCTAGTCTATGGTAGTAAATAACATTGAAAATAGCTAAATAGAAGGGATGTAGAAGGGAAAAAAAGTAAAAAATCCACCTCGAAATTGTAGAACGATGAAAACAAATTTGAAAGCTAGAATGACATGTACTCTGGGCACAAATAGTAGTCATTTTGGACATTGATACTGTCTCCAAAACTTAATTTTGACCACTAATTTCTATTGTAATATATTTTAAAAAAACTCTAATAAAATTATAATACTATAAGGCCAGGTATTATGAGGCCTTCATTTTTAGTACGGAATATTAACAATGGGTAATATGTATATACAATACTATTTCTATAATCAATGGCTAGTACAAATATTTACAAAGTTAAAATCACATCTATACATAATATATTACATATAATAACAGAAGCTGTTTATACAATGGTCTTAAAAGACAAAATAAACTACAGCAGAAATACGAAAATCTTGTAGTATGCCACATAACCCTCAGGCGACTGACAGGGTATAAATCCTAGAAAAACTCATCGTTGATATCCCCGTAACCTGCATCAAAGTATGATTCTTTGAGATATTCTATTTCTTCACCTAAAAATAACAATAAAAGCAAGGTTGAGTACATAGAGTACTCCGCAAGAATTTTGCACAACCTATAATAAATGCATGCTTGTATCAGGAGAAAGGCTACTACGGTTATTTTGCATAAATCCAATTTGAATTGTAAATACTGAATAATAGATTGCAAACGGAATTTTATAAAGGCAATTTGATAGGCATATAAAATAACAAGTAGGTAAGCATAAATATAGCAACTCACAGTCCTCCATGACGTGAGCAACAATTCATAACATTCCTTGCCAACACATGGCATATCATCTAATTAAAACAAGTCTTTGCCAACAAATGGCATAACAACTGAAACCAATCTTTGCCAACACATGGTAAAGCATTGAATCATCTAAAGGGTAAACTTTTCAATACTAATTTTTCAATTCCAACCCATTTTTATGAAAATATCAAAATCATTTAACTAGAGCTGGCACAACAAGACTCTGATGATCGCGTGAATGGCTTTTCGAAAAGATTTTCACTCTGCAGAAGTGTACAACTTTACCCACAAGTAATGATCAACTCTTTTTGTATTGCAACTTAACACACTTCCTTTGGTGTGCCGCGGAGAGATCATACATAATTGTTACATTACCTATCCCTAACTTTGCACCAGCCCGGTGATAATAAACCCTTGCTATGGCGGCAGAAGACATTTTTACACTCGGTACAACTAATGGTTTCACATCCCACTGTCCCACTTCTCCTGATTGTAAGGCGTACACCGTTATATCAGCAAACGTTATTCCCAACACCTCGGTGTGGGCGTCCCTCTGAGCAATCCATCCATAAAGCGCATACTATTCCAATGTGCAAAGCTAGTTCTAAGTAACTTAACAAATTAAGCCGTCTCATACCAGTCTTGTGGTTATACAGTAATTCTTGAATTTAATGAACATTATGTTCGGTTCTTAATCCGACCTGGACAACAAATCTCCCCCTACAGCACATACGAGTCCATACATGATGAGGGCACCCCTATTAGCTAATCGCTAATACCGATGGGCAGGGAGGGTTTTGGGGGCTGGCGTGGGGTGGGCACCCCTATTAGCTAATCGCTAATACCGATAGGCGGAGCTGCTCGTGGGGCTGGGTGGGGCTGAAGCCCACCCCACGCCAGCCCCCAAAACCCTCCCTGCCCATCGGTATTAGCGATTAGCTATGCAATTAGCCATATGAAATTATGAATGCATTGCATTAGTAGCAAATTAGCAAACCGCGTAGCGTCTCCATGACTCGCATCGCGTCAGTTCGTCTTCATGGCAACAACGGCAAGGCGAGGCGCCGCTCTGCCTAGTGCCTCGGCCTCGCGCAGCGCACGCACGTCTTCCCGGTTACTTGCCGCTCTGTCTTGGCCTAGTGCCTCGGCGGCTCAGCCTCGCGCGCACCTCATTGATTTTGGATGTCTCTTTTTTTAGCCCTCCTCATTGAATCTTTCTGGCTCCGCCACTGGACACGTACCAAGAAACTACAAGATCAAATGAATTTGTTTCTTAATGAACATGTCATTAATTTTAATGGGAATTTTATACTACCTAAGAATAGTGTTTTGATTCTGGTCAGGTTTGAAGATTCAATGATTGAAGGACAAGTTGTTGTCATGACGATGATGATGAATGATGATATGTGCAAAATGAGCTGCATGCTAGGTCATAATAACTTGATGGAATTCCAGAGGGCTACAGGGAGGAAGGGCTGCTGCCAGGTACAAATTAAGGAAATTGCATGCATGCATGATGCATGGTTCGGATGGAAAGAAAGAGAAATTGTAGAATATGTTCAGCCATTAGCCTATATATTATCTGGACCTCATATTATTTGGTGAGACCATAATATACGATTGAAACAAATTGAATAATCATCTAGTTTACATCAAGTTTTTCCATCATTCTCTTCGAGAAGATCCGGCTACCCATATCATCATGGTATCAGATTCCAGAGCCACTCGGTGAGACATCATTACCCGTAGTTTTTTAGTTTTATTTTCTGTCCTATACCCAAAAAAAAAAAAAAAGCCTGCAAAAATATTGCCGTTTCGCCATAGTTTTAATTTTGCAATTTTCGTGTGCGTCGTGTTGGGTCCAATTTACTAGATTATAGTGTCGACTCGCTGGTCATAATCTGTTCGCGTCACTCGAGCCATCACTACTTTTGGTTCCAATCTGTTTCATGCATGATAATTTCGTGTGCGCTACTCTACTGTTCCCTCGGTTGTCCAAAAATCCCGAGAGGATATAACCAACTTCGTCTTCGTCCTAAAGCGGCTCCCATAGTAGTCTGCTAGGTTGCCTGGTTTTCCTCCAACATGTTGTTTTTGTTGTTATCCTCCCCCGTTGTAACCCCCGTGCTCTCTCTCTTGAATTTGGCTTGTACCTTTTTTTCCCCTTTAATGCATAGGTAGAACTCCTGCCACCCTTTTAAAAAAAAATCGTGTGCGTTTTGTTAATTGTCCGGTTTTTTATCGTTTCTTGATCGGTCCAAAAGATCTCGCCGTCGTGTTTCTGGTTGTGTCATAAAATCCAGCAATTACCAAAAATAGCTGCGTGCACTTGCGATTTACATCAATTGGTCGTTTGTGTTCGTAGTGCATCCCCGCTGTTTCGTGCAACTTTGTTTCACTTAGAGCATTTTCAGCAAGGTCTCTAAAATATGGCTCCTATTTTGGATTTAGGGATTCCTCCTATTTTTTGGGGTCTTGTTTTTAAAGCACAAGTCCAACAACAACCCTTAAATCTCTATCCTATTTTACTTTTTCTTCTATTTTGACATATCCGCTATGTATAATCTTCATTTGACACAACTAAAATTCAATCAAAAATATTTGTAATACATAAAACATAAGCATATTAACATTTACAATTTAAAAACATGATATTTCAAATTTAAAATTAAAATTTTCAAAATATAATAAATAGATAAATAGAACCTTCAAACAATGAATCAAACTACGAAGCGCTGTGAATTGCCCACAAATGCTCAATAAGATCATATCGAAGCCTATCATGCATTTACCTGTCTTCAATCTCCTGCTGTATTTAGGGGCCTCCTAATTTTAGGGGCTTGAGTTGGGGCCTCCTAATTTTGGGGCTGAGGAGGCAAATTTAGGGGCCTCCTAATTTTAGGGGCTTGAGTTGGGGCCCTGCTTGATCTGTTTTTTTTAATACACTCCCTATTTTACGGTTTAGGGGCTCTGCTGGAGATGCTCTTATACCTTCAGATTGCATGTATTTTTTTCTTTTGTGAACCCCAATAACGTTGCGATGTCCATTACCTTTTGAGACTAGCTGTTGAATTTGCTCGAGGTGTAGGGTTTGTGTGCGCTAATTTTTTTAGTAAGGTCTTGTTTGGCAGATCTCTAACTTCGTGGATCTGATGGAGCTAGGTATTTCTAGCTCCGCTAGAGCTGTGGAGTTGGGGCTGCAGGAATACAAAAATAAAATAGAGAGAGAAAGAGAGAGAACAAAAAACAAGAAACAAAAAACAAGCAAAAGAGAAGTTGTCGAAAGTGCATGAGTGCATCGCATAGTATCAAATGGTATCATCTGTTCTTGGAGCATCACTCATCAAGTTTATCCACCAATATTTGCTTTGCGCACTTAGTTGAGCAATCTTGTGCCCTCCTTTACACACCCTGAGGGCCTGAGCAATATATAGCTAGCGTCTCTCTTTGCACTGTTGCATTAATAAGAGCTTCGATGATATCTTTTTCAATTTTTATATAGCTCATACTTTGATTGCAATAGTCTGAGGTGGTGGCCCAAGACGGTGATAGTTATTTTTTAGAGGTGTGTTCACACGGATTCAAGTGGGAGCCGCACTACCAGCCTCTGGGGAGCGGTAGTGCTGACCGGACGGTACTACCGGCCTCAGATGGGCGGTAGTACTGAATTATACTGCGAAGCACATTTTGATTTTTGATCTTCAATGATTCTTGCATATATTTGTTGGACAATGCTATGAGGTGTTGAAGGTCCAGATAGTCGGGAATCGCCAGAAGATGACAGGAGACGGAGTCGGTGCAAACCAAGGAGGCAAGGGAGCCATGTGGATGCTGACTCGAATCTACCTGGATTAAGGAGAACAGTTGAATCGCAGTTTAGAGGATAGAGTAGCGGTCAAGTTAGCTAATTGGATAAAACCCATTTATTAGTGGGTTTCAGGTTAGCCCAATGGGTAAGTATGTGGGATTCAATCCTGACCTTTGGATGGTTGCTTAGGATTGAAGCAACTCATCCAAGGGTTGGGGATGATCCATAAATACTATAAAATAGAGAGGTAGGGGTAGCATTCCCTCTTTGAAGATTTTGTGTGCTCCTTTGAGCTTTGCCCACTTGGTGTGTGGCTTTATAAACCTTCATCTCAAAAGAAAATATCATTCTTCTAAATTTAAATTCCGTATTTACATTATGTTTTTACTTTACGTAATTTAAATTGAGTATATACTTTCCCCACTTATATTCTCGCAATTTGATTTTCGCAAGTTGGATTCGCCTCCCCTCCTTCTATTTGTTTTTGCTTCTTCTTACCGAAGACGAGTAATTAATTGGATAAATCTTCTCTAATATCATATCCCAATTCTCTAGGCAAACTTGACTTTGTTTTGCGAGAAAACCGATCTTTTATTCTTCCATAAAGATTTCTTTTGTAGATCGTGTTTGGAGGTTGTTCTTTTTGTGTTCTAGCTTGCTATGATAAGTGAGAAAGTATCTAAGTTTATCTTGATCATGAAAACCTCACGAGCAAGCCTAGATCACATATTTCGTTCTTTTGTCTCTTCTTGGTGCACTCTTCTTTTAATCAAGAAAAGGTCAAAACTTTACATCAATACTTTGGATTGATGGGTGGAATAAGTTCCTGATATCTATGAGAAGGTGCCCTCTAAGTTTCATGAACTTTGGACCAATAGATCAAAAGCTCTATCATTTTTTGTCTCAAGTTCGCGCCACTTTCCTGCTCTGTTCATCGGACCGGCACTACCGCCCTATAAGAGCGGTAGTACCAAAGGACCAGCACTGCTGGCCCAAGTACTGCGGTGGTACCTGTCAAAGGCTATTTTTGTTGAATTTGTTGCTTTGAGCCTACTTGCTTTAAGTGAGGTATTTAGTTGGTTTTTGCTTATCCAGTGGGTGGGAAAAAAATTATTTTATGATCATCACCCCCTCCTCACCCTCTGATCGCCATCTCGATCTTTAAATTAGTATCAGAGCCAGTTTTGCTCTTCATATAGATCTTGACTGATCTCAAAAGCCATGGCGACAGACAAGTATTCCTCTAAGCTACCGATTTTGACACGGGCGAACAGTATAACCAGCTGTTCATGTATTTATTTCTAAAGCATACAAAGCAAATGCATATAATAATCATGTATACCCATTTTGACATCATCATGTGTCCATCCATAATCGAGGGTTATCAAGGTTCACATGTTAATGTTGATTAAAAAAATCCCACAAATTTAGGAATACATCGACCAGTACCCACAATATAGCAGTGTTTATGAACATAGCGCATGCATAAAAGTTTTGATAAAATAATTTTGAAATGATGGGATCAATATGATAAAAGGGGTGCTTGCCTTGCTGATTGTTGTCTAAGACAAAGTCAAAGTCACAGTTAGTGTCATCGACGACGGTGTAGAAAGCGTCGGTGTCTACGCATCGTTCAATAGGTGTAAGACCCTCACTTTTATGCTACAGTGCAAACATAAAAGCAAGGTTCTAATGTGCATACTGTACCATTCCCATGATCAGTGGCTGGCACGCACAAAACACAATTTGGAATCACAACCATACAAAAGTTTCATATTTTATTACAGCGGAAGTATTGATACAATATGACCGAGAAGGTCGACTAAACATAGCCAAAAGAATCAGATGTCTTGTAGTTTGCCACATAATCCACAGGCAACTGACAAGGTAAAGCCTTAGAAAGAACTGTCGTTAATAATCCCGTTTTCCTGCGTTGGAGTACTTGTCGAGATATCCTGTCTAAAAACAACAATGATAGCAAGGGTGAGTACGTTGCGTACTCAGCAAGACTTGTAGTGTTTGCAAAACCTGAATTATATGCAAGCTGAATAGAAAGTGGGTTTCTACGGTTATTTTGCATAAAGCGAAGTTTTGAATTGTAAATACTGAATAGTAATGGAAAGCATAAACTGAATTTAAAACAGTTTGATAAGTAATCAAGATATCAAGTAATAAAAAGAATAATAACATTTTACTCACGGCCCTTTTGTGAGTAAAATAACGAATAAGACCCTCCATGGTCTTACAAAAGAAAATACAACGACAAGTGATATTTATCAGTCGTGAAACATTTTCCAAAGTCTTTTACCAAGGTTTTCAAAAATAGAAAACAACTAACTTAGTGTGGGTTCACCAAGTCGTCCATGACCGTGGACACGGCTATTCGAATAGTTTTAGACTCTGCAGAGTTGTACAGCTTTACCCACAAGATATGTCCTCCCGTTGTGGCAATGCATATAGACACACTTCCTTTGGTGTGCCGCCAGAGAGTTCATAACGAAACCGTTCGATTACTTGAACCTTAACTTTGCACTAGCCCAATGACGTTACTCCTGACTATGATGGAAGCAAATAAACGGTGAAGCAATAGTATTCAGGAGCCCGCGGCTCAAATGGTACAACAACAGCCCCAATTAATAGCCAGGCGTACATCGTTACAACGGCAGATGCCAACACCTCGGTGATGACACCTCCCTCGAGCAAACCTATATCCGGAATGCCCGTGCTACAACTGCCTACCAATGTGCAAAGCTAATTCCCAAATAATTTAATAAGTTAAGACTGTCCCAGTCCAGTACTTGTGGATGTACGGTTATCTTGGATCGCGGGACACCATGTTCGGTCCTTAAAATGACATGGGCGATAACTCCACCCTAGCTACGTACACGTTAAAACATGTACATCCGGCTAATGCCAATAATCACCCACATCAAAACAGTAGTTTTGTTTTCATTTTTATCAAACTACCAGTATCCTTTACTGCTTAAATAAACCATAAAAGATTTCATAAAGAAAGATGTGTGGGTGTAAATGTCGCTGACATTTTCTAAGCATTACTAAGCAAATGCAATTAGTAAGCGTTATTCCCATCTGACATATGAATCTACCCATTCCTAGGGTTATCATGGAGCTTATGTCAACAATATTCAGGAAATCCTCCAATATGGGTTATAGCTACCATACAACAGAAAATAAGGATTTGCTAGAATACAAGGCATGCAGGCAGATTGTTAATCACATTTTAGTTGATTATGAAATCTGGGTTCAAAATGCTCAAAGGGGTGCTTGCCTTGCTATCCGTTATTTTCAGTGACGGAGTCGATGACGTGATCTTGAATTCGTCGACGATGAAGTCCGAGATGTCGGATTCTACACGTCGTACAATGGAAAAGATACAAATAGCAAATAACACTTTCAATAAGGGCAAAAGGAAATCAGATGGAAAATCAAATAACAAACATTACATTAAACAAGCATGGGAGTGAGTTTCTTTCATGTTGTAGTCTTTTATTGTCGATTAATGGTTTAGGGGTCGCATTGCACACGATACCTTATTCTTTATGATTCATTTTATTTTAATTTACGAATTCAGGAAGCTAAGATTGTAAGATTAAATAAACTAAAATTCATTTTCAGGGTGTGAAATTATTTGTACTTAATATTAATTAGTTCATAAGACTACAAGTGTGAGAGTGACTACAAATTGCATGGTTAAACTCAAGTATATGTATTGGAATCACAGACTTTGAAGTTTACCCTTCGCAGGGTCATGTTTTAATAGGATTCAAATGCAAAGCAAGATATATAGGAATATATATATATATAATGCTTATGTAAATTAAGTTAGTCATGTCTTAAGGAATATTCCAATGTCAATTTTAATAGGTATTGGAGTCTTTTGCAAATGTTCCATTTATTAAATAGAAGTTCATGTTAATTAAGGGTTAGGAATTTTCTAACTAAATTCATCCCTACTCAATTTTTTTTGCATGTTAGGAATACCCATTTTCCTAGAGATATATAGCATTATTTTTATTCCTATTATCCCTTTTTATTTTCTCTCTCTCCTTCAAATCCATTCCCCACTTTCCCTTTTCTTTTCTTTTCTTATCCATTCAGCCGAATGGGCTCTTCCTTCTCCTAGCGTCTTCCTCTATTTTTCCCCCATTTTCCCGATTCCTCTTCTCCTGGCCTCCTTGGTCTGCCGATCGACTCGGCGCTTGGCTCACCGGTTCCTCCGCCGGCTGCTAGTTCGCTCGGTCTTCCGCTGCGCTCACCCGCGGTTCGTGTCCTCAACCCCGCCGGTTCGTCCTTGGGCCCGGCCATGACCGCATTCTCCCGCGCACGAGCACGGTCGTCCCCAGGCTGCTGGTACTCTGGCCCCGCCGCTGACCACTTCTTATGGCCTCGGATTCGTCGGCTCACCCCCAAGCCTGCTACCCCTTACTTGGTCCCGCCATGGCCGCCGTTTCCAGATTCCCCCTCCGGGTCTCATCTGGCTAACTTGGTTAGATCTTTCTAAACTCCACTCCTTATTCTACCTCTTCTGATGCCTTATTTCCCCATGATGGATTTGCTATGTACTGAAGTCTGGAACTTTCTAAGTCTTTCGTTTAATTGTTGGGACTATGTTGCTATTATAAAATCCTTGACGATTACTGATGGGTAAATGAGGTAGTTGAGTACTCAATGATGCATAAATCGATAGTTTGTGCAGGTTTAATAATAGCCCCTGATTATTGGAGTGCTTAATTCTTATGCCTGATCGATCTAGTCTGTCTATTATGAAATGGAATTAATAAGATATATGTATCGAAAGATTGAGGCGATATTGATGTTTGGCAAATAAGAATCACGGAGTAGTGTATATCTGCACATATTAAACTTTAATGCAACTACTTCTTGTAACCTTGATCTTTTCTTCTTTGCATTACATGTTCTTGAGTATTTTGTGGTAGGGTTTTAGAAAAAGGTTCTTGACTCAATCATTATTAGGAGCACGCCTATTTGGATGATTTAGGGAACTGGCTATTTATATGTTTAAGCTTGAATTAGAAAAGGGCTGAAGTTGTCTCACTGGAGGGTATGGACTCCTTTCATGCTTGATGCTAACTCTACTAAATGATTAATTCAAGCTATCACTAATGCATTATAAACTGGTTATATGTATAGTTTGCTTACATGGATTGATTAATTGCCAGGTCCTGGATGATTCTCAAGTATGGGTCTAGGGCATGTTAATAGTAGCTTTGGATAGTTTACAAGATAGATGATCCTAATATTGTTAATTATAAATTGGTGGATCATAAATGGATTAGCTTAGCAAATGATAGCTTGATTGATGCTAGGCTATGTTTGATAGTCTTTGAATGCTTAGGTCAAGCATAATGACAGAGAATTTGGAATATCTTATTTATATGGTAAATGATGAAATTGATACCATATCTTGCGAGTGGATAATTTTCTTTGGTCTGTGATGATTTATGCATTAACCAATATATGAGTTGGACGGCGTCATAATGATGACACAGAGTTACAATGCTTGTAGGGAGTATTTGTAATTCTAGGGGACATATGGCGCAACCCTCGTAGTTTCGTTATGCATTTAAACCGAGGCCACTTAATTCTATTCTTTCTCATCTTAAACCTTTTACTATCCATTTCCATTCCTAATTCACTTTCATTACATTTGGGTATGATATGATGATTCTAAAAGAATCGAAATTGTGGAGACTTACTTGAACATAAAAGGAAATACGAGTTGGGGAGGAATGGTTATGCAGCTTATGGTTTGATTTCCCTTCTTGCTCCTGGAATTCAGTTCTCTTGGCTTCTTTTCACTTCCCTGGGTATGTTCTGGATATTACTCTTACTCTGGCTTTGAGATGATGCTATGCTCCAGTATTATGTCATACAGGAGTATTCTCGTGTGGGGTAGAGTTCCTGGAGATGGCTGGCTGGGCTTGAAGCTTATGTGATTTTGAATGAGCCTTGGTTGGTCTTTATAGCCATGACAATGGCGGTGTAAACAGGGTTTGAAAGAGAGCTAGGTCTTGCGGCTGGATTGAATGCTTATTTACTCCTTGTCAGTGCACTTGTCTTGGGTCTGGGTGTTTTACCTGGCCGGCTGGCCTTTCCTGGAGAGTTCGGCTGCGATTGTCCCATCCTAATCATGTAAAATATTTTAATCTTGTGGCCCAAATGACCCCTTGTGGCTGCCGACCTGATCTGGTATGCTTTGGGTTCGGCTGGGTTGTTCTGGAGCTCTTGATGACTTGCTTTGCCCTTCTCTGATTTTTCTAAAGATTTTGGCTGGGCTGTGGACGTGACTTCTACTGGTTTCTGGAAATGGTTGTGCTGTCCCATGGGCACTGTTGCTTGACTTTATCTCTACTCACTGAGGTTCTACTGTTTTACTATGGTGAAATATTTTACCTCGCGATATTTTCTGAACATTTGCGTCTACGGTTTAGCAGGTTTGTAAATTGCCGAATGATGCAAACCTAATCGCGAGAGGAGCCAGATTGGCCCCCGGACAATCTAGGGTACCTCACTGAGCGATTCAACTTAGCTGACAGCAATTATTCCCCTTTCCATCTAATGTATCCAATTTAATGCATTTATTTTATTCTTTTTCTCACGAGTGTACTATCGAATATGCAGGTTTACAAATGCAGATCAAGACAACACAGAAGCTGTAGTTTAGGATCTTGTAATTTATTTTCTTACAATGTAATTTATAATCGGACTTGTAATCGAACAGTCTTATGTGATGTAATTAATATGGTTGTTGTATGTCTGTGAGGATCTTTGGATTTCCTATGTATTGTAGATGTGAACTATGATGTATCAATAAAGTTTGTGTTGCAGTTCAATTCTTTGATTCAATCCTTTGCAATGATTGTTTTTGATAAGCAAATGGCAATTGGTTTATTTTATCTTCTTACCATTTGCTTCTGTAACTTTTTCTTTTTCTAATTTCAAGAATTCAATTATCCTTTAACAAAAGCTTTTAAATTTGCTGAAAGATATTAATAAATCAAATTCACATTTAAATATTTTATTTTTACTGTTTAATTAATTCAGGGATGTTACAATAGGAAACACGACAAATAACAAATTTTAAATAAGGGAAAAAATAAATTAAATAGAAAATCAAATTGAAAATTGTTACAGAAAATAGGGGTGGTTTAGGGCTTAGCTAGGGTTAGGGTTTAATGATTTGTATAGATTGGTTATACTTGTTTTTTGAATTCAAGAGGCTAAAATTATACATATGTATGTGTATATTTACGAATTCAAGAGGCTAAACTTATTTGTATGTGTATGAATTGAAGAGCCTAAAATTATTTGGATATTTATAAGATTAAGACATAAGTCATCATATACATGTTATGTGGAGGTAGTGATTAATCCTAAATGTTTCGCATAAACAAATAGGTTGTCACTTTAATAGGTCATAAGAATTGGTTTCATGTTCTTTGTGAATTGTTTGTATATGTTAGGTTTTATTTGAATTTCTAATTGAGGGTAGCTTTACCTTTACTAGGAATAAGGTTTAAACTTAATTGTTTGTTTAGGGTTGTGGTCTGAAAATTCTAGCGGATTTTAGATATCGATCTTATTTACCGGTTTCAAAGTTTACTTACAAAGGTTATGAACTTATGTCCTGATCTTGGGTCTACACTTTGACAGCCAACTAGGCTCAAGACAAATTAACACATATATCCGAGGTCACTAAGCTAGTCGAGTTCTTACGAGCTGGATAACTCATTTGAATTAGGGACCAACTATTTTAACACAAAGCTTCCAGGCTTAACTAACCATATTCGGGTCGTGCTATGTCATTTACTCATATTCAAGAAATTATTTTGAGCTTAATCGAATGTCACTTATCTTTAGGTTTAATGTTAGAGATTAATTAAGATAATAGAGCTTATTTAGGCCCATTCATTTCAGCTTCTGCTTTAAAAAAAGCGTAATGTTTGCTGAACGGGAGGATTATGGACAGCTTCTCCCACAATCAAAAGCCGCCCTCTACATAGAATCAGAATCCGGCTGGAACCTAGTTCTCGTTGATTCTTATTAATTCTCGTTGGCCCGGTCTAGAGCCTAGAAGTTGAAGCCGGTCTAGCCCGATTCTCCTACAATCAGAAGCAGTTTCTCCCATAATCCATAATCCAGAGGCTAAAACGAATTGAGCCTTAAGCTAATCTCCTGATTCATGAAATGGGGATTAGAATAATCAAACTTATTTACTTTCTAACTTAGCGTTGGAATAGATATCTAATTGAGTTTCTAATCAAGCTGGCTCATACATTATTTTTTGTAAAACAAATATTATTTTAATTTGTGAACTAGGGATGATGATTTTATGGGTCATACATGTATATTGGCATTGGTATGATGGTTATTTGAACTATTAACGTTAGTCTGAGGTCTTGATATTTGAATCTAATATACAGTTAACTATTCAAGTTCATTAGGTTAATCTTCTAATTTGAATAGGTCTTTAATATGCTAACTATTTTTAATTAACACACACTCAGCTTCTAAAACAAATCCTAAATTCAATTAGCACAGTTGAGATTATTTTAGTACTTTAATCATTTTAGGCAATCTAAGCACAGTGCTACACTAAACTTTGGTCCTGCTTAGTATGCATGTTATTTTTAGAACATCATTTCATTTTGCAAAACTTTGTAAGGGGTGTATATGTAAACAAGCATAATTGGGTTAGCTTAAAATCTTGATTTTGAGCTACTCTACTAAATTCTATGTTAATTACTATTTGAGTTTTTCTCAAGTTAATCTACTGATTAAGGGTGCTAGTTATATTAGGGGTATTAATTGAAAACTAGAGATACCGACCAAACCATTACCTACTGCCTTAGATCAAACATCATTTAAGTTGGCCCCATTAGTATGGTTTTGGATTCGAAGAGTATTAAATTGGCTAAGTTTACTATGCTAATTTTCAAATTTGAATTGGGTTAAACCTTAACAATCAAGGACCTTCCCTCTGATATTTGAGCTTTAGCTAGCTAATTACACTTTTAATTAGTTGGTCCTACCTCTCATGGGGTTAGGAATGCTAACTAAAATTATTGTGGGGCCATATATCAGAGAAAGAAATAGAAAACAGAAGGGGTTGCTCGCTGTTTATACCTTCGGTTTGGGGGAGGGCAACCAGGCAGTGGACTAATGGAAGAAACAGAGCAGAGCTCTTCCTGTGCAGCCATGGTGGCACCATGGGCAGCTTTGGTTGTGCTCTGGTCGGTGGCGAGGTAAGTGCAAGGACGAAGAACTGAGCATAAAAATGGAAACCCGAGGTCACAACGGTGCCGTAGGTGGTCTCAGTTGGAGCTCCGGTGTTAGGTGGTGGCTGCACAATGGCAACGAATAGTGGTGCATGGTGGAGCACGGTGGGGAATACTACGGCGAAGGAATCCTCAAATCAAGTTGGGATTTTGTTTAGGGGCTAGTGGTGATGCTTCATGCCGAATTAATTGAAGATGGGGCTTTGATTGCGAAGTTGGCCCTGTTTTGGTTGCAATGGGGGAAGCTCAGCTATGGTGGAATTTGATGTGGCTCGGGTATTGGTGCTCGTTTGTTTGGGAGAAGGTACTAGGGATGGTGTTGGTGCTCAAATGGAGCTCCTTGGTGCTTTAAATAGGAGGCTATGGTAGTTCTTGTGGTGTGAACTCTGGCTTTATGGCGACGCCACAATTGAGCCATGTTCGCGTGGAAGTGTCACGACTTAGCAGGAGTAATGGTGATGATGACCTTCTTCTTGGCAGTATACGGTAGGGCTTGAGGTCGGTTATGAGATTTGTGCTCCATTTTGCTTTGATTTTGACCAAAACAGAGGAGAAATGGCTCCTGGTTCATGCTGGGCATTTGGAAGGAGAAGGTTATGACAAGTGGGCCCATTTAGCATAGAGACAAGAAGTGAACTAGCTTTTCTCCACCAGGACAGACATGGATTAGTCACAATAATTTGGATGTCTAAGTTGGTCAAAAAATTTAAAACTTTTTTGGGTGAATCTAAGACAATTCTTATCATGATGTAAAAATTTCAGACCTAGATCATATTTCTATAATTTTTAAAATTTTGGACAAGCTAATTTGTTTATTTTATTCTTTCCAGTTCTTCATTTATTAGAGAAATGAAACATGTCTCAAAATTTTTAAAACTTTTTTTGGAGGTCCTTAGTGTCTTTAGGATACTACTGTAAAAATTTTAGAATGAGATATTTTATATTTATTTTATTGTAATTCTAGCATTGAAATCCAAAATTAATTAATTATTTTTTATATTTTTACTGATGAATTAATTATCCCACAAGAAGATATGGTAAAAATTTAAGGTAGTTGAATTTTTATTTTAATCTGACAAGCTCATTATTCACAGTCCAACTTCATTAATTTGTACTTCTTTTCATTAATAAAAACAATTTCCAAAAGGGCCAAAAATATAAGAAAATACATTAAAGAGAAACAAATCAGATTAAAACACAATACAAAATAAATTAATTTGTTTCATTTTATTTATTTTTAAATTTTTTGGGATGTTATAGGTATGCACCAACACTCTAAAATTTTGAACATAGCCAAGAGATTACCTGTTCAATAGGACAAATTTGTTGATTGAATTGGTTTCGATTCTAGTGGTTTGGAATTTGTAAGACCTTAGAACTATTTGTACTATACTTTTAGCAAATTTTGAATATATGTATTGAATTTATGATGTTACATAATCACTATGCAAGACTATAGAGTTATATGTGTGAAGTATGCATCTCTTTGAAAGTTTTCTAGTTTCATCACTATGCAGAATGATTTGCTACACTGGTTGGACGCATGCCAAACAATTCAATTCACACAACTTTTTGAGCTCTTTTACGATACACTAAATTTAATATGAATTGTTTATTCTTTTCTGATCCAATAGATCAGATTAACTAGTATTTATTTATAATTACTCTGGTAGTAGAGTAGTAGAAATACCCTTAATAAATCAATAGCTAGATCTGATTTCTACTATATACCATATACTACCAGTATAATGCAGCATCAAATTTCTTAACTTTTATATGTAATACGTACATATTAATTTTGGCTACACGGTGTGGATCAAGAATTGTTGGTATAGATCAAGGGTGAGAATGAGTGTGTGGACTGTGGAGTTACCAAAGGCACAGATCACATTGTTATACGTGGTTAGTATAGATATTTTTTTTTCCATTCTCATTAAACTAAAGTGGTGTGTATACAATTTTTTCATCCTTTTCAGAACGTGGAAACAAAAAAAAAAAAAAAAAACTCTCTACCCACCAAATTAACTAATTAATTTTGGCAAAGATCTTGAACTCGATCCAAAAAAAATTTTTACAACACATTAATTTATGCAGTTATGCAATGTAGCCTGTCACTATAACATGCATCTAGCTTCTCCAGTTTCATCACAAAATGACTTGCAAAATCCTATCTGCAACACTTTGAGATAGATGGGACCATGCTTGCATGTAAATACATCTCATGTGTCCGGTAGCAGTTCATTTACACTGCAGCAGCGATTTTCACAGTACTGGTAAACTTGTAGTATCTGGCTCCTCCTCTCTCCTCCAACCCCAAGGCTTATCCTAGTAACAAACATCGTACCAAAAAGCAAGGGAAAATACTAGAGAGAGAGAGAGAGGCAGGGAGGGAGAGAGAGCAATTCTCAGTTTTCTCACCGGTAGCCTTCTATATATCCCAGGCACTTGCTGCTCTCTTCCCCTCGAATCATTTCATCTGTGTGTGTGTGTTGGGGGGGGGGGGGGGGGGGGGCTACCTAAGGCTTCTTTTCTTCTTCAGTGAAGTGAAGGGTTGTGGTGCATCACAAGTTGGTGAAGCTGCCAGCATGATCTGATTATCTATCTTGCTCTCTCTCTCTCTCTCTCTCTCTCTCTCTCTTGTGCTGTCGTCTGTGAATATAGGATGAGGGGAAAGAGAAATCAATCGATCAGGTCATGCTGGAGTTTCATCTGCTGGTGGGAGCACAAGAACCCTAAATTACATGAATCGATGGATCCTCGTCAGGTTCTTGAAGTGAACGCATGGGATCTTCAGGGTGAGATCCAACACGTCGCTGTGCGTTGATATCGGGCCATGCTTACTTCTACATAAGTTCATCGATCCTATGGAATTAGGTAAGGAGGGTCCTGTGTATCCATCACTTCTGTTTGTCTTTTGCCTTCACTTTGCTCTTTCTTTCTATGATTACATAGAACGGATTTGGATTTCTTGGGAATTGCGGTGGTTTTCTTTGGATTCTGCGTTTATTTCTTCCTTCAGCTATCCAGCTCCCCATGCCTCTTATTCCTCCCCCTGAAAAGAAAAATTAATAAAGAATTATGAACACATAGCTAAATTGACTGATGCCGGTAGCATCTCAGTCGATCTTTGGGACTTGTAATCTAGGTTTTGCCTTAATTTGCATATATGAGATTTGATATGTACTCCCTTGGGTAGCCTTTGCCATTTTTTTCCATTTTGCAGTTACATGCCTGTGTTTACTGTCAATCTTTTCTTATGTGTTCATCCCTTCCTCATAATTGCAGGTTTGTTTCTTGGCAGAATATCTGCAAGAGAAGGAAATGAAAACTAACTGTGTCCAACTAGTTCTCCTTATAGCCTTGTGTTTTTTCTAGTTCTAGACACCATTAGAGGGTTTCTAGCTATAATAGTAATATGATTAATTTCCATTAACCTTCATATCTTTGTTCCAATGCTTGTTGGGGTATAATTTAATTTTCTCTCAGTACCTGCACATGAATGCAACAGTAGCAGCAAATTTCATGAAGCAAGAAGCAGATCCAAAAGTTTTGTACTTTTGTTACATGATTTTTTTTATTGGCTTCTCTAGACTCCAATTAATCTCCTCTGAAACAGCCATTTTTATTCCATCTTACTTTTTTTTTTATTTAAGCCTCCTACAAGCATTGAACATTCTCAGTTCAGTGCAATATGTGTGTGTGTGTGTGATTGACCTATCTAGGTGAGTGAGAATGTGGGATAGTGATTCATTTCATCAGTGGCTATGGTTCATTGTGATCTTGTCAACAATATGATGATGTGGAAATATCATAGTAACATCAAAGGGATATGATCAGTCTTGTTGATTAAGGAACAAAAAGGGGGATAAAGAATGAGTTTTCATGTCTTGAAGACAATGTATTAGGTATGTCTACAAAGAGAGAGAGAGAGTGAGTGGTAGTACTACTACTACAGCTGAATCTGATTATCTGAATGATTGCTTCTTGCTTGAAGGATGAAATTTCTGTCCATCTTTTCATGACTCCATCGTATGATTGCCCACACTTTTCTACTCCTCTGGGCTCTGTACTATGGGATATTCACTCCATCCACATTCCCACATAGTACAAATTTAATTTCCTCTTGAGATTTTCTTTGAAAGGACAGGACTATCTGCCGTGATATTTCACTTGCAAAAAGGACATCTCTCTCTCAAATTAGTCGCAACTTTTTTGTTGGCATCTCTAACCACCACCACCACCATCCCTTCCCCTCATGCCATGGCTATCCAACTACATTTGTCACCTTGCATTGCATGGTCCAATGGAAGATTCATGGGCCACATGCATGCATAGCTCCAAGCCCTCCTTTATTGTAATCTGGTAAGCCATGGCCAGTTTGTTACAAGATGCCTCTCAATCAGTGTACGTGCGTATGTGCTTGCAAGTAGCAACTTTCAGAGAGTATGTATGTATGTATATAGGAAAATGGTTCTGAAATCATGGTGTCCAGCAAAGTATGTGATCGAAATTCATACAAATCTTTGAATTTGAGTATTTTTTTTTTTGGAAGATATGTGTTTCATTTGAATTGTTATGGATGGGTATATACCTTAAAATTGAAAGTTTCAAAAAAATGTACCCAAAATTGTGCATTTAAAATCATGGTGTCCCATTACGACTTCTTATATATATATATATATATATATATATATATATATATATATATATATATATATATATATATAAATGTGTGTGTGTGTAGATAGAGAGAGAGAGAGAGAGAGGAAGCCTTTCCTGTACTTTTGGGAGTACGCACTCCCACATTCAGTACACCACTTAAATGAATGTGTTATACTCTTTTATCACTTTTAATATACTCCAATAATAATTTTAAGATATTACAATATGACATTGTAAAAAAAATTTATCGGAGCCCTTTATTTCTTGCTATATACCATTTTTCATTGGTAAAATGTGTATATAAACAAATTATGCTATAAAGGGTGGATTTTGATGAAATTTTTCGTGAAACTCACCTTGGAGTATCTTATAATTAGTATTAGAGTATACTCAAAAGGATAAAGAAGTATAATAACATCATTTATGCAGTATATTGAGAGTGGGAGTACATACTCCCAGGAGGTATGGAACCATTTCTCTCTCTCTCTCTCTCTCTCTCTCTCTCTCTCTCTCTCTCTCTCTTATGAAACATGTTTTGTACTCCCAGGTGTATGTACTTCCTACCTCTATTTGGTTAAAAACAACTTCCTAATAAAGATGAATTATTTAACAACTTTCATTTATGAAATATGCTTTCACCCGTGCAACACCAGAACACCCATTAATATACAGGAAGTAGGGAGTGTGTGTGTGTATATATATATATATATATGTCCCCTTCCTTGAGCGCCCATCGATCGAAGCTATTTTGGAGGCATCTCTCTGACGATGATCGGTGCCGATCTCCTCGCCATCTTGACCCCGTTGGCGTGGAATGCAGGCCATGCGATTGTGTGGCTGAAAAGGTTGCCGGCTTTGCTTTGCTGCCCCTTGTCTCCATTCCCTGATGGCTTCATCCCGAACCACCGCCGTCGTCGAGCTAACTTGCTGTTTTCCTTTGCCCTTTACGACACAGGTCAATGGTGTGCGGGCAATGATTAATCATGCAATATCTTGCGGCCGGCGCCATGTCTTATCGCTGTCATTGGCTCCTTGCACAAGAGGTCACATGCATGTATAGATTGATCGATCGATCGATCGTGCAAAGAGATTTTTTAAAAAAAAGATAATGGAAGGTTAAGCTTTTCAGTATCTGCGGTATAAGATGTACACAGCTAAACAATTATTACAAAATTTCAATATAAACTTGTCAAAAGAGCTTTCTATAAAAAAAAAAGTTTCAACAAATCAAGATAATAAAAAAAAATAGTTTAAGTCACACTCAGTCTATTATCGAATCGTCATCCATGACTGACGAAGGGATCCTGAAGAACAATCTCGAGTGAATTACAAGCTAGTAACACCACTTCCTTCGATTCTTGATGCTGCAAGCCTGCAATACAGACCATAAACGCAACCAGCTGGTGCACATGTAGATAACCTGCAATAGATACGGCGCAAATTGACATAGGGATTATCTATCGAACAAGATGTTTTTTCTCCTACCAGATGAGTCAGATTTTTGGCTCCTGATCAAAATTCCACCACATCTCTCTCAGCTCCTAACCCTAATCCTCTTCCACTAGCCGCTGCCACCGGCGAGATACTAGTTGCTCGTCGGTTCTCGGCGCCACCAACCTAAGCTCTAGCCCAGCGAACTCGGGTCCTAAGATCCCAAACCACTTGACAGATGTTTAGAGATTCCGATTAAGTTATGTCGAATCTCAGAAACGAAAGGTTACAAAATTGTAAGGTGAAATTTCAGATCTCAAAAACACTTGACAGATGTTTAGAAATTGTTTCAGATCTTGACAGATGTTTCAGATCTCAAAAACACTTGAAATTACTCTGAATAATTAAGGCATACTAGGTTGAACTCAAAAAGAATTATGGATTTGTAGTGTGGGCTGTTGTATTGGCAAATAAAGGTCACTAGCTAGGCCAGCAGTATCTACAATCTACGTGCTGCACCCTGTCATTTGAGTATACACAGTTTGCGACACTCGATCGACCGCTCTACTCGAAACAAAGAACTGATGGATATTCGCTTGTTCAGACAACTTCCATATAATTTATCTTCAGCTTTTGTTTTTTTTTTCCTAGTGGCCATGTACAAATTAGTGGGAATGGATAAAGATTTACAGACTCATATTTTAGTGGGCGCTGATGCACTTTATTGGTCAATTTGATCACTTCGGAACAATATGGTTTTTTATAAGAAAAAGAATCTTAATCTATTGCAGGTTATCTTTATGTGCATCAGTTGGTTACGCTTATGATCTGTGATGCAATCCCAGGAGGCCAAAGCTCTTGTATTTTCTGGATACAGAATGCTAGATATGATAATCAAGAACCTCTTCATCAAGCATGGGTGGAGATCTAGTAACAGACTATGCGCGGATTGAGAACTTTTGTTTTGTTTCATCTTCAAATTGGCTTGTGCTGAATTTTCTATAGTTTTTATTTACTCTTTTTTTGTAGACAGCTATTTGGCTGCGACTATAATAAATTTTCGTTGTGTGCATCCCATGGTGCAGGGGCCGGAGAATAAATCTCCCATTATTAAAAAAATGTACAAATTAGCTTGCACCAAACGTCTGCATTAAGAACTACACTGCACTCGATCGACATTTCTGCGCAGACAGAAGGCATGTTGGCATGTTGCAAAAGATTTCTAGGGACTGGGGGCCCACTAAGGCCCGTATATATGTGTGCAGATGGCCCAACACATTTCTGCTTGGCTCTTGTTCGAAAACATTGTGTCGGCCTTAGCCCATGGTGACTGCGATGTAAATGGGCCTAGGCCATGGTACTTGCTAGCTGCTTGTGGGCCCTGAGCCCTTGCATTGCTCTCCTTTTTCTTTTTTCTTTTTTTTTTGAACTCCATAGCTCAAAATAATCTGTTCTTCTAGAAAGAGAAGGGGAAATGTGTCATGTGAGATTAAAAAAAAAGAAGGTTAAATTTATGTGATGCTCGAAACGTCAGGTGAAGTAGGGGAAAAAAAACTACTCGCTACAGCCACAAAATTAATTGTTTTAGGTCACTTGAACTCAAACAATGCCACTTAGAAACTATATATGCATATGTGTATTAAAAAATACTGTAATAATATTATAATTTGATTAGGTTTATAAACATATCACAATGGGGGGGGGGGGGATGAGCTGTATTTTAGGCCACCTTGTCTCTATTTAAAACGATCTCTTAAAATGAGCAGGATTCATGAAAGGAAGCGGTCTACGGAAAGTGTTACTAAAAATTAATATAAAAAAGTAGTTTTGTATCTCTCTCGCTCATCTATGCTCCCAAACTGAGAAATGCTTATCTAACGGTATGTTTGGATCCATTAGCAGCTAATAGTTAGCTGGCTAATAGTTCCTAGCTAATATTAGCTAGCTGACTATTAGCTGGAGGGTGTTTGGATCCACAAGCTAATATGTGGCTAATAGATGTTTAGGTTGATCAATTGTCCAGAATACCCCTGTTATTAGCTACTATTGGTGGCAGACGTAAAGGATATTTTGGTTAAATGCCACTATTAGCTATTATTAGCTGGGTTTGGCTAGCTAATGAGATAACCATTAGCTAGGTGCCCAGCTAATAGTTAGCTGATCTATTAGCTGACGTGAAGGATAACCATTGTTAGTTGCATAGATTCAAACAGGCCCTAAGCCCATATCTAGACTCTATCCGCGCTCCCTCACCGTGACAGCCCTTCTCGCATGCCCCCCACCGCGACGCTCCCCTCCCGCGCCCCCGCATCGCGGCAGGTTCAGCATTCATTGAGGGGCTGCCGCAGCGAGGGAGCACAGAAAGAGGCAGGAAGAAGGTTAGATCCATAAATCCGTTCGGAAGATAGCTATATTTGCATAAAAAGGGCCGAAGGAAGCTAAAAAGTGATCACCAAGCCACGTTAAAGCAACTTGGATATACACACGGACAAGATCAACCGAGAGAGCCTCCAGCGGCCTGCAGGGGAAATCTCTCGAGCACAACGAATGCCAATGCTCCAACACATATCTATTTCAAAAATCACACCGTCTTTCTGTTCTGCTCCCAGAACTAACTTTATCACTCTTAATATTTATTCCGTTTGTGATTTGGAAGAGAAATTCTGTTTTTTTTAAAAAAAAAAATTACTGAATGAATGGATCTACTACAAGAACGGCTTGACCTGCTCTAGGACTGCCTAGCTAGTGTTGGTTGATCTCGGCTGTTTGTTTGGAACGTAGCCATCCCAATTTCTATACGTACAGTGACCTTCGTAAACAAACTTTCCTAACCAAAAGCTAATCCCGTAATTAGCTCTTTCCTTAATTACGCGCCATGATCGGAGGCGCTTTCCATACATTTGGAACTTGCCCCCGAGATCCTCAGCACTATAATAAAATAGGAAGAGATGAATCGTGCGTTAGGTGACGATCTGACACACGATCCAAATCTCCCAAAACCTAAATCACTACCGATCCTCATTGGTGCTGGAGCAGCCTCGAAGGGTGGTTCACGGCCAGTGCAGGTGGCGACCCGAAGGCCGCCGCTACTCGTCAGGTGAACGCCGTCGCCGACTGTGCATCATCAACGACGTTCATCTCCCGCTGTTCTCTACTGCCCCGACCAACTACAAAGATCTAATGGCGTCTAATCCTTCGGGTTAGTACTCTTATTTCCGTATTAAAACTAAGTGATCATGTTTAGGCTAAGATTAATGTCTTTAGATCATGAGCTTAATCTAACAGCTAGCAGCAGCAGCGGCGGCTAGACAAAGCTTAGCTTTGTTTGTTTTTTTTTGGCTTTGCAGGGCTCGGCATCCAATCACGTTTACCAAAAGAAGCAGAAGGCACAGTAAGCAGCATCTGCTGATCTGATCGTCTGAATGACTGTCCGAACTGACCCGTCCTTCCCTCACACTAATTAATTTCCGAATTCTGAAACTCATGTACCATTTCCTTTCCTTTTCTCCTGCCGTTTTGGCTACGATCTTGTTTAAATCCTGAAACACTAACACAATCGCAGCTTGGTTTCATGTGTATGCAGGGATCAATTGAGCAGTAGCAATTAGCAGGTGCTTCGTCTTGTGATCTTGCAGCCTTTTCTTTTCGTAAAGAGAGCAGCTCCCCTTTTCCTTTTTGCATTGGCTTCCCAAACCCCAATTGTCAAAGCCTGAGATCGCATTGGATTCGGCATTCTGGCTCCGGGAAACAGAAGAAATGACAGGATCTTTGGTCGCCAATCTCGAGCATGGAAAAAAGCAGATCGAATCTTTAATCGCCAATCTCTAGCACTTTGCAGTCCATGTATGTATACACGAGCCTGTCTAAAATGCATGCGCTAACCTTCCCTGCAAAATGATTTTCAAGTCCATACTTCGTTGCTCTAGCATGATGGTTTCTATATCTATAACTCTGTCATCTGGAAACAAACATCAAATCCTTTCACTCACCAAGGACAGCAGCATGGAAGAGTTTCGTGTACTAGCCCTCTAGATTTTTTTTTATAACAAAACTAGCGTCCGTACGAAATAATTTACAAAAATAGCTTTCCGACCCACACTTTCCGTACTAAGGGAGCACAAAAGCAACCTCACGTGGTGTGGTAGCACGGAAGCGAGCTCCCGTGGTCCCCTGTCGCAGAAGCTTTGCTTTCACTCACGACACGTGCGGCAAGCTGGCTGGCGAGTAGCATGCTTTTGCATTACCATACCGCCGAAGATTACTCCCGAACCCTCTAGTGTGGAAGGTGTGGACCAGAGGCTATTTTTGTAAATTATTTTACACGAAGGTTAGTTTTGTAAAATTTTTTTGAAAAGACTAGTACATTAAACGCTTGGCAACATGCATCAACTGCTAATGCAGCTCAGATTCAAGAATGCGTGGTCCTGTAGACCAAACTGTCCAACAGCTTTAAGCTGGTCCTGGAATACTTTCAATCCTCCTACGGTTGGGAGGAGAAAATTCCTCCAGCTACACTCATACAAAGAAGGCAATCATCTGCATCCAGAGCAGAAAGGGCCCCAGTAATTCAAAGAGGCAACAAACAAGCTGGTCTAGGTCCTGAGACCTCTTGCTGATCTTTTGTCTAGAATCTTGATAGGTGTCCAAGAGCGCAGACGATGTTGATGTGGCAATGGCACGCCAGCTTTTGCTTTCAGCGTAACAGTCAAAGATTCTATCCTACAACAATGCAGTTTTGTGACTTGTGAGCACCCGGTGTAGTGACAATGCCATGTTCTTTCTATTCCAGAGTTATCAGAGCAAACAGGCATGAAAAGGATTATGTTAGAGATAACACAAGATCCAACAATATCCAGAAATTGCTACGCACACCCAAAGCATAACTGAAAGTTTTTTCAAAATCCAATGTACATATTTTCGATTTGCAATTTTATTATCTACCATGTCACTACTAAAAATGGCATTGAGAATTTCGATAACAAGTTCAGTTTCTTTATATGGCAAGTTCAAATTAAAGCCGTTCTTACATAGGTGGATGTGACGAAAGCGTTGCTATTTACCCCCTGCGATTGTTCCAATGACAAAAAAAGTGGGATTTCATTGCATTGCAATTCAGGCTGTCGTTCCTATTATTGATGAATTTTATTGCAATTCAGATTGTTTTGCCTATTATTGGCGGTATTTATGCGCGATTGCCATTGGTGATTTATTTAACGTTTCATCACCTATTTGAGAAAAAAAAAAATATCAGTTAAGAAGACAATTGAATTTGGTATTTCATCATTGTTAATTTAGTGCTTATTCATTGTTTGAATACGTTGCAATTTTGGATCGCTTGCGTGAGCATTATGGAGCTTTTGGCAACGTTAATTCTCAGAGAATTTGATGACACCCTGCTGGTAGCATTATACTCTTCGAAGTTTTAATAGTAAAGGTTTTGCTCTAATATCAGTTTGAGACGAAGTATTGAAGTGCAAAGGAGTTTTCTTCTGCATACATACTACAACGTTGTCTTATTATCTTAGCTCGATATGAGGGGTCTACTACAATTTATATACAGCACGAGAAGTACGTATATCTTGACAGTTTTGCAAGAGTAATTTCAACCATGTTATGGAATTTAATTCGATAATTTATCATATGTAGTGGTACACGTACAAGTTGCTCTTTCAATGAGCGTTGTTTGCCAAATTTTGTGTTCCAGATGAAGCATGTCAAATATTTATGATATGAGTTTTTCGCTATTTATCAAGCGCTACATGTGATGTTTGATGATTGAGCATTAGTTTCAAGAAGTAAGTTGCACATGCTTAGACTTTACTAGGATTATGAATTGTTGAAGACCCAGATTTTTTCATCTTCTTTGTTGATATCTGTGTGTTTGGATTGACTGTTCCAGTCTTTCTTATTACCTACTGGTGGTTTGCTTAATTTTTCTTTATGAGAAGCGTTTGAATAAAACTATTCTAATCTTTGTCTTTTGCACTAAAGTATTTTGGATTGACAGTTCTAGTTTTCCTTGTTAAGTAGTCTTTTAAACTTGACGCACTTGTATTCATGGTGTTTAATTACCCTTAGGATTTTCCACAAACAATTTTATTATGAATTTTGAGTTAATGTAGGGTTTTATCCAAATAGATTGTTAGTCTATCTTCAACAAATCAGGACTCTATTTTGACTATATAAGCCAAGGACTCTATTTTGGTTATATAAGCCACACCCTCTGTACGTATAAACTTGAACAAACTAGTAGATTGTTTCTTGTAGTTTTTTTCCGCAAGAATTTTTCTGTGCTAACCCTAACAGATTAAATAAGAGTAAATTTACAATTCTATAACTAACAACATAGACTAAAAGCAGCGCTACAAAAGAACATCTCACCCCTCTCATTTTCCTGGGCAGTGAGATCTGAGCATTCAGTTAGGACTTGCAACCATCAGAGATGGGATCACCCCGGGAGCTAATTAACATGAGAGCCAAGCACTTATGGTTCCTGCAGCTACCACAAATTACAGATGCAGATGCTTGTTTGAATTGCCATTGCCACACCCCCTGAAGTTAAAAGGAGAGGAGAAGAAACAAAACTCACAGGAGATAGAACAGAAGAAAAGGAAGGCCAAGAACACAGTAAAAACTACAAAGATCACCTCTTCCACCCATGTTCCTCATCTCTCTTCGTACCATGAGGGATGGAACCCCATGCATTCATTCCCCACGTAAATACACCATCTTTAATTCAGCTTCTGCTCTAACAGCAACAGTGACAGGAGCCCTAGCTACATGATCTTGCCGGTCGATCACTCGCCCAACCACACCTTGGCACCCGATGCCATTTGCCAATGCCCATGCTGCCCGGTTTGCTCGCCTCCGGCCGGGCTTGGCGTCGGCAGGATGGACGGACGGTCGTCGCAAACGGCGTCACACGAAGCGCCTCCGAACGTCGACGATGCTGAGGAGGCGAGCCACGCCCTTGGTCCACATCTCGAACTCCCTCTGGCTCGTGCATTCGAACTCGATCACCCGGTGCTCCGCCGTGCGAAGGCCGAAGTAACGGCGGTGCTCTCCTCCATCCAACAAGTGCCGGCCTGGCCACGCCACGATGTCCCTGCAGACGTCTACCACCACGCCTGCACAATGGCAATGGCATGGTCCAGTGCCAGTGCCACCGATAGTTAGGACACGGAGACAAGGCATACAGCTAGCCAGCCATGCATGGCTAATTGGCCATGGATTGTTTGTACTTCGCACACTTACTTTTCTTCTTCTTGGTAATGGTCCCTGCAACATGCCGGCTCTTCATCTTGAGCATAACCTGAGACAATGGCATACATGACTGAGGATTAGAATTTTTCACACCCTTGTTAAGAAATTCTGACAGCTCAAGAAGAAGATAAGAAAATATACCACGCCCATCTTGTTGATGTATACAGAGACAACCTTCCAATGTAAAGCTCCTGCACATGAGCAGCATCAGTATTCAGTGCCGAGGCGCAACATTGAGTACCGTCAGATGGACTGCAAGGATCACCGATCAGTACCTTTGCGGGTGCGCTTGAGGAGCTCGGTGCCGCGAGCGAGGAGTTCTTGGCAGCAGATGCCCAGGAAGTTGTTCTCCTCCTCGAGCACGAGGTCATCACTGAAACTGCTGCTGGTGTTGCTGTCCAGCTCCTTGTGATGCTGCTTCTGGGTGTTCTGCTTGTGATTGTGGTGATGACCTCCTCCTCCTCCTCCTCCTCCTCCTCCCATGGTGCCCTTCTCCACAGGGATCACTGCAGCCACGTTCCACACCTCCTTGAGAACCCTCGTCTTCAGCGTCGCCGCACCTCTTAACGCTGCAAATCAATAAATGAAATGCAATTATATTTATGCCTCACTGACACCATTAGATAACAAACAGAGAGGTGTAGAGAATTGGTTGAAATGGCAAACCAGTAGCAGCAGCAGCTGTGATGGTAACAATGTCCCCCGGCGTCCTGGCATTGACTGCAGAGCCGACGACGGCGGCCAAATGCTCGCGCTCAGCCCCCATGGACTCTGCAGCCTCAACGCACTGTGCGGCCACAAGCGTCGCTGCGGATGCCACCGCCATGTCGGTGCGGGCAGCAGCACGGTCATCCTTGCCAGACCCTGAGGCTGCAGCGGTGGAGGCGGCCACAGCAGCGACCGCGGCGGCCACAGCTGCCACCGACACAGCGGCGTGGACCTGTGCATCGTGCGCCCTCGTCTCCTCTTTCTTCTTCTCCTTCCTATCCTTGAGCCACCGGCCCACCGTCTTGCTACCACCCCGGTACGGCTGCGGCTTCGGCGTGCTCACTGCTCTGCAGAACTGCATTTTTTTTTTTGCGAGAGTAATAGTCCAATTAGCATCTAGCTGTGTTGGGTTCAGTGTTTCAAATACCACTACTAATATTTTTCCTACAATTAAAACAAAACTTAATCTGATTGAAACAGCTAAACGACAATGGCACTCGGCTATATCTACACATCAATGAAATGGATTATTAATGGTTTTGCCGCGTATAAAGCTACAGTAAAAGGCCCTACAGAAATGGAACTACGCCCAGGAACAAACAGAACTTTGAATTGACAGAATGCATCCAAACGAGGCTGATGGGTCCTAACCACACTGCAGCAATGATTCTGGCAAAGTGTGGCAATATTTTCACTGACCAGTACAAATCATTGTGCTTGCTTCCATGGCGTTAATCTAGAGTCTAGGTTTAGTTGATGGAATGCCGAAGCGTGCCATAGACTAATGCACACACCACTGACCAATGTGCCGTGTGAGACACGAGACATAATCATGGAGGCAATGTGGAGGAGCAAGAGTGAGAGAGCCCAAGCGGCAGCTTTTGGGAGAGCAAGATTAGCCATGGAGCAGGTAAAAGAGTGCATCATTATAGTAGAACAGAAAGCTGGGGGAATAACACTTGATTAGGGCTAAGAAAGCCATGAGAGAATCCGCATGGGGCAAAAAGGGAGCAGCTTAAGGCCAAGGTGAAGGGAGCAAGAGCTGTAGAGGCCTGCAAGCCTGCTCTTTACACACAGAGAGAGAAGGGAGTGGCACTGGCAGAGTGGGGCACTGGACATGTTGCAATGTTTGCTTGTGGGACAGGAGACCAGAGGACAGAGGAAGGACTGAAATGGTAGCAAGAATCAAAGCTTCTTACACACCAAGCAAGAACCAAAGACCATCAAATCAAACCCCTCTTCCTGTCTGTCAGAGCTACAAGAGTACAGGACAGAGGATCATACCAAGAGGAAAGAGGGGGGAATGGGAGTATTGTGGATGACTGCACTAAGAGTCTAAGATCACATGGTGATTTCTTTAGTATGAAATGGCCTGAGTGACCCAGAGGCTCATGTCATGTGGCTATGTGCAGTGCCAAATTGGAATTGCCAGTCAAATCTTGGACCATGACCTCACATGAGCCCTGTCTCTCCTCAGGCTATGCAGAGGAGAGGGGCACCCATGGGATTTCTGTTCCTATCAAGATTCAAGACCAAAGCTTGGCTACATGATGCTTTGTGATAACACTGAAAGAAAGGAAAGGCATGAAAACATATTCTTTAAATAGTCACTTTCCAAATTTAAAGCATGCACTGGTCAGGAAATATGGCCCAATCACCAGGCTTTGTTAATTCTGTACAACAAAGTTCCTCTCCTATTCCAAACTTACTTATTCTTTTCACCACCCTAATGGTTGTTGCATGTCAATTGCTAGAGTAGATAAGATGTACACAAAAACTAGCACTTGTAAAAAAGGTGACGAATGCCTATAGAACTGAAAAAAGAAATGGAAGTGAGCAATCATTGCTCCAGGCACACACTACTCTTAACAACCACTGCAGTGAAAGAGAAGTGCAGAAAAAGGAGAAGGGAAAACCAGGCATGCATGGGCAAAGAGCAAGCACGGAAGGAAAGGGAAATGGTATGGTCAAATTCCTAGAAATGAGGAGGCAAAAGACATTTCCATACATGTCTGTAAAATCTGCAATGCACTGTTCAATGATTTTTGCTATGTGATCTAAGACTATCTCCAGCAATTTCCCTTCATTTCATTCCCTTCCCTATTCCCTTCCCCACTTTCATTCCCTTTATTTCCTATCATCTCCAACAGCATCCCTTCGAAGGGATTTCTCTCTGGGATTGGAGAGAGAATCCCTTTCTATAGGGATTCACTGTACAAATCCCTTCTGAAGGGAATCGTGAAGGGAATCCGCTGGAGCACTTGGGATCTGTTCGCGAAGGGATTTGGAGAGGACGGGAAGCCACTGGAGATAGTCTAAGGTATGTAAGTTTACAGAGAAATGGAATGGGGGTAACGTATTTTCATCGGATGGAGAGAAAGCAATATATTCGAGCTCTTTTTCTATGTTTCTTCTCTCTCTCTCTCTCTCTCTCTCTCTCTCTCTAGAAAATTTTGGGCAAGAAAAGGCTGCAAGCCTGCCTGCAAGGCCGATGTTTTTGTCCCAGCCAGTCCCACAACTTCTTGCGCTGAATTTACTAACCTGGAAATGCCGGCCTAAACATACTAACCAACACTAAACTATGCAAATTCTTCCTGCAGTGTCCACTCTCCACAGCTTTGTTGGCACAGTGTTCCACACAAAAAGAAGGAAACGGACAAGTGCTCCATTTCCAAAAGGGAAACGGAGCCTAAAACGAAACCGCAAACAAAAAAAAACAGCTCAGACAAAGCTCACAGAAGTTGTGAAAAAAAGATTAATTTTTTCCCATGCAAACTCCACAAAATCACAAGGTAAATACACCACACTTCTGGGATTTTCTTCTCCGAACAAGCAGTGGAGCCCTGTGTTCACCAAGGCCAGCAATTAAGCAGTAGAAGCGCCCACCTTGCGTCTTCTCCCAACAATGTTACACAAATAACGCCCTTAGAATATATATAGCCTAAATTGGAACGAAAAATACGCCCTAGAATTAAGCAGGTTATTACCTTCTAAAAGAATTAAATAGATTATTAGTCAATCAAGAAGGAAAATGTTAAGGTGCAAGGATGGAGAGAGAGAGAGAGAGAGAGAGAGAGAGGAGACATATAGTCATATACCTTGCTGTCGTCGACTTCCGGCGAGACCGGCGGGCTGTCGGAGAGTGAGCCGCCGCCGTTGAGAGGACCGCTGCTGTGGGAGAGGCGGCCGGAAGTCAGCGGTGAAACTTCTTGCTGCTCAGTGAAACAAGAAATCAATATCTCCTGCAAAGTTCTGCTAATTGCAGGTGTACCCAGCTGATGAAATTAGGCACCAAACATGCAAGAGGAGTAGGGCAGGAAAGGTTGGTGTGATCATTAGTTGGGACATGGGATTCAGCTGCACAACCAAAAAAGATTATTTCTTTTTATTTGCTTATGGGAGAGGGAAAAAAATCTCATCTTTGGCTGTTTATCGTTGTCCTCGCATTACTCCAAGAGTACAGGGAAGACAGGGATCGGATGTCATTAAAGAAAGCGAGTACTAATCGGCAAGAAAAAATAGGATGGGATGTGAAATCAAACCAAACATTTAGCGTGCGATTAGGAAATCAAACCAATAAGTTGACCCCAAAAAAATATTTATTTGGCATAAGGAGGGAGAAACTCAAGCTTTCATGTAGTAACTTCCATTGATTAAGAAGAAAACATACTGCTGTGTTAATAATTAAAGCAATATAACAGACAAAAACCTCAATAACTTCCAACCAAAAAAATAAATAAATAAAATACGACTGCAATTGCTACTACGACGGACTCGGTGACAAGCTCAATTAAAAAAGACTATTTTTTTGTCTCCTAAAAAAAGGAGCCAAGAAACGCACCGATTGCGACATGATCCGGTCCATGATGAGCTGCGAGGTGGCCGCGGAGGCGAAGGAGAAGGAGCTCCCGGAGGCGCCGCTGCTCCCTCCGTCGTCGATCTCCCCGGCGAGGTCCTCGGCGATGATGGCCCCCGCCGGCGCCGGCGCGGCGGCCAGCGCGCGGGAGACGCCGACGGCGGACGCGCTCCACGACCGGGACAGGAACTCCAGCGGGTCCCGCGTAGGCTCCGGCGGCCGGAGCTCGCCGCCCCCTCTGGCGCCCGCCCTGCCGGATTCGTTCATCGGAGCCGCGGCCGGCGGTTGCTGCGCGCGCGCGGGTGTGTGTGTGGGCGCGGAAAGGTGGTGGGAAGCGGAGGTGATGTTGCTGGAGTGCTCTGGCTTTTGGGCAGTGGGTGGTGGTTTTATGGACGGTGATCGGCAGCAGTTGCTACTGTCACTTCTGCGGCCGATTTTGTCCGTCCATTCCTTCACGAACGCCTCAGATTTTTTTGTAACAGTGCTTATATTCACTTGTCACGGTACAGAAGCACAGCACATCCAATTGCTATGATAGAGCAGCACCACACGTGTCTGCCATTCCTTTCACACTTATATAAAAAAAGAAGAGCGGTGGGATTTGATAAACATTATCCGAATGTTTTGTTTGCTGAAGCCACCCAAATCTGATAGCATTGGATTATTGTTGAGATTCGGGAGTATCGACTACACCCGATTCTATGATTTAATCTAACGGTTGGATTTTTAATTCTACGGTTCCAAATTTGGATGTTATTTAAGACAAAAATATTCAGGAGATGCCTATACACTCCCGGATTTTGATAAATATCGCCCGGATGTTTTGTTTGCTAAAATCACCCAAAATCTAAGAGCATTCCATCATTATTGAGATTTGATAGTATTTGATTATGTGCTGACGGGTTCACATGGATAACAGGTATACGATCCAAACTGATTCTTGTATATTTCTATATGCATATCTTTTGGGCTATTAACATATGAGAACCAGACAGAATATGATCCTATGATTTGATCTAATATTATATTTTTAATCTTACGGTCCAAAATTTGGATGCCATTTAAGACAAAAATATACGGAAGATACATATACACTCCCGTAGTAGATACCCACTGTATGGAGAGAAAGTTTCAGCCCACAACAGATCTACTAATCAACCCGGGACATCCAAAGCAGCTCATATTCCTTCCCTCCCAAGCCCACTAAGGTAGCCCGAGGCTTGGGTCTAGTAATAGTAGATACCCACTTATATGTAGAGAAAATTTTAACCCACAACAATCTTGCTTGAGATTTACTAATCAACCCAAGATGTCCAAGGAAGCTCATATTCCTTCCCTCGCAAGCCCACCAAGGTAGTGCCATTATCGTCCATGTTGGCCCACGGCCCACACATGGAAAAATTGAGAAACCCTAACGCTATCAGGTTCACGCCAAGCTCTCCCTCCTAGCTCCCGCATTGCTTGCTCGACTGCACCGCCTCCTCTTTCTCGCTCGCACCGCATATGCCTCACCATGCACGTATCTCCTCACACCACCTTCTTTCTCTCTCTCAACTGCACCCCCTCACGCCACCTCCTTTCTCTCTCGCATGCGTGCCTCACCTTGCCTCGCATGAATCTCCTCACGCTGCCTCCTTTCTCTCACTCGACCTCACCCCCTCACGCCGCCTCCTCTCTTGCGCACACACGTGCAGACAAGATGAGGGCCAAGGCATAGGCCGCACAGCGGCAACGCAAGCTCCAAAACCGTGAGCATTGTGCCCTCAAGCTGACTGCCTACCACCAACTCTATGTGATTTCCTCTTAACCTTTTACTTTGTCGTATTGTATTACCCACATTCGGAATTGGCAAATTAAGGATTAATTGATTGGATTCGATTTGATGTGACAGAAGTATACAATGAAGATAACCAATACATTGACATCTTATTTTTCATCATAGTTAAAGTCCAACCAATCCCCTCAAGAAACAATATGGTATGCTACATTGAGTGAGATATATAGCAACAGGGTTAACAATATCGAAACCGAAAAACCCGATGGAAAATCAAAATTTGAAATTCAAAAATATCGAGCCGAAAATCATTGAGAAATCGTCAGAAACCGAATGGTTAAGAATTCCAATTTTTTGAAAAAAGATTCAAAAAAACGAAAACCAATCGATTTTTACCGAAAACCGACATTTTGACCAAAAACGACCATTTTTTTACCGGTTTTGACCGCGTGCTGAAGCCTGACGCATTACCACACGATTTGGACACAAAACTAACTGGTTTTGGTAAAAAAAAATCGATCGGTTTTGCGTCGCACAAATGTTTCTAAAATTTTTTAAATTTTTTTTGAATTTAATCAGTTTACCGACCGGTTTTATATGTCGAATCGGCTCCGCAAGGTCAAAAAACACGAAAATCGACGAATTTCAACTGGTTCTATGAACCCTGTATAACAAGCATTGAAGATAACAAACTACATTGTGATCTTCGTGCTAGTGGTATGTCACATCCTTGTTTTGCAATTTGCACCATTAGTTAACTTTGTAGTTTTGTGCCTCTACTTTGCATATGCAATTTTGTCTTTTCGGATTCAAGATTTCAAGTTGTTATACTATTATTAATAAAGATATGACATGTTCGGATACACCAAATCAAGACATTTAATGTTAGTTATAGCTGTAGTTTTTTTAGCCAAGGTTTATTGGAATTCCGATTCCACCACCATTTAACCTTGCTATGTTTGTGACTATTTCAAACTATTGAGCTTCAGGTCACGACACACAAGAGTCTAATTTTCACACGATTTAGTATTCAAAGATTGTTGGTTACTATTGCAAGTAGCATCAGGTGTCAACCTAGCAATTAAAAGGCCCATGTTAATCACCCTTCGTTTCCAAATTACATTTTGGGGCTCCACATTCCGTGGAATTATTTCTTAAGAGAACAACAGTGCAACCTTTATCTTACTTCACCAGGTGTGATGTTGTCACAATACGTGTGCTTGGTTTGTTGTCTTGTTTGTTTAGATCCCATGCCCCCTTTTTAGATGGACCTCATCTGCTTTAGTTTTTGTCTTCTCTTTTCCCACATGATAAAAAAAAATAGAGAAAGGCTGCTCTTTTATTTTTCTTCCTTCTTTTATGGTGCGTGTGGTCGCGAGTACCAAATGGTACATGTATGAGATGGTTTAAGAAAAAAGTTATCCATACGTTTTGTTGATTGAATATAACCATCACATCCTGATCAAGTGATACAAATTTGAGTAATATTCTCTCAAGATGCTGAACCATCTCATTCACCCAAAATAACAGAACCGTATAAAATCATCCTATCCCATTTAATCCTATCCCATAAATCAAACACACCCTTAACTCGCATGGTTTTAGTTGTGTGTGTGCCTAGCTGTGAAGCCTAGATAGGCCCCCCCACACTACACATACATCTGCACTTGGATAGTTGTGCAACCATGGCGCTTTTGGTCAGATAAACAATGGATAGTACAAACTGGTTGTTGAGCTGCATTGGCCTGACATGTCCTTCTGCAGTCGTCATTATACTGTATTTTGTATTAATCGTTTGGGATCGCTTCAGCTTAATTTGACTTAAGCAGCTATACACATGGATGAACCTGAACTGTCCCCAAAGGCTTCTTATCCGGTGCGAACAGCAAGTCTGCAAGTCGAAACCTTCACATATCGAAACATGTCATGGTTAGTTTTAGCCGGAAGACATCTCCTTGGGGAAAAAAGCTAAGCTTTTTTATGGATTAGGGTTAAATAGCATGCGATTTAAGCTGTGGAGAGCTAGGATGAGCAGGTGGCACCCATGCTCTTGCACAAGATTCATGTGTGTGTACATAGACACACACATAGTTGTATGTACTCCTTATCTCTATTTGGTTAATAATAATTTTCTAATCAGGAGGAACCAGTTAACAACTTTCACTTGCGTAACACCAGTTAATGTACAGGAAGTTGGACGTACATACTCCTTGAAGTATGCATTTTATTTTCATATGTGTGTGTGTATATATATGTGTGTGGAATCCTTTATCGTACTCTTGGGAGTACATACTCACACATCCAATATATCACTTAAACGAATGTGTTATACTCTTTTATTACTTTCGGTATACTCTAATAATAATTCTAAGGTACTCCAATGCGATATGGTTAAAAAAAATTATCAGAACCCTTTATTTTTTGCTATATACATTTTTCTTCATATGTAAAAGGAGTGTATAAAAAAAATTGTGCTATAAAAAGTGGACTTTGATGACATTTTCATGGAACTCACTTTGGAGTATCTTATAATCAGTATTAGAGTATGCTTGAAGAAATAAAGATGTATAATAATATCATTTAAGTGGTATCCTTAAGGTGGGAGTACTTATTCTTGGGGCATGGAACCATTTTCATATACACGCGCGCGCGATAGCGCTAATTGTACTTACGCGCAGACTAGGCTATTCTACGCACCGGTCGTACCCCCGGAGCAACGCCTACCGTAACCCGCGTGTCCGAAAACAAGCTATAGAGTACGGCCCAAAAATACTGTGCGGCCCAAATAAAAAATAACAGCGTAGTAATTAATGGCTCGCTGTAGATGTACTCTGACCTATGAAACAATGAATGTGTCAAGAGATCGGTACACTGATAGTAAACATACGTTTGACAATAGTTAACTCAAGTATAGCGGATAGTAAAAATGGGTAGTAATGTGTGACATTGGAATAACTTAAGTTTTATAGCTGCATAAGATTGCAGATAGTAAAATCAGGAACGAAAAATACAAACAGTACCCTACGGCCAAAGTCGCACATTGTAACTTATCTTTCGGATGATTACTCTCCCGACAATGTTATGTACTATCTAAAAATGTCTCTAATAAGTACTCCCTCCGGTTTGGTAATACCTGTCATTTTGGACATAGTGATGGTCAAACTTCCGAAATTTTGACTAACAATATATTTTTAAATATTTAAATTGGATACATAAAAATTATATGTGTAGACTTGTCTCGAGAAGTACTTTCATAATATTATAATTTTATTGGGTTTTATAAATATATTATAATAAAAATTAGCGATCAAAGTTGTGTTTTGAAGACCGTGTCGATGTCCAAAACGACAGATATTACCAGACCGGAGGGAGTAATAATATAATCTTTAATTTCGATAGAAAACTGCAATTATATGTCTCGTAATATTCCATCATTGACTTCTTATCTGCATGAGGTAGTTAAATCGTACACAGTAATACAATCTGTACCGTGGGACCATGCACTTCTCATGGGAGATAAAAAAAATCTCTTATTTTAGAAACTAGTAATCGATGGTAATAAATGCTCCTTGCCTTTCCAATGCCTAATTACTTTCCTGAATCCTGACAGTTAGTATAGTAAAAATCGTACTTTCCTGAATCCGGTTTGGTAACTGTAGCAAGTAATAAATTCATTTTTCATAGTAATAAAAGTTTATAGGTACGATAGTAAAGTCATAAACTGTGGTAAGAGCTTGCATATAGAAAGGTAGTAAAAACGTGAATTTCATGGAAGTAAACGGTACTAACCAATGGTAAAAATATTTACACTCGATAGTACTCTACACGCTGGCTGTAACCCCGGAGAAGCACGCATAGCCGTAAAATCTTACAATATATTCGTTAAATTGGCAATAAAATCTCATTCATACGGCGTTTATTAGTGAGACTTATATCAGTCTGTTGCTCTCGTCGTCAGTAAACTACTGGTAAAAACTGTTCTTGATCGAAGCTGCCAAAAAAAGTTATGTCTAAAACAAAAAAAAAACAAATTCATGTACAAAGCAGTAAACACATTTACTAGTTGGTCACCATACTGAGAGCGCATTTTCTAGTTTGTACATGAATATGATGTTACTTTATTTTAGTTATATCTTTTTATTGGTAGCTTCGATTCACAAATGAATTTGATTATTAGATTACTAACGACGGGAGGAACAACATGTTATAAGTCTCGCTAATAAACGTCGCATAAATCAAAATTTATTGTTACGGTTTGATAGTAATTTCTAGTTATAGATGTAGTAATTTTTGTTACCAGTCGGCAAAATTATTGTTTATTAACGAGACTTATTTCAGTGTATTGATCTCATCATTAGTAAGCTACTGTTAAAACCGTTTCTTGAATCAGAGTTATCAATAAAAAGTTATAGTTAAACCAGAGAAAAACACATTCATGTACAAATTAAAAAGCACATTAATAGTTTACGCAGCATGACCGACTAGTAAATATGTTCTTGTTTGTACATGAATATGTTTTGTTTATTTTAGCCATAACTTTTTTTTAGCAACTTCAATTCGCAAACGATTTTTACTAGTAGCTTACTGACGATGAGAGGAATAGAATGGTATAAATCTGGCCAATAAACACTGCATGAATTAGATTTTACTACCAAATGAACATCGAATTGCTTAATGCGGTATAATATTTTATTATCGCATAGACTCTACATGCGGCTGAGTTTGTGCAGTAGTTAGTCTTACAATATATATATTTTACTGTTTGAATATATACAATTTACTATTCATGTGTGTGTGTGTGTGTGTGTGTTTTACTAGATCATATGCATCTCGTTTCCCATCAGGTGATTCGGATTTACTGCACATCAGTCTCAAAATAGTGTGTGTGTGTGTGTGTATGTGTAGCAACATATCTAATGTAAACCCATCTTAAGGTGTTTCTTATGCAACTCTTAATGTGAACCTGTCAAGTCCCCAAAATTCAAAAAGTGCTGGGACATCCGGAGTATCCGGATACACATCCGAAGTGTCCGGATCCAACCCGGAATGTCCGGATAAATGTCCAGAGTATCCGGATTGGGCTGACCGAGCGCCCCAACCCGGAGTGTCCGGACTGGATGTCCGGAGTGTCCGGGTTGATCAGATCAAGACCCCAACCCGGAGTCTCCGGGTTGAACGTCCGGAGAGTCCGGTATTTGCGGGGGGTTTTTTGTATAAAAGTCCCATTTCGTGGGTTCACTCCCTCTTTTCTTCTCCTCTTGTCCCCCACCCATCCCGTGCGTCTCCTTCACCCCAACCTTGTCTCCGGTGAGCTCTCCACTCCGGCGACCTCCCGTGGCTCCTCCCCGGCGGCTCCTCCACCTCGTGGAACTCCTCCTCAAGCCGGCATCCTCCTTTCTCCGCCCGGCATTATTCTCCTCCAACATCCTTGGAGATAGGTCTTTCTCTTGGGGGTTGAGTTGTGGGTTTTCTTGGGTTCTAAGGCCATCCATGGTGGGTTTAGGGCTTAGGTTTGGGTTTGGGAGGTTTGTAGTTGAACTTGGAGCTCTAGGGTTTTGGGTGTGGTGGTTCTTGGGGTTGGTTTTAGACAATGTGGATGCTAGGGTTAGAGATCGAGGGTAGATAAGTGACGAGTACCCAGGCCATGGGTACCCCCAGCGGCCCGAAAGGGCGCGTGGGCCGAACCAGGCCGGTCGGGGCCCAAGGCCACGGCTGGCGAGGAAAAGCCGTAGCCATGACCAAGTCAGCGAAATCCCTGAAGAAGCGACAGCCTTTATTGCGCATCGATCGCATTAAATGCTGGCCGTAATGATGACGCAGCGGCACAAGTCCCCAACTCTCGCATTTACTACGAGCGACGCAGCAACTACGCCGACCGGGGCGAGGGCAAGAGCCGGCGGCGATCCATCACCCCGCCACTTGCGGGCGACCAAGAGCACGATCTTTTCTCTTTTTCAAGCAACGATGTAACCTCCTCCTCGCCTATATAAAGGGGAGGGAGCGAGCATGTAAGACGACGGACAACCAAGGAATCAATACAATCGAACCCACACGAACTGGAGTAGGGACGTTCAGCCCGAACCAGTATACATCTTGTGCTCACCCGAGTAAGCCGTCGAGGAGAGGGAGCGTGCACCCCCCTCTTACCTATACAAATTCATTGGCGGTGCTCGAAACACCGGCGGTTGGCGCGCGGTAGGGGCTCGTGCACGCAGCGTTGCCGCCATCTTCCCGCTTAGCTTCCTCGACGGTTCCCTTTCTTTCTCCGACATCGCCATGCCGATAGCGTCGATCCGTTTCGGCTCCCTCGACTTCGTCACCACCACGGCGGGACAGATAGTGATCGTCCCCGCCATACTCCGGCGCCAAGTGTCCACCGAGGACCCTGACGCCCTCACCAGCGCCCCGACGCCGAAGCACGCCAGAGGCCCCATCACCCCAAGCGATGCGCGGAGGCATCGAGCAGTGGCGGTCGCACCCGCCGCGACCTCGCGCTTCGTGGCAATGGTCGGCCACGTACCCGACGACCACCACTCGGACAACTCCTCCGACCACGGCTCTAGCGGAGGAAGAGATAAGAACAGACCACGCTACCGCGACCCGACACTGGCGGTAGCTGCTACCCGGCCACGCCGAAGACTCTCCGCCAACACACCGAGGAGGATCACCGTGCTCGCCGCGCCGACCTTCGGCCGGCGACGCTGACGAGCCGAGGCTCAAAAGGCCGAGCTCGACAAGCTCCAGCCGACCTGGAGCGAGCCCCGCTGCCGCTTCCACTGGCTGGCGCTGCAAGGCCACAAGACGCCAGTCCACCACCGGTAGCTAGGGGGACGGACGATTCATCGTTTTTTCCCCACGCTGGCCAAAACATCGCCGCAGCAGCAATGCTGCTCCGCGGCATTCCCGAGCCAGACGATCCTGCAGCCAGGGCTACCCACCAGAACCTCCGGGGCCTGGTGGAGCGGCGGCACAAGAAGACGCTGTGATGGCCACGGATCGCAGCGTTCGGACGCCTCTTCGGATGGCCCGCGCCGCAACGCCAGCCGAGGCCGTCGGAGCGAAACAAGGGCAGCGTCACCTTCCGGACAACCCCAGGCATCGCGCACCCCGGTGCACCAACGTTTGGGGGACGAACGCGACGCTCGCACCACCCTCCAAACACGAAGAACGAGGAACGACCCGACCCGGTCGCACGTCGCCGACAGCGCTCCGCGGCGTGACCGCAGCCCGAGCCCCGATGGCCCCGGGCCACGGGCGTTCTGTCAGGGAATTCGCAGCGCGAAGTTCCCTGCCAGATTCCGGCGCCGATCCAACATAGCCAAGTACACAGGGGCTACAAACCCCAGTGTGTGGCTGGAAGATTACCGGCTCGCATGCCGGGCGGGGGGAGCGACGGACGACCTCTTTGTCATCCAATACCTCCCCATCTACTTGGCGGACTCAGCCCGGGCATGGCTCGAATATCTGCCCGCCAACATCATCCGGAACTGGGCCGACCTCAAGCACCACTTCGTTGGCAACTTCCAGGGCACCTACAAGCGACCAGGAATTCTGGGACTGAAAGGCTGCAAGCGGCGGGGAGAACCTCCGGGACTACATCCGACGCTTTTCCCAACAAAGGTAACGAGCTCCACGACATCCGCGGCCCGATGTCGTGGGGGCATTCATCTACGGCACCACTTCCAAGACCCTGGTCCATAAACTGGGTGTGCGAAGCCCAGGACCACCAAAGAACTCCTGGACATTGCCACCAACCACGCCTCGGCGAGGAGGCCGTAGATGTCATCTTCGACAAAGGGAGGTCGGCGAGGGTAGCGCCGAGCCCAGCCCTCCTCCGACCGCCCGACAAGCGAAAGCGCCACGGCAAACAGTCCGCGAGGACCGCTGGTTGCGGCCGACGACCGGGAAAGCCGCAAGGCCGGCAACCCCGACCACTTCGAGAAGCCGATGGAGAGCACGTGTCAGAACCACGGATACCCCGTCAGGCACAAGTATCGGGGCTGCGAAGTCTGAAGCGTTTTCTTCCGGAACCCCACGACGCCGCGGGGCAAAGGAAAGAGGCAAGACTTCGGCGCCGACCACCGAGATCGAGAGGCAGACGCCGGCTTCCCGAGACCGACGGTTGCCTCATGATCTTCGGCGGACCGCAAGCTACGCCGGCCGAGGCGGCTCAAGCTCGTCGCCGAGAGGTGTTCGCGGCAAGCCAGCCAGTACCTAAATACCTTCGGTGGTGAGTCCCCGATCACCTTTGGCCGGCCGACCACCCCGACCACGCCCCGCAACCAGGAGGTACCCGCTCGTCATTGACCCCATCGTGGGAACGGTTACCGACTAAGGTGCTCATGGACGGCGGCAGCAGCCTCAACATCGCTTACGTTGAGACCTCGACGCCATGGGGATCCCCGCTCGAGCCTCCGACCAAGCAAAGCGCCCTTTCACGGCGTCGTTCCTGGCGGCCAGGCCCACCCGCTCGGGCGGTCGACTGCCCGTCACGTTCGGAGCCCGGTTAACTTCCGCACCGAGACCCTCACCTTCGAGGTCGTGGATTTTCCCGGCCCTACCACGCCATCCTGGGGAGACCATGCTACGCTGAAGTTCATGGCGATCCCCAACTACACCTACCTGGTCAAGATGCCCGGCCGCATGGGGTGATCATCAGAATCGCGTCTTTCCAGCTCGCCTACGGCTGCGAAAGATACGATTGCGAAGTTGGCCTCGGCGTCGTCGCATCCATCGAGCTCGCCGGCCTCGAGCCAACACCTCCGAGTCCGCTCCCGACTCTAGCAAGTCCGACCGGCTCCTTCAAGTCCGCCGAGGACACGAAGACGATCGAGGTCGACCCAGAGGACCCAACCAAAACCGCTCGGATCGGGACCACGCTTCTCGCCAAATAGGAAAGCGCTCGTCGACTTCCTCCGCGCCAACCGGGCGCCTTCGCATGGAAGCCCTCCGACATGCCGGGGATCCCGAGGAAGTCGCCGAGCACTCCTGAACATCCGGCCTGGTCTAGACCCGCCAGCCGTCTGCGCCGCCGACGAAGGAAAGCGGCGTGGCCATAGGGGAAGAAATAGCCAAGCTCTTGGCCGCAGGGTTCATCAAAGAAGTTCGCCACCCCGAGTGGCTAGCAAACCCTCGTGCTTGTAAAAAGAAGACTGGGAAATGGAGAATGTGTGTCGACTACACAAGCCTCAACAAGGCATGTCCGAAAGATCCATTCCTCTCGCCCGCATCGACCAAATGGTAGACTCCACCGCAGGTGCGAATCCTCGCCCTTTCCGGATGCCTACTCAGGTACCACCAGATCGCGATGAAAGAAGACGACCAGCTCGCGACTTCCTTCATCACTCCGCACGGTTCGTTCGCTCACGTGACAATGCCGTTTGGCCTGAAGAACGCGGGGCTACATACCGTAGATGCATGCAGACACGCCTTCCGACCAGGATCGGCCGCAATGTCGAGGCGCACGTCGGCGACATCGTTGTCAAGACCAGGAAGACCAGCGACATCATCACCGACCGAGGAGACTTTCGCGAACCTCCGACGGTTCCGCATCAAGCTCAACCCCGAAATGCGTTTTGGGTACCCAAGGAAGCTACTCGGCTTCATCATCTCCAGCGACATCGAAGATCGGTTACCGAGACAAGATCTCCGCGATCTTAAGGATGGGGCCGATCGGCAACCTCAAAGGGGCCCAAAGGTCGACGGGATGCCTAAGCGGCCCTGAGTCGCTTCACGCCCCGCCTCGTGAACGCGGCTTGCCTCTATACAAACTCCCGAGGAAATCCGACCACTTCACCGGACGGCGAGGCTCGGGACGCCGACGGCGCTTAAAGGTTTTCTGACCACCCCTCGATCTTTGGTCGCCCGGCGCCGAAGAGCCTCTGCTACTCTACATTGCCGCCACGACCCAGGTCGTCAAGACGGCACTTGTCGCGAGCGAGCGAGAAGAAGGGCGGGTCCTTAAGATCCAATGCCGGTCTACTTCATTAGCGAAGTACTCTCCGAGTCCAAGGCACGGTACCCGCAGATTCGTAAGATGCTCTACGCGGTTCGATCACGAAAAGGAAGTCGGTACACTACTTCAACCAGACCACGTTTCGCGTGGTAACTTCCCTACCACTCGGCGAGGTCATCCACAACCGCGACGCCTCTAAGAATTGCCAAGTGGGCACTCGAGCTCAACGGGCATGACATATCCTATGTCCCTGACCGCCGTAAAATCTCAAGTTCTAGCCGACTTGCCGCCGAGTGGACCGAAGCCCAGGCCCCACCTCCGCTCGAAGACCCTGAGTACTGGACGATGTACTTCGACGGGTCCTTCACCAAAAACGGAGCCGGGGCCGGGGTCGTCATTCTTTCACCACTTGGGAACAAGCTTCGGTACGTCATCCGGCTACTTTTCGACGCAACCAACAACGTCGCCGAGTATGAGGCCCTCGTTACTGGTCTCCGCATCGCCGCCGACCTCGGAGCTCTGCGGTTATGCGTGCATGGCGACTCAAAACTGGTCGTCGATCAAGTCATGAAGGCCGCAGAACCTCGCGACGATCGGATGGCAGCTCATCGCCGAGAGGTACGCAACCGGAGCAAAAGTTCAAAGGATTTGAGCTCCATCATAGCTTCTGACGGAACAACGGAGAGGCCGATCACTGGCTGGTCGCCTCGGCCCGCAGAGGGCCGGTCCCGCCGGAATTTTCGTCCTCGACCTACACTAAGCGTCCATCCGACCGATCGCCGACGATCGGCCAAGCGACCGACAAAGGCCGAGCTGGTCGAGCCGGGTTGCAACGCCCCGACGACCAAAGACCGATTGGAGGAATCCCTTCATCGATCGGTGACCGACGGCTCCTCCCGACGACCCAACCGAGGCCCGCCGCCGCTCGTCGGGCAAAATCCTTCAGATCGATCGGCAACGACCTCTACGAAGGAGCCTCCCGGATCCTCCGAAGTGTGTCCCGGTAGACCAAGGAAGAGAGCTACTCCGCGACATCCACGGGCGGGGTTTGCGGACACCACGCCGGGTCACGGCCTGGTCGGGAAAGCCTTCGACAGGGGTTTCTCTTGGCCGACCAGCGTGGCCGACTCGAGCAAGTCATCCGGACGTCGCGAAGGGTGCCAATTCTTCGCTCGGCAAACTCACCTCCGGCGCAAGCCCTCCAAACGATCCCTATCACCTGGCCCTTCGCCGTTTGGGGACTCGATCTGGTCGGGCCCTTCAAGAAAGCGCCGGGGCTTCACCCACTGTTGGTTGCGATCGACAAGTTCACCAAGTGGATAGAAGCCAAGCCGATCACAACAATCACTTCAATACAGCGGCGGACTTCATCCGCAATATCGTCTACCGGTTTGGAGTCGAACTCCATCATCACCGACAACGGACGGGGCGATTCACGGAAAGGAGTTTCTCGAGCTCGCGACTTCAAAGATCCGCGTGGATTGGGCGGCCGTCGCCCACCCACGGAGCAACGGCCAAGTCGAACGCGCGAACGGCATGATCCTCCAAGGGCTCAAGCCGCGAATCTTCGATCGACTGAAGAGGTATGCGGGACGTTGGGCGGCCGAGGTACCTCCCGTACTCTGGAGCTTACGGACCACCCGACCCGTCGGCCCGGGTTCACGCCGTTCTTCCTGGCATTCGGAGCAGAAGCCATCCTGCCAACCGACTTGGACTACGGCGCCCCAAAGGTTCAGGCCTTCAACGAGACCCGGGGGCTCGAGTCCCAGCAAGACGCTGTCGACCGGCTCGATGAAGCGCGAGATGTCGCCGTCGTTCGCTCAGCCAAATACCCGGCAGACAACTGCGACGCTACCACGACCGCAAGGTTAGAGGCGGGCGTTCAACACAGCGACACAGTTACTGCGCCAGGTCCAGTCCAACAAAGGCAAGCACAAGCTCTCCCCTCCTTGGGAGGGCCCTTTCACTGTAGTAGAGGTCCTTCGACCTGGCACTTACCGGCTCAAGGATCCCGATGGCAACATCTTGTCAAACGCCTGGAACATTGAAAAGCTAAGACGATTCTACCCTTAGCCCTTTTTTCTACCTCGTTCATTACCATGTTCACCTTTTTTTTACCGGGCGTGCGCGTAGCATTTTTTCCACTCGGGTCGACATCCCGTTCAACCGCTGTCATTCACCCGATCGTTCGGTCTTCTTTTTTTTCCGACCCGAACACCACGGCCTACGCCCCAGCGGCTACGGTTGCGAAGTGGTATCTCGCTAAGGAAAAAAGAGACAGAACAGGATGGTGTACGGTTGCCCGGGGGAACTAACGCTCGCGCTAAAACCTGTTTTTCCTACTTTTTTCGGAAAACGCTGGAACATGTCGATCACTGGTCGGTTGGTCCCCACAGACCCAAGAACCATGACCCCGGCATTTCTTACCAGCAACAAACCGAAAAAATAGCGAAAAATACATGTAAAACTCGAACACCTTTATTTTCTTCCAATTCAACGGCATTTACATTCTTTGGAAACAAGAAAGTCTAAAACCAAGAAAACTTTTCCTCGTTTAAGGGTCTTCCGCGCCGACAGTTGATCTCCGGACTTATCGTCCCTCTCCAAACACGACTTGACTTCGCACAATTTTTGCCGCGACGACAAAAAAAATAGCCGGTCGCGAAACTCCGCAGCAGAGAGCCCGATCCGCCGGACGCACCTTCAAGAAGCGGCAGCCCTGCGCCTGTGTGACCTCTATGGTTCCCGGGAGCTTGGAGTCCGACAGGGGGGGACCGTCGGAGAAGAGTCGGCAAGACGATCAGGCGATCGGCAAAGACGGTCGTCAGCGAGCCTAGATGTCGCGGTCGACTCCAGGCTCCGGAAGGAAGAAGGCCTTGAGGAGGGCGGCGCCCGCTCCCCAATTGCTCAGGCGCTCGCGGCGGTTCACTCACCGACGACCGCGGCTTGTCGCGCTCGCTCGCTCTCCTCCTCCTCCGCCTCCCGCTCCAGCAGCTCGATCAATCCCGTCGTCCGACGGGCCGCCACATAAGACGGCCAGCTCGTCGCCCCAACTCCTCCTCATCCTCTCGCCTCTCGTTGAAGGAGTCCGATCGATCTCATCGATCGGCGGGTTCTCATCCTTAGAACGGGAATGAGAGAGCGAGGCGACCATAAAAGCAAGTCGGCGATTCGTCTCAACGTCGCTGAATGAAGTCCCAGCGCCCACCTCCCGCCTATTTATAGGCGATCCGAAGCCAAACGAAGCGACGCGCCGGGATACCCGCCAGCATTCATGACGACCGCACCTTTTCAAAGCTGATGGCGTAGAAGCCGAAGCGCCGAAGCAAGCGACGCGGGAACCGAAGCACCGCCAATTCCCCGCGTTGAACAAAAACCTCGCCAGTCATAAAGAAAGATAAGTGAGTACCTTCTTCTTGCACACTCGTTATTACTCCTTCAAGTGGCGCGCGGCGGTAACGAACAAACCGCCCCGCCCCACTCGGGGGCTACAAGAGTCCCGCGGGTCGGGTTGTCACAACCAATCGTCGGGTCCTCCCAAGACGGCCAAACTTTCGACCAAAAAGTACTACGGCCTACGCCCCGGCGGCTACGGTTACGAAGTAGTGCTTGGCGAAGAAAGGAAGTGCCCAAGCGGGTCGACCCACGATCGGTCGAGAAACGACCTCCACGGTTGAGCGTTCTCTCGATTTCCCAACTCTCTAACTTTTGTGATACACACACCGACCAATGCCCGACCCTGTGGTCCCTAAGGCAAGAGGCGGCGACGATATCCACCACAAAGAAAAAATGGGCAAGAGGTGAGGACAAAGGCGAGCCCCGGGCCCCTAGTTGGGTCGGCGGACGACCCAATCGCCTTAACTCACGTCCGGGATCACACCTCACGCTCTCGCGGAACCGTCGACGGGTGGCGGCCAGTGCGCCTTGGATCAACGAGCGATCCAAGGTCCGATCTGAGATCGAGTAAGGAAAGATTCTTTATGGATCGCCCCAGTGGGAGTCGGACGCCTTGGCAGGATTGTCCGCTAGGGGACCCCCTCGCGAAGGGCCTCCAGTTCCACCGGATCACTCGCTTGTAGCCCCACGAGAGCGGCGCCGAGCCAACGAAGGCAAGCGCGCGTTTCACCCTCCTGGTCCGCCACCGACGGGCGTAAAAGGGGCGGGACTCAGCGCCACGTGTTCGCCAGACGAATCGGCCTGCGCCGAAGGCACGACCGGGCGCCACGTGTCCGCCAGGGCGACCAGATGCGGCGCTGGCGGCACGACCGGCGCCACGTGTCCGCCAGTGGCGACCACCACAGACGCCTAACCCGGGCGCCACGTGCTCGCCAGGCGACCAGCCCAGACGCCTAACGGCGCCACGTGCTCGCCAGCGTCGACAACGCGCCGGCGGCTCGACCGGCGCCACGTGGTCCTCAGGCGACCGGCCAGCGCTTAACCCGGGCGCCACGTGCTCGCCAGGCGGTCAGCCATGCGCGCCCGAAGGCACGACCGGCGCGCCACGTGCCGCCAGGCGACCACGCTTCACGCCACGTGCTCGCCAGGCGATCGGCCTAACGGCGCGCTGGCGGACGACCGGCGCCATGTGTTCGCCAGGCGTCCGGCCAGGCGCTGGCGGCACGACGAACCGCAGATATATCGCGCGATCGGACCTCCCGATACCGCAAAGCAACGACCAAGCAAGGCGAAACCCCGAGCACCGCTCTCCGACCAGCTGGGGCTCAAACTACACCAGCGGGTGCGCTCGCGCGCACCCGGTCGAAGACTCTTCCCGACCAAACCCGGCGAAAACCCCCCGACCTGCTCTCCAACCAGCTCGGGGGCTCGGGGGCTACACCCACCGGGTGCGCTCGCGCGCACCCGGTCGGAGACTCTGATCAGGCCAAGCGAATCACGGCATCACGGCACGGAAACAAGACCCCCCGGGCACCTCTCCGACCTGCACGGGGGCTCGGGGGCTACTGACGAGTACCCAGGCCATGGGTACCCCCAGCGGCCCGAAAGGGCGCTGCGGCCGAATCCAGGCCGGTCGGGGCCCAAGGCCACTACCGGGCGAGGAAAAGCCGTAGCCATGACCAAGTCACAAATCTTGAAGAAGCGACAGCCTTTATTGCGTATCGATCGCATTAAATGCTGGCCGTAATGATGACGCAGCGGCACAAGTCCCCAACTCTCGCATTTACTACGAGCGACGCAGCAACTACGCCGACCAGCGGCAGGGCAAGAGGCCGGCCGATCCCATCACCCCGCCACTTGCGGGCGACCAAGAGCACAGTCTTTTTCTCTTTTTCAAGCAACAGTGTAACCTCCCTCCTCGCCTATATAAAGGGGGAGGGAGCGAGCATGTAAGACGAGGGACAACCAAGGAATCAATACAATCGAACCCACACGAACTGGAGTAGGGACGTTCAGCCCGAACCAGTATACATCTTGTGCTCACCCGAGTAAGCCGTCGAGGAGAGGGAGCGTGCACCCCCCTCTTACCTATACAAATTCATTGGCCGGTGCTCGAAACACCGACAATAAGGTCATCCCTAGCTTTGGATTTGGGTTTTAGTTAGAGATGTTAAGAGTGAGCCTCCATCGTTGTGGTTCGAGCTAGCTCGGAGCTTTTCCATGGCTTGCATGGTGTAGAGAGTTTTAGATCGGGCTCTAGCGGTGTCGTAGGACTTGACGGCACCTCGATCCGTCGAGTTTTTGGGTAAGACTCGCCAGGTCCGGAGTGTCCGGACTAAAAGCCCGGAGTATCCGCCCTAGGCCGGAGTATCCAGACACAAGGTCCGGAGTATCCGGGTTATCCGGACTGTCCGGATCAAATAACCGGACTGTCCGGGTTAGGCTATTCTGTCCGGTTTCGTTAACTCGTGTCGCGTTGTTTCGTCGGGATTTTTCCTTTTGTGTTCATTTCATTTGCATGGCATGCATCTCATTATGCATTGTACTCGTGTAGGGAACGATCCCGCGGAGACTGACGCCGCGGTGACCGAGGGTGCGACCGGAGAGCCGATCGCCGACCCACAAGGTAAGATCAAGGCAAGCACCTAAGCATATTCAACCTTTATGTAAATGTATTTTTGTGAATAAACTGCTATATGATTGGTTAAGTGATGCATTAGGAAATTAATTGAGGGATAGGTCTAGATCCTATTCTTTGCACATACACCCGTTGGTAATTGTTGAACACATTCTTTGGAGCTAGGCTATGGGTAATATATTTGACCTACGCTTAGAAATGCTTAGATGTCGGGTTCGGGCCAAGTGACGGAGGGTTCTGTCACTTGCGGTTGTTATTATTACACACGTACTACATTATGTTGGGCTTGGAAATGGGGAAAGGTTTTGGAAAGAAATGAATTGTGGACCGGGCGGGGAGTTGGTTCATTTGGGTATGGAGACTCAAATGTGTAGCCCACTTTGTGTCGGTTAAGGACCGATCCGTAAGTGGAATAAGATTGAGCACACCCCGGTTGGTCGCATGCCCGATTATGGTACGGTAAGCCACTCTTTCTCTCATACGGAATCGATGGACCGTAACTTCCTGTGGTTGGATGTGGTTGAGGGCGAGGCTTAGGCCGACTCTCGAGCGCCAAGCCGGGCTTGGGGCTGCTCGAGGGGGTGCTAGGTTTTCGGGCCACAGGAGGACGCTTCAGCGATTGGGTATGATTGGGAGGGGGTTGACACTAGGCCCTTGTGGTAAGTGTCGTGCGATCAATGCTTCCCTGCAGGGTTAATTAAGCGATTCGAATTGCCGCGCTCTCGGATATGAGCAAGCTTGATCCGAACTTCTTCTGCGTAGTAAACAACTTGAACTTGTGGTTCGCCGTTGGGCTTGAGCTAAAATTTGATATGAGATGACTTGCTTTACATTCTGTTAATTACAACATCCTGTTAGAAGTAGGTGCTGTTACAACTGCTAACTACATTGAGAAAAACTTGAGTAGATGACAAAAATTGAGACAAAGTTAAGCATTTCCGCACTTTTAACCTAAGCATGTTTACCTTGCTACCGCCAAATGCATCTCCTTTGGAGTCGGTCATATATGGACCACGGGTAAGACTTGCGAGTACCTTCCGTACTCAGGCTTCTGCTTTGTGGTTTTGCAGGTGAGGATCCAGCGGGGTGTGAGTTTTGCCCCTACTGCCTATCGGTGACCGGGCGGGGCACCGAGTAGAGGCTGTCGACGTTGTACGCCCGGGAGTGTTCAGGGCATGACACTTCCGGAGGTGTTTTACTTTTGTGTTGTAGGATAGTCGGTAATACTTTTGTTGTAAATTACGCTTTTAATTTCTGTATGAATCTCGTCTGCTTTTCGCTTGGTCATTTTGTTGGTTGTCTTTGTTGGGCCTTTTTGTGCCGTGTTATGTGTTTGTTGGCTTCCGCGTTCTTGCGTTTCTGGTAGCGAGCTTGGGGGCTCGATGCCCCTTTGTGCGAATTGAATGTTGATATGGCATTGGGAACCGGTATGTGGGATCCTGGGCGAGTTTCGGATCGCATCTGGGAATACGGGGTTGTTGTCGAATCGTTGGATGTTCGTGAAGCTGTCTCGCTTGGGCTTGGGTTTTAGCATCGGGATCACCTCCGGTGGTTTGTTGCTAGGATCCAAATCCGACGGGAGCAACTGTTTATCCAACAATTCGAGGACAATCTGGGTGGCTCCTCTCAGAACCATCCGATCTAGACTCAACACATGTGATAGTGGTGGGATGGACTAACATCACTTAATACGTTTTTGCAGAAAACCCCCTAAACTTTTCAACCATCTTACAAAAATATCTTACGTTGTACGGTGCCTAGGTACCAAAATGGGGCACCATGATTCAAATGCACAAATTCAAGCTAAATTCGGGTATATTTTTTTGAAAACTTCAGTTTTAGGGTATACACGCATCTATTACAATTCAAATGAAACACACATTTGAAAAAATATACTCAAATTTGATGATTTGAATGAATTTAGATCACATGCTTTGTTGCTTTATATATAAAATCAACACATACCTACAATCAAACTATCATTAAAAAAAGTAAACTCTAGTTTGAATTTCAGTTCAAACTTGTTTGAACTAGTTAGTAAATTTTTTGTATCACATAAATGCGACCAGGTTTGATCTTGAAATTTTGTAGAGGTGTGGAGCATACCCTTCCTACATGTGGAATTTTATGAAAATTTATAAAAACTTCTAAGTTTGATAAATAAAAAAAAAATCAAAATTTCATGAGTCACATTTCCACCAGAGATCTCCAGCATTTTCCCTTCATTCCATTCCCTTCCCTGTCCCCTTTCCCATATTCATTCTCTTTATTTTCTACCATCTCCAACAGCTTCCCCTCAAGAAAATTTGTGAAAGGGATTGGAGAGAGAATCACTTTCTATCTATATTCTCTCTCCAAATTCCGTCTTAAGGGAATCCGCTGGAGCATTTAGGATCTGTTCGTGAAGGGATTTGGATGCTGAAGGGAAGCTGATGGAGATAGTTTAACATGCTCAAATAAGTTGGGAGGTTGGATGAAATGAGCCAAAGCTGCGGCCACTCGGCGACAACTGTGATGTCATGCTAAAGCTAACCTTTAGAAGTTGTGCTCTCTCACGTATACTAGGAAGATTCGCGCGCTACGCCGCGCCGTGCGAAATTTGATAAAAAAATAATGAAAAGCGGGAAAAAACGGAAAAACGACGGGCGAAAAACGAATTTACGTTTTTTTTTGGGGGAAACGGCAAACGAAAGCATTTTTTCATGTTCCGGAGAAAACACGGTTCACGGAAGTAATTTTTTTCAGGCAAAACGAAGAAAGAAAACGGCTTTCCATATTTTTTGTGGGGAAATAGCCACCGAAAACATCTTCCTCATGCTCCGAAGGAAAAACGGATCACGAAAACATTTTTTCGGGGCAAAACGGAGAAAGGGAATGGTTTTCTATATTTTTTGTTTTGGAAAAACGGGCAAGGAAAACATTTTTCCCATGCTCTGGAGAAAAATCGGATGACGATTTTTTTTTCCGGGCAAAACGGATAAAGGAAACGGTCTCACAATTTTTTTTTGGGCGACATAGCCACGAAAACATTTTTTTCGGGAAAAACGGAGGAAAATCGATCACGAAAACATTTTTTTCGAGCAAAACGAAGAAAGGAAACGGTTTTACATTTTTTTGGGGGGGGGGGAAACGGCCACCGAAAATATTTTTCGCATGCTCTGGAGAAAAAACGGACCCCGAAAACATTTTTTTGGGACAAAACGGAGAAAGGACCCGAACGTAAAGCGCGAGGACCTATTTGTTATAATTTTGGACCTGTTCGCTATTTTGAAAAATTAGTAAAGGGCTCGCTCGCGATTCGTACTTTACGGGAGGTCCTAAATGCAAAAGGGCAAACCAGGGACCTAAACGCGATCCGAGAAAAATATCTTCCTCTCACAAAAAATCGCACGAGGACCTGGACGTAATTTCGGAAAACCGGAGGGACCTTTGCACAAAAGCACCGGCCGACGCGTGGGGGCTTCAGTTGGCCTCCGTTCTTAGGCTCCATAAGGTGGGCTACCATTCGGAAAACCGGAGGGGCCTTTGCACAAAAGCACCGGCCGACGCGTGGGGGCTTCAGTTGGCCTCCGTTCTTAGGCTCCATAAGGTGGGCTACCATGTATGTGCTGCATAGTACTAAGCTAGAAAGGGTTTTGAGTGTCATGTATTATCACACTTTCATGTTCGACATTCCTACACCAACTCTAGTTGGCAAAAATTTAGTGACCTCCAACTTGCTTAGAAATGTAACTTGTTTAATTAGAAACGTAGGACTGTTAGCTACATCACACCAACCAAATTAACCATCCAGACATCAACGGTCGCTTCGTACCAGCAGAAGTTGGGCTACTCCAAGACCAATCTCTTTATTTAATTTGTTTTTGTGTTTTTCTACGTGACGTGCGCACAGGTTCAAGTCTTGGTTCCCCTGACATAAGAAAAAGAGAGATTTTACGGCATATAATATGTAAGTAAAAAGTTAAATTTGTTAAAAATATTTCTACTACTGTACCATCGAAGGAAATATAAATAAGCACAACCTAATCTAACTTATTAGATAAAAAGTAAATGATATATATATATATATATATATTAAATTTAGATTTCTTTTACGATACACTAAATTGAATATGAACCGTTCATTCTTTTCGATCCAATGGATCAGATTAACTAAAGTTTACTTATACTACACCTGGTAGTAGAGTAGTAGAAACACCCTTAACAAATCAACGGTTAGATGTGATTTCTACTACACATTTTATACTACAAGTCTAATCCACCGTAAAATTTCTCTAAATTTAATGTTCTGTAAAAGAGCCGAAGGTAAAAAGGTTCAAGCCCTGATGCAACCACCGTAGCGGTACCGCCTCACACTGGAACCATTCTCAGGACGTATTGAGATCCTCTACGATCACATTATCTGATTTTGGATCACTGACATGCCGCGGAGGATAGCTTCCTCCCGGACCTATTTTGGTACAAGCACCCACACACGTGGCGGTGGCCCCTCTTCCCCTGCAGTATCTGACTGGATTCACTCTCTGTGGGACCCCACCAGAAGGCCACGGCAACGTGCACGGCTATTGGCTAGGTAGCCGACTAGCTCCATGGTTGGCCTTGACCGGTGGCTGATGGCAGCAGGACAGCAGCGGCGAATCGACAAGCAGAGACAAATTTCGCTGCTCCATCAGGACGAGCAGTGCGGTTCTTGGGAGGCTCCAGTGCAGCTCCGTACTGGCTGCCACTGGTCACTAGGGTGACAGGACAGCAAACCTACAGGTAAATTTCCATCCAATATATGATGTTGATGCCTGCATTTCTTCTCTCTCCCTCTCTCTCTCTCTCTGATGAACTGTGTTCAGGCTCTGTTTGTACTTCTTTTGTGCTTATCAATTCAATTTGACGACCTTTCTTCTTCTTCTTCTTCTTTTTTTGGAGGAAAGAAAGAAAGAAAGAAGACAGCCAATCAGTCATTGTATAGCGTGAATGCAACCTCTCTTCCTTCGGTCCTTCCCATCTCCCAACAAGCAGATGCTAAGCTCAAGCTGAGGATCATAAAATACACACACTCGTAACCTCATATGTAGCTAGCCGATCAGGCTATTTGCCAGCTACAAATATAAATCTGAAACCACATGATACATGATACGATGATACTAGAAAGCTCAGACTTCAGACTGCGCAGTACTTACTGACTACCTACCGAGTAGTCCATGCCAAAGCACGAGAACAGGAACGAAGAGAGACACTTCTACCGAGTAGTTGAGAATCGAGAAGGGTTTTGATAAGTTTTATCCGGATGTTTTCTTTAGTAACTATCATCCAAATTCCTGGTCATTGGATTTGCTTTCAGATCATACACGCCCCTCTGAATTCGAGGTGGGTTGATCCTACGGACGTGTGTTTTGATCGTACGGTCTAAAGTTTGGATGTTTTTTGGGACAAAAACATCCGGATGATGCCTATACACTCCCGAGAGGCAGCGATTACTATGCATGCAGATGCAGAGTGCAGTGCAGCAGCACCGAAAAGAGGTGGAGAAGCGAGCGGAGGAATCAGCTAGTGCAGCCGCATTCAAGTCCTGGCCGTCCTGATACGGCTAGCTGGGCTCCGTCAAGCTCCGTCCCCTGCAGATGCAACGCAGCAGGCAGGCAGGCAGGCAGGCACCCATGCAAGCACACATCAGCAAGCCAGTGCTACAGAACAATGCCAACCACTGTAGAATGCAGTATAGTTAGCAGTACTAACTGGTTGCCTGGTTGGGTTGGCCTATTGATTCTACGTTGCTACTGCCGGCCGCTGGTGGTGCTACGTACGTACCTTGCGATGTGCAAGCTAGTTGCAGGTTTTGCTCGTACGGGCTGAGCTGCAGCCTGCAGATGCAGATCTTGCAAGCGGGCACACCTGAGATGAACTGAGCTGAGCTGCTAGCCTGCTATGTATTGAGCGATCGTGTCGTCGACCTTGGATACTCCTGCATCTGCAGGTGCCTTGTGCCCTCGCACCCTACCTGGGGTCGTCGCCATTCGCCAACCTCGGCTAGCTTTGGAGTGGACTTGGGAACCGGATTCCCGGATGCAACGTATGTAGACGAACAAAACTAAGCTCGAACCGGCTGCGTTTTTGGGAGTGTGTAGGTATCATCCGGATGTTTTTGTTCTAAAAAACATCTAAACTTTGGACCGTACGATCAAAACACATATCCGTAGGATCAACCCACCCCGAATTCAGGGGGGCGTGCATTGATCTGAAAGCAAATCCGATGGACAGGAATTTAGATGATGGTTGCTAAAGAAAACATCCGGATGAAACTTATCAAAACCCACGTTTTTAGGCGCGCCATCTTATAAATTTCTGCCGAGAGAAGCTGAGCGTGCCCCTATGCATCTCTTTTTTTAAAAATCGTACAAACATTTAAAACATAAACGAAGAGTCGACTACTTCTCCGTTCCCTTACCTCAACATTTATGCACCCCGTATCGAGGGGAGGGTACTCAGAAGCACCCCTCAACAACTTAACCCTGACGTCTTAGCCGGCGTGCTCGATGCTTATGCCACTAATTAGGCGATCTGTGCTGGCTAGCTATCTCAGGGTGTGTGCCTCTACTTTACGCCTTGCCGAGAAGGCAGACAGAAACAAAGGGGAATATATATCGCAGGCGCCTCTTGACCACACACACACATTGACACATACGTACATTCTCTAGAGAAGAGAGAAATTCTCCCATCGCGATTACCGTCAGACACCATCATTGATCCTACCCCCAAAATTCCATCCCCGCATCGATCGATCGATCCGTGCTTTTGAACCTCTCAAATCCGTCCATCTCACGCTCCCCTTTCTGTCACTCACGCCCATCCGTCGCCGTCGTGGGTTCCGGCGAAAAGCCCGGCCATGGTCACCTTCGCCGGATACGAGGCAGCCAGCCAGCGAGCTAGCTCCTGCCCACTGATCCAGCGCCCAGTTACATACAGAGAAATTTTACGGATAATGCGTAGTAGCAGAAACCAAATCTAGCAATTGATTTGTTAAAAGTATTTTTACGGCTATATTACATGATCGAGAAAATATAAATAAGTACTAGTTAATTATCTGATTGATTGAATCGAAAAGAACGAACGATGGCGGCATGATAGCGGAGGAGGCACGCTTAGTTAAATCATCAATCCAGCCAACACCATGCGTGCATTTGCTGCCTCCTGTCCTGTCTCTGGTAGCCGAGTTCAATTGACAGCAGACGCACGCACAGGCACTTCCTTCCTCCGCTCGTAACTAAGAGATCCAGCGCTGTTTCTGGGCACTGGCGCGATATGTAAATCGCAACTTTGACGAGCAGTATTGTTCTATCTCAAGGTATTTGTGTAAACAAAAAAAAAACACTATTTTTGAAATCAATGTGAAGTGAGTATTAGTGTATTCTATCTCGAGGTTAAAGTCAATGTGAAGTGAGTATTACCATGTGTTTGGTTCGGCGCTTCCTCGCGGCAAGGCCAATCGCGTGCGTTGATCACACGCGCTCCGCGCGTTTGGTTCGCTGCATGCCTCGCGTTGGTCTGGCCCTGCGCATGCAACCGAGGCAAATTCGCTACGTCGCGCCTGCACGCGCGGAAACGGCACACGCGGCCGTTTCAATTCCCGCGTACCAGGCTCGCGCAGGCCAGGCTCCACGCGTGCAGGCATCCAAACAGGCTATTAGTGTATTATTTACGCAGGTCGTTCATGGGTTCCAATCAGACATGCAGCCGATTCCAACTTACAAATTGCAAGCCGCTTTCGTACGGATCTCTAGCAAATTGTTCCATGTAGCGGGATATGTGTGGACCGTTGAACTGGACTGATAAGATCAAACATATCTATCATAATAGGAAAAAGTCCGTATTCTATACCTGTATTTTGAGAAATTTTACGGTGCATTATACTAGTAGTATATAGTATATAGTAGAAATCAGATCTAATCGTGGATTTATTAATGGTGTTTCTACTATTGTACTACCAGATGAAGTATAAGTAAGCTCTAATTAATCTGATCCATTACATCGAAAAGAATGAACGATTCATATTCAACTTAATGTACGGTAAAAGAGCTTTGTATTTTTCGTAGCCGGTTTGACTCATCCCTGTACTTGAGATCGGTTTTCTGGAAGGTTACGATGGCACCGACTTAAGATAGCTTTGCCATATCATCTGTTGACATGGCTAAACATTGCCTCGCTACCAACCATGTCAGCAAAAGGAAATTAAGGTCCCGTTTGGCAACTTGGAACCGGTCCGTTTTTACTAGATTCTGAAAGAAACCCAACCAAACGGGCTAAAGCTCGGAACGATTCTCCTCGGGTCATTTCTTCCGTTTTCACTCCGTGGCAGAATCGGTCTCAACCCCGTTCCACTCGATTCACAGAATCATACCTGAAACGTTTCTACGAAGAATCTAGAACCGTTTCTGTTTCTACTACAATCTGAAACCGTACCAAACAGGATCTAAAAAACTCTGGTCTTCTTCCCATGGTCGTCTTCTTCCTCTTCTTCCTCCTCCTCAACGATTAGCACCGTTCCGTTCCTTAACCAGGCGCAAGCTCTGGAACCACAATGATCGCCCTGCTCGAGCCGAGCCACCTTAAGCCGGCCCAATCGGAGATGTGACCGCGTCTGCGTCTTTCTACTGATTAGAGTAAAGCTAATTAATCAATTTGCGAGAGAGGGAATATTCTGCGAGGCTTTTCATGGCCGCCTTGTCGCGTCGTCAGAATTTGTCACATTTCTGTAGCTGATATGGAGAGAACGCGCACTTGAATATGCAGAACACACTCGCAGCGGAATGTCCTCAAAAGGTCCGAGAAGCTGCATGGAGGGCTAGAGCTTTTCATTTTTTAAGAAAATTATGATACATTATACTCATAGTATCAAGACTAACTATTGATTGGATAAAATCATTTCTACTACTATAATACCAGAGAGAAAGTATAAATAAATACAAACTAATCCGATTCATTAGATCAAAAAGAATAAATAGTTTATATTAAATTCAGTATACCATGAAAGAACTTTTTTCTTTTTTCTTTTTTTGTTAAAAAAAGCAACTCTTAGATCAAGGAGCTAAGGCACAGTGTTAGTTATGAAATGTAAAGGGGGGAAACCCAAATATTTTCTTTTTTCTTTTTTTTAAAAAAAACCTTTTTCTCTTGGATGCCAGTTGAAGAGTTTTCAAGCACATTGCACATGCCCTAATAGTCTTTGCAAGAACATACAACACTTAGCGTGAATAATTGTCAGAGCCATATATAAGGTGAACCGTAGGGTCAATCCTGATATATCCCATGTCTATTATATATTAGGTAGAGCAGCGTGCTATACCGCGCCATATAAAATTTAGTCCGGGATTTAAAAAAAAAAACTGTAGGAGGACCTTGATGCAATTTTTTAGGGGCTTTTTCAAAAATGAGCTTGCTAGGTGCCATCGGCGAATTTGCAGAACAGCAAGGACTTTTTTGAAAAAAACTGATGGAGGACCTGTTAGCAAATTTACAGAACCACGGGCCCTTTTTGCAAAAAAAAATGATGAAGGGATATGTCCGCGATTTCGGGATTCTGGAGGGGGAGCTATCTCACAAAAAATGTGACATGGAGGACCTGCCTAAACGCTAGTCCCTCCGGGCATAAGAGATAGTATATAAGATTGGAAATTTTTGAGGCTGGTCAATTCGGTTTTGCAGTTGATATGTTGCAGCGGGCCTTGCAAGTGTAAATATGGGATATTACAAGGAGTCTAATATAGTTTATGGAGGCTCTTGATCTATATGTATTTATGCCGTGCCAGTGTGATCAATGCAATGCTGAACTACACTTAGATAGTGAAGGACCGAAAAGTCAACTAGAAAGGCGTGAATAGGAGCCAAATAAAATTTTTTTCTTAAAAAACCAAACCACTAAAAAATAGATCAAAATAATTGTACAGATCGAACAGGTAGTCGAATGAACAGTACACGGCCAGTTAAGGTCCTATGAACATTACAGCCCACCAGTTGACGTCGGATGAACAGTACTCGACCAGTTGAGGATGGGTGAACAGCATTAAGGTGAGTAGTGTTCAAATGAATAGTACTCTGAACTAGTTAGCAGCACTGGTCGGATGAACAGTACTTGGATAAATAGTAAAAATCAACGCGATCTAAAAAACAAGAATTGAAATAACTTTTGATCTGTTGATCCAAAACCTGCGAAACTTTGTGTGCACCTTCCTATGGATATCAAGAACCTATTCCATCATCCAATCACAATGATTGATGTCAAAATTTCGACATTTTTCTAGTTTACTAAAGATTGCACCAAAACCGAGTCAAATATAGAAACTTCACCCATGCACTTGCTCGTGGGGTTCTATTGATCAAGATAATATTATAGTTTTATTAATAAATTTTATTATAAATTATAAAATGTAATAGTAGAAGCCGTATCTTCGATACCGTGAAAAGTAAAAAAAAATGAAGTAAAAAAGAACGGAGGAAGTAAATATTAAAGTCAAAAAGCAAACATAAATCTTAGCTAGAATGTTGAAAGATGATGGATTCTTCCTAATAGGGTGGAAACAAATTAGCCAAGTAGGAAGGTTCAGAAATTTGTTTCTCCAGGACTCTGTTTGTAGCGTTGATCATCTTCGTCAAAGTAGCAACGAAGTCGTAATGTTGTTCTCTTGCACGTAAACCATAGTTGAAGGCGGATTTGAACAAGTACGTAAATAAACCATGCAACGATTTCAAAAAGGTGGATTTCAAATCTAATATCGGGTTATCAGGGGGCAAAACGGAAAACAATCATACCGTAGGACGGTAGGAGGGGTATATATGCAAAAGAGGAGGGGTATATATGCAAAAGAGGAGGGGGGCCTCGCGTATCGTCCTCCGCGAAAGCCGAGAGGCCGGAGAAGCGAAGCGGAGAGGGTGAAGTGAGCCACCCCCACCATCGTCATCGCCTCCCATCCGTTCCCCACCAAGCCACGACGAACCCTATCCGCGCGCGCGCGCGCACGGGCCAGTTGGATCGGAGATGGAGGAGGACGCGGCGGCGGAGGCGGTGCAGCTGATCGACGGCGAGGGCGAGTTCGCGGGCGACGCGGCGGAGCGGTTCATGGCGGCAGCGGGCGTCGCCGGCTGTGGCCTCTCCTACGCCGTCGTCTCCATCATGGGGCCCCAGAGCAGCGGTACGTATGTACGCGCACGCCGGCCGTCTTGATCCTCTCGACTCGCACGCCGGCCGATCGATCGATCGATCGATCCCGTGCGCGGCGCTGGCCACCTGTTAGATCAAATGTTTCCATCTCATCTGCCGTAAATTTCGCTGGGCATCAGTAGCGGCAGCGCGGCGCGCGCGGTTCCATTGCTAATCAACAAATGGAGTACATTAATTAGAATATTAGGTACTCTCCCTCTCTCTAGAATCGCGTTCGTGATCGCGCATGCATTTGGTTGATCGGGTTAATGATGGTTCGCGCGTTCCGGTAGCCGTATGCGCGTCGTGGTTAACAGAACAGGCAATTCAGTTTGTTTGTAGAGTAGTCAGTAGTGTCGTGCAACCAAATCATTGACTTTGTTGTCACCTTGTGGTTTGTACATGCCTGCTCAAGATTGCTTGCATGTGGCGGCACTCGGCATAATAACGAGAGGGTGCCACACTGACAAGATGAACTCGCTGATAGGCTTTCATGAAAGGGTTGCATAGGTGGGTGAGCCTCATATGTGCTGGATGATCGGTTGTTTGCTTTGATAGTACAGTGGTAGAAATCTGCACTGCTAGCGTGTGACATTGCTGTTTTTACGTTGTTATGGTGGGCATTGTTAGCGACTTTCGTATTTGTGATCCACCATGTTTTTTTCCAATTAGCGTTGTCCAAGGTTATTTTTGATAAATGTGGATAGTTTGCAACCTTAATTGGCCAATGTGAGTGCCTTCTAAAGTAGCGCGCTTGTGCATATCTTTTCTGAAGCCATGAACTTGCTGACATGAATTATAGATCTCAAGCAAATAAGGGGCAATGTTAGTCCCATAGCATCTGATTTCCCCAAATGTACAGATGTATTTTGTGATAATGAATAACGACACATATATTGCATGCTCTCTTTTCTTGGAGGTTACCTGTTTGTCTTTCCTGATATTAAACTATACAATGTTATTTTCAGCATTTGGCCGATAGCCTAACACCGAACGGAAACATGTATTCTTGGCTGATATGTGGGCTTTCTGCCCTTTTTTACAAATAGACAGTACATAGTTTAGAATTTAGTTGAGATTTATTTTCATCATACCTTTTCTTTTGAGCAGGAAAGAGTACCTTGTTGAACCAACTCTTCGGTACTAATTTTAGGGAGATGGATGCATTCAGGGGAAGGTATTACCATTTTCATCCCCCACATGATTATAAATTTGTGCATCATGCTGTTTATTTTATTTACTTCTGATTAAATAATTGAGCAGCTATCTCTTTATTTGCTTGCCACTTTGCATGTCCGCTTGGCCGCTTTCCCCTTCTTGTATCATGAAATTGCAGCTCTCAAATCCAGTATACACTATTAAAGTCTGATTTATATTTAGGGAAAATAGTGTTGATGTTCTATTTCTGTTGTTAGGAACCAAACTACTAAAGGCATCTGGATAGCACACTGTGTTGGTGTTGAGCCTTGTACTGTTGTATTGGATTTGGAGGGGACTGATGGAAGAGAAAGAGGAGAGGTATGCTTCCTTAGACAATTCAATTTGCCTGTTCAATAGCTTTTAGTAAAACTTTTGGGGTAGCAATGTGCAATTGTAGATAGTTGTTGGAAATACACTTTGTAGACTTGGTAACTATAGTTGTTCTGATTATTGATATGGTTTCACATAACAATCACCAAACACTGGTAGTTAGACCTAGCTCAGATAGGAAATATATAACACTATATGACTTTTGTTCTTTCTTCGAGTTTTTAGTGCCAGCACAGAAAATTTAAAACTTGGATCATGGAACAATACAATTTTAAGAAGTGATACTTGATATTAACATAAGGTTGCTTTCTTTTGTCTTTTGTGCTATGTTACCTGAAATTCATAGAGTCAGGCTCAGCTAGCATTACTTAGTACTTCCTTTCCTCCTGCAGTGATTGCGTTATCTCTGAACAGTTCAAGCTTGCAAATTTTGGTTTACAAATACTGCTTGAACACTGCACTGTCATTTCTTTTGACTTTCCTGTCTTAATGTAAGAAATGTAAACGTTGTTGATCCTCCAATGAACAAAAATGAACTTAATTTGCTTGCTTAGTACCTATTTTTAAAATGAACACAAGTTGAAGCAACTTAAGCATGACGTGTGGATGAGTCTTATTAGATATATTGCTGTAAAGAGGTTAGTGCGTACACATTCTTTTCTGACACATCTGTGTTTTTGCCTCATTTTAGGATGACACTGCATTTGAGAAGCAAAGTGCGCTATTTGCTCTTGCAATTTCAGATATAGTTCTGATTAACATGTGAGTCATTCTCTGTGGTATAACTATATGTTACTGAGCTAATATTTTGATAGTATGAATATGATAACTTCCTCTCATGGCCTTATAGGTTTAAGTCTTAATTCGTGCACTTACTTATTGGTTTTCTATTGTCACCGTGGGTATGCCTATAGGTGGTGCCATGATATCGGTCGGGAGCAAGCTGCCAATAAGCCACTTCTAAAGACAGTATTTCAGGTGCCGAGGTGTAATCTTTCTGTTCTTTCAGGTGTACCCTTACTTGCAGATGGGATATATAGTCCTGATGTATTTGTAACATTCGGACAACTGGTTATGTAGGTCATGATGCGCTTGTTTAGTCCTCGGAAGACAACACTATTGTTTGTTATACGTGATAAAACCAGGGTTTGCCTCCATTTGTTATCTTCCTTTCTTGAATATATTTACTATTATGTTTTCATGCAAGCTATTGGAAATATAATCTTTGCTCCATTTACTTGGGCAAAACTCAGACACATCGTTGTTTTCATGTAGACCCCACTTGAACATCTAGAACCAGTTCTAAGGGAGGATATTCAAAAGGTGCTGGCATCTTATTTTGGTTTCAGCTTTGTTTACTACTTTGTTGGCTTTCTCTAGTTCTAATTTTGTCACAGATCTGATCAGATATGGAACTCGGTTGCAAAGCCAGAGGCACACAAGGACACCCCTCTCAGTGAATTTTTTAACGTAAACTTTCTACTTTTGTTACATAATTTTGAAAAATATTTAAGAATTTATTGATTATAGCATTATTTGTCAATATGAAGGTCGAAGTCACTGCATTGCCCAGTTTTGAAGAAAAAGAAGAGCAATTCAGAGAGCAGGTACTTCAAAAATCACTTGCAACTTGTTCTGTAAGGAAAATTTTCTGTATAGAACTACAACAGAAAGTTTCCAAATAAAAAAGGGAATATAAAGACATTACTTTTCAAGCACCTTACTTTTAACTCAACCAGGTTCAACAACTTAGGCAGAGATTTGCAAATTCAATTGCACCAGGAGGTCTTGCGGGTGATAGGAGAGGAGTAGTTCCGGCTTCAGGTTTTTTGTTTAGTTCACAACAGATTTGGAAAGTTATCAGAGAGAACAGGGATCTTGATCTTCCTGCTCACAAGGTGCACTTCTTTTTCCTGCTATGCACTAAGAACTATGCTAGATCAGTATTACGTGAATCATTCAGGATTTAAGGTGCATAATGGTGTTGTGCACATTGAGATCCATATAAAATGCTATGCAGCATACATCAAGAAATCCACATTCTGCATGGAAAGCGTATTCTGCATGGAAAGCGTAATGCCGCACCAATCCTCTAATTGTTTTTAAAGGCATTCTCTGAAAATATTGTTGTTGACAGTCATAGAATTTTCTGGCAAAGAGATGGAATGGTAGTGCCTTTTGCCTAGAGCTACATAATGCTAATCCTGTTGATGCAAAGTTTTCTCAAACTTTTTTTATATTCCTTTAAAAAGTGATTATCTTGCTATCTTAATAAATGCAACACGAAATCAACAATTGACATGAAGCATCTCAAATATGATCAGTTAAAATAGTTAGTTGCGAGCACAAACCTAGATGTTATGCTCAGGTAAAGTAACATTAACTATTTAGTTGAAGCAAAAACTCAAACTTGTTGGTTGATGATTTATTTTCATCTATTTCATCATGCAAGGTAATGGTTGCTACAGTTCGGTGTGATGAAATTGCAAACGAGAAGTTTCGATGCCTAACATCGGATGCAGTAAGAACTTGCCACTTAAAGATCCTTTAACCTTTGTCGAGGTTTGGAGTGCACTAATATGGTTGTAATGTTCTTTAGGAATGGCTGGATTTGGAAAATGCTGTCCAGTCAAGTCCAGTACCCAGCTTTGGGAAAAGACTTGGCTATATTGTGGACGTTCACATGCAAGAGTAAGTATATGTCTTTTATGTTATATACATCTACCAATAGACTAATAGACATGTACTTCATATAAGAAATTTCTAAAATTTGCAACACTCCTGAAATATTTTACATTGAGGACATACTTGTACTGGGATATTTATTAAATACTTAATAATAATTTGTTGATCTGCTTTCTTAAACTTCACAATGATTGGTGTGTTTCTTTTTTCTTTGACCGAAGTACATGCATTGGCTAGAAATTGGTAACCTTACTGTTTTGTTTTTGGTCTAGTGAATCCAATATGTAGTGATGACTGTAAACTTCCATTCATGAATAAAACTGAGATGTGAATCATTATTTCGTAGGTATGACAAAGAAGCTTTCTATTTTGATGAAGCTGTTAGGACAGGAAAACGACAACAGCTGGAATCTAGAGTCCTGAATGTAAGGCAGTCCTGTACATCAGTATTCTTTTCTCACCAAATAATAGTATATCTCCTTTGTGAATTCAAATTGCTGTAACCATTGTGCTACTCTGAAGAGTTCATCTGGTGTTAAAGAGCAGATGCCAAGATTCTTTCTTACACATAAATACTAATGATTTTTTTGGCATGCACCATTTCTTTCTACATTTTTTGCTGTTCTGTCGCTAATTTTGTCCCAATTTTTTTCCAGCTTGTCCAACCTGCGTTCCAGAAAATGTTGAATCATCTGCGCACAAAGGCTCTTGAAAAATTTAAAACTGACCTTAATCTTTCTTTGGAGAGTGGAAAAGGTTTCGCAGCGTCTGTTCGGGAGACTACTGAATCCTCCCTCAACGAATTTGATCAAGGGTGTGCAGGTAAACTTCTTTCATTGCTCATTATTGATAGTTTATATAAATAGTGTAAATGCTCAGGGATGATAAAATTTATTCCAGGGATATTGTGTCTATATGGCCAGTTAAGACTGTAATAGTCTTGAATACTTGGATTGAAGTAGTAATGTCCTACAAAGAATAACAACTTGAATTTGCTATGCTGTCTACAGAGCATTATGTCCAACTGTTTCTTTTGTTGTACCAATATTTTAAAGTGATACTGCAATCTGATAAGTCTTGCTATCCTAGATGCTGTAATCAAGCAGGCAGACTGGGACTACTCTAAAATACTAGATAAAGTTCGGCGTGATATTGAAGACCATGCACATTCAATTCGTGAAGGCAACTTGTTAGAACTGACAGACCATGCTAAGGTTAAGTATGGCAAGATTAAATAAATCCATTTCATTAGTTTCTGAGGACATAATTCTCTTCTGGATTTCTTTTGGCATATACTACGACATTGGTTACCATATGGTAATAATTTAAGTTTTGTGTACGTGCAGGGGAAACTAAGAAAAGCACTCACTGAGCCCGTGGAGTCTCTTTTTGATGCTGCAGACCAAACAACCTGGGCATCAATAAGAAACCTTTATAAACGTGAGACGGAGGCCGTTCTGCCAAAGTTTCTGAAAACCCTCGATGGGTTTGAAATGGAAAGCACATCATCAAATGTAATGATGTCAAATCTAAGGGATTATGCCGGAAGTATCGTGGAAAATAAAGCTAAAGAAGAAGCTGGCAAAGTTTTGATGCATATGAAGGAGAGGTTGACAAAATTCTCTGTTGCTTTTACCAATCAATTTGACAACCTTCTGATAAAATTTCCTGCTACTGCCAGGTTCACAATGGTGTTTAGTCACGACAAGGATTCAATTCCAAGGGTCTGGACAGGAAAGGAAGATGTCCGTGCAATAGCAAAGGATGCTCGATCTGCTGTATAGGACTCATGCCCTTCTGACATGACAAATATTTTTTTTTGTTTTGCTGCTGCTAATTGCGCTTACATTTATGTTGCAGGCTCTCAAACTTCTTTCTGTAATGACTGTCATTCGCTGGGATGACAAGCCAGATAAGATTGAAAATCTTCTCACTTCAACACTTATGGATGGTTCTGTTGCGTCAAAGAGTGCAAGTGCTTCTTCTGGTGATCCACTTGCTTCAACTACTTGGGAAGAGGTAGGTTCGTGTTTATTTGTTCTTCTTGCAGCAAATAATGAAAGTGCATATACAAAGGAACCATCACATTGTGGAACTCTTGAAACAGGTTCCTTCAAAGCATACACTCATTACTCCGGCTCAATGCAAGTCATTGTGGAAGCAGTTCAAAGGAGAAACTGAGTTCATCATTACTCAAGCAGTATCCACACAGGTGTGCATTTCATACCACAGAGCTTTGTTCTCTAGCTGTATATTTAGCAATCAGAGATTTTCTGCTAGCACCTTTATTTCTGTAGAATGACGCTAGAAAGTCGCATTTAGAGAAATGTGTAGTTTGAAGATTTTATTGTCCCCTTCCATAAATTGGATCACTTATGATGCTGTAATCTTTCCCTAGTGGGTGAAATAGGGTCCTATTTTTTTTTATATTTGACTTGACTTTTCATCTCTCCAGCAAGCTCACAGGCGCGGTAATGGTAGGCTGCCTCCTCCTTGGGCGATGGTTGCTATTGCTGTTCTTGGTTTTAATGAGATCATGGTGCTTTTGAGGTACTTGGATCATTAGCCACACTATGTCCGCTGTTTTTCACGCACTGAAAATAATTACATGACAGCACCATTCTTGTTCTGCTGATCAGGAATCCCATATATCTGTTCTTGCTATTTGTGGGTTATTTACTGCTCAAAGCTTTAGCAGTGCAGCTAGATATCAGCAGAGAATTCCAAAATGGTGTGGTAAGATTTTGTACACTTGATATGAAGCTGAGCTTAATATTTGTAGTTTTATTCTCATTGCAGTATGTTAGTTTGTGAAAATAATTTCTACAAAATCTAAACTAACTCTCTACTGCTATACATCTCCTGAAAAACTGGTTACGTTGCATCAGAACAGCCAAACTTCCGAGACCAGAATTTTGATCCACCTTGCATCAGTAGCTGAAGAAAGAATGTTACATCAGTTCTTACCTCGCGTTGATTATGTCCGCTCTGAGATATGATAAAGCGAGCTGATCTTATTCTGCAGGTTCCTGGGATTATCTCTGTTTCAGCAAAACTAGTGCCCACATTGCAGAACCTCCTTAACAAAATCGCAACCGAGCAGCAACAAGGACAGCACCCTCCTCAGGCTGCGGAAGCTCCACCACAGCCACAGCCACAGCCACATCCACCCCCGCTGCTCCTGAGCCCGAAAAGCCCGATGAGCGAACTGCGGAGGCTGCACATGCCGTTGAGCCCGCTGCGCAGGGCGGCATCGTCTTCGCCGTCATCCTCGTCATCGTCCACCGTGTCGTCACCCAGGAACGTTGTCGAGGACCAGAAACCAAGACCGACAGTAGAGCCTGACAACGAGTCCAACAGTGATTACTCCATAGTGTGATCCATCTGGGGGTCATCTGGTATACACTGTCCAATGGGAAGGTACGGGCATTTTCTGCTGTCCTCATTTGAATGCATATAGTTGGTAATGATCTTTCATCGCTAGATATCAAGAGAGAATAATGTAGCAGCACCCTTCTCTCGCAAATTCTGTAAGGAGGGCTAATTTGTAGAATGGACAAACAACTGCTACTAAATGTCATTTTTCAGCACGTATAGAAGAACAGAGGTACTACTCGGGTTGGAAAACCTTGCATTTTTTCAAAGGAAAAAAAAAACAATCTGAACCGGACTTTTCGATCATTTTTTTTCATGGTATATTCCTGGATATAATGGTCGTGGATGTGAAAATCTGCCGAGATTACATGCCAAGATCGTTTTAATTTGCGTTGATAGACAGAATCGTGATCCGAGGGCTTATCGTATGATCCATATGCGTTGATAGTCACATGTACTACTTGTTACTTGCATAGCTAATTAGTCACTTCTAGGATCAACACATGCATATGCTAGTGTTGCTTGGTGAAAGATATAACCCCCCCAAGATGCAGAGGACAAACAAGAACACTGCTGTCTACATGGTATTGCCTCTGCAACGCCTGCATGGATCCAAGACATGCCCCATGCCTGCAGCCTCCCAGGATCCACGCAGCCATTGTTTTCTCCTCCCTGCTGGCACGGCGACGTACACATCACATACAGGTGATGTAATACGGGGGAGGGAGCCCGAGCGGCACGGCACATGGAGAGAGATTCGCCGTGTACAAAGCCAAGGTTTTTTTCTGCCCCCCCCGCATCACCACATGGCCAATGCTGTTTGGTAGTCGCTAGCTAGCTGTGAGATGATCACAGGACGACGGCTTAGTTTAGCCGCTCGTCAAGCGTACACAAGGCCAGGTACATGGTACGTGACACCTATCCATCATCGTCCATGCATGCCTGGGGTCATCCAGAATAACATAAATAAACTTCTCTGTTCTGTGGTTGGGAGTGTTCTTTAGGAGAGCCTAGCTTGGCATAGGATTCTTCAGCCTTCGCTCAAGGAAAAATAGTGCCGGAGACCCACCCAGCCTACCGCCAAACTGGATCTCCAACCCTGCATTTTAGCACTACATGACAGCAAGTGCAGCATGATTACAATGTTTACGATGATCTCGCCAGATCCTGATTTCAACTTACCATTCTACCGGTTATACTGAACTGAACCGAACCGAACCACTAGCTAGAATAAGTAACCAACCGCAGGTTACGGCAACACTGAGATGGTGTCGCCTCCCAGCAGCTTAAGCTCCAGTCCTAATGCCGTTCCAGCTACCTGAGCTATACCGCGCATTACAGGAATGGCGATTATAGAGAGATGCCTAAACCCTAAACAAGGGATTACAGAGATGCCTAAACAAGAGATGCTGCTACGACGCCGTCTCCTTGAAGCTCTTGGTGAGCCAGATGGCTGTTTCCCTGGGAGACGCCTTCTCGGGGCCGAATGGCTTCAGCAAGATCCCCAGCTCCTCGTACCTCTCCTGCTGCAGCAGCTGCGCACTGAACTCCAGGAGCCCTTCCAGCGCCTCGGCACGCTGCTGGTACGACGAGGTGTCGAACCGCTGCTGCCTGGAGTCGTTGGACCCTCGGCTCGAGGCGGCGGTGGCGTTGCGGCCCGAGGAGTCGCTCCCGTTGTCGCCATCCGCGGTGCGCAGCACCTGGATCGTGCACTTGTCCTTGGTGATCGACCGGTTGATGAAGGGAGGTGTGGAGCACGAGCCATGAGCTGAAGAGAGCTTGTGGATGGGGTGCAAAGGGTCCTCCGACGAAGCCAGCGGGAACTCCGCGATTCTGTCGATTCGCGGCGCGTTCACAGAGACATCTGGGGAGTCCAGCCGGTCCAGAATGCTGGTGCTGCGCTTGTTGGGCGTTTCATATGTTGGCAGCGGGAGGGACACCCTTCGAGCTGGTCGAGCACTTCTGTTTAGAGGGGTTCTTGAGAGGGGCTGTAAAGGAGGGAACAGAGAGGCTCAGTGAATATCGGACCATTTGTTTCAACACGAACCCAAAGATATATATATAGCAAGTCATCACATGCAAGATCATGATAAAGCCATAATAAAAACATAGAGAGGAACAAATGCATCATGACAAGAACTCACTGATAAGTAGAAGACAAAAGGCTGACTGAACGATAGGCTTATTCAGATTAACATCAAAGTATTCGGTGAGCATGTTGGACCATGGCACTTTGCAAACAAATGGAGAACAAGCTCACCAGTATTATCGAAAACATGAAGAACATGGAACAAGCTCGATTTGAAAATACCTCAGCGCGGTTTGTTACGCCGTAAGATGTTTTCGGAGGTTCAAGCCGATTTCTAGTTGTGAATGCCTTGGGTGGAGTACTTTTGGCAGTCCTTAGGATGCTTGATGTCTTCGTTATGATGGCTTTACTGGTAACCTCCTCCTCAACATAACTGCTGTCAATAGATAATTCTTTGACACTCTGAGTCGTTGTATATTCTTTGATGTTACGAGTAGAGCTAATAGAAATCCGCTCAGGAGATGGTTTGTTAAATGTTACAATCCTCTCGTTTCCCAAAGAGTTTCTCCTGGCCATTCTTCTGCGCACAGAATCAGCTATATCATCAGGAAATGTCATCTTCTTAACTTTGTCAGTCAGAGGTTGATGGATAGGAAGCATATTGCGAGTAGGACTAGATTTCAATTGGACTTGAAGGACATAAGGCTGAAGTTGTGGATGTTTGAGCAGTTCTGCAGCCTGTACAGGACATTTAGTGAATTTTTACATCATAGAAAACAAATTTACATTGGCATAAATAATATATTAGTAAAGACTGAGAGGGAACTGAGGAATTACGCTTGGTCTGTGCTCTGGACTTTTCCGCAGCATGCTCTTAATAAGTCCCCTACTGCATTAAGGAAGTAAAACTATGAGAAGCATGCTCCATTCAGGTAAGATGACAGGCAAAACGGAGTGGAAAACAAAAGATAACTCACTAACAAACTTACAAGGCACCAGAATATTTTGCGGGCAATGGTGATACTATTGACTTTGTGATCTTGTTAATCAGAGCTTGCATGTCCTGCCAAGAAATGATGACACTGGACCCTCATAAATTTCTTCGAGATTTCATGATTATAGGACAGAGACTGTAGTCTAAATATATACTCAAATAGACTTGATTAAAATATGCTACAATATGTATGTAATACAATGAGCATCCAGTAAAAAGTACCAGTAACAATCCCAAGTTTACAAATGTAATAATAGGACATAAACATTCAAGACATGCCAAATAAATACCTAACTGTAAAAGCAGAAAGGTATACATGATTCCTAAAATACCTAACAATGCGTAAACCAATTGCATGCATGGGCACCTAAAAAAGGCAAGGTTACTTACAAAAGCTTTAAATGCAGGCTTGAGAGCAGTCATTTCATATATACAACATCCTGAAACAAAGCAACTTAGGGTATGGAATTGCAAGTTTGCTATCTTGGTCCACGAAAGTGATTTCTCACGTAGAAGTGATACATACCTAGAGACCAAATATCAGACTTGGTGCCATATGGTATATCAGCAAGAAGTTCTGGGCACATATAACTTGGTGTTCCTACCACCTGTGTTGAGGGCAATACACTACTAAGAACACCATCAAATATGCATAAGAAAACTGAAATTTGTTTTAGATACTTACGGAGGATGCCAAATCGTCAGGCGTCAATATTTTGGCAAGCCCAAAGTCACCTACATTTGTTTAGATCTGGAATTACATCATTATCAGGACTGCTAAACTCATAAAGTATTGTGCTTTTCCTGGGACGAAGTTACGTACCAAGCCTTATACTTTGATCTCTGGCAATAAAAATATTGGAGCACTGAAATAAATTTAGCAGCTTCAGTATTACAGTATCACCATGCCTTAGAAAGATAAGTATCAACATGTGCTCCAAATGAAGCAGTGAAGCACCGCTACTGACCTTGACATCTCGGTGAAGAATGTGATTTGCATGCAAATAATCAAGAGCCATGAGAAGTTGCACAAGCCACTTGCAAATTTTCTGCAAAATGAAAATATAGTTGAATGGATGCGCAGAACAAGCTAAATATGTCAAAATGAAAGCAAGGCTACAAACTGTACCTCCTCAGAGAAATGGGTACCATTAGCTCTTTTAATAGCTTCAGCCCTGGACCAATACAGATTTGTGTCAGCTACAGGGACTTAAAGTTCGTGAACAAATAACTACAATGATATTTGACATCGCAGAAATACATACATGTCTCCTCCCTCACAATAACCTATAACGATGCAGACATAGCAACCCTGAAAGCTCAAAGATAAAAAAAAAACGAGAAACATGAGTAAAAAAAGAATCTATTTCACCCTCCATATTTGTTAATTTCCTCTTTTTCGTCCTTTTACCTACCTTCTCCACCCATGAATCTCTGTACTCCACGATGAACGGATTTCTCACTGTCGCAATAAGCTGCATCTGCATGAAGAACATTTCCGCGTAACTCAGTAAAAACAGTACAACACAAGACGGCATATCTTGTAAGTTCAGAGCGTCGGATCAGTTCATCACTAGCCAAACTAAACGTAGTCGCATCATCATGAACACAGTAAATTTATTAAACAACCAAATCTTGGCACCAACCGATTATTATGTACCAAGAATGACATCAATAAACCATTCTTGGTGAACAAAAGACATTTTCCTTCCCTTCCCTGAAATCATAGCTAGGCACCAAATGATGGAAATGTAAACCTATGAAGTAGAAAATGCTTTACCTCCTGGTGGGCAGACCGTCGAGTGCGGTCGGTTTGTCGCGCAAGCCGTATCTTCTTCAGCACATACCTGCACGTCATGCAGAACTCCATTTGATCAAAATGGCTGAAAAAAATGTTGAGCCCAGAAGGTAAATGAAGGGCATTGCTAGTCAGCTTCACCTCTTCTTCTCCACCCTGTGCCTCACCAACAGTGCAGAACCAAATGCTCCTTTACCAATCTGCTCCAATACCTCATACTGATCCATGATTCTGGAGTCTGAGTAGCGCACACACAGCAAGGTGTTTTTTTTACTGTCCTGGAGAAAAATCAATGCTTTGGTCAACTGGTCAAGAAATGGTGAAGAAGGTGAAACAACAAGTGCGTCGAAGTACTCCATAAGTCCAATGTTAGCACATGGTTGGCTCAACATAAACTCTAAACTAAGGAAGTCCAACACAATTTTAGTTAGAGAACAAAATAAGTATTTCTCCGGGAAAGTAAAATGAGTATTCTTCAGGGAAAATAAAACTTAAGAAAACACATGTGATCCGAAATTACGGATGCAAGGATCACGGATGCAAAAGCACCAAGTGACAAAACTTGCCGACAACTCTAAACTGTTCTGAAAAGAAAAGAATGGAGCCTTGAACCGAAATGTCAGCTTCAGGAGCGCCTCAAAATTCAAGAGAAGGGGATAAAAATTAGTCCCGAGTCCCAACCTCAAGTGCCACCAACTCCTAATCAAACTACCCCCAATAATTTATTAATTGAATCCCAATGCTGTGCCAACTACATGAGCACAATAAATATTCAACTAGAGCAAACTGATCCCCAAATGGCGGCGCACAGGACTCTTGATCCAATCCAAGCAACCAAAAACCCTATTTTTTCCCCCAAAAGAAAGTAAGTACCAACTCCAAGAACAAACCAAAACCACTCGAAAAATGCCACAAGTAAAGAAGAGCCGATTCCACGACTCCACCTGATCAACCAACTCAAAAGCTGAACAAAAACAGAAAAGGAAAAAAAAGAAGAAGAAGAGCAACCCAATCCATGCTCTAGAACCTGAAATGCCAACTCCAACTCTGCAATGACTCACCAAAACCACCGGAAAGATCCAAGAAGAAGCACTCTCCGATCAGAAAGCAGCAGGCTTTCGTGGACTTACGGGGTCACGCACGCAGATCTCGCCGCATTCGATCAGAGACGAAGACGGAGAGAGAGAGAGAGAGAGGGAGGGATAGCTGCGAGTTGAAGAGGCAGCGAGGGAAGCAGAGATTAAAAACAAAGATGGGGTTTTGGATGGGTTCAAACCTGCTGAGAGCCTGCTTTCTAATCCCCAAAGCTTATATAGCCCCCAAAGGCAAAAGGATGAGAGAAGAGAAGGGCAGCAACTAGCAAGGCCCCAAGGAGAGAGAAAAAGAACAAGGCTAGAGAGAGAGAGAGAGGGGTGATGCCGTGATGGCACTGAAGAAGAGCGTGATGACTGATGAGAGAGAAAGAGGGAGGAGAGAGGGGGTGTGGGCCTTGTGGTGTGGTCAAATTGGTGTTTTTTTTAATTTTTTTTTGGGGCGGATTGTATATCCATTCATGATGAGAACAAAAGGAAACATATCACATCTTGTGGATAAGCGCGTGCGGCGTATCACGATAATTAAATCTGGTAAAATCGAATCGTCCAGCGGTAGCTTCATCGGGGTGGTAAGATTTTGTAATTACCACCCCGATGAAGCTACCGTTGGATGGGATTTGGATAGCTCAGATTTAATTATTGCACATGTGCACAATCCCCCCATGTGCACAGGATATGCTCCCAGAACAAAAAGGGGGTCACTACTGTGACTGTGAGTGTGGCTATACTAAATTACTAATGGCGTACTAGTTGTGTGGATGAGCTTGTTTGTATGCTAATTGTGTGGATGAACTTTAGAGCAGCCATGTAATTAGATTAGGAGTCCAAAATTGTTGTAGCTTAGCTAAAGTTTTCCTACAAATTTCTCTCTGCAGAGCATCAAACAATCTGCTGGAATCGGTGTGGCCACTCTGAACATTGCAACAAAAAAGGGGAGCATTCCATTTAGCTAGCTTGCACTGACTCTGCATTTCTTAGTTTTTTAAAGATGCCAAGATCCATAACATTTTTTTTAATGAAAATAGGGTGCCTAGGGTTGGGGCTCACACTATAGGAACGCCATTTCTCCTGCAACTCAGCGTGGCCAATTTTTAACCGAAAACGAAAAACTAAACTAAATTAATCGAAGAAATCAGTTTTTTGGTTCTCGGTTCGGTTTTTATTTTGGCACTATTGGGTATTTCAGTTTCGGTTTGGTTTTGTAATTCCAGAGACCGAGCTAACTGTATAACCGATCAGGCAATTCCCCACCTGGAACCATTCGTCCATTCACCAAATCACCCATAAACCATTCAACGGCCATTCCCATTCCTCTCCCTCCCTCGTGGGCGCCTTCCTCGGCTGCATGCACTCTCCTTCTCAGGCTCTGCCCTCGCGGCTCCCTCCCTCGCCCATGCCGGCCGTCGCCTCCCTCCCTCTCCCTGTGAGCGGCCGGCCAGCCGCTTCATCTCCCAATGCATGGCTCCTCCTTTGCCCCCGCCGCCACCTCACTCTCCCATGCATGGTTCCCTCCCGCCCACTCACCTCCCTCCACCACCCTTGCCGCCCTGCGCCTCCCCTTCCCCCTCCGGCCGGGCATCGAAGTAGGCGCAGGTGTGGCGACAATGATGGCGTGCAAGGCGACGGCGGGCACGGCCGGGGCAACAGGGTGGGCGGCGTCGAGCCGGCTGTGACGCTCGACTAGGTGTTGCGCTGGAGCAACCCCCAACCAGCGCCTATACTAGCCGTCCTCCTCCTCCTTTGCCACTGTCGAGAACTGTGGATTCGAGCCTGTCGCGTCTGCCTTCCTCTCCTTCTTCGACCCCCTCACCAGCGACAACCAGGGGGAATTCTCGGGGGCCTTTGCTGGGAAAAAACAATTTGCAGAAAAAGGAAACAAAATTTGGAAGTTTTGGGTGTCTTCTCACTTAAAAAAATGCGCCTAGATGTAATTTCTGAGGGTTTTTGCGCAAACAAAAAGGAATTGCGCTTAAAAATGAGATTATAAAAGCTTGGAGGGCTTCTCTAAAAAAATACCGGATCTATATGTAATTTTGGATGGTCTTTTCAGCAACAAAAAAATGGCTCAAGAACTTAGGGGGGGGGGGGTTCTTAAAAAATGCATCTATGTGTAATTTTCTAAAGATTTCAAGAGTGTTTCCGCAAAAAATGGCACACCACACAACCACCCCTGCGACATCGACGCGGGCGAGTGCGCGGGGGATTTGAAGGCGCGACTGACAGAGCGAACGCGAGGAGTCTTACTATGGCGCCGTGCGTGCGTTGATGTTAAGCCACGGCGTTAAAATACTTAACGTGCAGTAATGACGGGTTCAAACACGCGACACGACACAGCGCAGAGCGGCCACGTTATCCCAAAATGACGTGGCTCCGCGAAGAGGCCAAAACCTTATGAGGCTTAATTTACATAGTTTTAGTCCATAGTTACCATACCAAGTAAAAAAAATGTGGAGTATTTTATAATATATATACAGAGTTACATGCATCTGACATAAAAATACATGTAGAGAAAGGACATTGGGTGTAGCCTTCCTTTGGCATCTTGCAAATCGGAGAGAGAGAGAGAGAGAGAGAGAGAGAGAGAGAGAGAGAGAGAGAGAGAGAGAGAGAGAGAGGCTTAATAGGGGATCAAATCAGGAGCAAATCAAGCTGCGCAGTATCCGTGTCTTTCTTCCTTTCTCTCTTTCGTTCTGCAATGCCAATCCCTGCTTTGGGTTGCATGCCATGGCTCCTTTCTCATGTGAGCTCACACTAGCATTACACAGGCATTGTTCCATCTAATTCTCTTCTCTTGACACAGCATCTAATGCTACTTGGTAGTTGGTAAAGCAGCTCGATCGCATTCGTGTTTTGTAGCAGCAAATTATTCGTCTCTCGACCGGTTGTCGTCGTCAGTGTCAAGCACCTGCATTACACGAGCACTGTCTGTATGGATAGATGGCTAAGTCGCGATCATCCAAGAAAGCACCCAATGCACCACCAAGAACCATGCATGCTAATGACCTCCTCCGATTCACCCCATCCATGCAAATCATATACATGACAGAAATATACTTTCGCGCTCACCGAATTGTATTGGGTATAACTAGTAAGGCGTCATGGTTGAAGCTTATTCGTATCGTGGCCAAGAATGCCAAGAACCTAATACAATTTTTTTGGCCTCTCACACACTCTCTCTCTCTATATATATGTGTATATATATAGAAATATATATACGAAGAGGTATAATACGTATATTTAAGAGGTATATGAGAAGCAGGAGTACGTACTTTCAAAAGTACAGAAAAAGCCTTCTAGGAAAATAATTTTATACTCTTGAGAGTATGTGCTCACACTGTTAATATATCATTTAAATGATGTTGTTATACCCTTTTATCATTTTGAGTATAATCTAATATTGATTATATGATGCTCTAAAGTGATTTCTATGAAAAATTCCATCAGAGCCCACTCTTTATAGCATAATTTGTGTACATCCTTCTTTTTTATATGGAAAAGGTTACATAACAGAAAAAAAACAAAGAGTTTTAATGTAATTTTTTCAACCATATCGTATTGGAGTATTTTAAAATTATCACTAAAGTATACCAAAAGTAATAAAAGAGTATAACACACCCGTTTAAATGATATAAGCTATTTGTTCTGCTATTTCGGTTCGATTATGTGTGTGGATTATCCTCGCTCTAGTCCATGAATAGCTCTAGGTTTCGCAGAACAACTTGAAGGATCATTGTTACCATTCTATAAAATGATGTATGCAAATCAAGAAGAAATCCAAGAAGAATCCCATCATCGGCAGTGCACTGTACTGCACGTTCGTGCGTGAAATGAAAATCCGACAGGGACCGAACTGGGTCTCACAGGGAGGGAGCAGTGGAATCCAATGCAAAAATGCTGATTAAACAAAAGCAAAATGCGACGCATCCAATAATCATATGATAGAGGCAGACTGAGAAAGTGACCCATGCAGGCAGCCATACTTAACCCTCTGCTATTCCTTGGAGCTGGATCCAATCCTGGCCTGTAATAATAGTAGAAAAAAGAATGGCAACTCGAGCCTCAGATCTACATTGGTTTTGGTCGGCAAGCTGTGAGGGGTTTGTGATTTGTGACTTGTGAGTGCATCTTCCATTTGCACCCTTCTGTTAGGTTGATCTCTGGCACCCTGATCGGGGGTGCAACCAACCTAATGGTTGTGGCCCCCTGTTGCTCCGTGCGCTATAAAAAGAGAAGGGACATACCGGCTAGGAACCAACGTTCATCAAATGGATTTTTTTTGTTGCCAAACCCTCTCCAAAGAAACCTAATTTTGGTGGGCTCCATGAAAGCAGTTAGTGTTCTTGATGATAATCCAATTCAGTTTAGCTATCTGTTGTGGGTTGAGGTGCTCTAAGTTTATGTATATGACTCTCTCGTCAAGTGGAGTTGGGGATAATCTAGTTTGTTTAGGGGGGCACTTGGAGCATATAATGGAATCAATGAGTTCTGTGACGGACCGCCTTTTTAGGGGCAGTGCGAAACTCACAACAGTTACCCAGGAAGACTAACTGTTGGAAGACAAGAGTACAATTGCCTGACAAAAGCAACTTTCAACACTTTTTATTCAATATAGTTGGTCTAACGACCGGTTTTACAAGAGAAGCATCCAAGCTTCTAGACTTACACTAACAAAAGAGAGAAACCACAGGCAGGGCCTGAGCGAAGACAAAGACCTAGAACCAGACTAAATCGCCATCTACGACCTCCTGGTAGGCTCCAGCATCTTCGAACTCTGAAAGGGGCGGGGGTTGCAAGGGTGAGTACGGGAGTACTCAACAAGTCGTACGGAACTACTGAATACTATATGTAGGGGTAATCAAGGGATGGCAATAGGGTTTAGTATCTGGATGCAGTTTTATTTCACAATTCATTTTACATTTGAAGCACAAACTAATAAATAAGTAATTTGAATTTATAAGTTCAACAACACTTAACCACAATTATCCAAATTCCAAACAAGAACTTGAGCTTAGTTACGGGTATCAACCCGATTCCAACTTAACTTCATTTACCTAAGATGCAGCGTAATCGATTACACTTAAGATTAACTCTGCAGAGCGGCTCAACTTTACCCACAAGATATCTATAACCTTTATGCCAATCGCGAGTTTCATGCAACTTAAATGCATGTGGCCCGCTTTAGATTATCACAAAGATTTCGTTTAATCATTCCTGTCCTTTAGTTGTTTACCGATAGTACCGCTACCTTGGACTCGGGGCCCCATTAGCGTCTTCACTGTGAGAACCAAGAATGTCACTCTGGACCATTCCCGTTCCACCCCTCCGGTCCATTTCCCTGCCGGGAAGGCCCGGTCCCCATTCTCTCCGGAGAATGGTAGCCACCAAGACAGTTCAATTATTATCTCAGGAATGACTAACTTACTGAGCCATGTCGGATACGGGTCACCGACCAGTCCGACCTGTGGTTGAGCGGGAACTAAGTTATTTACTTTGCTCAAGGGGATTATTAACCTTACACTTTTGCCAAAGACCAAGCCTTCATCCACAAACCCATTCAGATTTCGCATGACGGCCACTGCATCCAACCAAGGCATTAATCACCAGTCGGGGATCGGAATCTCATCCACTCCGGGATTAATCCGATACTGTCCCCCTGACTGCAGCACTTTTATAAACAATCCGAATCGGAGATTCGGCAGCATTTTATTTGAAATCCCAGGTTTTGAACTAACCTAATAGTATTATCTAACCTATTCATGGCAATAAGCAATTAACTAGGGTTCCAAAGGATTAATAGGGTTCAAATATTCAAGGAGGTTTCAGTAAGCAATTTCGGCATTACCTAGGTATCATGTCATTCTAAAGTACTGGATTTCAATAATTCAACATATAGTAAAATAATGCGATATAAAATAATTACTACTATAGCATGGCATGATAGGATCAATATGATCAAGGGTGTACGGCTTGCCTTGCGCGGCAGCTGGATCGGACGAGTCGTCGAGGAAGTAGTCGTACTGCGCTCCCGTCTGGTCCAACGTCTGCTCCGGGAACTGCTCCGACTCCAGGGACTGTTCCGGCTCCACTGGCGTCTCAACGGTCGAATCTAACGCGAAAAGACAACCAACATAAATAAACGACAAAACAATAACCGAAAAAGAAAACGGAAACTGAAACGGAAACCGGAATCGAGTCGGAAGAGAACGGAGGGCGAAACTGGGATTTGGGGAATTTCTGGGGTTCGGATCTGGGAACGGACAGCATTTCTGGACTCAGTGGGTCGAAACGGTTCGGGAAAAGTATTTGGTGGAGCTCTGGGATTTTCCGGGATTTTTCTGGATTTTTCTGGCTATTTTTGGGTTTAAAAACGAATTTCGGATTTATTAATTAAAATAAAACCCGAAAATCATTTTTACTGTTTAAACGGCGCCTGGGCCGGTTTTGATCGGCCATCGGGCTAGCCCAAGCAGGCGGCGCGGAGCTTGGGCTCGGCCACCGAGCGGCGCGTGGAGGGCGGGGCCACCGCAGTGAGGAGGGTCGACGAGCGGCCCGCTTGTCGATTGGGGCGAGGCGAGGCGGGCTAGGAGCAAGGGAACAGGAGGGCTGGCGGGCAGCGGCGGGCGCTGATTTGCCGGGCCGAGCGAGCGGCGAGGGGCAAGGAGGGAGAGGGGCTCACCACGAGGAGAGGCGGGCGAGTTGAGAAGGCGGGAGTCGGGCGGTTTTATAGGGCGGCGAGGGCGCAGCGCCGAGGGCGGCACAAGACGCGCGGGCGCGGCGGCGCGAGGCGAGAGGAGGCGACGGCGGCGACGGCGCTGCTGGCGCGAGAGAGGCGAGGGGCGGCAAGCGGCGACGGCATGCACGGCGCTGGCGGGCGGCGCGGGCGGCCGGAAGCGGAGCGAGGCGACGAGGCGGCGGGCGGCGGCAAGATCGGGTCGGCCGAGGAGGCAAGCCGAGCGGGAGCAGGCCGGCGGGAACGGGCCGCATGGGCCGACCAGGAGCAGGCCGAAGGCCCACGAAGCAAGGAAAACGGCCCAAACAAGGTTTGAACTTCAAACTCAAATTCCAATTTTCAAACTCCAAATCCAAAAGCAAACAAAACCGAATCAAATTCATTTTGAATTTTTGAGGTTGTTTCAACCTACCCCACTTAAAATGGAATCTCGTCCCCGAGATTCATTTCGCCTGGGAAAATAGGTTGGGAAAGTTCTGCTGCAATTCCGATTCCTTTTCCCAAGTAGTTTCCTCGAGTGTATGATTCTTCCATAGCACTCGGCAGATCCTGACATTCTTGAACTTGAGTTCCCTTTCCATAGTCTCCACAATTCTGACTGGTTCCTCATGATATGTCAAATCTTCTTTCAGGTCTATCCCTTTCAACTGCACTTGCTCTGACGGCTGACGGAGGCATTTCCTCAACTGGGACACATGAAAGACATTGTGTACCCTCGATAACTCTGGACTTAACTGCAACTTGTAGGCTACTTCTCCGATTCTGTCGGTCACGGGGTATGGTCCAACATACCTCGGAGCTAACTTCCCTTTTATCTGAAAACGGCGAACTGGCTTGAAGGGTGTCACTTTCAGATAAACGAAGTCTCCAATCTGATAACTTATCTCCTTCCTTCTTGTATCTGCATAACTCTTCTGCCGGACTTGAGCTGTTCTCAGATTCTTCCTTATGATCCTCACATGAGCTTCTGCATCATGCACTAGCTGAGGTCCAAAAAGCTGTTTCTTTCCGGTCTCGGTCCAATTCAACGGGGTTCTGCACTTCCTTCCATACAAGGCTTCAAACGGTGACATGTCCAGACTGGCTTGGTAACTGTTATTGTACGAGAACTCCGCAAACGGCAAACACTTGGCCCACGAGGCTCCATATGCTAGAGCGCAGGCTCTCAACATATCCTCTAGTATCTGGTTGACTCTTTACATCGACCATCATGCGAGGGTGATAGGCCGTACTAAAATTCAGGTCTGTACCCATAGCTTCATGCAGACTCTTCCAGAACTTTGAGGTAAACTGGGCTCCACGATCTGACACGATCTTCTTTGGGATTCCATGTAATCTGACGATCTGGGTCAGGTACAACTCTGCCAACTTGTCTCTTCCAACAGTCTGCTTTATAGGGATGAAATGGGCTACTTTGGTCAGTCTATCAATGATTACCCAGATAGCATCATATCCTTGCTGAGTCTTGGGAAAACCAGTGATAAAGTCCATTCCAATCTCTTCCCACTTCCATTCTGGTACTGGAAGGGGTTGCAGCAATCCTGCCGTCTTTTGGTGGTCTATCTTGATTTTCCGACACACGTCACAACACACCACGTGTTCGGCTACCTCTTTCTTCATTCCATTCCACCAGTATTCCTTCTTCAAGTCTTGGTACATCTTCGTACTGCCAGGATGTATTGAGAATTGTGACGAGTGAGCCTCTGTCAAAATCAATCCTCTTATATCCTTATCCTTCGGAATGCATATACGATCGCGGAATCGTAGTATGCCTTGCTTGTCTTCTGAGAACTCCGAGGGACTAACTTCCTTCATCAACTTTCTGTATTCCCGTATTTCTTCGTCTGTCTGCTGAGCTGCTTTGATCTGCTTCAGAAGATCTGACTGTATCTCTAGGAAACATACTGATCCTTCTGACACTATCTGCAGGTTCAACTCCTGTACTTCTGACTTTAGCTGGGGAGAGATAGTCTCAACTTGAGCTAAGTGATGGCATGCTTTTCGGCTCAAAGCGTCTGCTACCACATTAGCTTTTCCTGGATGATAAAGGATCTCTAGGTCATAATCCTTAATCAACTCCAACCATCTTCTCTGTCTCATGTTCAAATTGGGCTGGGTGAATACGTACTTCAGACTCTTGTGGTCTGAAAACACTTCACAACGGTTTCCCAACAGGTAATGTCTCCAAATCTTCAATGCATGCACTACTGAGGCTAGCTCTAGGTCATGGGTCGGGTAATTCTCTTCATGCGGTCTGAGTTGTCGTGACGCATACGCAACCACTTTTCCTTCTTGCATTAACACACATCCCAATCCTCTCTTCGAAGCATCACAGTAGATCTGGAAATCTTTATCCGGATCCGGGAGAGTGAGAACTGGGTCTGAGGTTAACTTGGTCTTCAATCCTTGGAAACTTTTCTCGCACTTCTCAGTCCAAACGTAGGGGCTGTCCTTTTTGAGAAGCTGGGTCATCGGTTTAGCTATCTTGGAGAATCCTTCGATGAATCTTACGTAGTATCACGCCAAACCGAGAAAACTTCCGACTTCCGGCACCGACACAGTCAAGCTTTCCATTCCAACACTGTCCCGATCTTCTCGGGGTCCATCTTCACGCCATCCTTGGTGATGATGTGTCCTAGGAAAGCGATTTCATCCAACCGTAAATCACACTTAGAGAATTTTGCATATAGTCGATGTTCTCTAAGCCTTCCTGCACTAGATGCGATGCTTGGTGATCTTCTTCAGTCTTGGAGTAAATGAGTATATCATCTATGAACACCACGATGAACTTGTCCAAGAACTCCATGCATACTTGGTTCATCAGGTTCATAAAGTAGGCCGGGGCATTTGTGAGACCAAATGGCACCACGGTGAACTCATATAATCCGTACCGAGTAGCAAATGCTGTCTTCTCTCTGTCTTGTTCTCTGACTTTCAGCTGATGATATCCTGTCCTCAGGTCTATCTTCGAAAAGATCTTGGCTCCTTTCAACTGATCGAACAGGTCATCTATCCGGGGTAACGGGTACTTGTTCTTGATCGTCGCATCATTCAGAGCTCTGTAGTCTATACAGAGTCTCTTACTTCCGTCTTTCTTTCTGGCAAATACAACCTGCGCGGACCAAGGTGAGATACTTGGCCGTACAAATCCTTTGTCCAGCAATTCATCCAATTGCTTCTTCAGTTCCTTCAACTCCAAAGGCGACATTGGACGGGATCGCTTATGGATAGGAGCTGTTCCAGGAACTAACTCTATTGCCAGTTCTATGCCTCTGTTCGGAGGTTTCCCTGGTAACTCTTCTGGAAATACCTCGGGGTACTCCCGAACTACGGGTATGCTGTCTAATCCACGGGCAACTGCATTGATGATGCTCTGACTTCTCTTGATCAACCTCGGATCATTCTGAACTGTCACTTTCTGACCATAACCATTCCTGAGTGTCACTGTCTTCTGAGAACAATCCAACTGAGCATGGTGTCTAGATAACCAGTTCATTCCCAATATGACATCTAGACCATCCATCTCTAATAACAACAGGTTGGCTCTGAACTCAATTCCTTGGATTTCTATCCTTAGGTTACTGCAACCGAATCTTGCCATCAACCGACTTCCAGGGGTGTGGAAAACATAGGGAGAGGGCAAGGGAGAATAGGGCAACCCACTTTTGCACGCAAAAGCCAAAGAAATGAACGAATGGGTTGCACCGGGATCAAAGAGGGTTAATGCCAACTTGGTCTGGACGGGAAACTTACCAATGATAACATCTGTGGCTTCAGCTGCCTCTGCTGCTGACACATGGTTAATTCTGCCTTGAGGGTTCCTGGGCGGGTTGGTTCCGCGGTTGTTCGAGTATCCTTCTGTCTTAACTGGCGCCTTCAGATAACCTTGATGGGGCGGCTGAGGTTGGCGAGGTGCTGGCTGTCTGTTGGCGGAAGCTGACGCCTGAGCTTTCGCCACATCACTCGGCAAATCCTTCTTTGGGCACTGCTGCCTGAAATGTCCGGGTTGTCCGCAATGGAAGCAGGCTGAACCTTTCTTGGGACACATATTTGAGTAATGGTTCCCGTTGCAGGTAAAGCATCGAACATTCCCGGGCTGAGCATTGGGCGGAACAGGTCGGGATCCTCCCACTGCTTGTCTCTTGTTTGGAACATTGGGGTTGAAGGTATAGGTCCTTCCCTTGAACTGACTTGCTGCTGACATTCTCTGTTGCTGTGCCTTTCTCTTTCTAGTATCTTCCAGGTCATTCCTTGTCTCTTCTGACACAATCAGCCTATCTACCATGGCTGAGAAATCCTTGAACTCCACTGATGAGATATGAAACTTGAGGTTCTTCTGCAGTCCTTCATAGAATCTTTCTATCTTCTTTTCCTCTGTGTCTACTTCTCTGGGTGCATAGCGAGAAAGGTTGTTGAAGTGGTGCAGGTATTCCATCACAGTCCTTCCTCCTTGATGGAGAGACAGAAATTCCCTCCGCTTGGAGGCCATCAAACCTGCTGGAATGTGAGTCTTCCGGAAAGCTTCTTCGAACATCTGCCACGAAATCTCTTGTCCTGCCTTCAGTCGAAAGTTGACCCACCATCTTCTTTGCTTGTCCTTGCAGTTGGTGAGAGGCGTAGAGCACTTTTTCCTTCTCAGTGCACTGCACGGTATCCAGCTTCATTTGGATAACCGTGAGCCAATCATCTGCTGATAACGGCTCAGTTGACATGGAGAAAATAGGGGGCCGGGTCTTTTGGAAGTCAGACCAGTGTGACCCACCTAATAATCCATCATGTCCAAAGTTGTTTCCTTGGAGATTCATCTGGGGTCTTGCGGCAAAATGTGCCATCATCATCTCAATCATCCGATTACGCCTGCATTACATTGGTATCTGTTCCTTTCTATATCTGCCAGTACTTGAGCTATGTTGACCGGATTTCTGGCTGGGTCTGCCTCGTTCCCGTAACCTTGGTGTTGGGATCCTTCACCTTGATCCATACTGACTATCTTTTAGGTCTTCTTCAGGGTTTTGGGCAAAGCAGAAGATAAGTAAGATTTGAGCAGGGGCAGAGAGAGATAGAATAGGTGAGAGGCGAGACGAAATGGGAAAGAATTAGTGGAATTAGGCCGAAGATATAAAGATAATAGAGCAAACAACATACAGAGATAGGAAACTTAATTTTACTGATACATAGATTGTTTACAATACCGTCATACTAAGGTAAGAAACAACCTATTTTACATTACAAAAGACTACTCCAAAAGGGTAAAGCCAACTTCTAGGACTAACGCCCTAATCTAAGACTGGAATCTTCAATCGTCGTCGGAGATGTAGATGATGCGCTCCTCTGGATCTTCTTCCACATCTTCTGCCATGGACAGGTCAGTCACAGCCGACGGACCATCCACAGACATCTCTTCTCCGGGCTCGGCCGGGGCTGCGGTAGTCTATCTCCTCAAGCTCGCCGATCTCCATCCAGGCATTGCTCAGCCGGCCGAAGATCATCCCGCTCGAGGAGAAGGGTAGTGTACAGGAAATCCTTGTTGACAAGGAGCTCCGCAGCTTCATCGACACGCGGATCTGCCTCGTCCTCTGGAACAGAGACGATCACCGTGCCGGGGGCATCCCCCTTCATGGGGATCAACTGAAATCGACCGTGGTCGAACTCAGCGGCGAAGAGACGACGCAGGTGCTTCACTGCCCGACGGGCAGAGTCCTGGATAGCGTCAGACTCGTGGACGCGGTGCCCTTGGAAATGGCGCGGAATATCTGGATTATTTGGCAGGGGATCCAGATTGAACCAGGATCTCCACTCGACGCGGACGACACCCTGGAAAAGCTCCTCCGTGTGAAAAACGGGGATCTCAATCTGATCAGCTCCAACATGCTGTAGCATTCTCCACAGCAGTCCAGCCCATCCTTCGGGAACCTCGGGAAGTGGGTAGACGTGGTGCACCATCTGCCAAAACGAGAATCTTTTTAAGTCAGATGAGCGGAAAGGTTTTAAGTGAGTTTCAAAGGAGAGAAAAGAATTTTAAGGAAAGGGTGGGAAACAGAGAGAGGAGAGAAACAGGATTATAAGGATAGTACTTACAGTTTTCGAAACTCATTTTGTAGTTTGAAATAATCTTTCGAAAAAGACTCCTTAAGCCAACTTAGGTCTCAGTCTACGGTCAAGCCTAGGCTCTGATACCACTTGTGACGGACCGCCTTTTTAGGGGCGGCAGGAAACTCACAACAGCTTACCCAGGAAGACTAACTGTTGGAAGACAAGAGTACAATTGCCTGACAAAAGCAACTTTCAACACTTTTTATTCAATATAGTTGGTCTAACGACCGGTTTTACAAGAGAAGCATCCAAGCTTCTAGACTTACACTAACAAAAGAGAGAAACCACAGGCAGGGCCTGAGCGAAGACAAAGACCTAGAACCAGACTAAATCGCCATCTACGACCTCCTGGTAGGCTCCAGCATCTTCGAACTCTGAAAGGGGCGGGGGTTGCAAGGGTGAGTACGGGAGTACTCAACAAGTCGTACGGAACTACTGAATACTATATGTAGGGGTAATCAAGGGATGGCAATAGGGTTTAGTATCTGGATGCAGTTTTATTTCACAATTCATTTTACATTTGAAGCACAAACTAATAAATAAGTAATTTGAATTTCGCAAGTTCAACAACACTTAACCACAATTATCCAAATTCCAAACAGTAACTTGAGCTTAGTTACGGGTATCAACCCCGATTCCAACTTAACTTCATTTACCGGAAGTACGGCGTAACCGATTACACTTAAGATTAACTCTGCAGAGCGGCTCAACTTTACCCACAAGATATCTATAACCTTTATGCCAATCGCGAGTTTCATGCAACTTAAATGCATGTGGCCCAGTTTAGATTATCACAGCATTTCGTTTAATCATTCCTGTCCTTTAGTTGTTTACCGATAGTACCGCTACCTTGGACTCAGGGCCCCATTAGCGTCTCACTGCTGTGAGAACCAAGAATGTCACTCTGGACCATTCCCGTTCCACCCTCCGGTCCATTTCCTGCCGGAAGGCCCGGTCCCCATTCTCCCCGGAGCATGGTAGCCACCACGACAGTTCCATTAGTATCTCAGAATGACTAACTTATCGAGCCATGCCTGACACGGGTCACCGACCATCCGACTGTGGTTGAGCGGGAACTAAGTTATTTACTTTGCTCAAGGGGATTATTAACCTTACACTTTTGCCAAAGACCAAGCCTTCATCCACAAACCCATTCCGGTACTCGCAGTACCGGCCACCAGACCAACCAAGGCATTAATCACCAGTCGGGGATCGGAATCTCATCCACTCCGGGATTAATCCGATACTGTCCCCTCGATCGCGGCACTTTTATAAACAATCGAATCGGAGATTCGCGACATTTTATTTGAAATCCAGTGTTTTGAACTAACCTAATAGTATTATCTAACCTATTCATGGCAATAAGCAATTAACTAGGGTTCCAAAGGATTAATAGGGTTCAAATATTCAAGGAGGTTTCAGTAAGCAATTTCGGCATTACCTAGGTATCATGTCATTCTAAAGTACTGGATTTCAATAATTCAACATATAGTAAAATAATGCGATATAAAATAATTACTACTATAGCATGGCATGATAGGATCAATATGATCAAGGGTGTACGGCTTGCCTTGCGCGGCAGCTGGATCGGACGAGTCGTCGAGGAAGTAGTCGTACTGCGCTCCCGTCTGGTCCAACGTCTGCTCGAATCGCCCGACTCGAGTGGGTATTCCGGCTCCCGGGCGTCTCAACGGTCGAATCTAACGCGAAAAGACAACCAACATAAATAAACGACAAAACAATAACCGAAAAAGAAAACGGAAACTGAAACGGAAACCGGAATCGAGTCGGAAGAGAACGGAGGGCTAACGGGATTTGGGAATTTCGGGGTTCGGATCTGGGAACGGACAGCATTTACGGACTCGGTCAAAGCGGTTCGGAAAAGTATTTGGTGGAGCTCGATTTTCCGGGATTTTTACGGATTTTTCTGGCTATTTTTGGGTTTAAAAACGAATTTCGGATTTATTAATTAAAATAAAACCCGAAAATCATTTTTACTGTTTAAACGGCGCCTGGGCCGGTTTTGATCGCCATCGGCCACGGCCCAAACGGCGAAGGCTGGGAGCCGGTGGGCTCGCCACCGAGCGGCGGCGTGGGAGGGGGCCACCAAAGTGAGGAGGGTCGGCAGCGGCCCGCTTGTCGATTGGGGCGAGGGCGAGGCGGGCTAGGGCAAGGAACAGGAGGGCGGCGGCGGCGGCGGGCGGCGCCGATTTGCGGCCGAGCGAGCGAGGCGGAGGGCAAGGAGGGAGAGGGGCTCACCACGAGGAGGAGGCGGGCGAGTTGAGAAGGCGGGTCGGCGGGTTTTATAGGGCGGGCGAGGGCGCAGCGCCGAGGGCGGCGGCAAGACGACGCGGCGCGCGGCGCGCGAGGCGGCGAGAGAGGCGACGGCCGGCGACGGCGAAGCGCTGCGCAGAGGCGAGGGCGGCAGAAGCGGCGACGGCAGCGCTGGCACGGGCGCTGGCGGCGGCGGCGCGCGGGCGGCCGAGCGAGAGGCGACGCCGAGGGCGGCGGGCGGCAAGACTGGCCGGCCGAGGAGCCGAGCGGGAGCAGGCCGGCGGGAACGGGCCGCATGGGCCGACCAGGAGCAGGCCGAAGGCCCACGAAGCAAGGAAAACGGCCCAAACAAGGTTTGAACTTCAAACTCAAATTCCAATTTTCAAACTCCAAATCCAAAAGCAAACAAAACCGAATCAAATTCATTTTGAATTTTTGAGGTTGTTTCAAGTTCTATCTCAGAGAGAGACAGACAGACATACAGACAGAGTTGTATAACAAGTACAGCTCATACAAATATATATATTGTAGTATCTAGTCGCGCAATTCTATAGAAATTTCGACTATTTCTTGGCACTAGGGTGGTCAACAACCATACCTTGCTGGTTACACTTGGTTTTCCAAGGAGAATCCATCCATGCAAAACTCGGAGCATACGATGGTGCATTTGCAAAGAAGACATTTATTTGCCCCTCTCTCTTTTTTTTTGGCCTTGATCCATTTCCCATGGCCAGGTTCACAAAGCTGAGTAAACATTGACTTATCTGTAGTACTAGGCTGGGCTCGTCCGGAAATATTCCCGATGGCGTCCGTAGTTTCTGAAGCGTTGACTGCATCTCTTGCTTTACCTTCTGCCTGCGCTTTTTTCGACAATGGGATGGATAATCCACAGGCACGACCAGCCCAAAGTCCAAAGTTTATACCATGTACTCCCTTTTAAGGGCAAGCACAATAAGACCATGTCAGCTGGCTCTTATCTTGTACATGTCAGCATTAGTCTATGTGGAAGAGTGAGAAACGATGAGAGAGAAGATAGCTGGCTCTTATTTAGTAGCCAGCTTTGCACAGATGCATAGGTAAATCATTTATGTACAAGAGAGAAGAGGTAGTTATTGCACAACATCTAGAGACAACTTTTAAAGACAGTTACTGTATAAGCTGGCTTTTAGTTTACTATTAACCTGCAGTGGACTTTACTATTGTACTTGCTCTAACTATAAATAAAGAGATATTAAAGATAACCAAACTACTGCTAATTATTATCTTTAATTAAATGTTATATTCAAATTATATATGTACGTCAAGAGTATAAAGTAGATTTAAATATTTATTTCGAGTATAAGGAAACTAAACATCATTTAAATATTTATTACGAGTATAAAGAAATTAAACATCACACCAATATGTATTGGAACACTAATACGATCAATCGATGTTTTTGGGGTTTTCAAAAAGGATGTGAAAGTTACAATTTGGCTACCTACTCGTATACGGAAGTGTACATATCATGCATCTTCCATTATGTGCTTTGGAGCTGCGCTGGGTAAAGCCTTAGACGCTACAGTTTGGATCGAACTAGATGAAATGCTATGAATTTCTCCTGGGATATAATATATCCTGTGATATATATATATATATATATATATATATATATATATATATATATATATATATATATATATATACACATATATATACACACATACACACACATATATCTCTACTATTCTAAAGTAGCACTTGGTGGCAGTGATTCGTTCTTCCCACATCATTAATTGCCGTTTAATTGCCCTGCTTAATTGCCCTACGCAAGAAACGAAGTGTTGCTTTAATTAGCCAGCTATCGCAAGAAACGAAGCGTTAAAGATAGATGTTTGATCTTGTGAAATAATTTTTTTATTTTTCAATCCTTATTTTTCGCTATCAATTTTATTTTTCGTAGCAACGCACGGGCATGTAACTAGTATGTGTGTGTGTGTGTGTGTGTGTGTGTATATATATATATATATATATATATATATATATATATATATATATATTGGATACCATGATCCAAAACTGGTATTTTTCATATATATTTGAATGCAAATTTTTTTTGAAATTTTTAGGATGTTGAGTTTAACCAATTTACTAACTAATTCAAATAAGTTTGAACTGAAATTCAAATTAAAGTTTCCTTTTTTTATGGTAGTTTGATTGTAGGTACGTGCTGGTTTTATATATAAAACATCAAGTTCCTCCTGCATGCATGCATGCCTCGGATGCCTTTATATGGAACAGAGACACGGGGGGTGTGCTTCCCTCCTGAGCCATGCATGACCGGTGCTCGTCGTCGGTGGCCTCTGCATGCAAAAGCCGTTACTCCTGCTTGGAAAGAAAGAAACGGGAAGATTAGACGACGACAACAAAGAGAGAGAGAGAGAGAGAGAGAGAGAGAGAGAGAGAGAGAGAGAGAGAGAGAGAGAGAGGATTTAACACGACATGTCGATGCATGCATGCATGTCGTAACTGCGCCAAAAGAAGATGAGGAATCGCAAGCTCATCCTCATGCGACCCTTCTCAGTTCTCAAGTTCGCAGTGTGTGTGAGAGAGAGCCAGGTAGCGATGCATCGTGATACTTTTGCTCGGTATCTCTTCTTTTACGGTGTGTTTGGTTAGCGGGATAAGATTGAATGGATATAATAGTTTTATACTATTTATTTTTATTGTTTTGGATGAATGGAATGGTTCAGCATCTATAGAGAATATTTTTCAAATTTATATCTCATCCTCTAGAATAGAATATTTCTATTCAATCAACCAAACACATGTCGCGACATTCATAACTCGGTTTGGGGCGCAGTACGCGGCCATGCGGTGTCCTCAGCTCAACACACCCCATGCCGTGCATGCATCATGCGTCCTAGCTCTTTTATGGCTCTGTCTCTTCTTTTCATAACCTATACACATACCACGGTTTTAATTTCATTTCACAGTTTCATTTCACAGTTTCATATGCACAGTTTCATTTCACAGTTTCATATGCTAACCATCGCATTTAATTGCAAAGCACAAGATTGGGCGAAGTTGGATGAAATGAAACTCTATAGCCCACAGTGCTAGTTTCAACAGGTTTCATGGTCTTGGAAATAGTGCGCGCCCAGTTTCATCCTGATGAAACTCATTTCCTCTCTCTCTTCATAATTATCATGCCATGTCATCTAAATTGCTGATGTGTCACATTATTTAATGGGAATGAAACCCCCACTGTGAATGGCCTCATGCGACCCTTCTCAAGTTCGCAAGGTGTGAGAGAGAGAGAGAGAGCCAGGTAGCGATGCAGAGCGACCCATCGTGTGTTTGGTTTGCGGGATAAGATTGAATAGATGAAAAGTCTTATACTGTTTGGTTTTATTGTTTTGGATGAATGGAATGATTCAGCATTTATAGAGAATATTTCTCAAATTTATATCTTACTATCCAGAATAGAATGGTTTTATTTAATCAACCAAACACATATCACGACCTTCATAACTCGGTTTGGGGCGCAGTACGCGGCCATGCGGTGTGCTCAGCTCAACACACCCCGTGCCGTGCATGCATCATGCGTCCTAGCTCTTTTATGGCTCTGTCTCCCCTTTTCATAACCCATACACATACCACGGTTTTATAGAACGGGCGACGTAGCCACAGATTACTGGGAGGTAGGGCGAAACAATGACAAATATCTATTATCAGCCGCACCAGTTTCTTTTCTACTCCATTGAATCGCTTAACTTTCATCGCTTGCTTTAGTTTTTGGGTGAGCAGATTGGTGCACAAAACTCAATATATTCTACAAAATTACTAAATGGCACTTAGGTGTTTTTTTCTATTGCGAGCACTTAAATTTTGTTTTCTATTAGTTATTACTTTGTGATTCACATTGTACTTTATCATTTTGACTTTATGATCCACATTTTTGCGTGTTGTGTACTTGTGTTCCTTATAGTTTGTTTGTTCCTCTCTCTTTTTTTTTTACAAATTATCACATTATTTTGTACATAATTTAATTTATGTAAAACTAGTATATAATTGATGAAAAAACGGCCATGAAGAAAAGAATAACGTTGATTTTTTGGAAATTTTTTCATTATTTTTGTAAAACTAGCATATAATTAATGTAAAAATGTCATGCAAAAAAGAATAATATTCCTCATCCAATATCTTAAAAAATAAGTACTCTTTAATAAACTAGTACTCAAATGGGAGAAACTGAGTCAAATTGATTTCATCTATTAGATCTATATTTGAAAACTTAGGTGCTATTTATCGAAGAAAATACTCAGATTCGCTAGACACTCACTCCTCGCAAACATGCCCCTTATAAAATCATAGTCACAAAGGATCATTTTTTTTATATAAAAAAAACTTTGAAAACCGTAGCAGGCACATGGCCCACGACTCTTGAGTGGATTGCACCTGAGAGGTGGCTCAGCTATCGAAGTCCTACGATAAGGTTGTTCTTAAACATAGCAGTGCCCTTGATTGTTTATACTTTATAGCATAGAACGCGATGGCTTTAACGTGGCCGCATCTATATATGGTTCTAAACTTCTAATAGGGTAAGGATCAAAGGCAGTTTTTATGGGATCTGTAACTTAAGTAGTCTTCATATGTGGTCGTATCTCTTTTCGATTCAACGGCTCGCGCGCAACTGCTTAGTTGCGGTTCCTGAAGGACTGTATGGAAAGTTGGAAACCGTGTTCGGTTCTAATATGTACAAGGGTCCTTTTGATTCTCTGAATTGAATTGGATCGACGGAATTGAAGATCCAATACAATTTCGTGATGAAATAGAATTGGTTTATGGTTCAAATTCAAAAGTGTCTGGAAGACATGCTAACCTGTAAAGTGGAATTGAATCAAATTCGAATCCAAATGTTGTTTGGTTGCCATACTTGGTAATTGCCAGTTTGCCACAGAAACTACGGATTAGTTGGATCTGGCGAGCAACCGTGCGTGCAAGGATGTCGGCGGTTGGAGTCAACACAGATGCCCGGAGTTGAGGCGGTGGTTTTGGCCGGAGTCGAGCATGGAGACGGGACGGCGGCCGGTTTGGAGGCATGCAGATGCAGGAAATACGTGCTGCTGCAATAGATGCGGTGCCGGCTCTCGAGGCAGTGGCAGGGGCGGACCCAACAGGTTTTAGTCGGGAATGGGATACCCTAGCTCCAAGGGCGGAGCCAGCGGCCGGTCAAGCCTTAGGTCGCCAAACTCTCCATCGGACCGACTAACTCTCCATCACGTCTTAGACTGGCTAATCCTCATGGGTCATGACTATCAGCCCCAGACTCAGGCCCGGGTGGTCCGAGGCCTGAATCCGTCCCTGTCTAGCTCTATCGCCGATTGGTTCATGGGTACCTCCGTTAGTATCCTTAGCTCAACTATCTATGAGGCGGCATGACAGCATGGTATCAAATTTCGATCAATAAATCTAGATTTCAGAGAGGCGGAAGAATATCAAAAGATTTGACACAGCTAAATTTTAACCCTAAATCCGCCGCCGAGCAGTGACGTGACTGAACCGAGCCATCTCATCCATTACTGCAGCGAAAGCTCTCATGGGGTCGTTGCAGCTGCACGCATCAATCCCCCATGACGGTTTAAATACCGGCAGGCCATTAATAGGATCAGGCGATCAGATGGGGTTCGTCACATGCTTCTTGCTCCCTTCGCCAGCGTTGGTCTCGGCTAAACAAACGCGACGGCGACCGAAAGCGGTATCGAGATAGACAATGCATTGTTCATGGCTTGTATTTCTAATTTGTGTATTTGTTTGTGTACCGTACTTTCGTATACTGTGCACACTACGCGTGAGTTCCTTTCGTACCGTATCTGTCCCGTACGGAAAGCAACCGGTGGACACGTGTTGCTACAATGCTCCTCTCCCACTATCCTTTTCTAATAGGAAAATTTTACGGTGCATTATACATAATGTGCAGTAGAAATTAGATCTAACCATTGATTTGTTAAGGGTGTTTCTACTACTGTACTGTACTACCAGATAAAGTATAAGTAAACTCTAATTAATCTGATCCATTAGATCCAAAAGAATGAACGATTCATATTCAATTTAATGTACAGTAAAAGATCTCTTCTAATATTGACTACATGAAAACTATGTCATCAGATTTATCATTACAAATATTTTTATAGTATTATAATTTTATCAGTATATTTTAAGATAAGGTTACAACAGATAATGATCAAAGCTACATCTCGGAGACCATAAAAAGTTTCCAGTCAAACACCAAACGCTTTAAGTGAATAACACCACTTGAAAAAGAACAGAGGCAGTAGGACGTGTGCAGAGAAATGTGATTTCGGCAATATAAAAGATGAAAAACATTATAAATCAGGAATTATTCATGATTTTTGGTCGACGTAGGCATAGCTCTGTGTGCACTCTTTATATCACATCGTCCTCCGCCTGAAAAGCAACTGATGGCGATACATCACTTGCCACATTTCTAGGGCACCACCATCATCACCAGCATCAGGGAATCAGATAATGTTCTTTCTATGTGCAAACACAACTAATTGTTCAGGAGAGAATTTTGGTAACGATCTGGGGTCAACCACATACAACACAAGAAATCAGAGCAGAAGTTTCTAAAATATACTGGCCGAATTTGATGAATGAACGAAATGCACTTGCACAACCCCACCAAACCTTTTGTATACACTGAAAATACATCACTTAACTGCATACAGTAAAAACCACAAAGAAGCAAAATTTGAGTGCCTAGGTGTACAGACAACCCATACAGATCAACACGTTGCAAAATGCGGCATGTGGAATCAGCTGTCCATTTGTCACTCAAGTAGTTTCTTTGAATATACGAGGAAGGACTTCATGGGTAGTAATGTCCAAGGGCTCAGGGCTCCTGCAAAAGTATTAAAGAAGTGACATAGCACACTATCTAAAAGCTGGTGATTACCATGAAGAACAGGGAAGAGAAATTGATGGTTATCTAACAGGTCGTGAAAGCAAACCCAAAGGCATGAATGAAGTGTATAAAGTAAATAGTGGTACCATAGATGCATCTAAGGGCACAAAAAGTGCTGAGCATCACAAGATGATGCCAACTCCTATACAGAGCACTGACATTCTAAAATTCAGCATAGGGGGGTATATGGCACCTAAATGCAAGGCTAGTATTTCTGTTATTGATTACAAGTACAGGTAGAATTCTAAAACAATAATCACATATGTGAACTGCTGTTCGCATTCTGGCAAACATGGTTGTTTGAACCTTGGCAACGGAATTAATAATGCAAACCTTAGACCCTAGTTGATCATTTGGTTGGAATCTTGACTTACCAATGTTCTCGAGACAGACAGACAGAAATGATTAGCCTGAACTTAAGGGGAATCTTAAACGCTCGGTTTTTTTTCTTAACATAAGTAATATTCAAAAAATCCTAAAGCAGGCAATGCTGACAACAAGCTACAATAGAACCTATTTGGAACTTAGAGATAAATTTCAATTTGAGAACTTTCAAATTGTCAGGTAACAGGGAAATGTAGATACATTAATTTTATCTCACATAGAAATGGAGAATTACCTGCACAATGTTCGCCCCTTCTCTATTGTGCTAGGAACAAACCATATCTTCCGTAGAATTGGTAATTCAAATTGTACAAAAAAACCATCACTCTGGTCAAGCTTCCATTTCCTTGATCCCTGTCCTTTCCAGACCTGTATATATTACAGATAATGTTAGTGTCATCTTTTTCATGCTGGCGCCTGGCACCCATAATACCACGTATGATAATAATAAGTTATCACAAATGATACAAACTAATTTGTCAAGGAAAACAATTGTCAGTGCAAAGCACGCAACAACAAACTACAGAAAACATAGATCACACCAAGACATAAAGAGGAGGGGAAGGGGGTGAATTGGACCTGTGGGTAGGAGATGATGCTCTTAGGTGCCACCATACAAGCAGCCTTCGAAAAAGAATCTTCAGAATATTGCCGCAAAAATGTGAAGCAACTGCTGTGAGTGTGGGGCGACTCAAAGGCCTAGGAAGAAAGAAAACATGGTAGTGTTGATAAGGAGGTTTTGTCATAAATTCGGAATAAAGATATAACAGAAAATTCAACAAATACAAGTATAAAATTAAACCAGATCATAAGTACTGTAAACTCCAAGATTTTTCATTTGTTTGTACATTGTATAAGTTTATGTCAAGCAGCAGAATGAAGCGGCATGTAGCAGCAAAGTACCTTGTCAATGTTAACTACTGGGGCATATTTTTCAGAATCAGTCTTCTGTTCATCCAGAAGAAAATTAACCCTTGCATCCACTTTTCCAGTGTCATGCCAAACTTTTATTGCTGATTCGATCACATTAACAACAAACGAGAAGATAGTTTGTCCCATTTCTGCATCTCCATACTTTGCATCCTGAAATGGAGTGCATACAGCTTAACACATAAATGATGAAACATGTTACATCTACAATACAAAGTCCTTTGTCTTCTGTAATTTCAGCAACACTCAAAATCATAGCATGAAAAATGGACTTTTGGCACTTGATATAGTTTACAAGGTGCATCTGTATAAACATTTGCATTTTAAGAATACTATTCCCTTTATTAAACATGTGTATCTTAATTGGCATGCTAAAAAAATGCAACGTCTGAATTTGAAAGAAAAAGGATCCGTCACAGAATGCCTTAATGGATACAACTTCGTGGCTTACTCTAAGGCAATTGTATATGTGGCTTAACAATGGAGACAAAAAGGTGTGCGCTCGTAGACTTTGGGTTATGAGCCCTTTCCCCCCAAAGATCATTGCACTATATAAGGCCATAACCATAAAACTCACCAGCTCAGTTTTCAGTGACTTCAAGTCCTTCACAATGTCAACATTGGAACGCATGTTCTCCACATCAAGAGCTCGCTTCTTTTCCCTTGCTAACTGAGTAAGCCTCTTGATTTTTCTTGAGACTTCTGTATTTTGTGGATTGTGCTGCAATGCTATTTGAAAGGCAGATATTGCCTGCACCAGAAATAATATAATAAGTGCAACAGACATAAAATCTTGCTTTTATGGACTCAAACATAAAAAGAAATAGCCCATCTCAATATTGTAAATGACATAAAATCTGAGTCAACATTTGGAGAACTTGGTCTGATGAAGGAGAACTTGATGTGTAATTTAAACAATTTAGCCAGAAAATACCAGCACTATATGTAGGCAGATGAAAATAGCAGCAAAGGATGGCCATGGTTCAAGCACAAAATAAAAGCCCCAATTAGACATCAACAAAGGGTAATCAGGTTCAAGAACAAGCAGGATCTTGTTTTATTGGAAATAACAGCATGCGTGATTGCAACATAGTAAAATGAACAAAATTCAAAATTGATTTATGCCTTTCCTATTAAGATAGGTCTATATCAAGGGTCATGAGCCCCTATATTTTTGCCCTGATGATGGATGAAGTCACACGGAACATACAAGGAGAGATTCCTTAGTGTATGTTTTTTGCTGATGATGCGTGCTAATTGATGAGAGTATGGTAGGTATTGATAGAAAACTTGAATTGTGGAGGAAGACGTTAGAATCAAAGAGTTTTAGACTTAGTAGGACTAAAAATAAGTATATGAGGTATGTTTTCAACGGTGCTATGGCAGGCGATGGAGATGTTAGTCTAGATAGAAAAGTAATGCCCAGGAAGAAAACTTTTCGATATTTGGATCGATGCTACAGAGTGACAAAGAGATTGATGAAGATATGAGCCACAGGATACAAGAGGGGTGGTTGAAATGGCGCCAAGCATCGGGTGTCCTATACTCCTATGTGATAGAAAAATGCCTCAAAAGTTACAGGGTAAATTCTATAAGACGACGATTAGACCTGCAATGTTGTATGGAGCAAAATGTTGGACGACAAAAAGACAACATGTACAAAAGATGAGCGTAATAGAGATGCGGATGCTGTGGTGGATTTGTGGTCATACAAAGCGAGATCGAATTCGCAATGATGATATACATTATAGGGTTGGGGTAGCACCAATTGAAGAAAAACTTGTCCAAAATCGTCTTAGATGGTTTAGACATCTCCAACGGAGGCCTCCTGAGGCACCGGTGCTAGTGGAATTTTAAGTCATCTTGAAAACATAAGAAGATGCAGAGGTCGGCCGAGAATAATGTGGGAGGTACTTAAAAGAGACTTGAGGGATTGGAACGTTTCCAAAGATTTGACGTTGGATAGGAGTTTGTGGAAGTTAACGATCTATGTACCGGAACCATGACCTAAGATCGAAGTTTTAGAGATTTTATTGACTTTGATTGAGTTTCTTTCCTAGCCTACCCCAACTTATTTGGGACAAATGGCTTGGTTGCCGCTACCGCCGCTGTTTTACGACTTTAAGACGTCAGTTCATCCAATTATTAGTTCACTACAACGAACATCAACTGAGGAGTCATCTGAGCTACATCTTCAGACCTTTACTTTTGACAATTCCAATCAACATAGACACTGTTTAAACTAAGAATTTTGTGACCATGATTCTTTCTCAACTTGCTAGAAGATAGATAACTTGATCAAAGTTTACAAAACAGAAAATGAAAAGAGAAGAGGATAGCATCTCTCTCCCCTGTTGAGCAAAAGAAATAAGGCATTTGCCTTTTAGTCTCACCTCTTCGTACTGCTCCATCGCCTCCAAAACACATCCTTTCCTAAAATAACCCTGTATCACAAAAGAGGACAGTCTGTGAAATCTGATAGCAGAATAAATTACAACAGATAAATCGGAGTGCAACTTGACATTTATATACCTTCTCCCATTGTGGCTTGAGTTTTATTGTTGTCTCAGCATCAGCAAGTGCCTTATTAAGCTTAACCAACTGCAGAAATGCAGCAGCTCGGTTGCTGGCAAGTATTTAAATAAAAAGCATAATCAGATTTTTTCAACAGCCTGTACAGCACAACATAACAAATAAATTATGACATAGATACTCTAAGTTGCCTTTGCCTATTTTTGCCAGCTTTACAAAGACATTGCCATCCTTCTTTACTGTACTTTTGACTCGCAATTAAGTTCTTCAGTACCGTTTGATTATTACATACTAAAACAGTGTGTCTATAATAAAATTTCCATCCACCTCCTCAATCAATATTTACCCAATGATTGTTTTAATGAACACATCACATGATTGGCGTCTTCCCTAATCTATATACAACAATAGATCCTCCTGCTCCCCCTCCTGCTCTGCAGTTTCCTTGCCTACCCCCATAGTTGGATGGTTTAAGGTTCTGTCTCTCACCTGAGTTGCTAACTGCATACACCTGTTAGTTGGGTTGTTTAATTTTTCTCCACATATTCATTCTCCTCATGGGCCTCATTTTGCAGTACCATGTCATAGAATGTGTTTTTGATAGAATGAACAACATCAACTCCACTATCAACACCAGGTAAGATCTACGCCAATAGGAAGCGGCAATATGAAGTAAGGACTCTTTTGATGCTTATTCAGAACTTTGAGGCAGTTGGCGTTACACATATGATCTCCCAATAGAAAAGGTGAAGGTAAAAGATGCAGTCTTGGTCATGTTTTTACTTTTATTTTTTGGATGGAGCAGACAGTAAGGATATAGAGGTTTTTCTCTACATTTGGAAATATTAATTACATCCAGAAGTAAATCCCCTTGAACCAATGATGCATAAATCATGTACAGTGAGTGGATTTTCTCTGTCTTGGCATGGCCAGCGGACATACTGGAAAGTTGCTTATTTTGTCGCATGTGCGAGAAACCCGCTGCATGAAGTTATGGAACCAGATATTTTGTTGCAGTAAGCAGCTCAATTTTTCCTGCCACATCGATAACAGGTAACATAGTATCATCCATGTATTACGTCACAAGAATGTGGGCACATGCATAATCTTAGAGCTTCAGAAACATAACCCTGATTTCAAATAACATCCAAAACACCACAGCAAAAGGCCCAGCTGCATACATAGTTTCTCCAATGCAACCATTCAAACTGTAAAGCTCAGCAACTTATAGCTCATCCTTCTACAGCCTAAACAAACCGACCACCGCAGGCTTGCAATGCTCACCACACCGCAACAAATAGATCACACACGAAATCTGAGGGCATTTCAGTCTCCAAGCCTGAATCCGCACCACCATTCTACACATAAAACACCGTGAGAAAAAAAATGCAAACTTTGAGCGCACTCCGGAAACCGCTGATCGAGTAGGATGCTAGGGCCCACTGGCGAAGCCAGCAGTGGGGCGCACTGGGGCGTGCGCCCCTGCTGTAACGCGGGTAACTAATCTATTAGCTTGGCCTGACCCATCTACTAATTAACGCATGAAGCTGTTGTATGAAACCTTTATTAACTTCTAGTCACTAGCAATGGTCTAGACATGACGTGCATTCTAATCATTCCACTTTTAGTCATTAGCCAAACAAAAGCCAAAAACAACGCTCTATTTTTTATCATGTTTATATTAAACCATCACAGCTATTATTACTTAGCAAACCACTCAACACACAAATTATAAATCAACATTATCCAACTATTCTTTTAAAGATTTAATTACTACCTTTAGTCATATACTCATTAATTTTTGACTCGATGAGAAGGGAACGACTTACATGTGATGCAATTGCAGTGACTTGTGCATACTATGAGGTTAGTCTCCGATGATTGGCTCAATGACTTAATGGTGTGTTACACCGAGAAAACAATATTCAAATCTATTGATGATGAAGCAATTATGGACTGCTTTCAAAGGATGAAAACCCGTAGAATGTGTTTGCCTGTTGCCTCCAAATCCAACTCGTAGCTAGTGTGCCTTAGCAACTTCATTTATGTGAGTATCTTATAAACTTCTACTTTGTTTCACTTGTTAAATGGTTATTTATGTATGAATTTGGTTTTTACTAGTAGTTAAAATGTTTAGCTTAGCCCCCTCTCTAATTTAGTCCGGGCTTCGCCACTGCTAGGGCCGCACCTTTTAGCTTCCACAGCACCCACACTCACAATCAAACAAACGCACACGCCGGCCTCAAACCCAAACTCCACCCGCAGAGATCGACCAGAGCACTAGGTTTCGCGCACCAGACGAGCGGACAGGAGGAGGCGGAGCAGGAGCGATACCTGTAGAGGGTCGGGTTGTCCGGGTCGAGCTTGATGGCCTGCGTGTAGAGCGCCGCCGCCTTGAGGTAGTTCCCCGATTTGAACTGCTCGTTCCCCTGCTCCTTCAGGGCCGCCGCTCGTCCTCTGCCGTCCTCCATCGCCGCCGCCGCCGCCTAGGGTTCTGGGGGTTAGGGTTTTGGGGGTCCTCAGCTCCTCTCTTCCCTTCACACACTTTTTTCTTCTTCCTATTTTGAGGCTATGTTTGGATACTACTCATTAGAGCATCTCAAGAGAGAGCCTTAAAAATGAGCCTTAAATTTTAATTTAGGGCTATAACTAATTAGATTTATTGCTCCAATAAAATATTCACTCCAGCAATTAGACCTTAAAACTCAACAAAGATAGGGCTTAATCACAGAATTGCTAAATATAGCTACTCTCCTAGGGGCCCTAAAACAATTTGCTAAATTTTAACAATTTAGGACTCTTGCTGGAGTTAATCTTTTTCCCAAAAGCCCTATAATTCAAGTTAGGACCATATTTAAGGCCTCTCTTGGAGATGCTCTTAGCTTGTATTTTTAGCCAACCTGTCAGCTAACAATTAGCCTATTAGCCGGTGGGTGAGCTAATTTGGGCTAATAGCAGGTAATACACTAGAAAAAGTCTGAAATACTCTCACGCTGGTCTTATCCCCACTTCCTTACCCGTGCGTTCGCTCACCAGCTGTTATAAGGAGCAGACATGACTTTTCTAAGAAATTAGCTCAACCATTAGCCATGTATCCAAATAGTCTTGAGCTAATTTTAGATTGGCTAATTATTAGCTGGCTAACAATTAGCTCTAGCCATTAGCCAACTAACAATTAGCTTTAGCCCATCAAACATGGCCTTATTTCTCCTGTGTTTTTGCTTGCGCGAGAAGAGACCAGCATGACAACGTGTTTATGCAACACGACAGCATGTTGCTGATCCGCAGATCCTGTCCGTGAATTGTTTTTTTTTTAATCCACCTATCCTTTTCTCTTTTTTTTCTCAGATGAAGACAAGTTTTAAAAACATGTTGTCCTGGATATCAATATAATCTGGAAAATGCCCATTAATTACCATCTACACACAGAGGCTGAGCCAGCCATGGCTAAAACCTTATATTGGGCCAACTGTTCTCAGAGCGATATGTGTTTTCAATAGAGTTATGCATATGGTATAATTATTAAATACGGTTTGGTAAATACAATTTTTTAAATATGGTAACTGAAATGTGATACCAAATGTGCTAAATAGAACTTTGGTTCAGTATTAGTAAATACCATAATATTTCGTTCAATATCGATAAATACCATATTTAAAAAACTAACATGAATTGCTCCTTTTTACTTATCCTTTTGGACATCGATACGATTTCTAATGTACACATTTGATCCTTACTCTATCTAATTATATGTAGTAAAAATTATTACACACATTTAACCATTACTTTAAAAAATAGTGAAATTATTTCCATGCGAAACCATACTTTTATATGTATTTTACGATTACTTTATCTAATTTCGGTATTCGGTTTACTCATGGTTTTTACCGAAAAATCGTATCTCAAAAATCATATTTTTGCCATACCACATAGAATAACGTATACCAATCAAACCGAGTTGACCGGTTTAATTTTTTTGCACGATTTTCCAGTTCAGTGAAACCATGCACAGCCATAGTTTTTGGTGATTTCCATCTTTGTTTCTTCATCGCCTTTCCATCCTAAGCCTCTCGGGCCATAGCCTTGGTAGCACGACGCTGGGCTCTGCCCTTATCTACACATGATTTTTATGTATCTAATCCAAAATATTTAAAAGATACCGATAAATAAGTTTTAAAGTTTGACTACATCTCCCACAATGACTTGTTTTATGAACAAGAGGGAGTACTATAGTTGGATTTATTTCTGATTGTTTTAAGAGTAGACCTGCTGCTGAAATAATAGTACACTCTAGTCTAATTTGTGCGCAATTTATGACTAAAGTGCATATACATGACAATCGAGGACTTGTTTGAAATACACGAATTTGAGAGAGAAAAACTCAGGAAACAACATAATTCTTATGTGTTCTATACGAGGTCTAAGATTCCATTTGAAACGCGAAAATCGAACCGTTGCATATAAGTGAAATTCTCGTGTCCCAAATAAATCTTAAAAAGGAGTAGAAATGCACAAACTTGTATGTTTGTGTGCATTGACACCTATTGAATTGCATACACGGATCAACTCACCCAAAAACTTAAACGGGTAAAGAAAGACGAGTAATTTATTTATACTTAAACTACATCGAAAAACGTGTCACAAGAACTCATCAGAAATAAAGGTATCTGTAATGGTGCCACTTCAGCTTACTATAAGGGTGCCAACTCAGTATTTTGCTTAGGTAGATGGGAGAAAAAGAAGAGTGAGATATAGATTGACTACTGGCTATAGCTAATTCTAAAGCATTTATCACCTCTTACATATGAGCCTATATTTAATTTTGTAGACAATGATATAGCTAGTCCATTGAAGAGGTTGTCTATTAACTATCTACAGATGATATGTATATTTTTTATATCTAGTAGTTGACTACACTAACATACACCTGGTATCGACAGAACGACTCCAGTTCCACGACGTATCCCAAAAGAAAAATCAACAGCAGGAAGCAAGAACATGATCCGGAGCTACGAACATGGCGATCACCGTCAGAATTTTACAAGAAGAGCAGAAAAATTTACGACAACCCGAACAGTTACTGCTGTCAAGACGACTACCATTTACATCCTTACTTGAGATAGACAAACTAGGATCAGTCCACTTAATTATTTACCTAGAGCAACATAAACCAAGAGCAAAGTTACTACATTTTATGAAGATTGAAAGGGGTGAAAAAAAAACTTCTGATTAACCTCCCATTTCTTGCTCTGGAGGAGTTAGTCGTCGATGGCTTTGGCCCTCATGCAGCAGGACGGGCCGCGCTTCAGCCGGCGGCTGTCCCGCCGCTTCCCGTAGAGGTACTCCACCAGCTGCACCCTCGACCGACGCTGCACGGTCTTCATGGCGCGCCGGCTGGCCCGCTCCTCCTCGTGCTTCAGCAGGACCTGCTGGAACTTCTGCATCTCCAGCTCCAGCCGGCCGACCTTCTCCGACATCTTCCTCACCCGCTCCAGGATCTTGCGCTGGCTCCTGCTCCGGAGGTCGACGTTCTCGCCGTCAAGCCCGACGGCGGACGTGAATTCCTCGGCCTTCTTCAGGAGCTTGCCGTTGGTGTCGATCAGCTGCGAGATGGCGCCCTCGGCTTCGATCATCTGCACCTTGACGCCCTCGAGCTCGATCTCCGCTGATGCCTCGACGCTTGCCCTTAGTTCTTGGATGATGGTCTGAAGGTCCCTGAGCCTCTGCGCGTCGGAGGAGAGCCTCTCGATGACCTTCTTCTTCCACTCTCGGTGCGGTTCAGTGGTGACCGCCCTTGGCAACTCCTGCTTGTCGATACTGAGATCCTTCACAACCATCAGCTCGGAGGACGACCATTTGCCCTTGTCTTTCTCGGATGCCTCGCTCTGCGGCGGCCGGAGATCGTCATGCCGACGGCTGTCACTGCTTGCTCTGACCACGCTCCACAACGCAAGCAGCTTGTCGTCAGCTTGCGCCGCCGCGTTTCTCTTCTTGTGACGGTGCGAGCCGGCTCTGCTGCGGCTGGGAGTTTGGACGAGGTCGAGCTGTATGTCCTTCAGCATCCGCTCGTAGGTCACTTCGCTGGCGTCGCTGTCCAGAGCGTCCTTGAGCTTAAGCATTTCGATCTGCTTCCTTGCGTCTTGGAGATTGCTGTTGAAATCGAGCCTTTCCTGCTCGAGAACAACTCCGGTGTCTGTGACCACCTTCTGGAGCGCTTTCACGGTTCCGTGCAATTTCTGCAGCTCCATGTCTTTCACCACCATTGTTGCATTCTGTTCATCGCTTGGTTTTACAGCAATCTTCGAGAGCTGAGGCGACAGTGGAATTTCCTAGCAAAAGCAGCAAGCCAAACGAGTCCCATGAGTGAAAAAAACAATTTCACATTACAGCAAACGATGCAAATGCATACTAGATACAAACATTAAATCTCTCGAGTATATATATTCTAGATCCTTCAAGAAGGATCTACACAAAAACATTGGATTTCTTCCTTCAACTGAAGGACAGGAAAAACATAACTATGTTTCACAGAAAGAATCAAGTGTCGCATACTCTCATACTTCGATACGAATGCAGATGGGAAATAAGGACATAAAACAAATAATGTGTACCTCCTTCCAGAGCTTGTTTGATGGTAAGCAATCATTGGCCAGAGATAAGGTTTGTTTCTCTAGGGCATTAACTTCAGTTTGCAAAGCTCCCAACAGTGTGAAGTCACCATTCAGGTCAACCTTTAACCTTCTGTTCTCAATCTCCACGGCGTTTAGCTTGTCCTTAAGCTCATCCACATAAGAGTTCCTCCGAGTGATCTCCTCCTTCAAAACCTCCTTCTGTACCATTTCACTTATCTCAAAACTCTCACATGTTACGATGAGCTCAAGGACCTTCTCCTTGAAGAGAGCTGCATTGGCAATGGCCAGCTGCATGTTGGCCAGCAATTTCGTGATCTCTGCGTCGCAAGACTTGACATCAATCACTGGCTGTTTTTTGCTCCTGAGCACTTCCACTTCACCCTGCAGCTTGTGGAGTTCCTCCCTCAACATTTCGTTTGATTTCTCGAGACCGGCATTGTCGACTTCTTTGCGCTGTTCCATGTTCACCCCGCTCTCTTGTTGGCTCTTCCTGCCGGATTTCAAAAGCTTGGTGTCTCTTCGAGTAGTACGCCTTCTTCCAGTGGCAATTTCTGCACTAGAGCCATCGCGGATGATCGTAGTTCTACTGAGCTCCTTCTCGAGATAGTTGTTCTCGAGTTGTAGGTCTCCAAGCTTCTTGTTCATCAGCCTGATTTCCTGATAAAGCTCGTTGCCTGCCGCACGGAGAGACCCGAAATCGTCATGCAAAGACTGCAATTGTGATGTTCTCTCATCATGAAGGCTTCTGAAGATGACACCAAGGATATCTGTCCTGACTGCTTCACCGAGGAGGATACTGAAATCATCTTCAGACGACTTCTCTTTCTCCCTGGCGTCATAAAGTTTGCCCGACAGTGAGGAGTTCTCTTCTACCAGTTTGATAATCTCAGCCTGCAATGACTGCCGTGACTCCTGCAGCTCCGAGAGTTGCCGAACCAAGAACTTTGCCTCAGCTTTCAGCTCGTCTACTTTGCGGTTACGAGCCTCCATCTCCTTCCGTAGCTCGCAGCTGATCTTTAGTAGATCATGTCTTTCACCCTGCAGCTGCAGCAGCTCCTCACTCTTTGACTGCCACTCTTGCCTCAGGACACTCCTTTCCGACCTCAGATCAGTCACCTCTCGTCCAAAGTGCTCCAGGAGCGTAACAATAAGCGGCTTCTCGAGGATCTGGTTCTGCTTCACATCCTGCGCGTCTGAAATTGTATTTAGCAGGCACTTGATCTCATGCAAGATGAGCTGCACAACTATGTCAAGCTTCATTAGATTCAACGATCCATATTTCTCATCCAAATGCAGTACTTCAATCACAGAACCAATCCCTTCAGTTAGCTTCTGATTGTTTTGTGACAAGAAGGCCAATTTCTCCTCCTGAACCTTGCATACCTCTTGTTGCTTCTGCAGCTGTCCTGGGACATCAGAATTTGCTTCTGCCATGTCACCTAAGCACCTCTGCAAGACAAAGATCTCAATCCGAGCTTCAACAATCTTATGCTCCTCCTCTTGAAGTTGGTTCTCCCTACAACGTTCTTCTTCTAGAAGTAGGCCTATCTGTTTCTGCATAGCACTGAACTGGATCTTGCCTGAGTGGGTGAGTTCTTTGTGTTCCTCTCTCCCAAGCCTCAACAACTCCTGTAGCTTGATCACTTCATCAAGCGCCTTGGTTTTGTCCTGCTGAAGATCCAGGTGCCGTCCTTCTAACTCTGCAAATTGGGTTTCCAAATTGAGTAGAGCACCATTGATGCTATCCACCTGAGACAACATTAAAGCATATAGGGATCAAGTTACATCATTTTAAACTCTGATGAAAATGAACAGAAAGTAATAAAGATTTCAGGCACCATACCTCATGCACAAGAGCTCTCTTTTCGGATCGAAGTACAGAGTTCTGATTACGGAGTGCCTGTGTGGACACTTCCAGGTCTTTCATCTTCCTTCTGAGGATCTCAAGCTCCGTATTATTGCCAGATAAAATATTTTCCAAGTGCACGTTCTTCTCCGATAGCTTCTCCATTGTATGAGAAATGCCCTCAATCCGTGCAATGAACATGGCTCGCTCGGAGTGGTGGCCACTAATCTTGGAATTAAGGTGCTTGCATGATTCTTCCAATGCAGCCTTCTTCTCCCGCAATCCTTCAGTCTCGGTGGTTGCAGCTGACAAAGATCTCTCCAAATGAGCATTTTTCTCCAACGTCCTCTCCAGCTGCATCAGATTCTCAACATACAGGGCTTTCACACCCTCGTGGTGTTTGATGATCTCTTTTAGCTCAACATTTCCATCCCTCACCTCTTGTGCAATTGCTTGGAGTGATTCCACATTGAAATTCACAACTTGTATTTGCTCCTTGATCGAAGAATGTTTCTTCTCAGAGTCACCCCTGTCATCTTTGAGGTGTAAAAGCTCATGTTGAAGCACCTTCTTTTCCTCGACATGCCGAGACACCTCTTCCTCGAGCTGCCGTTGTGCATTCTTCAAGGAAATTATCTCATCCTGCAGACGAATTATTGCCGAGGTGGAAGAGTGGTTTTGGTCATCCAATTTCCGGTTCTCTTCTCGAATCTTCTCTAATTCTTTCTCAAGTCCAACTTTGCTGGTTTCAATGTCCTTAAACTTGCTTGCTTCACCATGCTTTTCAAGAGCCAAAAGTCTTAGCTTCTCCTGTGCTTGTGCCAATTGCTTCTCGAATGATAGCCGTGCCATTTCCGCTTGCATGCTCTTGAGTTGCTCTTCTTGTATAGATATGCTAAGCTTTTCCAACTCAACATGCTTCTCATTTAGCTCCTCATGCTTCTCTTTTGAGGCATGCTTCAGCTTATTTAGCTCCAAATGCAAATTCTGGTTAGCTCTCTCAAGCAGAAGGCACCGTTCCTCTGCGGTGCTCAAATTCTGCAGTCCATTTTGCATCTCCTCTTTCAGCCTCTTGAACTCCTCCTGGGTATGCAATATTTCAGACTTGAGGTTCTGTAATCGATCACTGGATTGTTGGCATTGTGAAAATGCAGCTTCCTTCTCTGCTTCTTGTTGTGCAAGGGCCTCCTTGAGGCAAAGAACTTCAGATTCAGCCCTGTCACTCTTTTCTAACACTGATGAAATCTTCTTCTTGAGGTCTTGATTTTCCTGTGACAAGCTTGATATTTCTTTCTGCAGCTTCTCATGGTCCTGGTCATCTGCAATATTAGTACATTAATCTGACTGATATTAGGATTATCTTGTATTATTGAGGAAGTGAATTTGTAGAACATACCTTTAACACGTTTTTTTGAATCACCAGTGTTGAGAAAAGAGAGGAAAAATTGTGTCATATCATGATTTTCAGTGTCAGTTTCTGTAGACACAGTTTCAGCTGGCAAGTCATCATCCAAGTCTAACTGAAACTCATCAGGAAATGCTTCTGCCATTTTCCGATGAGCATGTCGGAGTTCCCCGGCAGCGTGATCATATCTTTCAGCTAAAGCTCGGTATGCACGGTATAACTCCTCGAGCAAAGACATCAGTTCTGGACGCCTTCTGTAGTACATTTCCGCCCTTCTTGCAAATGAGTCAGCATCCTCATCAATGATCTTGATCATCAGTTTGATTTTGCTGTCCATATCTGTGTGATCAAGCATTAACCAATACTAATTCAGTTCAGACTTCACTAAATGTTACAAAAGGAGTTATAGAGCACCAAATCACTAAGTACATGATAACACCAAACACTTGCAGCTACTGACATGTAATTTGCTATTTCTTTGTGATGAAGCTAAAATATGTATTATACGTTGGATGTGCATTTATCTTGACTACATTTATGCCCAAGATTGCATCTATGTCTAACTCGACACTATATTGTAGAAAAAACTTGACATTTAAGCAGATGATGATCTCTAAAAATTGGGCCATTTCAAGTAATATTGTGGGTTCAAAATTCAAAATGTACAAGAATTTGACTTCTCCCAAATAGTTATCGTGCTCACCATCATCTGACAAGCAATAGCTAACGTGTGGTAACCAAGTATTTTCAAGAATGAGATCTTAATTAATGGCACTCCTACAGTAATTTATGTGTAACAGACATTCATTACTAAATCATATTCATGCCAAAACCAGCATGCCTAATCAGCAATGGAAACTATCCATCACAATAGATTTGTATGTCAGGAACTTCGGTATTTTCAGGGTTTCCTGACAGAAAGTTCATAACTTTCAGCACACAAATTGATCATAATGGGCAGAAACATCTCCTGATCTAGGTTGCATTAGCATGGCATGCAACACTAGCACGAAACTTGAAGTACAATGTAATCTAATAGTTTCTGAAAATGTTTAGAACGTTAGCAACTATGTATATGGAAAAAAACTGAAAAATATATTCTTTTCAGTGTAGTATCTACAAAATAGCACTCCTCGTGGTTATAATGTTTGGTCTGGCATAAGTTTGTATCTGTTGTATTTTTACATAATGTCTAGAAACTTAATGGTACTTATGTGAACAATATTATACCAAAATGTTAGTGCCACAGACATCGCATTAATGCCATGCCTCCATGACATTGATAATGCAACCTGATATATATGTGTTACACGTGAGAGAAGCATAAGGGTGAGCAGTCATCACACATATGAATGATAGAACGAAAGGAATGTCATGTGATAAAATTGCTATGTGGTAAAATTTGTAATGCCCCCTACTTGAATTCAGTATAACCATGACTGCTAAACTAATTCAGATTGATGATTACTTTAACTTAACTTTGTTCCCCAAGGTAAATAATTCAACACAAGCATCTAACCACCATGTACTTACTGCTTCAAAAACATAATCCAACACGGCAATATGTAAATCACAACAAAAGGACTTTCCACTTAGGTTACTTGTTATCTTATATGCCAATATTGAACATGTTCATGTGCTTTTCCTCAATAAATATGTTACTTTCCACAAGAGACATCAGGGGATGGGTCATTTTCATACAACATTTGTAACATCTTGGCCCAAAATCAGCTCAATACCTAGCCCACCGTGGGGTAGGCCCACACATGCATAACACCCCGCTTACACTTTCGTCATAGGGTTAACCCGGAGGTGCTATATTCGAACCTAACAGGCATTATATACTACTACAACTCACTTTAGACAAGCAATATGAGACTAACCCCACTATCAACAGCACACTATGTATACAACAACAAATGCCTAGAACCACTACTCGATACATGTCCATACGTCCAATGCTAGCGTATATGCCATGCCATGTGTCCACTCTAGGCCCACACCCTCCATGAGCCATATGCTCGTGCCCCTATCCTGCACGCGCCTGTGCAATGAAGGTTGATGCTCTGATACCGTTTGTAACACCCTGGCTCAAAATCTACTCAATGCCCAGCCCACCGTGGGGCGAGCCCACGCATGCATAACACCCCGCTTACACTTTAGTCCTCACTTCATATAAAGGGGTCAACCAGGAGGTGCTATGCTTTGACCCAATAAGCATTATATACTACTACAACTCAGCTTTGACAAGCAATGTGAAACTAACCTCACCACCACTCTACATTGGCCTTCACACTAACGGGCCGAGGTATTGCAACATTATGACAAGCAGGGCTTACAACTACACATGTACTTCATCAACAACGCATCACTCTCACATTTACATCTGAAAATACATTACACATTGCCTAGATAATTGCAAGAAACATATTGGATTGGATTAAACTCATAGATGCCAACCAATGCAATAGACAGTGTGGATAACTCTCGTGATTTCAAAACACAATTACTCCCAACAGACTGGTAACAGAAGACTACTGTTAATATGAAGTGTGGTTGCATGCTGTTAATCTTTCCCAAAGAATAGATATGAAAACGTTGATAAAATAACCATACTGACAGAATTACCTGTGAGATTTTCTTGGAGCCATTTTGAGTTCTTCGGGCATATGTGACTATCCCACCACCACGAGTACTTGCACATCGGATTGTTTGGCGACATCATGGCCATCAAAGCCAAGGACAACAGAACAGCACTCCTTGGCTTCTTAGTTAAGCTTCTCAAACTTCAAAGCCAATTCAGTCGACCAAAGCAAAAGAAATCAGCCTACATGAAAATATAATACCGGCAAACTACCTGCATAGTATTACAAACTTCCAGGATTAGCACCTTATGCCGGGCACTACGTGGTAGAATTCAGAATTGAAAGTGATACGAAGCAACAAGATGGATCAGAGGATCATGTCAAGTTCAATTTCCCACTCTTTTTCAGATCACCCTTCAAAACCAACCAAATTTTATAGATCAAGGCTGCAATAGGAGACACTAATAGCAGTACACAACGGTCAAAGATTAAGATTAGCTAGGCGTTAATACAATAAATTATTTCCAAAACGCAGTGCCCCAACATCAAACGGTCTACTTGTTGCCTTTCTTTAATTAACAGAAAATCTTCTCCTTCTTTAAAAGATTCTGGCGTTAACGTTTGAGAGGAAGCAATGGCGAATCAGAAGCAACAAGAAAACAACAACAACTGGACCAACCCAATCTGCAGAAGATCTCTCCGAGATCAGCAAATGAGCCAAGATTATGCCCAAAGCCCCAAGTTCATGGAGACTGAACTCCAAAGCAAGCATCTCTCATACACTGGCTTGTTGATGGAAGCAATGCCGAAAGAAGAAGAAAAAAGATTAAGAAAGCAAAAGGATAATATAAATTTTATCAGAACACTGCAAAAATAAAGGAAACGGTGAAATCGAAATGAAAAAAAAAATACTTAAGACGAAGAAGAATCAGAAGCCTAACCTCAAGGTCTCAAGGATGGCTACAATCCCACTTTACTACACAAAAGCAAAGAAAAAATCCTTAAAAAATGTCGGCTACTTCCATAACTCAGAATGGAGCATCAAACAATGGAAGAATGATAGAGAAAAGGCAAAGGAGAGCGGTGAACAGAAAACCCAACCAACACAATAAAGATACACCTAACTAACCCAGGCTCCAAATCATCAAAAGAAAAGAGAAATGCAGCGAGAAATCCGCACCTGCAGCAAAGAGGGAAATCACAGCATTTCATGAACACTACTGCCATAAAAAAGGAATCTTTAGGACAAACGAAACCGAGAACCAAGCTGCAGCACCATTTGCTGCCATTAAGGAGAACCACCAAAGGAAAGAAGAAATCACACATGATATTTCCTAAAGTGCATTTGCTAGGATCCATCTATGCAACAAAATTGAGCAAAACGGGGCGGGTCCAGAAATTACCAAGAAAAGGGAGAAATCGTCGCATTTCCTGAAGGGGCAGAAAGCAAAATCTAGGCATCACAAGAAGGCCACCGAGAGAAGCATTTTCCTGAAGCAAAGCAGTGACGACCCAAACCAAAAACACAGTTTTTTTTTGTAAGCAAAAGAAGGGCGATTGCCATGTAAATACCACCAAAGAGATTATCTGGAAAGATATCATTTAGAAGGCAAATCAAATGACCACAAGAAACATGAGAAGCAAATGACCAAGAAACAGAACAGCAGCAGAGCACGCCACGCAAACAACGAGAGAAAAAATAACACCCTCTATTTTTAGGAATATTTGACTGCCTAAATTACGCAATGCCCGAATCAGAAGCAGTGTTCATACCTTCAAGAGAAGATGAGAAGAGGCAGGATCTTGGGCTGGATCTTCATTCCTCCCACCCTGAGCGCGGCTGCAAACCCAGGAAAGAGATCCGGCTGCCCCCCATTGCACCACCACCCCTACGCCATCATTCTCACCAGCACATTGGCACCATCCAAGGGAATCTTTTGCAGCACACAGCAAGAACGAGTTTACGAGAGTGCGGCGAATTGGAGTGCGTCTGTGTGCGTGCGCGCGCGCGCTTGGAGAGCTCTCCTGGGCAGAGCAAAACGCAATCAGGAAAGGACCAGAGGGAAGCAGCAGTGCGGAGGAGAAGGTAGACGGGGCAGTGATGGGGATATTAATTGTTTATTTATTTCTGTTTTTTAATAAAAAGTAAGGACAAAGATTAAGGTACATCACTGCATCGGTGAGCAGATAGTGAGCTGTTTTGGTTGGCTGCATCTAAAGAGACTTGCATCTGCAGATGTAAAAGATGGGTGTTTAGTTGTCTTCTCATTCAATTCAGTCTGGCTCTACAGATACAAAACACCCCTTTCAGCCTGACCCGAGGGAAACGAGAAATATTTTTTGTGAGGAATATTTTGTTTTGCAAGAACAGAAAGTGTGCGTGTATGTCTGGGGGTGGGGCTCTGGGCACAGACACAAGTTACTTTGTTACCTTTACCTCTTTACTGATTTCTAATGGAAACGACAAGGGCAGAGACTAGCAATGGTGCATCGGTAAAAAAAATGGAGTTCACTGTACTAGCTTCCAAAAAAAATCAACAAAACTAAATCCCGTACAAAATAATTTACAAAAATAACCCCTGGCCTATCCTTACCATGCTTCCCAAGCGCGGATGCATGATTCTGTGGACTGGTAGCGCGGAAGCTTGCTTCCGCAGTCTGGTAGCGCAAGTTTACCACGGTTGGCGAACGGGCAGCAACGGGCAAACGAGCAAATGTGCGCACGGGAAACCTAGTGGGCATGGGCCGCATGGCGCGCGCGGAGGGGTGAGCATGCGGCCGCTGGTGCGTTGCTGCGTAGCTCGCGCGAGTGGATGAGTATGGTGCAGCGCTCGAGTAGTGTAGGGGTAGAGGCTGTTTTTGAAAATTATTTTATGTGAGGGTTAATTTTGTAAAAAAATTAATAGGGGGCTAATACAGTGATGACTTCGAATATTACTTTGTTACTGTTGCTAATTAGTTACCGTTGTGGTTAGTTTGCGAAAACAGTGCGTGAGCATCTGTTGTGGTTTCTGAACGTTGGCAATTAAAGTATTGAACTCTTGTTACTCTTCCATGTATTCGTTATTAGGCGGCTTAATCGCGCCCATTATTAGGGGATGCACGGCCAAATTGACCGAAATTTTTGACGCATTCATTCATTTATTCATGTGTAGTTCCATGTTCTAATTTATTAACAAGTTATTTTCGTAGAGTATAAAAAACCAATTATTTCCTGGGATGTCCGAACTAATTATGAACCTGCTAAATATTTGCAATCACAATTCCCCCCCCCCCCCCCTTTTTCTGGATCAAAATACACAGTTCGATTACCAATTCTCGAAAAGAATGATAATTTGTGGTTATTTTAGTTTGCATATGGACATTTACATGGAATGCATGATCGTCTAGGGCAACATATCCAGTGCAATTAAAGTTTTCGTGTAATCACTGTGCAACCCTACTAAAAAAAATTCTAAAAATTCTAAAAAATTCATGGATGTACATCTCAACTTACCTCCATCTACAGTAGACAGCAAAAAAATTGTCTTTTTGTAACTTCTAGCATATGACGTAGGGTTGTATGGTGGTTACATGAAAATTTTAATTGCACCGGATATTTTGCCATCGTCTAGATGCCATGTTCCTGGAAAGGAGTTATTTACAGCCTGTAGCTAGTTTCTGTAGGAGAGAGATTGTGTACCTAACCACCAATACTAATCATTCTTAGAGCAGCATTTGTTTAAGCTTGAATAGTGGAGGCAGGAATGAGAGCTGCTAGCTAGGAAAGCTATGAACATTGAATAATGAAGTAAACAGGCGCACTACCTAGTTATACTAGATATTTTCAGTACATTGGTCTTTGCTGTCTTTTGTCTTCTTTTCTGCTCACTTGGCAACCCAGTTGATGGTTGTTGTCTACCTTTATACTTCGAAGTTGAAGTTTATAAGGCGTATTTTTTTATATAAAAATAAAAATATATTAAAAATGACTAGATTGTTTCTAATTATTATCACTAAATACTAGATTGAAAATAAATCGAATACGAATGGATAATGATTTTACCGTACTCCTCCGTCCCACAAAGAGTGCATTTCTAGTTTTTTTAAAATAGATTAGTGTGCAAGATAAATGATTAATGTGATCCTCATTACTCCATGCATAAGCGTGCTGGTGTTTTGGTTTCCACTAGCACATAAATATTCCTCATTATTAAATTATATATTTGTAAGTTTTTATGCATTTTTAGCTACATGTTTAAAATATTTTCCTATTAAGGACAACAATATTTGAATTTTAGAGAAAATTTAAAAGCTAACAAATCTTGAAAATATTTTTTAAATGATATATTGTGTCATGAACATTCCTAAAAAAATCCATAATTTTTTGACCTGGTTTTCCAATTTTAATAATTAAAACTTGATTTATAGAAATAATTAAATTAGAAAAATGATTTTGAAATTTAGAAACCTTTTTGGACCAAAAGAGTAGTCTTGGCCCAGTCCGCGCGCCTGAATATCCAGATAATCCATATCCGTGCTCGATGGTTAGTAATCTATCGAATATGTATTCGTATCCGATAGCAAAATCCATATTCGTTTCCGATCCGATACTATCCGAGAAATATCCGAGCTGACATAATCTATATTAGAAAATTGTCCAGATCGTTCGAAAACTATCATATTCTATTTCAACCCTACTAAACATTATATTCAGGGAAGTTAGGGAAATTGATTGGATTTGATGATTTACTCCATGATGTCTCACTGACATCTGGGCTATGAGACCATATATTAGTGAGGCATCATAGGGCAAATCACCAATTTCCGCCAACTTAACGGGGTAAAAAATAATCAAATCTCCCATTATTATATGCATGCATGTAGAAAATATAAAGTGAAGATGTATATTTATTAGATGTATTGAGGGAATATCACACTAATTTATATTGGAATTTGAGATACACACTATATTTATGGACAAGAGCATTAAAAATATACCGTATAAACTTGGACAGAGGGGGGTAATGTTTTTCTTTCCTGGCAAAAAGGCACCTTCTATTCTGTAAGTACTCCCTCAGACTCCTACCACAATGCTATATCATACTGTTGAACAAAGCATCATTCAGTAATCCAGTGGGCCAGTGATCAGTGAGTATTCTCAAGCGACAGTCTAAGTTAATAATCTGATCTATCAATATTACCTTGTCTAAACAATACTACTACACTCATTGAGTTGTATGCACCAGCCAATTCACCCAAAAGCTTAAGCTGATGAGGAAAGACGGACAGTTCACTTATACTTCAACACCCCCCTCACGTGTAGGCTCCCTCAGGCCTAAGACCTGGAATACAAGTGGGCTGCAATTATTATTTTTTTTAAAAAAAATAAACCGGGTCTTGAACTCAAGACCTCTTGGCTCTGATACCATATTGAGTTCCATGCACCAGCCAATTCACCCAAAAGCTTAAGCTGACGAGGAAAGACGGACAGTTCACTTATACTTCAACACTCCTAGCATCAAAATTAGCTGTACTGATAGTTTGATGCGGTAATTAGGGGTCTTGCATTGTCGCTGTGTGATGCTGTGTTACCAAGCTCAACTCAGGCGCCTAGCTCTGAAGAAGAAGAGGAGGAGGAGGTGAAAAAACTTCAACATTACCTGATTTGGCTCTTGCAGATCCCGAAGAAAATGACAGTTTCCTGCAGAGGATAATCTGATTATCTCAGTGCAATTATCTGATTATCTGATTATCTCAGTGCAATTATCATCCAGTACTGAAGTCCTGGACATGTACTGTGCTCCAGCTTTATCAGTTCTTCTTACTGAAGTAAGTGCCAAGTGGCAGCACGTACATGAACATGAACTAGCTTTAATGCCACGGCTTGCCACTTTATTCCTTGATCCTTACTTTACTGGTCGTAACTTTCGTTGCGGCTAAGTAACAATCATTTGCGACGCTCCTTAACGAGAATAAAGATCCAAAGTGTGATACGGATGATTTGGCCGCTGCGGCATCAAACGTCGATGGAATTAGCCATTTTGTCCGGACATACTTCCTTCCTGGCATTGCAGGTGTAGATAGTTTTTTTTTTTTTTTTTTTCACAAATCACTTTTGTTTGTTTGTTTTTTTAAAAAATCAATATTGTTTTTTTTAAAAAAAATCGAAGACAGTAGCTATTTCCAAAAAAAAATTATATGCAAAGGGCTACTACACACAAAAAAAAAAATCGCAGTTGACGATATATGCATGGGAAAATATTTTTTTTACTTCTTTTCAACAAAAATATTTTTTGTCAAACAAAAATAACTGATAAATAATTTTGTAAAACACTACATGAATTATTAATGGCAAATACGATTTTTTAAATGTATTGAAATCAAACTCTCCTCAACCGCTTGAAAATTAAAATTTTAAAAATAAAATTGAAATCAAGCTCCCCTAATCGCTTAAAAAAAATTAAAAAAAATCAAGCGGTTGGGGACCGCTTGAATTTTTTTAAAAAAAATAAAAATTAAATCATGCAGTCCTGGACCGTAGATTTTGGTTAAATTTTTTTTTTTAAAAAAAAAGCATTCCTAACCATTAGATTTTGATTAAAAAAAATTTAAAAAAAAATTCAAACGGTTCGGATCCGTTGGAAAATACTGTTTAGGGGCTATTTGTGTTATTTTGTCGGATCAGCGATATTTACGAAAAATATATAATGAGTCGGGCTAGAATAGTAAAAAATTCTAGATAGTTTTAGAGCCAGTTTTATGTACCCAAGCTAAGAGATGTTTTTGTAGGAAGACCTATATTTCAATTTACTGAGATTACATATACTTGGTGTGGTTTAACACTCTTTATTACCTAGCCACGTACGTACGTGTCACCGACAAATGATGAGTGTGTACAACACATATGGTATGATAGAGACACTATTCCCAGATTCTTTTGGTGTGTGATTAATTGCTGGAATGGTACACATTGAGGGTTGGTGAATTATTTAAGATCAAGATGTTGTATTAAATTAATTTTTCACAGGATTTTTTTATTTAAAGAAAAGGGTATATTCCTTGTTGAGAATGAATCGTGTGTACGTGGGTACTTTAGGTCGAAGCTTTAGCTTTTTTCTAGCTGGTCACACTTTTCTTAAGAAATATCTAGCCTTTTTTCGGATAATAGAAATACCGGTAAGTAACATGTGCCTGTATATCGCGACAAGGGGCTTTAACTCGTGGTAGCAGTCGATGGGCCCACCGCACTAGGCATGCTGTTGCGCACCCCAACTCGACAGCAAGGTGTCAAGCTCCCCAAACACGGCAGCATGTCTTGCAGAGCTGCGCTAGCTCGACAGCTAGCACCTACCACACTCGCCCTCCTCATGCTACGATCGAGTGTGCTGCCATGAGCTCGGGCTATTGCCGTGGTACACGAGCACGATATGTGATACATGTCCCCTGCCGCCGTTTTCGCGGTAGAAGACGGGGCTATTTTTTTACAATTGTATTTATAGGGACCATATTTGTTAAAAAAAAACGTGTCAACTAGGCTAGAAAACAGCCAATACTTCCTTTAGACCCGTACAAATCCCCGAATTATGATTTTGTTTTTGAGTAAATAAGTGCAAATTGCAACATAGAGTCAACAAGCAAATCATGGTGTACGAAAGGCTACAAGTTTTAGTTTTTTTTTTTTAAGAAAAAAAAAGGTTAGAGACGTACCATAGGTTGTTTCTAGCAGAAAAGGTGTTGTTATGGCATAGTCGTAGTTCTCATTTCACCCGAACGAACGTGATGATAAACACAAAATTATCTGGAAGGTTTTCCATCATGCATTTTTTTTAATATATATAATCTTAGGAACAAAAGTAAGGTGAAAGATTGCTTGCATCGGGGACTGTCGGCTTGACTTTACCGAGAGCTAGCTACGTAGCTTAGCGTTCCTTCGGTGCACCGTCAAAGTCATGACGTTTACCTCTCCGGAAAGCAGCTTACTTCATTAATTCTTCCATAAGGCCAGTTAGCTCCATTCATTTTACCACTTTATAAACTTCCACGCAAGATCTTTTTCTAAAAAAAAAATAAAAAATAAATTACCCCGCATGGTCGACGAGGCCAAGCATCTCTGCCCTGTGGTATGCCGTTCCACTGAAACTCACGAAACTCGTAAAATTTTACGCCGAAGCTCACGAAACTTAGCAGTAAAACCGATGAAACATGAAACCCATGGAACTAATTAAACACTGGAACCCATGAAACCAATCGCTGAAACTAATGAAATTCGTAAATACCGTTCCAACGGTATACCATTGGCTAGTATCCCTCGAAAAAAGAAATGTATGCAGCCTTGAGCTCTAGGTTAAACAGCATTGTCGTAATTAACTGTCCATCCAGAATTCCAAATATATGAACTCTCCAAAGTGCAAGCATGGCTGTGGAGTAGCTAGTAGCTACTACCTAGTACCAATGGTGTAATGCGCAAGTACAAGAAAGAAGACGAGTCAGACGTGGCCCCACGCTGATATGGATGCACCGAAAAGTACCTGCCCATCTCATCTAGTGTATGCATTTGGTAGGCGGTAGCATTCATGGCATGCACATAGCGGTGGCTCATCTCATACAACTCTCTCATCTCCGCGAGCATAATTAAATGGGCAACTAATTTTTCCTACCAAGCCTTTATTTCCTTGCTTTAGCACACCAAATGACGTCTACTAAGCTGGGCCACACGATACACTGCGCCGAGTGAATTTTGATAGAGTGCTCATATGGGTAAAACTAACCTCCACAATGAATGTTATTTTTCTTTTGGTGAATCTTGAAAGAAACTAAGAAAAACTTAAATAATCGTAATTTCAGAATTCGTGGGAGGTCTTTCCACAGAAACAACAAATGAGAAGAAGATTTCAATAAAAAAAAATATGTTTTTTTTTTCCGTGAAAACAGGGATTCACGACCTAAAACGAATTTTTGGAACCATGAGGTTTTTGTTTCAAAAGAGGCGGCGTGAGGGTCTCGACGCAATATCGGAATTCACACAGAGCCTTTTCACAAAGTCACTGACGTGGACACGCTCGGCACGCCGCAAATCTTCCATCTTTAAGAGTATGTATGTATGTTTATAGTATAATTACTTGGGACACCATGGAGCCTGGGCTCTAAGTTCCCCTAAACATCTTAACTTTTAAGTGACTTTTGGCATAATTTAGAAGTCATATATAGGCCCTATTTGGCAGAACTCCAGCTCCATCAGATCCGTGGAGCTGGAGCTGTGGGTACATTAGAGTTTTAGATTGATCATTTTGTTTACATTTTAGAATAAAAATATAAACTTAATCAACTTTATTTTAGCCTACAAGTTTCAGATCTGAAGTGGAGCTGAGATTGGAGTTCTGCAAAACATTGCCATAAAAACTGAAAACCAAAAGCTGAAAGTTGGGTGGATATGCTTTTGCAACTTATTGTTGAGAGAAATTATTTTTTTGTCAAATGATCTCTCAACTTATTGCTGAGATAAAACAGTTTTTCAGCACTCCCGCCCTTAGTTTATTTCGTTTCGTTGGAACTGAACTGATTCATTTGACCTAGACGGCGAAATGTGTGGCTAATTAATCTCTACGTCGCTTGAGCTGTACGTCCATGGACTCTGTGAGCTGAGTCAAACAAACCTAAAGCTAGCTAGCCATGTTCGGGTGATTGGATGCATGCATGTGGTTTAGTGGAACTAGCTATATATATGTGTTGTTTGGTTCCTCTTGGATCTAGCAACGCAACGTACGTTTTCCAAGCAAATTGGATTCTAGCCTAGGTTGCCGATTATAAATCTTCAGGGGGGAAAAAAAAAACTAGGTTGCCAATTCATGGATATAGCTAGAAAGGTCATGTACTCTCTCAGGTCATAGATAGTTATCATTTTTATATAAGTATAGCCAAATTTTTAAAATTTGATTATCAGTATCTTTTTAAATATTTTAATTGAATATATAAAAACCATATGTGTATATTTGTCTTAAAAATTACTTTTGTAGTATTATAATTTTATTGGGGTTTATACATATATTATAATAGAATTCCGTGGTCAAAACTATGTTTTGAAGACCGTGTCAATATCTAAAATTATAACTATTTATGATTGGAGAGTGTATTGTGGAGGTCAAATTTTTGCCTAAAATTGCTCACTCAAGCTAAGCCCTAAAATGTTGAGATATGTATGCATATGTCAGATATCATCGAAAACAAGGGAAGAAGGCACATATCCAATGTAAACCATTATTATCGTATGAACTCCGTGAACATTATATGTACAAGTTTTAAAAAATTCACAAAAAATTACTATATACATATGGGAGGTGAGTTTCTACACCCCTGTAAAATTTGAAGACCAAAATCAATCGTATTTGAAATATACGAAAAAGACAAATTTAGTATAAATGGTGATTTTTCACTATTTAACACTATTCATCTCGCTACTATTCAATTTTATATCTTTCAAAATGCAATTGAGTTTGATCTTTAAATTTTACAGAGCTGTAGAAGGCCATCTCTCCTACATATAGTATTGTTTTGAGAAATTTTGACAACTTGCATATATAATTTTTCTGAGAGTTTACACGATAAAAATGGTTTACATCATACGTGTGCCCAGGAAAGAAATGTCAAGTGTGTGCGTTTGATTATGCATTGCCACCTTGCCAGAGGAAGAAACGAGTAAACAAGTTCGATTACCACCAAAGTACAGTAACACAAAACTAATTAACTAAGTAAAAAAGCAGTTCGTTGCGTATTTTTAAGTCGTCATGAACGATCAAGCGTGCAAAGAATAATCAGTACACCTAATCCGATCGCTTGCGTTCTTATTTATTTAAAGGGAGTGTATAGACATCTCCCGAATGTTTTTGTCTTAAATAATATCCAAATTTTAGACCGTAGAATTAAAAATTCAACCGTTAGATCAAATCGTAAGATCGGATGCAATCGATCCTTCCGAATCTCAACAATGATCCAATATTTCTAGATTTAAGTGATTTCAGCAAACAAAAACACCTGAACGATGTTTATCAGATCCCTTATTTAAAATCACTATAGAGTACCCACCACTACGTACCTAGTATGTTAGATCTTTCGATTCTCTCGAGGAAAAGGTGAGCAAGAACCTATGTATATGCTGCTCATGTGTTCAACCGAAATTAGGCACGCAATAGGGCATATGGATACATAACTAGTGCCGCATTAGCCGGCCACTTTGCACTGGTGGCAAGCATGCATGCATGCATGCATGCTGCATGCTCTCTTAATTATTATTAGTGCATGCCCCTCCATGTGATGTGAGCAAGCGAAAGAAAGCTAGGGATATGTATGTATGCACGGATCTGGATGGATCTCTCTCCTTGCTTCTTTCCTCCCCGTCCAGTGTGATCTCGCTTAATCCATGGAGCTTTAGGATACATATAGCCATCGCAGCTTGTGATCTCCTTGATTATCTTCCGGCCGGATCCATCGCCTTTCCCCGATGCGCACATGAAAAGTGCAACCACTGGCCGGCCATGCATGTACATATATACCCTCGTGCAAAGTGTATACTTAGGTCCTGTTTGGTACCAAACCAGATTCTAGTAGAAACGGAAACGGTTCCAGAGTCTTAGTAGAAACGTTTCAGGTTGGATTCTGTGAATCGGGTGGAACTGGGTTGAGACCGATTCAGTCACGGTGTGGAAAAAGAAGAAACGATCTAAGGAGAATTGTTCTAAGCTTTAGCCTATTTGGTTCGGTTTCTTCCAGAATCTAGTGGAAACGGTCCGGTTCCAAGTTTCTACAATTTTGAGACAACGTTTAACCGTTTGTTTCTTTGCATACCGCTACCATTCATTATTCCCATATTATTTATTACTGTGGAATAGAGTAACACACACTATCCAAGAACAATAAGCGAGCTAACGAAGGATGACGATTTGGTCCTATACGTGTCCTTGGTTGAAGTGCAAAAATCCTAAAACGACATCTATTTCATGACGGGAACTAGAATGTTGTCAATCTCAGCAGATTTTCTGTTTTAAACATGCATGCCACATTAACTTGTGATGGGTGACAAATCCCTCTCTCTCTCTCTCTCTCTCTCTCTCTCTCTCTCTCTCTCTCTCTCTTCTTGAGACAAGCGAATTGGTGAGCTGAAGGTAATGGGTTACAAGTTACAAGCATGAAGATAATGGAAAAGTGGGGGAGGGAGCAAGCCGCGATGATGGCCGCGAGGGTGGCGCAGAAGCCGGCCGGTTTCTCCCTGCTTTCTGTGACCAGATGGCCCACCTACTGACAAGCAGCCTACTCCTAGTCCAGGGCCCACTCGTCAGTTCAGATGGAGCATCTGTGGGCCCTCGGACCAGTAGATGCCGTCTCCTTCGATGACATATTTTCTAACCTTCTTTTTGGTGGTGGTAAGGCATGACAATGTGGATGCCTTGGAACGAAGGAGATCATGTGATTGTTCATTTGAGATCACCTAATTGTGTTTTTGGCGAAGTGTTGCCGCACTGAACTAAAGGTTTTGGCAACTAATTAGTTTCAGAGTTTTAAGTCGAATCCATAGAAGAAAAGAAGAAGAAATCTGACGACGAATTCACGCCAAAAGCAAACCGACTGTATCTACTTAGTCCACTAATCATGTTTTTACATAATGACAGGGACATATACAGCACACCCAATCCCTTGGGAAAAATGCAGTTTCTGATTTCTGATCCTGGCTCCAAGCCTGCAATGCCGTGCTTACACCCTGAAAACCCTGCCTTTACTTGCACTCCTGAAAACATGCGCCGCCTTGTAATTTGCAACTTGCAACCTCTAATGGCACCCATGTAGCCTTTTCTCTCTCTTTCTCTCTCTCCCCAATGTTTGATGCATGGCTGTTTCTTTTCTCAAAAATATTGTCCTGGGGAACAAATTTACTATTAAAAATAGTAACAAAAGAGGAAGAGGAAAGGATCCGAGTAATCCTGCTCCCTGGTCCTCCAAATCGGAATGTCGGCACAAAAGGCAACGGTGTGTAGGCTTTCGCACCACTGGTTTCTACCAGCAGTGTACATCAGGCCATCACTGATCAGTGTGCTCCCCCAAAAAAATGAAATTGTTGGACTGTCAGATCATATGATTCAGCTGAAAAGAATGGGGGGGGGGGGACCTACTTTGTCAACACATTCTTCATAACGCGTACAAATGTACGCTATGAATGAATACAACAGAAGCACAGAAAAGCGTAATATTCGGTGATTAGTAACAATGAATAATTCGAAAAACTAATACCGAAATAACACGCGATACCTGTATTTGGCCGGTTAAGCCCTGCTCGCCGAGGAAGAACATGAGATGCCTGTGATGGGCTGAGCACATCCATTTTTGACTCTGGTTCGTTACCTCAATTCAGATGCATGGCACGTTGCTACTTTGGTAGTGACGAGTCAGCTAGGGTTGGTGAGGTCGGTCTGGTCCAGCTCCGGCACCCCCATCTGGAGCTGCTCGGTGGCGCCCATCGGTCACATGCTCCCAAGCTTGTCTCATTGGCCAAGGGAGCAAGGACATGGTTCCGAGCCCGATTGGCCCTGGCCTTGTCTCGTGTTGTTCTTGTCACCTGAGCTGTTGCACGTCGCTCCTGGCATTGCTGTTGCTGTCCAGGGCACATCGTTTCTCTTCCGGTCAACCTCATGGATGCATACGTTGTGTAGCTTGCAGCCAAGAGTGCCGTTTAGGGTTCCATGACTTTGAGAAGGACCACACATGATTCATGAACAATGCCACGAGGCTGTCTCTGTACTATACAATCACTCATCCATGGCACAGATGCATGAATGATAGGATGGATGGTGGAGACTGGAAGTGCAAACTTTGGCCTCTGATCTGATCTGATCTGATCCTTGGTTGCGTGAGGACAACAGGAGATGTTTGTAGCTTCTTTGCATTCCAGAAGAAAGAGAAGTAATCCTTGGAAGGAAATCAGGCGGCAGCAGCAGCATGAGAAAATTGATCTCTAGCTGAATGTCATGATGAGCTTATTGCTGCTAATAGGCTGGGCTACAATATGACTTTACCTCAAGTTAATACTACTAGATACATGAGTTCAGAACTCGAGTTGAAACTAGACATATCTACAGTACATCACATACTTATTAAATGTACCCCGACAGAAAATTTAGGTGCAAGCTCTACACAAGGCTCTTCATTTTACGCCTCAGCCACATGGTCCGAATAGCTACACCCAGTGAAATAAAAATCTCCCGATTGCTCGTATCCAAGAAGACATCTGGTGCTAGTGACTTCTCGATCGGCGAGAGGTCTACCATGGAATTCATCACCTCGATGCACCGTGGGATGCTGTACCTGTCCACCAGGCTCTCTGGCTGTTTATGGTCCCTCTGAAACTTGGGGTCAGCATGTCCTTCCATAACATCAGATGTTCCATCCTCACTGGGCCTCCTGAAGTAGCGCCATGGCTCTCCCCTCACTTCCTCGGTAGGCCTCCTGGAGAGCTGCCATGACTCCGGCCGCACTTGGGTGATCGGTTTTGGGTATAGGTGCCCATTCATAGTCTGGACTTCAACGCCAACTAGAGTCTCCTGTTGGAATGAAGACTCTCTGGATACAGGAGATGGGGGGATAGGAGAGAGTGGCCGAGTAATGTAATAATCATCTTCTTCATCACTTGAGTCAGCTACAGTACCATTCCTTTCATTCGGTGTAGGTGCAGCAAGAATACTTTTACCATCCAAAATAACACCAACTGTAGAATATGAACAAAAATTATTTTAGTTTTATCATTTTATGAACAGATTGAAACCCACAATAGAAATCAAGACAGCTTCAAAAACAATAAGCAATGTTCATCAAAAGGAAAATTATTGCAACATAACACATCAGGTGAATCTCAAGATATCCAAAATTATCATGCAGCATAAAACAAGCTATTCTCCCTATTAGTACCCGCAAAAGGCTGAGATCATCTACAATACCAATACATGGATAGATTCCATGGCGGTACCTTATGTTCAATTGTGGAATGTGCATACAATAGCTCAATTGGTATTTATGGTAGCAGATCGTCTCTTAACAACTTTGTACAGATAATGAAAGGATCTTGATATTTTACTATCAAATCATTTTTTTAGTGTACCCTCAATGATATACTATTTACCATAGTAGACTAAAATCTGCACTGTTACTTATTTACCACACTGCATTATTTTGCAGTCTCTAGTGGTTGAATATTTCCTTGCTCAAGATTTCACACAGCGATGGTAGGCAAAACGGCAAATACATCTATCATATTTATTGATTCACACTTTCATGTGCATTTAATTTATAACATACACTGACAAGTGCAGAAGTCCAGTGCCCAGGGCTGTGTGGACTAGGTCCTTCCATGGCAATAGGTATAGACATGTTAGTTTTTATCATTACATACATGGAGACATGTGGTTGAGTAGTTTATTTGTTGAGGCGAGCACATGAAGATTGTGAGTTGGCAGATTGGCTTGAATTTCTTTAAAAGAATATTTCTATCTCAAGTGCATTTCGTTTGTAACAAATCATTACTGAAAGATGTGAAAGTGCACAAGTAGCCCATAGCATGGTGGGCCAGTCCCTTCACCACAAAAACTATAGATGTGTTATTCCCTCCATGCTTTCTAAAATGACCGTTTCAAAATCCATACAGTCAACTTTCCAAAGTTTGGCCATTAATATGTTCAAAAGTTAAAAACTGTCTAGATTGTTCAGATGATATATGACTAGATTTGTCGTTCAAAGTACTTCCATAATAATACAGTTTTATTAATTTAATACCAGTATAAAGTTATAAAAAGTAATGGGCAAGTAACATCTCAAAAACTAGGGGTGGAAATAGGTCAATCGTACAGCAAACATCACAAAGATGGCTCTCCCCAAGTCCCCCAAGTGCCAAATCTCCAATCCTCTCCCTCCTGCGTAACACAACCCACACGATGGCTCCATCCATACACCGCGAAACACAATGATTTGCCCATGCCACATATGTTGCCACCTCCTCTCCGTCGCGCAGTTGCGTCACCTTCATCCCCCCATACTACCTCCATCCATGCATCAGGAAGCTAAGGCGTTGCCGTTGTTGGTTCTCTGTGCATGCCACATTGCTGCCACCCTACCCACTAGGTCACACAACAAGACATATTGAGGCAAGATACTTCCCATTGACGTCACTGTGCACCCACAGTGCCTTGGCTTCTTACCGTTACCAGCTAAAGTGAGTTCAACTCTGGTCATCCTCAATTTTTGGTTACACCATTGTCTGAGACTATGAAAAATCAAAAAAAAAAAATTAAAAAAGATAAAGGGAGTAGTTTTCATCATTAGATATGTGCACACAAGTGATCGAGTGGTTCATTTGTAGATGTTACTTGGAGATTTTTAGAAACCCAACTTACATGCTCTTAAAAATTTTCTATTTCATGCGCATTTCATTTATAATATATCCTTATCGGTGAGGTGGTGTAAGTGTGGATACCTTTGCCACAATTGAGATGTGTTAGTTTTCATCGTTAGATATGTGAAGCAAGGTTGTCAAGGCGATAAGGCGAGGTGAGGCGCCAGCCCATCGCCTGGACGCCTAGGCAACAAGGCGGGCGCCTAGGCGAGGATTAGGCGAAGGTGAGTAATCAGTATAAAACCAGCAGCAGCCAACAGCCTAGCCTATTCTTCTCTCCTCAACCCAGCCTATTCTTTTTTCTCTTCTCAGCCCAACCTTCTGGCTCAGGCCCAACCCATCACGGGTGCTTTCTCCTGCCTCCTTTCTTAGCCCAGCCTTCTTTTTTCTCTTCTCAAACCCTAACCCTCACTCCTCAGCCGCCGCCCTCACTGCACCCGTCTCTCTCTTGCCTCCCTTCCCTTCTCCATGCCGTCGTCATCGCCGACTCCTCTCCCCTCTATCGCTGGCAGCAGCAGCAGCAGCAGCCGCCAACTCCTCTCCCCTCTATCGCCGGCATCAACAGCAGAGCAAAGGTGGCGAGCAAATCTACGTTGCTGCGGTGGCGACTCAGAGCAGTGGAGCAAATCTGCGTTGCTGCGGTGGCGACTCAGAGCATAGGTGCAAAGCGGCGGTGAGCCGAGGAGCGGCAGCGACCAAATCTGCATTGCTGCGGCGAGAACGCAGCGAGTTGGCGACGCAGAGGAGCACCAGGCGACCCACCTTGTCCATCTTGGCGACGCCTTGACGCCATAGACGACGCCTGGACAGCCTAGGCGGGCGCCTTTCCCTACCCAGGAGCGGCGAGCTGGCACGACGGTCCTCCTCTGCCGCATGGATGCCTAGGCGATGCCTTGACAACCATGATGTGAAGACAAGTGGTTGAGTGGTTTGTTTGTTGAGGTGAGGACCATGAGCTTGTGAATTCTAAGCCTGACTTGCATGCGATTTTCTATTTTTGTATTTCATGAGCACTTATAACAGATACGTACTCATAGGACATCGTCTTGATACTAATTGGTGTCGCAAAACTATTCGTATGGAGGGTGGCCTAAGTAGTATTGTTGGCTAGGGGACTAGAAGGCTTGACCATGATGGAAGGACTGTTCACCGAAATGGCCCTGTGGACCTAATTTTTTTCCAAATTGCAAAAGTACCCCTCTCATTGAGCGCGGAAGAGCCGGCAGGGGACAGGTCCCCTGCCGCGCCATGGCAGCACGGTAGGGTGAGGAGGAGGCCTACCGCGGCGGGCGCTTCCGCCCTACCAAACTGCGACAGGTGACACATCACCTGCCGAGTCTTCCGCGCTCATACAAGGGGCTATTTTTGTAAAACTCTTCGCATAGGGGTTAGTTTTGAAAAAAAACATGGGAGGGGTTACTATAGTAAAAAACACTTTGATGGAAGGCAGCACCAGGCATCTCCTACTGTCCGTCATGGTCAAGCTCATGACCATCTTCAAACTTTCCAAGTTCTGCAACTCGACATTAACACGAAGGGGCTAGTCATCACAGTGTTAATGAGTCAGTGCGGTGCACCATGTTGGTTCGGTGAGAAGCCACATTAGCTATCCCAATAGGTTGCTCGGGATTGGTGATCTGAAGCAACCATGGAAAAATTTATAACCAATGCCAAGTCAAGATGCCTTCATCATGTCCCAACTGGGCATGATACTGTGGACAACATCTAGCATATGTTGCAATGCAAGCTCCACCATCCCATAGTACGACTCAGCTAAGGAAGGGTGTCCTCATGGTGCATAGGAAACTTCAATTCATGGTAGCAAGACATGACCACCTCTTCCATCCGATGAAAGCGCAGGGAAGTCCTTCGCCTACGACAACCAAAACCAGTACCGCAATCATGTCTTGCATTTAAGCCATCGCATCCTGCTTAGAGGCCATGGGAGGATGCACCTCCTCAAGCAACTTTTGCATGGTCACAGCCAACTCGGCATTATTGACAAAAACCTTTGGGAGCATGCCTTCAACTTATACCAAGTTGGTATGGGCTTTGTTTCTAGGACGTAGTGCCAACTCCTTTAACATAGATGGCAACTATAATTGTCAGGAAAGAAAAGGAAACTGATCATGCTTATCCCTAAGTAAACCTAAAATACCACACTTTTATCTTAACTATTGTTGCTGACACCACCCTCGCCCTTGTTTGGTGCGCGATGCCTCAAACTACTCTCCAAATTCTCTGAACTTTTCATGGTATCAGAGCCGAAGGAATTCCACTGCATGGCTTCGTCATCCACTACCGGCGGCACGGGGTGAGAAAAAAAATGAAAGCCAAATTTACAAACAGCACAGACCGATTTGTACCAATTTGGGTGGTCAATTCAGCCAACAAATCGATTTCGATCCTTTCACTGCTGCATTTCAGAAGTTTGGAGTTCGGTTGGCATGTAACATCCTGAGCCCGAACCGATCAAATGAACCGAAATGAATGCAGTAAAAAATCCCTTCGAGATCTTATTCCCACCTCGCAAGCATATCGTAAAGATCCCTATGGTCCTACATATTCTAACTTTATGCCTCCCCCGTAGGCCTGTACCCCTCTTTATTTTCTCATTCAAAACACTCACGTCACAACGGTGATCTGGAATCGCGACCACATAATCATGTTCCTGCTCAGCTGCTCCTCATGTTGATATCCTGAGCTCCTGGCGTCACGTTACAATCTCACAAACAAGTCCATAGTATTGTGCAGATCTCCCACGTCATAGCAAGCATAAGGAGTTCGTTTTTTGTGACTTTTAGAACTAGGAATTTGTTTCTTAAATGACTATTTATGTTCTGTCATTGATTAGTCTATGCTATTAGAAAATTGGTCACTGAACAATGAATTAGCTGCCAAATAAACTGACCAAACCGACTGAAACTTTATTCAGTCAATTAGGTTTGATTTGCATTTTCAATTCAGTTATAATTTGGTTCCAAAAATTCTAAAACGGAAATTAACAATTTGGCTGCAAATTTGCAAAAACAGACCAAACTAGCCATAATCACCCCTAACGCCACCGCCTCTTGAACGGCTCTCTAGTGAGCCATAGTAGGTTTGGACCATATCAGGTAACCAATCTCATCTATGCAGATTTCCCAACAACAATACAAGGTAGAATACAAATCAGAGTTATGCCATTCAATCAAATATTGCAAAAAAAAAACATCATTTCGAGAAGCACTAGCAAGCAAGCGGTTGAAAAGTCTATTGTCTGAAAATAGTAATAAAACAAGAAAACACCCAATAGCTAGTGCAAATCACCAACCCAATTAACAATTAAGGAAGAAATTTGTGCAATACTGTATTTTAACAACTTGCAACTTACAAATTCCAAGGGTTGGTACCTCAATTGTATTACCTTTTTTCCCATACGGGTTTTTACAATCATCACATTTACAGTTGATGGAGCATCCTGCCCCTCCCTTCAAACACAGAAGAAAAAAATCCATAATAATGAGCTGAGAAAATACAAAAAAACTAACAGCAGAGAGTTGGGTATGGAACCTGGTAGCAGTCACAGTATTTCTTAAGGCAGCCAGACTTTTTGCAAGTGCATTTTCTCCTAACAAGGTCCATAGGGCATCTTATAAGTTGTTCCTAGAGACAATAAAAATAGTAGGATCACCAGAAACAGAAGGATGAAATAACTAGACATTAATAAGGTCATGTTTGAACAACATTTATACCGCTGAATCTTGACCAGCCTCTGATGTTTGAACAGCTTTCAAGGGCAAGACTGGTGGAATCCGTGGAACACCAAGAATAGGCTTGTTGTAACATTGTTCACATCCACATGATTCAGAACAATGTGATCCAGAAGCAAAACACACACAGTAACTGCCACACCATAAAGAAAATGATGATTACAAATAAAAAGAAACTTGAATTAGCAGTAAAAAAACATAAAAGCAGGGTGTGTACACGCACATGCATGGTTAGGTGGGTAGGGTGTGTGTTTGTGTGTGCAGGAGGTGGGATGGGGTGGGCAGGTGCAAGCATAAACCAGCCTATAATGTTCAGTGTTCAACTGTTCAATCTCTTTCAATGCATCACCATCCATGTACTAAATCCCCTCTCCGCAACCTCAGTTATCTCCATAGGAAGAGTGCCGTGAACACAGATGGCAACAGGTCTATACCCGGTTGGTATCACAACCCCATACCCGTACCCATGTTAGTAAAATTCACCCGCTACAATACACATACCCGCACGCAGGTACAAAATTTACCTTTACCCGTATCCGTGCGAGTAACGAGGACCTGGCAGGTAACCCGCACCCGCATTATGAACAGATACCCTTGCAAACTGTAGCAGCATATCTTATAAAGCAATTCAATGAAAATGCAATGGATATCTGTATTAAAAATTAAACATTATACTATAGTGCACAGTTGGGTTTTGGGCAGCATATCTTATAAGGCAGTTAGGGTTTAGAGTTTTTAATGGGCTAACTGGCTGGGCTGCACAGTTGGACTAGATCGCTAGTGGACCAAACCCACGGGTGAACAGGTACGGGTAATAGCAGAACAGACCCGTACCGCTCTACTCGCTGGGTAGTAACTTTTGCCAGCTAATAGACCCGCCGGTATGGAAAATGTTTCATACCTGATCCCTAATGGAGTAAATGCCCATCGGGTTTCAGGTCCTTGTTGCCATATCTTAGTGTGAAGCATTACATGGCACTAATATGAAGGTCATGCACAGCTAGAGCGGAAATCACAGTCAGCCTGATCCTGTGAGTTGCGCTTCAATTGTGCAACTTTGCAGTAGAATATAATAGAATGATAAGTATGCGTAAATTTAAAACTTACTCCCTCCGTTTCTTTTTATAAGGCGTATTTTGTTTCGTTAGGACAAGGCTTTGACCAACAATTACTTTATTAGCATATAATTTTTATGACACAAAATTGATATTAGCAGATTTGTATTCAAAAGTACTTATATATAATTATGATTTTGTATTGCATAAATGAAATATTAATGAAGTAATCATTGGTCAAAGTCTTGTCCTAACGAAACCAAATACGCCTTATAAAAAGAAACGGAGGGAGTAAAAAGGGACCAGTTTCCTCTCCCAAATCTCTCTGTGGAACACAACAACGACTCAACATGTAATTGAGTAGTGAAATTTAGATACTCAGGCAGTCCCAAATTGACAATGTTTGGTGCTATTTCCATCTACATCTGGAAAGTGTGGCCACTGAAACTATAGTTACTTGGAAACAACACCAGATTCATTATGGATGGCAAACTAAATTAGCGCCCGACCAAAATTATAATCGCATCCTAGGCACAGCACAAACAATGATAAAACATATGCAAGATTTGGCATTGATGAGATAATGGAAAATTCTGCGCGCGCAGAGGAGACTTACAGCTTCAGGCACTTGGACTTCTTGCAGCTGCACGTCCTGCACCCTTCCCCTTCCTCCGCCTTCCTCCTGTCCAACCAAACAAAAATAATAATAATAATAATAATAATAATAATAATAATAATAATAATAAGCACGCAACGAATCAAAAGAGGAAATCGGAGACGAAACCAAAATTTTGCACAAAAGGGAAAGGAAACACCAACTTCTTCTTCTTGTCGGAGTTGCCGTTCGCCTCCACCGGCGGCGACACGACCGCGGTTACAGCGGATGTGGTTGCTGAGGCGGGAGCCGCAGCTTCAGCGGCGGGAGCGCGGGCTGAAGCGGCGGGGGCGGCGGCTGGGGCGGGGGAGGGAGCTGGAGCGGCGAGGACGGGGGCGGGGGCGGGGGAGGGAGCTGGAGCGGCGAGGACGGGGGCGGGGGCGGGGGAGGGAGCTGGAGCGGCGAGGACGGGGGCTGGAGCGGCGAGGACGGGGGCGGGGGAGGGGGCTGGAGCGGCGGGAGGCGGGGAAGGGCCGCGGAGGTGGTCGTTCGTGTCCGATCCAGAGGGCTCGAGCGGCGGAGGCTTCGGGCGGTCCTCAGGATCCGCCGTCGCCATCGGATGCGGCGATAGCGGCCGCCCGATTGGTGGCGGCGGCGGCGGTGGATTCCCCGTGGTGGCTAGTCGAGGCGAGACCGCGAGAGGTGGAGGCGAGGAAGGAGGGTGCGAGGCGAGGTGGGATTGGATGGAGCGGAGGAGATGGATCCGACGGCTCGAGTGGGCCTTTAAGATTCGGGCATGACGGCTGGAGGGTTCAGATCCGATCGGTGGGTCCTTGTTAGATCTGGATTGCCTCCGATTTTCTACGGACGGCGGTGGTCATAGAAACGCGATTAGGAATCCTAATTACTCTCTCACTCTAGTCAAAGATAAGTACCCACTTAAGTTCAAAAAGGAAAATAATTAGTACCCACTTAGTAGTGCAAACATTTTTTCCATGCAAGTAGTAGTGCAAATACTATTTGGTAGAATATAAAGCCTAGCAGCTAACAAACATACGCCCAGCAAACACCTTGAATACATTCAAGTTTCAAAACTTACACAGAAAGCTTTTTAGTCCAATTCTAGATGTTTTTTTCCCTGGGAAAATTCGTTTCTAGGTTTGAAACCGGCCTCAAACCGCTAACAAATGATCTCCTTTGTGCCACTAATCACTATAGATAGATATATAGAGAGAGGCTGGCTGGCTATTGGCGATCTACCACTAAGGCTATGTTTGGATCCTGAACCAATTATTAGACAATCCCTCAGCTAACAATTAGTCTATTAGCTGGTGGGTAGGGGCTAATTTGGGTTAATAGCAGGTAACACACTGAGAAAAGTTTGAAAAACCCTCGCGTTAGCCTTTATCCTCACTTCCTCACATGTGCGTCCGCTCCCCAGTCTGTTATGAGAGGCAAACATGACTTTTCTAAGAAATTAGCCCAACCATTAGCCATGTATCCAAACAGCTGTAGGATAATTTTAGATAGGTTAATTATTAGCTGGCTAAACATTAGCTCTAACCATTAGCCAGCTAACAATTAGCTTTAGCCCATCCAAACATAGCCTAAGGTCATGTACAATGCAGGTCCTTTTGCCACATAAGATAGATAAGTTGCTTATTTTGAAGCATCGATGCTTAATTAAGCTTCCATAATTAGCAGATGCTTATGTGTATATAAGCACCTAAAAAATAATGTTTTCATTAGAGGTCTTAACTCTTGAATAGATACTTCATGTATGGTATTGCTTCTCTCTTTAAATACCTATCTAAACATTTTGCATTAATCATGGCCTAATCACTTGCAATTTACTAATTACCATTTTGGCACACTAGATGCAAGAATCAAGATCAGGTTTCGCACGCAACAAGGCAATCTGTAGACAAAACAAACAACGATACAGCACTCGCAATTCCCAGAACGAAGCAACGGAGTAGTAGCACTTTTGACAAACACAGCTGAAGCTCCAGTGCATCATATTACACAGATTTACCCCCCAAGCCGTTAGTTTGCCTCGGAGACAATAATGCCGTATCGGCTACCGCAATCGAAACAAGCGAGGCGAAGGGGACACACACGGACCGACGTACAAGGTAGTACCAGCAAAGTTCAACTACAATCATTTGCGATAAATGTCACATCTAAGAAGATAATCTTGGGGATTCTTGGACGATTGGCGGAGATGAGCGTGCGTGCTTTCAGAAGAATTTCAGAAGAATGTCCCCTCTGGAGGCTGCACCAATTTCCGGTTATGCGATGCTGCCATTTCTTTCTTAAGCTGTGTCAAGATAACCTCCATTGTGTACTCACGGCGCCAATTTGACAACAGGCCAAACTTCCTTTGGTCGACCTGCATTTGCGCCAAAAGTTTGAGATCGAAGGGAACACAAGCGACAGAAATTATTCAGAATCATAGTGCCATACCACTCCAGTCTCAGGATTTACACAAGTCACGTTGATTCTTGAGTGAAATCTAACAGTTGGTGGCCTGTCTGGATAGTCCTTGTCGCAGAAAAGCTTTAACTGATAAATTCGGCCCTCATGGACGGTCTACCAAAACCACACACATATATATATCAACAAGAGAACACAAATGCAGACCACAACAATCATATTTGAATAATACTAGAGTAAGCTGGTGGAAACATCTTACGTTGTGGGGACCGATTATTGTGCCTGTCCAAGAGCGCATGTAGATATCATCTGCGTCATCCATTCCATAGCTAACTGTTCCATCCCCAATGCCTTTCTCTCCTCTCTCGAGCTCTTCTAACAATCTGAAGTTCCTAGGCACTGCAACAACATTTTGTCACCAGTAAGTAATAATAGTTTGTTTCCAACGACACTAATAACTTCAGTATTGGTACATCTAATTAAATCGGATGTTCAGAGATCTGCAGAAAATATCAAAAACAAATTCCACCCAAATACACAGAACAAGGTAAGCGTACTCAGCATGGGCAATTTTTTCACAATTCTAATTCTACTTGCAAACTTTCTAGCGTAAGTTATTCCAATAACCAATTAGGGCCCAGTTGATAACTCAGGAATGTCTGCACCCTGCTGCAGCGAACAAACTATTCAAATGACAATCATTCTCAGATATTTCATTGCGAATATCTGCTTCTGTGATCTCGGAAAGTGACTAATTCTGTGCTCAATCTTCTGCTGTGCTATCTCCCTTGGCTGCATAGCACATCAGAAGATAACTCACGCTGGTATATCTAAGAACCACAACCATCAAAGCAAATGTGATTCTATTCACTTCTGCCGTACTTCCAAGAACTGTCTTGCTCAACAAGTTCCAACAAATACTGGAAATGTGTAGTGTAGAAGCAGTAAATATATGGAAAAACCTATGTGCAATGTATGGCATGTAATAATAACCAGCTAACAAAACACAATAACTCTAAGCATATAAGTGAACTACTGCATTGCAAGGATTTTGCCTAGTCTCCATTAAACCAACCAATCCCACTAATATGGAGCTAAATCATGGGAATTTGTGAAATGAAATGTGCCCCTAGTAGCAGGATATTCTGCTAAAAAATGTTCCACTGACGACTACACTATGCAGTATGCACTGCACATTGGACAATCATCCAGGAACAGGAAAAAAACAACTGCCAACAAATTATTTTATGATGTGCGACATAAGAGCTAAATCTAAATGAAGGCTTACAAGGGAAATCAATTCTAGCCCGAGTCCTGGTAAAAGGAAGGGTTGTATCTTGCAAATCCTATCTACCACCATTTTGCGCAAAGCTAGTCCATCAAACCAAAACCTCGTATACAGAGAAGCCACTGAACCCGTGTAATGCATTCTACTGAAACATCAGTACCGGAAGATTCCTCCTATCTTTTGGACAGACCCGACACTTCCTTCTCCACGATAACGAGTGCATACAACTATAAACTCTAGCCTCATGCGTACGTTCATCCAAACAGGGCACACCTCCTAATCGCACAGGGGCAACAGCATGCCTTAGGTGCACAGCTTCCTGCACCATATCAAACGGCAACCAATTTTTGGGAAGGACCAGGGCTCGGACAGCTTCTCATCAGACGCATCGTCGCAACATTTTTTACAATGCGTGCAACATTTGTAATCACCGCTTGCAACAAAACGTAACAAATCTATTGTAGCTTTGCAACATTTCTTTGCGATGTATGCAACAAAATGTAACTATAGCTGCAACAAAAAAATTGCGATCGTATGATCACACGCAATTATTCCCCCAACATATGGCAGCTTGTTAATTCTTCCTAAATACGATCTAGCATGCAGGGGCGGACTTGAATGCGGGTCGTGGAGGCTCATTCAGTTAAACCCCCTCAATTTTTTTTTTGTAAAATAAACTGCTGTTGGTAGCACCCTGATGCATGTAGTTTGAGCATGGGTGGATCTTGCGCTTGCGCTTGCGCGCCGAGGAAGAAGAACCGAAACGAAGCAAGGAAGGATCCACGGCAGAAGAAGCAGAAGCAAACAAATCCGCGGCTAGCCGGGTGGATTGGCGAGAAAGACCTGGGCTAGGCTGCTCACGTCGCGGCAGAGAAGATGACGGAACAGACTAGAGGGAATAACCCGAGCAAGCTAGGGTTTACCGACGACGCCGGATGGATCTCCACTCGAAGCCATTCCAGCGGAGGAGGGGAGGAGGAGGATTCGAGGCGGCCGGCGGGCGTCCTGCGGTGGGATGAGGCGGCGGCCTGGAGGCGTGCTCGGTTCCCCTCGGGTGGCGGTGTGGTGTGCGAGAGGAGGGGAGACCAAGGGGAAGGAGCCGAGCCGGAAGGACTGGATGGAGGAGGCAAGGGTACAGATGGGCCGGGTTGGGATGGTCCGAGCTGGGCCGACCCTAGGCTAGGCCAGTCGGGCTGTTCATTCACACGAGTTCAGGCCCGTTTGGAACATGGAAATTTTTTTACTGAATTCTGCGGGAACTGAACACTTTCTTGTTAAAAACCTTGTGGGATTCATGTAAATTTTGTAGTTCCAAACAGGTCTTCCATTGCCGGACGGCACGGCAAGGCAAGGCAGCCATGGCCATTGACCTCAGTATGCTCGCTTGGAGCAGTGCTTCTATGCTTTTCTTTCTAGTACAAGTTGCACAAATCTTAAAGCAAACGAAGAGGTAAGTAATCACCATCTACTATTCATTCATGCTTTAATAGTTGTGCAATTTTTAAAAGGAAGAGCATAGAAGCACCTCTCACTTGTCAATTGTCGGCTTGGGAATGCTACGCCGATGCCGAGCATAGCACCAGATCTAACCATGTATTAGCAACACTTCTGGAATTAGGTCCTGTTTGTTTCAGCTGGAGATTGTAAAAAACAGCTTTTAAAATATGGATTGTAAAAGCTAGATTGTTAAAAGCTGGATATTGAAAAGCTGATGGTCGTTTGACAACTCAGATTATAGTGTGTTTGGATTGCTATTTCTACTTGGCAAAAAGTCTATGGTACCCTCGATTATAGGTTGAAAAGTCTGTGTGAACAGTGGGGGCAATGGTGGGTAATTTTCACTGAAGTTGGATGGATATTGTGATCTTTTGCAAAAAAAAAAAAAACTGAGAAAAGCTCCTCCAAAGTGGATTGTGGGATTGCTACAATCTAACCTCCAGATTATTACAATCCAGATTGAAAATTTGTTGTTTGTTGACCTTTCAGCTTTTAAAAGTTGCTTTCTACCGTCCCTAGCTAAAACTAACAGGGCTTAGAGCATCTCCAAGAGGGGCCCTAAATATGGCCCTAACTTGAATTATAGGGTTTTCAGGGGAAAAGATCAACTCCAGCAAGGACCCTAAATTGTTAAAATTTATCAAATTGTTTTAGGGCCCATAGGAGAGTAGCTATATTTAGCAACTCTGTGATTGAGCCCTATCTTCATTGAGTTTTAGGTCCTAATTGCTGGAGTGAATATTTCATTAGAGCCCTAAATCCAATTAGTTTGGGTCCTAAATTAAAATTTAAGGCTCATTTTTAGGGCCCTCTCTTGGAGATGCTCTAGTATGGCAAATTTGCTAAACAGTACAGAGGTCGAAATTTGGGAAAAAAAGCTCAAATATACAATATATAAATCAAAATTTCAGAAATATACATAAAAAATTGAAAATAGCAAAAGTAGCAGGAGGGCCCGCCGCGCCACGTGGCGGCCGCCACGCCAAGACGGCCATACGCCCCATGGCGGTAGCCACAGCTGCCGCCACCCCACGGCGACCAGTGTGGCACCGCCCCACGCTGCCACGTGTCCCTTTTTCAAAATTTGAATTTTTTTCATGTTTTTTGAAGCCAGGTGGCGTCGCACGGGGAGTTTAGGGGGCCGCCAAGCTGAAATAATGGAGATTTTGCTCCATGCCTGGTTGCTTCGGCGCAAATGGATGCATGCACATGGGTGAATAGAAAGCGATGGTTGGCACAAGAAAGCGTCGCGTCAAATCAATTCTTGTCGAATCCGGCGCATTATAGGCTGCGATTTCAGGTTATAACGGTGGTAATGAACGCGATTATAAAAAACAAGATAGTTATACGTAAGAAAATCACGATTAACGTAAGCGTCACGGTGATGACGTTGGCTCCTATAAAGACAGTCGCCGAGGCACCGAGGACTTGGCGCGTTTCTTCGCATTGTTGTAGAGCAAGAGAGAAGAGACCACGGGAGCCGGTGTGAGAGCGAAGAGCACAGGAGCTAGTGTGAGAGCGAGGAGCTTGGGAGCCGAGTGAGAGTAGAGTGGAGAGCTTGATAGCGAGAGGCGTGAGGCGAGGACATCATATTGAGGCGAAGGCGAGGAGACTAATTAGTCGGTGGTTATAGTTTGTTGAAATTTTCATAAAGTTTAATTATTTTGAATTATTTCATTCATGTATTTTATATTGCGAGGTATTTACGAGGAACATTTATTTATTGCTCGAGCTTGGTGATCATCTGTAAAACTTGAAAAGGTTAGTTACAAATCCTCATGAAGAATAGTATGTTTTTTACGAAGGTAGTATTAGTGACAAATGCGAGAAAAACATGGTAAATGAGTACAAGACGATATGATAATCTTAGTGTAATATTACGTGCATAAAATAACATGCATTAGTTAAATAAAAGAATATCCCGCCGTCCATAAAATTACGAATGAATCGTAGCACCTAAATATTGTTGCATAAAATAACAATATTTTTTGAAACGATGAGGCTCTCTAGAGTTCAGGACCCTCTAGCGAGCTTGTACTCGAGCGTTGAAGCTGTCTCGAAGTGGACCCTCAGATGACCATTAATTTGTATTTATTTCAAGACGTTTATTCGCGCACGAAGAATTTGTTTTTATTTTTGGGCGTAATCACTACTTGGACCCGAAAGGAGTTGTCCTCCTTCTGAACTTAACAACTCGAACCAAAGTAGCCGGTTAATCGACTTAAATATTGGTGGCCGAAGTTCAAAGACCGTGGTAAGCTACTTTCCCTTATTACTTATGTGACCTCATCTTGTTGTTATTGCCGTGTAGGTACCGTCATTGCAGAGGCGCACACGGCGACCTCAACCCCGTTCGATGAGACTCGAGCAAGGCAAGCACATCCCCTTTTGTCATGTTCATGCCATGCTTTTACCAAGCTAATGTTGTTATCTTTGAAATGTATGTATGCATGCGTTCTTCTAGGTAAACACCCTTTATTGTGAACCTTGTAGATATATCCTAGCATTCCACTAAAATTTGCTAATATTTTGGCATAAAATATTAGAAACTAGTAGTTAAATTAAATGATATGACCGCATCCCATAAAATTTATGAATTAACCGTAACACCTAAAAATGTGTACGTAAGTATGAAATTCGAATGGAATAAACAGCTCAATTAGTTCTTCCCACATAAAATAAGAGCCATTTATTTGGGTGAGTCTATCCAGGTAAGGACCCTCTGGCGAGCTTGCACTCGAGCGTTGAAATATGTCGGCGTTGGAGCCTCCGATGGACCATTGCATTGTATTTATTTCGCATAGTTATTTTGCCTTCTTACATAACACCCTGTCTAGCTCTCGTAAATTTGGTAAAAATAAATATTGGAATGTAATTGGAAAGCTATAGTGAAATGTTACGACGGTATTAGGAAACATTAGTACAATGCTATTATGATATTATGTGTGTAGTGATAATCTATGTGATATTATGTGCGGAGAACATGAATTAACCGTGACACCTAAAAATGTTTACGTAAGTAAGAATATTACATGAATTAACAACCTTATTTTGGGACACTCTGCCGAGGTAACCTTGTCTTTGTCTGGAAATGGACCCTCAGATGACCATGGGCCTGTCTGTATTTCACACGATCTTCACCTTAAGCATAGGGTGTGTTTTTTTGGACGTAATCACAACTTGGACCCTGAAAGGAGTTGACCTCCTTTACGAACCTAATTACTCGAACCAAAGTTCTTTGCTTAATCCGACTTAAATATTGGTGGCACGAAGTTGTGGACTGTGTTAAGTCATTTTGCCTTATTACTTATTCGACTTCGTATTGTTGTATTTATTTTTGGGCGTAATCATTACTTGGACCCGAAAGGAGTTGACCTCCTTTACGAACCTAATAAGCTGGAACCAAAGTAGCCGCTTAATCGACTTAATTTTTTTGACCCGAAAGGAGTCTCTGCAGAGGTCGGGACCCTCTGCCGAAGCTTCGCTCGAGCGTTCCAACGTATTTATTTCGCATGATGATTCGCTCCGAAGGACTGCTTTTTGGACGTAATATCTACTTGGACCGAAAGGAGTTGACCTCCTTTCTGAACTTTACAACTCGAACCAAAGTATCCACTTAATCCGACTTAAATATTGGTGGGCGGAAGTTTTCCTTTATTACTTATTGCACTTCTTATTGTTCTTTTTGCTTCGTGTAGGTACCGACAACTGCAGAGACCGCACACGTTGACCTCGACGCCGTTCGAGAAAACTTCGAGCAAGGCAAGCATCTCCCCTTATATCATCTCGCTAGCACGCTTTTACCAAACTTATGTTGTTATGATGAAATGTATGCATGCATCTCGCTAGTAGTATTTTACATGATATTATGAGTGTGGAATGTGGTTTTAGGATTTAATAAACTGCATATGTCTTGTGCTAGTATGTTATATAACATATACATAATTATATGTTGGCATACATTTCAATCAGATGCGTAACCATTACATTAATGCTTTCGTAATTAAAATTTGAAGTAATGCCAATACGTTTAAAGATGTTAGCGGTGCGTGTGTGCATTTATTGTTGACTACAATTATGTATTTCTCTGATCCTCGATGGCGATCCCGCTTCATATATGGCATGGGGAGCAGAAAAATTGCAGAGGCCCATTTGTCGGCATGCATAATTGTGCACACATAGAGACAAGCGTAAATCCACCGATAGAGTTGCGTCTGATGAGCAAGAGCGGTTGCACGCGCTCTTAGTGTTGACCGTCGTTGTACAAGCTCGTGGTAGATGGGGTTAGGCCGCATGTAGTGCCAAATAGCTTGCTTTACGTGTATGACCTATTCGAGCTCAGTAGAACGAGTGCCTGGCGATTCTACATGGAGAAGGCCGCATGAGGAAGGGTTCGCACTAGGTGTTCACGTGAAGCCGGTCCCTCGCACCCCGGGAGGCGAGGACGAGCCGTGCCAGGAGGAGGACATGGGGGTCAATGCGGACGAACAACCCGAGCAGAAGAGGAAAGTGCGATGAGCTCGCGGCAAGTCCCCGCTCAAGGGGCTTGGCGAGGCTGGCGAGATGGATGCGCCCGTCCACGAGGTTGATGCGGATGCCCTAGCGGATGACCCTCACCCTACTTATGGTGACGGTCCTGGCGAAGATGAGGACCGGGGCGGCAATCGCATTTTGCACTTGAACCCGGCCGACCGTGTTACGGCCCGCTTGGAGGATATTTCTAGGCGTGGGCAAGACCATAGCGATATAAAACTCGATCGAGTTTGCCACAAAGGAGGAAGCGATGCATACGCACTAATTACGCGATCTTGACCGGCGTGACCAGTGTGACTCGCTTTCGGACGGACACCTTGAGCTTAAATGTAAGAAAGAGCGGCGGTCACGAATACTATGTTCGTGCGAACCGCCTAAACATCGACACCATTTCGTTATAACTCGGTACACACCGCACACATACCTGAGGCGCTTGTTCGAACACAAGCGGTGTGGTGAAATCAAGATTCATCGCGCCAAATCCTGTTAGGCGTCTTTGAAGGCCGACATTAGCCTCAGGCCATAACCATAATTGCGAGATGCGAGCAGGGCGAGGATGTCCATAAACTACTTGCAAGCTTGGCGAGCAAAGCGGATGGCTTTGAAAATCTTTGTTTGGTAGTTTTATGGAGTCATTCAATTGGGCTCCACGACTACTAAGGCGGATAGCTGCAACAAACCGGGCTCGAATATGCTATTCTTTGTCGAACCCGTGCGGCTTCCGATGGAGCAGCGCTCCAGAACACTACTACCTCCTCAGGGTGTTCTGGGCGTTCGGTCCGTGCATCACGGCATTCAGCAACTGCCGTCCTGTTATATGCGTGGATGGGACATTTCTGTCCGGCCAATACAATGGCACCCTACTCACCGCCCTAGCTGCCGATGCAAACAACCAGCTACTACGGGTGGCTTTCGCGGTGGTTGTGGGCTAAAGCAACGATACCGGTTACGGTTCTGTCCCCTGGTGAAGACCCGTGTGGTGCGGGATAGGCCGGTGTGTCGTCGTATCAGGCCGTAATGCGAGGCTGCCGAACGCCCTCGATAGAATGGCGGAGGATGAAGATTGCCATTGCCCGGTGGAGAGGCGTTCGGCGTAGATGGTGCATGCGTCACCTTATGGCGAACACAGTACACCATGTGCGAGGAACAAGCACATGGTGAAGCTATTCAAAACCCTATGCATGCAAAACCAAGCTGCGCAAGTTCGAGGCGATATTTAACCCGGTGAGCAGCGCTCAAAGGCAGTGGCGGAAGAGACCATGGAGGGCACACAGGTAATTGGTGGCTCGGAGGTCTCCGTCTGGCGCAAGATGACATTCGCTCAATGGATAGCTCGTAAACCCGCCGAGAGATGGGCACAGGCGCCACGATACAAATGGTGCTCGGTAAGATAATGCCCTCTCTAGTGCGGTAGCACATCATTTGACAAAGACTCTTTTCCACCTAAGCGGTATGCTTCTCTTCTGCAGATACTCCATCATGACGCATTTAACTTTGCCGAGTCGTACAACAATGTCTTTGCGGGGGCTCGTTGCCTACCCATTTGCTCAATCATTGAGCTCACATTTTTAGGACCGCGAAATACTTTGTTGATCGCCAAAGGCGGCGTACAAGCTGCGGCTCAACATTCGCTCCCAGCGTCGAGGCTTTGTTGCGTCGTGAGGCGTAAAGCTCAATTCCACCGCCGCGCGCATGATGGACCCAGCAGAACATTTTTCTCGTCGAGTGCAAGCGCAAGCACCGTTCGGGATACTCGCGGGGACACAAACCAGAAGATGCCCGCTCGGCTGTATGAGGCGACTGCTCATGCAACAAGCCTCGCCTAGAGCACATCCTGCTCGCCGCGTGCTAGCGGCGTGCCGTGAGATGGGGACAACGGCGGCACACAATATGTCACACCGTACTACCGTATGGATGCCGTTAGAGCAACATGGACGGGCATTCGAACCGTTCAACATCGGCACAAGCTACAAGACCTCCGAACCCCCTCGTGGCTCCGTATCCCACACTAAAGCGCGTCGCCGGGTAGACAGCGTTAAGCGCGGTTTGAGGGTGACATGGATGCGTCTCGGCGAGACGATGGCCTTCGGCGTTATCGCATCTGTGACCAGTGCGAGGCATGACCGTAGAAATTGCCCAAACAGAGGGTGATGTTGTCCAATGTAATATTTCAACTATACGCATTAGACATGCAACATCTTCTTACTACCTTCCTTTTGCATTCTCTTCGTGAAATTTGAGTTATGTAATTTATGAACCTAAATTTCTTTGGGTATGTACGGTGGTTTTGTAATTTCTTACGATGTTATTTTTTTGTATTTCATTGTTTCATTCCTGGAGATTATGCGAGGCTTGTGATGGAGTTGCGGAGGCTGCGATCGAAGTATGATAGCGACCACAGGGCGGAAGTGGGCCTCGGCTGACGGTAACGTCATTACTACATCGTCGTAACGTATCGCATAGCGTCACGCACCTTCGTTATGCTCGATCACGTTTACTTGCTTTGTCCTTGCAGCTTAACACTCTCGCATGCGTGGCTCCCGTAACATCAAGAGATTGGACCCTCGGTTCATATACGGCTGGGGCCAGACGGGCTGTTAGCTTCGCATTTATGGTGCGTGGAGCCTCTGAAGGAACCTCTGAAGGAAGGACGGTGGACCCCGATGCCTAGGCGGGCCAGGGCCCTTATCACCGCGTTGGTCGACGGATGGCGTCAGGAGGCGCATACTTTCCACCTCCTTCGGCGAGATGGCGGTGACCCTCAAAGATGTCGCCATGTTATTTGGCCTTCCACTTTCCAGTAAACCCCTCGTAGTGCGCAAGCCCTCCAAAGAGGCATGGAAGAACTATGTAGAGGAAAGGTAATAAATGTGAAAGCACACCGACCGCACTTATCCGGGAGCTAACGTGATTTCCTAACATGTGATTTTCTTCGATGCGGAGTTTGGCACAACGTACACGGAGGCTGTGATCGGGAGTCTCTTTCACATGGCTCGGCAGTCTCCGGAGGTGGACCATGTCTCAAAACGCCGACCCTGGTCGGATAAATAGGCATTTCGAGGTGTACCTCTATTTCCTCCTTGCGGGAATTTTATTTACAAGCGGAAATGGTGATTCCGTTGCCCCCACCTCGTTTGGGTCGCTCGGGAATTAGCCAGGCAGGTGCGAGAAGATGCTGACACCGGACTTCTATAGTGAGGCTCGGCAGTTCGCGAGACACATATCGCGAGATGTGTGCGGCTGCCGCCGATCCTGACCAACTTCAATAATGGGAGGGTGCCCCTGCTTCTCTGATTGTGGTCTGGTCGTACCTACCCATAGCGCGACCAAGAGTGTCAGCGGTACTACCAGTGCCCGTGCCGATGAAGCTAACGTGCATCCACTCGCAAGGCCAACCTTGGGTTACAAATGGATGCATGGCGGACTCCGATGGGCCCAGGGAATCAGACCGCGGCTCCTACCCTCGTCTCGTGGGGACCTAGACTTCGACATCGGCGCTGAGTCACGTGGGATCCCTTTTCCACCACCCAGGCGCGACGGAGGTTGCGTCGGAGGCCGTATCTCCAATCTGTGCAGGGAGCCTCGGTATTGGATGACGAAATGCTTCCTCCTGTGCATGAGTGCCGTTGAGCCATACTCTCGGAGCGCGTTCGGCGCCAATTTGGGTACCGGCAGTCTTTCCCTCCACCGCCTCAAGCAGGACTCAAAGCTCCCATGGGTATGTCTCTACATGTCACATTACTTTCACGCTTCTTGTGGAAACCATTAATAACGTGTTGGATTGATCCGCGGGAGGAGTACATCGAGGCACAACTACAAGCGGGTCGCACGGAATAGCCGGCATATTGAGAGGTGGAACTCGATGGCCACCGAGGACGTCTGGAACCCATCGGCGCAGCCACGAGACGGACACACTTGGGTACCTCGTGAGTACAGACCTCGCACCGCAGGCGGTGCTCCTGAAACAGGGTGTGGCGATGCCCGATGCAACATGGCTATCTTTTGAGGAGTACGCAGAGCGCATGCACACACCAGTACGGATCGCACCTATCACATATTAAAAGCAGGATATACCCAATTAAACATTCGATACATATTAAATTGCAGAGGCGTGAGGCGGAGTACATGCATGACCAGGCGGGCGAGATCCTCACGCGATCCGCGAGCGACAACGTCAATCAAGCAATCGCTACGGAACCTTCTTCGCCCGCCACGGGCCACCGCATAAGAAATGCGGTCGAGAGATGTTGGTGGCCATAGACCGTCTACCCAACGTGATTACGAGGATGTACCGTCGAGGCGCCGCCCGCACCGAGCCACGATGAGGAGCATGTCCATGGATAGGCGTGCAGCGCTCAGCTCCTCGGCGGCGACAAGACCCACCCAGAGCATCGACTTCCTCCGGGTCCCGAGCCATGAGAGCGGCCGGGGCCATGGAGGCGGAGTGCGTTGAAATAGGTCTTTGGGGCAAGCGTTCAAGGAGGAGTACACATCAACATGTCACCGTCCCCATCATTGCCGCAGAGTCTTTTAGTACCCCGTCCATCAACAAACATGGGAGGGCGTGTCGAGGGCACGATGACCTTATGGGATCGGGGCTACATTCAGCGATTTGCTCGCGACGGCGTGTTTGCAATCCTAGGGTTGGAATCGCGTCCCAAGAACCCCGAGGAGGCCGGTGGATCGAATCGGGCAGAGCAAAGAGCCTTGGACGCATACGCGCATCGTGGTACCATGCACTACCGATGGCTGCATGGGGCATCCACGCGCGCCGTGACGCGTCCAAATTTGCGGCGATTCGACGCTGAACGCGAGATGCACGGTTAGGTCCAGCAGCGGCTGATTCACGTGTCCCCAAGCGCCCAGAAATTTCACACCGTCGGACTACGATAACCAAGAACGTCGTGGTAGGGGGACGCCAGGGGAAGAGGAAGGGGAACTAGATCGTTTTGTATGATACTAATGTTAAATTATTTAATATATTTCATTCAAACTTGTCAAATTTCTTTTGATTTTTATGTTGCTCAAATGAAAAACTTGTCAACATGAAAAAGTTGCGTCTTGGAATTCTCTACAACGTTCATGTAGATCAAAGAATTAATCGAGCACAGGAAGACCTCCAAAATCGTGAATTACAGAAGGGTCCGTCGCGAACAGTTTTTGGTGTCCGGCGCAAATGCACTTACCTTTCCGATTATCTATGATTTTTTATATTGCTCAAATGAAAAACTTGTCAACATGAAAAAGTTGAATCTTGGAATTATCTACAACTTTCATGTACACCAAAAAATGATTAGAGCACGGGAAAATCTCCAAAATCGAGAATTACAGAAGGGTCCGTCGCGAACAATTTTTGGTCCGACGCAAATGCATTTACCTTTCCGATTTTCTTTGATTTTTTCTGTTGCTCAAATGAAAAACTTGTCGACATGAAAAAGTTGCGTCTTGGAATTCTCTACAACTTTCATGTAGACCAAAAAATGATTGCAGCATATGAAGACCTCCAAAAATGCGAGTTACTGCAGACCATTCAATTTGGTCCGTGACATACGTGTGAGTTGATATTTGGTCCGTGGTAAACATGAAATGTATAGGTTTTAATTTCGTCAAGCGTATGTGCGTAACGGACTAAAGAGCAAATCAGCTGCATTCTTCGAAAAAATAGACTCAGACGTGATATTTCACGGCCGGCGAATGTGCTTAAGTTGTCATATTTTTGGCGCCGATCGTTATAATTAGCCCTTTTCAACTATACGAAAAATACATACAACGGAATGTGTAATTACAATGTTTTTTCATAACATCGTAGTCAGTATAGAGAAGAGCAAATCAGCTGCATTCTTCCGAAAAAATGGACTCACACGTGATATTTCACGGCCGGCCGAATATGCTTAAGTTGTCATATTTTTGCGCGACCGTTATAATTAGCCCTTTTCAACTATACGAAAATACATACAACGGAATGTGTAATTACAATGTTTTTCCATAACATCGTAGTCAGTATAGAGAAGAGCAAATCAGCTGCATTCTTCGAAAAAATGGACTCATACGTGATATTTCACGGCCGGCCGAATATGCTTAAGTTGTCATATTTTTGCGCGACCGTTATAATTAGCCATTTTCAACTATACGAAAATACATACAACGGAATATGTAATTACAATATTTTTCCATAATATCGTAGTCAGTATAGAAGACCAAATCAGCTGCATTCTTAGAAAAAATGTACTCACACGTGATATTTCCCGGCCGGCCGAATATGCTTAAGTTGTCATATTTTTTGCGACCGTTATAATTAGCCCTTTTCAACTATACGAAAATACATACAACGGAATGTGTAATTACAATGTTTTTCCATAACATCGTAGTCAGTATAGAGAAGAGCAAATCAGCTACATTCTTAGAAAAAATGGACTCATACGTGATATTTCACGGCCCGCCGAATATGCTTAAGTTGTCATATTTTTGCGCGACCGTTATAATTAGCCATTTTCAACTATACGAAAATACATACAACGGAATATGTAATTACAATATTTTTCCATAATACCGTAGTCAGTATAGAGAAGACCAAATCAGCTGCATTCTTCCGAAAAAAAAGACTCACACGTGATATTTCACGGCCGGCCGAATGTGCTTAAGTTGTCATATTTTTGCGCGACCGTTATAATTAGCCCTTTTCAACTATACGAAAATACATACAACGGAATGTGTAATTACAATGTTTTTTCATAACATCGTAGTCAGTATAGAGAAGAGCAAATCAGCTGCATTCTTCCGAAAAAATGGACTCACACGTGATATTTCACGGCCGGCCGAATATGCTTAAGTTGTCATATTTTTGCGCGACCGTTATAATTAGCCCTTTTCAACTATACGAAAATACATACAACGGAATGTGTAATTACAATGTTTTTCCATAACATCGTAGTCAGTATAGAGAAGAGCAAATCAGCTGCATTCTTCCGAAAAAATGGACTCATACGTGATATTTCACGGCCGGCCGAATATGCTTAAGTTGTCATATTTTTGCGCGACCGTTATAATTAGCCATTTTCAACTATACGAAAATACATACAACGGAATATGTAATTACAATATTTTTCCATAATATCGTAGTCAGTATAGAGAAGACCAAATCAGCTGCATTCTTCCGAAAAAATGGACTCATACGTGATATTTCACGGCCTGCCGAATATGCTTAAGTTGTCATATTTTTGCGCGACCGTTATAATTAGCCCTTTTCAACTATACGAAAATACATACAACGGAATGTGTAATTACAATGTTTTTCCATAACATCGTAGTCAGTATAGAGAAGAGCAAATCAGCTGCATTCTTGAGATCAATTGGACTCACAAGTGATATTTCACGGCCGGCCGAATCTGCTTAAGTTGTCATATTTTTGCGCGACCGTTATAATTAGCCCTTTTCAACTATACGAAAATACATACAACGGAATGTGTAATTACAATGTTTTTCCATAACATCGTAGTCAGTATAGAGAAGAGCAAATCAGCTGCGTTCTTAGAAAAAATGGACTCACACGTGATATTTCACGGCCGGCGAATGTGCTTAAGTTGTCATATTTTTTGCGACCGTTATAATTAGCCCTTTTCAACTATCACGAAAATACATACAGCGGAATGTGTAATTACAATGTTTTTCCATAATATCGTAGTCGGTATAGAGAAGAGCAAATCAGCTGCGTTCTTCGAAAAAATGGACTCACACGTGATATTTCACGGTAGGCGAATATGCTTAAGTTGTCATATTTTTGCGCCGACTGCTATAATTAGCCCTTTTCAACTATACGAAAATACATACAGCGGAATGTGTAATTACAATGTTTTTCCATAACATCGTAGTCAGTATAGAGAAGAGCAAATCAGCTGCGTTCTTAGAAAAAATGGACTCACACGTGATATTTCACGGCCCGAATATGCGCTTTCTGTCTGGCCGTCGCCTGCAAGTGATGTGCATAAGCGGAGGGATGGGCACTACGGACACTTGCCAGCTGCAGCTTTGCCCGGCCATACCCCTCCCATTGCGCCGCAAACGCTTCCACGTGACGCAGCATGATGCACCGGCTACAGCCAGGCCCCCACCGCGCATTGCAAACGCTCCCACGTGCCGCTTGCCTCAGTATTGGACCCTCGCTCCGCGGCGATGTGCCGCCAAATGTCTTGTTTGTCCCTTGTGCCCTCCTATAAATTACAACGCCGCATGCATTTCTATCGGGCAATCGCGAGTGAGTTGATGAAGTTGCATCGAGTTCAACCCACAACGCGAGTGTTTCAAAGGTATTATTTATGAAATTTATTTTAAATGATCGGTGACATTGTTGTGTTGTTGGAGTCGGTGAAATACGATGGATATTGATGGCTTCTTGGGGGCTTTCAGGCCATCTGTTCCTTTTTTATGTTTTTTTATCGAAGTACATTTCAGTTATGCTTGAATCCTACTCTTCTAGGCTGAAATATAATTGCTTCCAATGTGTAGATGGACAAGGATCCGAGCGGCTCAAGAAAGGCTGGGCCTGGACAATCAAAGAAATAGATGGCATCGCGGTGACTGAATAAAATTGCTAAAGACAACTTGATCCTGGCAGCTTGATTCAAGTGCCAACGAATTCAACGACTTTATTCGCGACATCGAAGCTATTGCTAGTAGCCTCGAACATGTCGCCATACAATCTAGCAATTGCTGCAGTCAAACCCCCACGGCAAAGACAGGAGGACACTAAGCTCGTTGCCAAAGAGGAGGACACGAAGGTGTAGACCTGCATCGTTGTCTTCCATGTGACTACGAGGCGATGGCGAGGGCAAACGCGGCCATTGGCGGTTTTTAGAAGAGGAGGGTATTGATGCAGATAGTGATGATTACGGAAAGTTCTAATCGAGTGCGTGAGTTGTTCAAATAATATGTAGTAGTCATGTACCCGTCATATGCGTTGGCGATGTCACGGTATTCCAACGTTGTTTCTCCGTGTTGTGATGTTATGTCGTAACTTATATATTTCAACGTTGTATTTTCCGTCTTTAATATCTTTTGTCGTTACAAGCCATACGAAGCGGCACAACACGGATACACCAACACAACATACGAAGAGTTAATTTAACAACTTCATTCCATTTTATTACTCGTAAAGGCGTAGTAGATGCAATTTTCATGACCGTTATATTTAGCCCTTTTGAACTATCACGAAAGTACATACAACGGCAGGTGTAATTACAATATTTTTCCATGATATCGTAGTCGATTATCTGAGAAGAGCAAATCAGCTGCATTATTCCTAAAAATAGACTCACACGTGACATTTCACGGTAGTGAATATGCTTAAGTCCTCATATTTTTCCGCGACTATTATATTTAGCCCTTTTGAACTATACGAAAGTACATACAAAGGAAGTTTGTAATTATAATATTTTTCCATAATATCGTAGTCGGTATACACAAGACCAAATGGGCTGCATTCTCGAAAAAATGGACTCACACGTGATATTTCACGGCCGCCGAATATGCTTAAGTTGTCATATTTTTCCGCGACTATTATAATTATCCATTAAGATGTCATCATCCAAACTTTCGTTGCATTGGCACGAGGCATACTGTCAAAGCAACTGGCGGCAAAGCCTGCAGGATATATCATGTCATCAAATGCATGCGTGGCGAAGAATGCCTTAGTCGTCATGTCAAAGCATAGCTGCCAAAGCCCGACCGGCACCTCCTAGCGACTACAAAGCTGCATGCATTTAATAAACTTCCAAGCAGGCAGAGCTGCAAAGGAATACGATGCTCGCGGATTCGTTCTTGCTACAAGTCTGTCGTTTTATCAATTCAGGCTATTTAACCCCTTCCTGGCTTCCCAAAGATTGCATCAACCGAGCGATTTGCTCCAATACAACAAAGAGAACCATCCCCGCAAACCAAACGAGCAAAGACCAATGGAGTTTCCCTCGCCCCAAGGCACAGCGTTGTCTAAATCATCCCGGCGGCACGGAGGTCCCCATGTGCCTATGCGGGGATCCTTGCCGCTCCGGCGATCCATAGACAACTCATACACGTGCGGTATGAGGTGCTGGAGTTGCCGCAACCACGACTCTGAGCCAAAGGCTGGGGATGCGAGCTGCGGCGGAGAAGCCCGGTATGTTCATACTCGCATTTTGTGTTGCATCGAACCTGCATGTGTCTAACACCATGTGATGTGACCAATTGCAGCCTCCACTGTGCGAGTTCATCCGATTCTACGACGCGGAACAAACTCTCGAGATGGAAAGGATGCGGAATCGGGAGTACTCGCATCGGAGGGCTATGGTGGAGCGGCGATGGTGTGAGCGGATCGGGAGGAGAAGCGCAAGCGCTGGAATGTGATGCTTGCACGAGGGGAGGCCGAACGCAGCGCCATGCCGCATGACAGGGAGGCCGAAAGTAGAGAAAGCGTGAGAGGCGGCTAGGGCGGGCGGCAGGAGCTGAAGGATTGCGTAAGGGAAAATATCCTCGCTGCTCTCAGTAAAATGTACGACAAGGGGCCCTTCTTGTTGTTCCCTTTCCCTAAGGCATGTTAGGTTTAGTCCGGTATATGTTGTTTACCATTCGTAAGCCGTACGTAATTTATCTGCCCATCTTTGACCAAAACTACAGGAAGTCTCAAAAAAATTATTACACAACTATCGGTACAGTGTACAAATAAAATATTACACAATTATCGGTATTTGCATTTCAATCGGATCCGGTCGAATAACCAGAAAACTAAAAAAATTCGGCTATTTACATGTTGTATATAAAACCGTTTTTCCCACCTCCTAACGGAGCCAACCGCTCGGATATGGACGCGAATGAATAATGACGGTAATGTCCTATACGGTATTATAGATAATCTATTGTATGAGTTATTTTTACATAATATAATGATATACTATAAATAAGCGCCATCTATGCTATTGTAAGATGTAGTGTGTCATCCGTCAATTAGTGATGAATCTAGCTGCTCATATGAGGCGGTAATATAGATAATCTATTCAGTAGGGGTTGTATAGCATTAAAATACAACAAAGATACTACCCCGTCTATCGGTAGAGTATACGCTTTGAATTGTAGTTATAATTATTATTTGTGTACACTGTCAGATAATTTTGTAATGACAATTATAACTACAATTTTTAATTTACAAGTGGTATATTTCAGCGTTTTCCACCTCAGGACATAGCCAACCTTTCGAATATGGACGCGAACAATGAGCAGTAAAGTCATATCTGATCGTAAAGTCTAACATTCTACCAAATTTAAAGTGATCTGTTGGAGTATTTTTTCCTAATTAATAAGCATACTCTTAATAAGCATGATTTTACGAAATTTTACAAAGTTCGTAATCCAAATGATTTTTAAAAAATACAGACGATTTATTTTATTCAATTTTGAATTGAGCGGAAAAGAAAATTAATTTTGAAATTTGAATGATTTATTTTATTCAATTTGGAATTGAGCGGAAAGAAAATAACCAAATTAAAAAAATTACACGTGTCGGTGGGCGGTGAGCCACTGCTGCCGTGTGGGGTGGCGGCAGCCAGGGCTGCCGCCAGTGTGGCGGCAGTGTGGCGTGGCGGCATACGTGTGTGGCGCGGTAGCAACTGGTATTTTTGCTATTTCATTTTTTTGTTGTATATTTCTGAAATTTGAAATTATATGTTGTATATTTAGGCATTTTTTCCCGAAATTTGCGGATCTCCCGCAAAACACTCGCAAGATCTTGTCGTACGACACCAGGGAGAACCTCGAGGCCCTAGCTACTTAGCTAGTGTTTCTTTCTCCAAGTCACGGTTCCATATAATGTTTTTCAGAATCAGCATAGCACAAGCAAGTTCCCAAACCACAAGATGCATATAAAGCGGGGCCCGACTTCTTACATAAATCTTAGTAACAGTTTGATCCCAAGTATATAGAAGTCTTAACAGCTTCATCCCAAGTACATAATACATAAGATTTCTTGCTAGTTTGAATGATCTCAGGTGCATACAAAGCATGGAATGATACAGATGAAAAGCGATGGGAAACTCAACGAGGGCAGAGCCTCCAGCCCTCCACAAGCCTGGAGATAACTTACTATCGGACTACAAGGGCAATTTGGAGGACAGCTTGGTAGGTACACGTGCTGGATTATTGAACATTCCACCCTAGAGAAAGCTCGGGATAATTATCAGCCTCTAAACAGAGCTGCCGAAACAAAACTCCCTTGGTTGTTAACCAAACCCTAAAGCATGATAGAACCAGCTCTGGCGCAGTTTATAGGACATTGGCGATCTAGGGAACTAACAAGTAAATAAGGAAATAGCCTGTACAGAAACAGATATTAATTACAATGGTAGAGACTGGAAGTCGGATTAACATCTGAACAAGGCGGGGAAAAGGTGTACCTCGAAGCGCGAAATGCTGATGAATTCAAGGAGCTTGCGAGCTGGTGTTTGGGTCCTCGTTATTTACGTCTCCACCGAGAGAAGGGAAAGAAGGGATGGACTTCAGAATCAACTTCCTGCCGCTCTTGCAGATTGGAGATAATCCAGTACCAATGCGCGGAGGAGAGATCCTCTTTTTATTAGGTGACACAACCTTCACAGAAGTTTGAGGAGGTGAATTCCCTTTTAGGGTATCTGATGCGCTTTCCCCAAGAATCATTTCTGCGTAGCTTTCGAATGGGGAGAGCACAATGTCAGACTTCAGTGGAGCTTGAGACTTGTATAGTCGAGAACACACAATGTGCTTTGTCGAAGACCGTGGCTTCTTGGAGCATGAAGGTGGAAGAGCAGCCAAGGGTCTGCATATAAGAGAAAAAATGCCTCAAATTTTAGTATTTTACATAAGAGATGGGATTCACAATAACATATGTACAAATGTATGATACACAAACCTGCAATCCACAATGGAAGGTGTTGTCAGCACATTCTCAGAAGGAGCAAGATCAGTAGCCAGGTCAATAACAAGCTGTTTATCACTTCCACTTTTTTCTTCTTTCACACAAGTAATCTTTTCTTCGTATCCCCGCTTAGCTTCCTCTATGCTTAACAGTGCAACTCCTTCAATGGAAAATAAGACCATCAAAAAATGGTACATTGTTAAATTAAACAAAATATGAAATGGCTATACAAGAAAGTTATGTCATGGTCTTATAATAACCAAAACTTCAGTCCTGCTAAGATGGTTCTTACTTTTGTTTACTCACTGCTCTATTCGCCTATTCGGTGATGTTGCAACTTTTTAGAATAACATGTGTGGATGTAGTTTTTGAGCTACTGTAACATCTTACTTGAAACAAATATAACATCATCAAAGCAAAAGATAATCTTAGGGTGTCTAGTGATTTAAACATACAAAAGCGCGCAACTAAAGATGCACCAGCATGAGTATGATTTTTGCTTAAATTTAACAGTGCAAAAGATGGCTGGGATAATTTCCAGCAGAAACATATTATATATATTAAGCAGGCAATGGTCCAGACTCCAAATTGAAGCAGTGTAGCCAGCCATACTAACTTCATGGCATTCCACAATAATAGAAGTTCCAAGAAAACACCTTTCATAAAAAAAGCACGCAAATAATTCTGAGAAAAATTTAGTGCAGGTCCGGTGTTACATTTTCAAGTTGAAAGAGCAAACTTGAGCCCCCTGACAACTTAATGATTACAATTTTTGATCTGGCGCAATTACCCAGTACCTAAAGCTTAAGCTCCACTAACCGTTTATTTTTAATCGGTACACTGAATGAAACGGCACAGATGCAACTATGGTCCATGGAGCATGCAGGCAGTTTGCGAATTTATAAGACAGAAGCTTCTCAAGATGAAATGAACTCACCCTCCCTTCTCCCAAAAGCATTCTTGCAGCCCTCACATCTGCAACTCATGGAGCATCCCACACCACCCTTGATGAAGAGTAACAGTAAGACGAATGCAGGAGGGCTAAGTAACGAATATTAAATAATGTAAGAGTTAAAACCTGATAACATTCACAGTATTTTTTTAGACAGGATGACTTCTTGCAATTGCAGCCTCTCTTGTGACGAGCCGAAGCAGGAGTTTTGTTAGAGTCATCCTATAATACAGCAAGAATGATATGAGCAATAGTAAAGGAGGAAGAAAGTAAAATAAAAAGATTGGCTCTTACCCCTAATTCCTGACCAGGCTCAGATGTGTGAATTACTGTAGGGGCGAATGCTAGTGGATTACGAGATTCAATCTGCTCTCGAATAGATAGAACTGTTTCGATGTTGCTAGGCTTATTCAAACAGCCTTGACATGAACAAGGTTCTGAACAGAAGACGCCAGCATGAAAACACTCACAGTAACTGCATAAGAATCAACCAAAAATGTCATTATATTAGAGATGACAGAACATACCACAGCATGAAGACAGGTTTTGCAGAAATATCTAGTAAAGAACAAGAGACTCTTCAAAAAGGACAACAGTAAGGATTGGGAGCTGAAGTAATACGAACTCTACAAAAGAAGCAAAGAAAAAATGATTCAATTATAAAGGAACATCTTGGATAGTATCTTATTTTCTGATCCTAATTTGCTAAAATATTGTGTGCCCAAAAACCAAAGGAAATATGGGTATGCTGCATGATCTACTGGTTCATGTCAACAGGGTAGCGGTCTTGTATGCTTTTTCCTTAAGAAACAATTACTGAGAAGATCATGTTTCAACGATAAATATCAAGCCTGATGTCAACAGAATGGTCCAATGCAACTCATGGAAAGATGTTGTTTGGCCAAGTTATGGAAAACAAGCAAAATGGTGCGTGAGTTATTACTGGCAGATTACGGATCTTGTTTATTATCATTGAAACCCAAATGCAGCAAAAAAAAAATGAAATAATAAGACCTAGAAAGATAATTTGGTATTTCCAGCATAATCATTAATCAGTCATTCAATATTTCAATCTAGTCTTCAAGAATACAGCCATTTAAGATAGCAGTTCCAAATCTAGTATCTTTCACGTTTATTTCTCTTTCATCTGTGTCCCTTGTCAATTATTTGCTTCAAACATATAAGTTCTCTTAGGAAGAAAAGACTATGAACAGATGTCACATTAGCTATAAGACATGCTTATATGTTGTGGAACGAGTTGGTTAGGTACGGGTCCAAGGACTGAGGGTAGGGCGCTCACCCCCTTGACCGGCCTGCCATGTCACTAGGGACGAAAACGGTACGGAAACGGTCGGTAAATGATTGTTCTGTTTCCGTTTCCACATTTTTTATCGGTAACGGAAACGAAATTAGAAACCCCGAAAACGGATATGGAAACGGATAGCAATGAAAACAAATGTGGAACGGAATGGAGCGGATACGGAAATGAAAGCAGAAAATTCCACAAGAACATAGTATAGAATCACAATATACATGATCACAAGAACAATGTAACCCATTCCACCTCCAAAGTGGACACAAGAATAGTGTTATATTCACTGGTATCACTAGAAAGTTTTTTTCTCAAATTTTTCAGCTGGAGGCTCGTTATTTGTCCCCCATATCGATATCCTCTTGCTCCACCAAATACAAAGGTGTAACACCCTAAAATTTGTATATTATTGTTCGATGTTCATTTATGATTTTCTGAAATTTATCCTATATTTTCTGGAGTTTATAAATACCATTTTGCTATTTTTTACATTTATAAAATTTAATTTATTCATCAAAATTAAAATAAAATTATGCTGAAAATAATTTTTCTAGGTTCAAAATGTTCCAAAGTATTTTGAGATTTTTTTTTGGAATTTTTGAACTTATTTGATATTTTATATAAAGCCATTTGTATTTATGAAATTATTTTAATTTGAAAATAAATATAAACTCTCCCTTTTCCTTTTTGGGCCAAGCGCATTTCCCTTTCCGACCTGATTCCGTTTTTAGTTTCCGGTTTTACTTATACGGAATTTCCGTTTCCGTTTTCGTTGGAATTGGCTCTCCTGTTTCCGTTTCCGTACCGGTATTTTCCGTTTTCGTTTCCAAAAAAGGCTTTTGTTTCCGTTTTTCTTCGAAACGGTTAGAAACTTTCCGTTCCGTTTTTAACCCTACATGTCACAGCCAAGGCTCTGAGGCTTGGTTGGAGAAGAGGAGACTAGAGAACTTTGTTTACTTCTTTGCTTAAGTCAATTACATGATTCGGCTACCCTTTATATAGGACCCCCTAACAAATGATCAACTAGAGGACTTTTTAAAAATATATGTATATTTTTTAAATAATTTTGCAAGAATAATACGCCGAAAGGAAAATTTATAAAAATACACCCCTGTCACCATTTCAATTGGCTACAAAGACTATTGCCAATTGAAATGGTAACAGGGATCTATTTTGTCACGAATTGAATTTGGCAGACGTATTATTTTGTCGTGGATTCATTTAGTCGACGAGGCTAAGGTTTCTATCGCCATTTGAATTGGCGACATGCCCTGTTACCATTTCAAACGGCGATAGAGGTGTATTTTTGTAATTTTTCTTTTCGGCGTATTAATTAGTAAAATTATTTTAAAATATATTATTTAAAAAAAATTCATCAACTAGACATAGACTCAGTAACTAAGAGATATACTTGGTAACTAAGAGAGGCTCGGAAACTAATAGGTATACTAGGTAAATAATTTATCTCTTGCCTACACTAATGTAACTTGACTTCCTACGGGCCTTTACTTCTTGTTGTTTAAGTCATGGCTGCTGGTGCTAGCACAAGCACACCGTTGCTGCCTTGCTACTATCTTGTCGCGTGGACGCTATCCAGGACCCAAAGGCCATAACGTTATCAAACTATGTTCCCTCACAGGAGATAAACATTGGGGAAAGCGGAAAAAACATAAATACCAGTCACAAATTGAAAAGTTCACCCCGCCATATTGTATCTCTAGATTTACATTCCTCTAAATACTAAGTCAGTTGCATTTTGCCCTTATAAAGTTTTATACAACGCACAGTCGCACACACCATAGCTTTCTGTTTTATGTCGTTGAGAGGGATGGAAAGAATGCCCTATGCCTCTATGCATCATCACTCATCATCATGTCACTATTAGTTGATGTGTTGCGCAGGGTCAGTAAGATAATGATGTGGCTAAACCACATTGAGAGGAGAGGGAAGCTGACAAAGAGTCTAAAAAGTTATCATTTTCTTTTCCTGTAAATGCCACCTGTGTTTCACCGATACTTTGGAAAGCAAGCGTATCCATATCCAATACGTATCGGATACTCCCCGATACGTATCCATTAATTTCGGATTTTTCAAAAAAAGAAAAAAAAAATGATACTTCTTGGATACTTTTCCGATACAGGTAACCCTAAATAATACCCTTCTCAATACAGTCCCGATACTTTCCGCTCAAAGCCGTCAGCGCCTGAGTCCCGATCGGGCGATCCCTCACGTCGCCGCTATTGTTGCCACTGCCGGCCCGCCGCTCCCCTCCCCCGATCCGCCCACGCGAGGATACCATGATTAATATGATGTTCTCATGACACCATGATGCTGCTTTTGAACACAATCTTCATCGAATTATGTGGTTTTGTGAATGTACTTATGTTTATAGAGTAAAGAAAACTTGAGGCTTGCTTCTCTGAAAGCAACCAATGATTAATCTGTTCTTCAAATGATTTCTTAAGAAATGTGGTCTTCTTCATGTAATCAAAGAATAGCTTCCACCTAGAGTTAAGTAGAAGTGATGTTGTTATAGATATTCCGAGGCCAATATTTTCTTCTCCTGACAACATAAGTTGATATGCTTGTATAAGGCAAACAATCATGAGGGAGAACTAGAGAAGAAAGTACTTGGCTACGTCAATATTAAGGTATTCTTAGTTTCTCATTTCCTTACAAGAATTCATTAATTATATATACACATGTATCATTGTATCGGTATCAAGGTTGTCAAGGCGACAAGGCGAGGCGAGGCGCCAGCCCATCGCCTGGACTCCTAGGCGACAAGGCGGGCGCCTAGGCGAGGATTAGGCGAAGGTGAGCAATCAGTATAAATCCAGCAGCAGCCAGCAGCCTAGCCTATTCTTTTTTCTCTCCTCAGCCCAACCTATTCTTTTTTCTCTCCTCAGCCCAGTCTTCTGGCTCAGGCCTAGCCCATCCCGGGTGCCCTTCCCCTCAAACCCTAACCATCCCCTCCTCTCTCCATTCACTCTCCTCAGCCACCGCACTCTCCACCTCCCCCTCCACGCCGAGCTCCTCCTCGCAGCCGAGCCCGCTCCGCAGCCTCTCGCTCGCGGACTCGGAGTTGCTCCTCGCGTTGATCTCCTCTGCACTTGGCTCCAGCAGCGCCAAGCTCGCCGAGGCCGCGCTCGAGCTCCTCCGCAGGCTGATCGCGCACTCCTACATCCATGGCGAGGCCGACCCATCCGCCGACCCCTCAGCGCAGCTCGTTGCGTCCTTCCTTGAGGCCGTGGAGGGGGGCCACGGTGCGGCGGGGAGCCTTATCACCTCGGCCGCTCGGCGCACGGAGGAGGACGGTGCGGAGAGGGGCGAAGGAGAGGGAGGAAAAGGAGGACTTACAGATCTGGCGATCTGAAGAAGACGGCGACCTCCTCCCAACCCTAGGCGGCCTCCCGACTTCGTCTGGAGACGCCGCGACGGCCCGGGCGACGCCGAGACGGTCCAGGCAGACGCCTTGCTCCGGCCAGGCGAGGCGACCGCATCCGGCGAGCTCCCTTCGGTGCCGCGACGCCTAGGCGGCACCTTGACATCGATGATCGGTATTTTTGAGAGAACGTATCGCGGTATCGCGTATCCGATACGTATCAGGGTATCCGGGCAACATAGAATGCCACAGTAGTACAATACTAATTGTGGGTGTTCCCATCTGGAACTTTTACCAGCTTGGTCTTGTAGCAAAAACTTTTTTTTTACCATTCTATAGAAATTGGCAGGGCTCCTGCCTATATTTTTTTATAAAAAAAAAGATCTAGAAACAATGAGATGGATAAGGAGAGAAGGTTAGCAATAGGTTAATTGGTCAAAAAATTATAAGCTAAAAACTAATCGCCCACAGTAAAGGTACAATTTACAATTATAAGGCATTTCTGTAGAGATAAAAAAATATAGGGATATAGGGTATTTTCATTGATCAAATAGTATAGAGGTGGAAAATGTATTCTGTTGAAACAAAAAATAAACTTCAGTGTCATTATGACAATGAATCAGTCAAAACAAGCATTGATGATGTGGCCAAACTGTTGCGCAGAAAAAACTGAAAAATCAAGGAGCTGGGGGACCCTTATAATAACCATTCAACTATCTGCCCAAACGAAAAATACCTCACATGACCAGCTACCACAGCTCTGTTTAGTCTTGTGATGGCTTTTCAAAAGCACTTATGTTGTTTCTATTTTTGGATAACAACCACTTGAAAGCATCTTTTTTGGAGGCAGATCTTACTAGAATCTGTAAAGACTACCATAACTAACTAAATTCCACGGCACAACACAGTAACCTCTAACCATAAATTGGCCCTAAAGCAAAAGGTTGAATAATCAACCAGCTCAGGAATGCAGGGATGAATGTGGAAATCATACTAGAGAGATGACTCAGAAATGAAGCTTGAACACCATGCATCAACTTGTCATGAATCATAAATAGTTAGAACAACGATTTGATCTTAACATTCTACCCCAAAACTTGGAGCACCTGATAAGAGTATGATAACTCACTAGGCCTAAATCTTAAGCAGGGGAAAAACATTGATATGTAATCCTAAACTAATCCTCAAGTACCAATAAATAGCACCAATACCTTAGAACAACCGAAATTCGAACTTGCTTTCACTTTTGCATTAATCTTGCTGCATAGCAATAGATAAAAAAAAATTAAAAAAAAGGGGTGCACGAGACTTACAGTTTCAAGCATTTTGACTTCTTGCAGCTACAACGCTTGCATGAAGTCCCATCACCGTTATCAAACTTGGGTCTGCATAGTGCTATTGCATTTCATGCTTTGTCCAATGAAATGGTGCTGATGGCATAAAATAATGGGCACAGTAATGGTACCTTTTCTTCTTGGGACTACCCTGACCAGACTCATCAGCATTTGCAACCATGGTTGTCTGAGAAGGATCGTCCTTTATAATATTATGTTCATATGATGGTGGACTAGAACCAATAGCACATGGGAAGTTGCTGGCTTGATTTATAGAAGCTTGAGCATCATGAGGGGCTATTTTATCTTTTGGTATTGTGGCAAGGGCATTCAAATGCAAGCCAATACCAGGCAATGCACATGGAGGGGTTCTCGGAGGCTTTGAGTTGTTATCACGAGAAATAGTTTTGCATCTGGGGGTAGTTGAATTTGCAGAATGATGATCTGAGGTGTTCTTAGCACCTTTATTAATAGCCCCAGCCTTTTCATTGAAAAGGCAACGCCTACGAATGCCACGTAAATGCTGCGATAAGGCCTGCCAGAACAAGAAAACAAGTTATTTTGCATCCGTAATGATAAACATTGATACTTCAGTCAAATTAGCAATAGATAGTAAAAGCAGGCACCATTATGCGATAGATTATAGATGCAAGACTGGGTTCATTTTTTATATTAAAAAAAGAGGAGACAGAGTTGAATGTTAATGACAAGGTTGTTAAAATGCGAACACCATATTGTGAGTGAGTACATCACAATGAAAAAGTGCATGAAAGTAAGACCTCAAATCAACATTGGTTTGCTAAATCGGTTCTGCTACATTTAATTTTCAAACTCGTAACATTTTATATATACAAGCATTGTTACATTTATTAAGACAAATAGGCACTTAGCTATTATTCATTGGTAAAACCAATATAATATGTGAACATTTCAAAGCTATTATTCATTGGTAAAGCCAATATGTAGGCATTTCAAAAAAAAAAAATTACATAGTAGCAAGAAGTATACATACATTTTGGTCCATTGGCATGTAATCACAGGGCTCATCAAACTTGTTACAGATTTGATCGTTTGAGACCAACTGACTTTGACAAGCACCAGGGAGCATTTGCGGGGTATAATCTGTTGCAGACCCTTCAACTGCCCCAGACCAGTAAAGATGAGGATCATGTGCTTCTGCCTCAAATGGTGGAGCTAATCTCAGCATATCACTACATACTTGGTGTGTAATCAAGTTATCCCCATCATATGCCACAAGTTCATTCTTATGTTGTTCATGTAGTTGATTTTCATGAGAATTTATTGCAGAATGTGATGAGTCCATTTTGTCTGGGCCACCCTGATCAAGGAGGACACCTTCTTGTTCTGTACACTCCTGGTCGGTAGTAAGATCTGTTTTACCATCAGCATTTTGATTCTTATCACTTTCCGCACTGCCACAACCAAGCTGGATGGATTGAGGCAAATTACTTGCAGAATTTGATGTATTGTCCGAAGAATCAATAGAAGCCACATTTAGGTAACAAGTAACACTGCAGTTTTCTGAAACAATGTTTTTGCATTTGATCAATCTAAGAGAGCTTGCAGTCCCTATTCGAGTTCTGACACTGTTAGGAGAGTTTGATTCTTGAGAAAGTTGAACAGAATCATCCCTGGTTAATATGACAAGACATATAGTAAGTCACTAAGGCTCAAGCTGAATTTACCTGATTAGAAGTTCAGATCGCACACAAGCTAGAAAGTAATGTAAATTTACCTGATCAGAAGTTTAGATTCCTTTGCTGGGTTCACATGTGGTGAGGCAAAGATTGAAGAAACAGGAGCCAAGTCAGATGACTTGAATAGCTGCACATTGTGTGCTGAGTCTAGAGGTTTAGGTGGTGGTATAGGAGATAGACTATTGATGAAATTAAAGAGAGGAGAGTCCTGCAGGTAGGAAAATCTAATTAGAAAGGTGTAACACCTCAATTTTTGCGCCTTTTTAAAGATTTCAAAATAAAAGGAACTAGTTGGATTTTTCTTGAATTAATAAACCTTAACACGGAACTTCCAAATATAAAATGATTTAATTTGAATAATCTAAACTTCAAGTAAATTAAAACCAGTTTTAGTTTGGTTCCTTGTGTTGCAAGGAATTGTTATGTATTTTCTTGGAATTTTTGGAGCTCGTCTGCTATTTCTTTGAATTTCTAGCATTTCTTTAATTCCAAAATCCTTCCTTTTTTCCTAAAATCCCTTCGAGCCGAATGTTGGCTGGCCCATCTCCTTGCTCCGTCACGCGTGGTAGGCTGGTAGCCCGTCACATCTGCTCCCAGATCCGCAATGCGGAGCCCCAAACCGCACCGTTTTGACGCAGCTAGCCGCCGGCCAGAGAGGCGACGCCAAAGTCACCGCCTCACCGAAGCTTGAGCCCCGCGTTGACGTCACCGCCGACGTCACCCATTGACATCATATGCCACGTCATCCACCACCTCGCTGCCACCTCAGCACCATGTCAGCATATGTTCCCAACGTGCCATCCCCGTCATCGCCACGTGGCAAGATCCAAACCCTAGACTTGACTGTCACAATGACATGTAGGCCCCACATGTCATCTGCATAGTCCCGGTGCACCAAGTCCACCATGGACCAGCACTGTTCCGTGGACCCGATCCATAGACCAAGGGACCACATGTCACACTCTAACCCATGAACCTGGTCCACCGTGGACTTGGTCCATATACTAAGGCCCACTTGTCAGCCTCTAATCCTTCTCCCGATTTTCCTTTATTTCCAAATATTCCGAAAATTAGTAGACCTCACATGTTAGCCACTCATGCCTTGTGCACCAAGTCCACCATGAACCAGCACTATTTCGTGGACTTGGTTCATAGACCGAGGGCCCACACATCAGCCTATAGCCCCTTTTATTTATGTAAGCCGGGGGGAATATTCACTTCTCTCTCTCTCTCCAGCATTTTCTCTCCGAATAAAACTTTCGGAAGCCCGTTTTCCTTCATACAAACTCCAACTGAAACCATTCAAGTTTATAAATTCATCTAGAATCGAGCCCTACCTTCCAGTACCATCCATCTCAATTCGGAGTTTATTTAAATTGTCTGTTTTGATTTTTTTTTTTTTTTTGCATTTGCATTTGCATCTTCTCTCTCGTTAAACGATGACGATTTCGAGAGATCGATCAATGGAAGTGAAGATCAAGAGAACAGCAACATAAAGTATAGCCAATGCGGGTCATAACCTTTGATCTTGTTGAACATGTGTTTGCAAAAGAATTTCGTTTCATACAAATTGCATGCTACTTCTATACCTACTTTTCATTGCGCCACCTTGTTTATTGAATGTCATGTATCCATTGTCACCCTAGGTTGGGACATCAATGGTTGGACATAATTATACTACCAACATTGGGTTCACGTATCTATGCCTAGACACGCTTAGTTGTACGATGGGCTCAGATCACGTGATGAATGTTGATAAACTTGACTTAATGAGATATGGAATTGTGGAAGGTAGTCATTATTGTAAAATTTGTTGTGATTTGGGAGGGTATACCATTGGTCTTGGTTAAACAAAATAGTTTTCACTCGAGCAAATGATTGTGCAGTAAAGGGGGTGCGGTTAGCACATTTGGAACGTGGATGTCTCGCACGAGGCTATTAAGGACATAATCTTATGCGCCATTGAACTGGGCCTACTCATGCAACCACATGTCCAGTATGGGATGGACCCGACTTAATAACCTGTCGTATACTTGTGCTCCCCTGCATGGTTGAATTGGAGGGTTACTCTAATTGATATGCGAGCTAAGGGTTATTGTGACTCATCGAGGCACTAAGAGTACGGTGCTGATAGTAGGGTTACTCCATTCTCTCTTACAATGGTGAGCCCCTCATTAAAAACGTAGACTAGAGTTACGTGGATGTGTTCTGGGGGTAGGTCGGCTAGGTCACATCCTAGGTTGAAGGGATAAACTCGCAAGGTAGAATGATGCTAGTGTGCAGCAGCGTAAAGACCATGTTGTGATCTTCTTAGCCGCACCCTGTCATGTTGAGTGTGAGCGGGCAGTGTAAGTTAATCATATCTTGTGGGTAAAGCAGAATAACCTCTACAGAGTGAAACTATTTGAATAGCCGTGTCCATGGTCATAGACGTGCCTGGGAATTTTACACAAGATATTGAATTTTCCAGAAAATGTTTGATGGCGGAATGGTTGGAAAGTGAACGGGGAATTCATCGAAAACTTTGATGTCGAAAGTTAACACTGCTGGGTTCAGTGGTTTGATAATGGTTTTAGATGGTGAAGGGTGAAGCCTCACCAATCTATTTATGTTGTCTACCATTGATTTAATAGTAATTTACTATTGTTTCTCAAAGCCACTTTGAATCTATTTATTGTATTTAAATTCAAGTTATTGCTTTTTGCAAAAGAACTATATGGCCACTTATTGTCAAGCCTTGCATGAATATATTTGCATCGTTGTTCCCTACGACTTGCTAAGTACTTTTTGTACTCACGCCTCACGGCTATATGCATTGTTGTTCAGTTGCTGAAGAATTCGCTAACATGAGATATGGTTAATGAGGACTATTATTTTCGAGGTCATGGAGAACTAGGTCGCGCTACCAATTGATCGCCAGTAGGGGTTTAATCAGATCGAAATCGGATATTTGTCAACCGACCAATCGGATACCGTCGGATCGGATTCAGCTCGTTGAGTCAGATAATTGTCGGATTCGGTATCGGATTCAGGTTGGATCGATATTTTCCGAGAGTATTCTCGGATATATCCGAACTAAATTCTTAGGATAAACGATATAGCCAGCCCACAGAGCGGCGGCTTGGTCCTCCCAAAGTCCCGACTCCCAACTCCCGTCCCCCGTTCGGTGTTCGACCCCTACACGCCGACGAGGCACCGCCGCCCTCCCGTTGCCGCCCTCTGACGCCCTCTGATGTAACCACATCGGCCCCTCCGCGAGCCGTCCTCCTCAGCCAGCCCACCGCCTCAGCTAGCCTTGCTCACGCCGCTTTGGCCTCCGCCTCGGCGACCACCTCTGGCGCCGACCTCCTCCAGCGCCGCCTTCTTCCGAATCGCCAATGCCCTCATGGCGCGACACCTATGCCCATTCTCTGGCCTACCACCAACACCCACCTAGGAGCCCGTGGCTAGCCTCCACTATTTCCGAGCGGACCGCCAACACCGCCAGCCCGCCGCCGCCACGAACTCCAAGCCTCTAGGGCCCGCCTCCGGGGCCCATCGCTCTAGCCTTCGTCTTCCGTGCCAGGCCGCCACTTCGTCTTTTGTCGCCGGGCCGACGCGTCGTCTGCCTTGCCTAGCCGGCCACCCCGCCACCGGCGCACCCTCCACCGTCGATGCCTCGGTCACCAGCTGACGCTCAGCAGCCGCCCGCCACATCAGGAGCTCCAGCCGCCACCGGTCACCGGCCTCCCTTCGCTTGATCGCCCGCTCGGCAGCTTGCCCGATCCGTGCGTCCGTGAAGAATTGCCCAAGTCAAATAGCTCAATTGGACTTCAAACAAATCTCAAAAACCGGTTTTAATTCGGTTAGAATCCCGTGAGATGAATTAAGGCTCCTAAAAGAGACTGAATTTTTATCTGGATTGTGCTCGTACATTAGTTAGATTATAAAAAACTATTTCAGATGAAAAAAGACATCATCAACGTTTTCCTGAAATTAGTTAGTTGTGTTGTCTATTTGTCTTATTGTCTCTTTCATGGAGACACAGAATCATGGTCATGTTATTGTGATATTATTTGCGTATCATTCTATGTTCCGTAACTTTTTGCTATATGAACCATTCAAATTGAATAACTTTTGCCACTTTATTCGACTACTTGATAAAATGACTTGTTAAATTGCGATAGTTCTATTGCATTCAAACCCATACAATTGATTAAACGTTGTTATATGTGTGCTTTATGTGGTATCTATTTTCGCGCGAATATCCGAAAAAATATTCGATACCGTATCGATTTCACTCCGTATTCACTTCGAATCTGCAACCAATATTATCCGTGCCGTATTCATATCCGACACTATCTGTATCCTACTTTGAAATTCGACGAAAAATATGGTTTAGGATATGGAAAGAGAGATATCCGACCGAATCCGAGCCGATTGCACCCTTAATTGCCAGTGGCATATGAAAGGGCTACAAGCGAAGTTATCTTAATTTCTTCCGCTACATTTCAATCAAGTTGTTCAGCCTCTGAGGCTATTAATTGTAAGTTTTGGCCATAATTGCGCTCCTCTCCTCTGGTTTATTAATGATAATCGCCATTTTCATAGTTATATGTGTATATCGTTGATATCTATGTTTCCACTGTATGCACTAGCATGATCCTAGGCTAGTGCAGTATGAAGGTTTTGGATTTGGTAATACGAGTCCCGACAAAAGGGAACTACAGATCTTCATTCCATCACCATTTCATAAGTGAGCTTAGCTGCAGATAATTCTGCATGCCATCCAATCCAAACATAAGGTTACAAAATTAACAAATGCGAGAACAGTATGGGGATGCCTGAATGTAAATACATTATGGATCAACCAAATCCAAACCACCAGCAAATGCACAATCTTCCTATGAAGAAAAACTCACATCTAAATAGGCATTCAAAAGGTCTTGTTTCGAAGCCATGTATAAACCCAGTAGTTGACACCAACTTTGCCCCCAACCCACCCCACCCAGAAAACACCCGGCCGCACAGGCAAAATCCCAACAAGTACTCCATGTGTAAGGCTCTTTCTGAAAACTATAACTCGGTTAAGTCTTGTGTTAACGAAGACACCAATCTTGCTGGCAATCCCTGAAGGGCTTTGAATAGCCTAGAGCTCATAGCCAATCGATGTAGCAGGTCAGAGCATACGAGCATTGCAGGAAACGAAAGGGAAGTGCGGGACTTGACACAACCAGATCCTAGTTAGCACGCAGGTTTCACCATGACCGGGTAATAAGCCTAATCAAACCCTCACGTCCAAGCTAAAGGCAGCATTAATCTCGGTCCAAACAACATCAGCATCCAAGCAAATTGCATTTCCCATGGATATGTGCACAGCAACAGCTGAACCAAATCGACCAGATCGGAGCGCATTGCTGCGAGAAACGGATCTAAACACTGGTTCACCAACTAAAACCTACATCTCTTAGCAACGCGTGCTTCAAAGCGTCTAATACTCCAAGAGATAGAGAGAGAAAACAAAGTGGGTAATCGATACGAACAGCCAACCTCCCCGAACTCGCCGAACCAAGAACCGAATCGAATCATCTAATAAGAATAGCCCCGAATCCGAAACGGAGATGCGCCAAACAGCACGGGAGATTATGTGATTAGAGACGGAATCAAACCCCGGCCTCTCCTCCAGCAAAACCCCCCCGAATCCAAGACTCCGCCATCGCAGGAAGCTCGGAGAGACGCGTCAAAACCCTAATCGCCCACCTAAAGCGTCCCCTTAAACCCCCAAACTAATCGGAAGACAAGAATCCAACCCTCGAAATCCGCGCCGCCGCCACCTCTAACCCGATGAGCAAATCAGCCGCCGACCCCAGAGGTTCTAACCCACGAATCGACCCCAAAAAGCCCACCTCTCCAGAAAACCCCGAGAAAATCAGGCCGAGCGGCCCGTGGGCGAGACGCGGACCTCGAACCCGGCGCCGCCGCCGCCGCGGGGCCTATCCGGCGTGTCCATCTCCTCCGACGACCCCGCGGGGGATCTCCCGCATCCGCCTCCCTCTCCCTCTCCCTCTCGGCCGCGTCCCACTTGATGAGTGAGGAGTAGTAGCGCGGCGCCACCACTCCACTTATTTTTACTGTGCCTGCCTGCCCCGCGAGGACTTCGGCCTAGTTACTGCTGCTGCTGTTTCCGCCTCTGGTCCGTGCGCGTGGTCGGATGCGTTGTTTCCGTTGTTTCAAGGAGGCGGCCATGGGCGGGAAGCCCATGTTTCGCCGGTGGGCCCGGCAGGTCAGTGGGACGGCGCGGCGGTATTTTTGGCTGGCCGGTGCCCTTTGGTAGGTTTGGGTATTTGATTTTTTTGTGCCCCTTCCTATTCCTATACGTGTGTTTAATGGCCAGTTAAAATTTATCTAAGATCTACCCGGCTGGTAAAATTATTTGTAAGAAATTTTATTTGTCGCTAAAGCAACCGGAGGTAATTGTCGAATATCTAAATATGGGGTATGAGCATGTATAAAAAACTTGAAGGTCATATCATATGTGTTCACGCACGTATTTAGAAATTCCGGATATCAAGAGACCGAAATATGTATGATAGGATATTCGTGGAAGGGGTATCTCCATGTTTGGAAAGGATTCGGTCATGTTTATGTTACGAGGAAACCAACCCGAGTACGCCGAACATCAAGGGAAGTTTCGATACGTTACGAAGATCTCGAAACGAGTGACTCCTTATCAGGGATGATCTGGTATATTCAACCGACTACAACCCGGGGGAGGCTACCTCGACTATATAAGGACACCGGGAGGCAAAGAGAAAGGGACCCTCGGAGCCTGACGAGTTGCACCCTGCTCTTACGCTAGATCTTAGATGCATCCTCGAGAGAATCTTCATTGTAATTAAAGCTAGACAGCTAATTTGTACTTTGTTCCATCGACTTCTCAGTACATCCATACAGGAGTAGGGTATTACTCACTCTAGAGGTCTGAACCTGTCTATATCGTGTGTCATTGATCTCCTGATTGACTCTGCATATTCGAATGTCCCGAGTATATAAGTTTTTTGTTGATTCACTAAGATTCGAGAGTTGCCGCGTCTGTTATGGGCCTTCAGGTGTGTTTGCAAATCAACCATGTTTTTAAGGAGCATCCATGACGGAATCTCCAACTCTGACCTCTGCGGCGACGTCAACTCAAGTGACTTTATCAACCAGACTCCCGCGATCGAATCCGAGATCACGTTCAGAACCATGTTCTACTGCTGTGGACCTGATAGGAATCTTGAGCACATCGGCTTCATCGAGTCCCGTTCTAGGGATCCACGCCGAGAGGTGTCCTTCATCGACTTTGACCCTATGGGGCTCAGCGTCCTCAAGTACGTTGATACGGACAGTGACAACAACAGTGTTGGCCCTAGCAGCCAAATCAGCAACACAGATCATTGTGTATTCATGACTGAAGCTAACAAAGGTGCTACTGCTGAAAACTCCCAAGAAAGGATTTCGGGGGCAGACACCATAGGCACCTAGGGGCACCAAATCTCCCCTGGGACGCCTCAAGATCTTTGCGGCGGCAACGACTGCGGCGCAAGCAGCCATAAATACTATTGCCCCCAACATTGCGGATCACCGATGAGATCCAACCATTGTGATCGCAGCTGGAACTATGGCCAACTTATCAAAGCGGATTCGACCATAATAATACGACAACACCCTACCCGAGGGTAACGGATTTCCAAGGGCAGCAGATCCTTCGACAACGCGACCGCGACAACACCCCTGAGGCGAATGTCCATTGCGCGCATATGTTGTTGAAGTCACTCCCGCCATCGGACCCAAACAACCCAATGACCCCCATGCTCGACCAGATGAAGACGATGCTCGACACGGCGCAAGTCCGAACCGCCAACTCGAGATTCGGGCGGTCCCGTCAACAGGGCACTGCTAGCCAGTTACCGGGGCCATCTCACCATAGTCACCGAGCAATGGGGTCGGCAGTGGCCAGTTTTGGCCACCGTGCGTCCAGGACGCATCAGTCCGGTTCTTACCAAAAGCACCGTCGAGATCTTTGAGACCATATCCCTCATGACCGACGAGATTTACATCTCGTCATCCGCGACTGAAGGGAAGAACACGACCGCGAGCAACGAGAAAGAGAGTCCTCGTCCTCGAGGGACCAGTCTTCCGAGCATCGGGTTCAACGAGGCGAGTCTTCATCCTTGAGGGGGTGCTCACTGGCGCGGCACAGGTTCTTTCCTCAACAAGGAACAAGGCAACGCCCACAGTAGAGGACCCCCAAGGACAACAATGAAGGGTGCAAGGCTTTCACTACCGAGCCACGCACCATGAGATGGCCAGATAAGTTCAAGCCCGGCCCCGTTGAGAAGTACTCGGGTAAGATTAACCCTGTCGAATGGCTACAGATCTATACCACAGTTGTGAGAGCAGCCGGAGGGGACGAGAAGGTGATGGCCAACTATTTGCTTACTACCCTAGATGGTGCATCAAGATGTTGGTTACTCAACCTCCCGCCTCAATCCATATCGTTATGGGGGAATTATGGGCCCAGTTCATCGCCAATTTTCAAGGCACGTATGAATGCCTCGGAACGCGCATCAACCTTCATTTGGTGATTCAAGAACCAGTAGAATCGCTACACGATTTCATCCGATGCTTCAGCAACAAGCGCAACTTCATCTCGGACGAAACCATTATAATGGCTTTCGAGAATGGTGTCAAGGATAGAAATTTGAAAGGGAAACTCGCCACTCGAAAGATTAGAACCACCAATAAACTTTTTGAGTTGGCAGACAAGTATGCCATTCGCGCCGAAGCCTGAGACTACCTCGATAACCCCAAGCCTAACAACGACAAGCCCGGATTGTCCAAGCAAGGGGCAAAGAAGAACAAAAACCACGGCAAGAAACATAAAAGTGACTCCACCATCACTGCAGTTGAAAGGGGCAAGGCACACAATACTGGTGACAATAAAGGTCAAAGTCAAGGGGGAAATAAGTATTGCCCAGTCCATTATATGGACAAACATGACTTCGACGAGTGCCAGGTGATCAGCAAAAAAGTCCAGGAAAAACTCAAGGCCGCCCTCACCGAATGCGGTATCAAGTAGGCCAAGCAAAAACCTGAGGACTAGGAACCCGAATACCGCGGGGCTGATCACAAGCTGACTCATATTTTCGGGGGATCAGCCACGTACGAGTCTAAAAGACAGTACAAAATGGTCGAAAGAGAAGTCAGCCTGGTCACACCAGCTCTCTCTCGATTCCTCAAGTAGTCTGAAGTACCGATCACCTTCGACCAATCGGATCACCCAGCTGTGATCCCGCGACTGGGTCGATACCCCGTGGTGGTCGAGCCCACCATCCTCAACGTTAAGGTCGCCTGAACCTTACTCGATGGGGGTAGTTTGTTGAACCTTATCTTTGCAAAGACGTTGGACAACATGGGGATCCCCCGGTCTGAGACAAAAGCTGAAGCCGCACCATTCCATGGGATAATTCCGCATTCATCTTTGATACCCCTTGGCCAAATCGCGCTGGTAGTCACATTTCGCACGTCGGATAATTTCCGCACCGAAAAGATCCTTTTCGATGTGACGAACTTCGAAACCGCGTACAATGTGATCCTAGGCTGCCCATTGTTAGCCAAATTCATGGCAGTGGTGCGTTACACATACCAGACCATCAAAATACCAACAACGAAAGGAGTCCTCGCAATCAAGGGGTACCCGCGAGCCGCAGTCCGTTGTGACAAGAAAACTTGGAGATGGCCGAGAACATATGCGTAGATATCATCCATGTTGACGACGAAGGTGCCAAGCGTCGAAAACCCAAAGGCGCCAATAACCCCCCAGAGTCCAACAGTGCCACCAATGTCACAGTCAATGACGGCAAGAAGGACAACGAAGGTCTCAAGGCAGTTCCCTAGGACCTATCTGAAACCTCCAAGACGGTCAAGATGGGTGCCAACCTTGACCCCAAATAGAAACTTGAGCTCATCACCTTCCTCTGGGCAAACCTCGATGTGTTTGCATGGCAACCGTCCGACACGCCCGGGGTCCCAGGGAGGTGATCGAGCATTGACTAGCTGTGGAACCTAGCGCCAACCCTATGGTGCAGAAGCAGCGCAGGTTCGATGAATATCGCAAGTAGGCCATACAAGAGGAGGTCGGCAAACTCCTGAGGGCAGGCTTCATTCGAGAGGTTCATCACCCGACGTGTCTGGCAAACCCCGTCTTGGTCAAGAAGCACAATGGTAAATGGAGGATGTGAAGGGAATATGCCCGAGAGGCAATAATAAATTGTTTATTATCATATTCCATGTTTATAATAGATGTTTATTTCCCATGCTAAAATTGTATTAATCGGAAACGTTGATACATGTGTGTTTAATAAACAAAAAGGGTTCCTAATAAAGCCTCTTTTTAAACTAGCTCGTTGATTAACTGATGATCAAGGTTTCCTGATCATGAACATTGGATGTTATTAATAACGGGGTCATGTCATTAGAAGAATGATGTGATGAACATACACCCAAGTTGGTATAGCAAATACGATCAAGTCATTTAGTTTGTTGCTTGACGAGTACCCATGCCATGGGTACCCCCATCAGCCCGAAAGCGAGCGGCCGACCAACCACTGCGAAGGCCCAAAGACCGAAAGGTACTTGGGCCGCGGGGAGCGAACCCCGACCTGTGCAGGGCCGACCCTGGACGGTCGGCGGACTCCGGTTCCGGGCAGTCGGCGGGCTCCGACCGCCTAATATTGGAGCTCAAGCTCCACCTGCGCCGCAGGCGGCCAGGCCCACGCCCGATGTCGATACCGCCTTGTGCGCAACGTCCCCTGGCGTCCGTACCGGGGTAGGCGGCCCCTTCCCAAGACTGTCAGAAGAGTCACCGAAGGAGTCAAGCCCCCGTCCCATCGCCTGGCACACCGCAGAGGAGTGCGCCCACTCCCGAGGCCAAGGTAAAGTCAAGCGCCATTAAAGCCGCCGAGGCAGACAGGAGCACCACGCGAGGCGTCATCCAGACATCATCACGCAAGACCACACATCGCAGAGCCACCAACCTGCCTCGGGACGGGCAGGGGACGGTCGGACAAGACAGGAGCCAGACTCCGAGACACGCACGCCCCCTTTCTAGTGGATTTCCCAAACACCCGTGTAACCTGCCTCCTCCGTCTATATAAGGAGAGGCGGGGCCCGAGAGGGAGGGGGGAGACAGAGAAAAAGGCCCTCTAAGAAGCCACGACTCCCTAGCCAAAGCACGAAGGGGATCGGACAGCCGACCCCCCGCCTCGCTTGTACACCCCTTGTTCATCGCCCAAAGATCAATACATCCGCACCGAACGAACTGGAGTAGGGACATTCAGCCCGAACCAGTATACATCATCTGACTCCTTGAGTCGACCATTCGGGGAGAGGGAGCGCGCGACCCCATCCGACCATAAATTCGTATTGCCGGTGCACGAAACACCGACATTGCTGTACCAAACACATAAGAAATAGCTCTTTTCCTTAGACCATGAGATCATGTCAATCACTAACTCCGGAAGAGTACTTTGATGACATCAAACGTCACTCCGTAACAAGGTGACTATAAAGATGGATTTAGGTACTATGAAAGTATTAGTTGAGGCTCATGCATCAAGAGTGGGATTTGTCCATCCAAATGACTGAGAGATATACTCTTGGCCCTCTCGGTGATATTACATAGACATCGCTTGCAAGCATGTGACTAGGTCACAAGAATGTCATATCACGGAACGAGTAAAGAGTACTTGTCGGTAACGGGATCGAACTAGGTATAGTTGATACCGATGATCGGATCCCGGACAAGTAAATATCGTGAGACAAAAGGAATTGGTTATGTTGTTTCTGGTTCACGCGATCACTAATTCATCGTTGAGTGAATGGGAGTCATTATAGATCTCCAGATCCCGCTGATGATTATTGATCTGAGAGGTGTCTCAATCATGTCCATTTTATTCACGAACCGTAGGGTGACACACTTAAGGTTCATCGATGCATTTGAGTGGATCTGAAACAGGAGAAAAGTATGGACAAGACAGTAGATCGCTTTGAGTATCGCCGGAATAGTTTCGGGATATCGGAATAGTTAAAGGGGGTATGCGTTAATGTTTGTTAATTAAAAGAATTAACAAATATTAAAATATCTGAAATAAAAATGTTTTATTTATTTATGGGAGAAAACCCTTTCATTTCTTAAGTGGGTTTTTAAATGGAAACCAAAGTGGGTTGATTTAAGTGAGTGGAGAGATCACTCACATGAAGAGAGGGAGGGCAAGGGGCAACCCCATGCGCCGGCCACCCCCCTCCTCCTCCTATAAAAGGGAGGGAGGAGCTCCTCTCTTTGGGTTCATCCCTTTGACCCTTTGGTTGGTCCATTCTCCCTCCTCCTGTTGATCCATTTTTCGAGCTGTGCTTATGCGAAGTGCTGCTGAAATTATTTCTCCACCACCACCACCACTAAGCTGTAGTGTTGTTGGAGTTTCCCGGGGATCCTCTACTTCACGCGCCCGGCTGAACGAGGGATTGGAGGTCATCGTTGATCCGTACGTGTGACCAAGTACGGAGGCGCTGCCGTTTGTGGCGTTCATCTTCGCGACTTCGAAGTCGGGAGTGTACCTCTACATCAACCACGTTTGTTTGCGGGAACGTTATTCCCGCTTTCGGTCTACGAGGGTGAGTCCTTCTGAAACCGTTTACTTGCATCTCCTAGATATGATCTTGGTGTTTGGTTGCAATCGTAGGAAAATTTTTGTTTTCCTTGCTTCGAAACCCATCAGGATGTGTGTCGACTATACCGACCTAAACAAAGATAAGACACATCCGACGAAACGATAACTCCGTCGACGATGAACTTGCCAGGTTCACTTCATCTCGTTCACCAGCCCCTACGGGAGTCTTCGTTAAGAAACTCCTCAAACCATTTATCTCCCCTGTATTGGAAACAGATGCTGCCCAACTCAATTAGCAGGCTGGTCGAGTTAGCGAAGCATAACCCACAGACACGGAAGCTGCACTACTCGAACGCGAGTCGATTTGGATGACTCCATTTCAAGCCTATCTCGAAGGTCGAGAGATCCCTAACGATGATGCCTCAGCCTGTCACATCATCTGTCTTGAGGCCCATTAATGGCTACGGTTCTCAATGAGCCTGTCACATCATCATAAATGCGGCCCCTATAGCACAGAGACACACTAACCTGTCAAAGTTTATGTTGACCACATAAAGACCACCCGACCAAAATTAGGTCGGACATCAACTAAGCGTTTCCAGGTCAGCGGTAGCCCGATCTGAGAAATCATTTAGGTTGAGCTATGACGTCTTTTACCATGCTGATCTAGATCTAAATCAGTTCGACCAGGCTCTGGTCGGACAGAAGAAATATCCTCTGCGCAGAGATAACGTGCAGAAGAAGCTTTATCTGATAGGTACTGACAATCACTTGGAAGTTGCCAATATCGAAGATGCGCCTTTCTGACGAAAAACCATCTTTTCGTCGAGAAGACACCTCTGGACCAAACGACGCCTCTTGACGGGATGACACATCTCTGAAGATGACAATTGCCATCTCTTCAATACCATAAATAAGCTTCTCCCGCCAAGGACAAGGCAAGAACCATAGCAACAAACATGACACACAGCACGACAACGACGAAGAGCAACAAGATAGCATTAGGCAGTCTTGTAATATGTCTTTCTGTATTTCGTCTAGAGAAAAGCAATACAACACAATTTCCATCCATCCCTAGTTCCCTTTTCAATATCATTTGAATAAATAAAGGCAACCCAAAATACATTCGTAAGCTCGATCTAGGGACCACAGTCCACAGGTCCTGAACTTCGACACATGTGATTACAACGTGCAATCATTAGTCATTCAAATATTTTTAGCCTAGTCTAGGTAATATATACATGTGATTACGTTTGTGCATGGAGTGTGGACACCTTGATGTGATGCCAAAATGTTCTTGCCTGTGTGAACATGTCCATACGATAATATGTCTAGTCCTAGTAGCTTGATACGGCTAGATCCTTCAGACGTACAAGCAAATCTTTTTCCAACGGAGGATGTCGTAAGGTTATTAATTGGACATTACAGTTGAGGTCTTTCAGGAGTGTTTATTGTTCGACGGTGCTCCACGGCGGTTTGTTTGATTGAATTGACCATCGCTGTTGATTGGCCACTAATTATATATTGCATACAATAAAAACCATTATATTGTATACAGTTTCGAACATTATATATTTGTAATTAACAGCCCATACTCCTTGAAATTAAGAAATTCTATTTCTTCATCTTACTGGTATAAGATAGTACGAAAACATCGACTTTTATAAAGCTAGCTGAAAATGACATGTATTTATGATTAGAGAGAGCCTTGAAATTAAGAAATTCTATTTCTTCATCTTACCAGTATAAGATAGTACGAAAACATCGACTTTTATAAAGCTAACTGAAAATGACATGTATTTATGATCAGAAAGAGTACAAGCTCAACTCCACATGCTTAAGCTTCGACACGACGTGCGGGATTTTCAGTTATGGACCTTATTCCTAATTTCGTTTGTCGCGCGGGAAATTTGGAATTTTTTTTGTTTAGAGAAAACATAATTGTAGTTCTCTCGGTGGTGTTTTTTTTTTAAAAAAGTTGACTGGTTACGAATCATCGACGAATTCGTGTAACCACATGGTTGGTTGATTGGAGAAAAAACAGTGGAAGGATATTATTCATAATTTCGGTTGCCATGACGCGTGGGAAAAATTGGGTTGATTTTTTTATTTGGAGAAAATGTAATTTCGGTTTTTTCGGTGGTGTTTTTCTTTTTTATAAAAACTGGTTGGCTATTAACCATCGACGAATTTGTGTAACCAACGAGGTTCATTGATTGGGGAAAAATAGTAGAAGGACCTATCCGCGTTTGAAAAAAAAACCGACGGAGGACCCATTCGCGAATATGCAAAACTACAGGATCTTTTTGCAAAATTATCGATGAAAAGATCTAAACATAATTTAGGATTTTCCGGAGAGCCTCAACGCGGAAATGATGACATGGCGTTCCTGGCTGGCCTCCAATCCCACACGTTTTATATAATGTTGTTGTTATTATTATTATTATCAGAAAAACTAAGAAACGGTATACCGTTCCTACGGTATACCTCTGAAACTCATGAAATTTGTGAATTTTTACATTGAAACTCATGAAATTTGGCACTAAAAACTGATGAAATATGAAACTGATGAAACTAAACACTGAAACTCATGAAACCAGCACTAAAACTGATAAGTTTCATAAGTTTCACGGCTATACTGTTGGAACGGTATACCGTTCCCTAGTCTCCTTCTATTATTATATGATTATTCAGAACACGATAAGTTTTTTCCGACTTTTGCGGAAACTATATTATTTCCGGTGAAATTGCTGCGTCTCAAATGAGCCTTGAAAGTCGTGTATCGTTGTACACAGTGGGCTTGCGTTTGACGTCATGAAAAAGTCCCATCAGACGTCGACATCTACATGAGATCGAGTTAAAAACCCTTTAGATTTCTTATTTCGAGTAAGCCCTAGTATATGATACGCTCAATTTGTGTTAATTAAATAAAGGGGTGTTTAGAGAGAATCCAAATATTTTTTTTTACCAAATAACACTGAAATCTTAAGCCATTAGATCTAGATCTAATTGATGAAATTAATTAACCTCCCCATCCCTATTTAAATACTCTATAGACAAAAAAAATTAATTACTTATACCCAAAAACACTCGAGTGTCGTATTGCAATTCTCTTAAATATTTAGTGTTGATGATATGCTCAATTTGTGTTAATTAAAGAATTAGTGTTGGACTAAGGCCCCGTTTGGTACGGTTCCAGATTCTAGTAGAAACCAGTGAAACGGGGTTGAGGGTGATTCAACCACGGTGTGAAAAAAAAGTGAAACGTTCCGAGGAGAATCGTTCCGAGTTTTAACCCGTTTAGCTGGGTTTCTCTCAGATTCTAGTAGAATCAGCTCGGTTCCAAGTTGCCGAACGGGACCTAATGTACAGCTGCTGCTCGACTCGAGAGTCGGGAGGTTGCGGGTCCACTTCTAGTTAGAATTAGACAAAAGCTCCGTCCCTACCAGAATTGCCAGGTGGACTTTGCAAGCCCACCCCACCGGCCCACCGCCGACCTCTTCCTCCTCCTCCTACGTCCACGCCGCGGTCGCCACCGATTCCTCTCAATCCCCGCGCGGCTCGTGCCGGATTGGAGGCTCCCCGCCCGCACATTACGCAGGTCGCAGCGCCTCTCCGGAGAATTCCCCGCGGCTCGAGCCAATTCTCGCCCGATTCGGCGCCGGCTCGAGGTACTTGGGCTCAGTTCAAACTTCTTTGCGGGGAGAGAGAGAGAGAGAGAGAGAGAGAGAGCTCTGGTGTTTGGTTGGATGCGTGTTGTGCGGATTCTTCAGGCCGGTTCGAGCCCGGATTCCGCCCGCGTTGCGTGGCGTGGTTGTTCGAGGTGTCCGGGTAAGTGAAGGCGCGCGCTTTCCCCAACTCTGACCGGACTCGTCTCTGTCGGGGGGGAGCTCGGATTGAGCTCGGGTTGCTGGATTCGTGTCCCCTTCGGGTTCTTGGATTCGTGTCCGGTTCCAGTTCCGATCAGATTCCTGCCCGGTCGTGTGTCGACACCGATATATCTCGAGGCGAAGCCTCTGCTGATATTTCTCGCGGCAAGAGACCAATCACTCCTTTATATATCTAGCGCTCTTGTTTGCGGCAAAGGGACTCTCCGATTCTAGCGATCGACTTGCGGCTGTGATCTCGCGAGCTGGTTTCGCGTGATGTCGTCGAGCGCCGGAGCGTCGTCGGAGGCGAAGGAGAATACGAAAGCCTCGGGGATTCTCGGCGGCGACGAGGCCGATGCGTACGTGCGCGCCGACAAAATCGACCTCGAGGAGCTGGACATCCATCTGGACAAGCAGCTGGCTAAGAGGTTGGAGAAGAACGTCGGCGAGTCCCGGGGGCCCAAGGAAGCCTGGGAGATCGACCTCTCCAAGCTGGAGATCCGGCGTGTCATCGCGCAGGGGACGTACGGCACGGTGTACCGCGGCACGTACGACGGCCAGGATGTTGCAGGTATACAATTTCCTTGTATGTGTATTGCTCTTGCTCCAATAATAGGCATAAGATCAAATGGATAAAAGTTCTCTGATGAACATCCTGAAATTCATTTATATACTTTCTAGTATTGTTGAGATACTTTACCAACCTACCAACACCACATGGATTGCAATGCCCTGGTCTTCCCATGGATTTATAGCTAATAATGTTTTATCATGGTGTACATAGTTAAACTGCTGGATTGGGGAGAAGATGGCTTTGCAACAGAAGCTGAAACTGCTTCTCTGCGAGCATCATTTAAGCAGGAGGTTGCTGTTTGGCATGAGCTCAGCCATCCAAATGTTACCAAGGTGAACATTTCTGCTCCCAGCTAGTAATCCTTACCGTGAATCCATTTGCATTCGCTTAGTCTACTGTATGTCTGTTTAGCAGTATGCTACTCATTCATGTAGCCTCTTTAGCAATGTTAGTCCAGGACTGATATACTTTGGTACTGCCTTCTGCGGAGGCTTGTGATCCATTCCAAGAATTATTCAAGTGTTTTATCTTCTGTCTTGCAGTTCGTCGGTGCATCAATGGGTACCGCCGATCTTAAGATTCCAGCCGATGGTTCCGAGAGCGGTGCACGCACCGAGCTGCCACAGAGAGCATGTTGTGTCGTGGTCGAATATCTCGCTGGAGGAGCACTGAAACAGTATCTAATAAAGAACATGCGAAGGAAACTTGCATACAAGGTCGTGGTTCAGATTGCATTGGATTTGGCCAGAGGGTAATTAAGCAAGTTGGCTGGAATCACCACCGTGCATCTCTATCTGAATCCAATGGTAGCCATCTCTTATGTTTCTTTTCTGCAGATTGAGCTACCTACACTCGAGGAAGATCGTGCATCGGGATGTCAAAACCGAAAATATGCTGCTTACTGCTCAACGAAACATTAAGATTGCTGATTTTGGCGTTGCTCGTGTTGAGGCTCAGAATCCAAAGGAAATGACAGGTGCGACAGGCACACTCGGCTACATGGCCCCAGAGGTACAGTCCCATAACTCTATAAGATTTTATACCGAGAAGAACGCCGTCTCCTTGTATTTTCGTTTGCCATTGGGATAGGTGCTTCTCCATGAGAGGTTTAGACGATGATTTGATTTTAACCAAATTAACCTGTATTTTTTTTATAAAAAAAACCCGTCTTAAACAGCGCTGCCTGTTCTTCTTTTGTTTGCATCTGCAGGTCCTTCAAGGCAAGCCATACGATAGGAAGTGTGATGTCTACAGTTTCGGCATATGCTTATGGGAAATTTACTGCTGCGACATGCCGTATCCAGACCTCAGTTTTGCAGATGTCTCATCTGCCGTTGTTCATCAGGTTTGTTTCCAGCCGCTGGATCCACTGCTGCTGTTGTTCAGAGCTAAACCATTGCGACGGCATTGACCCATGCATCTTCGTTTGCGCGCGCGCAGGAGCTGCGACCGGAGATCCCGCGCTGCTGCCCGAGCGCGATGGCGAGCATCATGCGGAGGTGCTGGGACGCCAACCCGGGGAAGCGGCCCGACATGGACGAGGTGGTGCGGCTCTTGGAGGCTCTTGACACGAGCAAGGGCGGCGGCATGATCCCCAAGGGCCAGTCTGGAGGGTGCCTGTGCTTCTTCAGAGCCCGTGGCCCGTAGATTAACGACTCCACTTTGTTAGAGATTCGGTATTTTGCGATTTTGTCTTCTGGGGCAACTTTGTTTTGCGATTTTGTTAGAGATTCAGTATAGAAGATAAGTGTAGCAGAAATGCGTACGCTGCGGTGAAACTATGATCATACAAGGCGAGATCGAATACACAATAATGATATATGTGATAGGGTTAACGAAGAATGCCTCCTTCTGCTTTGAATTGCACATGATGCCCTTGCATGAAAACGGAAAGGATACTTGATAAATTATGTGCATCAAACGTTACCCTTATTCGATCATACTTCATCTTACCTAATGGAAGTGCATGCTACAATCATATCTGCATGTTACCTACTTACCTTCTATAAGTTCATGTCTCTATGAAAATTGTCGCCTGTTTTTTTTTTTTTTTTTTTTTTTTTTTTGAAGATAAGACAAGAGCTCTGCCGATTCAATTAAGAAGAAAGAGTGCTTACAAACTAATGAGAAGAAACAAGACTAAAAGACACAACCGAGGGGACACCGGTTAACGACTCACAAGAGCCAACTACACCGGGGGGCTATTCCTTGTTGCTAACATAAAGTTAGATACATCACTGAGAGTATTCTGGACGACTACTGATATTCTTAACAGGTGAGTCGCCTGTCATGTGACTCTGAACATATTTGATATTCTTAAGTCTCAGGCATAGGCGGAGCTTCTCGTGGGGCTGGGTGGGGCTGAAGCCCACCCCACGCCAGCCCCCAAAACCCTCCCTGTCCATCGATATTAGCGATTAGCCATGCAATTAGCCATCTGAAATTCTGAATGCATTACATTAGTAGCAAATTAGCAAACCGCGTAGCGTCTCCATGACTCGCATCGCGTCAGTTCGTCTTCATGGCAACAACGGCAAGGCGAGGCACCGCTCTGCCTAGTGCCTCGGCCTCGCGCAGCGCACGCACATCTTCCCGGTGACTTGCCGCTCTGTCTCGGCCTAGTGCCTCGGCGGCTCAGCCTCGCGCGCACCTCGTTGATTTTAGATGTCTCTTTTTTTAGCCCCCCTCGTTGAATCTTTCTGGCTCCGCCACTGGTCTCAGGTGTGAGTCGTGTGACACATAGGTGCTGAATTTCTCGATTAGTGAATTAATATTTTCCCATTATTGTATGTATTTCACAGGGGAGTCACAAGCAATGAAATGGCCCGTCAGATTAAGGGTCATTGTCTATCTTGCTGAGGCTTTAGAATATCGCTCAACTAAGGAGCGTGCTCTCTACCATGATCTTAATGCCTACATAGTTCTGTTTGATGGGGTGAGTATCATATAAATTGTTTCTGCAATGTGATCCGTTGTGTGTGTTTTTTTGTAACATTTTTTTTGTTGTTTACATGCTGCAGGACTGTAACCTTAGACTTTCATGTTTTGGCATCATGAAGAACAGTCGGGATGGAAAAAGTTATAGTACAAATTTGGCATTTGCTCATCGTGAATACGAGGAGTGGTTGGTCCTTCTTACTTTTCCAATATTCTTAAGCTCGTTTTTATGTAGCAGTTCTTTGATGCGAGTTTGATGATCTAGGTAGTCTTTCTGGTCAGGCTACAGATAGTTGATCACATACTTAATAGGCATTGGCCACTTAATATAATGTTGATGTGTTTTATGCCCACTAACCTTTTACGTGGTTCTGTGAATGTTGAAGTTATGCAGCATCCAAATGGAAAGAAACATCGTCTGATCCACATGTTGATTATTTTATATTTGCAATGCAAGGAGATAACAAAAACTTTCTTATTTGCAAGAAGAAAATGGCTACTGCGAAACGGTGTGTTGCTTCTGTCCAGCTCCATTCAGACATTTTCTTGAAATGATCACTAACATGTAGTTTCAATATCGTGTACATACATGAATCATATCTGGATTGTATGACATGATGAAGTCCAGAAATCATTCTATCGGTTGCATTTTCTCATGGACTAGCACCATTTTACGATTTCCCGTACAACTAGATCAATTTTTAAATAAGGTAATGTATCGATAATGTTTGTATTCTGCACAGTATTTGCCTCAAATGTTGCATTTTGCAAAGACTGTCTTTGGCCGGTTTGCTATTTTTTTCACCGTTTTGATGATGAATATATAACGATACGTCCGCTCACTGTCACCAATCATATTAACAGTGGCGCGGCATGACGCGCTACTTTGCCTAGTTGGTCTGATGCAGAGGTGATAATAGGCTAAAGCCCAGCACAAGCTTGATCTAAACCTAATTTTTTGTTTCTTTAATCCAATCCATTCTAAGCCTAAAACTAATAAACCTAGGTCCAATCCAGACCCAAATAAAGGTTTGGTCTTTGATCCAAGCCATTTACATGTACAATATTCATGTACATGTGATCGGAATTAACACATAATTTGTGCAATACTACGGTTTAGTAGAAAAACATAAGGTCCAAGCTTGACCCAATCTGATTTAGAGCTGATCCAAATATCTATATATCCAAAATAAGTCCAATATATTTTAAGTTTTAGACCGATCTAATTCAAAAATCTAGATACATCTAAACCCATTATCAACCCTAGTCTGATGTGATGTGAGATTCTTGAGTTCCCGCCGGCCGGCCCAAACAACGATCTCGCATGTTAAACGGCCCTTGTTGGCCCACACCGTCCATGTCCATACGAACTGTCCGCGTAACGAAATGCGGCTGCACACTACCCGCATTGTTGTCGGCAAATTAGGTTAGTGGGCTTTGCAGCAACCAGCAAGCTACATTTTTTCTGCCAAAGTGCCAACTGCATCACAGTAGTACTCCCTAGTTGAATGTCCCGTGTGTTGCCATGGATTAAGGAGAACTCTCTTGCATCCATGTATGATGTCTATTGGCAACAAAGATTGGTTTAGCTACAATGTGCCGTCAAGATGATTTGTTAGGATGGTTTTTTTTTGAAAAACTTTTAATGAAAATGTTCCTTTTCCCTTTGTAGAACATGACTTTAAAATAATTATATTACATGCTCAATAAAGGTGACATATATCGTACTATAATGAGAGTGGCCTACATGAGAACGCAAGACGTACGGTATTTTTTTTCCAGCAACTATGTTCTTTTTATCCTCGATTAGTAATAAGCACCAATTGATTATAGGCCCATTACCTAGCTGCGAAAATTGATCAAACGTGTGGTGTTTTAACACAGGAAATCTTAGCATGCACCCGAAGACATCGACAAAATCATTCGATTATGCAAGCTTGCAAAGTTGATTCCATTCATGTCCAATGGCTATACTAACCAGGGCTAACAAAACCGAAATCGAAAAAACCGATGGAAAACCGAAATTGGAAATTCGAAAATATCGAGCCAAAAATCGCTGGAAAATCGTTAGAAACCGAAGAGTTTCAAAACCGAGCATTTGAACAAAAAACATTCAAAACAAATTTTAAAAAAACGAAAACCGCTCGGTTTTCTCGAAAAAACGCTCGGCGAGTTGAACCTTTTGGACGATCGGTTTCTTAAGCGGTTTTCTCGAAAAACCGCTCGGTTTACATAGCATAAATTTTTTAATTTTTTGAATATTTTTTTGAACTGGACCGGTTTACCGGTCGGTTTTATATTTCGGTGGGCCTCGAAATCTCGAAAACCGAGAATTTCGTTCGGTTTTGTTAACCCTGATATTACTAACCTGGGGAACATATCCTGTGCACATGAAGCCCTTGTGCACATGTGCAAACATTAAATCTGGACCGTCCAAATCCCATCCAACGGTGACTTGATCGGGGGGCTAATTGCAAAATATTTGCACATATGATTTCGAATCACCGTTGGATGGGATTTGGATGACCCAGATTTAATGTTTGCACATGTGCATAAGAGCTCCATGTGCACCGGATATGTTCCCACTAACCTGTTGGGCAGAAGCATCCGCCAAGACACAGAAGATGCACCACTCTCCTTGAGCCCTCGACTCCTCATGCCATCAAACAAGCTTCCTGATCTCATCCCACATCCCCTGCTTCCCCAACCTGCGAATGATCTCAATCAAAGATCTTTGGGTCTGGGACCTCTGGTACATCCCTTCGTCCTCCTGCATTGCGGTGAAGAATCGCAGAGCACGTTTCATGTTCCCAACCGCAATGCCATCGAATCAATGTCGCAATGTCCGGCATGTTGACATCGAGCTCCGCCCTGAGCTCCTGCATCTTCCATGATGAGGTCAGTGGCCTTCTTCCACGTGCCACTGTCCCTGCAGAGCCGCACCAACGTGCTGTACCCGGCGGCACCGAGCCGAATCCTGCGGCGCCTCATCTTGCCGAGAACCCACCACAGGTCCTCGAGGCTGCCGGCGCAGGCGTACGCATCCAGCAGGGGCATGTACGTGCGCCAGTTCCGCACGTCGTCGTCGGCGGTCGGCGAGGCGGAGGTGGTCCCCGACGAGGTGTTGCATCTCGAGGAGTGCGTCAGCCCACAGCACGCAGAGGCGCATCCCGGCCACCTGCATGTGGGCGAGGAGGTGGGGGGAGCGGGCAAGGTCGGAGCTGGCGCGGCACTGGATGTCGCGGTCGTGGCATTCCCACGGGCACTCTTGGTAGTGGTCCGCGGCGGTGGAGCAGCAGGCGACGGCGCCGGCGACGTGGCAGCGGCATCGTCAGCGAAGGAGGGTTTAACGCGTGATGGGTGGAAGGTGGAGTGCTGCGTGTACATGGCCGCAAGCAAATCTTGCTCTGTAAGCCGCCGTAGCAGCAGCAGCAGCCAACCTCCTCATTTTTTCCCCCCTTCCCTCTCCCTAGCCCAAAACCGAAACCCCAATCTCTCCATCGCGGCGGCGATGGGGAAGGACATCGTCCCGATCACCATCGACTGTGTAGAGATGTGTTCCTCCCCCGACCGCCGCGACGTCTGCTTCGCCGCCTCTCCCTCGACGGCCCCCGCGCGGGCGGAGGCGGAGGAGGGGGAGTTGGCGTGGTAATTTATCATGTTTGCTCCTTAAGTGTTGTATTATCTTCACATGATAATGTTAGATTATAATATTTATGTTTTGTTGGATTTTTTGTTCCCTTGCTGGGAATCCATAGAACGTAAATTGTTACTTACTGGAATAAGAATTCTAACATGTTTTATTAAAATATTGACATTTCCATCATGTTATTCATATGCATGCAATACAATCTTTTTTTGACGATGCATTTTATGAGTTTATAAACTTTTCTTATTGATTAATTTATTTTCAAAGACACAATTTTATGCATGCAATACAATCTTTTTTTGACGTAAATTGTTGCCATAGCTTCATGCTTCATCTGGATCTGCAACTTGAAATGCTTATGCGTTATTTCAAATTGACACCAATTGATTGTACAAGCTTTGGGATTTGGCTCGTGAGATTCGTACTATTCTAGTTCTCTTTATTGTTGCTAACACTTTATGTTTACATTTAGTGTTGCCTATTAGCTTATCCTGATTCCTGAATATGGTTGAATCCTGATTCATTTTTTTTAACTCCCTGTTAGCATGTCTTTTGCGCCATACCTTGTGTGTAAGAAATTTTAATCTAAGATGACTTTTTGCCCCTTTGCATTTGTAAATCAGGGCACACTGGAGCTTGATAATTATTTGCATTCCTGCAAAAGAGAGTAATTCAGGACCAATCGTACTTCATCTGGACTCCATAGGGATGCATCCAAGCGGCAAGCGCTGAGATTTTTGACATAGTTGGGAGGTGAGTGGCCAATCTAAACTAACTATATTTTGTGCTTCCCATTATTCAAAACCAAGATATTCTTGAACGTGAGTGGAAGTTTTCTTTTCCTGTTATGCACCGATATTTTGTGCCCGACTCGTTGATGAGATTTAGCTCAAACAACATCTCTCATAACGCATCAATTATATACTTTGTAGATTCCTTGAATCAGAATGGTGCCATTTAAGGAAGAATCCTCCTCCTGACATTTCAATTTCAGAGACAGTATGGGAGGATCTTCCGAGGAATATACATAAGGAAAAAGTCCAGGTAAGCAACCTTGTTAGACATATAGCTTTGATTGTTTTATGAAGTAACACGCGGTAAAATGTTATGATGTGGTTGTGTGGTGCTTTTTGACTTTTTTTTGCATATTGTTCCCTGGATGTTTGCATCAAATGATTGTTCAGATTGCAGTTATGCTGCACTTAGATACTTACATTTTACTCTCGATTTAATAACATAATTGTTGCACCGAATAGGTTCCACAGCAGATGAATGAGTATGACTGTGGCACCTTCATGCTTTATTACATTGAACGGTTTATAAGAGAGGCACCAGAAAGGTTCACAAGAGATGAACTTGACATGGTTAGTGGTTCCATCTCTTTTCTGTACTTGTTCAGTTCTTCTTGCGATGCTTTTATCTGTATAGTGTTTTGGAGATTTTAACAAGAAATATGCATTGGTTATACAGTTTAGTCGCAGTTGGTTCAAATCGGAAGACGCTTCTGAGCTAAAGACGGACAATACGAGAACTGCTGCTGGAATAATTTGAAAGTGCCAGGCCCAGGCTGGATGATGCTATGTCGGAGGCAAACACATCTGGCAGATCTGATGACGAAGATGGTATAAAGAGTGGTGAATCAGAAGCAGCAACAGCTTCTGATATTACACAAATGATTATAGACAGTGTAGACACTGGCATAAGTAATATAGACAGCACGGAGGTTGGAGCATCCGAGGAAGCACATTCTAGCACCTGCAGAAGTGATGACAAGATCACAGACCGTGTTCTTTCAGAAGCAGCTACGTTTTCTGATGGTGTGAAGGACGAAGAAGATAGTATGAAAGCAGGTTCCGACGGCTCAAAAACCGAGATTGCAATTTTATCTTCCGACGGATGGAAAAACAATGCAAAGATCATAGATAGAGCACCAGAGCCAGACATACGCTGCGACAGCTCCGACAGTGATATGGATGATGTGAAGATCATATTAGTTCGGAACAAAACAAATGGCTGTTTCTGCTTTAGTTGACGTGAAGGGCTCATGTCCCAGTTCGTCAGTTGCATTTCCAGAATGATGGCGAATAAGGACCTAAACGATTTTGAGGTGCCTGTTGCCATGCATGTGCCAACTGGATGGCAAGAAGGTGATTTCAGGTACCTATTAACTCAATGGTTCCATTCCCAGCCTTACGACAAGCTGGATCTGGAAGGCAAAAACTGAAGAAAAGTGCAAATTCTTTGCGTGGCTGACTCTACAGAATAAAATACACACGGCAAACATCCTGGCTAGAAAAGGATGGCCTCACAACCCTCTCTGCAGTCTTTGTCTTTTCTCTCCGGAAACAGGACCCCACCTGTTCTTCACCTGTGGCTTCGCCCGCAATTTCTGGGTTTTGCTTTGCTCTGGCCCTAGATCGGGGTTGGCTCCCGCTCCAGGTCATGATAGGCTGACTGACTGGTGGGCCTCAACACGACGGGCTGTCCGCACGAAACATCGGTGCTACCTTGATGGCCTGATCATCTACGGCCTCTGGAACCTTTGGAAGGAACGCAATGCAAGGATTTTCAATAATACTCACTGCTCGGTGCGGAATGTTGTGCTCGCTACCCTAGATAGTTACAAGAGCCTTTGTCTGGCTTTGTCGGTTTCGAGTCCTTACCCGCTCCTTTAGTCCGTTAATTCCACCCCCAGTGTGTTAATGTTTTTTCTGTTGTCTCCCAGTCTTTTGTCGTTGTATTGGACTGCTTTCCCTTCTTACTTTCAATGAATGGCAACGCTGGTACCTATTACGATACAGCAACTTGATAACAATAGGTGAATCAAAGGCTTAAAATGCATTGCAGGGGCGACTCATAGCCTGCCTGACCGATCGCCTCTGGCTCTTGCCCTTGGGTAGTAAATATTTGGAGAGAATTGGTGATTTATTTGGTAGGAAGGCCATGGGCGTGGGCTTGGAGGAAATGTATAGTGTACAAGTTAGGCGTATATTAGAGCATATCCAGAATGCAAATTCTGGAATAGTAGCGTTCTTGTGAAGTGGTTACAATGGCATGCTAGATGTCGATGCTCATGGAAGGCTTCATGAAAAGGCATGGATGGCAGGCCTTGCTACTTGTTACCATATCATCGTGGCCTTGCAACCTGACAGCTCTTGTCAGCTCTATGATATTGGCTTATGGTTGTAACTAGGCAAGGCGTGCGCTACGCTACGCTACGCTGGATGAATTTTAAAGAGTGCTCAAATGGAAAAACTAATCGCCACGATGGCCTTAATTTTTCCCTTGGCGAAACCCATAGAAAGGTTAAGAAAAACCGAAATAATCACAATTTTAAAATTCACAAGATCTTTTCACATAAACAGGGAATGAGAAAGATTTTGGAAAATTGATGGGTTTTCGCGAAAATAGGGATTTAGGATATGAGAGGGATTTTTAGAACCATATTTTTTTGTGCAAAAGGGTTAAGTTCGGGTTTGGACGCAATTTTTCAGTTTTTCTTACAAAAGGACTAGGTTTGAGTCTAGATGCAATTTTCTTGAGTTTTTTTTTTTTTCAAAATATCCGGCTAAGGAGCCTTTTGTAAATTCACAGACGTAGCCTTGCCTCACGCCTGCTGATTCCATCTGCTTTATGATAAGTAAGTGAGCGATGCTTCTATGCTTTTCCTTTCAATACAAGTTGCACAAATCTTGAAGCAAACAAAAAGATAAGTAATCACTATCTATCATTCATTCAAGCTTTAATATTTGTGCAACTGTAAAAAAAGAAAAACGTAGAAGCACCTCTCTAATTAATAATGGCTCTGTTCGGACAGTTTCGGCTTAAAAGAAAAACGGATTGTTTGCTAAACGGGGAGGATTATGGATGGCTTCTTCTACAATCAAAAGTAGCCATCTATATAAAATCAGAATCCAGGTGGCAGCTGATTCTCGCCGCCCAATCCTTCACCTTCACACGTAGCCTACCCGGTTCAATTCTCTTACAATCAGAAATAGCTTCTTCTATAATCTAGATCCTGTACAATAAAAAACTCTCCCGAACTGGACCAATATTCTCTAGCAAAGGGCACGACAATCCCTCCACTAATCCTGTTAGCTGAAGCAGGCTCAGAAAATCCTTTCACTAAGACCCTGTTTAGCAGAGTTTTAGCTCCTAGATTCTCTTATGGAGAAGTAGGAGCCAAACCAAACACTATAGCTAAAAAAAATTAATCCATGGATCAAAAGGAGGAGCGAAGCTGAGAATGAAACATTAAATAAAGAAAAATAAAGAGTTACAATCAAGGGTACCATGGTCTATCTGGCTTCACTTCTTCCTTCAAGATCTCTAGAGCTAATGACCAAACCAATAGTTTTTGACAGATGTAGCTCTTCAGTAAAATAGATTATTTAGAAAACAAGATCTAGATCTAAAAATACAAGATCTAGATCAAGGTTTCAAATTTCGTTTTCGGTATATATCTCGGAGGTGATCAAAATCCTAAATCTTGGCGAGACCTCGGAATTTCAAATAAAATCCGGATAAAATTCAAAAATCAAATTTAAAATCCGATTGTTTTCAACCGGGAAATCCGAGAATTCATTCAAATTAAAATGACCAAAAATGTCAAAATTTTTTGATTTTTTGTGTGGATGATCTTGATCCCAATTCCAATCAAATTCGGCCAACAAAAATCAAAATCCGGTAAAAAAGTCGGTGATTTCGGCTGAAATCATCGAGATCTCGCCGAGATTTAAATAGTTAATGTAGCATTTGAATTTTTTAAACTTTTTTAGTAGATCGAGATTTAGGATCTCAAAAGGGTCCGAAATCCGAAATATCACCAGGATTTAAATCCATAATCCAGATCCTACCAAACAGGCCGTAAGCAAACGTCCTGTGTCTTGCCGTCGCTGTGCCGAGTGCTCTGGGTAGGGGTGATAATGGGCTGAAGTATAGCACAAGTATGATCTAAGTCCAAATTTTTTTGTTTCTTTGATCCAGTCTAGGCCAAATCTAAAACTAATAAGCCTAGATCCAATCCAGGCCCAAATAAATATTTGGACTTTGATCCAAGTGTAACATCCTCGTTTTGGCTTTCTGGAGAAAAACCTAATTTAAATAAAGTAAATTCAAAGTTGGAGTTTCTTTGGTGTTTAAAATAACCTGGCATCCATTTCCCCTTCGAAATCGGGAATTAATTCCCTCCCGGGCGAAAAATCGGGTTTTTCAGTTTCCGCCGGTACCCGAAAATTCACCCGAGTCCAAAAGTGCTCCAAAAATCTCCAAACCACTTCTAAAATATTCCAAATATTCCGAAATGATTTTAGGAATCATTCCCCGGATTTTTGGACATCCGTTCCTATTTTATCTCGCGCGGCTTTTGTTTAATGCCTGCGATCCGCGCCCGTATATCTAATTCCACAAAAATCATCCAAATTCAACCCAACCACTTCCATTGAGTTCCAAATAATCTAAAGTGGCTCTAGGAATTTTTCCGAATTTTTAGGCCATTTTTCCTTATTTTTCTCTAGGGCGAACCATTTGGCGTAAAGGAGGACCAATAGGATCTCGCCACGTGGCAAGTGAATAGTGTCATCTTCAACCTCTTGCCATGCATGAACAAAGAAGCTTCAAGCAAGCAAAAATGGTGGGAGCTCTCTTTAAATCCTTCTAGCTCCTCCAATACAACTCCAATTCGCGAATCACGGATCCGCTGGGATCACAACGCCTCTCTTTCTATCCATGGGGTTGTTGCACCCAAGATCGCGTTGGTTTTGAACGGTTGAGAAAACCGGAATCGACTCTTTTGGTGATTGCGGCCCGTTTCTAATCCGTTCCGCGTGATTCCACCCCTCATCTCTCTGTATAAGAACCCTCTTTCCGGTGGTGTCACCCTCCTTTAGCCTCTCAATCCCAATCGGCCGCAAGATCAAGAAAACCGACGAACTCTCGTGTTCTTCGTGTTCTTGCTCATATCTTCCACTCCGGTGGATCTTTCTTCCTCCCGATCGTTTCTTTGTGTTAGCATGAATGTCTAGTCTCTAATCCTTTCATTGATTTTAGGTTTCATCGTCCGTGGGCGACGAATTTCGGATTTTGCTCGTTTCGGCCGAACCGTGTTCATCGTCGATTTCATCTTGCTCGGTGAGTTTCGGTTCAATTCCTTAGGTTATAGGTTCCTAAGGATGTTATCTAGAGGTCCTAGCTTTTTGTTTGGATCGAATCCATGCAAATTTGGGAGAAAGATCAAGTTTTTCGAAAATAGCGCGTTCTTTGGTTCATGTGGAGCTCTCTGTTCTTTTGGAGCCATGCTCTGTCGTGGGCTCGCTGCCAGCCGGGCCGCCGCCGCTGCCGCCTGCCGCCGCCATTGCCGCCGTCGCAGCGCATCTGGCGCGCCGCCTCACGGCCCGCCCGGCTGCCGCCACGCCGCCGCCGCCCTCGCCGCGCTCGCCGCCCCCTCGCCTGGCCGGCCGCCTCCCTCCCCTTCCCTCTCTCTCCCTTCCTCTTTCTCTATTTCTCTCTCCTCCATAGCCATGGCTAAAGGCAAGCTTCATGAGGAAGCTTCCCTTCCCCCAATGACATGTAGGGCCCACTGCCATACTCTCAAGGCCCAGTCAAAGCTAGTCAACGCCAGTCAAAGCTCGGTCAAAGCCCCTGTTGACCAGTCAAACCCGAAGGGAATATTCCCGGTTTTCGATTTATTCGCAATTCAAACTTCGGAAGCTCATAACTTTCTCATCCGAACTCCGTTTGACCTCATTCAAATTTCTAAATTCATCTAAAATCGAGACCTTCCTGCCAGTACTAATTTTATAATTTTTGGATTTTATTTATTTTCTGTTATTTATTTGTTGCCTCGTTTTGCGTGTAGTCGACGATCCCGCCGCGACCGCCGATTTCGCCGTCGAGCCTTCCGAGTTCGACACCGCCGCCGCAACTGAAGGCAAGTCTCCTTGATGCACTTTGCTCCTATGTTTGCGAAACGATTTAAAACTGTTTATAAAGTTGCATGGCTAGGTTTAATTAAATATGTCAAATATAAGAGCTAGTTATTCCAAACTTGTTGTTTCCTCCATGACATTGTTAATCATATCCATTGTAACCCTTAGAACATTGTTTACACCATGCTTATGTTTATGTGGTACCCTTTGCTAAGTAGTACGGTAGAAATGCTTAGGGCCTTTTCGATAAAAGCAACCCATGGGTGGGATTATTCAAAAAGAATGATATCAAATATGATTTGAAAGTTATTAGTATGGTTTTGGTACTGTTTTCTAAAATAAAAAGAAAAGGAAAATGATTTTGACTTGGGCGGCCTGGAATGTCGGGTGGAAGCGGATCAAGCCTTGATCCTTTTGTGCAAGTACCGCCCCAAGTCATATAAGGACCGACGCTTATGATTGCCATTTTAAGCATAACCGTACTACCACATGTCTATAATGGTACGACCTGGCTCACTAATTTGTAGAAGCCTAGTTTAGACTCACCACTCGGTTGTTGTGTGAGAGCCGGACGGAGGCATTGTTGTGGATGTTGTTTTGCTCACACGGCGCAAGAAGAGGGGCTTCAGACTGGGTGGAGGGAACCCTAACAATGGTGAAACCTCACGGTGGGTCTAGCTAGGTAGATACATTGTAACGGCCTTGTCAAGATATCCCTGCCGGCACACCTAAGGAAGTGTGTTAATTGCATGGCAACAAGGGTATATCTTGTCTTGTGGGTAAAGTTGTACACCTCTGCAGAGTATAAACTATTCGAATAGCCGTGCTTACGGTCAAAGGCAAAGCAAGAAATGCTTTCATATTGGTAGACTTTGATTTTGTTTTTAAAACCAAAAAGTGTTTTGTTTTGGGGTTCGGGAGTGGTTAGAACTCTCGAATGTTGTTTGGCGGAAAGAGCCAACCAGGTGGATAGAACCTGTTTACCTTTGACGGATGGAGTCACATGATTAACTTTGATCCTTTAAAACTGTTGGCGGATAGAGCCTTTATGTTAGTGATGGTGGATAGAACCTCACTACAATAATAAATAATTCAATTATTAAAAAGAGTTGTAAAAGATGCTTTGTGAAATTTATTACTTAAGTATGATTTAATCAAATGTGGCTTTATGCAAATAAATCCTATTAAGCTTCCTTTGGAAAGCCCCTCATGATCATAATTTCCCGACTTGCTGAGTACTTTTGTACTCACGTGCTACACCAACATTGTAATCATCAGAGATTTATCAAGATGCCGAAGAGGAAGAGGAGTTCTTCGAGGAGGATTGCCAGGAGGACTAGTTGCGTTCCTAGTCGTCGCCTGTGGCGTTGTGGCGTTCGCCCGTTGCTTTCTTTTTGCTTCCGCTGTTTTGTGTGTCCGGTCGTTGGACCGAGTATTGTAATAAGTGGCCATGTGGCCCATACTTGAATATTTATATTTCAAGTTTCGTTATGTTCGGCAATGATGTATCACTGTGACTGTGTGTACTAGCTACTGATCTGGGACTAGTACGGAAATACACAGGAGATTCTGGATAGCTGATCCGGGGTCTCACAGCGGTGGTATCAGAGCCAGGTTGACTGTAGGACGTGACCTAGTTAGCATGGCAAAGCCTTAAGGACTTATATTTCATAAAAATGTAATTGCAAAAGTTTAAGTTTCTTTGCTTCTATCTCTTCTATCTTAGTGTCTTGTGCTCGTCCTCTCTTTTATTTAAAATTTTGGTTACTAATTCTGTCTTCTTTCAAAATCTGTAGATGTCGGTTTTCACCACCTTTGCCGGCGAGGTGGAGGCTTTGCGAGGAGTCACATCGATGCTCCAGAGCTGGATTTCCCCATCGCCTCGAGTATCGCTACGATCAATGCCTGGTCTTGTCCAGACATGTGGCAGTCCGCTTGCTAGTCTTCGCGAGGAGCCGCCAGCGTCGAGGACCTGGCCGTTTCTACTTCACGGCCGAGAGACCGATTCTGGCGACGCGCCAGACGCGCCATAAAGGCTATCCTCATGTTGGGGCAGAGCTACCGCGATATGTCGGAGAACTTTCGCACGGCCGCTTCCCGCTTCCAGGTTGGGCGGGTGTACACTGGGCTTAGGAGTTTGGCCCAGGAGAGGGACCCGACCGTGGTGCACTTGGGGTCACTCGTCCAGGCGCAGGATGAGGCCTACGTCCGGATGTCTGACGAGCTGCTGGGTCTGCGTCGGGACTTGACGGCAGCGAGAGAGACGATCTCTCGGTTTGAGGAGGAGAGGAGGAGCATCCTATCGCCTCCACCACAGCGCTGTCAGAGGCACAGCCCGTGGCACCGCCACCACCACCCCGGTTCGGGAGGAACCGCCGCCCGCGACATCCTGCAGGACGCGCCGCCACCAAGCTAGCGTAATCAAGGTGCGAGGCTTGGACCATCTGCGCGCAAGTCCGTTCGTCTCCCTTCGCCGCCAGGGTTTTCTCTGATTGCTTTGGCTGCCCCTGAAGGAGCAGGATCTTCGGCAGCAGCTTCGCCTTCCCGCAGCAGGAGCGAGGAGGAGGAGGAGGACCCGTCCCCGCGCGTCTTTGGCAGCGACGCGAGTTCTTAGATAGTTTTAGTCTGCAGGATCTTAATTCTTAATTTTGTCGCGTTAGAGCGTTGAATAAGTGATTGCTGGATTGTATCGTGCCTTTAGGCATTTGTGATACAGCCACCTCCAAAACTATTTGATTTTAATTGAAGTTCAGTTGGTTTTTCCTTCGGTTGTGTGCTCTTTTGGTTGTGCCCTTGTGTTGAGGATGTGGTTTAGTTCCCCATTGCTTACCTATGCTTCTCCCTCTTTCCTTGTGCTTGACCGCCTTGTGCAGATGGAGAACGTTGGTCGTGGTCGTGGTCGTGGAAGGCCCGCAGGCCGTGGTAGAGGCCATGGACGAGCCTGTGGACCGGTGCACTTTCAAGAGGAAGCAGAGTATGTGGAGCCACCGCAGCCCCAAGGACAAGAGCAAGTGCAACACCCTGCCGCTGCAGCACCAGCTCAAGCTCAACCGCCCCAATCCAAGTTTGGGGAGTTCATGAGGACTCGACCCCCGACTTTTGCTGGATCCGCAGATCCGCTGGATGCGGATGACTGGCTCAAGGAAGTTGAGCGCAAACTGCACTTGGCTCAGTGCGATGACATAGAGAGTGTGCAGTACGCATCTCACCAGCTCAAAGGAACTGCAGCCAACTGGTGGGAGAACTACTGTGCCGCCCATGCCGACCCGCAGAACATTCCATGGAATGAGTTTGTGGAAGCCTTCAGGGCTACTCATATCCCAAGGGGGATTATGGAAATGAAGCGTCGTGAGTTTCACAAGCTTCAGCAAGGAAACTTGTCTGTCTCGGAGTACCTTAACCGCTTCACTCGGTGTCCCAGACGCGATCGCAGATGTCGCGATCGACGAGGCCAAGATTTGGCGATTCATGGAGGGCCTTGACCCCAACTTGAAGGTACAATTGGTTTCAAGCGACTACCCGCTGCTCCAAAGACATGATTAACAAGGCGCCGATTCAAGAGGATGCCCGTCGCCTTTTGAGTCGCGCAAGAGAAAAATGATGTTTCAGACTCGGTGCCGCTAGCCTGTGCCTTCAAGACTTTTCAAAGAAGAGCAGAATGAAAGCCAAGAAAGGCCAGCAAGTGGCCCCAGACCCCAATGTCTACCCCACGCCCCATCGACAAGCCCTCGCGAGCAAAGCAGAGCTCAAGCTCGGAAGAGTGGGACAAATGATGGCAGGAGTGCGATGCTTTAAGCTGCAGGGAGATGGGGCACTACGCCAACAATCGCCCCAAGAAGCGCCACCGTCACCGGTGAGGTTCAACCTGGGATCGACGCCCGGCCAGCGCCCTGCGGCCGGCTCAAGGAAGAGGAACCCTCGAGACTCAAGACGCCAAGGATCGGCAGGAAGAGGGCGTGTGAATCACATCACCGCGAGGAAGCTCAGATGCGCCAGGCGTAGTCTATGGTAAGTTCCATGTGAACTCGATTACTGCTTGATTCTGTTTGATTACGTGCAACCCATTCTTTCATATCGAGTACTTGGTTAGAAAGCATAACTGGGACACCTTACGCTTAAGAAACCCTTTGCTAGTGCAATCCTCGGAAAAGAACTAAGAACAACTAATGCCTGGTCCAAGATGGATATAGTAATACAAGGGGTAAAGTTCCTAGCGAACTTAATCTTGTTGGATACTAAGGGTATAGAAGTAATCCTTGGAATGGATCAAGCTAACCAAGTATAAGGGTCGGATAGGCGTGCGAGTAGAGCTATCTCTCTTACTACGAGGGGATTAGAGTGGAGTTCTTGTCTAATCTTGCCTCTAAGGGGGTAGCACCTAAACCGCTTGAAAGGTACTTCGTTGGAGAAGGTACCGATTGTCAATGAGTACCCGGATGTGTTCCCGGATGAGTTGCCTGGTATGCCACCAGATCGAGATGTGGAATTTGTGATTGAGCTAGTACCTGGTACCGCTCCAATCTCGAAGAGACCGTACCGACTGCCTTCTAACGAGTTGGTCGAGATGAAGAAGCAGATTGAAGAACTGCAAGAAAAAGGATTCATCAGACCCAGTTCGTCACCTTGGGGATCGCCTGTGATCTTCGTCACCAAGAAGGATGGTAGTCTGCGGATGTGCATAGACTACAGGTCGTTGAATGAGGTCACGATTAAGAACAAGTATCCGTTACCTCGGATAGATGATCTGTTTGACCAGTTGAAGGGAGCTCAAGTCTTCTCCAAAATAGATTTGAGATCGGGATATCATCAGCTGAAGATAAGAAAGGAAGATATTCCGAAAACAGCCTTCACCACCCGATATGGGTGCATTTGAGTTCACAGTCATGTCTTTTGGGTTAACTAATGCTCCTTCTTATTTCATGAATCTGATGAATAAGGTGTTTATGGAGTATTTAGACAAGTTCGTCGTAGTATTCATCGACGACATTCTTGTCTATTCCAAGAGCAGAAAAGAACATGAAGACCATCTGCGAATAGTCTTGGAAACACTAAGGGAGCATCAGCTGTATGCTAAGTTTAGCAAATGTGACTTCGGTGAAGGAAGTGTCTTTCTGGGTCATATCATTTCTGCTGCAGGAGTAGCGGTAGATCCAGCGAAAGTGAGAGATGTTTTGGATTGGACACAACCCAAGTCAGTCCCGGAGATCCGAAGTTTTCTTGGATTAGCTGGTTATTATCGAAGATTCATTGAAGGTTTCTCGAAGATAGCCAGGCCTCTTACTCAGCTTCTGAAAAAGGAAAAGAAGTTTGAATGGACTAAAGCCTGTGAGCAAAGTTTTCAGGAGTTGAAAAAGAGATTAACCTCACCAAGACTTTATTTTGCCAGACATCCATAAGGACTTTGAAGTGTATTGTGATGCTTCGAAGCAAGGACTTGGATGTGTTATGATGCAAGAAGGAAAGGTAATAGCCTATGCTTCAAGACAACTGCGATCTCATGAAGAAAACTATCCTATTCATGACTTGCGATTAGCGCATGATTGTGCACGCACTCAAGATATGGAGGCATTACTTGATCGGCAATAGATGTGAAATCTATACGGATCATAAAAGTCTGAAGTATATCTTCACTCAGCCTGATCTTAACCTGAGGCAGAGAAGATGGTTAGAGTTGGTGAAAGATTATAATCTGGGAATTCATTATCACCCTGGAAAAGCGAACGTTGTTGCGGATGCTTTGAGCAGGAAAGCTCACTGCAACAATATGAGAGTGCAACCAAGCCAACCAGCGCTTCCCGATGAATTTCGGCACCTTAACCTGGAATTAGTAAATGAAGGGTGCATTTATTCTTTAGAGGTCAAATCAACCTTGGAAGATCAAATCAGGGAGGCTCAGAAGGACGATAAAGGTATTACTAACCTGAAGGAAGGTCTAAAGAAAGGAAAGCACCCTGGATTTTCAGAAGATAACCAGGGAACTGTTTGGTTCGAGAAAAGAATAGTGGTCCCTAACCAAGAAGAAATCAAGAAGGTGATCTTGAAGGAAGCTCACGATTCAGTTTACTCCATTCACCCAGGAGGCACCAAGATGTATGCAGATTTGAAAGACAAGTATTGGTGGTCCAATATGAAGAAAGAAGTTGCAGACTTCGTAGCACGGTGTGATGTGTGTCAGTTGGTAAAAGCAGAGCATCAGAGACCTGCTGGTCTATTGCAGCCTTTGCAAGTGCCTGTATGGAAATGGGAAGAAATTGGAATGGATTTTATAACTGGATTACCTAAAACTAAATCCGGTTATGATTCCATCTGGGTTATTGTGGATCGATTAACCAAAGTGGCCCACTTTATCCCGGTAAAGACGATTTATTCTGGAGATAAGCTTGCCGAGTTGTATATGGCCAAGATTGTGTGTTTACACGGTGTGCCAAAGAAGATTGTGTCTGATCGCGGTTCCCAGTTCACCTCGAGATTCTGGCAGCAATTGCATGAGGTGTTGGGCACGAATCTTAATTTCAGTACTGCGTATCATCCCCAGACGGATGGTCAGACCGAAAGGGTCAATCAAATCTTAGAGGATATGTTGAGAGCTTGTGCTCTAACATATAAAGGTTCGTGGGATCAGAATTTGCCCTATGCAGAGTTTTCCTATAACAACAGTTATCAAGCCAGTTTGAAAATGGCGCCTTTTGAAGCTTTGTATGGAAGAAAATGCAGGACACTATTATATTGGAAAGAAACCGAAGGAGGACAAATCATCGGACCCGATGTTCTGAAAGAAGCCGAAGAGCAAGTCAGACAGATCCGGGCAAATCTGAAGACAGCTCACCTGCATGAAAAGTTATGCGGACAATCGTCGAAGGGAATTAAGCTTTGTACCTGGAGACCATGTGTATTTGAAGGTATCCCCGATGAAAGGAATGAAATGATTCCGCGTCAGTGGAAAATTAGCACCCCGCTATATCGGACCATTCAAGGTGATTGCCCGAAAAGGAGAAGTGGCTTATAAGTTGGAGTTGCCGCCACAGCTGTCAGGGGTACATGATGTCTTTCATGTGTCTCAGTTAAAGAAGTGTCTCCGAGTGCCCGAGCAGCAGATGCCGTTGGAAGACATGGAACTGAAAGAGGACTTGTCTTACCCAGAGTATCCCATCAAGGTTTTGGATGAAGCCGAGCGTCGGACACGAAGCCGAGTGATCAAGTTCTGCAAGGTTCAGTGGAGCAATCATTCTGAGAAGGAAGCTACTTGGGAGCGTGAAGAAGATCTTCACGCAGAGTTCCCTAACCTTTTTCTTTCTCCGTCTGAATCTCGGGGACGAGATTCTCTCTAAGGGGGGTAGGTTTGTAACATCCTCGTTTTGGCTTTCTGGAGAAAAACCTAATTTAAATAAAGTAAATTCAAAGTTGGAGTTTCTTTGGTGTTTAAAATAACCTGGCATCCATTTCCCCTTCGAAATCGGGAATTAATTCCCTCCCGGGCGAAAAATCGGGTTTTTCAGTTTCCGCCGGTACCCGAAAATTCACCCGAGTCCAAAAGTGCTCCAAAAATCTCCAAACCACTTCTAAAATGTTCCAAATATTCCGAAATGATTTTAGGAATCATTCCCCGGATTTTTGGACATCCGTTCCTATTTTATCTCGCGCGGCTTTTGTTTAATGCCTGCGATCCGCGCCCGTATATCTAATTCCACAAAAATCATCCAAATTCAACCCAACCACTTCCATTGAGTTCCAAATAATCTAAAGTGGCTCTAGGAATTTTTCCGGAATTTTTAGGCCATTTTTCCTTATTTTTCTCTAGGGCGAACCATTTGCGTAAAGGAGGACCAATAGGATGCTGCCACGTGGCAAGTGAATAGTGTCATCTTCAACCTCTTGCCATGCATGAACAAAGAAGCTTCAAGCAAGCAAAAATGGTGGGAGCTCTCTTTAAATCCTTCTAGCTCCTCCAATACAACTCCAATTCGCGAACCGCCGGATCCGTTGGGATCACAACGGCCTCCTCTTTCTATCCATGGGGTTGTTGCACCCAAGATCGCGTTGGTTTTTGAACGGTTGCGAGAAAACCGGAATCGACTCTTTTGGTGATTGCGCGGCCGTTTCTAATCCGTTCCGCGTGATTCCACCCCTCATCTCTCTGTATAAGAACCCTCTTTCCGGTGGTGTCACCCTCCTTTAGCCTCTCAATCCCAATCGGCCGCAAGATCAAGAAAACCGACGAACTCTCGTGTTCTTCGTGTTCTTGCTCATATCTTCCACTCCGGTGGATCTTTCTTCCTCCCGATCGTTTCTTTGTGTTAGCATGAATGTCTAGTCTCTAATCCTTTCATTGATTTTAGGTTTCATCGTCCGTGGGCGACGAATTTCGGATTTTGCTCGTTTCGGCCGAACCCGTGTTCATCGTCGATTTCATCTTGCTCGGTGAGTTTCGGTTCAATTCCTTCCGGTTATAGGTTCCTAAGGATGTTATCTAGAGGTCCTAGCTTTTTGTTTGGATCGAATCCATGCAAATTTGGGAGAAAGATCAAGTTTTTCGAAAATAGCGCGTTCTTTGGTTCATGTGGAGCTCTGTTCTTTTGGAGCCATGCTCTGTCGTGGGCTCTTGCCGCCGCCGCCGCCGGCCATGCCGCCGCCGCCGCTGGCGCCGCCCGCCGCCTTGCCGTCGCAGCGCATCTGTGCCGCCCTCGCCTCCGGCCGCCGGCCGCCGGCCGCGCCGCCGCCCGCGCCGCCCCCTCGCCCGCCGCCGCCCCCTCGCCGGCCGCGCCCCCTCCCCTTCCCTCTCTCTCCTTCCTCTTTCTCTATTTCTCTCCTCCATAGCCATGGCTAAAGGCAAGCTTCATGAGGAAGCTTCCCTTCCCCCAATGACATGTAGGGCCCACTGCCATACTCTCAAGGCCCAGTCAAAGCTAGTCAACGCCAGTCAAAGCTCGGTCAAAGCCCCTGTTGACCAGTCAAACCCGAAGGGAATATTCCCGGTTTTCGATTTATTCGCAATTCAAACTTCGGAAGCTCATAACTTTCTCATCCGAACTCCGTTTGACCTCATTCAAATTTCTAAATTCATCTAAAATCGAGACCTTCCTGCCAGTACTAATTTTATAATTTTTGGATTTTATTTATTTTCTGTTATTTATTTGTTGCCTCGTTTTGCGTGTAGTCGACGATCCAGCCGCGAACGCCGATTTCGCCGTCGAGCCTTCCGAGTTCGACACCGCCGCCGCAACTGAAGGCAAGTCTCCTTGATGCACTTTGCTCCTATGTTTGCGAAACGATTTAAAACTGTTTATAAAGTTGCATGGCTAGGTTTAATTAAATATGTCAAATATAAGAGCTAGTTATTCCAAACTTGTTGTTTCCTCCATGACATTGTTAATCATATCCATTGTAACCCTTAGAACATTGTTTACACCATGCTTATGTTTATGTGGTACCCTTTGCTAAGTAGTACGGTAGAAATGCTTAGGGCCTTTTCGATAAAAGCAACCCATGGGTGGGATTATTCAAAAAGAATGATATCAAATATGATTTGAAAGTTATTAGTATGGTTTTGGTACTGTTTTCTAAAATAAAAAGAAAAGGAAAATGATTTTGACTTGGGCGGCATGGAATGTCGGGTGGGAGCGGATCAAGCCTTGATCCTTTTGTGCAAGTACCGCCCCAAGTCATATAAGGACCGACGCTTATGATTGCCATTTTAAGCATAACCGTACTACCACATGTCTATAATGGTACGACCTGGCTCACTAATTTGTAGAAGCCTAGTTTAGACTCACCACTCGGTTGTTGTGTGAGAGCCGGACGGAGGCATTGTTGTGGATGTTGTTTTGCTCACACGGCGCAAGAGGGGGCTTCTGTACTGGGTGGAGGGAACCCTAACAAATGGTGAAACCTCAGCGGGTGGGTCTAGCTAGGTAGATACATTGTAACGGCCTTGTCAAGATATCCCTGCCGGCACACCTAAGGAAGTGTGTTAATTGCATGGCAACAAGGGTATATCTTGTCTTGTGGGTAAAGTTGTACACCTCTGCAGAGTATAAACTATTCGAATAGCCGTGCTTACGGTCAAAGGCAAAGCAAGAAATGCTTTCATATTGGTAGACTTTGATTTTGTTTTTAAAACCAAAAAGTGTTTTGTTTTGGGGTTCGGGAGTGGTTAGAACTCTCGAATGTTGTTTGGCGGAAAGAGCCAACCAGGTGGATAGAACCTGTTTACCTTTGCGGATGGAGTCACATGATTAACTTTGATCCTTTAAAACTGTTGGCGGATAGAGCCTTTATGTTAGTGATGGTGGATAGAACCTCACTACAATAATAAATAATTCAATTATTAAAAAGAGTTGTAAAAGATGCTTTGTGAAATTTATTACTTAAGTATGATTTAATCAAATGTGGCTTTATGCAAATAAACCCTATTAAGCTTCCTTTGGAAAGCCCCTCATGATCATAATTTCCCGACTTGCTGAGTACTTTTGTACTCACGTGCTACACCAACATTGTAATCATCAGAGATTTATCAAGATGCCGAAGAGGAAGAGGAGTTCTTCGAGGAGGATTGCCAGGAGGACTAGTTGCGTTCCTAGTAAATGCGCTTTGTGGCGTTGTGGCGTCGCCGTTGCTTTCTTTTTGCTTCCGCTGTTTTGTGTGTCCGGTCGTTGGACCGAGTATTGTAATAAGTGGCCATGTGGCCCATACTTGAATATTTATATTTCAAGTTTCGTTATGTTCGGCAATGATGTATCACTGTGACTGTGTGTACTAGCTACTGATCTGGGACTAGTACGGAAATACACAGGAGATTCTGGATAGCTGATCCGGGATACCACACCAAGCCATTTACATGTAAAATATTAGTGTAGATGTGACCATAATTAACACATAATACATGACATACAACAATTTAGAAGAAAAATGTAAGATCCAAGCTTGGTCCAATCTGGTCCAAATAGCTATAAATCCAAAATAAGTCCAATCCACTTGTAGTTTTGGACCGGTCTAAACAGCTATAAATTCAAAATAAGTCCAATCCACTTATAGTTTTAGACCGATCTAATCCAAAAACCTATACCCATCTAAGCCCATTGTCGTCACCCCTAGCTCTGGGGCATTTGACACGGAGCTTCGTGTTCAAACCATAGACACCACCAGAAGCGATACCTCGCGATGGCTTGGGCGCCATACCAGGATGCCATCTGGCACGCCATTTCTCCTCCGACGAGTCACCGTACTATCGCAGGCGACACCTACATTTCGGATGGATGCTACCTCACGCCGGCCAGACGCTTCCTATTTAACAATTTCCTCGATCCTCCCATCAGATCCGATCTGAGCCGATCGTTCCTCCTGATCGATCTGTCTGTCTGCCATCAGCGGCATCAAAAAGATTGGGTCGCCGCGGCAGCTGCCAGTGGATGATCATGCGATGATCACATAAACAAAACCAAGAGCATTCGATCCGCAGTTTATGGAATGATGGGAATAAATCTGGATTATTATAAATTGTTAAGGACAATCAAGGCTATATATTATTGTTAGACAACGCCAGATGCTGGAACGCCTAGGATATATATGATAATAGTTTTCGACCTCAGGTGAGCTCCATCACTTTTGTTTCAAATCAATCATAGACGGCTACACTTCTGCTTGCCGATGCGCACGAACCAACAGCGACTTGTACGCCTATCTTATTTTAGGAGCCAAAAAAAGAGAGGAAAATACACCACCTTTTCTCAGTGCTGCATCGCAAGCAAGCATAAAACTTAAAGCATGCACTAACAGCTTAGGGTATATTTGGTTGTACGAGTTGGTATATATATATATATATATATTATATATATATATATATATGAGATGGTTCAAAAAAAATTATCCATGTATTTGATTACCTGAACGGAACTATCCCATTTTAAATCAAGTGATACAAATTTAAGAAATATTTTTTATAGATACTAAACCATTATATTCACTTAAAATAATAGAATCAAATGGTACAAGACTATCCCATCCCATCAACCAAAGCATACCTTAGCTATTCATTGATGAGATTTTGATGGATTAAATAAAGCAGCATATAACTGTGATACGTGTGGCATGCTGCTATAAGTTTAGATTTGTATGTGCGTGTTTTGCTCTCTCGAGTCACCGTGCACGCCTCTTTCTATCCCACTTTCTGCATAGTAGGATTAGCACGCCCTAATGATTCGTCTCCCCGTACAAGAAAACATTTAAAAGACAATACGCCTCTCTCATATCGTACACAAGAACACGTCGCCACCTAGTTAATTGTCATGATCAGGCCGGCCTAACGCCACACAAGATAAGGCTTGATCGGAAGCTTGGAGAATACTTCCTGTTCTAGGTTTGTAGCGTGTTTTTTTAGAACGAGCTTATCTATAAATATAGGGGGTATTTATTTATTTTTTGTTTATTTTTTAAAAAAACTATACAAATATTAAAGTATGAATAAAGGTTTGATGTTGATTACTTATCACTTCGTTTGCTTTAAGATTCCTACAACTTGTATTGAGAAGAAAAACATAAAAACATAACTCATATTTCTTTTATACTCGTAATAAATATCCAGATTTACTTATATTCTCTACTTACATGCATTGAATATAATGCTTAGAGATAATAATCGTGCATAATATAGTTATTTTTAATATCTCCTTAGTCTGTATACTAAGAAAAATACACCATTTTTAATATTTAATTCATCTACATGCTAAGTAAAAAAAAAAGCCCTCTAAAACTGAACAAAGTAAGTGCTCATTGCGTTAAGAATTAAGATAACCAGCTGACCCATTGATGTGCCAATCTGATGATGACAAGCTAAGCTAGCCACCAGTGCCCTAGTTGCCCACCACCACTGCCACTGCAGTTAAATCCCAAAACAAGCAGCAATTTGGCAACGGAGGTGACTAATTAATGAGTAATGAACCACTGCCCGTCTCCGCATTAGAAGTAACACTCATCACATGTTGAATCTTTCTACGCTACCAGACCGCAGCAAGTGATACTCATCACATTTTGAATCTTTCGCACTTAGATAATGGGCTATTTTTGTAATATTTATCACGCAAAGACTAATTTTGAAGAAAAAAAAATACAAGAAGGGCTGCTCCAGTAAAAAAAAAAAATTCACCGTTTGCTTGCAGTGAAAATCCTATGTCCCAAACGTCCAAAAACTAGACCGATTATATACATAATTTTCGGCGCTTTGTCCAGCTTTTCCCAGTGACCACCGGGTGGCTTCTGAACCCGACCTGAAACTCGAAAGCGGCCTGCGGTGGGTTAGGTGCAATGAACCTGCTTACGCCGCCATCGCCTCATGCCATCACCCCGTCAGCCCCCCGTCTCCCCTTGTAAGCTGCCAATTTTCGTGCAGGGTGTTTCTAGTTAGCTGATCGCACATTCGTTCGTGCCGCTTTCGCTGCTGCTGCTGCTGCTGCTGTCTGATGGCGGCAATTTGTAGTATAATGGACGAAAGCGATTACGGTGACAGTGATCGAGGCCGCGAGTACTATTTTTTAAAAATAATATATTTTTGAGCGGTATTTTTATGTTTTTCCTCGTAATACAAGTTATATAAATCTTGAAATAAGCGAAGAGGTAAGTAATCCCCATCTACCTTTCATTCATGTTTTAATAGTTGTGTAATTTTTAAAAAGAAGGGCATAGAAGCACGCAATTTTGTAAAAAATAATACGTCGATTTTTTTTACAAAAAATATACCCGTGTCACTATTTAAATTGGTGACGAAATGACGATAGACGTGTATTTTTATAATTTTTTTTCTTTCGACGTGCTAGTTTTACAAAATTATTTAAAGAATGTATTATTAAAAAAAAACTCCCAAGAGTGCCATCTTCTACCTGGCTCCGATATTACAGTGAGCGTCAGAAAAGTTCCTTGAAATACTACCAAACTGCTTACTTTTGTGAGTCTATTGAGATACTACCTTTCAAAGAAAAGATATACGACGAGATACAAGAAGAAATTAGGATAATACGGAAGATTTTCGACACTGTAGCATGCGTGCATGGCCTCTATTCAGAATGAAAATGGCATGTACCGATCGACAAAACGCTGAAGGGTCGGTAGTTCGTAGCCACAAATAACCCAACCAAACCTAGTATCTAGACAAGCTACTTTAATTTCGATGTTACACCATAACACCAATGCGTACGTCTCTTTAAAAAGAAAAAGAAGAAGAAGAAAAAAAGTTACGCTAAGGCCGGGCAGCTTAATTGGCGTTCTCGGAAATGTGCATCAACTATTTCCATTTACAACCATGCTCCGATGCAAAAGATACAAGAGTGACTAGGGAACGGTATACCGTTGCAACGGTATAGCCATGAAACTTATGAAACTTATCAGTTTCAGTACTGGTTTCATGAGTTTCAGTGTTTAGTTTCATCAGTTTCATGTTTTATCAGTTTTTAGTGCTAAGTTTCATGAGTTTCAGTGCAAAAAATCGTAAGTTTCATGAGTTTCAGAGGTATACCGTTGCAACGGTATACCGTTTTTTAGTTTTTCTGAAAGATATAGCAAAATTCAAGTACCCAAGTCGCATAATAAGAAGGTCACGTAAGTTTTTTTTTTTAATAAGGTTAAGGAACAGATCGACCTAAATCGTCTGTGACAAGACAAGATCATGTCAGTTCCACGTACAAGCTAGCTCCATCACAGCTTAATTACCGACCAAAGCCGCACATTGAAGTACAAGTGGCTAGATACAGTTCACCGGAAACAAAATTCTACCACAGCTTATCGATATGAGTATTGCATAACGTCAAGATCACGCAAAAACTATAAATATATACGATAATATAAATGGCATATGAAGTCAGCCGTCTATATACATTACCACATGAAGAAACAATCATATAGACATCATAAAATATCATTGTATGAGCTATTATCTATATATTAAACATTTTTTCTATGTCATAATTAAAAAATTACAAGATTTAGCAGATAATAGTTTAAGATGTTATATATCGTAAAAATAGTCTTTATTGTAACTTTAGATAGCACGGAATAATATATAGACATCGAATGTCTGTATATTGTACCTCTAAACCTAAGTTAAATAATGACATGATAACATGTTATGACGGTAAAAGCACTGAACATAACAAGATATTAATTTTTTTTCTTCCGACATCTCTAACGTTGAGTCGGAGACGTGTGGACCTCTCAGTGAACGTGAGAGGAACCACTCCTCTCCCTCCACTGATCTCCAACCTTCCGGCGCCGTTCTCCTATAAATCGTCGTCCCCAACGCCTCAGGCAAAATCCAAATCCAAACCCAGTTCGAAATCACAAACCTAGTACACGCAACGAGTGCAGGCGGAAGCTGCAGCGGGAGGAGTAGGGCGAGACGATGGGTAAAAGTGGCGGCGCGGAGGAGGGCGGCGCGGCGGCGGCGGCGGCGGTGCGGCGGTGGGTGGAGGCCGGAGGAGGGCGGCTAGTGATCGACGGCGGGCTGGCGACGGAGCTGGAGGCCAATGGCGCCGACCTCAACGATCCCCTCTGGAGCGCCAAGTGCCTCCTCTCCTCCCCGCACCTCATCCGCAAGGCAAGCCGAAGCGCCAAAACCCCCACCTTGCAGTTCCTCAACACTCCTGCTTCTTTGCCATTTAGTTCTTGGGATTCATCAGTTCTTTCTAGCATTGGATCTTTGTGCCCTGTTCTTTAGAGAATTTATAACATTGGAGTAGAAACGACGATGCGTTTGAGGAAAACTAGAAGTGGCGGCCGTGTCCACCATGATTCTTGATGTGTACGAGTTCCTAAAATCCAATCTTGTTTTTAGGTGGGAAACAATTAACAACCAACTCAGCTGAATAGGTTGAGATTATTGAATCGTTAGGTCACTAGCTTACAAAGTTACAAGTAGGTAGTAGGAAACGATTCTTTTCTCTCTCCTAGATACTGGAAATGTCCCCACGGTTCCATTAGAATAAGGTGGTGTACTACCTCATGAACTGAGCAATAGCACCTCATGCTAGCATAGGCTTTGGCAAATAATTCTTTTTTCTTTCTTTTCGACACGCTTTTGACTGGTAACCAAGGAAAATTCAGCAATTTCTTGTGTTTCTACTTCTGTGGACTTTCTGGAGTTACAGATTTGATGAGCACTTGAATGAAATAAGCCAAACGTGATCAGGCCATTCAGGAATCAGGAACAAAGTTCATTCCACTTGCCAAACTGACTTCTGGGTATTTTGGAATGATGTATTGATGTTCGATCCTTATTCAAAAGTACAGTTGAAGTCTTTATAATCCAGGCTAGACTTGAGACTTTCTAGCATGCCCTGAGCCTGGGGTTTAGGGCAAGATCCACTGGGCGTCTGGGCCTCAGTTTTATGGACCAAGTGGTCTCGCCTGAGCCTGGTTGTTTCGAACTTGGCCTTGTTGGTCCAACTTGAGACCGTCCTGGCTGCTGCCTGCCTTGAATGCAACATTACTTCGGCAACCTCGGTCTCCGATATAGACGGATAGTTTTACTTCGGCATTGAACATGGGCTGGGATCAAGTCCTGGACTCTGAGATTCAGGATCCATGTTTGACATGACCTTTGGAGGACGGATATGAGCGTCCAGGTGACTTCAGATGATAATTATAGACTGATGCGTGTAAATTTATTGGTGAACTATGCAGTTACTGTTGGGTGAACCTGATAGGTGCAAACTAAAATTGAAACAGACCTAAATTAATTTTAGCAGTTTACTTTATTCTCAGTTGCTTAAGTTTTCACATCCCCTTTTCATGTAGTTATGAGAGCTTATTATTTTTAATTTGAACAATACTTCTTGTGCATGTAAACAGCCATTTACAGATTGCCATAGCAAGTTAATCTTATGCATTTGATGAAACAGGTCCATTTAGACTACCTAGAAGCAGGTGCAAACATTATAATCACAGCATCCTACCAGGTTCCAAGATATGCTTTTTTCACTCATTTTTATGTTTCTGTGGTATTTTGTGAACAGTACTAACAGTCATTTTGATGTTGCAGGCTACCATTCAAGGGTTTGAGTCTAAGGGATTTTCGAAAGAAGAAAGTGAAACATTACTAACAAAGAGTGTTGAGATTGCACGCGAAGCACGTGACATGTTTCTGAAGGAACATTCAGATCAATCCACTCCCATGCAACATCCTATTCTCGTTGCAGCTTCCATAGGAAGTTATGGAGCTTATCTTGCTGATGGTTCTGAGTACAGGTATTTGATTACTTAACGTAGCACATGTTCTCCCATATTACTTCTGGGTGATAACCTTTTTTTTCTGGCTATAACTAGTGGGGATTATCGTGAAGATGGTACACTGGAATTTCTGAAAAACTTTCATCGGCGAAGGCTTCAGGTTCTTGCAGAAGCAGGTCCTGATTTGGTTGCTTTTGAAACAATCCCCAACAAATTGGAAGCTCAGGTATGCTAAACGTTACTACTTGCGTTGGGGATCTGCTGCCTCACATTTTGCAGTACATTATTGTGAAATAGTCTCTGATGGTTGGCTCGTGGGTCTTTAGGCGTATGCTGAACTTCTCGAGGAATGTAACATAAATATCCCTGCATGGTTTTCCTTCACCTCAAAAGATGGTGTTAATGTTGTGAGTGGAGACTCATTGATTGAATGCGCTACTATTGCTGATGCATGTGCAAAGGTTGGTGCGATTGGAATAAATTGCACACCTCCAAGGTTTATTCATGGCCTGATACTCTCCATTCGGAAGGTAATATAACACCTTTCATTCCTTTTAGATACAAACGAATACAAATTGAGCTTCCATCCTTTGCCCATGTTGCACAAAATGTGCATGCCTTTTTGAGTGTTTTTTGCTCTTGCACAAATCATATCGACCATGTCAACTGCTGAGCAAGCTGCAGTTCACGTTGTTTGACTAGCTGTGCTGCATTACAACAGGTTACTGAGAAGCCGATTCTGACATATCCCAATAGTGGAGAAAGATATGATGCTGAGAAAAAGGAGTGGGTGGTAAGTTTGTCTCTCTCTCGCGCGCACACATTTTTGTTCCACCTGAGGTAGAAAGGTGAATGTAAATAAGGATGGATGAACAGCCACAACGATTGAATATGTGCTTCCCAAAGTGCAAGCAAAACTGTAGCACCACTCTAGTTAAAGACATACGATGGTGAAAAAAATACAATACAAATTTCTTAGCGGCGAGGTCCGCCTGGCAGTTTTAGACTCCCGGGCGGTTAGGGTTTTCGTTGTGTAGTAGGGTGTTGTCTTTTCTTTCTTCTAGACTTGTTCTTCTTTGTTTGAGACTTTGTTTCTTTCTCTAACTTAATAGATTTGGCAGAGCTCCTGCTTTTCCTTTAAAAAATAAATAAATACAATACCTTATTCTTTTCCTCTAAGTACATTTGCATAACAGTTCAACGGTCCATTTCTTATATTCTCTTGGTTAGCAAGTATGGCCAACCAATATAGTATGTCACATTAAATCTGAGATTGTTCTAAAAATCTAAAATGCTAAAGATATGCTTCATTTGCTGTGCAGGAATCTACTGGTGTGTCAGAAGGTGATTTTGTTTCTTATGTAAGCGAATGGTGCAAAGGTGGGGCTGCCCTTATTGGTGGCTGCTGCAGGACAACTCCAAACACCATCAGGGACATAAGGAGATATCTTAACCAAGGTTACTCTGCACCGCAGTTATCTGTGGGATAGAGTTGCACCCTCCTTCAGATGTGTTACTCCTGGTCTTACCTGTCGAACATATCCCGGAGATTCCGTCCTGGCGGCATGATATGCTCTTGGATGATGTTACTCCTGCAAATGAGATGGTTCTGCACTTATATTTGTGAATAGCGGTGTATTTCTTCTGAGTTCTTAATTTGCCCTACCTACTCGGAGGTACAATAAGTGATTTCTTCTACTCAGGAGTGAGCGGGACGATCTGCGGCGAAGTTCATGAAGCTTATTAGCTATTAAAATTTGACTCTGTATGTTGTACAGACTCTGAGTTGTGTTGTGGGGATGTTAACCTGCAATAAGCCTTTTATATTGTGTACTACTGCCTGTGAACTCTGCTATGTTACACCATACATTTTGGCTGATACCTACGTATCTCCCTGCGAAAATGATTGTCTGATAACTATCTCCCTCCGAAAATGAGGAACTCATTACTCTCTTGCCAGCAGTATATTTCTGTGAGGGTAATAGTACTGCCAAATTGCCATCACTCTTTACAGGATTATCACTGGTATTTCATATATTTTGCGCATACTAGGGTGCATCTTACAATGCCACAGCTTAACCACGTGTTCTTCTATCTTCGGCTGCATTATGACATCTGTGGTTTTGATATTGCACTAACATAACCCAAACAGGATCGAAGTTCAGGATACCCAGCCATCTAATCTTTGTGCCTCTTGATGACCTGAAGCTTGACTTCATGCTTGAAGTTGTCCACATTCCCATACTGGAACTCCACAGGTGACTCCATGGCACAGTGTGTGCCGGTAGAAGTGGATCACCGCCAGCTTGATCTCCTGGATGGAGAACTTGTGGCTGATGCCGAACGGGACGAACGCGTACGGGTGCCGCCGTTTCTCCTCGTCACCGGCGGGATCGAACCGCTCCGGCCGGGAAACGCTCCTGCTCCGGGAAGTTGCTGGGGTCCTTGGCCGGCACACCCATGTACCCATCCTCTTACCTTCATGAGATTCGTTGTCGCAGGGCGGCTCGGTGGCGGCGCCTTGCACCGCAGCACGTTGATGGCCTCAGGTTGCGGTCGGGATGCGCGCAGCTTGAGCCCGACGACCATCGATCACGCGCTCCACCTCCCGCTCGTCGAATCCTCCGGCCAGCCGCAGCAAGGACCGTTCCCCTGTCGTACAGCTCCGACACCCGCCGCGCCAGGTGGATCACGGTGTCGTCCTGCAAAACCGCGACGGGCCGCCGGCCGCCGGCGACCTCGGGCAGGACGACGCCGAAGCACCGTACACGTCAGACTCGGCGCTGGCCCCGTCCATGTGCCCCATCGTGCCGGCGAGCTCCGTCGTATGGGAGCCCCGCCCGTGGTCCACGAGCCTCGCTAGCCCGTAGTCGTCGAGCTTGGCGTTGAAGGACGCGTCCAGCATCACGTTGATCGATTTTGCTCATTTGTTCAAGGCTTTTGATAATTTACCCTACAATATGTCACTGACATGTGTCAATGAGATATCATAGGACAAATGATCAAATATCAATCAACTTTGAGCAAATGATCAAATGACACTCAACTTCAGAGCAAATAATCAAATTTTCCCACGTTGATGTCACGGTGCAGAACGCACTGCTCCCACTCTTGATGCAGGGATGCCAGAAAATGACCAAATTAGGACAGTAGTATCAACCAAAGTGGTTGGTGAGATAGGGGATATATACGATCCATCTATATACTACGGGACATTTTACAATCCCTGCTGTTAACACAATGCAAATTAAGGTAACTCCTAAGGATGGGATAAAAAGTCTAAAATTTTGTGTGCCCTCCGAGCCAGAGGAGATTGTGCAGCTACTGTGTTATTAAACGTACCGTAGACACAACACTATAGAAAAGCTTATATTAGACGTCCCATCATAGACGATTTTGATAAACCGTCTATGATAAAAAACATCACAGACGATTTTACAGTGCAACCGTCAGTGACAACATCACAGACGGTATATACAGCAATATCATAGACAATTTTAGTATAAAACCGTCTGTAATGACTCCTGTGATATATTATTGTCACGGACGGTTCTAACTACAAACCATCTATGGTTATTTGTTGTTTTTTTAATTGAAACCGATACAAATAATACATTATTTGTGTCGGTTTCAATTAAAAATGATACAAGTACATTTGTATTGGAGCCGACACAAATAGTATAATTTTTTTTGTGTCGATTCTAGTAAAAAACCGATATAAATAGTAATCCTATTATCTGCGCCGATAAAACGGCCATAACTTTTGACTCGTAACTCCGATTAAGGTGTTCTTTGGCTTGTTGGAAAGTTAACGAGAAGTTTTATCCGAAAACGCAGAAGTCCAAAAACCAGGAGGTTTTTCAATGATCAAAAGAACAAGATAAATTTGTATATCCTGTTCTTTTGGCCGTGCTAGTGTTGAACCAGCCGTTGTTGGCTGCGGCCGTGGACGGTGTTTAATAGCAGCTGGTTGAGGTTCTTCTGGTACTGGCTCTCATCTGAGTAGTTCCCCGAGCAGGCAGGCCAAGCAGATAGAAGAATATTGACGTTCTGACAGAGGGAGGCGGCGAACGTTGAGGAGCAGGATAAGGCGGGGAGCCATGGCCAATGTCTTCAGCTGGGACGCCGTCCCCTGTTGGTGGCTCGCCTCAAGGTACTGCACGTTGTTGTTACTCTTTGATTTTGTTATAATGGATAGGCACAAAATCAAAAAGTAGATCAAATCAAAAAAGAATAAGAGACGCAGATTTAACGCGAAAAACCTTTATGAAAAAAACCATGTGCATTGACCGGCAAAAATCCACTATTTTCTTAGAGAGTTAGAAACGCAGAGGATTACAAATTACAAATTGATTTTTCAGTTTCTGACAGCAAATCGCAGGCGCGCGCATTGTTCTTGCTGATTCCGAACAACACTGTAGGATTATGTACTGTTTGTGTAAGTATTCCGAAAAAAACACTAGAATTTTGTATACACGTGTTTGCACCAAAATTCGGCATGTATTGAAATCGGTCTGAAAATAGAAAAGTATCCGTACAGAAAAGAATCGGTAAATGACTCGGAAAAGGAATCCGTTTCTATAAAAGGAAAGGAAATCGGGTAAGAGGCCGATACGGGTAAACACCGTATCCATGTGCGACTCGGATCGGCCAGGCGTGTTATAAAAGGGGTGGACTCCAAGCAAAGAGAATCAATCAATTCCAACAACACCTACTTTTTACAGCCTTTTTCTTTTACATTGCTTTAGCTTCATAGATTTCCTTGCAAGTCGACGGAATCAACATAGCTGCGCATCGCCGATTGTTGATTTTAGCCGATTTTACTCAGGTTTGATTTGCTTCGTTTTGTTGCGCATCGCCTTCCCGAAGCCGATTTTACCTTATATCCGAATCAATCAGAATGGTTGATCTAGTTATCTCCTAATCGGTTTTTGCCGACTAGCGAAAAGCCGATAGATCTTTGTTTATCGGCTTTGATCGAATTACAAATTCTACCTTGTCGATTTCAGGTCAAATCGACTGGCACGCTCTGCAAACCCGGTGTTTGTCTTGTGTGTTCGAGGCCGAAACCCCCTTCACGTTTTCGCGAACATATTTTGGCACGACGGTGGGACCCAAAAGAATGTCGTCAACCGACAAGCCCGCGATCACCGCCGATATCAACACCGATGCCATAATCGCGCCTCGGATGGCCGATTTAACCCTGAGCAACGGAAAGAAATCGAAGATCGAAAGGCAGCTCTGGAGGAAATGATGCTACGATGCTTCCAGAAAACACGCCGTGGCGTTACTCAAAAGATTGCACTCCCAAGCATCAATCCTATCGGAGATTCAACATCTGAATCGGTAGGCCGATACGCACCCGCTCAAGCTGATTTATCAAGTATGATCGAGCAATCATCCATCACGCATTGATTAACCAATCATCGGCTCTAGTATCTACTTTAAAGCCGATGATAGAAAATAGTGTGAAAACAATTGCTCAAGAATTAGCCGCGTCTGGAAGCCTGGCTAGATCCACCACAAACCATCCCTACGCACTCCAAAGATATTCCATAGCACCCAACACCAACACGATGGCGTGTCGGCTCAAGCACCTATCATGATGCCGGCTCAACCTACTGTTTTGAAACCGAGCATACAGAGAGATGGGTTCACACATTACCATGGGCACACGGATGGAGCCAAGATGGGTGCATCAAATCAATCAAGTGCGCCCTCCAATAACATCGGGTTATCGGCTTATCAGCCGATCGAAATGGGACAGGTTCCACAGTCACGAGGGGCCACAACCATGAAACAAGCACCATATAGGGGGGTGCCATACGTCGAACCTTTCGCGCCCATACCCGATGCATTAGGTTTTAATCACGATTATGACGCAACACCAAGACCTCCTGAGGTGCGAGTTGGACAAAGGCCCGAGTTTGCACTCGGGGGGCAGGGCGCAAACAATGAGAATTGGCCGTGTCCGGCTGCACCACAAGCCGACAATGTTAATTGGGCGGAACAAATTGCCAATGTTTTGAGAGAACAGTTCGGTTTACAACCCAGAGGGAGAGTGATCGGCTACAGGAAGCCGTACCCCGATTACATAGACCGAATGCCATACCCCCACAACTTTAGGATACCAGACTTTGCTAAATTCTCAGGGGATGATTCTATTACCACAATTGAGCATATCGGACGATTCATGGCTCAATGTGGAGAGGTCGCTGATCAAGCGGATTAAAAATTAGATTGTTCCCTTTATCATTATCCGCACTGCGTTCACTTGGTTCACGAATCTACCCCAAATTCGGTACATATGTGGAGCGATTTAGAAAGCCGATTCCATGAATACTTCTTTTCAGGGACTATGGAGCTTAGGATTTCTGATCTTAGTTCAGTCCGACAGAAGTACGGTGAATCGGTCTCTGATTATATCAAAAGATTTAGAGGCGTACGAAACAGATGCTTCAGTGTAACATTACCCGATGATCAATTGGCCGATCTAGCGTTCCAAGGGTTAATCCCGCCGTTAAAAGAGAAACTATCGGGCCAGGAGTTCCCCGACTTAGGCCACCTACTCCATCAGCGTATCGGCACATGAAAGCCGATATGCAGAGAGCAAAGGGTTTAAAGATAGGTTTAAGACAAACGGCAATGAAAAGGCCAAAGTAAACATGGTAGATTACGATTCGGGCGACACCTCTGACGACGAAGCAGAAGTGAACATAGCCGAGTGGGCCAAAGGTTCCAAAAAACCACTCGTATGCTCTCTGCTTAGGCCGACAAAGAATAAAGCGGAAGTCAAGTACTCGTATGATGTGTCAAAGTGTGACAAAATATTTGATTTATTACTACAAGAAAAACTCATAAGGTTACCAGAAGGGCACATCATACCATCGGCCGTGTAAATTAAAATGCGAATGTATTGCAAATGGCATCATTCGTTCTCCCATAAAACTAACGATTGCAATATTTTTCGACAACAGATCCAATCGGCCATCGCCGATGGCAGGTTAAAGTTTGCGTAAGAATCGGCTATGCAGATAGATATGGGCCCTTTTCAGGTCAACATGGTTCAATGTTCACGAAAGAAAAGAGGCCTGCGGAAGAGGATAAGCCGACTAAGGGAATTGTATCACGAGACGAGACAAAGGTAGATCACTATCGGTTCTATACAAATAGAAGCCGATAAAAATGGGCAAAACTCAAGAACGGTAAAACCAAGAGGGGACTTAGAGGCTCGGTAAATGGTATCGAGCTGAGAGGGCTCCAAGAAGAGCCGATTTCAAACCAAAGCCGACCTTCTCACAACTCCTGGGGAAATATGAAAGGATAAGTCGAAGGTATAGCCCTCAACAACACCAGGGTTTTCATCGATCAGGGCAAAGGAGGGAATGACGTTGGCGGCGGATGTGCCACATCGGCCGATTACAGAAGAAGAGAAACATCGGCAATGTCCTTTTTGGCAGTTTTGCAGGGAAAGAGGGATGACCTTACCAACAGTTGTATCTTGTCCTATGCAACACTCGTCTATATGTCGGCCAAACCAATCAGTAAAGACAGGTTGTCCAGACCGATACACAATCGCCCGTATAAGGAGCAAAAGGCCGATCTATGAAAGGTTAACCTCAGAACAAGGCGAATCCTCCCAAAATCAGGAATTATCGGCTAACGCAAGCGAGGATGGAATCGGCAAATAAATGGGCAATTTAGCTGGAAAAATAAGAAAGCCGATAGAACCCAAACCTAGATGGTGCCCTTCGGGTCTCAAAGAAGTCGCAACGCAGGAGGCTTCAGCGATTAAAAACACAAGAAGAAAGGGAAGCCGAAAAGGAGAGTGAGAGGGATCGGACGTTTAATAAGTTAAGACCGGTACCGATTTTGAAAAAGGAGTGGAGAAAGAAGGAACAGATCGATAGTGATTCAGATCAATCGGTTGAATCCAGTTCTCCGATGATCCGAGATGATACGCCACCAATGGATATAAACATGGTATTCACTTTACCTGCCGAGTTCAGAACCGAAGAATCGGTGAAGAAGTGTTCGCCCAATTGTGCCTCGGAGCACCGTGACTGTGTTTGAAAAACCACAAGACATGCATCGGCATTTGAAACCATTGTATCTAAAAGGATACATTAATGGCCGACCAATATCCCGTATGTTGGTCGATGGCGGGCGACAGTCAACTGATGCCGTTAAGTACTTTCGAGAAAATTGGGAAAAGCCGATGAAGACTTAATCAAGACCAACATGGTGCTAAATGACTTCACCGGAGACCCAACCGAGGCTAAAGGCGTAATGGTGTCGAATCGGCGATCGGTAATAAAACTTTGCCGATCGCGTTTTTGTGATTGAAGCTAAAGGCAATTACAGCGTACTCCTTGGCGGATCGGATCCATGCTAAGCGTTGCATACCATCAACTATGCACCGTAAATCGGTGCAAAGGGAACGATGATACAGTAGAAGTCGTACCAGCCGACACATCGGCTCATATCGCCATGGCTAGCCCTGACACCAATTGGCCACACGAAGAGGCTGAATGCATATCAGGAAAAGCCTTGGACAATTGCGATTTTATCTGTATTGAGAAATCAGGATTCAGGCCGATCAGCGTTAAACCCAATACGTTTGATCGGACAGACGAAGTGATAAGAAGATGGAGCGCGAGACAATAGCGAAACTGCAGGAGAAGGTAAGGAGCTATCGGCAGGAAGAATACGAAGAAGCTGTTGAAGATTTTGAAGAAGAAAGAAAGGGGTTAGGATTTATCACGATTTGCTTGAAGAAATCGATATTGGTGAAGGGGATAGCAAAAGACCAACGTTTGTAAGTGCTAAATTAGAACCCAGTTATAAAGCAAAGTTGGTCGAAATACTCAAGGAATATAAGGATTGCTTTGCGTGGGAGTATTATGAAATGCCAGGTTTAAGCCGACAGCTAGTTGAACATCGGCTACCTATAAAACCTGGATATCGGCCGTTCAAACAGTACCCTAGGCGGTTTAACCCTACGTTGTATGACGCTATAAAGGAAGAAGTAGGACGATTGCTAGAGGCGAAATTTATCCGGCCTTGCCGATACGCTGAGTGGGTCTCAAACATCGTCCCTGTGAAGAAGAAAAACGGCAAACTTAGGGTATGTGTCGATTTTAGAGATTTGAACAAAGCTACGCCAAAAGACGAGTACCCGATGCCCATAGCCGATATGCTTATCGATCTTGTGTCGGAAATAAGATCATAAGTTTTTTGGACGGAAACGCCGGATATAATCAGATATTCATGGCCGAAACCGATATACATAAAACGGCTTTCAGATGCCCAGGCGCTTTAGGGCTATACGAGTGGAAGGTTATGACCTTCGGGTTGAAAAATGCCGGCGCCACTTTATCAGCGCGCTATGAATCATATTTTCCATAACCTGATCGGCAATACTGTGGAAATATACATCGATGATGTGGTGGTAAAGTCCAAAGACGACTGGCAGCATTTAGCCGATCTGGAAAAGATGTTCGAAAGCACAAGGTTGCATGGGTTAAAGATGAACCCTCTCAAATGCGCTTTCGGAGTATCGGCTGGACAATTTCTTGGGTTTACAGTGCATGAAAGAGGAATTGAAGTAAACCAAGCCAAAGTAAAAGCTATAGCCGATACTAAACCACCGACAAGCAAAAAGGAGTTACAAGTATTGATAGGGAAAATCAACTACTTGCGACGTTTTATCTCGAACTTGTCAGGACGTATTCGGGCCTTCACCCCCCTGCTAAAAATTAAAGACAACCAAGAGTTCAAATGGGGAACTGATCAGCAAAAGGCCTTCGACGACATAAAAGGTTATCTGATGAGCCCACCAGTGTTAACCGCACCAAAACATGGCATACCTTTCAGACTATATATATCGGCTGAAGGAGACACAATAGGAGCAGTCTTGACACAGGAAGCCGATAGGAAAGAGCGGGCGATATTTTATCTAAGCCGACGTCTTTTAGACGCAGAAACCAGGTATCCCCTAGTAGAAAAATTATGCCTATCTTTGTATTTTGCTTGTACTAAGTTAAGGCATTATATGCTGGCATCGAGATGCGTCATAGTCTGCAAAGCCGATATAATCAAGTACATACTATCTCGCACCGATTTTGCGAGGTAGGCTTGGTAAATGGGCGACGCTTTGATCGAAGTTCGACCGACATATGAATCGGCTAAATCTGTAAAAGGGCAGGCAGTAGCCGATTTTATCGCAGGAAGTGAGACATTAACAGGATCGATCGATGTAGCTCCTTGGCAGTTATATTTTGACGGGTCCGTTTGCCAAGAAGGTGAGGGCATCGGTATAGTGTTGATTTCACCTAAAGGACAGGAGTACAACTTCATGTATCGGTTGGATGACCGATGCTCGAATAATCAAGCAGAATATAAAGCATTGCTAAGAGGGCTGCAGTTACTGGACGTCATCGGGGTAAAAGACGTTGAAGCTTTCGGTGACTCCATGTTAATCGTACAACAAGTCAAAGGTGGATACCAATGCAATGATGATGCGCTAACCCAATATTTGCGGCAATGCCTCCAGATTATCGAGACGTTTACCACATTTTCCATTGAACATATCCCCAGGGAAGCTAATGGCAAAGCAAATCAAATGGCACAATGTGCATCAGGTTACAAGATTGAAAGCCGACAGGAACCAATCGAGCTAAACGTTTGGCCGATTCTATGTGTCCACCCTCGATCGGAGAAAAGAAATACATGATTATTTGTCGACCCATCTAAGCCGATCGAAAGGGTAAGGTCGCGTAAAGCACTCAAATATGTTCTCTTTGGAGGGGTATTATACTTTCGGACCATGGAAGGCTTATTGCTATGATGCCTGGGTATTGAAGAAGCCAAAATAGCAATGGGAGAAGTCCATGAAGGAATTTGTGGGTCACATCAATCGGCCCATAAAATGAAATGGATACTGAGACGAACGGGATATTTTTGGCCGACAATGTTAGAAGATCGCTTCAAATACTACAAGGGGTGCCAAACATGCCAAAAGTTTGGTAACATACAGTAGCGCCAAAGATCGGCTTTACACCCGATCATCAAGCCTTGGACGTTTAGGGGATGGGGTATAGACATAATCGGCCAAATATTTACGTCATCCAGCAAAGGACATAAGTTCATCCTAGCAGCCACTGATTATTTCTCAAAGTGGGTTGAGGCAATACCACTCAATAAGGTTACTAGTAAAGAGTCGATCGACTTTGTAAATGAGCACATCGTCCATCGGTTTGGGATTCCACAAACGATCACTACCGATCTTGTCAGTCTTGTGTTCATGTCCAACGACTTCAAAGATTTTGCGGGAGTCTTGGGATAAAATTACTCAACTCTTCCCTTACTACGCTCAGGCCAGCGGACAGCCGAGTCATCAAATAAGACATTGATAAAGGCGATAAAAGAAAAATCGAGGAAGAACCAAGGAGATGGCATTCAACGCTGTCAGAGGCTTTATGGGCTTATCGGCTATCTCAGCACGGATCAACTAAATTGTCACCTTTTCAGTTGGTATACGGACAAGAAGCCGTTTTACCCGTTGAAATCAACATCGGCTCAATAAGGCTACACGAGCAAGATAAGATATCACCGATGAATACAAACAAAGGCGATCTTTGGACAATCTAGATGATTTGGGTGAACTAAGGCCGATCACGCTAGATCGGCTTAAAAGGAACAAAGAGATGGTTGCCAGGTCGCATAATAAAAAAGTGATTTTTAAATCATTCAATCCAAATGATTTAGTATGGAAAACCGTGTTGCCGATTGGGTCTAAGGATAACCGATTCGGCAAATGGTCTCCAACATGGGAAGGGCCTTATAAGATCAATCGGCCGGTTGACGGGAATTCATATATACTGGAATCCTTAGAAGGGTTCGTCCTACCTAAAGCGATCAATGGAAAGTATCTGAAGGCATATCACCCAAGCATATGGGTCGGGTCCTAACTACAGAGATGAAGGTATCAGGATCAATGACAAGCACATGCACATAAAATCGGTCATACAAATTAATCGAGTCGGGCTTTAAAACATCCACAGATTAAAAGTTTACAAAATCGGATGCATAGATCAAACAAAAGTTCAAAAGACGTCATCTCAAGTTTAAAGCAATATTACGTAAATTGGCCACAATCGATCAAGAAATCAAAGACTAGTGTAGTCCCGACCGGCAAATGGGCTCCCAAAGCCGATAGTGCCGCCGCCGCTCTACCGATGGTAGCTTGAATCTTGTCTATTAAATGTTGATCAGCCCTCGACGCCTCGAATCGGAACTATTTTGGCCGATTGGGTTTTGACTTGTGCAAAGACCTCGCCAATCTTCTTCCTCTGGGCGCCGGTGAAGATGTAGATTCTGTAATGCCAATCTGGCATTCTGCAAGTTCTTTTGTGACCAAGGCCAACTGTTCTTCAAGTTTGATCTTGGTCGACTCCAGCTCTTGAGCCCTGCTCTTGGCCGATTTTAGCACGGCAGTACCCTGGTCAAATGCACTCTTTCGAGACTTGGCGTCCGCTATGAGCTTGTCCAAAATCTCTTGATCGGCTTGTTGAGCCTTCCTCTGTTCAACCCTCAGCTTGGCTGATGCTACGTCCTGCCGACGAGTGTCCAAGTGGCATACCTCTAGCAGTGCGTTCATAGCCGCAGGAGGAAGATCGGCTTGCACGGCCGCCATAGCATTCCTCAGAGGTTGCGTATTGGCCAGAAGAGCTGCCTCCGGCTGCAACACTTCATCAAGAAGACGATTGAGACGTTCTTGCATACCCGGTTCAGCAGTGACCGCAGCAGATGCTGGCGCAGAGGCAGCAATGATACGTTGAATGTCGGCCGGATAGTCGTCAGTGGCCAACACTTCTGGGTCGTCGAGCTCATCCAAAGAGAAGCCTAAGAGATCGGCTAAGTCCATCGACGGAGCTGGGTTAGAAGCAGGTTTCGGAGGTGACGAGGCAGAGCCGTGAGCCGCAAGACCAAAGACATCCGCCTGGGTCTTCTCAGACGGCTTCTAACAACTGAACGGAAGGGGTTTCCTGAGGAATGCGTTACGATAAGATGCGTTACGATAAGATAAGGAACAAAAACAAGGGTCAAGATAAGGATCGGAGCTAACCGCAGAGTCGATCGATCGGGATCTTCTTTGCATCACGACCCGCAGGTTTTGGGGATCGCTTGATAACGACTCTACGGCTCTTCTTCTCTGAAAATTATAAACATGGGGTTAGCCGACAGCAAGCATGAAGACTTCGCCTACAAAAGAAGTCTGAACAGAATTGACGTACTTTTGGTGCGCTGGACGGCAAGATCAGACAGTGATGGGCTATTGACCCCCAACGCGTGCGAAGATAAACCGGCAAGAGGGGTCGATGACCTTGCCGCTTTTAAGCGATCGTCGGCCGACAGGCTTGCGCTGGGGTTGATCTCTTGCTGGTCTGAAAAGGGTAAAAAATATGGTTAAGCCGATGAAAATCTTATTCTAATAAAACATCAAAATGAAAATACCTCTAGAGACGAGTTAGCATCGCTCGAACTCGAGCTAGACCCGGCAACGGTCTCTGTCGGCTCTCGAAAACCAGGAAGAAAAGAGGACAGGACCTCGGGAATAGTGCACCTCCGCAAGAGTGCCTCAGCTATAGAAGCCCACCATGTGGTAAATTGGCCCGATCGACGAGTGTTTAACACAAGGAAGGGCAAGTCTACCACATGGAGTTCATCGGCTAGCTCAATAATAAGATCCGCCGCAGTAGAGTTGGTTACTTTGTTTCGTGGTTTAATCATCCTAAGCAAAGGAAAGCAAGGAATGGTTTGTCCAAAACCCAGCTGGCGTGCATAGACTGAAGGATGATAGAATTCATAGGTCGGCTGAAATGTTCTGTTTCGAGTACTTAAGCCGACATGAAGGATGCAAGGAGAAATCAGCAGGGGAAGCAGATCGAGAGTGGATTGGGGCATTAGGGAGCTGTCAGAGTTTAAACGAAGAAAAGAAGGCCACGGGAGATCGGCTAATTGGCTATACGAAAAGAAATCTCTACGGTTGAAAGAGGCTTGGTTAAGATGCAAGAAAAAGGACAAGTATTTATGGAAGCCGGCAGGAGAGATTTTTTGTTCATCGGATGAACACATGGTAAATTTTTCGCCTGGGGATCGGCTAGGTTGGAATACAGGGACGGCACCCTCAGGAAAGTCTTCCGTTGGGAAAGCCGATTCTTCCGAAGTGTACGGGATAAAGAGGAGGCCAAAAAAGCAGGAAAGCCAAATCTGGATAAACCAAAGAGGGCCGCCAACATTACCGACGACATAGGAACCATTGCCAGTAAAAAGCCGACTCCTGATGATATGCATCATATGGTATACGGCGCCCAGCAAGGATTTCCCTAAAGATAGCCGACGACCCATAACTAGTTGCTCTGACATAAATTGATAGACCTGGGTTGGTCCTAAGGAAGCGCCACAGAAGAGGAATCGGTCTAACCATAAGTTGATAAAGGCTACGTGTTCTTCATCCGATACAGGGCCGGTTACTTTGTTGTTATTTTGGATGTATTTAGACCAACCTTCTCCCTTTTTTCTGGTCAATTTATACTGAGGTTTCCCACTAAAAGCCGATATTTGTTCTCCATCAGGCCTAAGACAGCATAATTCGGCCATGTCTAAAAGGGTTGGGCCGATGGGACCGGTTGGGAAAAAGAAGGCATTAAAAGAGTCCGACCAAAAATAGCAGGCAGCAGCTACTAAAGATTCGTTGGGTTCCGGAGCAGCTAAGGACATGGGGATACACTTCAGCAATGCCCATACCTTCCCACTCGCTCTTTTGGGCCGATACTCTAATGTACCAGGACCTCCAGCCCTTGAGAGCTGTCGGCCAAGCCCTAAAACTTTTGGACCACTCGTTGATGTTGTAACCAGGAGCCGATAAAGGGAGTCTAGGGATTTCATCTCCAATGACAGTATCGGGTTCTATGGTTCCTATAGGACCTAGGAAGTACTGATGATCGCTATCTGGGATCGGAACAAGTACCTGAGATGCGTCCATTTCAGCCGATGCTATGAGAAGAAGGGTTGAAGCGGAGGAAAGCCGATTTCAGGATTAACGAGAGCACGCCAGGGTGATAATGACTGCAGGGGGGAGCCTCATATTTATACCTCGGTGAAAAAGGTGAAAAGGCGGGAACAGTTGCTGCATTGAAAACGCACCGAGAAGATTGCGGCGCCATTAATGGGGAAGTTACCGAGGTGAATCCTAAACGACAAGCCGATCACAGAAAAGACGAAGGGATTTTTGAAAGATAACAAGTTACCTTTCAAAAATGGGGGGCATATGTTTGCACCAAAATTCGGCATGTATTGAAATCGGTCTGAAAATAGAAAAGTATCCGTACAGAAAAGAATCGGTAAATGACTCGGAAAAGGAATCCGTTTCTATAAAAGGAAAGGAAATCGGGTAAGAGGCCGATACGGGTAAACACCGTATCCATGTGCGACTCGGATCGGCCAGGCGTGTTATAAAAGGGGTGGACTCCAAGCAAAGAGAATCAATCAATTCCAACAACACCTACTTTTTACAGCCTTTTTCTTTTACATTGCTTTAGCTTCATAGATTTCCTTGCAAGTCGACGGAATCAACATAGCTGCGCATCGCCGATTGTTGATTTTAGCCGATTTTACTCAGGTTTGATTTGCTTCGTTTTGTTGCGCATCGCCTTCCCGAAGCCGATTTTACCTTATATCCGGATCAACTGTAACTGGTTGATCTAGTTATCTCCTAATCGGTTTTTGCCGACTAGCGAAAAGCCGATAGATCTTTGTTTATCGGCTTTGATCGAATTACAAATTCTACCTTGTCGATTTCAGGTCAAATCGACTGGCACGCTCTGTAAACCCGGTGTTTGTCTTGTGTGTTCGAGGCCGAAAACCCCCTTCACGTTTTTCGCGCGAACAACACGTCTTTAACTGGTCTTTTTGACTTTTTGAGCAGAAGGAAAAAAAAGATTTCCTCTCCTGCAAGGAAAACTGTAGCCATGTGACATTTCAATTTCTGTGTGCATGAGTGCTGATAGTTTCATCTCTTCTTCCATGGTATCAAATGGAGGACGGACTTTTCGGAAGAAGAAATTTGTGGAAGGGACGAGCAATTGAAGTAGAAGTCTGTCTCCATGTTTCTGATGACTAATACTCCCTCCTGGCAAATTGCTCCGAATAATTAACCTGCTCTACTCTGTAATAAGCTTTGGACTGGCATTAGAATCCCTCTTCTGTAGCCTAGTCTGTCAACCTCACTCAAATCTGAAAATATGAATTGCTTCTCTGTAACTTCACTGTGTGCAGAATACTGTACTCTGAAATCTGAATTGGATACTTGGATGCCATCTTGTTTACTTAGATTATTGTATGCCTCTCCTTGAGTCACCTTCAGTGAACGGATTTTTGCCTGATGGTACAGCTGGGAATTTTGCATCAGGCATAACGGAGATTCGGGTTGGCTTCCGCTGGTGATGACAAAAGTCAGAACAGAGTTTTCTTCAGGCAGAAACCAAGCCTGACACCACGGCGTCCAAGTTCCAACACTTCACTGACCACTCCACACGACCTTGCCATGCTTACTCATCTACTCTTCTGGAAAAATCATTTAACTGTGCCTTTGTCAGGCACCCTTGCATCCTAAGCTTTCAACTGGAGTTCATCTTTCTTCGCGATCATAAGCACGGTTGCACACTTGCACCGTTTCTCATGCAGAGGGTACTCTTAGAGAGGGAGTTCTTAAAAAAAAAAAAATCTTTACCAGCGTAATTGTGTAAACCTCTTTCTGCGTACTATAATCTGAACCGTCTATATCCGATGGAACAGATCAAGGCAGCCCGGGGTATATTTATAAATAACTCCCTTCAAAATACCCCCTTTCTCATCCGAAACCCGCCTGCTATGGCCCACGGTGGCGTGTTTACGCTTCCAGCGATCTCCAGCGCCGCCGACACTGTTAGAGTTTATCCGTCTCGTATGGTCAAATTCTAAATTCTTCCCCTTGTCTCGGAATGGCAATCTTACCTAATTACCCATAGGTAAAAACCCTAATAGAAACGGATATGTTTATCTTTTGTTGCCTGTGGGCATATTTATTGGGACCAAACCTTGCCCAACAGGTAAATGGGTGATTGTATGGGGGAGTTCCACCCATACTCGTTACGTCCAATTGCTTGTCACCTTCTACTGACATGTAGGCCACACAATGAAACGCTAGATTCAGTGACCCAATCCATCCATCCACCAGCCCCTCCCGCATCCAGCCGCCACTTGCGTCTACTCCCCTCCTTTATATCTCACTCTCCTGTTCTCTCCTTTGCGTTCCTCTCTGCTCTCACGTGGATTCACCTCCTCCCCCACTGTCAGTTGCTCATCGGCGACCTCGCTGGCCAGGCGATCACCGCACCCGTTTATTCCTTCTTCCTTCCCCCATTCTCCAACTTCACCGATCGCCTGCTCCCTCCTCGTCTCCTCCATCCCTGGTCTCCCATTCATCGATGGCAGCAAGCAGGGAATTGCTAGGTCCACAGGCGGTAGCAGCAGGGACTCCCTCCGGCAATCCTCATTTCCTCCATGTCCTCCCCTCATCCATCCTCCCGCAGCGGAAGATTGACACGCTGCCACCCCAAATAGGTGAGCTTTTCATCCATTTCCCCTCCAAAATCCCAAGCAATGGTTTGCAACATGTGTTGAATTTGAACTTTTTTCTTGTGTTTCACTGTTGCCAAAACCAAATCTTGATGCGGGGATGCCACATGCCGCCACCTCGCATGCGTCAGGCTCACAGCTGCCACTCCGCCAACTTGGGCCAAGCTACTCCCTCCTCTGGCTCTGTCGATTTGGGGAGACTAGGCGACGGCGCCATGTGAAGAGGCCGGCCCCAAGCCCCCAACCCTAAGGTTCATTTTTCACCCATTCCCCACTTTCAAATCTTGATCTAGTGTTTGTCTTGAGTAGTTAATGGTGGCGTGTAAATGGGCATACCCACAGGCATTGGGTACCCATGGGCAATAGGTATCGACGAGGTTCTCTGCCCATGCCCTTCGCGAGCATACCCATGGGTGAGGAATTGACTGGCGGGTATGGGTATGGGCGAGTACTACCTACATCCATCACGCTCGATTGCTATCCCTACCCTTGTCCCTCCATTGTTTTTCTCCTCCCGAGATGGCCAGAACAGATCTGTGGAGGTCAAATAATCACATTTTTAAATAATAAAAAAATTAATTAATTCTATAGGAATAATACACCAAAAATAATAGAAATAAATCTGTCACAACTCAAAATGGTGAAATGCTGATATGGTGTCTAACGACGATCTCTGTCACCATTTGGATTGGCGACAAATTATCTGTCGCCAAAAGAAATATCAACAAAATCTCTGCCACCTTTGAAACGATGACAAAATTTCTGTCGTCATTTCAATTGGTGACAGAGCTTTTGTCGCCATTTGAACTCGCAGCAGAATCTAGTATGAATTTTTTAGAAATAAAAAATATTATGAATTAGTCCATATGGATTTAGAAAAAAAAAAATGCTGAAATTAGGCATGTGTTGAAATAGAACAATATTTTCCTTAAGGGAAGCTTGCCACAATTGGCTCTTTTTGTCACGTAACCGAGAAGTTTGTTCTATGCATGTAAGGATGTTAGGTGATGTATTTTGTTTGAACAATCCGAATGAAGTTCGACATATCATTTCACAATAAAGCTATGAATTACATGGCACATAGAGTTTGGTTCAGTGCATATGTTTGTCTTGCTACTATTATGACATAAATAACGACACTGACAAATCATCGACACAAACTACAGGTAACATACATGTACGCTTTTTAGACTCGAAAATACTCGAGGGATCAACAAGAAGTCAGGCTTGCAATCATAGATCCTATGTATCAGGGTGCAATATCGCCTTTCCCTTGAATTTCCCATGGGTGCAATATCGCCTTTCCCTTGTATCAGGGTGCAATATAACCACTCGCGATATATTTTGTCAAGCTTCCTTATGCCATTAGATTTGGGCCAAGACTAGATCTTGAGATCTTTCTTCCCGGTTAGCTTCACCATGACCTCTGTGATCTGTATGGACGGAGTCACTATCATCGACAACAGGTAAAGTCTGCTCATAACGACAAAGTCAGAACTCAGAAATACAATACATTTCTTCAGACAGATTCCAAGAACGTTAAGACTTTCTAAACCACTTCATCATCCGTCCTAATTAAGATTAAGAAGCATTCCTGGCCGGCTCAACTAGGAAACGTTCGTCTGTATCTGCACACTTTCTCAGCTCCTCTTCAGGAAAAATGTGCGTTTCTAGCTATACAAAATGAGGTGACCGGCTCAAACCTGAAGGGACCATACAGATGAGATTGTGAAACACCGTGCCAGGCATGGCTCCACGCGAGGTCCTGCTTGTGCTCGCCGTTGTCGCCTCGCTCTGCGCCGACGCGGCGGGCAACCCTTCCTGCTCGACCACGGACAACTACACCGACGGCAGCGCGTACCAAAAGAACCTCGAGCAGCTCCTGTCCGCTCTCCCGAAGGCCGCCGGCGGCGAAGGCGGCGGATTCTACAACGGCACGGCCGGCGCGGCGCCCGACGAGGTGTTTGGGCTCATGATGTGCTACGCCGACCGCAACTGGACCCAGTGCCGGAACTGCCTGGCCGGCGCGGCCGCCGAGATCACGAACGTATGCCCGTACAGCCGGAACGTCAGCGCCGCGTACGACGCGTGCCTGCTCCGGTACTCGACCGCGGCGTCCTTGTTCTCCACCGCCGACCTCGTCTACCCGTTCTCCGTGACAGTCAAAGGGACCCCGGTCGACCCGATCGCAATGCGCAGAGCGTGGCTCCAGCTGATACCCGACCTCAAGGACCGCGCCGCTGGCTCTGTTGGGAATAGTCCCACATTGGTTGTGGAGAGGGCTTGAGCATGGTTTATAAGGGTGAGGGAGCACCCCCTCATTGAGCTAGCTTTTTGGGGGGAGATGGCCCAACAGACCTTGGCCCGCTGCTCGGGTTGGGCCTGCGAGTGTGTGCTGCAGCCCAACGACCTGGGATCCGGATGCGCTAGGGTGGCGGTCCGATCTAACAATTGGTATCAGAGCCCGGTTCTAACATCTTTGGCCCGATGGACACTAGGGTGTAGAGGCCCAATGGACCGTGGCCCTGAGGGACCGTCGGTGTACGGTGAAGGGGCGGTGAACGGCTGAGAGACACCAATGTGTGAAGGGGGGATTGTTAGAATAGTCCCACATTGGTTGTGGAAGGGTAAGGGACCTAACTTATAAGTGGGGGAGTCCCTCACCTCTTAAGCTAGCTTTTGGGGTTGAGAAGGCCCTTACGATCCAACAAGTGGTATCAGAGCCCAGGTGCCCCAGATGGTTCCTAGATAATCTCGGCCCAATGTGTGAGGGGGAGATTGTTGGGAATAGTCCCACATTGGTTGTGGAGAGGGCTTGAGCATGGTTTATAAGGGTGAGGGAGCACCCCCTCATTGAGCTAGCTTTTTGGGGGGAGATGGCCCAACAGACCTTGGCCCGCTGCTCGGGTTGGGCCTGCGAGTGTGTGCTGCAGCCCAACGACCTGGGATCCGGATGCGCTAGGGTGGCGGTCCGGCTAACAAGCTCCCCGACGCGGGTCGCGAACGGGAGCACGCCGTACGACTTGGCGGAGTCGGCGTACGGACTGACGCAGTGCACCAGGGACCTGAACGCGAGCGAGTGCACCAGGTGCTTGTCCAACCTGGGCGACCAGCTGCAGAAGTTGTTCACAAACGAGACCGGCGGCTCCATCAAGGCGTACAGCTGCTACGTGAGGTACCAGCTTGGCGCCTTCGACATCACCCTCCCGATGCCGCCGCCGCCGTCTCCAGAGGAGGGAGGTTAGCCTGTTGTCTCAACTACATATATACTACTCGCTCTGCTGTTCGTTGGTTAGAACAAATTCTTCGTGTTGACCAGACAAAACGTGCTAATGCTGTAAAATTTACTCACGGATTTTGCTGCAGGGTCATCGTCTTCCTCGAGGACAGGGCTTGTGATCGGCCTGCCTGTCGGATCCGCATCGTTCTTGATCGTTCTGGGCTTCTCGGTCTGGCTCCTTTTGCGCCGGCGGCGAAAGCAGGGCAACGAGACGATAGAAGAGGAGCTGGAAGAAGGCAACTTCTTCGACGACGAGCCGGACATGGACGACGATTTCGAGAAAGGGACAGGGCCCAAGCGATTTCGCTACAACGAGTTGGCCACTGTAACTGACAACTTCTCAGACAGGCAGAAACTGGGCGAAGGAGGCTTCGGGTCAGTGTATAGAGGATTTATCGAGGAATTAAACCTTCAGGTGGCTATCAAGAGGGTATCCAAGGGCTCCAAGCAGGGGAGGAAGGAGTACGCGTCCGAGGTGAGGATCATAAGCCGACTGAGGCACCGCAACCTCGTGCAGCTCATCGGCTGGTGCCACGGCGGCGGGGAGCTCCTCCTCGTCTACGAGCTGATGCCCAACGGCAGCCTCGACACCCATCTCCACGGCGCCAAGAATGACGCGTTGCCATGGCCACTCAGGTATGCGTAAACGAATTGTCTACCTTTCTTCATCAGCTTAAGCTTTTAGTTGAACTGGTTGTACTGCTCAATAGTATGGATTCACATGCATGGCAGCAGTATAGCATACCACTAATGGTTTAAGGTTTAGCTGATGGTGTAATATTCCCATATTCAGACATGAGATCGTTCTCGGGTTAGGTTCTGCCCTGCTTTACCTGCACCAAGAATGGGAGCAGTGCGTCGTGCACAGGGACATCAAGCCGAGCAACATCATGCTGGACGCGTCGTTCGGCGCCAAGCTCGGGGACTTTGGGCTCGCAAGGCTCGTCGACCACGGCCGGGGGTCGCACACGACCGTACTCGCCGGCACGATGGGGTACATGGATCCCGAATGCATGATCACCGGCAGGACCAACGCCGAGTCAGACGTCTACAGCTTTGGCGTCGTGCTCTTGGAGATCGCCTGTGGCCGGACGCCTATCGTGGAGGCTCAAAACGAGGAAGACACGATCCACCTTGCCCAGTGGGTTTGGGATTCATACGGCAAGGGAATGATTCTTGATGCAGCCGATGCGCGGCTCAAGGGAGAATTTGATGGCCGGGAGATGGAGTGCGTGATGGTCGTCGGGCTTTGGTGTGCGCATCCTGATCGGAGCCTGAGACCATCCATCAGGCAGGCCGTCACCGTGCTGCGGTTCGAGGCGCCGCTGCCGAGCCTCGCTGCGAGGATGCCGGTGCCAATGTTCATGCCACCGGTTGGGGCTCTCAGTTGTACTACTTCGTCCGTCACAGGCGGTAGCAGCAGCACTGGAACCACTCAATCCAGCTCGACCGAGGCATCTTCCTTGCTGAAATGACAACAGATCAATGGTTTGGTACTAGATTAACTGTAGCATCGAATTGTGTAGAGGTTTGTCATGTTTACGAGACAAAATATCTAATTGTTTTTTCGGAGAGATGCTTCTATGTTTTTTTTTAATTGCACAAATATTAAAACATGTACGAAAGATAGATGGTGATTACTTACCCTTTCGTTTGCTTTAAGATTTATACAACTTGTATTAGAAGGAAAAGAAAGCAGTGCTCGTATTTTTGAATGGCGTAATGAACAGAGGGTACAGAACACAAGTGCAAAAACCAAGATACGGCTATTAACACTGGCGGCAGATTTCTGTCATCTCCTTTATTATTGTCCCACCACCGAAAAGGGATTTCAGAAAAGCCTATTACAGACTCTTAATTCACAAAGTATTTATGTCATTTTCTTCGATCATTTACCGTTGCTTCCCCACCATACACCCACCCGACCTTTTCTCAGTTTCCTCTGCCTTCTTCGGTAGGATCACAGGACAGAGGAAATACAGCATGAGCATGGTACTAAACAGCAATTTACTCAAACTTGGTTGGGCTAACAGAATAAGGAACACTTGAGCCATTAGGTTCCCAAATGTAAGCATTTGCTCAAACTTGTAATGCAAGGATTAATCGGGAATGGCATGAAATGAAACTTCATTAAGCTCACAAAGTTTCGGATGTTACAAGTTCCGCCAAATATTTCGCTTGATGAATGATGAAGGCACGATGAAATGGCGACAGAAGGCACATAGATGGATTGGCGGCACGCTGGAGACATAAGCTCTGTCGCCAATCGAAATGACGATGGAGGTCTATTCCTGTCTTTTTTTTATTATTTCTATAGGTTTTTTTAAATATGTATTACTTTAAAAAATAAAATAATCACTGCTCAATCGTCGTCTCTATAATTTGTCAAGCTTCCTTGTGCCATTAGATTTGAGCCAAGACTAGATCTTGAGATCTTTCTTCCGGGTTAGCTTCACCATTACCTCTGTGAACTGCATGGACAGAGTCGCTATCAGCAACATTATTTAAATTTTGATACTAACTTTTGGTACCTCAACATAAATATTGGTGTCTCCTAAGGATAGTAACAGTTTTGGAAGATACCAAAACTTACATTGAGGTGGTAAAAAGTCTCTAGCTGAAAATGTTGCATCAGGCATAATGTAGGGTTTTCATTTGGTAAAGTCTGCTCATGACGGCAAAGTCAGGACTCAGAAATACAATAGATTTCTTCGGACAGATTCCAAGAACGTTCGAAGACTTTCTAAAATCACTCCATCATCCGTCCTAATTAAGATTAAGAAGCATTCCTGGCCGGCCCAACTTGGAAACTTTCGTATCTGCACACTTTCTCAGCTTCTCTTCGGGACAAATGTGCGTTTGTAGCTATACCTGAGGTGGCCGGCTCAAACCTGACGGGATTATAATACAGATGATGACGGGACAAATGTGCGTTTCTAGCTATACCGGCTCAAACCTGACGGGATTATAAAAAGTGTTTTGATAAGTTTCACCCGAATGTTTTCTTTAGCAACTATCACATCCAAATTCTGGGCCATTCGATTTGCTTTCAGATGAATGCATACCCCCCTGAATTAGAGGTGGGTTGATCCTACGGATGTGTGTTTTGATCGTACGGTCCAAAGTTTGGATAATTTTTAGGATACTTATAAAAAATGCAAACCTCACAGATGAGACTGTGAACACCGTGCCAGACATGCCTCCACGCGAGGTCCTGCTTGTGCTCGCCGTTGTCGCCTCGCTCTGCGCCGACGCGGCGGGCGAGGTCTACATCCCGTTGTACCCTTACTGCTCGACCACGGACAACTACACCGACGGCAGCGCGTACCAAAAGAACCTCGCGCAGCTCCTGTCCGCGCTCCCGAAGGCCGCCGGCGGCGAAGGAGGCGGATTCTACAACGGCAAGGCCGGCGCGGCGCCCGACGAGGTGTTTGGGCTCATGATGTGCTACGCCGACAGCAACTGGACCCAGTGCCGGAACTGCCTGGCCGGCGCGGCCGCCGAGATCACGAACGTATGCCCGTACAGCCGGAACGTGAGCGCCACGTACGACGCGTGCCTGCTCCGGTACTCGACTGCGGCGTCCTTGTTCTCCGCCGCCAATGTTTCCATCCTGTTCCACGTGAAAATCACAGGGATCCCGGTCGACCCGGACGATATTACCAGGGCGTGGCTCCGGCTGATGACCGACCTCACCGGCCGCACCGTTGTCTCCCCGTCGCGGGTCGCGAACGGGAGCACGCCGTACGAGGGGGCGAAGCAATTGTTCGGACTGACGCAGTGCACCAGGGACCTGAACGCGAGCGAGTGCAGCAGGTGCCTGGCCAACCTTGTCGGCAATCTGCAGTCCATAAACAGGACCGCCGGCTCCGTCAAGGCGTACAGCTGCTACGTGAGATACCAGCTTGACGCCTTAGACATCACCCTCCCGACACTGCCGCCGCCACCGCCTCCGACACTGCCGCCGCCGTCTCCAGAGGAGGGAGGTTAGCCTGTTTGTCTCAACTACGTATTACATATAAATAAACCCCCTTACAGGGGAAGAGATTGGGGGCCAACCGGTCCCCCACGTGTCCCTGCATTTTTTGCGCAGAGATTGGGGGCCAACCGGCCCCCCCACGTGTCCCTGCATTTTTTGCGCAAAGCCCCCCCTTTTCTTCCAAATTACGTTTAGGTCCTTACGTGATTTTATGTGAGAGGAAAATAATTTTTTCGTTTCGCGTTTAGGTCCCTGGTTTGCCGTTTTGCATGGAGGACCTCCCGTTAAGCGCGAATCACGAACGAGCCCTTTTCTAATTATTCATAATAGCGAACAGGTCCGAAATTATAACAAATAGGTCCTCGCGTTTTACGTTTAGGTCCTTTCTCCGTTTTATTCCAAAAAAATGTTTTCGGGGTCCGTTTTTTCTCGAGCTGCGAAAATAGTTTCGGTGGCCCGTTTTTCCACCGCTTCATGGGGAAAATGTTTTCGGTGGCTATCCCCCCAAAAAAATGAGTAACCGCTTTCCTTTCTCCGCTTTTGCAGAAAAAATGTTTTCGTGATCCGTTTTTCCTCCGGAGCATGGGAAAAATGTTTTCGGTGGCTATTTCCTATAAAAAATGAGGACCGCTTTTCTTTCTCCGCTTTGAAAAAAATGTTTTTGTGATCCGTTTTTCCTCCGGAGCATGGGAAAAATGTTTTCGTTGGCCGTTTATCCAAAAAAAAAATATAAAACCGTTTCCTTTCTCCGTTTTGCCCGGAAAAAATATTTTCGTGAGCCGTTTTCCCTCCGGAGCATGGGGAAAATGTTTTCGGTGGCTATTTCCCAAAAAAAAATATGTGAGGCCGTTTCCTTTCTCTGTTTTGCCTGAAAAACAAAATTTTCATTATCCATTTTTTTCTCCAGAGCATGAGAAAAATGTTTTCGTTGGCCGTTTCCCCACAAAAAAATGGGAATTCGGTTTTCGTCCGTCGTTTCTCCGTTTTTACCCGTTTCCCCTCATTTTTCACGGGAAAATAAGCGCATAAGGTGATGTTCCTACCTTTTTTTTGAGATAAAAACTTGGATTAAATTTCGCACGGCGCGACGGAGCGCGCGGCTCTCACTAGTCTATTACAACATGTAAGGATTTGGAGAGAGCTTAGCCACCCACATCACTCCCACGCCAATTTGTGAAAAAGTTCATCCTTTTTCTTTAAATTCGAATAAGTATCTGTAAATTACAAAGATGTCCTTTGCGATTTTTGATGAAGGTAAGAAAAACGTTTCCAAATTACATTTAGCCCCTGGTTCGTTACTTTACGGAAAATTACATCTATTACATGGAAAGGATTTGGAGAGAGCTTAGGCCACCCACATCACTCCCATGCCAATTTGTGAAAAAGTTCATCCTTTTTCTTTGAATTCGAATAAGTATCTGTAAATTACAAAGAGGTCCTTTGTGATTTTTGATGAATGTAAGAAAAACGTTTCCAAATTACATTTAGCTCCTGGTTCGTTACTTTACGGAAAAGCCCCATACAAATCTCGAACGAGCTCTTTTCTAATTTTTCAGGGTAACGATCAGGTCCAAAAATATAACAAACAGATCCCTGTCCCTTACGTCCAGGTTCTTTCTCCGTTTTTCCTGAAAAAAATATTTTGTCAACAGAAATATGTGTACAGCTCTATCTCTAGATTTTTTTTTTTCAATTCGATCTCTAATTTCTAGATTTTTTTTTCCCCAGCTCGATCTCTAATATTTTTTGAAACGTGTATTATTACTCGATGAACGCATAGAGTGTTAAACTCGATGAAAGAAGGTTAACATCTCTAATATTTTTCGGAACATGTATTATTACCCGGTTAACACATAGAGTATTAAACTCGACAAAAGGAGGTTAGTCGGGTAATAATAAAGTTGTCGACGATTGGGGAACAGGCCCCCGCCGAGCTTACTTGTTGGTGGAGGGACCAACTGTGACCCCTTCTTACGTGAGGGATTACTCGAGGAACGACTCACCAGATTTCAGCGAGCGTGGACACAGCAGTTTACCCTGGTTCGGGCCTCTCGAGAAAGAGATAATAGCCCTACTCCAGCTCTCGTTTACTCTTGCAATGTGTCTGAGTCTTACAGTCTGTGCGTGGTATGTTGCTGTTGTGTGTCCCCCTCACGATGGGGACCCTTTTATAGCTTACAAAGGATCGAACTCCATGACCCCACTACCGCACGCGTTTGGACCTCGCCCAAACGTGGCAACCGGTGGATCCTATCTTTCCGCCACGCTCCCACGGAAACGTAGCGCCAGCGGAAGTTACGCTCGGGTGGTTATTCCCACCGACCCGAGACCTCGTAAGGTCGGCCGATGACCGCACCGAAGCTTGGACATCTTACCCAGCTCGAGCTCTAATCGACCGAGTACGCGTGGCGCCTCGGTCCCACCGAGCCGGGCTCGAATCGGCCGGAATGCGTAGCCTTCCAAGTTCTGATTTAGACAACCCAGGGTAACGACCTCCTGGTGGCTCGGGCGGGAGCGAGCTTGGTCGTTGGTGGCATCCGAGGTAATTTATGGAAATTACCCGACCCCCCGACAGCTAGCCCCTGAGGTTCAAGTGGGAAAAGGTCTAAGGGAGGCCTTCCCCTTGGGCCTACCGTTCTACGAGCATGTCGGTTTTGCCGCGGCGGACATCTGCCGCGACCAACGAGCTATTAACCTCCTCCGGGAACGAGCTTGTTCCCCGGCTCATCGCGCCGAGCTAATGAAGTGGGCCCTTCTTCAGTTCCTTCTCCTAGAAGCCTGAACTGTCCTTCCTGGGGAACCGTCTTTTCTGGCAGGACGGTTTCGATTTGCGTGCCCACGTGTCGTTTTCCGGATGGCGAACGCCTCAACTGCCCTCTGTGCCTCTAGGGCTTCCTCATCTCCTGGAGGAGTTTTTAAACACTCGAAGAGAAAACCCTTAGACTCACTTGGTCAGATATGTGCGATCGTGTCTCACACTCCTCCGCTTCGGGCGCTCATCCTTCTCCTTGATCATCTTCCTCATCCTCATGGCGAAGTTCGGCGTCAGCAAGCTCGACAGGCGCAGGCTGGAGACCCTCGAGCGGGCGAAGTACCTCGACGCCGGTACATGGAGAGCCCCTGGCGACGAAGAGAGCCCGCAGCCAGAGGAGGGGGAGATCGTCTCCACCGAGCTCTACGCCATAAACGGGCTCAGACGCCCAAAGTGAGTTCGTCGAGGCCAGACTCGCCTCCCGCGAGTGCGAGATCGCTCACCTCCACCCCAACTCCGTTCTCATCATGGCCATCTTTACCCATCTCTGCGAAGGGTTCGTGGGCGCCGAGCCCACTCCCGCCTCTTCTTCCACTTCTACACCCTTTCTACTGCAAGACGCCGCAGTCGGCCGCCTCTACTTCCGCTGCGGCCCTACCCGACCATACGAGTACCCGAGCTTCACGCTCAAGGACTCGGTGTCGGGTTGGGCCGACTCTTGGTTCTACTTGAGGAAAGCGGAGGGCGGCACGCTTTCCTACTCTGGTGCCAGAGGTCGCGCCGTCGAGACACCCCGACCGCCCGTGGAGCCCGAGGAGGAGAAGATCCTCATGACGATCAACGAGCTCACGTGCCTGGGGCTGACCGGCCGGGACGTTACCCGGGACTACGTCAGGAACCGGATATCGCCCCTTAGGAGGAGGGAGCATCCCTTCTTCAAGGTCGAGGGGTGGCAGGACATCACCCGGGAATCACGCTCAGGTATGTCGTCGCCCTCGATCTTCTTTTCCGAGCAGAGGATGCCCCTTCTCACGACCTCTGCCTTGGCTGGTATGCAGCTCCGGCAGAGGACTGGGTGGATGCGAGGGTGTCCGAGATGTTCGGCACCCCTAAAGGCAAGGAAATCATCGAGGGCCGCCAGATCCCGAACAACGTCCTTAACAGGACCGAAGCGGTAAGTCTCTGATTCGGACTTCTTTCGAAGCTTTCGTCCGGACAGGCTTTGCCAGGGGCCTTCCGACCTCACTTGAGGTTTTCTCTTTTTCAACAGGAGAAGGTTGCCCTCGAAGTCGCCGTGTCCCAGCTGGGATCCCAGTTGGCGGGACGGGGTCGAAAGACCAAGGGACCGGCGGGTCGCAAGCGCCGCGCTCGATCTCCGTCGGCCACGCCCGCCCTCGCCAGCGCATACGCAGCGTTCCGGCCAGACGATCGCCACCCCGCCAAAGACTTGGAGTACGCGGACCGGCAGGAGGTGAGTGAACTAAGATTGTGGATGGATGAGTACACCCGAAACAATCCCGAGCTGATGGCTCGTTTGCGCCCGGCTTCTTCTTGTGAAGCGAAGAAGGAGGTCGCAGCCGCCCGGCGGAAGGTCGAGTGGAAGGCGGATCGCGGCCCTTCAGCGGAGCTCGCGGGTGAGCTCGAGCTCGGCTCCGGGGACCGCGAGGAGGAGAAGGGCGAAGTGGACCCGCCCCTTGGTCCCGAGGTCCCGCAGGTCGCCTGGCCACGCCTCAACCGCGCTAACGCCGACCGTCTCCGAGGTCGGCTTGGGGAGGCCGACCTTCGGCCGCCAGGGCCGACAAGGCGCGCGAGACATGGCCGCCCTCCTGGCCAGCGCCCGAGCTCGGCTAAGCGGACGCCGAGCAAGGTCGATCTCCTGCTCCCCTCTTATGTCTCTTTCCCCTCGGCACCATACTAACCCCACTTCGTCTATAGTGGGTGTGGCGGTTGGTGCGGAGTTATGGGATTTTGAAGCGATGGTCGACGATATTCTTGACCTCGTGCTAGAGAGGAGCTTGCCCGGCTGCCGAGGCCGTCGTGGGCGACGAGGCGAAGTGGGAGCCGAGGTCATGAGGCCCGATCCCCCACGGCTGCCGGTGGCGGCGACGCCGAGGTGGGGAGTCTGTTGTCATGAGCCGGGACCGGAGGTCGTGTCTCGAAGAGGAGGCACGGAGGAAGATCGCGACGCCGATGCCCGGCCGCATGGAGGGCATCCCCACATCATAGTTGTGGAGGATGACAGCCCGGGGGAGTCTGATGGTGGTGAGCAGGCCGCTGAAACTTCCGGCGCCAGCGACATCATCACCGCGACTCTTCAGGAGATCGCCGAGGCCTCTCCCCGGGCTTATGACGTCACGCCGGGCCCCAGCGCCGGCCCGGCGTCAGGGGACCCCAATCCTGGCGGGAGCTCGTCCGACGAGGAAGAGCCGGCTACCCCGCTGGTTGGGGAGACGAGCCCGACCACCGTAGGCGAGCCGGGGCAGCTTCCAGACGAAGGGAATCTGCCGGGCGCCGAGGCTGCTCCAGTCGAGACCGACCTCCCGGCCGCCGACTTGGTACCCCCGGTTGCTCCCATGGCCGTAGACGCCGAAGGGGTGGAGCCCCCGGTCGAGGAGGCGGAGCCCCCAGTCGAGGAGGCGGAGCCCCCGGGCGCAACTTCTGCCCGGGAGGAAGAAGAGCGGGAGGTGATCCTTGCTCTTGAGGCCGTACCCCTCCAGGAGGCGGAGGCTGTCCCCCAGGGCAAAAGTCCATCGCCTTCGGGGGACGGGGGAGCTCGGGCTCAAGCCTCCGAGCCCGATCAAGGAGAAGGGACTAAGGCGGGGGATCCCTTGCCTGCCTGAGCAGGTGGAGGACCCGCCGAGTTGTTCCATCGTGGGGAGACCCGACTTTTGGGTAAGTGCTTCGGCTTATGTACTTTTACCAAGAGCTTCGACATTTACCTGAAAACGCCACTGCAAGCGCCGGAGTCCACCATGAAGGACTTCCATGCCGCGACCGTGCCGCCAGAAGTTGTCGCGAAGCACCAAGCCGAGCAGGACGCCAAGATTGCGGAGCTCGAGCGCCGGGTTGCCGAGCTGACATCTTCCGAGGCCGAGATCCGGCGGAAGGTGGAGGAGTCCGTGCACGAAGCCAGAGGCGCCTCGGCCGGGCGAGCAAGCAAGGTCGGGCCTGGAAGCCACGGTGGCGACCTTACGCGACGCTTTCGAAGCGCCGAAGGACAATCGACCAAAGAACGGGAGGAGTCCAGCGACCGTCAAGCGACAGCGAAGGTCGAAGCTTCGCCGGCGGGTGCTCGACCTTGAGTCCGAGCTTGACTCGGTGCGGGACGAGCTCGTCGCTTTGCAGGACGAGAAGCGTGCCGGGCTCCTGTAATTTTCTTTTTCCTGTCTTTACCTGTAAAAAACTTAAGGGAAAAAACCGCCCAGTTGAACATAGAAAGAGCGTTATTTTTAATGGACGTTTTTTGTTTTTCTCCGAGATGACAACGATTTGTTTCGTGCCGTGGTCTTACGCGACTTAGCAGTCAATCGTACGAGGAAATGACTATCTCGCGCGAAAGTTGCACGAGGTCGAGGTCGTGGCCACATGGTACCTCTATAGCCCCCCGCCGCCAACGGAGGTCGTGGGCGTAGACTGCGAGCACGACCTCGTTGGCGGAGTAGAATTCTGCGGAGACCGTGTGGCCCTTAGGGTTACGGTGCGTTGACGCCGCCCACCGGCCGACCTGAGCTCGGAACCGTTCAGAAGGGTGTCCTGTGCGAATCTTTACTTGCGGCGGAGGTCTACCGCGAAAAAAGATGGTCGTCTTACGAGGAAGGAAGCCCTCGAGGTCGAGCTTTTGTCGTACGGTGTTTCGCCCCAACGACCGTCCTGCCCCTGACACTTTGTCTGGGTCGAGCTTAATCGTAGAATGGGGAAAGAGAGAGAGAGAGAACGAGAAAACGAGGTGACAAAATTTATTAAAAAGGGTAGGCGAGTGTGGTTAGACATGGAACTTACGCAGTTGGTCGATGTTCCAAGTACTAGCTAGTTCTCGACCATCTTCCATTGCGAGGCGGACAGCCCCCGGGCGTGCTGTTGAGACGACCGTGTAAGGACCTTCCCATCTTGGCGTTAGCTTGTTGGCTTTTGACAGGTCTTGGACCCGTCGCAGAACGAGATCGCCGACGTGCAAGGTCCTTGGTCGTACCGATTTAGCGGCGTGCCTGCGAAGTGCTTGCAGGTAGACCGCGGATCGCAACAGAACCCGTTCACGGGTCGCCTCCGCGAGGTCGAGGTCGAGAAGGCGCTCGCCTTCTGCGTCGATGCTATCGGCTAGGTTCACCCTTGGGGATCCTAGGACAACCTCGACGGGTAGGACGGCTTCCGCGCCATATACGAGCTGAAAGGGGGTCTCCCCCGTAGCTCGGCTCGTCGTGGTGCGGACTGACCAGAGGACGGGGGGTAGTTCGTCCACCCAGGCCTGACCATGCCGATCGAGGCTCTTGAAGACTCTCTTCTTGATTCCTTGGACGATCTGCCCGTTCGCGCGCTCGGCCGCCCCATTGCTCTGTGGGTGGGCCACGGATGCGAAGCATATCTTGGTCCCTACCTCCTCGCAATAAGCCTGAAACACCTCGCTTGTGAACTGAGTGCCGTTGTCGGTAATGAGGCGACTTTAACGCCAAAGCGGGTTACTACATTATTGCGGAAGAACCTTTTAGCCGCCTGTGCCGAGATGGTTGATATAGGCTCGGCCTCGATCCATTTAGTGAAGGTGTCGATTGCGACGAACAGGTATTTACAACCCCTCCTTCCCCTGGGAAATGGACCGAGTATGTCGATGCCCCAAACCGAGAATGGCCAGGTTAGCGGCATGGTCTGTAGCGCGTATGCCGGCTGATGGACCTTCCGAGCATGGAACTGGCAAGATCGGCAGGAGGTCACTATTGAGCGTGCGTCGGCCAAGGCCGTCGGCCAATAGTAACCCAATCGGAAGGCTTTGCCCACCAAGGTCCTAAAGGACGAGTGAGCTCCACACATCCCGTCATGGATATCCTTGAGGAGATATTTGCCTTCCTCTTGGGTGATGCACTTGGAGAGGATGCCAAGCGCGCCTTTGCGGTATAAGAGGCCCTCGACCATTTTATAGGTCGAGGAGCGCCTCACTAGCCGGGATTTCTCGGCTTCCTCCTCGGGCAGCGTCCCGTGCACGAAGTATTGGATGAATGGCGTCATCCAATTCGCATCCTGCTCGAGGAAGGAGACGGTACCACCCGTCTCGGTTGCCTCCTCCCCGGGGGGTATGGAGGGCTTATAGAGGTGCTCGATGAGCACCTCACGAGCGGAAGCGGGCGGAACCGACCTTCGATAGATGGTCGGCCAGGGCATTGTCCTTCCTGGGATGTATAGTACCGAAGTTTCAAGTACTTTTCCATCTTCCTTACTTCAACCAGGTAAAGCGCCATTGAGTCATCGAGCAATCGATACTCCTTGTTAACCTGGTTGGCGACCACCGCGAGTCGCCCTTCGATTAGTCGTTGGACTCGAGCGCTTTGCATGCCCGGCTTGGCCAGCAGACCTTCGTATTCTGCTGCGTTGTTTGTTGCGCCGAAATGCAATTGGAGGGCGTACTGGATCCGCTCCCCCTGAGGGGATTCGAGGACCACTCCAGCCCCCGAGCAATCGTAAGCTCGGGATCCGTCGAAGTGCATCACCCAGCGACCGTGCTCGGCCTGGTTGGGTTCGGGTTCGGGCGGGGCGGGGTTTGTCCATTCGGCTAGGAAGTCCGCTAGGACCTGAGATTTGATCGCGGTTCTGGCCGAGAATTCGATCTCGACCGGCGAGCTCCATGGCCCATTTCGCGATCCGCCCGCTTGCGTCCTGATTCCCGAGAATTTCTCTCAGCGGGAAGTTGGTCGGGACTTGGATTTTGTGTGCCTGGAAGTAGTGTCTTAATTTCTTCGAGGCCACGAGGAGCGTATAAAGGAGTTTCTGGACCTCGGGGTAACGCTCCTTTGGTCCGTGTAAGACTTCGCTGACGTAGTAGATCGGGCGCTGCACCGCCCCGTTTCTACCGTCAAAGACGGCGCTACCGCTGAGGTGTGGCGGCTGTAGAGCAAGAGAACCTCTCCCATTCTTGGCGTGGTCAAGACCGGGGTCTTGACAAATATAGCTTAAGCTCTTTGAAAGAGCGATGCTTCATCTGTCCCACGCGAAACCGTCGTGCTTCCGAGCGCGCCTTGAAGAAAGGTAGGCCACGTTCCTCGAGCCGCGAGATGAAACGACTTAAGGCCGCCATTCTCGGTTAGGGACTGGACCTCTCGGGTGCAAGTCGGTGGTCGCATGTTCTCGATGGCTTCTATCTTTTAGGGTTGGCCCCGATTCCTTGTGGGCCGATCATGTATCCGAGCACCTTGTTACTTTGACCCCGAACACACATTTTTCGGGGTTTAACTTTATTCGATGCTTATTGAGGTTATGAAAAGTCTCCTCTAGATCGGATACATGGTCCGAGGCCATCTTGCTCTTGACGACTATGTCGTCTACATACACTTCCAGGTTCCGACCTATTTGGTTCGATAAGGTTTTCTGCATAAGGCGCTGGAAGGTCGCTCCAGCGTTCCTTAGACCGAAGGACATGGTCGTGTAGCAGAATGTGCCAAACGGCGTGATGAAGGAAGTTTTTTCCTCGTCGTCGGGCGATATGCCGATCTGGTGATAGCCTGAGTAGGCGTCCGAGAAGCTCATCGCCGAGCCGGCCGTCGCGTCGACCAACCGGTCTATCCGAGGTAGCGGAAATTGTCCTTCGGCATGCGGCATTCAGCCCCGTGTGATCGACACACATGCGCCACTTGCCTCCCTTCTTCATCACGATGACTGGGTTGGCCAACCAATCAGAATGGTCGACCTCCCGAATGAAACCGGCTTTGAGGAGCTTGTCCAGTTCCTCTCTGATGATGGCTTGCTTCTCCGGGGAGAAGCGCCTGAGCTTCTGCCCGCCTGAGCTTTTGTCGCCGAGCGCTAGCTTTGTGCTCGACGACCTCCCTTGGGACTCCGGGCATGTCGGATGGTTCCCAGGCGAACGTGTCCGCGCTTCTCCGGAGGAAGGTCACGAGCTCGAGTTCCTATTTAGGATCTAGGGAAGCCCCCACGTGTACGACCTTATCTGGTTCTGTGCCGCACAACGGGATGGCCTTGGTTTCTCCTCCGGCTTGGAGGCTAGCCTTGGGCCGGGAACTCCTCGGCTCTTGCTCGGGCCCGCGCTGGGGCAGTTGACCGACCATGTCTAACGCCCTCTCGTCGCAGTTTAGAGCTGCTCTCGGGCTTCCCTTGATCGTGATCACGCCGCCGGGGCCGGGGACCTTCAAGCACTGGTAGCCGTGATGAGTGGCGGCCATGAATTTGGCGAGCGCTGGTCGGCCCAGGATGGCGTTATGGCCGACTTCGAGATCGACCACTTGAACGCGTGATCGGCTCCGTTCGGAAGTTGCTCGGATTGCCGAACGTTATCGGGCAGACGATCTGGCCGAGCGGCCTGACCGACGTTCGGGCACTATCCCGTAGAGAACGGGACCACCAGGCTTTTGATCTTGGAGCGAGGATCTGCATCTCGCCCAAGACCCTGGCGTATATCAGGTCCAGGAGCTCCCGCAATCCACAAGGACCCGACTCCATCATGCGGTGTTGCAGATCGTTGGGCTAACGACCATCGGAAGCCTTTGGGGTTTCGTCATCCCCGTGAGGGCGATCGTCCTTGGAGAAGGTGATCGGCGGCTCGGACCACGAGCCGCTGAACAGAGGCTTCCCCGAGTGACACGGAGCACCTCGCGCGGCGCCTCCTTTAACTCCCGACGCGACCCATAGGCGGCGGAGCCCCGAATATCACGACGATGTGGTTTCGGCTCTTGGTACTCCATGTCGGTGTCTTGCTCCTCGGCGGGCTTCTTGCCCTTGACGTCTCCTTCCATCTCGGGAGCGTGGGCATGGGACCCTTACCATTGTAGAACTGCTCCAGCGGGAGGCCCACGCTCGCAATTCCGAAGGTCATGCCCATGCGCCTGGTGGAGCGGGCGTAAATAGGCACTAGCCCCGCGTTGGTCGCCGCGTTCTTGGTCGTCCGGTTACGCTCGTTGTTCCGCTTGAACCGGTCCGACCCTTTCCTTCAGGGCTCCCCTATACGATCTGCGAGGTCGGCCGTTGTCTTTCGATGGTCGCCACCATGCCGAGACGGAGGATTTTTTTCTTCTTTTGATTTTTTCTCGATCGAGCTTGCGCTCTTCGCTTGATGCCCCTTCGAGCCCGGCTGAGGGCAGCTTTCCTCGATCTAGCGACTTCTTCCATTGGGCGGCCTCGTCAGCGTTGGCGTAACGGTCGACCATGCGGAGCGGCTCGTTGGCTGTGATGTCGGGTGGATTTCGAGGTCCTGAGTAAAGCGTCGTCTCGGACTCGAACTTGAAAGCCGGACGACCGCCTCATCCGAGATGCTCGGGATGGAATTGCGCACTTGCATGAAGCGCTGGGCGAATGGCGCGCAGTCGCCCTCGGAAATGCATGTCAGGACGCTTCGAGGTCGCGCTCCTTCCCGAGGCGGACGTAGCGACTCACGGAAGTTGGCTCGGAGAAGTCTTTGCACCGGGCCCAGGACGGATCGAGTTCTCCTTCGGTTGAATAGCCACGTCCGAGCCGCCCGGCCCAGGATCAGGCGTAAAGTTGGCCATCACCCTTTCATCACCCCGGCAGCCTAAAATGGCCGTGGTGTAGATCGAGAGAAACTCGTCGGGGTTACGAGTCCCGTCGAATCTCTCGATGTGGCCCGCTTAAACCTTGTCGGCCAGGTCACTCGTCGCAGCCGACGTCGCGAACGCATCTGCACCGAACACGGATCGTCGGGCGATCACCACGCAGCGCGGCGGTCGGCGATCCCCACCACCGAGCCCGAGGTTAGTGGGCCCAGCGAGAAAGTCTCCCTACGCTCAGTAGGATGGGAGTGGCCCGATGAGGAATGTTCGGCCCGGTTACGTCGTGGCTCGCATTCCGCTGGTCCCGAGGAGCCCCCGGAATTGCTCCGGTGCCCTCGAGCCAGTCGCCTTCGCGCCCGATCACTCTGAGTGCGGCTGCGTGAGTCATCGGGGTGGCGGCTTCGGACGCCCGGCGGCGGCGTTCGTGAATTGCTCTGGCGTCCCTTTCCCGGGAGGCCTCCGCCGCCCTTATGTCTGTGGCGATTTCCTCGAGGTCGTCGGCCACGGCTGCGCCCATGGCTTCTAGGTCGACTTGCTCAGGAAACTCTCTGAGGTTGCGCACCACCGTGGCCAGGGCTTGAAGGCGTTCGCCGGGAACGCTGGGCGACGAAGCCTGCTCGTCGTCAGACGGGCTCGAGTTCCGCAGACGCTGCGGAAATTCTCACGAACTTCGGCCCTGGTCTTATCAGTCAGGCCACCTCGGACTTGCCGGCGCAAGCTGGTCAGCGTCCGATTCAGGGATGCCTGCAGGTGCTCTTTGGCCGCTTCGTAGCGGTGAAGACGCGCTTCAGCCGGGGATTTGCTCCCGGCATTTCCATCCTCTTCCGCAACGAAGACGTTACGGGATTGGACGGATCGCGAGGGGGACATCACGGTGTCTCCCCGTGAAGCGGTCCCCTGGTCGAGCTCGTAGAGGTCGGGGATGTCCAGACCATCGTAGAGCCCGTCGTACTCGTCGTCCGAGAGGGCGTCGAGCTGGGAGCGAAAGAACTGCTCCGGTGCAGCAGCGGCTTCCAGGGAAAAGCTCCTGGAACCGTCTTGATTCTTAATGCCGGCGACGTCGCCGGCCCCATTGTCGAAGAACTGCTTGTCCTCTTCCCCGATCTCGGGGGCGTAGAGCCTCTGGTGGTTCTAGGATTCTGACATTCTCCGGGATTCCTCACGAAAGGGAAAGTCGGTCCCCACGGACGGCGCCAGCTGTCGACGATTGGGGAACAGGCCCCCGCCGAGCTTACTTGTTGGTGGAGGGACCAACTGTGACCCCTTCTTACGTGAGGGATTACTCGAGGAACGACTCACCAGATTTCAGCGAGCGTGGACACAGCAGTTTACCCTGGTTCGGGCCTCTCGAGAAAGAGATAATAGCCCTACTCCAGCTCTCGTTTACTCTTGCAATGTGTCTGAGTCTTACAGTCTGTGCGTGGTATGTTGCTGTTGTGTGTCCCCCTCACGATGGGGACCCTTTTATAGCTTACAAAGGATCGAACTCCATGACCCCACTACCCGCACGTTTGGACCTCGTCCAAACGTGGCAACTGGTGGATCCTATCTTTCCGCCACGCTCCCACGGGAAACGTAACGGGCCAACGGAAGTTACGCTCGGGTGGTTATTCCCACCGACCCCGAGACCTCGTAAGGTCGGCCGATGACCGGCACCGAGCTTGGACATCTTACCCGAGCTCGAGCTCGGAATCGACTGGAGTACGTGGCAGTCTCGGTCCCACCCGAGCCCGGGCTCGGAACTGGCCGGAATGCGTAGCCTTCCAAGTTCTGATTTAGACAACCCAGGGTAACGACCTCCTGGTGGCTCGGGCGGGAGCGAGCTTGGTCGTTGGTGGCATCCGAGGTAATTTATGGAAATTACCCGACCCCCCGACAAAAGTGTTAACCAAATTCGTCAAAATAAATATGTGTCCAAGTCCTTTCTCCATTCTGTTTGGAAAAAATATTTTCATCAACAGATATATGTGTGCAACTCTATTTCTAAACTTTTTTCCCAGCTCGATCTTTAATCTCTAAGCTTTTTCCCCAACTCAATCTATAATATTTTTTGAAATATGTATTATTACTCGGTGAACGCATAGATTGTTAAACTCGACAAAAGAAGGTTGTCATCTCTAATATTTTTCGGAACATATATTATTACCCAGTTAACACATGGAGTGTTAAACTCGATAAAAGAAAGGTTGACCGGGTAATAATAAAGTGTTAACCAAATTCGTCAAAGAAATATGTGTACAACTTTATCTCTCTATTTTTTGTAACTCGATTTCTGATATTTTTCGGAATAAAAAATATATGTATACAGCTGTATCTCTATAGTTTTTTTTTTGCAACTCGACCTATAATATTTTTCGGAAAATGTATTATTCACCGGTGAACGTATAGAGTATTAAGATCGCTCCGAAAAAATATATTTAAGTCCTTCTGCAGTCTTTTTTTTAGCAAAAAATTAAGTAAATTTTACACGGTGCAGTGTGCGCCGCACATTATGTCTAGTTAACCTTATATGGGAGATGCATGCCAGATTAAAAATTGTCCAAATATTGCATTAGTCTAAGCAAAATTAAGTAGCATCCCTCACAAAAAAAAATCAATTAGCATCGCCAACACCAGGCTCTCTGAAATAAGCTCTGCTGGACAAGGCCGGAAGATTTGGAGCTCAGCCAGTCTAGCTACGTAGCTTTTTTGCGAAAACCCCCTCTAAAAAATTTAAAATTGCGGATAGGTCCTTCCACCTCTACTTTTATAAAAAAGACTCTAAAAATTTCAAAATTACGTTTTGGTCCCCAAGTTTTTTTTAAAAAAGCCCCTACGATAATCATTGGATCAAATTTGGCACGACGCTAATGCAGTATAATTTACTCACGGATTTTGCTGCAGGGTCATCGTCTTCCTCGAGGACAGGACTTGTGATCGGCTTGTCTGTCGGATCTGCATCGTTCTTGATCATTCTGGGCTTCTCGGTCCGGTTCATTTGGCGCCGGCGGCGAAAGCAGGGCAACTTGGACGACGACGAGCTGGACATGGAAGATGATTTCGAGAAAGGGACAGGACCCAAGCGATTTCGCTACATGAAGTTGGCCATCAGAATCGATAACTTCTCAGACAGTGGCGGGGCGAAGGAGGCTTCGGGTCAGTGTATAGAGGATTCATCGAGGAATTAAACCTTCAGGTGGCTATCAAGAGAGTATCCAAGGGCTCCAAGCAGGGGAGGAAGGAGTACGCGTCCGAGGTGAGGATCATAAGCCGGCTGAGGCATCGCAACCTCGTGCAGCTCATCGGCTGGTGCCACGGCGGCGGGGAGCTCCTCCTCATCTACGAGCTGATGCCCAACGGCAGCCTCGACACCCATCTCCACAGCGCCAAGAACGACGCGTTGCCATGGTCACTCAGGTACGGATTCACATGCATAGCGGCAGTAGAGCATACCACTAATGCTTCAAGGTTTAGCTGATGGTGTAACATCCCATCTTCAGGCATGGGATCGTGCTCGGGTTAGGTTCTGCCCTGCTCTACCTGCACCAAGAATGGGAGCAGTGCGTCGTGCACAGGGACATCAAGCCGAGCAACGTCATGCTGGACGCATCGTTCAGCGCCAAGCTCGGGGACTTTGGGCTTGCAAGGCTTGTCGACCACGGCCGGGGGTCGCACACGACCGTACTCGCTGGCACGATGGGGTACATGGATCCCGAATGCATGATCACCGGCAGGACCAACGCCGAGTCAGACGTCTACAGCTTCGGCGTCGTGCTCCTTGAGATCGCCTGTGGCCGGAGGCCTATCGTGGTGGCTCCGAACGAGGAAGACACGATCCACCTTGCCCAGTGGGTCTGGGATTCATACGGGAAGGGAATGATTCTTGATGCAGCCGATGCGCGGCTCAAGGGAGAATTTGATGGCCAGGAGATGGAGTGCGTGATGGTCGTCGGGCTTTGGTGTGCGCACCCTGATCGGAGCCTGAGGCCATCCATCAGGCAGGCCGTCAACGTGCTGCGGTTCGAGGCGCCGCTGCCGAGCCTCCCTGCAGGGATGCCAGTGCCAACATTCATGCCACCGGTTGGTGCTCTCAGTTGTACTTCTTCGGCCGTCACAGGCGGTAGTAGCAGCACTGGAACTACTCAATCCAGCTCGACCGAGACATCTTCCTTGCTGAAATGACAGCAAAGAGCATAGAGCCTTGCTCGGTGGCAAGGACGCCAGCTGCACGTCCAGCCCGTCCGCCTTCGACTATCTGCGTTACGCTCGAACGCGGACAGATCATAGAACCGAGTGTGTACGTGCGTGTGGGAAGAGAGGTGCGTGGGTATTTCGTTGTTGTTCTCTTTTAATAAAATGCTAAAGTTTCTGACCAATATTTTTTTTAAAAAAAGAAATGACAACGAATCAATGCTTTCGTATCAGATTAACTGTAGCATCGAATTGTGTAGAGGTTTATCATGTCTACCAAGACAATATCTAATTGAATTTTTGAATGACGTAATGAACAGATGGTACAGAAACCAGGATACGGCTACTAACCATGTTGACTATGTGTCGAAAATGTGTACAGAATTTGCAGTTGTATTAGGGGCTAGGGTAGAGTCGTAGTCCAACTCTGTACTTAGAGGGCCATAAATATGAGGCCAATCCCTATTGTATCTATCAAGGCGACTAGGTAGCTCGGTTTGGGCGGCGGTATGGCCGCGGTATCGCCCGGATACCAGCATAGCTACTGATTATTGGGGAGGAGCGCATGTAGTCTTGCCCTGGAGATGTAGGGTTGGGCCGAACCTCGTTAACAAATTTTGTGCCTCCAGTGTGGTCTGTGATTGCGCATTATCATCTTGGTTAGATCTATTATCGCTTCCGCTCTCATGGTTTTCTAACAAGTGGTATCAGAGCCGTGGTTAGGTGTGGTTAGCTTGGATCCCGAGATATGTGCGGAGGATCATGTGGAGACACAAGGATCATGCTCGACAGACGCCAAGAAAAATACTTGTTTTGGTGCGAGGTGGAGCATGGCGACGATCGACGTTTCGGCTTTAAGATGAAAAAAAACCGCGTGTTTGCATCTCCTTCCTTGATCCAAGTGATTCTAGGCCGTCGCCACTATCATCGGTGCCAAACCACAAGTCCAGGTCATCCATAGTCCCATCCCATCTCTAGGTCGCAACCCCTAAAACCCTGACCTCTCAAGCACTGCAGGAGAAAGTCGATCGAAGGCGACGGGGACCTGTACGCGGTGGTCGACTTCCACGCGCTTCAGCGGTGGCGATCTGCCGACCGGGATCGGGAGTCGGACGCGTGATTGCGACCGGCCCGTGTTTTGCTTCCTGTACCGACCGGGTAACTCAAGAGATCTCCCTTTCCTACTCTGTTCTAGTATTTGATGATTCATGGTACAAATTTATCATCTTATTTTCTGGGGATTGAATGGTCATCAAGGTCTCTAGACATGGACACATGATGTCGTACTTGGTGGTGGATGACCGAATGCTCCTTGGTGTTGCACCCGCCGGCGACGGTGGTGGAGAAATTTTCACGGGGAGCAAGAAAATGATGAGGGGGAGGATGCGGTACATATTCTCCCGGTCCAAGAACAGCTACTTCGCAAGATTTTCCTAGCCTGGGCAATTGCTAAAGGAAAGAGCGAAGTCTAGGAGAGTTTCTAAGAATCAAAGGAAGAGCTCTTTAATATAAATTATATAAATTTGAAAATAAGCGAAGAAGGAAAAAATCGAAGGTTTCAACTCACGAAAAAATTCAAACTTTCAAGTCGGATTCAACGCCTTGCAAATAAATTTTTTTGCAAACTTTTAATTAAAAAAATCGAGAGCTTTCAACTTAAAATTTCCAAGTTTCTACACACAAATCATGAACTTCCAACTCATATTTCTAATCTTTCTACTCCATACCCTAGAACTTACAACCCACCTTTGTAAGCTTTCTACCGTTAGCTTACATGTGGCTACTTAAACCTCTGATGTCTCAACTAATGGATACTACATGCTAGAGCTTCTTCGTCACTGTCTAAAGATTTTATATTACTACCAAAACTGACTGATAAAAAAGAATCAACTATGATGTATATTGCTGTAGCAGTGGCTATTCAAAGACAAAAAAAGAAGAAGCTCGAGCCCTAATCTAAAGAAAAGTAGTACTCACCAACGAAGCATCTGTCTCCGGCCTCAAACTCATCGCCGTCCATCTCCTTCTCGCACACGCACCGGTGCCCCAAAGTTCCACTCGGCGTCTGGACGTTGGCGCACGGCGCGTTCGCCGCGCACTGGCTTGTCCCGCCGTCGGTGCACGTCCCGTAGAGCAAGAGTAGAAGTAAGAGGTGGTGGTAGTGGCTCTGATGAGTGATGAGTATTCATTTGTGCAGGTAGTTGAGTTACCCAATGGGAGTTGGGACTTGGGAGTTGGGAGCTTACACTGTCAAAGAGCTAGATCTCCATGCATATATATATGTTACTATGTTATCTAGTAGTTTTGAGTTGATCGGTGTAGTTGCTCGTCGCACGGGGGAGGGCAGTTTGGGATGGGGTGTTTGGCCAGCTGCAGCTTAGCCTGATTCCTAATATTAATATATTAATACTAATACTAATACTAATGAGAGTGACTAGGGAACGGTATACCGTTGCAACGGTATAGCCATGAAACTTATGAAACTTATCAGTTTCAGTGCTGGTTTCATGAGTTTCAGTGTTTAGTTTCATCAGTTTCATGTTTTATCAGTTTTTAGTGCTAAGTTTCATGAGTTTCAGTGCAAAAAATCATAAGTTTCATGAATTTCAGAGGTATACCGTTGCAACGGTATACCGTTTTTTAGTTTTTCTGAATACTAATACTAATACTAATACTAACTATCTTACAGGGGTGGCATTCGCGAGCGCTGGGGAGAGCCACGTCATCGTTCTATGCGGCCAGATCCCCGTCGTCCTTCGTATTTGCATATGGGTCCGCTGCCGAAGCGTTCACCGGCTGCTTGCCCATCTAGCCGTCCACGTATCCTCTTCGTTGTCGCTTAAGGCGCGGTGCGCTCGGCCGACGCGAAGCCGTGGGATCGGCCGAAGCGGAGCCCTCGAGAGGTGCTGCTCCCCGGCTGCCTCATCGCGCCCTCCGCCGCTCGCCCCCACATGCTCCCCGCGACCTTCAGCCCTCCGAGAATGGCAGGCCCATCGACTGCGGTGCACTTCCTCGACGCCGTCTTCTCCGCCTGCCGGCCCATCCGGCCGTCCGGGTCTCCCTCGAGAGGCGCTGCTCCCCGGCTGCCGCCTCGTGCCCTCCGCCGCTCGCCCCCGCATGCTCCTCGCGGCCTCCGGCCCTTCGAGGATGGCAGGCCCGTCAGCTGCGATGCCCGCCTCGTCGCTCGCTTCCTCAACGCCATCTTCTTCGCCTGCCAGATCCCATCCGGTCGTCTGCGTCTCCCCTTCGATGGAGCTTAGGGCGCGGTGGCCTCGGCCTATGCGGAGCCCTCGAGAGGCGCCGCTCCCCGCCCGCCTCCTCACGGCCTCCGCCGCTCGTCCCCGCCTGCTCCTGGCGGCCTCCGCCCCTCCTCCAGACCTGCACGGCCCCCAGCTTTGTGAATCCGTATGTACCTGTTGCGCGCCGCTCCCTCCCCCTTCTCCCCCCTCTATGGTTCCCAAATCTGTGCACCACCTGTTCAACGCTATGCCCACAACGTCGGTTCGGTTCGCTTTGCCTCTACAAATGCAGCAGTGCTTCGAGCTCTCGGCAGAGGAGAACGGCGGGTACGAGAAGCAGCCTCCCAAGCCTGCCCCCTCCGTCGACTCCATCGTCGTTTCCAGCTCAAGCCTGCCCCCTCCGTCGACTCCATTGTCGTTTAATAGAAAGATAGTGGATGCAAATCTTATCCCATCGCGTTACAATGATCCAGAGCTTTATCTGCTGTATTTTTAAGTTGTAGCTGATACATAGGAGAGAGAGAGAAACCTGAGTTGACAGATATTTTGAAGGTGCTTAAATGTTGGCTCCTTTTATATGTTGCAACATATTTTGAGTCAGTTGTTTGGATGAGTTATCATGTGACTGTTCCCATACATTAAGCACACACTCGCCGACGCCTGCATCGGCGAGGCCTGCCTTCTCCAGCTCAAGGGCATCAGCCTCTCTCTCTCTCTCATAGCTTTCATAATTGTATTACGGTCACCATTATGTGATTTATAGTTGTAAGCTGTGTTTGATTAATAATGTGCATCCATATGCTTTAGGCTGCTGTTGTTTGGTTTCTACCAAAGTTTTCTTTGTAGATTTGATAGCTGATGCGCGATCCATCAAATACTTCATAAATTTTTACCAAGTTTGTGTACCTCCAGGTTTCCATGTATTTGAATATATGGAGTTTTTTAAAAATAAAAAGTTCCCAGTGAACAAATTTTAGTCAGTTTCTATTGGATGGTTTAGTCATCTGTTTTCTTTTCCTGTAGTGAAATCAACTTGGAGGAGGTTGCTATTCTGCATTGCACTTGCACAAAGTTTTCGGACTTAACTCCAAGAAGGGATAGGTGTGGCTGCAAGCCAACAAAGGAAGATGTCAACCGATGTTTTATCCTGGAATTTGACAGATTGGTGAGTTATTTTTTTCATTCCCTTTGTTGCACCTTTGCAACATTTGTTGTTGCCTTACAGTTACCTGGTCAAACATCATGCACTATTCTGGTTGAAGTAGTGCATTGATATCGTTTAAAATGTAGGAGCGATGCAACGTCCAGAAGTATGATACAAAACTGGTTGACTCTTAAGAATGAGAAGCTTACTTTTTAACAGTTTTTTTCTAGATTCTAGCTTTGCAAAAACAATTGATGCAGGTTTAATAGGCTATTTTGTTTGCATGGTATAGCTAATTGGATGATTAACAAAATTGAGAGAGCTAAGAAAATTTGCATTTCCACTCTGACATGTCAGGCCTTTGTAATTGCATCAACAGCTACTGAAGAAGAGATGAGGAACTGGTAACACCCTTACCCCTCTACACCCCTCCCTTTCTACTCCTCTCCTGAAGTACGAGATTATGTTTGTTTGGCTACTTCTGTTCAGGTTTCGGGAACATGTTATATGGAACGACAAAGATACCAATTTGAAATTTTTGAGGAAGGGTGTTCTAACACACATATATGCTCCAATGGTAGGCCTTTATCAATCCTTTTCTTCTTCCTTGGAGTCTCAATCTTTAAGGCACCAACTCATAAAGTAGTACTTGAATGCTGCTAAGGTACACTTCATCTTTGCAGGAGAACAACTGATTCGTAGGAGTAGAATTATTTTATAGAACAATAGAAACAAGTCTCTCTCTCTCTCCTCCCGGATTTGTCTGATCTAGCCTCATGGATCGTGCTCTACGTGGAGGTGGTAGGCGGCGAACCCTTGTTGATCCATTGGCATTTAGTTTGGTTGATACATGTCAGGTACATTCCATATATAACATGTTGGTTGTAGTATATAGAACTACCTGTTGAATCATCAAATTTCTATATAATGCATCAGGTTGCTTAGTTATAGTAATAATTTAGTGTGGAATCAACTTGTTTTGCTGTGTATTAATCATTGTTGAGATTAGGGCATTTATGATTATAGAGCGAGAGGTTCAACGCTTGGCTAATATACGAAGAGTCCTGTTGGTGCTTCGTGCGCTATCAGTGCTGTCCTGTATTTTATCATGCGAATTTCTAGATCTTTACACAGGAGTGTCATAATAAGGACCGTCTTTAGAATGGAATTTGCATTTTGTATCAACTGGTTGAGATACTCAATCTCTTATTGTCAGATAGATGCATAGGCCTGCAACATATAAAATAACAGTCCAACCAGACCGTTTTCCATTATATCTAATTATCTATATAGAGAGCATTCCATAGAAAAAGCTATACAACATGTTCCAAACTGTGCCTTCAAAAGCAGGCCAACCTTTTCTATTTTCCTGATTTTTGAACATGTTCTTATAAGCTGTTATGTCTCTGTGTGCTAAGAAAAAATCTTCTATTCGGTGATCATGCCTTTGCACATGTAGTTGTAGTTGTGTTGGGTTACATGATTTGTTTTGCTACATTTGAATACATAAAGATATCTTTGTTGCATTCGTAGATTCGCTGTTTTGCAGGTAGAATCTTTGACATCCAAACACGGAGTATGACAGATGTTGATTGCAGGTAGGTCGAATTTAGATCTCCTAATCTCTTTCCCTATTCCTTAGTACAACACAAATTAGCTTGAGGAAACATCTTTATTTTGTGTCTTTAATGTTCTACATATACTTAATATAGACTACTTAGTGCCTTTTACCATACAAGATTGTTTGCCTTAAGGTTATTTATTGAGATTTCCCTTTATTGTGGCATGAAAATGTGCATTCAGTATTAATTGAGAAGCTTTTCACTTCAATGATGCTATCACATATTTTGTTTTTTTCTCTCCATTTTATGAAATAATCAGGATGGCAGTGAATGAGAGAGAGGATGACGGAGAGGCAGGGATGTGAGGCGATGTTGCTCTCATTCTATGTTCTATGTCGATTTGGAGATGGGTCAAGGTTCCGCTTGTGAGTTCATCCTTCTTTCCCTCTCTCTATTTTCCTCATTCTTTGTTAATCTATAGTTCAGTTTGCTCACCCCTCCCACATTAATATATACATTGATTCATCTGGCTTAGCCTGTGTATGGCCTTCTTATTTGTGCACATAGCTTAAGATTGATCTCTACTTTAGAGTTTGGCGTTTAACATCAAAAGCTAATTAAAAAAAAGGAGAGCTTCTTTGTTTCTACTGCATCAGGAGCGGTTGGCCAGATTATGGGTCGTGTTTCTTATGATGATATGCACCATCAGTGTTGTACTAAGATTCTGATAGAGAAGTTGTGAGCATGTGAGCTTTACCAAGTATCCATGCACGACTTGAGTAGCGGGGAGTTTTATTTCTTTCTATATGTACTAATGTGTAGGTTATTATGCCTCACAATTCCTAGAGTTTCAGAAGTTTTTGTGTATATTAACATTACTGCTGTGCTTTTGCCTACCATTTGAACCACACTGAGCTCTCACATATTATCAGGTTTCTATTACGGAAAAATGGATTTGCCTATTATATTTCCATGTGTTTACATGTTACGGAACGGGGAGTTTTATTTCTTTCTATATGTACTAATGTATAGGTTATTATGCCTCACAATTCCTAGCATTTCAGAAGTTTTTGTGTATATTAACATTACTGCTGTGCTTTTGCCCACCAATTGAGCCACACTGAGCTCTCACATATTATCAGGTTTCTATTACGGAAAACTGGATTTGCCTATTATATTTCCATGTGTTTACATGTTACGGAAATTGCTGCTTCCACGCAATATTACAAGTGCTTTATACCAGATTACAAATGTTCTTTTGTACGAGAAACAATCGTTCTTGGTGATTGTGGTTTGCATGGGTTGGTGCATCTGGACAACCTTGACATTTGTGTTTTCGTTTGATGCTGATAGAATTATTGTTTCAGTCTTGGTGAATCTTGATTCATGATCTTTATTTATTTACGTAAGCCAAAGTTCTACTGAAAATAAGGGTATGCTTCTCTAAAAAATCACTACTAACACAGTCACAGCACAAATGCCAGTGCCCTCTTGCACATTGAGGTCAATTGCAGTTTTATTTTGTTCCTTTTGAGTTTAGAGTACAGGGGAATACTACCAACTGCTGTTTTTTTTAGTAGATGAAGGGTTACATGCTGGAATTCTTTGCAGGGTTTTTTTTTTATTTTTGCCCGTGGTTTTTTAACTGTAAAAACAGTAGCAATCATATGTAAAAACCTACTATCATTTGTCATTATCCTTATTGGAGTCTTGATTCATTAGGTATCTCCAATCCTTGATGGGAATCAGACTGATGCAGATTCGAACACTGCAGGGGAGGGAGTTGCTTCAAGGCTGTTGAACCGGCAACAAGGTACCTGTGTCTTTCCAGTTTTCGTCTGTTGTTGAGTATTTCGGCTTATTGATTAGAATGAGAAAGACTGTAGCATGGAATTTACGGATAAATGTTATCTTTTATGCTTCATGAAGTCATATAAAAGTTTCTTATAATATGAATGAATTGGCAATGACTGGTGCTTCTTTCATGTTTGTGATGAGAAAGATAGTAGCATGGAATTTACGATTAAATGTTATCTTTTATGCTTCATGAAGTCATATAAAAGTTTCTTATAATATGAATGAATTGGCAACGTGGGACTTTCCTATGACTGGTGCTTCTTTAATGTTTGTTCTCTTTGCTTCGAGCTGGCTATCTGGCATTGTAGATAGCCAGCAACCAAAAGAAATACTGTGATTCATTTCACAGAAAAGCTTAGTTAAATAATAAGGTTATTTTATGGAAATAATAAGTTCCTTTATTATCTTCTTAAACACCAATATTATGGAGTTTAAATGTTTGACTAATCATGCGATAACCACTCATCACATATCTGACTTGATGCACTTATTTTGTAGTACACACTTTGGATTGAAACGAAAAGGCTACACACTTGGGTTTGTTATTTCGTGAATTATGACAGTTTAGAATTATCATTTAGTTGCACTTTAGCTTCTATTTCCGTATACGAGTCCTGTTCTTTCTTCTATGAATAAGCAGGATTATATCTGCATATATAACCTAAGCTAGACATACAGTAAGTATTTACATCATGACGGAATTGTGCTATAGAGGACCTTATTTGCAACAGCCTAATCTAAGCTTATTCTACCTGTCTTCCTAGCTACTGAGATTTCATTTAGCCTGACACGGTAAAATTGAGATCCCTACATTTGTAGTGTAGTTTTTGTCCTGCTATTTCGGTTTAGCTTGGCTATGATATTCTCTTTTGGTAACCATTTTCTATGTGAAGTTTTACTCTCTGTTCAGTCATCTTCATGCCTGGAAACCAGAATTTTGTGCTCAGAATTGACTAACAATGCATGTATAACACAAGACTCTGTATTTTGGGTATCTTGAATGGCGCATGTTTTGGGCCAAATTTTGATGCTGAATGTCATGGACTTCAACCAAGCAATAACCTGCCTTTTGAAGACAAAATGAATCAACACTGTTATTTTGAAAGCATGAATTATAACAACTCAAGAAATCAACCGAAGATATAGCTTTTGGTCGTAATTTTACACTTGGGTTAGGCAAAGGTTGACTTAATGAAAGTATAATTTGTGTCTTCATTTATTTACATATGGTTGATTAACATAGTGCTTTTCATCTTTTATTTCGCTAATTCCTTCTTTTCCCTTTTTTTAAACATATCTTGATGACAGTTGATGTTCATTCTTCCACAGCTCTACTGCACCAAAAATATGACGAGGTATATATTTATAGCTTTGAAACTGTTCATTTTTTGATTGAGCAATGCGTTTGACATAAATTGCGCGTTTCCTTTGGTTCTCGGTTTAATTTTTTGTTTACAGAAGCTAGACATCGTCATTCTACATTTTGCAAACATGTCTTGATGACAGTTGATGTGCATGCTTTCACAGTTCCACTGCACCAAAAAGAATGCTTCAAAAACTAGAATGATTCTAAATGTAAATGTGTTGATTAGTGCAAATCAGTCATTGCAAATCTGTGATCCTGTATTTTCCCCTATGACCAGATTACCTTTGATAACAGGGCTTGGTGAGAATGTGGGAATGGAAATTCGGCAGGAATGCGGGACTGTACTTCTGTTATTTTCTTTTTGTTTATGGATATTTTCATATTGTATAATCAATAATGTATTTTACTTTTCGAATAATTCAGTGTATCAAAACTAGCCACACGCAGCGTAGCGCGTGAAATCTACCTAGTAACTCTATTATGCCTGAAAGATTTGCCGGCAACCTAGAGAGCCACGTCGCCCCTCCCGGCATTTTGTAAAAAGCCCCTCGGCTTTCTCTGAATTACAGATATATCCTTTTAAAATTTTAAAAAAAACCTTCACATTTTTTATAATTTTTTTACCCCAAATTTGTGAGAGTAAAAACCGTTTTTTTTCAAAATAGACTGTGTTCTTTCGATTTGCGTTTAGGTCCCTCCTTCATTATTTTACGAGAAAAACTCCCATTAAATACAAATCTCGAACGCGCCCTTTTCTAATTTTTTTAACCAGCGCTTAGGTTAAAAAAAAAAAACAAGTCTCCGTCCCTTACGTACAGGTCATTTCTCTGTTTTTCCCGGAATTTTTTTCCTCGTCAACAGAAATATGTGTACAGCTCTATCTCTAGACCTTTTTTTACAACTCGATCTCTAATAATTTTCAAAACATGTATTATCGCTTGATGAACGCATAGAGTGTTAAGCTTGATAAAAGAAAGTTGACATCTTTAATTTTTTTCAAAACATGTATTATTACCCAGTAAGCACAGAGAGTGTTAAACTCGACAAAAGAATGTTGACCGGGCAAAAATAGAGTGTTAACCAAGTTCGTTAAAAGAAATATGTGTACAACTCTATCTCTATATTTTTTTGATAATTCGATCTCTAATATTTTTCGGAAAAAGAAATATGTGTGCAACTTTATCTCTATTGTTTTTTTTGCAACTCGATCTATAATATTTTTCGAAGCATGTATTATTAATCAAGAAAACAAAAAAAACGCTCAGATCATCTTGTTTTTTTCTAGAAAAAAAACTAGATCTATAATAATTTTCTGTTCCTCCGATTATATGGTAGTAGGAGTGATTTCATCGAGTTGCTGTGTCGAGCTGGAACGAGTCGTGCCAGCGTCGCCGCCGCCGCCGGCCCCCGCACAACCCAAAGAATCATCAGCCACCGGCGGCATGTAGGTTGCGACGGGCATCTTCGCGGGGAGGGTCGGCAACGGCGCCTCAAACCGCAGCACGCTGACGGCCTGCCTGACGGGCGGCCTCAGGCTGCGGTCGGGGTGCGCGCACCAGAGCCCGACGACTATCACGCACTCCATCTCCTGGCCGTCGAACTCCCCGTCCAGTCGTGTGTCCGCTGCATCGAGGATTCCTCCGGCGCCGTACAGCTCCCGTACCCGTTGTGCCAGGTGAACCGTCGTCCCATTTTTCAGAGTCGCCACTGGGCACCTGCCGCACGCCATCTCGAGGAGCACGACGCCGAAGCTGTAGACGTCCGACTCAACGCTTGCCGTGCCGGTGAGCACACAGTCTGGGTCCATGTACCCCAGGGTGCCGGCTGCGTCCGTCTTGCACGATCTCCGGCCGTCGTCGATGAGCCTCGCGAGTCCGAAGTCGCCGAGCTTGGCGTTGAAGGACGCGTCCAGCATGACGTTGCTCGGCTTGATGTCCCTGTGCACGACGCACTGCTCCGTCTCCTCGTGCAGGTACAGAAGTGCGGAGCCTAGGCCGAGCACTATCTCATACCTGACAAAAGCAGAGTCGGTGATTCAGAGGAGAGAAAGGACAAGCTACCGTTCATGTTCATATGCAGCACAGCATTTACGTACCGAACCGGCCAGGAGAGAAGGTTCTCCGGCTTGTACAGATGAGCATCGAGGCTGCCGTTGGGCATCAGCTCGTAGACAAGGAAGAGATCGTCGTCGCCGCCGTGGTGCCATCCGATAAGCTGCACAAGGTTCCTGTGCCTAAGCCGGCTTATGATCCTGACCTCGGAGACGAACTCCTTCCAGCCCTGCTGAGAGCTCTTGGACACCCTCTTCACGGCGATGTGAAGGTTCATGTCGTTCAGGAACCCCCGGTACACGGCCCCGAAACCTCCTTCCCCAAGCTTATTTTCGCCGGAGAAGTCGCCGGTGGCGGCGGCGAGCTCGTCGTATGAAAATCGCCTGGGTCCGGCCTCGAGCTCGTCCTCTACGCTCTTACCACGGAAGTAGATTGCCTCTTTCAGTGGTTGCTCTAGCTCGGACTTTGTGGTCACCTTGGCCGCTGCCCGCCTGCTTTGCCGCCGGTGCAAAAGGAACCAAGTCGAGAGACTGAGGCAGAGCACGAACGCCATGCAACCGGCAACAATGCCAGCAACGGCAGCCACCGGTAGTTTGTGGCGCTTCGGTGTACCTACTCGCAAAATTAGGAAGCATTTGTTTAGTACGGGGCACTTGTAAAGGCCGAGGTTTACTTTCCGCAATGGCATTTACAAGGGCGTTTATCAACGCCGTGTAGAAACCACTAGGAAGATAAACGTGGTGCACGCGGTGTATGTGAACGAAAAACAAATTTATATTTTTTTTTCAGATAAAAAATGAATCGAGATATATTTTTTAAATTTTTGGAGGGTCTTTCGGAGTGTTTTTTTGAACAATTTTTATGAAGAAAAAAATCTAAAGATAGAGTTTGTGGCGCTTCGGTGGACCTACTCGCAAAATTAATAAGCATTTGTCTCAGTAAGCGTACGCTCTATGACGTTTTGTGTACGATATAAGTACGGGGCACTTGAAAAATGCCGAGGTTTACTTAATGGCATTTACAAGGGTGTTTATCAACACCGTGTAGAAAGATGATTTTTCGGACCTGGGATTTTTTTTTAAAAAAAAAGGTTCTCATAAATCGCGGGGCTTTTTGCAAAAGGGCTTGATATTTTTGGAGAGATCTAAACGCAATTTCATAATTTTTGAAGATTTTTTTACAAAGAATACAGTAAACGGTTCGAACGTAATTTTGAAACTTCTGGAGAGCCTTTTCGTAAACTTGGTGATGGGGCGGGGCTGCATCTATGGGTTCAAGTCTAAAAGCCAAAAAAAAAACATGTTCCTCGAGACTCGATCATGGCATCTCTCGCATGGTAATTAAGTAAGCACTCTACCATTCGAGCTACATCTCTATGTTGTGATATCATGTATAACAATGTTATGAGCCTGCCCGTGAGCGACGACATGTGCACGCAACTCGTGCCATGCATCGCGCGACACGGATGGCGTTGTGACTTGGACGCGGTGAGAGGCCGGGAATCCTCGGAATGTAATATATATGTAGTATGTTATGGCATTATTTGGATTCTAGAGTGACTAGAGCACGGCTTTCGCTATAGATCGAAAAGTGAGAAAATATGACTTTTTTTTATAAATAAAACAGTTGTAACTTGTATGATATTTATTAAAGGGGTTGCCTATTAATCAAGAGACTGGAATTTAGCAAAATTTCTATCACATTTCTCAACCCTTCAATGTAGATCTAAGCACTCTCATAACCCTCCTCACTTCCTATATATAAACCACACGATTATTTCCTATAGTTGGGAGGTACCAAAAATTTAAAGAATAAAGATATCAAGTGATATAAGAGTTTAAAAGTAATTTGGTGGTTCCTCGTAGGGATGGTAAAAACTCTATTAACCCACTCTCACCCAAGAACAAAGAATGAAACAAAAGAAGTACTCTAACCTAGAAACAAACTGGATTTAAATGTGGTGAATCCTTGCAAAAATACAAAGACAAAAAAGTTCAAACCTAAACGAAAACTTTTTGCTAAATTTCAATCCCTTGATGAATAGACAACGCTAATTTTCATACACACACACGCGTGAAAACTTTCTGTAGTAGTGAGACTCCCTCCGTCTAAATTTATAAGTTGTATTTTTTTAGGCACGTAGACCAAAAAGACATTGAAAATGACTAGATTACCCATAATTATTATCACTAAGCACTATATTCAATGCATTTATACAAAGAATATAAAATAAAGATGGGTATTTATTAAGGGTACGTATATAGTGAACATCATACTAGTTTTATATTAAAATATGAAATAAATCTTATATATATAATATCACTAGTAAGGTGCCCGTGCGTTGCAATGGTATCTACATTTTGAACGGCTGTCCTGCTATTACGATAACCTGAAACTAGAAAATATGTTGTGCAAATAATACCTTATACAATAGGACACTATTGAAGTAGTATTTCTATATTTCTATGTAAATGAAGCGTTCTGACGTTTCGTTTTTTGCGTCTGGAGTGGTTAATTAATTAAAGAAGTGGGTAATTAAAGAATGGTCTTGTGTGCTGTCTTCTATCCACACCTGGAGTGATTAATTAAAGAGGTGGGTAATTAAAGAATAGCATAACTGGTAATTTTGATGAAATGACGTGGGAAGAAACTCTCACTTTATATAGTAGAGATTAAATAAATACGTCGTATAAATTCGGATGGCGGGAATACCTTCGTATGGCAGTAAATCCCAGGTGCGCAATGGTAAGTTTACCGTAGGCGGCCTGGGGGTGAATATGGTGTACATCACGTAGCAGCTGTACCCCTTGATGGCACCTCCGCTGTTGTTCGGGAACAAACCCCGCAGCTGTCCCGACTCCCGTGTAGCTGGAGAGGCAGCGCGTGCACTCACTCGCCGGCAGGTCCCTCGTGCACTGCGCGAACCCGCAGATCCTCTGAGCCTCGCCGTACGGCGTGTCGTTGATCGCCAGCCGCACGGGCGAGCGGCCTGTGACGGACCGCCTTTTTAGGGGCAGTGCGAGAACTCACAACAGTTACCCAGGAAGACTAACTGTTGGAAAACAAGAGTACAATTACCTGGCAAAAGCCAATTCAACTCTTTTTATTCAATATAGGGCCTAACGGCCAGGGTTTTTACAAAAGAGGGCGCAGCAGGGCCCGAATAACTTACAAGCAAAACACCGCACAGGCAGGCCTGAGCAAAAGACCAAGACCTCAAAACCAACAAAATCGCCAACTACGAACTCCTGAAACGCTCCAGCTTCTTCAAACTCTGAAAGGGCGGGGGTTGCAAGGGTGAGTACGGGAGTACTCAACAAGTCGTACGGAGACACTGAATACTATATGCAGGGGATTATCCAATGGAAGGGACTAGGGTTTAAGTATCTGGATGCAGTTTTATTTCACAATTCATTTTACATTTGAAACACAAACCACTAAATAATAGTTAGGGGGGTTTTCACAAGTTCACAACACTTAACCAACTTCTTCGAAATTCACCAAACAGTAACTTGAGCTTGGTTACGGGTATCAACCCCGATTCCAACTTAACTTCATTAACCGGAAGTACGGCGTATTCGAATACCATCATGATTAACTCTGCAGAGGTGCTCAGCTTTACCCACAAGATATCAACGACCGTTACTCACAGGCAACTAGAATACATGCGGTCGGTCGAGATGATCACAGCAATTCGTTAACCATTCCTGTTGGTTTAGTTGTTAACCGATAGTACCGCTACCTTGGACTCAGGGTCCCCATTAGCGTCTACCGTTGTGAGAACCAAGAATGTCGCGAAGGACCATTCCCGTTCCACCCCTCCGGTGCACTTCCCTGCCAGGAAGGCCCGGTCCCCATTCTCTCCTGAGAATGGTAGCCACCAAAAGAATCCGGTTTTTAGGTTCAGGAATGATTAATTTACCGAGCCATGTCGGATACTAGTCTGCCGACCAGTCCGACCTGTGGTTGAGCGGATACTTAAGTTGTTTACTTTGCTCAAGGGGGTTGTTAACCTTACACTGCCAAAGATCAAGCCTTCATCCGCAAACCCGATCCGGTATCCCATAATACCGGCCACCAAACAAACCAAGGCATTAATCATCAGCCGGGGATCGGAGTTACATCCACTCCGGGATTTATCCGATTCTGTCCCCCAAACTGTAGCACTTTCACAAACATCCGAATCAGAGATTCGGCAGCATTTTATTTCTTTTTTTTGAAAAGCATTTGAGCTAACTACAAGATTAACAGTAATTAACTTAACAGGGGGTAATAGTAATCGTCTAGGGTTACAAAGGATTTAATCTGGTTCAATAATTTCAAGGAGGTTTCATGATCAATTCGGCATTACCTAGGTATCATGTCATTCTAAAATACTGTTTTTCGATAATTCAACATACAGTAAAGTAATGCGATACAACATAATTAATAATATAGCATGGCATGATTGGGATCAACATGATCAAGGGTGTACGGCTTGCCTTGCTCGGCGAACGGGCCGGAAGAACTGTAGTCGAAGTAGTCGTTCGGGGCTTCCGTCGGATCCACGTCTGCTCCGGGAACTTCTCCGGAGTCCACGTCTGCTCCTGGGACTGCTCCGGCTCCAGGGACTGCTACTGGAATTGTCCAACGTCCGAATCTATCGCAAAAAGAACGAACGACAAATAAAGAAACGAAAAAACGGAAAAGAACCGGAAACGAAAACGAAATCGGAAACCGGAACCGGGCCGAGAGAGAGAACGAAGGGCGAACTGGGCAATTCGGAATTTTGGGAACTCCGGATTGAGGAACGGAGGGCATTTTTGGAATCAGTGGATCGAAACGGTTCGGATAGTGTATTTGGTGGATTTCTGGGGCTCACGGAATTTTCGGGGATTTTCTGGGGATTTTTCGGGATTTTAAACGATTTTTGGATTTATAAAAGGATTTTAAAATCCAAAAATCGGAAAAAAGGGAAAAGGGGACTGTGGCCGTGGGCCAACAAGATCGGGTTTAACGCCCACACGCGAGCGCGGGGCGAGGCCGAGCCGTGGGCCTAGCCACGCGCGAGGAGGCAGGAGCTAGGGTTTCCCAGAAACCGAGCGGCGGGCGGCGGCGGCCGAGCTGGCGCGGCCGAGCCGAGACGGAAGCGAGGAGGAGAGCTCACCCGGGGAAGGCGAAGGGGCGGGCGGGCTTGAAGCGAGGAGCTCGGGCTTTATATAGCCAGGAGAGAGAGGAACGGCAGGCGCGCGACGAGCTTGCGGCGGAAGCGACGGTGTGCGGGCGTGGGCGGCGAGACCAGGGCGCTGGTCGGGAGACCGAGCAAAGCGGGGCGCGACGCGACGCGGAGGCGGCGGGCAGTACAAGGCGCGGCGACGATCGGCGGCAGCAGCGTGGGAGCACGCTGGCGCAGCGCGGCGGCGGCGGAGGCGGAGGAGGCGGGGTCCGCTGGGAGACCGAGCGAGGGCGGCGACGGGTGCGGCGCGTCGGGCAGAGCAGCCACATGGCGCGGGCGGCGCCGGACGGCGCGGCCGGAGCGGCGGGGCGGGCGGGTCGGCCGAAAGGGCTGGCCGAGCGAAAGCCGGGAGGCTGGGCCACTGCCGGAGGAGGCCGAAGGCCGAGGCCAACGGGCCGAAACAGAACGGCCGAAAGGCCCACAAGGTTTTGGCCCAAAACAGAAAAAAAACGAAAACCAAATCAAAAGCAAAATTCAAACTTCCAATTCAAATCTGAATTTGAACCTGAAATTTGAATAAAATCCAATTAAATTCATTTTGAATTTTTTGGGTTGTTTCAACCTACCCCACTTAAAACAAATCTCGTCCCCGAGATTTATTCCTCCTGGGAGAAAGGTTTGGAAACTACTGCTGCAAACTGACTCCTTTTTCTCAAGGGTCCTTCGAGTGGGTGATCCTTCCACGGCACTCGGTAAATCTGACAATTCTTAAACTCAATCTTTTTCGTCCAAGACTTCCATGATCTTGACTGATCTTTCTCGGTGAACCATAAGGCAAGTTCGATTCTTTGACGGCACTTGATCTGACTTCTGGCTGAAATGTCTCTTCAGTTGGGAATATCTGAAACATACTGCGAACTCTTGAAAAAATCCTGAATTGACTGTAACTTGTACGCCACTTCTCTGATTCTGTTAGAAACCTGGTATGGTTCAGTCTAGCTAGGCTTAGCTTCCTTTCTTCATCCAAACGGCGCTGACTTCAATGGAATCACTCCTAGACAATGAAGTCTCTGATCTGATAGCTAAAGTCCCTTCTTCAGCATAACTCTTCCGTCGTATCACATCAGTCATCAAAACTTTCTGACAACTCTCACATGAACTTCTGTATAAATAGGCTATGGTCCAAAGCCATTTTTATTTAGTCTTTATCCGATTTGACAAGGGGTCAACACTTCTTCCGTAAGGGGTTCCGAAGGGTATCATATTCAGACTGACTTGGCAACTGAGGCTGTACTGAGATTCTGCGGACGGCAATAAGTGGTCCAATTTGGTCTCATGTGTTAGAGCGCAGGCTCTCAACACTTTCTTTAGATTTTGGCTGTTTCTTCTCTGCTTGTCTATCTGGCTGAGGGTGGTGTACAGTGTCAAAGTTCAAATCTGTCCTTGTAGCCTTATGCAGACTTTCCCTGAACGTTGAGCTAAACTAGCTCATCAATCTGACTTAGTGGGGCTCCTTGTGGTCTGTCGATCTGAGTTGAACCTGATTCTGCCAACTTGTCCTTTCTGACGATCTGTCTGATAGGTACGAGGTGAGTTACTCTGGCAAATCCATAAGTGATGTTCTATCTGTCGTCCATCCTTGTTGAGTTTTTAGGTAACCTAGAGGCAAGGTTTTTTCCTTTTCCTTTCATTTCCACACAGGCATTGTAAGTGACTGCGGCTATCTAACTGTCGCTTTGATGGTCCACCTTGTCTGTCTGACACTTGTCACATCCATCCATGTGTTTGTTCACATCTTTCTTCATTACTTCCTGCTGGTATTCCCTTCTCAAATCTTGGTGCATTCTCGCACTCCGTTGGGTATCGATTATTTATACGGGTGAACTTCTGTCAAAATCAATCCTCTTATATTCTTATCATCAAGGATACTCGTGAAATTAGGCTCTGACTGCTTAATTCCAGGTATCTCTTTCTGTGTCTTTGAGTTTCCTTGTCTGTCTGCTGTGCTGACTGAATCTGACTTCATAAACCGGCTGTACCTTACGGTGAATCTTGTGACACTTCTGACACTGTCTGCTGGTTCAACTGTCATAACTCTGACCCTAGCTGTGGGGAGATGCTCTTTCCTTGAGCTAAGTGACAGCATGCCCTTCTGCTTAAGGCGTCAGCTATCACACTAGTTCTTTCTCATGGAAGGCACTGAACTCTGGAGTCGCAATCCTTTACTTGACTCCATCCTTTTTTTCTTTCATCCCCTTAGTCTTTTCCAAAAACACGAATGGTCTAGGCTGACTTCGTATCATGTGTCGGGTCATCTTCCTCGTACGGCTTGAGCTGTCATAAAACGTATTCAATCATTATTTTATCCTGTATCAGTACACTTGTCTATCCTTTCTCCTTAGTACTGAGATCTGTACGAGAGTCTTGGTTTGTGTCTTGGGGTATGGCGACTGTGCCGACATTGAATTCTGCCTTCAGATTCCTGGAAATTGTCCTCACACTTCTATGTCCATCTGTAGGGCTGTACTACTTGAGAGGCTGAGTATCAGGTTTTGTTATCTCTGAAGAATCCTTTGACTGAACTTCTGTCCCAATGTCCTCGAAAAACTTCTGACTCTGCTACGGACGGGCTGATTTAATTCCATAAATGTCCTTTCACTGGGATCCATCTTTATTCCACCTCTAGTGATGTTGTTACTTAGGAAAGTGGTTTTATTCAACCAAAATTCATTTAGAGAATCTGGCGCAAGCCGGTGTTCTCTAACTTTTCTTAAGCACTACAATGAACTGTCCATATACTCCACATACTTGGTTCATTGGGTTCACGAAATATGCCAGGTTATCTGAGAGTCCAACAGAACCATTTCAATTCTCGTGGTCCATACTGCTTAACAACTGTGGTCTTCTCACTGTCTGGTTACTTGACTTTCAACTGACGGTAATCTGTCCTTGATTCCAATTCGTAGGATCCTTTTGCTTCCTTCAACTGATCAACAGGTCATGACTCTGAGGCAACTTACTCGACCCTGAATCAGGGGTGAGCTGTCTAATCCGAGTGTGGTAGGTGTTTGACGTGACCTTGACTCCTTTTATAATTCCCTGATCATTTTGTTTCATCATTTCCTGTCTGTGGGATTCCTTGGTGTCACTGTTCTCTGGGTACAATTCATTCTGGCCTTATGTCCGAATAATAAATTCCTCTTCAGAATGATATTCAGACTATCCCTTTTGTCCACAACAATCCATCTTTGGACTTGGTTTCCTTGGATTTCCGTCTCCAAGCTGTACCAGAATCTTAACTATTATTCTGACTCTTGATCCTGACACTTGTAACTTCTGCGGCTTCTGTGACTGACGTTATGTCCATCTTAAGACTGTTTTATTCTTTTGGAATCCAATTCCATTCCATCTTTTAGGGACGTGTGATAGGGAAGCAATCTGATTTAATTCAGTAGTCACTGTCTTTGTCCACCATTTGCACAGTTCATGTGTCAAAACACTGCTTTATTTCCAAAATATTGCTCAGACCATTCATTCTTGATAGTACAAGTCGGTCCTAATCTTGATCCCTTGGATCTCCATATCCAAGTTGTTACATTCAAATCTAGCTATTAGTCTACTTCCGGTGGCTTGGAATCTCCAGGGAGTGGTGACGGGGTACAGGGCAATTTGTTGCTGTTCCTTGGCGATGACACGGTTGATTCTCCCTTGGACGTGTCCTGAAGTGTTCTGTCCTTGACTGCTTGGGTTTCCTTCTGACTCAACTGGTAATTTTTGGTATCCTCAGGTTTGGGGTTGCTGTTGATGAGACACCGACGATCCGTTGGTGGGGGCTGAGGCTGACGTCTGTGATCTGGCCACCACAGTTGGTAGGTCCTTCAGGGCGATCTTGCCTCGATGTGTCCGGCCGTCCCACAGCGGAAACATCCTGAAATCTTTTGGGGACAATCTCTGACATAGTGGTTCCCATTGCATTTATAGCACTTCACTATTTTGGGCTGAGTGGCTGCGGGTGTTGACTGCTCTCCTTTTATCATCTGTTTCTTATTGGGGAATCCATGAGTGAGAGCTGAGGTCTTTTCTCTGATCTGGGTGGAAGTCTGTATCCATGCTTGCTGGAGTTTTCTCTTTCTCTTTTTCATCCTTTCCAGATCATTCCGGGCTTCTTTGATTGTTATCCATTTGTCCATTTCAGCTGACAGGTCCTTGATAGCTAAGGTGTGGAATTTCAAGCTTTTCTGTAATCCTTCCAAGAATTCTCTCATCTCTTTAGCTTGAATGTCCATCTCTACGGGAATGTCACTGGCAAAGTAGTCGGACGCGTGCAGACATCCCACTACTGTACTTCCCTCTTGTCTGTCCAGATTTCCTTTGGTGTGTCCTTGAGGTCTGTCAACTAACCGTTCCAAAATCCCTTCTAATAACTGCGTGTGGCGCCTTTCTGCTTGTTGTCTGTTTCTTTCCATTATGGCCAGTATTTGTGCTAGGTTGACTGGGTGGTTTCCTGACTCTTCATTACTGCTTGAACTGTCATGCAGGAACTCTGATTCAAAATCTGCCATGGTCTCAATCTGACTTTCTCTGTTCGGTCTGCAGCAGGGTTTTGGGGTAAAGCAGAAGGTAAGTAAGATTTAGAACATGAGGTACGGAGAGACTGAGTAGGTGAGAAGCAAGATGAAAGGAGAAGAATTAGTGGAATTTGGCCGGAAGGTATAAGGATACTTAATGCAAACAATTTAACAGAGATATAGAAACATAGCTTTTATACATAGACTGTTTTACAATACCGTCATAAGGTATCTAAAACAACCTATTTTACACTACCAAAAGACCTACAGGAAAAGGGCACAACTTCTACGACTAACGATCTAACTACTGCCGACGACATCATCTCCAAGCTGCTGGCGAAGATCGACGAGGATTTTGAAATTTAGACGGGCAGATGAAACTTTTATAAAACAAAACCGAGAGGGAAAAAAAAACTCTAAAGAAGATAAGGTAGCAGGGGAAGGACGAGAAGCAATAATACTTATATTTTCGCAATTCATTTTGTTTGTAAGCCGAAAATAATTTTGTAAAATTTCCTATACAAACCTAAGGTCTTAATCTATGGTCAAACCTGGCTCTGATACCACTTGTGACGGACCGCCTTTTTAGGGGCAGTGCGAGAACTCACAACAGTTACCCAGGAAGACTAACTGTTGGAAAACAAGAGTACAATTACCTGGCAAAAGCCAATTCAACTCTTTTTATTCAATATAGGGCCTAATGGCCAGGGTTTTTACAAAAGAGGGCGCAGCAGGGCCCGAATAACTTACAAGCAAAACACCGCACAGGCAGGCCTGAGCAAAAGACCAAGACCTCAAAACCAACAAAATCGCCAACTACGAACTCCTGAAACGCGCTCCTTCTTCAAACTCTGAAAGGGCGGGGGTTGCAAGGGTGAGTACGGGAGTACTCAACAAGTCGTACGGAGACACTGAATACTATATGCAGGGGATTATCCAATGGAAGGGACTAGGGTTTAAGTATCTGGATGCAGTTTTATTTCACAATTCATTTTACATTTGAAACACAAACCACTAAATAATAGTTAGGGGGGTTTTCACAAGTTCACAACACTTAACCAACTTCTTCGAAATTCACCAAACAGTAACTTGAGCTTGGTTACGGGTATCAACCCCGATTCCAACTTAACTTCATTAACCGGAAGTACGGCGTATTCGAATACCATCATGATTAACTCTGCAGAGGTGCTCAGCTTTACCCACAAGATATCAACGACCGTTACTCACAGGCAACTAGAATACATGCGGTCGGTCGAGATGATCACAACAATTCGTTAACCATTCCTGTTGGTTTAGTTGTTAACCGATAGTACCGCTACCTTGGACTCAGGGTCCCCATTAGCGTCTACCGTTGTGAGAACCAAGAATGTCGCGAAGGACCATTCCCGTTCCACCCCTCCGGTGCACTTCCCTGCCAGGAAGGCCCGGTCCCCATTCTCTCCTGAGAATGGTAGCCACCAAAAGAATCCGGTTTTTAGGTTCAGGAATGATTAATTTACCGAGCCATGTCGGATACTAGTCTGCCGACCAGTCCGACCTGTGGTTGAGCGGATACTTAAGTTGTTTACTTTGCTCAAGGGGGTTGTTAACCTTACACTGCCAAAGATCAAGCCTTCATCCGCAAACCCGATCCGGTATCCCATAATACCGGCCACCAAACAAACCAAGGCATTAATCATCAGCTGGGGATCGGAGTTACATCCACTCCGGGATTTATCCGATTCTGTCCCCCAAACTGTAGCACTTTCACAAACATCCGAATCAGAGATTCGGCAGCATTTTATTTCTTTTTTTTGAAAAGCATTTGAGCTAACTACAAGATTAACAGTAATTAACTTAACAGGGGGTAATAGTAATCGTCTAGGGTTACAAAGGATTTAATCTGGTTCAATAATTTCAAGGAGGTTTCATGATCAATTCGGCATTACCTAGGTATCATGTCATTCTAAAATACTGCTTTCAATAATTCAACATACAGTAAAGTAATGCGATACAACATAATTAATAATATAGCATGGCATGATTGGGATCAACATGATCAAGGGTGTACGGCTTGCCTTGCTCGGCGAACGGGCCGGAAGAACTGTAGTCGAAGTAGTCGTTCGGGGCTTCCGTCGGATCCACGTCTGCTCCGGGAACTTCTCCGGAGTCCACGTCTGCTCCTGGGACTGCTCCGGCTCCAGGGACTGCTACTGGAATTGTCCAACGTCCGAATCTATCGCAAAAAGAACGAACGACAAATAAAGAAACGAAAAACGGAAAAGAAACGGAAACGAAAACGAAATCGGAAACCGGAACCGGGCCGAGAGGGAGAACGAAGGGTGAACTGGGCAATTCGGAATTTTGGGAACTCCGGATTGAGGAATGGAGGGCACTTTTGGACTCAGGGGATCGAAACGGTTCGGGTAGTGTATTTGGTGGATTTCTGGGGCTCACGGAATTTTCGGGGATTTTCTGGGGATTTTTCTGGATTTTAAACGATTTTTGGATTTATAAAAGGATTTTAAAATCCAAAAATCGGAAAAAAGGGAAAAGGGGACTGTGGCCGTGGGCCAACAGTACTGGGCCGAACGGCCCACACGCGAGCGGGCGGGGCGAGGCCGAGCTGGGCCGGCTGGGGCCTAGCCCACGCGGGCGAGGGAGGCAGGGAGCTAGGGTTTCCCCAGGGAAATCGAGCGGCGGCGGCGGCTGGAGCTTCGGCCATGGCGTGGCCGAGCCGAGACGGAGGCGAGGAGGGGAGAGCTCACGGGGAAAGGCGAAGGGCGGGCGGGCTTGAAGCGAGAGCTCGGGGCTTTATATAGCCCCGAGGAGAGAGAGGAACGGCGAGGCGCGGGCGCAGCTTGGCGGCGGCGACGCGGGCGCGGCGGGCGCTGGGCGGCGACCAGGGCGCCGGTCGGGAGACCGAGCAGGCGGGCGCGACGCGACGCGGAGGCGGCGCGAGTAGCGGCGCCGAGAGGCGGCGGGCAACATGGCGCTGGCGACGACACGGGCGGCGCAAGGCAGCGTGGGAGCACGCGCGCAGCGGCGGGGCGGGCGGCGAGGCGAGGAGGCGGGGCTGTCGGGAGACCGGAGCGAGGGCGGCGACGGGCGCGCGCTGTCGGCAGAGTAGCCACATGGCGCGGGCGCCGGACGGGCGTACGAGGCGGCGGGGACGGGGCGGGTCCAGCCGAGCGGGCTGGGCCGAGCGAGCAGGCCGGGGAGGCTGGGCCAGCTCGGGCCGGAGGAGGCCGAAGGCCAGGAGGCCAACGGGCCGGCGAAAACAGAAACGGGCCGAAAGGCCCACAAGGTTTTGGCCCAAAACAGAAAAAAAACGAAAACCAAATCAAAAGCAAAATTCAAACTTCCAATTCAAATCTGAATTTGAACCTGAAATTTGAATAAAATCCAATTAAATTCATTTTGAATTTTTTGGGTTGTTTCACGGCCGGCCCGATCAGTGAGCCCATTCATCAGCTCCAACCTCGCACTGTTCATGCTGACCGTGTCGACGACGTAGTCGGCTTGTGCGTCGATCCCGCTGTAGTAATAGTAGGGGTAGGCTCCCGCTTTCGCTTGCGCGTGCTCGTAGGACGCGACGTCGAGGTCGGCAACGTAGAAGAAGGACTCGTCGGAATACCGGAGGAGGCACGCGTCGTAGAGGGCGCGCACCGTCCGGCTGTGCGGGCATAGCTGCATTATCCCCGCGGGTGCGAGGTTGAGGCAGCCCTGGCACGCGTCCTCCCCGCCGCCGGCGTAGCACATGAAGAGGACGAAGACCTCGTCGGTGGCGACGCCAAACGTGCCGTTGAAGTAGCCGCCGTTGGTGGCGGCGGCCATGGGGATGCCCGACAGGATCCGGTCGAGGTTCCTGTGGTACTGGCTGCCGTAGGTGTAGTTGCCGGCAGTTGAGCACGAAAGCACGGACGGCCGCAGGGGCTTGCCGTCGGCTTCGTCACCAACTGCGACGGCGCAGCGCGAGGCGACGACGGCCAGGAGCAGGAGCAGCAAAAGCTGAAGGGGTGGAGACATGGCCGATGGTGAACGACACCGTTAATTGGTAAATTAAGTAGGACGAAGACGTATATATATGTGCGTTCCAGTCTTCCACTGGGTCTCCGATCCATTATTGCGATATATAGTCACCATCAAAGGTGAAAGAAGTTTCCATGAATTTGCCATTTGCTGACTTAGTATTTCCTATTGCGATATATAGTCACCATCAAAGGTGAAAGAAGTTTCCATGAATTTGCCATTTGCTGACTTATTTCCTAGTATATCACATTCCGCTCGCCTGCTTTACCGCCGGTGCAAAAGGAACCAAATCGAGAGACTGAGGCAGAGCACGAACGCCATGCAACCGGCAACAATGCCGGCAACGGCAGCCACCGGTAGTTTGTGGCGCTTCGGTGGACCTACTTGCAAAATTAATAAGCATTTGTTTCAGGAAGCGTACGCTCTATGACGTTTTGTATATAAGTACGGGGCACTTGTAAATGCCGAGGTTTACTTTTCCTCAATGGCATTTACAAGGGCGTTTATCAACGCCGTTTAGAATCCATTTGTGGCATTATTTGGATTGTAGAGCGAAAAGATATACTCCCTCCGGTCTGGTAATATATGTCGTTTTGGACATCGACACGGTCTTCAAAACACAACTTTGACCGCTAATTTTTATTATAATATATTTATAAAACCCAATAAAATTATAATATTATGAAAGTACTTCTCGAGACAAGTCTACACATATAATTTTTATGTATCCAATTTAAATATTTAAAAATCACAGGGATCCCGGTCGACCCGGACGATATTACCAGGGCGTGGCTCCGGCTGATGACCGACCTCACGGGCCGCACCGTTGTCTCCCAGTCGCGGGTCGCGAACGGGAGCACGCCGTACAAGGGGGCGAAGCAATTGTTCGGACTGACGCAGTGCACCAGGGACCTGAACGCGAGCGAGTGCAGCAGGTGCCTGGCCAACCTTGTCGGCAATCTGCAGTCCATAAACAGGACCGCCGGCTCCGTCAAGGCTTACAGCTGCTACGTGAGGTACCAGCTTGGCGCCTTAGACATCACCCTCCCGACACTGCCGCCGCCACCGCCTCCCACAATGCCGCCGCCGTCTCCAGAGCGGTGGCGGAACTAGAAAAATTTCGATGGATGTGCACATAGTTTCAAAATATTTAATAAAAATCATGATTTTCGATCGTATCCAGCCGGCTCGATAAACTATAACGGTTGATAAACCAGTTCAATTCAAAAAATCCAAAAAATTTTATATGACGTAAACCACTCAAAAATTGGTGAAAATTGCTCGAAAATCAATCAAAAATCGGTTTCTAAATTGTTTCGCTTAGTTTGCCAAATTTTCGAAGAAAACCGGTCAAAAATAGGCAAAAGTAGTCATTTTTCATTTTTTTTCTACCGCCGAGTTCAAAGAGTTTGATTTCGAAACCATTCAGTTTCTACCGATTTTCGACAAAAATCGGTGATTAGCAGTGGCGATTTTCGAGCTCAAAATGGTATTGTAATCCCTTGATGTGCTCACTTCATACGTATAAGTCTATAGTCTTGTATAATCATTTTATAATATCATAAATACAACATATATATTTAAAATTTGCTCAAAGTAATATAAATAGTTCTAAGGTTTTAAAAATCTCAAACTATCAAAATCAAAATAAATTCATCAACATATTTAACCTATTGAATATATATATATATATATATATATATATATATATATATATATACTAGCTACATGCCCGTGCGTTGCTACGAAAAACAAAATTGATAACGAAAAATAAAAATAAAAAAATAAAAAAATTATTTTACATGATCAAACATCTATCTTTAGCAACCGTTTCTTGTGAAAGTCAAGCTAATTAAAGCAACGTTTCGTTTCTTGAGTAGGGCAATTAAGCAGGGCAATTAAGTAGAGCAATTAAACAGGGCAATTAATGACGTGTAGAATGGACCACTGCCACCAAGTGGTGCTTTAGAATAGTAGAGATATATATATAACCTCTTTTCTACTCCCGGAAGTAATTACTCCCTATGTTGTATCTCACAATGTAGGGAGTATCTCGCACAACGGAGGGTATGTACGTATAGTATATAAGTATATAAAACCATCTACATGGTATTTAGATTTTTTCAGAGGTGGTATGTACACTTTTTAGACATACTCCTTTTTATGTGCGTATATAAAGGTATTTGCAAAATACGCTAAAAAATATGTACTCCCTTGCAATTTTTTCATGTGGATCTCATTGGAATATCTTATAATTAGTATATGAGTGTATCCAAAGTGATAAAAGAGTATTTCAAATTTGTTTGGGTGGTATTTCAGAGATGGGAGTAATTACTCCCATGAGTAAAAAGTATTTTTCCTATATATATATATATATATATATATATATATATATATATATATATATATATATAGTTTCTAAAATTATTGGGGGTGCCCAGGCATACCCGGCACCCCCTAGTACCGCCACTGATTAGTATATGAGTGTATCCAAAGTGATAAAGGAGTATTTCAAATTTGTTTGGGTGGTATTTCAAAGATGGGAGTAATTCCTCCTAGGAGTATATATATATATATATATATATATATATATATATATATATATATATATATATATATAGTACAATTACCTGAGATACCATGGTGTCTGAGCACATCATCCAAAATAGGTATTTTTTCTATTTATTTGCATTCAAAAAATTTTAAATTTTTTAGAATGTTGAGTTTAACCAGTTTACTAACTAGTTCAAACAAGTTTGAACTGAAATTCGAATTAGAGTTTATCTTTTTGATGATAGTTTGATTGTAGGTATGTGATGAGTATATATATAAATCAGCAAAGCATGTGATCTAAATTCATTCAAATCTTTGAATTTAAGTATATTTTTTCAAAGGTATGTGTTTCATTTGAATTGTTATAGATGGGTATATCCCCTAAAACTGAAAGTTTCAAAAAATATACTTAAATTTAACTTGAATTCGTGCATTTAAAATCATAGCGCCTGGGCACCATGGTGCCCCATTACGACATCCTATTTATGTATGTATGTATATATGTATATAAGAAAATAAAAGCATAATACTAGGAGTACGTACTTACTACTCCATGTATATTAACTGATGTTACGCAAGTGAAAGTATATGTCATAAATGAAAATTGTTAACTGATTTCTCCTGATTAGGAAGTAGTTATTAACCAATAGAGGTAGGGAGTACATACACATGATACTCCACATAACACTATTTGACAGTGTTATGGTGTTTCAAGTTTTTTTTCCCCTAAAGTTGTGCTTCTGGTTCAGAAAGTGCATCACATTTGCTATATTACCTCCTGACAAAATAGGTGAATGCTTCATTGAGCTGTGTGTGTGATGCCTATCAATGCTTTTTTACACTGATATGAAACTTATACTTCAGATTTGATGGTGCAGTTCCAGAGCCGCGCAAGGGAATAAGAAGTGGGCATGTGCCTGCGAGCAAATGCACTCTTTTCTCCCGGGTAGAAATTTGCAATTATCTATTCAGTTTGTGCACTTCTTTGTCGCATGATACTTTGATTAGTTCATTTTGTGATGTTGATATTTCTTGGATAAATTTCACAGTTGGAGGTCGATTTTAGACCTGTCATAAAATACACTTCTTGCTCATTTTTTCACTTGGTCAACTGAAGTTTTTGTCCTCCTTTCTTTCATTTTGACTAGGGTACAACAGTTCATGTGTGTGTTTACCTGATAAGATCAATGCTTGACTCCAATTATATGCCTCTTATCTGGTATATTAGATTTGGTCGATGGGATAATGGACATATTTTAAATAAAGTTAGAAATATAATATTGTTAGTAGATGCATGTGTAGGACTACAGGCTATCCTTTATTAGTTAATTACTATACTTAAAAAGGGTGGAGGAAGTGTATTTTCATTGTCTTCAAGTTGTAGGCATCGTTTTCTCTCTCTCTTTTTTGCCGTCTGCTTATTTTCTTTTGATCAAAGCAGGACTACAAGTTGTGGTTTGTAAGAAAACCGTGAGAGCGGAAGCGATAATAGATCTAACCAAGATGATAATGCGCAATCACAAACCACACTGGAGGCACAAGATTTGTTAACGAGGTTCGATCGAAGCCTACATCCCCAAGGCATGACTACAGGCGCTCCTCCCCAATAATCAGTAGCTATGTTGGTATCAGGGTCATACCACGGCCATGCCGCCGCCCAAACCGAGCTACCTAATCGCCTTGATAGATACAACAGGGGTTGGCCTCATATTTATGGCCCCCTAGGTACAAAGTTGGACTACGACTCTACCCTAGCCCATAATACAACTCCAAGTCCTGTACACATATTCGACACATATTCAACATGGTTAATAGCCGTATCCTGGTTTCTGTACCATCTGTTCATTACGTCATTCAAAAATTCAATTAGATATTGTCTTGGTAGACATGATAAATGTGAGACCCTCATTTTTATGTCAGTAAATAACATAAATATGAGGCTCTTTAAGTGCGTCCTGTGCCATTCCCATGATCAGTGGCTGGCACGCACAAACACAATTTGAATATTACAGCCACACAGTTACACATTTTTATTACATCACAAGTGTTATAGTGATATTACAATACCAAAAGTAGCAGGAAATTAAAACCATGTCTCATAGTATGCCAACTATTCCATAACTCCACAGGCAACTGCTGAGATGAACCTAGAAAGATCAGTCGTCGCTAAGATTCGCAGGTTCCTCATATTCATTCCCATCATTATCGTAATCTTGCTCTTCACCTAAAACATTGTTGAAGCAAGTTGAGTACATTGGTACTCGCAAGACTTTGTAGTGTATGCAATTCCTGAAATATATGCAGGCTGAAATAGAAAGTGGGTCTCTACGGTTGTTTTGCATAAAGCGAAAGTTTTGAATGAAGTAATACTGCATAGTAGTGAAAAGCGTAATAAAGCTTTAAAACAATTTAATAAGTAATTGAGGTAACAAGTAATAAAAGAATAATAACATTTTACTCACGGCCCTTTGTGAGTAAATTAACGAAAAGACCCTCCATGGTCTCGTACGAACAAATGTAACATTAAGTAAGACTAAAGAATGTAAACCATTTCCCAAATCATTTAATCAAAGGTTTTTGAAAACAGAAATAGCTAACTAGTGTCAATTCGCCAAGTCATCCATGACCGTGGATACGGCTATTCGAATAGTTTTAGACTCTGCAGAGTTTGTACTGCTTTACCCACAAGATATGTTCTCCCTTTTTGCAAGCTATAAGACACACTTCCTTTGGTATGCCCGCGAGGAGTTCATAACGAAACTGTTCGATTACTTGAACCTTAACTTTGCACTAGCCCAGTGACGTCACTCCTGACTATGATGGAAGCTAAAAAGGTAAAAGAAATTCCGGAGTCAGTGACCCACCAGGAATAATAACAGCCCCAAATTCATAGCCAGGCGTACACCGTTACAACGGCAGATGCCAACACCTCGGTGATGACACCTCCCTCGAGCAAACCAATACTCGGAATGCCCGTGCTACATCTGCCTACCAATGTGCAAAGCTAATTCCCAAATAATTTAATAAGTTAAGACTGTCCCATTACAGTACTTGTGGATGTACGGTTATACTTGGATCATGCAACACTACGTTCGGTCCTTGAGTGACATGGGCGATACTCCACCCTAACTACGTACACGTTAAAACATGTACAACCGGTTATTGCCAATAATCACCCACGTCAAAATCGATAGTTTTATTTTCATTTTTATCAAACTACCAGTATCCTTTACTGCTTAAATAAACCATAAAAGATTTCATAAAGAAGTGTGTATGTGGGTATAGATGTCATCGTATCATTCTAAGCATTGCTAAGCAGATGAAATTAATAATCGTTATAGCCCATCTTCTAATTGAGTACCCATTCCTATGGTTATTATGGGGTTTATGTTGATATGATTAAGACAATATACCAACATTGGGTTATAACTACCAAGAGTGTGAAATAAATAGTTAGAATATAAGCATGCAGGAAGATTCTTAATCACATTTTATCTGGTTGTAAAATCTGGGTTCAAGAATGCTCAAAGGGGTGCTTGCCTTGCTCCTCGGCGGTGTAAGCTGGATCTGTGTCGTCGATAGCGTAGTTGGCAATCTCAGCGTCTATACGTCGAATACGAACATAGTAAAAAGAATATTTCAATATCGATGAAGAAGCAAATACACAAATAATAAAGATAACAGTTGAAAGATTCAAATAAAACCAATTCAAATCAACCAATGATAGCAATCATTTCATCACTTCATGTATTAGCTAAGTCGTTAAATTATAGTCCTAAGGATTAAAGTTTTAGGGTATACAACACGGCTATCTTCTTTGTGTATTATTTCATTCTTAATTTACGAATTCAGGAAGCTAAGATTGTAGGTTTATTTTTAACAAAGTTCATTTGTAGGGTGTATGACTAATTGTACTAATACAAATTAGTATATAAAGCAACCTTAATCATATGTAATGAAAGAACATGGTAAATCCTAACTTGTATCTTACTAAATGGTCCTAATCAGTGTAATGAGCACAAAGAAACAAATTTTATTCATTTTGGATCATTTTTGATCAAGTTATTGCAATCATATTAAATTTATACATTAAATAAAGTCCTAATATGAAATTTTCACAAACTAGTTCCAAATCCAAATCTAATTACATATTTGGACAGTACTTGACCTAAGGATTCCAACAAAGTTGGTTTCATTCAATTTGGACCTATTTTGCAAAATTTTTATATGGCACATATTCCAATTTCAAGCTTTAAACTCAAATTCAAATTTAAATTCCTAAACAAGGTCAAAATATTTTTGCAAATTATGAAACTAGAGGATTTATTATGAATTTAGAAATTTGTTTCATCTAATTTGGAGCTATGAATAAAAAGTTATATGCTTTTGAATGCATTCGGTTTTCTAAAATCAGGGAAAAGGAAAGACGCTTTCCTTCAAGGAAAGCGTATTCTTAGTTTTATGCTGGTGGCTTTGAATCGAGTCGCTGAGATCGACAATCGGGCCGGTGGCGTGGCTCGTGCGCGAGTGCACGCCTTGTGGCGGCGATCAGATCTGGGGACCACATGGCAGCGAGGCGCGGGTGTGCGGGCAGCTGACAGACATGGCCCACATGGCATAGAGCCAGGGCAGAGGCGATGGTCGACGACCTCGCCGGCGGCTCTCCGGCGACGTCGATCGACTTCGGCCGACGGCTACGGCAACACGGGACCAAGGTGAACCTAGGGGACTACTTAGATACGGGTGGTGCTCGGAGGAATCGAGCTCTCGACGTTAGACGGCGGCGCTTCACGGTGGCGCACGGCGCGATGGCGCTAAGGGAATCCTTGAGCTTGAAGAACATGCGTGAGAGCATCTAGAGGTCCTAGGGACTCTATTAGAGTTCATGGATTGGAGGATGGGTGGCCGGGTAGTATTCTCACCGAGCGGCGGCAATGGTAGAGGATGGCTCACGGTGCGGGAACTCCCTGGGACATTTCAGTCTGGAAGAAGATGTGCAAAAGTTTCATGAGTATTGGTAGATGCTCAAAAGTCCATCAATTTGGACGTTCTCTTACCGAGTCGCACGAATTTGAGTTTTTCCCCAAATCGGTTTCCGCCGGAGACGAGGAAGAAAGGTCCGGTTCGTGTAGTTCCGGGCGTGAGGGGATGAATGAGTGGGTGTTCTAAGATTGGTTGAGTGTAAGGGTGCTATTTGTCTGGTTAAATAGGCTAAGAAAGACTCGGGTGTCAAGATGAGGGACGGAGGTCTCGGCGGTTCTCGGACATTCTCCTCCAAATTTCTGGCCAAGGCATGGGCGTGGTACAGGGGTTGCAGCGGGCGTGGCAAAAGCGGCCTCGGGCGCACGAGATTGGCGGCGAAGTCACGACAAGGGAGCGAGGCGGTTCGAAAGTTGTCTGGCCGAGAGTGAGAGCAGAGAAGGAAGGGGGAAGAAGAAACCGACAAGTGGTCCCCGGGGCCACTTGCAGTGAGGCTGGAAGGGAAGAAAGAAGAAGAGAGGAAACAGGCACGGGTGAGGTGGAGTCCCACCTGGCAGTGTCGGGAAGCTACGGGACCCGTCGGCAGCGTCCGAGCACACGTGGGCCCCACGTGTAAGAAATGAGAAGAGAGAGCTCTAGCTCATTCTCTGGACAGCACACTAACCCATTTAATTCCTGGGTCAAGTCATCTCAAGATTTTTCGAAACTTTTTGTACAAGTTGATGGTTAAGTTATCTACTCCAAGTAAAATTTTGGGGTCAATAAGATCTACCAATTATTTTTAATAATTCTGACATGCCGACTTGCACAAATTATTTACTTCAGTTTTCAACTTGGTTAAGAGACTAAATCAACCTATTTAATTTTGAAATTTTTACTGAAGGTGTGTTTCTATACAATGGACCTACCATAAAAATTTCAACATTAAATTCTCATTATTTAATTCTCCATAAATCTTTTATTGATTTCTGCAGAATTTCAAATTTGCCTAAAATAAATTCTAAATCATAGCAAAATTGCTTATTAATTTTTGAAACTTTTTGTGAGTGAATATGATATGTCTGAGGTCTTATGGTAAAAATTCCAAAGTCTAGAATGCCCCACATTTATCTCTAAAAATCTGACATGGGACTGGCCAGAAATAAAATTTACCATTTTAATTTGTTTTCTTTACTCTTAAATGCATTCACATGGTCTTTTGACCATTTAGGGGTATCTTCTAGGGTTTGGCCAGGTTATACAAGATTTTTACCATGGTAATTTCATTTCTTACTATTTTACTATTTTCTCTTTTCTTTTCTTTTCTTTCTTAAATTCCATTATTCATTTCAACAATTAATTCAACCAATAGATCAAAAATCAATAAATGCACATAAAATCAAGAAATGCAACACAAAACTGATTTCACATTTTTAATATTTGATTTTTATTACTTTATAAATTTGAGGATGTTACAGATCTACCCTCCTTACAAAAATCTCGTCCTCGAGATTTGCGAGGGCTAAGGAAAACTAAAAGAAGTCTGGAAATTCTTTCATCAGTTGATCTTCACGCTCCCACGTGGCTTCTTCTTCAGTATGATTACTCCATTGGACCTTCAACATTCTGTGGATCTTGTTTCTTGTATGTCGCTCGGCTTCTTCAAGAATGCGAACAGGACGCTCTCGATAAGATAGATCAGGTTGTAAATCGAGATCGTCGAGATTTGCGAGATCAGTCGGCACACGAAGACATTTCTTGAGTTGAGATACATGGAAGACATTATGGACTTCCGATAAACGGGGTGGCAAGTCCAACTTATATGCCATCTCTCCCATTTTCTCGATAATTGGAAACGGTCCAATATATCGAGGGGCTAGTTTCCCGCGGATTTGGAAACGACGAACTCCGCGAAGAGGAGAAACTTTCAAATAGACATGATCTCCGACTTCAAAGCTTAATTCACGTCGACGATTGTCGGCGTAACTCTTCTGACGAGATTGGGCTTCTTTGAGTCGACTCCTAATCATGTCAACTTGCTCTTGGGCTTCTTGGATAATGTCTGGGCCAAAGAAATTTCTTTCTCGATTTGAGACCAAAAGAGAGGGGTTCGGCACTTTCTTCCGTAAAGTGCTTCAAAAGGGGACATCTGGAGACTGGCTTGAAAGCTATTATTATAGGAGAATTCAGCAAAAGGCAAGCTTTTCTCCCAATCCATGCCATAAGATAGCACACAAGCTCTTAGCATGTCCTCCAGGGTCTGATTGGTCCGTTCGATGCATCCATCTGTTTGGGGATGATAAGCCGTACTGAAATTCAGCTTTGTCCCTAACAGAGTATGCAAACTTTCCCAGAAACGAGATGTGAACTGGGATCCACGATCGGACACAATTGTCTTGGGAACTCCATGAAGACGAACAATGTTTTCCAAATATAGCTCAGCAAGTTTAGAGCTTATATAATTAGTTTTGACTGGAATGAAGTGAGCAACTTTGGTTAATCGATCAACGACAACCCAAATGGAATCATTTCCTTTTCTGGTTCTTGGTAGACCAGTAATGAAATCCATACATATATGGTCCCACTTCCATTCAGGAATTTCAAGAGGTCGAAGTAAACCAGCTGGGCGTTGATGCTCGGCTTTTACTCGCTGACATATATCACATTTCGCGATATATTCGGCGATTTCTTTCTTCATGCCGGGCCACCAATATTCTTGCTTTAGATCTTGATACATCTTCGTGCTACCAGGATGGATAGATAGAGGTGATTCATGAGCTTCACTCAAGATCAACTTCTTGATTTCTAGATCACTGGGGATATAGATTCGATTCTTGAATTGGAGTATACCATCCGAATTTTCTGAGAATTCCAATTCTTTGCCTTGTTCCAACTCTTTTCGGATTTTAGATATAGCTTCGTCTTTAGATTGAGCTATCTTAATTTGGGTCTTCAGATTTGGTTGCATTTGGAGACTAGCAACAAATCCTTTTTCAACAATTCCCAAATTAAGCTTCTGAAACTCCTTTACTAATTCAGATTGATCAGTGTATGCTGACACTGTCAAACAATGAAGCTTACGGCTCAGAGCATCTGCTACGACATTAGCTTTACCAGGATGATAATGAATACTAAGGTCGTAATCCTTTATTAGCTCCAGCCATCTCCTTTGTCGCAGATTAAGATCTGGCTGAGTAAAGAAGTATTTTAAGCTCTTATGATCTGTGTAGATGTCACACTTGTTTCCAATAAGATAGTGACGCCAGATTTTGAGGGCGTGCACTACTGCAGCCTAACTCGGCATCATGAGTTGGATAATTAAGCTCATGAGGTCGAAGCTGACGAGAAGCATAAGCTACGACTTTCATTTCTTGCATCAACACGCACCCGAGACCATTGCGTGAAGCATCGCAATAGACATCGAAGCTCTTATGGATGTCGGGTAACACCAAAGACTGGGCCGTGGTTAACTGCTTTCTTTAATTCCGTAAAACTTGCTTCGTGATTCTGGAGTCCATTCATATTTCTTTTCTTTCTTCAAGAGCTGAGTCAACGGTTTAGCAATTTTGGAGAAGTTTTCGATAAAGCGGCGATAATATCCCGCTAAACCGAGGAAACTTCGGATTTGAGGTACAGATTTTGGTTGTTCCCAGTTTTGGACTGCTTGAACTTTGCTGGGATCAACAGAAATTCCACCTTTGGAAAGGATATGCCCGAGGAATGCAACTTCCTTCAACCAAAATTCACATTTCTCGAACTTGGCATATAATTTATGTTCTCGGAGTTTCTCCAGGACCAAGTGTAAGTGTTGGGTATGATCTTCTTCATTTTTGGAATAGATGAGGATATCATCTATGAATACCACTACGAACTTATCGAGATACTCCATAAAGACTTTATTCATTAGGCTCATAAAGCTAGCTGGAGCATTTGTAAGTCCGAAGGACATTACGACATATTCATATAAGCCGTAACGAGTGGTAAAGGCTGTTTTAGGAATATCCTCTGGTCGGATTTTTAATTGATAATAGCCATGTCTAAGATCAATTTTGGAGAAGATTTGGGCGCCGGTTAATTGATCGAATAGATCATCAATACGGGGTAAAGGATATTTGTTTTTAATTGTAACATCATTGAGAGCACGATAATCCACACACATGCGTAGACTACCATCCTTTTTACTGACAAAGAGAACTGGGCTACCCCATGGAGAAGTACTAGGTCGAATGAACTTTTTATCTAATTGTTCTTGAATTTGCTTTTTGAGTTCTATTAACTCATTTGGTGGCATACGATAAGGTCTTTTGGAAATTGGGGCTGTACCAGGTATAAGATCAATGACGAACTCTAAGTCACGATCTGGTGGCAAACCTGGCAATTCTTCAGGAAATACATCAGGAAAGTTGGAAACTACAGGAACAGATTGAATCTTTTCCATTACCAATGCATTTAGGTATGATCTTGATTCGGAAAGATTTTGGGTGGAACTAAAGTTCACTTCAATTCCATCAGGATTAATAAGAGATATGGATCTATTAGCACAATCTATCTGTCCTTTATTCTTAGCTAACCAATCCATACCAAGAATGATATCTAATCCTGGGGTTTCTATAAGGATAAGATCAGCATAAAATAAAACTTCATTTATTTCAATGCTAACCTGAGGACACATTTTAGTTGTTCTCATTTTTGCTCCAGGAGAATAGATTATCATGGACATGGGTAAAGATTCAGTTTGGATTTGATGTGATTCTATGAACTTTTTGGATATAAAGGAATGAGATGCACCGGAATCAAATAACACCAAAGTGGGAATAGATTGGACGGGGAACATACCCAGAACCACATCTGGTGCTTCCGTTGCTTCTTCAGCCGTCACATGATGTAAACGTCCTTGATTGGCGGCTTGAGCGAGTGTGTTTTCCAGCTTGTTGTCCTCCAGCTCCTTGAGGACGACCAGGGGGTCGCTGAGGAACTCCCTTGCTTGGGCAATTATTGGCATAATGTCCAAGCTGCTTGCACTTGAAGCATGTGACATTTGGAGTCTGAGTTGATGCTCCGGTAGGACGTGCTCCAGTAGGGTTTGTCGGACGAGGCAAAGGCTGTCGAGGTCGAGGGGCAGGACCTTGACGTCTTTGCTTCTGTGGCGGAGCAGGTGGTCGCGCATTACCCTGAGGTACAGGGCGAGGCCTGGATGGGCTTGCACCGGCATTCTTCTGTGCCATCCATTTCCTCTTGCGTGACTCCAAAGCAGCTCGAGTGCTATGTTCCACTCGAATAGACTTGTCCACCAGTGTTTGGAAGTCATTGATATCAATGGCAGCTAATGCACACTTGATTTCTTCATTCAAGTTATCCCGAAAGCGTTCCAACTTGCGCGCTTCAGGGGTAACTTCTAATGGTGCATAGCGGGAAAGGTAATTAAAGCGATTAAGATACTCCATTACCGACTGATTCCCTTGGCGGAGGTCAAGGAATTCTCGTCTTTTGATATCCATCAGACTGGAAGGAATATGGGTTCGGCGAAAAGTATCCTTGAAAGCCTCCCATGAAATCTGATCCACTGGAAGTATAGCTTGGTAGTTCTCCCACCATAAAGCAGCAGCTCCTCCCAACTGATAAGATGCATAGAGAACTTTCTCCCGATCATTGCACTGTGCAATATTCAACTTGCTCTCCATTGTTCGCAGCCAGTCATCTGCGTCCAATGGGTCAGCAGCAGTAGAAAATGTAGGAGGCCGAGTCTTCAGAAACTCAGACAACCTTGATGGTGGAGCACCACCACCACTTCCTCCAACAGGGACTCCTTGGTGGGAAGTATTCTGAACTAAGCTGCGTAAGAAGTGTGTGGGTTTGACGGTTTTGCTCAATCATTGCCAGAACTTGTGCCATTGTGGGTGGACCTGGCAATTGCTCCTCCGGAATTCCACCTTGCTGATTAGGATTTGAATCTGGATTGGGTGGATCTGGCATTTGATGAGAAGATGAAGCCCTTGCAGAAGGGTGAATCGGATTAGGTTGCGCTGGAGTGGGCAACGTTTCGCGAGGGGAAAAGGGTTCCTGCGAAGCCTCACTCTCCAAGATCCCGCGAAGAGATCTGGTTACAGGCATCCTGAAATTTCAATTCAGATGAGAAAATAATGTATTGTAATTAAATGATTTAAGCTGGTAGACTGAAAATCTAAACTCAAACTTATTGGTTAATAGGCAACATTTCATTCCCTAAAATTTTATTATTCTTAAAGAAATTCATTAACAAGAGAGGTGTGTTATCAGGTTATGTCATATTGTAAATGATATACACAAGGGATCACATCATCGTGAAATTGTAATAAAACATTAAAAAAAATCACGAGAAGGATCCAAAACAAGCAAAAATAAACAGTAACAGCACTTTATTCAACTGCATATTAACAACATGTACAACAAAAGTATGACAACCTCACACTCAACACTATATGACCACATGTGCTGCTACAACTCAAGGTAAACCTACTCCAAACCTGGCGCTACAACGTCCTCGCCAGTAGACTCAACAGGATCCGCAGGGGTAGAGTCAGTCACCGTGGCGGGAAAGGTACCACGACGCCTGTAAACCTGCGTCGCACGGGGACGCAGTACACCTGCAGCGACCTGTCCAAGTCTAACCCGCGACAGACGTGGACGACTAACTCCTGTGGACATCCTAGCCCGTCGGGAACGTCTAGTGGCTCTAGCAGACCTAGGTGTCGGAGTATCAGGCACCTCCTGGACTGGCAACAAAGTAGCATCGTCGCCAAGAGCTGACCTAGAGAACAAACCCATAGCCACGAAAGGAGCTATGGCGTTCTCTAAAAAGGCTACTCTCCTATGTGCTACATAGTACTCTAATCTTGCTCGACGGTGGTAACGGTCGGCGACATGAAGGAACTCAACTATGATCCTATAGTGCTCATTAGGCACCGAATCGATCTATGTAACTAGTGTCTCCCCTCGGCAACAAAGCGGTATCTCTCGTGCTTGATCGCCATCTCTGGAAGTGCGTGGCGTAGTCGAACGATGGCCATATAAGCAACATCGCTCAACGCGGAAGACACCGAAGCTCCACGACCATCAAAAGTACGATCTGCCTCTCCGAACTGTGTCCTAGCTGGAATCTCAATCCTAGCTATGTACTCTATCGAAACTGGACTCGCCATCGCCTGGTAGACGGTGTATCGAGGTGTCTCAAACTGTGCAAAGTCTAACATCTGTGCTAAGACTCCCATCAATCCCGTTTCCAGATGCTCGGAGGTGTGGAAGCATGGCGAATACCCTTCCATCTGCACATTTAATAAGGAATTAGTATTCCAGATTAAATGCAAGATGCAACGATAACGCACAAAAGTAAAGAGTAGAAGACAACATAGTAAAGAATTAATAACAGATATAACAAGTTTTATATCCCTAAGTGTAATGTGTCTATTCAAAATTTTAAATTTCCCTTCTAACAACCATTCTAACTAAGGTTCACCTACAGGCAACCTGGCTCTGATACCAAACTGTGAGACCCTCATTTTTATGTCAGTAAATAACATAAATATGAGGCTCTTTAAGTGCGTCCTGTGCCATTCCCATGATCAGTGGCTGGCACGCACAAACACAATTTGAATATTACAGCCACACAGTTACACATTTTTATTACATCACAAGTGTTATAGTGATATTACAATACCAAAAGTAGCAGGAAATTAAAACCATGTCTCATAGTATGCCAACTATTCCATAACTCCACAGGCAACTGCTGAGATGAACCTAGAAAGATCAGTCGTCGCTAAGATTCGCAGGTTCCTCATATTCATTCCCATCATTATCGTAATCTTGCTCTTCACCTAAAACATTGTTGAAGCAAGTTGAGTACATTGGTACTCGCAAGACTTTGTAGTGTATGCAATTCCTGAAATATATGCAGGCTGAAATAGAAAGTGGGTCTCTACGGTTGTTTTGCATAAAGCGAAAGTTTTGAATGAAGTAATACTGCATAGTAGTGAAAAGCGTAATAAAGCTTTAAAACAATTTAATAAGTAATTGAGGTAACAAGTAATAAAAGAATAATAACATTTTACTCACGGCCCTTTGTGAGTAAATTAACGAAAAGACCCTCCATGGTCTCGTACGAACAAATGTAACATTAAGTAAGACTAAAGAATGTAAACCATTTCCCAAATCATTTAATCAAAGGTTTTTGAAAACAGAAATAGCTAACTAGTGTCAATTCGCCAAGTCATCCATGACCGTGGATACGGCTATTCGAATAGTTTTAGACTCTGCAGAGTTTGTACTGCTTTACCCACAAGATATGTTCTCCCTTTTTGCAAGCTATAAGACACACTTCCTTTGGTATGCCCTGAGGAGTTCATAACGAAACTGTTCGATTACTTGAACCTTAACTTTGCACTAGCCCAGTGACGTCACTCCTGACTATGATGGAAGCTAAAAAGGTAAAAGAAATTCCGGAGTCAGTGACCCACCAGGAATAATAACAGCCCCAAATTCATAGCCAAAGCGTACACCGTTACAACGGCAGATGCCAACACCTCGGTGATGACACCTCCCTCGAGCAAACCAATACTCGGAATGCCCGTGCTACATCTGCCTACCAATGTGCAAAGCTAATTCCCAAATAATTTAATAAGTTAAGACTGTCCCATTACAGTACTTGTGGATGTACGGTTATACTTGGATCATGCAACACTACGTTCGGTCCTTGAGTGACATGGGCGATACTCCACCCTAACTACGCATTACCGCGTTAAAACATGTACAACCGGTTATTGCCAATAATCACCCACGTCAAAATCGATAGTTTTATTTTCATTTTTATCAAACTACCAGTATCCTTTACTGCTTAAATAAACCATAAAAGATTTCATAAAGAAGTGTGTATGTGGGTATAGATGTCATCGTATCATTCTAAGCATTGCTAAGCAGATGAAATTAATAATCGTTATAGCCCATCTTCTAATTGAGTACCCATTCCTATGGTTATTATGGGGTTTATGTTGATATGATTAAGACAATATACCAACATTGGGTTATAACTACCAAGAGTGTGAAATAAAATGTCGTCGATAGCGTAGTTGGCAATCTCAGCGTCTATACGTCGAATACGAACATAGTAAAAAGAATATTTCAATATCGATGAAGAAGCAAATACACAAATAATAAAGATAACAGTTGAAAGATTCAAATAAAACCAATTCAAATCAACCAATGATAGCAATCATTTCATCACTTCATGTATTAGCTAAGTCGTTAAATTATAGTCCTAAGGATTAAAGTTTTAGGGTATACAACACGGCTATCTTCTTTGTGTATTATTTCATTCTTAATTTACGAATTCAGGAAGCTAAGATTGTAGGTTTATTTTTAACAAAGTTCATTTGTAGGGTGTATGACTAATTGTACTAATACAAATTAGTATATAAAGCAACCTTAATCATATGTAATGAAAGAACATGGTAAATCCTAACTTGTATCTTACTAAATGGTCCTAATCAGTGTAATGAGCACAAAGAAACAAATTTTATTCATTTTGGATCATTTTTGATCAAGTTATTGCAATCATATTAAATTTATACATTAAATAAAGTCCTAATATGAAATTTTCACAAACTAGTTCCAAATCCAAATCTAATTACATATTTGGACAGTACTTGACCTAAGGATTCCAACAAAGTTGGTTTCATTCAATTTGGACCTATTTTGCAAAATTTTTATATGGCACATATTCCAATTTCAAGCTTTAAACTCAAATTCAAATTTAAATTCCTAAACAAGGTCAAAATATTTTTGCAAATTATGAAACTAGAGGATTTATTATGAATTTAGAAATTTGTTTCATCTAATTTGGAGCTATGAATAAAAAGTTATATGCTTTTGAATGCATTCGGTTTTCTAAAATCAGGGAAAAGGAAAAAGACGCTTTCCTTCAAGGAAAGCGTATTCCTTAGTTTTGCGCGGGCTGGCTTTCGAATCGAGTCGCTGAGACTGACAACTGGGCCCGGCTGGCAGTGGCTCGTGCGAGTGCACGCGAACAAGGCGATCAGACAATGGGACCACATGGCAGCGAGGCGCGGGTGTGCGGGCAGCTGACAGACATGGCCCACATGGCATAGAGCCAGGGCAGAGGCGATGGTCGACGACCTCGCCGGCGGCTCTCCGGCGACGTCGATCGACTTCGGTCGACGGCTACGGCAACACGGGACCAAGGTGAACCTAGGGGACTACTTAGATACGGGTGGTGCTCGGAGGAATCGAGCTCTCGACGTTAGACGGCGGCGCTTCACGGTGGCGCACGGCGCGATGGCGCTAAGGGAATCCTTGAGCTTGAAGAACATGCGTGAGAGCATCTAGAGGTCCTAGGGACTCTATTAGAGTTCATGGATTGGAGGATGGGTGGCCGGGTAGTATTCTCACCGAGCGGCGGCAATGGTAGAGGATGGCTCACGGTGCGGGAACTCCCTGGGACGTTTCAGTCTGGAAGAAGATGTGCAAAAGTTTCATGAGTATTGGTAGATGCTCAAAAGTCCATCAATTTGGACGTTCTCTTACCGAGTCGCACGAATTTGAGTTTTTCCCCAAATCGGTTTCCGCCGGAGACGAGGAAGAAAGGTCCGGTTCGTGTAGTTCCGGGCGTGAGGGGATGAATGAGTGGGTGTTCTAAGATTGGTTGAGTGTAAGGGTGCTATTTGTCTGGTTAAATAGGCTAAGAAAGACTCGGGTGTCAAGATGAGGGACGGAGGTCTCGGCGGTTCTCGGGCATTCTCCTCCTTTCTGGTCCAAGGCATGGGCGTGGTACAGTGGTTGCAAGGCGTGGCGAGCGGCCTCGGGCGCACGAGATTGCGGCGAAGTCACGACAAGGAGCGAGGCGGTTCGAGTTGCTCCGTCGAGTGAGAGCAGAGAAGGAAGGGGAAGAAGAAACCGACAAGTGGTCCCTGGGCCACTTGCGGTGAGGTCGAAGGGAAGAAAGAAGAAGAGAGGAAACAGGCACGGGTGAGGTGGAGTCCCACCTGGCAGTGTCGGGAAGCTACGGGACCCGTCGGCAGCGTCCGAGCACACGTGGGCCCCACGTGTAAGAAATGAGAAGAGAGAGCTCTAGCTCATTCCCTGGACAGCACACTAACCCATTTAATTCCCGGGTCAAGTCATCTCAAGATTTTTCGAAACTTTTTGTACAAGTTGATGGTTAAGTTATCTACTCCAAGTAAAATTTTGGGGTCAATAAGATCTACCAATTATTTTTAATAATTCTGACATGCCGACTTGCACAAATTATTTACTTCAGTTTTCAACTTGGTTAAGAGACTAAATCAACCTATTTAATTTTGAAATTTTTACTGAAGGTGTGTTTCTATACAATGGACCTACCATAAAATTTCAACATTAAATTCTCATTATTTAATTCTCCATAAATCTTTTATTGATTTCTGCAGAATTTCAAATTTGCCTAAAATAAATGCTAAATCATAGCAAAATTGCTTATTAATTTTTGAAACTTTTTGTGAGTGAATATGATATGTCTGAGGTCTTATGGTAAAAATTCCAAAGTCTAGAATGCCCCACATTTATCTCTAAAAATCTGACATGGGACTGGCCAGAAATAAAATTTACCATTTTAATTTGTTTTCTTTACTCTTAAATGCATTCACATGGTCTTTTGACCATTTAGGGGTATCTTCTAGGGTTTGGCCAGGTTATACAAGATTTTTACCATGGTAATTTCATTTCTTACTATTTTACTATTTTCTCTTTTCTTTTCTTTTCTTTCTTAAATTCCATTATTCATTTCAACAATTAATTCAACCAATAGATCAAAAATCAATAAATGCACATAAAATCAAGAAATGCAACACAAAACTGATTTCACATTTTTAATATTTGATTTTTATTACTTTATAAATTTGAGGATGTTACAATAAACCTCTACACAATTCGATGCTACAGTTAATCTGATACGAAAGCATTGATTCGTTGTCATTTCTTTTTAAAAAAACAAAATTGGTCAGAAACTTTAGCATTTTATTAAAAGAGAACAACCGAAATACGGAGATACACCCACGCACATCTCTTCCCACACGCACGTACACACTCGGTTCTATGATCTGTCCGCGTTCGAGTGTAACACAGATGGTCGAAGGCGGACGGGCTGGACGTGCAGCTGGCGTCCTTGCCACCGAACAAGGCTCTGTGCTCTTTGCTGTCATTTCAGCAAGGAAGATGTCTCGGTCGAGCTGGATTGAGTAGTTCCAGTGCTGCTACTACCGCCTGTGACGGCCGAAGAAGTACAACTGAGAGCACCAACCAATGGCATGAATGTTGGCACCGGCATCCCTGCAGGGAGGCTCGGCAGCGACGCCTCGAACCGCAACACGTTGACGGCCTTCCTGATGGATGGCCTCTGGCTCCTATCAGGGTGCACACACCAAAGCCCGACGACCATCACGCACTCCATCTCCCGGTCATCAAATTCTCCCTTGAGCCGCGCATCGCCTGCATCAAGAATCATTCCCTTGCCGTATGAATCCCAGACCCACTGGGCAAGGTGGATCGTGTCTTCCTCATTCTGAGCCACCACGATAGGCCTCCGGCCACAGGCGATCTCAAGGAGCACGACGCCGAAGCTGTAGACGTCTGACTCGGCGTTGGTCCTGCCGGTGATCATGCATTCGGGATCCATGTACCCCATCGTGCCAGCGAGTACGGTCGTGTGCGACCCCCGGCCGTGGTCAACGAGCCTCGCGAGCCCAAAGTCCCCGAGCTTGGCGCTGAACGACGCTGGGCCCAAAGATGATGTTGCTCGGCTTGATGTCCCTGTGCACGACGCACTGCTCCCATTCTTGGTGCAGGTAGAGCAGGGCAGAACCTAACCCGAGCATGATCCCATGCCTGAAGATGGGATGTTACACCATCAGCTAAACCTTGAAGCATTAGTGGTATGCTATACTGCCGCAATGCATGTGAATCCGTACCTACGTGGCCATGGCAACACGTCGTTCTTGGCGCTGTAGAGATGGGTGTCGAGGCTGCCGTTGGGCATCAGCTCGTAGACGAGGAGCAGCTCCCCGCCGCCTTGGCACCAGCCAATGAGCTGCACTAGGTTGCGGTGCCTCAGCCGGCTTATGATCCTCACCTCGGACGCGTACTCCTTCCTCCCCTGTTTGGAGCCCTTGGATACTCTCTTGATAGCCACATGAAGGTTTAATTCCTCTCAGACATCGACCAAGCCTCCTTCGCCCGATTTCTACTGCGAGAAGTTGTCGATTCTGATGTGGCCAACTTCATTGTATGTGAAATCGCTTGGGTCCTGTACCTTTCTCGAAATCATCTTCCATGTCCGGCTCGTCGTCGAAGAAGTTGCCCTGCTTTCGCTGCCGGCGCCAAATGAGCCGGACCGAGAAGCCCAGAATGATCAAGAACGATGCAGATCCGACAGACAAGCCGATCACAAGTCCTGTCCTCGAGGAAGACGATGGCCCTGCAGCAAAATCTGTGAATAAATTATATTGCATTAGAGCATCTCCAGCAGAGCCCCTAAACCAGCCTCTAAACCTTAAAATAGGGAGTGCAGTAAAAAAAACAGATCCAGCAGGGCCCCAACTCAAGCCCCTAAAATTAGGGGGCCCCTAAATTTGCCTCCTCAGCCCCAATTCTCAGGGGCCCCAACTCAAGCCCCTAAAATTAGGAGGCCCCTAAATTTGCCTCCTCAGCCCCAATTCTCAGGGACACGAGTACAACCCCTATTATTGAAGATAGGGAAATACATGAGAGGCTTCGAAAATTTTATCATGTTTTCAAAAATTTAAATTTAAATTTTAAATTTCATGTTTTTAAATTGTAAATGTTAATATGCTTATGTTTTATGTATTACAAATATTTTTGATTGAATTTTAGTGGTGTCAAATGAAGATTATACATAGCGGATATGTCAAAATAGGAGAAAAAGTAAAATAGGGGTTGAGATTTAAGGGCTGTTGCTAGACTTGTGCTCTGAAAACAGGACCTAAAAAAATAGGGGGAGCCCCTAAATCCAAAATAGGGACCCTGTTTTAGGGGCTCTTGCTGGAGATGCTCTTAGCACGTTGTCGGTGTTTCGTGCACCGGCAATACGAATTTATGGTCGGATGGGGTCGCGCGCTCCCTCTCCCCGAATGGTCGACTCGAGGAGTCAGAAGATGTATACTGGTTCGGGCCGAATGTCCCTACTCCAGTTCGTGCGGTGTGAATGTATTGATCTTTGGGAGACGGACAGGGGGTGTACAGGCGAGGCGGACGGTCGGCTGTCCGATCCCCTTGAGGTTTTCGCTAGGGAGTCGAGGCTACCTAGGAGACTGTTTTCCCTTTTCTCCGCGCCCCCCTCCCTTTTGGGCCCTGCCTCTCCTTATATAGACGGAGGAGGCAGTTTACACGGGAGTTGTTAAGACTACGAGGAGAGGGGTCTGCATGTCTTGAGGTCTGGTTTCTGTCTTGTCCTGCCAACCCTCGCCTCGTCCCGAGGTAGGGTTGGTGGCTCTATGCGTCTGATCTTGCGTAATGTTGCGTGGTGCTCTTGTCAGCCTTGGTGACTTTAATGGCGCTTGACTTTGCTTAGGCCTCGGGAGTGGGCGTACTCCTCTGCGGTGTGCCAGGCGACGGGACGGGGGCTTGACTTCTTCGGTGGCTCTTCTGACAACCTCGGGAAGGAGCCGCCTACCCTGCACGGATGTCGGGACGCCGCGCACAAGGCACCGCTCGACATCGGGCGTGGGCCCCGCTGGCTTGTGCGCGGCGAGCTTGAGCTGATATTAAGCGGCGGCGTGTGCCGACCGCTTGGAACCAGAGCCCGCCGACCGTCCGGTCGGCCCGCATGTGTCGGGCTCGTTCCTTGCGACCCAAGTACCTTTCGGTGGTGCCGGACTTCCGTCGTGATAGGTCAGCCCGTTCGTGCTTCCGGGCTGATGGGGGTACCCATGGTATGGGTACTCGTCAGTAGCCCCCGAGCCCCGGAGCGGATCGGAGAGCCGCTGGGGGGTTTAACCGGGCGGCGATAACCGTCGACCCGGTGGTGGGGGGGGCTGCCTGGGAGCCGTGCCAGCCTTGACGAGAGCTCTGCAAGGCTGAAGACCCGGTGGGTGTAGCCCCGAGCCCCCGAGCGGTCGAGGAGCCGGTCGGGTTTACCTTGGCCGAAAAGTGGCCACGACTCGAGGTCGGCGACGCTTTGGTCGGGCCGCCGCTTGTCGGTCAAGCCCGTCCAAAGAGCCCGGTGCGCCGCTGAAGCGCACCCGGTGGCATGTAGCCTCGAGCCCCCGAGCGGTCGGGGAGCCGGCCGGGTTTACCCGGCCATGGTAGTCGCCGACCCGCGAGGTCGGCGGTGTTCAGGTCGGCGGGATCGCTTGGGAGTCGCGCCACTGAAAGAGCCCGGTCTTGGCGCATCTTGGTGTAGTTCTCGAGCCCCGAGCGGTCAGGAGCCGGTCGGGGTTTCTGGCCGAAAAGTGGCGCGGACCACGAGGTCGGCGACGCTTTGGTCGAGCCGCCGCTGTCTGGTCAAGCCCGCTCAAAGAGCCTGCCGAAGGCGAAGACCCTGGCGAGTTTCGAGCCCCGAGCGGGTCGGGGAGCCGGTCGGGGTTTACCTGGCCGCAGTAGTCGCCGCCCGAGGTCGGCGGTGTCTAGGTCGGCGGATCGCTTGGGAGTCGCGCCACCGAAAGAGCCCGGCAAGGCGAAGACCCTTGCGGGTGTAGCTCTCGAGCCCCCGAGCCGGTCGTGGAGCCGGCCGGGGTTTCTGGCCGGTGTGGTCGCGACCCTGAGGTCGGCGACGCTTTGGTCGGGCCGCTTGTCGGCCAAGCCCGCCCAAAGAGCTCGGCGCAAGGCGAAGCATCTTGGCGGGCGAGTTTCAACCCCCCGAGCGGTCGGGAGCCGGCCGGGTTTTACCCGGCCGGATTTCCGCAGTGCCACGGTACGTGGGTCCTTAGAGTCGTGGGCGGACGCGCGTTTACCTTCGTCGGTTTGAACGCCGTGCTCGTGGCGAAGCTATTATCGGGCGATCCGAGTGGAACCTTGGCGATCCCTCGAGGGGTTCGTTTCCAAGCCAGACGTAGCTCGTGGGCGTCCGACTACCGGGGCGTTCCATAAAAACCTTTCCTTACTCGATCCCGTGTCGGATCTGGTCGTCTGGCCGACCCGAGCGCGGTGGCCGCTACTCATCGATGAGTTCCGCGGGAGAGTGTGAGGTATGGTCTCGACGCGAAGTCACGTTGATTGGGTCGTCCGCCGACCCAAGCTGGAGGCCCTCTGGGGGCTCGCTGCGACTTCGCCTCGCTCTTTTTACGTCTTTGGGCGGCTTCGTTCGGTGGTGATTCGGCCTTCCGTAACCCACGGCACGGTGCCGGGCCTCGAGTGCGAGCCTATAGGCGCTTACTCTCCCGAGGCCGGGCGGCCGATGGCCGTTTGCATACCTTTCTGCCGGGCGCTTTGGCCCATCGTGAATCGGGCGAGGCTCGCGATGTCGCAGGCGCGCGGCGCGAGGCGTGCCATCCCGTCGGAGCGCACGCGCAGTGGGATTTAAATGGATCGCGCGCACGCCATCGGGAAACGGACGAGGCGAAAGTGACGGTTTGCATCGCGCTTGATTCGCCGCGAGGAGGCGCCGATTTCGCGCGAGGCGCGCCTCGTTTCCGCCGAGCCTATAAAGGAAGGAGTGGGTGGCGTGGTAGGCGCCAAGCCTTCGCTCGTGCGCTCTGCAAAAAGGAAAAAGGGAGGAAGAAAACGAGGGAAGAAGAGGAGTCTCTGCTCGCCGCGTCGTCCCTCGCTTCTTCGCGCAATTGGAGATGTCGCTGTACCGCACTTTTCGGCCGTGGCGGGTCGCTATCTCGGCCTGGGAGAGGAAGGAGTTCCTTCCTCCGCGGCCCGAGTCCGGGCGAAGTTCCGGGCCGACCGGGCCGGGGACCCGAACTTGGGGACGGCGAGATAGTCTCGTTGGCGTCCTTCTCTGACGGGGCTTGGACTTCCACTCCACCCGCTCGTCCGGGGTTGCTGCACTATTACGGGGAGGTTCATCATCCGAACCGAATGGAGTCCTCCACATTGCGGTCTTCATGACGCTGTGTGAGGCCTTCCTGGGGATCGAACCCCACCGGGGCTCTGGCGCCACTTCTTCTTCGCGAGGTCGTCATCGGACACCACCTCCTCGAGCTCGATGATTCAAGCTGCGCAACCACCGCAGCCGTTCTACGCCGACTCTGAAGCTGCCGACGCCCAACCGGGGTGGCATAGCGAGTGGTTCTATGTCCGGAACCTCGCAACAAAGGTGCCTGGCCTTGATGGGAATCTTCCAAGTCGCATCCTTGTTGGACCTGGGGCCACGACAAGAAGGACCGGAAGAAGGTGGACGCGATCCTTGAAGCTCGCGGACTGGCGGCGGGGCCTGACAGGCAAGGTGGTCCTCAGCACGTTCATGGAGAGGCGCATCCAACCCTTCAAGGATCGGTTGCGCCCCATGTTTGAGTACATGGGGCCGACCGACCCTGCAAGGTCGTCGGAGCGGGAGCTTCCCTCGTCGGAGATCCTCGCGCGCGTGTCCGCAGTCTCCATCACGGGCGACACCGAACCACGGGCGAGGCGCCGCGCTGCTTCGGCGCAGTAATCCGCGTAACCTGGTACGCCGGACGGCTCCTGTTCGCTTTTGCTTTGCTCTGCTCCCTCGCCTCCTTACCCGAGCGTGCTCCCGTAGGGGCTCGGTGGACTGATCTCCCGTCCCTTGCTGCCGGGGGAAAAGGAGTTGAGGGCGGCCGTGCGCCTGGAAAAGGAGAAGCAGGACGCCGCCCTGCTAGCGGAAAAAGAGGCCACCAAGACGCGGAAAGAGGAAAGAGCGCATGACCGAGTCAGCGTGGCGAGGAGGTCTCGGAGGAGACCTCGGAAGAGACCTCGAGTGAGGGTGACGAGGAGTCGTTGTCGAGCGGGGGAGAAGAAGTTGCCGGGCGATTCCCGGCCGCGACGCTGGTCCTGGGCCATGGGTCCGGGGCGATCATGGCTCCTCCAAGAGACCGGGGCGCAGTTTTATCTCGCGAGCGCTGGTCCCGGCCGCCTCGCTGGGGTCCGGCAAAGAGGGCACGTCAAGTGCCGGTTGTTCGCTTCCTCCCTGGTAAGCGACTTGCGCAATTCCTCCGTGCTGACTTCTTCGCGCAATTCTCGACCGAAAGGCCAGACGCAGGGGCCTCACTGATCTTGGGAGGGCGCTGAGCCCTACGGTGGTGAGGAATCGCCCCCTCCGGCCCTGTCACAGGCGCGGGCGGGTGGTTGTCGAGCGGGGATCGTCGGATCGCGCCTCGCGGTAGGGCCTGCTGGCGAGGACGCTGCCCGAGGGGACGACCGGGGCCGCCGGATGTGAGCGCTACGGCGAAGCCCGCCGGGCGTGCTCGCCCGTTGCCGACCGCTGAGGCCGGGCGGAGTTCGCCGTCCCGCTTCCTCTGCCGCCACCGTGGAGGTCGCGCGAGCCCGCTGTCGGGAAACATCTTGATTCGCGCGTTGCAACGCCGGCGGACGAGATCTGCCACCTCGCCGCCGGCCGCCAGCCGGCGGTCCGAGTGTCGCCGATGGGCGCGACAACCGATCGCCGCAGCGCTCATGGCGAAATCAAGTCGAAGCGCCGCCGATCGCCACCGACTTGGTCTTGGCCCCGACTGGCCGGGGTCCTGCTCGTTTCCGACGACGACGCAGAACGTGCGGATTGGGACGCTCTGGAGGATGACATGGGAAGGATCCACGCCGAACTTACCCTTGTCGTTGACGCCGCGTCCAAGGCGAGGAAGTCCATTGCTGAGGAGTCCCGCTCGGCCAGACTGGTAAGTTTGACGGGGATTTTTCTTGTGCATCTTCTTGACCGGGAAAAGGAGACTGACCGGGCGGGTACCTGCAGCGCTTGACATCCCGAGCGGTGGGCAAGTCAAAGTTCCTCCGGCACTTGCACAGCCGGGGGAGTGCCATAGGGCAGGAGCTGCTCGACGCTCGGAGGGCGCTTGCCGCTGAGCAAGGAAGGGCTGCCTCGGCGGGTCAGCGGCTGGGGGAGGTCGCCGAAGCCTTGCGGGAGGCTCAGCGACGTGCGGAGTCGTTGGCCACCGAGGGAGAGAGGGCCAGGTCGTCCCTGGCGGATCTTTGGCCGGCCAAGACTTCCGCAGTCAGTGCGGCAGCGTCCGCCCGGGCGGAGGCCGTCCTCTATCGGGAGGAATGCGAGTCGACCCGCAGGGAGGCCGACCAGCTTCGCGCCGAGCGGGATCTCGCTCGGGGTGAGCTCGTGACGATGAAGGAGCTTGCCGCCTGCGCTGATGTGATCTTTTCCAATGGCTTTGCTTCAATCCACTTTGTGAACTTGTCTACGGCGACAAGCAAGTGAGTGAAGCCCCCGGGCGCCTTTCTGAAGGGTCCGACCAGGTCGAGTCCCCAAACCGCGAAGGGCCATGTGATGGGGATCGTCTGCAGGGCTTGCGCAGGAAGATGCGTCTGTCTGGCGAAGAATTGGCATCCTTCGCGAGTGCGGACAAGGTCGACCGCTACGGCGGTCGGCCAGTAGAAACCTTGTCGGAAGGCCTTTCCTACCAGGGACCGCGGCGCGGCATGGTGCCCGCACACCCCGTCATGGATGTCCTGCAGAAGGTGCTTCCCTTGGTCAGTCGGAACGCACTTCTGAAGGATTCCGGACGGGCTCCTCTTGTAGAGGGCGCCCTCGATCAGGACGAATGACTTAGCCCGCCGAGCGAGGCGCCGAGCCTCGGTGGTATCGGCGGGGAGCGACCCGTTTGTCAATCGATCGACAAACGGTCGCCTCCAGTCGGTTTCGATGCTCAGGACGCCCAAGTCCGACCCAGGCGGGGGGGCATCTGACCGAAGATCAGTGGGGCCACCCGCCTTTGGGGGGTCGGCGGCGCCCTCAGCATTCGGATCCAACCGGATTGATGGGCTGCTGAGGTCGGAGACGAAGATTCCTGGGGGAACCGGCCCCTTCCCGGAGGCGAGGTTGGCGAGGGAGTCGGCTTCACCGTTATAGCGTCGGTAGCTATGATGGAGCTCGAAACCCTTGAACTTTTCCTCAAGCTTGCGGACCTCCAGGCAGTAGGCGGCCATCCGAGCGTCGCGGGGCTCGGTGGCTTTCATCACTTGATCGACGACCAGCTTGGAGTCGCCGCGAACGTTGAGACGTCGTGCGCCTGTGCCGGCGGCGATTCGCAGTCGCTGACGAGGCTTCAGATTTCCGGCGACATTGTTGGTGGAGTCGAAGAGTAGTCGTATGGCGTACCGGAGTTAGTTGCCGAGTGGGGAGATGATGACGAACCCCGCGCCGGCACCGTTCTTGGTGTAAGACCCAACGAAGTACATCGTCGGTACTCGGTCTTCGGCCGCCCGCGAGGACTTGCGCCTCGGTCCACTCGGCGACAAAGTCCGCCAAGACACAGGACTTGATCGCCGTCCTGGGACGTACGATATGTCGAGGCCGTTGAGCTCGAGCCCATTTGGCGATTCTTCCGGTAGCGTCGCGGTTGTGGACGACTTCTCCGAGCGGCGAGGAGGTTACCACGGAGATGGGGTGCCGATCGAAGTAATGGGCAAGCTTCCTCTTGGTGATGAGCACCGAGTATAGCAACTTCTGTACCTGGGGATATCGGACCTTTGTATCGGAGAGCACCTCGCTGACGAAGTAGACCGGCCTTTGCACCTTGAGAACGCGGCCTTCCTCCGCTCGTTCCACAACAAGTGCCGCGCTGACGACCTGAGTCGTGGCGGCGATGTAGAGGAGCAAAGGCTCCTGCGGCTCCGGGGCGACCAGGACCGGAGGTGAGGTCAGAAAGGCTTTTAGTCGACTAAAGGCTTCCTGAGCTTCGTTGGTCCAGGAAAAGTGGTCGGACTTCTTCATCAGCTTGTAGAGTGGCATCCCTCGTTCGCCGAGGCGGGATACAAAGCGACTTAGTGCCGCGAGGCATCCCATCAGCCTTTGAACTCCCTTCAGATCGTTGATTGGCCCCATCCTTGCGATAGCGGAGATCTTATCTCGGTTGGCTTCGATGCCGCGCTCGGAGACGATGAATCCCAGCAACTTGCCCTTGGGGACCCCGAAGACGCACTTCTCGGGGTTGAGCTTTATGCGAAATCGTCGGAGGTTCGCAAAAGTCTCCTCCAGGTCGGTGATGAGATCATCGGCCTTCCTGGTCTTGACAACGATGTCGTCGACGTAGGCTTCAATGTTACGGCCAATTTGGTCCGAAAAACACGCCTGCATACATCGCTGGTACGTGGCGCCTGCGTTTTTTAGACCAAAAGGCATCGTGACGTAACAGTATGAGCCATACGGGGTGATGAAGGAGGTCGCGAGCTGATCGGACTCCTTCATCACAATCTGGTGATAACCCGAGTAGGCATCCAAAAAGGAGAGGGACTCACACCCGGCGGTGGAGTCCACGACCTGGTCGATGCGAGGCAATGGGAATGGATCTTTCGACAGGCCTTGTTGAGGCTCGTGTAGTCAACGCACATTCTCCATTGCCCCGACTTTTTCTTTACAAGGACGGGATTGGCGAGCCACTCGGGGTGACGCACCTCCCTTACAAAACCGGCGGCCAAAAGTTTGGCGATCTCTTCCCCAATGGCCCGTCGCTTCTCTTCGTCGAAGCAGCAGGCGACTGGGCGATCGGTGCAGATCCCGGTCGAATGTTCAGGGAGTGCTCGGCGACCTCCTTCGGGACTCTGGCATGTCCGAGGGTCTCAAGCCGAAGACATCTCGGTTTGCTTGGAGGAAGTCGACGAGCGCGCCTTCCTATTTGGTGGTGAGGGCGGCCCCGATCCGCACGGTCTTGGCGGGATCCTCGGGATCAACAGCGACCTCCTTCGTGTCCTCCGCGGACTTGAAAGAGCTAGTCCTCGACTTGCTGGAGTCGGGGGTGGATCCGGGGGCCTTCTCCTGGAGCTGGGCGAGCTCGGCAGAAGCGAGGACCGCTGAGGCCACCGGCTTCCGCCGTTAGCTTGTAGGCGAGCTGGAAAGATGTGGCCACGGTGATGACTCCTTGCGCCCTGGCATCTTCAGCTTGAGGGAGGTGTACTTGGGGACCGCCATGAACTTCGCGTAGCATGGTCGTCCCAAAATGGCGTGGTAGGAGCCGGGGAAGTCCACAACCTCGAAAGTGAGGTTTTCGGTGCGGAAGTTGTCCTGGCTCCCAAAGGTGACGGCAGGCCGACTTGCCCGAGGGGTGGGCTGTTGGCACTGTGCACGACGCCATGGAAGGGCGCCTTGCTCGGCCGGAGGGCGGAGCGAGGACCCTGTGGCATCCAAGGTCTCAATATACATGATGTTGAGATCGCCGCCGCCCATGAGTACCTTGGTCAGCGCCGTCCCCACGATGGGGTCGACGACGAGCGGATAGCGTCCCGGGTGCGGGATGTGGTCGGGGTGGTCGGTCCGGTCGAAGGCGATCGGGCACTCCGACCACCTCAAGTAGGTGGGCACGGCGGGAGTAGCCGTGTGGACCTCTCGGTGGGCGAAGCCACTGCCGCTTGTCGGCGTAGCACTCCGCCCCTCCGAAGATCATGAGACAGCCGTCGAGTTGTGGGAACTCGTCGGCTGGCTCATCGCCCTTTGTCCCGGCGTCGGGCGCCGGGTCGCGCTTCTTCCCCTTACCCCGCGACGTCGTGGGGTTTCCGGAGAGAAACCGCTTCAGGACTTCGCAGTCCCGATACTTGTGCTTGACGGGATAGTCGTGGTTCGGGCACGGACTATCCATCAACTTCTCGAATCGGTCGGGCGTCTGCCGAGCCTCGCCGCTTGCGCAGTCGGCTTGGCAGCGGCGACTATTCGGCCTTTCGCGCCCTGGCTTCCCCTTCCGCTTTCTTTTGTCCGGGCGGTCGGAGGGGGCGCTGGCCCCGAGGCTGGCCGTCTTGTGGGCCGTCTTCCTTTCGAAGATGGCCCCCACGGCCTCCTCGCCGGAGGCGTGGTTGGTGGCGATGTCAAGGAGCTCCTTGGTGGTCCGGGGCTTCGCACAGCCCAACTTGTGGACCAGAGCCTCGCACGTGGTGCCGTAGATGAACGCCCCGACGACGTCGGCGTCGCGGATGTCGGGGAGCTCATTGCATTGCTGGGAGAAGCGGCGGATGTAGTCCCGGAGGGTCTCCCCCGGCTGCTGCTTGCAGCTTTTCAGGTCCCAGGAGTTGCCAGGGCGTTTGTATGTGCCTTGGAAATTTCCGACGAAAAGGTTCGTCAGGTCGGCCCAGCTGCCGATAGTATCTGCGGGCAGGTACTCGAGCCATGCTCGAGCTGAGTCCGCTAGATAGATGGGGAGGTACTGGATAACGAAGGAGTCGTCCGTCGCTCCCCACCGACAAAGCGAGCCGGTAGTCCTCTAACCGCACAGGGTTGGTAGCCCCGTGTACTTGGCTATGTTGGTCGGGGCCCGGAATCCGACCGGAAGTCGGCGTTATGGATCTGGCGGGTGAACGACGCGCCCAGGACCGCCGAATCCTGAGTCGGGATGGTCGCGTCGCCCGCTATCGGCGATTTGCGAGCAGTCTTTGCCGCGTCGGTAGCTCTCCTTCGCGCCTCGAGGGTGGTGCGGAGATCATACTTGTCCCCAGGCGATGGCGCACCGGTGTATGATGCCTGGGGAGTTCGTGGGGCGGGCCGTCTTGGCTGAGCTCGCCGCCCCGTGAGGGGAGTGGCCCAGCGGCCGAGGTGGCGCCCGTCACGGAACTAGAACCTTGGGCGTCTTTGAGCGACAAGACGCTCTACCGATCCCAGAAGGTTACGGTAGGTGGCCTTGGCCAGGCTCCGTTGGCTCAGGCGACCCTCGAGCGGCATTGCCGCGGCGGCAATGTTACGTTGGCGTGAGGGAAGAGCGGAAGGCCGTTTCGCTTCTCACCAATTCTTGATGCACTGACGCGCTGGCGCCAAGGCCGGAGGTCGGTGGTGGGCTAGGCCGACGGCGCTCGATTCGCCTGCGGCTTATCGAGCTCGGCCTTCGGGCTTCTAGCTCCTCGCGCCGCCGGAGGTCGGGCGTTATAAGTCTTGTCGTCGTCTTCCGCCGGATTCCTCCGCCGCTTCGTCGCTAGCGGAGGAGGGTCCCGATGGTAGCGGGTGGAGGATGGCTCCGCCGCAAGTCATATTGCACTCGCGCGTAGGCCCTTCGAGGGGCACACTCCTTGCTCCGAGCTAGAGCCGTGGCTAGAGGAATCCGCCAGGTCGTGGAGGGAAGCCGGCGCACAGAATCGCCATGGCCACGAGTTGTGAGCTCGTGGAGGGTGGTTCGCCGCTCGCCACAAGGCGTATGCGGTGTTGCCAGGAGCAACGCCGGCCAAGACGCCGCCCACGCCGCTGCTTGGCGCTGGGGCCTCGAGGCCGAGGTTGCCGAGGACGTCGGCGATCGCATCCAGGCTTATGGAGGGCGTCCGGTCCCGACAGCGGCAGGACGAGGACAAGCTCCCCGCCGTAGTGACGATGAAATCGAGGGCGCCGGCGGATCCAGCCCTCGATACCGGCGAAACGTAGTGGGAGGAAGCCATCGAGGGAGGAGAATGGGAATCAAGATGAAGATGTCGGTGAAGACGCGAGAGCCCCTACCTGGCGCGCCAACTGTCGGTGTTTCGTGCACCGGCAATACGAATTTATGGTCGGATGGGGTCGCGCGCTCCCTCTCCCCGAATGGTCGACTCGAGGAGTCAGAAGATGTATACTGGTTCGGGCCGAATGTCCCTACTCGATTCGTGCGGTGTGAATGTATTGATCTTTGGGAGACGGACAGGGTGTGCAGGCGAGGCGGACGGTGGTCGTCCGATCACCTTGAGGTGTTCGCTAGTGAGGCGAGGCTACCTAGGAGACTGTTTTCCCTTTTCTCCGCGCCCCCCTCCCTTTTGGGCCCTGCCTCTCCTTATATAGACGGAGGAGGCAGTTTACACGGGAGTTGTTAAGACTACGAGGAGAGGGGTCTGCATGTCTTGAGGTCAGTTTCTGTCTTGTCCTGCCAACCCTCGCTGTCCCGAGGTAGGGTTGGTGGCCTGTGGCGCATGGGCCTTGCGTAATGTTGCGTGGTGCTCTTGTCAGCCTTGGTGACTTTAATGGCGCTTGACTTTGCTTAGGCCTCGGGAGTGGGCGTACTCCTCTGCGGTGTGCCAGGCGACGGGACGGGGGCTTGACTTCTTCGGTGGCTCTTCTGACAACCTTGGGAAGGAGCCGCCTACCCTGGTACGGATGTCAGGGGACGCTGCGCACAAGGCAGCTGCCTGACACTGGCGTGGGCCCTGCTGGCTTGTGCGCGGGCGGAGCTTGAGCTTCGATATTAGGCGGCCGGCGTGTGCCGACCGCTTGGAACCAGAGTCCGCCGACCGTCCGGGGTCGGCCCCGCACAGGTCGGGGCTCGTTCCTTGCGGCCCAAGTACCTTTCGGTGGTGCCGGACTTCCGTCGTGATAGGTCAGCCCGTTCGTGCTTCCGGGCTGATGGGGGTACCCATGGTATGGGTACTCGTCACACGTGTTGTCCGGTCAACACGAAGAATTTTTTCTAACTAATGAACAGCAGAGCCAGTAGTATATACTAGGCATGATTGCGCGCTACGCTGCACCGTGCGAAATTTGATCTAATGATTATTGTAGGGGCTTTTTTGTCATAAAAACTTGGGGACCTAAACGTAATTTCAAATTTTTTAAGGTCTTTTTTGTATAAAAGTAGCGGTGGAAGGACCTATCCGCAATTTTAAATTTTTTAGAGGGGGTTTTGCAAAAAAGCTACGTAGCTAGACCAGGGTTCCATTTATCGACGATAATCGCTCGATTATCGTCGATAATCGCCTTATCGACGAATGAGCGAAATCGATTCCATCGGCCAGAATGGCGAAAAATTCAAAAATTCAAAAAAATTTATATGGCGCAAATATCGCGATTATCGAGACATATCGAGCGATTATCGCCAAATATCGTCGAAAATCGCTACAAAAATCGATCGCACAAAAAAGTTCAACATGGCTGTCGATTTTCCACCGATAATCGTCGATTTTCCACGATATTTGATTTTTCTTTCAAAAAAATCAGATTTTTGAATTCATGCGATTTTTTGCGATTTTCGACCGATTTTCGGCTCGATTTTTGCGATTATCGAATTTTACTGTTCATCCGAAAATCGCGTGTTCGATAAGGTGAACCCTGAGCTAGACTGGCTGAGCTCCAAATCTTCCGGCCTTGTCCAGCAGAGCTTATTTCAGAGAACCTGGTGTTGGCGATGCTAATTGTTTTTTTTTGTGAGTGACGCTACTTAATTCTGCTTAGAGTAACGCAATATTTGGACATTTTTTAATCTGGCATGCTTCTCCCATATAAGGTTAACTAGGCAGAATGTGCGGCGCACGCCGCACCGTGTAAAGTTTACTCAATTTTTTCCTAAAAATTGACTGCAGAAGGACCTAAATATATTTTTTCGGAAACTCTATACGTTCACCGGTGAATAATACATTTTCTGAAAAATATTATAGATCGAGTTGCAAAAAAAAAAACTATAGAGATACAGTTGTATACATATATTTTTTATTCCGGAAAATATCAGAAATCGAGTTACAAAAAATAGAGAGATAGAGTTATACACATATTTCTTTGACGAATTTGGTTAACACTTTATTATTACCCGGTCAACCTTATTTTATCGAGTTTAACACTCCATATGTTAACTAGGTAATAATATATGTTTTGAAAAACATTAGAGATGACAACCTTCTTTTGTCGAGTTTAACAATCTATGCGTTCACCGAGTAATAATGCATATTTCAAAAAATATTATCGATCGAGTTGGGGAAAAAGCTTAGAGATTAAAGATCGAGCTAGGAAAAAAGTTTAGAGATAGAGCTGCACACATATATCTGTTGATGAAAATATTTTTTCCGGATAGAATGGAGAAAGGACTTGGACACATATTTCTTTTGACGAATTTGGTTAACACTTTATTATTACTCGACTAACCTCCTTTTGTCGAGTTTAATACTCTATGTGTTAACCGGGTAATAATACATGTTCCGAAAAATATTAGAGATGTTAACCTTCTTTCATCGAGTTTAACACTCTATGCGTTCATCGAGTAATAATACACATTTCGAAAAATATTAGAGATCGAGGTGGGAAAAAAATTTAGAGATTAGAGATTGAGTTGAAAAAAAATCTAGAGATAGAGCTGGACACATATTTCTATTGACAAAATATTTTTTCTAGGAAAAACGGAGAAAGAACCTGGACGTAAGGGACGGGGATATGTTTGTTATATTTTTGGACCTGATAATTTGGAAACGTTTTTCTTACCCTCATAAAAAATCGCAAATGATCTTTTTGTAATTTACAGATACTTATTTGAATTCGAAAAAAAGAGATGAACTTTTTCATAAATTGGCGTGGGAGTGATGTGGGTGGCCTAAAACCATCACCAACCGTGTTCCTTCCTCTCTCCCTTTCTCTCCGCGAAAGGATTCCCATTCCCTTCAACGCTCCAATAGATTCCCTTCGTGAAGGGATTCTCTCTCCCATTCCCTCTAGTAAGGGATTCTCTCTCTTTTCCCTATACAATTCTCTTTAAAGGGAATCTATTGGAGATGAGGGGAAATAAATGGAATAAGAATAAGTAAAGGGAACAGGGAAGGGAATGAAATGAAGAGAAATTGGTTGGAGATGGTTAAGCTCTCTCCAAATCCTTCCCACGTATGAGATGTAATACGTAGTTGAGACAACAGGCTAACCTCCCACCTCTGGAGCAGTGCCAGGTATGCCCGGGCACCCCCAAAAATTTTAGAAACTATATATATATAGGAAGCCTCTTTTCTACTCCCGGGAGTAATTACTCCCTATGCCGTATATCACAACTTAGGGAGTATCTCGCACAACGGAGAGTATGTACGTGTAGTATGTAAGTATATAAGATCATCTAGGTGGTATTTACATTTTTTCAGATGTGGTATGTACACTTTTTAGACATACTCCTTTTTATATACATATATGAAGGTATTTGCAAAATAGGCTAAAAACTATGTACTCCCTTGCAATTTTTTCATGTGGATCTCATTGGAATATCTTATAATTAGTATATAAGTGTATCCAAAGTGATAAAGGAGTATTTCAAGTTCGTTTGGGTGGTATTTCAGAGATGGGAGTAATTACTCCCGGAAGTACAAAGTATTTTTTCTATATATATATATATATATATATATATATATGGGCATATCCTATGCAATCACCTATATACGTGCAAGCGTGCAATCAAGCGATCTGGAGCACCCAATCTATATCCAACGCTGGCTACTGTTTTTACGTTTAAACCCTCCCACCTCACCCTCCATCTCATCTCTCCTTGCCTCTGAAATTTGCTAAACTCCCCGTACCTTCCCTGAATTTCATCCCGTCGCCCCCTCATCAGCTTACCTCGATCAGTTTCGTCCGCACGACGCGACTCCGGGCGACGCTTCACCTTCGGGGGCAGGCGGGTGCTCACAAGGAAGCCAGGCGGCGTCACGCTCGGGTGGATCGGGGTCGCCACCGTGCACACCGCTGACGAGGCCATCAAGATCGACCCACCGTCAAAATCGTTATGCTCATTGGACAAAAAAAACGCTGATTGATAGAGATTCACTGGGTTGCTGTGCTACCGAGTTAACAGGGAGAGAAGTATACTGCTGCGTCTTGCAAACATATTTTTACCAAGATTATTGTAGTGCATAATTATTGTCAGAACATAATTTTCAGTCTAAAGTCTTCCATAAGGAAAAGATAATTAAGTCAGTTCGATTTCTGGCAGCCAGAGCAGTTGCTAAAGCATTTTTTTTCTTAGGAATTAGGGTATGAGCAGCGCCAGGACGGCCTCAACGGTTGCAAATAATGTACATAATAGTAAGAAAAATAGATGAAATCGGTACGCTTGTCAGATTCAGGGAACCGGCTGCTCATAATTCAGAGCACGGATGAAACAACCCAAAAATTCAAAATGAATTTAATTGAAGTTTCTTCAAATTTCAGGTTCAAATTTGAATCTGAGTTTGGATTGCATTTGTGATTTGGTTTTCGTTTTTTTCGGTTTTGGGCCGAATCCTTGTGGGCCTTTCGGCCCATTCCCTTTCTCTCCTCGACCCGAGCCGGCCCAGCTCCCCCGACCCGGCTCCGCCTCCCCCGGCTCTGGCGCCGCCGCGTGCTCCAGCGCGCTCCTGCGCCGCTTCGCTGCCGCCGTGTCGGCCGCCAGCGTCGCCGCTGGCCGCTCTCCGGCCTCTCCTCGCGCCTGCCGCGCCGCTGTCCCCGGTCTTCCCGACCGCCCGCCTCCTCGCGCCGGGCTCGCCGTCGCCGCGCGCGCCAGATGGTCGCCGCCCGCTCCTCGCTGGCTATAAAAGCCGTGAGCCACCAGCCTAAACTCGCACCGCTCCCCGCGCTCTTCGGCTCCGGCCACAGCCAGCCGCCGCCAGCTCACCGCCGCCTCCTGCAAACCCTAACCCTTCCCCGTGCCCGCCATCGACGGGTGGGCCCGCTGTCGGCCCCTCCTCGCTCGCCTCGGGCCAGGCCGCCCTCGCCCTCCTCCGCGTGGGCGGCCCATCGCCGCGCTCGCTCGCCAGGCCGTGGCCCAGCTCCCCCGGCCTCGCCCGCCCCCGCTCGTGGGCCGCGCAGCCCAACACTGTTGGCCCACGGCCACAGTGCCTTTTTTCGATTTTCGGATTTTAATCATTTATTTAAATCTGAAAATCGATTTTAAAATCCAGAAAAATCCCCAGAAAATCCCCGAAAATTCCAGAGACCCCAGAAACTTTCCAAAGACACTATCCGAACCGTTTCGATCCACTGAGTCCAAAAATGCTCTCCATTCCTCAATCCGGAGTCCCCAAATTCCAAAAATGCCTGTTTTGCCCTTCATTCTCTCTCTCGGCCCGGTTCCGGTTTCCGTTTCAGTTTCTTTTCGTTTTCCGTTTCTTTATTGTCGTTCGTTCTTGTCGCACTAGATCCGGACGTTGGACAGTTCCAGGAGCAGACGCAGATCCCGGAGCAGACGTTGGACCCGACAGGAGCTCAGAACGACTACTTCCTCTACGGTTCAGCCGATCCGATCGCCGAGCAAGGCAAGCCGTACACCCTTTGATCATATTGATCCAATCATGCCATGCTATAGTATTAGCTATTTTCTATCGCATTATTTTACTGTATGTTGAATTATTGAAAGCAGTATTTTAGAATGACATGATACCTAGATAATGCTCAATTGCTCATGAAACTTCCTTGAAAAATATTGAACCTTATTATATCCTTGGTAACCCTAGATGTTGATATTATTAGATAAATTACTGTTATTCCTGTAGTTAGTTCAAATGCTTTTTCAAAATGGAAATAAAGTGCTGCCGAATCTCTGATTCGGATGTTTGCGAAAGTGCTACAGTGTGAGACCCTCACTTTTATGCTACAGTGCAAACATAAAAGCAAGGTTCTAATGTGCATACTGTACCATTCCCATGATCAGTGGCTGGCACGCACAAAACACAATTTGGAATCACAACCATACAAAAGTTTCATATTTTATTACAGCAGAAGTATTGATACAATATGACCGAGAAGGTCAACTAAACATAGCAAGAGAATCAGATGACTTGTAGTTTGCCGCATAATCCACAGGCAACTGACAAGGTAAAGCCTTAGAAAGAACCGTCGTCAATAATCCCGTTTTCCTGCGTCGCAGTACCTGTCGAGGATTTCTGTCTAAAAAAAACAACAATAATAGCAAGGGTGAGTACATTGCGTACTCAGCAAGACTTGTAGTGTTTGCAAAACCTGAAATATATGCAGGCTGAATAGAAAGTGGGTTTCTACGGTTGTTTTGCATGAAGCGAAATTTGAATTGTAAATAATGAATAATAGATTGAAAGCGAAAATTGTAAAAGTACATAAATAAGTAGAGTAACAAGTATGTACATAAAAGTAATAAGAAAAGATATACAACTCACAGCCCTTCGTGCATAGAATGTAACCAAAGTACCCACATCCCTTCGTGAGTGATAAAGCGTCCAATCCCATTATAACTGTAATCAATTTAATTTTTGCCAAGCACAAGGCACAACAGCTGAATTCAATCTTGCCAACGAAATGTCAAGTATTGAATCATCTGTAAGGGTAAGCTCACCAAATCATTTTATAAAACAACTAACTAGTGTCGATTAAGCCAAGTCGTCCCATGACCGTGGACACGGCTATTCGAATAGTTTTAGACTCTGCAGAGTTGTACAGCTTTACCCACAAGATATGTCCTCCCTTTGTGGCAGATCATTAGCACACTTCCTTTGGTGTGCCGCCAGAGAGTTCATAACGAAACTGTTCGTTACTTGGACCTTAACTTTGCACTAGCCCAATGACGTTACCCCTGACTATGATGGAAGCTAAAAAGGTAAAAGGGAATTCCGGAGTCAGTGACCCACCAGGAATAGAAATTCCGAGTCGTGACCCACCAGAATAGAAATTCGAGTCGCTGACCCACCAGAATAATAATAGCCCCAAATCCATAGCCAGGCGTACATCGTTACAACGGCAGATGCCAACACCTCGGTGATGACACCTCCTCGAGCAAACCAATATTCGAATGCCCGTGCTACAACTGCCTACCAATGTGCAAAGCTAATCCCCAAATAATTTAATAAGTTAAGACTGTCCCAGTCCAGTACTTGTGGATGTACGGTTTACTTGGATCATGCAACACTACGTTCGGTCCTCAAAGTGACATGGGCGATACTCCCCCTATCTACGTGCATTAATAATTGCACTTCCGGCTATTGCCAATAATCACCCACGTCGAAATCATAGTTTGACTTTCAGAAAGAATAAAATATTAGAATCACAATATTCCATCAGGTTCAAGATTAAAGTTCACTGTGTTCATTATTTTTCTTCAATATGTCAAATGTTCATTACGAACAGTAAAACCATCTGTTCGTATCCCAGTCTAAAGCATGGCTAAGCATATGCATGTAATAATCGAATATACCCATTTTGACATCAATTGTCTATCCACGAGCTAGGGTTATCAAGGTTCACATATCAATGTCAATTGAGAAAGTTTATCAATGATAAGGTATATCTACCGGTACCCAAGTACAATTTTATGGAACATAGCATATGCAAGCAAGTTTTAATCAACATTTTAGTTAATTACGAAAAATTAGGATCAATATGATCAAGGGGGTGCTTGCCTTGCTACTTGTTGTCTTTAGTGACGAAGTTGCAGTGTACTCTTGAAGTTGACGACGACGAAGTCCGAGACGTCGGATTCTACACGTCGGTATAACGGAAAAGAATAACAAATAGCAAATAACACTTTCAATAGAGACAAAAGGAAATCAGATGGAAAAACCAAATATAAAACATACATAAAACAAGCATGGTTGTAGTTAGGGTTTCGGGACCACATAAGCGAACGTACTACTTTCACATTGTAGTCTTATTACTGATTTAAGGGTTTGAAGGTCGCATCGCATACAACATCTATTCCTTATGATTCATTCTATTTTATTTTACGAATTCAATAAGCTAAGATTGTGAATTTAAATACGTTAAACTCTGAATTCAAGAAGCAAAACTTGTTTGGATTAATAGAAGTATACATTGGTTACAAGTTTCTTAAACTTTACTATTCATAATATACCTTTCTTGTTATGAATGGGTTTTGCTCTATTAAGATTTAGGTCCTAAGCAAGATGAAATAAGAATGTTTTTCTATATTATTGCAAATCATATCGTAAAGACCATTTCTAGACTATTCTTCACAAAATTTGTATTTAGACGAGATGTTTTACGGGCTACCGAATAGGCTTAAATGATCACAATAGACTACGAATGAATAGTTCTTTATCTTTGATTGATTTCGCACAAAGTCAGTTTTACGCGGGTTAGATTTATTGATTTAGGATACTGGCCTCATTTTCACGATATTTGAGAAGGTTCTGTGATACAAACTTCAGTCATCGATTTCTCAAGGTTTGTTCATTCATATTACACATTTAAGTAACGTTAACGTTTAAGCTTATTGGGATAACAAGATTTATATGCATTGCATGATGAAATAAGATTATCTTTTCATGATAAGATAGTCTATGTTTTGGATAGCACTACCAAGCTAATTCCATAGATTTTAGGATTTGGACGAGACATCATATTCATCGTTGAAAAAGCTTATACAGCATTATAAAGTTGATGTTACACGAAATCGGCGGGAAAGTGAAGTAAATGATTAACACTTAAGGGTTTTGAAATAGCTAGATTTAGATGGAAAGCAAGTTATAAACAAGATGTTTTTCTAGAATATGGTGGCATGCACTTTGTAGAGTGTTTCTAAACTGATTTTACAGGTTCTAGCATATAGACGACTTATTTTATTAATTGTTGAAATAGTCTAAATGATCACGAAGGTAACGCTAATCGGATCAAATTTATTATATTAATCTTCTAATTCATGAACTAGGGGATTAAAATAATCAATAGTATTTACAGTTCGAATTTGGGTCGTCAACCAGACAAGCTAAATAAGTTGTCATCAAGTTGGCTAGGTATCATTTCTTATAACCATATATCATGTTAAACTAGTGAAATCTTGCACAAGGATTTATACGCATATATGTCTATTTTAGGACAAGGTTTAGTTTAATTGATTTCTACTATACCAAATCAATTGGTCTAATTCTATATAATATACCACCACTAGTTTTATACCTATTGTACAAAAGGTATGTATATGCTAATTTCTTGTACAAGGCAGACAGAACTATAAAAGAACTTGATTCAACTGAATTTAAAATATCTTTACATATTAAAGATCTGGACTTATAGTGTGTTTATATAAAGATTCTACATGTACATAAAGATATACTTGGATTGGATCAAAGGTTCTATATGATCTACACGCTTAAGAACATAATAAAGATAAAGATTGAACTAAATTAGAGTTTATTTATTTGAAGTCTTGATGTTTAAATTCAATTGTCAAATCAAGTTAAACAAACTCTATTTTCTTATATTCAACATCATTCTAATTTACATAACTTCAGATGAGGACCTTTAGGGGCATACATGCACATTGATATATTTAGAACAGGAATCTTTTAAGCTCAATCAAACACATATTGCATTGGTTCCATGTTATCCTCTCATTTTCAAAGCATCAATTTAAATGTGCGTGAGACTATATGTTAATTCATGGAGCTACTTGTCAGAGAAAGAGATAGAGAAGAGGAGGAGCTGCTTGCTGTTATACCTTTGGTTTGGAGAAGGCTATTGCTTAGCACACAACACAACAGAACAGGGCGCTGCTACAGTACTCGCCATGGGAGGAGCTCTGATCATGCACGGCCGGCTGCAGCGCAAGCATGGAGAGGATGAACCGAGCACAAAAATGGAAACCCGAGATCGCAACGAGTCCATAGGTGGTCTCGGTTTGGGTTGGGATGGACCATAGTGGTGGCGCCATGGAGATGAACCAAAGGGCATGGTGGCTCATGGTGGTGGTTCAATTCGGTCGAAGAATGAAGAAATTGATATGGGTGTTTTGGTCTTGGATGGATGGAGATGCTTCATGCCCATTTAATTGGAAAATGGTTAGCTAATTGAGGAGCTAGGTTGAAATGGGGAATTTCGGCCATGGAGAAAATTGGAGGAATTGAAGGTGTTTCCAAAGGAATTGATGCTTGATTTTGGAGGAGGAGATGCTAGGGAGGATGGGGAAGCTTCATAGCTGATCATGGTTGGTTGGAGATTGATCCTTGCTTTGATTTGTGTCCAAAATGAGAGAGAAACAGAGGGTGCTGTTATATGGCTCGAGCTGGGCGTGGGGAGGAAGGAGAAGGCTCTTACAAGTGGGCCCCACGCAAATAGAAGGCAACTAAGTCGGTTTGCAGACAGATCAGCGAAAAGATATTTAATCGGGTGGCCAGATCACGTCTAGATTTTTCGTAGATTTTTATGGAGAGTCCTGGATAATTTATCTTGCTACTGTAAAAATTTGAGAATCTAATTCGCTGTAATTATTTAATTAAAATTCTGACAATCAGGACTGTACAGAATTTTTATTTCGGAATTTGATTTTATTGAGGGACTAATTCAACTTATAATTTTTTGAAACTTTTACACAAGGTTTAGAATGTTTTCAGGGACATTCAATAAAAATTTCAAATATTAAAACTTTAGTATTTATTTTGTAATAATTCTTTTACTCCATTTTGCTGATTTTCAGAATGGGAATAAATAAATATTAATAAATAGGAAAATAAATTATTTATTTTTGTAAATTTTTGTGGATGAGTATAAGGTTAATGAGCTCACATGGTAAAAATATTAGTTGCTGGAAAGCTCCACGGTTTTCTCCAAAATTCTGACAAGCACTTGGTGAAGGATAAGCTTCCACCATTAATTTATCTTATCAACTTGCAAAAGATTTCACACCTCTTTTTGACCAGCTAAAGTGATTTCTAGGGCCTTCTAAGGTTATTCAAGAATTTACTATGGTAACTTTCATCTTTTACCATTTTACAATTTATCCTTTTCTTTCTTTTCTAAATTCCAACAATCATTTTCAACCAATCAACAATTCATTGAATGCATATAAAATCAAGAAATGCATCATAAAAGTAATTTCACATTTTAATATTTGATTTTATCCTTTTGTAAATTTTGAGGATGTTACATACAGTCTGGGGGACAAAATCGGATAAATCCTGGTGTGGATGTAACTCCGATCCCCGGCTGATGATTGATGCCTTGATTTGACTGATGACCGGTAGTATGGGATGCCGGGATAAGTGGTGAATGAAGGCTTGATCTTTTGCAGTGTAAGGATAATGAACCCCCTTGAGCAAAGTAAATAACTTAGTTCCCGCTCAACCACAGGTCGGACTGGTCGGTGGACCCGTATTCGACATAGCTCAGTAAGTTAATCATTCCTGAGATAATAATTGGACTTATGTTAGTAACCATTCTCGTGGGAGAATGGGGACCGGCCTTCCTGGCAGGGAAGTATACCGGGGGAGAGGTGGAACAAGAATAGTCCGTGATGTCATTCTTGGTTCTCACAACGGTAGGTGCTAATGAGGACTGTGAGTCCACGATAGCTTTATACCTATCGGTTAACAACTAAAGGATATGAATGATTAAACGAAATTCTGTGATGATCTCGGCCCGGCCGCATGCATTTAAGTTGCGTGTTAAACTCGAGTTGGCATTAACGGTCGTTGATATCTTGTGGGTAAAGCTGAGCCGCTCTGCAGAGTTAATCTTGATGGTATTCGAATACGCCGTACTTCCGGTTAATGGAGTTAAGTTTGAATCTGGGGTGATACCCGTAACTAAGCTCAAGTTATTGTTTTGGAATTTGAGGAAGTTGGTTAAGTGTTGTGAACTTGTGGAAAACCCCCTTACTACTATTATTTGTGGTCTGTGCTTCAAATGTAAAATGAGTTAGAAAAATAAAACTGCATCCAGATACTTAACCCTATTGCCATCCTTTGGAATACCCCTGCATATAGTATTCAGTGGTTCCGTACGACTTGTTGAGTACTCCCGTACTCACCCTTGCAAACCCCCGCCCCTTTCAGAGTTTGAAGAAGCTGGAGCGTTCCAGGAGTGCGTAGATGGCGATCTTGTTTAGTTTTGAGGTCTTAGTTTTTTGCTCAGGCCTGCCTGTGCGGTGTTTTGCTTGTAAGTTAGCCCTGCTGTGCCCTCTTTTGTAAAAACCCTGGCCGTTAGGCCCTATATTGAATAAAAAGAGTTGGATTCGCTTTTACCTGGCAATTATACTCTTGGTTTCCGACAGCTAGTCATCCTGGGTAGCTGTCGAGGCGTACGATCTGCCCCTAAAAGGCGGTCCGTTACAACGGAAATCGATCTCATCAACCCCATGCTAGTCCCCTCACACCTCCCCGGCGCCACGGCTCCTTCCGCACGCTCTCCGGCGACAGGAGTTTTCCCGTCCCACATGCTCCACTGCTTCCCCCATCACCGCCGACCAATGTCTTCGTCTGCCTCGATCACTCAAACTGAAGAGATCGATCCATCCATCCATCCGCGGTACGTACAGAGACATCTTGTTTTTATTGCTCTTGTACTAGCAAATTGATTTTTCAGTTTTCGACAGCAAATCGCATGCGCACGCGCATTGTTCTTGCGGATTCCTTACAACACCGTAGGATTATATATGTACTGTTTGTGTAAGTATTCCTTAGAAACACTGTAGAATTTTGTATACACGTGACTTTTTGAGCAGAAGGAAAAAAGATTTCCTCTCCTGCAAGGATAACTGTAGCCATGTGACATTTCAATTTCTGTATGCATGAATGCTAACAGTTTCGTCTCTTCTTCCATCGTATCAAATGGGGGACGGACTTTTCGGAAGAAGAAATTTGTGGAAGGGAAGAGCAATTGAAGTATAAGTCTGTCTCCATGTTTCTGATGACTAATACTCCCTCCTGAAAAATTGCTCCGAATAATTGACCTACTCTACTCTGTAATAAGCTTTGGACTGGCATCAGAACCCCCCATGTACCCTACTCTGTGTCAATTTCACTCAAATCTGAAAATCAGAATTGCTTCTCTGTAACTTCACTGTGTGCAGAATACAGTTTTCTGAATTCTGAGTTGGATACTTGGATGGTTGGATGCCATCTCTGTTGGTGATGACAAAGTCAGAAACGGAGTTTTCTTCAGGTAGAAACCAAGCCTGACACATCACGGCGTCCAAGTTCCAATACTTGACTAACCACTCCACACGACCTTGCCAAGATTAAGGAACCATGCTTACTCATCTACTCTTCTGGAAAAATCATTTAATTAAGGAACCAAAATGAAGGAACCACGGTCATGCGGTTGCAGGGCGCCGCACCAAAGGACATATAGCATCTCTGTGCTACAGGTTGGTTACCATGAGAAACAAGTCAGTAAAACAGGAGTTAACCAACAACAATTGGATGATACCCCTTAGAAAAATCAATTCCCAACAACAGCTTTGAGAGTTCCTGGCACTATGGAATCGGTTGTGAGAGGAGCCGCCCAGATCGTCCTCGAGTTGTTGGATGGGCAGTTACTCCCGTCGGATTTGGATTCTAGCAGCGGATCACCGGAGGCGATCCCGATGTTAATACCTAAGCCCAAACGAGACAAACTCTACGACCTCCAACGACTCGACAACAACCCCGGTATTCCCCCGGTATGCGATCCGAAACTCGCCCAGGATCACCACATACCGGTTCCCAATGCCATATCAAACATCAATTCGCACGAAGGGGCATCGAGCCCAAACTCACTACCAGAGACGCAAAAACGTGGAAGCAAACCAACACACAACACGGCACACGGAAGCCCAACCAAAAACAACCCACAAAAGAAACGACCAAGCGAAAAGGTAGACAATTCAATTGCAGAAATAAAAGAGTGTAAAAATTTACAACAAAAGTAAAACACCCCGGAAGTGTCATGCCCTGAACACTCCCGGGCGCACGCACGTCGACAGCCTCTACTCGGTGCCCCGCCCGGTCACCGATAGGCAGTAGGGGCAAAACTCGCACCCCGCTGGATCCTCACCTGCAAAACCACAAAGCAGAAGCCTGAGTACGGAAGGTACTCGCAAGTCTTACCCGTGGTCCATATATGACCGACTCCAAAAGACATGCATTTGGATGTAGCAAGGGATAAGCTGGAGGTAAAATTTGCGGAAATGCTTACATTTGTTATTTGGTCACTCGACTACTCAATTCACAAATTTTTAAGCGGTTGTTACTGCACCTACTTCTAGCATGAAATTGTAATTAACAGAATGTAAGGCAAGTCATCTCCATTAAAATTTAGCTCAAACCAAATGGCGAACCACAAGTTCAAGTTGTTTACTACGCAGAAGAAGTTCAGATCAAGCTTGCTCATATCCGAGAGCGCGGCAATTCGAATCGCTTAGTTAACCCTGCAGGGAAGCATTGATCGCACGACACTTACCACAAGGGCCTAGTGTCAACCCCCTCCCAATCATACCCAATCGCTGAAGCGTCCTCCTGTGGCCCGAAAACCTAGCACCCTCTCGAGCAGCCCCAAGCCCGGCATGGCGCTCGAGAGTCGGCCTAAGCCTCGCCCTCAACCACGTCCAACCACAGGAAGTTACGGTCCATCGATTCCGTATGAGAGAAAGAGTGGCTTACCGTACCATAATCGGGCATGCGACCAACCGGGGTGTACTCAATCTGATTCCACTTACGAATCGGTCCTCAACTGACACAGACGGGGCTACACATTTGAGTCTCCATACCCCAAACGAACCAACTCCCCGCCTGGTCCACAATTCATTTCTTTCCAAAACCTTTCCCAATTCCAAGTCCAACATAACGTAGTATGCGTGTATTAATAACAACCGCAAGTGACAGAACCCTTCGTCACTTGGCCCAACACCGACATCTAAGCATTCTAAGCACGGACTCATTAATACCCATAGTCTAGCTCAAAAGGAGATATTCGACGAATACGAGGGGTGTACGTGCAGCAAATAGGATCTATTCCCATCCCTCATGGCAATTCCTAATGCAATACTTAACATTTCAATTAATCACATTATTCTCAAAAATAACAATACATAAGGATAAACATGCTTAGGCGCTTGCCTTGTTCTTCTGCTGGTGGGTCAGCAACAGTCGGCTCTCCGGCAGTACCCTCAATCACCGCGGCGTCAGTCTCCGCGGGATCGTTCTCTACACGAGTACAATGCATAATGAGATGCATGCCATGCAAATGAAATGAACACAAAAGGAAAACCCCGACGAAACAACGCGACCGAACAGGTTAACGAAACCGGACAGACTAGCCTAACCCGGACAGTCCGGTTATTTGATCCGGACAGTCCGGATAACCCGGATACTCCGGACCTTGTGTCCGGATACTCCGGACCTGGCGCACCTCACCATACAACTCAACGGACTGAGGTGCCGCCAAGTCCCACGGCATCGCGGGGACCCGACCTATGACATTCCCACATGCGGCAAGGCCGAGGGAACTCCAAGCTAGCTAAACCTCGAGAAAACGACACCCAACTACAAAACCACAAGCCGACTCTAATCGGCCCATGGATTGGCATTACCACTACCCGATCTACCTCAACCTCACTAGTATCCACATTCATCAATCCAAGCCCCAAACCAACCCAAGAATCACTACACCCAAAACCCTAGAGCTCAAGATTCAACTCCAAAACTCCCAAACCCAAACCTAAGTCCCAAACCCACCATGGATGACCCTAAGACCCAAGAGTCCCGCAAACCTAATCCCAAAGGAGAGGACCCACCTCCAAGTAGGACGGAGAAGAGGCAACGCCGGGTGGAGGAAGAAGGAGGCCGGCGTGAGGAGGAGTTCCACGAGGTGGAGGAGCAGCCGGGGAGGTCACCGGCAGGTGGGGCTCGCCGGAGAGGAGCTCGGGGTGGTGGAGAGAGCACCAAGGAAATGGGGAAAACAAAGTGGAAGAAGAAAGAATGGAGGGGAGCCACGAAATGTGACGTTTATACTCCAACCCCCGCAAATACCGGACACTCCGGACGCTAACCCGGAGACTCCGGGTTGGGGTCTTCGGTAGGATTAACCCGGACACTCCGGACAATTGGTCTGGACACTCCGGGTTGGGGTGTTCGGCCACTTCAACTCGGATACTCCGGACATTCTGTCCGGACATTCCGGGTCTGATCCGGATACTCCGGATGTTTAATCCGGACTCTCCGAACGTCCCAGAATTTTTGAAACTTGGGGCCCTGACAGGTTGCAGGGAATACAACTTATGCCAGACGCACCGGACGCCATCTTCTGGTGTTGGACGGCTGATGGAGTGTACTCCGCAAAATCGGCATACAGGGTTCAGTTTGTTGGCTCGCTACCAGGTCACTCACCAGAATCGATTTGGAAGGCAAAAACGGAGAACAAATGCAAATTTTTTGTATGGCTCATGGTGCAGAACAAGATTCTAACCGCAGACAACCTGTCCAGAAAGGGCTGGCCGCATGACCCGCTGTGTCGCCTCTGCCAATCCACCTTTGAATCAGTCGATCATCTCATGCTTCATTGTACTTTCGCAGCCTTTCTGGACACTGCTATCATCTAGCACCGGTATAGCGCTAACGCCGGCAGCCGTGCCGGGGATTCAAAGCTCAGTGTCTGACTGGTGGATTCGGAAAAGGGAGGGCGCTGCAAAGCAGGGGCGAAGGGACCTCGACGGCCTAATCATCTACGGATTCTGGAACCTTTGGAAGGAGCGCAATGCAAGGATTTTCGACGACAAACAAAGTTTTGTACAAAATGTTGTGCAAAGGACGATGGATGATAGAAGTTTCTTTAACCTAGCAACAAGAGCCCAGTCCTATGTTCTGTAGGTTTCTTGTGTTTTCCTAGTTTTAGCATCTAGCCTCTCAGGAGCCCCTTCTTTCTGGAGGCTGTAGTCAAACGTTGCTTCTACTTGGTTTCCTTTCCCTTTCCTCGGCCCTCACCTTCTTGGGGCAAACTTCCTATTTTGTATCGTTTTCTCCTTTCTAGAATGAATCGGCAGAGCTCCTGCCTTGTTTAAAAAAATCATTTAATTGTGCCTTTGTCAGGCACCCTTGCATCCTAAGCTTTGAACTGAAGTTCATCTTTCTTTACGACCATAAGCACGGTTGCACCATTTCTCATGTAGAGGGTATTCTTAGAGAGGGAGTTCTTCAAAAAATATATATCTTGGGCTGCTTGGAGCAGTTCGATCAAATATAGGAGTTTGTTTTGAGGACTTACATTTCTGAAGGGTGTATCCAGCAAAATTGTGTATACCGCTTCCTGCCTACTCTAATCTAAACCGTCTATATCTGATCGAACAGATCAAAGCAGCCCAAGATATATTTATAAACAGCTCCCTCAAAAATACTTCCCCTTTCCATAGCGGCGTGTGTACGCCTTCCAATGATCTCCACCATCATAGACACAGTTAGAGTGTGTCCGTCTCGTATGGTCGAATTCTTTCCCTCACTGTCAGCTGCTCATTGACAACCTCGTCAGCCAGGAGCCACCCCACTTGCCTATTCCCTTCTCCCTCCTCCCTCCCCAACTTCACCGCTAGCATGCTCCCTCCTCTTCTCCTCCATCCCTGGTCTCCTATTCATTGGCAGCAATAACCATGGAATTGTCAGCCTATAGGCAGTAGTGGTAGGGTCTTCCTCCTCTGGTCCTCCCATCCTCCACATCCTCCCCTCATCTCTCCTCCTGCAGCGGAAGATTGACGCACTGCCACCTCGAATAGGTAAGTTTTTCATCCATTTTCCCTCCAAAATCCCAAGCAATGGTATGTGATATGTGTTGAATTTAAACTTTTTCTTGTGTTTCACTCTTGTAAAAACCAAATCCTGATGCGGGGATGCCACAGTTAGCCGCCTCGCCTACGTCAGGCTCATAGCCGTCGTTCCGCCAACTAGGCCAAGCAGCTCCCTCCTCTGGCTCGGTCAATTTGGGGGAGACTAGGTGATGTCGCCACGGGAAGAGGCTAGTCCCAAGCCTCCAAAGCAATGTTGATTTTTCACCCATTCCCCCTCCTAAACCTCGATCTAGTGTATGTTTTGAGTAGTTAATGGTGGCAGGTAATTGTCGCCAAAAGAAAGATGAATAAAACTTCTACCACCTTTGAAACAATGACATAACTTCTATCGTCATTTCATTTAGCGACAGAGATTCTGTCGCTATTTCATTCGGCGACAGAGGCTTTGTCGCCATTTGAACTTGCGGCAGAATCTTGTATGAATTTTTCAAAAATAAAAATATTACAAATTAGTCCATATGGATTTAGGAAAAAAAGAAACACCTAAATTAGGCATGTGTTGAAATAGAACAATATTTTCCTTAAGGGAAACATACCACAATTGGCCCGTTCTGTAACTGAGAAGTTTGTTGTATGCATGTAAGGATGTTATGTGATGTATTTTGTTTGAACAAGCAGGATGAAGCCTGCCATAGCATTTCGTAATAAAGCTGTAAATTGCATGGCACGTAGATTTTGGTTTAGTGGTTCATCTTGCTACTCCTTTGACACAAATAGTGACACGTACGAACCATCAACACAAATTATAGGTAAGATACATATATGCCTTTTAAAATCGAAAATACTCAGGGGCAGAAAAGAAGTCAGGCTTGCGGTCATAGATCCTATGAATCAGGGTGCAATAGTGCCTTTCCCTTAAATTTTCCGCGGGTGTAAGCCTTGGCTTTCTTCCAATTACTCTCATAGACATCCACTCAGAACTGGTCTTTCGGGTCCACCTTAAGCTTGTCCTGGCCTTCAGCCGCTGCATCGTGGACCATCCGCTCCTTTTACTTAGCCAAAAACTCACCGCGGGACCTCCAAAACCTCGTCGCTTACCTACGGATCGCTAGTGCCTTTCCTTTGCCTTCCCCGCTCTGAGGTCAAGTTTTTCAATTAGTGAAGACCTCGGACGTAACATGGTAGTTCAGCCAAATATTTCGCTTGATGGGCGGTTGATGAAACAATGACATAAGGCGCGACGATTTTTGTCGTCATTTCAATTGACGATTCGTATACTTTGTCACCATTTGAAATGGTGACAGATGGTATGGCAACCCACATGGCACTCTATTGTTAGTTTAGACTCTGTCGCCAATCGAAATGATGATAGAGGTCTATTCTTATCATTTTGTTTTTTTATTATTTATGTAATTTTTTAAAGAAAATATGTATTATTTAAAAAAATCAAATAATCACTGCTCCATCACTGTCTCTGTTAGAGTGTGTACGATTGCTTTGATTCTTCGGACGATATATTTGTCAAGCTTCCTTAATCCTTATACCATTAGATATGGGCCAAGACTAGATCTTGAGATCTTTCTTCCCGGTTAGCTTCACCATGGCCTCTGTGATCTGTATGGACGGAATCACTACTCACTATCGCCCCATGCATGTGTTGGTATGACATGCATGGGGTGATTCTTAGTTTTTGATGGTGAATTGAAGCAGAGAATGTGCTCGTGGAGAGAGGGAGTTGTTCCTGCTGTGTTGAACAGATTGAGGAGTAGGGGTTTTCTTCTTGCTGCTTACAGATGAGACTGTGAACACCGTGCGGCCCGTGCCAGACATGGCTCCACGCGAGGTCCTGCTTGTGCTCGCCGTTGCCGCCTCGCTCTGCGCCGACGCGGCGGGCGAGCGTCCGTTCAACCCTTCCTGCTCGACCACGGACAACTACACCGACGGCAGCGCGTACCAAAAGAACCTCAAGCAGCTCCTGTCCGCGCTCCCGAAGGCCGCCGGCGGCGAAGGAGGCGGATTCTACAACGGCACGGCCGGCGCGGCGCCCGACGAGGTGTTTGGGCTCATGATGTGCTACGCCGACCGCAACTGGACCCAGTGCCGGAACTGCCTGGCCGGCGCGGCCGCCGAGATCACGAACGTATGCCCGTACAGCCGGGACGTGAGCGCCGGGTACGACGCGTGCCTGCTCCGGTACTCGACCGCGGCGTCCTTGTTCTCCACCGCCGACCTCTCCATCGCGTTCTACGTACTCACAGACTCACAGTCACAGGGATCTCGGTCGACCCAGACAAAATGGGCAGGGCGTGGCTCCCGCTGATGTCCGACCTCACGGGCCGTGCCGTTGGCTCCCCGTCGCGGGTCGCGAACGAGAGCACGCCGTACAACGGGGCGGAGAAGGTGTACGGACTGACGCAGTGCACCAGGGACCTGGACGCGAGCGAATGCACCAGGTGCCTGTCCAACCTGGTCGGCCAGCTGCAGACCTTGTTTAAAAACGAGACCGGCGGCGCCATCAAGGCTTACAGCTGCTACGTGAGGTACCAGCTTGGCGCCTTCGACATCACCCTCCCGACACTGCCACCGCCTCCGACACTGCCGCCGCCGTCTCCAGGTTAGTCTGTTGTCTCAACTCTATATACTACTCGCTCTGCTGTTTTCGTTGGTTAATTAGAACAAATTCTTCGTGTTGACCGGACAACACATGCTAATGCAGTATAATTCACTACGGATTTTGCTGCAGGGTCATCGTCTTCATCGAGAACAGGGCTAGTGATCGGCCTGTCTGTCGGATCTGCATCGTTCTTGATCATTCTGGGCTTCTCGGTCTGGTTCCTTTTGCGCCGGCGGCGAAAGCAGGGCAACGAGACGAGAAAAGAGGAGCTGGAAGAAGGCAACTTCTTCGGCGACGAGCCGGACATGGAAGACGATTTCGAGAAAGGGACAGGACCCTGGTGCATAAGCCGAGGAAGGAGTACGCGTCCGAGGAAGGAGTACGCGTCCGAGGTGAGGATCATAAGCCGGCTGAGGCATCGCAACCTCGTGCAGCTCATCGGCTGGTGCCACGGCGGCGCGGAGCTGCTCCTCGTCTACGAGCTGATGCCCAACGGCAGCCTCGACACCCATCTCTACAGCGCCAAGAACGACGCGTTGCCATGGCCACTCAGGTACGGATTCACATGCATAGCGGCAGTAGAGCATACCACTAATGCTTCAAGGTTTAGCTGATGGTGTAACATCCCATCTTCAGGCATGGGATCGTGCTCGGGTTAGGTTCTGCCCTGCTCTACCTGCACCAAGAATGGGAGCAGTGCGTCCTGCACAGGGACATCAAGCCGAGCAACATCATGCTGGACGCGTCGTTCAGCGCCAAGCTCGGGGACTTTGGGCTCGCGAGGCTCGTTGACCACGGCCGGGGGTCGCACACGACCGTACTCGCCGGCACGATGGGGTACATGGATCCCGAATGCATGATCACCGGCAGGACCAACGCGGAGTCAGACGTCTACAGCTTCGGCGTCGTGCTCCTTGAGATCGCCTGTGGCCGGAGGCCTATCGTGGTGGCTCAGAACGAGGAAGACACGATCCACCTTGCCCGGTGGGTCTGGGATTCATACGGCAAGGGAATGATTCTTGATGCAGCCGATGCGCGGCTCAAGGGAGAATTTGATAGCCGGGAGATGGAGTGCGTGATGGTCGTCGGGCTTTGGTGTGCGCACCCTGATCGGAGCCTGAGGCCATCCATCAGGCAGGCCGTCAACGTGCTGCGGTTCGAGGCGCCGCTGCCGAGCCTCCCTGCAGGAATGCCGGTGCCAACATTCATGGGTTATTTCAGAATTTGACACTCAATTCGTAGGCCTTTCAGAGCATTTGAATGACATGTGGGACCGTCTGTGTGTATGACAGTGGGCCAGAGTGTCAAATTCCGAAATGCGAATTTTAAAGTGTGTCAAATTCTGAAAACTCTCCAACATTCATGCCACCGGTTGGTGCTCTCAGTTGCACTTCTTCGGCCGTCACAGGCGGTAGTAGCAGCACTGGAACTACTCAATCCAGCTCGACCGAGACATCTTCCTTGCTGAAATGACAGCAAAGAGCACCAAGTGTACGTCCGTATTTCGGTTGTTGTTCTCTTTTTAATAAAATGCTAAAGTTTCTGACCAATTTTTTTTAAAAAAAGAAATGACAACGAATCAATGCTTTTGTATCAGATTAGCTGTAGCATCGAATTGTGTAGAGGTTTATCATGTCTACCAAGACAATATATAATTGAATTTTTGAATGACGTAATGAACAGATGGTACAGAAACCAGGATACGGCTATTAACCATGTTGAATATGTGTCGAAAATGTGTACAGAACTTGCAGTTGTATTAGGGGCTAGTCTCCTCACACCTCCCCGGCGCCACGGCTCCTTCCGCACGCTCTCCGGCGACAGGAGTTTTCCCGTCCCACATGCTCCGCTAGCTGCTTCCCCCATCACCGCCGACCAATGTCTTCGTCTGCCTCGATCACTCCAACCGAAGAGATCGATCCATCCATCCATCCGCGGTACGTACAGAGACATCTTGTTTTTATTGCTCTTGTACTAGCAAATTGATTTTTCAGTTTTCGACAGAAATCGCATGCGCGCGCATTGTTCGTGCGGATTCCTTACAACACCGTAGGATTATATATGTACTGTTTGTGTAAGCATTCCTTAGAAACACTGTAGAATTTTGTATACACATGACTTTTTGAGCAGAAGGAAAAAAAAGATTTCCTCTCCTGCAAGGATAGCTGTAGCCATGTGACATTCCAACTTCTGTATGCATGAAATATGAATGCTAATAGTTTCGTCTCTTCTTCCATCGTATCAAATGGGGGACGGACTTTTCGGAAGAAGAAATTTGTGGAAGGGAAGAGCAATTGAAGGAGAAGTCTGTCTCCATGTTTCTGACCGACTAATACTCCCTCCTGACAAAGTGCTCCGAATAATCGACCTACTCTTCTCTGTAATAAGCTTTGGACTGGCATTTTATTGGCTGTCCATGGGATTCAAATCGTGACGAAAATCTTCTTCGGGTGATTGGGATAGTTGTTGCTATATTTTATTGGCTGCTTTTTCCTTCAAACCAGTAGTTCGGTTGGCTTCAATCGAATCGAGACACTGAAGCCTAACGTGTAATCGCCGAATGGACAGGTTAGACTCCGTTAGACGGACTAGACGGGAAAGTACAGCCTAGGAAACCGCTTATAGGAACGGTGTGTGCTTTGGAAGCAATAATATTGGCAAAAGATTTCTTCGCATTGCTTTCAACCCAGTCCAACACGCCAATCAACTGGTATATCTAATCATAGATCAAGCTGGGCCTGGGCGCAATTGCGTTTATTTGCACGACTTATTAAACTTTTTTTTTATGGAACTCGGTTTATAAAACTTGATCATCGCAGTAAGAAAATTCATGTCTTTGCTGTAGAGAAAGATTCGAAGTCTATTCATGATGTTCAACAGTAACTATTAGAAAGCCGTGCAAATTTCTAAATTTGTAAAAATATTTAAAAGTTTACCTCTGTAAAGAATTTGAAAAAAACCTAGCATATGCACTATTCAAAATTTTTTGCAAGCAAAATCAAAATTTGATAGAACAAACTTAATTCCAATTCTTACAAGACCATGAGCACTCCATTTCTTTCCTTCTACTTTCCTTTAGGGTTCTTCAATTGTATTTATTCTTCCACAGAAAACATGCATGAATATTTATTCCCAAAAGGGAATTTACATATAAGTTATCCTCTGTTCAAATGAAGGCACTGATACACCCTCATGTTTCCGTAGTTGTCATGTTCTCACCACACAGTTTCTGCATATTTCAAGTTCTTATTTTCTTGAAATTGGTCTTATGAATCAGATTTCGTACAATGACCGGCCAAATGCGGAGCTTATCATACAATCAAGAAAGGCTGCGGATCTTGTAATCAGATCGGTGGAAATCTGAAACTGGAGTCCATGTGTCTGAATTCTGATGGCAGTTAGATTTCGGCTCTAATAATAGTATTTTCTCCGTAGTGATCTTTGTACATATAATAAGCTAAATGCTTGTCTCCGTGGTGATCTTTGTGCATGTAATAAGCTATTCCTCCATCACTTTGCTCTTGATGTACAGTCGAGGAGCAATTCAATAATTTCTCGGCATTCTTCTAATAAATACTCTTCAAGTATGTATCAAACATCAAAATTTTATGTTGACATTCCTTTTTGTACGGTCCTTGTCTTCTACTACAATTTTCTGTTTATATGCTCCCGTACCATCCCAAGTGGCATATCTTTGCTTAGCAAGTTTACTGAAGAGTAAATATGCTTGTAAAGATCAATGTTCCCCCAGAAAATGGGGAAAAAAATGTTTCCGAAAACTTTGTATTGTCATAACTCTGAAAGTTTAGTTCATGCTTTGATGGTCGATATTTGATGGATGAAACAGGTTGTGTAACCTTAGGAGGCAAGTTACCTTGTTAATGAAAAGAGCCATCATTGGGTGAAAACTGAAAACAATATCCATAGCATGAGCTCTGTTTACCGAACAATTTCTTGATAGTAGCAATACAGGTTGTCCTCAGAGATGGAGAAGGGGCACTTGAAAAGACTCGAAGATGCCATCATTGTAAGGAGACATGATCTCGAAAGGACATATGTTTTGCTTAATTAAACATGCAAAAGCACCTTTAGTTGGGAGATACTCATTGCTAGGAAGGTGCAGCTCAAAGTTCCCAAAAATCATGGCAAACACCTTCCAGCACTTCAAGTTCTTTGTTGGGCCTCTCTCTCTCTCTCTCTCTCTCTCTCTCTCTCTCTCTCTCTCTCTCTCAAACAGGGAAAAGAACACCTCAGCTTTGGCCAACCTTGCACCCTTTTATCATGGCAATAGGGCACAAGATACCAAACATTGGCATAGAATAGTACCAGGCAGCAAAAGATGCAGCAAAACGTGATGCCTCATAACAGTAGTGAGAGCTAGTGATTGCTATATAAAACACAAGCTCCCATCACTATGCACATGGCATGCCTCTGCCTCCAGTTGGCTCCACATATAAAAACACACAAACAGCCAGGTAGATACAGTAATGTATATGTCTATACATTGTGACGGATCGCCTTTTGAGGGGCAGATCCGAGACTCACAACAGTTACCCAGGAAGACTAACTGTTGGAAAAGACAAGAGTATATTGCCAGGCAAAAGCAAATCCAACTCTTTTTATTCAATATAGGGCCTAACGGCCAGGGTTTTTACAAAAGAGAGCGCAGCAGGGCCCGAAGTACATTACCAAAATACCGCACAGGCAGGCCTGAGCAAAAGAACTAAGACCTCAAAACCAAACAAGATCGCCATCTACGACCTCCTGGAACGCTCCAGCTTCTTCAAACTCTGAAAGGGGCGGGATCGCAAGGGTGAGTACGGGAGTACTCAACAAGTCGTACGGGAGTACTCAACAAGTCGTACGGGATCACTGAATACTAATATGCAGAGGTATTCCAAAGGATGGCAATAGGGTTAAGTATCTGGATGCAGTTTTATTTTCTAATTCATTTTACATTTGAAGCACAGACCACAAATAATAATAGTTAAGGGGGTTTCACAAATTCACCAACACTTAGCCACATTCACCAAATTCCAAAACAATTACTTGAGCTTGGTTACGGGTATCACCCCAGTTCCAACTTAACTTCATTAACCGGAAGTACGGCGTAATCGATTACCATCATTAACTCTGCAGAGGTGTTCAACTTTACCCACAAGATATCAACGACCGTTAATGCCAACTCGAGTTTAACACGCAACTTAAATGCGTGCGGCCGGGCCGAGATAATCACAGCATTTCGTTTAATCATTCCTGTCCTTTAGTTGTTAACCGATAGATACCGCTACCTTGGACTCGCAGTCCCCATTAGCGTCTACCGTTGTGAGAACCAGGAATGTCACTATTCCCGTTCCACCTCTTCCCCGGTATACTTCCCTGCCGAGAAGGCCGGTCCCCATTCTCCCACGAGAATGGTTACTACCAGAAGTCCAGTTATTATCTCAGGAATGACTAACCTACTGAGCTATGTCGGATACGGGTCCACCGACCAGTCCGACCTGTGGTTGAACGGGAACTAAGTTATTTACTTTGCTCAAGGGGGTTCATTATCCTTACACTGCCAAAGATCAAGCCTTCATTCACCACTTATCCCGGCATCCCATACTACCGGTCATCAGTCAAATCAAGGCATCAATCATCAGCCGGGGATCGGAGTTACATCCACACCAGGATTTATCCGATTCTGTCCCCCAAACTGTAGCACTTTCACAAACATCCGAATCAGAGATTCGGCAGCACTTTATTTCAAAAACCGAGTTTTGACTAACCTAGCAGCATAGTCTAACCTATTCACGGCAATAAGCAATTAACTAGGGTTACAAAGGATATAATAAGGTTCAATATTTTTCAAGGAAGTTTCATGAGCAATTGGGCATTATCTAGGTATCATGTCATTCTAAAATACAGTTTTCAATATTTCAACATACAGTAAAATAATGCGATACAGAGTAATTACTAAGTATAACAGGGCATGATAGGTTCAACATGATCAAAGGGGTACGGCTTGCCTTGCTCGGCGATCGGATCGGCTGAACTGTAGAGGAAGTAGTCGTTCGGGGCTCCTGTCGGGTCCAACGTCTGCTCCGGGATCTGCGTCTGCTCCTGGAACTGTCCAACGTCCGGATCTAGCGCGAGACAAACGAACGACAATAAAGAAACGGAAAACAAAAAGAAACGGAAACGAAAAACGAAACCGAAAACCGGAACCGAGCCGAGAGAGAGAACGAAGGGCGAATCGGGTAATTCAGAATTTTGGGAACTCCGGATTGAGGAACGGAGGGCATTTTTGGAATCAGTGGATCGAAACGGTTCGGACAGTGTATTTGGTGGATTTCTGGGGCTCACGGAATTTTTCGGGAATTTTCTGGGGATTTTTCTGGATTAAAAACGATTTTTCGGATTTATTAAATAAATAAAAATCCAAAAAAAGGAAAATTGGCCGTGGGCCGAAAGTGGCGCGGCCCACGCGGGGAAGGGCGAGGCTGGGCTGGGCGAGCTGGGCTCGGCCCAGTGCGAGGTGAGGGCGGGGCCCACGGGGCAGGGGCACGGCTGGGCTAGGGTTAGGGTTTGCACGGGGCGGCCGAGCTTCGGCGGCGCGACGGCAAGGCTGGCGGCACGGAGACAGCGGGGAGGGGAGCTCACCGGAGAAGGGCGAGGCGGGGAGCGGGGCGAGGAGAGGAGCCCGGCTCGGCTTATAGCGGCCGGCGAGCTCGAGCGAGGCGAGCGCGCATGGCGCGGGCGCGGGCGAGCTAGGGCGCAGGCGTTTACGCGATCGGCGCGCGGCGGAAGCGGCGGGGTGGTCGCGACCAAGCGGCAAGGGCGCTGGCGGCACGGAGGTGGCGCGAGGCGGCAAGGCGCTGGGCGCGCAGGGCGGCGCCGGACCGGAGGCGGAGGAGACGGGTCCCCGGTCGGGGAGCTGCCGGCGAGGTGGGCTGGGCCGGAACGGCCGGGAGGGGAGCAGGCCGAGGCCCACGAGGCAAGGGAGAAGGGGCCCAAAGCAAAAACGAAAGAAAAAGGAAAATCCAAAACCGAAAACGCAAAAGAATTCAAATTTAAATTCGTTTTTAATTTTGAGGTCATTTCATACATCACAGAACAAAGGATCTCATTCATTGAATCCTCTTGTGCTTCAATGTAACAACATTACAATTTTACATTTTACAGCACCAAATGAAAACGACAAAATTAATAAGGAAGCACCGTCCATCCCCACACAGTACAATTAGCATTCAACACCTTGCAACAATAATTATTTGCTCCATTGACACAACTATGGTAATTAAGCAACTTTTAATGGACAAACTGCAACAAGGCCCCTTAAGAGCTCTTGCATTTTGTGCCAAGAAGAGAAAAAGGGGGGGAGGGAACAACAGGTTGAGCAAAAAAGACATAGTTATGTGACAGGTACAGATACATGTTCATGGCTTCTTTCATATGTATATGACAAGATGAGAGACTCGAGGTCGAATTGTTGATCGACCGAACAGTAAGGCAGACTTGGAGGACAGCGAGTATGATACAGAGATGAGCAAGTAAAGCTGCAAAGCTATAGGTTGGTTCTTGCATCTGGTTCAGGCATTCAGTAGATGTTCTCCTCAGCTTCTGGGAAAAATTGAGTAAATAAACTACAGTGAAATCAAAATTAAGAAATTAACCTGCAGTGAATGGAAATGCGATGAATGGCTCTTCTTTCCGCCAGAGGGGATGGCTTCCGCCATGTCAGGTGGTGGAAGGGGCGTTTCCGCCATGTGAGGTGGCGGAAAGGGGCGGAGGGGGTGGCTTCCGCCACCCCGTGCGGCGGAAAGGGCGGAGGGCCCACTGTGCCAGCAGGCGCACAGAAATTTTTAAAATATTATTTTTCTTTTTTATTTTTGTTTTGTTTATGTGTTATTTATTTATTTACTTCTGTTTAGTTTATGTGTTATTTATTTATTTATTTTTCTTTTTTTTGCAGGTTTAATGTTATTTTTTTATTTATTTTGTTACCTCGTTTTCTTCAAATTTTTGACTGTTCTAACTTCTTTCAAAGTTTTTTTACGGATCTAGCCATTCATCTCCTAAAATTTCAAAACTAACAATTAAATGTCGCGTATCCGGCACGGGAAAAATTGAGCAAATAAACTACTGTTAAATTGCAGTGTTTTGAAATGCGGTGAATAGCAGTTGGTTCCGTCGTAGGGGTGGCTTCATGACATGGCATGGAGGAAAGCTGGTTTCCGCCACACGGTGTCATTAAATGGCATTTTTCGAAAACAAATTTTCTGGAGATGCAAACCAACTCAAATTGATTGAAAAATTTTACTGTACTTAACTGACGTCATTTCCAAACTATGGTAAAAAATTCAGATCAAGATCATTTATATTTATTTTTATATAAATCTAACATTGCTCTAGGTCTACTATTCCATTTACTGTTTTTGGGTTCCTGAAAATAATAATTCATTTCCAAATTCCATAAAAATTTTCATAGGTGATAAATAGGGTATCTAAGGTTTATTAGTAGTCCCATTAAAGTTTTAGACTTTACCAATTTCAATTTGCATTGCAAGTTCTACTTTCCAAGCCAATAAAAGAATAACATAACTAAAATTGAAAATCCAAATGAGCTTTCCAAAATGGTTAAACTCCAAATTAAAACCAAGATCAATAAGAATGTACTGAATTGCATATGGTTTAGAAATGCTAAACAGCAATGGCATGTATGGCACACTCTACCGAGTATACCGGACTAAACCTAACATGCCTTAGGGAAAGGGAAGAACAACAACGGCCCTTCTCGTACACTTTACTGAGTGCACCGAGGATATTTCCCCTTGCGCAACCCATCGGTGCCTGCCGCCGCCCTGGCCCTAGCCGCCCTCTCGCGCTTCCTGTCACGCTCGGCCTCCTGCTCGGCCGCCAGGCGCTGCCGTTCGGCCTCCCTCTCTGCACGCATTTGTTCGGCAACCTTCATGCGCTTCTCCTCCTCCTGCTCACGGCACTGCAGCTCTACCATAGCTCTGCGATGCGAGTACTCCCAATTCCGCATCCTCTCCATCTCAGGAGTCTGCTCCGCGTCGTAGAATTTGATGAACTCGCATAATGGAGGCTGCAGTTGGTGACAACAGATGGTATAACAGTGTTAAGGTTTGGACGGTTTGATGCAACAGCAAATGCGAGTACGAACATACCGGGCTCCTCCGCCGCATCCGCATCCCCAGCATTGGCTCGGAGTCGTGGTTGCGGCAGCTCCAATACCTCATACCGTAATTGTATGAATTGTCTACAGATTGCCGAAAGCGGCAAGGATCCCCGCATAGGCAAATGGGGACCTCCGTGCCGTCGGGGACGGATTGGACAACGCTGTGCCTTGGGGGCGAGGGGAACTCCATTGGCACCGGTTGGTTGGCCGGCGAACTTGTGCTTCGTGGTTTGGATTGCTTGCTTCGTGTGAGTATTCGGAGGCGAGCACTGGGGTTTAAATAGCCCGCCACCAGCCAAACGACAGAATCGGAGCAAAGCGGCAAGGTCAGCTAGAATGCTTTGTACAGGCGTGCTTTTGATATGACATGGCAGGCATGCTTTTACAGCTTTGACAGCAATGCTTTGACAGCTTTGACAGCAATGCTTTTACAGCTTTACAGATGACATCGACCTTCATTTGGACTATTTGCCAGCCATTGTTGTTTATTTTTAATACGTTCATTTGTCATATCGCTTTTTTCATCCTTCTGTCATATCATCATATTCAGCTTTGTCGCATATCAGCTAATATACGAAAGAACACAAGGTTGAATGACTGTTGTCGGTGAATATGATATTATATACATGTAATAAAAAATACGCTCCATTCAACCGAAAAAATAACTTCGAATAACTTGGTGAACATAACAGAAAACTTCATCATAGTACAAACTGCATTACGATACAATAGAAACACATAATAGCATTAGAACTTTCCCGAATCGTCACTATCGATGTCAACACCCTCCTCTTCGAAAAACTGCCAACGATCACGTTTGCCGTCATCATCGCTATGGTAGTCAGTCGGAAGAACCAAATTAGGGCTTCCAGCCTCGTGGTTATCTTCTATGGCGCGCTGAAGGAAGCGATCGTAAGCTTGAGGGTCCTCTTGTTGTTGAGGACGTACTCCGTCTCTTTGCGGTAATTCACGTACAGTTAGCCTATTAAGTTCTGCCGAGGTCCATCCTCTCGCTATACCCTGGGCAGCGTCTGCATCTTGTTGATGTATTGATGAGGTCCGCCACCGAGAATATTGGCATCCCGTAGGCTACACGACAGTGTTAACATGGTTATATCAAACTCGGCAGAGAGTACTCATGAAAACATGAAGATTTGAAAAATCGTGAGAGACGTCTGAGAGAAATTAGGGCATCTATAATACGCCCGTTCGTTATTTTCTGTAGTGGTGGAGTACCAGGTTTGGGCTTTCACATGACAGTTAGGGCACATTACCCGCCCTGCATTGGCAACCATTGAGCTCGACCCGTGAGACATGGCTTTGACAGAAGCGAGAAATACTGAAGTCGGTATCTACATGAAGCAGACACATCAGTCAGAATCACAATAAGTCAAAATAACCTACCAAGGTCCATAACTTCGGGCCACCAATTTTTAAGTAAGATTTACCGATTGCCGTGTTTGTTCGAGTTATTAAGTATAGAAAGGATGTGAACTCCTTTGGGGTCCAAGTAGTGATTACGTCCAAAAATAAACACAGTCCTTCGCCGAAGCGAATAATCGTACCACATAAAGACAGTCCATTGGTCATCGGAGGGTCCAGCCCCCCCCCCCGACACAGTTCAACGTTATAGTGCTAGCTCGGCAGAGGGTCCTGACCTCTGTAGAGACTCGAAGTCCCAAATGAAGGTTATTATTTTATGCTAGAAGGTTATTACTTTATGCTACGATTAATTGGCAATTTTGATGGAAAGCGGGGATATATATGCCAGGTTCGGAATATATGGTGTTTACTGGGAGCTATACATGCATACATGGTTTCATGAAAAAAAAAGCATAATCAAGGTAAAACAGTGGTATCGACGGGTGCTTGCCTTACTCGGAGTTTTCTCGAACCAGCAGTAGGAAACAACGTCTCTAACAAAAAACACCAATGAAATGTTTATGCTCCTTATCCCGTAAAAAATATCTGCAACGAAAAGATACGCACGTAAATACTTCTCACCATAATATAAACTTGCGACCCATGTAGAAAACAAATGGACTAGCAATACCTTACCGTACAGCAGTAGAAGGAAAAAACCCACAAGACCTCAGAACGAAGAAAGCAAGCAGCGAGAAGAGAGAGTCCAGTGCAAAGACGGAGAGAGCCACCGTTGTGAATTGGGCAATCCTTCCCTGCGACGCACGACCTCCTTATATAGAGTGAAACGTCATCACTGTGACGTTTACATTAAACACGATTTTCTTACGTAAAACTATCTCATTTATTTATAATCACGTTAATTAGCAACATTATTAGCCGTAAGCTCGAGTTTCTACCGCATTGGATTCCGTCATGAATTGACTTGATGCGACGTATCACGTACCGATGCTGTTTCACCCACCAAAAGCCGCTGAAAGCGCGCAGTGAGAGGGAATCGGGTGGCAGAGGCATCGTTTGCCGCGCGCGGTGGGGGGCCTGGCTATAGCTTAGCTGCAGCTGGCAGTGGGCAACAGCTGGCGGCACATTAGCGTGCGAGGCGAGGGGCCGGGACAGGAAAGCTACACGTGCCAGCATCGGATTCCTTTGCAGTTGTGCCTATGCTTGATACCGACATATGCATACAGCTTTCTAGCTGGTAGAGAGGTGCCAGTCAAGCTTTGGTAGCAATGCTTCGACGAGACGACTCAGGCAGTCTGTACCACACATGCATTTGACATGACATTTCGGACAGGTTCTGACAGCCATGTTTACGACATGATATGCAACTCCTGGCTGTCACGGTCCCGAATTCGAATTCGATTCTAGCGGCTAAGTTTCGCATCAATTAAGTTTTAGCCGCTCTTAAGGTCAATTCCCGGCTTCAGTTAATGTCCTAAACTGCCACTTAGGAGTATCCCAAGCTTAACCAAAAGTTTAGAGCCAAAAATTTTAGTCCGCACTTGTGACTTTCAACCAACTTTGGAGCCTTGTAACTGGCAATTTATAATGACCTAGAGTGCGCGGGTTACATGGTTGCGAAGTAAAAACATTTCTCTATATAGTGGTGGAGTCATCTCGCCAATCCGGTGTCAAACACTGATTTTAAACTTGGCTCAAAAAGTGAATCTAGCGCTGTTTTCTGTTGGAGGACTTAGCCAATTTGGTTTGTTTGCTTGGGGGGTATTTTGGGGAGATGAAAGTGTGGGTTATGTGGTGTGGGTGGCAGCCACTTCATTCCCAAACCGTGAGCTGCTCCCTCTTCTTCCTCCCTCCACCACACAACCGCGAGATGAAAGTTTGCTTGGTCGGGCAGATTTTTGGCTCTCAGTTTTCTGCGAATTCGAGCTACTTAGAGGCCGAATTGGAGTTTACATTTGCTTAGGAAGTTGTATAGGGTGAAATTATCTAGCATCTCCAACTGGAATCAATCCATTTGGACATTCCATTAGAAAGTTATGCCATTTTTAGTTTCGACTGTCCGAAATGGACGAAATTGGTGAATTGGATATTGAGCTGCGAATTTGAATTTATTGGAGGCCGAATTTGGAAAACATTTTTCCTGAGAACTTGTAGGGAATTTCGAGTAGATTTCAAAAATGTATTTGGTTGCTTATTTTGGATTAATTTGGAGTAAGTTATGCCAGTTTGAAGTAGTGCCCAGATTTCAAAAAAAAAAAAGAGAAGCTCAAAATCCCCAATTTCGGTTTTTGTCTTCAATACTGCAAATGGGCTCAAAATACCAGCAACGCATAATTTATTGCTAGAAATAGGAATAGTAGTCAGCACGTAGCAAATATTTATTGATTGCATTGTTAGTGTTACAAAAAGGTACATACAGCCCAACGACAATCACTGTCCCCCAGTTCCCCATCTACTATCATATGCACTAAGGGTGTAGTTTTGGGGTTCACGTCTTACTCTTGTCCCTGCTGCTTGCGACGGTCCAACTCGTCCTGTCGGCTGCGCCATCTGGTCATCCTCTGTCGGTGCTGGCGGGGCCACAACATATCCGGATCCACTGTAAATATTCCATCCTGCAAATGGGCTAGGCTGCGGTGCAGGTGGTACTGGTGTCTGGTCCAACTGTGAACCACCTGTCGAAGATAACCAGTTAGACCCTCCAGCCTGGTCAGGACGTGGGTATGGAGTAAAAGGCGTTTGCAGCAAGCTAGATAATCCAAAGTCGGCACCAAATGTCTCAGTGAACTCATTGTCGAAGGCCTGCCAGTTTCCTTCATTTGGGGGGGGAGCGTTCTGCCCGTATCCAAATGTCTGCTGGGAGGTGAACATGTCGTCGCCCATCCCTGTCGGTGGAGTCAGTGGACGATTCATATCGAGGCCCTGTGACATCTCTCCCGTTGGATGGGGCCCGGTGACTGGCGTGAACGCTGAGCGCCGTTGGCTAACAGCACCATGTGATGATGTGGATGCCCGTGCCGGCTGTGTCAGTGGCGCCTGGGAAACAGGTGGAGGATACCTCATGGACATTGTCCTCAAGGGTGGGGACGAATGCTGGGGGGTTGGATCGGCCGCCTCATCATAGCTTCTTCGTGTGGCCGACCGGTGACCTCCAACTGCTCGAATGGCAGATCGCAAGCGATCCCCCGCCCTGCGAAAGAAACCACGCCTAGGATTTCCACTGTGCGGACCCTGATGCCCGGTTTGCGTAAACATTTCGTCCGCCTCGTCCTGTAAGTTTGCGGACTCCTGAGTCTGTGTACGAATACATCGTTCTGTTAGTACATATCGATGTCCAAGCTGTACATGATATCGAAAGTATTTAAACACATATGGGAGTCTGTACACGTACCAGCCTGTGAACTCTCTCGGCGTAGTCCTGCACGTAGTTTTGTGCTTGTTCGTGGGCTTGCCATGCAAGAAGAACACACCTTGTTCGAGGCCTGTACCAGTCGAGGTAGGCCCAGTACTCAGTGGCATTGTAAGGCCCGGTTGGCTCGTACACATCGGCCGTAGCTGACTCCAGCCATCGCGTGATGTGTGCTTGATGTACGGCTCTCCAGTCGTAGTTGTGGCCTTGTGAGCTCCTCCTGAAAATTTAGCTTACACGCTGTTAGTCCAATATGATGATAACTACAGTGGGACTTCAGAAATGTAATGTTCATTTCAGCTTACCCATGCGACGGACCGGCGGATCGTGGGGGGGTGGAGGAATCAACTGTCGACGACCAAACTGTCGTTGCACACGCTCTGGTGAGTACACCTCGACAGCATTCATGCACACTATGTGGCATTGCGTGAGCCAGTACGCTTCGTCTTGGTTGCACGCAAATGATACGCGTCCTCCTTCTGCTACTTCGTGCATGCGATCATAGGAGAACGGGTCCCAATCGACGTGATCCTGGGTCAGAAAGTCCAGGTCGGCGACGACGCGCATGTATGAACCGCGATCAACTTCTTGCGCCCAACGCAACCTAGCGTGCATGTATATGTAACCAAAAGTTGGACGCAGCGGCTGGGGTACATCATCAGCCATAGACACTGGGTAGTAAGGCCTGTCGACTCTTGGACGAGACATAGGAAGGTAAAACCATGACCAAAGCTGCAGAAGATACGGACAACCCGTCAAGATGGAGCTCTGTGCTGTCCGTCTGCACGCATCACACAAGGCACGATAGGTGTCCGCTAGAACCGCGGATCCCCAGCTGAAACCCTGTGGTGCGTCCCCGTTCGCCGCATCCATGGCTAGCTGCCGGGCAACCCACACAAGATGTGTAGCGACATTGTCTCCATTTGTGTGCGTGAACATCACACCCCCTAGGAGTCCGAGTAGGTACACTTCGTAGTGTGCATTCACGGTTGCCAGTCCGCGTCTCTGGGCAAGCTTGGAACTCTTCCAATCGACGCAACCATGAGAATGACACCCCTGGTCACTCCCATGGTACTCCACCCCGAACCTCTGATTTCATTTAATCATGTCAGGCCTTTAAAATTTTGATTGAGTGGTGCTGATTAAATGCAATATGTATATGTTACCTGTTCTCTAGGTAGTGGTGCCATGCCACTCGCTCTGGCTTTGCAACAACAAATGGTTGGCCAGCAATAGGAAGCCCTGTAATCAACGCCACATCTCGTAGGGTGATAGTCATCTCCCCAAGCGGCAGGTGGAAAGTATGCGTCTCTGGCCGCCAACGATCAACAAGGGCTGTCAAAAGTACAGCGTCTAAAGCCGGAAGAGGAGTCCGTCTTCCACCGCCCATGTTTGCCCCATTCATAAGCTTCGCAAATGGGAGCAGGCCGCAATGTGCAAGTGGGACATCGAATCTGCCGTCAAGAATTTTCAGTTGCCGGGATCCCCTTAGACGCATGGCATGAAGCTGGAGAGGAAGATGGTACATCAGACGGAAAATATTAATGTGCATGAAAACCATGAACTTATGTAGTGTGTCTTACAACCTCTTCACGTGCGGCCAATTTCCTGGCCCTATGCTTTGAGTCGATTTGTTCGTGGAGCAACTCTGGTAGTGCCATTTTGGTGGCCGCTTCCCGTTACCTTCAAGAAAAATAAAGACGAGATTACTCCATAAGGAAAAATTTATCATCATCCTATTGAAATAAGAATGCAACAAAATGACATTAAAAAACTTCTCCATTTATTTTTCTAGTTCGTACGCAAGCGCCACCTTAAATGGACATAAGTTCGCACTTATACAAAATTCGAAATAGCTCAATTGCGACATTAAGCCCTATTAGGGCATGATCTGCGATCATGGCCCGGCTGCCTGCATTTTCCACAAAGCCGCAGAACAACACCACCTTGTGAAGCATCCATGTCGCCCCTAAGTCGCGATGAGGATGGCCTTCCTGGTTGATCCCGCTTCGTCGAAGGGAACGGATGCCACGTCTGAGGGGCCACCATATCCTCAGAACTACGATCGCCAAAGTTTCTCATTTTTGGCTGCCACGTGTTTCGTATAGCTTGCATTCTGTAGTACGGGGACACAAATTGGGCTCCCGTGTTGCCACCAAGCTGACGACAGGCGGCAAGCACGTGGGAGCACGGAATATGCTCCAGACGGGGCTTGTTACAAGTGCAATGAGCCTTGTCCGCTCCAATCCAACACGTTTGGACGGTGTCGCCCGCGATATAGCCCGAGGCATATTTCCTCCTACATGAAATCTTGAATTCGTTCCGCACGGGATCGAACAACTGCGCCAAGTGAAATTGTGCCTTCAAGCGACGCTTCTCTAGAAGAGCTTCGACATGCGGTGCAAATGTGGACTCCGATTGTTCTGCTGCACGGCCACGGTCTCGGAAGTACTCCATGGTCCGATAAAAAGTGAGCTCAATTATTGAGGATATCGGCAGCCCACGGACCCCTCTCAGAACGTTGTTGTACGACTCAGCGATGTTCGTGGTCATCACCATGTAACTGGAAATGCAGTCACACTTCAATTAGAGAACGGGACATATTGGGGTATATAATAGATTATTACTACTTACCGTGCGCCGTGCGTGTCGTGTGCCAGTGCCCATCTCTCCGCCGGTTTGCCGGCGATCCATTCTTGTGAACGTAGTGTTACGCCGTCTGAAACTCCTTGACCACCAACAATGGGAGGTGCAGAGCTCTGATCTACCACTAACTTCCTCGTGCGTTCGTTCAACTGTGCAAATATTGCTTCGAACTTACGCACTTGGTTCTGCATGCACATAATCTTGAACTGCTTCACCATGCTGCGATTCTTGTATGCGGTGTACAAGTTTGCACCTAGGTGTCGCATGCACCACCGGCATTCCACATCAGGCCAAGCACACGAAGGGTCCCTCCCCCCTTCATAACCTCGAGCATGCAATCTCAAAGATTGCGATCGAGACGACGACACCCCGAGCCTATTCACGACCACCTTGGTCTTCACGAACAGCATGAACCAAAGCCAACTATCGTTGTTCTCGCTCTCTACAATCGCAAAGGCAATCGAGACTATTTGATTGTTCCGTCGACTAGGGCGGTGAGAAGAGTCCTGGTACTTCGAGTTAGGAACGTGCCATCCACACATACCACCGACGGCAATGCCTAAATGCTTGATGCCTTTGTGCAAATGCCCAGCAAAGCCTCATAAGGAATTGGTGACCTTCAGCAACAGATCCATTCTCTAGCACCACAGGCTGTTGGTCAATGCCCCATTCTGTGCCTGGGTTGGTCTGTGCTATATGGCGCAGTAGGCGAGGAGCCCAGTTGTATGACTCTTTGAATGGCCCAAATAACATCGTTAGAGCCTTCTATTTTGCTCGCCACGCCAGATGGTACGGGATTACCATCCCGTATTTGTTCTGCATCTCGGCAATTATGGACTTTGGTGTTAGTTTGATGTCAGCTTCGACGACTCCAAGGATTTCCTGGGCTATGAATTTGGCATCCATGGAATTGTTCATGCTCATCACCACCTCGGCGCAACAGGTGTGCCCCGTGTAGCGTGAAATGACAAACTGGCTCTCATTCTTTGATCGGAACGCCCGTACACGGTACGGGCATTGTCCGATCTTAGCGCATCTAACATCATAGACATCCGGCCCTGACTTTTTGACATAGTGCTGACGCCGGTTCATGATGGCGTAGCTGCTAATGAAGTGCACCACCTCGCTTTTAGTGGGGAAGACACATTCTATTTGTATGTCGCGATGCAGGGGACAGCTGGAAATATGTGAGTAATCAGCAATTACGCACTGATCCGCATCTAATTGGCGGAAATACACGACAGCAGACCCCACATCATCCTCACCATCCTCTATGCCTTCACCCGTGGCGTCAAGGCGTTCATCATCCATGACCTCCACATCGACCTCCTCTGCGACCACATTAACCCCGTGCTCTCCCCCCACACTCTCCTCTACTTCTGTAGTATGACCCCCAAATGACCCTCCCACCTCTAACGAGTTACCGGCAATACCAATGTCGCCCTCTACAGGAACCAACGAGGTTGCCCCTGTGCCTTCCTCCTCGCCTGATTGACGTGGTACCATCTCAGCGTACACACTAATCTGAAAAGATTCATCCACGGCCTTTGCAACGTACAGGTCCCAGGAACTTCTGTTTCGAAGCTCCCACAGGTTGCACACTACCTGAGTGCTGTTCGGCACCAAACGGGGCCGAACCGCTTGTAGGCGCAGCTTATATCTACTCCGGTCAATACCTATTTTTTGAGCTACTATCCCTATCAGGTCTTTAGGTCCAATAGGAAGATCTATTGCGGACTGCGTGTGCATACAACTCTGCATGCTAACAAAAGGTCCGCAAGCACTATCATGGAGCATCTCCATAGTAAATATGCAGTGTTGTAGCCATCGAAATCTGTCCATGCGTCATTAAATTTAATTGCGTCATTTAGTAATACAAGGTAGCATGCAGAACAAAAGTGTATTATTATGTAAGCCATTATTTCACAAAAAAAATACAATGATTAAGTGCAAAAAATAGCTAAACTACTTATTAATCTTTACAAATTTTACTCACTGAGGATAATGGTAAGACCTACTTACAGTAAAAATTTTGAGGTCTACAGTTCTCTCCAGAATTCTCCATAATTCTTTTACTATTTAGGTCAGCTTTAACTTTTACCAACAAAAATATAACTTTTACTATTTAGAGTTCTCTCTAGATTTCTCTATAATTCATTTCAACTCCAGAATTTTCCAAACTTTTCTAGTAAGTTTAGGGATAAGTTTTCCACCGTCAATTAAAATTTTAGGTTAAAATTATTTACGGTTATTTTATAACAATTCTAACATCACCTGCTGCACAGTAAAATTTATTCGGTTTTTAATTTGTGCAAGAGTTTAGATGGACATATTAATTTTTGGAATTTTTACTGGAAGTGTGAATCTACATGATAGTTCTACCATAAAAATTTCAGGACAATAATCATAGTATTTATTATATTATAATTCTTTTACTACCTTTTGCAGATTTTAAAAACTGCAATGATTAAGTTAAAAAAAATAGCTAAGCTACTTATTAATTTTTAAAAAATTTACTGACTGAGGATAATGGTAAGACCTACTTACAGTAAAAATTGTGAGGTCTACAGTTCTCTCCATAATTCTCCATAATTCTTTTACTATTTAGGTCAGCTTTAACTTTTACCAATAAAAATTTAACTTTTACTATTTAGAGTTCTCTCTAGATTTCTCTATAATCCATTTCAACTCCAGAATTTTCCAAACTTTTATACTAAGTTAAGGGATAAGTTTTCCACCGTCAGTGAAAATTTTAGGTTAAAATTATTTACGGTTATTTTATAACAATTATAACATTACCTGCTGCACAATAAAATTTATTCGGTTTTAAATTTGTGCAAGGGTTTATATGGACATATTAATTTTTGAAATTTTTACTGGAAGTGTGAATCTACATGATAGTTCTACCATAAAAATTTCAAGACAAGAATCATAGTATTTATTTTATTAGAATTCTTTTACTACCTTTTGCAGAATTTCAAAACTGCAATGATTAAGTGTAAAAAAATAGCTAAACTACTTATTAAATTTTAAAAATTTTACTCACTGAGGATAATGGTAAGACCTACTTACAGTAAAAATTTCGAGGTCTACAGTTCTCTCCAGAATTAATGACGTCAAATTTTTTCCTTTAACACTAGACCTCGTAAACACGGTACAAATTAATTACGTCAAATTTTTTACATTTCAATAAACATGAAATGTAAACTAATAGCATGTAATACTACGTACCACTCAACCACCTTCTCTTATCATCAAACAACCGACTGTGCTTATCGTATACCCTACCATTTTTATCACTAATTGATATGGTTCTGGTACATCAAACAATTAACATTTCCAGTAAACAAGCAACTAAATTTAATAGCATCAAATATAACAATTAAAATTATTTCTAAACATTTAACCGTTGCTACAATAATTCTTGACTTCCACTACAATGCGCACCATCCAACTATGTACAAAAATTTATATAATCATTACCTAATAATCATGACTTTTTAATTACATGAAATAATAACAGGGTGTACAACACAAAATTACCTTGACAGCACCGAACAGATAGACGCTCCTACAATAAGTCCTTGTCTCATCCACCAAACACTACTACAGAATGAGTAATATAAGACGCATATTTTGAGGCACTTTCAACCTACATATATTAAAAGTGTCTTCAATGGTGGCGGAAGGCCCCATAGAAGGCAGTTCAATTCTAACCGTCTTATATGATAGTTGGATTTGATGCGGTTCCATAGTTAGAACCGTCGCATATGAGATTATAAACAAAAGAGACGGTTTCATACTAAGAAGTGTCTTTGATGTGTAGATATTATATGACGCTTTGTTGGCTGCAACCGTCTGGTACGATATGCGACGGTTTGTTGTTGAAACCGACTCAATTTACTAGTTCATATCCGAGACGGATTAGAGACTTCGAGTCCGTATTCATAAAGAAACGTCACATATATTAAAGAAACGTAGTACATATCTCCTCATGGTATCGTTCAAGTGTGGTCATGTGTTCTGTTCGCTGTGTTGCTTTTTTTTAAGAGAACAATGACAGCAAGTGGCAACAATTTAGAGTTGGTTGCACGTCCATCAGGGCCTTTGATCTATTTTCTTGATCTATTCAGATATCCGAGGTTTTTTTTCGGGTATCGAATTCAGATTTGGATAGTTTTTTTTTCAAATATAAAAATGAATACGAAATCCGGGCGCTGGGTTGTTCTGTTGGTGATTGTAGAATTTAAGGGATAGGTGTGGAGGAAAGTCCGCTTACCCTTGTAAAAGTTTCTCCGCCTACTTCATCTCTCTCTCTCTCTCTTCACTTCCTCCCCACCTCCCAGGCGCATGCTGCCTCCCCAGCACGACGCTAATCCCCACCCGACCCGCGTCGTCTCCCCTCCCACTCGGTGCCGTCGCCGCCTCCCCTAGCACCTCTCCCTGGTCCTGCGCCGCCCGACGTCGCCTCTCCCCGGCCCATCACCGACCTGCGCCGCCTCTCCTCCACCCGGCTCAGCGCCGCTCGCCCCGGCCTCCCTGCTGCCGGTGCCGCTCGGCCCCGGTCTCCCTTGCTGCCGACGCCGCTCCAGCCGACCGTTGCCTCCCCCGAGACGACGCTCCTCCCTGCTCTCCCCTAGGGCTGGCGCTCCTCACCTGCAGCTCGTCACGGCTTCTCCTTGCCCAGCGCGCCTTTGGCCGTCCTCCCCGAGCGGCGGCCCTCCCCGGTCGTCCTCCCGGCCGGCGCGCCCCGCCTCTCCCAGGCCGGCGAGACCCTGGCCGACCTCCCCCCCCCCCCAGTCGGCGGTGTCTTTTCCTCCCCTTTTTGCCTCCTCCCTATGGTGAGCATTCAAGCACAGATTTAATTTGAGGTGTTGGTTTCATTATGCATGTTATGTGTTTGTTGAACCATCGGATTTACACACGCACGTGCCGGATCATTTGTTCTTGCGTGTTGGTTTTGATCGGATCTATTGGTTGTGCATGTGTGATTTGGGGATCGCATGTGCCGGAGGCTAACCCTATGGGGGCGGAGGAAAACTGAACTTTGCGCGTCTTCGCTGAGTGAGATCGGCCAGATAGATTGGAGATTTTTAGCGACCTAACCGTCTGGGTGTCTAATCTTGGATGTGTGGTTAAATCTTAAATAAAAAGAAAAAACCTAGAACAAGAAACCCTGATTTGGCAGATGCGCATTGCGTTTATGTGTAATGAAATGCTCCGTTTATAGTGATTTAGTAGTTCTGTCTTGGAAATTTAGAATATTGTTTTGTACTTTTGTGCATGGTTTTATGATATTTTGTACATGTTTGGCCAATATGTATTCAATGGGTCCATGTTTATTGTTGTATCTGTATTGTATCGGAGTCTGTTAGATGTTCATTTCAGCCGTCCAAGTAGTTGTTAGAAGAAGCCTATATAATCTCTGATAATGTTGATTGATCTTCTGATTTTGTTGGTTCATGCAATTCTGTTTGATAAGCTCGACATACTGATGTGATGCAATATTAGAGGTTTATAGTGTGCCATTTGCACCACAACAAAATGTATTTAGTGGTTCGCCTGGTTAAATTGGTCAAAGCTAGTTCCCGCTACTTAGTCTAATTTACTAGCCATCAGTATTTGTATTATTCACAATCTAAAACAATGGATCCTGATCAGGTGTTCCTTGCATAAAAACATGCAGGTGGCAATGGAGGGAATATAGATGTGCTTCACTAGCTTACTAAATCTATTGTTTGAAAGAAAACTGACAAATGATATATCACCTTTTGTTCTTGTGTGTCACAGAATGCGCATGTACCAGTAGGCACAGTGATTCATCTAGTCCAAGGGGAGCGACCTTCTCTTGCTGTAAATAAACCAACCAGAGCTCTAGATCCACAGGATATCCAGATCATGCCGCACCACTCGCCAGGCAGTTATAGTCGTTTGAACAACAAAATGATGAAAGGTTTGGATGACGTCTTATCCAGTCAGCAGTTTGCTCCCAAGGATAGCACTGATGGATATGAAGCTGAAAGAGGAAACAACAATCAGTGGGGGAAGCAAACATGCTTCAATACGTGCTCAAAGACTGGGTTTTCAATCACTAAAGATTGTGATGCAAGTAGTTATCCGCATCAGGTAGTAGTTATCCTATTGATATTGAATCTATCATGCTGTAAATATGTTGCCTTTTGGAACATTTGTTTAATGTTCCACCAATGTTGACGGAGATTTGTTTTTCCTAAATGAAATATTTGTTCTCTATCAATCTGTGTGTACATGATGGTTCTAGATATTTATTTGGACTAAAAGAAAGTGCTATATTTGTTCACAGATGCAATATAAAAATGCAAATAATAATGTATTTATGTTGATGTGGTGCGATTTTTAGTATGTTTTTTGTGCAATAAAATCTTTATAGACGGTTCTAAGACTAAAGCGTTCTATATAAACAACACAATTAAGACGGCCTTATGGAACAATTGTTTATAAAGCATCAAACTTATAAATCAGTTCAAATTAAGACCGTTGTTTTAGAATCCCCCATTTGCGATGATTTGGTTTTAATCGTCTCTTATATTACATCATAACAGACGGTTTGTAAGAACGAGAGTGTTTTAGGTAAGACATATAAGATGTCTGTATATACAAAGTGTCTTAAAAGCTTACTCATATAAGACGGTTACAATACGAGGGGAAGTCGACAGAAGATATATATATAAGACGGTTTTATTTAACAAATGTCTTATTTACACCATCATATGAGGCGGTTGATAACTGTCTTATGTGACAGACATCTTTTGCGACACCAGTTATATGAGACATTTCACAACCGTCTCGAATAACTAAATATAACCGTCGCATATATGGTATTCTGTACTAGTGAAAGCACCTTGCAATTTATTTACGTTAAAATATTAATTTATGTATGCACCAACCACAGAAAGTAATGCAAGCAGTACTATGAAGCTCAATAAAAACCTAGCTCACATGTATCAAATATAACGATGGTACGTATTACTACTGGGTTAATAACTATGCTAAAATAATTTCTTATCACTACAGCTCATAATCACCTTCCATTTTATTTACAAAAAATTATGCCCTATTTAGCAAATATGCATGCATTAATAACCGTACTCTGCATGCATTAATAGCCATTAAATCATTTTAAAAGTTATTCACAATGCACCTCTGAGAGCGGAGTAAGAACAACAGTGCTGTCAGATCCAAATCGTTGCACCTGACAGTTTATTTACATAAGTAAAAAACTAATTAGCCAATGTAAATACATCATACATACAATAAACTGAGAGAGAGCAAAAAATCGTACCTGACAGAGCGAGTGAGAATGACGAGAGAGCAAGAGCTTTCCCTGGAGCACAACCTCTTATATAGACGAAGCAGTGATTATTTTTTTGTGTGGTTACATTACGTTAAGCGAGTCATTTCTTACTAATTGATAGTTAAGCTAGTCATTAATTAGTCAAATAACAAAACGACACCCTACTTTCGGTGCCACCGCATGTGCATGCACTCAGTGAAGCACGGGCGAAGCAAGCATCCGGTGGCGTGCGGCTTCCGCGACCCAGTCGGCTTCCGCCACCTCGCACGGCCGAACCCCCCCCCTTTCCGCCACCCCAGACGGCTTCCGCCACCTCGCACGGACGAACCCCCCCTTTCCGCCACCCCAGCCGGCTTCCGCCAGCTCGCACGGCCGAAGCCCCCTTTCCGCCACCTCGCACGGAGGAAGCCACTCCATCCGGCGGAAACAGGTGCTATTCAACACATTTCGTTTACCTGTAGGTTAGTTTTTCAATTTCAATTTATCTGTAGTTTATTTGAGCAATTTTTCCCAGCTTCTGTTCTTGCATTTCTTCATGGAAAAATTGAGTAAATAACTCAGAGTAAAATCAAAATTGAGAAAATAACCTTCACTAAATCGAAATGCCCTGAATAGCACCCGCTTCCGCCACGCCACGTGGCTTCCGCCACACCATCCGGCGGAAACGGCGCTTCCGCCACGCCACACGGTGGAAACCGTGGCTTCCACCACGCCACACGGTGGAAACCGGGCGCACGGAAAGCTATGCATATGGATCCCGCCATGTCACCCGACCTGTTGAAAAAAATACAAAATCATCAATTTTGTTTGGAGAATAATGAATAAAAGATGTATTTTGTGTAGATAATAATGAATAAATGCATATAATTGAGAGACAATAAATATAGGTATAAAAGGAAAGATATCATTAAATATATATACTCGTTTTATATTTGGGATAAGACCATTCAAATTATAGGTCTTATAATTTAGGACGGAAGGAGTATCTTTTATCTTTTAAATCAATTAAAAGTAATATATAAGTTATTTTTTACCGTACCTTTTTGAGGTTTACCATAAACTTAATCTTTAATCCAAAAGCAAAATACACCTCATATTTATATTTATAGGAGGAGAGAACATCTTTTAAAAAGAAACAAGCCATTCAAGCGGGAAACTGGCACGTCCGGCCCTGTCCAGCCTCAGTCGCAGCCTCGAGGTTGCAAAAGCATATATTTAGTCCGGAATGAGACGCCATATACAATTTGTTATTTTTGTATAGGTCATATAAACTTTGTATACCATATACCATATACCATAAACTTTGTACAGACGGCAAGCACGTGGAAGCACGGAATATGCTCCAAACGGGGCTTGTTACAAGTGCAATGTGCTTTGTCTGCTCCAATTCAACACGTTTGGACGGTGTCGCCCGCGATATAGCCCGAGGCATATTTCCTCCTGCATGAAATCTTGAATTCGTTCCGCACGGGATCGAACAATTTATATAATATTCGTTCCGCGGCGTCCTTGTTCTCCGCCGCCAACGTCTTCTACCCGTTTTGAAACCTCGCATAATCAAGTGTGCTTTGATCTGCGCTGAGTTTCGAAACATCATCATATTCTCACAATCGATGCATGGACAAGGCATATACTGCACTCCTTATTAAACATGTCCTCCTCTGCAGCTCTTCTAAAAGTGGAGACGCCATTAATGACTCCACACTCGTACGGTCCTCAGCGTACATCCAGCTTCGATCCATCTATGCTACACATATAATATTCGATCCAATTAGAACCCTCTTTTGAACTGATTAAGTACAATTTCCTTAACAAGTTAAAGCTTGAAAATAATATTGCAATTATAACGTCCAATTACTAGCTAGCTTAGATCACCACCAAAACATGGATCTACAAGCTAGATCTAAACAATCTTAAATTTCTTACATAACCAAGCTAGATATTGAATTAATATATATAAGGCAATTTTATATCCATTACTAACCTTAGATCTGAATTAATATATATAATGCAATTATCCATTACTAACCTTAATTAGATCACAAGAATCACCTATTATATAAGCTTACAGACGGTTCTATTGCCAAACCGTCGGTGATATAACGGTCTTAGCATTTCATCCCAGCCGGGGACCACAAACTCGAACTTGCGCTCGGGCCTATATATAGGCAAACTTTATCGCAGACGGTTCTATAAAATAACCGTCTGTGATATAGGGAAGATTACAGACGGTGATGTGTACAAACCGTCGGTGATATATTACAGACGGTTATATACACTAAACCGTCTGTGATAGTTAAGTATATCACAGACGGTTATTTTATAAAACCGTCTGTGATAAATTCACAGACGGTTTTGTACTCAAACCGTCTGAGATGGCAGACGAGGAATGGTCCGTGATAGTTTCACTGACGGTTGGTTTATAGAATCGTCTGTGATGTTCTATATTACAGACGGTTTTTTAAAACCGTCTGTGATGGTGAGTCTAATATAAGCATTTCTGTAGTAGTGATGGCACTCTCTATTGTTAGTTCAGACTCTGTCGCCAATCGAAATGATGATAGAGGTCTATTCCTATCTTTTTGTTTTTTTTATTATTTATGTAATTTTTTTAAAGAAAATATGTATTATTTAAAAAATCAAATAATCACTGCTCCATCACTGTCTCTGTTAGAGTGTGTACGATTGCTTTGATTCTTCAGACGTTATATTTGTCAAGCTTCCTTATACCATTAGATATGGGCCAAGACTAGATCTTGAGATCTTTCTTCCCGGTTAGCTTCACCGTGACCTTGTGTAGAGAGGGAGATGTTCCTGCTCGGTTGAACAGTTTGGTGTTGGAATGGAGTGAGGAGCAGGGTTCCACATATCGATCTGTGCGATTTTCGCATGAACAGTGATTTTCGATAATCGCAAAAATCGAGTCGAAAATCGCATAAATTCAAAAATCAGATTTTTTTCAAAAAAATCAAAAAACGTGGAAAATCGACGATTATCGGTGGAAAATCGACATCCATGTTGAGTTTTTTGTGCGGTCGACTTTTGTAGCGATAATCGCTCGATATGTGGCGATAATCACTATATTTGCGTCATATAATTTTTTTTGAATTTTTTGAATTTTTTTTTTGAATTTTTTCGGTTTACCGCTCGGTATTGCATTTCGGCCGCCGTCGATATCACGATAATCGGCGATAATCGACCGGTTTTCGTCGATAAATGAAACCCTGGTGAGGAGTAGGGGTTGTCTTCTTGCTGCCTAAAAAGGTGGGATGTGTGGAAAAGCTGGCAGGTAAGGTTGGTGTGGGCAGAAGTAACAGCAGGAGGGATGGACAAGCAAGAATTAAGAAAAGCAGTAGAGGGTGACTTGTGTGGGCAAAATAAAAAGGGAGCAGAGATAGGCATCTTAATTTATGTATCTTATCTCATTGCTGTTTTGGTACCCACAATAGAGATTAAATAACGGAGAAACCGACAGTAGGGGAAGGTGAGACTGTGATGGTTTTTAGTGCTAAATAACGGGGAAACACTTGCGTTGAGGTGGTAAAAAGTCTCTAGCTGAAAATGTTGCATCAGGCATGATAGAGAATTTTAAGTTGGTAAAGTCTGCTCATGACGTCCAAGTCAGAACTCAGAAATACAACAGATTTCTTCAGACAGATTTCAAGAACGCGTCGAAGACTTTCTAAAACACCCCATCAGCCGTCCTGATCAAGATTAAGAAGCATTCCTCTTACCCTTAAGCATGTAAGCTGACAACTTTGAAACGTTCGTCTGTATCTGCACACTTCCTAAGACCTAAGAGCATCTCCAACAGTTCCCAATAATTTTAAATTGAGAGCTTGCCAAAAACTTTTGGATCTAAAAAAAGATCATACTTCAACGGTTCCATTTTTTCTCCCAAAAATACTTTAACTTGGTCCCTGTGCTCCCGGGTTTCACTTTCAACCTTTTCTAGTAGTCACGAGGTTTGCTCTCCCTCTTCAGGAAAAATGTGCGTTTCTATTTATACCTGGGTGACCGGCTCAAACCTGAGGTGACCATACAGATGAGACAGTGAACACCGTGCCAGACATGGCTCCACGCGAGGTCCTGCTTGTGCTCGCCGTTGTCGCCTCGCTCTGCGCCGACGCGGCGGGCGAACATTCCTGCTCGACCACGGACAACTACACCGACGGCAGCGCGTACCAAAAGAACCTCGCGCAGCTCCTGTCCGCGCTCCAGAAGGCCGCCGGCGGCGAAGGCGGCGGATTCTACAACGGCACGGCCGGCGCGGCGCCCGACGAGGTGTTTGGGCTCATGATGTGCTACGCCGACCTCAACTGGACCAGGTGCCGGAACTGCCTGGCCAGCACGGCCGCCAGGATCACGAATGTATGCCCGTACAGCCGGAACATGAACGGCACATACGACGCGTGCCTACTCAGGTACTCGACCGCGGCGTCCTTGTTCTCCGCCCCTGACCTCTCCGTCCTGTTCTACGTGAGAGTCACAGGGATCTCGGTCGACCCAGACAAAATGGGCAGCGCATGGAGCCAGCTGATGCCCGACCTCAAGGACCGCGCCGCTGGCTCCCTGACGCGGGTCGCGAACGGGAGCACGCCGTACGACTTGGTGAAGTCGGTGTACGGACTGACGCAGTGCACCAGGGACCTGAACGTGAGCGAATGCACCAGGTGCCTGTCCGACCTGATCGACCGGCTGCCGACCTTGTTTAAAAACGAGACCGGCGGCGCCATCAAGGCGTACAGCTGCTACGTGAGGTACCAGCTTGGCGCCTTCGACATCACCCTCCCGATACTGCCGTCACCACCTCCGACACTGCCGCCGCCGTCTCCGGAGGAGGAAGGTAGCCTGTTGCCTCAACTACATATATTCTACTCGCTCTGCTGTTCGTTGCTTAGAACAAATTCTTCCTGTTGAGTGGACAACACGTGCTAATGCAGTATAATTTACTCACGGATTTTGCTCCAGGGTCATCGTCTTCCTCGAGAACAAGGCTTGTGATCGGCCTGTCTGTCGGATCTGCATCATCCTTGATCATTCTGGGCTTCTCGGTCTGGCTCCTTTTGCGCCGGCGGCGAAAGCAGGGCAACGAGACGAGAGAAGTGGAGCTGGAAGAACGCAACTTCTTCGACGACGAGCCGGACATGGAAGATGATTTCGAGAAAGGGACAGGACCCAAGCGATTTCGCTACAGCGAGTTGGCCACTGTAACTGACAACTTCTCAGACAGGCAGAAACTGGGCGAAGGAGGCTTCGGGTCAGTGTATAGAGGATTTATCGAGGAATTAAACCTTCATGTGGCTATCAAGAGAGTATCCAAGGGCTCGAAGCAGGGGAGGAAGGAGTACGCGTCCGAGGTGAGGATCATAAGCCGGCTGAGGCACCGCAACCTCGTGCAGCTCATCGGCTGGTGCCACGGCGGCGGGGAGCTGCTCCTCGTATACGAGCTGATGCCCAACGGCAGCCTCGACACCCATCTCTACAGCGCCAACAATGACGCGTTGCCATGGACTCTCAGGTATGGATTCAAATGCATAGCATTAGCAGCAGTATAGCATATCACTAATGCTTCAAGGTTTAGCTGATGGTGTAATACCCCATCTTTGTTTTTCTTTTTCGATAATACCCCATCTTTGTTGGAGCAGGTAAGGATTAACACAAACAAATTTACACGTAAACACACACGAGAATATTCTGCGGCGACTCACGCCTATGTTATTTTCTCTATTGACTGCACCATCTTTAAACAAAACGATTACACGCCTTAAGGATATTCCAAATGGGTAGTATCGTACTCATTAATTAAATATCACATAGGATTTTTTGCTGATATGGCAAATCATTAAGTAGGAGGGAGAAGAAAGCTATATCTTGAGCAAGATACCGCTTTGGCACAATATCTTAGGCCGTGGCATAGAATCTAACACCCTGGGTTCACTTTCATAGACACAACATCACACCAACTAATTATTTTCAACATATAAGTATGATACTATGCATTGTGAAGAGTGTTTCTTCAATGCAGTATCATACTTTTCATCCTATATGACATTCTTGGATATTGGAGTGTGACACTTTGCACTGGAAATAGCCGGGAATAGCCAAAGTAGCCTGCTTACATGCATACGGCAGCAACAACTTGCCTGGGTTATGCGCTCACACGCACACACGATCCATCCTCTCCTGCACAAGCTACTTGCTCATACGAGACTCACGCAGACGCAGTTGATGCACATGAATCGATCTTCGGACTGACTACAGGCCACACATATGCATGCGGCTAACTTCTCACCTGACCTCTAAACAACTAACTAATTGCTCTACCTGCAACACACACTACTCCACGTACATGACACACATGCACAGATAAGTGATAACTAACTAATACATTCTCCAAAGCAACTTATTTAGCCATCAAGATTACAACTAACAATCTTCAGGCATGAGATCGTGCTCGGGTTAGGTTCTGCCCTGCTCTACCTGCACCAGGAGACGGAGCAGTGCGTCGTGCACAGGGACATCAAGCCGAGCAATGTCATGCTGGACGCGTCGTTCAGCGCCAAGCTCGGGGACTTTGGGCTCGCGAGGCTCGTTGACCACGGCCGGGGGTCACACACGACCGTACTCGCCGGCACGATGGGGTACATGGATCCCGAATGCATGATCACCGGCAGGACCAACGCCGAGTCAGACGTCTACAGCTTCGGCGTCGTGCTCCTTGAGATCGCCTGTGGCCAGAGGCCTATCGTAGTGGCTCAGAACGAGGAAGACACGATCCACCTTGCCCAGTGGGTCTGGGATTCGTACGGCAAGGGAACGATTCTTGATGCAGCCGATGCGCGGCTCAAGGGAGAATTCGATGGCCAGGAGATGGAGTGTGTGATGGTCGTCGGGCTTTGGTGTGCGCACCCTGATCGGAGCCTGAGGCCATCCATCAGGCAGGCCGTCAACGTGCTGCGGTTCGAGGCGCCGCTGCCGAGCCTCCCTGCAAGCATGCCGGTGCCAACATTCATGCCACCGGTTGGTACTCTCAGTTGTACTTCTCCGGCCGTCACAGGCGGTAGCAGCTTGACTCTTCGTCGCTGACTTGACAACAGATCAATGCTTTCGTATCAGATTGAATGTAGCATCGATTTGTGTAGAGGTTTATCATGTCTACCAAGACAACATCTAATTGAATTTTTGAATGACGCAATGAACAGAGGGTACAGAACACAAGTGCAGAAACCAGGATACAGCTATTAACACTGGCGGCAGATTTCTGTCATCTCCTTTATTATTGTCCCACAAAGGAGACAATTTCTTATTTCACAAAGTATTTACAAACTCTTAAGGCCGAACACCGTCGTTTCCCCACCCGACCTCTTCTTTCAGTTTCCTCTGCCTTCTTCGATAGGATCACAGTACTAAACAGTAGTAGCAAGTAGCAACTGGAGTGTCAGGGTGGGCACCCCACTCAGTCCCGGGTAGTCTTACCAAAGCTAATATGCATGCTGTCACACCAGAGTGATATACATGACGGCAAACCACACCAGAGTAATTATAAAGATTTCCAAAACTCAGCTATTGCAGTTCTACATTACATATCATTAAAAATTGAGAGTGACTAGGGAACGGTATACCGTTGCAACGGTATAGCCGTGAAACTTATGAAACTTATCAATTTCAGTGCTGGTTTCATGAGTTTCAGTGTTTAGTTTCATCAGTTTCATGTTTTATCAGTTTTTAGTGCTAAGTTTCATGAGTTTCAGTGCAAAAAAAGCATAAGTTTCATGAGTTTCAGAGGTATACCGTTGCAACGGTATACCGTTTTTTAGTTTTTCTGTTAAAAATTTAAAAGGATGCCAGCAACAACCAATACAAATATATAACAAAGCAAAACACAAGAACCAGTCATATTAATGGATGGTCCTCGTTCAACAAATCCATAGTTAGAACTCTTAATAATTCTGAAACCATACTGGGCTTGAGCAAAAACCAAGCATGAGCATGAGCCAAACTTGTCATTGTACCCATAAACACACCCACCAAGACTGGCATAGCTCGCCAAGCTCTGCTGGGTGGATCTTGAACCCAGCCATCAAGCTGAACAAAACATAAATAAGAAGATGCTACACTGACATTTGAAATGATCAAATGACCCCGAAGAATAGGTTTGCTCACATACTTTCAGAATGGCTAAGAAGCTTGCAATTAAGACATAGACAACTTGGCTATTAGAGGGCATCATTGGCAGGGAAAAGGTATTTTGGAAATGTGCATGGATGAAATGTATTACCTTCTTGCTCAAATCGTTTACGGAGCTCATCTGGACGTAATAGCTTTTGTGAACTGTCAAGCACCTGCAGAATGTCAACGAAAACTTAGCAACATCTTTGGCAATACTTTCAGAGATAAAAAAAGAATTAATAACACATGGACCAAGAAAATCAACTTGATGCCTTCTAGTTGGCACACCAATCAAGTTTCAGAGCTACAATAATACCTAAGCTACAAAGAGAAGGCCAACAACAAGCTATGTAATTCTCCATCCTAGCATGGTTCATGAAGTGCCACTTTTTCAGTATAGTAATTAACTAATAAAGGATAGCATGTAGTCCTACACATGCATCTGTTGGAATAGTTCCACATTGGTTGTGGGGAAGGCTTGAACATGATTTATAAGGGTGAGGGAGCACCCCCTCATTGAGCTAGTTTTTTGGAGGGAGATGGCCCAAGAGACCTTGGCCCGTTGCTCTGGTTGGGCCTGATCTAGGATCCGGACGTGCTAGGTGTGGCGGTCCGGCTAACAGCATCTACTAACAATATCCAGATTTCCAACTTTATTTAAAATATGTCCATTATCACATCGACCAAATCTAATATACCAGATAAGAGGCATATAATTGGAGTCAAGCATTGATATTATCATGCAAACACACATGTACTGTTGTACCCTAATCAAAATGAAAGAAAGGAGGACAAAAACTTCAGTTGACCAAAGAGGTCCCACGCCGATTTGCGAAAGGCCCCTCCCTTTTCTTTGAATTACGGATAGATCCCTGTAAACTACAAAGAGGTCCTTTGCGATTTTTTGTGAGGGTAAGAAAAATGTTTCTAAATTGCATTTAAGTCCCTGGTTCGTTGCTTTACGAAAATCCCCCGCTAAATACAAATCTCGAACGAGCCTTTTTCTAATTTTTCAGGATAGCGATCAGGACCAAAAATATAACGAACAGGTCTCCGGCTCTTACGTCCGGGTTCTTTCTCTGTTTTTCTCGGAAAAAAATATTTTCGTCAACAGAAATATATGTACAGCTCTATCTCTAGAAAAAAAAAATTCAACTTGATCTCTAATCTCTAAATTTTTTTCCTAACTCGATCTCTAATATTTTTTGAAATGTGTATTATTACTCGATAAACGCATAGAGTGTTAAACTAGATAAAAGAAGGTTGACATCCCTAATATTTTTCGGAATATGTATTATTACCCGGTTAACACATAGAGTATTAAACTCGACAGAAGGAGGTTAGCCGGGTAATGATAATGTGTTAACTAAATTCATCTAAAGAAATGTGTCCAGATCCTTTCTCCGTTTTTCCCGGAAAAAATATTTTCATCAACATATATATGTGTACAACTCTATCTCTAGACTTTTTTTCCCAACTCGATCTTTAATCTCTAGATTTTTTTCCCAACTCGATCTCTAATATTTTTTGAAATATGTATTATTACTCGGTGAATGCATAGATTATTAAGCACGACAAAAGAAGGTTGGCATCTCTAATATTTTTCGGAACATGTATTATTACCTGGTTAATGCATGGAGTGTTAAACTCGACAAAAGAAGGTTGGCCGGGTAATAATAAAGTGTTAACCAAATTCGTCAAAAGAAATATGTGTGCAACTCTATCTCTCTATTTTTTTTGTAACTCGATTTCTGATATTTTTCGGAATAAGAAATATATGTATACAGCTGTATCTCTATAGTTTTTTTTGCAACTCGATCTATAATATTTTTCGGAAAATGTATTATTCAAAGGTGAACGTATAGAGTGTTAAGATCGCTCCGAAAAAAATATGTTTATGTCCTCCTGCAGTCTTTTTTTAGAAAAAAAATAGCATAAATTTTACACGGTGCGGTATGCGCCGCAGATTCTGGCTAGTATTGCTTTCAAATATAAGCGGTTGCCTAGACTATAGGCCCAGTTCGTTTCAGCTTCTGGATTATGGGAGAAGTTGTTTCTGATTATGGGAGAATCAGACCGAGCTAGCTATGACTTCTAGGTTCCAGACCGAGTTGGCAAGAATCAGCAAGAAACTGTGAGAATCAGGTTTTAGCCAGATTCTAATTATATTCAGAAGATAGCTTCTGATTCTCAGATAAGCTGTCCAGAATCCTGCCGATAAATAATTTTTTTTTTTTTAAACAGAAGAAAGCTGAAGCGAACGGGCTAGTCCGTCAATTTATTTATTCCATCCAGACCAACGTCTAAGTCTAACCTGTCTATTCGACGACGACTTAACCTTAGGCATCAGTGTCCCGATTCGATTGAAACCAACTGAACTACTGGTTTGAAGGAAGGGTTTTGATAAGTTTCATCCGGATGTTTTCTTTAACAATTATCATCTAAATTCTGGGCTATTGGATTTGCTTTCAGATCGATGCACACACCCCCTGAATCGAGGTGGGTTGATTCTACGGATGTGTGTTTTGATCGTACGGTCCAAAATTCGGATGATTTTTAGGACAAAAACATCGAGACGATGCACTCCCAGTCACCCGAAAAAAAATTTCGTCACGATTTGCGGCTGCAGCGGCGGACGACCTCATCGACAGCGGCATCGATCATCCGGCGGTGGCTCCGACCACCGCGTGCTTAGAGAATAGAGGGATGACCCGGAGATGGAGACGGAGGTCACACCGTCGTGTGCCAAATCACCGGACAGATGCCGTGGGAACAGCGACGGGGAAGTTGTGGGCGGTGGTGAGCGTATATAATACTGGGAAAAAAAATCCTCTTAGTATAATCGGGCAGACTCTAATCTATTTCGGCATTTGGGCCTCCTCAAAAATTATTTTACAGGCAACCAGAACAGCTGCGCGCCTTATTTTACGTACAGTTCATCCGATTTTTTTTCTGAACATTTGACGGGAATTTTCTGATCATATTTCCCTGGAGAGTAGTAGGGTGCTTCTTGCTATCCAAGGCGAGGTCATCCGTTGCCTGTTACAGTTGCCATCAGATCATCAAGGGTGAGAAGCCGTGAACCCAACTTCGTGCGTACAAGAGTGGTGGAGGGAGGCATCTGGAAGTGATGTCTCTGCATTGATGCCAAAAGCCATGCACCAAGTAACGAAGCAGGTATCACGATCCAGAAACTTGCTTCTGTTTCTGAAAGAAAATCTGTATATGTTCTGTTTCTGAAAGAAATTTCTTTTCCAGCGAACCACAACAACACTACTCATGGCAAGACTCTCCAGTCTCGACAATAGTTGCTTAACAGTGCTTGTTTCGCAAACATTTAGACGCTATATGAGCACGATCGATCCTTCTTTACACTGCATTGTCGTGCCCGGTGCTTCGGTTCCTCGTCAGCGTCATGCGCATCGATGTCGAGGTAAAACTAGCCTTCCGGCAAAGTAACAGTAACGCCGAACTTGAAGCTTTTGGCAGTTGCAACTCCTAGGATTAGTTGACACGGAAAGTTGATTAAGACCAAAGATGTAACATTTAGCGTGCTTTTGAGTTCCCTAAGCTTGCGTGCATTGGATGAGAGATCAGCGACGGTACCACGGAAATCAAACTTCCAAGTCTACTCTTCAGAAGTCCGTTCTGCGAGGGTTGACGGCAAAATTGAGATTGAGACACGAGCAAAGGAGCTAGTCTTTCTCTGTTCCAGAATTCCTCTCGTCCTCTTATCTGCACACTTCCTCAGCTCCTCTTCAGACAAAAAATGTGCGTTTCTAGCTATACCTGAGGTGGCCGGCTCAAACCTGAAGGGGCCATACAGATGAGACTGTGAACACCGTGCCAGACATGGCTCCACGCGAGGTCCTGCTTGTGCTCGCCGTTGTCGCCTCGCTCTGCGCCGACGCGGCGGGCGAGGGGTACAACGGACCGTTCTACCCTTCCTGCTCGACCACGGACAACTACACGGACGGCAGCGCGTATCAAAAGAACCTCGCGCAGCTCCTGTCCGCGCTCCCGAAGGCCGCCGGCGGCGAAGGCAGCGGATTCTACAACGGCGCGGCCGGCGCGGCGCCCAACGAGGTGTTTGGGCTCATGATGTGCAACGCCGACAGCAACTGGACCCAGTGCCGGAACTGCCTGGCCGGCGCGGCCGCCGGGATCACAAAGATATGCCCGTACAGCCGGAGCGTGAGCGCCGAGTACTATGAGTGCCTGCTCCGGTACTCGACCACGGCGTCCTGGTTCTCCGCCGCCGACCTCTCCGTCCGGCTCGCCGTGAGAGTCATAGGGACCCCGGTCGACCCGATCAAAATGCGCAGAGCGTGGCTCCCGCTGATGCCCGACCTGAAGGACCGCGCCGCTGGCTCCCCGACGCGGGTCGCGAACGGGAGCACACCGTACGACTTGGGGGAGTCGGTGTACGGACTGACGCAGTGCACCAGGAACTTGAACGCGAGCGAGTGCACCAGGTGCCTGTCCTACCTGGTCAGCCAGCTGCCGATGTACTTCACAAACGAGACCTCCGCCGGCATCAGGACGTACAGCTGCTACCTGAGGTACACCCTTGGCGCCTTCGACGTCACCCTCCCGATACTGCCACCGTCACCACCTCCGACACTGCCGCCGCCGTCTCCAGAGGAGGGAGGTAGGCTGTTGCCTCAACTACATATATTCTACTCGCTCTGCTGTTCGTTGGTTAGAACAAATTCTTCCTGTTGAGTGGACAACACGTGCTAATGCAGTATAATTTACTCACGGATTTGGCTGCAGGGTCATCGTCTTCCTCGAGAACAAGGCTTGTGATCGGCCTGTCTGTCGGATCTGCACCATTCTTGATCATTCTGGGCTTCTCGGTCTGGCTCCTTTTGCGCCGGCGGCGAAAGCAGGGCAACTTTGACGTCGACGAGCCGGACATGGAAGACGATTTCCAGAAAGGGACAGGACCCAAGCCATTTCGCTACAGCAAGTTGGCCACTGTAACTGACAACTTCTCAGACAGGCAGAAACTGGGCGAAGGAGGCTTCGGGTCAGTGTACAGAGGATTCATCGAGGAATTAAACCTTCAGGTGGCTATCAAGAGAGTATCCAAGGGCTCCAAGCAGGGGAGGAAGGAGTACGCGTCCGAGGTGAGGATCATAAGCCGGCTGAGGCACCGCAATCTCGTGCAGCTCATCGGCTGGTGCCACGGCGGCGGGGAGCTCCTCCTCGTCTACGAGCTGATGCCCAACGGCAGCCTCGACACCCATCTCCACAGCGCCAAGAACGACGCGTTGCCATGGCCACTCAGGTATGGATTCAAATGCATAGCATTAGCAGCAGTACAGCATACCACCAATGCTTCAAGGTTTAGCTGATGGTGTAATATTCTCATCTTCAGGCATGAGATCGTGCTCGGGTTAGGTTCTGCCCTGCTCTACCTGCACCAAGAATGGGAGCAGTGCGTCGTGCACAGGGACATCAAGCCGAGCAACGTCATGCTGGACGCGTCGTTCAGCGCCAAGCTCGGGGACTTTGGGCTCGCGAGGCTCGTCGACCACGGCCGGGGTTCGCACGCGACAGGTGTAGCCGGCACGATGGGGTACATGGATCTTCAATGCGTGATCACTGGCAGGACCAACGCCGAGTCGGACGTCTACAGTTTCGGCGTCGTGCTCCTCGAGATCGCCTGTGGCCGGAGGCCTGCCGTGGCTCAGAACGAGGAAGAGACGATCCACCTTGCCCGGTGGGTCTGGGATTCATACGGCAAGGGAAGGATTCTTGATGCAGCCGATGCACGGCTCAAGGGAGAATTCGATGGCCGGGAGATGGAGTGCGTGATGGTCGCCGGGCTTTGGTGTGCGCACCCTGATGGAGCCAGAGGCCTTCCATCAGGCAGGCCGTCAACGTGCTGCGGTTCGAGGTGCCGCTGCCGAGCCTCCCCGCAGGGATGCCGGTGCCGACATTCATGCCACCGGTTGATACTCTCATATGTACTTCTTCGGCCGTCACAGGCGGCAGCAGCTTGACTCTTCCTCGCTGAAACGACAACAGATCAATGCTTTCGTATCAGATTAACTGTAGCATCGAATTGTGTAGAGGTTTACCATGTTTACGAAGACAACATCTAATTGTATATTTGAATGACGTAATGAACAGAGGGTACAGAACACAAGTGCAAAAACCAAGATACGGCTATCAACACTAGCGACAGATCATCTCCTTTATGATTGTCCCAACACCGAAAAGGGATTTCAGAAAAGCCTATTACAGACTCTTAATTCACAAAGTATTTATGTCATTTTCTTCGATCATTTACAGTGAAAAGGCCGAACACCATCGTTTCCCCACCTCCTTTCACAATACAGAGGAAGTACAGTATGAGAGGGTCCTCCATAAACTTTGCATGGTACTAAACAGCAGTAGCAACTGGAGTGTCAGGGTGGGCACCGCACTCAGTCCATGATCCATCGTATGTTTTAGCAACACAATTTACATGGAGGTGCTGTCGTTGCAGGAGAGGGCGATGGGGAAATCGCCGGTGAAGCCGAAAGGGTAGGGGACGGCAGCGTCGCCGCACCCAGGGGTGGATTTTGGTCCATGGCAGAGTAGACTATAGCAGGGTGTAATAAATATAATAACCCATGTTATATGATCTCAATTGGGCCTGTTGTTCATCACTTAGCTCGGAGCATGTTCAAATTCTGGATCCGTCACTGACCGTACTGGCGATTGCACCAGCCGGCGGCGGCTGTGGAGGTCCCATGGAGGACAGGAGGATAAAGAGTAGAAGTACCACGGGGGCATATCCAGTGCAATTAAAGGTTTGGTGCAATTCAACTAAAAAAGTTTCAAAAAATTCTCAAAAAATCATGGATATACATCTCAACTTACCCCATCTACGTATAAAATTTCATTATCAAATTCGTCCTATGCTAGAATTTACAAAAAAGACAAATTTAGGGTGCATTTAAACAGTAAAAGTTTTTTTACCATCCTTAAGACTTTACCATTAGTTACCTACAAACTACCTTTAAATTTTCTACTGCTTGACATCTTCACCCTTTAAACTTTGGTACATTTTGGTACTATCTCAATGTAATTTTTGTACCTCCAAAAATTAGGGGTGCGCATTCGGTTAATTTGGTTTTATCCGTTTGGTTTATTCTGTTAAAAAATCGGTTTTTGAGAATTGTAAACTGAATCGAACAGAACAACTTTAAAAATCGAACCAAATTAACCAAAAAATTTTGATTAGGTTAATTCGATTTTTCAGTAAACCAAAATTCCTGAGGATGGTTATAGCAGTTACAACATGATTTTAAAATCCAATTACATGACCTCCAAAGTTGATTTGTCCAACAAAAATATCAACAAACATCGGTTACGGTATAAGATAAACTTCAATTGGTCTAGTTTCAGTGTGTCAAAATAGATGTGTTTCAGCACTGAAACTTTCAGTGGCCGAAGCACTATGAACAATTTTCAGTGCTGAAACCAGCCTAGGGGGATCGGAGATGGGATGGGTGGACCGTGGATGGCGATACTGGGACAGGGCCGCGGCGGCGCTACCGGTGGGTGGTGGCGATAGGGTTCCGGGTGGGGATTGGAGAATCTCGAATGGGAGGATGGGGAATGACCAAACCGAATGAGTGGTGTGTGGAGTGGAGAACAGAGTAAGTAGATCCGGTTTCGTTTTTTTGGGTATTTCGGTTTCCAGAAGTACAAAACCGAACCAATGGCCGAAACCAGACTAGTATAGAATAAAAACCGAAGCAACAACCAAAAATCGGAAAACAAATTTTTTTTGTTATTTCGGTTTGATTTGGTACTTTGGTTTCGGTAAAAAAATGCCCATCCCTAACAAAAAATTGTAAAAAGTTTGTATAATTAACGCGGAAGTTTCTTACCAGTTACTACTGTCTAGTCTATTGGTAGTAGAACCAGCTTCAAAGTTACCCCTTGTCCTTGTCGGAAACTAGTCAACAAGACACTTGTAGAGTGATTTGGACATCAGAAAGTTTTGCTTGCACACGGTAGTCAGCTGAATTTTCGTTCCTCCGATTCTCTGTTCGGTTAATGTGCACCCATTATATGGTAGTAGGAGTGATTTCATCGAGTTGCTGTGACGTCGAACTGGAACGCGTCGTGCCAGCGTCGCCGCCGCCGCCGGCCCCCGCACAACCCAAAGAATCATCAGCCACCGGCGGCATGTAGGTTGCGACGGGCATCTTCGCGGGGAGGGTCGGCAACGGCGCCTCAAACCGCAGCACGCTGACGGCCTGCCTGACGGACGGCCTCAGGCTGCGGTCGGGGTGCGCGCACCAGAGCCCGACGACCATCACGCACTCCATCTCCTGGCCGTCGAACTCCTCGTCTAGCCGCGCATCGGCCGCCTCGAGGACGGTTCCTCTGCCGAACGACTCCCACACCCACTGCACCAGGTGGATGACGCCTTTGTCGTCCGGCAGGGTCACCGCCGGCCGCCGGCCGCACGCCATCTCGAGGAGCACGACGCCGAAGCTGTAGACGTCCGACTCGACGCTGGCCGTGGTGGTGAACACGCACTTTGGGTCCATATACCCCAAGGTGCCGGCTGCGCCCGTCGTGCACGATCTCCGGCCGTCGTCGATGAGCCTCGCGAGCCCGAAGTCGCCGAGCTTAGCGTTGAAGGACGCGTCCAGCATGACGTTGCTCGGCTTGATGTCCCTGTGCACGACGCACTGCTCCGTCTCCTGGTGCAGGTACAGAAGCGCGGAGCCGATTCCGAGCACTATCTCGTACCTGACAAAAGCAGAGATCGGTGATTCAGAGGATAGAAAGGACTCGCTACGGTTCATGTTCATATGCAGCATTTACGTACCTAACCGGCCAGGAGAGAAGGTTCTCCGGCTTGTACAGATGAGCATCGAGGCTGCCGTTGGGCATCAGCTCGTAGACAAGCAAGAGATCGTCGTCGCCGCCGTGGTGCCATCCGATGAGCGGCACGAGGTTCCGGTGCCTAAGCCGGCTTATGATCCTACTGTTAGGAAATAATCTTGTAATTGGTTAAGAGTCCGAATAAGAAGAGGAGGTGGAGTAGGATAAGGAAATAGGAGATGGATTAGGATGGAGAGGTGGAGTTCTAGTCTGTTACTTGGCTATAGTTTTAGTATAAATATAGGGGTAGGGTTAAGTTTTGTAAGCAAGAAGCAAGCCAACAGGCGAGAAATAAAGAAGAGAAAATTGTCTCACGATTTCTGGGTGTCCTGTTCCAACATTTGGTATCAGAGCTTCAAGGTTGGTGATGGCAGGGAGGGCAAGATCGTTGTCTCCGTCGTCGTCAAAGCGTGTTGCTAGTGGCCTAGAGGAGGCGGCCAACAGCAATATTCGTAATACCAGCGGCAACGAGCAGGTGGCTCGCAGTAGGCCAATGGTACGAGACGAGAAGGAGGGAAGCGTCACGCTCCAATATCCATTGTTGACTAGTAGCAACTATGCTGCATGGTCAATGAAGATGCAAGTGTATATGGATGCCCAAGGAGTGTGGGATGCTATTGAAGATGACAACGTCGACAGGCGCCAAGATAGGAAGGCACTCGCGGCTATCTATCATGGTGTGAGTGAGGAGACTCTTCTTGCTCTCAACGGCAAGAGAACGGCCAAGGAGGCATGGGCGACTCTCAAGTCTATGTACGTTGGAGTTGAGCGTGTGACAAGGGCCAAGCTCCAAACCGCCAAGAAAGAATTTGATAACCTTCATATGCGTGAAGGGGAGTCAATTGATGCATTCGCCATAAGGGTCACCCTTGCTCTCAGCAAGATGCGAACGTTGGGAGAGAGGGTTGAAGACTCTGTTGTGGTGGATAAGGTGCTTCGGGTTTTGACGCCAAAGTTTTTGCCAATCGTCTGCACCTTGGAGAATCTTGAGGATTTGGATGTGATGTCAGTCGAAGAGATGTTTGGGCGGCTGAAGGCGTTCGAGGAGCGGCACGTGGTAAGAGAGGTGGTATGGCTAGCAAGAAGAAGGCGAAACTCTTTGGAGATGCGTCAAGAGATCGGACGTCGACTTGCGAAGAAGTATATCAAGACTAGAGGGTGAGTGTTAGATGTTACAAGATTAAGGGGGTGATTGTTAGGAAATAATCTTGTAATTGGTTAAGAGTCCGAATAAGAAGAGGAGGTGGAGTAGGATAAGGAAATAGGAGATGGATTAGGATGGAGAGGTGGAGTTCTAGTCTGTTACTTGGCTATAGTTTTAGTATAAATATAGGGGTAGGGTTAAGTTTTGTAAGCAAGAAGCAAGCTAACAGGCGAGAAATAAAGAAGAGAAAATTGTCTCACGATTTCTGGGTGTCCTGTTCCAACACTGACCTCGGAGACGAACTCCTTCCAGCCCTGCTGAGAGCTCTTGGACACCCTCTTCACGGCGATGTGAAGGTTCATGTCGTTCAGGAACCCCCGGTACACGGCCCCGAAACCTCCTTCCCCAAGCTTATTTTCGCCGGAAAAGTCGCCGGTGGCGGCGGCAAGCTCGTCGTATGAAAATCGCCTGGGTCCGGCCCCTTGCTCGAGCTCATCCTCTACGCTCTTGCCACGGAAGTAGATTGCCTCTTTCAGTGGTTGCTCTAGCTCGGATATTGTGGTCACCTTGGCCGCCGCCCGCCTGCTTTGCCGCCGGTGCAAAAGGAACCAAATCGAGAGAGTGAGGCAGAGCGCGAACGCCATGCAACTGGCAACAATGCCGGCAACGGCAGCCACCGGTAGTTTGTGGCGCTTCGGTATACCCACTCGCAAAATTAGAAAGCATTTGTTTAGTACAGGGCACATGTAAATGCCGAGGTTTACTTTCCTCAATGGCATTTACAAGGGCGTTTATCAACGCCGTGTAGAAACCACTAGGTAGAGTTGCGCACTACGCCGCGTCGTGCGAAATTTGCTTCGAGTTTTTTCCCTAAAAAACCGTGAATCTACGGAACTACGGGGTCCTTTTTGCAAATAACCGGTAGAAGGACCTAAATGTAAATTTGGTTTTTCCAGAGGGCTCAGCCGACAAAATGGAAAAAATTAGTGCAAGACCCTTTCATGAATCTACAGAACTATAGGGTCCTTTTCGCAAAATAACGAATGGAAGAACTTAGACGTAATTTCAAAATTTCTAGAGGTCCTTTTCGCAAAAGTGCTGAGGTGGCGCTCTCTTTGGGCTCCAATTCTTCCCCCTTTAATATATTGTATATTCGCAAAATAACAAATGAAGAACTTAGACGTAATTTCAAAATTTCTAGAGGTCCTTTTCGCAAAAGTGCTGAGGTGGCACTCTCTTTGGGCTCCAATTCTTGCCCCCTTTAATATGTTAGTATATTTGTGGCGTTACTTAGATTCTAGAGTGACTAGAGCACGGATTTCGCTATAGATCGAAAAGTGAGAAAATATGACTTTTTTATATAAAAAAAACAGTTGTATGAGGGGTTGCCTGTTAATCAAGTGACTGGAATCTAGCAAACTTTCAATCACTTTTCTCAACCCTTCAATGTAGATCTAAGCACACTCATAACCCTCCTCACTTCCTATATCTAACCCACGAGACTTTTTACTATACTTGGAGTACCGAAAATTTGAACAAGTACAAGAGTTTGAAGGTAATTTGGTGGTATAACTCTAATAATCCCACTTCGATCCTCACCCTAAGAACAAAGAATGAAACAAAAGAAGTATTATAACCTAGAAACAAAATGGATTTAAATTTGGTGAACCCTTGCAAAATACAAAGGTAAAAAAAAAAAAATTCTAACGTAAACAAAACATTTTTTTTGCTAAATTTCAATCCCTTGATGAATAGACAACGCTAATTTTCACATGGGAGTGTATAGGTATCATCCGGATGTTTTTGTCTTAGCTAACATCCAAATTTTAGACCGTTGGATACCCCACCCGAATATCACCGGGCCGTTAGATCAAATCATAAGAACGGATGTGATCGATACTCTCAAATCTCAACAATGATCCGATGATCCTAGATTTGGATGATTTCAACAATAAAAACATCCGAATGATGTTTATCAAAACCCTTTTCACATACGCACGCCAGAGAGAGATGCTCCATCCATCCAAGCTTATAAAACATTTTTTTTGATATATAGACTAAAAAACGACTAGATTACCCTTAATTATTATCAGTAAACACTATATTTAATGCATATAGAGAATATAAAGTAATTATAGATATTTATTAGAGGTACAGAACGAACATTAATTACCATAATTTTATGTTAAAATATAAATTACATCTTATATTTATAAGCGATATACCTTCGTATGGCAGTAAATCCCATTGCCACCGGCGCAACGGTAGGTTTACCGTAGGCGGCGTGGGGGTGAATATGGCGTACATCACGTAGCAGCTGTACCCCTTGATGGCGCCTCCGCTGTTGTTCGGGAACAAACCCCGCAGTCGTCCAGTGTAGTTGGAGAGGCAGCGCGTGCACTCACTCGCCGGCAGGTCCCTCGTGCACTGCGCGAGCCCGAAGATCCGCTGAGCCTCGCTGTACGGCGTCATTGGCGTGTGCTTGGCCGCCAGCCGCACGGGCGAGTGGCTGGCCCAATCAGTGAGCTGATTTATCAGCTCGAACCTCGCACTGTTCATTCTGGCCGTGTCGACTACATAGTGGGCTTGTGCGTCGATCCCACCCCCATGGTGGTGGTGGTGGTAGTACTCGGAGGCGAGGTCTTTCATTTGCGCGTGCCCGTAGGACGCGACGTTGAGGTCGGCAACGTAGAAGAAGGACCTGTCGGAATAGCGGAGGAGACACGCGTCGTAGACGGCACGCACCGTCCGGCTGTGCGGGCATAGCTGAATTATCCCCGCGGGTGCGAGGTTAAGGCAGTCCTGGCACGCGTCCTGCCCGCCGCCGCCGTAGCACATGAAGAGGACGAAGACCTCGTCGGGGGCGACGCCGAACGTGCCGTTGAAGTAGCCGCCGTTGGTGGCGGCGACCACGGGGATGGCCGACAGGATCCCGTAGAGGTTCATGTGGTACTGGCTGCCATAGGTGTAGTTGCCGTCAGTTGAGCACGAAAGCACATGCGGCAGCAGGGGCGGCGCAGCGCCGTCATCAACTGCGACGGCGCAGCGCGAGGCGACGACGGCCAGGAGCAGCAAAAGGTGCAGGCGTGGAGCCATGGCTGATGGTGAACGACACCGTAAATTGGTAAATTTTCAATAGGGCGAGGACGTATATATACGTGCGTTCCAGTCTTCTACTAGGTCTCCGGTCCATTGTTGCGATATATTGTTGTCAGCATCAAAGTTGAAAGAAGTTTCCATGAATTAGCCATTTGCTGACTTTTAATAGGCCGGTAGGCAACCGTCATCTCATCATGACTCGCACTACTACAGAACTGGTCATCACAAGCGGTTCGTAACCGCTTTCAGAAGCGGTTTTAGAACCACTGGTAAGCAACCGGGAGTGATACCCTTCGGGGTCACTACTACAGAACCGGTCATCACAAGCGGTTCGTAACCGCTTTCAGAAGCGGTTTTAGAACCGCTGGTAAGCAACCGGGAGTGATACCCTTCGGGGTATCACAAGCGGTTCGGACAACCGCTTGTGGTGAGACACCACAAGCGGTTCGAAGGCGCCCAGAAGGCTCGGGAGCGCCACGTGGGAGATCTTCACAAGCGGTTTGTGTTATAAACCGATTGTGAAGACTTCCTCTCCACAAGCGGTTCGTATTACAAACCGCCTGTGGAGGTACTCTCTCCACAAGCGGTTGGAGATAATAACCGCTTGTGGAGAGGCATTGTATATTATATATTCAATATATAATATGTTTTTGAGTAGGGTATCAATATGTATGGATTTTGACATTAAAAATACATAGAAATATTTTGTTTTTGTATACAATTAAATATATATTACTCATTCGTACTCATTGAATTAATCACAGATCATTTACAGAAAATTACTAACTTAATAGACTAAAATTTGGATAGGTTTGATGGACAGTACATGAAATAATGAGCACTTTTACAAGTTTGATTTACACATAAGCAACTTTTACAAGTTTGAAAGAATAAAAGGGTGAATCTCGAGCTGATTTAATTCTTGCGTGCATCATTTGTTCGCCCTTGGTCGACGTTGATGTCAGATCACCTGTCCTTATAGAAGGACAATCTCTCCAACCCGGTGTGTGGAACTCGCCGTCGAGGATACAATCTCGTCAACAATAAAGCCAATGAGTTGTTCTTGAAGTGCTTCAACCCGGTGCGGCGGGATCACATCTTGCACATCGATGTTGGGTGACAAAGAACGAAATTAATAAATCTGAGCATGTAATTAAAGTGTAAGTATTAATTGATATGTGCACTCACCTCGTTGTCGCTTATGGGCACATCGCCGTGGGTAATATTTTGCATGTAGTGGCACACATAATAGCCACATAAGTTGTTTCCGGTGTCTGCTTTAATACTCGAGTGCTTATTTGGACGGTGAATTCATTCTCGAATTGTCCTTGTTGCTTCTTGTAAACCTTGCGAATGCCCTGTGACGCGTTATTATGAATAGCAATTATCAGACTTGGAATTAGCAAGGTATTTCAATATAATAAGGAAACAATTGTATATATATTTGCTATAAACCTGTTTAGGACATCAATGATATACTGATATTGTTCCACCGGTCCCCTTTTTGAGTCTTGAACAATGATCTTGCTACTATCAAGCTTGATGACCAAAAGGATCCAGTGATACCTGGTCATATATTACGACATATATATAACTAGCTAGCAGTATTATCAATGCCTTGGAAAAGAAAAGTTTATTAATGCGTTATGAGAACACGTAAATATACGTACATGAAGTTGAAGGGCAGAAGTATGTATGGTTTGTAGTGTTGTCCCATGAATGCATCTAGAACGTAATCCTCAAGAGCTTTAGCGCTGTATCGAAATACGATCTCATTGACAATTTCCGGGTCGAGGAAGCCCACGTTGAATATGTTCTGTTTTCTACATCGTTGTATCTCCATTCTACGTAGAAATGTATAAGTTATTAGAGTTGCACTTCTATGGTACAAGGAAGTAAATGGTAAAGTTATGAGCTTGATACTTACAGGCACCAGCAGCTCATGAGAGACACGTTCATAGAGTCGCTATGGTAGATATTGTATATGTCTTGGTCGAGCCATATGGTGTTGTCCCCACGATAGAAATCTTCTTGTCGACCGGAGAGGAACATTTTTCTTTGTTGAGCGAGACTCTATCATGTACCATTCATGAAATTGTCGCATCTTGGTTGGCGAGTCCTTTATCTTATTTGGATCAATTAACTCCGGCCAAACTTATATTGCCATCGACTTACGCCATTGGGAGAACATCCGATCCTAGAGCACCAGCTACGGAAGTGAGTCCTGCCTCCTTCATAAATCTCTCAAGGTTCTCTCGATCTTGCCGCACTGATCTTGATCTCTCTTACGCTTTGCCGCCGCCGCTTTGACCCGTTTACTCTTAGTGTAGCCTTTATTATTATGCGTTCATAATTGGGCGGCACAGGAGTGGCATTGCACGACAGGTCAAGAAGTGTTCCATCACTTTTGGATCAACTTATGCGTTTGGGTCGGTGACTTCTTTGGTGCGAAGTGTGCAGCCACTTCTTCGGTGGCGATCGCGTAATTCTCCTCGTCGGTCCTATCATATGCCCTCTTTGGAGGTTCCTTTACCCTTTTTGACCGGGTGGACTGTGCCTTCGTGGGAGCGAGGTGGAGTAGTATGGCTCTTGAGCTTCTTCCTCGTAGGAGATGGTGGAGGTGTCGGTTGTCGTTGTGGAGGAGGCGTCTGCATTCGTTGTGGAGGAGGCGTCTGTTGTTGTTGTGGAGGAGGAGTCGGTTGTCGTTGTGGAGGAGGCGGCCCGAAGGAGGCGTCGGTTGTCGAGGCGTGGGTTGTCGTTGTGGAGGAGACGAGCTTCCTACGGCCGCGCTCGGAGATGACGCCTCCACGCCATCCGGAAATATGATCAACCTTTTTCGCCAAAGGATGATATTGTGGAGGGCCTGTCCAAGCTTGGTAACGTCGTCGCCTCCAGCAATATCGAGTAGTAGTTCTTCAAATCCACTCAGCACCTCCTCCACTGCGACCTTCGAGTAACCCATGGGTATTGTGTTGCGATGGAAGGTCTCGCCCGGTGACATCGGCAATGCCATGCCGTAAGCTACCCTGATGGAGAGGTTGCGGCGTATCGATGTGTAGCTCACATCGCGGCGAACCCTTATGTCATCAACGGGATAATGGGCTTGCAAGTCTTCGTCCCCTTGAGGGCCCGGTGGGCCAAGCACTTGCCCGCCGGCCCGACGGGCTGATCATGGCGTCTGGCTGATTGATTGGACCTGCTGATCCCTGAAGGTTACTGAGAGCTACCCGCACTTGTTGCGCAACTTGTTGCGCCACTAGATCTCCAATGCTAGCCTGGGTTGCTCTAAGCTCCCGTTCCAATTGAGCCATTTTATTTGCTTCTCTTGTTTTGGTTCTCTGGCGGCTCGCATTTAAAGCGTATCCTTCACGAAACCGTACTTCCATGGCGTCTTGCCAAAACCTCGTGTCCGTCCCGGGTGCTCAGGGGTTTGGAGGGCATGTGTTAGCTCATCGTTCTCCCTGTCTACCACAAAAGAGCCTCGATCGAGGCCTTTCGACGGCTTGTACAATTCTCGGCCAACATCTTGTACATTTGGTAGCATCACCAAACTGCCATCATCTGCAAGGCTCCCCCCGTGACCCATGAACCAATTGCGCAGGCGCTCTTCCCACAAAGCAGTAACCGGTGTGACTTCCTTGGCCAATAATTCTTCTTCTTTCTTGTCCCATTTCGGTACAGCCTTGAGGTAACCACGGTGCCGAGATGGTGGTGGTACTTCTTCATCATGCATTGGTCTTATTCTTCGACTTGCGGCTGGCCTTGGTGACATCTTGTACTCCTCGAATGCTTCCCGGTGATCGGCCGGATAAGGAAATTGGTTGAAGTCAGGTCTTTCTCCCATACGCACGTACTTTTTCTTGAGCCGAGCTTCCATGACTGAAATGAGAGTGCCATCTTCTTCAACGTATAATTCTTGGCCTTGTCTCCAAACCCTTGAGGAAATGTGAAATTTTCCAGAATATCTTGCCAGAGGAGGTCCTTGGTAGCTTGAGGAACTTCAGCCCATTTCTTGATGCTAATTGGGACGTGATCTCTTACGTGGTAACCATAGGCGTTGTTGAAACGGCCCAACCGCTGAAAAGAGGGCAATCGGCTTCCCATCGTTGTCAATTTCGGTAAACACATGCTTTGTGGACGGCTTCTTGTTAGGTCCCCGATTCTTGGATTGGTTGCTCGATGTAACAGGCTTTAAATAAACAAACATATATATAACATGTCAAGGTGTATTCTAATAATGAATTGCGATTAATTAACATGCCCATTGTGAATTATTTTCTTCGACCATACCTCGGTGTTAACGGTGTCCACATTCTCGCCGGAACCAGTGTTCAGCCCACGGCCCAGGCGAGGATAACCTTCATAGTCGATGGAGTCTAACAGAACTGTTCTTCCTCGTCGAAATTAGGGTCACCACGTGTTGGTTGTGCCATCTATAAATGTTGATATAATGTAACCTTAAATTCGAAAACATCTATAACAACATATATATATATATAGGTATACATATACCAACATGAGGAGGAAAGGGGACGTCGGTGAAAGAACTGATCTCACAGGAGTTGTTGTGTGAGGTGGAGGTAGGGGTGGAAATGAGTCAAGTTCACATTTTTTCGGTCATTTTTAAAATTAACATAGTTTAATTTAATATCATTTTATTTTTGGAATTGAGCTAACGAGCCGAGCCGATCTAGCGCAAAATTCAATTTCAATATATATATATGGTATTGAGCTAACGAGCCGATCTACCGCAAAATTCAATTTATTTTTGGAATTGAACTAACGAGCCAAGCCGATCCATACACCATCACCAACAACACACACACACACACACACACACACATATATATATATATACAATGTCTCTCAATATATATACACAATACCAAATACCAACATACCAAATACCATACACCATCACCAACAACATACACACACATATATATATACAATGTCTCTCAATATATATACATAATACCAAATACCATACACCATCACCAACAACATACACACACACACACACACACATATATATATATACAATGTCTCTCAATATATATACACAATTAATACCAAATACCAACATACCAAATACCATACACCATCACCAACAACATACACACACACACACACACACACACACATATATATATATATATATATATATATATATATACAATGTCTCTCAATATATATACACAATTAATACCAAATACCAACATACCAAATACCATACACCATCACCAACAACATATATATATATACACACACACACACACACACAATGTCTCTCAATATATATACACAATTAATACCAAATACCATACACCATCACCAACAACATATATATGAAAATGCCTTGTGGACATTTCATCGAACACCTTATGGGCGACTGTAACAGGAGGAGGGGGGGTACACACAGCTATACCTACCTCCTCCGGGGTGGGGTGGCGCAGGCGGCGCCGGGCGCTGGTGGCGGAGGCGAGGCCCGCATGATGGCGTGAAGCGGCGTCGGGCCAGCGGTGCCTGAAGCGGCGAAACACGGCGTGAGCTGCATGGCGCGCGGGACTTAGGAAAATTTGGAGGTTTGTGAAGGGGAGAGAGCGGCGTGTATAAAGCGACCACCTCTACAAGCGGTTCTTAATACAAACCGCTTGTAAGCGTGAGATCTACAAGCGGTTCTTAATACAAACCGCTTGTAAGCTGTTCTATAAGCGGTTCGTAATACAAACCGCTTGTAGAGAGATCTCTACAAGCGGTTCGTAATACAAACGCTTGTAAGAGAAGATCTCTACAAGCGGTTCTAATTAATAACCGCTTGTAGAATCTCTCTACAAGCGGTTATTAATTGGAACCGCTTGTAGAGATATCTCTACAAGCGGTTATTAATACAAACCGCTTGTAGAAGCCATCTCGCCGGTTATAATTGGAACCGACATCTGTCGGGATTGGCTATCCGGCAAAGACCCGGTACCCCGTGAAAAGCTAAACCCGCCGACCAAGCAATACTAGAAGAAGATGCTCGGGAGAATGAAACGAGCATCCCTCCTTCTCCTCCGAGCATACGCGTCTGCACCTTTACTCGCAGAAGCACCAAACACGCCCCCCCCACGAGCAAGCATGCTCGTAGAGGCCACGACCTACTCGGGTGTTTGGTCGGAGGGCCCGGCGAACGCTACGAGGAAGGAAGGAGCCAACCAATCAGCCGAAGATCAAGGGAGATCATACCCGAAATTCAAAACAGCGCGCGAATCAAGGACGGCGGGTCACGGATATGGATACATAGCGTGATCCCAGGAGGTAGTTGCCTTTTTTGGTACCTATAGTCGTATTATTTAAACCCCCCTGAAGATTTGTAACGGGGGGGGAGAAAAAAGAGAGATAGAACATAATACACTGGAGTAGGGCTGTTATCCCGGCAGAGGGAGGCCCGAACCAGGATAAACACCGTGTCCCCCTTTTCTTCTTCTCCCGACCTCGCATCGCTCGAACGACCTCTTCGATCCGTACGACGGGGCTCTGTTGATCCCCCATTCAACAAGTAAGCTCGGCGGGAGCCGTTCTCCCAATAAATCGGCGGTGGCGCCGTCCGTGAGGACCGGCAAACGACTTGATTCCGTGTAGATCAAGATCCTCGAGGATGCCAAACTCGGAGACACTCGGGACCTTTGCGTTTTTGACCACGTTGAAGATGACGACGTGTACTACGCCGTCGACAACGTGGCAGGGTGACCGATCCTATCGGTCTGCCCGAGTCTGGGAGCCCTTCCCGGACACGGGAATGCGAGGACAGGGCCTCCATTCCCAGACATTACCCTCGGGGACCCCGAGGATGGCTGCGACGGGCTCTACGATGGCTGGACATACCAGGCGACCTAGAGCTCGACCGAGAGATCGCATCTCAAGGGGATACAATGATGTCCCCATCGCTTTCATCCCGCTCTCGCCGAGTCAACGTGGCGGGAGCCGCGCGAGCCGGAGAAGGATCCTCTGACGCTGCCAAGCCACGACCACTACTGGCGGCGGACTCCACCTGAGGCGTCCTTGGGAAAGACCTCGCGAGCATTCGCCGCCAGGCAAAGGGGAGGCGCGCTTCCACTGAAAGGAACTCTCGCGGTACCGAACTCCCGATCGCGCCCGGAGCGCCGTCAAAGCTCACCGCTTGAGTTCATGGAAACGGGAAGCGATTCTGAGCCTTAGGCGGCGGTCATGCGTGACCTGCGCAGTTTCCCCGAGCAAGTAGACTTGGAGGCCGTGGGTAGGGTCGTAGCCGAAGATTTGGAAAGGCTTGCCGCCGAGCTGAAAGTCTCGGATCCTCCCCGTGACCGGGATGCCCGGAGTGTTTCCCGGGACCATCACAAACGCTCCCCCATGCGCTCGCACAGAGGTGAATCTCGGAGCCATACTCGGAGATCGCCCCAGACCGCTAACCCGATCCGGGAAAAGCCCCGGAACAGTCACAGAGCAACCTCAGAGCGATACCTCTATAATCGCCCAGATTACGAGCGCTCTGAACGCTCCACGACCAAGCGGTCGTCGGCACGACCGTCGCATGAGGTCTTCTCTCGACTCGGCCCGCGCACGGGGCGTTGGGTGGAAGACCCGCGTGGAGGCCGCTGTGACCGAGGATTTCACCGCGAAATCCCGAGCTTCGGTTGCCAGGCCTTCACGAGCTCCCTCCGGAACGTCGCATGGCCGAACAGATTCAAGCCCGGCCACATCGAAAGATTCAACGGGACCCAGAACCCGGACGAATTTCTCTCAATATATACTACCGCCATCCTCGCCGCCGGAGGCGATGAGGGGGTGATGGCAAATTACCCGCCGGCAGTTACGGGCGGAGCCGCCAGACGTGGCTTTAATCGAAGGAAGGATCCATACGGTCTGGGGCGGCTCGGCGCCGCGCCCGGAGCAAATTTCCGTAGCTGTTACATCCGCCGGGAAAGGAGCGTGACCTGGAGCGCTTGATCTGACGGACGGAAACCTCGCGACAATTCGTCGAGAGGTTCATCCAGGTCGGAACTCGATCCGAACATATCGGACGAGGCGGTCGTCCGAAGCTTTCAAGTTCGGGTACGGGGCGTCGCGCTTCACGCGAGGACACTGGAGAATCCACCCGGATCTAACGGCGAACGAGCTCTTCCGAATGGCCGATCGATACGCCAACGCAGATGAAGCCGTCCAATGGAAGAAAATCTTTGGATGAAGGAAGCTGCCGCCTCGGCTGGCCTAGAGACCTCGGCTAGCAAAAGGGCTCGAGTGCAGCAGACAAGAAGATCAAGAAGAAGAAGAAAAAGCAACCCTCGCCACCATGGTAGCCGCGGTGGAACAACAACAACCCCGAGCAACCCGGCCCGCGGCCGTGGGTTTAACGCTGGGAAGAGGACAACCACACAGGCCTCGAGAGCAGGCGACCAAGCGGACGACGGGCGACCTCTCTTGTCCGCTTCACCAGCGCACGCGGGCATGACCTACGGAATTGCCGAGCGTGGACCTACCGCTGGAGCGCGCTTTTACAGCGCCAGAGGGTCCCATGCCGACGCTTCGAGAGCAGGTGAAAATGGCAAAGGTAAACAGCCCGTCGAGGAAAGTGAGGATGACATGGAATACCAAGAACCAAAGAATCACATAAGCGGTCATCTTCGGGGGCTCCTCCGCCTACAAGTCCCGCCGGGACTTAAAGGACGCCGCAAGAGAAGTGCACCAGGTTACCAAGGGTAAGCCTCCGGTGCAGCAGCTGAAATGGTCTGAGGTATCCCTCACCTTCTCCAAGGACGATTGTCCCTTGGGATGACCAAACCCCAGAGGCTTCGATGGTCGTGAACCCCACCATCAGCAATACTGAGTGTCGGTCGGATCCTCATAGACTCAGGAGCTCTTTGGACCTTATTTCAGCCAAGGTTTTGGACGAGATGCGATTCCTCGTTCCAAAATCAAGAGTGTAGCCGTGCCCTTCTTCGGGATAGTCCGGGCACCTCGATCAAACCTCCGGGGCAGGTCGTCACGCCGTGAGTTTCAGCGGCCCAAGTAACTTCGTAACGGAGCTAATCACCTTCGAGGTGGTAGACTTGAGTCGACCCTACAACGCCATCCTCGGCAGGAGGCCTTGGCCAAGTTCATGGCCGCCTCACATCACGCAGCGTGCTCGATGCCTGAAGATTTCGGACCGAACGGAGTTATAACCATCAAAGGGAACCACAAGTCCGCACTCAATTGCGGCGAAAAAGAGCGGCTGGATATGGTCGGTCGATTACCCACTCGCTGCCACGACCAAGAGCCGAAGCATTTCCGGCCTAAACTTGCCCTCGGCTGGAGGAGAGACCAAGGCTGTTCCGCTCAACGAGTCGGAACCGGCCAAGTCGTTCATTTGGGATCTTCTTTAGATCCCAAATAGGAACTCGAGCTCGTCACCTTCCTCAAGGCAAGGTCGGATGTGTTCGCTGGGAACCATCCGACATGCCCTGGGTCCCAAGGAGGTGGTCGAGCACGAGCTAAGCAGTTCAGCGACAAAAAACCAGTGAGACAGAAACTTAGAGCGCTTTTCCCGGAAAAACAAGCAATCATCCGGGAGGAACTCGACAAACTCCTAAAAGCTGGCTTCATCAGAGAGGTCGAGCACTCCGAGTGGCTAGCCAATCCAGTTCTGGTCAGGAAGAAAGGAGGCAAGTGGCGCGTAAAGGCGTCGATCACACGCAGGTTTGAACGCAGCATGCCCAAAGACAACTATCCGTTGCCTCGCATAGACCAATTGGTGGACGCGACGGCGAGTCACGCAACCATGAGCTTCCTAGACGCCTATTCAGGCTATCATCGAATCGACCTATCGCGAAGACGAGGAAAAGACTTCCTTCATCACCCCATTCGGTACCTTCTGCTATACGACCATGTCTTTCGGTCTGAGAAATGCGGGAGCAACCTTTCATCGCCTCATGCAGAAAACTTTCACAGACCAAGTAGGTCGAAATTTGGAGGTCACGTTGCTGACTTGGAAGAAACTTTCTGTAACCTCAATAAGCATCGAATAAAGCTAAATCCAGAAAAATGCGTGTTCGGCGTGAAGGCTGGCAAGGTGCTCGGCTACATGGTCGGGCCACATGGCGTTGGGGCAAACCCGGAGAAAATCGAAGCCATTGAGAACATGAGGTCGCCCACGTGCGTAAAGGAAGTACAAGCTCTGACCGGAAGAATGGCCGCCTTAAGCCGGTTCATCTCCCGGCTGGGGGAGCGAGGGCTACCTTTCTTTAAAGCCCTCCGCAAGCATGATGGCTTCACGTGGACGGAGGAAGCTGATCGCTCGTTCAAAGAGCTAAAACAGTACATCTCCAAGCCGCCCGTCCTCGTCACACCCACAGCGGGGGAAGAATTGCTACTATACCTGGCGGCAACCCCGCAAGCGGTAAGCTCGGTGTTAGCGGTAGAGAGAGATGGTACCCAGCGACCTATCTATTACGTCGGTAAGTACTTCATGGACCAAAGGAGCGTTACCCGAGGTCCGTAAACCATCTGTACTCGTGCTTTGATGGCCTCGAGGAAGTTGCGTCACTACTTTCAAGCACACAAGATCGTGGTGCCGACCGGCTTCCCACTCAGGGAAATCCTGAAAATCAGACGCCAAAGGGTCGCATAGCCAAGTGGGCAATGGAGCTCGCCAAGTTCGAGTGGTGTTCTCGACCCTCACGGCGATAAAATCACAAGTCTTGGCTGATTCGTGGCGAGAATGGTCGACTCGGCACCACCAGCCAATGGACCAATGATTCGAGGAAAACTCCTGGACCTTGTATTTTGATGGATCCCGAGCATCTGGCGCTGGGGTCAAGTGGCGTCGTCTTGGTCTCCCGATGGAGAGCAACTTCAAGACGCCATCCAACTACATTTCGCCGCAACTAACAACGCGGGCGGAGTATTTAAGGCCTTTGGCCGGACTTGGCATGTAAATCGCTAGGAGTCCAACGGCTCAACGTGAAGGGCGATTCACGATTGGTCGTGAACCAGTCAACAAGGAGTATCGGTGTTCCGATACCTCAATGGCGCTGCAGACCGGGCGAAGTAAGGAAGATGGAGAAATACTTCAAGAATTTCAAGTAATCTACATCCCAGGAAGGATAATTCCCTGGTGACCAAATGTCTAAGGTCGGTTCCTCTCAAACCACCGCTCGCGGTGCTTGTCGAGCACCTACATAAGCCCTCCATTCCCTCTGAAGAGGAGGCACCAGAGACCGGCGGTAGGGTCTCCTTCCTCGAGCAAAGTGCAAATTGGATGACGCCATTCATCCAATACCTTGCGCATGGGACATTGCCCGAGGAAGAAGCCGAGCGTTCCCGGCTAACAAGGCGATCTTCTCAGTACAGACTGATCGAGGACGACCTATACCGGAAAGGCGCATTAGGGATCCTTTCCAGATGCGTCTCTCAGGAGGAAGGCCAGTACCTTCTTCGTGATATCCATGAAGGGATGTGCGGAGCTCACTCGTCTTTCAGAACGCTTGTGAGCAAGGCCTTCCGACTAGGGTACTACTGGCCCACGGCCTTGGCGGACGCACGGTCAGTCGTAATGACCTGCCGAGCATGCCAGTTTCATGCTCGAAAAGCCCGTCAACCAAAGATATGCCACGCAAACCATACCACTCTCGTGGCCGTTCGACCGGGGCTCGATGTCCTTGGACCCTTCCCCGAGGTCGAAGGCCGCAAGTACTTGCTCGTGGCCATCGACACTTTCACTAAGTGGATAGAGGCCGAGCCCGTCTCAACCATCTCGGCCCAGGCGGCCAAGAGGTTCCTCCGTAGCAATGTGATAACTCGGTTCGGGATACCCAGCCGTCTCATCACAGATAATGGGACCCAATTCACCAGTGAACTATTCCAAAGTTACTGCGAAGAGGTCGGGACCAAGGTCTGCTTCGCCTCTGTGGCGCATCCACAGAGCAACGGAGCAGCCGAACGAGCAAATGGGCAGCTAGTCCAGGGCATAAAAAAGAGGGTCTTCAAGATCCTCAACAACCAGCACAAGCAGCAGTGGGTGGATGAGCTTCCCGCCGTTCTTTGTCCGTCCGCACCACGACAAGTCGAGCCACAAAGCAAACGCCTTTCCAACTCGTTTACGGTGCGGAGGCCATTACGCTGCCGAAATCGTCTGGGTTCCCCAAAGTGCAAGCGATCGATTCCATCGATCAAGAGGTTGAGCGCCTCGTTGACTGGACCTCATCGAAGCAACACGCGAACGGGGCGTTGCTTCGGTCTGGGTTTACCTCACGAGGCTCTTCGTGAGGCACGCAGCCAAGGCGATCCGACCTAGGGTCCTACAAGTCGGCGACATGGTCTTACGAAGAATTCAAGACTCGTCGAAAGCCAACAAGCCGACCCCAAGGTGGGAGGGACCCTACACGGCCGTGTCTACAAGACGCCCGGGCTGTTCGCCTCGCGATGCCCGGATGGTCGGGAGCTCACCAAAGACTGGAACATCGATCAAGCTGCGTAAATTCTACGTTTAGACGAGTACTCCTATCTCGCGCCCCTTGCGTTCTTTCCAATAAAACATTTCCCCTCTTTCTCGTGTTTCGTCCTCGCTTTGTCGAACGAGCATCGCCGTCTACCAAAGACGCAGCATTTAACTTATCCGACAAGTATGTGCGCACCATTTCCCTTGGCCCCGTGGATGCTCGCCCAATCGTTCACTTTCCACAGTGGCTCTTCCTTTGTATGCGTGGTCGGGCGCGAGCATCCACTCTAAGCCCGATTCGGTGACCACTCGGGTATGGCGGCTCACGTATTGTTGGTTTAAAGCTCGTCTACTCTGTGCTCACATTTTTCTCGACACAACCGACCTATTTAAATCATTCAAAAAATCGTCACGACCAAAGCGACCCTTAAATTTTCCCATGAACAAACTCGTGCTCGCAATAGCGGTGAGCACACGACCTTGTCCATGGCAGGGGCTCCGTGTATGATAGGAACGTTAGTCCCTTCTTCCAAGGATCCTTTGCTCGTATCTATGCTATATGCTCTTATGCAGCAACTTGTTTTCTTTTACGTAGAACCGGATCATATAGGCATATGTTGAAGGCGAACTTGAGAAAAGCAGGCAAGGACCAAACACTGCGAGTTTGCTCATTTAACCCGAAAGGTTGTTTTCTTTTTACTGTGGTTTACACGAGCTAAAAATAAAAGAAGAGCTAAGTCCTACGCTCGACTGAAGGGCAGCAAGTTCCTCCTTAAGGAGTCGACCTCGCCTCCAGGTCCAAAACTTTCCGCCGACAAAGACGACCTTCACCGGCGCTGTCCGGGGCGTTGCACCTCCTTGAGCTGGGCCTCTTCGCGCTCCGAGCTCGTTGGAGTTCGGCGCAGTCGGGGACCTCCCGCCGTAACTTCCCAGCTCCTCTTCGAGGTCGGCACACTGCGTTCGAAGTGTTCTTCGCCGTCTCGCTCTCAAAGAGCTGGTCCCGAAGTCCGACGATGAGGCTCTTCGCCGACTCCAGCTCCTTCAGGTCGGCCTCGCGCACCTCGGAGACCCAACGCTCGAGATCGGCGATCTTGGCGTCTTGCTCGCGATGGTACGCCCAGAACTCCTCTGCTAGAACTGCGGAGGCATCGATGTCCTCCATAGCCTTCGCAGCAAACTTGGAGCAAAGGGGAAGGAAAGTCAAGAAGAACCCCTTGAAGATTGCTCGACTCATGTAAAAAGTTGAGAGCAAAGCGCTTACTGTAAGAGCCCCAACGACCAGCCTTGTCTTGAAGCTGGCGGCTATCGGTGGCGCCGGCGAAAAAGGGATTAACCCACGCAGGCCATCGATCCCGAGCTAGCGCATCACGATCTTGCCCCTCCTGGCACCGGTGCTCCTGTGAGGGCAACGACGCTTTCCTCGCCGACCAACCCCAGGACGCCCGAGGTTGGTCTTCGCTGGCCGACAGCGACTCGGGTCGCTTTCCTTCCTCGCCTGCCGCCTGCGCTTGGGGACTGGACGCCGACCGCCGCTCGCCCTTGCACCTCCGCGGCCGGAAGCAATGGGAGCTCCACGCCGAGGCGATTGGTCGAGTACGACCACCTCCGCCCGTGATCCGCTACCGAGCAAGCGGTCATCAACGGCCACCTCCTCTTCGTGGTCCGCAGACGGAGGCACCGGGTCGAGCTCGGCGATCACTTCCGCTGGTGGAAGTGGTGGCGATCACGACCGCATCTTCCCTTGGTCCGCAGATTGGAGGTGGTCGGTGGCAAGAATCGGCTCCTCCTCTTGGCTCGCGGCCAGGCGGTGGGTCGAAAGCCACCACCGCTTGACCACCGGAGTCGCCGCTCGGGCTCGCTGGCGCTTACCCCTTCGCAAGGGACCAAGGCCAAGGCTTCTTGGTCCTCGCCCCTACGGCTCCTGCTTCCTCCGCGGTACTGGAATAGGTTCCACGCCCACGGTCCCGCCGAGGGAAGCTCGGGCTCCACTGAGTCCGCAGCTGGCGCCGGCTCCTCCCCCATCTCGGCCATCACTTGGTCGACGACGCGGTCGAGCTCGGCGTCAACTGCAGAGTCGATAATCTCCTCAGCCATCTGACGGAAGTCCAAAAGCAACATCCGAGCTATCACACCCACGCCAAACAGGGTGGGGTTAGCTCGAAGAAAATCGCAAGACAAGAACAGAATAAGAGAATGAAGTAGGAACTTACCTTCTGCCCGGCGAGCAGTGCCATCCTCCTCGGCCTCCTCGCTTCGGGCCACGGGCGACCTGCCCGCGGCGGCCTCGTAGGCCTCGGCCACGACCACGACGCGCTCCTCCGCGGCGTCGCTGGCACGTGCCATCGCCGGTCGACGTCGTCCATGTTGACCTCTTCCAGTCGAGGTTGCTTGAGAGGTCGACCTCCTGCTCCTTCCGACTGCAGCATAGGTGGCCTCCTCTTCTTCCTCCTCCTCGGGGCATCGACCACCCGAATAAGCTGGTCTGGAGGGCCTTGATCTGCCTCTCCGGCCGCTCCTTGGCTCGGGAGGGACTGGCCTCCTCCTCGGCCTTCCTCGCCTGCTCGGCGAGCTGTTCCAGTCGGCCCATCAGCTCCGGCCTCCTCCGTTTGAAGTCATCATACCAGATTCGGAGTTCGCTTACCTCCTGGCGGTCGGCGTACTCAAGGTGCGGCGTGGTGGTCCTGGTCGAAGCTCGGCGCTTCGACCGCCTGGCGCGGGGAGGCGAGGCGGATGCCTGGCGGCCTCGACCCGCCGACCTCTTGCGGGAACCCCTGGCCGGGGTGCTGGCTTGCGGCAGCGCTGCAGCGCTCGACACGGCAAGGTCAAGGGCGACCTTCTCCTGCAAACAGAGATCGGGAGAAATAAGCTCGGAAAACATGCCCTCGGGCGGAAGCAGGAAGATGTACTAACCGCGTCACCGCGGTCAAAAACGTTCTTGGGGATCTGACGATTGGGCGTCAGCTCCTTCTCCTTCGGGGCACCGAACATCTCGGCGACCCTCTCGTCAACCCAGTCCGTCCTCGGAGCTGCGTCACAACCGAAGACTAAAACAAAAAAAATATATATATATAGCACCGATCACCAGAAAGCAGCGATGCTCGGGAAAGAGGTCCAGGAACATACCTGCGTTGTCCTCACGGGTGAAGTCATGCCACCCGGTCGCCTCGAAGAAGGGGTGCTCACGGCGCCTCAGGGGGGACACCCGGTTGAAGGTAAAGTCCCGGGCGATATCTCGACCAGTGAGCCCCATCTGGGCGAGCTCACTGATCGTCCTGAGCACCCGCTCTTCCTCAGGTTGCACGGGCGGGCGCGCCGTCTCAGTAGGCGGAGCGTCCTCCCCAGTGTAGACCAACTGGGACCCCTCCGCCTTCTTCTGGTAGAATTAGAGGTCGCCCAACCCGACACCGAGTCCTTCAAAGCAACAAGAGGGTACTCGTATGGTCGGTTGGGCGGAGGCGAAGATAAACGCAACCGGCGGAGCCATCGGCCCGGTGCGGAAGGGGAGTAGAAGTGAAAGAAAAGGCTAGCCGTGGGCACTACACCCACGTCGCCTCACAAAGATGGGGAAGATTGCGAGAGAAAGGATAGAGTTGGGGTGGAGATGGGAGATCTCGCACCCACGTAAGGCAAGCACGGAGGCGAGGAAGTCGCTCTCAGGCGCATTTAAGCCCGTTGATGGCGTACAACTCCACAGAGACGATCTCTGTCTCCAGCGGTGCCGGCGCCGCTGCGTCGCTGAGCACTCGACCCGAGCTTGGGTCGACCAGACCCCTCATCCGTGAGCACTGAGCCTCCTTCGGTCATCGGCCGACTTTGAAACGCGCCATGGCCAAAGAAGGAAGGGGAGCGAAAAGGGTTCTTGGGCGCTAGGGCTCTTGGAAGATTTTTTGGCCGAAGACGAGCAAAGAGACACGGTGTAACTCCGACCTCTCCCGGTAGAAAGGGTTAAAAAGACAGTGAAAGGACGGGATAAAAATCGCCGCCTATCACGTAGCGACACCTGGCCGGAGAAAGCGCCGCTTTCCGAGAAACTGCCGTACCGTTGCAGGAAGGCTTCTCTGAGAAGGAACCGCAGAACAACCAAACGACGCGCCCACGCGGAGTAAGCACGCGGCGGGTAAAGAAGCTCGTCTCCCGACGTAAAATGGTCGTGAGCCATGACCAAAAGAAATTCAATCCCCCCTCAAGTCTTCTTAAGCTCAAGGGGAAGCCCGAGGGTTCCCCGCTTGAACCTCGGGGGCTAGCTGTCGGGGATTGGCTATCTGGCAAAGACCCGGTACTTCGTGAAAAGCTACACCCCCCGACCAACCAAAACTAGAATAAGATCCTCGGGACAATTAAACTAGCATCCCTCCTTCTACTCCCACAATCCGCGTCTGCACCTTTACTCGCAGAAGCACCAAACACGCCCCCCCCCCAAGAGCAAGCATGCTCGTAGAGGCCACGACCTACTCGGGTGTTTGGTCGGAGGGCCCGGCGAACGCTACGAGGAAGGAAGGAGCCAACCAATCAGCCGAAGATCAAGGGAGATCATACCCGAAATTCAAAACAAGGCGAATCAAGACAATGGTCACGGATATGGATACATAGCGTGATCCCAGGAGGTAGTTGCCTTTTTTTGGTACCTATAGTCGTATTATTTAAACCCCCCCTAAAGATTTGTAACGAGGGGGGGAGAAAAAAAGAGATAGAACATAATACACTGGAGTAGGGCTGTTATCCCGGCAGAGGGAGGCCCGAACCAGGATAAACACCGTGTCCCCCTTTTCTTCTTCTCCCGACCTCGCATCGCTCGAACGACCTCTTCGATCCGTACGACGGGGCTCTATTGATCCCTCATTCAACAAGTAAGCTCGACGGGAGCCGTTCTCCAATCGTCGACAGCTGGAGCCTTTCTTTTTTTTTTTACTTTCTTTATTCTTTATTCCATAAGGTTTATTTCTTTATTGTTTTTGTTTATATTCTTCATTTGTTAAACCTTTCTCTCTTTTTTTTTACTTTCTTTACCTTTCTTTTTTTTATTTTCTTTATTTCTTTATTGTTTTTTGTTTATATTCTTCATTTGTTAAACCTTTCTCTTTTTTTTTTACTTTCTTTACCTTTCTTTTTTGTTTACTTCTTGAGGTTTATATTTTTTATTTATTTATTGTTTATTCCATAAGGTTTATTTCTTGGGGTTTATTTCATGAGGTTTATTTCAAATAAACACGTACAGTATAAGACACGTCTAAAAATGATCACACAAGTTCAAATAAATAAGTTCATACAGTAATACTACATTTTAAGTAGTACCATACTATGTCTTTACAAGTCTTCCTTCGTTATGATCGTGACGTATGTAAGCATCCAGGTCTGTGTCATTCAGGAGGCTTATGTCAACATCCACCGCAAAAGGAGGGAGCTCGTCGAACTGACTATAGTCTTCCTCATCTGTGACGTCCTCAACTCCGACAATCCTTCGTTTGCCTTGGAGAACCACGTGTCGCTTTGGCTTATTATTATTATTATCTTTCTGCTTCTTAGGCTTGCTTGACATGTCTATTACATAGAACACCTGTCTCACATCATTTGCAAGGACGAACGGTTCACGCCTATAGCCGACTTGCGTGAGGTCAACGGTTGTCATGCCGTATTTGTCGACCTTTACGCCGCCTGAAGTGAGTTTGACCCATTGGCACTTAAATAGAGGGACCTTTAAAGGTCCATAGTCAAGCTCCCATATCTCTTCTATGAAACCATAATATGTGTCCACCTTTCCTTTGTTGTCTTCGGCATCTATACGGACACCGCTGTTCTGATTGGTGCTCTTGTCATCCTGGGATCTGGTGTAAAATGTGTAACCATTTATCTCGTACCCCTTGAATGTCACGATTTCACTAGAAGGTCCCCGTGCCAATCGTTGCAATTGTTCATTGTCTGACCCTTTGAAAAGGATATAGTTTTGTAACCAAACGCCGAAAGAATCCATGTGCTTCAGTGTTATCCAATCCTCAGACCTCCCAGGGAATTCACGGCGTAGAATACTCTTGTGCTCAACAACATACGGGGCCACCACAGTTGATTGTTTCAAAACCGTGAAATGTGCTTGCTTAAATGTAAGAAGATCATTGCATGCAATTGCTTTCCTTCCTACTGTCCCTTTTCCCCGTAGCTTTGCCCTCATGGCGTGATATAGGACGCCGATCGGATTTAGATCATTAATGTAATCCACACAAAATTCAATCACCTCCTCTCGTCCCATAACCTCGGCAATGCATCCTTCCTGACGAGAACGGTTCTGAACATACTTCTTTAGCACACTCATGTACCTCTCGAAAGGGAACATGTTGTGCAGATACACGGTCGAGAATACCTATCTCTTTGACAAGGTGAGCAGTGAGATGAACCATAATATCAAAGAACGCAGGAGGAAATATCATCTCAAGACAAACCACACTTTGTACCACGTCATCCTGCAGCCTTACTTAGTTTATCTGGGTCGATGACCTTATGCCAAATCGCATTGAAAAAAGAACACAGCTTTGTGATTATCCCCCGTACCCACTCGGGAAGTATACCTCTTATAGCCACTGGGAGCAGCTGTGTCATCAACACAAGACAATCATGGGATTTTAGGTGTACGATTTTATTCTGGCTCGTGTTTATGAGTCTCTTTACATTTGATGAGTATCCGGAAGGGACCTTCACACTATTCAGGCACTCTATCATGCTTTTTTTCTCTTCTTTGCTTAGAGTGTAGCTCGCAGGATGTAGGTAATGTTGTCCTTTTTCTCTCTTTTTCGGATGTAGGTCGTTCCTCAGTTCCAAGAGTTTAAGGTCCTTCCGACCTTGCAGTGTATCTTTTGATTGGCCATACATATCTATGTAGCTGTCAAGGCCCCAAGTTCCAAAAGTTCTGGGACATCCAGAGTATCCGGATCAGCATCCGGAGTGTCCGGATCCAACCCGGAATGTCCGGATAAATGTCCGGAGTATCCGGATTGGGCTGACCGAGCGCCCCAACCCGGAGTGTCCGGACCAAACGTCCGGAGTGTCCGGGTTAGTGTTACCGAAGACCCCAACCCGGAGTCTCCGGGTTAGCGTCCGGAGAGTCCGGTATTTGCGGGGGGGTTTTGTATAAAAGTCCCATTTCGTGGGTTCACTCCCTTCTTTCTTCTCCACTTGTCCTCCACCCATCCCGTGCGTCTCCTTCACCCCAGCCTTGTCTCCGGTGAGCTCTCCACTCCGGCGACCTCCCGTGGCTCCTCCCCGGCGGCTCCTCCATCCCCGGGAACTCCTCCTCAAGCCGGCATCCTCCATCCTCCACCCGGCGTTGCCTCTCCTCCGTCCCACTTGGAGGTAGGTCCTCTTCTTAGGGGTTGATTCGTGGGATTCTTGGGTTCTAAGACTATCCATGGTGGGTTAGGGTTTAGGTTTGGATTGGGAGTTTGGATTTGAGTCTTGAGCTCTAGGGTTTTGGGTGTAGTGATTCTAGGATTGGTTGGGGCTTGGGTTGGTGAATGTGGGTTCTAGAGAGGTAGATCGGGTAGTGGTAATGCCGATCCAAGGGTCGTTTGGAGTTGGCTAGTGGTTTCATGGGCTAGTGGTGTTCCTCGTGGAGTTGGGTTAGCTATAAGCTTCTTCGGCCTTGCCGCGTGTAGGAGTGTCATAGATCGGGTCCCCGCGGTGCCGTGGGACTTGGCGGCACCTCGATCCGTCGAGTTATTGGGTAAAACTCGCCAGGTCCGGAGTGTCCGGACAACCAGTCCGGAGTGTCCGCCCTGCCCGGAGTATCCAGACCGAATGGGCCGGAGAGTCCGGATTGTCCGGAGAGTCCGGATGAAATACCCGGACTGTCCGGGTTAGGCTAGTCTGTCCGAGTTCGTTAACCTGTTCGGTCGCGTTGTTTCGTCAGGGTTTTCCTTTTGTGTTCATTTCATTTGCATGGCATGCATCTCATTATGCATTGTACTCGTGTAGAGAACGATCCCGCGGAGACTGACGCCGCGGTGACTGAGGGTACTGCCGGAGAGCCGACTGTTGCCGACCCACCAGCAGAAGAGCAAGGCAAGCACCTATGCATCTTGAACCTGTATTAAATTGTAGTTTTGTAAATAACTTGCTTAATTGGTGAATTAAGTTTGCATTAGGAGTTGAATTGGGATAGGACTAGATCCCACTTGCTGCACATCCATCCGTTGAAATTGTGCATCCTTCCGTTGGAACTAGCTTAGGGGTAATACTATGAGTCCATGCTTAGTCTTGCTTAGAGGTCGGGGTTCGGGCCAAGTGACGGAGGGTTCTGTCACTTGTGGTTGTTATTATTACACACATACTACATTATGTTGGACGTGGAATTGGGAAAGGTTTTGGAAAGAAGTGAATTGTGGACCGGGCGGGGAGTTGGTTCATTTGGGTATGGAGACTCAAATGTGTAGCCCCGTCTGTGTCAGTTAAGGATCGATCCGTAAGTGGAATAAGATTGAGCACACCCCGGTTGGTCGCATGCCCGATTATGGTACGGTAAGCCACTCTTTCTCTCATACGGAATCGATGGACCGTAACTTCCTGTGGTTGGACGTGGTTGAGGGCGAGGCTTAGGCCGACTCTCGAGCGCCAAGCCGGGCTTGGGGCTGCTCGAGGGGGTGCTAGGTTTTCGGGCCACAGGAGGACGCTTCAGCGATTGGGTATGATTGGGAGGGGGTTGATACTAGGCCCTTGTGGTAAGTGTCGTGCGATCAATGCTTCCCTGCAGGGTTAATTAAGCGATTCGAATTGCCGCGCTCTCGGATATGAGCAAGCTTGATCCGAACTTCTTCTGCGTAGTAAATAACTTGAACGTATGGTTCGCCGTTGGGCTGGAGCCTTGTTTTGAAAGGTGGTGTTTGTTTTAATTAATGTTGATCACACTTCATGCTAGAAGTAGGTGCAGTATCAACCGCTTAAGACTGTGGTGAATTGAGTAGTTAAGTAACTAAACCACAAATAAGAGCATTTCTGCAAATTTTACCTTCAGCTTGTTCCTTGTTACATCCAAATGCATATCCTTTGGAGTCGGTCGTATATGGACCACGGGTAAGACTTGCGAGTACCTTTTGTACTCAGGCTTCTGCTTTGTGGTTTTGCAGGTGAGGATCCAGAGGGGTGTGAGTTCTGCCCCTACTGCCTATCGGTGACCGGGCGGGGCACCGAGTAGAGGCCGTCGCGCGTGTGCGCCCGGAAGTGTTCAGGGCATGACACTTCCGGGGTGTTCTACTTTTGTTGTATAGGATAGTCGGCTTCACTTTTGTAAACTGTTGCACTTTTATTTCTGTAATGGAACCTGTCGGCTCTTCGCTTCTTGTTTTGTTTGGTCGTCTTTGGGCTTCCGTGTGCCGTGTGTGTGTTTTGTTGCTTCCGCGTTCGTGCGTCTCTGGTAGTAAGTTTGGGTTCGATGCCCCTTTGTGGGAACTGTTGTGATATGACTTGGGAACCGGTATGTGGGGATCCTGGGCGAGTTTCGGATCGCATACCGGGGGAATACCGGGGTTGTTGTCGAGTCGTTGGACGTTCGTAGGGTGGTCTCCATTGGGCTTGGGTAATAGCATCAGGATCACCTCCGGTGATTGTTGCTAGGATCCAAATCCGACGGGAACAACCGATCATCCAACAACTCGAGGACGATCTGGGCGGCTCTCCTCACAGTAGCCTAGCAGGTTCAAGCAAACATTCTTCGTGATGTGCATGAAGTCAAGTGAGTGACGAACCTCCAAGACTTCCCAATAAGGCAAGTCCCAAAATATTGACTTCTTCTTCCACATTGGCGCCTGACCATCCTCATTCTGCACAGGTTTGCTTCCAGGACCCTTTCCGAATACTACTTTCAGATTCTTTACCATAGCAAGTACATGTGGCCCGATGCGATCTTTGAGGCCTAGCACGAAGGTCTACTTGCCCGTTAAATTTCCTGCACTTCTTCCGCCATGGGTGACTCGTAGGAAGAAACCTACGGTGGCCCATGTAGACAACCTTTCGAGAGTTTTTCAGGTACATGCTGTCCGTTTCATCTAAGCATTGGACACAAGCTCTATATCCTTTGATAGTTTGGCCAGACAGTTACTGAGAAGCAGGGCGATCGTTGATTGTTACAAATAACAATGCACGTAAGGTGAAATACTCCCTTTTGTACTCATCCCATACCCGTGCACCATCCTCCCACAACGTCACAAGATCTGCAACCAATGGTTTCAGGTAGACATCGATGTCATTTCCAGGTTGCTTGGGGCCTTGGATCAACAAGCGGCATCATGATGTACTTTCGCTTCATGCACGACCATGGAGGAATGTTATACATACATAGTGTAACAGGCCAGGTGCTATGGTTGTCGCTCAACTCTCCGAAAGGATTCATCCCATCGGTACTTAACCCAAACCTTATGTTTCTCACCTCTTGTGCGAAGTCCGGCACGTCCGATCGACTTTCCTCCACCGTGATCCATCTGCAGGGTGTCTAAGCATACCGTCATCTTTACGCTCTTCTTTGTGCCAACGCATCATCTCGGGCATGCGCTTTGTTAGCAAACATACGCCTAATCGGGAATCACCGGGAAATACCACAACACTTTAGCCGAGGTCTCTTCTTCTTACGCTCCCCATCTATTTCACCTGGATCATCTCTCTTCACCTTATACCGTGATTCTTTGCACACTGGACAAACATCCAAATTGGCATACGCATTGCGATACAGGATGCAATCGTTACGACATGCATGTATCTTCTGTACTTTCAGTCCCAAAGGACAGACGACTTCCTTTGCTTCATATGTAGATTCAGGCAGAGTGTTATCTTCTGGAAGCAACTTCTTTATGAGTGTCAACAACTCATCGAATCCCTTTATCTCGACACACTATTTGTGGCCTTCCATTGCATAAGTTCAAGTGTGGTACGCAACTTCTTGTGGTCCCGCCCACAATTTGGGTATAAAGGAGTTCTGTGGTCCTCTAACATGCGCTGGAATTTCTCGAATATCTTTCATCTGTGTAGTCTCCCTCACCTGCCACAAAGCATCTGGTCCAAATTTCATCATCACCAAAGTCACTGAGTGTACCTCCCACGGAATAGCATTGCGTGGGCGTCCGAGATATTTTTGAATCCCTCTTCTTCTTCCTCGTCTTCTTCCTCGTCTTCCTCGTCTTCGCCATGGTTGGTCCAACTGGTATAGTTTGGCATGAAACCTCTCATCATCAAATGGTTCATAACCCGCCATCGCTGTGAGTGCTCCTTCGTTCTTGCAATCTACGCACGGACAACATATGAAGCTGCACGAGGCAGGAATGCAATGGCCGATCGAGAAAAGCTCGCGACGCCATCAATGAACTCTCTCGATCGACGGTCCGCATTGTACATCCATTGTCGGTTCATCTACAACAAGTAATAATTTCATATATTTTTTTCTTCTCCAAGAAAAACAACCCCACCTACACCTTCATGCAATTAAAGATCTACCTTTCTAAAAATTTTTTTATCCCTTTCTACCTTTCTAATTATTTTTTTATCCTTATTTTATTTTATACACTACTAATTACTTCATTGCAATGTCATATTTTGAACTAGATCACCATACATCTTCATACCATAACAAAAACAAGCATACAAAATAAATTTTGGGGAACAACTTCATACCATACACATTTCAACATGTTCTACCTAGCAAAGCAACACATTTCAACATGAATAAATCATGATTTCTCCACATCCAATGCATAAAAAACAGCAATATGTAGGTGAGAAAGATGCTAACATGCTCTTACTGACCTTAAAACACTTAATTTGAAGCTAAATCACCAGCAATTTCAAAACAAAAAATTTGGGCAGCACCTCCCCGGAATAACAGTGCTCGGCCCTTCTCTGTTCATCAGACTGTTGGCTCGGGGAGGAAGAAGAAGTTTAAAGCGCTGGGCGGGAGGGATTCTAGAAGCGGTTTCATATACAATCCGCTTCTGAAGGTTGAGTTCTAGAAGCGGTTTGTATGTCAAACCGCTTCTGACTTTGTAGAAGCGGTTTGACAAACAAACCGCTACTAAAACTAAGACTTCAGTAGCGGTTTTACACACGAACCGTTTCTAAATATAAATCTCTACAAGCGGTTGAGGTCTCAAACCGCTTGTGATAATTCATAAGCGGTTTGGCAAACGAACTGCTTGTGATGGTTGTCAACACAAGCGGTTCGTATGACCAACTGCTTCTAGTGACCCCCTCCCGCCCGTTGCTCACGAACCGCTTCTGGTGCGTGGGCCAGAACCGGTTCGCACCTAACCGCTTGTAATATACCGTTTGTGATGCCCAGTTCTGTAGTAGTGGGTATCACAAACGGTTCGGACAACCGCTTGTGGTGAGACACCACAAGCGGTTCGAAAGGCCTTTAGGAAGGCTCGGGGGACCGCCACGTGGGAGATCTTCACAAGCGGTTTGTGTTATAAACCGCTTGTGAAGACTGCCTCTCCACAAGCGGTTCAGACATAAACCGCCTGTGGAGGTGCTCTCTCCACAAGCGGTTGGAGATAATAACCGCTTGTGGAGAGGCATTGTATATTATATATTCAATATATAATATGTTTTTGAGTAGGGTATCAATATGTATGGATTTTGACATTAAAAATATATAGAAATATTTGGTTTTTGTATACAATTAAATATATATTACTCATGCGTACTCATTAAAATAATCACAGATCATTCTGAGAAGAAATCTGAACTTAATAGACTAAAAGATGGACAGGTTTGATGGACACATGAAATAATGAGCACTTTTACAAGTTTGATTTACACATAAGTAAGTTTTACAAGTTTGAAAGAATAAAAGGGTAAATCTCGAGCTGATTTAATTCTTGCGTGCATCGCTGTTTACGTCCTTGGTCGACGTTGATGTCAGTTCACCTATCCTTATAGAAGGACAATCTCTCCAACCCGGTGTGTGGAACTCGCCCGTGGGAGATACAATCTCGCCGACAATAAAGCCAATGAGTTGTTCTTGGAGTGCTTCAACCCGGTGCGGCGGGATCACATCTTGCACATCGATGTTAATGACAAAGAACGAAATTAATAAATCTCTGAGCATGTAATAAAAGTGTAAGTATTAATTGATATGTGCACTCACCTCGTTGTCGCTTATGGGCACATCGCCGTGGGTAATATTTTGCATGTAGTGGCACACATAATAGCCACATAAGTTGTTTCCAGCTGTATGTTTTAATACTCGAGTGCTTATTTGGACAAAGTGAATTCATTCTCGAAATGTCCTTGTTGCTTCTTGCGAAACCTTGCGAATGCCTGTGTGACGCGTTATTATGAATAGCAATTATCGGACTTGGAATTAGCAAGGTATTTCAATATAATAAGGAAACAATTGTATATATATTTGCTATAAACCTGTTTAGGACATCAATGATATATCGATATTGTTCCACCGGTCCCCTTTTGAGTCTTGAACAATGATCTTGCTACTATCAAGCTTGATGACCAAAAGGATCGATGATACCTGGTCATATATTGCGACATATATATAACTAGCTAGCAGTATTATCAATGCCTTGGAAAAGAAAAGTTTATTAATGCGTTATGAGAACACGTAAATATACGTACATGAAGTTGAAGGGCAGAAGTATGTATGGTTTGTAGTGTTGTCCCATGAATGCATCTAGAACGTAATCCTCAAGAGCCTTAGCGCTGTATCGAAAGACGATCTCATTGACAATTTCCGGGTCGAGGAAGCCCACGTTGAATATGTTCTGTTTTCTACATCGTTGTATCTCCATTCTACGTAGAAATGGATAAGTTATTAGAGTTGCACTTCTATGGTACAAGGAAGTAAATGGTAAAGTTATGAGCTTGATACTTACAGGCACCAGCAGCTCATGAGAGACACGTTCATAGAGTCGCTATGGTACATATTGTATATGTCTTCGAATTCGAGCTATATGGTGTTGTCCCCACGATAGAAATCTTCTTGTCTGACCCGGAGGGGGAACATATTTCTTTGTTGAGCAGACTCTATCATGTACCATTCATGAAATTGTCGCATCTTGGTTGGCAGGTCCTTTATCTTATTTGGGTCAATTAACTCCCGGCCAAGCTTATATTGCCATCTGACTTCTGCCATTGGGAGAACATCTGATCCTACAGCACCAGCTACGGAACTGAGTCCTGCCTCCTTCATAAATCTCTCAAGGTTCTCCTGATCTTGCCGCAGCTGATCTTGATCTCTCTTTGGCACCGCCTGACCCCGTTTACTCTTCCGTGTAGCCTTTCTTATTGTACGTTCGTAGTTGGACGGCACAGGGAGTGGCTTTGCACGACAGGTCAAGAAGTGTTCCATCACTTTTGGATCAATTTGTACGTTTGGGTCAGCTGACTTCTTTGGTGCGAAATGTGCAGCCACTTCTTTGGTTATGACAGCGGAATTCTCCTCGAAAGGGAACATGTTATGCAGATACACGGGTCCGAGAATACCTATCTCTTTGACAAGGTGAACAATGAGATGAACCATAATATCAAAGAATGCAGGAGGAAATATCATCTCAAGACAAACCACACTTTGTACCACGTCATCCTACAGCTTACTTAGTTTATCTGGGTCGATGACCTTATGCCAAATCGCGTTGAAAAAAGAACACAGCTTTGTGATTATCCCCCGTACCCACTCGGGAAGTATACCTCTTATAGCCACTGGGAGCAGCTGTGTCATCAACACAAGACAGTCATGGGATTTCAGGTGTACGATTTTATTCTCTTTCGTGTTTATGAGTCTCTTTACATTTGATGAGTATCCGGAAGGGACCTTCACACTATTCAGGCACTCTATCATGCTTTTTTTCTCTTCTTTGCTTAGAGTGTAGCTCGTAGGATGTAGGTAATGTTGTCCTTTTTCTCTCTTTTCCGGATGTAGGTCGTTCCTCAGTTCCAAGAGTTTAAGGTCCTTCCGACCTTGCAGTGTATCTTTTGATTGGCCATACATATCTATGTAGCCTATCAGGTTCAAGCAAACATTCTTCGTGATGTGCATGAAGTCAAGTGAGTGACGAACCTCCAAGACTTCCTAATAAGGCAAGTCCCAAAATATTGACTTCTTCTTCCACATTGGCGCCTGACCATCCTCATTCTCGCACGAGTTTGCTTCGGGACCCTTTCCGAATACTACTTTGATTCTTTACCATAGCAAGTACATGTGGCCCGATGCGATCTTGAGGCCTAGCACGAAGGTCTACTTGCCCGTTAAATTTCTGCACTTCTTCCGCCATGGGTGACTCGTAGGAAGAAACCTCGGTGGCCCATGTAGACAACCTTTCGAGAGTTTTTGGTACATGCTGTCCGTTTCATCTAAGCATTGGACACAAGCTCTATATCCTTTGATAGTTTGGCCAGACAGATTACCGAGAGCAGGCCAGTCGTTGATTGTTACAAATAACAATGCACGTAGGGTGAAATACTCCCTTTTGTACTCATCCCATACCCGTGCACCATCCTCCCACAACGTCACAAGATCTGCAACCAATGGTTTCAGGTAGACATCAATGTCATTTCCAGGTTGCTTGGGGCCTTGGATCAACAACGGCATCATGATGTACTTTCGCTTCATGCACTGACCATGGAGGAATGTTATACATACATAGTGTAATAGGCCAGGTGCTATGGTTGTCGCTCAACTCTCCGAAAGGATTCATCCCATCGGTACTTAACCCAAACCTTATGTTTCTCACCTCTTGTGCGAAATGCAGATACGTTCGATCGACTTTCCTCCACCGTGATCCATCTGCGAGGTGGTGTCTAAGCATACCGTCATCTTTACGCTCTTCTTTGTGCCAACGCATCATCTGGGCATGTGCTTTGTTAGCAAACATACGCTTCAATCGGGAATCACAGGAAATACCACAACACTTTAGCCGGAGGTCTCTTCTTCTTACGCTCCCCATCTATTTCACCTGGATCATCTCTCTTCACCTTATACCGTGATTCTTTGCACACTGGACAAACATCCAAATTGGCATACGCATTGCGATACAGGATGCAATCGTTACGACATGCGTGTATCTTCTGTACTTTCAGTCCCAAAGGATAGACGACTTCCTTTGCTTCATATGTAGATTCAGGCAGAGTGTTATCCTCTGGAAGCAACTTCTTTATGAGTGTCAACAACTCATCGAATCCCTTATCTGACACACTATTTGTGGCCTTCCATTGCATAAGTTCAAGTGTGGTACGCAACTTCTTGTGCTGCTGCCCACAATTTGGGTATAAAGGAGTTCTGTGGTCCTCTAACATGCGCTGGAATTTCTCGAACTGTCTTTCATCTGTGTAGTCTCCCTCACCGTCACGCAGCATCTGGTCCAGCTCATCATCACCAAAGTCACTGAGTGTACCTCCCACGGAATAGCATTGCGTGGCGTCCGAGATATTTTTGAATCCCTCTTCTTCTTCCTCGTCTTCCTCGTCTTCGCCATGGTTGGTCCAACTGGTATAGTTTGGCATGAAACCTCTCATCATCAAATGGTTCATAACCTGCCATCGCTGTGAGTGCTCCTTCTCGTTATTGCAATCTACGCACGGACAACATATGAAGCTGCCTGGAGGCAGGAATGCAATGGCCGCATCGAGAAAAGCCTGCACGCCATCAATGAACTCTCTCGATCGACGGTCCGCATTGTACATCCATTGCCGGTTCATCTACAACAAGTAATAATTTCATATATTTTTTTCTTCTCCAAGAAAAACAACCCCACCTACACCTTCATGCAATTAAAGATCTACCTTTCTAATTATTTTTTTATCCCTTTCTACCTTTGTAATTATTTTTTTATCCTTAACATGTTTTCCTATTTTATTTTATACACTACTAATTACTTCATTGCAATGTCATATTTTGAACTAGATCACCATACATCTTCATACCATAACAAAAACAAGCATGCAAAATAAATTTTGGGGAACAACTTCATACCATACACATTTCAACATGTCTTACCTAGCAAAGCAACACATTTCAACATGAATAAATCATGATTTCTCCACATCCAATGCATAAAAAACAGCAATATGTAGGTGAAAAAGATGCTAACATGCTCTTACTGACCTTAAAACACTTAATTTGAAGCTAAATCACCAGCAATTTCAAAACAAAAAATTTGGGCAGCACCTCCCCGGAAGAACAGTGCTCGGCCCTTCTCTGTTCATCGATTTGTTGGCTCGGGGAGGAAGAAGAAGTTTAAAGCGCTGGGCGGGAGGGATTCTAGAAGCGGTTTCATATACAAACCGCTTCTGAAGGTTGAGTTCTAGAAGCGGTTTGTATTTCAAACCGCTTCTGACTTTGTAGAAGCGGTTTGACAAACAACCCGCTTCTAAAACCAAGACTTCAGTAGCGGTTTGATACACGAACCGCTTCTAAATATAAATCTCTACAAGCGGTTGAGGTCTCAAACCGCTTGTGATAATTCATAAGCGGTTTGGTAAACGAACCGCTTGTGATACCTGTTTAACACAAGCGGTTCGTATGACCAACCGCTTCTAGAGACCCTCTCCCGCCCGTTGCTCACGAACCGCTTCTGGTGCGTGGGCCAGAACCGGTTCGCACCTAACCGCTTGTAATATACCGCTTGTGATGCCCAGTTCTGTAGTAGTGTCGATTGACTTGAATACAATACGCGTGCAAGTCTACCTCGATCTGGTTTCTGATTACTCCAAGCTAGGGTTAATTTAACCTTTGGTACTCCCTCCAGTTTGTTAATATCTGTTGTTTTGGACATAATGATGGTCAAACTTTCGAAACTTTGACTATCGATATATTTTTAAATATTTAAATTAGATACATGAAAATTATATGTGTAGACTTATCTCGAGAAGTACTTTGATAATATTATAATTTTATTGGGTTTTATAAATATATTATAATAAAAATTAGCGGTCAAAGTTGTGTTTTAAAGACCGTATCGATATCCAAAACGACAGATATTACCAAACTGGAGGAAGTACGAGACTAGGAATCTAGGAGTGGCCTGTTACTTGCTAAGTTACATGAACAAATTAGTTCATATGAAAGAATAAGCTGAGGAAAAATAGATAATTTATTTGTATTTTAACACTCTCTCATGTGTCCTCATAAACCTAAAGCATGGAATAAAAGTGAGCTATAATTATTTTTATTAAATTGCACCAACCGATCTTAAACTCAAGACTCTTGATTTTAATGTCATATTGAGTTTCATGTACCAGCTAGTTCACACAAAAACCTAAAATGTTGATAAAAGAGGAGAAATCACTTATAGTTGAACACTGCTTTATACTCCCTCTAGTCACAAATGGTAGTCGTTTTGGACATCGATATGGTCACCAAAACTCAGTTTTGATCAGTAATATCTATTGTAATATATTTTCAAAAAATATAATATTATGAATGTATGTTTTGAGATGAATCTACATATATAATTTTCAGGCATCCAATCTTAATATTTAAAAAGATATTGATAACTAAAGTTTCCTATCCCAAACTGACTATTTGTACCGGGAGGGAGTAGTTTATATATGTTGATATAGATCAGACAATCTCGTGGAAATCTACATTACGTACAAGCAACCTGCAACCATAAAGGCAAGGGAAAATTGGTTATATGCCATCGTGAAGTGTGGGTTCCACATATTTACCACCATGGTCGTTTAGTTCGGTTTAATACCCTTTACCACGATGGCACCTCGTAGAAATACCATTACAGCCCAATTTCTCCCATTTTACAGGATTTCACTTGTTTTATTGTGGGCCCGAACAAGTGATTGACCAAAATGCCCCCCGGTCGCTATCCCTTTGCACCATGGTGCGATCGGACCTCGTTCGTTCTTCGATTCTTCCTTCCCCATCCTCACCTCCCCACTGGAGCAGGCGACGGCGCAGGCAGCAGTAGTCCACGAGGTCAGGCTCCACGGCGGGAGATGTCGCAAACAAGCTTCTCGTCGGGTTCCCGAGGGAAAAGGCTCCAGTCAGGTTAGATTTCGAAGTCAACTTGAGGCTGACCGTAGCGGACTTCCACTCGTGCCTTGCCCTAAGTGCGGGGACGAGATAGTGGAGTTGACGTCGAGGTCAAATCAAAACCCAGGGAAGATCTTCTTTAAGTGCAGGAAGAATGAGCAACATGTATGTGTATGCTTGGCTTTTGGTGTTTTGTGCGGATTCGGTGTTAGGTGCTGATTCCATTCATAGTTCTTGATCATTGTAGATGCCCAGCAGATGCAATTTTTACCTATGGCGTGATCAATACATGGAGTTTCTTGCTAATTTCGGCTATTCTACTCTCTGTGATGATGGTCATCCGGTGGAAGAAGCCGAAAAGCTGAAAGAAGGTAGTGCACGGGTGATAGGTGTCCCCGAGTTAGTGAAGTTTGTGAGGTTGTTGCTGTTGACTAATGTTGTCATCATTGTTTTGGTGCTGATATGTGTTGTAATTTTGCTTGGCAAATAATTTAGATTAGTTGTAATCCAGTTTGGATAACAAACTTGTCGGGGATTAACTATTCGCTGAAAAGACCATTTTACCCCCGAAGGTCCAAAAGCTACCGACCATACGGCACCCTCGAAGGATGCTCGGGAAAAGCACTCGAGCATACCAACACCTGGGCATGCATGCCTGCCCATTCGCCTACGATCATGCCAGGGGAGTACGGGCAACCATGCTCGCGTAGCCTGTGCGGAGGCCCAAGTGAATGGTCGGGGGACTCGGTCAAACCGTCAGGAGGGAAAGTGGTAACCAATCTGCCGGAGATCAAGGGAAGGTGCACCGAAAATTCAAAATAAGGCGCAAACTAAGGAATCCGGATCGTAGGTACTGCGGATATGGCCGCATGGCGTAATTCTAGGGGGTAGTTACCTTTTGTACAGCATAGGATTCTGTATTTAAACCCCCCAAAAACACCTGGAAGAGGGCGACGATTTTACCAATCATAAACACAATACACTGGAGTAGGGCTATTATCTCGGGAGTGAGAGGCCCGAACCAGGATAAACACCGCGTGTTTCCCTCGTTTGCATGTTGCTCAGACGCAATCTCGCTCGTACGAAGGGGCCCCTGTTGATCCCCCATTCAACAAGTAAGCTTGACGGGAGCCTGTTCTCCAATCGTCGACAGCTGGCGCCGTCCGTGGGGACGACATTGTGATCTCCGTCCGAGAGGAATCCCTGAGGATGTCAAATTCGGGAGATACTCGAAGCTTCTGTGCCTTCAACGATGTTGAAGATGATGACATGTACTACGCAGAGCGCGAACGCCATGCAACTGGCAACAATGCTGGCAACGGCAGCCACCGGTAGTTTGTGGCGCTTCGGTATACCCACTCGCAAAATTAGCAAGACTTTTACGAACCTACTTACATGCAAGCTATGTCAAATGAAAGGCTCATAGGTTAAGTTTTGCGTAAAGCGAAAGATTCGAATGAAGTAATACTGAATAGAAATGGAAAGCGTAAATTGAAATTAAAGAGGTTTAGTAAATAATTGAAATAACATGTATCAAATGAATAATAAACGTTTACTCATGGCCCTTTGTGAGTAAATAACGAAGAAGACCCTCCATGGTCTTATACGAACAAGTATAACAATAAGTGACACTTAACAAAGGTGGATCATTTTCCAAGTCATTTAATCCAAGTTTTTTTTTGAAAGTAGGAAACAAGTAACTAGTGTCAGTTCTCCAAGTTATCCATGACCGTGGATACGGTTAATCGATTAGTTTAGACTCTGCAGAGTTGTACAGCTTTACCCACAAGATATGTCCTCCCTTTGTGGCAGATCATTAGCACACTTCTTTTGGTGTGCCGCCAGAGAGCTCATAATGATACCGTTCAATTACTTGGATCTTAACTTTGCACTAGCCCGATGTCGATTCACCCTGACTATGATGGAAGCTAAATATAGCAAAGTAGTAATGATAATCAGGAGCCGTGGCTCGATAGAATAACAGCCCCAAATTCATAGTCAAGCGTACACCGTTACATCGGCAAGTGTCAACACCTCAGTGATGGCACCTCCCTCGAGCAAACCTATATCCGGAATGCCCGTGCTACTACTGCCTACCAATGTGCAAAGCTAATCCCCAAATAATTTAATAAATAAAGATTGTCCCATTTCAGTACTTGTGGATGTACGGTTTTACTTGGATCATGCAACACTACGTTCGGTCCTTAATGTGACATGGGCGATACTCCACCCTATCTACGTACATGTTAAAACATGTACATCCGGCTATTGCCAATAATCACCCACGTCAAAACATAGTTTTATTTTCGTTTTTTTATTAAACTACCAGTATCCTTTACTGTTTAAATAAATCATAAAAAGATTCATAAAGAATAGCGGGTGTGAGGATAAATGTCGCTAACATTTTCCAAGTATTACTAAGTAGATGCAATTAATAATCGTTATATCCCATCAAGTGTATGAATCTACCCATACCTAGGGTTATCATGGAGCACATGTCAACAAGATTTAGGGAATCCACTAACATGGGTTATGGCTACCATATAACACAAAATAATGATTTACCAAGATATAAGCATGCAGGAAGATTCTTAATCACATTTTAATTGGTTATGAAATCTGGGTTCAAAATGCTCAAAGGGGATGCTTGCCTTGCTCTTCAGTGGCGTAAGAGAAATTGATGTCGTCGACAGCGGCGTCGGTAGTGTCAACGTCTACATGTCGTCGAATACAAATAAAGCAAAAATACAAAACAGTGTCGTTGATTTCATGTTTTCTCTTTTTCTCAATTCCAATAATCATTTTAAATACAAAACAGTTCAACAAATGCACATAAAATCATGAAATGCAACAAGGAAATGATTTTACACTTTAATATTTGATTTCAAGCCTTTTATAAATTTTAGAATGTTACAGTGTCGTTGATCGCCAGCCGCACGGGCGAGTGGCTGGCCCAGTCAATGAGCTGATGCATCAGGTCGAACCTCGCAGTGTTCATGCTGGTCGTGTCGACGACATAGTGGTTGTGGGTTTGTGCGTCGATCTGATTCCCATATTTGTAGTAGAAATAGGAGGCGACTTTCGCTTGCGTGTGCTCGTGCTCGTAGGACGCGACGTTGAGGTCGGCAACGTAGAAGAAGGACTTGTCGGAATGGGAGTGTGTAGGCATCATCCGGATGTTTTTGTTCTAAAAATCATCCAAATTTTGGACCGTACGATCAAAACACACATCCGTAGGATCAATCCACCTCGAATTCAAAGGGTGTGCATCGATCTGAAAGCAAATTCAATGGCCCAGAATTTGGATGATGGTTACTAAGAAAATATCCGGATGAAACTTATCAAATCCCTGTTGGAATACCGGAGGAGGCACGCGTCGTAGACGGCACGCATTCACCGTCCGGCTGTGCGGGCATAGCTGAATTATCCCCGCGGGTGCGAGGTTAAGGCAGTCCTGGCACGCGTCCCGCCCGCCGGCGGCGTAGCACATGAAGAGGACGAAGACCTCGTCGGGGGCGACGCCGAACGTGCAGTTGAAGTAGCCGCCGTTGGTGGCGGCGGCCACGGGGATGACGGACAGGATCCGGTCAAGGTTCATGTGGTACTGGCTGCCATAGGTGTAGTTGCCGTCAGTTGAGCACGAAAGCACAGACGGCAGCAGGGGCTTGCCGTCGGCATCGTCAACAACTGCGACGGCGCAGCGCGAGGCGACGACGGCCAGGAGCAGCAAAAGGTGAAGGCGTGGAGCCATGGCTGATGGTGAACGACACTGTTCATTGGTAAATTCAACAGGACCAGGACGTATATATGTGCGTTCCAGTCTTCTACTATGTCTCCGATCCATTATTGCGATATATTATTGTCAGCATCAAAGTTGAAAGAAGTTTCCATGAATTTGCCATTGGGTTTTGCTGACGTATTTCCTAGTATACCACACAGCTGGCCCCGTAGGCAACCCGTATCTCATCACTTGATTGACTTGAATACAGTAACGTCCACGTCTAGCTTGATCTGGTTTCTGATTACTAATACTGTGCTTATATAGCCCTTTTATTTCGTTTTTTTCAAAACTAGTCCTCCCACAAATGCATTTGCAAAAATAGTCTCCTCCTCCACCGCGGAAGGTCTGGCAGATGACACATATCCCCTACTAGGATGAAAACGGAGCGGATTCGGTCGGATAGTGACATTTCCATATCCGCTCACATTTTTTTCACCCGGATACGGATACGGATATGGATAATTTAAAAACGAATCGGATATTGAATCGATATCGGATAATAATAAAACGGATAGTGGTCGGAGTCGGATCGAAAACGGAAACGAAACCGAATATTTAGTCGGATAATATGTAAACGCCAAAACACAAGTTTCAACATAGGATCTCCTTGCTGTAACCTAGCAAAGTAAGCAAAAATAGACATACAAGTGCATTGCGAATTCAACTTTGATTTTACTTGTGCTTCAGGTGCTAACTATTATGAGCACGTAAATATGCATGTACGCATTTGATTGGAAGTTAGAACATAAGTATTTCAAGTGCATTGGCAGTTCAATTTAGCCTTGTACCCTTGTATTCACAACAATAACAAGTAAGGCAGTGGACTATCAATAATAAAAAAAAGTACTAGTAACATCTTCAGCAAGACTGCGAATGGCATGCTACTGGACTTCTCTACGAATTACAGTTCCTTCACAACATTTAATATATGCATATCCTTCACAGCATCTAGCTACGTGGACTAATAACTGAAAGTGTTTCATTTCAAATCTGCTGATTCATTTCAATCACAGCATATAGGAACGAAACTAAAAGTGTTTCATTTCAATCACAACATCTAGGAACAAGAACTCATATCAAAACGAGTAAAAAATTCATATCAATCCTATCCTAATCTGCGAAAACGAGTAAAATCACAGCATCTACACTCTAATCTTTGCTTTTCTACTGGAATCCTATTCTGCACAATTTGACGTGGCACGGGAGGCTTGGAGGCCTGTTGAAGAATCAATCCACAAGAACTGATTTTGTGCTTCTAAAGTCTAAACTTACTTCTCCTGTTCTCCAGAAGAATCGGTGGGCGAAGAGGTGGCACGGGAGGTTTAGAGGCGGCGGTGGGGCGACGCGCCGGTGGAAGGAGAGGTGGCGGTGCGGGCCGTGCGGCGGAGCGCAGCGTCGTCCGGTGGCGGGGATGTCGGGGAGGCTTGGAGGCAACGCGCCGGCGCCGTCCGGTGGCGGGGACGCCGGGGAGGCTTGGAGGTGGCGGTGCGCCAGCTAGCGTTGGGACTTGGGAGTGCCAACTGCCGATCGGGTGCCGGACTGGACTAAACTCCCTAATGCCGAGTGCCAGATCTGAGTTTGAGATGAGAACTTGAGAAGGCTAGGCTTGGTCTGGTTTTCTGGTCGCTTGTAGTTGGAGGCTGGCGGCTTGGGTCTTAGAGTGTTGTTGGCCTGTTGGGCGTCTTGGACTAGTGGGCTACCGGCCTGTAGCCATTATACGGATATCCGGTCTCCGGATATCCGTATTCGATCCGTATCCGTCGGATATCATCTCTTCCATATCCGCTCCGTATCCGGCTGCCTGATCCGGATAATTATCTGTATTCGTATCCGTATCCGACAATTATCCGATTTTTTTGCCATTTCTCTAAAAACGGATACGATCCGAATATTATCCGCTCCGTTTTTACCCCTATCCCCTACTGCGCTCACAGAGACTGCGTCCAGAGAGCGTGAGAAGTGGCCGGGCCTGCAAGAACGCAAGGGAGCATGGAAGTATGCGCTGCCATGCCCGAGGGCCGTGGAAGGATTCATCCTGCGCTACCAGCCGCAACACTTCACCTTCCCGCGTTCACGACCTGCTCCCGCGCCTGCCCACCCATGCGCTCGCCAATCCTTGCGCTCTCACCAGCGCTGCCCACACGCCAAGTCGCCAACCCTGCGTGCCCGCCCGCTCACCCACAGCCGAAGCAACGTGGCGCCTTTAAACCCATGCGCCAACTTTTTCTCCCGCTCGCCCGACTTTTCTCCCACACTTGGGGTGAACGGAAAGCGCTCCCCGGCAGAAGCGACATGGTGGGTTCCACACTTGGCTGAGCATTCAAAAGGGCTACTACAGTAAAATGCTCTCTGATTACTCCTCGCTACGGTTAATTTAGTCTTTGGTAGGAGACCAGGAATCTAGGAGTTCTTGTCATCCTAGAAAATTTCTGTAATTTACTCAGTTCATCTAAATGACTAAACTTATGAAGAAAAACAGACAATTCATCTGCACTTTAACACTCTCATATAGGTGCTCTCTTAGATCTAAGATGTGGAATAAATATGGGTTGCAATTATTTTTTGAGAGGTGCTTCTATGCTTTTCTTTTTAAAAGTTGCACAAGTATTAAAGCATGAATGAAGGGTAGATAGTGATTAATTATCTTTTCGTTTGCTTTAAGATTTGTGCAATTTATATTGGAAGGGAAAGCATAGAAGCACTTTTTGACTAAAAATCTAAACTGATGAGTAAAAACAGAGAAGTCACTTATAGTACTTGAACATTGCTTTATAGTTTACATATGTTGATGAATCAGACAATCTTGTGGAAATCCACATTACGTACAAGGACCGGCAAAATCAATGGTCGTCGCATAACTCGACCGAAAGGTGTGCACCATATTACACGTATTCCCTACTCCCCAGGATACGTCGGAACTAATTCCACCGAGCTCCCCAGCATGTTATTTACGGGAAGAAATTATATGCATCAGCGATGCACAGGCCGGCCTATGCAACATGGGTTGGATGGAAGCCACGTGCCCAGCCAGCACCAATCTTGAAGCAGCACCAAAATTGGAGGCAAAATACCCAGCTGAACCGTCGCTCGGGCGTGGCTTCCAGAGAAAGCGTCGCCTTCCTCGCCGTGGGAGCTGGGAGCCGCTCGCCGTCGTAGGAACGCGGCGCCCGGTGTAAGCGCCCGCCGTGGCGTCGCGAGAACGCCCGCGAGTCACGCCGCCGCTTCGCCGTCGCCTTCCTCGCCCGTGAAGCGCGGCCGGCGTAACGCCCGCTGGTGATCACGCCGCTGCCGTCGCCTTCCTCGCCGTGGCGCAGCCGGCGTGGCGCCGCCGTGGGCGTCGCAGAGCCGCGGCGTCGCTGGAACGCGATCACGCCGCTCGCCGTCGCCTTCTCGTCGTGGCGCAGCCGGCGTGGCGCCCGCCGTGGCGTCGCGAGAGCCGCCGCGGCGGAACAGCGATCACGCCGCTCGCCGTCGCCTTCCTCGCCGTGGGCGCAGCCGGCGTGGCGCGCCGTGCGTGGGCGTCGCAGGAGCCGCCGCGGCCGCGGGAAACGCGATCACGCCGCTGTGCTTGCCGACCAGACGAGCCGCCCGAATCCAGCGGTGCCCGACGGCTGCGACTTGGCCGTGAAGCTCACCGTGTAGCTCTTCTTCTCGCCGGCCGATGTGAATGCCAGCTCAGTCGGCTGGACGCCCACGGTCACGCCGGCCACGGCGACCGTGGACACCTTGTACGTGCCGCCGCGCCGACGTTGGTTTCCACCCCGGAAACGCGATTTTTCTTATAAAATTGTGTATGTGTTTTCTGTCTGTATCATAGAAATGTAGTGGTGAATCCAGTTCAACATTCATGAAATTGACATATTGAGGAGTTGCTCATTGCTGAGTTGACGAATTGACAGTGTTGCTCGAAGTGTTGCTGACAGTGTTGCTTTTTTTGGAAGTTATGATATGTGTCTTCTAAGGACTGTATCCAGCTATCATGAATGTTCAAACTTAAAAAAGTAATCAGGTTCTACAAAGGAAACAATTGTCGCCTCTCAGGAACAAGTCAGGGATTCTTACATGTTCCAACCTGAGGCATCCACATGTTCAAACGATATTTTTTCAATTAGGGGGCATGCCCACTAATATGATACACACATGAGCATTAACACACATGTAAAGGACACATGGCTGTCTCCCCTTCAAGCAACTAAACAACCAGACATGGAAGGAAACACCTAGGCATTGTTCAGATCAAAAGAGACGCAACTTTCAGGTTTTTAAACATGCAACCCACATGCAAAATACTTCAGTTCAAGTCATTTTCTTCCATCCTACAAAATACCATTAAAAGACAACCCTACTCATTAAAATTTAATTTTCTAGCAGCCGACAAGAAAGTGGCATCTTCATCTCCATGTGACAAAGTGGCATCTTCATCTCCAAGTAACAAACTTGTATATCCTCCTTAGATGAAAGGAGCACTCATTGTCAAAATAGAAGCCATAGTCGAAGAACTACCCACATGAGTGTTTTCTGTTGCATTCTTTTGATCTTGTCCTACAAGTTTTACACATTATCAAGAGAATGAAAAATACAAACAAGGTAGACATGCATATTTCAAAACGACATTTTCATGTCTAAAGCAATACCTTTTTTCTTGTTCTTTGTATTTTTACTTTTGCTTTTCTCAATTATATTTTTTGATCTTTTTCTCTTTGCACCTTTGATGACTTCAGGAACTCTAAATGATATTTTACCACTTAATAAATCTCCACCACATTCATCATAACTTTGAGAGACCCCATAAGATTTGGTAGGTCTCTCGCTGAGTGAATTATCTGCTTCCAAGTTCAACTTGTCTATAGCCTTCTCCAAATCATCAAGAAGTTCTTTTGAATTTGAACACTTCAATGCAAGAGATGCTGCCTTTCGAGATATACGCGCAGCATGTGTTTTCAAAGTTTCCTCACCACGTGCTTGTTTCACAGAAAAAAAATTCTCTTTTTGCATATTTTGTCCATCTGTTCAATATGTACTGAGTTGGCAAAACAAAAACTTCATTGATATTAAAGACTCGTAGAGCATGCTTGCACAATAGACCTGCAAAATAGGTGAAGTAATTTTCAGTAATTTCTTTCTTGAACTACATTGTAATTTAAAATGTGTATACATACCAATAGTTTCATACTTCCTACAAGAGCATGTGATGGTCATGTCAGCAGAGTTAAAAAAAACTATTGCTTCATCTTGAAAATCCATAGATGTAACCTTGTAAGTCATGATTGTGCCCTCAGATTGTAATAATTTGCATGACAAAGTAAACTGCTCTTTGAATTGCTCCTCAAACTCTGAATAAAGCCTTCTTGTGTATGATTCAGCTGCAGTCTTCAACATAGGTAAATATTGGTTGCAAGAGACTGGGTTAGAGTGCCGTGACTTGTAGTCTGCATCCAATTCATTCTCGCGAAGACTAATGGCACATTTCTCACATTCTGCTAGAAGTTCTGAAATACAAAGTTTTCTACGAAACCTTTTTTTGAAAACACTGTTCATACCTTCACTCCTCTGAGTTGAGGTCATATCAGCAGTAAAAGAGTCGCGGAACACGGCAGCCCACTTTGCCCTCAAATTATATAGGTTTTTCAGCCATGGGTTCTCCTCAAGTTTATAACTACTCAACAGTTCATGCCATATGTTGTTGAAGTGTGCAACTGACCTTTCTTCGTAGACACACATCTTAAAATCAGCAAGAAAGCGAGGATGATCATGAATCACATGACTAAGATGTTTAGCAGCATTCTGATAAATATGCCACAAACAAAGACGATGGCTTGTGTTTGGGAATACAATGCTAATTGCTGTTGACATGGCAGTGTCTTGATCTGTGAAGATTGTGCTAGGATGCTTGCCAGACATTGCTACTAAAAATGTTTCAAACAACCAAACAAATGATTCAATGGTTTCATTATATAATAGTGCAGACCCAAAAAGAATTGTCTGCTTATGATGGTTGGTTCCAAGGAGAGGAGCACAAGGCATTTCAAACTTGTTAGTTTGAATCGTGGTGTCGAATGACAAAGCATCACCAAAGCATGCATAATCCATGATTGATTGACCATCTGCCCAAAAGAAATTAGCTATCCGACCATCCTCTGCATCTAATTGTATGGCATAGAAAAAAGAGGGATCATCCAACTGCTTATTTTTCAAGTATTCCAACAGCGTTTGGGCATCATTGGATGCCAAATATTTCTTGCGCTCACGACCTATCTGATTATTGCAATCCATCTTTGAGAAGGGTACATTCTGCGCTCCTCCATACCACTGCTTGAAAAACTCATACACTTGTGATGGCTTCATTCCAGCTTCTCGTATTTGACTAATTAGTTGTTTATCCACATCTTCAATATGTCGCTGCGACCTCAGCATGTGTACCTTGTTTGGACTAGCAAGATAGTGATTGTGCTCGATCACAACCTTTTGCACCGTCCAAATTCCCTTTCGACAAACACTGAACTGAACACGAGCATCACAACTCGTCCTGGTAGTAGCATTTTCTTTCAAAGTGTCATGGGATGAGTGGGTACCTCGCTTTCCTTCATTACTACAAACTATATGCTTCTGATATATAGTTCTATCATTCCGCCGTCTTGTTAGGCTCTTCCTAATACTAAACCCAATCTTTTTAGCATAGGAGTTATACATCTCATACGCATCATCCTCTGATTTGAAAGCCATTCCAACTCGAGGAACAAGCAAAGTCTCAGCATGTTCATTGTCCACATGCAGCTGGGATGAAAAATAGAAAATAAATTCATCTAACAACAGTCTGAAGAATTATGCTAACTTCGACATCAACATTTTAAATTATGGTTACCTCAATTGATGAGACCATTCCAGTATTGGTGATCAGCTCCACGTTTGGGGTAGGAACAGCGCTCACGGCGAGGAAGGCGACGGCGAGCGGCGTGATCGCGTTTCCCGCGGCCGCGGCGGCTCCTGCGACGCCCACGGCGGCGGCCACGCCGGCTGCGCCACGGCGAGGAAAAGCGGCAGCGGCGGCGTGACCAGCTGGCTCCTCTGCGACGCCACGGCGGCGCCCACGGCGGCTGCGCCACGGCGAGGAAGGCGACGGCGGCGGCGTGACCAGCGGGCGCTCGCGACGCCACGGCGGCGCCCACGCCGGCGCCTGCGGCTCCTACGACGGCGAGCGGCTCCCAGCTCCCACGGCGAGGAAGGCGACGCTTTCTCTGGAAGCCACGCCCGAGCGACGGTTCAGCTGGGTATTTTGCCTCCAATTTTGGTGCTGCTTCAAGATTGGTGCTGGCTGGGCACGTGGCTTCCATCCAACCCATGTTGCATAGGCCGGCCTGTGCATCACTGATGCATATAATTTCTTCCCGTTATTTACTAGGCTGGTAGGATGCAGTACAAGAACATGAATGCCCGGGCACAGTAGAACCGCATCATGGCCCCGCGTCTTAGGATACCGATGCAACAGTGGATGCACTTCTCAGTGCACTCACAGCCTTGATGATGAGCGAGAGCCGAGAGGAGGGAAGGGCAAGTAAGCGATCATGGAGCAGCAGCACTGTAGCGGTAGCAAAGAAAGGATGTCTGAAGGGCAAGGAGAATGCTGAAGGAGGCCGGTCCTACGGTTGCGCGCGCGAGCACAACATCTTTTGTGGTGGGAGAAAAAACAATTTTTGAGAAAAATATTTTGAGAGACTAAATTTACAACAAAAAAAATGTAGAAGGCATGATACGCGTTTTAGATTTACTAGTACTTTTCATCTGATTTTGAAGTTAGTACCTAACCCACAATTTAAGTACCTTTCCACACATATCTTTAACTAGGCAGAATGTGAGGCGCATGCCGCACCGTGTAAAATTTACTCTATTTTTTAAAAAAAAACTGTAGGCGGAACTAAACATATTTTATTCAGGGCGATCTTAACACTCTATACGTTTACCGGTGAATAATACATTTTCTGAAAAATATTATAGATCGAGTTGCGAAAAAAACTATAGAGATACAGTTGTATACATATATTTCTTATTCCGAAAAATATCAGAAATCGAGTTACAAAAAAAAAAAATAGAGAGATAGAGTTGCACACATATTTCTTTTAACGAATTTGGTTAACACTTTATTATTACCCGTCAACCTTCTTTTGTCGAGTTTAACACTCTATGCGTTAATCGAGTAATAATACATGTTCCGAAAAATATTAGAGATGCCAACTCTTTTTTGTCGAGTTTAACAATCATGCGTTCACCGAGTAATAATATATATTTCGGAAAATATTAGAGATCGAGTTAGGAAAAAAGTCTAGAGATTAAAGATCGAGTTGGGGAAAAAAATCTAAAGATAGAGTTGTACACATATATATCTGTTGATGAAAATATTTTTTCCGGGAAAATGAAGAAAGAACTTAGACACATATCTCTTTTAACGAATTTGGTTAACACTTTATCATTACCCGGCTAACCTCCTTTTGTCAAGTTTAATACTCTATGTGTCAACCGGGTGATTATACATGTTCCGAAAAATATTAGAGATGTCAACCTTCTTTTATCGAGTTTAACACTATATGCGTTCACCGAGTAATAATACATGTTTCGAAAAATATTAGAGATCGAGTTGGGGAAAAAAAATCTAGAGATAGAGCTATACACATATTTCTGTTAACGAAAATATTTTTTTCGGGAAAAATGGAGAAAAGACCTGGACGTAAGGGTCGGGGACCTGTTTGTTATTTTTTTAGACCTAATCGCTGTTATAAAAAAATTAGAAAAGGGCTCGTTCGAGATTCGTATTTAGCGGGGGACTTTGCCGTAAAGTGACGAACTAGGGACCTAAACGCAATCTGGAAAAGATTTTTTATACTCACAAAAAATCGCAAAGGACCTCTCTGTAATTCACAGGGACCTATCCGTAATTCGAGAAAAGTGAGAGACCTTTTTGCAAAATGGCATTAGGGGTGCAAACGGAGCGGATACGGACGGATTTTGTTCATCTCGTATCCTATTCCAATTTTTTTTCTCGGGTACATAATCGGATATAGACAGTGCTGGATTCGAATACGAATATGGATTACTTTGGTCACGAATACGGAGCGAATACAGTTCATTCCGGATACGGTTAGTCTCGATCACGAATAGTTAATCGGATAATACGTGAAAGTAGAAACCATATATGTCATGTATATTAGGATCAATCAACCATACACAAAACTTTACTAGAACCTTCAAGACATGTAAGTGTTTCAAATTAAGAAATAATAGTTGCATTCCCAACATAAGAATAATATACAACCAAGTACAATTCCAATCAACATATGCACTTATATGATGTAGCACATCCAACTGCAATCAAGTGTTTTGTAGTGCAATTATAAGAGCTTGCTCCAAAAAGTAGTGCAATTATATTACAACTTGCTCACATTATATCACAGGCTCACAACAGCACTATGTTTCACATTATATTACAACTTGCCTAATCAGATAGCACATAACCAACACGCAACATCTAAAATACAGCTAGCAAGCAGTGTAATTCAAATACACACATTATGAACAATATTGCAAGGGTATTGGGTCGGATATTTACCGGGTATTGGGTCGGATATCTACCGGATATCGGATCGGATATTACTCTTCCCATATCCTAACCCATATTACATGAGATTTTCGGGATACGGATCGGATATTACTCTTCCTATATCCTAACCCATATAACATGAAAATTTTCGGATACAGATACAGATAACATCGGTACGGATTTTTTTTGAATACGGTATCGGATCGGTCGAGAATCATCCGCTCCGTTTGCACCCCTAAATAGCATGAGGGTGAGGTGGATGGTCTTAGAGCTCTCCAATTCTTTTCCCTTTAATAGATAGTATATTTTAGTCTAACAATTAATTAACGCGAGTCTCATACACAAGAACTGTATCATCAGTAGGGGCAAACATCTCATCATTTCCATTTCCATGTAGCTGATAAAAATGAAATGAAAAGGAAAAAAAACTTATTCGGTGTGTCATACATATATATCAGATCCTTCTAGAGCTAATGTATTACTGTAACACTCTGACCTAAACTTCACTAATGACCTAGTCCACCATGGGTGAGCTTACGCATGCTGAGCACCTCACTTGCACTTTTGTTATCGCTTCGTGTAAAAGTGTTAACCATGTTTAGATCCAACACACATTATATACTGCTATAACTTATTTTATATAAGTAATGAAAGACTAATCCTACCACCACTCAACATGAGTTATATGGACCTTCGTATTAACAGACCGGGGTATTATAATTACCGTGAATGGGTAAAATAATACACAGGGGAAAGGCTCTAACTGAAACCTGTGATCGGTCACCATGGGATTTCTTGGCCGTCCCAAGCGAAGAACTTCCCGTTGTCGCTTTTCTTGACGTGGTCGATGGGATAGGAGCTTCTGTACGGAGAACTCCCTCGTGAAGAGCTTATCCTTGGGCACATTTCGTTGGAATGGCCGTGAGAGATCAGTGTCCACGACTCCAGGATGCAGCAAAATGCAGGCAGTGCTGTCCTTGCCAAGTTCAACCGACACGGTCTTTGTCACTGCACAATACGAGAGCAAAGGATTTCAGAAATCTAAGAGAGCAAAGGATTTCAGAAATCTAAGAGAGCAAATGTGGACAACTACATAATGACTAGTTTATTCGACATGCAAAACGTTAAATGAGAGACAAATTTACCATAACGACTAGATTAGTGTGAAGAACAGGGTGATAAAAACAGAATGGAAAATGCATCTTGCAATTTGCATACGTTTAGAAGCTCTATAGGAATGCCAGCCTCCCAACCCATTGTCTCCTATTGAACCAACCCTAGCACTCATATTTGCAACCAATGAAAATCCTCTCCCGGTATCAGAGCGGCCTCCAACCTTTAGGAATGGCCACATATGCTGACTAAACAGATGAATTTAGAGTAGGCATGCAGCAAGACCAGCGGGAAATGCTAAGAGTATCCATTTTTATTTTTATTTTAAAAAAAGAAGATGGAGAAGAAGAAGTGGTGAAATGTCACGAGAGGTGTTTCTATGCTCTTCCTTTTTAAAGTTGCACAAATATTAAAGCATGAATGAAGGGTAGATGAGGATTACTTACCCTTTCGTTTGCTTCAAGATTTGTGCAACTTGTATTAAGAGGAAAAGCATAGAAGCACCTCTCGTCACCAGAGGCGGAGCCACGGCCTGGGCAGGGTGGGCCCCGGCCCCGGTCGGAGCGTTGGTGTCGTTACTGATTTTTTTTGTTTTTGTTTTGTGTAGTTACTGAATTTTCTATTTTGAAAATTTCTCTCGCTTGGAGCGATATCAAAAGAATAAAGCATCAAGCTAGGTCGAGTCTCTTCCTTCATGGTAAAGATAGTTGTTATGTGTGAGTTCATTGTTGGCTGCTCATTTTCATCTGATTTATTGTCAACATAAAGATTCGTAATTATATTTGCAATGCATTTTTTTTCGATAGAGAGGACATCACAAAGATGATGTCCCAGTTCCTATTTAAGAAACTGGATTCAGCAGTACATAGTTCAAGGACAAATATTTGCAATGCATGCAGGTCCCACTTCACAGGAAAGCATCAAAATTTGCAAAGAGAGTAAGCTTTACTGCCAACTCGAAAATATCAACTATCGTCTCATGTGAAATAATTAGTGGTACGTTTTCATGCAAAAATTCTTGCAAATTACAAGTGTTACATATTGTATTTATTATATACTAAGCTTTAAATATCAATCATCAGTAGAGATTCACTTCTTTCTTGGCCCCCTCCTTTATAATTTTCTGGCTCCGCCATGCTCATCACGTTGATCACTAAAATAGGGCCAACAGCATTCACTTCATACGCCAGTAGCAGGGATGACTTCTGAACTTTGCTCAATGTAGTCTCTGCAACACGAGATGAAGGGAGCCTCGTTTCAGATAACTCGTAACCAATTAACTAAATCAATTCAAGCTGGAGCATTGCGCTCAAAGGCGGAGCACAGACCTGGTTGTAGAACATCTGGAATCGAAAGGATACCAGCGGCATTGATCAGCAGGTTTAGGGATCCGTGGTTCTCTCCTATTGAAGCCGCAGCAGCCTGCCATGAAAAAAATTGCCCACTTAGCATGTCTTCATCATGTAGTTGTCCATCTTCAATTACACCAGTAGTAAAGTAGCATAAGCGAAACCGGAGCATTGTCGAGGTTCTCGATTCAGCTATCGCATATACTATTCTAAGCCCAGTACACCATTCAAGCTGGAGCATTGCGTTTATTTTCCCGCGAAAAATGAGAGAAAACGGGTAAAAACGGAGAAACGACGGACGAAAAATGAATTCCCATTTTTTTGGGGGGAAACGGCCAATGAAAACATTTTTCCCATGCTCCGGAGAGAAAATGGATCACGAAAATATTTTTTTTCAGGCAAAACGGAGAAAGGAAACGGCCTCCCATTTTTTTCGGGGGGGGGGGGGGGGAAAGCCACCGAAAATATTTTCCCCATACTCCGGAGGAAAAACGGATCACGAAAATATTTTTTCCGAGCAAAACGGAAAAAGGAAACGGTTTTCTATTTTTTTTGGATAAACGGCCAACGAAAACATTTTTCCCATGCTCCGGAGGGAAAACAGATCACGAAAACATTTTTTTCGGGTAAAACGGAGAAAGGAAACGGGCTCTCATTTTTTTGGGGGGCGAAATAGCCACCGAAAACATTTTTCCCATGCTCCGGAGGAAAAACGGATCACGAAAACTTTTTTTTCGGGTCACCGAAAATATTTTTCGCATGCTCTGGAGAAAAAACGGACCCCGAAAACACTTTTTTGAGACAAAACGGAGAAAGGACCCGAACGTAATGCGCGGGACCTATTTGTTATAATTTTGGACCTGTTCGCTATTTTGAAAAATTAGGAAAGGGCTCGCTCGCGATTCACACTTAACGGGAGGGCCTCCATGCAAAACGAAAAACCAGGGACCTAAACGCGAACCGGAAAAACTATTTTCCTCTCACATAAAATCGCGCAAGGACTTGGACGTAATTTAGAAGAAACCGGGGGGCTTTTCGCCAAAATGCAGGTGACACGTGGGGGGGCCGGTTGCTCCCGGTTTCCTGCGTACACCATTCAATTCATTTAGGAGCGTTTCTTGTCATCATTATGAATATTAAAAAAAAAACTCTCTGCTCGCAACGTCGCCGATCAACACCAGGCAAGAAGTAACAGTACAACCCAGGTACAGTTAGTAATTTTTGTATGGTTAGAGCATCTCCAACAGTTTCCTATAATTTGACTCCTAATAACCCTGGATTGAGAGTTTTCTAAAATTTTTGGGCCTTAAAAAAAAGACCATTCTCCAACGGTTCCCATTTTCCCCCCAAAAAATAGTGATCAATCTCCGCACAGCATAATACCCAGGGTTAACAATACCGTTTTGACCTTAGATTTCGACGAGCCAGTGGTACTGAAATTCCCGAAAAACCGAATGAAATTTGTGAAAAACCGAACGGTTTCGAAAGTCAAATAAATTTGAAATTTAGTCAAAACGGGAGCGAAATTCGAACGAAAAAGTCGAAAATCGCTCGAAAAGCGGCGAATTTCGAGCGGTTTTCGGCACAAATCGGCGATAGGTTGAAAATTTGCAAAAAAATGTTGTAAAATTCTAAACTTCATTTTTTTCAAAAAAAAATATTCACGCCAGATGTCATAAAGCTATTAATACTAATTTCAGGAAACTTTTGGATAAATTTTTTGAATGTGAATTTAAATTTAAGAGGTAAACCGAACAAAATTCTTTTTCAAACCAAAACGATACGAGCAATTTTGACAAAAAAGTGAAACCTCAGTATACCTCCACTGTGGTCTCGTCGGCGACGTCCAGCGGCAGCACGGTGAGGCGCCGCGTCCGCGTGTGCTCCTGCCTCAGCTTCTGGAGCTGCGTAGCCGAATCCGGAGCGCGGCATGTCGCGATGACACGGACCTGATCACTCCTCCGCAGCTGCCTCACCTGCAGAATTAGGTAGGATTCACGGCACTTGGAGATTAGTAGGATGAAGGCAACGTGAGCACTGAATATTCAGCCGGTAATGCTACAGCCATGTCAGCGGTGGCGAATGGGATCCACCGCCGTGTGACGGCCGCGGCGGGCAGCGACAGTGAAGGAGGGGGCGGCGTGGCCATCGACAACCACAGCCTGAAGCCCTGAAGAGGCGTAGTGGCGGGCGGCGCTCGTGGGTGTTGTGGACACAGCGACGGGAGCATCCGAGGTGGTGGAGGTCGCCAAGCCGGCGCTCATGCGGTGGCTCAACCTGCCCGCCTGCAAAGGTGTTCGACGTCATCCCCTAGCCCAACCTACTCGCCCAGAACACCGTCCTTATCGCGCTCTCCCTGCACTCGCGCGATCCCTCCACCGAGCTTCGCCTCTTCACCGCCCTGGTGTATCCCCTGAGTCTGACGAGGTCACCCTCTCCGCGCTACTCAAGTCCCTCATAGCTTCTGGGCTAGGCCTATCCCCGTTGGTCACCAGGAAGCTCCACGCCCTCAGGTTCCTACATAGATTCGGCGGCGATCTGTCCATGTCCGATGGGCTCATCATAGTGCATGCCAACACCGGGGTCGACATGGGCTCCGCTCGCGTGGTGCTCGATGAAATGCCGCGGAGGGATGTCGTGTCCTGGAACTCGCTTATACACACCCCTGCAGAGTGGTACCGAGAGTGCTTGGTGCTGTTCTAGCAGCTAGTGCTGGTTGGTTCGTGCTGGTGGTGCTGGTGCTGGTTCGTGCTGGTGCTGTTGTGCGCAACTCAAGGTTACAGTAGTCAGTAACCTTGCACCGGATTGCTACGGGATAGCGGTCTTGATATGGACATGGTGATGTGGAACTCGGTAGTCAGTAGTAGGGTTTTAGACCATCTCCAACCATATTCCCTTCATTTCATTTCCTTCCCTGTTCCCTTCCCCATTCCCATTCCCTTTATTTCCACTCATCTCCAACAGATTCCCTTTAAAGGGAATTGTATATGGAAAGGAGAGAGAATCCCTTCCTGGAGGGAATGGGAGAGAGAATCAGAAATTTGAAGGGAATCTTTGAAGGAACCGTTAGGTTGAAGGGAATGGGAATCCCTTCGCGAAGGGAATGAGGGAGGGGAGGGGAATGGGTTGGAGATGGTCTTACGCCAAAGAAGGGCTGTTGCAGTATGCATGAGAATTGTTTTGAAGGGATGTCTAAGGCCTTGTTTGTTTCAGCTTTGGATTGTAGAAAGCTGCTTTTAAAAGCTGAAAGGTCAACAAACAGGAAGCTTTCAATCTGGATTGTAATAATCTGGAGGTCAGATTGTACCAATCCCACAATCCACTTTGGAGGAGCTTTTCTCAGCTTTTTTTTGCAAAAGACCACAATACCCATCCAATTTCAGTGAAAATTACCCACCATTGCCCCTCACTGTTCACACAGACTTTTGCCAAGTAGAAATAGCAATCCAAACACACTATAATCTGGATTGCCAAACAGCCACCAGCTTTTCAACCTCCAGCTTTTAACAATTCAGCTTTTACAATCCAGATTTTAAAAGCTGCTTTCTACAATCCCCAGCTGAAACAAACAGGGCCTAAGAAAGATGCAATCAGTTACTGTATACATTATGGGAAAAAAATTATATGCAACGGTGATGCATACCGTGGCCTGTGCAACACTGTGCGGATTGGCGCAACGTGTCCAGCTGTGTCAATTTCCACGCAAAAAACAGTTAAGTGATAAGGATTAAAGTGCATTAAAGTGCTTGGAGATTGATGGATTTGCATGAAGATTGACGCAGCGGGACTCGTGGCGCCAATCCGCATGGTGCTGCACAGATCGCGGTATGCAGCACCGTTGCATAGAATTTGTTTGGGCTTGTCGATGAGGGAACGGAGCTTTTCCGACGAGCAGATACGTGAGGCATCATCATGTGGAATGCGGTGATTGTAGGACTGATTCAAAATGGCCGCAAGTCCAAAGTGCTTGGATTACTGCATGAGATGATTGGTTCTAGCTAGCACGTAATATTTCATGTAATAGTTTCGTTTAATTGCTGCATTACAATAGTTTTATTGTTGCAGTAGGATTCCCAATTGTTGCACTTTTTTTCTTTCAAATTTGATATTTCATTTTGTTGCAAATATTTTCTCCAGTTATTGTACGAGCAATTGTAAAATGTTGCAACCATATTTTTCAAATGTTAAAGTGTTGTACTATTATAACTTTCTTTGTTTACGATGTCTGAACCATTTTAAAATCTGGCTACATTCTATACTCTTAGTTTCATCCAATATATATTTTTTTCTCGACATTTCCACTGTTATTGTGTATTTTGTTGTAATTATTGCATGTATTATTAAAAAATATTATGCCGATGCGTTCGATGATGAAAAGTTCCCATTCAACGTCTGATTCCTAGTTCTCCCCATATTCAGCAGTTAGTTAATTAAATATAAGTTCCCGCAATGGAAATACTCGCTGGCTGGCAGGTGGGCCCGCTCGACCCCAACCGTATACAAGGGGCCCGAGTGCGAAATCCGGAGGAGCGCAGGGGTCCATGCGCAAAAGGAGAAATGGGATAGGGAGGAGTGGCGATATGTACTCACGAACTCGGGCCCGATGCCCCACGACGCGCCCCGCACCATCGACACGCCGCCGGCGCCACGAACGAAGGTGCACATACGCTCGGTCGCTCCGCTATAATTTCTCACCTCTTTTGTTTCTCTTTTAGAGCAAGTATAATAGTAAAGTCTACTGCAGGCTAATAGTAAGCTAAAAGTCAGCTTATACAATAACTGTCTCTATAAGTTGTCTCTAAATGTTGTGCAATAAATATCTCTTCTCTCTTGTACATAAATAATTTACCTATGCATCCGTGCAAAGCTGGCTACTAAATAAGCACCAGCTATTTTCTCTCTCATCGTTTCTCACTCTTTCACATAGACAAATGATAACATGTACAAGCTAAGAGCCGTGGCCTTATTGTACTTGCTCTAAGGTTCTTTATTGTTAATGAAGCCTCGATGGGCAGGGCACGGCTACCAAGTGTAGTCATCAAGTTGCATACTTGCATGTGACTACTCGATAAGGTTAGCTACTGTTTAACCAATTTCTAACAGTCTTTGGCTGGTTAAGCACGTTACTCTAATTTTGTATTACAATTTTATACGCTTTATATTTATAAAAAAAAAGTCCGCTTAAAAGATACCCTTTTATAAATTTGAATGAATGGAGTACAGGCACGGTTAATAAAACCGTTTTTGAATTGAAAATCGAGATCCCGACGGTACCGTTTTTTTTTTTTTTTTGCGAAAATCATAAAAAACCAAAGAGTTTTGAAACCGAGCATTTGAACAAAAAAAATTCAAAACAAATTCTAAGAAAATGAAACCAACCAGTTTTCTCGAAAAACCGATCAACGGGTTGAACCTTTTAGGCGGTCAGTTTTGGAGCGTTTTTCATCGAAAACCGCTAGGTTTTCAATCGGTTTACATCGTATAAATTTTTTCAAATTTTTTGAGTTTTTTTTAATTAGATTAGTTTATGAACCGATTCAGAGTTTCGAACCGGTTCGATACCGGTTTTGTGAACCTGATTACAAGGTAACCCAAAACTGCAATCAAAGTTTGTATGCAAGGATAAAACGTATAAAGTGGGCTGGGAGGCTTGGCCCGGTCCAAAATTCGAAGTTAGATGGGCCGGCAATGATGGGCTAGTATTTGTAAGAGAATATTGCCTGGTAAAACCGCCAAAGATGTATAATTCATAGATTTTTTTTTTTTTTAGCGTGACCCAACAATTTGCACTATTTTATACGGTCTATTTTTTTTTATTAGATCTATCGGTACCGCACGAATATCTGCTAATAGCTTTCCTCTCAAAAAAGAAAAGAAAAGATATATGTGGATAATTAATCAAATCAGTTGGGTTGCTCTTGAGATCATGAGAGTTCAAATCCCATAGCCCACACTCTTAAGGTTTATTATAGGTTACTCCATTTCTTGGTTATTGAGTTATTTCTGGGATTAAACATCCTCACCTGACTTCCACATGCTACATTTATCAGGAAATTAAAAAACAATCTTTTTATATATATACGAGCCACACACAATAGATTAAGATCAAAGTTCATACACGCGCATAAAGTCCAATTAACCTTTTGTCTTCTATGAAGAGCATAAAATCCAATTAAGTTGGATATATGTGTATATATGCGATGTGGATTGTGCAACTAAGTGGGTTGGAACGTGCGTGCTGTATTTGGTGGCCTGTCTGATGTCTCCATCGTTATATATCTGCAGCCAGCCTGTCTAGTTAGCTGTACCTGATTAGCTAAGCTAGCTAGCTAGCTACTTAATTTGCTACTTTCCTGCCTTTTTTTTGCAATTTAAAAGCTCTTTTTTTCTGTTTACTGTTAGTAATATACTCCCTGTATTAAATTTGGGGCAGTGGGAGTGCGCGTGGCAGCGTCTTGCGTGCATGGCGTGGAAATTAAACTTAGGTCCTTCTAGTGTTAATTAAACTTAGGTCCTTCTAAGACCATCTCCAACCATGTCCCTTCCCCTCCCATTTTCCCTTCGTGAAGGGATTCTCATTCCCTTCAGCGCTCCAACGGGTTCCCTTCAGCATTCCCTTCAGCCTGGGATTCTCTCTCCCATTCCATATACAATTCCCTTTAAAGAGAATCTGTTCGAGATGAGGGGAAATAAAGGAAATGGGAACAGGGAAGGGAACAAGGAAGGGAATGAAATGAAGGGAATATGGTTGGAGATGGTCTAAGTACGTCTAACTGGCTAGTAATCAAAATGAGGTTTACTAAAATACGAAAACCCTAGTTAAAGTAATACTCTTCGTTCCTTTTTACTGATTTTTTTATTTTTACGGTCTTCGAGGTGTAATTTTGACCATTATTTTTTGTAACTTTATCTTATTATATAATAATAAACTTATATGTATTACCAAAGTATTTTTAACGATACATCTAATGTATCATTTTTATATGGTCAATCTAGATAGTTTTAAATATATTAATAGTCAAACTTTAAGAGGTTTGATGCCACGGATTTTAGGGCGCTACTAATTAGAAAAGAAAACAGAGGTAGTACTTACTTTGGAGCTTTTTTTAATACTTCCTTCGTTCAAGTTTATGAGACGTATTTTTTCTTGGCATATAGATGGATAGACCAAGAAGATATTAAAAATAACTAGATTGCCCCTTAATTATTATCACTAAGCACCATATTCAATGCATGTATGTAAAGAATATAAAGTAAAGATAAATATTTATTAGGGGTATAGAGAGAACATCGTACCACTTTTACATTAAAATATGGAATACACATTATATTTATAAACAAGACTATTAAAAAATATATCTTACAAACTTAAACAAGGGAGTACTAGGCCACTACTTTAGTTTTTTTTAATACAAACTAGCTTCTATTCTGAAATTAACCAATAAGAGCGGCATGCATTTCGAGCTTCTCTGTATACATGATCAGCTTTTACACTGCGAATAGCTAGCTTGCCACAAGCAGCTCATAAGAGCATCTCTAAGAGGGGCCTTAAATATGGTCATAACTTGAATTATAGGGCTTTTGGGAAAAAGATTAACTCCAGCAAGGACCCTAAATTGTTAAAATTTAGCAAATTGTTTTAGGGCCCTTAGGAGAATAGCTATATTTAGCAACTCTGTGATTGAGCACTATCTTTGTTGGGTTTTAGGGCCTAATTGCTGGAGTGAATATTTCGTTGGAGCCCTAATTCTAATTAGTTGATGTCCTAAATTAAAGTTTAAGGCTCATTTTTAGGGCTCAATCTTGGAGATGCTCTAACTAATTCATGTGTACATACCTTAATTAACATGATCACAAACTCACAATAAATAGATAAAATGCAAGAATCTAACCCTCAGTGAAGGTAAGCAAATTCACGGTGCTTTACATGAATTAATACAGATATAGCATGATGATGGCCAACGTTTTTTTTTTATGAAAGAGGGCCAACGTTTATACTCTAGAACAAATTGAAGAGCTTAATCAGAACAAATTGAAATCATTATCAACTCTATCAATAATCCATCTACACAAACCATGTTCATATGTGTACGTATATATAGGTATACATATATCTTCTTCATCGCGCCGAGTAATCTTAGATCTCGCGCAAGAACAAATTAAAGAAGCTTAAAAGGCAAATCAATCAAACTCAAAGCAGGTTAACAAAAGGAATCAATATCATATCAGGCGTGTACCAACATTGATCGTATTAATTAACGATCGATCAATTAGCTAGCATGCGTAGAGCTGGGCCAGCTCCCTCATGGCGTCATCGTCCTCGCCGGCGCGGAGGTCGACGGCGTTGTCGAGCATCCACAGCAGGTGGTCGAACAGCACAACTTCGCAGTTGACGGCGATCGGCTTCTTCCCACCTCCGCCGCCGTCGCCGCCGTCCCCGGGGCCGTCGATGAGCGCGGCGATCAGCGGGTGGCTGAGGTGCTTGGCGCTGATCACGTACCGCCGCCGCGAGCTGCCCACGAACACCACCGCGCCGTCGGCCCCGGCAGACCCCACGTCGGCGCCGGCGCTGGCGCCGGGCTCCCTTGTGGACATGGAGCGGAGGTTGCTGTAGGAGCTCGACCTCCCTAGACGCGACTGCAGGCTCTTGCACTTGCGCAGCAACACATTCCTGAACCTGTTCATGCAGACAAATTAAACTAAACTAGCTAACCAAGCTCCACCCCAAAATGCTACAATTCTAGGGCACAAACACACACAAGATTAAGATCTAAGCACAGGTATTTGAGATTATTTGGGAGGCTCGCAAGCTATAAGAGCAAGATTAAGCGCAAATTAATGTACTGCGTGTATGCAGTGTGCATATATATATGTGGGTGTGTGCGTGTGGGTGGCACGTCGTTGTAGGCATAGCTGCTAGGCGGTCACTCCGTCAGTCCATTGAATTAGGGTTGGACCCCAGGTTGGCCTAGCGAACCGGCCGGAAGCCATATAGACTCTGTTGGCGTGTAGGTATGGTCCGATTTTGCTTGGGGCCATGCAACACTGCCAATGGATTCGTCCCACCGGTCATGCGTGTACCGTCGAGCTAGATTGAGCTGTGCGTGCCCGTGATGGTTAGGGTTTTTGGATGAAATAGTTTTTTTTTTCTATTATAGATTGCTGGTTAATAAGTCGAGCTCGAGCTTCCGTCATGTTCAACCATGGTTATTACCATACGATAGCTCAGCGGTTAAAATTGAGTAGTGGTAAGTAACCCCTTGACCAATTATGCAAAGATCATAGGTAGTGTTTAGTTCAGTTAACCCAACCCAATGTAGGATTGTTCTTCAAAGGATCGAGCTGCCCCGGCCCGTTTCTCTCTAGCTCGAAATCACAACCAGAGAAAAAGTAAGCACAGGAATGGCGCCACCCCTTCACCACCATCGGTGAGCCCCGTGCCACCATCCTCTACTCCGACTCACTGACAGGTGGGCCAGTATTGTCAGCCTCCCCCCCCCCCCCCCAGCCAAAGTGAGCCGAGAGTCAAAATACACTTTCCCTTTTGGGAAAGCGTATTTCTTATTTTTCGGTGATTTTCCAAACCCGAGGTCATTCAAACATTTATATCTTTTGCTTTTCAAATCTAAATTGAACCAAACCAGTTCCTAAATTATTATAAAATCAGCGGCGTCCTAAATATCCAAAAAAATTAAAAACTGAGAGATAGATAATGTATATGGGACCTTCTCGGTATTCCAAGCCAGAAAAGAGGGTTCCAACATCTTTTGGCCCAAAAAGGTTTCTGAATTACAAAATCGTTTTATAATTAAATTATTCCCAAAATCAAGTTTTAATTAATAAAATCAGCAAATCAGCTCAAAACATTATATTTTTTTAGGAATGTTCACTACACAGTCTATCATTTAACAAAACTATTTTCAAAATTTTCTCAGCTTTTAAATTTTCACTAAAATTAAAATATCGATGTCCTTAATAGGAAAATATTTTAAATATGTAGCCAAAAATGCATTAAAAACTGAGAGATGCATAATTTATTATTTTAAACATAATTCAACAAAGAATACAAATCTTGGGTCATTACATGGTCTTCATGAATGTTTGAATTAAAAAAACTAGTTATATTTTTGTTCATTTTGCGTGTACAGTTTAAAAGGTTTTCATGTTTCGATAAATATTCATGACCGTATTCGTTTTGATTCGTATATGTATTCGATATTATTCGTATTTGTATTCATATCTGGGTTATCAGTATTCGCTTCCGTATCTGGCAAAAAAATATGAAAATAAACATGGTAAAGCGCCATTATCCGTCTGTATTCGATCCGTTTTCATCTCTAGTTGTGTCTTCCACGACTGGGGAGGGCAAATATGCAAATGCATTCACCAGGAGATTATACTCGCAACAAAACGTACAAAAGTTTAAAAAGTGATGATTTGCACAAATAAAAAAAAGAGCTTTCAGGTTCTCTCATCTCGTACCTACCTGTCTTCTTGTAACATGATGCATGATAATGATATGGACCATGTTTTGGAGAAAAACAAACGTATCGATAGTTTATTTGTATTTTATTTATTTGTATTTTATTTAGCCCCGATACGAAAAACATGTAGAGAGGTGCTTCTATGCTTTTTCTCCTAACACAAGTTGCACAAATCTTGAAGCAAACGAAGGGGTAAGTAATCCTTATCTACTCTTCATTTATGCTTTAATATTTGTAATATTTGTGCTACTTTAAAAAGGAAGAGCATAGAAGCACCTCTCAAACATGTACGGGCCCGTCTTACCGGCCCGTAGGCCCACCGGTCAGTGCCACAGCTACGGGGGCTGACCGGTCGGAGTCGGCAGCCGGGCCCACCCAGTTCGTTCCGTAGGCAGGCAAACGCACATGCTCCGTGTAGACAACCTCGCTCCCCCGCCCCGCACAGATGTCGACGTACGGGCGGGCGCACCGTCGATCCGTCCAACCCCACCCCCGTATAAGCCCTCGGCCACGCACCTTCGCGATATCTCGACCCTAACCCACGTGCGATATCATCGTGTTAGATTCATTCACGTGTTGAGAGTTGAGACCTCCTTGCCAGGTGGAAGATCCGTGGATGTTTAGACTTTTATTTAATCATATGTGATAACGTTGTACGTATGGATTTACTTTGGAGTTAGCTGCTGGCCTGTTTTTTTTTTATGTACCTCAGAATTGTTTCCGATTTTTTTACAAGAATGTAATTGTTTCGTTTGATGTCCTAGAGTTTCAGGATGCTTAGTGTTTATTCTTTCTTTGTTTCTTTCTTTCTTTGTTTGTTTGCTTCTTTCTTTCTTTTCCGTAAAAGATGGATGTTGCTTCGGAGTGCAGTCGTTGCAGGGATGGGAGCCAACATAAAAGGCAATGATTACAGCTTGTGATCGATTGATGGTAATTAATGGCACTCAAACTAAGCTTAGCTGGTAAGAAAACCAAGGGTGGTGGTAATACACAGCTCATAATTGAAGACTTGGAGGTTTATACTCCAAGCAACCAGACTTAGGCAGACAGGAGTACATTACTCGTACCAAGCGTCTCTCCAGGTTCAGGTAGACATGCCACTTGCTCAAGAACACAACCGACAAATACATATGCTTCTGTACATCACTGGTTTGTTCAGGCCAGAAATTCTAGCATACGGTGGGCATACATGCATGTCAGCATCACACGTTGGGTTAGCGGCCTGTCTATCTTAGAAGTACAAAAGTAAAACCCACTGCAGGCTAATAGTAAGCTAAAAATCAGCTTGTACAATAATTGTCTCTAGATGTTGTGCAATAAATATCTATTATCTCTTGTACATAAATGATTTATCTATGCATTCGTACAAAGTTGGCTACTAAATAAGAGCCAGTTATCTTCTCTCTTTTCTTTTCTCACTCTTCCATATAGACCAAAGCTAACATGTACTCCCTCTGTCCCACAAAGAGTGTATTTCTAGGATTTTTAAGACAGATTAGTGTGCAAAGGAAATGACCAATGTGACCCTCATTACTCCATACACAAGCATGCTGGTGCTTCGGTTTCCACAAGCACTTAAATGAGTATGCATACACTTACAGCTGGGCCCTACGGACTAGAAATGCACTCTTTGTGGGACAAAATTTGAACACTAGAAATGCACTCTTTGTGGGACAGAGGGAGTACAAGCTAAAAGCCTACTGACATGGCCTTCGCGAGCAAGCAAAGCTGGTTTAACTGAAACTGAAGTAACTGGATTGGTTTTTGCCCCCCAGCCCCATGACAACTGGACTTGGTATTTATTGTACAGAAAACAAGGCGGAACAGATTTTTAAGTACGAGTTTAAAGTAAACCGCCATACAACACATGCATCGGAGCTAGATCAAAGAAACCAATTTAACTAAACAGAAGACAAACTGGCAATTCTTTTACAGAGTATCCATGTTAATACAACTTGCTTGTTTCTCGACTTCTTTGCATTGTGGCGATTCTCATAACAAGAATGTGGAAATGCAGATTTCTGCGCGAAAAAAACCTGGCAGCGCGTACCCATGACATGTTCCAAACGAAAGAATGAATCTCAGCCCTGCACAAAATCCAGGAATTTACAGGAGAGCAAAAGGAGTGCCTCTATGTCAACCGACCTGCTCGTGGTTGTCGGGAAACGAATGTTAAAAGGAGATAACAATGTACAGGATGCGTGCTCGGTGCTCCAATATAAGAAATGGCTATTAGAGCACCTCAAGCAACTATTCAAAAGCAGATTTTGTGGAGCTTTTAGATACTTTACAATTTGCCCTCTCAATAGCCGCTTGATTCTGTAGATTGACATCCATCCACGTGCGACAGACCCCAAATTCTGTTATCTCTCTGTTTATTTTTTTCACTTCAGTTTACAGCTGAAAGGTGCCAGAAAACTAACACCTACTATCTATGTCGTGCTTGGGAATCTTCAGAGGAGATACTGGAGTGAGGTGAGGGCTCGAGGCTCTCAGGCAACTCCAATTGTGGAGGCAATAGGTTCAAGAAACTGCCTTGAGGGACTTCGTTATCAGCACTATCTGTACAGATGTCAGTACATGCAATGTAAATGTTACAAAAATGTTGGCCCCAAGATCCGACGGCAGAGTGTTAGAAATTTTTACCAAACAATGATTTGATGGTTGGTCGCTTTGGCTTGTTATTCTTTTTCTTTAATTCAGCTGCAGAGCCAAAAAGGAAACAGTCATGCGCGAAATTATGTCAAAGCCACTTTTTGCAAAGAATACAACAAGGAACAGATGGGAGAAGACCAGGAAAAACATCCAACCTATTCCTGTAAGTTCAGGGTCATTTACTATTTCAAAGTTCTTGTAGGTATAACCAACAAAATTCACGTCCTTAGAGGAAAGCATCTACAAAAGAACATTTAATCAGAACCTAGAGCGAGAAGAAAAGGATTGCAACAAAATAAAATATGAAGGCTCAAGCATTTAATGTTAAGTGCAAACTTGATCCTCCTGGCAGAATAAAAGATAATTGTCGCTAGTCTGAAACAAGTCTATAAAATTTGGAGACAAAAAAAAAATCTCTTTAATAGGTTTGACAATATAAAACACTAAAACAAAATGCATTCAAATGTGCTCTGCAACAAGTACCTTTCTCCAAGGACCTGCCTTCGATGAAGTTTGAATGGGAGGAGCAGTCTGGAAAACACCAAGTGCATAAAGGTTAGTACTTATTGAATAGGCCACTCGACTAGAACTAAAATATCTTGCACAACCCAATGCAAGGAGGACGTTCGATTACTTAAAAAAAATCTCTTGCCAAATTGAGCACTAATCTGCAGAGGAACAGTTGGAACTGTGAACTAGCCTAAGTAGCCTGAGAATAACACCTTACCTCCTCAAATTTCTCAAAGTTTTGTGTGTCCAACTCATCATTAACCTCGGGTATGAAAGCTGCTTCCATCTGATATAGCTTTTTCCACTCAACACCTCTAAACCATGGATGTGTCTGTAGGAGCGTATCATGCCATGAACACCAATATTTCAATATTAAAGACAATAGCAAAGTCATCTTAATGATTTTCACCTTTATCTCATGTGCTCCTTTCGTTCCAAGCCTCTGATCCACATTACATAATAGCTTGCTAATGAGATCTTTAGCTTCTGGTGAAAGTTTGGCCTCTTCAGGAAATTTTAGATGACTTCTCCAATTCACTATCTGCAAAAGTGCCCTCACAAATTAACTAAGAAGAATTCACATACAAAAGCACACCCGCAAGAACATGGCTTAGCTATATGCATCACTTGCAAAATGGATGTAAGGACAGCATTTAAATTTACCTTCCTACATGTCGACATTGGATCTTCAGAATAAAATGGTGGATAACCCACAAGCATCTCATACATAATGGCCCCTAGTGACCACCTAAAAAATGTAAATATGAGAAAAATCTAAATTATTTGGAAATTTGGACATGCAATGCACAAGCTCAGGAAATCCAAACTAACCAGTCACATTCCATTCCATATCCTTTCTTCAATAGTACCTCCGGAGCAATGTAATCCGGTGTACCAACAGTCGAATAAGCCTGTTAGTTTCATGAAAATAATATATATAAAAAATGCAGAGGGAAGGCCATGATACACACATAGTACAGCTGCACTTGTGTGTCAAACAAATGACTACTCACATTGTTATTTGTTTTGAAACTTTCTGCCAACATTCAGTCATTTCTGCAGATTCCATGTGTAATATATTGGAGGAATTCATTTTCATCCTACACAGTGCATCATTTTCAACATGTGCTAATGTAAGTTGTTCGAATGTATTAACATCTTGAATCTTTTTTTCATCTTCCTTGTACAATAATGTTTCACATATAATAACTGAAAACGCCTGGATGTTCTTGACTTCGTGTAGCTACCTGTGGGGTGCTTTCAGCTCATTCATTCCTCTTTATGACTGTATTGTGTAAGAAATGTCCAAGTACAAAGTGTTGAGCTTAAGACTTGCCTACCAGGGAATGCATAGAAAATTAATCTAAACAAGTACCGGACAAGGGGGCAGGAGCCAATGTATTACATAGTACAGTCCTAGTAAAGGTTTGAGTTGCAAATCCACCAAAAATAATAGAACTGGAATGTTTCCACAAGCATGTAACTTACCAACATCCGCCGATTCTTCTGCCAATGCAGTAGCTGTTCTTGTTGAGTCCGCCTGGGAGCAGCAGAGTTACTTAATCGCTTACCACCATCTGTTGACGTATTGCTGCCCTTTTCCACTGCATAGTCAAGCTCACTCAGATTTGGAAAGCTACTACTATCTAGAGGTTTGCATAAGCCAAAATCTGAAAGCTTCAGGTGGCCACTTCGGTCTAATAACAAATTGTCGGGCTTGATATCCCTGAAAAAGTATAACAAAGATTGAGTAGCAAGTTGTGATTGTTATGCAGTGTGTCGTGTTAATACATTACCTATGAATATAATTGTGCTTGTGAATGGATTCAATTGCTAGTATTGTCTCTGCAACATAGAATCTTGATTCATCCTCTGTCAGTGTATCCTTGCGCATGAGTAAAGTCATCATGTCACCACCAGGAAGGTACTCCATAATGAGGTACAGAAACTCATCATCTTGAAATGAGCAGTAGAGCTTAACTATATAAGTGCTGTCAACTTCAGCAAGGAGGTTCCTTTCAGCTCTCACATGCTCAACCTAAAAAAGTAAAAATAGCACGTTAGAAAAAGAAAAGCTTGCTGCACGACCTGATTTAATTACTACTACTAGAGTTAGCAAACATGAAGTACCTGGCCTCTTCGTAACATTTCAGATTTCTTGAGCTTTTTCATTGCATGTACATTGGATGTAGCATTCTCTCTACAAAGTCTCACCTGCAATATCAGTATAAACTGGAGTTAAGCAGCACACGAACGCAGAGAACATAGATTGCATCTACAAGAAATAGAGAATTTTTCTGAATGTAGAAAAAGAAGCCTCAGCTTTCTCGGTACTGAGTAAAGTGATGTTTATTACACAACACTCAACTATACATGCATCAAAGAGGGGGAGTAAAAGAGTTTTTTATTACCTCGCCAAATGCACCTCTTCCGATAATGGTCAACAATTCAAAATCATCAACACCCATTTTATGTCTCCTTAGGCGCATGTATTCTGTCTCCTTTTTTTCTAAATCCTTCAGTATATTGTTTTGCTCCTCTTCAGATACATCAGCATCTGCAAGCTTCCTCTCCAACATCCAACGCCTATAATATAATCCAGTATTAAGATGGATACCACCAAACAAGGACGGATGGTCTATGGTATCTAGCGCAAGCCACCAAAATATGAGAGCATTCGAGGACAAAATATGGCAATAAGAGAACTGTGAACAGCCTCTGTGACACTGCAATGCATTAGTTAGATGCTTTATGCTAGACACTTTGTTCTGGTATACCATCTTCCTTGACCAACTTAGAACACAGTAACCAAAAACGACAGCATCTTAATACCAGTGCATCCATAAAGTTTAATAGCCTGCATACTCATTGTGTGAAATAACAATCTAAGGTAGAGAGCAACAATTATAATGAATTTTTCCTGGTCCTGTCTATGCAAGTCAAACTAAGGTAAGATGCAAAATTCATGCCAGTGTCCTACACATACCCATCTTTCCCAAAAGGATAAAAAATATGAAATCTAACGATATTAAATGCACAGTTGACAATTAAGTATGGTATATTAACAGAAGGCCCGGATCAAGTTCAAGTTGTAAGTTCAAGTTGTACCACACTGCAACTAGATGGATCTCTACATTACGTGGAAATACATTCAGGGGATTAAGAATACTAAAACTGGAGGTGATGCACCCTTTACCATCTTCCACCCTATTTTAGTCACCTTTTTGCATCACTCCACCTAATTTTGACTCCACAACACTACAGCCATGCACACCAACTCCTCCAACGCTATGCCATGCAGCCTTATCTTCTATTATACCAAATTAGAAATACTTCACTCTGCATAATCCTAGGGACTTGATGTTATTATCAACAACACACCTACACTAAGTTGATAACACTAACATCGTAACTAAATGCACCGCCATAAAATTGCAAGTATTCACCTCTCCGTTGAAAATTAGGCCACGACAGCGGCCGTCAAATGTTAGTCCAAGCCATCCAAAATTAGACAACTGCATCCTAAGCACCATGCGCATACACCAATACGGCAGTACCACACTGGCACACTCAATAGTCAACACTAACTAATACTTTACGAGTAGTACTATCCGTACAATTCCACCACAATGAGGCCAGCTTAGAAGCGACTAGGACACAGATCACAACAAACAAACGAAAGGCACGACGAATCGACCAAATGGGCTACTAATCTGAGACCTCCGCACTGGGACTCCCACAGATCCCAACCCAGGCGCACGCATTGCCATTTTCAGTTTTTCACACCAAAATCCAAGCCTGAATCGGCGGGCGATCTAACGTCTAAACCGCGGAATCCGCGGCATGGAGCGCCGAGTCACTGACCTCTCCTTGCGCTCCTGGAGCGACCTCATCTGCGCCTTGTAGTGGTTCTCAATGTACTGCTTGGCCGCCGCCACCTTCTGCTTGGTGGCGCTCGACAGCGCCTCCTCCCCCGCCGCGGCGGTCGCCATTGCCCCAGCCCCCGGCCCCGCCGCAGGCCGCCCGCCCTCCTTCCTCGCGGCGCCAGTGGGCGATGCCGGTTTGGCCTTGTCCTTGTCCCGCGGCTGCAGCTTCTGGAACCAGCTCCGGGCGGAGTCCATGGGTCGGATCGGATCAGGGGCGGGGCGCCATTGAGGGTGGGGGGATTGGATTCGCCTCCGCGCGGGATCTCGGGATCTGGTGGACTAGGGTGTGGGGTGCGCGCATGGAGCGAGCACGAGCTCCGCGCGATTCGAACGGATAAATTTTTTTGTCAAGTTGGCGGCGTCGCGGCTTCTCTTCTATATTCCGCTTCGTTCGATTCGAGAGGGAATGGGAAGCATGGTGGCGAGGCGGCCACCACATTCTGGATCGCCGCCCGAGAAAGATTGAGGGGCGAGCGCGCGGCTTTTCTCGAGAACCCTCGTTAACAATATAAAAATCACTTTAAAAAGAAATTCAAGAATAAAAAATATCGGATTAAAAATCACTAAAAATTCGTTAGAAACCATAGGGTTAAAAGTTCAAAAAATTTAAGAAAAATCTAAAAAACTCGAAAATCGATCGATTTTAACCGAAAATCGACCGGAAGATGATCGGGTGCTGACCCCGCAGTACTGTCATACGATTTTGACCAAAAATCGTTCAATTTTAATCGAATGTTTTTTGTCGCATAGATTTTTTTCATTCCTTTGATTTTTTAAGAAAAATGAATTTGACCGATTTGAGTTGTTGAGCCGGCTCAATACGGTCAAAAACGTGATTTTCGATCGGTTTTTAACGGTTTTGTGAATCCTACTCCCTTCTATCACAGCACCTATTAAACTTTTGAAACTTCAACAGTTAATATTTTTTAAAATATTTAAATTGAATACATAAAATTATATGTGTACATTTGTCTTAAAAATACTTTTATGATATTATAATTTTATTTTGTTTTATAAATAAATTATAATATAAATTAGTGGTCAAAACTATGTCTCATAGACCATGTCCGTGTCCAAGTTGATAGTTATTTGTGACTGAAAGGAGTAATTAGTTATGAGTACGACTGGCTCAGGCTCAAGGCTCAAGGGTTGCCCAAGGCCTAGCGAAATTTTTACTATTCTGGTCTCTTGCAAAAAAAAAAATTTACAGATCTAGCCGTCGATCGCTTGAAATTTCAAAAATAGCCCCTAAACAGTACAATGTCGCGGATCCCAGACACGGAAATATTTTTTCAATTTTTTTTATTTGGAATCCCGTGATGCCAGACAATGTCGGAATAATGCCCTATCGGAATGTTGTGTCTTGGATAGGTGAGGTGAGGCCATGGCTTTGTTCCAACAAATGCCGAACAAGGATATGGTTTCTTGGAACACCATGATCGCCGGCTATGCTCAGGATGGTCAAATGCACAAGGCAGTCAGTATTTTCAGGATGATGAATCGGAGAAATACGGTATCGTGGAATTCAATTATCTCTGGATTTGTTCAGAATGAACTCTTTGTTGAAGCACTCCAGCATTGTGTGCTCGTGAGAAGGGATGCAAAGAAGACTGGTCTACATATGCGTGTTGTCTCAGCGCATGTGCAAACTTGGCTGCTTTGCAAGTCGGGAGAGCTGGGCGTCTGGGCCGTGACGGCCTGGCGGCTCACGACCATCGGCCCGGCCCGACATATTATCGTTTCATCATACCGGCCGACCAGAAACCTAGCACGGTGGGCCGCCCGGTACGGCACGGCGGATTGGGCCGTGCCTGGGCCGGGAGGTGGCACGGACGACCAGTAGGCAAGACGGCGATCGGCGCGTGGCTCGAAGCCGAGGCGATGACAGAGCGCGGCGTGGCCCAAGGCCGAGGCGCGGCGCAGAAGGAGGCCAGATCGAGGCATGGAGGCGGCGCGACCCGAGGTCGAGGTGGGGCGCACGACCCGAGGCGTGGGAGGCGGCAGGCCGTGGCGGCCGTGGCACGCGCGAGGCGCGGGGAGCTGGGACCGGCTCGCGGGGAGGCGGCTAGGCGCAGGGCGGAGGAGGCGAGGAGCTGCCGAAAGCCGGAGGGGAGGGAGGAGTTGCCAAGCGGACTGCCCAAGGAGGCGTCCGGTCAACCGAGCCGAGTGGGGAGTGGACTGGGCCACTGGGGGGTCACGGGTGTAATGTCGTTGGAACTTGGAATCGAAGCATGCCCGTATCTTTTTTTTATTTGGTTCTGCCCAGGAGAGATGATGCATGGTCTGATGGTCACAAGATTCTCCTGCCATTTTGATTTGGGTTAATTAATTATGCGTGTGTGTGTGTTTCATGGAACGAATGTGTTATTGTAAAGGCCTTCTAGCTCTTTATATCGAGGAAACAATGGTACGAGCGTGCAGAAATACGCCACGGGATCATGGTGATGCGAGTATTCAATCATTAAAAGAATAGGTGACAATGAATAAATGTATATAACTAAAAGAAAATAAATAAGAGTATACGTAGAATCGAAGTATACGAATATAGCAATCAGAGGGGGGGTGAATGATTGTGCGGAAGCTAAAACCAAATTCTTGATCTATTAAAAGTTCACCCCAAAACAGAACCAAATAATTGCCTCGTTTTCGACAAAAACAGAATGATAGAGGTTCAGTAAAACGCGAATTCCTGAAGATCCAACCGTCGGAACGATCTGAAATTTGGACACAAGAAACTAGATTCCAATACGAATCAAACCCAAAAAGAATCAGCTCGATCGGACTTATGGATCAAAAGTTATGAGCTTCGCAAGCTTGCTGATCCAGAACTTGACGAGAATCAATCTAATCAAAACTTCAAAACGAAACAAGATCTTCAAAAGATTAATCAACTAGACTTTGAGAAACTCTAAATCAATACCCTAGAACGGTTTTTGATGGATCAAATCAAGATAAAACTCAACGATCAAAAACCAATCTAGAATTAGAACAAGCATGCAAACAAGAACCAAAACAGAAAACACTGTAGCGACGTGGTTACTGTAGCATGCAAAAATCTTGGAAGAATTGATCTTTATTTCTTTTGTCTAAAATACTCTCATCAAAAGAGTACAAACCCTAAAACCAAGCTCAAGGCTTGATGCGCTCAGCTCTACTTGGTGCCTTTCAACAGGAGACCCCCCACCTATTTAAAGCACCAACCCACAAGGAGTTCTGAATACAATTCCTATTCCCTAGAAGGAATCCGTATCCAACACAACTCTACTTGGCCCAACCTGGCCGAGTACAACTCTTGCACGCGTATGGCAACCCTACCATACTCACGTGACTAACACTTTGCACGCGTATGGCCACCTGCCATACTCACGTGACTAACACTTTGCACGCGAATGACCTCCTGCCATTCTTACGTGACTAACCATTCTTCATGTGCACCATTCTCTTAGCCCGAACGTCCCGCATGACATCCTTGACCACCAAGACCTCAGTCCTCCTGAACCTAGTCCCGAACCTCAGTTCCTCCATGAACCTAGTTCCGGTCCCGTCATCGACCACATTCGTCTTCGAGCAATACCTGCACATGAACAAACCACAAAACAAATCCGAGCACAAGTCCACGACTTGACTCAATGTCAATCCATGCAACTACTCACATGAGCATTGCATAAAGTCCACTTCAAAAGAAGCATCATGAAATCATCACAAATTTCATAATCTCAAGGTCAAACCAAAAACTCAATTCAATTCTTGCAAAAACCTTCAAACCGAGCAAAACATGTTCACAACGGACCAAAAATAAAAACCCTAGAAAAAGTCCATTCACGACGGACAAGAAATCTCTGTCCGGCGTACATGTGAAACTCTCAATTCCAAGAAGAAAACATTCCGGTGAAAACACGTTCACAACGGACCCAAAAACTTTGTCCGTTGTACATGCGAAAACAATCCTCAAAAAGCCATTCACGATGCACCCAAAAACTTTGTCCGTTGTACATGTGAAACTTACTTGGTTTCTTGGAAAATTGAGTTTGGCTCAGAATCTCAAAAGCATGTCCACCGACCCAAAAACTTGGTCCGTCGTACATGGGAAAGTGCCAAAACATGTTTACAACAGACCAACAAAGTTTGTCCGTCGTAGATGGGAAACTTACTGTTTTCTTTAAGTTTGGTCCGGCGCCAAAGTGAAACTTACTGTTTCTTGTCAGATTGTCAAAACACATGAACAAACACATTTTTGCAAATTCAATTCTAAGTTAATTTTTCAGTTCAAAGCCAATTTTTCAACACATGATTTCACAGTATAGAAAAAAAAAGATATTAAGATCATTAAAAAAATAAATCTTATAAAAGCTTACGGAGGGAGTATCTTTTAATCTGTTCACGCTCGTGTTAGGTGTCTCAATTGGAAAACCTTATAAAAGCTTACGGAGGGAGTATCTTTTAATCTGTTCATGCGCGTGTTCGGTGCCTCGATTTGATTCGGTGCAGTATTTTGTCGTCTACCTCATCCATCCTCCAGCCTTTAGCTGCGAATGGAGGCGAACTCCACAAAACGTTGCTTCTCGCGACCATGTCACGACACGACGTGTGAAAGTCCTCCGCCCTGTAGACAATGTATTTATGTGCTGAGATTTTGTACTATTGTTACCGGGTCAAAATCAGTAGAGCAGTAGAGGGGAATACTATCTTTATTAAGATTCGGAGGTTTCAGGTGGTTTCAATCCGTTCATCTGTGCGAAAAACATCTCATTGCAATAGTGCAAATGGGCCGGGTCTGGACTGGCACGGCACGAAGCCGGCATGAAGCGCAAATGGGCCGGGCTTGGGCTCGTCAAAAGCGAGCTGGACCAGCACGGTGGGCACGACGGGCCGGCGTGGCACGGCACGGTTTCGGCCCGAAGCACGATAGGTCTGGACCGGACCGGCACGGCACGACGCCCACCACTCGGGAGGCAATTCCACAATATTCTTGTCAGGAGTGGGCGTATCAGTGTTTCATTTGCTGGAAATGCCTTGATATCTGCACATGCAAAGTGTGGAAGGATCTTGGAAGCAAGACAAGTCTTTGACGAGATGACAGGCCAGGACAGTGTTTCATGGAATGCACTCACTGATGGCTATGCTTCTAATGGTCATAGGACCGAGGCTATATATCCCATTGTTCCGAGAAATGGAAGCCAATGATGTCAGACCTGCCGAGGTCACATTTGTAGGCATCTTATCAGCTTGCAGTCATGCAGGATTGATCGACGAGGGATTTGATTTCTTCAACTCAATGACAAAAGACTACTTGCTAAAGCCTGTGGCCGAGCAGTATGCATGCATGGTGGATCTACTTGGAAGAGCTGGGAGATTGACTGAAGCATTAGAACTTGTTCAGGGATCTATGCAGATCCAACCAGATGCTGGTGTATGGGGTGCATTGCTTGGATCATGCTGGGTACACAAGAATCATGAGCTTGCGCAGTTTGCGGCCGAGAAGTTATTTGAATTGGAACCTTCTTCAACTGCCTTCTTCAACGTCAGATCGAGTAACCATGAGCTCGACTGAAACACGCGCATACGTTTGTGCTCTCTATTTGCTGCGTGTTATCACTCCTGTATATCTTATCTGTATATTCTTCTTCTTCTTCACCATCATCATCATCATTTTGGATTTATTATGTAATTAGCTTCTTTTTTTTAAGATTACGACAGAGGACGCAAACTCACACACACTACACATTCTAGGTCTTAAGAGAGATTGCTGGGAAAAGAAAGCTTTACACAATCGGCTTAATTGGAATTTGTTGGTGGTTCATGTTAGGAAACCGGTTGTCGTATTCTATATGGACTCTTCCTTATCTCTAGCAGAACCGCTATATATAGGAGGCAGGGGCCACCCCTTTGTATACACAAGCATACAGAATAATAAAGCAGTCTCGTTCCTCCTCATATTGTGTCTCTCGCCCTCTCTCTCTCTGTTCTCCACTTTAGATCTATTAGGCAACCCCGGACTATTCGATAGCGAGGTTGTCTAACAGTTCATACACGACTACACGAGTAGTCGGTAGCCACGTAGAAATACGGCCCGGCTGACTTGCAGATACAAAGAGGCCGGCCCATTAACCAATCCCATCCAAAGCCTAAAATCGAAGCGGGTCTCGACCCGATTACACGGGCTAGACCCGGCAACCCGCTCAAAACCCCACTCTTTGCCCATGCGGCTCCCCAAGATTTGGCCAAAACCCTAGCTGCTGCTGCTCTGCCGCCTTCTCGCGCGCCGCCCTCCTCGTCTCGTGTCCCCCCATTTCCCCATCCACCCAAAACCCTAACTAAACCCCTCGCCGCCGCCGCCGCCGCCGCCGCCATGATCACCGGCGGCCATAGCTACGTCTCCGCGCCGCCGGCCTTCTCCGCCGACGGCCGCCTCCTGCTCGTCTGCTCCGGCCGCGCCGTCTCCGTCTTCAGCACCTCCACCGCCATGCTGGTGAAACCCGATGAGCTTCGCATGCTGAGTCTGGCTTTTCCGCCCCGTAAAATTTGTTGGTTGTGATTTTCCCCGCCGCTGGAGTGCAGGTATCGGAGCTGGAGGGGCACGAGGGGGACGTCACCGTGGTGGTGGTGGCGCCGCTGCCGGCCAACGCGGCGGCGGCTACCAAGCTCACGAGCTACTGCTGGACGGCGGGGCTCGACGGGGTGCTCATCTACTGGGACTTCGCCGCGGCGGAGGTGGTGCGGAAGGCCCAGGTCGGCCTCCCCGTCCACTCCATGGTGAGCCGCTCCTAAAATTTTGTTTTATGCTAAGCTGCATATGAGCATTTTTGCTTTGAATTTCGGGTAAATTGGGCTAATGTAACTTTATCCTATTTTGATTCTGTTTGAGCACAGGCGATTCCTAACATAAGCAGAACGTCAAGAGGAGCTGAGCTGTATACTCCTTTTGCATTCATCTCTGTGGAAGATACGAGCAAGCCAGCTAACAAGGAAAAAGCATTGCGTGGCCAGATGCGAATTTACGACTTAACGAAAGGGCGCCAAGTGGGTGGTCTTCTGGCTGAGGTGAGGTCTTTTCAGCTTTACACATCCTCTTGTTCCATTTAAGTCTCCGGCCATTTTTCCAATGATGATATCTTCGCATTTCAGATATTTTATTGATGTGGTTATGCTAGGAGTAGTAATGAGCCGATGTGGATATGCATTTTACCAGCATTCTTGGTATTACAGTTAGAGAACAAAATTTTTGCTGTAGATGTTTAGCTGTCGACAATTTTTAATGCATAAAACTTCATCCCTGCATTACTTGCTTTGATTTAAATAGACCCGGAAGCCTGAAAAGATTGTTGTGAGTAGTTCCGGAGGATTTTTGGGCATTACAAATAAGAGAAAGCTCTATATATGGAGCATACCAACAAAAGATTTCAAGCCTGATAAGATAAGGAAGATAAAGCTTCGTCACACGAAAAACTTGTGCACTCTGGCCTTCCATCCTAGCGAGAGAATTGTGGCTGCTGGTGATGTAACAGGGAGGATTTTAATTTGGAGAGGTTTTGGAAATGCAAAGTTCTCCGGAGCACGTGGTGCAAAGTCTGTAGTAGATGAAGAAAAGGATGGTGTGAGGGGTGAAGATGATGCGGATACTTGCACTACATGGCACTGGCATTCAAGCAAAGTGAAGTTTCTCAAATTTTCTTCTGATGGAGCTTACTTGTTCTCAGGTTTTGCTTACTGATGCATTTACTACCTTTTGTCTATATCATATTTTTATACTTCATTTCAGTCTTTTTATGTTGACCCTGTTGTCAAGTTTTATAATTTTCAATGACAAGTTTCCCATCTTATAGGTGGTATGGAGGGAGTTATTGTTGTATGGCAACTAGATACTGGAAAGAGAAGGTATAAACCACGTCTAGGATCTCCTCTTTTGTTCTTTGTAGATTCTCCAGACTCTTCCATTTCCTGTGTAAGTATTCCTTCTTTTACCTCTTGCATTACCCTTTGGTTTATTTTACAAGAATTCGATACCTATTGCTTTTCAGAGAAAGCTATTTTGTTGATTATAAAGTTCTTTGAATCTGGTATTCCAGCATGTCATAATTATGTATATTATATACTGCCCGTGTGAATGGGAGTTTAGTTTAGTTTCCCTTTTTTTTTTTTTGCTTCAGTCTGTAGCCATACTTGAATGTTGTTTCCTTGGTTGGTTGAGAGAAAAACACCAGTTAGAAAAATAAGACCATCAGATTCCCCAGTAGGTGATCACATCTAGATTGAAATATTTCAACAAGTTCATTATGTGGTCATGCTGCACGATATTGTAGTTTGTTATCTCATTGCTGATTTCCTTATTCTTTAAAGTTTAGTTACGTAAAATCCATGTTCCTTCTTTTATCATATTGTCAGTAATCTTGTATTGAACAATAGTTTTACACCTGTAGCTATGCTTTGGTCACCAACTCACTTGACTTTTTTATGGTCTATATTGATGGTGCTGATAGTCCAAAACTCCAAATAAGATTTGTTAATTGTTACCCCCTTTTTCTTTTCCTTTGTTTCATGGACATGGGGCAAGATTTTTGAAATAGGTTTGTCTGGTGCATGTCTTGCCATACAAGAAAACATAGGAAAATAAATAAAAAATGTTCTTCATGTGATCATCAGGTGGGTTCTGTCACAACAATGAAACATATGGAGGTAGTGCTTTTAGATAGTTGGGTTATCAATGCCTGTTTGTGCAGTGACATTTAGTTGTAGAGGTGACAATTCATAAAGCCAGTATGGTACAACTTCATATTAAGAACTGGTAAAGTGATGAGGATTCATAAAGCAAGTTTAATAGCATATTTTTAGGACTGGTTATGTTACTCATGCCTGTGTTTCAAAGTACAGTTTCTTTTTAACTGTTTTGTTTCATTTGTTTGTGATTCATTGTGTGTGTGTGATTTATAGCTGATCTTGTTGGTATTTCAGGTGTCATGTACAAATAACCAAGTACATCTTCTCAAAATGCCTAATATGGAAGTCATGAAATCTATTGCTGGAATTAAGGTTTGTAACATTAAAATCTGCAGTTCTGCCCTTAAAGAGTTCATCCCAGTAAATAGCATTGCCAGTTTCTCGTTTCCCTCGTTCTGTTGACTGTATTATATGCTTATGTTTATCTTTTATGTTTTATCTCTTCAGCTACCTATTGCTTCCCCGGACCTGGGTGGATGTTATCGAGATGTGTATGGATTTGATTACAGTAATGGACTTGTTGCTATACCAACGGACGATTATTGCATACAGTTCTACAATTTGTTTGAGAACACTGAGGTTTCAGAGGTAAGAAAATCAACTTAAGAGAGGAATTTGTCATGTTTTTTTTTTCAGCTCTGTGATCCTCAGTATATTAAATCAATGGTTGCCCTGTTGTGTTGAACATTTTACTAAGATTGATCCCAATGTTGTTAACCTCTTCAGGTGCAAGTGTGTGAGAGGAATTTTCAGCCTGTTGATGATATCACGGTGAGATACTATGCCCCACTCTGCTTGTATACCATTTAATCACTTATTTTTCTCCTATACAATATTTATCTTTCTTTTTGATACATTTTTTATCTTCTCTTTGGTTCTGTTCTCTCTTAATTATGTGCTAAACATTTCAAATCACCAAATAATTCGCTTTACAGCTTTTATCACCTAGTTTTATGCCAAATATGTTATGTTTACCGTCCTAGATTTCTTTTGATTGGCTGTCGTGGCATAAACTATTCTCTATGTGTTTCCATTGATGCCTGAATAATTTGTCACTGTTAGTTTGGTATTCAGAATTTGGCATAGATATTTGACGCTGTTCTTTTTTTTTTTCTTACCACAGATGTACATTTCTTTAGTTTCATTGTCCATCGATGGGAATTTTATGTGCACTGTGGATGTCAAGCTCCCTGAAGAAGAATTAGGCGGCCTTGTTACACTGAAATTTTGGAACCATGGGTCTCGTGCTGGACAATATTTTTTGTCCACTGTCATTTATGAGCCTCACAGGTTGGTACATGTTTATAAGGTCAGTGATAAATATTTACTGAAATTATGCATTCTGACTCATATATTTAATCTTTTGTGCAGTGATGCTGGGATTTCTGCTGTTGCTTTCCGCCCAGGCAAAAACATGGCTGTGAGCTCTTCTTTTGGTGGCAACTTCAAGGTGCGTATGTCTATTAACTTTTGAGATGATGCCTTGTTTTCTTATTTCCTAAGTATGACACTTTTTATTTGTAGATGTGGGTCCAAACTTTGTCTTTACAATCAAGTGATGAAAAAATTCAATCTGGTTGGAGATGCCAATCAGTTGGCTCATACAAGTGAGTTGACTTTGATTTCTCTAAACAGTACCTGTTAATATTTCATGGTGGAAAATAATCATGAGTGTATTTATGGTTACTGTTTAGTTCCCTGTATAACCAGACATCCTGAATAATTGAAATTTGTTAATTTATTGGTAAATGATGCAGATGGCATCTTTAATAATTGAAATTTTGCAGGAAAAAACCTATGACCGCTGCAGCCTTCTCAGCCGATGGATCTGTTCTTGCGGTTGCAGCTGAGAGAGTCATCACATTGTGGGATCCTGATAATAATGCGCTTGTTGGTGTGATTGCAGAAGCACTATCGGTATCTTATTGTTCCTCAACCTGACCTTTTCATTTTGCTTAGAACAGTTTGACATGTGTTGCCTTTTGAATTTGCAGCCTGTTACAAAACTTTCTTTCGTTGGGCCATCACCATTTTTGATGTCTATATCTCAGAGTTCAAGACCTCAGGTTGCTGTGTGGAATGTCTCAAATCTTTCCATGCAATGGTCTTACAGCCTTTTTGCAGAAGGTACAGAACTATGGCGCCAAAATTCGTGGAGTCAAAATATCTTCTAGTGAATGATGCGTGCTTTACCTTTACTGACTTCACATTTTGCTTCTTGTATTATATGGAGTTCTGAATTTATGATGCTTCGAGAAGCATCAAGTTGCGTAGTCATGCCAGTAGCCCAGTAGAGGTGCACTAAAATGAACCTGGCAAGCTTCTTACATTAGTTTTTTCAGCTTGCATGACTATTAACTGTTATAGTAATTCAGTTCCAGTGTGATTATTAAGGCGAATCTGGCCAGCTTTAACAGCTGCCAAATGATAGCTCTAGTAATTCAGTTCCATTGTGATTGTTGTTATACTGATTAAATTGTGTTGCACACTTGCTTCATATGGAGTAAAGCAGGCAAATTATAACTAGTACATAATTACTTATCTTTAGCCTGGTCCCTTCTGCCAACGTTTCAGAATGTTTCAGGCAGTTGGGTTGTGAAAACAAATTGCTGGTCCATGTCTTTGGATAAGCAAGCACATTTGATCTAATTCTCATGTTACTGTGTGTACTTGTGGCAGCTGCATGTTGTTCGACAAGTAGGAGTGAATTTGCGGTTCTTGCTCTTCTAAGCTGTCCTGATGGAGGAACAGCGGCAGAGCAAGATGGGGTAATACTACTTTTTGATGCAGAAAATCCTAACCCTGTTTCCTCCTGGTCGGTAAAGAAGGTAATCTCCGCCGAGTTTTTATATATTAGTGTAGTTCAACTGATTTTTGGAGTGCAATATATTTTGCGGAAGTTTGGTTAGTATTTTAAAACTTCCAGGTTTCTACTGGTACTGTTATAGGATGTTTGGTTTGAGGGACTGCGTCATCCTAGGATTGGTTTGTCCATGATGGGATCATCCGGTGATTTTGGTGGGATAACCCCATTCCTCATTTTTTCTACTAGCCTTGTGCTTATGAGGGATGAGGTGGTGGTGGTCGACCAACTCATTCCTCAAACCAAACAAGTGGGCTAGGTTTCGAGTTAGGATTGGATGGTCCATTCACCACCCGGTTCCTCAAACAAAACACACCAAAAGTTTTGTTGCTTATTGCTTTGGTTCTTATAAAAGTTTCTGTTTGGTTTCTTCTCATGCCTTTATCTGTTGCAAGGGAAATGGATCAGAGGCTCTACTAATGTATAACTTTGATTAATTTCACCTTTTTTCAGACAAAGGGAGGTACCATTGCTTTTGTGAAGGGTGATCCCTCTTTGGATGCAAACACAAATGATACAAGAGATGGAGAGGCATCATTTCTGGTTTATGTGAATGGTTCACATGAATATGTTACCTTTCATCCCAGAAAGAACGAGGAGTTGCAGGTTAGCAAGAGTTCACAACAAAAGATTCAAGCTGAGGAACCGGGTGAGTTTATTGTATGGTTTTGTTGGTCATTGTGTTCATCTGCTCTTATTTACCATCTGTACTTCTATTGGAAAGATTCCGTGGAACATCGCATGACAACATACTTGCCTTTTCGAAACGGTTTTTCGATGTCATTGCTTTGTGCCTTGTGAAAACAATTATTTGTTTGCTCCTTTTTACCTTTGTACAATAAAACTTGTAGAAGTACTAAAGCTCTTTTCTGTTGTTCCAGCGCCGATCGGTTACACCTCTATTTATGGAGAACTTGCAAAACAGCAATCAAAGAAAGAGGTTCCAGATATTCCATTTATTCCATCAGAGAGACCCTGGGAAACCATATTCAGTGGATCATCTCATGTTCTTCCGCCTCTCACAAAACTATGTTCCGCTTTCTTGGCATCATTGCTGGAGAAGAGACCAGTTGCAAACGAGTGAGAAGCACCAAAATTTTGTCCCGTCATATAACGCTGTACTTGCTAGTTGCAAATGGCAATGCACAAGCAAATCCGCACCAACTCGTGCTGCCAATGTCATATGTCCAGAAGCTGGCTCAGAACTGCTGGAGTACCATCGAGGACATTGACGCATGTTGGTTTATGGGAAAGCATGCATTGGTGGCGATAGCAATGGAATTGGGTGGATGAATCCAAGCTCCTTTTGTAGTGATATTTAGGGAGTATCAATTTACTGATCCAAGAAATTTTGTTTTCTTCAGTCAATCTGTAATTTGGATAACGAAATTATCACCTGTTTGGTGTGATATGATGTGATATCTGAGGCATTACTGACTGTTGAGCTAGTGAAGAGAGATTACAAGTTATAAAATGTAGATCATGTTCAATTGCCCTGATAATTTGTATGCTGAAAGGCAATGCTTCTTTACTCCGTCGTTACATGCATCTAGACTTTTCCTTCTAGAACACAAGAATTTTTACCTTAAACTAAATAAGCTGTCTACTCAGCTTTTTAGGAAATAAATTATGTGGAGTTGATATGTAAACTCATTTCTGTGCATACCTGTTGCTGATTGATGTCACGTGGATAACCCTGCAATCTAATGCCACGTATTAAATGAGGACTATGAACTTCTTGCTTATTTCGATGCAAATTTAGTTGCTTAATTCAGATTTAATGTGTGGTGTTGGATTGTAGGGTTGTCTATGTGGTATTAATCAGCATCATGTACGTACGAGAAGGAATTTGTATACCAGTTTTACAGAATTTATTTTCGCTTTTTTTTTTAATCGAGACTTACACGACTAAAGGATAAGATCGAGTGCCTTTCGACTCTGACATCAGGTCTGGTTGAAATTTTGCAACGTACGCAAAATCTGAGCAGATAGCTGCTTCCAGATTTACCGCATGGATGCTTCCATCTTGACCGAGCTAGACCCAAATGAGGCCAGTAAACGCGAGCGAGTCACCTCACCTTTCGTGACCGTATTGTTGTTATCAACATATTTTTAAACCGCCTGTCAATACCAATGACGTTCATATGAATACTGAAACAACATAATTTACCAAAATCGCGAGATAATCATGAGTAACCATTGAGTTTACTATGTATAGGTGTGTAAACAAAATCTCTGAAATATTTTTGGACGCCAGTTCTTAATTGTAACTATACAGATCCTATGAACAGTTCAGAATACAGAAAAAAAAAATGTTAAAAATCTGACCTAGATTGTATCCTTTATGTAAACAATTTTTTATTCTGAAATTCATATGTTCCAAATAGAACCTAATACGCGCACAAACATATCCTAATAATGGCGATCGCTATCTCCAAAGCTAATTGAAAAAATGCATGTCCCTTGAATTGAATTGCTTTTTTTGGTGATGTTACACTAGAGGGCACCTCATCCAGTAAATCAAAACAGGGCCTCACCATTAGCGACACCCACTACTGGGTCACTATAGGCACTCCACAAACCAACCAAGCAGGGGCGTATCTAGTTGGAGCCAAAAGTTTTAAAGACGTCAGGACTTCATATCTTCGGTGGATCAAATTTGTTGATTGAATTAATTATGATTTTGATGGTTTAGGATTTGTAAGACCTTAAAACTCTTTGCATGGTACTTTTAGCAAATTTCGAATATATGTGTTAGGTTTACGATATTGTGAAACAATTATACAAGACAATAGAGTTACGTATGTGAAGGTGTATGTGAAGGTGATCGAAGTGTATACCCACTGAAAATTTTTTAGTTCTACCACTGCAACCAAGCAAGAACAGCAACAACACGAGGCTCAGTTGTCCACACAGCAAGATCAAATGACATCCACATAGGATGAGCAATCACAGAACTCATCATCACCATCCATGTCACCATGCCCAAACCTATCAACCAATCTTGACCCTCCAACCTCAAACCTCTTGATCATGGCAGCCTTCCTCACCACCTCCTCATCCTCCTCGTCGAACCCCACGCAGCCCCTCGCTTGCAGCCCCTCCAGCTGCCGGCAGCCATTGATGATCACGAGAAGCTCTCGCTTGGGCAGGTAGGAGTTGTCGAGGCACAGGAGCCTGAGCCCAGGGACAGAGCTCACGACGGCCACCGCGTCCTCCTCTTTGATAGACCCGGCCATCTTGAGGCCCGCAAAGCCGGGGCAGCTTGCGCCGATCTGCTCCGCCGTCGAGACGAAGGACGACGGCTTGTGCACGAGCTCCAGGTGCTCGAGGTGGCGCCACCGCGAGATGATCTCTGGCAGCCGCGCGTCGTCGCCGGCGGCCAGCTTGGGGAGCGCCACCTTCCTCAGCACCGAACACCTATATCAGCGTGCAGTTAACACGTACGTACGAACAACATGAGATGTCACGAGAGCTAAACAGTGAAGTGAAATGATACGAGAACTGTTGCTCCGTTGATTAATCGATCCATTGCGATGGAGATGGAATTGAGCTCGACGATCCGTACGAGATGATCGAGTCAAGAGTGACCGTACTGCTTGCACGGTCGTACCGTGCCAAGAACTAACACGTACCCGATGGAGACGAGGTCCAGCTCGGGCGCCGGAGCGGCGCCGAGGAGCGGCGGGAGGGAGAGGTCGACGGCGGAGCCACCGGCGCGCGCGACGCAGAGCCTGAGGAAGCCGGCGAAGGCGAAGCGGCGGACGCCGTAGCGGGCGGCGAAGGCGGCCCCGAGCGGGGACCACGGCATGAAGCGGGCGGGGCCGCCGCGGCGGAGGTCGAGGGCGCGCCACAGGGACGGGTCGAGCGCCGCGCGCCGCCACGACCGGCACACCAGCGGCGCGGCCACGGCCACGTCATCGAGCGGGAGCCGCCGGAAGATGGCCACGAGGCAGTCCGCGTCCATGTCCCCCCACGGCGCCGGCGCCGCCTCCCCCTCGTCGTCCGCGTCCATGGGCGGCGCTGTTTCTTGAATGGCCACGGGAAGAAAGAGAGGGCTTCAAATTTGGAGGCTAAAAGATTGCCTTTTATAAGATCGTCTAGTCGTAGTTTATCTGTGACACGACATGTACTAGCCATTCTGCACCTCGCAAAAGTGAGAGCCTACCCACCGTCAGATCCGAAATCAACGCTCTGGATCGTCTCTCAATCTCTATTAGGCTAGATCCTCGTTCTCTAGTCAACGCGACGATTCCTAGGCTGCGGTAGGCCCTTGCCTGCTGTACGTATCTATTAGAAAATTACCTAGCTACCTCTATACGTTAAGCCAACGTCAATGTGATAAGAGAGTACTAGTTACATGTCCGTGCGTTGCTACGAACAACAAAATTAATAACAAAAAGTAAAGATTAAAAATAAAAAAAATATTTCACAAAATCAAACATATATCTTTAACGCTTCGTTTCTTGCGAAAGTTGGCTAAGCAACGCTTCGTTTCTTGCGTAGGGCAATTAAGCAGGGCAATTAATGACGTGGGAAGAATGAACTACTGCCACTAAGTGCTGCTTTAGAATAGTAGAGATAGAGGAACTTCAACGGAGAAAAGTACTTATAATTTATAATTTTGTGACACAATTACAGGTTTTGCGACACAAGATCTTCTAATATTTGTAATTTTGTGGAATGAGAGCTAAAATATTTTATTTTTATGATAGTTTTATAAAAAGTATGTAGTTTTTATGAAATTTACTTAAAAATAAATAAGGAAGAAAAGGGACAGGGAGAGGGTAAATTAAACCAAGTTGCGTAGGAAATGAGCGGACTATTTCAAAATCGATGTGTGAACATAAACCAGCTTAGTTTTTAGAATACTTCCAGTCTGCATATGAACTAGGCGTAGCTTCATCAAGGTACCAATAGATGTGTGAATACATATATTTTTTAGATCAAGAGGACATCAAACAACTATTGATGTGAATACATATATTTTTTAGATTAAAAGGACATCTTCAAGCTATTTGAAAACGAGAAGAAAGATCTCATCTTAGGTCATTTTTTATTTGATTAAATTTCCACATGAACCACAACCAATCAATTGCCACAGGGCATTTCCCCCTTGTTGGGATTTGGCTTCACTTCCTAAAAGAAATTTGTCAAATAGCAAGCCTACTTTTCGTGTCACTATCAAGAAATTCAATAAACTATGCCTTACCATCATCATCATTCATCTACCACGGCAACAGGAACATTTGACTCTTATCACCATTTTTCTCTTTACGCTATACACATCCTGTAACATCCTATTTTTTTGCATCTATAAATCTGTCCTAAGTATTTTAGCTTTTCAAAAAATTTCATAATTTTTATTGCTAATTAAAGTTTAATTTAAAATTTTCTTAATTAAAAAAAGATTTAATATGATTGATGCTGAAGTGAAAACTTATCAAAATAATTTTATTTGGGTTTTATATACTCTAAAGTAATTTACAAATTTTTTGAGATTTTTTCAAGTCTATTTGCTATTTATTTGGAGCTTATTTGTATTTTTTGTATTTTCTAAAAAGAAAAATAATTGAAAATGCTTTAATAGCGTTTGGATCGAAACCCAGCCCATGGCCTAGCTATTCGTGCTGTTGCAGACTAGGTAGCCAAGCTCGGTCTATCACCGAATGAGACACTGATAGATGGGCCCACGTGTCATATTCGTCTTCTCCATGTGGGAGACGAACTCTATTCCAAGTCACGGTCACCGCAAACACCTTCTCCATTTCATGTGCTACAAAGAGACCTAGACACATTTAAGGTGAGCAACAAGACTGCTTTGAGCCAAGCAATCGAAGCAGTAACCCTAGAAGCCACGTGGCGAGCCATGTAAGCATTTAGATTTGTGAGTGGACATGGTCCACCATGAGCTGAGTTTTTGGCGTGTGGGGCCCACATGTCGCGAGCTACCATGAGCCAGGTCCACTGTGGACCAAGCCTAGCAACCGTGGACTTAGTCTATGGACCAGTGTTATAGGAATATTCTCCATTCTCTTTTTTTTTTCAGGATTTAATTGTTCAATGAATCTTTGGAGAATTTGTTCTTCTTCATACGAACTTCGATTGGGCTCTATAATTTGGTATATTTTATTTATTTATTATAACTTTTTGTACTTTTTTCTATTTATTTTGATTTTTATCATTCGTTTCGCTTAGATGTTGAAGTGTCGGAGCGTTCGAAGGTGAAGAGTTGATCCAAGACTAAGATCAAGAGTTGTTCTAAGGCAAGTTATAATTTGATCATGTTGAACCCAGTTTTACTAATGCTATTTTGTTTTAATCTATTGCATGGTATTTCAAGTTATACCTATTTTTAAGTAATTTGGAAATTAGCAATTCAACCCAATTGGATTATATCTACCTTGTCATTTGCTATGCTATGTTTATTTGTCACCCTAAGATGGATCTTTATTAGTTGATTATTAATATAATGCCAATGTGGATTGGTTAGATCGTGCTTAGTATGCTTAGCAATGCCACGAAGAATTATTATCTTTTGAAAGTGCAAATCCAAACTTAACTAATGGTCTGTGGAATATTTTTTAAAAACGGGTGTGTCATGTATTGTCATACAATAATATTGACGTTGATGACATGTGTTGCACGATAATTAACTGCGGTGATAAATGATTTAGATAGGCAAGTGGCAAGAGGTTGTGTGCCAGAGTGAGTCTGTGTGACATTTGTATTAGAGATTCTGTGTGAATTGATTGTTTTGGTTATTGGGATTTATTTGAAAATCTTGCATCGATCAATTAAGGATTAACCTTGTAAGCCATTGAATTGGACTAAATCATACAACCATATGCTTAGAATGGGATATACCTAACTTAGTAAGTTACCGAGTCTTGACATATGATATCTCAAGAGGATAACCAAGTTGTGTGCACTGTTGGGGAAGGTATGTGTTGCAATGGCTTCATATATCGAACAGTGATTATTCCTAGTCCAATAATAAGTCCCTCTTATTCTTTTGTTATGTGTGAGGGAGGAATAGTAATATCAAGCTTATCAGGAGTGTTTATGTTTAGATATAGTTTTCGAAAGGTTTTATTATGATCTTCTTAGTCGCACGTCGATGGGTACGTGCTATGACCAACTTTATAAGATTGATCATATCTTGTAAGCAAAGTGTATAATCTCTGCACGGTGTACAACCTATATAGTCGTGTTCTCATTTATGGACAATATTAGATAATTTCACACAAGGGTTAGGTTTTATAAAATACAAATTTTGAATGGACGTTGTGTGGTATTGAAACTTGGTTTAGTGCCAGTTTATCTTAAGAAATATATGAGAAATTTATTAATATTGTTATTTATTTTACTGTTGTTTTAATTGATTTACTATATTCAATTGAAAATACTGCTTTATTGCAAAAGAGTCATTCTTTGGAGTAAACGTTGCATGTAGTTATAATAGACTTGCATTCTATGCACAACTTGTCGAGTGTTTTATGTACTCACGCTTGCTACAACAAATCCATCATTTAAAGAGGAGTCTAATCTACTTTGGATGAAGAGTTCCACAAGAAAGCGAGTTGCTAGAGTTGAATCTTGTCAGATGTCTGTGTCATGTTTATAGGTTATCTGCTGAAGTTTTCTGTTCCGCTGCTGTTTTCTTAGAGAGGTAATAGTTATGTGAGGCCTAATAAATGTAAAGTCGACCTTAAGGCTATTCAATTATCATTAATATAGTAAATATAGTCTTTTATTATGATTTCACTATGTATGATTTTGATATTACATCTATGTTATCACTGTATGTATTAGTATGATTCTAAACTAGTGTAGTAAATACAAAAGATTCGAATTTGCATATTCAAATCCCGACACATTCACATATGCGCACGCGTGTGTGCATATAAAAAGAGTGCGTTTAAGTTGTAGTTCCTCGATCTTAAATCTAGTTGTGTGGTGAGCCAAAATTAACATCTTTCGCATTCAAGTGGTGGGATGTTTGTCTGTCTGATTTTTTCGCACTGTCGTGTCTTCTTAATGCGTCGAAGAAATGCCGCAAGGCCATGATCGAGCCACGGCTTTGACCTTCTTAAAACAAATTGAGCATTGAACACGATGGCTTAACGTTGCTTTAACTCTCTCGTGTCAAGAGAAGGGAAAAATCAAAAAGAGAGAGGATGGTTTGCAACTTAATTTGCATCAATTAATTAAATAGAGGTATCTCCAGCCTATATTTTCCGGAGATTTCCAGGCCGCAGTATGCTCCACGTGTCCGCCCCCACTTTTGCGAAAAATTCCTCCGGTTCTTTAAAATTACGGATAGATCCTTGTGCGATTTTATGTGAGAGAAAAATCTTTTTCCCGCCTTTAGGTCCCTCATTTGCCGTTTTACAGGAGGAGCCTCCCGTTAAATACGAATCGTGAACAAGCCATTTTCTAATTTTTCAAAATAGCGAACAAGTCTAAAATTACAACAAATAAGTCCCCGCACTTTACGTTCAGGTCCTTTCTCTGTTTTGTCCGAAAAAAATGTTTTCGTGGTCCGTTTTTTCTCCGGAGCATGCGAAAAATGTTTCCGTTGTTCGTTTCTCCAAAAAAAAAAAATGGGAAATCGTTTCCTTTCTCCGTTTTGCCCGAAAAAAATATTTTCGTGGTTCATTTTTTCTCCGGAGCATACGAAAAATATTTTCGTTGGCAGTTTTTCCAAAAAAAATTTAAAAATTCGTTTTCCGTCCGTCGTTTCTCCGTTTTTCCTCGTTTTCCCCAGGAAAAATGTTTTCGTGGCCCGTTTTTCCTCGTTTTTCTCGAAAAAATGTAGTTTTCATTGGCCGTTTTTCCCCAAAAAAAATTGAGAATTCGTTTTTCGTCCGTCGTTTCTCCGTTTTTTTTCTGTTTTCCCTCGTTTTTCATGGAAAAATTGTTTTCGTAGCCCGTTTCCCCTCGTTTTTCCCGAAAAAAATGTTTTCGTTGTCCTTTTTTTCTCCGAAAAAAAAATGTAAATCCGTTTTTCGTTCACGCGTGATGCGTGCGCCGCGGTTTTTCTTGGGAAAATGTTTTCATGGTCCGTTTTTACTCGTTTTCCATGGAAAAAAATGTTTACGTGATCCGCGAAGAATGTTTTCGTGGCCCGTTTTTCCTCGTTTTCCCCGGGGAAAAAATGTTTTCATGGTCCGTTTTCCCTCCGAAAAAACCTTTTCCGTTTTCCCCAGAAAAAATGCTTTCGTATCCATTTTTCCTTGTTTTCCCCAAAAAAATGTTTTCGCAGTCCGTTTTTTCTCTGAAAAAACAACACATAAATTTTTCGTTCACGTGCGCGGCGTGCGCCGCGCTCACTTTCCTAGTGTCAAACATGTGGGGGGAGGGTTCAGAGGTGATCAGAGCACCAGACCCTTTGCTTCAAATCATTTAAAGGGAGGTGTTCAAATCATTTAAAGGGAGGTGCATGGGAAACTAAGCTTAAGCTTAGACAGTGGGGTGGGGCTATACAATATATCACCACAAATGTATGATTTGAGATTCTAGGGTTACTCCATGTATATACAGGATATACAAGGTGTTAATTATTGTGACTCATACCTAGTCTTTTAGGAATAGAAAACCAGTGCTAGATGAATCTTAGTAGAATTAAGATTCTTATTTTCTTTTAGGGTAGCATTCCTACTTGCTTAGGAGAACTTAGAGAGCTATATAAACCCATGACATGGTTATGAAGAATCCAAGCAACCATAAAACTACAAACCAGCTCATCAAAAGCAATAGGTGCACGAGCGAATTAAATGTTAGGTTATTCTTTAGTACTAGATTCTTGTATAGAGCAAGAATCTAAAGATCCTAAAAGGTTTAAGAGGTTGTGAGGGAGCAACAATCCTTTATACTCTTTTGAGGTTGTGTTTACATAATTTGTGGTCAGCTTCGCAAAATATCTTTTTTTTTCTTGTCGTGTTTGCTTCAACATCGTTATTTTGGTTATTATAAGATTCATCATCTTTGTTCTTGAGATCGTGCACGCTCATATCGTATCTTACAAAACTCTTATCCGATCTGAGAGCTACCGCGCATAAGGAGTTGCATAGTGTAAACCTGGTGTCGTGTGCCACTCCCTGGCTCAACTTGGATTCGCACGTGAGGTAAGACCTAGTTTGTAACACAAGATGTTCATAGGTTTTTTCGGCGGAAACATGCAACCCCGCATACAGAAAGAACGGATGTCTGCTTACCCATAAAGTTCCTGTAGAATTTCCACGTTACAAACAGAAACCTCAATTGTTTGTCAATGATTGTGCTCTCTCCTTGTCTTGTCTTCTTCCTTCGCGTGTGAGCTTGAGCTAGGGAGGGAATACGCACTGCAGCGTACAGCTGTTTCCGACTGCAAAAGCAGCTTCAGTTGTCGCCTTTCACTGGGTGATGGAAGGAAGTTGGCAGATCCAGCACAGGTTCGCGATCGTGAGTATAGATGGGCTCCAAACCCTTTGTTTAAGAGCACTTTTACGGTATATTAAATTTAATATGGATTGTTTATTTTTTTAGATTCAATAGACCAGATTAGCTGATGCTTATTTATACTTTCATCGGTAGTATAGTAGTAGAAATACCTTTAACAAATCAACGATTAGATTTAATTTCTTTTTTTAAGATAATGGAAGAGTAAATCTCCCGATCTCTGCATCCAAAGATGCACACGGCCATGATTTATTACAACGTTACCACTGAACATCCTTCATAAAGGCAAAGGAATAAAACATGATCTAATTTCTACTACACATTATATACTATCAGTATAATACACCATAAAATTTATCTTATTTAATCTTCATTGCCATTGGCAGCCCAAGGCCGCGGGAGTTGCCGGTGGTTTCGCCCCCTTGGAAATCCTCACGGGAATATTTTGCCGGTTCTGGAGCGAGCCAAGGGAGTAATCAAACAAGCTTCACAGCTTGAAATGTTTGGAGATTATCTCGCAGCTTCCCCAAAAAAGTTATTTTTTTTCTCTTTAGGTCTATGGAAGTAGACCTCGAACCAAATGATCCAGCTATATTAGTACGTTGAGTTTCACTAATCAGTGTTAAGCTGAAATACCTCAAAATTTTCAAAAATTTTTTAAATTAGACTTTATTTGCGTTTTATGATTTTTCCTGATTTTTTTGAATTTTTTTTCGAATTTAATTGGTTGAAATTGGAATACTTTCCGTTCTTGGAAAGTTTCGTCGCCCAGGCGCTTTCCTCTCTCGGCCTTTGCGCCTTCGCCTTACGCCCGCGCCCCGCCCGCTCGGCTGCCTCGCCCTCGCGCTCGCGCCCACCGCGATGCCGCCTCGCGCTGCGCTAACGCCCAGCGGCGCCGATGCTGCTGTGCATCGTTCGTGGCGTTGCCATGGCGACTTTTCTGTCGCCAGGCTGCGCCGGCAAATCACGTCGCGCCGCCCCTAGCCCCGTAGAGCACTCCGCCTCCCGCCGCTGCTCACGCTGCGCCGCCCCGAGCCCCACGCTGCCTCGTCCCATCGCCGCACCGCAATGATGGAGCCGGCGACTCCGTCGCCTTCCCCGGCTATTTAAGCCCTCTCGGGCCACCATTCCTTGCCCGCCGTCTCCTCCTCGCCAGTTTCCCCTCTCTCTCCAGCTCTCCTGTGCACTCCCGTGCTCTCCCCACGCGCTTCTCCTTCTTCTCCGATCGGACACCGTCGCCAAGCCGCTCCGCCGCCGCTCGGCCTCCCCCGATCCAAACCCTAGCATCGGGGTGAGTTCCTCCCCCTTTCCCCTTAAAGTCCCACTCGAACCGGCGACCCAAAGTGCGATAACGCACTTCGTCTCCCCCGGCTCCGGCGAAAACGCCGCCCCGCTCTGGCCATGTGATCTCCCTCCCTCTCTCCGCGCCCGGCCCCACTCGCCGACCCCCTCTCTCACTCGCGCCTGGCCCCTGCGCCACCTCCCTCCTCTCCTCACTGGCCGCGCTGAGGCCGCTTTGTCGAGCGTCAGCGCATGTTGGGCCGGCCCAATGGCCTTGCCGCGCGCGTCAGCTTCGTGGGCCAAAGGCCTCTTGCTGGCGGCCCAAATGAACAGTGCTCATTTCATTTTCCTTTTCGGATTTTAATTTCCAAAATCCTTTTTAAATCATTTTAAATATCCAAAAATGCTCCAAAAATATCCAAAAGCCCAAAAATGCCCAAAATACATATTCCGAACCCTTTCGAGCCACTGAGTTCAAAAATGACCTCCGTTTCGCCAAACCAAGTTTCCAAAATTCCGAAAACGCCCCTCCAACCCATTTCCGGCTATTTTCTCTCTCGTTTTCTCTTCTTTCTTTTCGTATTATTTATTGTTTATCTTATGATGTTTGTTTACACTAGAGCCGACGTCCGAGCAGTACCAACTCCCGGAACAGACACAGGAGCAGGAGCAGTACTTGGAACCGGAGCCGGACCAGCGTGAAGCCGAGTACGACTACACCAACTCCGAACTAGGGAACCCCTCCGCCTCGCAAGGCAAGCCATACTCCATTGATCATGTTGAACCTAATATTCCTTAGAATAATCCATATTTATTTTCTACCGCATTATTTCCGAACTATATGTTGAAATATCACAAAGTCGGTATGTTTGAATGACATGATAGCTAGTTAATGCCAAAAAGGTTCATGGAACTTCCTTGAAAAATATTGAATCCTAATAATCCTTTGTAACCCTAAGAAAATACTATTGTCAGTATTCGGCTAGATGCTACTACTATAATTATTCACCGTTTTTATGAAAACATGAAATATTGATGATATGTTGGTTTGGAATGTTTATGAAATGTTGCGGTCCGGGGGGACAGTATTGGGCTAATCACCGCGTGGGTGTTAGTCTGATCCCCGGCCGAGGACTATTACCAAGGAATGGATAGAGGTTGGTACGTTGGATAACAGGGGCTGTGGAATGTAATGGTTTGGTCTATGACAAAGTAAGGACTTACAACCTTGGGCAAAAGTAAATAACTTAAGAAATCGTTCAACCACAGGTTGGGCCGGTCAACTTCGTTGGCTTGACTCAACGTAGCTCGGTACCTTGTACTTTCCCCGGAATACCTATAGGAGCAGGGTTACCTTCCCGGTATGGGAGATGGTCCGCAGTTATGGGGGTGGAACGGGAATGTGCACAGGAAAGTGTGGCATTACGGGTTCACAACGGTAGGTGTCCACAGTAAACGGGATCGCGAACTCCACTCTGGCCAGTGGGGACCCCGGGTTAATGTGGACCAAAACTCTACCGGATAGGGGCTAAAGGGGAAAGATCCAATGAAAAGCTATGATAATCTCGATCCGGCCGCATGCATAAAAGTTGCATGTTAATCGCGTGGCATAACGATCGTGGAATCTTGTGGGTAAAGCTGAACACCTCTGCAGAGTGATTTAAATGGTATTCGAATACGCCGTGCTTCCAGTAAATGAAGCTGAGTTAAAATGGGGTGAATCCCGAACCTAAGCTCAAGTAATTTTTGGATAAACAAATATGGAAGTGGATAACTTTGGAAACCCCCCCCATCATATTATTATTATGGTTTATGTTTTAATCATGAAATGTCAAATATTATGAAAATTTGCATACACCAAATGAGACATATGGCTATCCTTGATATCCTTTGCATATGGTAATCAGGCTTCACTGTGTGGCTTGTTGAGTACGTTGTAGTACTCACTCTTGCTTAATTAACCCATTTTAGAATATCAAGATGCTGGCGATTTCCAAGAGATTGTGGATGACGATTCAGTGTGGTTCTAAGTCTCAGTCTCCGCTTAACTCGCCTGTGGTTTTACTTTTGTGCTGAGTATCTTTTGTGATGTAATATATAACTTGAAGCTCGTCGCTTCCTTTGAAAACTCTGGCCATTATGCCCTATGTGATGTAGAAACAGTTGTATCGTTCTTTTGCGGGTAATGTACAACTTGATTTCCGGTGACTAAACTTCCTGGGTAGTCATTTCGGAGTTTAAACGCACCCCTGAAAAGGCGGTCCGTCACATAAGCTTGCTCAAAAAAATTAACCAGTGTTAACTCGAACCTTAAATGGTCAAGCTGTTTGAGAGCGCGTGTTTACCGAGTAGTTCCAAGAGTCACTAGCAGTACGTGATGACAGCGGATCATGGACTTTCCTGCATTCGGTTAGAACTAACCAAGAATTTAGTAATGTGTTCGACCCCTAAAATACCAGCGATTAAACTAGTAGCCATGGACGACTTGTCCAGCTCCTGCCGTTCGTGGAGGTTGCCCTGAAATCTGAACGCTAGCTGATAAAAGAATTGTGCTTCTTGTTTGAGATGCCAAGCGTCCCCAAATTAAGAATGCCCCTGCGATAATCTCTGCACGCTGATCGCAAGACCAGCCAATTGATTATGCAGCTCATGATCCACGAAAAGATTATGAAACCTGGGTTGTCGAATCACTGGTGGTTGCAATTCTTTATAATTCCGTGTGTCGATTGGATTTTGGGACGTACAAGTTCTTGCGAATTAGTAGTACAGAAATTAAGTCGGAAACTAGAAATCACCAGTGTTAGTGATACCAGTTCTTACGATAAGTTTGGACGGTAATAATTTTACAGGACATGGTTCGATTCATAGGATTCTAATAAAATTCTCGCATTATAAGTAGGGTCCAAGGTTTGACCAGTAGCCAGGGTAGCAAGTAGAGGTTTTTTTTTTTTTTTAAAAAAAGTACTAATGCTAGTATATCATATGTCCGTACAAGATCCTTGCGTAGTTGAGTTGGATGCTATTGACTTCACATTCCCAGGTTTTACTTAACTTTAAGCCGCTTGAATTTTAAGGCTTGGACAATAATATATGCAAACAGATGAACAGTGCTGTTGGAACAGGACACCCAACAATCTTAGGATAATCTTCTCTTCTTTATTTCTCGCCTGTTGGCTTGCTTCTTGCTTCTTGCTTTTACTGATTTTCTTACAAAATAGATACAAGACCTCTGCTTATATAGCAGGTATCAGACTAGGTAGCAACCCATGTGTTCGACTCGGACGCCAAACACTTTTCAAAACAAACTTACCTAAAACAAACTTTTCTATAATAAACTTTCCTAAAACTTGAACTCTACCGTTTACATGATTAATACCAACAAATGCTTCACAATTTAGATTTCTGATCGATGTCACTCACTCGCCTGTCATCTAGCACAGACTCATGTCCTCGATCCAGTGTGCGTTGCAAAGGAAAGTACATGCAAGTGCCTTTCAAAGACATAATAGCTGCAGTGTTCACAACGGCGGCACATACATACTGGCTCTAGGCCATCTCTGGAACACGGTAATTTCGTGAGGATTTTCGATGGATCAAGTATAGTGTCTCCAAGATTCCTATGGTATTTCTCCATTACAGACGGAACCTTACGTACTCGTGTTGTGGATACATGTGTTATACGGCTAGATTCATTATATTTAAATTTGACGTATTTAGGAACCGACCGCTGCTCGATCGGTTGGTTAGGATGCAGTCAGTGGTTATACCAAGGAAATTTCGAGATCCTGGACAGTATAACTACGGCCAAGAGTTTATCCGTGAAAAGACTCCCTCGATGTTTGACAGTGGACAGATTGACAGTGGCTAGACGTACCGTGCTGGAGTTTCACTGCTTGTCACCGGTGAGCCCAGGCAGTCGTCTACTCTGTTCGGGAGATGGCTCTAGTCCTAGGATGCGGTCAGGGTGTCTATTTTCCTTCTTAAGTGAGCGCGGAAGCTTTGGGCAATTTTTTTTTAAAAAAGAATCTACATAATTATATCTTTTCCGTTTACCATTAGGTCTGAACATACGACCAAAAAAAGGATCCTACGAAAAGATGATTATAGAACACGGCCATCCCTCTCGCGTAAGTGCGAAGTATTTCCCCCCTGATGGGGTTTGATTTGAAGAGTTGACTCCAGCACACGACGCAATTGCGAGAGGCTAATTAAAGCAATTACATACGATTTGCACAAGCTTGATCATATGAGTACTGCGACAGCCAGAAGTAACTGAAGAGCAAAAAAACTTCTTTTAATTTTCCCCCCCTTGAGGTGCAAAGAGGCAGCATGCATCAAGCTTTACATGTTGCTTAGCTCCGGTAGGGATGGCAATTTGCCGATCGAGACCATGCAGGGTTCATCCTTCTGGATGGGTTCATGCCTTTTCTTCTTCTTCCGTTGCTCTCTAATTAACCAGGTGATCAATTGACACGAGAAAGGAAGAAATAGTTCAAGAGAGTAGAAGAGAAGAAGAACGAGAGAGAGGAGAAAATTTTACAGCATGTCACCAACCGGCCGGCCTAGTAGGCTGAGGCCTAACAACACGCTGGCCGCCGGCGCATACTAATATATTGAGCCCTAGCTCCAGGTTGCATGACAGGCCAACTCCTTGGTTTCAAGAGAATTATTAAGCATAGCCGTATGTATATATGGTTAATAAGACTCCTATCAAATGCGGATATTTTTATCCATTTCCACATGAATTAAATCGTTTCACGGAAAATTTATACATTCCAAATAAACCTTGAGCTCACCACTAAATTAACTGCGAGAGCGTCGACAGTTGCTCTGCCCCCAAAATTGCAAGTTTTGCAACAGTTATTGTAAGAGATTGTCTACATAGCAGCCGGATATTTTTTCCTTGCCAAAATCAGTCAAATTCTGAGCCATCGGATCAAGGTCCTACCGCCCTTAGATGGCGTCATGTGTCCCCCGAACCCTACAAGCTGGTTGCCTCCCGATCCTTACGCACACATCACCATCTCTAGCTCCTCCTCCTTCACTTCATCATCATCATCATCATCATCATCATCATCATCATCATCATTCAATGCCATTAGCTCATCGGCCACCATCTTCACCTACCTCTCTAACGAGATCTAGGCGTCTTCACCACCACCCCACCCCCGCCTGGTGATCTAGCTACCTCTCGTCGTAGTTGCTAGGGCAACCATTGGCGCCACAGCTATCCCCCGCCGGCCGCTTCCACCACCTACGGCCGCAGCGCCCTCAATGCGCCGCCATCTCTACCCTGTCACCGCCGACCCCACCCCATCCACCCTAACTCATCTCGCAACGTCAATGCACCTAATGGCATCCTCTTCCATGCCCAAACCCAGTAGCGCAATTGCCACCTCATCACCCCGCCGCCTCCGCCACCCACGGCCCGTAGAAACAAGACACCAAAAAAATCTTTGGGACAATTTTATCTTGTTTTAGGGGGTGTTTGGCAGAGCTCCAGTTCTACAAGATTTGCAAATTTGGTGGAGCTGGGTATTTCTAGCTTAACCAAATATGTGGAGTTGGAGCTATGGGTACATTAAGAGTGTTTAGATGGGTCATCTTGTTTACATTTTAGAATAAAAATATAAACTTAATTCACTTTATTTTAACCTATAAATTTCAGACCTGAGATGGAGTTGGGATCTAAAGCTATGCCAAACAGAGCCTTACTCTTGTATTTTTTTTAGCTTTGCTTGCTTGGGTTACAGAACTGCCCTACGGCTCCTCCCTTTAAAGCAAACTTTGAATACACGACTCGGTATCAACTGCCTATTCTATGCGGACTCCAAAACTAAAGTTCCATGTTGGACTATATTCTGTTTACAAGATTAGTTCCAACATTCACCTCCCTAATCTTGTAAACACCTAATTTTAATACAACCCTAACTTGTTAAGGCAATCGGTCTCATCTACGATTTATCCAACTCTTTTATTCGACACAGGATGGAGAACACATCTCCTCAACACCCCGTACTTGACTTACTTAATTTAAAACGGCGAACACATCTCTTTTGTGTTTTAGACTCATCTTCGACAGACATGAGTTTGGATGGCGAACGCACATTTTCAACGCCCCAGATTCAACTTTGACAGACTCGACTTTGGACGGCGAACTCATCTCTTCAACATCCCAGAGTCAACATCGTGTTGCAAGCGGATTCAACTTCGACTTGCACTGTACACGCAGATGACCACCATTGCCATCTTATCACATTGGTTATCGACGATGCTTGTCAATAGCGTGTATCCAGAAAGACGCGTTCTTCACCCTCTTTTTTTTCTTCTCTTCTCTTCTCTTTCTTTCTTCTCCATGTTCTGTAGCCTCGCGTTGTTACAGTAGATCGTGTTTACAGTACTCTGCGTTGCAAAGCTTCTCCCTTTGTTTAATCTCTGCTTCTGTGTTTCCTCACGAGCAACGAGCAACCTCTGATACCAATTGTTTCCTCACGAGCGCCGAAGTCATCGCCCCGCGTTGCCTTCTCGTGCCAGCTCGCCGGTTACCTTGGGTGCCGCCCTAAATTGCGGCCGGCGACAGAGAATACAGCGACACCGCCAGCCGGTAGAGATGCAAATGGGCCACCCTAAGGATATCTTTGGCCCTCTCTAGTTCATTTATTTGTATAAGAAACTCAATTTCTCCCTAGGGCCGGCCCCTTTGCATCCCTATCAGCCGGAGCACGATTCTCCAAGAAAGAAGATCGGAAGATTAGAAATTTGATGGTCGTTCATATATATAATTAATGCCCCTGAACAACGTGTTTATGTGCCAAATTAAGCCACTATAAGCCAGTCACGTTCTTACACACGAACATCGCATGGCCTAACTGAATCATCAACCGACCTCTCCCCAGGTTGCTGCTACTCCTAAACCTAACTTGCATACTGCGAGCCAACACTGCGTCATGCATGCGTGCTTGACTGCGAGTGCTTCTCCTCTCCTGGCACGCGTACGCGTACAAACCCCCTACCTAGACCTCCCCACGAGTTCCTATATATGTAACCTAGAAGCGCTCCACCATGCAGCACCGCGACGGCGAACACCGGCACAAGAGATCAACCTGACAACCTCTCCGACCATGGACCGCCGCCGCCCCCTCGCCTCGGCTGTCGCCGTCGTCGCCGCGACGCTCTGCGTCGTCCTCGTGCACGACGGCAAGTGCGGAGCTGCTGCGGCTCGACCGCTGAGGCGCCACGCGACGACGACGTCGGAGGCGGTGCTCGACGTGGCCGCCGAGGCGGCGTCGCCGGAGGGAGCCACGTGGGAGGGCAGGGACGAGGCTCTGCGCGCGGGGAAGTGGCTGCCGCTGGCGAGCGCGCTGGCAGGCGGCCTCCGCTTCCCGCCTGTGCTCCCGGCGGCCGGCGCGTCCATGCCGTGGGCGGCGGGGGCGCCGCCCGCGCTCGCCGGACCGGGGCTGCCGCTCGTTCCGCCGTACATTGGCGCGACGCGGCAGGAGCAGCTCACCCTGTGGGCCTCGCTGTTCAACCCGTTCCTGGTCAGGCCGAGGCTGCCCGCCGCTGAGACGGTGCCGGCAGAGCCAAGGATTCCGGCCGTCGCCAGCAGGGAGCCGGAGAGGAGGACGGTGGACGAGCTGGCCGGCGGTGTGCAAATTGGCGAGCCCAAATGGGGCGTCTTGTTGGGAAATAATAATGGCAATTAACTAACTTTATGTGTTGTGACCAAATCAATAAGCTTAGCTTAGGGCATGTTTGGATCAATTAGCGGTTAATAGTTAGCTAGCTAATAGTTCTTAGCTAATATTAGCTAGCTAACTATTAGTTGGAGAATGTTTGGATCCACCGACTAATATGTGGCTAATAGATGCTATTGTCCAAAATACCCATGCTATTAAATGTTATTGGTGGTAGAAGCGAAAAGTATTTTGGTTAAATGCCACATATTAGCTGCTATTAGCTGGGTTTGGCTAGCTAATGAGATAACCATTAGCTGGGTGCCCAGCTAATAGTTAGCTGATCTATTAGCTGGAAGTGTTTGGATCCACTCCAGCTAATTTTTAGCAGCGAACTATTAGCTGCATGGATCCAAACAGACCTTTAGTGTATGCCAAATGAATGAATCATAAAGAACCATCTTTACTTGGATAATATTATTAGTGTATGAGGTTTTGCATGTCGAGGTATTGTAATGTTATAGTAAATCAGGATTACACGGAGATATTTTCTATCTATATATTACCTATATTGATGGTTAAGTTATTAATTATGTGAACGGTTTAAATCATAGTTACCAGATTCGTTGTAATCTCTGCGAATCGCGAATCGGATTCATCGAATCCGAACCAATTTAGAGTACATGATTCGTGTTCACATTAAAAATTGAAAGAAAAGGTGATAAATTGTGAATCCAAATCATATACTACGACTCAAATGAACCACGTTTTTATTAACTACAGTTCAAATTAGTCCGTAAACTTGAGCATTTTCAAGTCTCTTGAATGCAAACACCTGAAACCTTTCTATGTTATTGGTCGGCAGCTTGCAGCCCAACTTTCTAATCGGGTTCTAAATTTGCCAATGTGGCCTGGCCCATTTGTATGCTAAGATTTTACTTAGCATTTACAGCTGCAAGCTAGGCTACAACAAAGCAAGTGATTGATCCAATTCTTAGTGCAGTCGTCACTCGTCAGCACCAGTGAAAAGTGTGATTTGACCACCTACGTTTTTTGCCCAAAAATAGGATCAACATGTGTTACTTTTCATCAAATCCTGTTTCTATCAAGTACATTCATGTACCTCTAAATTCCTTGCTAAATTTGTCCTCTCGATGTAAAAAAATGTCTATACGAAATGCACTGAAGATGATGTATTTGGAAAGAATCGTGAAAGTAGCAAAAGCAGCTAAGAGTCTAAGACTGCATCATACTTAATTAGCTGCATTCACATAATTTAAGCAAAAAACTTAGATTGGCTATATCTTAAATGGGTTAGTGGGTTTCGGGTTAACCCAAAATGTGAAGTGTGGGGGATCAAATCCTAGCTCTTGGATGTTAGCTTAGGATTGAAGCAAGCCATCCAAGGGTAGAGGATGACTCATCAACACTATAAATAGAGGGGTAGGGGTAGCCTCCCTCTTTGAAGATTCTGGTTGCTCCTTTAAGCTTTGCCCACACGAAGTGAGGATTTGTAAAATCTTTCAAAGAAAATACAAAGATTCATTCTCTCTCAATTCTAAATTTAAATTATGCATTTACATTATGTCTTTACTTTACACAATTTAAATTCAATATTTACATTCTCGCAGTTAAATTCCGCAATTTGGATTTGCCTCCTCTCCTTCTAATTGCTTGTGGATCTTCTTGTCGAAGATGAGAGATTAACCGGATGAATCTTCTTGAGATCAAGTTCTTCTTTGCGAGAAACCGATCTTTTGCTTCTCAACAGTGAATTCTTTGTAGATCGTGTTTGAGTATTGCTCTTCTTATGTTCTAACTTGTTGTGACAAGTGGGAGGATATATCCAAGGTCATCTTGATCATCAAAACTCCACTGGCAAATCTAGATCACAGAATCAATTTTTGCCTCTTTTTGGCGCAATCTTCCTTCAAATCAAGAAAAGTCAGAACTTTACCATTAGTTCTTCGAATCGATGGCTGGAATAAGTTCCTGACATCCTTAGGAAGGTGTACACAAAGTTTTGCGGACTTTGGATCGGCCGATCAAAAGTTATATCATTTTTTGTTTCTGAGATCATGCTGATTTTACCATTCATCCGAACACTGTTCCTCGAGCATTATTCACTCCGAACAGTGTTCACCCGACCTCCAGATGTGGTACTGTTCATCAACACTATTCATGCGACCTCCAGGTCGGCAGTACTGTTCACCGATCACTGTTCATCCGACCTTAACTATTCGGATTATTACAGTTTATTCGATTTTTTTTCTTGGTGGTTTAAATTTTTAGAGGAAGGTTTTTATTTGGCTCCTATTCACCTCTCTAGTCGGCTGTTTGCATCTAGTCGCACAAAAGGCAGCGAGGAGGGTCCTGCTGTTTGCAACAAGGTGGTCCGAAGCAAGGCAGCGGAAACACCACTTGCTTGCAATTTAAGCATAGCAGAGAGCTCTAGTGGCGTTTCCATTTCTCAATAGTTGGAGCTACTGTTGCTCTAAGGAGAATGGTATTATCGACCGACGTTAATTACACTGACAGAGTAGTACTATCACTGACGAAATTAATGCAGCAGCTAGCCGGCCGGCTGCTGGCTTGTGCTTGTCATGGATCCGATCGAAAAGCTGTTGGCAGTTGTATGTATGCATGGAGGAGTTAATCAGGCTAATGATGCTGGGAAAATGGTACTTAGCCATTGGAGAGACGTGAGCCACAAGCTCAGCTAGCTCAAGCTCGGGCAGTCTGACTCACGCAGGAGGCTGCTGCTCCTGCGAGCCTTCTCTGCCTCTCATCTCATCCCCATGATGGGCTGAGAATTGAAGGAGAATAACATATGTGGCCAGGACCCCAAGGATCTATTTTGAGGCCACAACTGTTCTGGTGATGTGGATGAAAGCAAGTTGTTGGGCATGAGAACCTAACTCCCCTCTCTCTTTTTTGTTTTGTTTTGGTTTTTGGAATAATTTCCTCCTTTTTTCAAAGGGAGTTTGACAGTGACCATCTCTTTATTCATGGCTTTTCTATGAGGAAGGTTCACCTTTTTCTGGTTCATACATAGGTATTTCAGAGCTTGCTTCAAGATCACCTCTTTAATTTGAGTAGTTGCTACATCTGAAAATTACGACTTACCTTGCCATCGACCATGTACTTATATCTCCAGCTACTGAACCCCATAACAATCTGACTGTTTATGGCTGCGCCCATGCTCTGAGTAGCACGGCGAACGTCACATCCTGGACATTATTTCACTGATAGAATTGTGTTCTTGTAGGCCATCCTCCATCTCGACGTGGACGCGAGAGATGAGCCGCTGACACTGCCGATCGGTCGGGTCTCTGCTAGCCTATGCTCTACGCGCATGCTTCAGTCTGAAGGTTCACACCCGCATATATCCGTCCAAACTGGCCGCCACAGAGTTGAACCTGTCAAACATGGATATATCCAACTGATCACAGTTGCTCCTCCTCCAACTGTGAGTTGGAATGAGATGGACGTGACGCTAATCTTTTGGAGATTTGGAGATTTGGTGCCATACAGACAGACTGCTGTCGTGATCATCGCCATGCTAAATCGAACTCTGAATATTTGTTTATGTGAGTGTTGCCATGTAGTTGTTGTGGTGATGCTTTGACAAATTTCATTCGGAGTTTGCACGCGAGATTGTAAGAGGAGGGTATATATGTTCCTTTGCAGGAGGATTTGCTGGTGGCAAGTTGGCGTGTATAATGCAATGCGATAACCATTCCCCGTCGCTCTCCGGTCTCCCCTTGCTAGCTTCCCCCCAGGGGAATCCAGTTCACTCACAGTACTGCTGCTATTTCTGCACCGTCTTGCCTTGTTAAAAAGCCACTGTGCTGCTTGCCCAATTGCAACTTGCAGCTTCCTAGCACTTGCAGTATTGCCATTCCCCTTCCTTCTCCTCGCACACCATTTCTACTCTTCTCAGATAAAGAGAGAGAGAGAGAGAGAGAGAGAGAGAGAGAGAGAGAGAGAGAGAGTTGCGGCTGTGTGCTGATCAGCAGGAGGCAGGGGTTGGAGGGTTTGGTTGCAGATTATCATTGGCAGAAGCAAAATTCAGTTCAGAAGCAGCTAGCTAGGTAGGCAGTTTCTTGTTTCTTTTGCACTCTACCTATCCCTCTACCTATCCTTTCCCTTTTCTTGTATTTTTCTTTCTTGATCGTTGCTCTGTATCTCACAAGCCAAATGGATATGCTATTTTATCTGGGCTGGAGCTTTCCCTCTCCTCCACACATGTTGACAGGCCAATCCAGAATTTACTGTTCAGTATTCCTACTCTTCCCTACTAATCCCATGCTTCATCTTGATCTCTAGTACGCCTTTTTTTCGTGACTTGTGAATCTTTTTTTTTTTTTTGAGAAAAGAATTCCTTCCCTTGGCTTTTCCTGTTGAATCGATCACTTCTCTTCTCCAGGTGCTTTCACTATGCAGGTTCACAGCTTTAGCTTCCATAGCAGGTAGGGTTTGTACTGATGCACTCATGGCCTCTCTCTGCTTTTCCCTCTGTGTTTCTGCTTGCTTCTCTCATTCTGTTTCTAACCATTTGCTTTATGCAAAATCCTTGTATGCTGTGGACCATGCTTCCTTTAACTGTTGTTATCCTTGTAAGTTTTGTTTATCAAAACCTGCATCATATTGAAATTGTCCTTAAATTTGCAAAACCTGCAGCATGTGTTAGACATGCTTGAGGCTATTTCAAGCAAAGCAAAGCTAGGAGATGAGGCTATTAGATCCTATCTAGGCTAGCTCAAAACTTTCCTCAGAAAAACAAAAGTCCATTATTCTCTCTTCATTAGAGATTCTTGTCAGCCTCAAAATAAAATTACCATTGTGTATTGCCATAAAGGGCCATGTATAAAAGATCGTTCTTTTTTGCATGCTGCATACCTGTATACTCTGATTCTTGCAAGCTCTGTTTTTTTTCGGACTGACGGAATTCTTTCTTGCGTTCTCCTTGCAGTGAGTGAGTGTGCTTGTCCTGTGGGCGGCAGGGGAATGCTCGCGGTGGTGGCGATCTGATCCATGAACCAGTTTGTCCCTGATTGGAGCACCGACATGGGAGACGCTTTCTCGCCATTAGGGTTCGTCATGATCTTCTCTCTCTGTTTCCCCCCTTTTTTTGGAATCAGTCGGAGCTCTTCCATGGATGATTCTTATGTTGTGTTGTTGCAGTGGCGAAGACGATGGGCTCATTGAGCTGCTCTGGTGCAAAGGCCACGTGATAATGCAGAGCCAGGCGCCGCGGAAGCCGCCGAGGCCCGAGAAAGCGGCGGCGATGCACGAGGACGAGGCGGCGGCGTGGTTCCAGTACCCGGTCGATGACTCGGATGACTCCCTCGAGAAGGACCTCTTCTCGGAGCTCTTCGACGAAATACCGGCGGCCGCCGACGCCGGTGGCAAGGTGTGCAAGGAGGAGTGCGGCGCTGTGTCGAGGGGCGCGCCCCAGAGCAATCTGATGCCGCCGCCTAGGCCAGCGGCGCACGTGGCGCGGGAGAAGGCGGGCTTGGGTGGCGTCGACGACGTGCGTGGCGTCTCGGAGGTTGTCATGGCGCAGACGGCCGGACAGGGTGCCACCACGACGGATCCAGGCGAGTCGTCCATGCTGACGATCGGTTCGAGCATCTGCGGGAGCAACCAGGTCCAAACACCCGGTGGCGCCAGGGCCCACCACGACGCTACGACGGTGACCTCATCGTCGATGAGGTCGAGGTCCTGCGCCGCCAAGACCGGCCCGACCGGCGCTGCCAACCGCGGCGGCGGCAAGCGGAAGCAGCGCGATACCATGGAGTCCGGAAGCCCCAACGAGGTGCGTACACGCACACTAATCCATCCACGCCATCGCCACTGCGATCACACTCTCGTCGCATCACGGTCTACCGACGACGCAATGCAGGACGTGGAGTTCGACTCCGCCGCCGCCACGTGCGAGCCGGCGCAGAAGACGGCCAAACGGCGGCGCGCCGCCGAGGTGCACAACCTCTCGGAGAGGGTGCGTATCACTTTCCGTTCTCCTTAGACGCGACATGATTATTCATTCGCACTGGACCTCTTCTTCCTGCCTAGATTTTACAGCCATTTGCTAACTCTGTTCTGATGCAGAGGAGAAGAGACAGGATCAACGAGAAGATGAAGGCCCTGCAGGAGCTCATACCTCACTGCAACAAAGTAATCAATCAACAAACACCATCGCACAATTGCAATTTGCAACATTGTTATCATCTTGTTATACTTATCAATGGTGATCTCCTACTTAACTGTGTCGGTTTTTCAGACGGACAAGGCGTCGATGCTAGACGAGGCGATCGAGTACCTCAAGTCGCTGCAACTCCAATTGCAGGTGAGCTCGTACGTCCTTTTCTCACAGCTCAAGTTTTTTTTTATGAATGAATTAATCGATGCATAAAACTCTACGCTTAATTAGCCGTGTGATTCGCATTAGAAATCGTGTCCAAGAACGATAATTTGACGTGAGACATATATATGTCTGATGGTGCAGATGATGTGGATGGGCGGCGGCATGGCGCCGGCTCCGGTGATGTTCCCGGCGGGCGTGCACCAGTACATGCAGCGGATGGGCGTCGGGATGGGCCCTCCCCAACCCCACATGGCCCCCATGCCCAGGATGCCGCCGTTCATGGCCCCGCCGGCGGCCGTGCAGAGCTCTCAGGCGAGCCACATGCCGGCGGCGGTCAGCATGGCCGACCCCTACGCGCGCTGCCTCGCCGTCGAACACCTGCAGCCACCGTCCCCCATGGTAAGTACCATGCAGCCGTAGCCACGCTTCTGCAGTGATTCATTCAAGCATGCGTGCTTCTGCCGTTTGCTGAGAGATTTCAGCAGCATTTCCTGCAGGGGATGAGCTTCTACCAGCTCGGGGCGGCGAAGAGCCTGCAGCAGAACCCGGCGCCGCCGGCCGTGCCTCCTGACAATATTCTGCAGCAGACCGCACAGGCGTTGCCTCCTGACGGTATTCTGCACAAAAAATACGGTGTGTAAGTGCTCGGTACACACACTACTTGCTCGTGTCATGAAACGCGAAAATCGTACTATCTTGTTAGTACTACCATATAGGGATGTGCTTGCAGAGAGCTCACTGATTCATGGCAATATAGGCAATATATATATACTTGTTCTGTACTCTCAAGTGTATGTACTCCGTACTTTTATTTAGTTTATAACAACTTTCTAGTCAGGAGGAACCAGTTAACAACGTTTACTTATATAACACCATTTAATGTATAAGGAGTACATACTCCTAGTAGTATGCTTTTATTTTCATATATATATGACGTCGTAATGGGACATCATGGTGCCCAGGCCCCATGATTTTAAATGTATGAATTCAAGTCAAATTCAGGTATATTTTTTGAAACGTTCAGTTTTAGGATTTGTACCCATCTGTAACAATCAAATGAAACACATACCTTTGAAAAAATATACTCGAATTCAAATATTTGAACGAATTTACATTACATGCTTTACTGATTTATATATACTCAGCACATACATACAATCAAACTATCATCAAAAAAAGAAACTCTAGTTCGAATTTCAATTCAAACTTGTTTGAACTAGTTAGTAAACTGGTTAAACTCAACCTCCTAAAAATTTCAAAAAAAAATTTGAATGCAAATAAATAGGAAAAATATTTATTTTGGATCATGATGCCCAGGCACCATGGTGTCTCAGGTAATTGTAATATATATATATATATATATATATATATATATATATATATATATATATATATATAACTAGCTAAGTATTGAAAACCGGTGAAAACTATGCGTAGCTGTGTAGAAGTTTCCAAAAAAAATTAAAAAAATTACTAGGTTTAGCTAACAGGCCACAAGTCAGGAGTTCAAATTTCGCAAGCATATTGATACTCTACACAACAAATTGGGAACCCGCGACATAATTGAGGATTGGTGGCTCAAATAGGTGCACTCCCGACCAGCTTTCACAAAGGTTACAAGCACATTGATCGTTCTTGTAATTTAGCAATGTTGGAAGAAGAGGAACTGATGTGTCTTCCGAAGCAAAATATCAATGCATCGTGAGATCCTAGCCCTCATCAAGGAAGAGGACAAGCTTTGGGAGATGGCCAAAACAAAATGATTAAAAGAGTTAACAGCAAGGGCAAACGATGTTGTGTAGCAATCCCCCTGTTTTGGATCATGGTGCCCAGGCACCATAGTGTCCCAGATAATTATTGAAAACTGGCTAAGTATTGAAAACCGGTAAAAACTACTTGTAGCTGTGTAGGAGTTTTCAAAAAAATTTAAAACATTACTAGGTTTAGCTAACAGGCCACAAGTCAAGAGTTCAAATTTCACAAGCATACTGATACTCGACTCCACAAATTGGGAACTGGTGATATAATTGAGGATTAGTGGCTCAAATAGGTGCACTCCCGACCAGCTTTCACAAAGGCCACAAGCACACTGATCATTCTTGTAATTTAGCAATGCTGGAAGAAGAGGAACTGATGTGTCTTCCGAAGCAAAATATCAATACATCGTGAGATCCTAGCCCTCATCAAGGAAGAGGACAAGCTTTGGGAGATGACCAAAGCAAAACGATTAAAAGAGTTAACAGCAAGGACAAACGATGTTGCGTAGCAACAACCCCCCCCCCCCCCCGGTGCCGTCTATTTTCATCTCAAGCGTTGACCTACAACATAACCTGTATTTATTTTTGTCATTTGTAATATGTGCCCCGGCAATTGCTGGCTTTCAAAAAGAGTTCAAAATCAGGACAATTAAAATAAAAAATGTATACAAATAATCCACCCAACCAGATAATCGAACCCTAGCCATTAGCCAGAGTGACAAGATACCGCATCTCTAGGTTACGCTACGGTTGGCGCTCATATATTCTAGTTACCACCTTTGTTTTCATATTCTTAGGTTAAAGTCTTGTTTGGAACACGAGAATTTTTCCTCGTTTCTCTGAGAATTAAACTATTTCCCGTGGAGTTCCTACAAAATCTATGCGTTCCAAACGAGGCCTAAATTGCACGGCAAAGATCCTACTGAAAACGTGTATCTACCAACTGTGTGCTGAAATAAGAGAAGATCCAACGAAACATGAGAAGATTATGTGATCTGGTTGTAGTGCGAGAGAGCATGTCGTTTTCAGGCATTCTATGCTCGGGAGTACTACTTTCTTGCTCACACTCAGCTACATGCATTGCATCCATCCGTGTCAAACGCAAGAACTCGTCGTTCGTGTATCTCTTGTGGATCCGTGGATGGCTCCATCACAGAGCTCTGCATTTCTTGTTCTTAGACGCAATTATTGTACATCGTTGACTTGACATTTCACTCCCTTTTCCCAGATCAAAATTTGCAGAAAACTGTAGCAAGCCGGAGATGAAGGGCATCACCAGTTGATTGGCGTTCGATGATACGAATACCGCATATCTAGTTCAGATGCAGTTGAGTTGAGAGGTTTTGATCGTCATTGCTACCATCACTCTGCGGAATTTGATATTTGTTCGACCCCTTCACTGATGTTTTCGTCTGATAGGCAGTTTAGTTTGATCAGCAATTGAGGCTTGACAAACCGTCAATTCATTTTCGCTATGTATGTAGCATTGTTCCTTCTGTTTCCGAAGACATCCTGGTTATTTATCAATTGTTGATGTACCAGTTCAGATTTGCTAGGATGCCCAGATACACTTATAGCTATTTCCTCAAAAACACTCGTATAGCGATACGTGTGTATATATAATAAAAATAAAATAATAGATAAACATATATGAGGTATGGTATATTATACACAAAAGAGATACAAAAGAGATAATAACAAAGAAAATAAAGAAGCAAATGGGCTAAATCATCTCGAAGGCCCATCAGCCCATAGCAAACGGCTTAGAGCATCTAGTATATTGCTACCCCAAATGTCTCCACAATTGTACCAACCGGAGCTGTATATCTTGCCTCCTAGCCTCTGTTGCCCTCACCAGTTTCTGGCTACTGCTGGCTGCCTGAGAGTATATCACACTACCACAGTCAAAAGGGAAGTAGAGTATTAGTGAGAGGACTCACCATGCGTGAGGACCAGTGGCGCCTGTTAGATGTATGTTATACATGATTCACGCGTATCTAGAGTCCACACCCTTGCCTTCTAGGAGATAATCACGCTAACCAAGTCTTGAACTCAAGACATTTTGGCTCTGATGCCATATTGAGTTGCATGCACCAGTTAGTTTGCCCAAAAGTTTAAGCTGATAAGGAAGAAAAACAATTCACTTATACTTCAACGCTCCCCCCTTACGGGTAGGCTCCCTCAGGTCCAAGACGTGGACTGTAATTATTATTATTTTAATTGCGCCAACCGGGCCTTGAACTCAAGACCTCTTAGATATCATACTGAGTTGCATGCACTAGCCAGTTCACCCAAAAGACTTAAGCTAATGAGGAAAGACAAGCAATTCACTTATACTTCAACAGCGTCGCCGTGTCGGTAGAGAGAGGGGTGTTGCGCGTCAATGTCTACGGGGGAGAGGAATGTTTGCGTGGTAGCCTAGGGGAAGAGGTGCAGGGGTGGTGGTGTAGGGAGCAAGAAGGGAGTGAGAAGGGACTGCGGGATGCGAATAAATGATTCTAATGTCTCTTTTTGAGTTAGTAGAGGCATTATGGTTGAGAAGTATTATGGCAATATTTTGTAAGTATCGAAGAAGTATTAGAAATTATTTTTAAAAAAAATAAAAAATTCACCGATACGGATAAGATACGTATCTGACTGTATCAAATATGAATAAATTCCCCATCCAATATGGTATCCAATACCGATGCACCATCCAATACCGATGCACCAATTTTCTGAAGTATTCGAGTATCCTTACAGATCTGTGCCAACCGAAACAAATCCTGTTATGTCCCACTGTAAAGATTTGTGGTCTCAGAAGCATACCAAAATTTTCATTCAAAAAGATGTACACCAAGAAAATTTTAAAAAAATCAAAGATATATGGCATACAAAAAAAATTCCAATATGATATAACGGTACATACAGAAATTCGGTATCAAACTCTGTGAGGTAGTATGTGGTACATACAAAAAAAAAAAGTGATACCGTATATATCTGAACTATATATTTGCTAGCACTTTTTTTCTTCTCCCAAATGGTACCACATATATGGCCATGAAGTATTGAGGGTAACTATATCTTTAAGGCCTTGCTTGGATGAGTGGTAATTTCTTGGAAGGTTTTGGGATTTAGTTCAAATTTGAACTAAATCCTAAAACATTCCAATGAAATACCCCTAATCCAAGCACCCCTAAATAGTAAAATATATAGGAGTTTCTTCAGATTTTTGGGTGCAGTATAAATGTCCAAATCACTAATGATGTAGGTAACCCCATGCTTAGAAAAGCCATGCCCTATGTTCCACCATTGATCAATCATGTCATATTCACTCTGCGATTGACAAGTTACTTTCCCTTTTCGCAAATGATCAGTGATGAGGAATGAATCATCTCGATGTAGCGCAGCAATTATAAGCTCTCCCAAAAACTAGAGAGCAAAAATCTTAGAGAGGTGCTTCTATGCTTTCCCTTCTAATACAAGTTGTATAAATTTTGAAGCAAACGAAGGCGTAAGTAATCCCCATCTACCCTTCATTCATGCTTTAATATTTGTGCAACTTTAAAAAGAAAGAGCATAGAAGCACCTCTCAAAATCTTAATCCTTAAAATGGCATTTGATAGTTGTGAAGTAGTGGGTGGTTGCAAATCAGGCCATCCATATGCTTTATAAAGTGTGCTTATTTTATCAGTATTCTGCATGTAAACTCCTCTCCCATTGATAAATTGAAGCATGAAAGCTCCTCTTCCACGACTGCTGCTCCTTTCCATTTTGATTAATTAGGCTTCTATAGCTTGATAAACTGAAGCTCCTCTTATGTAGTTTTATCTCAAAACTGTTTCTATGTTTTTTTTTCTAGGAAAACAATTCATCTGCCTTATAAGCTATGGAAGCCTCATCAATCAGCTTAAGATATACTCCTGCATGAGCTACTGCAAAAGGAGTTGGTAATTGATGTCATATCATGTCATTTCCAATTTCCAAGAAGAGAGGGGCCTTGCCAATCAGTCCTGTGATTTCATCATCCATGAATGCTGCCATATCTGTGGGTACTACCTGTGCAGTACACCCAATATACCTTGTTCTGATATCTTGGATTTTGCCTCATATGTATGGGGGCACTCCTGTCTGCTGGTGAGTGGCAGAAGTGGTGACCAAAGTTGAGCTCACGCATGCATTGACACGCCTGTTTGATCCTGTTCAGCTTATTTGAAGGACCGAATGGTGCTCAGAGAGAGAGAGTGAATAATTTTAAATAATTTTTTTTTACCTATTGGACAAGAAGGGTTTATTAAAAACTCAAAAAAACCAACCGAGACAGAATTTGTTTTTAAAACTTGGTATGCACCTTCTTATGGATGTCAGGAACCTATTCCTACCTTCAATCGCGAAGATTGATGTCAAAGTTCCGACCTTTTTCAAATCGGAGGAGAAGTGCACCAAGGGGAAACAAAAAACAAAGTATTAGTCTTGGACTTGCCCGTGGGGTTTTAATGATCAAGATGATCTTGTATATCCTCCCACTTGTCACAGCAAGTAAGAATGCAAGAAGCAAAAGTCACAAATAGGTCTACAAGAATGTCTTCATTTCAAGCAAAAAGATCGGTTTCTTGCAAAGTTCAAGAAAAGATGTATTAGATGATTGGGATATGATATGAAGAAGATTCATCATCGGCAAAAAATTCACAAGCATTTAGAAGGAGGGTGGCAAATCTTAGTAAAACACATCCTCGACTAGGAGCTATCGACAAAGGTTTACTAGGCTTTACTCTCCTCCGCAAACCTTAAAGTTTAGAGAGTTTATCCTAATAAAACATAACCTCAACCAGGAGCCATTGACAAATGTTTCCTAGGCTTCACTCTTTTCCTCAATTTTGTTTTGCGTTTTTTTTTCAATTTAATTGACTCGAGCCATATTCGAACATCTCAAGCAAGAAGCTTAAAAGAGTGGTCTTGGTCATACACAATATATCCCAAGTGCAATGGGAGGCAATCTTGTAAATATAAGGTGTTGAGATCAATTTTATCATACACAAGTCAATTTCTTAATATTTTCAGCACTTAGATTCATGAGCATTTTGAGGATTCTAGAATACAACAAAGTAGCTTAACCCAAGTTACTCTAGGGACTAGTATAAACCCAAAATTACACAAGGTATGGCATAAACACCTAGTAAAGAAATCTAGCAATTAAAAGCTACAAGTTTTCATTAAAGCTCAATTTTAAAATTCAGCAAGCTTAGCATGATGAATTACTACAATTTAGAAAAGACTAAACTAGCAAAGAACCTCAGAAAAGTAGCAAGGTGCATAGCATCATAATTAATTCAATTGCATAGTAGATAAAGCTCAAAAACAAAAAATAAGTCTATATGCAATGCATGATGATTAGATCCTCAAAACTTCCCCTCGGCATGTGAATCAATTTTAAGCAAAATTCTTATTCAAGTTGAGTTATTAGCATAATTAATTTCAGAAATTTCCAAATGAACTCTACTGAAAACAGAAATATAGGATGCGAAGAGAAGGTTAAGAAACTGACATTCTAGGTGACTATAAAGCATAGAAGATGGTGAAGAAACACTATGGCTCAGACTCGCTCTCATATTCCTCATATGACTAACATAGGAAGGCTGACTCTACATACTAGAGCTAGAGAGTACACACAAGCCTTGTCTACCCAGGAGGCCTAACACTTACTAGATCTACAAGACTGTGAGGGAATTCAACCTAGAGAGAAAAGAAATAGCTATTAAGCATGATAACATCCTATAGCATAAAATGAGAGGTCCATGCAAAGCATGCCAGAAGTCTAAGTGAAGTAAACTCCAAATACTAATACTCAGCCCAAATACACCTAGAAGATGCAAAACAATAGGAATGTTGGAAATAAACATATAATACGTAGTATACAAACCAGCTCCCTCTCAAGTGATGCTGTTGCAAGGTCGAGGATGCCGACTAGAGGGGGGTGAATAGGCGGTTTTAAAAAAATCGAAATCTTGATCTTGGACTTGCTTGTGGGGTTTAGATGATCAAGATGATCTTAAGTATTCTCTCACACGTTAAAGTAAGCAAGAACTCAAGATAGAGACTTCATCAACATAGTGAAAAGGTGAATAATTGCCTAGAGGGGGGTGAATAGGTTATTAAAATTTAAAAGGCAATTTACTGCAGCGGAAAAAAGTCGAATATTCCGATTCAATATCGGAACTTCCGATAACTTCGGAACTTCCGTAATTACTTCGGAATATCCGATTGGCACTGAAAGAACGAATTAAGTTTAGGACAAGCAATTTAACAACTAGCTCTAGACTCACAACCACACTTGACAATTCCTCACTCACTAAATGATCCCCAAGATCAAGGAGGAGGATGGCTCAAGATTGCTCTAGAGAGTGCTCAAGAAACTTAAGTGCTCAGCCAAAACAAGTGAGTCACCCACAAAAGGGAGAGGAGAGGGGTATTTATAGTTTTGGTTCAAAACTAGCCGTTACCCTTGCACTCAGCCCCACATCGGAATGTCCGATACAAACTTCGGAACATCCGATGTGTGCAAACTACCAGACTTGAAAAGCTTCCAACGGTCGAAAACTATGTGCATCGGAATGTCCGAATCAACTTCGGAACATCCGATGACACCCAGAGAGGGAACCCAACTAAAACAAACTAAGTCCACATCGGAATGTCCGATTGAGATATCGGAACATCCGAAACCAACAGAGAGAGCGCCCAAACTGGAAAACAACTACTTCGGAACTTCCGAAGTGAGGGCTTCGGACAGTCCGAAAACAACAGAGAGCACCCTTTACAAGACAACACAGATCGGACCTTCCGATATCCAATATCGGAACATCCGAAGAGAACAGAGAGCTCCCAAACCAAAAACCAACAAGCATCGGAACATCCGATGACCACACATCGGAAAGTCCGAACCTAGTGACACACGACGGACTAAAGCACAACTACACTTCGGAATGTCTGAATGATCGGAATGTCCGAACTGACATCGGAACATCCGATAGGAACTAGAAAACAACTTCATCCCAAAGTGAGTGTGGACACTGAAGCACACTTGAGAGGCTAAACAACATTCATCCGAGCAAAGTGACCATCTCCAGACCAACACCAATGCACCCCCTCTTAATAGTACGGCAACCCTATGACTCAACAAATCGAAATTACAATTGCAGATGCCGTTTTTCTTACTCTATAAAATTTGAGGGTACCCGAAGGCCATAGATGATCTTTTTTCGAACCTTTTACCTGTTCATAGACTGGTTAAACACATTAGATTCTTTAATCGTTTGTCATTAATCACACAAAACCAAATTAAGGGGCCTAGATGCACTTTCACATAGTCTATCAGAGATTCTTCGATTCAAGCAAAAAAAGATCGGTTTCTCACAAAGATTGGATCAAGACTTGCCTAAATGATTGAAATATGATCTGAGAGAAGACTCATCCATCAATCACTCATCTTCGGTAAGAAGAAGCAAAATCAAGTAGGAGGGGAGGCAAATCCAACTTGCGTAAATATAAATTGCAAGAAATTAAATTGTGGAATGTAAAGACATAATGTAAATGCAGAATTTAAATTCAGAAGTAAGGGAATGAATTTTTATTTCTTTGAAGGGAAAGTTTACAAAGCCTCATAACAAGTGGGCAAAGCTTAAAGGAGCATACAAAACCTTCAAAAGGGAGGGCTACCCCTACCCCTCTATTTATAGTCTTCATGAGCCATCCTCAACCCTTGGATGTGTTGCTTCAATCCTAAGCAACCAGGATGGACTCCCACACTCATACCCTTTGGGCGAACCCAAAATCCACCAACAACCGGGTTTTAATCATTGAGCTAACTTGACCGCTACTCTACCCTCTTAAACCATGATCAAATGGCTCTCCTTGATCCGGGTAGCTTCAAGTCAGCATCTCCACCGTTCCCTTGCTTCCTTGGCTTGCACCGACTCCGTCTTCGGCCATCCTCCGTGATCTCCGACCATCTGGACCTCCGACGCTCCTCACCTAGTCCCGGCCATCCTTCGCCTCACTATGACCTCACATCATTGTCTTGCAGCCAACAAAAGACAAGGAAACCCATCGCATAGCAATGTTCAATAAATATATGCATTAAATTATCCATTGCAAAAATTAATTCAAACTTCGCACATGAAATCGTCAGTACCGCCCCAGTGGCCGGTAGTGCCGATTGCCAATTAAATTCAGCAAATACCCTCTCTGAAAAATTACTACCGACATTTGGGACCGGTAGTGCCACTAAATCGGCAGTACCGACCCCTCCGGGCGGTAGTGCCGATTTCACCCAACTCAGAGAAATCAACACTTTTGTCGGCACTACCGCTCTCAGAGGCCGGTAGTGCCGATTTCCTGGCTACAACTCAAATTGTTTCATTTCCGAATCAAACCAAACTCAAACCTAAGCTCACTCAACTCAAACATTGTCACTAATTCATCACACACAAGGATAGACGATCTCATGGTCTTTCAATGAGAACAACCGGAGTCAATGATCCATACCTCTCCCTTCCCCATCCTACGGACCTGTATCAACACTAACGAGAGAGAGGTGACTCAGTACTAGGGCAAATAAGAACAGATCTAGGTACTCAATACTGACACACGATGAGCAGAAGTGACAATCAAAGAAGTAGAAGACTGGACTTCAACATATCTCCATCTCTCAACTCTCACAAAACCAACAGTAGCGCTAACAGAAGGTCTGGGAGCTGGTAATGGGTTGGCCCGCCGACGTGCAAAGGTCGAACCATCCTAGTAACGTTGCTCATACGGTCATACCTCCTGCCAGCTAAAAACTCATGCCACTGATATCCACCTCGATGGAAAGAACAAGGAATATCAAGAGGACAGCGGAGAGACTGACCACAAACAGCTTTGGGATGAAAACTCGACTAAACAGCCTGAAAACCGAATCCTGGACAATACCCAAAAACAAGTGACTCTCTAACCTGTGTATAAGCAGTGTGTATGAGAAAATTTTCGGGCTAAGAGGGCAAGCTCACTTTCTAAAAAAATTTAGCTGATCATCGCTTAACTCGCAAAGGGCAGAAAGGGAGAAACCAACTAAAGTCTCAAAACATGACCTAATGGGATTGGTGACCAATGGCATCGACTGCGAATTTGTCTTAGAGAGATAACGTCGATCTCATGAGTCTTGAGTCGGGCATAAATCCCATCAAGTGTTAGAGTCGAAAAGTATGTGGTGTCCTTGATGGTGGTCACATTTATTTCCCAAACCCAAAAATCAAGTGCAGTCAAGAAGTGTCGAGCATTCTCCAAGTTAGAATATGTGAACCAACTACACGGAGATCGCTCAAGATCTTTGTGAACCGACCAAAACACTCGTCAAGGGTCTTACCAGTGTGCTATTTAAATTTGGTATAGTAATGCTTGTACTGATCCAGTCTTACCGTCTTGATCTGGATGGTGCCCTCATGGTAAGCATCGAGGGTCACCCAGATCTGGTGAGCGGATCATAGGTGAGAGATCCTATCGTACTCATTGTGGCTAAGACCATGTATGAGGATGTTCCTTGCCTTAGCATTCACCTCAACGTCGGCCATATTTGCGTCATTGATGTTCTTATCGGCAGGAACCTCATACGGGAGTTTCACCTTCTACCATATCAGGAGGTCCTGGGCAGTGATGTACGATTCCATTCTCGATTTCCAAAAAGAAAAATCAACTCCAGAAAAAATTGAAGGCTTGATGAAATACTTATCCATCGCCATGGCTCTCGAGACTAGTCAAGATCTATAAAAAAGTAAAATAGGCTTTGATACCAATTGAAGGACTGGAATGGCGATCAGAGGGGGGTGAATGATCTCAAATAAAAGAGCATACCAAAAACTCAAAGAACCAACTGAGGCAAAACTTGCTCTTGAAACTTGGTATGCACCTCCTTATGAATTTTAGGAACCTATTCCTACCTTCAATCGTGAAGATTATTGCAAAGTTCCGATCTTTTTCAAATCGAAGGAGAAGTGTAACAAGCAGAAGAAAAAATCATAATCTTAGTCTTTGACTTTCTCATGGGGTTTTGATGATCAAGATGATCGTGGATATCCTTCCACTTGTCATAGCAAGCAAGAACACAAGAAGCAAAAGCCACAAACACAATATACAAGAATGTCTTCGTTTCAAGCAAAAAGATCAGTTTCTTGCAAAGTTCAAGAAGATATATGCTTAGATGATTGGGATATGATCTGGAGAAGATTCATCCAACAATCATTTATCCTCGGTAAAAAAATCCACAAGCATTTAGAAGGAGGGGAGGCAAATCCAAATGTGCAGAATGTAAATTGCAAGAATTTAAATTGCGAAAATTAAATTGCTTGAATTTAAATTGCGAGATGTAAGTATTGAATTTAAGACATAATATAAATGCTGAAAGTAAATTCAGAATAGTACGAAAATAAAATTTTATTTCTTGGATGGAAGGTTTACAAAGCCTCACAACAAGGTGGGCAAAGCTCAAAGGAGCACAAAAACCTTCAAGGGAAAGACACTCCTCTTCCCCTCTGTTTATAGCAACCTTAAAGTAGTCTCCACGCTTTGATGACTTTTTTGGCCCTCAAGAAACCTCATCAAGAGTTGAAATTCACTCTCTTACTAATTTGATCGCTACTATATCATTTAAACCGCGATACAACGGCTATCCTTGATTCGAGTAGCTCCAAGTTAGCATCTCAGTCGTTCTCTTGTCTTCTAAGCTTGCAGCGACTCCGTCTCCGGTCACCTTCGGCGATTCCCAACAGTCTAGACCTTAGCGCACCGCACCTGATCCCAATTATCATCCCCCTTACCATGATCTAGCACCGTCATCCTGCAACCATCAAAAATAAAGAAACACGTCACATAGCAATGGCCAAAATGATATGCAATGATCATCCTAAAAACTCAATTTTAAAATCTATTTCGAATCAAACTCAAATTTGAGCTCCACAAGCTCAAACACTGTCAGCTACTTATCACAAACATGGATAGATCTCTACGTGGGCTTCCATTATTGCCTAAATAAATACTTTTAGTATTTGCTATTCCAATGCATATATCATTCCCTGTGCTGGACTGAAGTGCATTTTCTTAGAGCTTAAAAGCACTTCGAATAGTACATGATTTGTTATTCTGGTAGGTTGCAAGTGGAGGGGGATACTGATATTCTCTTGTCGAACTGGCAACCTCTTGTGTTGCTTTGCCATTCTTTAATGCATACATAGCCTTATCTATCTACCTCAATCCTCACATGTAGGACAGACAGACAGATTAGGCCCTCTCTCTTTTCTTTAAGACTGAAACTTTGGAAGTGTGCTTGCGATCATTATCACCTACAGTTCCCCCTCCCCAATCTATTCTGAACTGACGCACAGCTTTTGCAGATTTGGTCTTAATTTGATTCTGTTCACCTAGATCTGGGGACTGTTCATCTATAATTGCATATTTTTGCAGCGCAACCTAGGCCTGATCTGGCATGAGCTGCTTTTTTCTGCAGATTATTAGGCTCTTTTCCTCGCTTCTTTTTTCTTCCTCGACTAGTTACCACGGTACCTGAAAGATCATTGATCGTGACTCACGAAAAATCATTGTCTGACCAACCAGCCGGTGTTCCCTGTGCCAGCCTAATCACTAAAGATCGATGATCTTATCTGAACCATGTCCCGATCAGGGTTCACGTTATCGACGAAAATCGCGCGATTTTCGCCCGTATCGCCGCGGCCCGATATAAAAAATCGGTCGATAAACCGATCCGATTCAAAAAAAAATTCGAAAAAATTCGAAAATTCAAAAATTCAAAAAAAAATTACGTGTAAAAAATCGGTCGAAAATCGCTATAAAAGTCGACCGCACAAAAAACTTCAACATGGCTGTCGGTTTTCCACCGATAATCATCGATTTTCCACGATTTTTTATTTTTTTTTCAAAAAAAATCTGATTTTTGAATTTATGCGATTTTCGGCTCGATTTTTGCGATTATCGAATTTTACTGTTCATCCGAAAATCGTGACAACAGTAACGTGAACCCTGGTCCCGATTCGACACCGATCAATCACGTAATTAATCCCCCTGATGAACGAACAGTACGATCCAACATTGACTCTCGATGAACAGTGTTCGCATACTGCATCCTGATGCGCGTTTAACGCGTAGCGATGGCTGCGAAAGAGTCGTCGTCGTCCTAGGCCTAGCTTCTATCTAGCGGTCAGCGTCTTGGGGACGGGGGAATTTGATCTTGGGTCGTACTGAGCGATCCGTCCGTCAAGAAAAGCAGGGAGGATAGGAAAGGATGCATGCATCTCCCAAAGAGCAGGCATCCGCATCGCATCTTCCTGGCATTTGGTGCATGCGGCCAAGGACCACACCATCTTTGATTCTTTCGTACTGCACTGTTACACACCGTCATTGGCTTCTTCTGTCTCACCGATCATCTCTCCATTTCCTGCTTGCCATGAACATGCAGTGTGTCCTCCTAAGACTTGTGCATTTGGACTACATTTGTTGCATACATGTACAGTGAACGGCTGAAGAATTGGCCTTTGATGTCTAGCTCTGATTCAGGATTCAGTGAGACTTTGGAACAGTAAGTAGACTTTTTTTTGTGGAAGTAAGATTGCACGATATCTGTGGTTTTTTTTTTTTTTTTTTTGGCGAGGAATATCCGTGTTGTTAGGATAAGGGGTGGGTTCAGCAGAAAGAGATACGGCAGTGACAGCAACTGGTCTGTGACGACTAACAACAACAAGAGTGAGATATAGTATGCATGGAAGCGTATTACGACTTTACACAAGAAAGAAAGAAAGAAAGAAAGAAAGAATGAAAGAAAGAAAGAAAGAAAGAAAGAAAGAAAGAACTCCGTCGCTGCTGTGCCGGCTGCACTGAATGTTGTTCGTTCTCTATGCGCCTGATACCCCTGCTGGGTAGTACATGGGCTTGCATCGCATGCTCGTGATGGGCCTCGTGGCGTGAGATGTTGACCCATTGAAAGCCCATGGACACGGGCCTTGTTTCGAATTGGTTCCGGGTGAGGAACCGCGACGAGACCCCGGCTGCTGAATCAGAAATTCAGAATCATTCCAGTAAGAAATTCAGAATCATGCCTACTGGAATGAGTCCAACAGCTACTCTTGGCAAGGGTGCGTGTTCTTCGGCAGAGGGACGCCATGTTCGGCTTGTTAGTCCCCCTGACTTTGTATATGCGCCTCTGAACATTCAGGATCAATAAAAGTCCCTGCTTTCCTCAAACAGAAGAAGAAGAAGAAGAAGAAGAAGAAGAAGAAGAAGAAGAAGAAGAAGAAGAAGAAGAAGAAGAAGAAGAAGAAGAAGAAAGAAAGAAAGAAATTCAGAATCATGCAGTCCTCTTCTGGTGTGGGTGATAATGGGGCTTGAGATATCACCGTCATTTCGTGTCTGCCGCTGCACGTTCCATGCTGCTGCATCCATGGCCTTGTGGAGCTGAGCAGGCATGAGCAGTTGAGCATCGCATACTGCACATGATGATCTAGGAAGCAGTAGCTGTAGCTCTGGCTCAAGCTTTTCTACGACTGATGAGTCCTAAGTGCGTGGAAATTTCGCAAGGATTTCGTGCCGGTTGCATTGTCGGGTTGGTAATCCGTAACGTTCCTCCGAATTTCATTTGAAATTCTTGTGTTCCGAACTTATCCAAAAGCAGTACTACTGCTAACTGCTAAGAGAGATCAACCGGCAGCATCTCTCTCTAATGATTGAAGCCCAACAATACTGGCCAAGACAACCACTGACCGGTATACATACATACAAATATACAATGCGTGCCACTGACCGGCCGTGCCAAGATAGCTAGCTGGACAATGTACAACACCGAGGGCCCCTGACAGGTGGGCCCCGCCTGCCACATAAGAGCCAGATCCATCCATATTGACCTGTCAGTAAAAACAGTGAGCCCTTACCCTTACTGTTGCCAGCCGTGGACGGGGCGCCTCAATGATTCAGTTGAAATTTCAGTTGCCGATGCAGTCAACCTGAAGAACTGAACCCGAAGGAAGAAGCTGAATGCAGCAATGGCGACAGTCTTTACAGCACCATCAGTTACCTGACAAGATGAGCTACACATACAATTTGCCGTGAAGAGCAGAGGCAAATGGATAGTTGGAGCTGAAAGAGAGGCCTAACTGATGAAGAGATCGATGTGTATATATATCAGCAAAACGGCTAGACAATTCCTGCGTTATGATGCTTCAACCAATGGTAGATAGATGAACGCTAGAGTCGAACAGGGGGTCTAGAGATGATCTCAATTCCGATTCTTTGCGTGCGGTATCTCGTCTCTGTTGTGCGATTCAACCAGACAGCGATCGCTGTTCTAGCCTCAGCTCGTACGTCCGGTGAGAAATCAACGCCCTATATGGAAGTCGGTGCGGCGAGTACTTCTTCTTTCACCGTCTCTGCCACAAAGGAAGTTGCTTGTTAGAACTCTCAAGATTAAACACACGCGAACGCACACTTATATTATTCTTGTACTTAGCTCACTAAAAATACAAGAAACACACCCTTATAGTCAACACCTATCGACTCAAATTATAACTGACTTGAGTTAGTGACTTTCTTCTTTGTTCCTAGCTACTCTCTACCTTGAGCATCCCATATACAAGTTATATATATATAGATGCAATAGAAGAAGAAGTGTGCAGCCCCGCTTCATTCCTAACAACACGCCATGCACAGAACGTGCCCTCCTGCAAACGCCTCAACTGATGCATGCATGCACCCACTGCTATCTAATAACTGATGCATGCATGTACATGATTATTACTTGTGCATTTATTTTAAAAAATAACAAGATTATCACTAACAATCAACCCTCTAATCTTGTTGTCTACCATAAGCTCATTCACAGGAGCGTCGGTTCATCGTCAGCATCGGCGTAATTCAGCTCCCCCTGCTTCTTCTTCCGGGGCTTGGTACATTCTAATTTGAAATGTCCCAACTCATTGCAGTTGAAACACCTCACCTTTGTTTTGTCGAACTTCTTCTTGCTAAAGCTTGAACTGTCATCCTTGTTCTTCTGCCGAGCCTCCCACTCGGCCGCAGTGAGCAAGAGTTGGCTATCACCAGTCTCGCTAGCATAAGTGCAGCACCGAGAACGCTCATCGAAGGCCTTTAGCCTCCCAAACGCCTCCTCAAACGGCATATTCTCAACACCACATAGCTGCTCGATCCCCGCAACAACAGAGTAGAACCGATCTGGGACAGTGTCGAGGAGCTTCTTGACCATAGCGGCATCGTCGAGTGTCGCGCCGAGGTTGGCATACCTCGCTGTCATGCCACTGATTTTGCCGGCGTAGTCGTCCAGCACCTCGCCATCCTTCATGCGGAGAGCATCGAACTCTCCCTTCAAGGTTGCCACGCGCGCCCGCCTTGACACGATCCGCCCCAACGAATCTTGTCTTGAGGCTGTCCCAAACCTCATTCGATGTTTTCTTCTGTGAAACCTGCAAGAGGATGTCTTCTGGCAGTGTTTGGAGAAGTTGCGCCCTCGCCGTCTTTTCCTTCCGTGCGTCCGCGGCCACGCCTTTCGCCGGGTTCACGGCCTCCCAAAAGCCATGGGCATCAAGAATGGCCTCCACCTTGATAGCCCACGCGTTGTAGTTCGTCGGGGAGAGCAGCGGGTACGCGAGCTAGACGCCGCTGCTTCCCCCGGCAGCTTGCGGAACCAACGCCATGGAGTCGATGTAGTAGCGTAGGATCTTGGGCATACACGGCTCTGATACCAATTGTTAGAACTCTCAAGATTAAACACACGCGAACACACACTTATATTTTTCTTGTACTTAGCTCACCAAGAATACAAAGAACACACCCTTAGAGACACCTACCGACTCAAGTTATAACGGACTTGAGGTAGTGCATTTCTTCTTTGTTCCTAGCTACTCTCTACCTTGAGTATCCCATGTACAAGTTATATATATAGATGCAATAGAAGAAGAAGTGTGCAGCCCCGCTTCATTCCTAACAACACGCCATGCACAAAATGTGCCCTCCTGCAAACGTCTCAACTGATGAATACATGCACCCACTACTATCTAATAACTGATGCATGCATGTACATGATTATTACTTGTGCATTTATTTTAAAAATAACAAGATCATCACTACCTCTACCCGCACCCTATACCCCACAGCGGCGGCGGCTGCTTGCATGAGCTTTCCTGCTACGTGCTTGGCCGTGGCGACGCCGCCACCCCCGCCGCACGGTGAAAGTCGCGTAGAATACGTTGTTTTTCCCACGGAACGGCGCACGGTTGGGGGATACGAATCCGACGGTGGGATTTGTTGGTACGAATGCTGCGTTTCCATGGAGGCAACACGAACTATCTGACACTCGTGCTACCTAGCTGCCTCGTACTTGGCGAAAGCTTCCAGCTCCAACTTTTTCTCTGCACGAACACAGCACAAAACAGGCTCCGATCTCCGCTTGCAAGTTAGCAAGTTGCAACCCCGTGAGTTCCATCATCATATGGTTCATATGCGTGTCCTATACTCGGTACTCATTCACCAGGGGGGGGGGGGGGGGCGAGAAAAGAAAAAATAGTAAGTAGATAATTTTTACTCGCAGAGGCTGAATCACTCGCTCACTCACCTGTATTTACATGGAAAATTAACTTGTCCGCGAGAAATATTGATAGCACAAGGAGTAAATCACCAGGTGTACTGGAGGGGTAGCTTGATTCTTATCCTAATTAAGCATCATCGGAACAGAGGGATTAAAGAGAGAGGACTCATCAATGGTGGTGATATATGTGGTGCCAAGAAGAAGTTACTGAGCTGCGGTAATTTCCTTCTTCGCCACCTTGCCCTTCTTGCCGCCGCCGGTGCAGGAGGCGGTGGCGGAGGAGGATGGGGAGAAGAGGCGGTCGATGCCGAAGACGGAGACGGACTTGTGGGACCCGCGAAGGGAGCAGACGGGCACGTTGAGCACGGGGGCCACGCGCACGTGCGCCGAGTAGGACCGCACGATGCTGCCGCCGGCGAGGCTGCTCGGGATGCTGGAGCTGCGGCCGAACCCGTCGAACACCACCTTGCCGGCGGCGTTCAGGCGGGGGCTGTCCGCGGCGATGGCGACCGGAGGGGGCGGGGGGGCCGTCGCCTGCGCTGGCGAGAGGCGGATCTTGGGAATCAGCTGCTGGGATGGAGGTGGCGGCGTTGGGGTCGGAGTGGGAGCGGGTGCCGGTGCTGGCTTCTCGGGCTTGTCCGGCTCGTCGGAGCCAGACTCGCGGAGGAGGGCGAGGCTGAGGGACGGCTCCGGCTCCGGCGGCTTGGGCCCCCGGCGGAGGAGCCGGCGGAGCGGCTTAGGCTCCGACGTCGCCGACCACTGCTGCTTCCGCAGCCGGAGGAGATCCCGCCACCTCCTGGCCGGAATCTTGGGCCCCTCGGCAGCAGCCTCCCCCTGTGCCACAACCCTCGTCGGCACCTCCGCCCGTGGAGTCTCCGTCTGCGGCGCAGGCGCAGGCGCCAGCCGAGGCAGCGTCGCGACCCCCACCCCCTCCGTCGTCGCGCCCGCGGGCGGCGCGGGGATGAGGAGCGGGACGAGCTTCCCCCCGGAGAAGAGCTCGTCGGCGGGGTGCATGGACACCGCGGAGCACCCGCCGAGCAGGAACTCGAAGTCGGCGCTGGGCTTCCCGCCCGCGCCCGCCTCCCTCCCCCCTCCGCCGCCGGCGTCGTCGAGGCTGAACGACACCCGCGGGCTGAGCCACTGCACCGCCGCCGCTGAGGAAGCCATCAGAGAAGCAGTGTGGCGCGGGTTCGAGGGGTGCTTCGCCGCTGGTCACCGGGGAGCTGAGACCTGCGAGTTGTTGGGTGCGGAAAGGAACAAACTAGAAGAGAGAGACGACGACGAGTACTGCGCTATACTGCTGCCATTGCTATAGCTTCCTGTGCGCGTGTCTCAGGATGTGTCCCCTCCATTTTGTTTTGTGCGATGGCCTGGACGTTGACGTTGATTGTTGAATCGGATGTGCAACTACTGGAAAGGTATTCTAACTAGTTACATGCCCGTGCATTGCTACGAAAAATAAAATTGATAACGAAAAATAAAGATTAAAAAATAAAAAAATTATTTCACAAGATCAAACATCTATCTTTAACACTTCGTTTCTTGCGAAAGCTGGCTAATTAAAGCAACGCTTCGTTTTTTGCGTAGGGCAATTAAGTAGAGTAATTAAGCAGGACAATTAATGACGTGGGTAGAACTCACCACTGCCACCAACTGTTGCTTTATAATAGTAGAGATACTCTCTCCTCTTAATGCAAGTCCATGGCTCAACCTAATCATAAACCAATCAGACACAAGATTTTTTAAAAAAATAATGTTATTGGATCTTAGGAAGTGTCACTATAAAATGGTATACTCTGCTGCTTTTTTAGCATTAAAGAAGAGTAAGATAAAAATATTACAATAGCATTAAACAAGTATACGCTTTTGAGAGGTGCTTCTATGCTCTTCTTTTTAAAAGTTGCACAACTATTAAAGCATGAATGAAGGGTAGATGGTGATTACTTACCCCTTCGTCATTTCAAGATTCAAGCAACTTCAGATTGTAAGAAGAAAGATGTAAGCACCTCTCTACGCTTTTTTACCCGATGGTGTGATTTATTCATTTTAAAAAGACTTCATTGCTACTTCACGTGTGCAACTTGTGACTTGAAAGGTTTTTAATGTACAACTAAAACTGATCAAGACATACAGCAATTGGCAATTGTTTGACATGAAGACTATAAATCTACTTTTATATTTCCTTTTTGGCATGACCAAGCTGTTCTTAGCTTCCTTCATCACTTCAGAAGTACAGATGCTTCATCACTTGAGATGCTGTGTATCGATACACATCCAAAACAACAAGAATTTTTTTAATACACTTTTTGCTTTTGTGTTTGGATGGCACAACATCTCCTGGTTGATACTTGACAGCGCGGGGACGGATCTAGAGGTGGTGTCGGCACCATAAATTTTTTTAAAACACCACAACATCAACTCTTTCAATAGATCAAATTTATTCATTGACTTGATTTCGATTTCAATGGTTTAGAATTTTTACGCACTTAGAACTGTATGTATTGCACTTAGAACACCATCTAGCGTGCAAAATGCAAGCGCGCTAGGGTAAAACACTAATCCACATACGAACCACCGTAACAAGTCAGATACAAAAATCATCTAAACAAAACGAACAAGATCCAAATCCAAAGGCCAAACAAAAAGTAACGGCTAGCTGAAAAGAACAGCTAAAAAACCAAAAAAAGGATAGGGAAAAGGTCAAGCTCAAAGGAGACCAAAATGGCGCGCTCTTTCATGTCCTGACGACGAAAAATTGCTGACGAGATTGCACCGTGATGTGATGTTTTGTTTCGGTACTCTTTCTACCGTGTGGTGTGATGCTTTGTTTCAGTACTCTGCCCTTTTTCTCCTCCTACAGCTAACGGTACAGGCACGAGCAGCTTTCGTTTGGGCCCCACCTGACAGTGTCCGCACAGAGCACGCCCGGGCCATACCATGCGTACATCGCCAGGTCCTCTGACGTTGACTGGACCCACATGGTCCCACCCCATCGGGCACGTGACGCGCATCCTGGCCGTTGCTGGCTCGGTGGGGCACGCATCGGACGGTTTCTGTTTGGACACGTGCTCGAGACGCGACGCCACCTGCGACGGACTGGAGTGGCGGGTCGTGGACCCGGTGCAGCGGGCCGCGGGCCCACGGCCTGACGCGCCGACGTGGCGTCGGTATGTTCAGGTGTGGCATGTGCTGTTCTTTCTGGTATTTCCTGAGTAAGTATTCCTTCGGTAGATATATATTAAAATTATGAAAGTAAGTAAATAGAAATGTTGGGATGAACTTAAATGATTTAGATCTAGGTAAAATTTTATCTCCTCCACTTAAGTTTTGTAATTTTTGTAGAAGGTTATGTGTAAACGTGTTTAAGGGAAGGAGGCAAAATTCCACCTAGAGTGGAGAAGATGAGATTCTACTTAGAATATAGGCAGGTGATCGAGTTGGATTAAACCAGATGTTTTTCTACTCCTGGAAATGAGGAACACCTACATGAATAGTAGAATAATATCACTTACATTGCATCATTCCACTGAACTCATTGACCAAATAAATGCATAATGAAATAATAATAATAATAATAATAACTGGTCAAAATATTTGATCTAGTCACAATAACAGTCACAGAGATTAGGAATAGAACATGAGACAAGATAACCACCAACTTTACTGATAAGTGATGAGAAGAGGAAGCAGAAGACCACATCAACAGTGACAAGGAGGAGCATCCAGCGGCGACGGACAGCAAGGTTGTAGATCCAGGAAAAAAAATCACACTTGATATCTTCAATTTGGAGTGAAACAACAGCCCCCAAACAAAAAGCACCAAAAGGTCGAAATTTCTGGACCAATTGGGAACATGAGGGCAAGATAACCACCGCCCTTTACCGACAAGTGATGAGAAGAGGAAGAAGAAGACCATAGCAATGGCGACAAGGAGGAGGAGGAGCATTCGGTGGCGACGGCCAGCCAGGTTGCAGATGCAAAAAAAATCACAATTGAGATCTCCAATTTGGAGCAAAAAAGAAGAAGCCCCAAATAAAAAAAAACACCAAAGCAATGCTTCTGTGTTTTTCCTTTTAATACAAGTTGCATAAATCTTGAAACAATCGAAGAGGTAAGTAATCACCATTTACTCTTTATTCATATTTTAATATTTTTGCAACTTAAAAAAAAAATCACAGAAGCACCTCTCAAAACACCAAGTGGCCAAATTTTTCAGACCAATTGGACAATAGAACGCTCGAGATATAACGATTTGGAGGAGCGCGAGAATGTTGGACAATGCGGGAGGAATTGCTACGCGTGTGAATCGAGGCGTGCGCGATGGATTGGACAAATTGAGGACGCGAGGAGTGGAGCTGTAGAAGGTCGCATGAGGCACGCGTCGTGTGCCGTGGGGGCGAGAGACGATGTGGCTCGGCCGGGGGAGTCGGAACTCCCCTATCTTTAGTATAGGTAGTACACTCTTCCTAAGCTGATTACTACTCCATTAACTAAACTAAAGTTTTGTTCCATTTACTAGCTGTTGTGGTGATGTATTCTGGAACTCTATGGCCTCTTGAGTCGCAAACAGGGATCATTATTGCATAGCGAATGACAGAAACAATCAGCGGAAACGTGACAGGCAACCATTGGATAAATGTATTTTGTCTACCATTAATCTGGATATGCGAAACCGATAGTTAGATTTCATATGATTATTCTTCCGCCGCAACTTTTAAAACAAGACTAGGGTGTGATCCGCTCGGATTTGGTCGGATATTGCCTTTTCTATATCCTAAACTACATGTTTTGTCGGAGTCGAATACGGATAGTGCCAGATACGAATACAACAAAGATAATATCGATCATGAATTCACAACGCGTACGTAACGGAATCGATACGGTACCAAATATTTTTTTTGATGGATATCGCACGTAAACATATACAGCGTATAGCACATATATAGCAATGATTAATCAACCGCATGAGTTCAACATACAGCAGGACTATCACAATTTTACAAGTTATTTTATCAGGTAGCCCAACAAAGTTGCAAAATTACATTTGATGCATGTTATAAAATTCTTCCAATAAGTAGGTTAAACACGAGCCGTCCAAGAAGAAAACAATCACAATAAAGAAGAGCATAATCACAATAAGGTTACCTAGAGTATCTTCTACAACTTTCATGCTACGGGGAGATTCGGTGACTTATTGGGTGTTCTGGTCCTTCCTCCTTTGATCGTCGTGAGGAAACAACAATGTGTTATGGTTTTGTGGCGCGGGTGACTCCCCAGCAGTGACTTCACAGAGGTGGATGGGGGCATAAGATTTTTGGGCTTTAATCGATGGTGGCAAGTAGCGAGCCGAAGCTTCTTTCTGTCCAGGGCCCATGAGAGAGGCGAGGCAAAAAGCAAGAGAGGACGATGACCTTGGTGTGGGGGCCAGCCATGCTTGGATGGCGAAGTGGTAGTCAGTGGAGAGGGGTGGGAAGTAAGGCGACGGTCGACGGGAGGGATGGAGGTGACGGGCGAGTGGGAGCTGGGAGGGCGGTGGGAGGGCAGTTGGAGGGTGTTGGGAAGTAGGCGGGATGGTACCTATGCGCTTGGCGAGGGATATTGCGGGAGGGCGGTGGCAGTGTATGTGGGGAGGCAACATGTGAGGGAGTAGCAAAGTCCTTCTAGGGTTGTTTACCGACTATTGGGCCCAACTGGACCAGATGCTGTTATGCACCTATCAGAAATCTGGAAATTCGATTAAATTTTTTCGGAAATCTCTAAGAATATTCTTGAAATATCCCGATTCGATGGATAGTCAACTCCCAAATGCTGTTATGCACCTATCAGAAATCTGGAAATTCGATTAAATTTTTTCGGAAATCTCTAAGAATATTCTTGAAATATCCCGATTCGATGGATAGCCAACTCCCAAATCCAATACCGAGTCCAAAATCAATGCCGAATCTGACAACTATTTGATATAACTAGTTGAATTTGAGCCGAACAATTTCGGTCGGTAATTATCCGAACCAATTGCACCCCTAACAAGGACCACACTGCATGGTGTAGCAACCGCAAACTGACCCTAAATCAGTGTTTTAGACTTGACCACAACAACCGGTCCTAAATTCGTGTTCTAGACTCGACCATTTGCTGTTGTAATAAAATGGACGAGTGAAATAGATGAGAGTTTGAGATGGGTCCTGAATTCAACTGCATTCAGTGCCCACACACCTGGCCCATTTAATAGAGGACCACTGGGCAGTGGGCTGGTTAAGCATAATAGATTGGGTTTTGTGTATGAGAGTGACCGGCCTGGCTCTTGCTTCTGTCAACTTGTATAATTGCAGTACGCCACTCAGCGTCGAACCAAGCCGTGCCGCCCCGACGAGAGCCTAGAGGAGATTTCCTCTACCTTTGGAAGGTGTCCGACCTTGCCCGGGCCTCCGCCACTTCCGGTCCCTCCGCCTCCCGCCCCGGCTCCCCACGCCCTTGCGCAGGCCGCCGACTTCGCCTTCTCCTTCCTCCCCTGCCTCGACCGCTGGCGCCTCTGCGACGCCCGTGCCCTCCTCTCCTTCGTCTCGGAGGGCTGCAACCACGTTGTTGATGCCACCACCACCTTCTTCAAGGACCTCGTGGTCTGCGACCCCTTGCACCGCCGGTCATCCCGGATGACCTAAAGCCCTATGTGCAGCACTGTCACATGCTGGACCTTGAGCCATTCTCCATCCGACCGGCGATGAGGAGGGATCGTCATTCAAAGTGATTTGCAAGGCGCAGTGACAAGATAAACCTGTTGGATCTATAGGAACTCACATGAACAAGAGGAGGGATACGAAACACACAAGCTTTTTGGTGACGCCTCAAATCCTTTCGTCATTTTCTTTTTTTCTCTCTATTTTTTCTCTTCTGATGATTACATAGTACTAAAATAATGACCGGATACATGCAGCTCAAACAACCTGACTAACTAATACACATGATCTACCAACCCAACCAATACGTGCATGGCTAACAACCCTATCTAACTAAACCAACATACTTTATCCTAAACTAACAAACATGCACACACGCACTCCATGCATTTTGACACAGTAACAAGATTAACGTGTTACATTCTCCCCCCTTAATCTTGGCTTTATTATTGCTGAAATTCTTCGTGCACCTTCATAAGAGTGCCGGTTCTTCATGTGAGAACGCAACCTTCTCCACATTGGATAAGTTCACCTCATCATCACCTCTCATGGCTTCTGATGGACGTTCTTTTGCAAAATGTCCATAACCATGACAGTTGTAGCAACAAACATTCTTTTTATTTCGCATTCCTTCGCCATGCCCTTGAGAACAACCACGACCTCTTCCGTGTGGCAAACTTGATACTCCTCAGGCCTTCACTTGCAGTAGTTGTTCCTCATCTTGGCGAGGTGAGCACATACGAAGGCGCTCCTCATGAGTCTTCAATGAACTGAGCACTTACTACAGCTTTTTGGTCCTCAATCGTTGTAGCAAGCAGTGCATACTTTTCAAGGACGGATCGCAACACCTTCTTAACGACATATGGCTCCTCCAATTTGTCGCCAAGGCCCCTGATTTGGTTCACCAAACTGTCACCCTATGCTCGTAGTCGTCTACAGTGTCATTCTTCCCCATGCGTAGGTTTTCAAACTCCTATCGCAAAAAATTGAGTTTGACTTCCTGCACACGATCATTAGCAAGAAATATCGTGTGCAAGGTGTCCCACGCATCTTTCGCGCACTCTTTATCAGCAATCTACATCAAAATATCCTCACCTACAGCACCGAAGATGATTGACAGGGCGGTTTGATCCTTGGACTCCTCTACTTGCTCACCTTCCTTTGGCTCAATTGCACTCCACACCTTTTGGGCGCACATGTTTGCCTTCATCTTCACAACCCACGAACGATAGTTGGTATGTGAGAGGATAGGGCAAGGCAAAACCACTACCCCCTCCTTCACTTGTGTTGTCGATGAAGACGACGCATTCGGCTTCTTCACAATGCTCCTACCAGATCCAGGAGTCTTCCATGCCAGCAACGAAGCCATCTTTCCAAATCAACAAGATACTTACACAGAGTATAAACATGATTGATTGAAGCTCACACAGAGTAACAATCAAACTCACAGAGTAGAACAAGGAAAAAAAGCACACAGATTTTTCTTGGACACTAACTAGCTCTGATACCAATTGTTGGATCTACATGAACTCACATGAACACGAGGAGGGATATGAAACACACAAGCTTTTTGGTGAAGCCTCAAATCCTTGCGTCGTTTTCTCTCTCTATTTTTTCTCTTCTGTTGATTACATGGTACTTAAATAATGGCCGGATACATGCAGCCTAAACAACTTGGCTAACTAATACGCATGATCTACCGACCCAACCAACACGTGCATGGCTAACAACCTTATCTAACTAATCCAACAGACTCTATCCCAAACTAACAAATGTGCACATACGCACTACATGCATTTTGTCACGATAACAAGATTAACGTGCAACAAAACCTGTCAGCTCCGTCTACTCTTTAGGCTCCTATAAATGGCTTAATGGCCTTACATTCAATGGTTGGAGCTCTTTCTCTTTCGATAGTGGATTGCTTGGATGCCGTTGATTGTTCCGACGCTACTACGCGAACGGCTGCTTCTGCTGGAGATCGTTTTACTTTGACAAATTGCTCATGCTCGACACGCGTGGGATGGAGTTCTTGATTGTTTACCTCTTAGAGCATCTCCAGCAGAGCCCCTAAACCTTAAAATAGGGAGTGTAGTAAAAAAAATAGATCCAGCAGGGCCCCAACTCAAGCCCCTAAAATTAGGGGGCCCCTAAATTTGCCTCCTCAGCCCCAATTCCCAGGGGCCCCAACTCAAGCCCCTAAAATTAGGAGGCCTCTAAATTTGCCTCCTCAGCCCCAATTCCCAGGGACACGAGTACAACCCATATTATTGAAGATAGGGAAATACATGAGAGGCTTCGAAAATTTTATCATGTTTTGAAAATTTTAAATTTAAATTTGAAATTTCATGTTTTTAAATTGTAAATGTTAATATGCTTATGTTTTATGTATTACAAATATATTTGATTGAATTTTAGTGGTGTCAAATGAAGATTATACATAGCGGATATGTCAAAATAGGAGAAAAAGTAAAATAGGGGCTGAGATTTAGGGGTTGTTGCTCGACTTGTGCTCTGAAAACAGGACCTCAAAAAATAGGGGGAGTCCCTAAATCCAAAATAGGGACCCTGTTTTAGGGGCCCTTGCTGGAGATGCTCTTAATGGACAGCCATGGGGGACAGACATCACGACATTATGGAGGCAAGGGAAGGCGGGATTGGGTTGTTAACTCTTGCCCATCACAAGTTACACCGTAGTTATCAATACCGGTACATAACAGCCGGAGAGGCCAAAATCCAAAATTTCATCGAAATTTTGCGAAATCTCACCGAGATTTTGAACCATGCCTACGGCAAGCCCCTAGCCACCACTGCTGAAAACCGGCACCGGTGACCCTTGTTTCAGCTGCTCCTGACCTCCTCTCTTCTATCTATTTTCCTCATGTAGCATGGCTGCCACTGCCTCTATCTATCATGGCGGCGTCTGCCGTACACTTTGTCATTGCTGATGCCGACCATTCACATCGTTGCTCGTGCTCCGCCATTCCGCCACAAGCTCTGCCACACTCAGTCGCCTGTGTTGCCGCAGCGATCTGGTGTTGCAGGCGCAGATCCACATCGTCACCGCCACCGCCACCACCCTTCTTCGCTCCCTCGTTGCTGCCCTCGGCCATCACCGCGATTAGCTCACTCTGCCATCACTACCAGCGGGGAGTGTCACCAGAAGACTCCGTCGCCACCTACTCGCTGTGACGTTGGCTTCCTGTGCCATTAATGCCGACTACGAGTTCTCAGCCACTCCCTCACGTCGGATCTGCTTCTCCATGCCTGGCTGCCGTCGACTAGCTCAAGTACTTCCTCTAGGGCTCCTTTTACCCAATGGGTACCCCCATCAGATAATGCCCCGTTTTTGTTGGGTACAGGTAATTTGCCCATACCCTCTTTCGAAACCCTACTTTTATCTATTGCCTGTCATGCTTGTGACTGTCTTGTTATTGTAGCCAAAATTGGCTGTAAGATCAAGGAGTTTATCCTAAATTCATGTAGCCAGCCAATTGCGTCAAACACAACCGATGTGGGACTCGTCTTGCGTGGTTAGAGGTTACTATTTGCACTAATTGTATGTTAGACGTGAAATTTGAATCTATGACCTCTTACTTTTTTTAAGGACAATGACATACTTTCTTTGTCCAAATTTATAGAGAGTGTTTTCTCTTGCTATATAGATCAATTAGATATTGAAAACGACTAGATTACTCTAATTATTATCTTTAAGCACTATATGCAATATATGCATGTGGAGAATATTAAGTAAAATTGGATATTTATTGGTGTTACAAAGAGAATATCATAATTATTTTGTATTAAAATATAAAATATGCTATATATATTAATAAATATAATTATTAAAAAAATACAACCTATAAATTAGACGAAATAAGCAGTTGCTAAGGCCCAACCAATCTGACGCAGCCTGAGCCCAAATTTATCGCCAGTTCAGCTTAGCGGATTATATTGCCCCAAATCCAGCCCAGTCCAACCCGAGAACGAACCCGACTACCACCACTTTCCTCCACACGCGATGGCGGCGTCTCCGGCGAGCGTTGGCGGCGGCGCGTACTCGTGCGAGATGGCGGAGCAGACCCGCCTGTGGATGGAGGCCATCGCTGCCTTCCTCCGCCTCCACCGCCCGCTGCTCGAGGCCCACGTCGTCAACTTCTTCAAGGTTCTCTCCCTCCCTTCGAACACTCCATCAGCGCTCGTGTCTTAATGGAGGCGTTTGGTTTTGGATTGGGTTTGAGCAGGATAGGCTGTGGGAAATGGTGGACGCCGAGTGGATCGAATGCCTTCGCGGGGAGCCCGTGGAGAGTTTGCTCAAGTTGCCCTCCGGATGCGTCCAGGCATGGCTTCGCACCCTAGTAGTTCGATTGATATGTGCTACAAGTCTACCTTCTTCTTCAATTTTTATCTTGCTGTACTTTTCCTGACGTTTTAGACCAGTGAGGCAGTGATACCATATTTTGTGTGCTGTACTTTTGAGTTTTGGTTAATACAACAAGCCTTTTGTCCCAAACAATTTGGGGTATGCTATGCAGGGTTTCAAAAATCGTCGAAAATCGACCGTACCGCTAGGGTTCGATATAAAAAACCGGTCGATAAACCGGTCCGATTCAAAAAAAAAATTCAAAAATTCGAAAAAATTTACGTGTCAAAAAACGGTCGAAAATCGGTGGAAATCGGTCGATTTTCGTCAAAAATCGCTGCCAAAAGTCGACCGCATAAAAAGTTCAACATGGTTGTCGATTTTCCGTCGAAATCGTCGATTTTCCACGATTTTTGATTTTTTTTCAAAAAAAAATCTGATTTTAAAATTTATGCGATTTTTACGATTTTCGGCTCGATTTTCGCGATTATCAAATTTCACTGTTCATTCGAAAATCAGCAAAACAAAAAGGTGAACCCTGATGCTATGTATGGAACCCAATCAAAGTCAATAAAACCCCTAAATCTTCAATCTTTTCATGCACTCCTATCCGACGCCAACCCTTTGGATATATTCCAAATTCCAATCCCTCAAGTCTATTTGAATCGCTGATTCTTCCTAGGTCAGTCTTGGTCGACCTCTACCTCTTTATATGTTTTCGAGACGACTTAAAATTCCATTACACACCGGTACAGTGCCTCAGGAGGCCTCTGTTGGAGATTTCCAAGCCATCTCAAATGATGTTGGATAAGTTTTTTTTTATTTGGTGCTACCCCAACCCTATCAAGTATATTGTTTTTGCGGATTGGATCCTGCCTTGTATGACCACAGATCCACTGTAGCATCCGCATATCTGCTACGCTCATGTTCTGTACTTGTTGTCTTTTTGTCTTTTTGTCGTTGCCCAACATTTCGGTCAATACAACATCGTAGGTTTGATCGCCGTCCTATAGAATTTACCCTTTAACTTTTGAAGAATTTTTGTATCACATAGGACACCAGATGTTTGGCGCCATTTCACCCATTCCACTAGTATCCCATGGCTCACATCTTCATCAATCTCGCCGTCACTTTGTAGCATCGATCTCAAATATCGAAAAGTTTCCTTCGTGGGCACTAATTTTCCGTACAGACTAACATCTCCATCATCTGCCATAGCACCGCTGAAATACACCTCATATACTTAGTTTTAGTCCTAAGGATAAAGCCCTTCCATCCTAAAGTCTCCCCCCATCGACTCCAGCTTCCGATCAACACTTACCTTACTCCCACCAATTAGCACCATATCATCAGCAAAAAGCATACACCAAGAAATATCTCCTTGTATGCCCCACGTGATTTTGTCCATCACTAGGGCAAAAATGTAGGGGCTCAATGTTGGCCCTTGATGCAATCCTTTCTTAATAGAAAAGTTGCTAGTATAGCTATCATATACTCTGACATTAGTCACAATATCGTTGTACATATCCCTAATTATGGTAACGTATTTTATTGGGATTTTTTTTCTTTTTAAGCGCCCGCCACATGACCTTTCTTGGCACTTTGTTATAAGCTTTCTCCAAATCGATAAACACCATGTGTAGATCCTTTTTCCCTCCGTATACCTCTCCATCAACTGTCGTGTTAATAAGATCGCATCCGTGGTCGACCTCTTAGGCATAAAATCAAATTAGTTTTTCGTCATGGCAGTCACTCTTTTTAAATGATGCTCAATCACTCGCTCCCAAAGCTTCATTGTGTGTCTCATGAGCTTAATTCCTTTGTAATTAGTATAACTTTGAATTTGAATGTCTACTTTATTCTTGAAAATTGGCAGTAATGTGCTTCTCCGCCACTCGTCAGGCATCTTGTTCGACCTAAAAATGCTATTAAACAATTTAGTTAGCTAAACGATCGCCACGTCTCCAAGGCATTTGCACACCTCGATAGGAATATTATCAGGCCCCAACGTCTTACCTACTTTCATCATTTTTAAGGCCTCTCTTACTTTGGACTCATGAATACTTCGAACAAACTGCTTATTGGTGTCGTCAAAAACATCATCTAGTGTACCATTGCAAGGGAGAAAATACTATACTGGCTTTAGAGTTTAGATACAAGGCCAGCTTATTCTAAGTGTCTGTTGTTTTTACAGGAACACTGGCCCAGTTCATTACGAGAATTTGTGCTCACCGCTAGGTCGCTTGTTCTTCCACGGGAGCAGAAGTCACCACGATCAGTATGTTTCCTGACTCTATCAGATTATGTAGGTATTGGTCATGCTAGCGGTTCTTTTTTGGGGAACAGCAATGGAAACATGTATTTAAGCAGCACTGGTGTTAGAATACCACTTGTACAAAATCTCTGCTCATGCTCCACTTGCAGTCTTTTTGTGTAGTTTCTGTGAATACTGAACAGTGAACAGATGCATTCAATACATGGGCTTGCTTTTTATTAATATTAGTTTGCATTAATTTTTCAAATTGCTTTGCTATCATTTGGACTGTTGTTTTAATAAAAATGCTTATTTTCTGCTATCTGTTTAGTCTTGACACACCATTTTTAAATACTTGCAGCTCTTACCAAATTTGCATGTAGCATCAATTGGTACTGTTCTCGCTCAAGGCATGAACTCAAAGAAGAAGCACGAAGTGGGTAATTAGCTTGTATTGGTAAAACTTAGTTGCTGTTATACTTAACTATGCATCAATGCGTGCTAGTTTATTTACAAAGTTATTATCATTTGTTCTTTGCATTCTCATGTTTGGAGAACTCGCTTGATGCAGATTGAAACTCTAGCAGCGGTTGTTCATGCAATTGCTAAGAGTTGTGGAGCTAAGACAGTGGTTGATGTAGGTTCTGGCCAGGTATGTCATTTGCACGTAGAATAAACTGTGCAACTGCATGTGTAACCAGGCTTCATTTGTGTAAAGATATAATTAAACCTTATTACTTGGATAGTTGGCACCCTATTTTGTTGTTTCCAATCGTGACTATGTCTTCTTAAATATTAAAATTACATATTCATGGCCAAGTTTGCGCAAGCATATTCCGTTGAATCCGGCTAAAATGCTGCGATGCTCTGGTTTCAAGTCAAGGAAAAATACATTCTACTCTAGGGAGTAGTTACTCCCACCTCTGATTTACTGTCTAAATAAACTTGAAATACTTCTTTATCACTTTCGATACACTTGCATACTAATTATAAGATATTCCAATGTAAACCACACGAAAAAATTGCAAGGGAGTCCATAGTTTTTAGCATATTTTGCAAATACTTTCATATACACACATTAAAAAGAGTATGTCCAAAAAATGTACATACCACCTAGATAGTCTTATATACTTATATGCTACACGTAAATACCCTCCGTTGCGTGATATACTCCCTACGTTGTGAGATATGACATAGGGAGTAGCTACTCCCGAGAGTAGAAAAGAGGCTAGAGCTTGATTGCATGATGTTCTGGGAGTCTGGCTGCAAAATAAGCTGGTCTGTAATTTCTGTTAGTTAAACTTATTTGCAAATTGGAACCACACTATACAAAGTTAGATCTTCATTTCTTGCTCTTGAAATTAGAAACATATGACACCACTTGCTTGGGCTATCTGTGGAAGTGTGATGCTATCTGGGTTTTTTTTGTACAAATCGTACGTGTCATAAATTTGTTGTTGGATGGCCATGAAAGAAATGTTTTCTTTGCTATTTTCTGGGAATGAAAGAAATGTTTGAGTTCTACTATAATTTGTTTTTTTTTCATTTATTTGTTTCTGACTCATTTTAATTGACATTATCAGGGTTATCTTGCCCAAGCTTTATCTTTTGAGTACCAACTCCCTGTTGTAGCAATAGATGCTTCGTCACATCATGCATCAGTTACAAATACTCGTGCAGAGAGAATAAAGAAGCATTATGCTGCTAAATGGTGCAAATTTTGTCAAATTTAATTAAATATTACTATCTTTGGATTGTATTTCTGTTGCTATAAATTTCTGCCTATTATTTTTGCAGTGTGGAGAAGCAACAGCTGAAAGTACCTAGAACTGTCACATGTCATGTTCTTTCCAGTGACACATTGGTTGCTGTAACGTTAGATGCATGTCAGGATGATCATGGTGAACATGTAACAGAAACTAAGTACTGTACTGAGAGTAGTCCTCAAATTCAGAAACCAAACCAGAGTATTCGCTCATTACTTCTTGCTGGTCTTCATGCATGCGGTGATCTTTCAGTTAACATGTTAAGGTTGGTTTGTCTCTGCTCAATCATGGGAGCACCATTAGTTCATGTAGCAGCCTTTTCTTCAAACGTAAAAAATGCTGCAGCTTCAATTTTCCCGCCATTGTATTGAACGTTCTTTAAAACGTAGTTATTGTATTCTGTGAACAGGGTTTTTGTGTCCTGTGAACAAGTAAAATCTTTGGTAAGCGTTGGCTGTTGTTACAACTTGCTGTCTGAGGATTGTTTTGAGGACACAAACACCTGTCCTGGTTTTCCTATGAGCAAGGCTGCCAAACTATCTAACTTGGTGCTTGGGAAAAGCATCCGTGACCTTGCTTGTCAGGTATAATAGCAATTCTTGATCTTAGTTTGCATGCTATTTTTTGAGACACTTTTTGGTGCTGGGAGCCTGGGACTCATATTTGAAGGCCCTGAGAGCACAGACAAGACATAGTAGAACAAGTTAGTTGGTCAATGGACTTGGAACCAAAAATTTTCAAAAGCTTATTGAAGCTGTGATTTCTTTGAGTATGCTCTATGGGCCTGCAATTCTGTTGTTTAACACATTATTTCACTAAGTTAGGGACAACTTATCTTAACTTCAAGTTTTTTTATTTTTCATCCGTGTTATGTTAGGGGAATGTATTCAATGTTGTACATGCCGAAATTTGTTTACCAGTGGTCATGATTTCTTGTCAACTCTGAAATTTACAATTGTTTACATTAGTGCAATTTCTGAAGTCAGCTAGTCATTGCAGAGCTAATTGTTACTTGGCATTATCTCAAAAAAGTGACTCCTGAATTGTTTTTTGTTGGCTTTCCATGGATGTCTGGTTAGTGGTAACATGTGTGTTTTCAACATATTGCTACTGTTATTGTGCTAATTGCTAGCACGAGAATTTTATACTTCTTGTGTGATTACTATTAAGGGTGCTGAAATTATATTCTGGGCTAGAATGCTCTTTATTTAAAAGCCTTCTTTTGTTTTAATCCTTTTTAGAGTGCAGAGAGATGGAGAAGTCTCACTAAGGACATTGCCCTACAAAATTTTGATATACATGCCTTCCGTGCTGCTTTTCAAATGGTAAATGTTTTGTTATTTCAATCTTTTCATTTATATGCTGGATGTTCCACTTAGTCCTTTACTTTTGGCTTCATTTTATACTCGCATTGTTCAATATTGTTCAATGTCCATGCACTTAGTATGTAGTAAAAAAACAAACCTTGTGCGCTTAAAGCTGCCAAATATAATTATTCAGTTGCTAAATTTGTAATCAAGTAATAACCTCCGAAATAACGAGTAATTGAGCGGCATTTGTGAGTCGTTTTTACTACCCTTACTGTTCCTTTCTATTGGATAAATATATCAGAGCCTCCTACCCTTGCTTAGCATCGCACTTAAGAGTTAACACCCTAGCGATTTTTAAAATATTACCAAGTAACAACAATAAGAGTGGATTTATTCCCTTTCTTTCATACGAATAAACTTATCTGAAAAAAAGAAGATTTTGATAAATGGGGGACTTCCTCATTTTGTGGTTATCTTCCCCTGTTTAAATATGACAACAGAAAGAAAGATTACAACCACAAACAGAATGGATCATGTAAGGTAATAATATATCATTATAACAAAAACATACTTCACCTAACTGGCAAGGGCTAGATTTTGGGTTGTCTTGAAGAAAACAGGTTACTGTCACTTCCTATGACCTGATCTAAGGTAGAGGCTAGGTGTTGGACTGTCTTGAAGAAAATAGGTAAGTCTCACTTCCTAATAACCAAGCTAAGGTAGAGGCTAGATTCCGTCCATTCTGACGGCGATTACCATACCTTATTCTATTTTTAGGTCTATTACCATACCTTATTCTATTTTTAGGTCTACAGTCTCATAAAGAAAAAGAGCTCATAAATAAAGACAAGGGCCAAGGTTTATTATCTGGTTACGACTTCAACCAGAGTTAAATTCAGTCACGCGGAAACATTCCCGACTAGTGTATATAACACTTGTTAAAGATAAAGAATGTCCTAGCTATCCTGACCAGGTATACACATACTGGTCGGGAACGATCCATTCGATCAACCCGACCAGCATACAGGTCGGTGGTTGGCTAGCCTTCACCCCGACGGCCCGACCTGGTTCAGGTTGGGGTAGAAATTACCTCCGCATAAGACTAGCGTGCGGAAGACACTTTCTCTAACAGGTACAGATGACCGTTTGGAAGTTACTGCCAACAAAGAGATGCCTCTATCAAAAGATACCTTTCTGATGAGAAGACGCCTTTTGACGGTAAGAACTTTTCGCGGAAAGACATATCTTAGAAGATGACACCTGCCACCCCTTCGCATGCTACAAATAGAAAGCTTCCGTAAGGACTTAGAGGATGGGGTTCAAGATTAAGGATAAGAGATTGACAATTAAGGATAAGAGATTGACATTAAGTTTCTTTTCATTCAAAAAGTCTGTACTTTGTAAAACACGTGTGGCTTAATATAATTCCCATTTTTCCTACTCTTTTCAATCTTGTTTTCTAGACAAAGGCAACCTAAATTATATTCGTAAGCTCGATATAGGGACTCCCGGGTCTTGAACATCGACAGTTGGCGCTAGAGGGAGGGCCTCCGTCATAATTCAAGATTGAAAAATGTAATGTGTTGTCGACGGAATCAATGGATGAAGAAAATTCATTCGATCCCGCCGACTACGCTCACCTCATCGTCGATGACTTCATGGAGGAAGAAGGTAAGTGTGACTTCTACTCCAAGTATGTTACAGAGGCGGGATTGTCCAAATTGGCAACTTCGTACAAACCAGATGAGGTCACACTAGGAGCACCATTTCCTGAGGAAAAATCGGGAAAACAGAGTGACTTCGTACCTGTCCGTCTCAGAGGCAGAGGATCAGGGCACATGCCCTATGGAAGTCGACAATGTACGAACTCACCATAATGACAATGATTTCCATGGGAGAATCTTCTGAAGATGAAGATCTCCCCACTGTCCTCAAATAATCTGCAAGAATTTGGTTATTTAATCAACCAGAAGGATTTATTTTTAGTTGGGAAAATTTATGCCATGCCATTTTAAACAATTTTAAAAGTTGTTGTGCGAAGCCAGATAAAGAGGATGATCTACATCTTTTTCAGCAAACCTCTGACGAAAATATACGTCAGTTTATTAAAAGGTATTAGAGGTCTGTAATACAATTCCTAACATATCTAGTAATTTGTGCATTCAAGCAGACTGTGCGCTACAAACGCTTCATAGAGGACTTCAACATTCACCCGCCATCCACTATATCAGAACTCTTCGATATAGCAGATCGGTATTCCGATGCACACGAGGCGGTTGAATGGAACCGTATGGTCGACAAGGGCCATGCACCACCTCAACCAGGTTTGAAGATCACCAAAGGTAACGAACCTAAGAACATCTCCACACCCGAGGACCGAAAAGGTAAAAATAAGGAAAAAAGGTAAAAAGATCTCTCAAAGAGAGGTCGCAGGCATTTTAGTCAGACCTGCATACCTCAAGGATAGAAATCTTGGAAGAAGAAACCTAGTTGGACAGGTGACCAGTTCATTCCCAAAGGATCTACTCCAAACAGTGGGAATGGACGATATTGTCCCCTGCATAATACACCAGGACACGACATACGCAATTGTTAAACATGGCAAAGGTGTATGGATGAATTTTACTCTGGTAAGGGTCCTATGCTAACCTTTATCAGAATGACAGTATTAAAGATGTAGATGGTAACGCATATGTGTTTGCATGGAAATCATTCGATATGTCTGGAGTCCTAAGTGAGGTGATTGAGCACAGGTTAGCACATGAAATACGACTAGTGAAGCAGAAGTTATGGCGATTCGCTCCTGATCGGCAAGAGGCTATCCGACAAGAGTTGGACAAACTCTTGGAAGCTGGCTTCATTCGCGAAATTGATCATCCAGACTGGCTTGCGAATCCGATTATGGTTAAGAAGGCAAATGGTAAGTGGCGAATGTGCGTTGATTTCGCTAGCTTAAATACTGCTTGTCCAAAAGCTAATTTTCCCTTACCCCGAATAGACCAGTTGGTTGACTCAACAGCGGATTGCGAAATGATGAGTTTCCTGAATGCATATTTAGGTTATCATCAAATAAGTATGGCAAGAGAAGATGAAGAGAAGACTTCCTTCGTAACCCCATTTGGAATCTATTGCTATCAGAAGATGCCATTTGGGCTGAAAAATAGTGGAATCACGTATCAGAAGAAAGCTTTCATAAGCCAAATAGGAAGAAACCTAAAAGCTTATGTAGATTGTTAGCGTGATGAATAGGGTAATGGGCCCAGGTAGTTGGTTATGTTTGGCAAGGATCTCCTAGATTAGATCTTTCCTATTCTTAGGGATATCCTTGCCTATATGTACTTGAGCCTTGGGCTCCTCTCATTATCAATCTACTATTTTCCCAACCATACTCTTTCATGGTATCAAGAGGCAGGATCTTCCCTCTCGCCCTTCACGCCCTGCGGCGCTCTGGCCGTGACTGCGGTATGGTCGGGACCCTGCGCCTCCATCGTCGACCATCGCCGACTCGGCTGAGCAGTGCTCGCCGCGACGCCGACGGCGGCTTCAGCCGAGACTCGCCAGCCGCTCGAAGCCAGGCCGAAAGCAGAGGCCGCTATCGCATCTGAACGCAACGCAGCCGCCGAGCGTCCGCGCCAGCCAAAGCGGCCAAAGCGCCGACGCAGCGCCGCGGCCGATCCGCCGACCTGGCCGGCGGCGACCACGAGAATGACACGGACATCTCCGCGCCATGATCCTCCACGAGGCCGTCGCCGTTCTCAACCTCCACGCCAGTGTCTCCGTGCGTAACGCCCGCGGCTGGTCCTCGTCCTCGACACCTCGGCAACTACCCACGTTGGCGCGAACAATTCCTCCTCGCCGTCACGAAGTATTCGACTGCAGGACCACGCCCGCCGCCCGCCACCTCGGCACTTCACGATTGGGCTCGGATGAACGCCGTCGTCAAATCATGGGTACATAAAGACGGCAGTCACCGCCGACCTTGCCGACGCCGTGATCGACCACCGCGCCACCGCCTACGACGCCTGGATCGCCATCGAGGATCACTTCCTTGGCAATCAGGAGACCCGTGCTCTCCACCTTGACGCCAAGTTTCGCGCGTTTGCCCAAGGTGACCTCTCCGTCACCGAATATTGCAAACGCTTCAAGAAGATGGCCGACGACCTCGCTGACCTCGACGAACACGTGACTGACCACACTCTGGTCCTCAACGTGATTCGCGGGCTCAACGAGCGGTACAAGGACATCGGGGTACACCTCCGCCGCGGTCGCCCCTTCCCTTCCTTCGCCGCCGTCCGCAATGAACTCCTCCTTGAGGAGATCAACATGGTGCAAACTCCCTTTGCTCCTCCGACTGCCCTCATCGCCACTGGCTCTCCCTCGCCTCGCCAAGATCGGCCAAGGCAGCCAGCGGTCCTCCTCGTCCAGCCCCAGCGAGAAGAAGAAGAAGAAGCGGATGGACCGCGCAACTCCTCAGCGGCGCTGCTGCGCTGGCGCGGCACTCCCTCCTCCGGCTCCTCCACGCGCCCGACGGCTGCTTTGCGCTGGCGGGTGGCCGTCGTTCTTCAACAGTGGGCCGGATCCATCCAAATGTGGCTGGCCCGTGGCGCCTCCTCCGCCCAATCTCCTGTGGGCGTCGGCCCAAGAAGAAGAAGCCCAAGAAGAAGGCGGCTGCCCAAAGAATGCACTCCGCCTCAACAAAGAATCCTTCCTGCCGCAAGACAAGATCTACAAAGAAGAAGAAATGGCCGATAGCACCCATGGAGGGTCTCGCTGGGACGAATTCTCTGGCCTCCACGTTCAAAGACCATCACCCTCGCTCCGTAGGCAAACAACGATTGGTACCTTGATACAGGTGCCTCTTCCCACATGACCTCTCATGATGGTACCCTCTCTCACTCATCAACCCCTCGGTATCCCTCTCCCACCTCCATTGTTGTCGGTAATGGTTCGCTCTGCTCGTCACCGCCACCGGCTCGGCGCACCTTAGCTCTCTTGTTACGAATAATGTTCTTGTTTCACCTCGACTTATCAAGAACCATATTTCTGTTCGACAATTCTCTACTGATAAAAATTGTTCTGTGGAGTTATACCCGTCTGGTTGTTCTGTGAAGGATCTTCTCGCGGAACGTGATCATCAGGTGCAATAGCTCCGGTCCGCTCTACCCGCTGCAGCTGCCCGTGGCTCACTCCCTTGTTGCCAGCTCCACATCATCCTCCCTGTGGCACCGTCGTCTCGGCCACCCTGGTCGCGAGGCCCTCTCCAAACTCACTTCGTCTATTCCTGGTTGTAATAAAAGTTTGGAGCCTTTGTGCCATGCGTGTCAACTAGGACGACATGTTCGTCTTCCTTTTAGCCCTTCAGTATCTCGAGCGTCAAACAACTTTGATCTTATTCATTGTGACTTATGGACATCTCCCATTGTTAGTGTCTCTGGTTACAAATATTACTTAGTTGTTCTTGATGATCGCCACATCACCTGTGGACGTTTCCTTTACGGCTTAAATCTGACACGTTTTCCACCCTATCTAACTTTTTCGCCTATGTGTCTACCCAGTTCAGCGCTCGCGTCAAGGCCGTCCAGAGTGACAACGGCCGGGAGTTCGACAACTCCAGCGCGCGCACCTTCTTCCTCACACATGGCGTTCGGTTTCGCATGTCGTGTCCCTACACGTCCTCGCATCTGGCCGAGCCGAGGCGGATTATTCGTACCACTAACGATGTCATTCGCTTCCTTCGCTTCGAGCAAGCATGCCTCAGCCGTATTGAGGTGGCGTTGCACACCGCAACCCTCCTCCTCAACATCTTGCCGACCAAGACACTTTGGATTTTTCGACCCCGCACTTTGCTCTCTTGGCGGTGCAGTAAATGCGATAATCTGCGTGTCTTTGGTCGCAAGTGTTACCCCAATCTTTCGCCATCGCTCCTCACAAACTTCGCCCCGCGCTCGCCCTCTGCATCTTCCTCGGTTATTCCGCTCACCACAAGGGATACCGATGTCTTGATCCTACCACCAATAGAATCATAATCTCCGTCATGTTCTCTTTGACGAGACCGCCTTTCCTTTGCCGAGCATACCTGCTCCCAGCTGCTGCGGACTTCACCTTCCTAGATGAATTCCCTAACCGGCGCCCCTTCCCATGGGTCGCCAACTGTGTCTCCTGCAGTCCTCCCGACGCCACCATCATTCTTTGACGCCCCATGACGACGGCTGACCACTTCCTCGCGCCGCCAGTACCACCGGGATTTCCCGCACTCCCACGTGCGGGTGGTGCACCGTCCGCGGCACCGACGGGCTCTCCGCGACTCCCACGTCGCGGGTCCTACGCCACGCCGCTGCACCGGCTTCTCCACTGAGCCTTCCGACGCAGCGACCACGCACGGCCCCTACCTTGCGTGTCTACTCCAGCGCCCAAAGCGAAGCTACGGTCCCTCCGACAAGACCGATCGCCCAGCGGCGCCGGCCGGTGCCGGGGTGCGGGTGCCGTTCCCACAAAGGAACCACCACCGCATGACGACTCGGGCCAAGGGCGGTTTCGCTGATACCGCCTTGTACCATGCCGCACCACCGCCCCTGCCCGACGACGACTTTCCGTGGCGCCCTTGCCGACCCCAATTGGCGGGTGCAATGGAGGAAGAACATCTGCCCTTCTCCGTAACTGCAGACTTGGGAGTTGGTCCTCGCCCGCGACATGCCAACATTGTCACGGGCAAGTGGATCTTCAAACACAAGTTCCACGCCGACGGATCTCTGGAGCGCTACAAGGCACGTTAGGTCCTTCGCGGCTTCACCCGGATCGAAAGCATCGACTTTGCCGAGACCTTGGTCCGGTCGTCAAGCCCGCCGGTTCGCGCGCAGGTGCTCTCTCGCTCTCTCACGATGGCGATTCACCGGCTCGATGTCAAGAACGCCTTTCTCCATGGCACCTTAGCGAGACGGTGTTTACAACTTCGACCCTCGGATTCGAGGATCTGCCGCCAGCCCGACTTTGTCTCATCATCCGAACAAGTCGCTCTACGGTCTCAAGCAGGCTCCTCGTGCTTGGTATCTGGCCGCCGCCACGCACTGGTATCTCTTGGTTTTGTGGAAGCCAAGTCGGACACTTCATTTGTTTGTCTACCGCAGTAGCACAGACACGGCATACACCGCTTCCTCTACGTTGATGACATCGTTCTCACCGCCTCCTCGACACACCTCTGCGGCAGGTCATCTCAGCCCTCAGAGTTTGCCATGAAGGATTTGGGCGAACTCCATCACTTCCTTGGGATGCAAGTTGTTGTGATGCGACGGTATGATACTCTCTCAGCGCAAGTACATGACTGACATCTTGGATCGTGCTGGGATGGCCGAGTGCAAACCATGCACAACGCCCGTGGATACGGCCCCAAGGTCTCTGCCGAATCGGGAGCTCGATTCTTGACCGTCCGACCACCGGAGTCTTGCCGCGCTTTGCAAGATCTCGACCTTCACACGACCCGACATCGCCTCTGTTGTGCGGCGAGTTTGCCTACACATGCACGACCCTCGAGAGCCCCTTTGGCCGCTCTCAAGCGCATCCTTCGCTACATTCGGTACTCTACACCTGGTCTTCATCTTCGACCGTCGACCAGGATGACTTGGTGGTTTATTCGATGTCGATCTTGGCCGGGTTTGTCCGACACGCCGCAAGTCCACCTCGGGCTATGCCGTTTTCCTTGGTGACAACCTGGTCTCTGGTCCTCCAAGCGTCGAACACCGTGTCCCGCTCCGAATACGAGGCCGAATACCGGCATTGCCGCCAATGGTGTTCTTGAGGCTTCTTGGCTCGGCGACTTCTTCATGAGCTCCACATTCCGCTTAGCGTGCTACCCTTGTCTATCGCGACAACGTCGTAGCGGTCTACATGTCCTCCAACCGGTTCAAAGATCAACGGACGAAGCACATCGAGATCGATCTTCACTTCGTTCGTGAGAAGGTTGCCATGGGTGCCGTGCGGGTTCTTCACGTTCCCACGACATCCCAGTTCGCCGATGTCTTCACGAAGGGACTGCCCTCTTCAGTGTTCTCCGAGTTTCGGTCCAGTCTGAATGTCCGTGGCTAACCACCGACGCGTTAGGCTGCGGGGGCGTGTTAGCGTGATGAATAGGGTAATGGGCCCAGGTAGTTGGTTATGTTTGGCAAGGATCTCCTAGATTAGATCTTTCCTATTCTTAGGGATATCCTTGCCTATATGTACTTGAGCCTTGGGCTCCTCTCATTATCAATCTACTATTTTCCCAACCATACTCTTTCATAGATGATATCGTTGTAAAGAGCAAGAAAAGCTTTAATCATTTGTCAGATTTGGTCGTAACATTCTGTAATTTAAAAAAACATGGAATAAAATTAAATCCTGAAAAGTGTACTTTTGGAGTTTTTTCTGGCAAGTTGCTAGGATTTCTTGTTTGTTCACGTGGAATTGAAACCAGTTCTGAGAAGATCAGTGTCATTGTGTCGTTAAAATCTCATTTGGTGAAGTAAGTACAAGGACTAACTGGTTGGATGGCTACTCTCAGTCACTTTATATCCAGATCGGGAGAATGTGGTTTACCTTTCTTTAAGTAATAAGAAAACACAACAAATTCCACTGGCTGGATGAAGCAAAAAATGCCTTCCAAGACATTAAAAATTATTTGTCAAGCCCACCAACATTGGTACCACGTAATTCAGAGGAACCATTGTTATATCTAGCGGCTACAAATAATGTGGTTAGCGCTGTCTTGATCGTTGAATGAGATAAGGTTAAAAAACTTGTATACTATGTAAGTAAATTTTTACACAGACCTAAGGAGAGATACCCTCAGGTTCAAAAACTACTTTATTCCCTATTAATGACTTTGAGGAAATTAAGACATTATTTTCAATTACATCGGACTACACTACACTCATCTTTCGCTTTGTGTAACATTCTCCATAACCAGGAAGCAACTTGTCGGATTGCTAAGTGGGCGGTTGAACTTGGATCTTTTGATATTCATTTCGTTGCCCGATCAGCAATGAACTCCCAAATTCTAGCAGATTTTATTGCTAATGAACTAACAGTGAGCCTTTTGTATAGCAGAATTCCACTAACACCGATTACTGGACCTTATACTTTGATAGTTCTAGAGAACTGAGGTTCAGGGGCTGGTATAGTGCTGGTCACACCACAAGGTGATTAGTTACAATACGTAATTGAGTTACAATTCCCTGTTACCAATAAATAATGTAGCAGAGTATGAAAGTTTTCTAATCGAGCTTCGAGCAGCCAAATCCCTTGGAAGTCTGTCGGCTTTTAGCGAAAGGTGATTCGCAATTAGTTGTAAACCAGGTTAGCAAGGAATGCAGGACGTCCGATGAGGTAATGTCTCACTACTTGGTTGAAGTGAGGAAATTAGAAAAATACTTCATTGATTTCAAAGTCCAATAATTCCGTGAAATGATAATCTTTTGGCGGACTAGTTATCCAAATTGGGCTCCCCGTGATCACTTGTTCCAACAGGTGTATTTCTTGAATATTTGTCTAAACCTTCTATAGATATTTTCATAGAAGAGTCCCTGACCAGCAATGAGGTCGGAGTCCTCAAGCAAGATTCGGACTGAGCTAAACAATTTAAAGCCTATCTAGGACATGAGACACTTCTCGAGGATATACATGAAAAAGACATTGATTCGAAAGGCGTGAATGTACAAATTACTCGACGATACTCTTTATAGAAAGGGAACCCATGGAGTTTAATGAAATGTGTATCCCAAGAACAAAGGATAACATTACTCCATGAGATACACGCTTCATATAGAACGCTGGTCGGGAAAGCATTTCAATAATGGTTCCATTGGCTTACCGCTCTACAAGATGCTATGCATCTTGTAAAGACTTGTGAGCAATATCAATTTCATCCTCGGCAAGTACATCAACCTGCTAATCAATTGCAAACAATACCATTGTGATGGCCATTTTCGACGTGAGGCATTGAAATAGTAGGTCCATTACCTAAAGCAGCTAATAGATATAAATTCCTATTTGTTGCTATTGATACTTTCACAAAATGGATAGAAACTGAATCCGTAGTTTCAATAACGGCACAAGCAGCAAAGAAATTCTTTGTGAAAAATATAGTCACTAGATTCGGAGTTTCTAGTAGACTAATTACCGACAATGGATCACATTTCATTAGTAGTCTATTTCAATATTACTGTGATGAAATAGGCACAAAAATGTGTTACACTTATATTGCTCATCCACAAAGTAATAGAGCAGTGGAACGTGCGAATGGCCAAATCATTCAAGGCATGAAGAAACAAGTGTTTGATCGTCTCTAAACACGCTCGGGGGCTTGGTTAGATGACCTATACCTAGTGCTTTGGGCTATACAAACGACGACCAGTAGAGCTACTGGTGAAACACTTTTTCACTGGTCTATAGAGCAGAAGTTGTTCTGCCCAGTGAAATGAAAGGTTCTATGCAAACTACTTTTTTTTTTGAATAGATTGATCAAAACAGTCAACGCGAAGATGATATTAATCTCCTTGAAGAAAAACGAGATCGGGCACTTATCAGATCGGCAGCCTACCTACAAGGCTTGCGACGATACTATAACAAAAGAGTTCAACTACGAACTCTTAGAGTGGGAGATTTGGTTTTAAGGCGCATCCAAAACCAGCCTGATGTAAACAAGTTATCTTCCAAATGGGAAGGTTCCTTTACTGTTGTATCAGTCCCCCGACCTAGTTCTATACGGCTTGCTATGGAAGATGGACGAATCCTTTCAAATACTTGGAAAATCCAACATCTTCGTAGGTTTTATGTGTAAATATTTTAAGTTATTTAATATAAATTTACACTATACATTTATATTTCTATTTGTGTTAAATATAAACTATTTCTTATCTTGTTATCATTCGGAGTAATCACAAAATTTTATCTGACCATAATCCCTAAGCAAAATACAAGGTTGCTGGTCGGGTCATGAGATGACTTCTAATAGAGATTTTCCATATAAGCCAATACTCATTTCATTGAAACTCATTAGATTGACATCATCTCCGACCTGCTGCTAGTTAGTACTAAGTATAAAGCGAGGAGAAATTCAGTCGTTACTGCATAATAAATGTTTGTATTCCGATCACGTTGCTAACTAATACACAAACAGTTGGGGGCTAGTGATATACTTAGATAAAAAAAACATAAAGACAAGTAAATAGAATACATATTACACAAAGAGAAATTTTTTCATTCATCAAAAGTCAGTACATTCACTTAAAAAGTAATCTTTACATTATCCATTTACATGTCCACGGTAGATTTCACTTCTACGCGTGTTTTATTTATTTCTTCTTGAATTAAGAATTGCGGGTTGGGCACACCAAATCTCTTAGCATCACCAGGAAGAGGTCCTTCTCTTCCTCATCTCATGCAATTAAGGTTATGCTAAACGATTCTCCAAGTAATAATACTTCATAAGAGTTGATGGAGGAAATACTTTAGACAAAAATTGATTATGAAAACAATATGAAAAATCGAAACAGTTACCCTATTTCTAACATATCGTTCTTATACTAAGAAGCTTTCCAAGAAAGAATTTCATTAATCTCCTTTTTAATTCTTGAAGCTTTTTACCTTCATTCTTAACCAAGAATTACAGGAAAAAGAAAGGTTGGGAGAAAAGTTTAAAAGAAAAACTTAATAAGAAATTGTTTGGAGAAATTTTCCCTCAGTTTTATAACAAAAAAACTTTCCCCTCACTATGAACAAAAGGAGATAGGGAATTATATCTTCAAACTTTCTCTTAATTTTTTAAACTTTTCACCTCTACTCCTTTATCATATAGAAAAGGATGGAGGATCAAAAGCTTAAAAAATTCAGAAAAAGCCTAAAGATTTTAAGAAAAAATTATGTCTTTAAACCTTCTTTCAATTCTCGAAGCGTCTCACCTCTACTATGAAAATCTCGAAGAACTGAAAGACAACTTAAAAACATTAAGCATTCTAAGAACTTAGAAAGTTATGTTCATAAACTTTCTTTTAATTCTTGGAGTTTCTCACCTCTACTCTTCTATTCTGCCTCAATAAATTGTGGAAAAAAGGAAGATTCAAGATAAAAAAACTCCAAGAACTAAAAGAAAACTTAAAAACAATAAAGATATAGGGAGTTATGTTGTTAAACTTCCTTTTAATTCTTGAAGTTTCTCACCTCCACTCTTCTATTCTACCTTGATAAATCGTGGAAAGAAGAAAGATGGAAGATAAAAAACTCGAAGAATTAAAAAAAAGTTTGAAAACAGTAAAAATTCTAAGAAATGTTTTTTCCGTTTGAAAGTCTGAAGATGCAAGGGAAACTTTACTCCCCTTATATAGACTTTAATCAGCTAAAGTGTCGAATTAGTTACCGAGAGGAATTACATAAATCCCTTAATCGAGAAACTAACAACCGGTTTTAAAGGAGCACAAGACCGCCTATAACGTCTCGAAAGTTGAAAAGTCCCGAGTAAATACATTTATTTACTTGGGCACTGGGGGCTAGTGGACGACGATTACCATACCCTATTCTATTTTTGGGCCTATAGTTTCATAAAGAAAAAGAGCACATAAATAAAAACAAGACCCAAGGCCTATTATCTTGTTACAACTTCAACCAGAGTTAAATTCAGTAACGTGGAAACATTTCCGACCAGTGTATATAAAATTTGTTGAAGATTAAGAATGTCCTAACTACCCCGACCAGGTATACACATACTGGTCAGGAACGATCCATTTAACCAACCCGACCAACATACAGGTCGGTGGTTGGCCAGCCTTCACCCCGACTTGGTTCAGGTCGGGGTAGAAATTACCTCCACATAAGACTAGTGTGCGGAAGACACTTTCTCTGACAGGTACAGACAACCGTTTGGAAGTTACTCCCAACAAAGAGACGTGTCTTTATCAAAAGACATTTTTGACGAGAAGACGCCTTTTGACGGTAAGACAACTTTTCGCGGAAAGACATCTCTTAGAAGATGACAACTGCCACCCCTTCGCACGCTATAAATAGAAGGCTTCCGCAAGGACTCTGGGGATGGAGTTCAAGATTAAGGATGAGAGATTAGCATTAGTTTTCTTGTTCATTCGAAAAGTCTGTACTTTGTAAAACACATGTGGTTTAATATAATTCCCATTTTTCCTACTCTTTTCAACCTTTTTTTTTCTAGATAAAGGCAACCTAAATTATATTCGTAAGCTCGACACATCGACACATTCCAATCAAAAATTCAAAATGTTGATATCTTATTGTCTTGCTTTGCTGTAACTGATTTTCCTACTCCCATTCATCCTAGTTTTGCCTTGTCATCCAAATCTTGATATGCTATCATTTATGAACTTGCAGGGATAATTCTTACTCCTTTTATATTACTAACTAAAGAAGGATTCACAAAGCCTAGCGTCCCCAAATTAATAAAGAGTGTTATATAGATAATCACTTCTTAACCTGGAATGGTGTTGCAACAAAATCACTTCGAAGAATCTAGGATGAATATCAGTTTGTGAATGTGGAAAGACCTGGATGATAATAATTGTTCACCAAATATATTTTATGCCATCAGTTGGCTTGCTTTCTGGTGGAAAATATCCTAGGTCATGTTGTATTTGACATCGATTTGAGAGGCCCCATGTGATTTATGGGTATATTCCAACAAGATAACTTGCTTTTGCTTTGCTTGGCGACATGATGTTGTGCTCTTTGCTTGATTACCACCAGCATCTTTTGGGACATTCCCAAGTATTCTGGGAATTTAGGCTAGAAAGCTGGCCCAATAAATTATGAAGTTATCATAGAAACCTTAGTAATTACTTCAGCCGTTCCTGAACATATGTCATTCTAGCTTTCAAATTTTGTTTCTAAATACATGTCATTCTACAATTTCAAGACAACTTTTAACTGTTTTATTCCTTTACGTACCCCCACAATTCATTATTCTCAATGTTATTTATTATTGTGGAATAGAGTAACACACCATCCAAGAGCAATAAGTGAGCTAATGAAGGAGGGTGATTTGGTCTACATGTGCCTTGGTTGAAGTGCAAAATCCTAAAACGTCATTGTTACAAATGTTGAGTTGATGATGAATACAACAGATCTAGACCTGTATATATAGCCTACACTACATGGGCCTATATGGGCCTTAACACCCCCCGCAAACTCAAGGGGGCTTCAAAGCATTGAGTTTGAGCAAATGAAGCCGATGTTGCTCTCGAGTCTGTGCTTTGGTGAAGAAATCTGCAACTTGCAATTCAGATGGCACATACTGGAGAGCAATTGTCTTCTGATTGCAATGAGATCGAGTAAAAGAGGCATCAACACCAATATGTTTTGTAAGTTCATGCTTAACAGAATCATTTGCAATCTGTATGGCACCAGTATTGTCACAAAAAAGAGGTGTGGGAGCATCACAGGAAACTCCAAAATCTGCTAGCAGCCAACGAAGCCATATAATCTCTGAAGTTGTAGTGGCAAGTGCTCGAAGTTCTGCTTCTGTACTAGACCGAGAGACGGCGGCCTGTTTCTTGGACTTCCATGCAAGTGGGGAAGAGCCAAGAAGGATACAATAACCAGTAACAGAGCGTCGATCAGTTGGATCACTTGCCCAAGTAGAGTCCGAGTAAGCATGAAGATGTAGTGGACTATCACGAGCATAGAACAGACATTGGGATGAAGTGCCTCTCAAGTATCGCAGCACTCGAATCAAATGTCCATAATGAACCGAGGTAGGAGCGCTCACAAACTGACTGAGTATATGAACTGCATGGGCAATATCAGGTCTAGTAACAGTGAGATAGACTAGACGACCCACAATGTGGCGATATCGAGTGTGATCCGAAAGAGGGGTACCATCGGTAGGACGAAGCTGGACATGAAGATCATAGGAGTTGCAATTGTTCGATTATCCGTAATGCCAGAAGAAGCAATAAGATCTTGTGTGTATCGAGACTGAGAAATATAATAGCCTTTTGAAGAATGTTGAACCTCAATGCCCAGGAAATAGCTGAGGGGTCCCAAATCAGACATTTGAAATTGCTCACTAAGTTGCTTCTTCACATCAGAAATATGGTCTACATCATCCCCCGTAATTAACATATCATCAACATACAGAAGAAGCAAAGTACGACCACGTGAAGAGATATGAATAAATAAGGCGGGATCATGGTCACTTGGTGAAAAACCAAAGATTGCGTATGATGAAACAAAGCTGAAACCAAGCACGGGAGCTTGTTTAAGACCATATAAAGCACGCATTTAAGACGACAAACATGTCCCAATGGGGCTTCAACACTGGTGGCGGTGCATATAAACTTCCTCTTGCAAATCACCATGGAGAAAGGCATTCTTGACATCCATTTGAGAGATAGTCCAAGAGCGAATAGCAACCACTCGAGATAAGTGTTCTCGGACGAGTCATGAGCAACAGCGCAAAGGTCTCTTCATAGTCTTGACCTTTGGTTTCTTTGGAAACCTCTAGCAACTAGGCGAGCTTTATACCTCTCAATAGTCCCGTTTGAGTTGGTCTTAATCTTGAATACCCACTTGCATGTGATAGGTACCGCATGAGGCGGTAATAAAACAAATTCCCAAGTTCTGTCCGTTCCAAAGCAAAGAAGTTCTCAGACATAGTATTGCCATTAGAATATGGGAGGCTTCCTGATAAGTGGAGGGTTCAAAGCGATGGCACCATCATTTGAATAGGCCAATCTGGCGGGAGAGAATTTGAATTGTAGTACGATCCCGCAAAGAATCACCGTGAACCAACCGGTGGGACATCATTAACTCTTGGTAACTCATCGAAAATATTAGAATCATCAATAAGGGGTTCATTAGGGTGGCCGAAGAAGTAGGAACAGGTGAAGATGATTCTGCGGGAGGAGGTCGGCGAGAATAAACATGTTTGATGGGTGGTTTGGACTGTATAGGAGGATGGGTTGGGGGTATATGAGGAATGTGTGGTGTAGGGACATCATCATTAGAAAGAATAGGAGGTAGAAACAAGAAACTGGTGGACTCTGTGGTGGTGGGTGAAGAATGAGTGGAGTTGAAAAAGAAAGGGCAATCTTCATCAAAGTTTACATCGCGAGAGATACGAATGCGACGAGCGGAAGGATCGTGAATAATGATAGCCCTTATGTTCAGGACTATACCCCAAGAAAACACACTCAACGGACTGAGTAGTCAATTTAGTCCGCTCACGAGGTGCAAGAAGAACATAGCATTTGCATCCAAAAACCCAAAGATGTTCATATTTTGGTGATGTTACAAAAAGAACTTCACCAGGAGACTTGTCAGTTAATTTGGATGAAGGCTGCCGATTAATAAGATAAACAGCAGTGGAAACAACCTCGCCCCAAAAGTGAGAGGGGACAAAAGAGGCGATCAAAAGGGTGCGAGCAGTCTCAATAATATGGCGATGCTTGCGTTCTGCAACACCATTCTGAGCATGGGCACCAGGACAGGAGAGCTGGGCAAGAGTGCCTTCAACAAGTAAAAACTGGCGAAATTTCTCAGATAAATACTCACCACCAGAATCAGAACGAAAAACTTTAATAGGAGTAGAAAACTGAGTGTGAATCATGCGTGTAAAATTTTGGTAAATAGAACACAATTGGGAACGATGTTTCATGAAATAAATCCAAGTGTAACGCGAATGATCATCTATAAAAATAACATAGTATTTATGACCACCTTTTGTAGCAAAAGGTGCAGGACCCCATACATCTGAATGAACAAGATTAAAAGGTCTAGATGAATGAGAGCTACTGGAAAAGTAAGGAAGTTGTATTTGTTTTCCAAGTTTATAGCCCTTGCAACTGAAACTAGACTTTATTGGTGTATGACCTAAGGAACCTTTATTTATTAATGTGGACAACCGAGTGCCACATAGATGACCAAGACGATGATGCCACTTGGCGAATGATGTAGTGGATGACGATGAAGCAGATGACACATGCGCAGTGGAGGTAGCAGCGGAGGTAGTGAAAGAAGGAAGGCGCAAAGTGTCCAAGATGTAGAGGCTAGAAGTGCTCTTACGGCGATGGCCAGTCCCAATCACAGTCCCGTTTCGACGATCCTGAATAAAGCAAGATGAGTCATCAAAACCAACAAAACAGTTTTGATCAGTAATTTGGCCTACTGATAATAGGTTCATGGACAATTGAGGTACAAGTGAAACATCAGGTATAGAGAAATGAGTGTTTAAAAGGGAACCGTGATGAGTTATGTAACATGATGTACCATCAGCCGTCTGAACAGAAGCACCTTGAGGGACCGGTTTGGAAGTAACCAACTGTGACTTATCAGAAGTAACATGGAAAGAGGCCCCTGAATCAAGCACCCAAGAGGACTGAGGAGCACTGATAGGTGAGGCAGCTGCAACAGACACAGATCCTGTAGGAGCAGGAGTTGTGCCTCGTCCACGAGAGGCACGACGAGCACGATATTCAGCCAATTTCTCTGGATATCGAGCAAAGCAATGTTCAGTGCGATGATTTGACTTGCCACAATGATCGCAAGGTTTGGAGGTCCGCTGAGAAGCTACCAGAACACTGTGAATAGGTGTCACTGAGCCAGTAGACATAGACTTGAGTCGAGTTTCTTCAGCAATCAAATCTGAGAGAGCACGAGACATAGTCAAATCAGTAGAACTGTGAAGTAACCTAGTGCGAATCGCCTCATAATCTATCCTGACTCCCATAACAAAGCGGTATGTAAGGAACTTCTTAATGAAGTTATGTGCTAGATACCCATCTGTTGTGCACTGAGGTACCATGGAAATCAACGGTCCCATTAAACTCTCAAAGGCAGAATTATATTCATCAATGGACATATCATTCTGCTCAATTGAATGGAGCTTTTGCATAAGAGTGTGAAGAAGAGCACCACTGTCTTGAACATAGCGCTGCTTCAAATAAGACCACATAGCCTTGGCTCTCTTAAAAGGAGAAAGGCTCATAATCATGGATTGTTTGACACTGTTAACAATAGCAGCCATCACCTTTCCATCGTTAATATCCCATCTTTTGACATCAGCAGCATTACTATTATCAATCATGAGGGTTGGTGGATCATCAGTCAAATGAAAAGCAATGCCATAGGCCCTCAATGCAGTCTCGACAGAGAACGCCCATTCTCGATAATTTTGACCGTCAAGAATAATGTTGATGACAATAGTATTAATCTGCGACATGATAGAAGTAGCTAGCAACTGAAAAATACCAGAACAGGGCACCGGGCTTGAAAAATTCGTCTCGAACGAACTTCAACAAGCCCAAAACAGAGACTCGTGCGGGCTCGAACGCGATCTACGCGTGAGGGACGGATGGCTCGGGCGGAGCAGGGGACGGCGTCCAGGCGATGAAGATGGCTACGGCCGAACGGAAACAGCGCCACCACCAGAAGCTGCGGACGTCAAGCCGCCGGCGACCCTGTTCTGCGCGGAATCCTCGTCAGAGGCCGAACTGACCCAAAGCGCAAGAAGCTGAGGTCGCAAGAGTCCAGCGAAGGCGACGAGCAGAAGCCGGGACGACCTCGCGCGTGAGCAGGCGACCACGCGAGTGAGCCAAAAAAATCGAGCAAAACGGCCGCAGATCCGGGCCAGACGTGAGCGCGACTGGGCGTCTGACGGCCGGGCGAACAGCGGCGGCCGGTTCGAGCGGCGGATCCGGGCCGGCCAGGCAACGAAGATGGCGACGGCCAAGCACCTGGCGACGGGATCCGGGCCAAGCGGACGACGGCCGCACGAAGAATATGGGCAAGCGCGAAGGGCTGCTTGCAATGGAATGATTTGGATCGTGGAGAGGTTAGGGCACTAACCCTAAACCTAACCCTAAGCCATGCTCTGATACCAATATACCATGTTACAAATGTTGAGTTGATGATGAATACAACAGATCTAGACCTGTATATATAGCCTACACTACATGGGCCTATATGGGCCTTAACAGTCATCTATTCAGGAACGGATGGAGTACATGATACATCCCTCTTTGTGGGCCACACAAGCTGATATAGGAGCTATGCATGCCAAATCTTCTTCCTCATATCATGTCAATGCTAACCAATTAATTGCATTAGCTTGTATTTCCTGTTTAGTTGACATATGCATGTCATGGATCATATGAATATGGAAGTGGATTTATGGCCTGATGAATATTTTGTTTTTGATTTTAATATTAATATCTTGTTGGAATTGATTCTTGTTCTTGAAATAAGAGATTGACCATTTAGGTTCTACCCCACTAAAATTCTATAATTGATCTCAGCTCGGCCTTTTGGGTTTCAGATTTATAAAGTAGCTAGCCTTTTGGTCTCATTCAACGCTTTAGACTCACCTAACTATGTGTTTTTACCTGCAGGTACTTGAGAAATATTTTCCGGAGGTGTCAAGATTGAGTCCATCAATTGGAAGGCAAGGAAAAGCTCTGCGTCGTCAGAGGCTTCGGAAAGTTATGGAATCCCATATTGCTTTGGGGAAAAATGATGATTTACCCTATTCTCCTTTAAAGGAACAAAACATTACCACAACTGGTTTGCTTCCCACAGGACGTACTGATCTTAAAGGGGCTTTTGCATATTGCAGCCACGAGCTTTCGACAGGTAACCTTCCAGGCTTCAACCATTTTGGATCGTTTACACTTAACAAATTATGGGTGACTCTCTTAATTTTATAAGCGGGTAATCAATAATACTGGCAGGTGATACTTATTCAAGTTCACGACTTGTTGACTCAGCCATATCTGGAGTTGACATGGGACTAGGTGACATCTATCTTGATGAATGTCACAAGTTCACCCTTTTCAAAGATTTCACAATATCCGGATTAGGTCGTCTTGGCTGTGGTTTTGTGGAAGATGTCAGTCTACTTGAAATATGGAAGGACGTGCAACCCTCTGCTGTATGTTTTTATTGAATGCCCTTTTCTATTATGCCATGTTGTAGGATAAATCCAAGCTAAATGCAGTACCTGTTTATCAATTATATGTAGTTCTTATCAGAGTGAAAATAATGTTATCCTGTCTTATATGATGCTTTAGGTAAAGTATTGATAAGTATGTCTGCTGAGATTTATTTCAGTTGTAAGTTGTAACATATTGTGTAGTGCAATGGAAGCCCTAGTAAAGGTCCATCATGGTTATTAATTTCTGAACAACACTCAAATTGAAAATATAGAACTGTGTTTCTGGTGGGTGGGACAGTTATCAATGCTGTTACTCAAAACACTATGTATTGGTATATTTTAATACTGGAACAAGATGAATGCAATGGAAATTAAGAGTGTATCTTGTTTATGTTGCAAAATAATCTTGAACTAAACTAATATACCATGTTATGCCATGCGGCAGTGGAGATATCAGATATTTAGATTACGTTCATTATAATATAAATGTGCTCAACAACTAATATGAAAAACATGGTTGTCCATATGCCTGCCTAACTGTTTTCTAAATATATTCATAAACATGTAGCGGTAGTTGGAATATGACTTTTCTTTTCTCCCTGGTTATTTAATACCAAAAGATGCACCTTTATCATAGCTTATTACTAGTGCAACTGTTTTCTATTTTTGCAGGAATTCATAGGCCCTTTTTGGTGCCTTCGGGCTGCTTTAGGTCCTCTTGTGGAAACATATATTTTACTTGATCGATTACTGTTTCTTCAAGAGCAAGGCAATGCAGTTGAAGCATTTTTATTTCCTCTATTTGATCCTACTATGTCTCCAAGGAACATGGCTCTAATTGCTTGGAAGTTGTCTGCAAATCCTTCAAAAAAGTGACATGGTAACTCTTCTCATGCCTGTGTGTACTGTGTTGGTGCAGAAGTCCTGTGGCAGAGCTACTTCTTTCATTAGATATAGATTATAGAGACGAATGTTGTCCTTGCTGGTTGAGTATAGAAAAGAAGGCACAACTTATGTGTAGCGGGTTCTGGGTGGACATGTTGCTCAGTAGCTGTCTTTGTGTACACCTGCTGGTGTGTGGCCTGCAATAACATTCAGATTCGTCTTGATCTTGAAATGACCGTGAATCTAAACTCTGAAGATGGTTTTATCTTTAAAACAATGTGAGCAACACCTTTTCTTTTCAAAGGTGCTTGTCTGCTTGGCATATGTTGCCTGGCTCTTAGATTTTGCAAAATGTGGCAAACTTGTTCTCTAGTTGCTTGAGAATATTAGTATTTTGCACATGTAGGAATTAATACTCACAATAAGGAAATATTGCAAATCCGGATATGGGAATGTGCAAGAGATTGCCCTCGAACGGTGTGCCGTTATCCAATAAATGCTAAGTCAACTTCTAGATTGATTCCATGGCCTCCCAGTGCATGCCTGCTTGTTTCTCTGAAGTGATCATCAAACAAGTAGCTATCAAACTTTATATTTCCTGCAATATGTGTATATAATATATTTATTTTATGCAGGACTGACGGGTTGTCAGGAAAAAAAAGTTCCTGATGCACTCTTTATAAATTGATTGTTGCTCACTGTTATTATCAATACTATTATAGAGTAGATTTGATCTTTGTACTGCCATGCCTGCCTGAAAAATATATCTAACAAATAACAAGAGTAACAAGAGTGACTTGTTCCTCAAATAAGATTTTGCCTGCTTTGCCTATCCTGATTCCTGATACAACTGGTAAACTTGTGCTTGATCTTGGAGACTAACCTTTTGAAGAAGTCAGCTGAGCATGGTTGGCTGAGAGAGACAAATAAGAAATTATGCGCTGTAAGTTGCCTAACCACATTGACCCTTTATCTACAAAGCTATGTGTTGTCTCATAAAATATCAAATCCTGTTGGATCTTTGATGTGATGCTACCAACGTGGGGAGGCTGGAGGAAGACTAGTGAAAGAGGTTGACTCGTGTAAGCTAAAGTTTATTAAGCATGTGCTACCACATGTTTCCATTGTTATGTTTGTGGTTTCATGTTTGTCGTAGGCTCGTAGCCGTAGCGTATATCCATACGTGTGTGTGCGTGTGTCCGGCATGTGTGCATTTTTTTTAGCCCTTTTGGTTCTTTGACTTTACTGTTCTTGTAGTTATGAGCATTCTGTAATTGAATTCTTTTTTTACTTTACCCTGCAATATAGTGTACTATTTTTTAACTTTACTGTTCTTGTAGTATGAGCAGGCCTAGCAACTTTAAGAATTGGCTTTGGTTAATTACTCCCCAAAAAATCTTGCTTATATAATTCTACATGTCCATGTTGACCAGTCATTTTATCATTTTTATTTGACCACCAATCATAGTTTGATAGTTCAGAGGAGTTGATGCAAGCAAAGGTATCATCTATAAAGAGAGGGATTCGAAATAATCCTTGGGCCACTGTTAGATGGATAAGATCTGTGCTGAAACTAACCGTTCGTGTCATGGTAGCTCAATAGCAGCAAGCTGTCATTTGGTGGATGAGAATTCATAATGGAATTCAACTCACCCAAGTTATATCCTTGCATTGGCTTGCAGTCAGAACCAAATTATAATTTGTTCATTTGGCTGTATTACCATTGCAATAATTGGCTGATTTTACTTCCATGTGGCAATTGAAACTTTCCTTACCAGGTTATTATGTTATCTTGAAGGTGAGAGAGCTATGTAGTATTTGTTAAGGATATATTATCTCTTATAGTTATAGATAAGTCTCTGTTATAGATAGAGTCCTATTCCTATTCCTCTTCCTCATGTACACTATATATTGTGGCCATTGGCCTTCATATTCAATACAAGTCATATTCATAATATGGTAGAGATAATATATCCTTAACAGTATTCCCACTTGTTTCGTCCTTTTATTGCAGAATTTACCCACCCATGGTCGTGAGAATGACAGTGCCTGTACTTCCGATGCTAGATCAGCGTCAAGGTGGACACTCAGAGCCGTCGCAACTCTTCCATCTCCAAATCCTTATCCATATCTGTACACCCGGAGGTGCCCTGCAAGGCCACTGGTCAATTTCCTCTACTTTTCACTGATGCAGCCAGCATCGAAAAGGTAACGACACAGTGCTTGACCTGGAAGCTCACCTCTCTTTGTGCTGTATGTGGTGGTCTAATTCTAGCCAGCCAATAAGCCATAGCGAGATCTTCAGTATCGTTGTAACCTGGAATATTCGGTGAAAGACTGTTCTCCGGTTACGTGCCTGGCACAAGCTGGTTGATTGATTTAGGTTAAAAGTGATTGGAATTGGGGGCAGCGTCTTGTGATGTTAGGCCGTGCAGGGGAGGGGAGGGGAGGGGGGGAGGTATGTGGATGAGCTTTCTGTTGTTGCTGTCAAGCCCATTTCCAGGTTCTTTTCACTTGGTAGTGCAGAGCATAAATTCCCCATTATTACGAGAGCTGCTCAGCATAGCTCCTCTCATTCAGGTCTTGCGAGAATTATCATCAATTTCCTTCTTGGATTGGATCCATGGAATGGCATTTCTGCGTTTGTGTGCTGCAGCCTTGTCACTGTCTTTTTTTGGCTCTGACTTTTCCGAGGCCAGGGAAGAAGAGCTTTTACAAGAACCATGGCTTCTTTCACTAACTGGTCAGTGGATATAATCAGACAAGACATACAAAGGAATCTGCTACGACTGGGAAAACCTTTTCCTTGAGATCAAATCATTTAGTTGGTCCGTAGCACTTGAGCATGGGGTTTGGATGACTGTCAATTTGGACGACCTGGTCATGGAAAGGATATTTCAGCAGACCTGCGGAATTCCTGGCCTGCTGTCTATGGACTTTTGAGCTAAGTGCACCACCGCATGTATTTTCTTTTTCGTCGGGTCGCGTGCATTTAGCGCATATCTGTGGATCGATCATCTACTGTACTAGCTTTGCTTTTCTTTTCTTTTCTTTATAAAACTAGCTTCATGCCAAAGAAATTGTAAAAATGGCCTCATTCACCACCGTGAAAGACCTAACAGGTGACACGTGTTACCTGCCGCGGTCTAGTTCCGCGGCAGTGCGAGAGCACGCGGGTGCAGCTACAGTGGGGCGGTGTTGTTGCAGGCGCGCGCACTCGCGCGTTGCATGTGGGTGACTTCCGAGGCTTGCGTGCGCAGAAGGATTTGGTACCACGCTCCCCAGGCGGTGCGGAAGAAACTTCCGCGCTTCCTAACCTCATAAGCACCTTCCGCGCACGGAAAATGACACATGTCACCTGTCGGGTCTTCCGCGGTGACGAATGGGATATTTTTACAATTTATTTGGCACGGGGGCTAGTTTCGTTTAAAACAAATGAAGGGGCTTGTACAGTAAATCCTTCCATATCTACGCCGTCAGTTCCACCCCCGATGGATCTGATTGCCTTGTCGCGGCGTCGCGCAGATGAGGGAGGGGGGGGGGGGGGATGAATACAAAGAGAAGAGTTCACGAGATACGCACGGAGCACGCGTGGATTGTGTGATGCTGGTGCGCGCCGCGTGCATGCCCTGCGAATGGCATTCCTCCTTCCCCCCTGCCCAGTTGCGTCGACAGCAACGGGGCATGGTCTCTCTCTCTCTCTCTCTCTCTCTCTCTCTCTCTGCCTACGCGTGGCCGTTGGTGCCTCGCGAGGATGTCAGCTTCGGTTTCGTGCTGCACGTCATCAGCTAGACGTTCTGCTACATCTGATTTTGCGACAGCGCGGGGTCGTCTTCTCCGGAGACGACCAGCGGACTTAGATTGCACGAAACCTGAAGAAGCATGGTTGGGAGTGGGTTGTTGTGGCGAATCGAGCTCACGGTTTGCTTCAAGGGCCGTCTGGAATGCCAAGAGTTTTCCTAGAGCTCTTACGAGAGCTCAACTGTTTCATGTGATCCTACCAGATTGCTTTGACATTCCTGTGTTCTAAATGAGCCTAAAATTTAGAATTTGCTTCTTAGGAGGTCATCTTCTCTATGATGCGCGTCAGGTCTATCTGTTCTCACTGGAGAGATGCAGGCATTCTCTCTCTAGTAGTCGTACATGATGCGAGTCACGCTCCTATCTGTTTACGTGGAGGAGGGAGTTTAGGCGTAGAATTTTGTATTTTTTTTAAGGGTTACGTGTAAAAACATGTTTAAGTGAAGGATGTGGGATTCTGTCTGGATGTAGATCATTCGAGGCTGATCCAACACTTTTATTTATCTAATTTTATTTTTTTCATCATGTGCTCGTTTTCACAATATACACCACTGTATAAGTAATATACCAAGAGACCAAATAAGAAAAAAAACTCCTTGCTGTTAACTGCTCTTCGTAGCCGGCAGTGGCCACTCCAACCAGGGAATAAAAATCTCGGCAAAATTTCGCGAGATCTCAACATGGACGAGATTCTAAATCCCGGATAAATAAAACAATCAAAAATTTCAAATGCTATAGTAACTTCGGAAATCTTGGCAAGGTTTTGGTAAATTTTACCGGATTTCATACATTTTTGACCGGATTGCGCATCAAATTTTTTGTGTAGAAGTGTAGTGTATTTTTTGACGGATGTATGTGAAACAACCGAGGCGCCTTGGTAGCTCAATTGGTTAAGGCTTGGTGTGTGTCTCAATGAAGGGAGCATTTGTTTGTGTAGGGGTGAGCAGTGAGCAATTTTTTTGTTCCTTGGTTTAGTGGTTATCATCGACGCTTGAACCACAAAATGTTGGAGGTGCTTTTCCTGATCAATAGCCGCCTCCAGCTGCCGGAACCAATCCAAATGCAGGGCAGAGCTCATTTTCTCTACTACTGTGAATAATTATCATACATCCGAGGATAGTGATGAAACTTGCCTGTTGAACTCATCTTTTTCATGCTGATCATCTCTCTTGGATGAATCCCAGCCTACAGAGTTTGCCACTGTTTTGCCATATGATTTGCGCTCATTTCACTTTGCTTTAGGTTATTATAGCTAAGTCATTCGACATTTTGTTACACTATTTTCTTCTTTCTTTTCTGGCTTCGAGAATGATGCATTCTTGATTAATGTATTTTGCTATAGTGCTAGTCTCATATCCTTTGTAAACATCAACTATAAGTCTGCCTCATCATCTTTGCTTCGGGTTATTGTAGCTAAGTCTCGTTGAAATAATACGTGTAGGGAATTGCAGCTAATATTGCACGTAGCAAGCAGTTGAGGTATTGTTGCCAAAATTTGAACATTTGTTTGAAAAATCATGACTTTTGGTGGTGTGAGGCAGTGAGCACAATGCAAAAAAAAAAAAAAAAAAAAAAAAAAAAAGGTGCTGGACAGGGGATTCGGACCCTGCTCCTTGAACCACATAGCCTTAACTCAGCGCTTTAGACCAGCTAAGCTATCTCACTGTTGGTATGGAATCTCAGCTCTTTAACCCAAGCACTTGAAACTGAACCCAACGATGGCCTGTACAAGCCCTGAACAGTGCGGCCTGCATTTGATTTGGGCCTTTATATTGAGTTGATTCCCAACCATAGCCTGAATTCCCTGCCTGTATATCAACCATCAGACAAACCTCTCCTTCTCATATAGCACACGCGAGAATAGCCTCTCTATATAGGGATGAACCTCTCCGGCCTCTTCAATAGAGGCGCACATAGCACACTTCCTTGGGATGGCTATAGGCCTAAATAGATCTCCAAATATCCAAAAAGACTGTTTTCCAGGCCATCCTTGGAGAGAGCCTGAGTAGCTACTGTTAGCCTTCCATGGCAAAGAAGCACTATCAGAATTTTTAAAAATTACTCGAGCTTGATCATCATCTGAAAATTTTATAGGAACATTAGTGATGTGTCACGATAATCCACATAAAAATTTAAAATTTTCTAACATCGTTTGAACCAATTTTCATTTGGTTCAAATTTGCCGAGATTTTGGCAAATTTCGATCGAAATCTCGGTTTTTTTTATTCAAAAAATTTCGGATTTGAATTTTGCTTTTTAGATTTCGTATGAGTTATAGTCCAAAAATGAAAATTCAAATCTTTACTCCAACTAATGTGGACTGGATATGCATCTCATCTCGTGGTCACTTTGGCTCAGGATTAACAATACTGTTTCAACCTTGAATTTCGACAAGCCGACGTACCGAAATTTGAGAAAAAAAATGAACAAAATTCGTGAAAAACCAAACTATTTCGAAAGTTAAAAATATTTAAAATCTAGTCAAAATGCGAGCAAAATCCGAACGAAAAGCGGCGAATTTCGAGCAGTTTTCGGCGAAATCGGCGATAGTTTGAAAAATTGGGGGAAAAAATCACGAAAAATTGCAAATATATATATATTATATATTACAAAACTTCATTTTTGTTCAAAAAATATTCATACCAGAGGTTATAAAGCTACTAATGCTAAATTAGAGAATTTTTAGATAAATTATTTTAAATTTTTTGAACTTAAATTTGAACTTGAGCGATAAACCAAACGAAATATTTTTTTCGAATGGAAACATATGAGAATTTGGTCGAAAAGTGAAACCTGCTCCGGCGTGATGATTGATGGCTAAGAGCAAGTGCGCGAATCTCGAGGCGCTAAGGTTCATCTTGGCACCTATGCTATGCCCTACCAAGTTACTCCCTTCAGTTTGGTAATACCTGTCGTTTTGGACATAGTGATGGTCAAACTTTTGAAACTTTGATTAACAATATATTTTTAAATATTTAAATTGAATACATAAAAATTATATGTGTAAACTTGTCTCGAGAAGTACTTTCATAATATTATTATTTTATTGGGTTTTATAAATATATTATAATAAAAATTAGCGGTCAAAGTTGTGTTTTGAAGACCGTGTCGATGTCCAAAACGACAGATATTATCAGACTGTAGGGAGTAGTACGACCGCCTTAGTTATCCAGACGGATACGATCGCCATTATGTCTAGTCTTGATCCTAATCCATCATATAGCCAGGCTTTAGAACCTAGTAAAGCCGCTTAGCCTATCTTGTGCCACCAGTCAGTTGTCAAAACTGGACTTCAGTTGTCAAAACTGGACTTATCTATTTATGTAGCGAGCCGAATATGTGGACCAAACTCCTAGGCGGAGAGCAGAAATGAAAGGCAAAACCGCAAAGGTAGCTCTCGCTAAGCTCAAGTCATACTAGGGAGGAATAAGTTCTCCTTTAAAAAAAGGGTTAATTGGATATATGCCACTGCAGGAACCGTTTATTCGAGATTTGCCATCGTTCCTTTGCTTTTTCGAAAGATGCCATTATGAAACCCTGGTTATCCGAAATATGCCACCGCAAGCGACACCTGTCCCCTCCGGTCAAACCGAGGGCACGACTCAGTCTCGTCGGACGATTTTACCCTCCGCACCGCACACATCCCTGGCTCGGTCGAACCCGGTGAGTGTGCCCTCCCCCATTATCTCCCTCCCGCGCCACCCAAGCCACAAAGAACCCTAGGCGAGCGAATCCATGGCGGCGCCGTGATTCCCCACCCAGCGATGGCGAATGTGATGTCTGTGGCGGCAATGGACGCGGCTGTGCAACCTGGTATGGCCGCCGCCGCACCGTGTGCTTCAGAGAAGTAAGTGATTGTTGGCATGGTAGTTTCGAATGTTGGCGTGGTAATTTACTTGGTAGATTAGATGTAGTTTTGACTCTTTTGGGTTTTCTATAGGAGCGATGATTCGCTGGAAAAGTTTAGCGTAGTTATTCAGGTGGAGGCCTTCTCCACAATAGAAGAAAGCGGTAGGAAGGTGTACACTAGGTCAACGAAGCTGACATGGTTAACCGATGAGAAGGATATTAGCTTGTGGTCACTGAAGCAAGGTCTGGATAGGCATGTGAAATGGGGACCCAACCAAATGTGTCGTTTGTACTACTTTGACAGGCAGTGCGGTGAGGATGCTGAATTCACAGAGGATACTGATGTTAGGAGCTTGATTGAGATGTACAACATTGAGAAGGAAATCACTTTTATATGTTTTGTTCATGATGATGGAGGATCAGATCCATTTGATAATGCAGAGGAGTATGTTGGTGTAGATAATGAAGACTTGTACAGGGGAAGCCTTGTAAACTTTGTGGAGGAACCCGCTTACATGGGTGAACCTAATAGCTTTGAGGCTGCTGAAGCAGAGATGGCAGATGACGATCCTGAAGAGCTGAGAGTTACACATGATATTAGCAACCCAACTATTGTAAAAAATGCTATGTTCCCTGATATAGTTGCCTTCAGAAAGGCTATTAGGCATTATGCAATACTGAATGACTTTGAAATAAATACAGTCAAGTCTGACCAAAGTAGGTTTATTGGTGAATGCAAACATGTGGGTCAGTTTCTTGGAGAGTTCATGCTTCTAAAGTGCAGGATGGATGTGCCATTATGGTAAATCACCTTCCTGTGTGTGTGTGTCTGTATTATATGTTGCAATGTGCTAACATCTGTGTTTGTTGTATTTGTAGATCAAAACTCTTAACTCAAAGCACATTTGCCCTAGTACAAAGATGATGGATGGGAAGATGGCTACACAAGATTGGGTGGCAGACAGATTAGGGGACTGGTTGAGAAATAACCCAAATAAGGGGGCAAGAGAGGCTCAGATGAAGCTGCAGGATGAATACAAGATCAAGTTGGGCTATGGTAAGACATGGGCAGGTATGCAAATTGCACTTAGACAAATACATGGTGCATATGAGGATAGCTTCCAAAGGCTTTTCAACTGGAAGGCTGAGATAGAACATAGGAGTCCAGGATCAATTGTAGAAATAGAACTGAAGAAGTATGGCAATAAGATGTGTTTCCACAGAATTTTTGTAGCATTTAAACCTTGCATAGATGGATTCTTGAGAGGCTGCAGGCCATACATTGGTGTGGATTCCACTAGCCTAAATGGTACATATAAGGGACAACTAGCATCAGCAACATCTGTAGATGGTCATAACTGGCTTTTTTATGTTGCTTATGGTGTTTTTTATTCTGAAACTGAGGACAACTGGACATGGTTCATGAACCAGTTGAATAAAGCTGTAGGAATGCCTGATGGTTTAGTGATATCTAGTGATGCATGTAAAGGGTTAGAGTCAGCTGTGAAAAATGTGTTCCCTAATGCTGAGCACAGAGAGTGCATGAGACATTTGTATAGTAATTTCATGAAAAAATTCCATGGCAAGGTCTACACAGATCACTTATATCCTGCTGCTAGGTCCTACACAGATTCTAGATTTCAGTGGCACATGTCCAAAATTTTTGAACACTGCCCAGATGCTGTAGATTATTTGCAGAGGCATCACCATGGTTTGTGGTATAGATGTGGTTTCTCAGAGCTTAGCAAAGTGGATTACCTCACAAATAACATATCTGAGAGCTTCAATAACCAAATAAAGGACTTCAAGGGCCTGCACCTTCATCAACTTGTGGATAGAATAAGAGAGTTGATAATGACCAAGTTCATTTGTTAGGAGGAGTATTGGCGAGGTCAATAGAAGGAGTGATCCTTCCTAATGTGATGAAGGAGCTGTTTGTGGTAAGCAAGCAAGCTGGACTTGCTCATGCAAAGATCACCAGGACTGATGATACTGAGGCAGAGGTCACATTTGAGAATGAGCTGTTCGATAGAAGGCACTCTGTGAAGTTACATGAGAGGCACTGTACATGTAGGCAATGGCAAGTGTCGGGGAAGCCTTGTAAACATGCAATGGCATTCATCTGTTCCATTCGTGGAGCAAATATAGAGGATCATGTGGACAGCTACTACTCAATTGAGAGGTTCAAAGAAGCTTATGAAGGTATTATCCCCACCATGACAGACATGACTCAGTGGAAGCACATCGATGTTAGGCATAAGGTGCATCCACCAAAGCAGAAGAGGGTGGCAGGCAGGCCAAGGAAGCAGAGGCTGAGAAGTTTCCTCGATCCAACCAAGAGAAGGGTTAGGTGCAAAAGGTGTGGTGCCACTGGACACCTGCAAAAAACATGCAAATTTGAAGAGGTAATGACCACTTCTGAACAACCTGAAAGCTCCGTGAAGAGGTAATGTTATGCATTTCCTTGCATATGGTTGTTAGGTGCATTACAGATGTCATTGCTGTCTATATGCATATGGTTGTTTTTTTGCAGGAAAATGGCTCCCAGGAAAAAGAAGGCTCCCAGGAAAAAGAAGGCTAAGGGAGCAGAGGTTGATGCAAGCAACACACCAAGGAAGATGCCGGCATCTGAGGATGTTGCAATGACCACACCAAGCAAAAGAGCATCACCAAGCAAGACATCATCACCAAGCAAGACAAAGATCAAAGAAGACCCTGTCAAGAACAAGTGGACAGATGGAGTAGGCGAGAATATGAGGATGTAGTCTGTGTCACCCGATGCATGCACTTTTGTAATCTGCTTGTTGTTAGTCTTTGTTGCAATTTCGCTTGTTGTTAGTCTTTTGTAATCTATGGAGAATGTCAAGAACAACATCCGTGTTACCCGATGGTGTGAAATATGAATGGGTTGATACCTGATTGCATTTCGGACTTAATGTTAGTTTCATTTGAATGTGTTACCCGATGGTGTGAAATATGAATGGGTTGATACGATTGCATTTCGGTTAATGTTAGTTTCATTTCTGAATGTGTTACCTGATTGCATGTTAATTGCAATTTCTGGAAGCAACCAACCAACTGCTACAACATATATCTCAGAAACAAAAGGTTCTGATACATAAGAAGGAACCATGTAGTTTCGAAAGCAACCAACCAATCAAGCTACAACATATATCTCGAAACAAAAGGTTCTCGATACATAAGAAGGAACCATGCTATTTCATTTACGAAAGTTTCTTGGCTACTTCAAAGTAATCGCTACAACAATTGACATTACTGAAACAAGAGAAAAAATCCACATTCCTACAATATTCTTCATCCGGTTTATACCGCAATCAATTCTTCATTCTGCTTCTTCAATGCACTGACATCGACACAGAGTTGCTTGAAATCCACACAACCTTCAATCGAGCCATGCTCTGCTAGATTTCGCGTTGTACTAGATTCATCCTCCCACATGAAAAAGTTGCACACATCATTGCTCTGCAATCCTCAATAGCAACAAAATACAATCAAAACGATGGGAATCAAGTCAACAACTCAGCAAGCAATGAAGTTGAAGACTAGCAGGGAATTGTTCTTGCACTTCAAGAAATACCTACCAGGATTTCTTTCACTCCTCGCTTCCTTAGCCTAAGCCTTTGGAATCTTGCAACGCGGGCGGTCAAATGTTGCGCTTTGTTAGGAACGCACTGTCAACCCCGTCGACCGAAGACCAAGACCTTGCGGAGTCCATGAGGCAACTCGCTCGTCGCCGCCATGGGTGGGGAATCTCGGCGCTGGGTGGGGAATCTCGTCGCCGCAATCGGATTTGCTCGCCTAGGGTTCTTGGTGCCTTGTGTGGCGCGGGAGGGAGACAATGGGTGCTCGTCTAGGGTTCTTGGTGGTTCGACCGAGCCAGGGATGTGTGCGGTGCGGAGGGTAAAATCGTCCGACGAGACTGAGTCGTGCCCTCGGTTTGACCGGAGGGGACATGTGTCGCTTGCGGTGGCATATTTCGGATAACCAGGGTTTCATAATGGCATCTTTCGAAAAAGCAAAGGAACGATGGCAAATCTCGAATAAACGGTTCCTGCAGTGGCATATATCCAATTAACCCTTAAAAAAAAACAAAGGTACGACTGGACTACGCTATAACAACGTCGTCGTGAGGGCAACGAATGGTGGAGGTGGAGGTAAGGTTTGTCGTAATAAGTCTATACAAATTATGTTAAAAAATTTAATAAAATTGTAATTTGATTTAAAAAGGTGTGGTCCAGCCCAAGGTATAGACCTGGGCTGACTCCATCCATGACGAACGGTATAGGTTATAGCCATTGGATCATATTAATCATACAATCGCATGTGCTCTATCGCTCCACGCACTAGTTGTTTCATCACCATCATCTGCATGCATGTAGGGCGTGAGTGAAGCCTCATTGTTGGCCTCTTCCTCGCTTGCTGCCGCGTGCTCATTGTTGCCACCGACATATTTCCAAATATTTTTCAGGGCTATATTTTGCATCGCCAAACTCCAAAAATTCTCAAGGTTCATTCAAGTTTCAGTGGATTTTAGAGAGTTATATTTTTAGAGTTTCATATATTTTTATATGGGTTTCAAATATGAGATTTCACACTAGTTTCGGTATGTTTTGGACACACTAAAACGGTATAAACATGTTTCACTAGGTTTCAACGGTGTAGACATGTTTCACTAAGTTCTAAGGCATTCCATCCACGTTTTGTAGGTTTCATTAAGTTTCATAAGAGTCCTAAACGGGTTTTATAAATGTTTCAAAAAAAGTTTTAAACTAGTTTCATAAGGTTTCAGCGTGTTTAAACAAATTTTGATGGGTTTGAAATGATTCGAAGCTTTATTAAAAAATGAGTTTCAGAATAATTTGAACTACGTTTCAAAAAGTAAACTCTAAAGTTTTAGAGTATGTTCCATAGGTTTCATATGGTTTCAATAATTTTCTAAAATAATTTCAACGGGTTTCAATATAAAAATATAAGTTATGTCAAGTTTCAAATCTGAAACGTGATTAAAGACGAGTTTAAGAAGAATCTCAACTGAGTTTTAAAAATCCAACTTCAAAATTTTTAGAGTGATCCAACGAGTTTAAAAACTGAATAAAATGTATTGAAACTTAGTCGTGAGGGCTATTAAGAGCTAAGGAAACTAAATTGAGTGTGACTACTAGCTCGACGTCTCCCCTGCCACCGCCGTCTCTGCCTTCCTCCAGCTCGGCGCTGCCCCTTTTCTCTATTCGCAGCCTTGTCCAGATGTCGCCACCATCTCCACCTCCCTTCAGCTCGGCGCTACCCCTTTTCTCTGTTCGCAGCCTTGTCCAGATGTCGCTCCCTCCAGCTAGATCGGTGCCACCCCTACCACCGCCATCTGATCCAGATGTCACATGACAAAAAGGGATGGTGAGGTGAGCTCCACCTATGGTGGCCAGATCCAACCAGACAATGAACAAATCCGACTGGAGAGCAGCCACGACAATGAAGTGCAGCAACAATGGGCATAGGTTGTTGGTGCAGAGGCTGAAAGTCGACAATGAATCGGAAGCTAGTATGACAGATATGGAGCTAGAGCGATGAGAGGACGCTAGAGATGGTTATTGCTCTCACCCAATTTTGGGTGTTATCTGCAGCAGCTTGTCGATGCCATCGTCTTCTCGGGATCAGCCAAAATTGTCGCCATTGATGCCATTCTCATCCGAGTGAGCGTTAACTAGATTCCTTCCTACCAAAGCATCTCCTCATCGATCTCTATCTTCCCCAAGCCATAATTTTGATCGTCTCCTTCTGCATCACCACTATCACACGAACCTCATCGTGCCACCTTGGGTCGTTGCCAGCCCACCTCCGCTCTTCCCCACCATCACCAATTGCTATGGTGGGCTCCTCCATCTTCCCTAATGCTCATGCACCCTCTATTTCTCCACTTCTCCCTCTCTAGTGTCGTCGCCCCCTTGTCTTGCTCGCTGCCAACCGTCGTGTGCCACTGCTTGCCTAACCTAGAGTTTGTCTGGCTGCGATGCCACTACCCACAATCTCACCTCGATGCCCCTAGTCCATTTTTGCTTTCGCTCGTTGCCGCCATCATATTCCCAAACAGTGCCTAGCCCCACCATGGCCGCCTCCCCTGCTCCTCGATTTTGAAGCAAAAGCAGCGTCGACCCCTCCTCCTCGTCCTCATCTCTCTCTCTCTCTCTCTCTCTCTCTCTCTCTCTTTCTAAGAACAAGAGACAATGACATGTGGACACTAGTGCATAAGGGGATGTGGTGGATGCTATGTTAGTCAATTGTTGATATGTAGGTGATAACTCGGCCCAACTGGGATTCCACATCAGACAAAATCACAATGATTTGGGTTGAGAGGGTAAAGCGAATAGTTTTCCTACTAAGAATTAACTAATGATACTATTGCCGCTCCACCGCTATGCATAATAGGGGAGAAGATTTGTATATTGTTGTTGTTGTTGTTGTTGTTATTATTATTATTATTATTATTATTATTATTATTATTATTATATACAAAGAAGGAAGAGGCTTTCTCACATGTACATTTAGTTCTATGCACGTTGTGCACCACACGATGTGCATGAGATTTGTGCATCTCTCGTCCCAACACCTTATCCATTTTTCAGGAAAGCCCCTGCATTTCTCTTCCTTCTCCCCCTCCTCTCCCTCTTTTCTCTTCCTTCCCTCTTCACGCCCACGTTGCCCATGCCGAAGCCGCACTGCACCAAGTCAAGCCTCATCGGGATGAAGCCCCGCTGGAAACCTCGTGACCTGCCGGAAACCTTGTTGCCCTGCCGGAAACCTAGCCGCTCGTGCCGAAAACCTTGCCATCCACCAGAAACTTTGCGCCGCCTGCGTTGGAAACCTCACTGCTTGTCGAAAAGCTCGTATCACCGCATCGGAAACCTTAGCCCGCCCGGCGGAAACCTCGCGCCTCCATACCGAAAACCTCGCAGCGCTGTGCCGGACGTCAGAAACTCCACGCCATGAGATGTTCCTGGGCAAGGTTTCTACTTTCTAGTAGTGGTGGGTAGTGATGTGGACATCCGACGGCAGGGGAGTCATGGCTGCGGCTGGCTGCTGCGTGAGGTTGAGCCATGAGAGAGAGAGAGAGAGAGAGAGAGAGAGAGAGAGAGGAGAAGAGGGAAGGAAGAAGTGAAGAAATAAAATGTGAGTTTTTTTTTTTTTTTTTTTTTTTTTGCAAATTGCTGTGGGAGATTAAACACGAATCTCAAAAGTCATCCAATGACACGTACCACACGTACATATAACTCCATGTACATGTGGTTTGGAGCAGTGTTTCTATGCTTTTCCTTCTAGTACAAGTTGCACAAATCTTGAAGCAAACGAAGGGGTAAGTAAGTACTATCTACCATTCGTTCATGCTTTAATAGTTGTGCAAATTTTAAAAGGAAGAGCATAGAAACACCTCTCGAATAGTTAATGAGTTCTCTTCTAACAAAAAATGCACTGACTAGAATTTTTATTTCACTAAAAATCGATATCAATCTTAGATTAGGTAGTTTGCATGACAACATCTAAGCATAATTAAGTTTGCACTAGATAAATGCGTTCCCAATATACCACGGGCAGGCGTGGTTAGCAATCTCTCGCCTTGATAGATAAGCCCCCAATATATTATAATTTTAGATGAAAGTGCAAAATTAAACTATTTATAGCGTTATACCTGGTACTTGTTACGCAAGTTTTATTCTTGTACATCACTATAGTCTAAAAATTGCAAAATTGTAGGTGCTTCTTTTACTTCCTCCTAGGACAACAAACCAGTTAGACCTAAGTTAGTATTTATAGCCACAAGATTGACCTTGAGTTTTTGTTTTCCTTCAAAAATAGTATCTAACATTTTACTTAAAGGAGTAGGCCAGTTGCACCTAAATTTGCTGATCACAAGTGGAGCACTTGGGTTGGTTATACATGGTGGTAGATAGCAATCCAGCTTTTCAGTTCCAGTAAAAGATGGCCTTCTCTCTCTTTTTCTCTCCTTATTTTTACGAGGAATCTAAACGCAATCCTCAATCAATTTTTTTGTCCTCATAAAGAAATCACGAAGGATCTTTTTGTAATTCGGACGAACTTATCCGTGATTTAAAGAAATAAAGGGGCTTTTTCGTAAATTCGCGTAGACGACCGAATTGTAATGAAGGGATAATTTTGTGCTTTTTAAGAGAAAATCTCTCTCTCTCTCTCTCTCTCTCCTCCTTTTACTGGCAAGCTAGCATATGTGGAGATTGTGCATGTTGCCTCTACAAGTCTCTTCTGTTCTCTTGTACTGACGTGAAAGTGCACCTCTTATTTGGGGGAAGAAAAAGCAAAATAGAAATAAAGAGAGAAGGAAAAGAAAAAAAAAAGCTTGAGGTAGACCCACTACCTAAACCACCTTATAAACCCATCTTCGCAAGTTGTAAGTTATAAGATATGAGTCATATGACACAAGCATAACCGCATAAGCACACATACTAGCTTTTGGTTGGTTTCTCTCTGCTCCCCTTGCATCTGTCCATCTCTCTCCTGCTGTTCTTCTCTTCTCTCTCTCTCATCACAGCATCTCCAGAGAGAGAGAGAGATAGGGAGAGAGATGCCCATGAGCTTCTTGAGCATGGTGGAGGCGGAGCTGCCTCCGGGGTTCCGGTTCTACCCAAGGGACGACGAGCTCATCTGCGACTACCTCGTGCCCAAGGTCAGCGGCAAGGTCGGCTTCTCCGGCCGCCGCCCGCCCATGGTCGACGTCGACCTCAACAAGGTTGAGCCATGGGACCTCCCCGGTGAGCTCCATCTCTCTCTCTATATATCCATGCCCGATCGCACATATATGTATTCACATGTATTGTTTTTAATTGCCGATCCTTGGTTGATTAATAGCAAGTACTTTCACATCGATGCAGAGAGAGAGAGAGAGAGAGAGAATGTGTTCCACATGCGAACAATCTTGATCTTTTCTTGCCATCGTAGCTAGCTAATCGTTCTATTTTACCCCCAGCTTGCTTTCACTCCTAATATATTTAGTTCACTTTTTTCCGATCTTTTGATTCTTAATTCATGTCTAGTTGGGAACTCCTGTATTGCTTCAGTGTCAAGAAACAGCTGAAATCCCCAATGTGTCGTGCACATCAAACTTGTCAATACTATACTGAATGTCATACCGATTTAGCTTTTAGAATAGTACGATACGGTATTAATCTATACCGACGTACCATTTCAAGTTTAGTACAATAGTATATACTTATAAGTATACATATATTTAATTATATGTATATAAAATTTTATCTATAATATTACTCTAAGTATATAGTAGTACTATCAAATATAACATATAGTTTAATAGACTATATTATCAATTCCATCAGCATGACTGATATTGACCGATATCAAAATCGATACGGTACATAGAGCTACTTTGTACCGGTTTAGATGCCGAAATAGTACATACCGACAACCATATCAGCTGATATGTATTGGTATTGATAACTATGGTGCACATAGCCTACACTAAACTGCACCTCTTTTTTTTCATTCCTATCAAGGACAATTATGCCCTTACATTAAGAAAATATCTAGGCCTTCTTCTGCATATGATCCGCTCCTTTATTCCTTCTCCTCTTCTTAGTATCTTTCGTACTTCAAATTCGATCTACATGAATCTGGTCTCCTCTATCTACATAGAAATCTACATGAGCTTGATCTACATATCTTTTTCTCTCTGTTTTTTTTTTTTTGCGACCTCTACGATTGAGTCTTTGAAGGAGAACCAAAAATTGTAGTAGGTATGCAATCGACATACGAGGATATGAATATATGATGGATTATATCTTCTCCCTTGCGTTCTATAATCCTTTGAACAGATGGATCACATACATGCGTATTTTTTAAACGATAGCTTGATGTGTCACAGTGTCAGTGTCAGATAGGCGTACTTGACAGAAAACTATATCAAGTGGGCGTTTATAAAAATGAAAGTGCATATCGATCCATATATCGAAGAACATTAAAAGTGCGACTAAGCCTTTGCGATTTAATTTTTTTTGAAAAAAAATGGAATAAACTTCCATGACTGGGTTTTTCATTTTTGTTACGCTTCCAAATTGAAATTGTTACTTGGATAGTTTTTGTTTTTGATTATGTTAAAATCGAAATGATCTGCAGCTTCAGTATTGGTATCTCCTGTACTTGTTAATAAATTACATATCATTTCCAATCTGGCGTTTTGTGTGGTAAGTAATATTTCGCATATCCTTCGTCAACGTACGGTCTCTATTGAAGCACCAATGCATGTACAGTTGCTCTACTTTAATTCGAAAAAAAATTAATCTTTGGCATTTATACAACTCTAATGTATATAACTATAAATATATCTTTATTTGCTAATACAATTGCAATGACTAAAATACCTGTATTTGATTAATATTCTACATCATTGTAACGAGGATTTTTTTTTTTTTTTTTGGAGAGATGTGATCGATGAGCATCTCACTTGTGAAAAATGCTAGCTCGACTATGAGCGCCCATAATGGAAATTAAGGAGAAAATTCCATCTCTTAGTGTTATCTTTTGGCATTTTCCTTTTCCAAAATGGGAAATGCTTTTTCAATTCCAAACTTTGTGGCTCACTTTTTAATTAACGTCTACACTAGATGATCGATCCTTCTTTGCAACCACTATCAGTTTGTGCCCAAAATAATCTTTTTGTAAGGTGGGAATTAATTAGCACTTATTTCACAGATTTTGTGCACATCATTATATTTTCCATTAGCCTCATTAATCCGCAACGTCTACAGTTTAGATATATGCACAATTCTTCTATATATAATACTAGAATTTAATTTGCATGCAAACCCGTGCGTGAATCGATAGTTTTTTCCCCCCCTAGGACAATCTTTCTAATCGCATTCTTCTAATTGTTTTTACATAACTAATCGTCATTAACTAGTACAGAATATGCAAGAGGGAGGGAAAAAGGAAAAATGCAAAAAAAGAAAAGAAAAAAAGATGGAGCTAATTGCATCCTTTTAGTTATTTTTTTGCATAGCTAATCATCATTAACTACTAGTCCAGGACAGGGAATGAAATCTCATCGAGATTTCGCGAAACCTCGGATCTCGGACCCCTCCAAGTTTCATAATCCCGACGAAATTTTAAAAAAACTTTTAAAAAATTCAAAGTGCTACAGTACCTAAATCTCGGTCAAAAAATAATTAGATTTGAATTTCATCTGACATCCCATCAAAATTTCAAAGTGTGCCGAGACGGTACCCTGATCCAGGATCAGGATGCAAAACCTGTTGTAATAAAAAGAAAAGCAAAACCTGGCGTCGCCCGGGTTCGAACCGGAGACCTTCAGTGTGTTAGACTGACGTGATAACCAACTACACCACGACACCTTTCGATCCAACGCGGTGCAAACGACCTCCAACTAGCGACCGTACCAGTGGCCTAACATCCCGACCTTGCTTTGCTTTGCCTTGCCTATCCGGTCCTCCCCCCCCCATGTGACGTGCACACACGCGATGGCGACGCGCACGGAAACAACAGGCTGCCGATCCGATCACCATCCCACGTACGGCCGTCAGCATGGCCCGCCGCACACGTGTTGATCCAAGCCCTACGCAGGTCTCTGTACCCGGCCCCTTGCTCAGCACCCAATAACAAAACAAACCCCTTTCTTTCTATTAGAGGGGGCTGCGACCCCATGAAAGCATCGACCACCACTGCTCTCTTACTTAACCATATATATACTCTTTTTAAGGTGTTTCCGTGTATTTCTATTTAAAAGTTGCGTAAGTACTGAAGCATGACGGTGAATATTATTCATCTTTTTACTTTGCTTTAAGCTCAGTGCATGCAACTCATATTGATTATATCGAGAGGTGATGTATAGAAACGCTACTCGGTTTTTTGTTGCTGCTGTTGTTGTTGATCAGCGGTGGCGTCGGTCGGGAGCAGGGAGTTGTACTTCTTCAGCCTGAGGGACCGGAAATACGCGACGGGGCAGCGCACGAACCGGGCGACGGTGTCGGGGTACTGGAAGGCGACCGGGAAGGATAGGGTGGTGGCGCGGCGAGGGGCGCCGGTGGGGATGAGGAAGACGCTGGTGTTCTACCAGGGCAGGGCCCCCAAGGGGAGCAAGACGGAGTGGGTGATGCATGAGTACAGGTTGGAGGGTGCACACGAGCAAGCCTCCATGTTTACCTCCAAGGTAAAATTACTATATGAGATCGATATTCCATTAATGTATCTTACAGAATTAATGTGCAATGAGATGTGTTGTGGAAGCCAATTAATTAACTCGAGGTTATCTCCAAAATTAAAGATTAGGAGACTTGTAGTGTGCACACTCGTACTCTAGCTATCGGATAGTTATTGTCAAGACTATGACATGCTGTGCATATGAACTGAACTTCTTGACCTGTTACTTTCAGTTCATTTATTTATTTATTTATTTTCAGAGGCAGTTTTTTTATTGGATTATTAATCTCTACTTGCCATTTATATATCCTTCTTGGGCACACGGTCTTTTGCGTCGCAGTATATACGCACCAGTTCACACTAATCCACTCGTTTGTTCGTACATATGTATCGTGCCGTTAATCAGCTTAATTAACAAATGTACTAGGCATTTGTAGGGACGAGTTTTAGTCCTTTTTTATACAGGAAGGTTGATTAGTTGATGTTAACATACATATCATGTAGGTGCATACGTATCATTTTGTTAATTATACAAGAAGGTTAATTATTTTCTTAAATAGGTTTAGTTGATTCAACATGTATCATGCATTTTGTTACAAGCAAATCAAAACCTTTTAGAGTTTTCTCAATATTCTGCTGATACAATTCACACACGTAGCGATTTTGCGAACAAGTTTCTGTAATTTAAGCTCGCGAACTCCTAAGACTCCCATCAAGCTGCAAATAGGTACATATTTCATCATCGATCATCTTAATCCGGCCAAACGAATCAACAAAGTACCCAGAAAAACACAAGGTAAATTTGATTGAGTAAAGAGAGGTGCTTATATGCTCTTCCTCCTAATACAAGTTGCACAAATCTTGAAGCAAACGAATGGGTAAGTAATCCTCATCTACCCTTCATTCATGCTTTAATATTTATGCAACTTTAAAAAGGAAGAGCATAGAAGCACCTCTCGTAAATAATATGGTTGTGCATACATGAAGGCATGATGAGCCATTGTTGTAAGAGGGGGGTCTTCATCACCATCTAGGTCAACTGATGCAATCAAGAGTCAGTACAGTTATAATAATTAATAAGGTTGCATTCAGAGCTAGTAAAGTTACACCTACCAAAAAGAGCTAATCAATGCTTGTTCTTGATCCTGATGTGTTTTCAGCAGGAAGATTGGGTCCTGTGCAGAGTCATCCGCAAGCAGAAATCAGGAGTAGGTGCCACCTCCAAGCCAAGAAACCTCCTCACCACCGCTGGCCATGACACATCCACAGCAACCTCCTCACCGCCATTGCCACCTCTTATGGACACTAATCACACCACCCTAGCACAGCTCCAGGCCACCATGAACACCTCCACCAACACCTCTGCCGCCGCCGCCGCCGCACCTGAGCAAGTGCCCTGCTTCTCCAGCTTCAACAATAATATCGCCAGTAACAGCAGCAGCAGTGCTGCTGTTGCACAGCCATGCTACCTCCCCATGGTCACAGGCAGCCATGGCATGAGCTACCCGGACCATGGCCTGCCTGACATTGGCAGCTACTTGGACCCTGCTCTGAACTATGACAAGAAGGTGCTCAAGGCATTGCTGAGCCAGTTGAGCCCCATGGGGGGTGAAGTGTTGCCAGGCCTGCCTCCTCAGATGGCTGCTGCTGCTGCTGCTGCTGTGAGCTCTTCCTGGGTGAATTACTCATAGGGAAATTTACCTATTCAGACAACATAAGCAGCTAGCTGGCCAGTAGTTGATCTGCAGTGTGTATGATGTTTTTTATATGGAATATATACTTATCGCTATGTGGTGCAATATCCAAGTGTGAGTATTAGCGTATTGGTAGAGCATGTCACACTTTTTTCCCGTCGATTTCCATAAGGCGCAAGAACTCGATCCAGGAGTAGTAAAAACTCTGTAATGATATTGATTGTTGAAGTGTGTATATTTAGAATTAGAGGTTTGAGTGATCGAGGGCATTTCAGATTGATGTTGCATCCTGTCGTTTAATCCAAACGTGGACCCTTCGAAGTGACGGTAGTTTTCACCAGAAGAATAAGCAGGGGATGCACGATGTAATTATCCTTAAATACCATGTTAATCGTATGGATGGAGCAGAGGCAACTTAAAATTAATAAAAGCATCCTCAAATAGCCTCACCAACGCGCTGCTCGCAGTTACAAGAACAAAGCAGTCAAATCACAGATCCCATCTTCTTCGTCCTCCCTCTCTCTCTCTCTCTCTCTCTCCTCTCTCTCTCAGATGCAGCAATGGAGCATGTACAATAATTCAGAATTGCACAAGTTGCCAGATGCAGCCCCCGTTCAATCATGATATGATGTTCATTCAGAAAAGTATATACGAATATGACAGTCACATCCAAAGCACCTCTAATCTACATCACATCTCTTTTCTGCTATATTATTGCAATGACAAACATACAAATGATGGACAGTACGTTGAAAAGCCCTGGCTTTTCAGTGCACTATTTCTGAGTGGCCACCTTTCTACTTCATTGCACCTTTCAGAAAGAGGCCTTGATCGTCTCTTCTGTACCGTATGTCATCAATACCAGTACTAGTATGCTTATCGCCACAAGTCTTGTACACCTCTCTTGGTCGCCTTGCAATAATGTGGAGGAGTACAGAGCAGAAAAGAAATAGCAAGGTGTGCATGCATCAAGGTGGCAGCTACTAGATACTGACATATTCCAGTCCTCTTTAGGGCCAGTTCGTTTCAGCTTCTGGATTATAGATTTTGGATTATGGGAGATGTTGTTTCTGATTATGGGAGAATCGGGTCGAGCAAACTACAACTTCTAGGTTTCGGACCGAGTCGGCGAGAATCAGTGAGAATCAAATTTCAGCCAGATTCTGATTCTATACAGAAATCAGCTTTTGATTCTCAGAGAAGCTATCCAGAATCCTCCCGTTCGGCAAATAATCAGTTTTTTTCTAAAGCAGAAGCTGTCCAGAAGCTGAAACGAACGGGGCCTTAGTCTTGTGCTTGCACTTTACACACAATTTGTTGTCATGTATGATTGTGTTCTAGATCTGTTTACGTACATAACCTATTGGATTTTCTTTCTCCAGGTCAACATGTGAGCATATCTAGGCTGCGATTTCATAGATTGTTAGGTTGATGTGCTGGACCAATGGTCATCACTTAGTAATTAATATTCCTAGTTGCATGTTAATTAAATTCTTTTGCGGAGATTCTTGATAGGAACACATGGCCAAACTCCTACATAGGACCCCCTCCATGCATGCATGTGTTCCTCCTCTGATAAATCTACATCAAATTTTCTCCTAGTTAAGTGCATAAGTAAGGCCTGGTGATGGATAGATCATCCATCCCAAGCAGCTCCAAACAACTTCACTGTTCAGATAATGAAACACAGCTCCACACAGTACTGCAGGCAGTAGCTGGTTTGGAAAGCCCGGGGCTCACCTGGCATGCATCTTAAACAAAAGCAAAGTAGCATCCAACTAAGCAAATGCAGCCAAATGGGGACTGCTAACAGTACAACCACAGAGTAAGTAGTAGGATTTAATAGTGCAACAGCTTGATCTATATAAGAACTGATCTAATTAAAGCTCCATAACCAGTTGAAATTTAGCACACTGCAGGCTGTGATCCAGCTCCCACATGCATCAGACAGTAGACTCACAGTTCCATTGCACTAATTAAGCTGAGTGCATGAGCTGTCTGGGATGAGGACTACTCGTTGGCGTGGAGAGAGCTGGCTGCAGTCGACAGTAAGTTCAGGGCCAGCATGAGGGCGACTCCGATGAACGATGACACAAGCGCTAGGCCTCCACGGCTGCAGAAAGAACCAAATTTGTCGCATATCGGGTTCCAGCGTGCGTGCAAGTTACCGTTCTTGCCTAACTCGGCCATCGAGGCCGCTGTAGCGGCGCCAGTGGCCAATAGAGCCAGGATCACCTGGGCCAGAGACAACAGAGGAAAAATTTCAATTGTTCGTACTGATCGAGATTAGTTTCGTATTTGTCAGATATGCTACAGTACGCGCCTATGTAAGTAAAGTGAAGTCCTAGGGCCGGCAGAAATGCCCGTTAGGGCTCGAATCAAAATTTCTTCGATTGCAGCAGTTAATGGGTTCAAAATTAGAATGAGTCCATTTTAGACGAAAAAAGTTAAATGAGGTTGGACTCAGTGGTGGCTCGTTAGCTTGAATTTGAAATAACCACCTAACCGGTAAATAAAATGATTTTACGTCGAGCCATGTCAATTTGGAAAGAAGCTCAAAAATAGTTCGTTAAGCTCGGTAGCCAGCCTACAGAGCTAGGCGTTTCACTCAAGCAACTAGTTCTCGATAGTTGCAATAGATTCTTGATAAGATTGAGCTTTGTCTTTTCATAGTACCACCATTAGAAGGCTCCAAAGTAAGTTCTATGATCAGATTTGGCTGGACCATGTAGTGTGATGGTTCAAAATTTACATGAGCTAACAATAATACTCTTGGACTAGATTGCTTCTCTCTCGGCTAGTTTGATCATTATTGATGTATCCTATTCTCAGAACTATCTCAAAATTAACACTAAAGTTAATCAATGAAATGTATTTGGTCAAAGGCGAAAATGTTCTGAGCTGAATAGTTAACGGTGGACAAGACACTTCATATGTTTGTTTTTTTGTGACAACTTAATCTAGAGAAGCAAAGAACAAACACTTGAGATAGGAAACAACTCAAAAGCAGAAATCACCATATCAAGTAAATGCACAACCAAACTCTGTGTCTTTCCCTGCAGAAGTCGCCTCATCACCAGCACTACCAAGTTGTAGAGACTGGTGATGGCATTGGCTATCACAAAGTACCTACAAAAGCAACCAATCACCTGAACCATTTACTGCATGCCAAAGCATCGATAATTCTGCAGTAAATGACAAGCACCGAAGGCTTACACAAATGCAGGCGTGTCTCTGAACTGGGCAGTGAAAGTTTGTGTGATTGGCCTGGTGCCCACAACTGCAACCACCGCAGTGTAGGATTGCTTGTTCAGACCCATGACCACAGCTGCCACAGTTGTGGCCAAAAGCGCAGATGCTCGCAGCACAATCGGCTGAACACTGATGAGCTTTCCCTTGAGCTGCAGAATTGTGCAGGTTGCAGCCTGTGCTGAGGGCTTCTTGCCATGCTCAAGATCCATTGAGTGATCAAGAAGTGTAGGTGATTAGTGAGTTGGATGATTGGAATTAGGCCTTTGGTGAAGCTTATATGCTGGTGATGGATGGATGATGGTGTCCAGGATCCCAATTTTGGGTAATCAGATTTTGCAAGTTTGGGTTACTTGTGCAATTCCTGATGGTAAAGCTGTTAATTTTGGGCTACTTGTTTCTACTTCATGTACGGCCAATTGATTAGTCAAGAAAGGTAGTAATTTAGAGTTTTTTTTTGGGACCTGTGATATGAGCAGAAAGTGACTTGTCGAAGAAGAAAACTGTTTCAGGAATTTTTCGAGTTTACATCTCTAGTTAGATAATGGAGAGCAAAAGTATGAGAGAAGGAATGCGAAGTGAGAGCAAAATGTGGCACACTTCACTGGGCAAGGATATGAGGTTCCTGGTTAGGTACAACTAACAAGGACAATTGCGATTTAAACTTACTTGCGGACAAAAAAAAAAGCTCTCCTTACATAAAGTAACATTCCAAGCAAGGACATGAACGGGGTGGTGGCGCAGTTGGCTAGCGCGTAGGTCTCATAGCTAACGTGTGAGTGATCCTGAGGTCGAGAGTTCGAGCCTCTCTCACCCCAAATTTTTTTTGTCGAGAACAAAAATGCATAGCAAGTGTAAACATTTTAGTTCCTCTTCCCTTTATTTTGTCCCCTAAACTTCTGTTTTTTCTTTCTTTCTTTGGTTCAAGAGTACGGCGATGAGATCGATTCCTGAGGTTTGTGTTGCTTCCTTTTTTTACATGATTCTTCAGTTCGTCTGTGATTATGTATGCATTCAAGTTCTTATGTTCTTGTATAAAGAAAAAGAAGAAAAGAAAAATCAGAAAATATATTCCAGCATCACAACCTTCTTTTAATCATTAGCGCTTTACAGATCACAACATAATTTTCTTATTAATTGCAGTTGACTGTAAAGTCCCTTGACCAGTACTATGGCATGTTAGTTGTATAAATAACCACAACCACACGTACAATTGTACATTGGAGATGTACGTACAGACTTCAAAGAACTAAACATGAAGGATGCAGGGAATCTCTGCATACTCATTACGAATTATAAAGCCATTACCATTTACCAAATCAACTCACATCCAGATATTTATAACAGGATCCATGTGCACAGTAATCCGCAGTTATTCATTAAGAAGGCAGCGAGAGTCCTCAGGATCGGATTTCATCACACAGTAAAATCTAACAGAGCCCATATTACATACAAAAGAATCAAGGGTAAAACAAACTAGAATTTCTCAGTATCCACATTCCACACCCACATTTTGTTTTGGCGTGAAGCCGTGATCGTAAAGGCGCAGACTGCGCATGCCTTTATGTTCTCGAGGGTTCCTTCGAGCAATCGATCACCAAACAGCAGTATAATACAATGTATTTCCAACTCCAGATATAAAACATAAAAACAAGGTTGCACTGGTGTGCTGATATGTTACTTTTTCCCACCAGTTGTAATCCCAACTGCAACATTGCTCACCTGCGTAAATGTTAATATGTGATGTAAGCACGCCGATAACTTAAATTCACTCGGCAATGCAAATATATATGCAGGCAAATTGACAAACGATAGCAAAACGCTGAGACGGCTTACCAATTTTCCCTTTTCATCTACTGTCATTGGGTTTTCGACGACAACAGTTACATTCTGTGATTGAGCGGTTGGCTGCCAAAGACGAGAAAGAAATTAGAAGAGATAAATCACCTTGGACTTTACTATGAATGCTCAAATAACTCATGATATGGGCATACAGCAGAAGTTGACGGGTCATTATATGAAGTTCCATTTGGTACAGACACTGTTGGTGGCAAAGGTCTCACAGTATTCATCTGGGACTAAGAAAACAAATAATTTAAAATCAGTGTCAGTGGGCACTTCAAGCATTTACAGCAAAAAGGGACCCAAAGAAGAGATTGACGTACTCCAATATTCGTAATAAAATTGCAAATAGCACATTTGACAGAAGGTGCTCCATATGGATACATTAACACTGTCTGGCACTGACCGCAGTTGACATGAGCTATGCTACTTACTGCATCATGAACAAACAGAATCCATGAAGCGCAGAAGAGATATATAGTTTACACACAATTTATAACATGTGCGCACATAAAGGAGATTTAAAACATGCAGGAGACGGGCTCAGCAAGGGAGCAAACATATTAGAGTTAGCATTTAGCAGATTACTTTGAGAAGTACTGTTCGGTTCATAAAAATGAAGCCAGCAATGGCACATGCATAATGGGGAACAGCAACACATGTCAAGTTATCTCCAGGAACATATATAGCCGAATCCACAAAGCACATGAAGAAACAAGGCATTACACTTTCAAGTATAAAATCAAATTGTCCGCAGAGGAACAGTAGCTTGAGCACCATGGGTGCTGTTTGACTAGTTTTGAGTATTGTCCTCACAGTATTGACCTTTAGATATGACCTCAACTCACTGATCAAGAAGTCAATAATGTATGGTTGAGAGATTAAATAACAATCAACCAAGTAACCAACAACCGTCTAAAATCAACCCAGAGACAACGTGAAGCTGCTGTGGTTGAACTTACTACAAAACCAACCTATGTTAACTCCAACACGTAAGAAGCTTCTGTAATCTAACTACGCTTAGGGGAATGATAATACTTTTTCTGACCATCATATCATCAACTTTAATTCTCTTAGACAATTATAGACATTTTGTGCCTGAGTAACCCTTGCTGACTTTATAGGACAGGCTTTCTACTCATGCATGGACAGCATGGTAACATGCCCATGAATCAAATTTATAAGCTTAAGGATCCACAAAATAATTGTAAACATACATCAGTACCTGGCCTGACAAGATTGAGTGTATCACAACATGAGCACCTAACAGTCGTCGCATTGCAAGTATACATCAATAACGTTTGACAGCCACCGCATATAAGCTGTGCCATCTCCATTCCTGCACAAAAGATTTACTTATTCTTTCATAAACAAGTACTCAATGTATGAAGCACTATGAAACAACTACAGAGCTCACAGTAAAATGCAGATACAAGACTAGGAATGGGTCAAAGATCACCCAACATCTAATTCTAATTATGCCAGCTGTCCCTTATGATCACTGACAATAATCCACAATGCAAAGAACCACTAAAGCACTAGCTAGTTGCTACATGGTGATAAATAAAAAAAACACAATGAAGGATAAAGCTGCCCAGTGTAATAAAGAGGTGTCAGACATGGCAAAGGAGAATGTACACTCCACAGAAGAGGTGGATAGAGGATAAGGTGAATCTAATATTGATAGCATGTTGCTTCTCCTGAAATTTTCTACTATGGCATTTGCAGCTCCATCCTCAAACTTTTTACAGTAGCATTTGTATGACCAACATTCAAAGCCTTGCACATTAGCGTTCAGGATAGTGCTTCACAGAAGCTGCAACTGGCAAACCTTCACACTCTCAAAAGCACAAGTTGGTTTTATTACCTTACCATGGGGTACAGACAATGACAAATGAATGAGAGGGATAGAGGTCATAATGGGAGCATGGCAAGTGGACACAACAGTTGAAATGTACTATATTAGCACACTGGCCATGAGTTAGCAGCAGACAATCAGTGATTACGAAAAATACACGACACGGTAGCCTGCAAAGCAGATCTTGTTCAGAAGGAAGGGCACGTTCTCTTGTTTTTTTTTAAAAAAAAACTATAAAACAGGAGTGTCTCACGAAAAATTGAGATTTACAATAACAACAAGATCATTTAAACAATGATAGCAAGAATAGAAGGGCTCTATCAGCTATTCAATTTGTTAAGATGCACCAACATGGATTGAGAGATCACATAGGAAGTAGGTGGATGGGACATATATATGTAAGGGCAGATCTCATCCCTCTGCCACTAGTCAAATATCAGCATCCTAACCCATGCCCGATATGATACCATTACCTCTATAACACACTGTCCCAACACATCATAGAGAGCTGAGAATCTTTACATAAAATGTGTTGTTACAAATTATCTTAACCACCTCCATCTTTGGCCCTAGAACTTGGCATTCCTTAACACTTGACAGCATAGTTATCACGGCGGTCAGGCTAGGCCCGGCGAGCCCAGACCGCCTGGACGCTTAGGCGTCCGCCTAGGCGATGATTAGACGATGAAAATAATAAATAATATATCATGTGACAGAATTAACTAAATATACCTCATATGATAGAAAATTAAAGATGACAAACAAGAAAATAAATAGTTCTAGTATGACATGGAATTAACTACTATTGTACTATTACTAAGTACTACTGCAGTACTACTACTAAGTAGCAGTACTACTTCTACTGAGTACTACTACTAAGTAGCAGCACTACTCCTACAATACTGCTACTGCTGTGCAGAATACTACTACTAAGTGCGTGTCTTGCCGACCCCGACCAAAACGCCTGTGCATCGCACACTCCTTCCCCGACCTCGACGCCTCCGCCGAGCACCCCCTCCCCCATCGCCTCCCCCAATTGAGCTCCCCCTCCCCATCGCTTCCCCAATCGATTTCCCTATCCCGGTCCTTCATCAGCATCAGATTTCTAGCAGGGCTCTAAACGTTATGCAGTATTTATCGCGTACGTTTAGAACATTATCAACAAGACTCGACGTCACACGATATAAAGAATTAGTTTTTGTTCCTAGGATTTCTGAGTCAATGCTTGCTGCCATCGGTGTTCAATTACAAAACCACGAAACCAAAGCTCAGACGCCGTCGTCACCTGGAGGCGGCGTGCCGGTGACCGCGTGGCACACCGCGCAGCACACGCTGGAGGCCCCTCTGGGGTAGAGGACAACGCTCCTGCACCCATGGCACACGATCTGGCTCTGCATGCCTGCAAGATTCCGACCAACAATCAGCACAAAGCAGTACACAACCAAGCCAATCCTATCCTACCACTGCTCCATCCGAATCCAATCATCCAACACATCATATCCCTGTTCTATCAAAATGGTTAGCGATCAGATAACAACAGCCTGCGTCGAAACGAGACTAGATTGTCCAAGATTAAAGCCCACGAGCACAGGGAGCCTGGAATCATCAAGAAAGGCTCCAATTCCGAAAGAACCCAAATCCTAACCCCACATCGATCTCTCCAAGAAAGCAACGCGATTTCAGACCGGCACGAAATCCCCATCCCAAACCGACAAAAGAACAAGAAAAGCATCGGATTTGTTGCTTACCTCAAGAAACCGCAGGAGGAGAAATCAAATCCCTCGAGGAATCAAATCAGTGAAAAGGAAGCGGGGGAAATCGCGGGAGAGGAAGAGGGAGGCGTCACCAATCTAGGACGGACGGGTCCCTCCCTCGAGACGGTTCTTGCGGAGGAAATGGTAATAATTAATTGATTGACTAATTATTGATGAATTAAACAGCGGCGGTTTTGACCTGGAATTTATTTGGGTCGAGACGGACTAGAGACGGCTAAATGGGCCGTGCCAAATGAGCTGCCCGTGGGCTGTTACTGTAGGCACGGCCTATTAACGGCACGGCCCATCGTAAATGGGCCGGATCGGCACGGCATAATAGCACGTGTCGTGCTTGGGTCGGCACGGCGGGCTGGCACGGTACGACCCGTTTACGGTCAGGCCAACACGACCCGTTTAGGCACGGCTTGGCACGATTAGACACGGCACGATCCGTTTAGTCCGTTTATTTGTGTGAAAAATTAACAAACAAATCTGACAAAGTGAGATAGTGGAAATACTTATTACTGTGAAAGATTGGGAACAAGCTGAACAACGAGCTCAACACACTACAGAAAATGTTGAGATAGCGGCAACGTTTGAAAATCTTTATCTTGATCATGAAAAAATAATTGTAATCTTCATTTTTTTCCCTGTACCACTGAGCTATACGTTGTACTCTTTTTTTGCAAAGGTTTTCTCATGTTGAGTTTTTACTTGTCAAAGCTTTTAACAGGCAGCCAAACATCAATAAAGCTTATTATTTAATTTTAATTATTTAGCTTATTTTATAATTTATTTTATATTTTTAGCTTTTTCTCAATTTATATATATTTTTAAAAGTTTTCCTACATTCTTGAGTTTTTCTAATTATTCTAACTTTTTCATTTATTCTGCTTTTTTCAAAATTTTCCTGTATTTTTTTCATTCTTTTTTATTTTCTAATTTTTTTCAATTTTTTCGGATCTTTTTTTTCATTTTTTTCTGATTTGTTTTTCAAAATTTTAATTTTTTGACGCTAACGAACAGACCCGGCCCATTTCGACCTATTGGCCCGTGTAGCAATGGGCCGGCATAGCACAACCCATTTGGCCACCGGGCCGTGTTTGGGCTGGCGCCCCGGCACATGGGCCGGCATGGCACGGCCCGTTTATTTGCCGGGCCTAAACGGGCTGTGCCGCCCGTTAAACGGGTCGGGCCATGCCGTGCCGCCCGTTTGGGCATCTCTAAGACGGACGAGACGTTGGAGACGATGGCAGAGGAGGCGTCGCTTGCGTTCCGTCGTCGTTAGAGATGGGCACTTGATCAGACCGTTTTTTTTGGGCCGGCTCGAGGCACGTTGATTTAGTCCAAAACTCGGTATGGTACGGAAGTGGATCGTGCCATGACGGCACGACGACTGTAGCACAGACTGTGCCGAGCCTAAAATCAGGACACGATGGACGGCATCGTGTTTCGTCGTCAATCTCGCTTCTCTTCTTTTTCTCGTTTGTTTTCATCATGACAACCATAATATATTAATTTTTTACCGGGTTCTTGTTTGCTATCGTGACGTTGTTGCAGAGTTCTCGTTTGATGTGGTATATTTTTTTCATTTGCTTTTGTTTGATATTAATGGAGAATCTACAAATAGTAGCTGACAATGATAAAGTGGACGATGCTTAATCCTTACCAAGTGAACGAGCACGGGATATGAGCCATCAACTTTAGTGCAACTCTAAGAATTTACATATATATATTCTTTACCCAAAAAAATAGAAAATACGTGCAACAGTATCACAAAAACACACAAAGAATACCGTTCCTATTCCTTATTTTTAAGGAGAGGAGAGGTTCTCGAAATCGCAGGTTGTCTCGCTTCTCCATCGCTCGAAGGGCAATAGCTGCTCCGTCCCACGCTCACGAGGACCTACGAGGAGGCCGCTATGCCGCTACATGCCGCGCCATCGAGGAGTCCTCTCCGCCGTCGCGTGCCACTTCTCCTCTCCAACCTTGCTCACGATTCGCGGACGACCTTATGGCGAAAAAGAGCAAGGCCGTCATCGCCACTTACACGGAGTATCAAGCCCCCAGGGCTCCGACGGCGGAGAGAAGGAGGGGACCTTCTTGCTAGGGGAGCTAACTTGGGAGGACACCGGTGGCGGGTGGTGGCGGTGCGCGAAGACAGGGCACGAGTTGCTAGAGCGGGAGAAGGAGGTGTACGATCAAGTATAACCATCTAGAGGGGGTTGAATGGGAGATTTTTAAAATTCTTGACTATAATTGTAATAATTAAGCAACTAAAACTAGAATTGAGAATTTTAGCAATTAAAGCCTAAATCTTTCAGGTTTCACTAAAGTGCATCGACAAAACTAAGTATAAGCTATCTAGTAATTCTAAATAAATGATCACACCTAAATATACTAGAATTGCAAATAATATAAATGAGAATAAGAAATATCAAACCACAAGAGGATGACACAAGATTTTTATCCCATGGTCTCGAAAACTTGCTGGTCTCCCCTAATTCACGTTGAGGTAAGCTTGACCAACTCAAGCAGGCTCTTTAAGCAAATTGAGTCTTCCTCGATCACTCGTGGTAGCTCTTCCTCTCTCTGGGTAGACGAGCTCCTTGCTTTCACAACTACCGAGCCTTCTCACAAGCTTCTTTGAGAAGGTCACTGGTTCTCCCGCCTCTAAATCGTCTAGAAGGTGGCAACCTCCAAGAGAATAGAACTTTAGAGCTCGTTTGAGGTTAATCAAGTGTCTAATTGCTCAAAATTGGATGCACATACTTGCATTGCTCTCAACCACACTCAAATGTGAATTGAATGCTCAATTGATGATGGAAGTGAAGCAAGAGCTCACAAATATGCAATGAATATCCAAGAGTCACTCCTTGCTGATGGTGGGGGTGTATTTATAGCCCTCACCCACAAATCTAGTCGTTGGCACCAATTTTCCATAGAAAATAGCATGGCTAGTGCCATCCTCAAGCTCAACGGTTGACTGTAGCATTAAATGCGGCAGGTAATAACCGTTGCTACAGAGTGTCAGCACTATGGCCTAGAATAGCCGGTACTGCTCATGGATGTGCGGTAGTTCCGGTTGAATTGAAATAACCCGATTGCATTGCTTTCTGGAAAAAGACTACCAGGCTAGTGGTCGGTACTACCGCACTTGCAGTAGTACCGCTCCTAGTTGACTGGTAGTGCCGACATCGAGAAAACCACCAGAAAATAGTGTGCTCTGGAAAAGAACTATCGTGCCCTCAGGTCGGTATTGCCGCACTGTAACACCCCTGCACCACACGTGCTCTGAATGTCACCAAACAAACCCAAAACTCAACAAAGCAATTCAAAGGTACAAAAATTTCAAGCATGGTAAATGACATCTCACTACTGATGATAACAATGGACCACAACAAGCTAGCATACTAATAAATTTTTCCATTCTCCACTAAAATTTCAGTAGCAATAATGTTGTAATTGAGTCACAAGATAACATAACAAGTATACAAATATCAATTTTATACCACAATTTCAGCACAAATAAAGTTTTAACTTTAGACAGTAACCATCAACCACAAGTTAAAAATGAGGGTTGGAAACAAGAACAATAACAACCACAACCGATTATTCTCATGCTTAACAACAACTAGAAAAGAATTCTAGCGAATAATTTCAACAACAACCTCATCTCAATCTAGACCAAAGATTAGGCTCAACGCATAACATGGTTTATCCATAAACCAAAATAACGGTTAAACAATAAAACCATATAGTTCACACCCACAAGGTTCCTCGAAGTAATGATCCAAGATTGAACTACTAAATTAGTCAATAAGATGTAATTGCTCCAAAGTTAATTAACAAGTAGGGCAGTAATGAGTGATGTGTGACACTAAGCCCACTCCTGAATGTTGTCCTCAGAGTACATAAAAACATAAAACAACAAGCGTGAGTCCAAGACTCAGCAAAGTATATCAACAAACAGTATCATAACCATTTAACACATTTAGAACAACAACAACATAACAAGTTTTCTTATTTAAATTCAGCAAGCACATAAAACATTAATATCACCGTCAGTTACCACATTCACTTCATTGCTCACTTATTACACGTAACTCATCAGACATCTTTGGATGAGTCCACGACTCTATCCCAAATCTATACATTACCATCAACTCAATAATAATCATTAACGATGCAATGCAATGCCATGTACTTATCTTTTCATGATTAAAATGCATCATTCTTAGCCTATACCAGTATAGCTTGAGTGCACATCCGTCAGTTGTCGCACCCTTTGGTTCCCTTCCATCCCTGTGGAGGGACCTACTCTTACTGTCTCGCTCCCATCTATCTCTATGGATGGGACTACGAAGTAGGTTTTCTCAAAAGCACTCCGGATTAGTCATGACCTTATATGACTTTCTCACCGTTCTGACTCATAAATCTTTTCATGTCATGGATGCGTGTAATGCAACAAGTATTTCAAAATGGTCATTTCCCATGCATCCCTAATAACAAATACCCATCCACAACCAACATTCATTTATCCTGAAACATCTCAATAATAATATGACGGCAAGTTAGCCATTTAATCATTTTAAATCGGAAACTCATCTTAACCATGATTTTCATAGATATTGGTTGTCATTAATTACCAAAATCAAATAAAATTAGGAGCTAGATGCTTCAGCAGGCCTGCGCCTGCCGCCTCGTGCTCATCAACCACGCCGTCGCTCACAAAGAAGCCTCCGCTTAACGCCTTCAAGCCCCACCCCGAGCACAAGTGTGTGCTGATCCGCCCCCTTCTGCTGCCACTCTTCTATTCTGTATTGCCGCATGATGCGTATCCAATGTAGTTTGTCCCGAATTTGTCTAGAAGCCTATGAATTACTCTGTCGCATGCATGCTAGGGGGTTTGATCGGCTATGTGTTAGTACTCTTAAGGGATTTTAGGGTTCTAATTGCATTTGTCTTATACTCCTATGCAGATTCTAGTGTGCAACAAAGTAACAGACGATTGATGTGCACGCCTGTCGTTGTGCCGGTACTTCTATGTTGCCTTTTAGTATGTGATTGTATTGAATCAAGTTGTGTTTTTCGTTGTAGGTCAAAGCTCATATGCAACAATGCTAGGGATATGATAAACAAGTTGGAGGATGATGATGGGAAAGACCGATGGGAGTCCTCTCTAGGAGAGGATGATGAAGCAGAGAATGAAGGTGCGCTTGGTAAGTGTTAGTTTGTCGTATCATATGTAGCTGCTTTGACTCAACAAAACCCAAAAAATCATAAATATATTTCATAACACGTTTGGTAGATAATGTTGCTCCATTACATCACATAGCATTCAGTTCAAGACGATGTTGTTAAATTTATGATTTTTTAGGTTAGTTGGAGGTTTATCTACAGTGGGTAATTTATTTTGCAGACTGAGAATGGAAGAAACAAAATTGTATTCACTCTGTTGCTATTTCTTTAGCCAACGGATCATTGGTAAGTGTATGTTGTTGAAGTACAGACAAGAGCACAATATGTGGTTAGGTAGCATTTTTCATAGTCATTTATCTTGTCTAATGGAGAGTTGTGCTGCTACGATCAGAGGATTTGGTCAAGAGAAACAATTCATGAAAAGAAATTTTTACCTTCTCGATTGTTTTGCTCGGCGTTTATTTTCCGAGAGGTGCTTCTATGCTCTTCCTTTTTAAAGTTGCACAAATATTAAAGCATGAATGAAGGGTAAATAAGGATTACTTACCCCTTCGTTTACTTCAAGATTTGTGCAACTTATATTAGGAGGGAAAGCATAAAAGCACCTCTCTTATTTTCCAGCTTTGCAACTACTCAATGGCTCTGCCTGAGAATGGAATTGCTCTCAACGTTTGTCTTTGCTTTCTGCATGGCAATACTAGTGAGCTTTCCTCTTGGCACAATTGAACCAAGCATGTATGCCCACAAGATCTAACCAACCTAAAGAAGTCTGGCCTCTGATCATAATCAACATGTGGATCAGACGATGTTTCTTTCCATTTGGATGCTGCATAACTTCAACATTCACAGAACCACGTAAAAGGTTAGTGGGGCATAAAATACATCAACATTCTATTAAGTGGCCAATGCCTATTAAGTATGTGATCAACTATCTGTAGCCTGACCAGAAAGACTACCTAGATCATCAAACTCGCATCAAAGAACTGCTACATAGAAACGAGCTTAAGAATATTGGAAAAGTAAGAAGGACCAACCACTCCTCGTATATATTCACGATGAGCGAATGCCAAATTTGTACTATAACTTTTTCCATCCCGACTGTTCTTCATGATGCCAAAACATGAAAGTCTAAGGTTACAGTCCTGCAGCATGTAAACAACAACAAAAATGTTACAGAACTATGTAGGCATTAAGATCATGGTAGAGAGCACGCTCCTTAGTTGAGCGATATTCTAAAGCCTCAGCAAGATAGACAATAACCCTTAATCTCACGGGCCATTTCATTGCTTGTGACTCCCCTGTGAAATGCATACAATAATGGGAAAATATTAATTCACTAATCGAGAAATTCAGCACCTATGTGTCACACGACTCACCCCTGAGACTTAAGAATATCAAATATGTTCAGAGGCACATGACAGGCGACAGTTTTCGTAGAGACATGAACTTACAGAAGGTAACATGCAGATATGACTGTAGCATGCACTTCCATTAGGTAAGATGAAGTATGATCGACTAAGGGTAACGTTTGATGCACATAATTTATCAAGTATCCTTTCCGTTTTCATGCAAGGGCATCATGTGCAATTCAACGCAGAAGGAGGCATTCTTCGCTAACCCTATCACGTATATCATTATTGTGTATTCGATCTCGCCTTGCATGATCATAGTTTCACCGCAGCGTACGCATTTCTGCTACACTTATCTTCTATACTGAATCTCTAACAAAATCGCAAAACAAAGTTGTCCCAGAAGACAAAATCGCGAAATACCGAATCTCTAACAAAGTGGAGTCGTTAATCTACGGGCCACGGGCTCTGAAGAAGCACAGGCACCCTCCGGACTGGCCCTTGGGGATCATGCCGCCGCCCTTGCTCGTGTCAAGAGCCTCCAAGAGCCGCACCACCTCGTCCATGTCGGGCCGCTTCCCCGGGTTGGCGTCCCAGCACCTCCGCATGATGCTCGCCATCGCGCTCGGGCAGCAGCGCGGGATCTCCGGTCGCAGCTCCTGGGCGCGCGCAAACGAAGATGCATGGGTCAGTGCCGTCGCAATGGTTTAGCTCTGAACAACAGCAGCAGTGGATCCAGCGGCTGAAAGCAAACCTGATGAACAACGGCAGATGAGACATCTGCAAAACTGAGGTCTGGATACGGCATGTCGCAGCAGTAAATTTCCCATAAGCATATGCCGAAACTGTAGACATCACACTTCCTATCGTATGGCTTGCCTTGAAGGACCTGCAGATGCAAACAAAAGAAGAACAGGCAGCTGTTTAAGACGGGGTTTGGTTAAAATCAAATCATCGTCTAAACCTCTCATGGAGAAGCACCTATATATCCCAATGACAAACGAAAATACAAGGAGACGGCGTTCTTCTCGGTCTAAAATCTTATAGAGTTACGGGAGTGTATACCTCTGGGGCCATGTAGCCAAGTGTGCCTGTCGCACCTGTCATTTCCTTTGGATTCTGAGCCTCAACACGAGCAACGCCAAAACCAGCAATCTTAATGTTTCGTTGAGCAGTAAGCAGCATGTTTTCGGTTTTGACATTCCGATGCACGATCTTCCTCGAGTGTAGGTAGCTCAATCTGCAAAAAAGAAACATAAGAGATGGCTACCATTGGATTCAGATAGAGATGCACGGTGGCGATTCCAGCCAACTTGCTTAATTACCCTCTGGCCAAATCCAATGCAATCTGAACCACCACTTTGTATGCAAGTTTCCTTCGCATGTTCTTTATTAGATACTGTTTCAGTGCTCCTCCAGCAAGATATTCGACCACGACACAACATGCTCTCTGCGGCAGCTCGGTGCGTGCACCGCTCTCGGAACTATCGGCTGGAATCTTAAGATCTGCGGTACCCATTGATGCACCGACGAACTGCAAGACAGAAGATAAAAACACTTGGATAATTCTTGGAATGGATCACAAGCCTCCGCAGAAGGCAGTACCAAAGTATATCAGTCCTGGATTAACATTGCTAAAGAGGCTACATGGATGAGTAGCATACTGCTATACAGTAGGCTAAGCGAATGCAAATGGATTCACGGTAAGGATTACTAGCTGGGAGCAGAAATGTTCACCTTGGTAACATTTGGATGGCTGAGCTCATGCCAAACAGCAACCTCCTGCTTAAATGATGCTCGCAGAGAAGCAGTTTCAGCTTCTGTTGCAAAGCCATCTTCTCCCCAATCCAACAGTTTAACTATGTGCACCATGATAAAACATTATTAGCTATAAATCCATGGGAAGACCAGGGCATTGCAATCCATGTGGTGTTGGTAGGTTGGTAAAGTATCTCAACAATACTAGAAAGTATATAAATGAATTTCAGGATGTTCATCAGAGAACTTTTATCCATTTGATCTTATGCCTATCATTAGAGCAAGAGCAATACACATACAAGGAAATTGTATACCTGCAACATCCTGGCCGTCGTACGTGCCGCGGTACACCGTGCCGTACGTCCCCTGCGCGATGACACGCCGGATCTCCAGCTTGGAGAGGTCGATCTCCCAGGCTTCCTTGGGCGCCCGGGACTCGCCGACGTTCTTCTCCAACCTCTTAGCCAGCTGCTTGTCCAGATGGATGTCCAGCTCCTCGAGGTCGATTTTGTCGGCGCGCACGTACGCCTCGGCCTCGTCGCCGCCGAGAATCCCCGAGGCTTTCGTCTTCTCCTTCGCCTCCGACGACGCTCCGGCGCTCGACGACATCACGCGAAACCAGTTCGCGAGAGCACAGCCGCAAGTCGCAAGAATCGGAGGCTCCCTTTGCCGCAAACAAGATTACAAGAGCGCTAGATATATAAAGGAGTGATTGGTCCCTACAAGAGCGAGAAATATCAGCAGAAGCTTCGCCTCGAGATATATCGGTATCGACACACGACCGAGCAGGAATCTGATCGGAACTGGAACCGGACACGAATCCAAGAACCCGAAGGGGACACGAATCCGAAGGGGACACGACTTTTCAGAAAATTGTTTGTTCCAAGTTTACCTAATTGTTTACTACTTGTTAGATGCAGTGGAATACTTGCATCTTTTTGTTATTTAAATTGCTTTTGCATCTGAACGGACTTTGCAACTGATAGGTATGGCTGGGCTCGCTGCCACATATGGACTTAATTTAAATGCTTGAATGTCAATGTGGATATTGAGTTTCTATAAATTACAATGTAGCCATTACAATATAGCTGTTACGATGGCCGTTTAGAATAAATTTCAAATTTCAAATTCCTGTATTTAAAAATAGCTGTTCGATTTTTTTTCCAGTAAAAAACAAATATTGCTCATATAGTGGTTACGAAATATCATTATAACATAGGAGGGAGAAAATAGAGAGTGGGATTTGAGGAATACTGTTGGAGAGAAAACAGAAATAGTGAAATAATCTTTTTGGGAAATTCTGTATAAAGGGATATAGGGATTCATATTTAAAGAACATTGTTAGAGATGGTCTTAGTTAGCATTGCATTGGGTGTGTAGGAGCCCCTTGGACCATCGCATTGGGTGAAACTTGGCGAGGGAGAAAAAAAAAGGCTCTCGCGATGCCCTCGCCCCGTCTGCCGCCTCCGCCGCCGCCTCCCCCGCCGTCCGCCCCGCCCTCTCCTTCACAGATCCAGCCGCGCCTCTCTTTCCCCTCCCACCCGAGTTCGATCTTGCCTTCGGTTTCCCCCATTCCCAGTGCGCGCGGCTCTTCTGCCCCCGTCGAGTTCGGTTCGCCAGATCTGGGCGGCCGCCTCCTTCTCCCCTCTCCAGGTCGCCTCTCCTGGAGTTCCGATGAGGATGACCTCCTCGTCCTGGACTCCCTTCCCCCGGTCTCTCCCACCGTCCCCTCTTCAAGTCAGCCCCAGCAGGTCGAGGTTAAAGGCCCTGAGCGGCGCAGCGAGTTGGCATTTACGGCAGCTTCTCCCGGTACGCAGGCAGAGGGAAACACCAAATCTGAAGCAAATCTTCCACAGGTCTGCCTCCGGTCACCTTCCAGGGCTGGCGTCCTCGGTCCTCCCCCGCCGAATCACTCGAGTGCGGAATGGACAGTAGTAAAGAGGAAGTACTTCTGGAGGCAAGGGAGAATTGAAAGCCGTTTTAACTCCTCAGCTACCAGGGCAGTTGAGAGCCGGTTAACCTCACTCTTTAAAGCTCAAACCAAGGGAAGGTGTTTCCGTTGTCTTGCTCGAGACCACTTCGTGTCTGCTTGTCGAGACCCTCCTCGTTGTTTGCTCTGCAATTCCTCTGGGCATAAGGCAAGGTGGTGCCCCGTTCGTTCTCAGAGCATTCTTGCTTCTTCCCCTGCTAGTGCTCCTTCTGCTGGAAAGGAAGCCTGGCCGCTTCTTCCCCAAATGCAGACCCCTCACTACAAACCAGGTGATCATGATCGCCGGCCGGTGCGAGTTCATGCCTGCATCGCGCTCGCGCCAGATGTTCTCGCGGCGGAGAGGGATTACAACAGGTTTGCTGTCCAGTTGCTGGTCCTGGGCGACTTTGTGACGAATGTAAGGCAGGTTCAGCGCTACTTGGCAGAACACTACCGCGCCAATTTGGAAGACTTCAACGTCTCGGCCACCTCTGACAGATCCTATTTTGTGCGCTGTAGTTCCTTTGAATTAAAGTCGGAACTTTTGGATGTTTCAAAGTTCACAGCAGACGACATTGATTTTAAGGTGCTCTCCTGGACCCGCTTTGTCGGGGGAGAGGCTGCCCAGCATAGGTTCAAAGTCAGGGTTTGCATTGAAGGCATCCCACGTCATGCGTGGGCTTTTCAGACAGCTTCTACTCTCCTTAGTGGAGCTGGGATTGTCTTACCTGAAGAAGTGGAGCCAGCCAACGAGAATGAAACTGCTTGTTTGTCTCTGGCTCTGGACAGAGGATATTGACATGATTCCGAAAACAGGGAACCTTCGAGTGCAGGATCTTTATTCAGTTGACCCGGCCTCAGGACACTTTCCAGAGCTTGGAGTGCTCAGCCCACGTCCAGCACAGAGAGAACCGCCGACCCTGCTCACTTACAAGACGATCATTCATCTGGCACAGGTGTTGGACTTCGACCCGCCAGTTGACAGTTCGCCTCCAGACGCAAATCTCAGTCCGGGCCACAGTGATGTGAGCGGTGAGATGTCTTCAGCCTCCTCTCTTGAAGAATGGCCGCGTAGGCATTTTTACCCTTGGAGTCTGGGGGTGGTGGACGGCACCAGGTCCTTTCGTAGGCCTGTTCAGGGTAGGCTGCAGGTCCGGGAAAGGGACAGATCCCCGCCGGATGACCAAGGAAGGAGAAGGCCATCCGGGTGGGATGTTCCTCCTTCTGGGAACCGAGGAAGGTCTTCTTTTCAAAGTAGACAGGGAAGTCATCACACCCGGATTGAAAGCTCAAGAAACTTAGGTGCAGGCACGTCCAGGAAGCGTAGTGGTGCGCAAAAGGTTACTCAGGAACTTGGAGAGGCACAGGTTCAGAGAGAAGGTGCTTTAATCAGGGACAGAACGAGGTCTCCGGCTAGGAGAACTGCCTTTGAAGAAGGCGTTGATCAGTTTGCTTTGGCCCCGGGGATTTCCTGCTTTAATCCTCCGGTGCTGGGAATGTCGCAGCACGGGGTTCTTGAGGATGTAGATGTGCAACTGGCAAATTGTTTCAGCGCTTTAGAGCTAGTTCTTCCAAGATCAGATCCTATGCAAGAGGAGCATGCTTTGGGAAACAAGAAGACTCGGGTGGTTGAGAGTCAGCAGGTGCAGCAGTCTGGTGATGCTGAAGATTTGCTGGAATTGGCAAAATTGTATGTGCCAGAGCCGGTGCTGTCAGGATCACCAGCCCAGAATCTCTCCTGTAAGCCTCATCGTCTCACGTTTCAGCGCAGGAGCACCAGGCTAGCATCCAAGACTTTGCCCAAGCTCTCAGCAACAGAAAGGGCTCAATGTCTCCTAGCGAAGAAACTCGGGATTCGTACAGATAATTCAAAGTTGGATGAAAGTGACTTGCAAAGATACAAGGCGGCGTTTGACAAACCTCTCTCACAGGAGGTTCTTCAAGCCTTTGCTGAGCTGGCAGGGATCCCGGACAAGGTTGACCTGCCAACGGTGACAGAAGTGGCTTCATGGGAGGTCCAACCGGCTTAATGCCATCTGTGCTCTCTGAGCGTTGTGCCACCCTTTTGTTCTTACTAGTAGTGGCTTGCAATTTAGGTGTCGATACTGCTTGTGTTGTCGGGGCTAGATTCCAGAGGGTCTGGAGTGCTTGGTCCTTCAGTATCGGTGGTTTTACTTTTGGTAGTGTCGGTTGTAACCGGTTGCTCTTTCCTGGGTTAAGGGCCCGGTACATCTTTACCTCCATGTCTCTCGATCAAGTTGTATTGCAGCCCAGCTTGCCCCTTTGGGCACTTAATGAACGTCGTTTTCATTACTCGGTGTTGTCCTCTGTCTTGTTGTTGATAGTGAAGGCCCCAAGCTCCTCTTCGCAGGAGTCAGTCCTGGCGTGGCCACGTTTAGTAAAGTTTTCGCTGCCAACAGGTTTCACTGTCGCAGGGCAGCATGATCTCTTGCTTAATCTCAGCTTTTCGTGCAAAAGCTTTGCGCAGGTTTTGCAGGCACAGGTTTTTTGCGATGGCTGATTGTCGGATCTTGTGTTGGAATGTTAGGGGCCTTAATGCTCCGGCCAGAAGGGCGGTTGTGAAACAGTTAATCAAAGAAACAAAGCCAAATGTTGTTTGTTTGCAGGAGACCAAGATACAGCTTTTTACTCCGTCCCTAGTCAAGGAAGTCCTGGGAGTTCAGTTTGAACAGGACTTCGCCTTTTTGCCAGCAACAGGAACTAAAGGAGGAATACTACTTGCGTGCTCAGACGCGAGGTTCTCCCTCTCTCAAGCAAGCTGTACCGCTTTCACGCTGACAGCAACAATAAAAGATAACAAAACTGGAAACTCCTGGGCTTGTACGGGAGTTTATGGTCCGCAAACAGATATGGATAAGTTGGTCTTTTTGCAAGAACTAAGGCAGCTACAGGGGGTTGTGCTCCCGGAGTGGGTAGTCCTGGGAGATTTCAACATGATATATCGAGCAAGAGACAAAAACACAGGAAACCTAAACAGGCATCTAATGCAAGCTTTTAGGAGCATGCTAGACGCAACCCAGCTAAAAGAAATCGAGCTTGTCGGTAGGCTCTTCACCTAGAGTAGCGGAACGGCAACTCCCACTCAAACAAGAATTGACAGGTTTTTCGTCTCTAAGGATTGGGAGCTGCAGTACCCGTCGGGGATCCTGCAGGCTCTTTCCTCTTCGATTTCGGACCACAGCCCTTTACTTCTGTCCAACTCGACTGTTGAAAATCCTCGCTCTTTCCGTTTCGAGTCCTTCTGGCCAAAGTTGCCAGGTTTTCTGCAGGTAGTGCAATCAGCGTGGAACAAACCTGTTTGGTCCACGGAGGTGTTCAAGCGTTTTCACATTAACCTTTCCAGAACAGCCAAAGCTCTTAGGTTGTGGAGCTGAAGCATCGTGGGGGATGTCCGTCTCCAATTGGCCATAGCAGGAGAAATTATTGCACAGTTAGACAGAGCACAGGAGGGAAGGGTTCTATCTTCCCAAGAGAGGGTGTTACACAGAATGCTCAAGTTAAGGATGCTTGGGTTGGCAGCAATACAGAGATTGAGATTAAAACAAGCAGCTAGACTGAATTTTCTCAGGGAAGGAGATGCCAATTCAAAGTTCTTTCACATCAGAGCGATCACTCGCAGGCGTAAGAAATTTGTTACCTCCTTGCAATCTGATCAGGGTCCGATCTTGGGGATTCAAGGAATGCATCAAGAGATCTTTACGTATTTTAACAGGTTACTCGGGTCCACTCAAAAGAGAGATTTTTCTCTAAATTGGTCGCTTTTAGAGCACCCTAATGTGTGTCTACAAGCTTTGGAACAAGAGTTCACCTTACAGGAACTTAAGGAAGTGATTTTTTCGATGCCTTCAGAAAAAGCTCCGGGGCCGGATGGGTTCACAGGGTTTTTCTACAAAAAAAGTTGGCATGTCATCAAGGAGGATCTCATACAAGTGGTAACAGATTTCTATAATCAAAAGGGAGGGAGCCTCCATCTTCTCAATTCAGCTTCCATAGTGCTTCTTCCGAAGAAGCAGGTTTGCGAGGCAATAGGGGACTATAGGCCAATTAGCCTCATCCACAGTGTGGGTAGGATTATTTCCAAGCTCCTAGCGAACAGATTGGCACCGATTCTGCAGTCTCTTGTTTCGGCTAATCAAAATGCTTTCATAAGGAATAGGTCAATTCATGACAGCTTCCTCTTGGCGAAAAACCTAATTGCAGAACTTCACCACAAGCGAACGCCGTCTTTGTTTGTCAAGCTGGACATCTCCAAGGCTTTTGACTCTGTTAGCTGGGAGTACTTGTTGGAGGCTCTTTCCTTTTTCGGTTTTGGTCAGAGGTGGCGAAACTGGGTAGCCCAATTGCTAGCAGCCACATCCTCCAGAATCCAGCTTAATGGAGTTACAGGACAAAAGGTGTTACACAGGAGGGGTTTACGTCAAGGAGACCCGTTGTCTCCGATGCTATTCATCTTGGCTCTCGAGCCACTGCAAAAGCTCATCAATGTGGCCGCCCAGAGACAGTTGCTGGCTAGCATTGGGCAAAGACCCTGTCATTTGTGTACTTCCATGTATGCAGATGACGTGGCTTTATTTCTAAATCCCAGCTTCGAAGAAATCAGGCTGATGTCCGGTCTTCTTAGGATTTTTGGACAGGCAACAGGGCTTAGGGTCAACATGCTCAAAACAGAGGTGTTCCCCATTAGGTGTGAAGGCCTAGATCTTCAACAGATTTTTCAGGACTTCCCAGTGGCTATAAAAAGCTTTCCAGCAAGTTATTTAGGTCTTCCTCTACGTCCCACAGGGCTTAAGAAAGGGGATTGGCAACCCCTAATAGAAAAGGTGCAAAACAGACTAGCAGGTTGGAAAGGGTCGCTCTTATCCAAAGCAGGAAGACAAGTGCTTGTGGATGCAGTGTTAGGGGCAATCCCAATTTACCATCTCACGGTTTTTCCGGGTGCTCCTTGGTTCTTAAAAAAAAATTGACAAAGCACGCAGGAATTTTTTATGGAGGGGCCAGTCGAATTGCAATGGAGGTCATTGCCTTGTCAATTGGAAAAAGACGTGCAGGCCGAAATCTCTGGGAGGGATAGGAATCAAGAATCTTGCTTTCTTCGGCAGGGCACTCAGGATGAGATGGTTGTGGTTTCAGTGGAAAGATCCTACTAGGATTTGGAAGGGACTGCCGGTACCTTGTACAGATACAGATATAGCGCTCTTCAATGCGAGCACGATCATCACCTTGGGGAATGGAAAGCAAGCAAGGTTCTGGACAACAAATTGGCTACATGGCTTGTCGCCTAGGAACATAGCACCGCATTGTTTCCAGTTGGTTCGTAGGAGAAATAAAACAGTGCAGGAGGAACTCTACAATAACAATTGGATGGCCTCGTTGAGAAGAATTTCCACGGAGACACAGGTAAATGAGTTCCTAAATCTTTGGCAGCTTGTGCAGGGTGTGTCTTTAAACCCGGATAGACAGGATGACATAACCTGGAGATGGACCCAAGATGGGCATTATTCATCGAAATCGTCTTATAGGATTCAATTCGAGGGTCTTTAATTGACCAAAATCACGATTAATCCGGAAAGCAAAAACTCTTAACAAATGTAGGTTTTTCGCTATCGCTTTTGCAAAACAGGATTCTCACAGCAGACAATCTTATTTTGAGAGGGTGGCCTCATTCGCCGATGTGTTGTCTTTGTGGTTCAGAAGAGGAGTCGGGACAACACCTCATGTTATCGTGTCCCTTTACAAAGCAGGTTCGGGCTCTACTTTCGAACAGGCTGAATTCTTTGCATCTACCAATTCAAATTCAAGCTTCAGATTGTTCGATATCTTCATGGTGGCAAAGGTTGCATGCGCTTTTCCCGAAACAGATTCGTAGAGATTTGGATGGGTTACTCATTTTCTTCTTCTGGCACATTTGGAAGGAAAGAAATGGCCGTATCTTCAATGAGATTTATTCTACGGGGCGTGAGGTGGTCCATAAAATCACGCAAGAGTTTGTCGCTTTTCACCTAGCGCGAGAGTCAGCTTAAGGCCCTTGGGGCTTTGTTGTTAGAGTCCTTTTCAGGAGTGTCTTGGATGATTTGAGCCTTTTGGTTGGGGTGCTTTTCTGCTTGTCCCAGGGGTCCTCCTGTACCGGTTCTCCTTCCGTACTGTTCTTTCCTACTTAATGAATCGGCAGAGCTCCTGCCAATTTTTTCGAAAAAAAAAACTTGGCGAGGGAGCAACGATGGAGTGACCGGCAGGGGTGTTGTTGTGCGGCCATGAGCGAACGAGTTAGGAGGTGAACTAAAGGAGAAGCATTGCATGTAAACTAAAGGAGAAGCATTGCATGTAAACTAAAGGAGAAGCATTGGTTTTATCGCTAAATAGGGTCCACCTGACAGGAGCATCTAAACACGTGACGCCAAGGACGACGGCGGTGAAAGTTTAAGAAATGCAATACAGAGATAGCGAGGCAAGCAATATAAAGGCGGAGGAGCACATTATCCATGCAGTTTTACACGTTTTGGGTTGTGTTGATACGTATGGCTTTAGCAGCAACTGACCCAGTTGACCAAGGTTTCGCTGTTTGCGTATGAATAGTTGGGGAGAAGTCATCACCGTTCAATCGATGCTCTCTACACTGACGGACGGCCCAAATCATTCCCAACCTCTGTCCTCGTATGCCTCCACCCACCTCCCTGTATCCCAAGTTCTGAAAAGAAGCGTATCTCCTTGAATTGTTCATTGTATTGATTCTGTTCACAAAATATTTACTGAAAATAGCCTCAGTGCAGCAACTCCATGGGCCATGGCATTGCAAGCCGGTGGCTATTTTTTGCTTTGTTTTTTTAAAAGTAGCATTTATTTTATTTTTATTTTTTTCAATTGGCGTGGAAAATATTAGAACTATTGGCGTAATTGGCCGCCGTGAATGTCTTCTGCGTGTATTTTATTATAAAATAATAGAGTTTGAATCGATAGGTTTTGAATTTGTTTTGGTTCAGTGATATGCCATAAAATTATGTAATTTTAATAGTGTTATTTTATAATCTAATATTGCTTTTCACAACCAATGAATAAAATGTAAAATAGTTCCAGATAAATGGAACAGCGTGGCAGACTGCAGTTTTTAATTAATTTATTTTATTTGCTTCACCAGTGTACCAGTTAATCAATCTTTTTAAAATTAATTTGGTTCGGTGATGGGTATCAAAAAAGTGAAATTTCAATCAACATTTCAGTAAGTGAGATCCGCTATATAAAGCTATTTTCGCTAATTCTATGGTAATAATGTTATTTTTGCTAAATATTTTACGAACAGGGCTTTTACCCTGAGCAATGGAAATCCCCTCCTCTCCAGTCTCTTGTTCCAATCGATATTGAAATCCCCAAACCGAAACCCTTACTCTAGCGTAGAGAGGCGTTGGCGCCATGGAGGAGGACGCTGAGGGCATGGACCGCTTCGATATGGACGGCGACTTCGAGGGCGGCCGCTTCGGCCGGGACGGTGAGTTCTACTACAAGACCCGCCGGGAGCGCGCGCCCCAGACGCGCGACGACGCCATCTACGGCGTCTTCGCCGAGGGCGACTCCGACTACGACTCCGAGGACGACGGGTCCCGCCGCCGCCGCCGCAAGCGCCGGAAGGATGAGTCCGAGCCCGACCTCTCCAGGCCCGTCCAGTTCGTCTCCACCGGCAACTTCATGCCCTCCAAAGAACCCGAACCCGAGCAGAGGCCCGGGCTTGGGAGCGCCGCTCCCTCCTCATCCGCCGCCGCCGCAGTTGAGGAGGAAGCGGAGGAGGAGTACCTCAATCTGCCCACGGCGTTCGGGCAGAGGATCGCCGAGGGCGCGCGCGCGAGGCGGGAGGAGAGGGAGCGGGAGCGCGCGGCGACCGCGCGCCGCCGCCAGGCGTCGGGGGCGGGGGCGGGGAAACCGCCGCCGGCCCCAGGGAGCCTGGAGTCCAACGCGAAGGTGGCCAAGATGATGGCTATGATGGGGTACAAGACTGGGATGGGCCTCGGCAAGAACGCGCAGGGGATTGTCGCACCAGTGGAGAGCACCTTGCGCCCCAAAAATGCCGGACTCGGTAGCGTCGAGGGGTTCAAGGAACCCAAGCCCTTCTCTGCTAAGGAGAACTTGCCGCCCCCTCCTCCTCTGCCGGCGTCTGACAAGAAAGAGCAGCAACGGTGGTCGAAGAAGACTAGCGCAAGGAAAGATCCTGTGTTAACGAAGAATGAGTTGCTGGCTATGCGTGCTGAGCAGGAGCAGGAGGAGCCCACTGTTGTCCAGAAGGTGATTGACATGCGAGGACCTCAGACACGTGTGTTGACGGACTTGAAGGGGCTCAATGATGAACAGGAGATGGAGGCAAATGATATGCCAATGCCGGAGTTGCAGTACAATGTGCGGCTGCTTGTCGATGAGGCTAAAGCCGATATTGTGAGGTTGGATGTCCAGCTGCGGCGGGAGCAGGAGAAGGTGGCTAGCTTGGTGCGGGAGAAGGAGAATGTGGCGAAGCAGGAGGCTTTGCAGAAACACCAGCTGCAGGTGATGGAGACAATCGCAGGGGTGGTGGAGCAGGTTCGGGTGGATGATGCAGCCAGTGTGCTCACTCTGGAAGGGTTGCTTAAGTCCTTCCGCGATTTGAAGGTGCGCTATGTGGAGGAATTCAAGATGTGCAGCATTGCATGGATTGCTTGCCGATTTGCTCATCCGCTACTAACCCGAGTCTTCCAGGGGTGGCAGCCACTGCAGAATCCATTGTTTGGCTTGGAGGTCATGTCATCATGGAAGGATTTGCTACAGGGGGACCAGCCATATGACTTCTCAGATGGTAGTGAATCGATGGCTCCATATGCACAGCTGGTTAGTGAGGTCATCCTACCAGCGGTGAGGATATCGGGAACCAATTTGTGGGAGGCAAGGGATCCGGAACCAATGCTGCGCTTTCTTGAGTCATGGGAACGGTTGCTGCCCCCTATTGTGCTTCAATCAATATTGGAGCATGTAATCATGCCAAAGCTCTCAGCTGCGGTGGATTCTTGGGACCCACGTAGGGAGAAGGTACCGATACATGTATGGGTACACCCGTGGTTGCCGTTGCTTGGGCAAAGGATAGAGATCTTGTGCCATTCTATTCGATACAAGCTGAGTAGTGTCCTCCATGTATGGCAAGCGCATGATGCATCAGCTTATGCTGTGCTCTCTCCATGGAAGGATGTATTTGATCTGGCAAGCTGGGAAGACTTGATTGTGCGTTACATCATTCCTAAACTGAAAATGGCACTGCAAGATTTTCAAATCAACCCAGCAAACCAGAAGCTCGACCAGTTCAACTGGGTGATGATTTGGGCTTCTGCAATCCCAGTACACCACATGGTCCATATGTTGGAAGTTGATTTCTTCAGCAAGTGGCAGCAGGTCCTGTACCATTGGTTGTGTTCACCAAATCCTGATTTCAATGAGATCATGAAGTGGTACAAGGGATGGAAAGGGCTTTTTCCACCAGAGTTGCTTGCCAATGAGCGCATACGGATGCTTCTAACAGCTGGTCTTGACATGATGAACCAAGCTGCTGAAGGACTTGAGGTGGTGCAGCCTGGGGCTAGGGAGAATGTGGGTTACTTGAGAGCAACAGAGAAGCGGCAATTTGATGCTGCACAGCAAGCATCACAATACCCATCTTACCATGCAGTGCCAGGAGTAGCCATGGCTGATTTGAGCTTCAAGGAATCTATCCAGGCATATGCAATGGAACAAGGTTTGTTGTTTATGCCTAGAGTTGGCAAATTCTACAACGGTATGCCGGTGTATGAGTTTGGCACCGTGAGTATTTGTATAGACTCTGTGAAGCGACTACTCTATGCACAACTTCAAGAGGGAACTGAGAGATGGAGTGCTGTGTCTCTTACGCAATTGATGGAGATGAACCAGATGGCGAGACCACGCTAATTGATCATCTAAGCTTTAAGTTTTGTGACATATCCATCTTTTCCTGTTCTGTAAATTTTCAAAGACGTCAGTTTTGATCATTTTTGTAGAATCACTTGCTGAGCAACAAAGGATTTGATGATGTATCTGAATGTGCTGTTGTTTGTCTCAGTAACTTGCTGGTATTTATGTTTATGCCATGAATATGATTTCTAGTGCTTTTTCACGTTTGTACACGTGAACTTGGTTGTTATTGCCATAGAATGAAAAACTGATGTAGTTATTAATTATCACCATTAGAACCGTTTCTGGTTGTGTATTCAAATCTGTTTATTTCTTGGATGTTCCTTATTCTTTCAGTAAGTTTATTCTTGTTGTGTTTCCTGACATAAGTGAATGGCCTCACAGAGGCCCACGAGGATTACTACTGTGCATTCACCTTTGTCTGCATCAAGGTGATAAATATAATAGAATACTGAGGGGATCAATCTGATAGAAAACTGTTGGTGGTAACAGATATTCAGGAGATCACAACACCATATTTTTTAGATGGATCAGCAGATCAGGTGTTTACTTTGTTTAACTGTTGCTTTGAAATAATCAAATTATCTTCATTGATATTTTATTGAACTTTTACTCTGCACAATGAAATTATTAAAGTGGATTTGGAATATTGTTCTGTTATATTATTTCATTAAGTGGTGCATTAACGAAGTTATATGTGTGCCATTTCCGGTGTTCAAGAATATCTTGTAGGTTTCAGGGTAGCTAGGTGCTTCCTTGCCGTCTACTAGTGTTGATGCCACTTTGTATGATGCCACCTAATGGAAAGGGGTCAAGACATGGTTTCGGAAAGAAAAAAAAAAGGTGTAAACTAAAGATGATTAATTCTTGTAATGAACATTGATGCAAATTCTGCTACGGTCGGTTCTGATGCAAATGAGACGGTTCTGCCGTAGTTTTGTTAATTGGTGGTCTACACATTGTCAGTGCTAAAACCATGGTCTTTGTTTTCCATTGTAACTTGCCAACCTTCTCAGAAATTTGCCCCATGCTTCAGCTGTAACATGCAATTTCCACAGAAACTTTTCCGAAGGAGCATTCTCCTGCTGTCTCAAGAAACTTGCATGATGTGATCTGGAGGTATTCCTCAACCCTGCTCAGGTGCTACCACATCAGGTCCTATAATTTGCTTCAGATGGTTCAGTTCAAGTTGAAGTTCCTTGAGTAATAAAAGTGATGAATCTATCACTTTGGTTATATTGTTTGAATATTGTTAGATATACAAGTGCTAGTTTGCATCTGCGTTGTGCGTGTCGATTGCTGATGGACAATTTCTTTTTTTCCTGAAGGCATATCCTGTTGAATATGGTCACATCTTGGTCCCAAGTGCAACCAATCAGCTATCTTGTTTTTGGGACAATGATGTTTGGGTTGATTACAAAGGTTGCTGCAGAAGTAAACAGTGCAGCGCTCCGTGTTTTCTTTGACACCGGCACGTCTATTGTGCCAGACCGCATGTTTTTGCAGGTAGCACTTTTTTTTTAAAAAAAAAAAAAACAATTTTCAGGTAGCAGTACTTTGAAGTTCTGGTGCTTAAGGTGGCAAAACAGTTCAGAGATGGCCATATCAGCAAAATAGTCCAGGAACTTTATAGTTTAGGAGATTATTTAGACTTTCTTTATCTATACTAATTGGAGGCCCTCTTAGAAGCCCTCACGTTAATCCTAGAAGGGGAAAATGATAGGAATTCTTACGTTAATATGAGAAAAAGAAAAATTGCTAGAAAATCCCACATTATTATGAAAAAAGGAGAAAATCTTGATCGTCCAATCTCTTTAATCATTTTCATCCACGACTTAGATCTGTTTGTAATAGATTAGTGGTATGCAATGGTATATATCCTATGGCATATATCAAGCAATGCAAAAGTGTCCGACTGAAATTGGGCAACATATCTGTCTTACAAGCTAAGTTAGCTTATATGTCCGAATCAAATTAGGAAACAAATCATGCCTTGAACACAGCCATGCAAACTGACCATATGCATGTATGTGCTCCCTTTGTTCCTACTGACTGCCCATAGCCATCTTTTATGTCTTTATATATCTTTCTTTGTCTCGCCTTTAGGGACAAGATCATCAACTAATTTGTGATAAATTTTCTAGTCAGACTTACAAATAATAGATTTCAGCTCTTTAATGATTAAAAGGAACTTCAACCAATTGATTAAACTTGTAAATCAAACATATAAGAGAAATATGCCTACGAAACAAGCTATAACAGAATTGATTATAGCAACTAGGGATACCAAACTGACAGACAGCGCGTGTGTGCGCGCGCGCGCACACACACATACACGCATACATACATATATATACGGCAACATATTCAGTGAAAACCTCTCTTACCGTGAAAACTTCGTGAAAACCACGTGTAAAAGTTTTAAATGCTAGGCTCGTCAAAGACGATGTTCCATAAAACAATATCTCCACCGCAATACTGCAAAATCACAAGCGATTGTTTCGGAGATACAAACCCACAAGCACCTCGGGTTACTTACTAACATGGCATCCACAAGGTGATTAAGCATGGATCTAGAGTAGAAACAGCATGGGGACCAAGGGAAGCCAACAATCCACCCTTCAAGCACACGGATTTGAGGGAATTAGAGATTTTGCAAATTGGGGGAAATTAGTTGTTTTTTCACGTTACTCAGCCGAGGGACTCACCTCCTCTTCATAGGAGCACCCGAGGAGTGGGGGCAACGGGCACCAAGGATGCTGCCACGCACGAGTAGGCCACGTCGCGTGACTCGGGAGCTGCCGCCTCCTGCTCGCTCGCCCTCCCGCTCGGTCCTAAGGCTGAGGCTAGGGCACCGAGTGCTTTAGTCTCAGCCGGCTGGGCTAGCTAGGCCTCATGGGCCAGACTGGCCCAATTAGCTGAGAAATAAAACAGCGAGTATCCAAATCCTACGTCATAAAGATCGGACAAAGCCTGTATCATAATGGCAGATTTTGGTCATGTAACCTATGATGGCATTATGAACATCTGAACCTTATTGAGCTGAAACATTTTCCCCCAGACTCTGAATTTGCCACTGAAACTCGTGACCTCAAGAAGTTCTATTGTCGATGATCATCAAACTCGGTTGCTATACATACAAACAACATTGGATTAATTTCTCATATGCCACTGGAATTTGGGGGGAAATCCACGAATATATCACCGACAATGAGTAGAATACAAGGGATGAGATTAATTTTCAGCGGCATATAAGGAATTGCCCCCCAACAATATTATAGCAATATATCTAGCTAGCTGCCTAACTACAAACACAAACAAAACAACCAGTTTCCCAGTCATGTTTTCCTTCAGATGTCTAACTTCCCATCAGGGGCTCTCCTCTACCACAGTGCTGCCGGCTAATGCAAGTGTCGACACCAGTGAGTTGCTATCCGAAGGAGACGCACTTAGCTGAAGTGGCTCAAGTGTTCTGACTTTGAGGTCCATGACATCTGTGATCAGGCCTGGCCTCATGATCTTGTCGCTGACGTCGCAATCGCCCTTCAGCATCTTGGCGACCGTCGACATGGAGGGCCTGACCTTCGGGGTATCCTGGGTGCACAGGAGCCCTATTTTCAGAAACCGATGTGCTTCCCCAGTGTCGAAACCGCCTTTTAAGGTCTTGTCGATGATGCTCCCAAGATCACCGGACTCGAAGAGCGTCCACGCCTGGCAAAACGAGTGGAAAATTTATCTGATTTCAGGTGCTTTAGATCAAATCTAAGGGCTTGTTTGTTTCAGCTTTTGATTATCTAAAAGCTGATTCTGGATTGTGGTCATAGAGAAGTTGATTCTCCAAAAGCTAGAATCCAAAAGCACGTATGATTTGGATTGTGGATTCTAGTATATAGGAGTGGGTTGGATTATGAGAATCGGATTCTAGCTGTTTGTTTTTTATTTAGCTTTTGAGACCAGAATCCAGAATTAAAAACTGTAACAAACATACCCTAAGAACTGATGGCCTTGTAATGAAACTTGTACTTTAGGTATTTCTGAGCTACCAAGTTTTTAAGAATCCATCCGCTTTTCTTTTACAGGATAAGGAATTAGAGATATCTCATAAATAAATCACTCGATGCAATGCATTAGCAGTGACACATAATATAATTGGACAAAGCAACGGGTAAGTCGTAAGAATCAGAAGACCAGCCAATGCAGGTGACATGGAAGGCAATTCCTGAAATAGATCCAGAACCAGTTGACCCATATGAGAATAAGAAGACCATTCAATGGATGTAGTTACTTTGAGAACATAAAGGAAACATCCTTGTACTTTGCTTTAGAATGCTTCCAGCTACAACAAGCAGATTATGCTTGTCTAGTTTGTGAGTATCTAAACAGGTTTATGTCTGGTGTGAAATCATGTGCTGAAAAATTGGTTTAGTGGTGAATTTGGCATTGCAAAGTGGTTATGTTCATGGGATGTGTAGTGCTTGTGCATGTGCTGTTTTAGATGATTATTTGATATGCTTGTGATAGCATGGTAATGATTTTACTTGATGCAATGCGTTTATGTGAGTGGTTGCATGGACTGATTTTAAGTCAAGTCGTGGACTTGTGCTCATTCACGGTCTCATGTTTGTTCATATGCAAATATTGCATGAGGGTGAACGTCATCGATGACAGGGATCGGAACGAGGTTTTGGTATGAATCAAGGTTCAGAAGATTAAGAATGTCATGCGAAATGTTCGGACTAGAGAACGGTGCATGCGAGTGAGTCATGCGGTAGTGGTAGGTGGGTCGTAGCGTGCATACATGAGTTTTTAGATGTATGTTCATGTATTGGGCCATGTGTTATTGGGCCATATGTAATTGAGCAAGGTGGATATGCATGCATGTATTTAATTAGATATAAGAAGTTAGGGTTAAGCGGCTATTTAAAGGGAGCCGTACCCTTGGATGAGAGGCAGCACAAAATAGAGGTGCATGCCGACACGCAGTTCTTCGAGCAAAAGCTGGCTGAGGACACGAAGCAGAGGGAGGCGTTCGAACGCAGCATTGTACAGAAGGCCCAAAAAAAAGGCCTCAGCTACGGTGCTTCGCAAGCTACAGTGCATTCCTACAGCGAATTGCTACAGTGTTTTGTGCGATGCTACAATGATTTTGCGCTGCAGTAATCTCGTTCCTCTTTTTGTTCTTCGTTTGTATGCTTACTTTATTTTTTAGATTGATTCATTGTTTCATCGTGATAATTTTGACTTGATCCAATAAAAACCTTTCTAGGGCATCAAGTGATTGATTTAAAAAGTTTGATTGGATAATTTCTTGTAGATCCTAATTAATCTCGTAATTAGGGTTTGATCAATTTTCGTCATTATTTGGTACAATCAACTTGTGAAGGTCATAACTCTAGATTCGCAGATCTGATTGAGCTGATTCTTATTGGGTTAGTTTTGAAATTGAATCTAGTTTCTGTAGTACAAATTTCATGTCAATCCAACGGTGAGATCTTCAGAAATTACTATTTTGGTGAACATATATCAATCTACTTTCGTGGAAACCGAAGCAATTTTTCATAATTCGTTTAAGGGTGTTTTGAGAATAAATAAAAATTGGTTTTAGCTTCCGCACAATCATTCACCCCCTCTGAATGCTATATTAGTGTATATTGATCCTACATGTGGCCTGATTCCTGGTGGTCTAATTGGGAGAATCTGGAATCTAGCATAGCTGTACTTGACAAGAAAAATTATTCTTCCAGCAGTTTGTTGTCTGAACTTGCCAGAAAATCAGACAGTAGCCTGGGAAAAATAATATGCAATAATGATAATGTACACTTAAGCAGATGTTATTTATTGGCAATGTTCTTTACCCTTTCTAGGAGGAACTGATCTTGAAGTGGCAACCTGGGGTCAGTGTGGCATCTGCCACTGACAATCTCCAGCAGCAGAACTCCAAAGCTGTAGACGTCGGCCTTCTTCGTCAGCTGCCCTCGGATTGCGTACTCCGGCGCCAGATATCCTCTGGGAAGTGAACGTGTTAGCTCTTTTAACCCCACACTCACGAGGGTTTTCAGAATTTGACGCACTTTAAAATTGGCATTTCAGAATTTGACACTCTGACCCACTGTCATATACACAGACGGTCCCACATGTCATTCAAATGCTCTGAAAGGCTTACGAATTGAGTGCCAAATTCCGAAATAACCCCTCACTCACACAGTGTTCAAGATCAGATAAGGGCATGAACAACAAGTGCGACGCTTACAGTGTTCCTGCAACCCTGGTGCTGATATGCGTCATGTTGCCCGGGAAGAGCTTTGCTAGCCCGAAATCCGATATCTTGGGGCTCAGATCCTTGTCAAGAAGAATGTTGCTCGCCTTGATGTCACGGTGTACTATCGGAGGCCGGACTTGTTCATGCAGATAAGCAAGCCCGTCGGCGACACCGATGCAGATCTTCACCCTTGTCCTCCAGTCAAATCGGACACCACTGCGAGCATTGCCTGAAGAACGCCATGACGCATCAGAGATCGATTCAGAGTCCTGGAGAATAAATGCATCGCCAGCTCGCCATGACTTGAGAGGTTTTTTGGTTCATACGTACATACCAAATAGGGTCTTCGCGAGGCTGTTGTTCTCTAGGTAATTGTAAACGAGCATTTTCTGATCTCCGTCGACGCAGCAGCCGTGACATTTCACAAGATTGTGATGGGTTATGTTGGATATCACGCACAGCTCATTCAAGAACTCTCTTGTTCCTTGCCTTGACTCCGAGGAGAGCACCTTGATGGCAACTTGCTGGCCATTCTTCAGTTTTCCCTGCATAATTCAGATCAGAGCATCAGCAACCATGAACAGTATTGCATACTTGGATTCATTGGTTGGTCCAAATGCTACAGTCACAGAAACCGATCGAGTATAAGGCCCCGTTTGGCAACTTGGAACCGAGCTGTTTCTACTAGAATCTGGGAGAAACCCAGCCAAACGGGCTAAAACTCGGAACGATTCTCCTCGAAACGTTTCTTCTTTTTCCACGCTGTGGCTGAATCACCCTCAACCCCGTTTCACTAGTGAAAGTGATTCTGATTCTACCTAAAACGTTTCTATCAAGAATCTGAAACTGTTTTCGTTTCTACTAGAATCTGTAACCGTACCAAACGGGACCTAAAGAGTGTATCTGTCACTTTCTAATAATTCAGACTGTTGGAGCAACTGACTGGTGCATACAACACTTCAGAAAGGCAGGAGGCTGTGGTGTTTGAACATTGAAATTGCCAAAGCTTTTAGAGTAGAAACTAGCAACTCAACCCACCATGTAGACGCAGCCGAAAGAACCCTGTCCAAGTTTGTTTCCTGAGCAGAAATTTCTCGTGGCTTTTCTCAGCGCCTTGGAGGAGTAGATCTTCACGTTGCTGACGATCGGTATGTCTGCGAACAGAATCGGATAATTCAGAAGAAGGTTCCGGGATGTTTCAGTCAGAAAAACAGAAGTCGATGAGATATGCAGGTCTACCTTTGTCATGCTGCACAATTTGGCTTCTGGAATTTTTCTTCCTCCTGAACGCCGGAAAGCAAGTCATTGCTATAGTTTGGAAATTTTCTTAGGATCTTCAGATATGCCTTCAGAAGCTCATGCAAAAGAGATATCTGTAACAACCTGAGGGAAAAAAAATTATCAGTAGATTGAAATAATATGTCTCATTGGAAAATTTTGTTAAAAATTCTACACAAAGTTAACCTTGTTAGCTCCTCTAATGCCTAATATAACTTCAAGAAACTTAAGGTATATCATGCCCTCAAAGGGGGAAACAAAAGAGGTATATAACATAACAGGTGACACTCATGATGTTAGATATGTTTATTATTAATGTGAGAGCAAAGAACAGAAAGAAAGAACTATATCCCAACCAAGTTCATATATCAAGATAAGGTCCAGCAAAAAAAAAAAAAAAAACTTGGAAACAAAATGTAGAAAATAAGTTGGCTGATTATTGTGTAAGGATTTACTAGTGCAAAAACACTCTGCGAGTGAGTTATAATTTGTAAATAAATGAATAATATGCGGTATTAAGAATTATATGTTTGACCAAAAGAATCAATGGAAAAACAAAGTCATTTCGACATTGAAATACAGAATAAACAAATTTGCACGATGGCCTTCGATCTTCAGAAGATCAACTGGGAGCACTCTAACAGAATCAGATGAACTGATGGTCAAGGAAAACACAAAAGGGAAAGGAACTAGAAACGAATCAAATAATAAATACTACGGACATTTTTTTATTTTAAAAAAATGGTCAAATTGAAGATTGCTGGATTTTGTAGAACAGACGCCTGGATAAACGTAATCTTTAGTAAAAAGAAGAAAAATAGAATGCTCACAACAAACCTATAGAAAGCATTAAGTAGATTTAACTAAGAAGAGAAAGGAAACCGAAAAAATTAAACTCTCCTGCGGATTAGTAATAGTTAATCAGTGAAAAAGTTCACCTTAATGCGTTGCAGTCTGTATGAAGAACCAAGAGCTCCCAGCAAAGAAGTCTTGAGTTGTCGTATGAGGAGAAGAGGAGAGAAAAGAGGAGAGGAGAGTATGTATCTGCAATGGTAGAAGCAAAAGAGTACTACTTTGTGCTCTAAATATATGAGAGTCCAGGCAAGGTCCCACTGAAACTGACTTAGCTTGTTCTCACTTCTCACCCTGTAGAGTTTAGCTGGTTGCAACTTGAGGAGTAGTATGAAAAGACCTATGCTCAGCTCACACCAGGAAACAAAAAAGATGAGCAAGGACAAAACAATTAACTTCCTTCTTCTTCTGAGCAAGAACCAAGACTACATAGCTAAGTTGAAGCTATTTTAATAAGCTGCAACGTGTAAATGCTTTGGAGTTGTTGGCTCTGGTTATGTTCGCATCTTAAGCTAATTCTTAATACCCAGCTCCTGGTTTTATATTATTCTATAGATGTATAGATCGATGGATTAGACGCGTTACCGGGTACTGTCATGCACAGTATTTAGGCGCCATGTGTGTTCAGAGCCCATATAAATTGACCATTGTAAGTAGAAAAATACCTTTTCTTGAGAAAGCATCTATACTTTCTTTCCTAAATAGTCAAGTCTTTAGTTTACAGTTTACACTTGTGAGGTATAACAGAAGTATTGCTCTCTCCTGGTGCTTGTTTTCCCCGTTTGCCCAACCTTGCTGTTTTCGTCTTTTGTGTTATTCTGTTTCTCTATCGTGGATTGTCTGGACCTTTCACTTCTTTAATTGAATCGGCAGAGCTCCTGCCTTCCTTTCAAAAAAAAATAACAGAAGTATTGCGTAGTATTAGTAAGTTCCACCGTACAATAATTGAGTGAGTTAGGCTACGTGCTTGTATTTTACCTAAAAAAGGTTAACAAGATACATTTTTTGTAGTTCATGGCACCCACTGGGAAGGGCTCCCTGGATGCCAATCCTGCTCATACACTCCAATTTGGTCTTCTCCTTCCAGAATGCTCCACCAACCCTAACTCTATCAGCTCTTTAATTGCAGTTTGACATGTCGGTTTTCCTGGACACAAGTTGACAAGAAGATCAGGAGAACCCTCCTACTCCAACTTAAAAGGTAGGTATTGGATTGTACTACTTCTAAACAATGTATTCTACATCAAAGTGAGCATGCAAGAGATCAGTGTAACACAGCTACACAATACCTGAAAGAGGTTTAACAGATCTTTCAATGTCTAGTACACATTAGATTTAGTGATTGTAATAATTATGGCTTTAACTTCTAAAATTAATATTTTTTTCTATATAATGTATGAAGCTTCAATTTTTCCTCCAGAGTGAGAGAGAAAACTCAACTCCTCTTTATGTTTACATAATTAGCAGCCTCAGCCAGAAATTGACATGATCTGAAAAACGATTGGAGTTGCAAGGTACTGAAATGTTAAACCAAGTCCAGGCTCTTGAGCAGCCATTGTTGGTTGTCCAAGACTCCAAAGTCAATTTATCACTGCTCATGAGCTCACAGCACGACCTAAGAAATCTTGAAAAAATTTGCATTTTGCAAAATCTCACAGGGAGCAACCATTGACCACATGTGCTGGTAGATCAAGTTATTCTTTGTTCTATCCCTATATCATTTATAGCATTTGTACTCTTGGAGAAACCTGTGGCTATAGCACACCAAACTTTCACACATTTTGACCATCATGGTGTATATATACCCATTTTTTGTCAACATACACTATCTGAATTTTCAGAGTGTGCTCATTTCCAAAAATAGATGTACAGGTCAAGTTAATTTAGCACTTCAGATTTCAAAGCCATGTGGTAGTAAATCGTATCCCTAGTTTTAAATCGTGGATAAACTTTGATAAAAAAAAACTCCAAGTGCAAATGCATTTTTATGCAATATCCCTACAAAAGAGACGAAGTGAACCACGCAGATAATACTCAAGAACAAAAGTGTACGCATCAATCGGTCTATGTACCAGCTGTATCAACCAGCAGAATTGTCTAGGTCAAAGAGTATCTATCAAACAGTTCGTCTCACATTGAATGGTTCAAAATTTCGTTGACATGCATGGATGTTACAGAAGAACTCAGCGAACAACCTTAGGTCCACTTGATTAGATGAACACGCCATAAGAAAATGACATGTAGATAGCTAAGCATGCATCTGGAGTTCTGGACAAGAAATATAATTTCTGGTTCACAAAAATTGATTAATTACATTACATTTTTTTTATTATGAGGGATCAGGGTTCACAAAACTGTCGAAAACCACGGTTTTCGACTGTATCGAACCGATTTGAAATTCTAGACTGATCGGTAAACTGATTCAATTAAAAAAAATTAAAAAAATTTGAAAAAATTTATGCAATGTAAACCGATCGAAAACCGGTGAAAACCGAGCGATTTACGACGAAAATCGCTCCAAAAATCGGCCGCTCAAAAGGTTCAACTCGCCGATCAGTTTTTTGAGAAAATCGATGGGGTTTCGAGAAAATTGATCGATTTTCGTTTTTTTTAATTTTGTTTGGAATTTTTTCAAACGCTCCGTTTCGAAACTCTTCGGTTTTTGACGATTTTCGCTTGATTTTCACAGTAAACCGGTATCGTAGAAACCTCGATTTTTCAATTCGAAAACGTTTGGTTAACCTGCGAGGGATTACATTAGATTTCGTATAAGCGTTTGAGCATGTGAAGTTGTCAACTCAATCGCACTACATCGCACGGTATTCATTTTTCAGTCAAGAACATGTTTTTATTGACCTGGAAGGATGCACGTATGGCGATTGAATCCAGGGTATGTCAATCCTTGTCATCGGAGTGTCGGTCCTGGATTAAATTCGCACAAGTGGCCATTCCTGTTACTTTTTTTTAAAAAAAAAAATACGATCGAGTCATGAGAGGTGCTTCTATGCTCTTCCTTTTAAAAGTTGCACAATTATTAAAGCATGAATGAATGGTAGATGGTGATTACTTACCCCTTCGTTTGCCTCAAGATTTATGCAACTTGTACTAGAAGAAAAAGCATAAAAGCACTGCTCTCGAGTAATTCCTATGACGTCATGAACATGTAATATTCTTATAATTTTTATAATGGTCAATAATTCAGGGATCACTGTCCATTGCAAATTCATGTTGTTTTCGTAGGCCTCCTCCTCCTTTCTTGGTTCCCAAAATTTGCGGCGCACACTGTCACCTCTTATTTTGCACGCAATGAATGTCAGTGCAACAACTGGTGGCATTTTTCTGAACCACGAAACTTAGAGGATTGTTTTTGTGCTTTCTCTCGTAATATAAGTTACACAAATTTTGAAGCAAGCGGAAAAAAATAAGTAATCAACCGAGTCATGTCTACCTCTCTCTCTCTCTCTGAAACTTAATATTTGCAATTTTGCACTCATGGGAGAGGACATCAGCAAACCGTCATGTCTACCTACATCCTCGCACCCAATGGAGCCAGTTTAACCTCTCTGCATGAGACAAGGACCAATTAATCAACCGAGTCAATAGTGATTCACAGGCTTCAAGTCCTACACGACGTCATGCAACAGTAATGACGCATGTGTGCTTCATTAGTCTAGTTTTTAATTAACAGGGCGTAATGATAAAGTTGGTAGCTATCTCTATCTACATGACTGGATCATTGCCCACTGTCCATTATTCAGGATTCGGTCTACATTTGTACCGGCAGTGCATAATACACGCACATTTCTGCACGACTTTGTCGTGGCAGGCGTCGGGCCTAGGCCCTGGTGTCGTGAGGCCTGTCTCCGCCCCTGAACTAGTACATCACGTTGCAATCGTAGAAATGATACCATAAAAAAGAGAGAAGTAATTAAGTAAGCAAATATTGGGCTAATTCTACCAAAATCATGTGCCTACCTACCATTTATTTGAGGCCTACAACCAACGACCCTACTGTTTGTTTCCGGTATGCATTCTTTGAAATGCAGCATTTGGCCTGTCTGCGAGGAGCTCCTTCGATTGCTGTCACTTAATTGTTAGGCGGTTGGTTCTCTAGCTATTTTGCTGCGTCAGTATGTTGGCTAGTACCGAGTCTCACTGCATGCTCCTCCTCTCTCTCTCTCTCTCTCTCTCTCTCTACCATGTATTCTGTATAAAATACTCATGCAATGCAAGATGAATAGTGTGGTTCAGCTCCTCTATTGGTTCCTGTTCCTGTTCATCTTCCTCCTGCAGCTCGCCATGAGCGACGGCACGGACCAATCCTCGTCCACTTCCCCTGATAAGCTCCAGCCTCTTCCCACCCTTCCTGTGCACGCCTCCGTCGGCATCAAGGCGCTCGCCCCCCTTCAACTTGGATCTTCAATCTTCCAACTGCACCAAGTGGAGGGAGATAGCTCTTCCTCGTCGTGCTCGGCAGCTTCGGCCTCACCAACCACATCAACACTTGTTCCTCGTCTTCTTCCTCGTCGTGCTCGGCAGCTTCGGCCTCACCAACCACATCAACACTTGTTCCTCGTCTTCTTCCTCGTCGGCTACGTCGTCCGACCCCACATGGCACGCCGACGACTGCTGCGTCCTCAAATGGCTGTACGGCCCCATCACCTCAGAGATCTTGGACATCTGGGTCCGGGTCCGCATGGAGGGCCTCTTTCGTGACAATAAGACCACCCGCGCAGTTCCGATCGAGAATCAAAATCTCGGCGAAATTTTATGAAATCTCGGATTTTGGATCTCTCCGGGTCTCATAATTCCATAGAAATTTAAAAAATTTAAAGTGCTACAGTAACATAAACTTACGGTAAATTCCATCTAAATTTCGGTTTTTTTGACCTAAATTTAACCGGATTGGATTGTTCATATCATTTTCCATGTGAACAGTCGGTAGATCATCCAATTAGTCTATGCACATTAATTTTTGCGACAATAAATTAAGTACCTCATTTGTTAGAATTTTTTTTAAAAAAATTTAACTTGATCATTATCTGAAAATTTTATGGGAGCATTAGTGATGCATCATAACCATCTACAAAAATTTTAAAAATTTTCTAATATGGTTTAAGCCATTTTACATTCAGTTGAAACTTGCCGATTAGCCTTCAGTAGTACTGTTCGAAATTTTCAAAATTTCTCAAGCTCAATCATTATCTAAAATTTTTATGAGAATATTATGGGCGTGTCAGGACCATCTACAAAAAAATTTAAAAGTTTATAACGTGATTTAAATCATTTTTCATTTGGTTGAAATTTGTCGGTTAGCTTTTTTTATTAGGGCAGTAGCACTGTTTGAATTTTTAAAAATTCCTTAGAATTGATCATCATGTGAAATTTTTATGAGAACATTAGTGATATATCAACACCATCCGCAAAGAATTTCAAAAAAATTTAACAATTTTTGAACTAATTTTAATTCAGTTAAAAATTACCAAGATCTCGATAATCTCGCTAAAAAAACAGGCCAGATTTAAATTTTGTTTTTTGTATTTTATCAAAAATAATAAAATTTCGTCAAAATTTCGGATTCCGATGCGTTCCGCAGGGCGACCAGAATATCACTGCGAACTGCCACCACCGCAAGTTGTTGGGCGTGCCATCTCCGACGAGTATCAGGTTTTCGACACCATTCATGGTCCCAACAAGGACTTCGGTCATGTGGCCACCACGCTCACTGTGCATCCTTCATGGAGGCTCGCTCCATGCTTCTTCTCGAGGAACACAAGAAGAGAACAAACAACGTCCGCCAACCGGCCTCCGCCTGTCTCCACCTCCTCCGGCAACACCGGCAAAGGAAAGGGTGGCCACCGCACCGGCGGTGGTGGCTCTGCCGCAGCCATCTCTTGGCTCTCCGCACACGAGGGAACACGCTCCTTCTGGAGCTCCCATCTGGTGCCACTCCTTGGCTCTCGCTGGATCCAGATTGTGCTGATCAATCTTCTCAAGTGTTAAGACCATGCAAGCCAATGACTCGATAGCAATAAGCAACAACAATTCCATGAGAACAATGGGTGTTGGGACTTGGATCACAGCTACCACGAGTTGCAAAGACCCAGCAAAGATAACCATTTATAACATATGCTTATAGGGACCATAATTCTGGTCATTAGGTATATGCCTACATGGTTCAGCATACTACAATACAAAACTAGTACAGAGAAAAACGATATAACATAATCATCTGCAGAAAACCCTCTGCATATTTTATAGGCATGAGCTAGAGCGCCAGAAACCCTACCGCAAACATGAGAGGTTTTGCAGGGGGGGGGAACAGAAGAAAGAAAAAGAAGACGATCCTTTCGTGATTATTTCCTGCTGCCTTTGATGTTTGCACCTCCACCACCAAACGGATAAGAGCATACGCTATTTGTGCTAGAAATTCAGCCTTGTATCAATTTCGGAGGACCAAACAACGAATTAGATGTTGTCATTTCTCTCTTCTGATAGGCATAATCATATAAGAACCGTCCAGCTGAATTTGTAGCATGATCCATACCGTAGACTACAAACTGTAATTAACTTCTGCCCTAATCCAAAAGTTGCCCGACTATGCGGAGTTGCCAAACCCACCAGATTTTCCAGAATTGTTGCCCCCAAAACTGCCCATGCCAGAATTACCAAAACCACCACCAAATCGACCTGAGCCAGAATCCCCAAATCCACCCGACCGGCCAAAACCTGATCGGCCCGAACCCGAATCACCAAACCCACCACCTGAGCGGCCGAATCCAGAGTCACCGAATCCACCACTTGAGCGACCAAATCCGGAATCCCCAAATCCACCACCCCCACCAGAACGACCAAATCCTGAATCACCACCGGAACCACCGCCTGAACGGCTAAATCCACCACCTGAACGACCAAATCCTGAATCACCAAACCCACCACCCCGACTCGATGAGTTACCAAAACCACCGCTGCGCCCACCAAAACCTCGTGAGCGCCCATACCCACTGCCTTCACGACTAAATCCTCCGCCTCCACTTCCGAAGGAATCAAAACCACCACCCAGCAAGTCAGAACCTTCAACATTAATCTTTGGAAGCTGGGAAGAAATGGAAAACTCATGAGTGTAATGCAATGAAAAATGATTTTGATAGAATTTACAGGGTGCAAATCATCAAACATTTACCTCTGTAAACTTGCACCCAACGTCATTCTCAACCACCCTGATAGCTCTACTTTGTTGATAGTTGTACATCACAATGGCAGTACCCTTCTTCCCAGCACGGCCAGTTCGGCCAGACCTGTGAACAAACAACTCCGAAGAGTTTGGCAATTCAAAGTGTATAACCTGAAAAAAGGATAGAGAGCCAGTTAAAGAATGCATATTACATATTTTGATAAAGAAGTGATCTCGCCAACTTTTTAATAACACAGGATAAATAATAGACACAGGAAAGAACGCAAAAGAAATGAGAAAAACACTAACCAGATCTACATTTGGGATATCTAAACCACGTGCAGCAACATCTGTGGCAATCAAAATATTAAACCGGCCATCACGAAATCCTGCAAGTGTTCTCTCTCTCTGGGCTTGTGAGATATCTCCATGAAGGGGCTGGCACTGGAAACTCCGACTCATGGTGTATGACAATCGATCAGCATCCCTTTTTGTTTGTGTAAATACGATGCACTTACCGCCTTTAGCATGCTCCTGCAATGAATAAACAAATTACTTGACAGATTCAAGCAACAAAACCAGATATTACTAGAAAAGTATTTAATTAGCATCATGATACAAAAATAATATTAAGGTACCCCCTCCGTTCCTAAATAGATGATGTTTCAGGATTTTGCACTTCAACCAAGGTATGTATAGAAATGATCAAATCGCCCTCCATTATTAGCTCACTTATTGCTCTTAGATGGTGTGTGTTACTCTATTTTATAGTAATCAATAACACTGAGAATAATGAATGGTAGAGGTATGCAAAGGAAACAACAGTTAAAAGTTGTCTCGAAATTGTAGAATGGCATGTATTTAGGAACGAAATTTGAAAGCTAGAATGACATGTATTCAGGAACAGAGGGAGTAGTATATAATTACTTGAATCAATTGTCCAAGGACAGCAGGTTTTGAATAATTCTCTGAAGCAATAGAATAAAGACTGATCCCTTCTGCTAGCTTCTGGTCATCTTCACCAACCTACAAACAGGAAAAACATCATAAAACAATTCCGGGTAGTAGCTAATGACATCTTAGTGGAACAATGTACTGTACAGTCACTCGTCACAGATGAAACTAAGAGGAGCATTCTCTCCGATATATTTTTCCTTTGGCAGTTTATAGCATTGGTTAGTAAGGTAAATGACTATATTTTTTGTATTTCGGGGGTAGTCACATACATTGCTGAAAGGTAATTCTTGTTAAGACCTCAAATTCCAAATGCTAGTTTTCACAACATTAGTCTTTGGGTGATTTAGTTCCAATTTAGAAAAGGTAACTAGTGCATATAGACACAACTAATGCATGATAAAATAAGGCCAGATAGGGATAAGATTCCACAAAGTATGCAATGAAATCTAGGTTACAGAGAAAAGTTAGCAATAAATGCATGTAAAACCAGTGCAACACATGTAGCACTCACAAGGTCAATTGTAACAGGATCTTTGAGATACTTCTGTGTGAGCTTTCGTATCCAGCTTGGCATTGTTGCAGAGAACATCAAAGTTTGACGATGTGACGGCACCCTATCCAAAATCGTCTCGACATCTTCATCAAAACCCACCGACAACATCTGGTCTGCTTCATCAAGAACAACAAACCGGACCTCTGACAAATTCAGAGCACCTCTTTTTAGCAGATCAATTACACGTCCAGGTGTCCCAATAACTACATCGACACCAGACTGAAGACTTCTCATTTGTTGGTTAATTGGAGTGCCTCCATATACACAGATTGTATCCAGAGGGGAAGAATCGAGGAATTCCTTCTCAACTTGTTTTGCAAGTTCTCTTGTTGGTGCCAAAACAATAGCCAGGGGAAACGTTCCAGGTCTATGAATCCAAAGATTCAATTGAGGTTACAAAACAACACAAGAGCAAACCAAAATAAGTAAAGAAAAAAAAAAGGTATCAAATGTTAAAAGGATCAAAACTTACTTGTGCTTTTCATTATGGCGAATAATCGCATCCATTATGGGGATTCCAAATGCCAAAGTTTTCCCTGTCCCTGTTTTGGCACGACCAACCATGTCCCTTCCTTGCATTGCTGGCTCAAGGACAGCTTTCTGGACAGAGTAGGAAAATAGGACCCAAAGTTTAATATCCAAAACATGAAACAAGATTCACCCATGATGTGATCAGGTAAGATGTAAACACCCTACACTACCACCGGGGAAAATGATGAAAGTTGATAACAAAATACATGTACTTGAAGCAACCATAATCTCAAGAAGTAAAACAGAGTAAAAGTATTGGCTTGCTATTCATGCAAACTGAAACGCACAAACAGGAAGTTGATCGTACATCAGTTATGGAACAATATAATGGTGAGGCAACTTTTTTTTCTTGTCGGTACAAATTGGTCAAGGTGCTCTGGACTATTTAGCATGGACTATCTTGTACTATAGAAGATTCATTGGCAATCAATCATTTGTCCAATCAGTACCAATGCCAGAAAGAACATCTTTGCCACACATAGAGCTCAGAGATCCTTGAAAACGCAAACAATTAAATCACTTAACACCTAAACTACCATGAAAACTACCATGCTGAGGGAACAATGCAAACGCAAAAGGTAATGAACTAAGAAAGCGTAATTTTGGGCGTAGCAACAATTCCCCACATCAGAGCTACTCTTGGACTGACCTATGATCAAAAGCAATCAATTTTCCAGCAATTGAAATAACCTGCACACCACTAGATCTGTTAATCAGATTAAAACGCAAGAGAAACAGCTTTCTTATGAACCAAACAACTCCAAGCACACTTCGATTCCGGCTACATGGATCGGATTGTAGCTCCAGATACAAGAAAAGTGTGGTATGAATCCATAAATTGTAAAAGAAGGAAGCAACTTTTGCAGTCAACAGATTATTCTAGGAAACAAAACATTACGCTTAGGCTATGCGAAAGAAAGAAAAGGACTTCGCGCTGCTCGTACCTGGATGGGGAACAGCTTGGTGATGCCCTTCCTGGCGAGCCTCTCCACGATCTTGGACGAGATCCCGAGCTTGGCCACCTCCAGCCCCTCCTCCCCGGAGCCCCCAACTCCGCCCCCCGTCTTCCTCTCCTCCTCGTAGAACGACCCCTCGTCCGCCGCGAACACCGCGCGCGCCGCAGCCCGGGCGTGCCCCGTCTCCCGGAACCCGAGCCACGCTGGCGACGAGTGGAACCACATCGCCGCGGCGGGCGCCGCCGCCGGGAGAGGGGGCGGCAGCGGGACCGCCGCCGGGTGCAGCATAGCGGCCGCGATGGCGGACACAGCGCGCCGCCGAAGGGGCGCCGCGCGACGGAGGATGGAGTACATGGCTGCCGCTTCTGCTGCTGCTGGCGGCGGCTAGGGTTTTGGGAGGCGTCGGGGTTTAGGGTTTTTGCGAGGAGACGAGAGGGCAATCGGAGAATGCAATGGGTCGTTAAAAGGCGCAGGACAAGAGATATTTTCTGAGGTCACGGGTTAACTCCCACGGAATAAAAACTTCTTCACCTACAGTCACTTAATGTGGGGCCCTGTGGTCCACCTGCAGAAGGGGCCCACAAGCCGGTGACCGTGAAAAGAGCTGGCGGGGCAACAGGTGGAGTTGCGTAGGCGTGGGAAGGAGGTGCGGTGGCTAGAGCATGACATGTGGGGGAGAGACTACGTGGGGTCGGGTGTCAGTGGGTTGTGGGGTAGAGGTGGCTGGGGTAAGAGACGCATTGCTTGGAGGAAAAGTTATGGCAGTTCGGACGTAATCCATGGGCTTTCTCTTGTTTGGTCTGGTCCAAGGACATTGTGCCTAATGGGCCTATGCAGAAGTTTCGGCCCGTTATTTTTTTTTTTTTGTAGAATGGAGCCTGCTTGGTGTTAGTAGTTTCTATACATCACTTTTCTAATATAAAGTCATACAAATATTGGAGTGGAAAAGAGGTAAATAATGAACATCCATCGTTTATTCACACTTTAATATTTGTGAAACTTTTTAAATAGAGATGCATAGAAGCACATCTCGCTTGATGTCACTACATCTGAAAAATGGCCGTTTTGTTTATTACATTTCTATATAACTCTAATTATATATATGATTAATCTTCGTTTCGTTGTTATAATTTGGCTCCATCAAAATAAGTGGTGGACATATTTCTCTTTTTCTTTCGAATGAATGAGATGTTTTGAACGTCACATATATATGTGTATATATATGTATGTATATATATAGAGAGAGACTAGTAAATCCACATCATACGCGTGTTGTGAGCGTTGACGTGGATCATCTAATGTTCTAGCATGGATGCCCGCCTGCCCGGGGCAGCACTGCACAACGTGTGGTGGCTGCAAGTGGGGCCGGTTCCATGTCCAACCGGGCCAAATCCAACGGATGGTGTAAGTTGCAACTCGCTGTCAGTCTACCTAGTGTCGTGTCTCGTGTGAAAAGATCATACAACCATGGTGTTTTCTGCAACTTGAGTGTGGTGCAAACGGTTGAAAAGCGATAGTGGTTGCCCTAGATTAATCCTAATGTCAATTAAGAATAGAGAAAGAACAATTACAATAGATCAAAGATACAGGGGATTAACTATTTTTCTTTATTGATTGTAGATTATAACTTTTATACAATAGGGTGTCATATTTATATCCAAAACCTCTCAGGGTAGTTTCGGAATTCGTCCACCAAAACCAAGAGTCTGGACAGCGGCGGTGCCACCTCCTAGTTGGCACGGGGCGACTGCTCGTGCTCCCCAGCGAGTGGTGAAGGCCCATTGATGCTACGGTGGTGCTGTAGTCGCACTTCGCCATAGTCACTGCTCGGCTACGTCGTCCTGGTCGCACCCACGAGCTTGAGCTGGTGTACGCCAGTAGAAGTAAGGAAGCGAAGGGTGTGCAGTGGTCTGGATGGATGGGATTAGGTGGGATAGGAGATGGGTTGAGGAAGAACCGAAGAAGTAGGAAACATGGGCAAGGTAGGATTGATTGGAAAAGGTATTTTGGGTATTTTTGAAAAAATTGATATCTGTAATGGCAAATATATCTTAAAGCAGTGTTTCTATGATTTTCCTCCTAATATAAGTTGTATAAATCTTAAAGCAAATAAAGGGGTAAGTAATCACTATCTACTATTTATTCATATTTTAAATTTATACAACTTTAAAAAAGAAAAGCATAGCCAGTGGCACACAAGCAATTACATCGTTTACAATGATAGATCGTTATTTGCGCTCCTTTAAAGCGGCAAATACGCAATTGCTCCTTGGGTTGGATGCCTTAAGGAATTCACCCGCGGTTGCACTGCTGCAAGGGCTATATGCCATTGTTCGTCTTGTCTAGGCTCCTAAGATTTCTTGCCTCCGCCACTGATTCTAAATATATCTCAACAATGAAGACCAAGAGTTCGATTATATCTCAACACAAACTGCAATTTTACTCTAGTATGCGGTTTTCTCACACACAACGCCACGTGGAAAATTTTCTATTTTCTTGCGCGAAATGGACCCTTTTTTTTCTGAACATGCATGCAGCTGCATTCTCTTCAGCATTAAGATTTTCCAATCTAGCGCCTACAAATTCTGGAATTGCACTATATTCTTCTCGTCCTCGAGGAGACAGAGAGCAGCCTACTTGAACTGTCCTGCAGTACCTTTTCGATGGAGTTCCAATTATTAATCCAATCAATGGCGAACCGGGAGCTAGTGAGTGGGCTTTAATTCAAACGAAGCAGGACATGCAGGCCAATCCAATCGCATGAACGGATGCTTCCAGTTTCAAGTAAGGATCTTGTTCGAGAGTTGAGCCGCATGGCTGTGCTTTTCTTGCCTTATTACCTGCACCTAGTAGCAGCAGCAGAAAAATGGCCCAAGAACTTGCAGACATGCGTGGAGAGTGGAGACGAACTGAAGCAATGGTCGATTCCGATGAACTCGAATTCTTCCTGGCAGTGCTTCGAAGGTTCAGTGCAGTTCATTCTACTACCAGTTTCCCAAATCTGCACTCCTTTCCGATTGAAAATCTGAAATACTAGTAGTCTTCGTTATCGGCGACCTCTTCTTCTTCTTCCTCGAGTAGGCGGCGTGCCCAGCTAGCCATGGAGGAGGAATAAAGTTTGGTGAGCTATCGGCCAATCTACCTACCGCCAGTACTGCTATAGTGCTATCGTCACCGTCTTCGTGATTACTAACGCCGTACAAATCAAGCCCAGATTACTCTACTGCGGAGATTATACATGCAGCAATCTGCAATTGCTGGAGCACCGATGATAGATCGAGCAGCTGAGCTGATGATCGATGATCTTCCTGGGACAGACACCGCATCCGCATGCAGATTGAAGCAGATTGAAGCTGCATTTGTCCGTCGTTAAGACAGTCCCGCTGCATGGTCCTCGATTTTGTCACGTGAAAAGGAAATCAGTTTTTGCAGAGAAAATTTTCATCGCAAGTGTTGGGCAACCTCGCTATCGAATAGTCCAGGGTTGCTTAATAGATCTGAAGTGGATGACAGAGAGAGAGGGCGAGACACAAATATGAGGAGGAACGGATCTGGTATTCTTTATTACTTATTCCTGTGTACAATGGGGTGTGACCCCCTGCCTTCTATTTATAACCTACAGCTAGGGTACATAGCACACGCTTGGACCCTTTACCGCGAGATGCATATGCCTCATCAAAACTCTAAAAAAACCCAGTGGAAAAAATACTTAGAGAAAAGAGTACATAGCTCACGCTTGCTGTATTGCACGGATTGCCTCATCAAAAGCTTATGTAAGAAAACTTCAATGAAAAAACTTACTAAAGAAAAATAGTACAATCCACCCAAACTTCAATGTTAATCTTCTAGATTTACGTTGGGTACTCAAACTTTATGCTCGAGATTTATGTAGGAGTATGTGAAAATTCTCCCCCTGAAATCTGCACTTCTCTAAGTCTCATCATCCCGATTCCTCTAACGCATCCTTCAAAGGAATATGCTGGGAGTGACTTGGTTAATAAATCTGCGAGATTTTCACATGACTTAGTATGCATTATCTTGACCTCGTTCATCTTATGCATTTCATGAGCATAAAAGAACTTGGGGTTGATATGCTTCATGAGGTTACATTTCACATATCTCATTTGCACTTGAGCAACAAAAGCTGCATTATCTTCATAGATGATAGTGGGGGTTTGTTCCATGTTTAAGCCACATGACTTTTGAATATGGTGAACCATTCTTCGAAGTCATACACATTCTCAGGAGGCTTCATACAAGGCAATGATTTTTGAGTGGTTTGTCGACGTTGAGACAAGTGTCTTCTTAGACGACTTTCAAGAAATTTTTGTTCCACCACAAAGGAAAACATGCCCGGTTTGTGACTTGCCAGTATGCGGGTCCGATAGGTACCCGGCATCAGCATAGTCGACCAAATTTAATTTATTATTTCTTCTATAGAACAAGCCGAGATCTTTGCTTCCTTGGAGGTAATGGAAGATGTCCTTCACCCCTTTCGAATGCCTTTTGGTGGGTTCTGCACTTTACCGTGCTAGCAAATTCACGGCAAACGCAATGTCCGGCCTAGTGCTATTCGTAATGTACATGAGCGCTCCAACCTCACTCAAATACGGGAATTCCGCTCCCAGGACCTCCTCCCCCTTTTCTCTAGGCCTGTATGGATCTAGGTCTGCTTGGAGTGACCTTCCGACCATTAGGGTCTTTGTAGGGTATGCCTTTTCAAAACCAAATCTCTCCAGCACTTTCTGTGTATATGATGATTGGTGTACCAAGATTCCACATTGGATATGTTCAAGCTGCAAGCCTAAGCAGAACATGGTTTTACCCTAATCTTTTATTTCAAACTCAGATTTCAAGTATGAACATGCTTCTTCAATTTCTTCATCCGTCCCAATGATGTTCAAGTCATCTACATAGACGGAGATTATACAAAATCTATTCGGGGGTCGTTGTATAAACACACATGGACAATCTTCGCTGTTCGTGTAGCCTTTCTTGCAGAGAAAGTCACTCAAGCGATTGCACCACATTCTTCCTAACTGCTTCAGTCCATACAGTGATTTCTCCAATTTCACACTGTATAGGTTTCTTTTTGCTGTCTTGGTTCGGGATAGGGATACCTTTCGATACTTTTATGTATATCTTGCCAACACATGGCACAACAGTTGAATTCAATCTTGCCAACAAATATCAAGCATTGAATCATCTGCGGGGTAATTTCTCTATTCCAAATATTATCTTTCTATTTTTATAAAAATTATTAAAACGTCTAACTAGTGCAAGTTCACCAAGTGCTCATAACCGAGAGCGCGACTAATCGATTAGTTTGACTCTGCAGAGTTGTACAACTTTATCCATAAGGAATGATCATCTTTTTGTGGAATCGATAGTTAACACACTTCCTTTGGTGTGCCACAGAGAGATCATACACAACCGTTACATTACATAGTCCTAACTTTGCACCAGCCCAGTATCGTCAAACCCTTACTAATGGTGGCAGAAGAATATTGTATACAAAGCTTGGCGAACAAATCGACCCAGACGAACGAATCATCTCTTTTCTCCCCATTAGTAAGGCGTATACTGTTGCATTGGCATGTGTTTGACCCACACCTTTTTGTGGACACCCCTATGAGCAATCCCGCAGGAACAACCCATGCTATTACGGCCTACTAATGTGCAAAGCTAGTTCTAAGTAACTTAATAGGTTAAGGCCGTTCCATACCAGCCCTCATGGTTGTACGGTTATTTTTGGATCATACAATACTACGTTCGGTCCTTAATCCGACCTGGGCAATACAAACCCCCCTATCTACGTGCAAGTATATCCTCGCACATCCAGCTATTGCCAATAATCGTCCGCGTCAAAATCATAGTTTTATTTTCATAAAAGAAAACATCAACAATCACATTTTCTAACATGTCCATGAATAGGGTTCATCATGTTCAACTCTTTAATCCAATATGTCAAATATTGAGTTCATCACGAACAGTAAACCATCTGTTCGTTTCCCAGTCTAAGCATGGTTAAGCATATGCATGTAATAAACAAATATACCCATCCTAAATTGTCTATCCGTTGTCTAGGGTTATCAAGGTTTACATAGCAATATTGATTAAGGAAATCCCATAATGAAAGTAATATCTACTATAACCCAAAATAGCATTTTTATAAAGCATAAAGCATGCATGAAAAGTTCGACAAAGGAATTATTGAACATTTGGGATCAATATGATCAGAGGGGTTTGCCTTGCTATTCGTTGTTTACAACGAAATCGAAGTCGTAGCTCGGAGTTGTCGGAGTCGTAACTTGTGTTGTTGTCGGAATCGGAGTTGTCGTTGAGTACGCACTCAGACTCGTTAGCTGTAGCATCGATTACATCAGGCTCTATCCGTCATACCGCGAGAACATAGCAAATAATAATAAACTCCAATAAGGTAACCTCTAGTGAGGGCAAAAAGAATATAGGCAGAGAAACCAGATAGAAATCCAAATAATAAATCATCAAGCATAACAAACATGATTTATGGGTTTAGGTTATATGATTTCAAGTATACGCGTTAATCTATGTTTTCTCCTATATCTCGTACTAATGATCTAGTCTACACCCTTACTCACTTTTTATGAATTGTTTATTCTTATTTTACGAATTCAAGAAGCTAAGATTGTTTGGATTAATGAAATTAAGGCATTAGTCAAGAAGCTAAGATTGTTTGGATTAATGAAAGGTTTTTAGAATGATTATTACGACATGAGTACTTTAGCCAAGGACCATTCAACGCTTAACTATACTCAACACACTATCGACAAACATAACACTTAGGGGTTTTGCACTAATAGGATTCAGATGCAAAGCAAGAAGTAGATTAAATATTTTTTCAGATTATGGTAGTGTATATACTAGGGAGTGATTCTAGGCCATTCTTCTTAATGTTCGCATTTAGACAAGATGTTCTACGGGCTACTGAAAAGGCTTAAATGTTACTAAAGTCTACGCAATAACTATTCAATTTTCGTTTTATATTTACGGCTGCACCTTAAAGGATTATCTAACCATTTTTCACGCACTGGTAGGGGATGTCTCTAAAAGTGTTTTAAAGCTAGTTCCGTGACTTTCTACTCTTATTCGAGACGTTTTTCAACTAAAGGAGCATTACGGCTTATACAAACTTAACCTTACATTGCATGTATATGAACTATTTTCGCAAGACTAGCTAGTATTGATCTAAAGGTATTTAAATACAGATTTTACAAGTGTTAATATTAATGGTTATTTCTACACCTTAACTTATATTCTAATTATACCTGTATTAAAAGCAAGGTTACTTAAGTACAGGTATTAACTATTAAATGGAACAACCTCCAAAAACATTACAATACCCTAAGCATTTCCATTTCATTAACTATCCCACTGTTTTTAGGTGTTTCATGAAGTGGATGCAACATATTTTAAAGTTTATATTTCTATTTTACATATGCAAGAATATTAATACCTACAAACAAGTTCCAATTTATAAAATGATCTAAAGCAAGTTAAATGTAAATATCTCTATAGATTCAGGTTTCTAAGGTCACATGAGTCATTATAAAGTTATTTCATTATTTTAAAAGCTACGGTTTACATCTTTTGTATAGTGATTACTTTAGGGTTTTGATTAAAATGGAACATAAAGCAACATACAAACATTCAATGGTACACCCTAATTATTTTTGCATATTTGGATTCTCTACTATTCAAGGAGTTCAAGGAAATAAGTTCCATATTATTTGAGCTAAGTTTGCACAAGTTGTACTAGTTTGAATATTTAGCATGTTGGAATCAACCTGATAGGAAAATAATACAAACTAGCTCCAAATTTAAATCTAATTATATTTCCAAAGAGCTTACAGTGTGGGGATTCTAACAAAATTAATTTCATTGAAATTGGAGTTCATTTGCTCAAATTATACACATGGCATATTTCAAACCTAGCATTCAAATTCGAATTTAAATTTAAAAAAGAAGTCATACATTGCATAATCGGAGTCTACAAGATTTAACTCAAATTTACAAACTTGTTTGATTGAATTTGGATTTATATTGCAAAAGATATAAGTGATTGAATAGAGTTCGGTTTGGAAATTACCCAGAAATGGAAATACGTTTCCTTCAAATGAAAGTGTGTTTTATCCCAACACACAGGCTTCGGTTCAGGGGTTGCTCTGGCTGACACGAGGGTCCACCACGAAGAGACTCAGGGTAGGGGAGTTCGGGCACAGGGTCGCCGGTGGCGAGGCGAGGGCGGAGTCGGTCCGGCCGGGGTTTGGCGAGCAAGAGGAGGTCGGTGGGGATCCAGGGGCGGCTCATTTGGGCTTCGACGGTGCCCTAATGGGCCGGCGGTGGGACGAGGCGGAGGCGGCGGCGGGACGCCGTGCCGGCGAAAGGAGCCTGCCGGCGGGCAGAGGAGCAATAGGGGGTCTAAGGGAACCCGAATAAGCTCTCGGCCGGAGCCGAAGAGGGCCGGAACGGCGGGTCACCGTGTGGCCGGACTTGAGGAAGAAGTGGTGTGGCGCGGTGGCGGCTCGGTGAGGGAATACCGGAATTGAGATGTCACGGCGAGCTCTGGTCTGGCGATCATATGCACAGGGCCTGGGACGCGCCAGAGGAGGCCTGGGACGCGCCCTCACCTTTGCCTGTGCCGCGGCCACGTCCCCGCACGCTGATTGATTTGTTGGCCACCATGGACTCCTCCAAGGGCCGCCAGTTCATCGCCCAGGCTGCCGCCACCAGGAGGTCCTCCCAGGCTGCGCCCGAGCGAGGCCGCTCCCATGCCGTCGCCCCGCCCACCTCCTCCTGCGCCGCTGCGTTAATGCCGACCCGCGCTGCCGCCTCGATTCCGCCGCCTGCGCCACCGCTCCCATGCCGCGTCCCAAGCGCTGCCGCTCCCATGGCGCCGCCCCTCCCGACTCCATGGTCGGGGCAACTGCCTCCCCGCGCCGTCGCCCCGTTGCCGACGCCTTGCGTTGTCGCCCCGAGGACGCCGCCTCCCATCTCCGCCGCGCCGAGTCCGCCGCCTCCCATCTCCGCCGCGCTGACATCGCTTTCCATCTCCGGATCCACACCGATAGCTTCGTCCGCCGCATCCGCCTCAACGCCTTCGCCTAGACCCAAGTTGAGGTCCCAAGGATCCATGTGGTGGCTGGTGGAGTGCAGGTCAATGGCGGCGCTGCGATGAGAGGGGAAAAAACGATTCACGATATAAGGGTGGAGAGGCATGTAATGGCAGTGGTGGGTAAATATACTGAAGTTTACAGGGTATTCGAGATTGTAGTTATAAAATAAGCTGGATTATGAATATATAAGCACCCTAATGACTGCTTATAGATTATTATAATCTGCTGCTTTGGATTATATAATCTAGATTATAATCTAGGCTGTTTGTTTCCCACATTAATTTATATAAGCTGAATTATATAATCTATAGGGCAAACAAACAGGGCCTTAAGGTCGGCGCCACAAATTTCCTATTGCGGCAGTGGATTAATGAGGAAGAGATGCGTCGCAGCAGCACGGAAGCAACGGCGGTGGCATGCCGTGAACGAGGATGGCTAAAGTGAGTAGTATTGTGATGGTCAAGACCGGCTACAGTGCCAGGTGAAGTAATGGTCGAGCCGTCGAGGCAGGGTATGGCTTCCTAATTCCTATGCGTGATGAGCTTCGATTTGACTGAAGAAGCAAAAGGAGAATAGCCATCTAGAAGGAGAAAATTCATATTATGCCACCCTTTAGAGTGGCGTTAGCCCAAATACCATTTTCGTCGATGCCTTCGTTAAAATGTCACTTTTATCATGTCCTCCTCGTCAAAATGCTATTTTCGCATTTATAAAATGAATTTTGCCCCGGTTTGCAGATTTAACCACAAGAAATGACGTTCCTACCCCGGAGCCAGATCTGCATGTTTTGGACTTGGAACTGATTGCTTTCAATTTCAAATAACTCTTTTCACTTGCATTCGGTCATTCCAATGCTTGGGAGGCATCGATGCTTTTGGAATCAAGCTGTTAAAGCTGCATTCTGGTATTGATTTATGTTTGTCCTTCACCCACAGCCGCGAGCACTTGGACCGCGCGGCGGCGTCGGTCTCCGCGGTGGCCTCGAAGCTTCCCTCCATCTCTGCGTAGTAGTGCATCATGGCCTGCGGCTTGTGGTCGGCGTTGGATTCGAGCGGCGCGAGCTCGCGGTGAGACGCGTCCGTCGCCCCCGCGCGGTCGGCGTGGTCCTCGGCCTCGAGCGCGGCGAGCGAGGTGAGTATCTTGGCGATGGACTGCTTCCTGCCGCCGTTGTTCCCGGCGCCGGAGCCGTCCTTTTTGACATCGTTGGACGTTGGGGCCGGCGCCCGGGCGGCGAGCGCGAGCAGGCGAACGCAGCGGCGGGAGGAGGCGAGCGCGGAGGAGGGAGCAGAGGTCGTCGACGGCACGGATGTAGTCGTGGAAGTGCGTGCGGCAGAGCTCCTCTATCTCTGCCTCGCGGTCCCGCGCGGCGGGTCGGAGCGAGGCCAGCAGCGGCTCCGGTCTCCCGCACGCGAACGCGCGCCGCACGAACGGGCCCAGGTCCTCCCCCGCGGCGATGGCGGCAGAGAGCTGCGCGAGGTCCGCGTTGGACGGGGCGGACCCGACGCTCAGCGGCGTGCTTGCGCCGCATCAAGATCTGAGGCGCGGAGGAGATGAGTGAGGTGGTAGAGCAGGTGCCGAGCTCGTCAGAGAAGAGGGGATGTCAACACATAGATCTGGCTCGAGGGGTAGGATCGTCATTTCCGGTGTCTAAATCTTCAGAGAAAATTGAAATTCATTTTATAAATGCGAAAATGGTATTTTGGCGAGGAGGGCATGATAAGAGTGGCATTTTAACGAAGGCATCGAAGAAGATGGCATTTGGGGTAGCGTCACTCTTAAGAGTGGCATAATGTCAATTTTCTCAGATAGAAGGCACTGAGTTGTTTAACCCAGTCCAAGAGCAGTGTAGCAATGAGTAGACATTTAGGGTGCGTTTGGTTCATGGGATGAGGTTGAATGGGATGGGATGGTCCTGTACCATTTGGTTCCATTATTTTGGGTGAATGAGATGGTTCAGCATCTAGAGGGAATATTCCTTAAATTTGTACCACTTGATCCAGGACGGGATGGTTCCATTCAAGCAACCAAACGCATGGATGGTTTTTTTCTTGAACCATCTCCTACATATACCACTTGGTACAGGCAACCAAACGCATTAGGTGGCCCAGCGAGAGGAATGAAATGACGTTACTTTTGTTTCTTTGCCCATTAGATTAATAACCTGTTACTTACTACTTATAAGTATAGTTATACAATTGTCAATACTAGTTGTTGTGTTTACTAATTGGTTCAAGTGTGAAGATTTTGGTTTACGTAAACTTTTTCAGATTTTATATCTTATGGGATTTTAGGTTTTGTATTTTTAACGAGAAAGAATAATTATTATAAATGATTTGTCTCAAAATACAGGATTTCAAGAAAATTCAGAGGAGATGAAAATTCATGGTTAAGATCATCTCAAATTTTATTTTCTTGGTTGTTCAACTTAAAGAAGAGATTTAATATTACACCTATCTATTCTTTTCCTAAATGCTGGATAAAGGTGGGAAAAGATGTTATTTTAAATTAAAGTTATGATTTTAATTAAAATTTCCATTCACATTCATTTTTATATTTTCATTATTCATTTTTCTATTTTTAAATTTTTGGGATGTTACACGCGGCCTCACTGAACGGCAGCTCCTTGTCGAATCCAAATTTTTTACTATTATAGCTCTGTTACTTTTTTTTTCTTATCTAGATGCTCTGCTAATAAAATTACAGAACTCGCCCCTGAACAGAAAAATCCAACGAACGGGGACCGCTTATTTTATTTTATTTTTTTGTGTGTTTCCAGCGGACTGAGACCGCTTAAATTTTTTTAATTTTTGTTGTGTTTCCAGCAGACTGGGACCGCTTATTTTTTTTTTAAATTCAAGCGGACTATGTTCGTTGTTTTTATTTATTTTGTTTTTTAAAAATTTGGAGCGGACTGGGTCTGCTGGTTTTTTTTTTCATTTTTCGATTTCGAGTGGTTTGGGACCGCTGTTTTTTATTTTTATTTTTATTATTTAATTAGTCCAAAAAATTCCAAAAAAATATTTTCTTAATCAGTTCGAGCCATTGAGTCTAAAAATAACATCTACTCCACCAAACCAAGTCTCTAAAATCTCTAAAATAACTAAAATACTCTCCCAACCCCTTCTCCGGCCCCTCTTTTTGGATTTTCCGGTTTTCCTTTTTTCTTGCTTTTCTTTTGTTCATTTATTTATTGATTTCGTTTGTCTGCATATTTTAATATAGAAAAAGATAATTTAGAATGGCATGCTGCCTGTGGAATTATAAAGAAATTGATGTACGTGACGCATACAATACGATACAAATGGCGATTAATACGATACAAGTTTGTAGAAAACGAACTAGTTCACAATTGAAGCATAAAGTAAAAAGGATAACTACATACACAATCTTCTCTAACCATTTGATATGATCTAAAATGCGCTCCACCTTAAATATCAACATATTAAGTCTTTGCTCGAAATTATCTAAAATGTGCTCCACCCTATGCTCGAAATCCAATAATTTTAATTTATGTAAATGATTTAATTAAAGGATAAATTAATGTTATAATTTTTTAAACATTTTAAAAAGGTTTGTGTCGGGGATTGGCTATCTGGCAAAAGACCACGGTACCCCCGTGAGAAGCTAAACCCGCCGACCAAGCAATACTAGAAGAAGATGCTCGGGAGAATGAAACGAGCATCCCTCCTTCTCCTGCGAGCATACGCGTCTGCACCTTTACTCGCAGAAGCACCAAACACGCCCCCCCCCACGAGCAAGCATGCTCGTAGAGGCCGCGACCTACTCAGGTGTTTGGTCGGGGGGCCCGGCGAACGCTACGAAGAAGGAAGGAGCCAACCAATCAGCCGAAGATCAAGGGAGATCATACCCGAAATTCAAAATAGCGCGCGAATCAAGGACGGCGGGTCACGGATATGGATACATAGCGTGATCCCAGGAGGTAGTTGCCTTTTTCGGTACCTATAGTCGTATTATTTAAACCCCCCTGAAGATTTGTAAAGGGGAAGGGGAGAAAAAAAGAGATAGAACATAATACACTGGAGTAGGGCTGTTATCCCGGGAGAGGGAGGCCCGAACCAGGATAAACACCGTGTCCCCCTTTTTTCTTCTTCTCCCGACCTCGCATCGCTCGAACGACCTCTTCGATCCGTACGACGGGGCTCTGTTGATCCCCCATTCAACAAGTAAGCTCGACGGGAGCCGTTCTCCAATCGTCGACAGCTGGCGCCGTCCGTGGGGACGACAGCTTGATTCCCGTGCAGATCAAGATCCTCGAGGATGCCAAACTCGGGAGACACTCGGGACCTTTGCGTTTTTGACCACGTTGAAGATGACGACGTGTACTACGCCGTCGACAACGTGGCCAGGGTGACCGATCCTATCGGTCACACTGAGTCTGGGAGCCCTTCCCCGGACACGGGAATGCGAGGACAGGGCCTCCATTCCCCAGACATTACCCTCGAGGACCCCGAGGATGACTACGACGGGCTCTACGATGGCCTGGACATACCTGCATTTACCTAGAGCTCGACCGAGAGACCGCATCTCAAGGGGATACAATGATGTCCCCATCGCTTTCATCCCGCTCTCGTCGAGTCAACGTAGCCGGGAGCCGTGCGGAGCCCGGAGAGGGATCCTCGGACGCTGCCAAGCACGACCACTACGAGGCGGCCAGACTCCACCGAGGCGCCCTTGGGAAAGACCTCGCGAGCATTCGCCGCCAGGCAAAGGGAGAGTGCGCTTCCATGGAAAGGAACTCGCGGGTACCGAACTCCCGATCGCACTCGAGCGCCGTCAAAGCTCACCGCCGCTTGATTCACCGGAAGCGAGAACGATTCTGAGGCCTTGGCGGCGGTCGTGCGTGACTCGCTTGATTTCCGAGCAAGTAGACTTGGAGGCCGTGGGCAGGGTCGTGAGCCAAAGATTTGGAAAGGCTTACCGCCGAGCTGAAAGTCTCGGATCCTCCTCGTGACCGGGATGCCCGGAGTGTTTCCCGGGACCATCACAAACGCTCCCCCATGCACTCGCACAGAGGTGAATCTCGAAGCCATGCTCGGAGATCGCCCCAGACCGCTAACCCGATCCGGGAAAAGCCCCGGAATAGTCACAGAGCAACCTCGGAGCGGTACCTCTATAATCGCCCAGATTACGAGCGCTCTGAACGCTCCACGACCAAGCGGTCGTCGGCACGACCGTCGCATGAGGTCTTCTCCCGACTCGGCCCGCGCACGGGGCGTTGGGCGGAAGACCCGCGTGAAGGCCGTGGACCGAGGGTTTCACCGCGAAATCCCGAGCCGGTTGCCAGGCCTTCACGAGCTCCCTCGGGACGTCGCATGGCCGAGCAGATTCAAGCCGGCCACGTCGAAAGATTCAACGGGACCCGTAACAGGACGAATTTCTCTCAATATATACTACCGCCATCCTCGCCACGGAGGCGATGAGGGGGTGATGGCAAATTACCCGCAGACGGTTCTCGACGAGCCGCCAGACGTGGCTTTTCAATCGAAGGAAGGATCCATACGGTCCTGGGGCAGCTCGGCGCGCCCGAAAGCAAATTTCCAGAGCTGTTACATCCGCCGAAAGGAGCGCGACCTGAGCGCTTTGATACAGACGACGGGAAACCTGCGATAATTCGTCCCAGAAGTTCATCCAGGTCGGAACTTCGATCCCAAACATATCGGACGAAATGTCGTCCGAGCTTTCAAGTTCGGGGTACGGGACGTGCGCTTCACGCAGGACCTGGAGATCCACCCGAATCTGACGGCGAACGAGCTCTTCCGAATGGCCGATCGATACGCCAACGCAGATGAAGCCGTCCAATGGAAGAAAATCTTTGGATGAAGGGAAGTCGCCGCCTCACCTGGCCTAGAGACCTCGGCTAGCAAAAGGGCTCGATTGCAGAGACAAGAAGATCAAGAAGAAGAAGAAAAAGCAACCCTCGCCACCATGGTAGCCGCGGTGGAACAACAACAACCCGAGCAACCCAGCTCAGCCACGGGGTTTAACGCTCGGGGAAGAGGACAACCACACAGGCCTCGAGAGCGAGGCGACCAAGCGGACCGACGGGGCGACCTCTACTGTCCGCTTCACCAGGCGCACGGGCACGATCTACGGAATTGCCGAACGTGGACCTACCGCCTGGAAGCGATTTCTGACAGGGGCCCATGCCGATGCTTCCTGAGCAGGGTGAAAATGGCAAAGGTAAACAGCCCGCCGAGGGAAGCGAGGATGACATGGAATACCAAGAACCAAAGAATCACATAGCGGTAATCTTCGGGGGCTCCTCCGCCTACAAGTCCCGCCGGGACTTAAAGGACGCCGCAAGAGAAGTGCACCATGTTACCCAGGGTAAGCCTCCTGGCAAAGAAATGAAATGGTCTCGAGATATCCTCACCTTCTCCAAGGACGATTGTCCCCTTGGGATGACCAAACCTCAGAGGCTTCCGATGGTCGTGAACCCCACCATCGGCAATACCGTCGTCGGTCGGGTCCTCATAGACTCAGGAGCTCTTTGGACCTTATTTCGGCCAAGGTTTTGGATGAGATGCAGATTCCTCGTTCCAAAATCAAGAGTGTAGCCGTGCCCTTCTTCGGGATAGTCCGGGCACCTCGATCAAACCTGCGGGGCAGGTCGTCCCGCCTGGTGAGTTTCGACGGCCCAAGTAACTTCAAGCGGAGCTAATCACCTTCGAGGTGGTAGACTTGAGTCGGCCTACAACGCCATCCTCGGCAGGCCGGCCTTGGCCAAGTTCATGGCCGCCTCGCATCACGCAGCGTATCGGTGCCTGAAGATTCCGGACCGAGCGGAGTCATAACCGTCAAAGGAACCACAAGTCCGCACTCAATTGCGATTTAAAGAGCGCTGGATATGGTCGGTCGATTACCCACTCGCGGCCACGACCAAGAGCCGAAGCATTCGGCCTAAACTTGCCCTCGGCTGGAGGAGAGACCAAGGTCATTCCGCTCAACGAGTCGGAACCGGCCAAGTCGTTCATTTGGGATCTTCCTTAGATCCCAAATAGGAACTCGAGCTCGTCACCTTCCTCCGGGCAAGGTCGGATGTGTTCGCTGGGAACCATCCGACATGCCCGGGTCCCAAGGGAGGTGGTCGAGCACAGCTAGCGATTCACGACAAAAAACGGTGAGACGAAACTTAGGCGCTTTTCCCGGAAAAGCAGGCAATCATCAGGAGGAACTCGACAAACTCCTAAAAGCCGGCTTCATCAGAGAAATCGAGCACTCCGAGTGGCTAGCCAATCGATTAGTCGGGAAGAAAGGAGGCAAGTGGCGCATGTGCGTCGATCACACGGTCCGAACGCAAAGATGCCCAAAAGACAACTATCCGTTGCCTCGCATAGATCAATTGGTGGACGCGACGGCGTGGAGTCACGAGACCATGAGCTTCCTAGATGCCTATTCGGGCTATCATCGAGATCGACCTATCGCGAAGACGAGGAAAAGACTTCCTTCATCACCCCATTCGGTACCTTACGCTGCTCGACCATGTCTTTCGGTGCGAGAAATGCGGAGCAACCTTTGGCGCCTCATGCGAGAAAACTTTCGCACTGAGACCAAGTAGGTCGAAATTTGGAGGTCTATGTCGGCGACATAGTTGTCAAAAGCAAGAGTACTTGGTCACGTTGTCGACTTGGAAGAAACTTCTGTAACCTCAATAAGCATCGAATAAAGCTAAATCCAGAAAAATGCGTGTTCGGCGTGAAGGCTGGCAAGGTGCTCGGCTACATGGTCGGGCCACATGGCGTTGGGGCAAACCCGGAGAAAATCGAAGCCATTGAGAACATGAGGTCGCCCACGTGCGTAAAGGAAGTACAAGCTCTGACCGGAAGAATGGCCGCCTTAAGCCGGTTCATCTCCCGGCTGGGGGAGCGAGGGCTACCTTTCTTTAAAGCCCTCCGCAAGCATGATGGCTTCACGTGGACGGAGGAAGCTAATCGCTCGTTCAAAGAGCTAAAACAGTACATCTCCAAGCCGCCCGTCCTCGTCACACCCACAGCGGGGGAAGAATTGCTACTATACCTGGCGGCAACCCCGCAAGCGGTAAGCTCGGTGTTAGCGATGAGAGATGGTACCCGGCTGACCTATCTATTACGCCAAAGTACTTCATGGACCAAAGGAGCGTTACCCGAGGTCCGAAACTCTTGTACTCGTTCTTTGATGGCCTCCAGGAAGTTGCGTCACTACTTTCAAGCACACAAGATCGTGGTGCCGACCGGCTTCCCACTCGGGAAATCTGAAAAATCGGGGCGCCCGGTGGTCGCATAGCCAAGTGGGCAATGGAGCTCGCCGAGTTCGAGCTGGTATTCTCGGCCCGCACGGCGATAAAATCACAAGTCTTGGCTGATTTAGTGGCGAGAATGGTCGGCTCGGCACCACCAGCCAGCGGGACCAATGATTCGAGAGAAAACTCCTGGACCTTGTATTTTGATGGATCCCGAGCATCTGGCGCCGGAAGTGGCGTCGTCTTGGTCTCCCGGATGGAGAGCAACTTCAAGACGCCATCCAACTACATTTCGCCGCGACTAACAACGCGGCAGTCTGAAGGCCTTTTGGCCGGACTTCGGGCATGTAAATCGCTAGGAGTCCAACGGCTCACTGTGAAGGGCGATTCACAGTTGGTCGTGAACCAGGTCAACAAGGAGTATCAGTGTTCCGATACCTCAATGGCGCTGTACCTGGCCAAAGTAAGGAAGATGGAGAAATACTTCAAGAATTTCGAAGTAATCTACATCCCCAGGAAGGATAATTCCCTGGCTGACCAAATGTCTAAGGTCGGTTCCTCTCAAACCACCGCTCCGGCGGGGGTGCTTGTCGAGCACCTACATAAGCCCTCCATTCCCTTTGAAGAGGAGGCACCAGAGACCGGCGGTAGGGTCTCCTTCCTCGAGCAAAGCGCAAATTGGATGACGCCATTCATCCAATACCTTGCGCATGGGACATTGCCCGAGGAAGAAGCCGAGCGTTCCCGGCTAACAAGGCGGTCTTCTCAAGATCTGATCGATCGAGGGCGACCTATACAGGAAAAGGCGCATTAGGGATCCTTTCGGATCGTCTCTCGGGGAGGAAGGCGATACCTTCTTCGTGATATCCATGAAGGGATGTGCGGAGCTCACTCGTCTTCGTAACGGCTTGTGAGCAAGGCCTTCCGACTAGGGTACTATCGCCCACGGCCTTGGCGGGCCGCCGCGGTCGATCGTAATGACTGCCCGAGCATGCCGATTTCATGCTCGAAAAGCCCGTCAACCAAAGATATGCCTCGCAAACCATACCACTCTCGTGGCCGTTTCGACCTGGGACTCGATGTCCTTGGACCCTTCCCGAGGTCGAAGGCTGCAAGTACTTGCTCGTGGCCATCGACACTTTCACTAAGTGGATAGAGGCCGAGCCGTCTCAACCATCTCGGCCCAGCGGCCAAGAGGTTCCTCCGTAGCAATGTGATAACTCGGTTCGGGATACCCGGCCGTCTCATCACGAGATAATGGGACCCAATTCACCAAAGGTGAACTATTCCAAAGTTACTGCGAAGAGGTCGGGACCAAGGTGCCTTCGCCTCTGTGGCGCATCCACAGAGCAACGGAGCATTTAACGAGCAAATGGGCAGCTAGTCCAGGGCATAAAAGAGGGTCTTCAAGACCCTCAACCAAAGACAAGCGGCGGTGGGTGGATGAGCTTCCCGCCGTTCTTTGGTGCATCGCACCACGATGAGTCGAGCCACAGGTGAAACGCCTTTCCAACTCGTCTCACGGTGCGGAGGCCATCCTGCTGCCGAAATCGTGCTAGGTTCCCCAAGGTGCAAGCGATCGATTCCATCGATCAAGAGGTTGAGCGCCTCGTCGACCTGGACCTCGTCGAAGCAACACGCGAGCGGGCGTTGCTCGGTCTGCGGTTTACCTACTGAGGCTCTTCGTGAGGCACGCAGCCAAGACGGTCCGACCTAGGGTCCTACAAGTCGGCGACATGGTCTTACGAAGAGTTCAAGACCCGCCGAAAGCCAACAAGTGACCCCAAGGTGGGAGGGACCCTACACGGTCGTGTCTACAAGACGCCCGGGGCTGTTCGCCTCGCGATGCCAGATGGTCGGGAGCTCACCAAAGACTGGAACATCGATCAAGCTGCGTAAATTCTACGTTTAGACGAGTACTCCTATCACGCGCCCCTTGCGTTCTTTCCAATAAAACATTTCCCCTCTTTCGTGTTTCGTCCTCGCTTTGTCGAATGAGCATCGTCGTCTACCAAAGATCGCAGACGAGCTTATCCGACAAGTATGTGCGCACCATTTCCCTTGGCCCGATCCGGATGCTCGCCTAATCGTTCACTTTCCGCGGTAGCTCTTCACTTGTATGCGTGGTGGGCGCGAGCATCCACTCTAAGCCCGATTCGGTGACCACTCGGGTATGGCGGCTTCACGTATTGTTGGTTTAAAGCTCGTCTACTCTGTGCTCACACTTTTCTCGACACACCGACCTATTTAAACCATTCAAAAAATCGTCACGACCAAAGCGACCCTTAAATTTTCCCATGAACAAACTCGTGCTCGCAACAGTGAGGACACGACCTTTGTCCATGGTAGGGGGGCTCCGTATGATAGGAACGTTAGTCCCTTCTTCCAAGGATCCTTTGCTCGTATCTATGATACATGCTCTATGCAGGAACTTGTTTTCTTTGCTCGTATCTATGCTATATGCTCTATGCAGGAACTTGTTTTCTTTTTCTGCAGAAACCGGGATCATATAGGCATATGTTGAAGGCGAACTTGAGAAAAACAGGCAAGAACCAAACACTGCGAGTTTGCTCATTTAACCCGAAAGGTTGTTTTCTTTTTACAGGATTTACGCGAGCTAAAAATAAAAGAAGAGCTAAGTCCTACGCTCGACTGAAGGGCGACAAGTTCCTCCTTAAGGGAGTCGACCTCGCCTCCAGGTCCAAAACTTTCCGCCGAGCAAAGACGACCTTCACCGCGCTGTCCCGAAGGCGCTGCACCTCCTTGAGCTGGGCCTCTTCACGCTCCGAGCTCGTTGGAGTTCGGCGCTTGGTCGGGGACCTCTGCCGCAACTTCCCCAGCTCCTCTTCGAGGTCGGCACACTACATTCCGAAGTGTTCTTGGCCGTCTCGCTCTCAAAGAGCTGGTCCCGGCCCGACGACGAGGCTCTTCGCCGACTCCAGCTCCTTCAGTCGGCCTCGCGCACCTCGGAGACCCGACGCTCGAGATCGGCGATCTTGGCGTCTTGCTCGCGATGGTACGCCTAACTCCTCTGCTGGAACTGCGGAGGCATCGATGTCCTCCATAGCCTTCGCGGCAAACTTGGAGCAAAGGGGAAGGAAAGTCAAGAAGAACCCTAGAAGATTGCTCGACTCATATAAAAGTTGAGAGCAAAACGCTTACTGAAGAGCCCTACCGACTACCTTGTCTTGAAGCCGTGGCGGTCGGTGGCGCCGGCTTCGGAAAAGGATTAACCCACGCAGGCCATCCCGATCCCGAGCTAGCGCATCACGATCTTGCCCCTCACAGGCACCGGTGCTCCTGTGAGGGCAACGACGTTCCTCGCCGACCAACCCCAGGGCGCCCGAGGTTGGTCTTCACGCCGACAGCGACTCGTGGCCGCCTTCCTCTGCCCGCCGCGCTTTGGGGACTGACGCCGACCGCCGCTTCGCCCCTTGCACCTCCGCGGCCGGAAGCAATGGGGCTCCACGCCGGAGGCGATTGGTCGAGGACGACCACCTCCGGCCCATCAACGGCCACCTCCTCTTCGTGGTCCGCAGACGGAGGCAGCTGGTCGGGCTCAGCGATCACTTCCGCGGCTGGAAGTGGCTGGGCAACCACGACCGCATCTTCCCCTTGGTCCGCTTGATTGGAGGTGGCCGGTGGCAAGAATCGGCTCCTCCTCTTGGCTCGCGGCCAAGGGCGGTGGGTCGAAAGCCACCACCGCTTGGCCACCGAAGCCCGTTGCCTGGGGCTCACTTGCGCTTACCCCTTCGCAAGGGACCAAGGCCAAGGCTTCTTGATCCTCAGCCCCCTGCGGCTCCTGCTCCTCCGCGGCTGGGATAGGTTCCACGTCCGCTGAAGGAAGCTCGGGTCCCGGCGAGGGATGCTCGTACTCCACTGAGTCCGCGGTGGCGCCGGCTCCTCCCCGCCTCGGCCATCACTTGGTCGACGACGCGGTCGAGCTCGGCGTCAACTGCAGAATCGATAATCTCCTCAGCCATCTGACGGAAGTCCAAAAGCAACATCCGAGCTATCACGCCCACGCCAAACAGGGTGGGGTTAGCCCAAAGAAAATAGCAAGACAAGAACAGAACAAGAGAATGAAGTAGAAGCTTACCTTCTGCCCGACGAGCAGCGCCATCCTCCTCGGCCTCCTCGCCTCGGGCCATGGGCGGCCTGCCCGCGGCGGCCTCGTAGGCCTCGGCCACGACCACGACGCGCTCCTCCGCGGCGTCGGCTGCGATGCCATCGCCGGGTCGGCGTCGTCCATGTCGACCTCTTCCAAAGACCGAGGTTGCTTGAGAGGTCGACCTCCCGCTCCTTCCGACCCGAGCATAGGTGGCCTCCTCTTCTTCCTCCTCCTCGGGGGCATCGACCACCCGAATAAGCTGGTCTGGAGGGCCTTGATCTGCCTCTCCAGCCGCTCCTTGGTCGGGAGGGACCTGGCCTCCTCCTCGACCTTCCTCGCCTGCTCGGCGAGCTGTTCCAATCGGACCATAAGCTCCGGCCTCCTTCGTTTGAAGTCATCATACGGCATTCGAGTTCGCTACCTCCTGGCGGTCGGCGTACTCAAGGTGCGGCGTGGTGGTCCTGGTCGGCTTCGGCGCCGACCGCTGGCGCGGGAGGCGAGGCGGATGCTGGCGACCTCGACCGCCGACCTCTTGCGGGAACCCCTAACCGGGGTGCTGGCTTGCGGCAGCGCTGCAGCGCTCGACACGGCAAGGTCAAGGGCGACCTTCTCCTGCAAGCAGAGATCGGGAGAAATAAGCTCGGGAAACATGCCCTCGGGCGGAAGCAGGAAGATGTACTAACCGCGTCACCGCGGTCAAAACGTTCTTGGGGATCGGCGATTGGGCGTCGGCTCCTTCTCGCCAGGGCACCGAACATCTCGGCGACCCTCTCGTCAACCCAGTCTGTCCTCGGAGCTGCGTCACAACCGAAGACTAAAACAAAATATATATACATATATATAGCACCGATCACCAGAAAGCAGCGATGCTCGGGAAAAAGGTCCGGGAACATACCTGCGTTGTCCTCACGGGTGAAGTCATGCCACCCGGTCGCCTCGAAGAAGGGGTGCTCGCGGCGCCTCAGGGGGGACACCCGGTTGAAGGTAAAGTCCCGGGCGATATCTCGACCAGTGAGCCCCATCTGGGCGAGCTCATCGATCGCCCCGAGCACCCGCTCTTCCTCAAAGTTGCACAGCGGGCGCTGCCTCGCAGAGGCGGAGCGTCCTCCCAAAGATGTAGACCAACTGGGACCCCTCCGCCTTCTTCTGGTAGAACCAGAGGTCGGCCCAACCCGACACCGAGTCCTTCAAAGCAACAAGAGGGTACTCGTATGGTCGGTTGGGCCGGAGGCGAAGATAAACGCAACCGGCGGAGCCATCCTACGCCGGAAGGGGGAGTAGAAGTGAAAGAAAAGGCTAGCCGTGGGCACTACACCCACGTACGCCTCACAAAGATGGGAGAAGACTGCGAGAGAAAGGATAGAGTTGGGGTGGAGATGAGAGATCTCGCACCCACAGAAGGCAAGCACGGAGGCGAGGAAGTCGCTCTCGGGCAGACGAAGCCCGTTGATGGCGTACAACTCACAGGAGATGATCTCCGTCTCCCGCGGTGCCGGCGCCGCGTCACCCCCGGGCACTCGACCCGAACTTGGGTCGACGTACCCCTCATCCGTGAGCACCTGGAGCCTCCTTCGGGTCATCTGGCTGACCTTGAAACGCGCCATGGCCAAAGAAGGAAGGGAAGCGAAAAAGGTTTTTAGGCGCTAGGGCTCTTGGAAGATTTTTTGGCCGAAGATGAGCAAAGAGACACGGTGTGACTCCGACCTCTCCCGGTAGAAAGGGTTAAAAAGACAGTGAAGGGACGGGATAAAAATCGCCGCCTATCACGTAGCGACACCTGGCCAGAGAAAGCGCCGCTTTCCGAGAAACTGCCGTACCGTTGCAGGAAGGCTTCTCTGAGAAGGAACCGCAGAACAACCAAACGACGCGCCCACGCGGAGTAAGCACGCGGCGGGTAAAGAAGCTCGTCTCCCGACGTAAAATTGTAGGATCGAAGTATACGAATATAGCAATCAGAGGGGGGGGTGAATGATTGTGCGGAAGCTAAAACCAAATTCTTGACCTATTAAAAGTTCACCCCAAAACAGAACCAAATAATTGCCTCGTTTTCGACAAAAACAGAATGACAGAGGTTTGGTAAAACGAGAATTCCCGGAGATCCAACCGTCGAAACGATCTGAAATTTGGACACAAGAAACTAGATTCCAATACGAATCGAACCCAAAAAGAATCAGCTCGATCGGACTTACGGATCAAAAGTTATGAGCTTCGCAAGCTTGCTGATCCAGAACTTGACGAGAATCAATCTAATCAAAACTTCAAGATTAAACAAGAACGACAAAAGATTGATCAACTAGACTTTGAGAAACACTAGATCAATATCCTAGAGAGGTTTTTGATGGATCAAATCAAGATAAAACTTGAAGAACAAAAACCAATCTAGAACTAGAACAAGCATGCAAACAAGAACCAAAGCAGAAAATATCAGAGCGTGGTTATATCAGAGCACGAAAATCTTGGAAGAATTGATCTTTATATTGTCTAAAATACTCTCATCAAAAGAGTACAAACCCTAAAACCAAGCTCAAAGCTTGATGCGCCAGCTCTACTTGATTCGATGCTCTTCAACAGAGACAACCCTCCTATTTAAAGCACCAACCCACAAGGAGTTCGAATCACGATTCTATTCCTAGAAGGAATCTCAGATTCCAACACAACTCTACTTGGCCCAACCTGGCGAGTACAACTCTTGCACGCTGTATGGCAGCCCTACCATACTCACGTGACTAACACTTTGCACGCCGTATGGCCACCTGCCATACTCACGTGACTAACACTTTGCACGCCGAATGACCTCCACGCCATTCTCACGTGACTAACCATTCTTCATGTGCACCATTCTCTTAGCCCTAACGCCCCGCATGACATCCTTGACCACCAAGACCTCAGTTCCTCCTGAACCTGATCCCGAACCTCGGTTCCTCCATGAACCTAGTTCAGTCCCGTCATCGACCACATTCGCTTCGAGCAATACCGCACATGAACAAACCACAAACAAATCCGAGCACAAGTCCACGACTTGACTCACATCAATCCATGCAAATACTCACACGAGCATTGCATAAAGTCCACTTCAAAGAAGCATCATGAAATTCTCACAAATTTCATAATCCCAAAAATGAATCAAACACAATTCCAATTTTGCTCAAAACCCTAATCGAGCAAAACGATTCATTTACGGACAAGGAAATATGGTCCGTACACATGAAAAAGCACTCAAACCATTCACAACGGACAAACAAAATCGGTCCGCTGTGTACAAGTGAAAGTTTCGGTTCCAAGAAGAAATCATTCGGCGAAAACACATTCCACGGACTAAAAGAAATCAGTCCCGATCGTGACATGCGAAATCAATCCTCAAAGTCGTTCACGATCGACCAAAGAAATTGGTCCGACGTACATGCAAAACTTCTTCATGGTTTGAGAGTTTGGTCCGGCACAAAAGATGACTTCATCGCTTTGCTGTCAAATTGTCGACACAAGCACAAACACATTTTGCAAATTCAATTCTAAGCCAATTTTTCAAAGACATGATTTCACAATCTCCTTGATGAAAACATTGGCAACACCACTTAGAATTGAACACTTGGCATTCACTTTACAAAAGATTTTGAAATCCAAAGGATCAAAGACCAAAGTAAGAAAACACAGAATCTCCTTTGACCAAAAAAGCAAACAAAATCTCCCCTGAGAAGGAACATGTGTGTGAATGTGCAATGTGCCCAAAAATTCCAAAATTCTCCAAACTTCTCCCAAAATTCTCAAATTTCCAAACACAACTCCTCCTTTTCTTCTCCCCTTTTCCTTAAACTTTTCAATGATTCCCAAATTTCTCCCCTTTGACAATGGATTCATCAAGAGTACAAAAGAGAGAATTTGTTCAAAATTTTTCTTGTAGCAATGATTTCACAAGAAGAAACAAGGGAGTGCCAATATAGGAAAAGATGAGCCTATTCGATCATATGACCTTATATATCACATAATATGCAAAATACATGATCTTGATGTGATTTTTAACAAGTTAGGGAATGACATGCATCTCAACCTCAATTTAGTCAACTATAGCCAAGTACTAAGCAAGATCTTAGCAGAAAAGCAAGGCTTTAAAAATTGAAGCAACTAACAACTTAGGGCGAGCAAGTAGTTTCAACTCCAATCTAGTAGACCAATTTAATCTTTAAACAATAAGTTGCATGTGGCATGCTTGAAGCATACTTCTTTTATTTTCTAGAGTGGCATGCTTGAAGCATACATCTCTTATCTTTTGAGGGAATGGCATGCTTGAAGCATACATCTTATCTTTTAGGAAAGCAAGCCTGAAGCACATAACTTGAAGCTTTTGCTTTTAACAGCCCCCTTTTTTATATTGATTCGCTTTTCTTTTTCCTTTTTCTTTGATTGTAAACATGCAAAAGTGATTAAGTGTCTTATGAAAGAGTAAAGTTGAAAACACACTTGCTTCATAGCCCAAATTTGTCAAGAAGATTCAATATCAAGCCTAGAAGAGTGAGATATCACAGAGTATTTAGCTATAGGCAATCATTCCAGGGAATTCCGCAATGTCATTTTTTAGTTCAAGTGAGACAATTAGATTATCATATATTAGCTCAATTACATAACATATAAAAGAAATATGATAAAGTGAGCTCATTAAGTGAAAGAACTTGGCAAAGAAACTCCCCCTCAAAACAATCCCATTGGATGAACAATTCCAAGTTCTCCCCGAATAAAAGCAAAACGAGAAGAAGACAAAGGTTTTGTGAAAATGTCTGCCAATTGATGTTCAGTATCCACATGATGAAGCACAATGTTGCCTTTTTCAACATGATCTCTAAGAAAGTGAAATCTGATATCAATGTGTTCAAGAAAGAGAATTACTCAAGAAGTGGCATGAACCAGATGTACTTTTTCTATCAATTCTACATCCTCCAAATTCAGCATCGTGAGAAAGCTCTTAAATTAATGCATGAGGAAGGTGAAAGTCAAATGCCAAAATCTTGAGTACCACTGAGATACACTTTAAAATCCTCTTGATAGCTTGTCGATGTGAAGCGCGGGAAGCTTGAAAACGAGCACACAAGCACACAAAGAACTCCAATTATCTCATCCTCAACAAAGATCATCATCATCTTCATCAACAAAGATACTCTCCCCCAACATATGCACCTGCACTGCACTATTTGGACTAGTGCCTTTTGAAAACAGTAGGTGGAAGAAGCATCTTGAAAATAACACTTTTAGCATGAGATGCGCGAGTGAAGGAGGAGAACCAATTCTTATCATCGGACATGTGGCGTGAACATCCTGGAATCCACTAGCCATATGTTCTCCTTCCTCGGCGTGAGAAGCCTACATAGAAAGCAGAAAGTGTCGAGGTCTCAGATCAAGTTAGAAATAAGATGTTTAGGAATCCAGATCTTGAGACACACGGCTGCATTTGACAACAAAGAGGCATAACACGAGCATTCTTATGCACAAAGATAGATTTGTCTTTTCCCGTGTTCTTACCAACAAAAGGTGTTTGCATCACCCTAGGCACATAATGAGAAACAAAGCGTGTCTTTCCAAATTAGACCTAGCCTTAGTTTTTCTTTCTTTTGTTGTTTGGCTAGTCTAAAGCAAAAATCACTAAATGTCCATCTCTACCACAATGAGTGCAAGTGTACTTAACATGATGTTTTGCTTTTAACAAGAGAAGCAACATTTGCATTCATCATAGTAGAAGATAAAAGGCCAAGCTAGATTTGAAGACAATTTTCTTAGGCTCATTTGAAATCTCAAGTTTGTCATTGCAAGGAGCATAAATAATGGAGCGAGGTTTAGTTTCATATGAAGCATGAAGATCAAAACCTAAACCTTTCTTGTTTGAGCTAACCTTAGATTGATCCAAAATCATGTTTAATCTTTTTCTTGCCATTAGTGAATCGTTTCCAAAGAACTTTGCAAATAATCAACTTTCTTGGCAAGAGTTAAACAATTATTGCAAAGATTATCAACCTTCTCTTCATATTTACGACAAGTAGAGCATGAAAGAACCTCATGTGTGTTAGATTATCAACAATTGAGAAATCCTAGCATTTGCATCTTTCAATTTTAATTCAAGAGTTAAGCATTTAGAACAAGAAGTTAAACCATGCAAATCATCGATTGGAACAAATAGCATGTTTAACATGTTTATCATTTTTCTCATTTAGATGCAACAAGAGCATGTTCTTTCCTAAGCAAAGTAAGCTCATTGTAAATTAAGTCACATGATTTGCAAGCATCATCATCGAATCAAGGTTTTAAGTCTAGCAATTTCAAGCATTCAATGACTCCACAACAAAATCATGTTTCTTAATTTTCTTATCACGTTTATCAAGCAATTTACCAAGACGAGCAAAGAATAGCTAATTCATCGTAAGAAGGATCTACCTCATTGAAGTATTTGTCATGATCGCTTCTAGTGAAGCCTGTCGCCGCTTTTGGCCATGAGACACAACCCCGTCAACTCATGCTTGCTTGGAGTTGCATCATCTTCGCCGCTTCTCCGAGTCCACATCGCTTCAAATTGACTTGTTCAAGAGCGGAAAGAACTCGGTGAACCACCTTTGCCGGTTGATGAAGCTCTTCTTCTTCCTATCATTTGAGAACCTTTTTCTTCTCATTCCTTCGCCGTTGTCCTTCTCCTCCTTTGATGTTTTTCCTGCAAGCTTAGGACAATTTGTGCGAATATGGTTGAGGTCACCACACTCATAGCATCTTGGAGGACCACCACCACCTCTCTTTCTCTTTATCACATTTTGCAAGGCTTTGTTAAAGCGAGAAGAGAGTAGTGATAAGTCTTCTTCTGGGAATTGCTCAATCTGTTCATCGGTTAGTGAAGACAAGAAGGATAGAGCAAAACTTGAAGCAAAAGACCATTATGAGATATGCTAGATTGAGATGTCAAAGCAATTGATTTATGATCATTCTTTCTAGCAAGAACATCTAATTCATGAGTTTTCAACTTAGAATACGTAACATCTAATGTAAAGTGAACTCATGATAGTAGATTCTCTAATGGATGTAACTTTCATCTCCCAAATAGACATGTCTAATGCACCAAGCAATTGTCTAGCATTAGCAAGATCATCAAAGCTAACTCCAACAAAGACGAAGATTACTAAGAATTTTATTGAAACGCAAAAGAAGTCATCTAGCGACTCACCGGGTTTCATCTCAAATCGCATGTATTCTTTTTTGTAAAGATCTTGACGAACCTCTTTAATAGTGTTAGAACCCTCATGGTAATCACAAAGAGATTTCCATACCTCATATGCAGATTGAAGATGAATCACACGATCAAGTCGCTACGCCCCAAGCCTTGATGATCAAGTTGCGCCTGCTTTGTTTGCTTCAACATGTGTGCGATTGGTGTCGTTGACGTTGTCGCTTGAGGGACTTCATATGGCTTGTAGACCTTCTCCCAAATTGCGAATCCTCGAGCTTGGATGAACGCCTCCATCTTGGCCTTCCAAAACTGAAAATCAACACCATTGAACACACAAGGTTTTGTCGAATAATGATCCATTGATCTAATCACCGATTAAGATAGATTAGAAAAACCTTGCTCGATACCACTTGTAGGATCGAAGTATACTAATATAGCAATCAGAGGGGGTGAATGATTGTGCGGAAGCTAAAACCAAATTCTTGACCTATTAAAAGTTCACCCCAAAACAGAACCAAATAATTGCCTCGTTTTTCGACAAAACAGAATGACAGAGGGTTTGGTAAAACGAGAATTCCTGAGATCCAACCGTCGAAACGATCTGAAATTTGGACACAAGAAACTAGATTCCAATACGAATCGAACCCAAAAGAATCAGCTCGATCGGACTTACGGATCAAAGTTATGAGCTTCGCAAGCTTGCTGATCCAGAACTTGACGAGAATCAATCTAATCAAAACTTCAAGATTAAACAAGAACGACAAAAGATTGATCAACTAGACTTTGAGAAACACTAGATCAATATCCTAGAGAGGTTTTTGATGGATCAAATCAAGATAAAACTTGAAGAACAAAAACCAATCTAGAACTAGAACAAGCATGCAAACAAGAACCAAAACGTAAAAATACTGTAGCGACGTGGTTATCAGCACGCAAAAATCTTGGAAGAATTGATCTTTATTTCTTGTCTAAAATACTCTCATCAAAAGAGTACAAACCCTAAAACCAAGCTCAAAGCTTGATGCGCTCAGCTCTACTTGATTCGATGCTCTTCAACAGGAGACAACCCCTCCTATTTAAAGCACCAACCCACAAGGAGTTCTGAATACGATTCCTATTCCCTAGAAGGAATCTGTATCCAACACAACTCTACTTGGCCCAACCTCGCCGAAGACAACTTCTTGCACGCTGCATGGCAGCCCTACCATACTCACGTGACTAACACTTTGCACGCGTATGGCCACCGCCATACTCACGTGATTAACACTTTGCACGCGAATGACCTCCTCGCCATTCTCACGTGACTAACCATTCTTCATGTGCACCATTCTCTTAGCCCGAACGCCCCGCATGACATCCTTGACCACCAAGACCTCGCCTCCTGAACCTAGTCCCGAACCTCGCCTCCATGAACCTAGTTCCGGTCCCGCCATCGACCACATCTCGCTCGAGCAATACCGCAGACATGAACAAACCACAAAACAAACTGAGCACAAGTCCACGACTTGACTACATCAATCCATGCAAATACTCACACGAGCATTGCATAAAGTCCACTTCAAAGAAGCATCATGAAATTCTCACAAATTTCATAATCCCAAAATGAATCAAACACAATTCCACTTTGCTCAAAACCCTAATCGAGCAAAACGCATTACTGACGGACAAGGAAATATGGTCCGTACACATGAAAAAAGCACTCAAAACCATTCACAACGGACAAACAAAATCGGTCCGCTGTACAAAAGTGAAAGTTTCGGTTCCAAGAAGAAATCATTCCGCGAAAATGACATTCACGACGGACTAAAAGAAATCAATCCGTCGACATGCAAAAATCAATCCTCAAAAAGCTGCTCACGATCGACCAAAGAAATTGGTCCGACGTACATGCAAAACTTATCGGTTTGAGAGTTTGGTCCGGCACAAAAGATGACTTCAACGCATTTGGCCAAATTGTCGTATTAATAAGCACAAACACATTTTGCAAATTCAATTCTAAGCCAATTTTTCAGCACATGATTTCACAAAAATGGTCGTGAGCCACGGCCAAAAGAAATTCAATCCCCCCTCAAGTCTTCTTAGGCTCAAGGGGAAGCCCGAGGGTTCCCCGCTTGAACCTCGGGGGCTAGCTGTCGGGGATTGGCTATCTGGCAAAAGACCACGGTACCCCCGTGAGAAGCTAAACCCGCCGACCAAGCAATACTAGAAGAAGATGCTCGGGAGAATGAAACGAGCATCCCTCCTTCTCCTGCGAGCATACGCGTCTGCACCTTTACTCGCAGAAGCACCAAACACGCCCCCCCCCCATGAGCAAGCATGCTCGTAGAGGCCGCGACCTACTCAGGTGTTTGGTCGGGGGGCCCGGCGAACGCTACGAAGAAGGAAGGAGCCAACCAATCAGCCGAAGATCAAGGGAGATCATACCCGAAATTCAAAACAGCGCGCGAATCAAGGATGGCGGGTCACGGATATGGATACATAGCGTGATCCCAGGAGGTAGTTGCCTTTTTCGGTACCTATAGTCGTATTATTTAAACCCCCCCTGAAGATTTGTAAGCGGGGGGAGAGAGAAAAAGAGATAGAACATAATACACTGGAATAGGGCTGTTATCCCGGGAGAGGGAGGCCCGAACCAGGATAAACACCGTGTCCCCCTTTTCTTCTTCTCCCGACCTCGCATCGCTCGAACGACCTCTTCGATCCGTACGACGGGGCTCTGTTGATCCCCCATTCAACAAGTAAGCTCGACGGGAGCCGTTCTCCAATCGTCGACAGTTTGAAATGATGTCATAATGTGTTAATAAAAATTAAAATTTAAATATCAAGTGTTTATTTTTTGATAAATCTTTTATTCAATTTTGCAGGATTTCATATTTGAGCTACATAAATTGGAATCAATAATAAATATTATGATTAATTTTTAAAAATATTACCAGAAGTGAAAAAGGGTCTAAACATCACATCGTAAAAATTTGGGCTACCAAAAGGTTAAGTAAAATTTTATAAAAATCTTTTCTAGTGTAAAGGGTCACATCATATTAATAAAATCCATTAATTCTTAATTAAATGTTTTCGCATACATTTTTGATAGCCAAGGCTTGCTTCCGGAGGGCTCTTAAGATTTTTATTATATTTTTACTTTTTTTTATCTTTTTACCCTTTCTTACTTTTACTAAATCCATTTTAATTAACTTTTCAACAAAGAAATCACCAAAAGACAAATAAAAATAAGAAAAATTCAATAATTAAGCAAATATATATTTTAAAAATTTATTCTTTTTTATTGAATTCTAATTAACTTTTCAACAAGGAAATCACCAAAAGACAAATAAAAATAAGAAAAATTCAATAAATAAGCAAATATATATTTTAAAAATTTATTCTTTTTTATTGAATTTTGGGTTGTTCCAGTTTCTAATTAGAACCGTCTGTGATGTTGTATATATATCACAGACATGCCATAATATCACTGATATATGATTACAGACAGTTTGAAAAACCATCCGTAATGATCTTTTGTATGCACGTAGCGATATAACGGATGGTGTATATGCCAATCGGCTTGTGCGTGGTGGCTCGCCACCGATACATACTTTACCAAGTACCCAAGCTACGTAACTTTTATATTTGTCATGCTGGCCCATGTAATCGCGCCGCTTTGGTCTTTCCAGATCTCGGCACCTGGTTCTTGCCCGGCAGTGCTGCCACCCATGGCGGACGCTGTGTATAAAAGGGCATGCAAACGGAGATCCTCACAAAGATCATATATTGAGCTGAGCGTACAACCACCCGCACCTCCAAGCCAGTCGCCGATCCATGCTAAAACCCTCGAGCAGCATGGATCAACCAACGCCGGCCCCCGGCCGGGCAGTAGATCAGGTAGTCACCACCAAGCCCGGCGACGCCGACGCATCGACAACCAACGCCCCCCGGCAGGGCAGCACGGCGAAGGAGGGCGAAAGCTCGAAGAACGACGTGGGCGGTGCCCCGAAGGAGGGCAGCACGGCGAAGGAGGGCGAAAGCTCGAAGAACGACGTGGGCGGTGCCCCGAAGGAGGGCAGCACGGCGAAGGTGGTGTTGAACAAGACGCTGAAGGCGACAGCCAACCTCGCGAGGCTCCTGCCCAGCACCACCACGCTGGCCTTCGAGACGCTGGCGCCGTCCTTCACCAACCACGGCAATTGCTACACCGTCAACCAGTTCTTCACCTGGGGCCTCATCGGCTTCCTCGTCTTGGTCTGCGTCGTCTTCGCCTTCACCGACAGCATCACCGACGAGGACGGCCACACCTACTACGGGCTGGCCATGCCAAAGAGATGGGGGGGCTTCTACGTGTTCAACAGGTTGGAGAAGCAGGCGCCAGCACCGGGAGCGGACGAGCGCAGGGAGAAGAGTACGAGGATGCGGGACTTCGTGCACGCCTTCTTCAGCGCCCTCGTGTTCTTCTCCCTCGCGTTCGACGACGCTGAGGTACAGACCTGCCTGCTCGGGAGCAGGCGGACGATCGAGTGGAAGGAGTTCTTCGTGAACATGCCGCTGGCCGCAGGGTTCCTCGCCAGCTTCGTCTTCATGATCTTCCCCCCCACCAGGAAAGGCATCGGCTACGTCGACGTCGACGCCGCCACAAACAATCAGCCGCCGCCGCCGAGCAAGGATGGCGGTGCCCCCGAAGGCCCGTCGGCTCCGGCTCACCCCAGCAGGCCCACGAGGAACCCTCTCAAGATCGTCACGGGCGGGGGCGGCGCCCGGGTTGCTCCACCGGCCAGTCACCATGAGATCGATTCACACGTCTGAGTACTCGTCGTCATCTCCGTCGGCATGCATGCAGGATGCAGCTGGTACGGTAATAAGTGCTGCCTTCCCTAATACGTGTGTATTCCCTGCTTGTTTTGTCCGGCCCCTGAAAGCACGTGCGTATTGGTGTGTGTTCTTTTGTCCAATCGATCTCCTTTTTGTCTGTACTTGTTACACTGCGCGCGGGAAAATGTGTAGCCACTCTTTCCTTTGTTCCTGGAAATAAAAGAGAGATCGAATACATGTGATCGACATGCACGTATCTCGTTAATTATGTATTGAATATATAAAATTACATGTATTTGTAGGAGTTCATTTTTGTGTGTGTCTTATGCGTCTTTGCTTAAGGAGAATATCTGACTGGAGATTGCGTAGTTTGTTGATTTCTAATGCCTTTGCATGGCGTTCGATTAATTACATCTATAGGCTTGGCCTACAGAATCGTCTTTATATTTATATTGCTCGTCTATATGCATGTATGATGTTGGTGAAGATACATGTGGTGATGATGCAGATGTGATACGGGTGGCTTTGTTTCGCCGATGCCCAATCACGGTACACCATTGTGTCGATTCATGGACATAATATGTCGATGAAGAGGATGACTTTTGCCTCGTCGGTGCCCAATCATGTGTACGGCAGACTTCATCGTGTGTGGACATGTGTGTTGCCTTTGGCTCGTCGGTATCCCGTTTATTTGGGATGTGTGATGGAGTAGTGACCTTGCCTCGTCGGCACTTGGCCATAATTTTGTCCAGCCTCGTCAGTCGCAGACACATGGTAATGTGTGTGATAAAGTGGCCCTTTTTCTCTTGGTGACACCTACCATGGTGTCGATGTATGGAAATTATGTTGATTGCACGCCTCGGCATTGCAGCGGGCGATGTGCATATGATGCATTTGATGATGCTTGCTTTGAACCCGTGTGAGGGGCAAGAATCAAAATTGTATGATACTCTGCTTTATTGATTTGTATGGAGCCCCAGTTGATTTTCTATCATCGGGCATTCGGACTATGATTTTTCATAGCTAGTTCCGTCGTATTGGACAAATCCGTAGCACGTACGCTCGTGTGAACTTCCATGACCGACTCCATCTCATTGGGAGAACATGCACTATGATCCTTTTTTATCTATAGCTAGTCTCACGTCAACGGGGAACATGTAGTATGTTGACGACGATGAGTTGTAGTATCCGTGAGCTCATCGCTGCGTCTCCCTCTTCTGTGTCCTATGCGCGTGAGGCAGAAGCCCTGGGGAAGAAGGTAGGAGTGCGCCTTTGCCGCTTGTGCAGTTGTTCTCCCTCCATTTGCTTCCTGATTTGCTTCCACGTGTATGCATTGGGAGCTCTTTCTCTGTCTCTGTCGGTACTAAGGTTACAAATTTCGGTTTCGATTGATAAATCGGAGGTGGCCAAAATCCGATCGAAATTCAAAAAGTAAAATTCAAATCTAATAAATTTACTTTGAACAGAGATTTCTGATATTTCGCCCAAAATCACCAAAATTTCAGAGAAATTTGCCAAAATGTCGGCGCTCTACCATCTCAACTAGCATTTACATGTTGCATATAATGTAACGAGATCACCATGAGTTGAGGATAAAACACTGCCACTAATTTCAATCCAATTCCGGTCCAAATAAGTTGAAATTCAGTAAAAAAAAAACCCTAAATTTCGATGAATTTTTTTAAAATATTGTGGCAAATTGAATTTTTAAAATTTTATTTATTCTATCAGAATTATAAATATATTAGAGGCTAAAATCCAAAAAAATATTAAAATTTCGCCGAAATTTTAAACCTTGATCGGTGCGTCTGTGCGTGCCTTCTATGGGCAGAGGGCAGGAGCCAGCGCTTTCCACAATTCCACGGATGCCCTCCGATTGCTCTACATATATCAGGATTCCATTCCGAAAGACAGAATGGTTGCTGCAAATACCTAATCAAATTGCTGGACGTACATAGCAGTTGTCCCATGAGGAAAATATTCATCAATGCCATGTGGGCCCGATCTTATTTTACGAAGCATTAGGTACAAATTCACGAGCACGTGGCGTCCAAGCCAAACAACGAATCAAGTCCCTGCATGCTTGGAGTCAAATCACCCTTATTTTTGTTTGTAAGGGTATGATTATGTTGAGGATAAGCTCAAACTAACAAATTTAATTTCATTTCTCTAAGATGTTATGTCTCATCTTCTTCATCCATCCCTTTCCTCACCCCATCTTCCCTTTCTAACACAAAAAATTAAAGTTAGAATATTTAAACTTTAAAAATTTTAAATAGGAAGTTTAAACTAGAGAAGATTCAACTAAAAAATTAAATAAAAACTTTTCAAATTACAAAGTTTTAACTTAAAAAGTTTATATAAAAAATTTTCAAATTAGAAAAGTTTCAACTCGGAAACTTTCAAATCAAAAAAATTTCAATTCGGAAAGTATCAAATCGAAAAGTTTCAACTCATAAAACTTTTGATTCAAAAGATTTCGGTTCGAAAAGTTTTGATTCAAAAAACTTTTGGTTCGAAAAATTCCTATTTAAAATTCAACCAAAAAATTCAAATAGGAAAATCTCAGCTCGAAAAAATTAAATTGAAAAATTTCGCGCTAGAAAGTTTCACCTCGAAAATTTTCAAATAGAAAAATTTCGACTCTAAAAAATTCAACTCAAAAAAGTTAAATTTAAACTCCTGAGATTTTTTTGCGGGTTGAAAATTTCAAATCACCATATGTATGTTGTACTTCTTTCTCCATCCACACGCAGACAATACTGCATACATATGGCTGCAGTCTACGTGCGCTGCTTATGAATCGACCAGCCGTTGGCCCGCTGCGTAGCCCGCTACAAATTCTCTTCGAGTATGACTAGGCTCACATAGGGGACACGTGGATCTCTAGGAGAGAAAATACTCGCTAGGGGCGACCGTAAAGTAGTTTTTGTTTGTTTTGTAGTTTGGATCATTAATTTTATAAAGACCGTGTCTTTTAAACCGAGTGTCGGATTTGTGATCCGTTTGAACCTCTGTGCTTCTTACAGCAAACTCTTCCAAATGAGTTTAATATTAGATGGGTTACGACGTGCGGAAAAATATTTGGTGACGTGCGGAGCTCGCACATCATAATCTTGCTTCAGGGAATTTTGTATGCCGCGTAAAAATAATTTTTACTGGCTGTGGATCGATCACTGCCTATTCATTTTATTATTTTATATTATTTTATTTTATTGATTCTGATGGTTAGGACTTAGGACAATAATAGAAATCAGCACTGCACCCAAAAAAAAGAGCAACAATAAGGTCCTGTTTGGAAACAAAGTTTTTCAATACCATGGTATTACAAAGCCATGGTTTAGAAATTATTTTGGTATAAATACTATGGTTTCACCTACCACCATTGAAACCATGGTTTTCCTTGGAACTACAAACTGTTTGGCTACAAAGTCTTTTGCATGGTATTTTCAAAGTATTGACACCTCTCACTCTCTACACCAGCACCAAGAGCCCAAAACTCCAATCTGAGTGGAGTTTTCAATACTCCAAAAATACCATGGTATTGGCAATACCATGGTTTTCAAAGCAGAGTTTTTTGGGTTGCTTCCAAACACTATATTGCCAAAAATACCATGGTATTCTCTAAAACCATGGTTTTGCCTAGAAACTATGAAAATACCTTGTTGCCAAACAGGCCCTAAGCTTGATCGCATATTTCTAAAATGGTGTTTTCCTGATATAGCATGTATATATGTTTCTTTCATTCCAGTCTTTTCTACTCATATAATAATTCTATTCTGTTGTGCGCTGCATATTATCGAATGTGCTTTTCCGAGCAAGATAATTATAAGATCGACATATATTTATAGTTTACCATCCTTTTCCTGACAGCTAAGCCTTTTCTCTACTATTCTAAATCTCGAGTTGGTGGCAGTGGTGCATTCTACTCAGTCATCAACTGCCTCGTAGACCTCGCGTCGCGTGGCCCATCGACTCCCTCGGTCCCTCCCCGTTGGACCGTTCTTCTCAGTCATCAACTGCCTCGTAGACCTCGCGTCGCGTGGCCCATCGAGGCATCGACTCCTCGGTCCCTCCCCATTGGGTCCAGCCGGCCGTCCCTCGCCTCCCTTCCTCCCCCTGTGCGCCGAGTGAGTGCATGGCGGCATGAGGCGGTGGCGGCTCCTTCTTCCAACGGCTTAGCGGCGAGGCACGGCCGTCCTCCACCCGTGGGCGCCCTGTCTCCGTCCTCGTCTCCCTCCCTCCTCCACCGCACCTCCCCTCGGTCTCCCATCCTGCCACTTCCATCAACCACGCGGGTGCGGCGTGCGGCCGGCCGGCCTCCCCTCGACGCTTCCCTTCTCCCACCTGAAGCGAGCGGCTCGGCATGGTTCGGGCGGCGACACCGCCCCACCGCCTCTCGGCCTCCTCCGCCCGCTTCTCTCCTCCCGCGGTGCACACGCATGAGGCTACGGGCGGCGCATCGGCGGACCACAACTTTCGGTGGGCGCTGCGGTGACTCGGCTGGCCGATGCCTTGGCACCACGACAGCAGTACCTCTGTTTCTTGAAAGGATTCTTGGCGTCTTATGGCGATAGGGACATCGTGGTCGCCCCTATACCTGCCGCCTCGGCTCTCCACCACGCTGGCTCGCTTGAGGCCCCCTCCCACCTCGCCCTCCCCGCGCCGCGATTTCCTCGGCTGCTTCTTCTCCCACCTCGCCCTCCCCGCGCATGTCCCTGTCGCGCCGCGCTCTGCCTGCGCCTCCCAGCGCGCACCGGCTCCTCCCCCGCCCGCGCGCCACCAATCTCCCTACGCCCGCGCGTGGCCGGGCAACTGAGCTCCTGCTGCCTTTCCACCTCGCCCGACCCTTATCGCCTCTCCTTGCCCCTTGTGAACGATCTCCTGCGCCCATGTCACAGCTGCCGTGGCTGCGGTGAGTGAGGTGAAGCTGGCAGTGGAAAGGTTTGTGACAGCTGCCCCATCGAGCTCTCGGCGGTTGCGATCCAACCTTTCGGCGGTTGCAGCGAGGACACTACATAAGAGGCCACGTCTTCTAAAAACTTCTCACTGCTTCCACTTCTCCCGCTCAAAAAAATTGAGGCGAGGTAACTAAATTCTTATCCCTCGATGATGATGAGATTTCTTCATCTTGCATTCATCTTATTCATTATTGATCGGGGATTTGATTCTGCTGCTTCTTGGTGGTATTCTTCGTATTGCTCGTGGCTGAAAAGTGCAAAGAGCGGGTGAAATCGACATTTTGTTTTGTTCTTATTGAATGATAGAGCGGTGATGCTTGATGTGTGCTTTGAGTATCATATCTCTTTTGATTAGGAAAGGTTCGGCCCATTGTGGATTATTTGGTACTTTGCTCCTATTGCTATTGTTTACGAAGGTATGTGTTCTCTGAGCATATATACTTATATAGTTTGTTTCATATATGTCGATTGCCAGCTACTTGATTGTGAGTACGACATTATATAGGTTGTGAGCTTCTTTGTGTGGATTATAATTTCTATATAAGTGAATGGTATTCTTTGTTTCCGGATATTTTACGCATCCATCCTTGAGCCTGGTCCTTGAAACCTATTAATAAGAAAAACACATTAGGCGATAAATGAAAAGCTATTCTCCTGAAATAACATGCACAGTTTTCTCTTATCAATGTAGAAGAGAGTGAAGGAGGGGCTGAGTTCTTGTTTTGTTGGTACTGTTAGTGAATTTCTGTATTGCCTCTTGCATATATCTAGAGTAAGCTATCCTTCTTTGTATTGTTCTATTTTATTCCTTGTTTCTTGAAACATAATGATAATAGTAAATTATTGTTCATTATTACAAGGATGATAAAGAGCCTAATTTTCATAGATAAATAGTTGATACCTAATTAATGTTATAGATGTGAGCTTAACACGAGGAAGCTTGCTTATTAGCCCTGGAGAGGGTTAAGAAACCACGCTCCCATCCGTCACATATCTAGACCAAGTTAAGTACATTCAGCTCAAATTCTATTCACTAGGTTTTGGGAAGAAATGCTTATATTTGAGATTTAATATCGATCTCTTCTAACGAGATGTGTTGATGTCATCAATTTAGCAATCCTCGGAATTTACTCTCCAGTGCACCTTCCAAACCTCATGGTTGTGTTAGATTAGATGTTAATGAGCCAACTATCATGTCTGAGTCTACTACTTTTCAAATACAATGTCATGAGTTACTGTTTTGAGAGAAGGCCCTCACAGTACGTGTGATTTTGTGAGGTATTTAAATATCTACGATTTTATTGCTCTTAAAGTAAAATATGAACTTCCCTATTTTCCTACATGCGCCTTACCAACACCACTCTCCTTTTGGCGGTTGAAGTATAATGTCGATTCACGGTCCAAGTAGCCCGATAACCCACGTGAATAGATCCTAGAGTGCTCGTGAAGTTCCGTGTCGTACTTATATAGTTTTATCCTATGAGATACTAATTCTATTATGTTGACCAAAGCAACACAATTGCTCAATTGATATCTTGTTATGATCTCGATTTTCATGCATTCAAATTTGGGCATCTATCTGAGAGTAATTAAATTCTTTAGCATGCTATCTTGTTTGTAGTTTGTGTTATGCTATTTGGAAGTGTCCAGTTAGCTAAGAATGAACAACTGCATATGCTGCCTATTTGTGTAAGAAAATTTCATCTATGGAGCATTTGTTGGATACAAATTTGCCATAGAGGCTTGGAGTACAGGAATGCCCTCCCAGCACTGTCTATGTGCCATGTTTATATGATTAGGTAGATGGCTCTTGGCTGGTGAATGGTAATGTGGATTTGATGAATATCAAGTGAACTATGGAAGGAAAGGCTAATAGGAATAAAAAAAAGATGTTTTCTGCCATTGAATCACCATTGCATAATCATGTCATAGTGCGATTATAAGGATGTGGGGTCATTAGCAATTTCTCACAAACACTTCTTAGCAATTATGATGCAAGCATTCCACCTTTGATCACATGTGAATGATTGAGATATGCGTAGTGTGGCAATGGCTGCAATGTTATGGAAAGATCAATGACATGGAAGCTAACATGTATTTTTAGCACCCCAGGTCATCTTTGGAGTGCTATGTGTGGTGAGTTGCTATCTACATGACCTTTTTCTTACCTACCACTATTATGTTTTTTAAGCGTACATTATATATGCCATAAGTGTTCAAGTATAGTTGCAGAAAATAACAGTTGAATTAGATGTTTATTTTCCCTTCATTCCTTACATCGGGAGAGCTTTCCCCCTTTTGTGAGGTCATTAATGAATTCGGTATTTGATATCTTGTGCACATTATGCTCCATGTGTTATGTGTACTAGATTCCTCTTGACTTATTTGCTTCCAATTACTACATAACCACCTACATTTGTCCAAAACACGAGTTTTATATTGAGGAGTGTGAATTGCTAGGTAGGTCATTTCAAGTGGAAGCTATGATTTCTATTTTCAAAATTTACGAGCTATTGAAAATGCTCTTACCCATTGCATTGCGAGTTAATGAAAATTTGTGGTCGATGGATGGCTCTTTTTCGCTATCGGTCATTGGTGGTATGCACTCTTGCTGTATCTACTTAGTGTTAGCTTTTCTTTTGAGAAATATTGTTAGCTTTGATATAACCTATTGTTAGATTTAGCTACGAGTTAGATATGTGTTTGCTTGAGCTTATTGTTTTGTTAATGCAGCTTATGTTGGTCTTGCTACTATAAGCGGGAGTTCGTTTAGTGGTTTTATTAGAAAATGGTCCTAGATTACCGTACTCTGAATTGGCAAGTTGGAAATAAGAAATTCTTTTCCTTTCTTTACTGTTAATTTTGGTGTTTCTTGGAGCTGCGATACTTGTACACGATGCAGGGGCACCACCAACCACAAAGTTTATACTACAAAATGATATCCACCTTGAGGAACATACTTCTTTGCGTAAATACCAACCTATCTCATTGGGTTGCGTCCTCCAATAGATTTTAGTCACCCATGTTTGAGTAAGTCTTGCCAAGAAAACTTATTTGTTTGCTTTTGAAAGGATCTGATGGTGGAGAGCCCTCTTTGTGAAATATGTATATTGAAAAAAGCTGTATACAAATAAGACATTGAAAAATTTTCTTATGAGAGCAGAAGCTTGAATCTCAAATAAGTTTAAGATGAATGTTTTCGGGAGCCACACACATGGATTGCTCGACATTTTCTTAGCATCAATTAGCCTTTGTGAAAATAATTTATTTTCTTAGCATCAAATTGTGATAATTTCTTCTTTCCAAAATTGTAGATCTGGTCCTCCTCTCTGAGCTATAAGATTGGTGAACAAGGAGTATTATGCGTTTCGATATTCGCATCAATTGCTTATGTGAGTGTATTGCATTGAGGTTTTTCATCCTCTTTTCACTAATCTCAACTACAATGTTACAAAATTTATTATATTGATTCTGAAATAATATTTTTCAGGCTTTGCTTTATGGTGTGGCATGGAGTTGTTGGGTGAGCATGATTACCTCTGCTCATTGCTATTCAAGAAAAAAATCGCAATAGCTGTTGGTATCTCTTAATACAGTTACAAAAGTTCCTTTCTTTTACTTTGCATTGATTTTGTAGGTTCCTTATTTTAGTTCTTCATTGGGTATCATCTATCTGCTGGCCAAACCAGCCGTAAGTCAATCCTTCATATTTAATCTCTAAGCACTATGACGTGAGATGTTCATAATTGTAAAATTAAATACTAAAGAAGTTCATAATTGTATATTTCCTGCTAATTATAGCATGCTTAGTGTCCCGGGATTTTATCTATCCGTAGCTTCTTTGTCCCATCGATAGGCGAGGGAATCATGGTACGCTATTCTGGTTTGGATTCTTGTGCAATTTGAGAATGAACTTTGAGTTCTTCTCCACCGTTCATGCATACACCACAGGAGTTACATTCTTTGTACTTTTCCTGTCTCATCCCATGTTACATTTTCATACCATTTTCTTAAGAAAACTAAGCGGATTCTGAGTCATGCAAATGTATATATGTGTAGCTTACATTTAGGAAAGTTATTTTTTTATCTTTCCATTTATCTTTCTACATGATTCACATACCTTACCAGGCGCTAATGCCTCATGCATACATGCCTTACGCACACATATATAGATAGATAGATAGGAAAATGGTATGTACTACCAGGAGTATGTACTCATTACTCACGATATATTAAGCTGATGTTAAGTAAGTGGAAACATATTTCATAAGTGGAAGCTTGATTGATTCCTCCTCATTAGGAAGTTGTTTTTAACCAAATAGAGCTAAGGAGTATATACACACGGAATACAAAATGGGCTTCCTATATACATAAATTTATATATGTGTCTGGCCTGTCTGATCTTAGATGTGTTATATTTCCCCTCACGATGGATTATGCAGTTTTAACCCTAAAATTTGGATGTACCATTTTTCCATTGTAGACTCTGATGCTTGCCAAAAGCACGTCCATACAGATCTTTCCTTGACCCTTTCTTTATTCTACAAGCACCTACTAGCATCATCTCATGGATCAAGTAAGGTGCCACCATTTGGAAGAAGATAATAAGCATTCCACCTTAACGTTTCTCTTACTGTTGATTCACCTGCTTTCTTGCACTTGTGCGTTTGCTATAATTCATTCCAGGTAGAGCAACATGATGTAGTCTTGATGGAAACTTATTTAACATTTAATTTTCTCTTGCTATAGTGGTCTTTTAGTTCAAAAAACATTTTGATTTGCCGTTTTCTTGATGATCTGCAATTGATTAACTTTCGGCTTTAACTAGCCAAAATTCAAATATTTGAATTGGTGGTAGTGCACGCATCTTCACTTGTTCTTGGAATTCGAGCTTTCTTTATCAATGATGCTGTTTGTTAGCATCGCTTCTTACAGTTAATGAGACTTGATGTAAAGAGCGATTGTGCCTACTTTGGAAGTAAGGTGTTTCTTGATAGTAATTACGATGTCATGCCTTGTTTAGAAAGAGCTTACGATGTGCGATTATGTCTTTCATATGCTTACATTTGTGTATTATGCCTTGTATTCCACTTCGGATAGTAAGGTGTTCGCGATAGTAATTATGAAGGAGTTCTTTGATGAAACGAGTGATATCAAATGCCACTAGATGGGACACATTTAGTAATTTTACACATATTTTCATTGAAACTTCGAACTAGGATGAGTGGCTCTTTCAATTTCACTTGTTACAATGTTCTTAAATGCACATTTACAACCTTGATATATTTCCATTTGTTACGTTAAAGACACTCAGAAGCTGTAACCTTGGGTTGCTAGCTTGCTACTATTATTACATGTTAATGTGAGCACCTTTCTTAAGCGATGCTTGTGGTATGACCTCAATTTGTCCTTAAAGTTAACAAATATATGAACTTACGGAAAGCTCTTGAAAGTTGAAGAACTTAGAAAGAAGAAAAAAGAACTTTCAAAAGAATTATGTTAAGGCACCGTTCTTCCTTTCTATTCATATGGGTGTCAAGGCCTCGGTTTTACCTGTCTTGACTACCACCATTTTATGCTGAGGTATGCTTTAGGTTTTCCCTCTGAGTATGATGCAGGTTGAGAGTTAGGTCACTATCACACGATGGTAAATTTGATATGAACATCTTATCTAAACTAATAAAGGAGTTTACCACGCCTTAATGGATCGTCCTCAAGCGGTAGGCCCAATTAGGCCCCAAACTCACGTAGCGGTCGTTGCTCTTGTGAGGCCGTCGCGGTCTTTCCCCCTTAGTGAAGCCCGGGTTCACGCCATGCGTTCGCCTCACCGTGTCGCCTCGCCACCACGATCTCCACGCGCGCTTCCATCCCCACCATCTCCTCGCCTCGCCACTCGCCCTATCGTCTTGAACCAACCGCCGCCAGGATTCACGCCTCCATCGGCCTTGTGCCAGCGAGAGACAATACTCCCTCCAACGGCGACAGACGGAGACATGAAGCCCGTGGATCCCACGGAGCTAGAGCCGATCAAGCGTCGCCTCCCGCCCCTGACCTCTTCCTCTACCGCCCGTCCTCCTCCCACAGCAAGCGCATCCCCCTTTAACCCGTCGGTAGGTTAAGCGGCAAATACCGGCCGTCCGATTTGCAAGGCTCGTCAAATCCTCCTCATGGACCCAACTCCCAAGTTAGTTGTTCCATCTCTCTTGCACCTACTTGGTTCTTGCTTCACGATTGTTTGGTCTAGATTAGATCGATGGCTCGAGCTGAAGGTGATATATTTTTGTTGTCTGGTCTTTTTGTATGTATGTGTATATGCGCATGCATTAGAAGGATTGACTTAATTGGTAGCAGAATCAAATGAACTAAATCTATTGAGGTGATCTTTTGTATGTATCTCTGTATCGTGCGTTAGTAGGGAGGATTGACTTGATTGGTATCGGAAGCTAGCGTCACGACGGCGATCATCATCTTAATTCTTGTGTTCTTGACTTACGGATATCTAGGCCTCTAGGGGCATTCTATTAGTAACACGATTACACTTCCTTGAAAAAATTATTTGGTGGTGTGGTCTAACAAAGTGGTAGCGGAGATTACGAGTAACTAGCGGGATGGTAATTCCTTTTTGATCATGTTGTCTTATTTGCTCAAAGTTTATCATCGATTGCACAAAAACTCTATGTCCTTCAAATAAAATTTAGGCCCTCAAAGTTAACCACAGCAAACTTTCTGGTGTTCTTGATGGCATAATTGTGTTTACTGCTATGATTGAATGCTTGAATGAGCAACTTTGTTACATAAATTTATGCTTGCCTTGAGCGAGGTTTGATTTATGGACAACCTCTTGATCTTTTAGATTTCTACAGGACTATTCCTTTTGTTGTGTGCGGATTTGTTCAAGCTACATGGATGAATGTTTCCTGTTACCTAACAAAAAAATTGATGCGAACTTTGTAGTTATGCGGTTTCATACACATGATGGAAATCTGCCATGGATCTATGCTTACGATGTATTTCTGGAAGGATTTCAAGTCATATGACTACCTGTTTGAACTTTGTAGATGTCCTAATAAATTTATTCCAGCATATAGAGAGATGTGATTTTGCTCTTCCACAAATTCGTGATGAAGGAAGTGCAAAAGTTAGCTTGTCTTTTAGTGATTGCTTGATATCGTCCAAAGGATTAGCAACTTCATTTGCTAATTTGAATTGTTTACATTTGAATATTTCAACGACATAAATCCATTGGTGCATCCTTGCAAGAGGAGAGAGGTTCGATAGCTTGATTGAGAAAAGCTCAGACTAGAGTGCTGCTTCATAGGTAATTTACATGTTTGCTTTTTACCTAATGAGTGTTTTTATGCAGTAAAACGTGTTTATGTTTTGCTACTTACTGTTAGTTGTGAACATGATCCATCAAGCAGTCAATCTCTTTTTATGTTCTTTTGGACTAATCATTATTTCTCAGACACCATATACTCTATTAAATGTGTAATGCTAACCTGTCCGGTTGAAGCACTCACCAGGCATGGAAGCACTGTTGAAGCAAGTTGTAGATTTTCCATTATGCATTCACAGATAATGCTATGATAATTTCTACTTGGACATCATTTGATATAAAACCCCCAGATCATCAGATTTCATTTATTTTTCAAACTTTATACATAAAGACATACCTGAACAATGCAATCAACAATCAGAACATGGATTTTTTCGTTGCCACTATTCCATTAAAATAACAAAAGGCTTTAGTATGTCATTCTAACATGTGAATTTGTTCAATTCTGCATATTCGAAGTACTTAATACCAAGCTGCCTCAGTGAGTCAATGGCAGACATGTCAACTTTCTCCTCATGGTGGCTCCCAGCAGCAAAAAAATGCTGAGCCAACACGGACCAAATTCTGGCCCAACACTAATATTCTTATTCTGAATCAATTTCAAGTGGATGGATTTTGGGGAAGTTTGAAATTTTAGCAAATAAATTTATCTGGTAAATGCATGTCCAAAATGCTCTATTCCAATCTATGCTGCATCAAAACAATAAATTTGCTTTCTTTTTTGTATAATCAAGCAGTATAAAATTCAGCATTGAATCTTCAAGTGTTACTTCATTTCCTGGTCTATTGTTGATGCCAGGGGTGTTGGACCATGGGTCATATGTCTCATGAAAAGGTCCTTTAGGAGTCGACCAGTTGTCTCCTCAGAAAGTAATGCCGGAGGACAAAGGGTGATTGTTTAATGCTTTGATTGCGATAGCAGTGAAGTTAATGGACAAAGTTTTCTATTCAATCTTAAAGATTAATGTTCTTCTCTGTAGGAAGAAAACAAATGACCATAGCTGTTATGTGCCCTGAGAAGAACTCTGCTTTGCTTCGCATTACTAATCACGCTCTGGTATGATTTTCTTTGGGGGTCTATTTTACATTATGTTTTGTTGTTCATCAAAGAAAAGCATAACTATCTTGAGCAAAGAACAATGTCTGATAATAGGAATTAGGAAAAGTATCGAATTAAGAGAAGACAATAACAGTTGACTTACCCTATAGGGGAAGCGATTAGCGGGAAGAATTTATGATGAAGCAAGAGCTTATTGATGCCACTTGAAGCGGTGGTCTTTCACAAAGTGCAATTGGGTATGGTTTCACGGTGAATTCACACTGTTTCTTGTTTAAGCTAATATTTTTAGTGCATTAGTAAGTACTAAGTAGGTACTTTGCATTGTTAGCAGTCTCGACAAAAGTAAAGCAAAACCAGGGTCTTTGGGGAATTCTCAGGAGGACTGGTACACTGGATGGAGCTATATGAAGACATTGATATCTAAAGTTACTACAAGCTCATCTTCCATGTCTACGTTAACTTTTTCACCCTTGTTTCTTTAACGAAAACTTGTTTGGTTTGAATGCTGACATTGTCAAGGGGCTGTTGCCAGTGGTGGAGTTATGTTGTAGGATGTAGGGTGTGGGGATCTATAAATCCACTATCAACTAGCCATCTTTTGCTTTCATTCATTTCTTTTATGTGTCGAATAGAAATATTGTTATTTGTGTAAAGTTTAGAGTTCCGTTGCAACGCACGGGCACCCTACTAGTCTCTTCTAATGTCTCTGATGAAGTTTGGCAAATTTCTTCGTCCTTTTATTTGCAGCACTAAATTAATACGCTGGTTTGGTTTTCCCTCTTATGTCTTGCATGACGCTCGCAGCATGCCCAGCCTTCCCTTTGGTAGTTGCTATCCTCCCAAAAAAAAAAGGCTAAACCATGCTTTACCTGCATATCATATAGGTCCGTGTGTGCTATTCACCACCCGTTCGATAGCCTCTTCTTTCCACGTAAATAGAGGCGTGTGAAATTTGATTCGAGTCTACGTACTTATTTCCTGGGTTTTTTTTTTATGCGCAGCATCCTTGACTCAGTGGGTTATTATGTTCTTGTGAAGAAGAGACGTTGACCCACGCCCTCTCTCCTTTGCTATATGGTCTTTGTGTGCGTCTAGTGTTCGAGTCTAGTTATGCAAGTAACAAGTGATGTCACTAATTATGAAATTAGGTCTCTAATAAGCTATGGCCTATTAAGCCACATGGTATATGAAACAGCTCATTCACCTAACAAAGCTTCTTCTTCCTCAAGCCACATTAGAACGCATGTCCATTTGCTATCCCTATGCTAAAAATTAGAGATTAAATTTAAAATACATAATACTGGTAGTATATAATGGTAGTAAAAATTAGATCTAACAATTGATTTATTGAGAAAATTCTATTATACTGGTAGTGTATAATAGGTAGTAGAAATTAGATCTAACCATTAATTTATTGAGGAAATTCTAGTACTCTACTACTGAAAGAAATATAAATAAATAGTAGCTAATATGATTTATTAGATGAAAGGAATGAATGATCTATATTAAATTTAGTGTATTGTAAAAGAACTTAAAAATTAAACATGACAACAGAAAACATAGGCGTGTATGGTCCAAGTCGGGGATGGCCCGATGGTTGATGCTGAACAGTGGATATTGGCGTTCTTATCCCCTGCTTTTTAAGAAGAGGCAAACACTTGTCGCACTACGGTGCTCTATGCTAGTGAGCGATGCGTTTACAGGAGATTGCATGATCACTCCATCCCCATATCGAGGACCGGCACCGTGGATCAGACAGACAAGCTCCCGTGACAATCAAACATACAATCTACACAAAAGATAGCTGCATCCTGATGTCTCCTTGCCGTCAGATATTGATAGGATCGATGGAAGAACATTCTTTTGTTCCAACGGTTCCCCGGTGGCTACGCCCCTTCTCACGGTCACTCTTCAAGTCATGATCTTCCTATAGTGTGACTTCCCCTGGTTGCCACAACCATTCAAAGAGAATCCTAAACTCCTTATAAGACACCACGAAGGAGTCAAAACACGAAATTATCCATATGCAATAATTCAAAATCCATACGAAGACAATTATCAATAACTGAAGGCGTTGTACAGATCAAGAGACACGATGATTCACGGTGTAATACGAAAAATGAAGAGAAGTGGTGGCAAGAGACACGATGATTCATGACTATAAATCTTATGCATGCGCACCATTAAGAGAAGGGTAAGAACGCCAGAATATACAGAGAAGCATAAGAGATAGAGATAAGATAGTCGTAGATAGAACTTGAGATCATCATACTTAGCATGTATCTCAATCTTCTCTCGTAAAACTTTATTTCATTGTAGCAAGTAAGGAAATAAAGATTATTTTTTATTTATATTTGTTTAGCCGTTTGCGGACGAAAGAACCGAGACAAAGATGAGGACCGCATCATGAGTGCATGTGCCCACACGTGTCGATCAACCGTAAGGATGTGTTTGATTGTTTGTACCAAGTGGTATATGTATGGGATAGTTTAAGAAAAAATTATTCATGTCTTCGGTTGTTTAAATGGAACCATCTCATCCTGAACAAAGTGATAAAAATTTGAAAAATATTCTCTATAGATACTGACCATTTCATTCACTCAAAATAATGAAACTAAATGGTACAGGAACATCCCATCCCGTTTAACCTCATCCTATCAACCAAACACACCCTAAGTTATCGCTCTCTCCATTTTAGAAATATTTACGTATTTTGATTTTGCATAAAGAGAGTAAAACTACGAAAAATACGAGAGAAAATTACTTAAATACTCTTATTTCATTGTTTTGAAGGAGAGGAGATATTGAATAAATATATACGGTTGAATGATTATAACTAGAGGAATAGTACGAAAAGCTTCGTTAAATCTAAATACAAATTTTTATATTTTTAAATAGAATTATTCAAAATACGGAGCTTATGTTGCTAAAGGGACGGGGTAATAGTTCCTTGCTCCGTGCTGCTGGGTCCATGCAAGCGGTGGAGCACATATTAAACGTCGTTGCAACAGTACGTACGGACGTACGTACGTATGTGCAGCTAGCGTGCGGGGCGGCTTTCACAACCACTCATCATTACCACCTAAGACTTCATCATTACTGTTATGATACCGGACATGCACAATGATTACATTCAGCTATCTATAAGAAATGATACGTAAAATTTTAAGTGATAGAGAAGATCAGAAGAGAGAACAGTGTTGTCTAGTGTTTAATAGACAGCTTATAGATAGTTTTACATTTTGTGTAACATTATATAGACATTCTATTAATTGAATGAGAGGTCATTATAGATAATTATGTAGACGATCCATTGCATAGATTATTTTTAGGCCCTGTTTGTTTCGGCTTTTTCATCGGCTTAAAAGCCAAAAAGCCTAAGCCAAAACAAATGATTGGCTTTTAAGTCGGGCTTTAAAAAAGCCAAAAGCCCATGTATAACTATAAGCCAAAAGCCATGCAAGATGAGCTTTTTTTGGGCTTTTTTGAATGAAATAACCCTTTGCCACTAAAAGTCTCCAAAATTACCCACCAAATGCCATCATATATAAATTGAGAATTCATCCACCATCTCATTTAGGGTATTTTAGACTTTTAATCTATAAGATGTACCATCTAACCCATTAAATAAGCCAGGATACCAAACAACATGTCTTGGCTTAAAAGCAGACGGCTTAAAAGCTCATTAAGCCAAAAAGCTAGCTTTAAGCCAAAAGCCAAAAAGCCTAAGCCGAAACAAACAGGGCCTTAGTGCTATCCATAGATGATATGAAACTATATTATAGACAGTTGGTAGGCAACATATCCTGTGCAATTAAGTTTCCGGTGGTAGGCAACATATCTTAATATATAATGAATTTGAACTTGCAATTTTATACAGAGGTAGAGTATGTTCAAGAGCACATCTACAAAAATTTTCAGAATTTTTCACTATATTTGGTAGTTCAGTTGCACGATGATTGCACCGAAAACTTAATTACACATGATATATTACCCAGTTGGTATCTATAACACTGTACATATCCTAACAACAAGTTAGTGGACCTGGCTATCACGCATCAACGCGCGCATTGCCTGAGTCTCTGACGCTCCGACTGCCAGGTCCTAACCGACTGAAAGAAAGAGATATGCTACGAGCCTACGAGACGGCATGGTATACCAGGCCGTACATGGTACTTTGGGATCATTGAGCTAATTTTAAAATTAGATTTTTTTTAAAACGTTAATCACCAGAACAAAGAAGCATGTTTCAATATTTAAACTAGTATTTGACTTTATAATCATCATCAGGGGCGGAGCCAGCTGGGCCCCAAGCCTCGAGCCCGGAATGCCTCGTGAGCTCCTTCAGGCAGGCAATCCGAATGGTCTAACCACTTTTCTGCCTCTGCAGCCAAAGCCATTCCTCTGGTTTTTGAGTTGGGCCTCGGGCCCGGGCCCCGGTGGCCCGAGGCCCAGCTCCGCCCCTGATCATCATACGTCTAGCATCCCTTAGAAAAAACCTTCAGTTTTTTTTGTAATTAATCTTTCTCAAATTAAATATCAATTTCAAATGTTGTTGTGAGTCTTTCTAATCCATTGGATCATTCTGGAGCTACTGTAGAACCCAGGTAGGATTTCAGAAAGAATCAACTTATAAAAATTACCTTTTCTAAATGCAAAAACCATGCAAATACTCAACAAAATTATATATGCAACAATTGAGTTAGAGAAATAATAGTTGTTTTCACAATCTTTAAAATATCAATTGATCTATATTTTTCTTAGGAATATTTTTTTTGATAAAAGTTTAGTGCTAGAAAATGAAGAGAGAGAGAGAGAGAGAGAGAGAGAGAGAGAGAAGTGAGGAAAGTAGATGTGAATTAGTGGAAGTTTTCAAGAAGTGAATAAAATAGCCTGCTCACTTACTAGTTTACCACTAATACCGAGATTAAGCTTTTACTAATTGAAGAAGGTTTAGTAGAGAATGGGCCCTTAATTCTTTGGGGTCATGTGCAGGGTTTAAATAATCGTTTAAAATTGCTTGATTTCGAGATTTTCGCCCATATCAACAGGGTACGATATTCAAAATCGGTCGATAAATAGGTCCAATTTTTAAAAATAAAAAATAAAAAATAATTATGCGACGTAAACTAGTGGAAAAATCAGTTAAAATCGCTAGAAAATCGTTCAAAAATTGATCATAAAAAATCATGACCCCAAAGATTGTCGGCTTTCGATGAAAATCGCTCTATTATCGATGAAATCGGCTGATTTTTGAATTTTTTGACCCCCCGAGTTCAAAGTGTTTGACTTCGACATCCATACGATGTCTAGCAAATTTCGACAATTTTCAGTGTCGAGCTAGTAGCGATTTTCATATTAAAATCAATTTTGTAAACCCTTGTCATGTGTGGTTGTTCATGTTACACATGTGTGAGGAGCCGTCCAGACTGTCCTCGAGCTATTGGAACACCCCGTTAACCTCATTGGATTTGGAGGCTAGTAACGATTCGCCGATGGCGCTCGCGATGCTAGCATCCAAGCCCAAATGAGATAACAGTGGAACCATTCAAATAACTCGACCACAGCCCCGGTATTCCCCCGGTATGCGACCCGAACTCGCCCAGGATCGCCCCGCATACCGGTTTCCACTGCCACATCAATTCAATTTGCATAAAGGGGACAACGAACTCAAATCCCACAACCGGACGCGCAACGCGGAAGCACAACAGAAGACCAAACCAAGCACAAGACGAACCCGACAACCACACAACTAAAAACAACTCAACTAACATGCTAGATAAATAAGATGATGCAACCTAAACCAAGATAGCACAAAAAATTCGAAAATTCGGCATGACCTTCCTAGATTCTAGGACATCCACTCAGCAGACAAGAAAAGCAGTTGATATAGCATGATAATATGGAAAGGATAAAAGCAACAAACAAGCATGATAAGGACATCACAACACAACCACGATCAACAAGAGGAATACCAAGTCTTTAAGCCTCACAGGACAGGGAATACACAGCTAGCTATACAACAAAAGCGAGTTAACCAACATATTAGCAAAATACGGCATCTCCGGAAGTGTTACGCCTTTGAACACTTCCGGGCGTGTGTTTATCGCGATAACCTCTACTCGGTGTCACTTTGCACCGAGAGGCAGTAGGGACAGAACTCGCAGCCCTCCTGATCCTCACCTGAAAACCACAAAGCAGAAGCATGAGTACGAATGTACTCGCAAGACTTACCCGTGGTCCATATATGACCGACTCCAAAGGGTTATGCATTTGGGTACAGAAAGGAATAAAGCTGAAGGTAATAGTGCGGAAAAGCATTAACATTTGTAGTATGAGTATGACAGCTAAACCAATTACACATTTAAAGCAGTTATTGACCGCACCTACTTCTAACATAAAGTTGAAAGGTAACAACACTAAAGTAAAGCAATTACAACCATTTTAGAGCTCAAGTACAACGACGAGCCAGGAATTTAAGTTATTACTACGTTGAGTGTCGGATGACGCGAGCGTGCTCATATCCGAGAGCGCGGCAATTCGAATCGCTTAATTAACCCTGCAGGGAAGCATTGATCGCACGACATGTGCCACAAAGTACCTCATGTCAACCCCCCTCCCATCCATACCCATTCGTTGAACCATCTTCATGCGGTCCGAGCACCTAGCACCCCCTCGAGCGGCCCAAGCCCGGCTTGGCCCTCGAGGGTCGGCCTAAGCCTCGCCCTCAACCACGTCCAACCGCATGAGGGCATGATCCATCGAACGGCATGTGATGAAAGAGTGGCTTACCCTCCATAATCAGGCATGCGATCAACCTAATGGTGCTCGATCAACATGGCACACAAACGGATCGGTCCTTAATTGACACAGGCGGGACTACGCCAATTGAGTCTCCATACCCAATTGATCCTACTCTCCCGCCCGGTCGCCATTTATTAATATTTACCTCCAAGTAACATGACTGAACCCATTTCCAATATAGTTCACATGTGTAGTATTGAGTACTCTCAAGTGATGGAACCGTCCACCACTTGGCCCAAACCCGACCTCTAAGCAACTAAGCATGGACACATTATATTTACCCATAAACTAGCTCCAAAGGAAAGGTTCAGCAAGTGTCAAGAAGTGAGTGTGCAGCAATTAGGTTCTACTACCCTTACCACCATTTGACTCCTAATGCAAAACCTAATCATTCAATAAGCATTTTATTCACCAAAATAAACATATATAGAGGGTTGAACATGCGTAGGTGCTTGCCTGATGCTTCTGCCGGAGTCTCAGTAATCACCTGCTCACCGTGATCACCCTCGATCGCGGCCACGTCACCCTCCATGTGATCGTTCTCTACACGATAACAATGCATATGGAATGAGATGTATGCCGATGAGATGCATGCTATGCATATGAACATGGAATGAGAATTGAAAACAATAACACAAGCATTAATCAAGACAAAATGACATACAATTGCGAAATTCCACAATAACAGCCAAACCACATTAAGAATGGCTCAACACTATTTCGATCAAGATCTCCATAGCTAGTGATATAAATGTTCATCATCCACAACCTTAAACAATTTGCTACACGCGTTCTTACTTACAGTTCATACACCCAACGGACCGTTCTACATTTTGAGTTTATATTACCAAAAGAATTACTCCACAAATCGATACTAAGCTAAGTCTATAATGATTCAAGCCTCTGAACATCACAGACCATGAGGAGGCAGCAACCTTCTTCAAGCAAGGAAGTCAGACCTTCACCCACCATGCAACAACCCTTTCTAAGACTGTTGTCGTGACGATAAGCATTTAAGGCATCGCCCCATAACATAGCATCGACTTCAACATTTGCTAGGCAAGGAACTCATTAGCCATTACTAGCAGTACACTAACCTATAAGTATGCCAAATCTTCGACATCACTCAACACTAACTAAAAACCATCTATCATGTACCGAATCTCGACAACGCCATTATCATCAGGCTCAACTCAAGCATCTACAGGTTACTCACAACGCCTCACAGCAACCCATGCATCAGTTAGCATGCCATCCACATCAACAATTTAGTGCAAATGAGCTCTAAAGGAAACCATAAGCCTATATTAGACCAAAAGCACAATTTCAGTGCAATGCACATAGTACAACCTCACAGCACACATCATCATGCACACACCAAGCACATCCTAAGAACACATACGACATCACTTAGGCAAAATCCCCAATCCTATCCAACTTGAACCCGATTCCAAGGAAGGCAACGGCTCATCACAAACTACAAGTACATCACCATCACACCATTCGCCAACAACCTCTTAGGCATTCTAGCAAACACTTGCCATGCGCCACTTAGGAGCAAACCTCCCCAAACACATCCAACCCTAGCCATGGCCATGGAGATGGAGAGGAAGGAAGAGAGGGAGAGAGAGGAGGGAGGGAGCTCACCTGGCAGTGGAGGAGGGGGGGGAGCCGGCGGCGACGACCAGGAGGGGAGGGCGGCGTCGCACGGCCGGGGGGGAAACAGCAGGAGGGGGGGCGGCTTCAGGGAGATGAGGGGGAGAAGATGGCGGCCGGTGGAGGCGGCGTCGAGGAGCTGGAGGAGGCGCTGGGCCGGCCGAGCGCAGGAGCAGGGGGGGCGCCGGCGGCGTCGCCCAAGGTGGAGTCGGGCGCAGGCAAGAAGAAAAGGGGAGTGGAGGGAACTGGGTGGAGAAAGAGAAGAAGAAAGGAAAGGATGGAAAAAAAATGACCCAGAACATTTACCTAAATGCCCTCATGCTCATTCACATAGGAAATCAGGACCATGACAAATCCCCCTCTATATGGGCTTGTATTCTCTTCCTCGTCTATTTCACTCTCTCTCGCATACTCTTCATCTATGTATAGCTTTATCTTTTTGCTCGCTCTCGGGTTGCACGGCAGCAAACAGGAGCGGTGTCATGATCGCCGATGGGTTCATCACGACCCCCGATTGTTGAGGGAGGCCGGATGGATGATGGCATATCGAATATTATGTTGGTCAGGACGGGAGTGGTGGGGAAGGGGGAGATGACAGTGCGGTGAGGTCGTCGTCAGCTGCCAGTGGGAGAAGAGGGATGAGGGAGGAAGAGGAGGAGCACAGAGCTACATGCGATGTTGGAGAAGAACACAGGAAAGACAACGGGCATAGTGAAGAGAAAGGAAGGAGAGAGCGATGCGGAACACAAGATGAGAAAGCTATAGGTTCTGTAGTTGCTCTAAAAAAAGTATGCCAAGTCCTAACCTATGAACAAGACAAGTAGCATAGCGGCATTTTCACGGATAGGAATGGCAATCAGGTGGGTACCTCTAGGTACCACCGCCTCAGATTCGAACCCAAACCCGATAAGTTTTACAGGTACAAATCTGTGCCATACCTGAACCTGATGGGTACCCAAAACCCAATGGATTCCCATGGATAGTTTAGAACATAAATTGATATAAAGATTGCATCTCATGCTGAATTTTGTAATCATGAATGTAATTGCCATGAAGGCCATGTAGGCCTCATTAACTAAGTCAACTATTCCGTTAGTTTATACGGCTAGAACACAAGATTTCGGCAAAAGGAATAAAGCATCACTAAGCACAAAGCATCAACTATCCCCATTAGTTCATTCAGCTTGAGCACAAGATTTCAACATCTTCCACCATTACTAAGCACAAAGCATTAACTATCTCCAAATCTTCTAAAAAAATTCCATTACTAGGCCGTATGTGTCGTTACTCATGTCATAGGTACCAATTGGTACAAATTGGTACACATGTCTATCCTATAACCTTATTGTGTACATAAACTTGAAAATCCGTGGATCTAAAGTGCTACTCGTACCCATTCTTATCGGATCAGGTACCCACGAATACCCGAATCCATGGGTAAAATTGCCATCCCTATTCACGGATACGTCTGAGCTGAGTTAATTTGCAGTGGCATTTCTCGGAACCAAAACTTTATGAAATTTGCAATAGTATATATATATATCTAAATAACTCATACAAGAAAAACTTGTGTACTAATCTGGTCGGCCGTACCTACCCGTACGGCCGTAAGCACACCCTAGCGTGTGCTCGACTGCTCGTGCTCCGTGGATTGGAAAATGCAGCATTACTTGAAGGGTTGGAGCTGGCCAGATCCTCTCCAAAAGGTCGCTCTCACGGGAAGAAGCGCGAGTGCGCAGTGTTTGTTGGCGCGCGAGGAGTTTGATCAGGCAGCTACAACGCCCTCGCCATTGCATGCTCGGCTGCTCTACTAGGGCTATTTAATGGCAGTATGGCACTCCACCATGGCAGCAGGGCGAGCTCATCGTCATGGAACGGAACCTGCTCTGCTCTGCTCATCCGGGCAGCTGCCTGCCTCGTGTTTCTCTCCTGTGATGGTCTATTCTCCTGTACAAGTCAAAAGCGTGTGCTGTGCTGTGGTGTGCTCTGCTCTGCTCTGCTCACTGGTAGGAGTAGGAGTAGGACTCGCTTGCTGGCCTGTTGGCCTGGGGTAGAGCTGCCTGCAGGATCAGTGCAGGTGTATACTGCTGTCTATTTGCCTTGTGGTAATCTCATTTGTGTTTCTCTAGAGTAGACTGTGTTTGCATGGTTAAAAAATTATACAAGATTAAAAAAATCCATGGCATTGCAATCCTACCTTTTCCCTGTATCTGCGTATTCAGAATCCTACAAATCAAATAGGCCCTTCCACACCAAGTAACTAACCAGCTCCCCATAGATTAACTATACCCTGTTTCAGGGTTTACAAAACCGAATAGCCAAAACAGGTTCGGTTTTCGTGGTACGGTTCGCAAAAACCGCGCGAAAAACCGTCAAAAACCGAAGAGTTGAAAAATCCAAAGAAATTGAATTTTTTTTAAATCTGTTGGTTTTTCAAGGTAAACCGCTTGGTTTTTACGAAAAACTAACTCGACCTCTTCGAAAACGGTTTTCAGCGGTTTTACGCGAAAAACCGGACATACAAATTTTTTTATTTTTTTTAATTAGACCAGTTTACCGAGCGGTTTTGCATCTCAAACCGGAGGGTACTAACCAGCTCCCCATAGATTAACTATACCCTGTTTCAACCTTTTCAACGCTGCGGTTGAAATGCAACTCCATCTTGGTAAAAAAAAAAAAAGAGGAGCAATGTCGTGTAGGCATCACCAGCAAGATCACATTACCTTTTGTTTTATATAAAAAGGGATAATCTTATACTCTATTCATATGCAGCTTCCCCGCTATGGTAGAGTTGAACTAAAGTCGAAGAAACAAAGATTCACCTCGACATACTGAACTCGAGACTTTTTACTCAAATGGTTAAGATGGCTAATCCATTCCTGGCTTTGTTTGCCGACCACATGGAACGGAAGAAAGAAGCTTCCCGCCAATCTCTGCTCCCGAAGTCCCAAAGGCCTCGGCCAATGCGAGAGCACACTTAGAAAGAACACTTCAAGATCGCTGCTTCCAAGGGCCGAGGCGAGAAATTTCAACTGCTCGGAGGCAGTGAAAGATGCAGAAAAAGCAGGAGCGGCCATCAGCGAGGGGACCAGGCGTCGGTAACTGGGCGTCGTGAGATCCATGGCGTCGGTAACTGGACTTTCCCTGGAACGGTTCTTGTCTGAAGATTTTACCTGTACCAGTAGCAGTGCAGTACAGAGCATGTCGCAGTGGAAATAACGTAGGATCGAGTTTTTACGGAGGAGAATTAGCAAAGCATGGGCAATGGAGTAGTTCAGTACGTAGTATACAGGTGATCATCAGTCCTAGGGTCATTCCCTTTTGCATCCCTGAATTCCACGGGATCTGCACTGCTTCTGCTCGGTTGGAGACTCTCAGAGGGGAGCATGGCTTGCCTACCAGCCAATCTGGTGGTTTCAACTTTCAGGTAGATGTGTGGTTTGGTGCTCCTGTTTGCTTAATTCACATATAAGTTATAACAGTACACTAAATTAAATATGAACCATGAACCGTTCATTCTTTTCGATCCAATGGATCAGATTAACTAGAGTTTACTTATACTTTATCTGAAAGTACAATCGTAGAAAATACCATTACCAAATCAACGGTTAGATCTGATTTCTACTTACACGGTATAATGCACGGTAAATTTCTCAAGTTACATGCATAACTTAATTTCACCTGATTTCGAGTTTGCCCGGCATGTCAGCGACTCGCCAAAACGGGGGGGAAAAGAAAGAAAGAAAAAGCGGAGGAACGAAAGAACCATTTCCTCCGTCCATGGAGACGGCATGTACAAAACTTAGAACGGGAGTCTCCATCCCACGGTCTTGTTCCCTAGCGCCGGGAGTCCTGCGAAGCCGGCGACGGCATGGTCGACACGGTCCTGCCGGTGACGGTGGCCGAGGAGGCGGTGGTCGCCGACGACAGCCGCGGCGGCGTGGCCACCTGCTTGATGACCACGTTGGGGAGCCCCGGCGAGCTCCTCCGGCGGTCGTGCTCCTTCACCAGCTCCGCCGCGAAGGCGTCGAGCTTCTCCCTGTTGGACTTCTCCGACAGCCGCCGCCCGCGGAAGAGCTCCGCCTCCACGTTCCGCTGCGTCAGCATGCCGTCGGCGATCGTGATCACCTTCTTGACGTCCAGCGAGCTCAGCGCCTTGGTCGAGCACGCCGGCGCGGCAGCCTGGTAGACGCAACGAAAAAATAACATTAGTGTCGGTAAAAAATGTATGTTAAGGGGGTGCTTGGATTAGGGGTATTTCATTGGAATGTTTTAGGAACTAAATCCCAAAACCTCCCAAGAAATTACCACTCATCCAAGCAGGGCCTAAAAAGGAAAAAAATGCGGGGTAATTTGGTGAAGCAGTAATTTTTTCCGACCTGGATGCGGACGTAGTTGCGCCCACACGTGTGCCCGAATGCCATGGCCACTGCTTGGTCGACCTGCGCCCACGGGGTCAATGGATTTACCTCGTAAGATAAGGAAGGGATTTGACGAGAGCCATCTGATGTGGGACGGAGGGTTGGGATTAATGTACGGGGTGTGTGTGGGGGAATGGTTGTTAGTATGTTACCATGTCGGCGACGCCCTCGGCGGTGAGGCGGACCATCTCGACAGGCGAAGGCGAACGCGTGGGGATCGGGGTCCGCCAGCCGGCGGAGGGGGTGGCGGACGCGGAGGCGCCCGAGGAGGATCCGGAGCCGATGGAGATGACGAGGAGGTCGTCGACGCCGGCGGCGAGGGGGAACTCCTGCTTGTTGTGGAGGACGTGCGTGATGGCGGCGGCGGCGGGGTTGCCCATGGCGGCCACGCCTCCGGAGGCCGCCGAGATGGCCCTGCGCCCATCCACCGACCGGACGGCCGCGGCGGCAGCGCTCCCGGCGCAGGTGGCGGCGCAGACGTCGCGGAGGCGGAAGTCGAAGCTGTCGCTCTCGACGGCGTCGGCGCGGGAGAAGAGGAACGGCGCCGCGGTGGCGAGGTCGTAGCAGGGGACGAGCAGCGGCGCGACGGTGTCTTTCAGCGTCGCGTCGCCGAACACCCGCCGGAGCGACGACTTCTCCGAGCGCCGGAACAGCGCCGTCCACCTGCGCCGGCCGCCGCCGCACCACCCCCCCTTCCCGAGGCTCGCCGCGACGAACGCCAGCGCGTCCGCTGCCGTGTACCGCGGCCTCCCATCATCCCCCTTCAAGAACAGCATCGCCGCCAAAACTCCTCCCGCCCCGGCCCCTGCCGCCGCGTCAAAAAAGTCCGCGACGCGGGCATCAGGGTCCCCCGCCCTCGCCCTCAACGCCGCTTCCAGCCTCGCCAGCGCGGCCGCCGCCAGCAACGCGTCCCCAGGCCCCGGCCCACAGCCATCAATCGCCAGCACCCTCACCCTCCCCCCACCTCCAAGAACCGGCGTCCCCGGCAGCGAGCAGGCGCCGCCGGTTGGGCCGCCGAAGAGGAACTTGCTCTCGAGGAGGGAGAAGATCTCGTAGCTGAGCTTGCCGAGGTCCACGTCGACCGGCGGCGACGCCATTGGAGCGGAGGCGGGGCAAGCACGGATGGGGGAGTAATGGAAGGGTTAGGAGAGTGCGAGCTTTCGCTCGTCTTGTTCACTACTCAACTCGACTGCTCAGCGCGGAGCCCGCCTTGGCTTATAAATGGAGGCGGTACCGTGACTAGCGCACAACGCAACAGGGGGAGGCGTATTTCGTCGAAACCGTCTCCGCGCTGGTCGGGCCACGTGGAGCGGCGCGCGCTTGTCGTCGTGCACCCGTGTGGTCTTGGAGTGGTTCTCGGCCGTCGGATACGGATCGGAGCGTAGTTACGTGGCTTATGCGTATCGATCGGGTCGGTGGCGTGCCGTACTCCCGTCTCGCTGGCGCGTGGGTCCCCTGAGCTAGTTTCCGTTCTGCACTGCTCACGGGCCCGCGCGTCAGTGGGAGGTTTGGGGTGGGGGGTTCGGAGTGTCGGGGGCGGGAGGGACAGTGGCTGACCTCTGGAAGCGGTGGGGCCGGACAGCTTGATCGCGCCACGCCATCGTGGGCTCGTGGGGTCGGCGTGACCGAGAATAAGGTAGGGATTCGGGGCCCACTGGATCATGGTGACCTGGTAATTCTGGTCCGGTTGAGTTTTTTCTGCCTGAGAAAGAGAAACCGGTCCGGTTGAGTTGACCGTGGCTGCACCCATGCATGCACGGTGTATGTCATGGTGTGCTATTAGTGCCTCTCCGATGGTGCTCAACTCCATGTTAAATGTAAGGCGTATTTTATAATTTAATAAAAATGGGTTTTGATAAATTTTATCCAAATATTTTCTTTAGCAACCATCATTCAAATTCCTGGCCATTGGATTTGCTTTCAGATCAATGCACGCCCCCTGAATTCGAGGTGGGTTGATCATACGGATGTATGTTTTGATCGTACGGTCCAAAGTTTGGATGTTTTTTAGGACAAAAACATCCGGATGATATCTATACACTCCCGGGTTTCGATAAGTTTCATCCGGATGTTTTGTAATGCATATATTACGCCAATCATTTACGTATATTTGGGCTTGTCGTGAAATCACGCTGTCGAGTGGGATTTTGGAATGACAGATCTCCTTGATTTGTACGGGAAACTCCAAGCGGAGATGTTAGCACCATTAACACAAGATCAAGAAACAAAACGGTTGGATGCATCGTGCATCGCTCTATTGTTCGATGGTTAATCCGCCATCGATCGATGCAGTACAATCTATAGAAATATCTGCCTTCGCTTCACATCGATGTTGCAGCTTGCTTTCAGGTAGTGCGGTACGTGCACGGCACTAAAAAAAAACTCTTTGAATTTAATAGTAGTAGTAATTTACTTTTTTTATTTTATTTTTAGAATGTATTAAAATATATATTAAATTAGTACTAAGAGGTATTAAAAATTTAAAGATTAAATGTATCGAGAAGTATAAGGGTTTAAAAGTAATTTCACGGAAGCATGGTAAAATAAAATTGCTTCGTAGCCGCAGTGGGTGCGTGAAAACAAGCACCACCTTCCCACCGTCAGATTAACATAATCATCATTAGTCCATTTTTGGGGCAGGGCCTCCAAAACTTTCAAAATTTGTTTTTTAGCGCGTACTTTTTGACAGAAAACCGTCCAAAACTTTTTGAAATTACATATTAATCCAATTTTTGCAATGAGCACCCCGAAACTTTGTGCAATTTTTACTACTAGACGTATGACGGTTGACGCGGCGTGCGCCATGCCCACACAGTATACCTGATCACACACTGCCTACCTGCCTCCTGCCTGCCATGCAACCTGCCGAATTGTGTGGAGCTGACAATAAATATGAACTGTGATGCGGTACTCTCTACGTCCCCGTAGTAAAGTACAAATTAACTGTATGTAGCGAAGCACTGAATTAATCTAAGAAAATGTTAGCGTCGTTGCTTCAGTAAACTATATATGATCCATTCACGGGATTTATATTGCGGGACTAAGCGTACGTGTAGTGTGGAGGAGGATTGGTTAGATATATATATAGCCTTATTATTTTTATTTTTTTCGTGTTCTATTTGTATTAGCACTAGCAGAATATGTATATTTTTTCGAGCGTTACAAAGTTTTTTAGTTTTAATTAAATTGTGTTTTGAAGACCATATTGATACTTTCCAAAGTGCTATATGAAGTTGCTTGCGCGCGTGCACCGAAATGTAAGCCAAGCCAAAGCCAGCTCCTCTCCAGCTGTCCTTACCGTCGACGTAAAGTGCCGGCCGGCCGGCCGGCTCCCTTCTTTTAATCTCAATATTAGTACTCACCAATCATCATCTTAGTCTTATTAATCTCCATTACTGTAGAGATAACCTATTGCTCTCTCTATTCTTTGAAAAGCTGACGTTTTGGACACAGCGATGATCAAACTTCCAAAACTTTAACTATCGATATATTTTTAAATATTTAAATCGAATACACGAAAATTATATGTGTAAATTTATCTTCAGAAGTACTTTTACAATATTATAAATCTATTGAGTTTTATAAATATATTATAATAAAGATTGGTGGTTAAAATTATGTTTTGAAAATTTTGTTGATGTCTCGAGTGAGTATGAAAGGTAGTACCTACTTCGATTTAGGCAAGCTACCCTTGACGACGACTACGGTGGTCGACGCGTACAAGAAGAAGATTGATCGATCTTGACGCACGGCTAGCTGTGTTTCACATTTCAAGCTATATATATACAAAATATTGCGTGTTCAGCCACGATTGGTCCAACTAAACCAAATCACTACGCATAAAATATACACATGATTCCATGACAAGTAGCTTTTGGCCTCTTGCTGCATGCTTAAGCAAACAAAGTTTGTAAATTTTTTTTTGATTAGTCAATGATCGATCCGTCGGATTAGCGGGGCACGTATAATCCTGTCCACGGACACGCCATCGTGCGAGGCTCTAAAAATCAAAAACGACGACTGTCGTTTCAGCGAACGCCACGCCGGGTAACCCGGCGGTTTTGGGCGCTAGCTAATCATGTGGGCTAAGCTACAATAATTTAGGACATACTATACAATAGTACATGTTAGCTGTCTATAAAGGTATGCCACATTGGATTTTGGATGATGTAGAGGAGGAAAGGGGAAGAAAGAGATATATGTTGTCTACTATTTAACAAACGGTCTTATATATAGACAGCTTTATACTGTGTATACCATTGTATAGACAGTCTATTAATCATATGAGAGATCATTACAAACAGCTTATTGTATAAGAGTTATCTTCTGTCTGTAGATAACATGGAGCTATATTATAGACAGCTACCATCTATACCACTGTATATGCCCTAACGCCATCTTCGTCATCAGTGGCGGAACTAGAAATTTTTCCTGCGTAGGCGTACATTTTATACGTGCAACTCTATAGTTTTGCACCGTAATTTCATAACATTATAAATCTAACATATATATTTGGAAGTACAGTGCAAATAATTCTAAGATCTTAAAAATTCCAATTCACTAAAATTGAAACCAATTCAGTCAATAAATTTGGCATATTGATGAGATGATCCTATAGCATTTTCAAAACTTTAAGGGTGCGAGACCATACCCGACCTGGATCCGCCCCTGATCGTCAGCGTGGATCAGTTAGTGATCTAATGATGATCGACTAGGCAGTAGCTTTTGGCGATGGGGTTTAATTAATCTACTGTATGTTTTCAGTGATTAGTGTAATATAATTAACCTGTTCTTACTTTTGTTGGCGGTAGGTTAGGTACTGTACAACAAAGGCGTTGCCAAGTGCGCGGTACAATGGTCGTACAATAAATTTAGTGGAGTAGTAACTTGCAAAGATGTTGGCAGGCAACGGTACAACCGCATGGTGGTGGCTAGCTTTAACTGTCGTGCTCGTTGTTCCTCTCTCCTCTCCTCTTCTCTCCCCTCTCTAATCTAATCCTTACAATAATTAACCTGACCTTAATTGTTTCGAACCTTGTGTTGGAGGCACGCGTAGAAGAGCATCGACAAGAGTATTAATTTGCTGTACGTGTACGTATTGGTAGGTCTTGTTTACACACGTACTTTGCGCCGAACAGTGGTTAATTAATTTGGAAATTGTTCTTGTGTGTAGCATGCCACGAATTGTGTATTTGCAGCCGCAACCACCATCTGCCTCAATTCGCTAATTGCGTATGACGGCGATCGAACGATCGATCGATGCTTCCTTCCTGGACTCTTCCTTTGGTATGTCGTAGTGGTGTGTATGTGCGAGCATAAAAAGTGGTTGAGCCGGTGACACTTGGAGTTGTGTAGTACTCCATGATTATGTAATGATGATTATGGTTAATTATGACTTTCAGAGGAAGAGATTATGTCATGCATGATCATGGACACCTTAATTGCATGCATGTTGCTTGTATATACGTATATATTCCTTGGGTTTCCTTTAGTTATCGTGTTATTCTGTCTACCTAGAGTCATAGTTAATTAATCATATCGGCGAGTTGATTTTGATTAGTTTTTTTTTAATATAATACGCTGATGTGGCATCGTTTTCTGCCTCCATCATGTATGTGCAATCCCCATCACATTATTCATGGATGCCATTTTCTTCTCTTTTTCGGTGGGATTGATTCCGATGCAGTCGCGAATAATAATAATTAGTACACATACTTGTCCAGGGAGTACGTGCGTGCGTGTGTACAAACAAAATAGAAAACTCTAGCTCTCCTCATGCACGGTTCATACCCTGGTTCTGTCGCTCTAATGCTCGTCAACGTCGTCCTCATCATTCTGGCACCAATATTTGTACACAATTCGGTGGTCTTTTAGTACTAGAAGTGACATTATCTTATCATTGCCATCATGTTTTTGGTTGTGTGCAATTTGATCAATTGTGCTCTCCATGTCTGTAATACCCTAATCCATTAATATAAAGATTCATATAGTCTATATGGAGCGGTGGTACGATTAGTCTCGCATCTCATATTGCTTGCATAAAGTAAGTCGTAGTAATATATAATATCTGTTGGGTTCAAACATAGCACATCTGGGTTAATCCTTTTAGACGAAGCGAGGACGAAAGCGTAAACAGGATTGGGCATCGAGCAATTTTGGACTTGTTTGGTAGTGAAGGCGGAATAAATCTCACGCAATTTTTTTTTTCACGCAATTTTGTCCTCTGTATTGGCCATTGAGGCATATAAGTAGGAGAGGTTACAAGGTATGGAAACCGTACACAATATGGAAACCAACCAACAGATTGTATCTGATCCTGATATACCTAACAGACTAGCCAAATATAGAGGAGAGCTGGTGTTGTTGCCGGTTCGGCAACGCACGTACATGCATGCGTCGGCGAGGCCCATGCATACGGCTAACACTCCCCCGCAGTCGAAATGGTAGGTGGCCGGACGTTGAGACTGGAGCGAAAATCCGTGAAGACCGTTGACGGCAACCCCTTTGTGAAGATATCCGCATATTGCGACGACGTAGGCACATGAAGGACACGAACATGGCCAAGGGCAACGCGCTCGCGAACGAAGTGTAGATCAATCTCCACATGCTTAGTTCGTTGATGCTGAACCGGGTTATTGGAGAGATATACCGCGCTGATGTTGTCGCAATACACTAAGGTAGCTCGGTCAAGAGGAGAGTGAAGTTCCATCAACAGTTGGCGAAGCCAGGTGGCCTCAGCAACTCCATTAGCGACGGCACGATACTCAGCCTCGGCACTGGAGCGGGACACGGTCTGTTGGCGTTTGGATGACCAGGATATAAGACTGTCGCCAAGGAAAACACAGTATCCAGAGGTAGACTTCCGAGTGTCGGGGCAACCAGCCCAGTCAGCATCGGTGTAGACAACCAAAGAGGCCGGGGAGGTCCGATGGAGCACAAGACCATGGTCGAGAGTGCCGCGTAGATAACGGAGAATCCGTTTGACCAGGGCAAGGTGGTGAACTCGCGGATCGTGCATGAACAAACAGACCTGTTATGCGGCATATGCGATGTCGGGACGAGTGAGCGTGAGAGTCTTGTAAGGCCCCGGCAAGACTCCGGTAATCAGTGGCATCAGGTACAGGGTCACCAACAGCGGAGAGCTTCGAGTGTGTGTCGATAGGGGTGCTGCAAGGCTTGCAGTCAGACATGCCAGCTCGCTCGAGAATCTCCAGAATATAATGACGCTGAGAGAGATGCATGGAACCACTCTGTCGGGTGACGGACAGTCCCAGAAAATGATGCAGGGGGCCAAGATCTTTCATAGAGAACTCCTGCTGCAGGGCCGAAATAGTACGGCGAAGAAGTGCATCTGACGAAGCAGTGAGAACAATGTCATCAACATAGAGCAGTAGGTAAACAATCTCGGTTCCTCGATGAAAAGTGAACAATGACGGATCAGACTTGGCCCCGGCAAATCCCAGTGACAGAAGATGTGTGGCAAATCGGCTGAACCAAGCACGAGGCGCCTGCTTAAGTCCATAGAGCGACTTGTTGAGGTGGCAGACATACTCGGGGCGAGTGGAGTCAACAAAACCAGAAGGTTGCACACAGTATACTGTCTCGGATAGAGTGCCATGAAGAAACGCATTGTTGACGTCGAGTTGATGAATCGGCCAATCCCGAGAGAGAGCTAGAGTCAGAACCGTCCGAATGGTCGCCGGTTTCACAACCGGGCTGAAAGTCTCATCGAAGTCAATGCCGGGTCGTTGAGTGAAACCGCGAAGCACCCAGCGAGCCTTGTAGCGATCAAGAGACCCGTCCGGATGAAGTTTGTGACGGAAAATCCATTTACCGGTGACCACGTTGACGCCTGGTGGTCGGGGAACAAGAGTCCAAGTGCCGTTGCCCCTTAGGGCATTGAACTCATCAACCATTGCGGAGCGCCAATTAGGATCAGCAAGGGCACCGCGGTACGTCTTGGGGATCGGGGAGAGGGCAGCCGCATGGAGGTTGATCCGTTCAGCAGGAAGGTGAAAACCAGTTTTGCCTCTTGTGGTCATGCGGTGGGTGTTGATCACCGGAGTGATAGGCACGATGACAGGAGGTCTCAGTTACGCTTTCGTCGGCGGGAGCGAGCAGGAGGTGCGGCGCCGTGCCGTGTCGGCGGAGTCGGTGCCATGGATCGCGGCTTTGTGGGGAGTGGACCACCGGGACGTCAGCTGGAGCCGAGCCGGCTTCGCTGGCAACAGCCCGCGGCGAGTAGCCAGCGGGGGCAGCAGAGCCGGCTGGGGATGATGGGCCTGGGTTGCCCGCAGGAGCAACAGCCTGCGGCAGGGAGCTGACAGGAGCAGGTGCCGCATTGTCGACGGGGCAGCCGTCCCCAGCTGCTGGAGGATGACCAGCAGGGGCAGCTACGGAAGGTGTATGTCCTGTGGAAACACGTGTCCCAATAGGCAGAGTAGGGGACTCCAAATCCAGCAAAAAGTCATGCTTAGTGTTGACAGGCGAAGTAGACGGAGAACCGGCAAAAGGGAAGGAGTTCTCATCGAATGTGACATGGCGAGAAATAATGACACGGTGGGAGTTCATGTCGAGACACCGATAACCTTTGTGCTCGGGAGAGTAGCCAAGAAAGGTGCACAGCGTGGAGCGTGGCAAGAGTTTGTTGGCAACGGTAGCAGAAAGGTTTGGGTAGTAGCGACAGCCGAAAACTCGGAGATGGTCATAAATGGGCGGGGATCCATACAAGGCTTGATAAGGGGTGGAGAATTGGAGGGTTTTGGAGGGGTGCCTATTGATGAGATAGGTGGCAGCGTGGAGCGCTTCGACCCAGTATTGAGAGGGCATGCTGGCCTCAATAAGGAGGGAGCGAATCACATTGTTGATAGTCCGGATGGAACGTTCAGCTTTGCCATTTTGCTGAGACGTATAGGGACATGACATACGGAGAGACACACCATGAGTGAGGAAGAAGGAACGAGCGGACAAGTTATCAAACTCACGACCGTTGTCACATTGGACCATTTTAATGGTGGCACCGAACTGAGTTTGGACGTATGCGAAAAAGTGGGAGAGGGTGGCGAAGGTATCCGACTTTAAGCGCAAAGGAAACGTCCAAAAAAAGTGAGAGCAATCATCAAGAATGACCAAATAATACTTATAACCAGAGATACTAGCGACAGGTGAGGTCCATAGGTCACAATGTATTAAGTCAAAATTCTATGATGCACGAGAGCTAGATGACATAAAGGGCAAACGAGTGTGGCGACCCAACTGACACGCATGACATAGAGTATCGGGGGTGCCATGGGAACACGAAATAGCTGTGGAACGAACTAGGTGATGAAGTGCATCCGCCCCAAGATGGCCAAGACGACGGTGCCAGAGGGTGGTGTCGACGGCGAGGAGAGCTTGTGGGGACGACGGCAACAATGGGTAGAGATCACCGGAGCTATTGCACCTGGCGATCACGTTCCTGGTGCGAAGGTCCTTCACAGAGAGGCCAAACGGGTCAAATTCGACGGAACAATTGTTATCAATTGTAAAACGACGAACTGAAATGAGGTTTTTGATAATGTGAGGGGTGACTAGGACGTGGCGAAGGTTGAGAGGACCATAAGTAGCCGGGATGTGAGTGGAGCCTACTGAGGTGATGGGAATCATGGAGCCGTTGCCAACGACAATGCTGGAAGGAAACGAAGGAGGGGGTGGTTGTGCATCAGAAAGATTACCGGGGTCAGAGGTGATGTGGTTGCTGGCTCCCGAGTCCATGTACCATGTGGTTGACGGCGGCGGCGTCAATTGCATGGTGTTGAAAGCGCCGGCGAGAGTGGCCTGATCCCAACTGCCCGGAGATCCCAGAACCGGATTGACCTGCTGAGGGAGGCCCATGGGAAAGCCTGGCAAGATCGGTTGTGGGACTGGGATAGTCGCGCCAGGGGTCAGGGTGCCCGGGCTCATGATGGGCCAGGCGAAACCGGCGGTTGAGCCTCCTGGCCCGACTCCAGTGGTGAACGCTTAGGGCGTGTTGGGCGCAGGATGAGGAGCCTGGCTGCTGGCTCCCGGACGTGGTGTGCTGGCAGGCCACACCTGGATAATGCCAGTCCACGGGTTGAAGAATGATGGTGGCCAGCCTCCTGGTTGTTGTTGTTGATCGCCTCCATTACTGCGGTTGTTCTTGCGGGCGTGCATTGTTGGAGCGGTTGCCGCCGGATGTGACTTGGCCACCACCTCCGGATGAAGCAAAAGAAGGGCCACCAGTGCCCTGGACGTTGGGCATGCTGGACGCCGGACCAGTGTGGCCACCGGTGGCAGATGGGGCGCCACCAGGAACGGATCGAGAGCTGCTGGAGAGGAGGGCTGTGGGAGGCCCCTTTGCCTTGGCGTTGAGGGTGAGTTCTTCCAGGAGTAGATCGTTCGCCGCGGTGTCGAAGGATGGCAGTGGCGTCTGACGTTTGGTGAAGGCCACTACGTGATCGTACCGCTCGGTTAGGCCGCGAAGGGTGGCCAGAACAAGGGCGCGATCAGGAACGGGCGCACCAAGACTGCCCAATTGGTCGGCCATGGACTTGAGGCGGCGACAGTAGTCGGAGATGCACAAATTTCCTTGTGTGAACATGCGGAATTCTGTGTCAAGTAGCAGGGTGCGTGTCTCCTTGTTCCCAAGGAACATGTCCTCGATGGCGAGCCAAACAGCCCGGCTGGTCGGCTGGTGATCCGGGTTGCTGGAGGTCATGACAATCTCGAGGATGTGGCTGGAGATGGTGCCAAAAATCCAGGAGATCACGACGCAATCCATGCGATGCCAAGGCGCGATGTCGGGGTGGACATCGTCGGAGAGGACGTGGTCGGTGAGTGCGTATTTCCCAAGGGTGATGAGGTGGAGACCACGCCACTTGGGGTAGGACGTGGAGTCGACCTCAAGTACCATGGGAACAAGCGCTTTGATGTTGGTGAGGGCGACGGCTTGAGCATGGAGGTTGACGACGAGGAGGGCGTCGGCTTCATCTTCACGACGGCGACGCTCAGCTGCCTCGCGTTCTTCTTCCAGTCGGCGGCGTTCGGCCTCGGTTTCAGCTTCGGCGAGTTGGCGTGCCTCATCAGCGCGGCGCTGGTCGGCCAGAACGCGTTGCGCGGCGGCGGCGCGCAGTTCTTCGACCTCGTTGCGCAGTCGCTCCAATTCTGTGGTGTCGCTGGCCATGGGTGCAGGAGCGACAGACGCAACAGATGAGAGACAGAGAGCGCAGGCGACGTTCACGAACACGGACTGGAGAGGTCACGTGAAGGGTCGCGAGCGAAGGGTGGACGTGCGGTGCGGAAGGCGACGGCACGGAGGAATCGGCGACGATCAACGAGATCGTCACGGCATGAGGGTAGGCAGCGGAAGGAGCACAGGATAATCCGGGTGCTCTGATACCATGAAGGCGGAATAAATCTCACGCAATTTTTTTTTTCACGCAATTTTATCCTCTGTATTGGCCATTGAGGCATATAAGTAGGAGAGGTTACAAGGTATGGAAACCGTACACAATATGGAAACCAACCAACAGATTGTATCTGATCCTGATATACCTAACAGACTAGCCAAATATAGAGGAGAGCTGGTGTTGTTGCCGGTTCGGCAACGCACGTACCTGCATGCGTCGGCGAGGCCCATGCATACGGCTAACAGGTAGGATGTCTCTAGGCAACCAATCATTATGGAGCTCCAAAATGATATAAATCGTTTTTTTATTTAAGCTAGAGACACATGTGATCGAATTGATTTGTCATGAGGGGTAGGAGGCACCACAAATGCACAACCAGAAGAGCATGCACCCAAGGAACTAATGGAGACACCATTTGCCCCCCAAAATCCATTTGATGGCCCTCTTTAATTTCTTTTTTGATTGATCTTGATCTTTTGGTGGTTAGGGTGTTATGTTGTGAGAAAAAGATGTCATGCATGTCAAAGCTCCTGTCTGTGAAATGAGACAGTTAGTTGGGCAGACAGGGAGGGCTCCAGGAGGATATGTATGTGGAGCTGCATCTACTTGAATTGAATGGCACTGATAGGATGCTGAAGGGCAGTCACTCATGGGTTCTGGCCAGTTGTTGCAAGGAGTGCTGTGGCTTCGAATTACTTTCTGTACATCAGTACATGGCCTCAGAAAGGAAATTCACTGCAAGATTTTCTTCAGAAAAGGAGCAAGGAAAGACTGCAAGAAGTTCTGTAGCATGTGTTGTGTTATCTGTTGAAGTACTGAATGTCTGCTTTAGCATGCGTGACATTTTCATTGTAAAGGAGCAACCGGCCTCCCCTCACTCTCCCGGCCGTTTTTTTTTCTTCTTATTTATGTTCTTGTATTTTGGTTCAAAACATAATTCGCTTGGTAATTTAGGTATAATGGTTTTGCTTTGTAGATTGAAGTGAAGCAAAAATAAAATAAAATAAAATTGAGGGTGATGTGCTGACTAAAGGCAGAGCAAAGAAAAATGCCAAAATGGGCCGAGGGGGACCAGTAGGCCCGCTGGCCGGGATCTAAGCGTGCACGGCCCAGTTAGGTTAATTATGTGCCCGTGAAAGGCCCATGTATCTAAACATGGATCCGCTTCATTTTAGAATTTATTTATTTATTATTTATTTTAGATATTTTTTTTGAAAATAATCAACAAAATGATTTTTTTGCGAAAATAGACACCCGTCACCCCAATATGGGGTGACGCGATAGGTATCTGCATGCAAAAAATATTGACAAATCTACTCCTTCATGTGTTCATTTTCGCAATTGCGTTTTTTCATTCAGGTACCTATTGCCTTAATATGGGACGATCGCCCTATATTAGGGCAACGGGTGCCTATTTTTGCCAAAAAAAAATTCCGATGATTATTTTTGAATTTTTTTTAAAAATAAATATTAAATAAAAATAAATTCCTTCATTTCAACTTCTACTCTTCCAAAAACCGGGGAAGCAGTTTGTCAAAAAGAAGAAGAAAAAGGAACTAGGGAAGCATTTTTTTAGCTCATTTTTGCATGTATTTTATGGCTATAGATTTAGAGTTAGTACAAAATTTACTTGCTACGGAACTCGTTGTCCAACAGATTTGCAAGTCCGTTACACCCGTTTGGCTACCTGGAATTGAATTGAATCCATTCAATTGGATTCCAAGTCCTATTCTGGTTGAAATTGAATTTGATTCAATCCAATCTTCATGTTTGGGTGTCATTTGGAATCCAACAAGGTTGTGGGGCCACCTATGCACCTAGGTCCGCCAATATGCACAAAGTAGCTTCGCTACACGTTAAATCATCTCTACAAATTCCATGAAAATTTATAATGGTGCAAGGTTCAAATTCCAAATACTACACATTTACGAAATTATTCCCTACAAGCCTGTGGGGCCACATGTGCACGTAAGCCTGTCAATTTGTACAGATTAGCTTCTGTACACACCGGATCATCTCAAATAAATTTCAGTCGATTTCGTAAAAATTTTATGGTGTGAACGCAAGGTTGAAATTTTCAAATACAGAACCTTTACTTAATTTTATAGCAAATTCTAGATAAATGGCATGGTGTAGGTTGAGAACTGCTGTCGAAGTGGTAAGATTGTTGTCGATTTCTCTCTGAACACGAAGACTTGTGAAACTCTGAACATTTCGGCCTCGCTACTTCCAGCAAATCCTGTTACTATAATGGATGAAAATGTTCGAGCGGCTAGACAACCTCCAGCAAAAAGTTTTTAGGAGAAAATCCAAATGTACTAATCCAAAAAACTTGATTTGAAATCCGATTGCCTGAGTTTGTTCCAGAACTCATGCGCCGGCCGACGTCGCCTCCCCTTCTATCTAGTATAGTAAAACTTATGAATATGTTTTCTTATGTAAGTGTGATTTTGGTGCCCAGGGGTTCCTGTGTCCCCATTTGTGAAAAAGGCATGATGCATTGTTTCAACAATTCCAAAAAAAAAAATCATGGATATAGTCCACATAAAGTTATGTAAATCTGTAAATTTTCAATATCAAATTCATCCTTGGCATCGAAAACCAAAAAGACAAGCAGTGCTTTTCAGTGCATATGAGCAGTGTAGGTCTGTAGGGTTGACTAATTCTCTTTTTTGGTTATCTGTACCGGGGACGAATTTGGTACTGATTTTTTTTTTGCAAGTTTGCATAGCTTTATGTGTACTACACTACTACATCTACAAATATTTTTTTTGAATTTTTGGAACTTTGCAGGTTTGAATTGTTTGTTGGTTATGGCTAGCGTGCAAACTTTGTTTGTGGCAAGGTCGTAAGGAACAATTAATGCAAAATCATGAGAAAAATGTCTCGACCAACTGTACCATCTGTTGAGCATTGTGCAAAAGCATTAATTGGTAGAATCTAAGATGCCAACATTATTATTATTATTATTATTATTATTATTATTATTATTATTATTATTATTATTATTATTATTATTATTATGTCTGCATTTATTAAATGGGCATATCTTTACCAAGTTTTAGTGTCTGTTTCAATGTACAATACAGCATTGCATCATCAATATAGAATTGCATCATTCTATCTTTGTCATGTTTCCATTTTTCTGAGACCTCATCATCATCCATGGCTATAATAAGAGATGATGCATTTGGATGTGTATTGCCTACTCTGTGTTTCCTTGCTTCGTTGGATGTTCGTTACTGGAGACATGGGAGTCCTCAAGGTGTCAGGCCTGTTCTTCTTACTGCTCATACCACTCCTGTTAACTACTGGTAATCCTCATCAGAAAGTTTTCATCTTCTGCTCGTGTCACTTTTTCAAGGTTCTATTCATTCACTGATCATACATATGTTTCAGAAGACAAGAAAAATTGTATAGGCCTTACCTGCCTGATCTTTCTGTCTGTCTTTCTGGATCCCTTAAGGATCTAATGCGCTGTTGCTATGTCTGTCAATGTCATCGATGCATCTCGTCATTTTTTTAGGACTCCACATCATTGATTGTTTCGCACTTGATATCAAGCCATAAGATCTGACATACCATTCTTAGTTCTTACCACTAGTAAGAGAATGCAACAATCTTCTAATCTTTCTGCACTTTTTTTTTTTCTTGCAGGCTCTGAAGCCAAAACTTGCGGTGGTTTCTTCAGCAGGACTTACAAAACCCTCTTCTGCAAGAAAAGTCCATGCATTGAGCACTGCCAAAACGAGGGCGCCCCCGGAGGGAATTGCGTCTTCTTCCTCTTCTTTATGCGTTGCATCTGCACGAAAGAATGTTGATAAGGCCTACTGATGTTTCTGGATGTTAATTGTAATAAGAGCATAATGCAGACTGTCAATGGTCAATATCAGAGGTTAAGGTTGTAAAGGATGATTATATACTCCCTCCGGTCATAAATAGTTGTTGTTTTGGACATCCATATGGTCTTCAAAACATACTTTGACCACTAATTTTTATTACAATATATTTATAAAACCCAATAAAATTATAATATTATGAAAGTACTTTTCAAAATAAATCTACACATAATTTTCATATATCTAATCTAAATATTTAAAAAGATATTGATAGTTAAAGTTTTAAAAGTTGACTGTAGTGGTTGTGCGGCTTAGATCTAGTAGGAAACCGCAACGAAGAATCTCTCCTCACCTAGGAGGCTAACAGCCTAGCACCCTTGCATTGCAGTAGTACTAACAGAGTAAATTTCACTTTTCACCACGTAAATTGTATAGAGTTTCGCTGTTGCAAATACTCTCATGTAATACCACCTTGCAGCCAAACTTGTTGCAGAAAACACCAGGCTTTGTTCGATTCGTGGTTACGGATGCCCTCGCCGATGGCATATAACAGTTCGGTACTTCTCTATCCTAAATGTTATTTTATCATATTTTTTCACCATCTTTTAATCATTTAAATATAAATTTCAGCAAATATTTTGTCTCTATTAACCATTAAACACCAACTAAGCAATAATCACATGAAGTGACAATGTAACTAGTAGCAATGAACGAAACAAGAACGATAATAAACTTAGAGCCACGTGTCCAAAAACGTCCAAGTCCACACGCTTAGAAACACTCAGAACACATACATCTGGGAAACAAACTTACCATGTACTTACATTTGACGAAGACACCGAATGAAGAATAAAACCAAGATAATAAAAAAAAAGCCACATTCAATAATTAACAAACCGGTCTAAGATCACACGGGATTGATTCTATGGCTAAAACTATCTATAATGTTTATGGTTCCATAAATGTAATGAAATGCTCAATATCATATATGTGAATGGTGTAGTGACATGTGACGTGGCTGTGCTACTTCCCTTCCATGCATGCCGGCCTAAGTGTACCTAAAACATTAAATAAATAAATGTGAGTTCAAGACCCAACAAAGTACATCATAGAATGATAACATCACATGTATATAAAATCACCAAATTAATTTCCTTTTCTTTCATTCATGCAATGCATTATGTTGACATGCTCATATGCATATCACATAGCTTATACCGGTATAACTGAGTGCACACCCGTCGGTGTCACACCGGCCCTCTCATTCCCTTCCATCCTGTGGAGGGGCCTACCGAAATAGGTCTTTCATGCCAACACCAAGTAGGTCAGAAAGGCCCATAAAGGTCACCTATTTCCATCATGAATGCACAAATGCAAATAACATGATTTATCATCATTACCATATTTCATCATCTCCATTAACCTCGTCGCCATATCATACCATTCTCGTAATAAACGAAAGGAATCATGATAGCAAGTTTCAAATAAGAACAATAAGAATTAACCATCCATATCATCATTCTATCATGCACTTGCCTTTTTACCCACAAGAGACGGAATGGCGTGATGTTGAAGCCAAACCTGAAGGCACAACTCCTACAGCAAGTAAATCCATCTCAAAATCATGCTATAACATTACAAACACCAAATATAACAACATCGCACCTACACACAACCCCGGATTTAACTTTCTCCCTCACCGGACATCTTTTCCCTTGCTGTCCCGGCGGTTAGAAGACCATAAATATTAGCTCAAGATCCCCAAAATAGGAAACCATAAATTTTATGAAAACTATAGAAGATTACCTATAACTTTCTAGTTATCCAAAATTTTTAATTAATTCATTAAATCCCTCGTTTCAAACCCTGAAGACTGAACTGATGGTTTACTTAACAGTAGACTTCACAATTTTATAACTATTTTTTATACAACTTCAAAATTAGTAAACCATAGCATCTCTGAAATCTATAGAAAATTATCTAGCTTTTTCTAGCTGTGGATATAATTTATTTTGGCCATTAACTAACACTAATCGGTAGATTACCATGACTACTCTCAGCATTGACCGATTTTTGGACAAAAAGCTTCTACATACCATAACTTTCAAACCGCTTAACGAAAGTTTACATTCTTAGATTCTAATGAAACTTTAGACAAAGACAACTGCATGGGGAGAATGGGGAGCTCAATAGAGAAGAGGCGGTCTGGGGGCTGGTGTAGGGCAGACCGGCCTGGGCGATGGGGCCCAGTGGCCAAGGGGCAAGGGTCCAAGGGGCCAGGTTGGCCTGGGGGCCGGCACGACTAGTTGAGTGAGGAGGGCAAGGAGAAGGCTGGTGGGGTAAGGCCCAGGACTGGCGACGCTGGAACCGCATGATGACTTGGAGAGTCAGCGCCGGAGAAGAGGGGAGGATGCTTGATTGGAGGAGCTAGGAGAGGAGAGAGAGGAGAAAGAATAGAGAGGGAGAGAGGAGAGGATAAAGCCGGGTGTAGGAGAAGATGGAAAGAACAGAGAAGAGAAAAGAGGAACCAAAGAGGTTCGGCTTGATGGGGAAGAAAAGAAAAGGAGAGGAAAAGAGGAAAAAGAGAAGAAAATCAGGGAGGGGGAGAAAGGAAAAGAGGAGAAAAGAGGGAAAGTAAAAATATATGTATGTATATTTTTGAACATCATGAATCACTATAAATCAAATAAGAACTCGTCGTATTATCAAAGAATTTAAAAAGAGAATAAATAACAACGAATGATTAAATAAAAATTTATATAAAACTAACATCTGTTATAATAATTAAAAATGGGGAATAATGCATCTACTAAAATGAAATCACAACACCAAATTTTAATAAGCGGTATAGATTAAAACACATCAAATTAAAATACGATGGGCTGAAATACCGCAATGTAAAATGCACCAAATTCAATTGCGACTAACTCATAATTTATAAATTAAAATAAGCAATCTATCTGTATTAATTTAAATCAAGTCAGGAAAGGTTAGACACCATAAAATATATGATAATTTAATAATCATCTAAAAAATGGTATTCCATAATTTCAGGGATTGAATTAAATCTAACGAGTCACTTTAGAACTGTGTGACGACACCTATTTCACTTTAATTTAGGCAAGCTTCTCTTGATCATATTTGTGAAATAGTTCTTAAATGTTTTGTGAAATAGGTGGTCATCAATGCATGGGAAAAATATCTTCTAAAAGTAAAACCTCGATTCAAATGAGAATGGAATGAATGGATTGGATGTGTGGGTTGAAGGTTGTATTACATATATATGTGAGTAGAGGGTGCCTTGAGATGAGTATTGCACATGGGACCCTCTACATAGGCTGTGATATAAGGATGAACAACTACACTCGGGCAATGAGCCGTAATTGCCGTATCAACCATATTGTGTGAAATCAGTTAGAAAAGGTTGTACTATGAAGGTATTATGATCTCCACATTAGGTATGAGTATATAACTAGGGGTGGAAGCCGGGTAGGCTTGTAGGCCCGGTGAGACCACAGACGTAAGACTCAACTAAGGGTTGAGAATGTATGACATAACGGAGGGTTGAGAACGTAGGACTCAACTAAGGGTTGAGATTCAACCGTGGGCTGAGATTGTAGAATTGGAATAGTTAGAACTCAGCAAAGGGTTGAGAATTTTGAGGCACTATATTTAAAGCCCTGGGTTGAGTATCAGTGTTGCTATGATAGCACAATACAACTGGTATGCTAAAGGCAGATTGTGGGGGTTCCGGAATCAGATTAGCGAACCGGGTCATTACTGTTGCATCGGACTGGTAAATAATGCAACCCATAACAACTTCCGACCGCTAAGCTAAATTCATACTCAGATTGAGGTCAATTGATCGGCGACACGACACGAGTGCACGTGCCAACCAATTGAACACGACCCGAGCTTCCCGCAACCGTGTGTCTAATCTTTGGTTCCTGGATCAAGAGCTCAGCCCTACACGCGTTGTCGTACAAGACAGGACACAACTATGCAAGAGTAAATATATTACATCCGAAAGGTAAAGTTGTTACAACGAATTAATATTACAGGTCAAGGCATCATGGCCTGCACAAGTTCAAAAGACAGAATAAAACACAGCGAAAATTCAAAAGAAAAGCGTAGTGTGCCATTCCCCTCAGGCAACTGACTGGAAGGAATCCAGTTAGCCCTCAACGAAATCGTCGGACTCCATAGCGAACTGCGACTCATCGAGGTTGTCTTCATTACCTTCTTCTTCCTCTAACCAAAATCCGTTAGAGCAAACGGTGAGTACACATATGTACTCGCAAGACTTTAGTGTATGGAACATTTATATATACATGCAGGTTGTAACAAAGGAAACTGATTTCTACACTAAGTCTATTTGAGCACAAAGCAGGATTTATTTGTAATACGATAATAGATTCCAATATGCGCAATTTACAAAGAGGTTTCCAAAAGGCATTTCAAAGTAACAACAATAATAAACAATATTTGAACCATAACCAAATCCGACCATTCCAATTCCAACCCTTAGCCAAACCTTTCCATTTCCTTAAACCACACCCATTTACCGAACCAACCTTTTTCCAACTAATCAAACTCTTTCCCAACCATCCCAACCAGAAGCCAACAGTTTTCCAAAACCAAAATCGAATCCAACAACTATACTTGACAGTACTTCCCAAGCTGCTCATGACCGTGAGCACGGCTAATCGATTAGTTTATTTATCTCTGCAGAGACTGTACACTTTACCCACATGACACATTCTAGCAATCATATCAACCATACCACGCGATACTCAACGTACCCGTTTTGCTAGACTATGACGATACCTTTCGATAGGTTGGAATTTAAACCTTGCACCAGTCCGGTAATGTGCATCCCTTGCTATAGCTATAGAGGATGGAACTAGTGGTCCCTACGGGCTCCCACTAGCCCATAACCTCCCCATAGAAAGTATGTATTGGGCAAACTCCCCCTCGATGCCTCGACGAGGGAGTCCCTAGAACACACCGACACGGCAGGTGTGCCCAACTCTCCGGCCTCCTAATGATACAAGATCCAAATCCTTTCCAGTTTACTAAGTCAACGCTGTCCCATAACCAGCACATGTGGTTGAACTATTTGACCCAGTAATAGCATCAAGTTCAGTCCTTAGGGTGACTCAAGCGAGATCTTTCGAGCCACTTGCTATGGCCACAGAGGATCGATCCTAGCGGCCCCACGGAGCACCCACTAGTCCGCAACCTCCCCATAGTAAGGAACCAAACCAAATCAAGCACCTGGCTTGAAATCCAATCCAGCAACCATTCCAACCAACCGATCCAGACCAAACCAAACCAAACCAATTCCAAACCACCAACTCCACACATCTCGCCCGGGTCTAAACTCTCCGAATTTTCCATTTTTCCCATGCAACCACTCCTTTTTCAACCAAACCAAACACCGTTTGAATTTCCAAACCAGAATCCAAATCCCAACCATAACCTGACCAACCACCATTTTAGTTCCAGGAGATATGTAATTGAGTGTGTCACGATCTCCTGTGGCAATTACTACTGCAGGGCTAAGCATATGCATATACTACACTTTATTGCCCTCTTGGCATTTATTGTTATGTCTAACACTAGCCTACAGTTTAACAAGGTTCTCAGTTCAATTCTGATTAAGGAAATCCACCAATTCTGGGATTAACTACCAATTCCCACAAAGTAGCATTATAGTGAACATACACACATGCATAATAGTTTTGATAATAAAAAATTATGATTTGCAATTATGGGAGCAAAATGGTCAAAGGAGGTGCTTGCCTGTTTGCTCTTCGATGAGATCGGTCTTCAGGACGTAGTCGGGGTCGTCTGTGGCGTTCGACACATCAACGTCTACGCGGAGAACAATAAAACCAATAACATTAATCAAAACAGGGAAAGAAGGGATCAAACACCAATAAGAACCAAAAATGAAAAACGAGGACTCGATCGGAAAAGAAATCAAGATTTTACCCTAAGCCTGGCAGTACCGGCGGCTTATGTGCGGTAGTACCGCTAGGGCGGTAGTACCGACCTTCTCCAGCGGTAGTGCCGACCTCTGGAAACTCGCAAAAGGGTACTCTCTGGAAATTAACTACCGGAGTGTTGCTCACAGTACTGCCGCTCGGGCGGCAGTACCGGCCCCAAGCACCGGTAGTGCCGGCCTCCAAAGGCCACAAATAGCTCTCTCTGGAAAATAGCTACCGGGGTACAAGTTGCGGTACTGCCGCTCGGGCGGTAGTACCGGCTCTACCACAGTGGTAGTGCCACATTTTCAAAGGCCAAAACCAGCACCCTCTGGAATTTAACTATCGGCGTTGTACTCCCGGTACTACCGCTCGGGTGGTACTACCGGACTCTCAACGGCGGTAGTGCCGGATTTACAGGTTTAGGTTTTGCAAAAAGTGGAATTTCGCGCAAATGATTTAGGAACTTCGATGTGAGGGCATTATTAGGTTCCTAGGGACACTAGGGACCCATTCACGTAGGTTACGTCAAGTTCCGAGCTCGTTTGCTCAATATTTCGCTTTTTGACCTTACGGATCCCGAAAACGATACGAAAATGGATTTCGACTCGAAACGTGTCGAAACTCGGTTTTCTTCGCGGTTAAGGGACCTCTACGATGCTAAGGACTCATCTACGCTATCTACCCGAGGTTTCGAGCTCGGCAAAGCCAAAGTCATTTTTTGGCTCTCAATAACCCAAATTAATTCCAAACTTCGGTTTTCGACCCGAATCGAGTTCAAACTCGATTCTTTTTGCGAGAACCGAACCTTGGAGGCATCAGATATGATCGAATGTAATTTCATTGGTTCAAGGAATTTGGGTCTCAAGGAAAAACTCCAAGAACACAAGAAAATGACTTTTGGGCGATTAAATCCGACAAATGACCCATTAGGGTCCTTGGACCGAACTGATTGCTCTAACAAACTTCTACGAGCTTAACCTAGGTCTAACAACTTATGGAAATGGTAATCCACCACTAGAACTAGGGTTTCTTGAGCTAAATCAAAAGGAATAGGAAGAAAAGAGTAGGAGGTAGGGTTTGAACCAAACCTTAAGGTTTTGAGCTCAAACTTCGAATCCACCAAGCAAGAAGCTTCTTGGGGGCTTGAGGATGCTTCCAAGGAGCTTGCTCTTGCTTCACCTTGCTCCACACGAGCTCCACATGGCCAGAAATGGAGGCGACCGGGGCGAGCTCGGGAGGAGGGAGAAATGGAGGAGAGGAAGGAGATGGAGAGGGAGGAGAGGAGATGAGGGAGAAGGAGAGAGAGAGAGAGGATTTCTCCATTGGCTTTTGGGGGAGGGAGCAAGCCGGCGTGGCTACAGGTGAGAGGACGGGGAGATGAGGCCTACCGCTCGATTTGGCCGGTACTGCGCTCGGCCGGTAGTACCGCACCCCAAGTTGGCGGTACTGCCGCCAAACAGCTGAAACTTTTAGATTTCTACGATTTTCAGGACGGCGCTCAACCAATTCACTTGGGATCTTTTGGAATAGGTTCGGGGAATCCTAATGAAGGTTTAGGAACTTAAGTTTAGGCTCTAACCTACACGAATCAAAATTTCACCCGAGTTCGAATCCAGGGGCTCCGATTGGGGAAAACGACTGAACGAAACGGCAAAAAGGGAAATCGAAAGCGAATAACTCCAAATTAAGATACGAAAACAAATCAGAGCACTAATTAACACTTAATTAGATTCATTAAGCTTAATTACAAAACACGGGTGTTACACAGATAGGGAATAGCCGAGAAAACCACTACTCGTTGGCTACCAGGGTTGAAGATCTAATACCGAAGTAGTGATAAACATTCTAGGGTCTCACAGGATGGGGTCACTATAGGTAAAGTGGTACAAACCTGCATAGGGTTAAATCATGAATTCATGCCTGTCTCCTGAATTGGAGGCTACAAAAGCTAAAATTTCCTTATATACGAGTGCTAGTAGCCATTTTCATAAAATAAAATACACAACCCTTAAATAAAAAAACCTAATTTCTGTAAAAAATAATGAAATTTGAGGGAAGGTGAACATCAGATAGTTATGAGAGAAAATTCATAGTTTGCATTTGCTATTAATGTTTGCTGAGTACTTTTGTACTAACTTTTGCGAAATCCCCCTTTGCTAGAGATTGGCTCTGGTGATCTAGCATCTGATTGGGACACGGATTCCAATGGGTTCGCCTACATGATATGGGGTGAGGGGAAACTGTAGGATCAGTACTACGAGGAGGTGGATTATCAGGAGGGTTAGGATATTAGGTAGACCGTTTATCAGCTTTGTCAGTCTTTGGAGTAATTAGTACATCCGGTATTATATTTTTGTTGCACTTGGATACTACGTATAATTAATGTAGTGAACACATAGCCATGTATGGTAATGAAATGTAATAAGTTTTTATTTCAGTCTCTAATTATTTTATGTTGCAACACTCTGAACACGGTGTATTAAATGATAAAACTTCAGGTGTGCTCGATGTTTTGATTAGTTAATATACCAAGGTTTATGTAATTATCTCAGAGTAATTACGGTTTTACTGTTGTTACCTGGGCTAATTATGTGGGTCGCCACAAAATCCAAATGTACTAATCCTAAAAAATTGTTTGAAATCTGATTGCCTGAGTTTGTTCTAGAACTCATGCGCTGGCCGATGTCACCTCCCATTCTATCTAGTATAGTAAAATGTATGCATATGTTTTCCTATATAAATGTTATTTTAGTGCCCAGGGTTCCTGTGTCCCCATTTGTGAAAAGGGCATGATGCATTGTTTCAAAAATTCCAAAAAAATTCATGGATATAGTACACATGAAGTTATGTAAATCTGTATATTTTCAATATCAAATTCATTCCTGGCATCGAAAATAAAAAAAGACAAGCAGTGCTTTCAGTGCATATGAGCAGTGTAGGATTGACTAATTCTCTTTTTTGGTTATCTATACCAAGGATGAATTTGGTATTGATTTTTTTTTGCATGTTTGCATAATTTTATCTGTACTACATCTACAGATATTTTTTTTGGACTTTGCAGGTTTGAATTGTTTGTTGGTTATTGCTAGTGTGCAAACTTTGTTTGTAGCAAAGCCGCAAAGAACAATTAATACAAAATAAGGAGAAAAAAGTCTCAACCAACAGGAGAAAAAAGTCTCAACCAACTGTACCATCTATTGCGCATTGTGCAAAAGCTTTAATTGGTAAAATCTAAGATGTCAACATTATTATTATGTATGCATGAATTAAATGGCCATATCTTTACCAAGTTTCAGTGTATCTTTCAGTGTACAATACAACACTACATCATCAATATAGAATTGCATCATTCTATCTTTGGCATGTTTCCAATTTTTTAGATCTCATCATTCATGGCTATAATAAGAGATGATGCATTTGGATCAGTATTGTCTACTCTACGTTTCCTTGCTTCGTTGGTATTCGTTACTGGAGACATGGGGGTCCTCAAGATGTCAGGCCTGTGCTTCATGTTGCTCATACCACTCCTATTAACTTCTAGTAAGCTTCATCTGAAAGTTTTGATCTACTGCTTGTGACACTTTTTCAAGGTTCTATTCACTCACTAAACATACAGATGTGTCAGAAGACAAGAAAACTCATATAGGCCTTACCTTCCTGATCTTTCTGACTCTCTTTCTAGATCACTTTAGGTTATGATACGCTGTCACTATGTCTGTCGATGTCATTAATGCATCTCCTTTTTTTAGGACTCCACATCGATGATCGTTTTGCACTAGATATTAAGCCATGTGATCTAACATACTGTTCTTAGTTCTTACCATTGATAAGAGAATGCTACAATCTTCTAAGTCTTGCAGCATTTTTTCCTTACAGGCTCTGAAGCCCGTACTTGCCTTTTCTTCAGCAAGACTTACCAAACCCTCTTTTGCAAGAAAGGGCCATGCATCGAGCACTGCCAAAATGAGGGCACCCCAAGAGGGAATTGTATCTTCTTCCTCTTCTTTATGCGTTGCGTCTGCTATGAAGAATGTCGCTAAAGCCTACTGATGTTTCTGGATGTTCATTGTAATAAGAGCATAATGCAGATGTCATTGGTCATATAATTGACAGATGTCTCCTCAAAAATTTGCCTGATTGTGACATACTTACTGTTTCAGTCTTACATATGTGTTTTATTCCGTAGTCTTTGAATAAGAGTTTAATGCTTCCTTGTCTTGTGCCTACCATGTTAATTGCGTTTGTTATACTCAGGGCCGTCTCCAGAAATTTGGGGCCCCAGAGCGAAATGCGAATTGAAGCTCTAAAATTTGAAAATTCATGTATATTATAAATAGGGCATACTTTCAGACAATTATATAACTTTAATATGTGTTTTTTCTTACAAAATTTAGGAACATATCAAATATCAATGCTAAAAGAGTCAAGATAGTACTGACATCATGTTTTACTAAAAAGTATCATCTGTCTAGTATTTTTTGAAATAAAATCTTCAATTATATCTCCATAATTAATCTTCTCGAAAACATCATTTTCAAGTGCTATCATTGCCAACCCATTGAGTCTTTCTTGTATCTTTCAAGTGTTATCATTTTCAAGTACTATGCGAGTAAATAAACTAATCAAGGTGAATCAAACTGCGGGCGTTGCTAATGGCTTTGAACTCTGATTTTAGAGGCCCTAGTAATTTTTGGGACCCTGTGCCAGTGCCTAGATGGCACATGGCCATCGACGGCCCTGGTTATACTACACAATTGAATGGAGCAGGAGTGACTCCAGTTGGAATGTAATGCTAGGTGACATCTGTATCCTAGCAGTGCAATGGCTTTGTTTGCATTGGATCAGGACATATTCTTTGTTGCAAGAAGAGGAGAACAAAAGAATTTATAGAAAGAAATACAAAGGTAAAATGGTGATAGAAATTGACACCTTTTTGGGTTTATCCTAATCATTTTTCCTAACGCTGGAGATCTTTGGTTGGTCTTGGCCAGCATGCAAGTTTTGTTTTTGGCATGAAACAGTACCATCTGCTGCACACATTGTACGACAAGTTTAATTGGTAGAATATAATATGTCTACATTATTAGCTCTGTATGAATTAAATGCTCCATATCTTTATCAAGTTTCAAGTGTCTTTCAATGTACAACACAACTTTGCATCATCCAGATAGAACTGCATCTTCCTATCTTTGTCTTATTTTGTAACATCCTCAGTTTTGCTTTCTGGAGAAAATTTAATTTAAATAAATTAAATTCAAAAATTAGAGTTTTCCTGGTGTTTATATTAACCTGGCATCCATTCCTATCCAAAATCGGGATTTAATTCCCTTCCGGTCAAAAAATCGAATTTCCATATTCCCGCCGGTACCCGAAATTTCACCCTAGTCCAAAAAATGCTCCAAAAATCCCAAAACCACTTCAGTTAGGTCCCAAATATTCAAAATGATTTTTGGAACGATTCCCCGGATTTTTGGACCTTCGTTCCTATTTTATATCGCACGGCTTTTGTTTAATGCCTGCAATCCGCGCCCGAATATTTAATTCCACAAATTTCATCCAATTCCGCGGAACCAATTTTATTGGGTCCCAAATATTCCAAAATGGGTCTAGGAATTTTTCCGGAATTTTTAGACCATTTTTCCTAATTTTTCTCTAGGGCGGATCATTTACGTAATTCCCGGCGAATCGTGTGCTGCCACGTGGCGCTACAGTGCTTCATCTTCTACCTCTAGCCATGGGAGACAACAGAGAAGAGCTCAAGTGAGCATTCATGGCTAGGGTTTCCTTCAAAGCACCATATCTTCCTCAAATCAACTCCAAATCGCAAAGCGCCGGTTCCGTTGAATCCGTATCGACGCCCTCTTGCCATTCCCCACCATCATTAGCCGCTAATCTCGCCGGAATTTGCACAAACGGTCAAAAACCAAAATGGACATAAATGCTCATAACTCGGCCGTTTCAACTCCATTCCGCGTGATTCCACTTCCACTAATCTCGCCGGAATTTGCACAAACGGTAAAAAACCAAAATGGACATAAATGCTCATAACTCGGCCGTTTCAACTCCATTCCGCGTTATTCCACTTCCATTCTCTCCGTATAAGAATCCCCGTCCCGGTGGTATGATCCTCCTTTAGCATCTTCCACTCGTGCGCCCGTGAGATCAAGAAAACCGGCGCCGGGTCGCCATTTTCGGAGTTCTTCGTGTTCATCCTTATTCCTTCCTCTCCGGTGGGTCATTCTCAACTCCGGTTGGTTCCTTGTGACCGTGGGGAAGTCTAGAGTCTAATCTTTCAATCAATTTTAGGTTCCATCAAGAATTGGGGACGAATTTCACGTTTTTGTCACTTCGGCCGGAGCTCCGTTTTTCGCCAAATTCGTCATCCCCGGTGAGCTTTGGTTTGATTCCTTGCAAGTATGAGTCCCTCTAGATGTGCTTTAGAGGATTCCTCCATTAGTTCTTGTTGTCATGTTCAAATTTCTTGCAAAATTTTGCAATTTTTGGGCTTTCCTCGTGCCTCTGTTTTGGCCGTGTGGAGCTCGCCTCCGACCGGCCTCCGGCGCCGCCCTTCCGGCGAGGCCGCCGCCGTCGCTCGGCCCGTCGGTGCCCGCGCCGCGCTTCACGCGCTGCGACCCGCTGCCGCCGCCCGAGCCTCTTGCACGCCGCCGGGCTTCCTGGCCCAAGCCGACCCCATGGCCGGCTTCCCACGCCACGCCTCCCATGCCCTTGGCCGATCCGCCCTCGCCTCCGTGCGCCGCGCATGGCCGTGGCGCCGCTTAACGCCGCCGCCAACGGCCGTCGCCGCCTGCCGATCGCCGGACCTCGCCGCGCCGCTGCGCCACTTGCCGCCGCCCACCGGCGCCCCATGGCCGGCGCCCCACCATGCTCTTGGCTCCTCTATTCTTTGGCAAGAGGTTGAAGGAGTTCTAGAGGATGACATTAGGGGCCCACTTGCCATACACTCAAAAGAATCCAAAAATCAGAAAAATAGGAAAAGGAATATTCCAGGGAATATTCCTCGTTTTCCAATTTTTCGAATTTCAAACTTCGGAAGCTCATAACTTTTCCGTCCGAACTCCGATTGACTCCGTTCAAATTTCTAAATTCATGTAAAATCAAGATCTACCTGCCAGTACTAATTTTGTAATTTTTGGATTTTATTTATTTTCTTGTATTTATTTATTGCCTCGTTTTGCGCGTAGCCGAGGACCCCGACGCGACCGCCGACCCCGCCGCCGGACTTTCCTCGTTCGACGACCCTCCCGCGACTGAAGGCAAGTCTCCTTGACGTATGTTGAACCTACGTTTACAAATGTGGTTTAAATGCTTTTATGAGATTGCATGCTTTGTTTATCATCGTATGTCAAATATAAGTGTATAGTTAATCCAAATTGTAATTTCCTCCCTTGTTATCGACATCCATGTTACTTGTAACCCTAGGACATTTGCTAAACCATGTTAATGCTTATATGGTACCCTTTGTGCAATAGTACGGTAGAATTGCTTAGGACCATTATCGATGAAAACAACCCATGGGTGGGATTACTCAAAAATGATGATTTCAAATATGATTTGGAAATGATTATTATGGCTTTAGTACTGTTTTTTGAAAATAAAAAGAAAAGGAAAAATGGTTTGGACTTGGGCGGGTTGGATTATCGGGTGGGTGCGGATGGAGCACTAGTTGTCTTGTGCAAGTGCCGTCCCAAGTCAATTAAGGACCGACGCTTATGATTGTCCATTCTAAGCATAACCGTACAACTACATGTCTATAATGGTGCGACTTGGCTAAATAATTTGTAGAAACCTAACTTAGACTCACCAAACGGTGGAATGTGAGTGCCGGATGGAGGCAATGTTGTTTTCTCACACGGCGCAAGAGGGGGCTTCTGTACTGGGCGGATGGAACCCTAACAGCGGTGAAACCTCAGCGGGTGGGTCGAGTTAGGTGGATACATTGTAACGGCCTTGTCATGATCTTTCTGCCGGCACACCAAAGGAAGTGTGTTAATAGCTTGGCATCAAGGGATGATCATGTCTTGTGGGTAAAGTTGTACACCTCTGCAGAGTTAAAACTATTCGAATAGCCGTGCCTACGGTCAAAGGCAAAGCAAAGAATGCTTTCATATTGGTAGACTTTGGTTTTGATTGTAAAAACTAAAAGAGTTTTGTTTTGGGATTCGGGAGTGGTTAGAACTCTCGGATGTTGAATGGCGGATTGAGCCAACAAGGTGGATAGAACCTATTTTATACTTGACGGATGGAGTCATATGATTAACCTTGATCTTGTAAAAATTGGCGGTTAGAGCCTTTATATTAGTGAGGGTGGATAGAACCTTCACTGCAATATTAAATAATTCAATTGTTAAAAAGAATTGTGAAAGATGCTTTGTAAGACTTATTACTTAAGTATAGTTTAATAAAATTCGGCTTTATGCAAAAGAACCCTGTTAAGCTTCCTTTGAAAAGCCCCACATAATCATACTTTCCCCGACTTGCTGAGTACTTTTGTACTCACGTGCTACATCAACTTGTCATCATCAGAGAACTATCAAGACGCAGCTGAGGATGATGAGCTCTACACCGAAGGCTTCGAAGAAGATGGCCAGGATAACTAGTCGCGTTTCTAATCGTCGCCTGTGGCGTGTTGGTGTTCGCTTGTTTTTGTTTTCGCTTCCTGCTGTCGTGTCTCCGGTCTTTGGACCGAGTATTGTAATAAGTGGCCATGTGGCCCATACTTTATTATTAATGTTACAACTTTCGTTATGTTCGGCAATGAAGTATCACTGTTGACTGTGTGTACTAGCTACTGATCTGGGACTAGTACAGAAATACACAGGAGATTCCGGATAGCCGATCCGGGGTCCCACATATTTCCAATTCTTTGAGGACTCATTATCCATGGCTATAAGACGAGATGATGCTAACCTATTTAGATTCGTAACCTCTTCTCTATTGTTGCTTGCTTCCTTGAGAGTTTATTCCTGGAACTGGAGACATGGGCATCCTCAAGGTGCTAGGCTTGTGCTTGCTGTTGCTGCTTATGCCACTCCTGTTAATTTTTGGTAAGCCTGCTTGTCTGAAAACAATTGTTTAAACCCCCCTACGCTGCGTAACAATTATAGTTGCGTAATCATTATGACATATGAAAAAAAATGCTATTATCATTAATTGTTCAAAGAATGTACTCCATTGTGTAACAATTGTATGAGCCTAGCTATTGCAACACTTTTTGGAAGCTCTGAAGCCAAGACTAGCAACGAGTTCAGTAAAACCTATATGCTCCTCCTCCTCCTCCTCCTCCTCCTCCTACTGCCACAATCCATGGTGCCTGATTAGATTGTAGTAGACTGCTGGCAACAGGGATCGAACACCTAAGTCCTAACATGATGGTGGTAACCTCGTCATAGCCGTTGTAGCTAGTGAAATCGATCGTGCTATAGTCGGCGACAGCGGTTCACACCAAGGCAAAAACGCACCCAACGACCGTGGGGAATGATGCGTTGGAGCAGCAGTTAAGAGGTTGCAGTGGTGCAGCACGGTGCCTAAGGCAGCGGCATCTGTCTCGAAAGGCGAGTGCGATGCTGACGGAGCGACTCGCCATTGGTCTCCGTGCGATGTTCGATCACTGCAGCGGAGGACTATCCTCACCTAGGAGGCTAGCACCCTCCTAGTACCTTTACTAATATATAAATAGAGTTAGTGGCGGTCGTCTGTTCTCCTTCTCTATAAGAAAAACAGCTGCCGATATATGGACCGCATGATAAAAAAGAAACTAATCACATCTCTCGTTACGCCCGCATCCACTCCCCATGGCCTAGTCATTATCCACTCTCCCTCTCCATGGCAACTCAAGATTGAAAATTGTTTTTGTAAACATATTCATTATTTGATTAAAAAAATTATTTCGATTGCAACGCATGAGCAATTAAATAGTTAACAGAATAAATTTCACTTTAGACCATGTAAGTTGTATAGATTTTCGCTTTTGCAAATCCTTCCATGTAACACCACCTTTCAGCCAAACTTGTTGCAGGAAACACCAAGCTTTGTTCGATTCTTGGTTAGGAACGCCGCTGCCGACGGCCATCCTCCACTACAATCGCTTCCCTCCCCACCTCGTTTCCCTCCACTTTAGCGACTGTTACATACTCTACAGTTGAGATCTAATTCCCTACCGTTGATAACACGATTTCTTCTCCTAATTAGGATTTTCTTTCAGATCTCCCAGTGGTTTCCCCTCCTTTAGGTTTACCCATTGATCAATATCATCTATTACTCCAGATACTTTTCATGATTACATGTCTTTTGCAAATAACTCATATGACTCAACCTCAAAGTGATAACTCACAACCTCATAGTTCAAGCGACCTCATAGATATTATATTCTTCTTTAAGCTAGGAACATAGAACATACCAAACTCCCATCAATGTACGATATGCTCCATCTTACATCTCCAATATATTTGTTCCCATCTTAGTAATTACATACTCCTTGCAATCAGGCAAGTGAACAATTCCATAAGTCAGACGTAGAAACTATTTATCAAGTACTTCCCTCGTCAAACATGTATGGAAGCAACAACCTGCATCTAATATTCATCCATGAGAAGTACCTTATTAACTGACTACAAGTACGTCTGAATCAACTTTTGCTACCACCATTGAGCATGCACCCTTCATTTGCTTCAAACTCAGATAGTCTTTTTATCATATTACCATCTTTTCACATAGATAATATACTCGTGTGTCCTTGCCTTTGCCCTTCTTCTTTCTATAACTCTTGTTTTTGCTTGCAATACCTACTCTAGCCCATGGATCAAATCCTGGTGAAATTTCTATTTTCACAACCCCCTAGATTCATAATCTCAACGGAATAAAAGAATTGAAAAAAATTCAAATTGCTACAGTACTTTCAAGTATTTCGCTGAAATTTTGGTTTTTAAACTAGATTTGAACTTATTTGGACAGGATTTTAGTTCTGTTGGACCGCGCTACTCTTGCCGAGGAATACATATGATAATTTTGCAAATAAACTACATGCCCACGTTGAGTCTAGCAGGTTAGTCCTGTTGGCTCTCAACCCAACAACCTGAGGTTGAACCCCAACAAACGCGTAAGGATTTTTTTTAGTCATGCCCAAGTTGAAGGCTAATACTGCTACTAGACCTTAGTTGAACCCAGGCTGATGGTAAGGCCAGAACCTCACCACCTCCAAGTTCATGCCATTCTATCCTTTTCCAAATTTTGTGTAGCCTTTGGAAACAATTTAACATGGGTTGGAAAAGGACGAAATTTCAATGAATATTGCCAAAATTTTGGTCAATCTCGGCGAGATCTTGGTTTTCTCGGTTCAAAAAAATTCCAAATTTAAATTTTGCCTTTTGGATTTCGTCTGGATTTATCCAAAATAACGAGATTTCATTGAAATTTTGGATTTTGGAGGGTGCTGAGATGCGAACCGAAAATGAAATTTGAAACTTTGCTCTGGCCAATGCTTGATCACCCTAGGATGAAGATTTTGATGAATTTTCAAGGAATCCGCCTCCAATAGATATGCAACTACCTCATTGAAGTTGAGAGTGCTTTCTCCGACGAAAATATTCATCACCAATTGCTCCCAAGATGGTGGTAGAGCTGACGCTAGTATGACGATCACGTTGTTCTCTCAACTGCCTGATAATCTTGTTGAACACATTGATATGGTTAATGAACCGTATACCTTCCTCCATGTGCAACCTGTACAGTTATCGCTTTAGCACCCATCGGTTGTTCGTGACTTTCCCATATCTAATTACTCTAAGTTCTTCCATAATTTTTGCGGTGAATTCTCCTTGATCACCGAGTGCTTTACCTCATCAGAGAGATATAGACGAATTATACAAATAGCCTTCTGCTTTATCACCTTCCCGTCTTCAGCGAATGTCATTTTTTATTTCCCTTCAAAAGCAGCGATTAACTCTTGCTGGGCCAGGACATCCTCCAACACACATTGCCATGGGTTGAAATTTACTCTGTCGTTGAATTTCTATACATAATTCCACATCATTGACATTGATCTTGATTTTGTGCCACCTTACGCTTTACCGACATTCTCACAAATATAATTAATCTAGTCTTGGCTCTGATACTAGATGTTACAGTCTCATACCCCTTTTTATGCGTAGTAGCCCCTGAATTGGGTCAAAGTTTTGTGAGATACGACATAAACGTACACAGTCTCTGTTAGGAATATGACTCAATCTCTTAACAAATCTGGAGTTCTCCTCCCATACAACTCGGACACTTTGGCTATATAAGCCAACCCTATGTACTTGTAACCATTGAACTAAAATAGTGGATTATTTTATATCCCGTGGTTTTTCCCGCAAGGGTTTTCATGTAAAAATTCTGTGTTCCATTGTGTGCTATTGTGTGCTGGTCTGTGCGTGTGCAAAATCTAACCCTAACAAGTGATATCAGAACGGGGTTTCAAGTTGATCCGCTGCCCCAGGAGGAGGACACTCCGGGAACGGCACGGGCAGCATCAGAGATATTGAGATCAGATCTTCGTCGTCGTTCTTCGGATTCGTGCACCAACCTCTGTCTCTGGCGGCCACCTCGGCCACCCGCTCATCTTCAGCCTACCTCGACGACGACGACCTCTTCCCTACCTCTGCCAACTACCATGGGCCATCTCCCGCGCCTCGGCTCCGTCGCCCTCTTCCCTACCTCTGCCAACTACCATGGGCCATCTTCCTCGCGGCCGCACCCGCCTCCGTGTAGCCTTCCCAGCCGCACCATCGCCTCCAGGGCTCCGCCTCCGCTTGATCGCCTATAGCGGCTCTTCGGCGCCAACGCGGCGCCAGCCTTCGCGCCATCCTCCGGCCGCTCTCCAGCCTCGACGTCCGTCCGCGCTGCCCATCGGCCTTCGCATTGGCTTCACGTCGGTGGCGTGCCACTAGCTCCCCGCCGGCTGCCGCGTCTTAAGCCGTCCGCCTCCCAAAGGCTGGCCCGGCCGGCCGCCCCATCGATTGCTCGCCTAAGCCGCCACTTCGCCTCCGCTCCGTCTCCGACCGTCATCCTGCGGCCCGTGGAGAGACCGAACCAAAGTCCCGAATCCCAATTGGACAAACGGTTTTTGCGTGGCTTTGGTCCGACCTCATGTCCGCGTGAGAGGATAAGACCAAGAAAAAGAATACTCCCTCCGATTGGAAATGTAAGGGGTTTTAGGTCTCTATACTATTTGTAAAATATAAGGGGTTCTAGTATCCCAAGGCTAAATTTAGCCCATTTCTTCCAGTTTTGCCCTTGTTCCATTTATTACCATTGTACAATTTTCCATGTCTCTTTTTTATGCGTACGTGCTCTTTAATGAACAATAACTAAGGGTATTTTAGTCTATTCACCTAGCTTCTAAGTATGTGTGCACAAGGCTAAAACCCCTTACATTTCCAATCGGAGGGAGTAAGAAATAACGCCCGTGAAGCATCCCCATGTGCAATTAACTTTCTATTGCTAAATACACAAAGGCTAAAGGGTTTATATTTATTATTGGAGGATTTCTTTTGCACATATTATTGATGGGATTTCTTGCGCAGTTATAGGCGCAATTTATTATTGGGGATTTCTTCGACGTTTCGTCGTTGATTTATCATTGGTGGATTCTTGGCACTTTCTTCGACGTTTCATCGTCTACGTTGAAAAAAATATTAGTTGAAGAGACAACTGCATTTGGGCATTTAGTGTTTCATCAGCTTTACTTTGGTGTTTCATCATTGTTATTTGGGGTTTCATTCACTGTTTGGATACGTTGACCATTATGGAGGTTTCGACAATGTTAATTCTCAGGAATTTAATGACACACTGATGGTAGCATTATACTCTTCGGAGTTTTTCTAGTGAAGGTTTTGCTCCAATGTCAATTTGAGATCGAGATTTAAAGTGCAAGGAGTTTTGCTTTTAGTGGATACTACAACGTTGTTTTTATTGTCTTTGCTCGATATGAGGGGTCTGTTGCAATTTATACTCCATTGATGGCACGAGAGTTTTCTTCATATTGACATTTTTGAGCAGTTTCAACCATATCATGGAATTTCAGTAGGCAGTTTGTCGTACGTGTTGACTACATGTGCCAGTTGTTCTTTCAATGAGTGTTTTTGCTGAATTTATTGTTCCAGATAAAGCATGCCAATTCCATGAGATGAGTTCTTCGCTATTTATCAAACACCACATGTGATGTTTTGGCTTATGCCATTTAATGATTGGGCATTTATTCAGGACGACAGTTGCACAGACTCAAACTTTACTGGGGGGTTATGAGTTGAAGACCCAGATTCGTCGTCAGCTTTGTTATAGTTGTGTTGGTTTGACTGTTCCAGTCGTTCTCTTGACCTACTGGTGATTTGCTCAAATTTTGCTTTGTAAGAAGTGTTTAGATTGACTATTCCAGTCTTTCATATATCACTATCCTTTGGACTTTTAGTGCTTAATTACCCTTCGGAGTTTCATGGAGACAAATTTTCATTATGGATTTTGAGTCATGGGGAGATTTGTTAAGAATATGACTCAATCTCTTAACAATCTGGAGTCCTCCTCCCATACAACTCGGATTCTTTGGCTATATAAGCCAACCTTATGTACTTGTAACCAGGGTTTCACTTACCGAATTTCAAAAATGGGCGCGAAAATCGACAAAATCGAGCCGAAAATCGATAAAAATCGAATGGTTTGAAAATTCAAATTTTTTAAAAAAAATTCAAAAACCGCGACATTTGATCAATAATCGCGATATTTTGTCGATAATTGCGATATTTTCCTTGAAAATTCATCGATCACGCGAACTTCCTCTTCGATCAATTTTTTAAGCGATTTTCGGTCGATATACCTCGATAATCGCGATATTTGCGTCACACAAATTTTTTTGAATTTTTTATTTTTGAATTTAACCGGTTTACCGACCGGTATTTTATATCGTGCTGGCTCGATAAGGGCGATTATCGCGAAAATCGACCGATTTAGAGCGATATTTGGAACCCTGCTTGTAACCATTGAACCAAAATAGTGGATTATTCTGTCTCCCGTGGTTTTTCCCGCAAGGGTTTCCACGTAAAAATTCCATGTCCCATTGTGTGCATGTGCTGTGCGTGAGCAAAACCTAACCCTAACAGTCTCAAGAACGAAGAAAATGAATCTTGTAAAGAGAATCAAAATAACTACGTTGAAGCAACCACGACGAGAGAAAAAGATTTGGTGAAGTCGACCGCAAATTCTTTAAGCACAACCTCAAAGGAGTTCAAGAGATTGTTGTTCTCTTACAATCTTTAAAATCTTTCAGAACCCTTAGATCTTTTATCCTGCACAAGGATCTAATGGTAAATAATAATCCTGCCTCTAATCTTCTCATGTACTTGTTGCTTTGGATGATTTGTTTTGTAGCTTTTTGGCTGTTTGGATTCTCTAGATCACTCCATTGATTTATATAGCTCTCTTTGCCCTACTACAAAGCAAGTAAGAATCTTATCCTATTAAAATTCATCTAGTCACTGTAACCAACAGAGACAACAAGAAAGCATCATCGGCTGCTGTAACAAGACATGTCAAAGATTACATATGTAGATGGAACGTTTCTTCCTTGAGACGTGGAGGCTATCGAGGTGTCGTCGGTCCTGTGCCCTCCTGCTGCTGTTCATGCCACTCTTCTTCTCTCCAAGTAAATCTATTTGGGAATAAAGAGAAACTGAAGAAGGAGTAGTAAATGGCAAGGAAAAAAAAGATTGTAAGGAAGGAGTAGTAAATGGCAAGGAAGATGAAATTTGTCAGAAATCTGTCGTGAATGTAGCAACCAGCAAAGCCTAATTACCTAATGTAGCAACGGACTTGGTGTCATAGATTTGGCCACTGCTGCGAAATGTGATATCCTATTTTTTTTTTATGTTATTTAGTGGCACAACAAAAACTCTTCATAATTTTGCGTTGGTATATGTAAGATCTTAGCGGAACAAACAAACTGGTTCTGGTGCTTTCTGTGTCATATCGTTAATTTCCGAACAGGTTTCCTAAATCAAAATGCCTGAATGTGACAGATATGGTCTCCTGAGATTTCAATCTGAATTCCATAATTTTCTTTGAAAAGGTTGCGCAATATCTACTAGTGTTTTATTAGAATATTGAGTAGCGAGCAGTGCTTCTATGTTTTTCCTCCTAATACAAGTTGTACAAATCTTGAAGCAAACGAAGAGATAAGTAATCACTATCTACTCTACATTTATGCTTTAATATTTGTGCAACTTATGCTGACTTTTGTTTCAAAACAAAATATACTGGCTATACAAAAATTAAATTTCAAGTTTTACGGACAGACAAATGGATTTTAATTTATTCCCTGGCTAACTTGGTAATGTCATACATACTTGGTCAAGATGAAAGTACATATGAGTGAAGAAATATATGAACAACATTATCGTAGCAACCTGCGAGCCAACAAAAGATATGTTAATGGCATATCCATCACAGCAAACAGGACATTCAAATAAAATATTTGTTAGTTTGTGGAATAAAGTCATCATTAACTAAAACTATCAAGGCTTCAAAGTAACTAGGTAGGATCACGCGCTACGTCGCTCCATGCGAAATTTGATGTCGGTTCTTTTTAAAGAAACGGTAGGAGGAGCTCAACGTAATTTTGGTTTTCTTGGAGGGGTTTTCTCAAAAAATGGTTGGTTAGAAGCCGTTGGCGAATTTGTGGAACCATGAGGTCTTTTTTGCAAAAAGCCGGTGAAGGACCCATTTGTGAAGTTGCGAAACCACGGATCATTTTGCAAAAAAAACCGGTGAAAGGGCCTGTCTACGATTTCAAAATTCCCGAGGACTTCTTTGCAAAAAAAACGTGATGTGCATGCATCTCCTCGCACGAAATCTTCCAGGTACGAGAGAGAGAAAATTATGCTCTCTCCTCTCTCTGCACTCACTACTGCTTTAAATTGGGTAGGATCATTAAATTCTTAGCAAATAGTACTATATGCATATATCTGTAATTAATTAGATGCATAAATTGTTAGCAATAAAATCCAAAATCAAATCATCAAAGATCAGAATATCTTCCAAGCTTTAATTAAGAATCATTCAGATATAACCAATATCTGTAATTAATTACCATATCTTACACAAGTTTTAATTGGGTAAGATGCATAAATTGTTAGCAATAAAATCCAAAATCAAATCATCAAAGATCAGAATATCTTCCAAGCTTTAATTAAGAATCATTCAGATATAACCAATATCTGTAATTAATTACCATATCTTACACAAGTTTTAATTGGGTAAGATGCATAAATTGTTAGCAATAAAATCCAAAACAAAGCATCAACATTTAGAATGTCTTCCAAGCTTTAATTAAGAATCATTCAGATATAACTGCATATCTGCATCATCACTAGACACCCGACTTTTCTTTTCTTTTCTCAGGCAGCAACAATCCCTACATATTGTACCATGAGATGCTACTGAAGGAATACACTCAGCTCTTGCCTTAACTCTCTACATTCTTGGCCCAGAAGATCTACCTTGAGGCTACATGGCGGTCGCCAAGGTGTCAGTCTTTTTTTTTTAAAATTTTGGTTAGGAGCTCTAGCATTTCGTTATAGAAGAAAGAACAACAGGCGAGCTACATACGCACACACGCACTCACACCCCACACGCCCACACGCCCACACACGTACGTACTCGTCTCCACGCGCGTCCGCGCCGAGCAGCGCTCGAATTTCTTTTTTCTTTCTGCAGAATCTGCACCGAAGAAGGATTGCTGGTTCAGGAGCAGGACTTGCAAATTCATCTTCTGCATGGATAATGCGTGCGACAGCCACTGCGTCTCTGAAAGCGCCTTCAGAGGGAAATGCCACTACATCGTCACGTACTCGGAAGGAGTTGAAGACTAAAATTCTGGCCGGAGCGGCCGCATTACGTTGGTCTATCTGACTATATCGAAATAATGTTGTTTTTGATAAGAAGAAACTATCTAATCGAATAATCGATTGCAGGTCATTTATATGTGTATAAATTAGCTGCGATCATGGTCTGTATTGCATCAACAAGAGGATCGCGATGGGATTTTACTGGCGTGCAGATCTATGGGATTTTACTGGCATGCAGATCTTTGGAGGTCCTCATCAGGAAAGTTTTCATCGGCCATGGATGGAGATTTAGTTTAAGACTGTGTGCGAGTTGAGAGTTTTGAATTTCTTTTTCATGGATTGGTGACACTCTGTTTTCTAGCATGTTTTTTCAGGAAACATTTTGACGGTAATTTTGTAATAATTGGTTGGCTGTGTGCACCGTACGATGCAGACGCCCGTTATCTTAAAAAAAATCGTCACGTATTCGGAGTGCCTCTTCCAAAGATGGTGCGACTGAATGTATCTTGTATTAAGAGAAACGGATGGTGACATTGTTCTACACCTTGCTGTGTTCGATATGAAAGTCAGATCAACTTATGATGCGATGTTTGTATAAGCTGCATACGCAGTAACTCAAGGATAATTGCACATCCGTAACAATTTCTGCAATTAAGCAAAATTTGGAGGAGTAATATTCAGAGATTGATTCAACTTAAAACTCGACCAGATAAAAACAGAAGCCAAGTCACCAGCAATCAACAGAAGGGTGGTCCACGGCAATACATAACTTGAGTACTTGATAATTAACTCATGAGGGGAACAGCAAACTCTGTTGATCAATCCAAATGTTCAGACATAGGCTCGACCGTATATAGGCATAAACTACTGAACGTTTACCCATGTTTATGCTATCATATTTTGAGATACCATGTGAAGTGCTTACACGATTAGACTATTTCATATTCAAATTTTTCTGACAAAGTAACAATCATAAAAAAAAAACATAGGTTAACTAAATGAAATATATTATACCGACCTAAGGATCAATGTGGCATGGGCATTCAAGACCTTGGTGGAAAAAATATCTGCTTACCTAGCAAATAGCTTTTCAAGCTATAAAATGATGATGGTGTATGGCAGACTCTCCTCAAAAAAAAAAAAAGTATCAAAGGAATAAAAGTCTTTCTCACGTAGAAAGGAAGCTAGGGGACTTTCATTTTTGGACTGCCCTAATGAACGTCAAACGCTATTTATTTAGATTTAGGTCTTTTCAACTTCGTGATGGATCACAAATACGATTTGGACAGGATGTTTGGCTTGGGAACAACCCCCTTGGTACATAATACCCTCAACTTTTTAATGCTCTGCCGCACTCAATGTGTTTTTTCGTAGGATCATTACGGGACATAATTTATTGGCGTGGCATGAGCTTGTTGCAAAGATTGCTGGTTTACACTTGGCACCAGAATGGGATACTTTTTGATGGAATATCCATCATACTGGACAGTTTTTCGTTCGGTCGATGTATGTAGTCTTAATGCATCAAGATGTCCCAGTTACAAACCGGTAATTATGGAAGATTAAATTGCCATTAAAAATAAAAAATTTCTTTGGTTCTTACGTCGTGGGGTGTTATTGACAAAATATAATCTTTATAAAAGACAATGGACTGGTAGCAAAAATTGTTGTTTTTGTAACAACGAGGAAACCATACAACGCCTCCTTTTTTATTGTTATTTTGCTCGTTTAGCTTGGCGCGTAGCACAAACGGCTTCTAATCTGCCACATCCTAGTAGCATGACCAATATATTTGGGAATTGATTGCTGGGAGGAACTGGTTAGGGGTTTTTTCACCAGACATGGATGACGATTTAATAACAAGCTGTGTGAATTGGAACTTTCTATTTCATGTTTTCCTGGCTTATTAAAACTTTATTGTGAGGAATCTTTATTTTTTTACAGCTTTTTAGCTATAACGTTGTAATAAATGATTGAATGTATACATCTTATGATGCAGAGGTTAAAAGATATAATCTTTCATTATAAAAAAAACATAACAAACGAACCATCACGTGCAGTGTTTATAAAAGTGCAAATAGTTTGCGACCGGGAGCGATCACCCAATGTTACCGGCTTGGTCAATTTATGGAGTACCACTATTAAAATATGTATCAACACAGCTCGAAATTAAATAAGAGCGTCATGGAAACTAGAACTATTCTATCGAATTAAGAAGTAAATGCTCCTATCCTACTATGCTAAGAAAGAAAGATTGGAGGTTAAATTACTAACTTAGGGAGCAGCTGTGACATATGTAATAAAATGCCTTTGCAGATATGCTTGCAAAATAGAAATAAAAGCGTCCATAAATTGTGTACAATTATTTACAATGCAGCTGGTTAAATAGTCTTTAAAAAAACACCTTTCTATTTAAAATGCTAAGTAATATATATCTGGGTGACTTTCAAACAGGGAGGCATATCCTGTGCAATCAACAGTTTGGTGCAATCACCGTGCAATCAAACTAAAAAAAGTTTCAAAAAATTCTGAAAAAAATCATGGATGTACATCTCAACTTACTCCATCTACGTATAAAATTTCATGATCAAATTCGTCCTATGCTAGAAGTTACAAAAAAACAAATTTCTAACAAACTTTTACAGTTCAAATGCACCCCAAAAATATTTTTTGTCGCTAGAGCGTTCTGCGGCCTTGTTGAAAATTTCTGATGCTGGACCATTTTGCAGCCAGTTTTAAACGAGATTAGCCCTGTTACAGTCAATGGCACTATATTTCTAAAGCATGCGTATTAATTGTTGGATCACCAAGATGCTTTGGGACGCTTGAGCTTTGCATGCACGTGTGCGCTGGAGCCAAGGGTTCAAAATTCGGCGAAATTCGGATTTCGGACCCCTCCGAGATTCAAAATCCCGGAAAATTCAAAAAAAAATTAAAAAATTCAAATCTCGGATTTCTCGGCGAGATCTCGGCAATTGGGCACCCTAGCTTTGAGAATTGGGATCACACTATTTGAGCTACAAGTATTTATTGACCAGATATAGCACTCCGAACTATTTAATATGGTCACAATGGAAAATTAGCACTCTAATTAATCACTCTTTGGTATATGTGATTATATCTAAAACGATAGAAAATATGAAACCGGAGAGAGTCTATATTATCGTAACCTGAGGCGGGTCTAACGTGGGGCACGGGGGTTCAATCAGTTGAACCACCCAGGATTATGGAAAATAATAAGCTATCGGTAGTAACATAGTACTCGACCACGCAGCTAGCAAATCCGCAACAAACAGCATGGCTTGAATTAGAGAGGAAGAAAGATTTGGACCAGATTGATTGGTTTCTTGCAGAAAAGAAATGATCCCCCGGGAACAAAATCATCTCGAACAACAATCCAAACAAGCTAGGGCTTCCTTACCAACAAAGAAGAAATCAATCCAAGCAAAGCCCGGATGGTTAAGCCAGTCCAGCACGAGAGAAGAATTCCTTCACCTCTCGGTGTAAGCAGCACGCCTGACGGCACACATGTTCGGCGGAGAGGGAGGGCTCGATAGCGAAATAGATTTGGTGGGTGCATGGATATGAATTAGGGCAGATGATTGTGATGCATGTTATATTTCAATTATTTATCTTTCAAAGAATATTTTTTTAAAAAAAGTTAATACTCACTCATAAAAATGTTATTACAAAAGCAGGAAACAAGGAATGGTCGCTATTCCATCCAATTACGAGAAAACTGCAATTTTTACAAATACATGATCACTGACACTACAGACTAGGCCTATAACAAGCTGTACTTGCTGCATGAAAAGAAGTAATCATCCACAATGCAACCTAAGGCTATAATGAATACAGGTAAACCCTATGAATTTGTATTGCCAACTACTAACTGCGCACTGACACAAATATTGAAGCCTAGAAAAGAGATGTATCCCTGGTCACACTAGTGATTCAACAATCCTGGCTATTTTGACTGCACTTGGCTCTGTAAGTTAACATCTTTCCTTTCTGTAAGTTAATGCAAAAACTTGCGCAAAGCAATCACTAATTGAAATGTAGTAATTCTTTGTCAATAATGTTGTTATTGTTCCCCCATAGATCTTGCTAAACGCTTTCTCCTTTCAACACCTTCTGCACTAGCTTCAGAATCTCTGTCACCTAAAAGCATAACGGAAAAGATTATGTACTCTAGCATCTTGGCAACAAATTAAAAACATGTCCAGAAGAAAAAGTGCAGAACTGATATCCAGAAAATTTATGGAGTAATTGTCTTACCCCTGGGTAATGCTTCAAAACAGGAGAATAATGGTCAAGTGCTATATAGATTTTCCCAAGAGCACTTAGAAGGGTGTCAACCTCATCACCGAGTATATCAACCTGGGTCACATTAGGAAAAGAAACATGAATGTCGCATTATACCCATAAAATGATTAGTTAACAAACGAAGAACTCTCGTTGAGATGATAAAAAGTATCATGCTTTAGTACCTCTATTACAGATTTCATATTTTTGGTTCACATAGAATGCAACAAGCATTATTTCAGTTTTCTTAAGAGAAAAGGATCAGTAATTAATAATTACTCATTCCTTGCTAATTTTCACTTTAGACTGCAGACTATAGAGGCTACATTGTTGTTTTTACATCAATCCCAACTTTCACTTTCCTTCGAATTTCGTTCACTTTTCATCTTAAACTCCTTTGTTCACTTTCATCTTAAACTCCACTAAATCCTCTTTTGTGGCAAATGTAAAATGTGGACCAGCATCATGTGCAGCTTAAAAGAACAATGGGAGAACATTGGAAAGAAGGCTAACCTCAGCTTCTGCTTTCCGGAGATTCGAACATTTAATCTCGAGTATTTGTTTATACCAAAATTCTTTTTTCTTTAATACAGCAATTTGCTGCACCAGTGGGTTAAACTGACAAATTATATTATTCAACCTGTACAGAAATTAAAAAAAATGAACAATTCAATAATGTATGCGGAAACTGAAGTATAAAATTACAGGTTGCTAGTCTTCACTAACATGCAGATATCTGCAATAATTTGATGAATTTCACATGGAAGTTAGCCTAGCTGAGCAATTGTGGCTCTAACAAAACAAACAACAATAGCAAAAGAGGAAAGGGTAGTAATTATATTACAAACCTATTTTCATTTATTTTCATACTTTGTGCTAATTTGTTTTCGAAATCGCTGTATGCTTTAGACAACTTCTCCATCCTAACAAGGGCAAATTCTAGGTGCCCTGCCTGTCCCCTAGAACTGCCAATGCATGGTGCTGATGTTTTCTTCATTTCCCTAATAGTGGTATCAAGTGAGGCATTCTGTTCTTTGGCTTCCTCCAATGCAACAGACATGGAAGTTAAGCTTTCAGTCAGCCCATTTATCTCTTGCTTGCATACATGAATTTGCTGCAAAGCCTCGTACAAACAGCTTTTCATTGAATTGGACTCACTCTTGGACTCTAAGATCAGCAATTCTTGCTCGCATACTTTCTCCCTAAACATTGTAAGCTCATCGTGGACCAAGTTGACTTGCTCATGGTGCTGCATCAATGTTGATCCAGCAATGGATACAAGCTGTTCATTTTCATACTTGAGCTTCTGTCTATGTTCATACATAATACTCAGTTGCTCTTCTTTTTCTGTAAGTAACTCTTTGAGGAACGACTCCTCCTGATTCCTATCATCAATCTGATTCTCATAGTTACCAAAAAATTCTCTTAACATAGAGACTTCCAATAAATCTTTCAAGTGGTTCTCGATCTTTAAATCTTCAAGTTCAGCTCCAAGCTTCTCAACTTGATTCGAAAGTTTTGCCTCTGATAGTGAGTGCTGCGCCATTTTGCTCTCTGCATCCGATACTTGCGAGGAGAGGTGCTTAACCTCTTTTCTTTTGTCAGCAAGCAAACCTCGAATATGTTCATTTTCATGAAGTAAAGCAGCAATTCTGTCCTTCAATCTGCAAATCTGGTCATTCTCGTTATAATCAAAAGAAGAGTCATCTTTCCTCAAGGTAATTTCATCCAGCCTTGATATAGTCTGAAGCAACTTTGATTTAATGAATTCAAGCTCCCTCTCTTTCCTAAAAGGCAACGAAGCTCTATCTTTTGCAAACTCCCTTTTCAGTCTAAACAACTCCTCTATCTTCTCATGCAATTCAGACTCATGCTGTCTTCGCAATTTTAGCCATTCCGATTTCAGGAAATTCGTAATTTCATCTCTTGGCATGTGCTTCAAGAGGGAAAAGTCCGGGATATCAAGCAGGGGCTCACTCGACTCAGTAGATTTGTCCATAACAAGAGGCTCGTTATCATCTTTTATCTTCAAAAAGTTCAGCTCTTCCACTTTCTCCAGACTAGTATGCGAAGGAAGCACACCAGATTCTGAAGCTGCCACAACACTCAACATACTGCTAAGTTCATCTCGCAGCTTGGCAATCTCGGAAATGTTTTCCTTCCAATTGTTGTTCAAGGTGCTCATACAGTCCTGGTTCTCCCACAACTTCATCTCAAACTCTCGATGCAAACCACTAATGTACTTCTGGATCATGATGTTAGAGACCTCTTTCTGCAGTTCATACTCCAACTGGTGAAAGGTTGCAAAACCATGGAAGTTAGTAATAATGAAGACAAAGGCAGTCACTCAACATTCGGAATTCCAAGAGAAAAATGGTGCATAGAAGTCAAGCACAGAACTTGTACAAGGAAAACGGTTGATGGCATAGCAAATCTAATGCAAGGAATATTACAAATTTGAGGCCCAAACTGCTTGGAAACAGGATTAGAGGTGAGATTTTCCATCCAAAACTAGCAAGAACCAAACAATATCGACTGACGTTGACCAAAGAGAGGCCCCCCAAACCCAACTCCAAATGCGCAGCGACAGGACGCACAGGTAATTTTCTTTCCTCTTCAAGTAAATTTCAGGCTACAAGATTGCAACTCTCTACAGAATCTACATTCCAAAACAGTTCCGATAGTTAATTATCCCCAAATCATCCACCACAGACATGATTGCAACACAACCACCTCAGTTAGGAAACCAAACAAGAACTGGAGAACTGAACTGAGTTGAGCCAATTCCACTACACCAAACCCAGAATCAAACCGAAAATTCTAACTAGGAGCAACCGAGTGACTGGAGAACCAAGAAACTAGAAGGAATGGTCGCTATTACATCCAATTGTCCTAGGCGGTTTGGGGAAAGATAAAAAAAGAAAAAGAAAAAGAAAGGGTAAATCTCAAGAACTCACGGATTCGGCCGCCTCCATGTCCGCGGAGGCGGATTCGGCGCCGCCAAGAGCAAAGGTAGGAGGAGGAATCCTCCTCTGCGAGTTGGATGCGCGCGACTCCCGCTCAGCCTCAGGCGCGGGAAACCAAAACCAAAAGAGGGTAAGCGAGATTGAAGGAAAGGAAAGCAGCAGCGTAGTGCCCTCTCCACTCCAGTAAAGGCGCCTCCTTTTTCGCAGTCCGCTCGCTTCCTCCCTGCTGCCTCCTGCCCCAGCCCCTGCCGCGCTTGATTAGCACAGAACCAGAGGCTAAGAACTAGTAGTTGCTGCAGTTGCAGTTACAGCCGTGGAGAGCGGTTGGAAAATGGAAACTACCAATGACTGTAGAGAGAGAGAGAGAGAGAGAGAGAGAGAGGTGGTTGCTGGCTTGGTGCTTCGGTGTGGTGTGTGGTGTGGTGTGGTTAACGAGCACGCGGGGTCAGGGAAGGAGACGGTGACCATGACAGGCTGCGTGCGAGGTTTGGTGTCTGGGGCAGCGCGTATTAGCGAGGGCATTAGCTGGCGGTTTGTCGGGGCTGTCACTCAGAAAGGAGGAGGAGGAGGAGGAGGCGCCGTTGGTGGTGGTTGCTGTCTTCGCCGGCGTCACGGGTCGCCCGCTCCACCGCTTTGAGCTTCGTGCTAACTTAACTTTCCTTCTTTTTGTTTCCCCTTCATTTATACAAGTGTGTAAACAAGGGGCAGGAATCACTAATTCACTACAACTAGACTGTAATTTAAGTGGTCTTCATGCCTTTCAGCCATCCGATCGAGCCTACGGATGGCTCGGATCAATCAAAAATTTGAACAGTAATTTTCAACCAATACAAACTGTCGATTTTGAATTTACTTAGGACTGTCTCATAGGACTGTGCCTTGGCCAGATCCATAAATAGGTATACTTAGCCTATCGAGAACATTACAATTTTTTAGATCCTTGTAAATGTCAAACTGTTTTCGTATAAAATTCTTGCGTTTTAAACGGACTCTTAGCGGCACTAGAGGGTTGAGATCACAAGTTCGAGCTCCATTTCTTATCATAATTTTCAAAAGGTTTACGCTCCTTCCAATGCGTATGTCTCATTCTACTCTCTCTTCTTCTTTTTTTAAAAAAAGGATGAATCTAATGTCTAATGTTTTAACTTCCTACTTTTGGATTGAAGTGGATCTGAAAATAGTCAATCATTAGGCGCCACAGCTACTAGTACTACTACTCCATGATTGTTTAAGGTCTCCTTTTGATTGATTTGTAGTGGAGTTGGCTCAATCATTCCAATGCTTTGACTTAATTTTGCTCTCAAGTAGGGATGTGATCGGATCGGATACGGTTGAATATCGTCCTATTCATATCCGTATCCTTATTTTTTATCGAATACAGAATCGAATACGAATAGTGTCGAATACAGAATCGAATACGAATTATACAGGATAATATCGGTTACGAATACGGATCGGAATTAACATGGATACGAATAATATTAGTCGGATATTTTAAAATCCAATTTCAGTTTTTTTCCAAAATCGGTCCAAATTTAAATTCAAAATTCCAAAAGAAATATATTTGTATGTATTTTTTTGCCTTTTTATCCCTAGCTTGTCATACATGTGACTCTGTGAGTAACAATGTACCCCATTGCAATAATTGAACCAAATGATTTGCAACTGGCATATGCTGCTGAATTCTAAGTAGCCCTCCTGAAACGCCACTTGCCAATTTCTGTACCACCTTTACCCAAATATCTCCAAATTAGCATCTAGCACACATGAACACATTATATCTTGTCATCCAATGCACTTTACCAAACAAATGAAACATGTTAAATTGTTAATGTGTTATTCTGAAACGTATTATTCGGATAATATCCGTATGTCATATTCGGATATTATCCGAATAAAAACTCGGATATTCCGTATCCATCGGATAATCAGTGTTCCATATCCGTATCCGTATCCATGTAAATTATCTGTATCCATATCCTTATCCGAGAAATCAACTGGATATCTGTGAAACTATCCAAATCATCATCCAAATCAATTCGGTCGGTCGGAAAATATCCGTACCAGTTCCATCCCTACTCTCAAGCAACAAGCATGAATTAATACTGTTAAGCTCGATACAAATGTTTTTGTGTGCCTCTTCTAGTCCCTACAGCGCAGACAATAAAAAAACAAAAAGAATAAATGGGAAAACAAATTATTTGGCTTCTCCTTTTCCCTATCATTTTCTTCAAAAGCATTGGTGTTGTATCTAGTCCTTATGAACTTTTTTTTTCTTTTGGTCTCTTTTGATGAATGGATCAGTGAATGAATGGTGTGCTTATTTTCCTCGCTAATTTGCTATAAAGTTTGGCAGCGAGTGGTTATCCGTGTTTCGACCTTTTCTTTTCCGTGTTTATTAACCCCTTCTTTTCCCCTTAATTTTTTGATGCGTTGATTAATTGGCAAGAAGAAATGATAGTGACTAATGCTTCAATACAACATGAGTTTATCCGTATACATTTGACTTCTAGAACTGTACCATGGGACAATTGTGATACCCGTCCAAAAAATATCCTTTTTCCCCTTGAACCATTTTCCTTCTCCAACCCTGCCTCCTCTCTCTCTCCTCTCTCTCCGGCGACGTCGTCTCGCTCCGTTTTCTTCGTCGCCGTGCGCCCGCCTCCCTTTGTTTTCACATGGATAGCGCCCTCACTCTCCCCACTACCTTATCCAACCGTCGCCGCTGCCTTATCCCCTCCCACTAGCCGCCTTTTCCTCTCCAGATCCCACAACTATTGCTCCCTCTTTCCGTGCCAGCCACCGCCCTGAGCCCCTCCCGTTGGGCTATACCCCCCGGAGCGCCTCCTCTCTCCCCACACCCCTCCCTCCCCCCCTCTCCCTCTCCCCACACCCCTCCCTCTCTCCCTCTCCCTCTCCCTCTCCCTCTCTCTCTCTCTTTCTCTCTCTCTCTCTCTCTCTCTCTCTCTTCTCCCACTCTGGCCAACCCGCCGCCTCTCTTCCCTGACTCCGACCACTACCGTCACCGCCTTAGCTCCGTCGACCCCGCCACCGGGTTCGCCTCTACGCCCTAGGTGCGCACAATCGGCCGCAGCCTTTCCTCTCATCACGGCTGGTCGCGCCACGCCGTCCCGCTGCTCGAGTGCACGGTGCACCTAGCTCGGTCGTGAACTCGGTCCACAAGGTGGGCCCCACCTGTCGGTCAAACATCGATGTTTCTCAAAAATTTATTTCTGCGAAATTCATTTTATGACGCAAGCGCTGGCGTCATAAATCAGTTTTCGATTTAAAAATAATTTTAAAAATCTGAAAATTCCCGCTGATGTCAGTATGCGCAATAATTCAGATTTTTCTTTAGAAAAATAATTCCACAAATCAAAAATTCGTTTTTCTTCATTTTATTTGTTTTTAAACTTTCGAGAACCCATTTTCGCCCGTTCGAACTCCATTTGGCTACGTTTTTCTTTCTAAGTTCATCTAAAATCCTAAATTTATGTTTTATGCTAGTTTGGTATTTTATTTAAATTTGGTTGTTTTCGCGTATAGATTTCGGAGAGTCCGAGGAGTACACGAGCGACGACTTTGAGAAGCTACTCGTCGAGCTAGGCAAGTCGCACCTCCTTGATCATGTTGATCCTAGTTTTTAAATTTATATTTGAATTTAAATTGTTGCATGCTTAATTGTTATGAATGTAATTTCTGTCATAGTTTTAAATTTATAGTTATACCCAGAATTGTTAAACCACATTTGAAATTTGAATTCCTATGCCATTGTAACCTTAAGAAAAATGTTAATTATTATATGTTTGTACTTAGAAATGACTTAGACATGCTTAAAACTGAACTTAGGAAAATTTGGGGAATTTTATGCCAAATGAATATTCTATTAAAATGAGAAGTCATGATTCTATTATTCCTCAGAAATGTTATTGTTCAAATGAAATGTGGTTTGGACTAGGCGAGAATGGTTAGATTGGTGGTTTTCGGGTTGTTGAAAGCTCACCTAGTCAATTAAGGACCGTCTGTGAGTTGCTGAACGTAAAGCGCAACAGTGCTACCACAAGTCTAGTATAGGATAGACATAGTTGTGTCTGTTTTGTGTTATTTCAATGTTAATTATGCCATTGGGTTGAATGTGTGGATGGTTAGTTTACCACACGGTGCAAGAGAGGGCTTATAAAATCGGGCGGTTTTAACCCTACCAGCGGTGAAATCTTAGCAGGTATAATTACTTGGAATGAAACCTTATAGGGGCATTGTCGTGATTTTTCTCTGCCACACACCAAAGGAAGTGTGTCGGTGCAAGGGGATAATCATGTCTTGTGGGTAAAAGATGTACGACCTCTGCAGAGTTAAAACTAATCGATTAGCCGCGCTCGCGGTCATAAACATGTCAAGCTGGCCAGACTAGGCGAGAATGGTTAGATTGGTGGTTTTCGGGTTGTTGAAAGCTCACCTAGTCAATTAAGAACCGTCTGTGAGTTGCTGAACGTAAAGCGCAACAGTGCTACCACAAGTCTAGTATAGGATAGACCTAGTTGTGTCTGTTTTGTGTTATTTTAATGTTAATTATGCCATTGGGTTGAATGTGTGGATGGTTAGTTTACCACACGGTGCAAGAGAGGGCTTATAAAATCGGGCGGTTTTAACCCTACCAGCGGTGAAATCTTAGCAGGTATAATTACTTGGAATGAAACCTTATAGGGGCATTGTCGTGATTTTTCTCTGCCACACACCAAAGGAAGTGTGTCGGTGCAAGGGGATAATCATGTCTTGTGGGTAAAAGATGTACGACCTCTGCAGAGTTAAAACTAATCGATTAGCCGCGCTCGCGGTCATAAACATGTCAAGCTGGCCTTTAACAGATTAGAAATTTAAAATTTGGTTTATAAAAATAAGTTTGGGATGGAATAAGCCTATCATGAGAAAATTTAGATAGTTCCAGGAGTGATTTCTGAGTTAAAAATATTTAAAATTATAATTTTTTTTAAAATTATGCAATTTGAAATTACTTAGAATAGTTAAAAAATTACTGCTTTATACAAAAATCAACCATATAACCTTTATTTGTCACCTTTACATTAATATTGCATTTTTTGGTGTGATTTATTGAGCACGTTTGTACTCACTTTTACTTAATCTGCTGCTTCAGAGGAAGAGGTCTACAACGATGAGGATCACTTGGATTAGGCCGCATCTCTAGTCGACTGCCTGTGGCAATTCAATTGAGTTTTTCTACTGTTCTTCATTTTCATTGCTTTTATTTAATCGTTTATTTATTTGTTAACTTGTGTGCCATTCATTTTGTAACTTTAGATAATTATTATTAATAAAGTACGTTGAATATACTATGATTTCACTTCTACTGCGTAAACTAGTACATGATACATAGAGGATTTCGAATGTATTTTTCTAGGATCCAACACCAATGTTGTTCCCATTTTTGCAGGTCACTTCCTCTTGTGCTGTTTTGGGATGTGAAGTGACATATAGGACATGACATGACAGTATTGCATTTGTCCTTCTGAAACGACGATGTTTTTGCCATTGTTCAACAACTATTCAGTTACCATGTCATTTTAGCAAGGCCTAGACCTGAGGATCCAATCCCCAAAATGGAAAGAAAATTCAGCTAAAAAGGAAATGTCAAAATTGAAACACAAATAAGAGAATTATTGCATTTTTTTTCTTCCTACCCACAAATAATCACCAACCAACCAAATTACCAGTACAGTGCATGTATTATCACTTGCAGGCTGCAGCAATCAAACCACCCAATGTATGATGAGCCAGTACAAGAGTAAAAACAAGTCAACCAGCAATAAGAAATCAGCAACAAACAAACAGCATAGTTGGTTAATAGACCTCTATTATCACCAGAACAAATTAACCATAGTAACCAGCCATAAACAATGATATTAGGAGAGAATTAGACCTTCATTATCCCAAGAACGTTGCAGTGTGTGCGTAGCGTATTACAGCACAGACCTGGATTGTGGGAGTTTTTCACAGGATGTAATCAGTGTACAATGTTACAAGCAGTAAATTTCTGATGCGAGCTTTTCATTGTATATACAGCCTGCTATCTATTTTCTCGTTTTTTCTTTCATTCTGTTCTCCAGAAAGATTACGCCAGAAATTGCTACTCTGATGAACATCGACTTCCTTCAACGCCTGCAGAATTTATGCTGGCAACCCAGGCATGAAGTTTCGACATTCTTTCGGATGTTGATCCCTTAAACCACTGAAGTTAACAAGCTACAGAGCTACCTGTGTTCCAACCATAGGACGAGTAGCACACCATCCCAGCATCTGATCTTTTTCAGTAAAAATCGAAGGGTCTCCTTGCAGAGAAAATTAATTTCAGCAGTCAGATTCACTGTGACTTTCCATTTGAGCATTCCTTTTACTTCCTGTCTCCTTTCGGACAAAAACTAGTTGCTCATCCAGGCAAATTGTTGGTCAGTATATTTACATTAACAAAGCCTTGCTCAAAAAGGGATAAAAGTAGTTGCCTTTTCCAATGTTGTACTCAGCTGAGGCCCATGCTACTTAAATGGCACGCCCTTATGATGCTCTCCGCCAATTTTTTATCCCTTTTTGAGGCAGCTTGAAGGGGCTCCAACTTTTCCTGCGTTTTGGGCTGTCAGAGAAGACGCCTGATGCCAATGCCTGCTGAAGCCACAGGTCGAATTCATCTTCAGGAATCATCTCGGCATCCAGGCTAAAGGGATACCGAGAACTGTAGGATCTCTGAGACATCCTATCTGAACCAACCATGTTTACCATAAAAGTTGGACCATGAGTGTTAGGTTTACACTCCATTCTCTGGATAATCAGCAAAACAAAAGGAGTTAGAAAACTTTCCAATTTCCCATACGCAGATAACAACGTAGCAACATCCTTTATGTATCATCAGGAAAAAAAAATGACATCTGCTATTGATGTGACTGTTGTATCTAAGTGTAAAATATATTTTTGATCCTACTTGCTAGAGGGCTCAATATGGTCAATATGGTCCTACTTTATAGTCGTCCAAATTAGTACCTTTAGTTTCACAACTGATTTATTGCTGTACTTACCGTTAAATAGATAGGTTAAAGATTGAGTTGCCACAGCCCGATGTTTTTTATGTTGGTCGAGATGACATGTGATTCCTATTTTGAACGAAAAGGACCTATTTTTCTTTGTGAATTATGGCTGTAATGTACATTATGTGTTATCTCCAATGAGGTAAAGTAAGAAACTTGTTACGACGACTTAGTATTCTATCCATCTCACAAAATTGAAGGACCAACAGAACCTATTTTCAAAGCAGAGGGAGCGAACTGGATGACTTAGAACTAGATGGGCAAACTGAGCTTGTGATGGAAGTAGGTGGACTAAGAGTATGTTTTACCCATGTGTAAATATAAACACAGATAACAGCAGACGATAACCTACATATCTGGAAATAATGTCAAAGTGACATGATGGGTCATTTTGTCTAGTAGTCTATGAATAGAATAAAATAAGGAATGCATGCAAACCCTCTAAATAAGTAAACATAAACCAGATATGGATCATTGCACACATGAGACAAGACCAAGAAATTCAACCTGAGTCATGGCATATAACTTGAGACATGCATTGAAGCGAGTGCATATTCATGCGAATAATTGAAAGCAACAAGCAACTTAAACATCAAAACATCGAGAGAGAGCCAGACACTCACCTGGCAGGTAGCCCACTCAGACACATCAAATATTTTACTCTCCGCACAAACAAAAGCTCGTGGTATTTCCATCTGAAGTGAACAATGCATTTTGATTCAATAGAAAGAACTGAAGAATTTGATTCCAACAGAACATTGTTGTTGCGAATATCAGAATATACATGCATTTTATAAGTTGAGTAATTTCCTAATGTGTCCTATATATTTAAAACAGTTGGCTTATGTGACGAAGAAATTCACTGTAGCTAATATGGGAATGAGATAGAAGGTGAAATCCTGGTCAAGGTACTTTGAGCATCCACCTTTAACAACTTAGATATATTTTCCTTAGATGACATCCAATCAGAAGCGGACATTCTGGGCCTATTACAGCTCAAATGACAACTTGGTCTTGCTCAAAATTGGCCTCAGAAAGTGTAGGATTAGCTCAGTAAGCAATAAAAGCATGTAGTAAGGACCGAGGCTTGACTATGTAAAAAGTTTCTCGATAAATTTTCTATCAAATATCTATGTTGGGTGAGAGTGTCAGGATTCAGGAGATTGTGCTTTCATTTATATTAAACCTCATTCTCCATTTGTTTAAACCCACCATATACTCAGTTTCTACTAGTTGAATTCTACAAGCCCCAAGTTATTCCATCTAAAACTAACATTGAGGTAAAATCCATTTTACCTTCAAGGATGTTGAAATTACCTTCAAGGATGTTGAAAATCCATTTTCCACCCATCCATCTCCATCCTTGGCTTGATGGTACTGAGAACAATCCTACAGCCACATAGTTCACACAAATTAGCTGTAATGGTACTCTCTCATTTTACAAGTACCTAAAAAGTACATGCTGGGCTCCTAAAACCTGACACCATCTTGCTTTTGCTTTGCTTCTCCTGGTACATATCCATAAATGAAAATGGCCACACTTTGTACACTGTATACGCCTGGACTCCTCAGAGAGAAACTCTACCCCACTCTGCAAAAAGATGTTTATCAGATGAGTTTAACTGTGCGAAAATATGTTTTACCAGATGAGTTTATTTTTCAATTAAAGGTAAACAGTATCAAACAAGAATGTTCAAGAGTCAAGACAGGTGACCGTAGAAATTACATTGTGTGCTTGAACAATTTGGATTCCATATTTAAAAAAAAAAAAAAAAAAAAAAAAAAAAAAAAAAGAACCCACCTGTTGAGAAACAACACGTGATCTCTGAGTCATTTTCCGCGATTCTTCTTTCCTCAGCTGTTCATCATAGCTATTTTTCTTTGTTAAATCTGAGAGTACCTGCAGGGAGGTATGACTAAACCTGTTACCTTTATCAAGAGTCAGAAAACACAGTTGGCAATCAACAAAAGATACACTACCGGACTTAACAATAATATAATCAAGAAAAAGCATAAGCATATGCTTCCGATGTACTTGCCTCATAGGCTGATTGAAGCTTTTTGAATGACTCACAAGACAATGAATTCCCCATATTTTTATCAGGATGGACAAGCAGGACCTAAACAGGCAAAACACAGACCACAAAGATAAGGAACAATAACATGAATTCTCTATTGGTATAAAGGGTTGTTGTGTATTACAATTCTGTGGTACTCCTTTTTCAGCATCTTCAGATCAATACTTCTATTCCGAGGGATGCCCAAAACTTCATAATGGGTCAAACCATCCATTATCCTCTTCATCTCATCCAATGAACTAGAATCAGATTTCACTATTTTACTAAGAGACACCTCTTTTTGTACATGTAACACATCTTGTGTAGGTGATGAGCAAAAGGGCTTTGCAGAAGACACAGTCTCAGGTTCACTGTCAGGAGCAGGGGGGTATTCACAACTACGATAGAACTCATCCATGACTGGATCAGAATCCTTCGTTTCTTCAAAATGTGTCTCTTCTGTGCTTCCCTCATATCCTTGCAGCAACTTATTTAGAAGATCATTTGCCAAAAAAGAAAGATTCAGTGTCAAGAAAACTCCAAGCCATCCAACACGAACAGCCACACAATAAACAGCATATATGGTCAACACAGGTATCACAAATCGTGCATGTTTCAAAGAGCACATACAACCTGCAATACCACAGACGAGCCTCCATTAAGTGAGAAGGGTCAAATAAATACTTAAAGGAAGCCAAAACAGGTTATGGACTTTGTAAAATAAAAATGTATGGAAGTATCATCAGGAGCAGACTTCAATATTCAAACAAACGAACCTCCAGCCACCAGAAGCATTCCTGTAATCCAAAAGTAGCCATACATCCACATAATCAATATTCCAAACAGTCCTACAATGAAAAGACCAGGTGTATAGCCCATATAGTGAATGACTGCCCCAGCAGCTCCCTGAAATAGTAGGCTATTAAACAATTAGATAACATAATCTCTTCCGATATCCTTCTTACATGAGAAATCTTGTAGCTAGTATGTACAGGTTACTTAATAAAGAAGTACGATAGATGACGATAAATACAAGATGGACAAATTCTGCATTGCAATAAGAAAAATGAAAGGGAGAAAATGACAGGAGACATAGCCAAAGAATTCCTTTTCTATTATTTCATTCCTACCTTTTCAGTATGATTGATCCAGTGCAATCTAGCTGAAAAGGTCAGATACGTCCCACAAGCTATATAATCCTACCACAGAACAGAATTGGCATCAAACAGGTAGAAACTCGCACTATGGTAGATTTGCTGAGACAGATTTACACATACTACATGCAAAATCAGATAATGGAATTTTCATAAATAGCAAGTTGTTTTTACAAAGAAACGAGTTAGCTTCATGTGGACGTACAATGTGTCACCTGCGAATTGATCTTAAGTAGTTCGCGCGCGCGCGCGCAAACACACACACACACACACACAGAGAGAGAGGGTGTAATAATCAACCTGAAACTGATTTACTCAGCATGGAACACGGTAGCACAATTTTCACAAACTGATTTACTCATCACTAAGTTATGCAGTGTTTCGTTGCAATCCAATCCTTCTTCTAGCAATTGTCAAACAGTAATACATCAAGCCAATTGATCCTGTGACAGTTAATGACATACTACTTTTGTACCACCAATTATTGCTTTAACTATACTTTTGGAAAGAAACGGAACCTCACATGCAATCCACACTTCAAATCCTTAATCCAGCAAAGGCAGCACATGAAAAGATCTAGAATCTCACACAAAAATCCTTATGCAGTACATCTGAACTAAAGTGCAAAAACAGCAAAGCAAGCAAGATTTGCAGCACGAACCAGGCTAAGAAGGGCGTAGAGAGCGCACGACGGCGAGGTCATGCACACGAAGCAGCTCCAGAGGATCACAAAAACCGCCGCAGGGCCCAAGCTCGCCAACGCCAAGAACCCCCGCGCCGCGCAGCCACGCCATTGCCTCAGTGCCGCGAGCACGAGGCGCGAGGAGTTCACACAGGCCCGGGACACGGCCGGCCAATGCCGATCGACGAGGAAAGCCAGCCGCTCTCTGCCGCCGCTCGCTGCCATGTGTGCCCAAGTCAAGATGTGCTTATGGGACAGCACCCACCTCCATCCCTGCTTCCACAGCCCCAAATCCGCCATGGAAGCCACAAGAACTCGATCGAATTGGTCAATCCAGAGACCGCGAAAACCCCATCTCTCCCGACTGGATTAAAAAAAACACGCCGCAAGAACAGCTCAAAGAGCTCGCTGGGTTCCTTGTTTGCAAGAACCAACTCCCCTCAAACCAATCCAACAGCTCCAAGACCAAGAACAAACACCGCAACCAGCTCAAGAACTCATCAAGAACCGCTCCCAACCCGGCCAAATATATCCGCGCGCACTGGATCGAGCCCCAAAACTAAAGAACGCTACCGCAGCAGAATTGGCCGGGGACGGCAGGAACCGCTCCAAGCCGCCGCCGTTGTGCCAAGAGACGACGAGAAATCCCCGGAAAACCTCAGAAAGGCGACATCTTTCGAGAGGATTAGAGGCCGCCGACACCTGGGGTTGGATCTTGCGTCGGTTAATCGATGGGGAGGGTGGTAAAATAGCGGCGACGCCCACGGGAATCTGAGCTTTGGCCCTGCCGCTTTGCCAAGGCTGTTTTTTTCCCTCTCCCCTTGTTTTTTCGCACTTGCTTTTGCTGCTGCTCTGCTACTAGCTTCGCCTCAGCCACATCTCTCTCGTTACAGAAGAGAGATTGGGTGTGGAGTTGAAAGGGAAAAAGGAAAAGAGCAAGAGGTGGTGCAATAAAATCAAATATAACTTACATAATAAATTATTTATATAGCTATCTATAATTATATTATATAATTAATAAGTTACCTATACAATTATTTATATAATAGAAAATCGACTATTAAATACTGATAGATAATATATTTCTCTCCTCTCTTTCTTATCTTTCTTATCCTATTTTTGGAGGAGCGAGAGCAGCTAGTGTCCATAGAATGGGGGAGACGCATGGACATTGGTTGTGACGAAGGGGGTGGTTAGAGAGAGAGAGAGAGAGAGAGCTTAGAGAGGGAAAGGGTGTGTTTATTTTGCAGATTGGGGTGGTAGTTCCTAGTTAGTAAATGGTTTTAACAATGAACAATGGCACCGGTGGGACAATTTAGCCTTTTGTTTCTCGAGAGAAAGGACTTCGCTTTATTAGAGTGAGGGGATGGATGATCGTGAGTGTTAAAAATTGTATGTTCCGGAAATCGATAGGTTGGGTTCCTTCAGTAGTGAAAGAAATTAGTCCACAGTGTTCTTGCAAAATTTGTTTATCTGCTTGTTAATGAGAGACCAAGATAAGGGAGTGGCAGAGTTCATTTACTCCACTGTTGGGGGTAGTCGGCAGTAGCCAGGAATTAAGTGCATGTTCCTGACGTAACCACACTCTTTTCCTATTCCCCATTTTTTGGCATCTTATTGGAATGGGATGTATCCTCTTTCACTATAATTGCAGCATCCTAGCAGTCGTACAACTGGGTAATATGTGTATTAACATTGTTAATTGTTACTTTCTTCGGTCCAATTTAGATGCTGCTTTAGCAAAGTGATTTAAGTTTTACAAATATCTATTGCTTGCATTTTTTCACACAACTTCTTCCCACCAAATATATGCCTATTAGATGCTCGTGGACAGTGGCGGATGAAAAGTAGGGGTATGATACCCCATTAGTCCCGTAGTCTTTTTTTGGTGGTCTTTAAGACGTCTGGTTGCCCACCATGAACGCAAGATGAAGGACCAGAACGGCGATAAGAGGGGGTGAATGACCCCAAATAAATTCCCCCCCACAGGACAAGTAGATGCCAACTAAAAACCAAACACATCAAGAAACAACGAACTCTATCAATTCAAAGTGAGGGCGGAACTATCGACTCCAGAGGGTGGTAGTGCCAAATTTGTGGTACTACCGCTCCTTATGGGTAGTAGTGTCAGATTTCTTAGCCAGACAGGAGAACATCACGATCTTTAAACTAAAATCAATGAATTTTTTGATCGGCTTGTCCAAATTCAATGAAATTTTGTATGCACCTTCTTATGGAGGCCAGGAACTTATTCCAACCTTTAATCACAAGAATTTATGTCAACGTTCTTAAATTTTTTCATTTGAAAGGAGAGTGCAACAAAACCGGGCAAACACCAAAATCTTGATCTTGGACTTGCTCGTGGGATTTTGATGATCAAGATGATCTTGGGTAACCTCACACACGTCAAAGCAAGCAAGAACTCAATGGAAGTACTTCAAAAACACGATCTATAGAGATTTCTTAAAGACTTAGCAAAAGATTGATTCTAGAGAGAAAAATCAAAAGAAGTGTTGTCTAGATGATTATGATATGGTCTAAAAAAAGATTCTTCCGTCAATTATTCATCCTTGGCACAAAAAATACAAGCATTTAGAAGTGGGGAGGCAAATCCAAATGTGCAAAATTTAAATTACTTGAATGTAAATACTTAATTTAAATTGCTAAAGTTAAGACATAATGTAAATAGATAATTTAAATTCATAAGTAAGGAAATAAAATTTGTTTCTTTGGATGTAAGGTTTACAAAGCCTCACAACAAGGTGGGCAAAGCTCAAAGGAGCGCCAAAACCTTCAAGATGGGAGAGCTACCCCTACCTCCCTATTTATAGCTTTTTTGAATCATCCTTCACCCTTGGATGAATTGCTTCAATCCTAAGCAACTCCTACAAGGGCTAGGATTGACTCACTCACTCAGCGATTGGGCTAACCCAAAACCACTAACAAACGGGTTTTGCACACTTCTCAAAACAAGTTAACTTGAGCACTATTCCATCATCTAAATCGCAATTCAATGACTCTCCTTGTCCAGCAGCTCCATGTTAGAATCCCAACAATTCCCTTGCCTCCTTGGCTTGCAACGACTTCGACTCCGGTCATCCTCCAGCGATCCCCGACCGTCTGGACCTCTAACACACCTCGCGCTAGTCCTGGTCATCCTCTGCCTCACCATGACCTAGCACGTTGTCCTGCAACCATCAAAGGAAACACATCACATAGCATTGTTCAATTGATATGCAATAATCATAACAAAGGCACAAATTAAATCAAACTTCACAGTCAATATCGGCACTACCGCCCATCTAGGGCCAGTAGTGCCGCTCGCACTGAACTCGCGCGAAGTCCTCCCTGAAAATAACTATCACATACTAAGACTCCCCGGTACTACCGCCCTTACTCCCTGATAGTGCCACTCAGCTCAAAACCCAGAGGAAATGATCACTAGAAAAGAACCACCACTCGACTAGCCGGTAGCTTCAATGGGCCAGCACTATTGCCCATCCTAGACTGATATTGTCACCCACACTGATAGTACTTCAAATTGTTTCAAATTGAAAATCATTTGAAATCAAACTCAAACCAGAGCACCACATGCTCCAATATTGTCAATAACTCATCACAAACATGGATAGATCTCTACATGATCTTTGACAAGGAAATACGGTAGCACTGAGCACCCCCCCCCTCTATATGTCATTGCTCGTAAGACGTATTTTTGTTGGGCATAGGAATTGAGGAGCACATAAAACCAAGACAATGATAGAGATAAATGATCATTGTGTCCATGGTGTTAATACCTCGGAAAGAAGAGAGAAGAGGTGTGTGGTTATTTACTTATAAAAATGTTGAAGAGAGAGGGGAGAATAACAACGGCAAAAGAGATAAAATATCATTAACTCTGTATATATACCTTATATTTTGAAACAAAACAGCAAAAGTTAGGCCTTATATCTTGAAACTGACTGAGTATATTCTGTAATAAATGAAAAAAATGATTTAGCAGAACAATTCCAAAAGAAGCTAAGGTTTCTTCGCACCACCTTCTATGGAAAAACCAAACCAGAGGAGCAATCTAAAAAGGAAGGGGCAGTAAAAAAAAACACAGTAAACTTTAAGTTGAACGGCATCTCACCGAGGCCGATCAATGACTGTTGTGCCACCACTGCCTGGATTTCACGAATGGAAATGGAATGGGCAGTGACGATGGATGGAATCGCAGCACGATTGGACGGTAACAAAATAATCTTGATCGATCGCAAGGTGAAAAAGGCGAGTGAAAAGCTGGCCATTCCTTGTGGGAAGATGCAATTCTCGCCATTACCAGTGCTCATGATATCGAGGCAAAAAAAAAGTCTCTCTCTCTCTCTCTCTCTCTCTCTCTCATGAGTTCTTTACTTTGGGTGAATTATTCTATGTGATATCCGATGTGTAATCTAGAAAAAAGAGAGTGTATTAGCCTTTCTTGCTTTCTGTTCTTTTTGTTCTCTCTTTTCTTTCTTGTTTGTGGACCTATGCACATATGCAGCTTGTCTTCTCCTTGCAAGCATCTTTCTCTGTCTATCTTTGTGTTGCTACCCTCTGGCAACCTGCAGGTGATCAGAAGGAAAGAGCATGAAAGAACTCAAGAGATTAGCGTTCACTTCTCGTTCCTTCCCTTTCTTTTAATAAAATAGGTTCAACTATTGCTGTGACTGGCATACGTAGGATAAAAATATAGGGAATGCTCACGAGGGCCCACTCTCCGTCCCCTTCGTCGCTAGCTTGCTGCCCAAGGGGCTTCTCCATTGCCACCCTGCGCCTGCCCTGTCGCCCCCGACCCCCTCTATCGCTTGCGCCACCAGCCTTTTGCCTCCTCCGTAGCTGCCCGAGGGGGAGGGGCCTCGTCCGTCGCTACTCGAGAGGTCTCTCGCCCCCACCATCACCGGCACACCGCTCACCCCTAGACGATTGCCCCCTCCGTCTCGCACGGGCCACGGTCAATAGTTAGTTTCTCTTTGATTCTTGAATTAGGGATTTGAGGAGTGGGGGGATTGAGGAATAGGGAATTGGGGATTGGGATGGATTCAAATTAGACTTAAGTCTATCCGATTTGGTGCAATCGAGTGCACGAAATGGTGGAATGAGCTTGCTTCTTGCTCCCCCATTGGCTCAACTCTCCTCCCTCTTCTTCAACCTTTGACCTCACTCCTGACTCCCTGCTTCTTGCGCCACTTGCTGCCGGTGCTCCACCGTTGACAGCGCCGAGAGTCTCTGGGGGCGTGATGGTCAGAGCTGGTGCACTAGCCCCCTCGTGCACTGGCCAAGCGCCCGCCACTGATCGTTGCTGGTTGCTACAGTTTGGTGTCAAAACTGTTGGAAAGTGTTGGACCAAAGAAAATGATGGTCTGAACCACTCAATGCCATTGAGGGAGATGAACCACCATAGCTAATATACATCACAAGAAAAGGCCAGTAGTATCTTGTCCTCATTCATAAAATGTGACATGTCAGTGTCCTGCCAGTAATCAAACAGTGTTTGGGCCTCTTTGATTAGGAGTAAAATCATAGGACTCAAGTTCATATGGATTTGGTTACGTAGCACCGTTTGATCAGTAGGGAAAACGCAGAGAAAATTCCTTTACATACAGTTTCAAAGGAAAAAAAATAGGAAAATTAATATCCACCAAGAGCTCTTTTTTTAATTACTATTTCTACGCATAGGATTGGGGCAAACATGCTCCATGCATGTGTCACCAAAAACAAATGATATTCGTCGCTCCAAAATTCATGTGTTCTTCCTCCTCATGCATTCCAAACGTCAAATCCCATAAAATTCATTCCTATCTTATTTGGATGTTTTTTCTATTCCCGTGTTTCCTAGAACCCTGCGAATCAAATAGGCTCTTCATGTGTTTTTTTTCCCTGTGTTGGAATGGAATATGGAAGCCTGCAAGAGAGAACAATATATCCCAAGGGTGTTTAATTCCAAGCTCTTTGGCCACTCAATATCGACATTTCCAGAGGACCTTTGTGCAAAATGGTAATCAGTCACATGCCATCTATCTACGTGCCTAATTATTGGGGCAAGTTGCTTCCAAATTATATGGCTGCGTGGTAAAGATAAAAGAAGGCAGCCTCCTCGTTGACCTGCGTTGAGATGAGAGGAGATGGCAGCAGGTCAAGAAGCGTCTGCATGACACTAGCTGAGAATGATTTGTTCTGTGCTCAACCAAAGCCACCCGCCATTAAATTTATTTTTTTCCTTTCTCTTTTCTCTCCTCATCCTCACCCATGCACCCTCCTTTAGACCATCTCCAACCATATTCCCTTCATTTTATTCCCTTCCCTGTTCCCTTCCCCATTCCCATTCCCTTTATTTTCACTCATCTCCAACAGATTCCCTTTAAAGGGAATTGTATAGGGAAAGGAGAGAGAATCCCTTCCTGGAGGGAATGGGAGAGAGAATCAGTGAAGGGAATCTTTGAAGGAACCGTTAGATGAAGGAATGGAAATCCCTTCGCGAAGGGAATGAGGGAGGGGACAGGAATGGGTTGGAGATGGTCTTACCCTTCTTTTCCTTTGCATATTTGATTGATCCCCAGCTGCCATGCTATACATTTGACTAATATTGTTTTTTTTTGGTATGGCAGAAGGGGTGATGCACTAGAGGTTGCATCATGAATCTGAGATCAGATGTCCAAGGATATATATGGCTGTTGTCCTCTCAATAATGGCATGCATATGGTATGCTATGGCTCTCCACGGTGGGAGAATTGATAGTTTATCCCGTTAAATTGGTGCAATTGATCATTTGCCCCATATGTCTCACTGACATGTGGTCTCAGAACCCGTATATCAGTGAGACATCACTGGGGCAAATGATCAATAGCACAAGTAAATGAGGGTCGTAAATCATCGATTAATCTTTTTTTGTATGCTTAACTGCAATTAATGGCAATTAAGCCTAGTCCACCAAACCAACATAATGTAAATTTTCTATCTCCACTTGGTGTTCTTCAGTTTATATTGCCATTCTATAATCTCAGAAGGAGAGAGTCTAAGCCACACCGGGCTCCAACTTGTACGTGTTTTCCTTGACTCGTTGCTTTGCTGTTACTTGCACAAGAACCGGATCAAAGATCGCTATCACTAATGTTTCCTACAAGTTTTCCCAATCCCAATGCACATTAATGTAATCCCATCTGCCCATTCTTCTGCAAGCAGGACGCTTTACAAAGCGAGAGCATCCTAAATTACGCGTCAAAATAAATCATGCAACCACGGTTGGCAAATCAACTCACACACATTTGGCGTAATCATTCCACACCATAGGAGCATGTCGGGTTGCAAATTGGTGGTCAACACACAAACCCCTAAAATGCTAGGAATAAAGGGGCCGGGATGCTAGCCCCGTACATTCCATGGGAGTTTTCTCATCGTACGTCTGATCTGTGGTTGGATTTTTATAAATATATGGATATCGCACTGTTGGATATTCTTCATAATTGGCGCAACAAAATACCTTCGGTTATAATAAAGTGTACAACGAAGTGCAACAAAAATCCATTGGATTGCAACGAAAGACACTAAGGTGTTCTCTCACGTCAATTGAGACAACGTATGGAACATTTTGATTTCGAGTGTGCACAATGTTGCAACATTGAGAAAACATTGAAAGAAACCCATTCTCAACAAAAACGTTACTACATCCAAAAATAACACGACAACGTTTAGACGAGGAAGACACAACATTTTGGATTGCAAAGTGCAACGTCCCAAGAATATGTACTGCAGCATTTAAAAAATATATAATTCCAACGTCTCAAATCACCTACTGCAACAAAAAATCTTGTAGATGCAACAAACACTGTTTTTGGCCTCAACGGCAAAAAAAGGGGAATGCTAGCCTGGTGCCTCATCACCGGTAGGCCCAAATTCGACGAGGGCGAGGCCTAGCTACCCGATGTCTTGCCGCTAGCCCTCCAACATGGGCAGCACATGGATGAGGACGAGGGAGCTCATTGTTGAGGTCGCCTATGTGATTCTCAACAGCTATCGCCACAACCGTGGCAGAAATTTTTACTGTACTACCCGTATAATCCTTTTTTTTTGCAAAAATATCCCCCGTTCGATATAAATTGCAGAACTAGCCCTGTGAGAAGGGGCATACGAGCACTGTGTTACCTGAGTAGGACACATGGGTGATGCAGCACGCTGCACTCCAAATGAAGTGCTCCCACTCAACTTCATTATCATTAGCACGCCGATTTTACTACCAGGGTTTACATTACTGAACGGAGCTCGAAAATCAATACCGACAAATCGCCCCTCTGTCGGTATCGATTTTTTGTCGAAAATCGGTAGAAACCGCACGAATTGCAAAGTTAAACTTTTTAAACTCCGTTTAGTAATATAAACCCAGGAAGTAAAATCGGCGTGTTGCAACGCAACACGACCGCAACCGCTACCTGTCCCATAGCCTAACGAAGTGGAGTGGAAGCACCTCATTTCCGTCCCATCGCCTAATGAAGTGGAGTGGGAGCACTTCATTTGGAGTGCAGTGTTCTTAGAGCGCCGCATCGCCCATGTGTCCTACTCAGGTAATGCAGCGATCGTATGGCGTTCCTTACGGGGCTAGTTCTACAATTTATAACGAACAGAGCATATTTTTGCAAAAAAAACAAATTTATACGGCTAGTACAGTAAAAACTTCGTCGTGGCATCGATGCCACTCTTCCTCCACCTCCACGACCTCTACCTCTGGTCCATCATCTTCTTCTCCGTCCCCAACTACTGTGGTTCTGCCCGACAGACCACATCTTCGTCAATGGCTTCTTCCTCTACTCCGGCATCCTCCATCGTCAAGATTCTTCAGGTGTTGCGTTCCCCTCTGTCGTGACGTCGTAGATGCCACGCCGCCTCTCTCACCTCTAATGTTTCTTCACCGGCCGCCATCGGAGGTTACGCCACACCTCACAACCCAGCGCGCGCGAGTTCCCGTGGTACACCCGTCATCAAACTTTGATTTGTGTAAAGAAATTATGTAGATGGGTTTGTAAGTGATGTGCTTTAAGCTGTATTCGATTCAGTTTAACTATGTATTATCGTTGCTTTTAAAAACTTTGCAAGGGCATGCTACTTTATACTGTGAACACATACCGCAAGTACTAGTCTAGGGATGGAAAAAATACCCGTGGGTCCGGGTACCCGACCTGACGGGTCCGGGTCCAGATCCAAATTTGGACCCAGGGTATGTTACTTCAGGTCCGGGTCTGGGTCTCATTTTGGACCTGTGGGTACCCAGACCCAGACCCGATGAGGCACATACGCTCATATGTTCATGAATTTGCCATTGTATACATACTGTTATGTCTCAAATCCTCATCTCTTCCTTTTCTAATCCTATCTTAAGCACAACCAATGAGAAGGTGAATGGATTGGAAGGTGGAGTCGTCGTGCGGATGCAGAGCTGAGCACTTCCTTCTCTGCAGAACACTAGTACTCTCTCCATGGAAGAATTCGGGTCCGGGTACCCGTCCAAGTTTGGACCCGTGATTGATTTCGGGTCCGGATCTGGGTCCAAACTTCAGATCTCGGGTCTGGGTCCACGGAGGTACCCGGACCCGTTGCCATCCCTATACTATTCTTGATCCCTGCCAGTTGCCACTAGAAGTTACTAATGGCAACTGCACTCGTATGATCTTATGTGTTTCAGGTCTCCAAGTATAATAAGGGTCTCGAAGTATAATAAGGGTCTAAGGATTTGGGTATCTTCTAGCATTTGTATTATTTTTTTCTATATCTACTTTTGATTTTATATCTCTATACCAGTTTGGTGCAAATGATTGTAATCCTATGCATTCTATGTATGAATTGGTTGTATAAAATTCTTCTAAGTTTGTATCTATTTCAAGAAGTTGCTCAATCTTGACATCTACATTTGTGATGGTTGTTGTATTTGTTGCTCCACCACGCTTTCGCACCTTTGAGATGTATGGAATATTATCTTGATATGGAATGAATGTAATTCCTTTTTCATGTATAATTGTTGTAAAAATCTTAATCCTATGATCATTTATCATGGATAAGTCTCTTATTGTAATTTAATCTATTATATACCTAGTTCCATTTATATATAATTCAAGATTATAAGCAAATTCGTTATGAACCTTTTTTATCCCTGACATATCAGTAGATGTTTCTGCTTTATCATTGTCTATAGTATGAACCATTTCAAGGTATTTTATAAAATATTTATAATGAATAATATTTTTTGTACAACTAGTGTCTACTAGTGCTAATATTTTGGAAGTAACATTTGGTTTTAGTTTTATTTTGATTGGGATTCTTATTCCTAATATTTCTTTAAATGGTAATTTAATAATATATTTGTTTGCAAAACTAGCTATAGCTTCTTTTAATTGAAGTATTTTTTTTGTTTTTATCATTTTTTATTGTTATCATTTGTTCTTTGAACTCTGTATTGTCCTTTTCTCTTTATTTGGTAGCTCGTTCTTTTTAAGCTCTTCAATTTCTAATTCAAGTTTATTGACTCTATTTTCTAGAATTCTTATTCTGCTAGATAAAATTCTGTCATCTGACTCTAATTCTATCTCCTTTCTCCATTTTTGCTTATGTGTTTTTAAACATTCTAAGCATACTTGTTTTAAACATGTACTACATGCAGCTCTATTTTCTTGGCTAGGGTAATATTTGCAATATGCACATTTCATATTGTAATATCCTTTTTCCCTAATCCAATCGTGTTCACAATTTGTTTGATCGATCATTTCTATTTTTAATCCTACTAAGTCATTAATTAAGTCTATTTCATCATCACTAGACTCTGCTTCTTCTTCATTATTTTCTGTCTCATATGTTTCTATGATTGAGTAAATAGATTCATCATCTTTTATTTCATTGTCACATACTAATATGTTTTAATTGACACTATCTATTATTAAGACTATCTTGTTGTTCATATTTGCTAGAGTATCTCTTCTGATCTTTATTTGGGCATGTTTTGCTTAAATGATCTGGTGAATTACATATAAAACACCTGCAAGTTTTATCGTAATTTTTTTCTAGAGTCATCTTCTTACATTTCTTTTATGTAAAAATGGGGCTTTATTATCTGATATTCTAAGAAAATATCTTCTTTTTGTTCTTAAAGGATTTCTACTTATGTTTGGTGACTTATAAAACTTTCTTCTTTTTACCTTTTCTTCTCCATACGTCAATGGGATTTGTACTATTTTATTGCAGAAACTATAATCAGAATGCTTCATTGACCTTTCAGCTTGTATGCTTGTGCAAAATTTTCTTAATTTCTTAAAAACAAATGTTATAGCTTGAGATATATCTATGAATGTTCATTCAATCTCTTTTTTATATTCTTCAAATATCATGCTTCCTAATGGGTTTGGTAATTTATTAAAATATCTTTCTACAACTCATTTATTATATCCTTGTTTAGCCGTAGTTGCATTATATAAATAATGTTGTGAAAATTGTTTTATACCTTTCCAACTAGTTATAGTTAGTTTTTCAATTTCTTTTAGTCTTTCATTTTGTAGTGTAGTGTATCCTAATTCTAGATCTTCTGCTATTATAATATTTGAAATTATATTTGCAAAATTATTTGGATAGTTTCTTGCCCTTTTTAGTAATTTGTAGTCATTGGGATTACCTTCTACCCATTGTCCCCATAGGACTTTTACAGATTATCTTAGAAATATTTCTAGATATGTTATCATGTCTTCTACTTTATCCCTATGCTATGTTGATTTTGCATATATTTTTGAACTATTAAACCTTTCCATATGCTTATAATATTTGGCCAGTCAATTGGGTCATGTGCTGCTAGATTCAGTATTGCTCTGTCATTTTTATAGTTTTAATATTGCACAGCCTTTTCAAAGTCTCTACTTCTAATTCCCATATATCTATACTGTCCTGGAATATAATTATAAATATATTCATATTTTTCTGGAGGCCATCTTCCTGGTATTCTTGTTTGTCTCTCTCTTTCTCCATTTTATTTACTAAACTTTCACCATATCTACATTTCTCTCTTCCATCTATTTCAACTTCCATGGCTTCCATTGCATTATCTAGATTGTGTAGTCCAACCTCATTTAGAGAATTTATAAAAACTATCATATTCTTCTAAGGGGTCTATTAATCTCTTCTAAAGGATTTGTAAATTCATCTTCGGTTACTAACTTATCTTCTTCTTCATAACTTTCTAGATATAATTTTTCGTTTTCGTCCCACTGCTTTTCTTCACTTATACTAGTTTCTTCTACTATATGTTTTATTATTATCCTCAATCTTTTCTGTTATCTTATTATTATTTATCTGCTCTTTTCTTTCTATATTATTTAAGCCTAACTCTTTATCTATTTTTATCTTTTTTAATCTTGATAGTTCTCTGTGAAAATATAATTATCTATCCCTTATTGCAGACCATTCATGAGTCATGGTTTTATTATATTCATCATATCTTTGCTGTAATTTATTTTCACAGTGTTTTATTTCAGATTCTAAATCTAATTTTGTTCATAAATTATGATACACTATGTCTTCTAATTTCTTCTGTATCTTGTTCGGATACTAATGAATTTAGATCATCTACTGCTATGTCTTCTAATTTCTTCTGTATCTTGTTCGGATACTAATGAATTTAGATCATCTACTGCTCTTGCTTTATAGTTGTGAAATCATGTGTTGAAAAATTGGCTTAGAATTGAATTTGCAAAATGTGTTTGTTCATGTGTTTTATCAATTTGACAAGAAACAGTAAGTTTCGCTTTGGCGCCGGACCAAACTTAAAGAAAACAGTAAGTTTCCCATCTACGACAGACAAAGTTTGTTGGTCTGTCGTAAACATGCTTTGGCAACCTCACTTTCCCATGTACGAAGGACCGATTTTGTTTGTCTGTCGTGAACGTGTTTTTGAGCTCATGAGTCGAACTCAATTCTCCAAGAAGCCGGTAAGTTTTGCATGTACGACGAACCAAGTTTTTGGGTCTGTCGTGGACATGCTTTTTGAGCTTATGTGCCAAACTCTTTTCCAAAGGAACCGATATTTTCACTTGTACAACAGACTGATTTTATTGGTCCGTTGTGAACGTGTTTTGCTCGGTTTTGATTTCTTCTTGAAACCGAGACTTTCATGTGTACACCGGACCGATTTTGTCTGTCCGTTGTGAATGGTTTTTTGAGTGGTTTTTCATGTGTACGCCGGACCATATTTGTTTGTCCGTCGTGAATACGTTTTTGCTGAATTAGGGTTTTGAGCAAAATTGGAATTGTGTTTGATTCATTTTTGGGATAATGAAATTTGTGAGAATTTCATGATGCTTCTTTTGAAGTGGACTTTATGCAATGCTCATGTGAGTAGTTGCATGGATTGACATTGAGTCAAGTCGTGGACTTGTGCTCGGAATTGTTTTGTGGTTTGTTCATGTGCAGGTATTGCTCGAAGACGAACGTGGTCGATGACGGGACCGGAACTAGGTTCATGGAGTAGCTGAGGTTCAGGACTAGGTTCAGGGAGGAACTGAGGTCTTGGTGGTCAAGGATGTCATGCGGGACGTTCGGGCTAAGAGAATGGTGCACATGAAGAATGGTTAGTCACGTGAGAATGGCAGGAGGTCATTCGCGTGCAAAGTGTTAGTCACGTGAGTATGGCAGGTGGCCATACGCGTGCAAAGTGTTAGTCACGTGAGTATGGTAGGGTTGCCATACGCGTGCAAGAGTTGTACTCGGCCAGGTTGGGCCCAGTAGAGTTGTGTTGGATACAGATTCCTTCTAGGGAATAGGAATCGTATTCAGAACTCCTTGTGGGTTGGTCCTTTAAATAGGAGGGGTTGTCTCCTGTTGAAGGGCATCAAGCCTTGAGCAAGTTTTAGGGTTTGTACTCTTTTGATGAGAGTACTTTAGACAAAAGAAATAAAGATCAATTCTTCCAAGATTTTTGCGTGCTACAGTAACCACGTTGCTACAGTGTTTTTCTGTCTTGGTTCTTGTTTGCATGCTTGCTCTAAATCTAGATTGGTTTTTGATCCTTGAGTGTCATCTTGATTTGATCCATCAAAAACCTTTCTAGGGTATTGATTTAGAGTTCCTCAAAGTCTAGTTGATTAAACTTTTGTCGGTTCTGTTAAAACTTTCAAGTTTACGTTAGATCAATTCTCGTCAAGTTCTGGATCAGCAAGCTTGCAAAGCTCATAACTTTTGATCCGTAAGTCCGATCGAGCTGATTCTTTTTGGATTAGATTCGTATTGGAATCTAGTTTCTCGTGTACAAATTTCAGATCAATCTAACGGTTGGATCTCCGGGAATTCTCGTTTTACCGAACCTCTGTCATTCTGTTTTTGTCGAAAACGAGGCAATTATTTGGTTCTATTTTGGGGTGAACTTTTAGTAGATCAAGAATTTGGTTTTAGCTTCCGCACAATCATTCACCCCCCCTCTGATTGCTATATTCGTATACTTCGATCCTACAATAGTCTATGAACCTGATTTTAGTTCCTCCTTTGATATCTTATAGCTTATATAGTCTTCAGGTTGTTTTATGGTTTTGCTTTCTACAAGGTCGCTTATACTCCATTCTTCTCCTGCTCTTTCTTCTTATTTAATTTTTAATGAACTCATAAAACTTATTCCCTTGGATTGCATGCTTTCTATTACATCGTTTACATTGACCTTTTATTTTGTCTTACTCTTGTTACTAAGTCTTCCTACAAACTCCATACTTATTAATAAATTTGTCCCTTTAAAATCTTCATATCCTTTTGTTTGGAATCCAAAACTCATTTATTCCGTAAATTCTTTTATTGGCATTATCATATCTGGGGCTATATAGGTTATTAACTTATTTTCATTCATATCGCCGTCTAAGAATCCTAAAGCTGCCTTATTTATTGTATCCCATCTTTTATCTAGTAATGTTATAAGGACTTTGGTTCCAAACTTTTTTCTTATCATACCCTTTATTCCTATGATATAAAGTCCTTGGTGTATGTATTCATTTTTTGAAGGAAAGGTGAGGATCCCAATCCCGCCTCAACGCGTCTTCACTGATTCGCCTCCGCCCCTCCCGCCGCCGTGCCCTCCGCCCCTCCCGAGTGCCCTCCACCCCTCCCGTCGCCGCGCCCTCCGCCCCTCCCGCCGCCCCCGAGTCCCTCCGCCGCTCTTGAGTCCCGCCGCCCCTCCCGCTGCCGCCTCGCGCCTCCGCGCCGCGTCCTCCACTCGTCTCCCCGAGCCCTTCGCCTCCCACCGCCACCCTCCGCCTCCCACTGCCTCTCTCCGCTCCGCCTCCGCCTCCCGCCGCTGCCCCTCCCACCGCCACCCTCCGCACATCCCTCCGCGCCTCCCGCCGCCACCCTCCGTGCGTCTCTTTGTGGTGGATTGAAGCTGCGGTGCGAGAACTATAGGGAGATCAGCTCCTCCAAGGCTACCCGCGTCTCCCTCGACGAGGTCGTCAACCTGCCCATCGGCCGCGACGCCGCCAACCTTGTCCAGATTCCAGAAGGTATCGTATCATGGCATCTCTTGCCTCCTCTCCTATGTGGCTTTGACTTTCTCTATGGAAAAAATCATGTGCGATAGTGTTCCTATGGTTGATGAGACATTGAGACGAGAAGTGCTTGTTTGTGTGTTCGATGAGATCGATCGGCCTGTTATTGTGTTCTTTCTGTGGTTTGTAGGAACTAGCAGGGTTTGAGGAAAAACAATGTGCTCCAGTTAACCCATATCTTATGTTGAACTCATGATGTCAACCATCTAAATGCTCTCCAGTTGATGCATCTGAAACATTGTATCACAGAAAACTACAATTTATCAAAACATTTGTTCAAAATCCCTAGCATGTAGCAATGTTAATGTTTTTTGAATCCGAGACCGAAAACATTATATGCAAGGGACAATTTCGTTTATGCCACTATGTAGCACCCGCATCTTGTTTTTGTCACCAGATATCTTATTGACATGTCAGGTCTGGGCTTGCATGTCAATGAGAGAATTTGGTGGCAAAAATGAAACTCACTCTGGATTAGTGGAAAAACTGAAGACACACAAAGTCTTTCGTGCTTGTGTTCACATCCAATTGGCAGAATGATATTTCACTTACATGTATGAAACTGTGAATGATGGCATATGAATACTGTGAATAATAATGTGTGAAAGACACTAAAGAAACCATCTTTATTAGCCACCAATGTAGGTTTTGAGGCTTCAACAGCCATTATTGCTCCCTGAATTCATATACACTCAAATTCTTATGCTCAAATTAATTAATATTTGTGTATACCACCGTTGATACTTGGTCGTCCAGGCTCTGATACCACCGCTGTGAGACCCCGGATCAGCTATCCGAAATCTCCTGTGTATTTCTGTACTAGTCCTAGATCAGTAGCTAGTACACACAGTCAACAGTGATACTTCATTGCCGAACATAACGAAAATGTAACATAATAATAAAGTATGGGCCACATGGACACTTATTACAATACTTGGTCACGAGACCGGAGACACGACAGCGGAAGCAAAAACGACAAAAAGGCGAAAACCAAAAACACCACAGGCGACGACAAGACACGCGACTAGTTTTCTTGGCGATCTTCCTCATACTCCTTAGCGTAGAACTCACCGTCTTCAACGGCGTCCTAGTAGTTCTCTGATAACAACGGTTATGTAGCACGTGAGTACAAAAGTACTCAGCAAGTCTGGGAAATGATGCATATGTGGGGCTTGCCAAGGAAGGCTTAACATGGTTCTTTTGCACAAAGCCAAATTTCATTAAACCATACTTGCTAATAAGTTTCATAAAGCATATTTTAGTAATTCTTTTTAATAATTGAATTATTTAATGTTGCAGTAAAGGTTCTATCCACCATCACTAGTATAAGGGCTCTATCCGCCACAAGTTTAAAAGATCAAGATCATCCACACATGACTCTATCCGTCATGGCATAAAATAGGTTCCATCTACCTGGTTGGCTCAATCTGCCAATTCAACATCCGAGAGTTTTAACCACTCCCGAACCCCAAAACCTCATTTATTTTCAAAACCAAAACCAAAGTCTACCAGTATGAAAGCATTCTTTGCTTTGCCCTTAACCGTAGGCACGCTATTCGAATAGTTTTAACTCTGCAGAGGTGTACAGCTTTACCCACAAGACACGATCAACTCTTAATGCCATGCAATTAACACACTTCCTTTGGTGTGTCGGTAGAGAGATCATGATAAGGCCTTTACAATGTATCCGCCTAACCCAACTCACCCGCTGAGGTTTCACCGCTGTTAGGGTTCTATCTACCCAGTACAGAAGCCCCCTCTTGCGCCGTGTGGGGAGTACAACTTGCCGCTATCTGGCACCCACATTCCACCAACCAAGTAGTCTAAGTTAGGTTTCTACAAATTATTTAGCCAGGTCGTACCATGTTAGACATGTGGTAGTACGGTTATGCTTAGAATGGACAATCATAAGCGTCGGTCCTTAATTGACTTGGGGCGGTACTTGCACAATGCAACTAGTGCTCAATCCGCACCCACCCGACATTCCATTCCGCCCAAGTCCAAATCATTTTTCTTTTTCTTTTTATTTTACAAAAAACAGTACCAAAAACTTTATAATCCCTTCCAATCACACTTTAAATCATCATTTTTGTATAATCCCACACATGGGTCATTTTCATCAATGTTGGCCCTAAGCGATTCTATCGTACTACTCAACAAAGGTCACCATATAGGGTAAACATGGCATAGCAAATGACCTAGGGTGTAGGCCCTCGGATCGGCTATCCGGAGTCCTCTGTGTATTTCTGTACTAGTCCCAAATCAGTAGCTAGTACACACAGTCAAAAGTGATGAATCAACAACCATATCACGAATACAAATAACTAAATAAGAATAATACCAAATAAAAGCAAAGACCTTAAGGTCAAGGTTTACCATTACGGCCTGAACAGGCTGAACAACTTGAACAACTGCAGCGGAAGACAAAAACACCAATGCGACCCATCCAAATGCCCACAGGCAATCGAGTGGGGAGCGCGCCCTAGTCGTTGGAAATCTTGAACAGCTTCTTTCACTTCTGAGATAGGATTAGAATGTAGCACGTGAGTACATAAAGTACTCAGCAAGTCTGGGAAATTATGCACAATGTAGGCTATCCAAAGATGGCTTAATATGGTTCTTTTGCATAAAGCCAAGTTTCATCAAATCATACTTGTTAATAATTTTCACAAAGCATATTTGAGCAATTCTTTTTAATAATTGAATTATGTAGTATTGTAGTGAAGGTTCTAACCACCACTCACTAATATACAGGCTCTATCTGCCATAGCTCAACAAAATCAGGGTTTAATCCAATCACATGGCTCTGTCCGCCATGGTTCACAAAATCAGGTTCCTTCCACCTACCTGGCTTTGGCCGCCAGAAGCACACCCGAGAGTTCTAACCGCTCCCAGATCCCAAAACAAACCATTGTTTAGTTCGAAAACCAAAAATCAAAGTCTACCAGTATGAAAGCATTCAACAAGCTTTGCCTTTGACCGTAGGCACGGCTATTCGAATAGTTTTAACTCTGCAGAGATGTACAACTTTACCCACAAGACATGATATTCCCTTGATGCCAAGCTATTAGCACACTTCCTTAGGTGTGCCGGCAGGGATATCATGACAAGGCCTTTACAATGTATACGCCTAACCCGACTCACCCGCTGAGGTTTCACCGCTGTTAGGGTTCTATCCGCCCAGTACAGAAGCCCCCTCTTGCGCCGTGTGAGAAAAACAACAACAACAACAATGCCTCTTTCCGGCTCTCACATTCCACCGAGTGGTGAGTCTAAGTCAGGTTTCTACAAATTAGTTAGCCAGGTCGTGCCCACTTTTACATGTGGTTGTACGGTTATGCTTAGAATGGAGACAGTCATAAGCGTCGGTCCTTAATTGACTTGGGGCGGTACTTGCGCAATGAAAGCTAGCACTCCCTCCGTGCCCACCAGACAAACCATTCCGCCCCAGTCCAAAACCAGTTTTCATTTTATTTTTATTTTGTAAACCATTGGCAATACACCTTGCCTATAACTTCCAATACAAATTTTCAAGAGATAATTGAAAGTCCCACCCATAGGTGACTATTGACCGTTTGCGAGTCTAAACATTTCTACCGTACTATTCTATTCCACCAATAGTTTATTTTATAAAAGGTAAGTTGTAGGGTTTGGTTACAATTCTTATAATTAATCTGGTAACCTCCAATAACCTTTAAATTGTCATACTCTTACAATCATACGAAGAATCCAATCCAATATAGTATCCACAAGTAGGAAGTATATCCTGGTACTATCACAACTCCAAAATCATATTAAACTACAATCATGTTCATATATGAAATATTTCCCTCGAACTATACTTTGTATTATTGATTTATCCATCATTCATACGATGATCCATCTTATCACTCATTAGGAAGACTCCACAAAATCGTCTACTAAATCACCGAGGATACTTCACAATACTATCTCTAATCATCTAGAATACAATCCACCGATATTACTTCATAATATTATATATTTAATCCTTCACATTATCATCTTTAAATCATCAACTTTAATCCACCAGGAATAATTCATAATCTCACCCTAAGTATCTTTCAAGAAAGATTCTATAAATCCAAGACTTCATTAATTCATCGACTACAGCTATTTCCATAACCACTGATACCAAGTTTACTAAACAAATCACACATCATCCACATTATTCATAATCTTGCATAAATGATTATCGCGAGACCATACTCCCCAAAATCATCTACTAAACCACCGAGTATGATCCTCAATATTATCCACTTACTCCATCGAGTATATTTAGTAATATCATGGACTAAATCACCGAGTATCATTCTCAATATCATCTAGCGTAACCCTTCACATTGTCATCTCTAGAATCACATAGTATGCTTGTTAAATCCACCGAAATATAATTCATCACTTATTCTATTTGATCCCCAAATAGGACTCTCAATATTATTTATTTAATCTTATCGACTACTCTTCTTAATATCATACATCTTCCAATACTCCCTTAATCCATACTAACCACATGGCGAATCATTATCACAATCCAACTCCTCGATATTTCAACTATCACCATTCATAGATCAATTTCATAATGACTACCCCCACATCATCACTAATATTCATCTAACTCCAATTTGCATTCCATACTATTTGATCCATCTAAAAATGTCTGCCAAATAGTCTTTTCCCCTAATTAAAGAATATTTTATCAAAAATATTTAATATGGTGGATCATTGTCCTAAGGCGACAAAGGATTACGGACAACAACATCAAGGAGGTATACGCAACAGGTATAACTAACAGCCTAACGTTTGAAATCATCATTTTAGGTAAATAGCAATGCAATTTATAAAACAGTGTAAAACATTTATAAATCATAGGATCAACACGCGTCAAGGAGACTTGCCTCGGTCACAGCGAGAATGTTGAACACTTGAAGTCCGGTGGCGGAATCGGCGATCTCGTCGGGGTCCCCGGCTATGCGCAAATCGAGGCAATAAATAAATAAAAAATCCAAAAATTATAAAAAATTATACTGGCAGGAAGATCTTGATTTTAGATTAATTTAGAAATTTGAATGGAGTCAATCGGAGTTCGGACGCAAAAGATATAAGCGTTCGAAGTTGGAAAATGATGGAAAATCAAGAAAAAGAGAAAAGTTACTGTTTGCTACAGTAACTCGCGAAAAATGGGTTCCAGAACTGAGCCAAAGTTACAGAGCCCCCTTTTCTTCCAAAAAAACGGATTTTTGCCCCATTTTCGCATGGATTTGGACCAAATAAAATCATGGATTCTCTAGATAACATCCTTAGACTATCTCCAGCAATTTCCCTTCATTCCGTTCCCTTTCTTATTCTCTTCCCTATATTCATTCCCTTTATTTCCCACTATCTCCAACGGCATCCCTTTGAAGGGATTTCTCTCTGGGATTGGAGAGAGAATCTGTTTCTAAAGGGATTATCTCTCCGAATCCCTTCTGAAGGGAATCCGTTGGAGCACTTGGGATCTGTTCGCGAAGAGATTTGGAGACCGAAGGGAATCCGCTGGAGATAGTCTTAGGGACTCATAAGAGGAAGGAATTGAGTTGATTCTCACCGGAGGCGACGAATTTGACGACGAACGGAGCTTCGGCCGAAATGACAAAAACCCGAAATTCGTCTCCAAAACTTGAGGGATCCTAAAATTGATTGTTGGGTTAGACTCTAGACTCAATCACGGTCACAAGGAACCAAGTGGCACAAAGAATGACCCACCGTGGAGAGATCTACAAGCATGAACACGAAGAACACCGAAAAAGTTTAACCCAACCTCGGTTTTCTTGATCTCACGGGTACAAGGGTGGAGTAGATGGAAAGGGGAGCACACTCCCGGAACGGGGACTCTTATACGAAGAGAATGGAGGTGGTGGTGCGGCGTTTGGAGTAGTAACGGATGAGTTAATAGCATTTGAACGGTTTTCGGTTTTTCTTGAATGGAGCCATTTCCGGCAAGATTAGTGACTAATCAAGGTGGGGAATGGCAAGAGATCGTCGTTGCGGACCCAACGGAACCGACCGTTCGCATTTTGGAGTGGAATTGAGGGAGCTATGGACGTTTGAGTTGAAACCCTAGCCATGAACAAGCTTTGGAGCTCTCTGTTCTTGGGAGTTGGCTGGAGGTGGAAGTGCTCAAATAGTGACGCCACGTGGCGCCTTCCCATTGGTCCTCCTTTACGCAAACAATTCACCCTAGAGAAAAATAAGGAAAAATGGCCTAAAAATTTCGAAAAAATTCCTAGAGCCATTTTAGAATATTTGGGACCTAATAAAATTGGTTTGGTTGAATTTGGATGAAATTTGTGGAATTGAATATTCGGGCGCAGATCGCAGGCATTAAACAAAACCCGCGCGAGATAAAATAGGAATGGAGGTCCAAAAATTCGGGGAATGATTCCTAAAATCATTTTGGAATATTTGGAACATAATTGAAGTGATTTGGGGATTTTTGGAGCATTTTTGGACTCGGGTGAAATTTCGGATACCGACGGGAACTGGAAAATTCGATTTTTCGAACGGAGGGGAATTAAATCCCGATTTTGGATGGGAATGGATGCCAGGTTAATATAAACACCAAAAAAACTCCAAGTTTTGAATTTAATTTATTTAAATTAGATTTTTCTCCAGAAAGCGAAAACTAGGGTGTTACATAGGGTTACAAGAAATCATGGATATCAATCACAAAGGAGATGATCGCAATTTGGATTAACTAACCTTCTATATTTGACATATCGTAAATAAAGTAGCAATGCATGTTATAAAACAGTGTGAAAAATTTGCAAATTTGGGATCAAAATGCATCAAGGGACTTGCCTTCGGTCGCAGCGAGGGTGTCGAAACCTTGGAGTTCGACGGCGGGGTCGGCGGACTCAGACGACTCCTCGGCTACGCGCAAAACGAGACAACAAATAAATAACCAGAAAATAAATAAAATCTAAAAATTACAAAAGTAGTACTGGCAGGAAGGTATTGATTTTAGATGAATTTAGGAATTTGAACGGAGTCAATCGGACCTCGGACGGAAAAGATATGAGCTTCCGAAGTTCGAAAATCCTGGAAAATCGAAAACGAGAGAATATTCCCGGAATATTCCCTTATGATTTTTTTTCTTCTGATTTTAGGTTTTGATTTGAGTGTATGGCAAGTGGGGCCCCTTGTCATTGAGATGGGTGTCTTCTTCATGCTTTTGGCCATAGCCATGGAAGCAGAGGAGGAGAGCATGGAGGGCGGGTCAAGGCACGGCCGGCACATGGACGAAGCGATGGCAAGCGGCGTTGGCATGGCGGCGGCGGCGCGCCGGCCGGCCAAGCACGAGCAAGCCACCAAACAAAAAAATAGAGAACCCGGTTCTTCCAAAACTTTGAATTTTTGCTAGAATTTTTCATTAAACCTTGCAAAATAAAATGATGGATCACCAAGGGGACATCTAGAGGAGCTTATAGAAGCAAGGAATTGAACCAATTCTCACCGGAAACGATGAATTTGACGAAGAACACGGGTTCGGTCGAGGCGACTAATGCGAAATTCGTCGCCAAATCTTGATGAAACCTAAAATTGATGGATGAATTAGAATCTAGACACGCTTGCTAACACGAGGAAACAATCGGAACGGAGAATGAACCACCGAAGGGGAAGCTATGGGGATGAACTCGAAGAACAAGAAAACTCGGCGTTCCTCGGCGGTTTCTTCGATCTAGCAACCAGACGAGTTGAAGATGCAAAGGGTGAGTGCTACCACCGAGAAGAGGGTTCTAATACGGAGTAATGAGAGGTGGAAGCACGCGAATCGGAGTTGAAACGGCCGATTTATTGCCATAATGGTCATTTTCAGTTTTGGAAAGATTGAACCGTTTTCGACGAGATCCCGGGCTAATGATGGTGGGGGATGGAAAGAGCTCGTCGCTACGGATTCAACGGACTCGACCGTTCGTGATTTGGAGGTGTGTGGAAGGAGTTATGAAGGATTAATGAGGAAGGAGCTATGAAAGGCAAGCTTAGAGCTCTCCCTGGAAAAGAACAGCACGATGCCTTGAGGAAGATGAACAGTGTCGCCACGTGGCATCTCGTGATTGGCCGAGGTTTACACGAAAGTGACGCCCTAGAGAAAAATTAGCAAAAATGGTCTAAAAATTCCGAAAAAATTCCTAGAACTATTTTGGAATATTTGGAACCCAATAAAATTAGTTTCGCGGAATTTGGATGAAATTTGTGGATTTGAATATTCTGGAGCGAATAGCGGGCATTAAATGAAAGCCGCGCGGGATAAAATACCAGAGGGCTTCCAAAAATCTTGGAAAATTTCCCAAAATGTTTTTAGAATATTTGGGACTTAATGCAATAGGTTCCATGATTTTTGGACTCGTGTGAAATTTCGGGTACTGGCGGGAACCGGGAAATTCGATTTTTCGAACGGAAGAGAATTGAACTCCGAGATTGGATGGGAACGGATGCCAGGTTAAATTAAACATCAAGGAAACTCCAATTTTTGAATTTACTTAATTTAAATTAGATTTTCCAGAAAGCGAAAACGAGGATGTTACATTAACCAGAGTAGAGAACAAGTGTAGTTAGTTGCTTTTCATCTAGAGAGATGAGAGAATCTTCTCTCATGATGATTGCGTAGGGACCACCGGATCAGGCTGCGTGCATGAGCCTTTGTATGTATCGGCTTAATTAATTCATCATGTGTTAGAGTGCATTTGGCTTAAGTAATTAATAGAGGATCTCTAGCAACCGAGGGACTATCAAGTAAGGCTTTTATGTGATAATAAGTCATCTATATGCTTAGCAGAGAATCTAGTCTTTTATGCGAGAACAAAGCACATAGAAGAGCACTATCATTACATAAAATAAAAAGTCCTCATAACAGATATCAAGATGGTGCCAACAAATATAGATGAACAAATTGCAAAAAAATTTACGAATAGTCTCAACAAGGAAAAGTTTAAGAAATTTTAAAAGGCTCTTGGAATGCTTGACAAGATAACTTTAGAAGTAAGTTTGCATTGAGGGGGAATGTTGAATGGTTGTGATGCAAACTCTAGAAGGCTCTAAAAATGCATGAACCAAGATATTTCCTATAGAGCAATCTAGAATAGCTACTTGAATAATTTAGAAAAGTTTCTAATATCTAGATATTTTGTAAGAAGCGTGTGGATCTTGATCTTGACATGTGTCAAGAACTCAATGGTCCTTAACCGCTATAAATAGATGGCCTTGTCCCTTGCTATGCCATGAGCACAAGGGTATGGTTGAAGGCTAAGTGAAGTAAAAGTGTGAGTGATAAATAGCTCCCAAAGGAAGTGTGCACTATTGTTATTGTGTTCGTGTTAATAAAGTAGTATTTTATAATTATAAAACCTAATAAAATAATACTCTTACAAAAAAAATTACTAGACTCTATACATACCATTTTCATATATTTAATATAAATATAAAAAAATCATATCAATAGAGAGGTTTAAAAAATTTACTGCACGTACCAAAAATAATATTGTTTTGTGACTGAAGAGAGTAATACTAACTAGTAGTATACTCCGATCAGGCTCATCTCAAGCGATGGATCAGGAACCGTTTGTTCACTCGCACACATGCAAATTAAGCACCACAATAGACAAATTACATAATTAAGACTAACTTGCCCTCCTCATATAAACCAGGGGCCACGTAACTAATTATCACCCAGTAAGCTGACTCTTGACGCCCCTAACCACTAACAGAGAACAAGTGTAGCAGGAGAGACAAGGCTATGAACGTAAGGCCGAGTGAAGATACGTGCATAAGTCTATGTAGATACGTACGACTTATTCATCACAGGCAAGAATGCAATTTATTCGAAGGGCAGTAAGAATTAAAGAGTGCATAAGCTTAACGATCTTGCAATTGCACAGGTGGTGGATTGATCAATTTGTGTACACGAACGCTTTTCCCATGACGACTGGAAATGGCCAAAATGAAGGATTTTACTTACATGCGAGGACATTAACATCATACTGTTCATGTAGCTAGGACGGAGTTGCTTCACCGTCACGCCTCCTATATATTGCTCGACCCGCCCCTCCCTTCCTCCATCCATCTCATCCCTACCAACACAACATTCGCACTAACTCTCTCGCTCGCACACCAACGCCGCCGCCCTCCCATACAGCGCCATGGCGCCGAAGCTTCACATTTAAGGGGGCGAGGGGGAGAGTGATTGATGACGAAACACTCCGTTCACCATGAGCGCATTGGCATTAACTCCAATCACTTCTCTGTCTATGTCTAGACAGCGTCAATGATGTCCTTGAACCCCACGCCGCAGTGGAGACCAATAACCTCGTCAATGCCACCGGACCCATTCGCCGCCGACGCTGACGCCATGAGCGACGTCAATGTGTTCGGGCGGAGAGGAACCGCACCAACCTCAGTCTTCGATTCTCATGTGGCACCACCATCGTCATCATCATAGTCATTTTCGTGGGCATCCTCTCCATTGGATGTTGTGTAGGTACCTGATGTTTCTCCTTATGCCGTCAGGTAACTACATGACATCCAATGGAGCGGATACCCAAGGAGATGACTATGATGATGACGATGGTGGTGCGACATGAGAATCGGAGACTGAGGTTGGTGTGGTTCCTCTCCGCCCGAACACATTGACGTCGCTCATGGCGTCAGTGTCGGCGGCGAATGGGTCCGGTGGCATTGACGAGGTTATTGGTCTCCACTGCGGCGTGGGGTTCAAGGACATCATCGACGCTGTCTAGACATAGACAGAGAAGTGATTGGAGTTAATGCCAATGCGCTCACGGTGAACGGAGTGTTTCGTCATCAATCACTCTCCCCCTCGCCCCCTTAAATGTGAAACTATGGCGCCATGGCGATGTATGGGAGGGCGGTGGCGCTGGTGTGCGAGCGAGAGAGTTAGTGCGAATGTTGTGCTGGTAGGTATGAGATGGATGGAGGAAGGGAGGGGCGGGTCGAGCAATATATAGGAGGTGTGACGGTGAAGCAACTCCGTCCTAGCTACATGAACAGTATGATGTTAATGTCCTCGCTTGCAAGTAAAATCCTTCATTTTGGCCGTTTCCAATCGTCATGCGGAAAGCGTTCGTGTACACAAATTGATCTATCCACCACCTGTGCAATTGCAAGATCATCAAGCTTATTCACTCTTTAATTCTTACTGCCCTTCGAATAAATTGCATTCTTGCCTGTGATGAATAAGTCGTACGTATCTACATAGACTTATGCACGTATCTTCACTCGGCCTTACGTTCATAGCCTTGTCTCTCCTTCTACACTTGTTCTCTGCTAGTGGTTAGGGGCATCAAGAGTCGGCTTAGTAGGCGATAATTAGTTACGTGGCCCCTGGTTTATATGAGGAGGGCAAGTTAGTCTTAGTTATGTAATTTGTCTATTGTGGTGCTTAATTTGCATGTGTGCGAGTGAACAAACGGTTCCTGATCCATCGCTTGAGATGAGCCTGATCGGAGTATACTACTAGTTAGTATTACGCTCTTCAGTCACAAAACAATATTATTTTTGGTACGTGCAGTAAATTTTTTAAACCTCTCTATTGATATGATTTTTTTATATTTATATTAAATATATGAAAATGGTATGTATAGAGTCTAGTGATTTTTTTTAAGAGTATTATTTTATTAGGTTTTATAATTATAAAATACTACTTTATTAACACGAACACAATAACAATAGTGCACACTTCCTTGGGGGGCTATTTATCACTCACACTTTTACTTCTCTTAGCCTTCAACCATACCTTATGCTCATGGCATAGAAGGGGCAATGTCATCAATTTATAGAGGTTAAGGACCATTGAGTTCTTGACACATGTCAAGATCAAGATCCACACGCTTCTTACAAAATATCTAGATATTAGAAACTTTTCTAAATTATTCAAGTAGCTATTCTAGAGTGCTCTATAGGAAATATCTTGGTTCATGCATTTTTAGGAGACTTCTAGAGTTTGCATCACAACCATTCAACATTCCCCCTCAATGCAGACTTACTTCTAAAGTTATCTTGTCAAGCATTCCAAGAGCCTTTTAAAATTTCTTAAACTTTTCCTTGTTGAGACTCTTCGTAAGAATTTTTGCAATTTGTTCATCTGTATTTGTTGGCACCATCTTGATATCTGTTATGAGGACTTTTTATTTTATGTAATGATAGTGCTCTTCTATGTGCTTTGTTCTCGCATAAAAGACTAGATTCTCTGTTAAGCACATAGATGACTTATTATCACATAAAAGCCTTACTTGATAGTCCCTCGGTTGCTAGAGATCCTCTATTAATTGCTTAAGCAAAATGCACTCTAGCACATGATGAATTAATTAAGCCGGTACATACAAAGACTCATGCACGCAGCCTGATCCGGTGGTCCCTACGCAATTATCGTAAGAGAAGATTCTCTCATCTCTCTAGATGAAAAGCAACTAACTACACTTGTTCTCTACTCTGGTTAATTACGCTCAACTTTAGTTAGGGGCGTCAAGAGTTGTCTTGCAGGGTAAGTTAATCTTAATTACCTATTTTATCGTTGCATGGCGTGGTTTATACATGAGGCGAGCCAATACCCAATGGGTGGGAGGGGCGGTTACCTTGTGGCGCCCGTCCATTCCGATGTATAATTTGCATGCATGCAAGTGAACGAAGGTTCCTAATCCATCGCCTGATATGAGCTCGACTGGAGTATACTACTAGTTTGTTATTACTCTCTTCTGTCAGAAAAGAATATTGTTTCGGATCTGTGCAGTTAAATTTGTTAAACTTTCGCTATTGATATGTTTTTTATATATTTAGATTGAACACATAAAACAGTATGTATAGATTTGTCTAGAATTTTTTTCATAAAAGTATTATTTTATTAGGTTTTATAAATCTAAAACATATTAGTGATCAAGTTTATGTTTTGGGGGGCTGTGTTGATGCCCAAAGTGACATTCTTCTTTGACCAGAGGGAGTAGTATATTAGTATTCCACTTTGCCAAATAGTTGCCGATGATTGGGACCTAGGTCTCTTATCGAACTTACAGGATAATAAAATAAGACAGCACAGTCAAATAAAGACTACATTGCAATAGAAAGAAAGAATGTTACAGGAATAAATTCAATGTGTTCTGGGGCACGCATGCCACCCTATTTATACCTATATAAGGGATGACAATTAATGCCACTAATGGCATGTTTTGTCTTCATGCATACTTCTTCTTTCAGTATCGAGACCCTCTCTTTTGGTGTGGAATACCTAGAAGGTCTCATGTACATACTATACTAGTCCTATGATCAATGACTAGTATGTATATTTACAACATTGTCATTAGACCTATACACAATATCACAAATACATTATTTGCCACAAAATTGATGCAAATTTAATGATTTGCCACACCATATCTCACTGACATTTGAGCCTAAGGACCACATATCAATGAGACATGACGTGGCAAATCATCAATTGCGCATCAACTTTATGGCAAATAATCAAATCTCCCTTTATACAATAAGGCCTAAAGGCCAAGTAGAGTGCAGTGAAGGTACAAAAGTCTAACAGTATATCCTAATCCATAGTATTTCACAGGCAACTGATAAGGAAAAGCTTTTAGTAAAACTCATCATGATAATTCCCGTGACATGCGGTGAAGTAAGAATCATTGGGGGTTTTGATTTCTTTGCCTGCTGAATATCAACAAGCAAAGGTGAGTATATTTTGTAGTCAGCAAGACTTGTAGTTTATCACAAATATAATAAATGCTGGCAGTATCAAAGAAAATGGCTATCATGTTTATTTGCATAAAGCGATGTTTGAAACATGAATATCAAGTAGTAGATTGTAAAAATCATTTGTAAGAGCAGTTTGATAGATATGTAAACAATAAGCATGAATAGCATAAAATGTAATAACTCATAGTCCTCTATGATTATGAATATCAAACTATTTTCCGCCAACTTTTGGCATAAAAATCTGAAACTTGTGCGGAGCGCAGCCTAACATTGCACGAAATCTACATATACATATAGAAGTAGGACAGGATTAATGAGTGGAACCGGGCAATATTAATTAATTTGAGCATAAGCAGCTCCTTTTTTTTGCATGCAGTGGCCCGTATAAAAATGGCAGAAAGGATTATGCGCTAAGCAACAGTGCACACACAAAGCGACGCCTGGACTCGTAGGTTGAAACTACGCGTGCATTGCCCAGCAGCGGTTTCGGTACTTTCCTTCACAAATTACTCCACGCATAGCTGCCGCCTCGTATTCCATCCGGTTAAATACAACTGAGACGGAGGTTAGCGGCGCTCCGTCTCTCTAAATCGTAGTAGTTAAGAGCCTTATATAGTTTGATGGAGAGAGCAATTCAACTGAGACGGAGGTTAGCGGCGCTCCGTCTCTCTACACCAGCTCCGACGCCCCTCCCGTTCAGCACCATGGCGCCAAAGATTTTCGTCGTCCGCAGCAGGGGCTATTTTATTTAACACGGATGCTTAGTTTTTGGTATAACGGTGGAGAATTCACCCACACTCAGATGCAATTGGAGGAAGAAGAAGCTTTGCTAGGGGATGAGCTGCTTCTTGAGGTAGGTAGCTGGTGGGACGCTACTTATTGAAGGTCTAATTTGGTAATTGATGACTTTGTTTGCTACCTGCACAAGTGAACTTGAACCCTAGACGCACGCAGAGCCCATATAGAGAGAGGGTGTGGCTTGATGCCTCTCCTTTACGAGGACGTGGAAGTGCACCAAGTCGAGGGCATTTGACGTGTGTCGTGGGGAGTCGGCGATTGCGAGTGCACAATGAGGACGTGGAGTGGATGTTGGGGAGTAGGCGTGTGGCGATGGGCAACCCGCCGAGGTGACGACGAGCGGGCAGGAAGGCAGTGCAACATGACTCGACGAGTGACTGACTGGCTGAGTGGGCTAACCACAGGGAATAAAATCTCGACGAAATTTCGGATCGCAGACCCTTTCGAATTTCATAATCCCAGCAAAATTAAAAAAATCCTAGAAAAATTCAAAGTGCTATAGTGACCTTAAATCTCGGCGAGATCTCGGTATATTTGATCGAGATTTGAACAAAAGTTGACCGGATTAGATTCTTCACATTGTTTTTCGTGTGGGACAGTCGGTAGTTCATAATTTCAGCGAATTTAAAAAATCCTAAAAATTAAAAGGGTGATAGTACATAAAATTTCGTCGAGATCTCGGTATTTTAGACCGAAATTTTGGAATTTTGAACCGAAATCTCGGAAATTTTGGTTCAAAAATTACCAGATTCAAATTTTCCTTTTTGTATTTCGTTCGGATTTCATCCGAAATAACGAGATTTCACTGAAATTTTGGATTTCGGAGGGTGCCGAAATGAAACCCTAAAACGAAATTTGAAACATTGGCTAAACATAATAACAAATAGACAATGTTTTTTTGTCAATTATTATTGTCAGTGCGTTGAATAGAGACAATTTCTTTGATTGATTGATGTAAACTTGTTCATATATTTGCAAAAATTGAACAAACGAACGTTACATAAGTATTTCTTAAATAATAAAGTACTATTAAGTAACCCTCGAACCAATAAGAACATGAAACAAACTGTTTAATACACTCATGGATTTAGTATAATCCTTTCTGCCATTTTTATACGGGCCATGCATGCAAGAAAAGGATATTTCGTGCCTCGAACGTCCCGCTGCGCCTGCGAATGCAATGCAATGTATAATCCTTTCTGCCATTTTTATGCGAGCCACTGCATGCAAAAAAAAAGGAGCTGCTTATGCTCAAATTAATTAATATTGCCCGGTTCCACTAATTAATCCCGTCCTACTTCTATATATAGATTTCGTGCAATGTTAGGCTGCGCTGCGCACAAGTCGAATTGCATGCCACAAGCAGCATGATCATGCACAGTAGCATACGCAAAGAGGGGATGCGAAGAAGTTAAGAGTACTGGTTTCAACCGTTATACCTATGATACTCTGAGTAAAGTTGTACTCCTCTGCAGATTGTAAATTTGTGCGAAAAGCCGTTATCTTGGTTATGAGAAATTGGGTGCACCAACACTAGTAAGAATTTTGGTATTTTCACAAAAAGGTTTGAATTAGGAACTTTGTGAAAAAAATTTGTTTCAGATTTTTATGCCAAAAGTTGGCGGAAAATAGTTTGATACTCGTAATCGTAGAGGACTATGAGTTATTACATTTTATGCTATTCATGCTTATTGTTTACATATCTACCAAACTGCTCTTACAAATGATTTTTACAATCTACTACTTGATATTCATGTTTCAAACATCGCTTTATGCAAATAGACATGATAGCCATTTTCTTTGATACTGCCATCATTTATTATATTTGTGATAAACTACAAGTCTTGCTGACTACAAAATATACTCACCCTTGCTTGTTGATATTCAGCAGGCAAAGAAATCAAAACCCCCAATGATTCTTACTTCACCGCATGTCACGGGAATTATCATGACGAGTTTTAGTAAAAGTTTTTCCTTATCAGTTGCCTGTGAAATACTATGGATCAGGATATACTGTTGGACTTTTGTACCTTCACTGCACTCTACTTGGCCTTTAGGCCTTATTGTATAAAGGGAAATTTGATTATTTGCCATAAAGTTGATGCGCAATTGATGATTTGCCACGTCATGTCTCATTGATATGTGATCCTTAGGCTCAAATGTCAGTGAGATATGGCGTGGCAAATCATTAAATATGCATCAATTTTGTGGCAAATAATGTATTTATGATATTGTGTATAGATCTAATGACAATGTTGTAAATATATGTAACACCCCAAATTTTGCTTTTCATGAATTTTAATGATATTTTGCACTTTTGTGAAATTTTGTAATTTTCTGGGATTTATTTGGAATTTATTTGAATTTATCCCCTTTTGAAATAATTAAAGAATTTAATTTTACAAATAAAATTTTGTTGAAAATATTTTATTTGAGTTCCAAATGCCCTAAAATATTTTCCAGAATTTTTCTGATTATTTTGCTGTTTTTCTTGAATTATTTGAATTTCTAGAAATTAATTAAAGTATTTAATCGCTGGAAAATCAAACCGGGTTTTACTGTTCCTCCGACCGAGTCCGAGTCTGACCCGAACCGCGGTTGAGCCGAACCAAGTCGGCCGAATCCTAATCCCCTCGACCGTTGGATCTCAATCCAACGGCCGAGATCGAGCCGTGTCGCCCGAGCCCGACTCCGACCGAGCCCGACTCCGACCGAGCCAGCCAAGTCACCCAAGCCCAAACCCCGCAACCGTTGGATCTTGATCCAACGGCTCTCGTTGCGCCACATCACCCAAGTTGTATCCTCGCCGGTTTCCGCCGCCGCCTGCGCGTGGGACCTCGTTTTCCGCGTGTTTCATGAATGTCGAGGGGCTATTTATTGTGCCGCCACCCGTGTCGGGACCGCCTCTTCCACGCACACCCATAGCCCAAACTCATCGAGCCTGAGCCGCCGTCACGTCCGCGCTAGAGCTCGCCAAAGTTGGGAGTGCGCACCGCCGCGGTTTCTGCCGTTTTCCGTCGCCGTTGAGCCCAGATCTGGAACCGTTGCGTCGAGACGCGTCGAGCAGTACCACTCACCTCGCCGGATCCGCCCCGAAATGTCGCGTCCGTGGTCGTCTTCCTCGGCTCCGGTCTGCCAGCTCCGCCGCAAAGCCATCGCCGTCATCGAGCTCTCACGACCGTCCGATCCAGATCCGAGGGTCCAAATTCGTCCACGTCACCCGCGGTAAGACCACATTGCGATTTCTCAGATCCAATTCCAGCGGTTGGATCCAGATCCAACGGCTCTAGATTGAGCCACGTAGCCCATAACCGCACCGTGCTAGGGGTAATCTCAGCCGTTAGATCTAGATCGTATGGTTCGGGTTAGCCGCGTTGTAGCGTTAGATTGGATCTCGACGATCCGATCGAGATCGAACGGTCCAGATTGACCGCGTTCACCCCAAACGCGCATCATCCCGATCCAATCTGGACCGTTGATTTTCAAATGAACGGCCCAGATCGAGCCACGTGGCCAGAAGCCTGACCGTCGCGGTCAGCGCGGTCAGCCCCGGTCGCCGCTGACGTCAGCATGTGACATCAGCGTGGGACCCACGCGTCAGTGACCGCCGAACCGCACCATGATGTCATACTGACGTCACGATGGGGGCCCGCGTGTCAGCTGACCCTTGGCCAAGCGCGGTGACGTCAGCGCTGACGTCACCCGAGGGGTCCACCTTTCAGAGGCACACGTGCCGTGGACCAAGTCCACGGTGGACCGAGCTGAGCCGTGCGCCGGGTCCATGGACCCGAGGCGACGTGGCGGCTTCTGATTGGTCCACGTGTCGTGCTGACGCAATAAATCTTTTTCCGAAAAAGAAATTATTTATTTAATTCGGTTTATTGATTTTAAATATAGTTTCAAACTTTAAACGCTTATAACTTTTGTGTTTTAACTCCGATTTGGGTGATTCAAATTTCTAAATTTTTATAAAATTGAGATCTACCTAATGGTGAGTTTTATTAAATTTTTGGACCAAGTTTTTTCTCTGTATTATTATTTAATTGATTATTTAAACTTTAAACGCTTGTAACTTTTGCTTTTAACTCCGATTTTGACGATTCAAATTCCTAAAAATTCATAAAAATATGCTCTCTCTGTTTATGAACTTTATTTGAGAGTTTGGACACTCTTTGTCTACTATCTATTTATTTATTGCTATTTACACGCTTTGCGAGTAGACGTAGAAGTGCCAGAAGGCTTCGAAGGTGAAGTGTTGACCCAGGAGCCACCTCAAGACCAAGATCAAGTACTCTTTGATGGCAAATTGTGCTTTGACCATGTTGATCCTATTTTGAAATTAATTTGATTTAAGTTATTGCATGCTAGTTTAATTAGAAAATGCTTTAATTAATTTTGGGAAATTAGTTAAATGCCAGCTTTGCACTATGACACCTTGATTACTAATTATGTGCCATGACCCCTTGTCACCCTAGTTGTGGATTATTAGTTGGACATTATTAAATTTCCAACATGGGTAGTTAGACCGATGTAGTATGCTTAGACTTGCCACGTGACATGTTTATGACAATTACATGATAACAATGACTTAATGAGATTTGAAACCTGTTTTGAGAAGTGTCATGTGTTATTGATGATGATGTTGATGGCACGTGGTGCATGGTAATCAACTGGGGGTTTGATAAATAGTTTTCGACCGGGGCATGTGGCAAGAATGATCGGGTGGGCCAGTTGTGGCATCGGGAAGGATGATTTGGTTCTTCGGGTAGTCTTGCCCTGGTCAACCTAAGGACTTAACCTTGCAAGCATTTGAACTGAGTCAATCGTGCAACCACATGACCGGAGTGGGACGGTCCTAGTTGAGTAGGTTACTAATAACTTGCATGTGATACCTCGGGTGTCAACTACACCTTTTGTGTAGCTTGAATGGGGAGCGTACCAAGGCTAAGGCATGGTACCCGTCCAACGGTATGTCGGTCTCATACTTCACCTCTGTTAAGGGAAGGGATGGTGTATGGCAAAAACCGGAAAGGTTCACTTGTGTAGTTAGCAGTTGCCGAAAGGCTTTGTTACAATCACTCGCCTTTGTGGTGTTTGGTTGTATCTTGTGGGTAAAGTGCATAACCTCTGCAGAGTGTAAAATCTATTCGAATAGCCGTGTCCGCGGCATTGGACATTACTCGGGAATTACAGTCAAGGGTTAGACTTTCCTGAAAACAACTTGGACTTGAAAAGTTTGGTTGAGTTTAATGTTGACGTTGATGGAAATGTGGACTAGGAATAGGAAAGATGTTTAATTAACTCCTGGAAAAGTTATTGATAATATATTGTTTCTATTGCTTTCGAATCTACTTATGCTACTTGTTAAATGCTGTTTATTGCAAATGAACCCTGAAACATCCTTTGTATTAAGCCATGCATGTGGTATATTAGCTTGCATTCTGTGCATGACTTGCTGAGTACCAAGTACTCACCCTTGCCACAATACAACACCAGTTGAAGAAGAGTCTACACCAGCTTTGGAGGAGGAGTTCCAAGAGGAACCGTCTATCTAGGGAGCGAGCCCAGTCAGTTGCCTGTGGTATACTGGATGGCGCCACGAAGTTATCTTATTTTCCGCTGCTATTATTTCTCTTTTAATAAGTTTTCACCCTGCGTGGCATATATTTGTAACTTGACCTTAAGGTTAAGCAACCAGTTTGGCTAACTAATTAAAGTACTTTATTATTTCGTTGAGTATGATTGTGATATTTACCAATGTTGAGACTGTGTGCACTAGCGTGATCCTGGACTAGTGCTAAATACACAGAGGGTCCGGATTTGCAAATTCGGGTCCCGACAATATACATACTAGCCATTGATCATAGGACTAGTATAGTATGTACATGAGACCTTCTAGGTATTTCACGCCAAAAGAGAGGGTCTCGACAATAAAAGACGAAGCATGCATGAAGACAAAACATGCTTTTAGTGGCATTAATTGTCATCCCTTATATAGGTATAAATAGGGTGGCATGCGTGTCCCAGAACACATTGAATTTATTCTTGTAACATTCTTTCTTTCTATTGCAATGTAGTCTTTATTTGACTGTGTTGTCTTATTTTATTATCCTGTAAGTTCGATAAGAGACCTAGGTCCCAATCATCGGCAACTAATTTGGCAAAGTGGAATACTAATATACTACTCCCTCTGGTCACAGAAGAATGTCACTTTGGGCGTCAACACAGTCCCCAAAACATAAATTTGATCACTAATATATTTTAGATTTATAAAACCTAATAAAATAATACTTTTATGAAAAAAATTCTAAACAAATCTATACATACCGTTTTATGTGTTCAATCTAAATATAAAAAAAAACATATCAATAGCGAAAGTTTAACAAATTTAACTGCACAGATCCGAAACAATATTCTTCTCTGACAGAAGAGAGTAATAGCAAACTAGTAGTATACTCCGGTCGAGCTTATATCAGGCGATGGATTAGGAACCTTCGTTCATCGGCATGCATGCAAATTAAACATCGGAATGCACAGGCGCCACAAGGTAACCGCCCCTCCCACCCATTGGGTTTGGCTCCCCTCATGTATAAACCATGCCATGCAACGACAAAATAGGTAATTAAGATTAACTTACCATGCAAGACAACTCTTGACGCCCCTAACTAAAGTTGAGCGTAATTAACCAGAGTAGAGAACAAGTGTAGTTAGTCACTTTTCATCTAGAGAGATGAGAGAATCTTCTCTCACGATGATTGCGTAGGGACCTCCGGATCAAGCTGCGTGCATGAGTCTTTGTACGTACCGGCTTAATTAATTCATCATGTGCTAGAGTGCACTTGGCTTAAGTAATTAACAAAGGATCTCTAGCAACCGAGGGACTATCAAGTAAGGCTTTTATGTGATAATAAGTCATATATATGCTTAGCAGAGAATCCAGTCTTTTATGCGAGAACAAAGCACATAGAAGAGCACTATTATTACATAAAATAAAAAGTCCTCATAACAGATATCAAGATGGTGCCAACAAATACAGATGACCAAATTGCAAAAATTCTTACGAAGAGTCTCAACAAGGAAAAGTTTGAGAAAATTTAAAAGGCTCTCGGAACGCTTGGCAAGATAACTCTAGAAGTAAGTCTGCATTGAGGGGGAATGTTGAATGGTTGTGATGCAAACTCTAGAAGGCTCCTAAAAATGCATGAACCAAGATATTTCCTATAGAGCACTCTAGAATAGCTACTTGAATAATTTAGAAAAGTTTATAATATCTAGATATTTTGTAAGAAGCGTGTGGATCTTGATCTTGACATGTGTCAAGAACTCAACGGTCCTTAACCTCTATAAATAGATGACATTGCCTCTTGCTATGCCATGAGCATAAGGGTATGGTAGAAGGCTAAGCGAAGTAAAAGTGTGAGTGATAAATAGCTCCCAAAGGAAGTGTGCACTATTGTTATTGTGTTCGTGTTAATAAAGTAGTATTTTATAATTATAAAACCTAATAAAATAGTACTCTTACGAAAAAAAATTACTAGACTCTATACATACTATTTTCATGTATTTAATATAAATATAAAAAAATCATATCGATAGAGAAGTTAATAAAATTTACTGCACGTACCGAAAATAATATTGTTTTATGACTGAAGAGAGTAATACTAACTAGTAGCATACTCCGATCAGGCTCATCTGATCAGGCGATGGATCAGGAACCGTTTGTTCACTCGCACAAATGCAAATTAAGCACCACAATAGACAAATTACATAATTAAGACTAACTTGCCCTCCTCATATAAACCAGGGGCCACGTAACTAATTATCGCCCAGTAAGCTGACTCTTGACACCCCTAACCACTAGCTGAGAGCAAGTGTAGCAGGAGAGACAATGCTATGAACGTAAGGCCGAGTGAAGATACGTGCATAAGTCTATGTAGATACGTACGACTTATTCATCACAAGCAAGAATGCAATTTATCCGAAGGGCGGTAAGAATTAAAGAGTACATATGCTTCACGCTCTTGCAATTGCACAGGCGGTGGGTAGATCAATTTGTGTACACGAACGCTTTTCCCATGACGACTGGAAACGGCCAAAATGAAGAATTTTACTTACAAGCGAGGACATTAACATCATACTGTTCATGTAGCTACGACAGAGTTGCTTCACTGTCACGCCTCCTATATATTGCTCGACCCGCCCCTCCCTTCCTCCATCCATCTCATCCCTACCAGCACAACATTCGCACTAACTCTCTCGCTCGCACACTAGCGTCGCCGCCCTCCCATACAGCGCCATGGCGCCGAAGTTTCACATTTAAGGGCGCGAGGGGGAGAGTGATCGACGACAAAACACTCCGTTCGCCGTGAGCGCATTGGCACTAACTCCAATCACTTCTCTGTCTATGTCCAGACAGCGTCGATGATGTCCTTGAACCACACGCCGCAGTGGAGGCCAATAACCTCGTCAATGCCACCGGACCCATACGTCGCCGACGCTGACGCCATGAGCGACGTCAATGTGTTTCAGCTGAAAACGAATTAATGACGTCAATGTAGTAGCATTTAATTCATCGATGGAGGCCAAATTAAGCACTCTGTATACTGTATCGAGCATATATAGCAGGTGTTCTAGTACTCTCTTTTTTGTGTTCTTGTCTTTTGGGAATCGAATTTTGTTGTGCGAAGGAACCTTCCACGGAAAGTTTGATGCTCCTGATTTCATCGAAGGACATAGTTATCAAGGAAGGTAATCACTCTTTTGCGAGCATTAGCATAAAAGCGCACTCTATATAACCTGCGCGTTTGAACTCGGGTGTGTTTGTTACTTTACCAAATGATATATGTATGAGATGGTTCAAAAAAAAGAGTCATCGATATGCTTGGTTGGTTGAATAGAACCATCTCATCCTAAATGATAAGATACAAATTTGAGGAATAATATACTTATGTGTATTAAACAAGAAAATGTGTACACATATTCTGTGAGACCATGGTGTCTCCGTAGAAACTAATAGCTCTACTGGTTATTTTAAGAGAAAGTTCACAGTGCATTATATTGGTAGTATATAATATGTAATAGAAATCACATTTAACTGTTGATTTGGTAAGGATGTTTCTACTACTCTAACACCAGATGAAGTATAAGTAAACTCTAGTTAATCTGATCTATTAGATCGAAAAAAATAAACATTCATAATCAATTTAGTGCACGGCAAAAGAGCGCTATTTTAGAGTGAAAGCATGCACTAATCTCTCTAAAGCTCTTCTTGACTGGCTCATTTCTGGTTTATTTTATGGTTTTCCCTTAGTACTGCTGTCACGTGTCAGCCGACATACACCATATACTATATAGTACAAATTGGGATTCAGTTTAGTTTGCCTTATGAGAGGCAAATTGTGGGGCACATTTATGCGCTGAGCAACAGTGCACACACAAAGCGACGCTTGGACTCGCAGGTTGAAACTACGCATGCATTGCCCAGCAGCGGTTTCGGTACTTTCCTTCACAAAGTACTCCACGCATAGCTGCCGCCTCGTATTCCATCCAATTAAATACAACTGAGACGGAGGTTAGCGCCGCTTCGTCTCTCTAAATCGTAGTAGTTAAGAGCCTTATATAGTTTGATGGAGAGAGCAATTCAACTGAGACGGAGGTTAGCGGCGCTCCGTCTCTCTACACCAGCTCCGACGCCCCTCCCGTTCAGCACCATGGCGCCAAAGATTTTCGTCGTCCGCAGCAGGGGCGCCCAGCCAGCGTTCACCCTTAAGGGGGCGAAGGGGAGAGTGATCGACGACGAAAACCTCGTTCGCCGTGAGCGCACCGGTGTCAACTCTAACCGCTTCTCTGTTCTATCCCCCGACGGCATCGACGACGACGTCCTCATGCCGGAGCCCCACACTGCCGTGGAGGCCAAGAACCTCTCGTCAACACCACCGGACGGGTCTATCGCCGCGACGCCATGAGCGCGTCAACGTGGCTGGGCAGAGAGGAACCGCACCAACCTCAGTCTCTCATTCTCACTAGCTCATCATCGCCCTCGTCTTCTCCTTTGGCGTCCTCTCGATTTGATCTCGTGCAGGTAACTGTTGTTTCTCCCCAAGCCGTTTCCCCTTGTCATCCTGGCTATATAACCTGTTCCTTGTTAGGAAGTAATTTTGTAATTAGTTAGGAAGTTTATGGTTAAGAATCCCAGCTCAAATTCCTACTACCAATTCTTGCTACCAGTAAAATATACTGCAAAAATTCTTACAACCAGTAAAATACACTGTAAATTCTAACTGGCTCATCTCCATTAGCGTTGCCTAATCGATCTCTTTAAAGCTAACTCTTCCTCTTTTCTCGTTTTTTTTCTCCATTAGCGTTGCGTAATCGCTCTCTTTTTTCCCCCTGGTACTGCTGTAACCTGTCAGCCGGTATACATCATTGACAACATTTATAGTACAAATGAAATTCAGTTTAGGAAGTGTTTGGCAGAGCTCCAGCTCCACCAAATTCGTGGAGCTGAAGCTGTGGGTATATTAAGGGCCTGTTTGGGAGAGCTCCACTCCAAAAAAATCAGCTCCACTCCACCAACTTCACCATTGAGTAGCTCCATCATAAAGTTGAAGTAGAGAAGGGAGGTGTTTGGCTTGCAAATTAGATCCAGCTTCAAGAATATATGGGTTTGATGTGGATACCCATTTGTGCCCTTGGATGTTGAATGGAGGTGGGTAATTACCTCATATGTGTAACTAGTGGTAAAGGTGGGTAATTACCTATGAACTTCACGAGTGGGTATGAAACAGTGTTTCTTGAAGTACCCCCCTTGAGGAGCTCCACAAAAACCATGAAGCAGCCCCCTAGATTTGCATTTTTTCTGAAGCCGGAGTTCTGTGTAGCTGAGGTGTTTGGCTACACGAATTTGGAGTGGAGCTGAAAATTGAGGTGCAGAGCTCTCCCAAACACCCCCTAAGAGTGTTTAGGTGGGTCATTTTGTTTACATTTTAGAATAAAAGTATAAACTTAAGTCACTTTATTTCAATCTACACGTTTCGGTGAAGCTGGGATCTAGAGCTCTGGTCTTAATTTATCTTGTGGCTGATCGACTATGTGAAACTGGACTGATGTCCGCCTCTTGCGCTACACTGCATTGACAAATTATGTGAACTAGCTAGTCGACTGCGCGTCTAGATTCAAATGGGGTTGATTCTCATTCTTAATCCTACTAATTATAGCCAACGACGTAAATGCGCTGGGAAAGGCCAAATAAAGTATTTGCTATGTCAATATTTTCCTTCTTCCCAATTATTTTATTCGGTCAACTACTTTTTGGGGGGCATTTGCTGAAAACGAATTACCGAGGTTGAGTTTCAGCTGCAATTATGGTAATGTAGTAGCATTAATTCATCGGTGGAGGCCAAATTAAGCACTCTATACAATGTATCGAGCATATATAGCAGGTGTTCTAGTACTCTTTTTTTCGGTGTGTTCTTGTCTTTTGGGAAGCGAATTTTGTTGTGCGAAGGAACCTTCTACGGAAAGTTTGATGCTCCAGATTTCATCGAACGACATATTTATCAAGGAAGGTAATCACTATCGTGCGATCATTAGCATAAAAGAGCGCTCTATATACCGCGTTCGAACTCGGGTGTGTTTGGTTGTTTGTATCAAATGATATATGTATGAGATGGTTCAAAAAAAATTTATTCGTGTATTTGGTTGGTTGAATAGAATCATCTCATTTTAGATGGTGGGATATAAATTTAAGAAATAGTATACATATGTGTGTATTAAACGAGAAAACGTGTACCCACATTTTGTGAGACCATGGAGTCTCCGCAAAAACTAATAGCTCTATTGGTTATTTTAAGAGAAATTTTACGGTGCATTATCTAGTAGTATATAATGTGTAGTACAAATCACATTTAACCATTGAGGAAGGTAAGGGTATTTCTACTACTCTACTTCCAGATGAAGTATAATTAAACTCTAGTTTAAAATGAAAGCATGCACTAATCTCTCTAAAGCTCTTCTTGACTGGCTCATTTCTCGTTTATGTCATGGTTTTCCCTTAGTACTGTTGTCACGTGTCAGCCGACATACACCATATATATAGTACAGATGGGATTCAGTTTAGTTTATCTTGTGGTTGCCTCTGTGAAACCGGATTGATGCCGGCTTGTCGCGCTACTCTGCTCAGCGTGGCTAGATTCGAAATGACCATATGTTATGAGACCCTTTTTTTAAGAAAAAAAATCATATTAAGTACAAGTTTTAACTCATATTTAGAAGATAATACAACAGTTTTACGTATTTACAAAAAAACCAGTTATCTCTGGTTCACCAGAAACCGGCCAAACATGACCGATTCCCCATGAACCGGCCAAGCCATGTGCGGTTCATCAGGAACCGGTCACGACAAAAGTTGCTTTTTTCTGATTTTTGAAACCGAGTTGATTAAAATGCAAATAATTTTCGCTATACAACTCCAAATTCAACAAGACAACTTTATAAATTAGTGTAAAATCATTTAAATTATGAATATGCAAAAATATTTTAGTACAATATGTACATGGAAAAGGTGTTTGATCAATATATCTCTAAATGTATATATAGTACAATATGTTATACACGATGCATGGCATCTTAATTTTGAAGTATCTGACAAAAAAAGTTAAAAGAAAGTCATGACGACAGATAATATGGGTTAGCTATATACAGTATGGATTAATCCAAACTGCTAGCTACCTAGCCCTCAATGCTATCACATAATAGGGTTTTTTTGGTGTTAAGAATTAATCAAGGTCTAATACTCTGCATATCCTAATTAAAGGTTGGCACGGATGATTTGCCCCTCCGCGGCTGCACACGTACCTAACTGCTATGCAGAGCATAAAGACGTAGCCAAAGCAACATTAATGCTCCGAGTGCATGGCTAGCTCGAAGGTAAACCCTTGTTAATGACACATGCAAGTACAGTGAGAGGTTATTTATTACATTCTATTTGAAGCTTGAGATATACACTCTGTCCCGCAATACAAGTCTATTTTTTTATTGAAAAAGTCCCAAATATAAGTACATTCGGGGAATCAAAGTATAGTTATTGCATTATTTCAACCTAGCTAGTGTTATACACGATGCATGGCATCTTAATTTTGAAGTATCTGACAAAAAAAAATCAAAAGAAATCATGACGACAGATAATATGGGTTAGCTATATACAGTATGGATTAATTAATCCAAACTGCTAGCTACCTAGCCCTCATTGACATCACATAATAGGGTTTTTTTGGTGTTAAGAATTAATCAAGGTCTAATACTCTGCATATATTGATTAAAGGTTGGCACGGATGATTTGCCCCTCCGCGGCTGCACCTGCACGCGTACTTAACTGCTACGCAGAGCATAAAGACGTAGCCAAACACGATGCACGGGTTTACCCACGCTGAGAAGATTTTGAGCATCACGACTATCCCTATCTGAATAGCGCCCAGCGCAGCGAGCTCGGCCGCCAAAACAGCGTCAAGAACGCCAAGGATTGGCATCCCTAATACCCTGCATTTCCTAAGTGAAGATTGGCACGGGTAATTTGCACCTCCGCCGCTGCACAAACACTTCACTCCTACGCAGATCGCAGAGACGTAGGCAAAGTGGCAAACAGAATGCAGATGGTAAAGACGTAGGCAAACACGATGCACAGATTGACCCACGCTGGCAAGATTCCGAACAGCACGACCATCCGTACTTGAAGAGCGCCCATCACGGCGACACCGACCGCGATAACACCGTCAAGAACGCCAAGGATGGTCGTCGCCGGCCGCTCCCTGCGGCGTGTAAAGAATATAGGAAGGGAAGCAGGGGCGGATCCAGGCCCCGGGCAAAGTAGGCTGTAGCCTGGGGCCTGGTACCGAAAGCCCATTAAAATTTTACAAAATATTATTGAAAAATCATTGAAAACAGATATTTAATCTAAGATCAGATGTCCCAGCCCGGGGTTTGGGCCTGCGCTAGCTCCGCCCCTGAAGGGAAGCAATTGAGAGGAATAGGTTCTGCGCCTTACAATGCTGCAGACCGATCCATATATATATTGCCGTAAGATGAATAGTACACGGTCAGGTTAACAACAGAAAGTTACAGATAAGATTACACATGATCTAAACTATGCACTTATCTATCTCTAGTTTGTTTGTTTAACACGGCGGAGGTAGTATCGTATGGCTCTCCCCCTGTAATTGTCGCCCGCGACTTGCCAGTAGATGTCGATGAGCCTGTGCTTCCAGAACGTCATCTCTCTCATGGCCTGGTCGCCGCACTCGGCCCAGCTGCTCATCCCCAGCCTGTGCAGCGAGCAGTAAGCTCTCTTGACCGGCCGGAGGCCTGCGAGGAGTATGCAGAGGCGGCTGTAGCGCGTCTGCCTGATGTACCGGCGATGGGCCATGGACCAGACGCCGAAACGGTTGATGATGAGCAGGCTCCGGCTGCTGTGGACGCTGCTGAATCCTCGCTTGGGGATTCGGAACGCGATCCGCTTCGGGCCCCGGGAAGCGCTCAGGATGCGTGCCCGGCCGGTGCTCCCTGCTGCTTCTTTTTGCTTCGTCTCCATGGCCATAGGACTCGATCGATCGATCGATCTCCTGTGCCTGTGCCTGCATATATAATATACTCGTGAACAGTAATGATTCTATTTCTACTGCGGTTGCTGGCGATGCAAGCACGAGATAGAACGCGGGGCGGAGAATCTAGGGACAATGATGGATGGATACCCACCGACGGCGAAGGGACTCGGGTGGCGGCTGGAACAAGACCTCGAGCTCGGCGGCCGAAGCACCTTCACGGCTTACTTCTGCTGGTTAGAATATTTCGACGAGGAGAACGACTCCGGAACACGAGGTGACGCGCTCTAATTCGACAGAAGATCTCGTGTTCGACGGATCGGCGAAGCTTGCTCTCGGCTCCAATGACTCCGGAACAGTACTGCGGCTTCGGCTGACTTGGCGACCACGGCTAAGGATTGAGGTGCACTCGACCGAGGGGGCTGTGCTGGCCTTTTATATCCGGTGAAGGGCGGTGCGGCGGCCGTGTCCAAGGCGGACACGGGAAGAAGTTGAGCATGGCTGGCGTCGCCGCCAGCTGGGCCTGGTTGGGCCGTGGAGAGGAGAGAGCGGGCCAGCAGAAAATGGCCGTGTTTTCTCGTCGCAGGCCATTTTTTCCTTCTCAATGCCCGCTACGTAGGTTTTTTTTTTTCGTTTTCCGTGATGCACTTAGCCCGAAATTGTATATGTATGCCATTTTCCCCCGTACGGCTCCCGGTATCTCTTCGCCCCGCCAGCACGGCAATTTCATCCATGCATCTGGTCGTGTTAAATGCGCACGCCTTCCTTTTTCTTCCTCCTGTACGAAATTCTTACCGTATAAAGTATTCCCTACGGTCTTAAAGAAAGAACATTTTGAGCATCCACACGGTCTTTAAGATACATCTTTGATCCTTCATATTTATTATAATATGTTTATAAAACTTAATAAAATTATAATATTATGAAAGTACTTCTCTACGCATACATTTTTTATGTTTTCAATTTAAATATTTAAAATTATATTAATAGTCAAAGTTACATAAGTTTGTTCGTCGTTACGTCCAAAACGTCGTTTTTTCGAGACCGAAGGCAGTACATTACTATGTTTGAGTGCATGCTTCTGCGAGAATTAAACTATAAGTTCTGCGGCTTGCATAGCAGGATACTATCTGCTATGCAGGAGACAGCAAGTACAACACAATGCAGGCAACAGTAGCTCATACTTCAGAATACAGCACATAGCAAATCACACAAACCATGGTCCATGGTCGCATGTACAGATAATATTAATAGATAGGTCTTGATCACACACAAACAACAAGTAGGCCTTGGTCGTCCCATCAGATCACAACACGGGTGCAGCGGTGCAATAGCTGGGACTGATGATAATATAGCGAGTAATATAGAGGTCTTTTGAACACAAGCAAAAGCATGCAGTAGTAGAAACAAGTCGGCGGCGAGGCTCGTCACATGAAGGTCCAGTTGACGAGCATGAAGGCGAGGCAGTGCGGGGCGTCGTCGTCGCTCAGCACCTTCCAAGCCACCGCCTGCCCGTACGACGCCTGCCGCCCCATGCTTGACTTGCACACTCCTCCGGGGAGGTACGCGAAACCCTGGAGAGAGGACGAGGTTTCTCAATCTGAACGCCATTGCAATGCCCCGAGTGGACCGCGGTTCAACAGCGAAGCAGAAAGATGCAGTGCTGGCTATTTAGTAGTTACCTGCTGCATGATCTTGGGGAACTCCGAGCACAGCGCCTTCCGGCCCTCGTCGTCCAAGATCATCTCCAGCGAGATGTCCTGCAGGTTGACCAGCGTCGTCTCCAGGATGTCGAGGCCGGCTTTGTTGGCAAAGGTGAACATAGGAGCAGGCTGTGATTGGCCATAGCCGAAACTCTCATCAGTAAGTGGTTCCAGTTTCAGGCAACGCGATGAAACAGCAGCGTAAACTGTGGACTTGTGCAGCACTGACCTTCAGAGAACAGCAGAGTATTGCATCGCTGTGTTTCCACAGGAGCTTCAGGGGAGAATCAGCGTCTTCAGTGTCCGACCAACGGATCTCTCCTCCGGTGTGAACCCTGAAAGTTTCACCATTGTTAACTACTTCAGAAACAGCACTAAATCAAATAAAGGTTCCAAGCTAGGCAATAGAGAATATATGATTCCATGATAGGCAATTCAGGTGGCTCCATGAAGAAGGAACAAAAGATTGCCAAGCTTACAAGTAGGGTCTTACCTATAGCTCCTGCCAATCCAGCTAGCAAGTGTGAGTGCTTCAGGAGAGCCTGGAGGGTGCTTCAGTTCAATCTGTGAGCCCAGGCGAGAAGGAGCTATCGCCATGGCCACCCTCTGCACAGATGCCATCACAGCTCTGACATACTGCCTGGCCATTGCTGCCACGCTGTCACGAAGATGGTTCTCAAACGAGAACTGGAAGGCAATGGTCAGGACTGATCTCATGTTGCACGCGCTGGACGCATCACTTGAAGCACGTGAAGCTCCACCTGATCCAACCTCAAGGGCGGATGCAAGGTCAAGTGTGCGTGTGGTGGATGGCACATCCTGCAGTGCATAATGGAAAATTAGTGCCACAACATGTACAAGGCAAGACTTCAGTAGTAACTCTACGGATATACTAACCGTCTTAGCATCCAGTGGTATCAGGCGGAAGCCTGAGGGTAACAGCGGCGCATCGTCAGCAAAAGATTCATCAATAGGTGCAAAGACGAGCTGTGCGCATGCACCTGCAGCATTCTCATCAACCCCACTGCAAAGCTGCAGTAGCAATAACAGCACACCATCAGGAGGACGCAATGAATAGCGCAACCTAAAGCAATAAACTGGAGAAGAAGAAAACATCATACCTGCAGAAGGTACATATCCCGCGATAGAAGTACCTCATCATGGCTAAAACCATGTCCTTCGAGCCTGATGACCTCCAAGAACTACAGTTCAAAAGTTTAGCTTGATGCACTAACATTGACCACTCGTGGTAATAAGTTAATTGCAAGGACTAAATTAATTCATTACCTCTTCATGCTCCAAGGTATGAGCAAGGGGTAGTATAACCTGACTGCCCATAAACCCACTAGCCCTTAAACCTGGAACTGCATAAGGGCTGGCTCTCAAAGAAGCGGCAGAATAGGCATCAACACCAGGATCGGCCCATTCTGAGCGATGCTCCCTCAGAAATTGCACAAGTAGAGCAGGTGGGACATTCTACATTTTCCAGAAGGTGCATTTGGTCAAGCTTAACTTTATGAAAGGACTAATTTTGGTCGTGAAACAAACATAAAGATTATCTATTTAGTAGAGTAACAAGGAACTAAATGAAGCAAAAGACCTGCAGTAGCATTGATGCCTTTGCACACAAGATGCCGCCCCCGATAGCAGAAAAGAGCGGAGAGGGGCTGATATGGGATCCAACAAGCTTGTTTGGAGACGAGTTTACTGAAATTGTAATATCCTCAGCACCATCACTGCTCAACAAAGACCAACCATCATCTGGAAATCCACTCACAGCATCGTTGAAGCCTCTGCAAATTCAAGTCTCGAGTTACAGGTGTGATAGACACATGCATGCAATCTTATTGTGAGGCAAATGGTTATAAGAGCACAGGGCCATTCAATAGTTACAGACCTGCTGAGCCTTTGACTGAAGGTTCTGAGAACAGCAGGCTGGCGCCCAGCACCATAGGGGATTTCACCACTTGATTCATGTGCAATCTGCCTAATGTGTCGCAATGCCTGTACACAAATAACCATTACATGTCAGTGGTGCAGCAGTAAAATTAGCAACAAAAACCGAACAAGTGATTAGCAACAATGAAATGGAACAGCGGACATACTGCAATAGTCATCTTCTGCGCAAGGATCTTTGGGGATTCATAAAGCGGTCGAAGGACCTCAGGCACACTCCAAGCCTATAGAAGCATAGGATTAACAAGATGCATAAATCGCAAAATGATTCAAGTGTAACACTCATTAAATATGAAAGCCTCCTTGTTGCTTACATCCAAATCAACATGATCCACAATGTGAATCATGGAGCCACCTCCCTCGCATGGTCGAATCAGATAACCACTAGGAAGCACCTCTGCTCTGATAAAATTCGGAGTGTTAGGCCCTGACGGACCGCCAGTGGACTGAGTCAATGACCTTTCGCAGATCTACAGAACAAGAACAATGTCACATTATCACCAACACTGCGGGCAAATGGCACTCACAGTGATAGGGAGAGAAAAAAAAAAAAAAGGCAGACAAGCAACATTTAATACAATAGTGATTACACTACAGTATAAAGCCACAATGATACAGTTTGTCCAAACAGATTGAAGCCGATCAGAAAATGACAGAGTACAAGAAAATTTTTTTGGTAAACTGACAGCAGGCAATTAAAGACTGAAGTAATACCACAAGACTGCCATCTTCAAGGCCACTGGTGTAGCGGAGTGTCCAAAAGTCACGTGATGCCGCCAAAGTCGTCGGCGCGTAAGTCTGAGGAGTTAAAAGGGCGCTGATCACCATCAACACCAACACAGCAACCAGTAAAGAAAAAGCATGTGGAAGCTGCGACTTGTGAGAAGATATGCACCTGCATGTAGATCAGCTCAATAGTTCCACCATTACCAGTAGGGATAACGTGCAGGATGTCGACGCACCGGCAGTCGCGATACCAAGATGGGCGATCCTTGAGGATCTCCGCAACCTGAAAGGAGGCTCATTAGGGGGGCGTCTCTTGCTAGCAGAAGGGAAACATAGAGCAATGCCAATGAGGAACACCTCACCTTCGTGGGCTCAAGGCTCACAAGGCCGCAAGCTCGTGCTGCTACGCCACTACAATTGTGCGAAACAGCGATGATTCCAATGGAATCCGGACCAGGCTGCAATCGAACTCCCATTTGAAGCGGTTAGAACGAACAAGCAAGAAAAACGAACCCATGGTACCCATCTTGTACAACGAATGCATTACCTTCATCCCAACCATCTGCACCCATTCGACAGCGGTTCCCGTCGCCTTGGACAGGAACTCTGCCAAGGTCTCCTCAGCAATAGCGAGCAGACTGTCCAAAAAAAAAAAGAGCATCTCAGCAAACTCACATAGATCAAACCTAGCATCAACCTAAGAAATGAGACTAGGTATTGCAATTACCCAGCTGGGTTGTTCGCGTCCCTTTGCGGATGCGGTGCTGCTGGGTTCTGCTGTTGATGGTGCTGACCACTCGTCACCACAGACTCACAGCTTGTGTCTGTGGTGGCCACAGAAGGCTGTAGAATTCCAAACAAATGTTAACCATAGCCTCTGAATCATCATCGCAAAACCTTCTTTACGAAGCCATTTCTGGCACACAAGGCCATAGAACATTGGAAAGGAGGGCAGGGGGCTCACATTGTGGAGTTGAGTCCGCATGTAGCCGTTCTCGTAGACGAGACGGGACACCTGCTTCTGTAGCCGGTCATTCTCCTCCATCAACAGCTTGTTCATAGCAGTTAGCTTCCGGTTCACGGTTTGCAGGCGGGAGGCCTCCTTGCGCTGCTTCTCCCGACATCTACCAATCACAGGAAACGCACACACTTCAGTGGCAAGCGCACCTAATGAATAAACTACTAAAAAAAGATAGCAACTTGTAACACAACATTCCCTTCTCGTTACAGATTAATTAGCGCAGACCAAATGTTCACAAAGGGAGTTAGGCAAAGGCATTTCAGCAAATATTCTATTATGGCATAAAAGGAGGGGTCGTCAAACAGGAGCAACGAAAAAGTGGAGCAAAAGAGACAAATCGGTAATGCTATGTTATACCAAGATATGTTTGTGAATCATTGCCTAATTGAAAGTGAAGTTTGCGTCTGTATCTGTGAAGTCTAGTATAAATCTGAACATCCTCCCCTGGGTAAAAGCTTCTTGATTATATTTTCACCTTCAAGAGTACAGTGTGATTCTAGTAACCAAACTTGCTCAAGAAGTGTTACTCTGCTCCCTATTCTTCCACAGTGATACCACCAATAACATCCCATAACAAAACTATTGCCCTACTTGCAATCCACTGAAAAAGAAAGCGAGATGGTAACCAAAGAGGTGATGTTTACAGAGGCCTAAAGCACAGTAAACAACAACAACACCAACACCACAGACAGTGATGAAAAGATGGACCTCAAACTCAAAATGGCAAGCACAGGAAACAAGAAATTCCCAAGGCAATGTTACTCGAGCCAATCATTACCACCCCAAACAGCATCACATATGCGAGTAGCATATAGCCCAAAGATTTCCATTTAAACCGAATAAAAGAAGTGCGAAGTCCTTGGAGAATCCAGGATGTTTGACCGCTCCCATCGCCACAAAAATCCACAAACAAACCAGCGGAACATGCTTGCTTTTGCTTCCTAACCATCCCACAAACGGCAACAGAATATGGGGAAGAACAGCGGAGGTACAGAAACCCAAATAATTGTGCAAGGATTTTGTCAAAATCTAGACAAAATTACAATGAAATGAGCTTAAATCAAGATCGAATTCAAGAAAGCATACAAAGGTGCCTCATTTAGCCTAGTCATTTCCATAAAATAAAATACACAGTGCAAAATACATCCCTTGAGAAGCAAATCCAAGAAGCAGAGCCTCCTTTACCTCCAATCCAACCCATTAGAACTCCTTAAACAGCCAAAATTCCCAACTTTACAAAGAAAAAAAAAACAAAAACCGCACATTTTCACAACCCAACCAAAGTAAACTGTCCAAGCACTACAAAAAACACGAAATCTCCCGCAGCAAAACCGCATAAAGGCGGTTCCTTTCCACAAAGAAAACGCGAGAAAAACACAGAAAACATTTAGCAACTTCCAAGAACCCAGCGAACCATGAGGAGGCGGCTCCTTTCCAACATTCCCGGCAAGAACCCACCCGAACAAGACCAACCCGAGCAACCCAGATCGGGGAGAGAGAGAAGCTAACCTGCGGTTCTGGAACCAGACCTTGATCTGCTTGGGCTCGATGTTGCTGAGGATGGGGCACTCCCTGATGAGCTGCTGCCGGCGCAGTGAGCTGGGCTTGGGGCACTCCGTGTACACGCGCTCCAGCGCGTCCACCTGCTCCGGCGTGTACCGAACGTACTTGCCCGTATCCACCTGCGGCGCCGCCCCCGGGGAGAGCTTCTCCTTACTCCCTACCGCCGCCATCCCGACGACACCTGTGCTGTCGATTGCTGCTACCCAAGGAAGAGGAGGAGTACGAGGGAGAGGAGGTGCTGGAGCCACGGCCAAGGACGCCGGCGCATCATGGCCTGCGGGTCGAGGCGCCGCCGCGAGCTCCCGTGGTTGCCATGGCGTTTGCTCGGGTTCTTGGAGCGGTTGGTGGTTGTGGTGGTGATTGTGGCTGTGGCACAGGAGAGAGGAGAGAGCAAGTTGTACGAGCTGGTTTTAATATTCACTGGCCAGCAAGGAGTTATATACTTGTATAGCTCTGGTCTTTACGTGAAGACTCTCCTGTTTTCTCTTCTTTTTCGAATTGTTCGTCGAAATGGCACATGCATCTCAAATTTTTTTTCAAATCTGATGTGTTCGTTTAAAATTATAAACATGAACGCAAAAGACCTCATAATGATACGTGTTACCTACCGGTTACCTAGTCCAGTAATACGAAAAATATTGGCTCCACGCTACCGCGGCTAGATGCGCTTCTACGTCTGGGGAGCACGCCTTCGGCGTAAGATAGGAGGTTTTTTTTGAAATTTTATTCCTAAGTGGCTAGTTTTGAGAAAAAAATACGAAAAAGTTATTATAGTAAAAAAAAATCTTCTTTTTTGAGGTAGGAAACTTCTCTCTCCTCATTTGATTGTTCAGTTTTTCCCATGAGAATGAGACATTTCCTCTTCTGAATTTCTTCTTTTTTTCTAGAGAGCTTCTGAATCTATTTTTTTTATGAATGTTTGTGGATTTCTTTGGACCATGGCATGCGGGGTTGTACTGAGCTGTTGTAGACAGTACATATGAAGGTGCTATATGCAAAAAAAAAAGTGGGGATAATAAAAAGGCGCGGAGCACTTAGTTATTTGAACAGTTTGTTAGTGTAAAGTGTATATATTTCTTGTGGTAAGAGCGTCTCCAGCAGAGCCCTTAAATCAGCCTCTAAACCTAAAAATAAGAAGTGTAGTAAAAAAACAGATCCAGCAAAACTCTAACTCAAGCCCCTAAAATTAGGAGGACACTAAATTTGCCTCCTCAGCCCCAATTCCCAGGGAGCCCCAACTCAAGCCCCTAAAATTAGGTAGCCTCTAAATTTGCCTTCTCGGCCCCAATTCCCAGGGACACGAGTACATCCCCTATTATTGAAGACAGAGAAATACATGAGAGGATTCGAGATAATCTTATTGAGCATTTGTGGGCAATTAACAGCGCTTCGTAATTTGATTCATTGTTCGGAGTTTCTATTTATCTATTTATCATGTTTTGAAAATTTTAAATTTAAATTTAAAATATCATGTTTTTAAATTGTAAATGTTAATATGCTTATGTTTTATGTATTACAAATATTTGAATTTTAGTGGTGTCAAATGAAGATTATACATAGCAGATATATCAAAATAGGAGAAAAAGTAAAATAGGGGCTGAGATTTAGGGGTTGTTGCTGAACTTGTGCTCTGAAAACAGGGTCTCAAAAAATAGAGAGTCCCTAAATGTAAAATAAGGACCCTGTTTTAGAGACCCTTACTAGAGATGCTCTAAGATGGCTCACAGAAGGAAATTTGCATGTATCTGAACATTTTTTGCCTGTGCAATAATATCTTATCTTTTTTGGTACAAACAGAGCTGTCCAAAACAGAAAGGTTTTGGTAGGGTTCACAGGATAAGTGACAGCTTTAAATAGTGTAAAGTTCTCTCAAAGAGAGATTCTTTAGGCGTGGAGGGAAGTATTTTTTTCCCACTACTTTTTAGAAGTTTGTGTGGGCATCGGTATTTTTTTAAGCTATCGATAGGAGCATGTTTCTATTCTTTTCAAGAATGTGGCTCTTTATATAAAAATACTAGTGATAGTGTGTTATTAGTCTATACTGTCTCAAAATCTGAGGTTTCAAATTTCGTTTTAGTGTTTTATCTCGGCACTTTTTGAAATTTAAAATCTTGACGAAATCTCGTTATTTTAGATGAAATCCGAACGAAATACAAAAAGGAAAATTTGAATCTTGTTGAACCAAAATTTCTGAGATTTCGATTCAAACTACCGAAATTTCAGTCCAAAATACCAAGATCTAGGCGAAATTTTAGATATTGTCGCCCTTTGAATTTTTTAGGGTTTTAATTTCGTCGTAATTATGATCTATCGATTGTCTCACACAGAAAACGACGTGAAGAATCAAATCCGCCCAAAATCTGGTCAAATCCGATCAAGTTCTGGTCAAATCTCGGTCAAATTTACCGAGATTTCAGTCAAATATACTGAGATCTCGCCAAGATTTTAGGTTAATGTAGCACTTTGAATTTTTATAAAGTTTTCTTAATTTCACCGAGATTATGTAATTCAAAGGGATTCGAGATTCGAAATTTCACCGAGATTTCATTTCCTGGGCGTAGCTGGCCTGCTACTACTGTCTGCTCAGCTCAGCTCAGTCTCAGTCCCCCTATGCTTTCAAAGTTTTTCTTCTTCTTTTGAGCCATATCTCTGCTTTCGGAAAAAATGGAAATGCTAAAAACAGGTAGATTGACAGCTTTTTAGCACTCTTTTTCTCGTTAAAAGAAAAAAAAAATGCTGGTATAAAGTAGTCAAAATGAAATGTTGGTACAAAGTAGCCTAAATGAATCAATGTGCAAAAGCTGAATTTCAGCAGCATGGAGATACATTGGTCTTCTGTTTTAGCATGGGGGCAGGCAGAGATTAGTAGGTCCTTTCTAAAAAAAATTGCGCATTGAATATGAAAGGGCAGCAGCCCAAGAAATGAAGAAATGAAATGATGCACTGCCGTCTGCCACAACAGAAAAAATATTTTAGGTCCTGTTTGGTAGCAAAGTTTTTCAATACCATGGTATTACAAAATCATGGTTTAAAAATTACTTTGGCATAAATATTATGGTTTCACCAACCACCATTGAAACTATGGGTTTTTTTTTTTGAACTACAAGCTGTTTGGCTACAAAGTCTTTTTGCATGGTATTTTTAAAGTATTGACCAGCCATGTACACCTCTCTCTCTCTGTGTACTCCAGCGCCGAAAGCCCAAAACTGAGGTCTGAGTGGAGTTTTCAATACTCCAAAATACTATGGTATTGGCGATACCATGATTTTTAAAATAGAGTTATTTTTTGTTGCTTCTAAACACCTTATAGCCAAAAATACCATGATATTCTCCGAAACAATGGTTTGACTTAGAAACTATAAAAATACTTTGTTGCCAAACAGGCCCTTAGACTTCGCGCCTTTCATGATTAGAGATGACATTTTGTAATTTTATTTACGAAGGATAGCTTTAAACAAAGATCAACCAGAGAACAGGGTTCAAAATATCGTCAAAAATGATCGAAAATCATGATTATCGATCTTATCAAACCGGTACGATATTATATACTAGTCGGCAAACCGGTTGAGTTAAAAAAAATCAAAAATTCGGAAAAAATTATGCGACGCAAATGTCACTATTATCGAGCCATTTCAAGCGATTATCGAGGTGAAAATCACTCAAAAATCAACTGACGAGGAAGTTCGTTTGGTCGGCTGATTTTCAAGGCAAATATCGCGATTATCGAGCCAAATATCATGATTAATAAGTCATATCGAGCGATTATCGAGGAAATATTGCGACTATCGTTTTTTTTCCAATTTTTTGTTAAAAAAAGTTTGAATTCGAAACTCTTCAATTTTTGGCGATTTTCGACGAAAATCGTTACCAAACTAAGACAATTTTCGAGCCGATTTCGGTGACGTGAATCCTGCCAGAGACTACAAAAATGAAGGATTCTGATGTTGCAACAACCAAACACAAACATGCCAATCCTCGCAAAATCACGTCCCGTGCAATACTAGCTAATACTTCGTTTGGTCTTTGCTAGTATTTTTCGCAGCAGTAATAATAAACTTCGACATGGAAATCTTCTAGTGTCAGACCACAATTTATATAAGAGAAAAGTGCAATTGAATGATACGCTAAGGATCACTCTTAGAACAAGCTCATGGAACAATATGTTCTGCAGGTTGTGAAGTGGTGGCCACAGAAAATCCGAGGTGCAGCTTGGCTCTTCTGCCGCCTAAATGCCACTAGCCCCCGACGCTAGAGGGAGGAGTGGAGGGGGCCTACGTGGACTCGGGTTGACCAATACGTGAGCCGTACGATTCGGCGGTGTCGTTAGATCCCTACGGCTGCGATGCGGCCACGTGAGAAGATATATCGGCCGCCACCTTTTGGAGACGATTCGTCCTAACAACGGCGGATCTTGGCAACGATCTCCTTTGTCCCCTAGCAGCCTCAGTTGTTCTCTCCTCCAAATCTTTCCCCTGTGTGGTCGTCTAGCACCTTTCTTTCTTGTAAATTTGACCTTCGGATCAACGAATTTTGAAAATTATTCTTATTTTTGATCGTGGAAGTAGTACCAGACGACACACTTACTAATCGTGGAAGTGACAGATAGTTTGGATTGAGAAGAAAACCCAATAATCAGTACTAAGACTATCTCCAGCGGATTCCCTTCATCCTCCAAATCCCTTCGCGAACAGATCCCAAGTGCTCCAGCGGATTCCCTTCAGCCTTCTCTTCAGAAGGGATTCGGAGAGAGAATCCCTTTAGAAACAGATTCTCTCTCCAATCCCAGAGAGAAATCCCTTCGAGGGGATGCTGTTGGAGATAGTAGGAAATAAATGAAATGAATATAGGGAAGGAAATAGGGGAAGAAAATGGAATAAAGGGAAATTGCTGAAGATAGTCTAATGTAAGAATGCATGAACGATATGATATGATATATCCACCGTTTCTGAACAAAACACGTACACTTGAAACACAAGCTGCTGCTGCTATCCTTCCGATGCTTTCGATCTCTGTGTGTGATCACATCGATGATCTGTTACTGTTAGTTCTTGGAGCGTAGCTCGGTGGAGGCGAGCGAGAGCCAGCCTAGCTACACGTATATATGTAGCTCGGTCTCCTGCATGCTGTGCTGCTGACATTACAGCGCAAGAAGCTAGGAGGAATATATGAGGAGCGGTGCTGTTACTGCTGTACTGTACTGTCGCTTGCTGTGCATGCGTCGATGTGACTTTGAACTGCATGCGTAGCCATATACCCGGCCTGTTCAGGATCAGGGCTCGGCCGATTTCGATTCGATATCGCAGTACTACTACACTGCAGCGCTGCAGCATGCATGCATGCATGCGTGGACGGCTCAACACTACTAGTAGCTAGCTAGCTCTAGCCCAGATTAGCCGCCGCATGATGCATCTATCTATGCACCTCATCCACCCATCACCCAGCTTACGGTTTTTTTTTTAAATCCGGTCATCGTATAGAAAATTTTGTGAAAATTTCTAATTTTTTGGAGTGCATAGGTATCTTCCGAATGTTTTTGTCTTAAATAACATTCAAATTTTGGACCATGGGATTAAAAATCTAACCGTTAAATCAAATCGTAAGATCAGATATAATCGATACTCCCGAATCTCTAAAATGATCAGATGCTCCCAGATTTAGATGATTTCAACAAAACAAAACATTCGGATGATGTTTATCAAATCCCTTTGTAAAAATAGTATTTAACATCGACTAGAGAAACAATAACATATGAAATGTATCAAATGTTGCGCTCCTATATCGCAGCATCACATCAAGATCATGATAGACGAGCTACAGTATGGTGGGAGCTCGGTAGGTCACAACCATACCTTCGGATCAACTCAAGCTCGACTTGAGCTTTAACCGAGCTCAAGCCTGGATGGTCAGACTCGCTCGAGCTCGGTTCGTTAACAGCCCTATTGCTGCGCGGCTAGCGTCTTGCCGCGGTACAGGAGTGAAGCAAGTAACACGTTATTTGTCGCTGCTTCTATTGATTGAGGATACGATTAGTTTTGCAAATTCGTTCGTAGGGGAGCCGGCTGTGAAAAAAAGAAAAGAAAAGTTGGTCGGAGGGGAAAAAAATTGTCTTCTCTACCATGATCTGCAGATGTGACAAGCTGATCGATCCCCAATGGTGCACTGTAGCAGGAGATGTAAACAAGATCCATCTTACGAACCGTGAAAAGATCCAAACAAACATGAGACCTCCTCGACAGCGCCTTCAGCAAACCGCCTCTGGCCTGTCTCTGTCTCCCTCAGATCCGCCCCCCCTGCCCTATATCTACCCCGGCGAGCTCCGGCGTCGAGTGGGAGGAGGTCTCGGCCCTTTTCCTCCTTGTACCTTAACCTGGTTGCAAGCTCCTTCCTCCCCTCCGGCCGGCATTTCTTCTCCGGTTAGGTAGCCTGCCTGCCTGCTAGTTCCGGCCACCTCTTGGAGCAGATCTCGCCGGTCACCAGCGTTTTCTTCCCTCGGCCCGGCGTCTCCGCATTGTATCTCCCGGCGTGCCGCTTCTTTGCCAGTTTATTTATTTTTACTCATGGTCACTACGGGTCGGTTTTCACCACCACCATTTTTACCGAGGATTTGATAACATCATCTGGATGTTATTATTTGCTGAAATCATCTAAATTTAAGAACATTGGATCATTGTTGAGATTCGGGAGTATCGATTACATCCGATCCTATGATTTAATCTAATAGTTCGATTTTTATTCCTATGATCCAAAATTTAGATGTTATTTAAAACAAAAACAACCGAAAGATGCCTATACACATCCAGACTCCTCCAAGCCGTAATACAAAAACGACAGGCTGCAGCCGCTGCACGGTAGTAGAGCAGAAGGGTGCATAGCCCGGGTAGATCAATGTGCAACAGTATGGGAACAGGAACACATCAAAGCTCGAGTGCGTTAATTGCTCGCAGGGGAAGCAAGCAAGGAGTAGTAATTTTGACCGTGCATGGCGTGGCAAGGCATGGCCTTTAATTACAGCCAGAGCTAAGCTGATAGCTCACACGCAACAGTATTGCAGGAAGCGAGCAGCAGCAGCTTGCCGCTAGCTTAAGCTTAGCTGCATGCCAATGCGATGTTGCGACGACATGGAAGAGCGTGATTTCCGGCGAGGATCGCGTCGGAGGCGGCAGTGAGAAAGGCTGCGCGCGAGACAGAGCGAGCTCCTATGGCTATCGCTAATGGCTTTGGATTTCTTCCGTCTGCAGCTGCTTGCCTTCAAGCCTGCGTTGCCTGCCTGCCTGCCTGCGAAAGGACTAGCAGTGTGCATGCGTTCAAGCTATTGCTGCATGCGTTGTAAACTTCTATCCCTTTTGTCTCCCATGCCTGCAGATTGCCAGCAGATAGAGGGTAGGCCGGCCGGTGCTGCAGTGCTAGCTACTCAGCTTGCATTGCATGGTCGATGCTGATCGATCAAACGGTGGCGAGAATATATTGCGATGCAACTCGTGGATCGATCGTATTTATTGCCTGTGCCCATTCCGTTGGGTTCATTCATGTGGCGGCTAGTTACAGCCAGTCTCTTCGATCTTATACCCTAGCTAGACGTAGAGTGCCCATAAATTTGGGTACCTATAGGTACTCGACATAATAATGGTGATTACGGGTAGCACCCAAACCTATAAGTTCTCATATTTTGGTATCCGATAAGATCATAGGATGGACGTGAATGCTAATTTGTACCCATAAATATCCTATAACATGTGAACCCCACTTTAAAAAACCAAACCAAAATGAATAACTCTCTGTTTCTCTCACTCCCTTACTCGAGCTTTTCTTTCCCTTCCCCCAACCCCCCCCCCCCATGCGTTCCCCTTCTCCCAAATCCCCAATCTCCCCCCGCGAGTTTCACTTCCGAGACGGACGAGGGGGTTGTCCTTACAAGGCGGCTCGACAAACCCGAATTTGGCCTCTAGGGCCATTCCTCCACAAGTAGGCGCGCGATGCCATGGTCTTCGGGGAGGGCGTTAACGCGGCGCGCACACTCGAGTTCGCCAAATGGACAGCCTACGTGCTCGAGCAGCAGGGCGAGGGTTCTGAGCTTGAGCTCACCATGAGCCTCCGCGTCGCCACTGCGATCCACTACGGCCTGGGGAAGAACGCCAACACCATTCCCGTCCTCGAGCACGCCGTCGAGGTCGTCAAGCCGGCCGAGGGAGAGGGTTTGAAAGAGCGGCAACCAAGGGAGCAAAAGGGGGGAGGAGTGGTGTTGGGTCGAGGATACCGACTAGAGGGGGGTGAATAGGCTACTTTAAAAAAATCTTTCATCACGAATAATTAACTCGCCTAAGTACCCATATGTCAAAACCTTAACAAGAGATAATATGAAAGCGATAAACTAAGATTTTGACAATTAAAGTCTAAATCAACTAAACTCACTAAGTGTACTAATTAGTTATGTCTCTACTAAGAATAGCAATTCTAAAGATAAGCAATCAATAATAATACAATGAATATAAATTGCTTGAATGTAAAACAAATAATTGCGAGTAAAGCACAAGAGACACACCGATGTTTTACCGTGGTGTCCGGAGACTTGCCGGTCTCCCCTAATCCACATTGAGGCAAGCCCAAACCGTTTTGGACCAGATCCATGAATTGAGAACCCGTCTTGAATCCACTAGTTTGTAGCTCTTCCCCGCTCGAGGTAGGCGAGCTCCGGCTTTTCACAACTTTTATAGGCCTTCTCACAATCTCCTTGAGAAGGTCACTGCACACGACTCAAGTGATGGGATCCAATGCTTTACCTTCTTCCCCAAACAATTTAACGCACATAGAGAGAAACCAGGTGCAGGTAGTCATGGGTGCTCATGGCTGAGCTTAGCGCCGGCGAGGGAAGCGGCGATGCCGGACGGCAACCCCAAAAGTGGGTTGCTCAACTACTACAAGCTTATGGGTGGTGATGGGGCGACAGAGGGCGATCTGTAGTGGCTAGCCAACTGCATACGATAGCGATTGTGCATAGCCTACTATGGCAATGAATAAATGGCCACTAAATCAAGAAATTGGCTGTCACAAGCATCTAAAGGTGGTGAGAAACTCACCAGAGCGGTATGCGGAGGTGCAGGTGAGCTGGGATGGACTGGAGACACGAGCCAAGGGCAGTGCAGATGGCATGTCGTTACGGTAGTGACCTAGTAAGAGAGAGCCCAAATTAGAGGTTGGGGAAGGATGATGGTAGTGAAGGGATGTTCCAAGTGGGAGGAATTTGCGTGAAGCTCATCGAAGGAAGGACGGTGTTCGCGGTGGTAGTTTTCAGCTAGATTTGGGGAAGACAGTAGTGTCGGTGCTTATGTGAAGGAACCACACAATTTTTAGAGGGAATTTACTCGTCGTTCTGTGAAACATGGTTTGACACGAGTATTTTGGAGAAAATCTTATTGGATTTGACGGTAAGGACAAGTAGAGGCGGCAGGAATGGCTATTGCGCATGGCGAAGTGTGGCCCCTCATCCTTGGTACAGTTCCTAATGTCATCCTCATCCTCCGTTACAGCTGGTGATTTCTCCTTGAAGACGTTGCAACTTCCTCGCCGGCGACTGCATCGCCTCCTCATCAGCACAATTCTGCTCCTTCTTCTCCTCTGGCTACCATTGCAGCGGCGGCGATAGCTATGGCGGACCCGGATTGGGAGGGGAGGGGGAGGGCACGACGAGAGGGTGCTTCCTCGCCTTAGGATTTAGCAATGATGTCAAAGGTTTGTTGGCAGGCTTTGGGGAAGGGGATGGTGAGAGAGAAGGGGAGGAGAAGAAGGTGGTGTGATCCGGCTCTTCTTTCGCACAAGAAGGGAGAGTCTATTTCTGAGTGGGCACGACGACAACGACCCCCTTGTCACTTGTGCATGCCCATGTGGCCAAAACAGTTTTGGAATAGTCCACATGAGCAAAACCACCATGGCGGTGTTAATTAACATGGTTTTAATAGATGAGAGTGTTAAATAATTGGTTTTATAATTTAAGGGGTTATTTAGACTTTTTAATAGTTTAGGGGTGTAATATAGATTTATTCCTTTAGGATTTAGAAATGTATGTTACATATATCCTAATAGGATTAGAATTTCTATTTTCTTTCGAGTAAGATTTCTACTTGCTTTGGAGGAGTACTAAGGAAGCTATATAAACCTATGGGGGTGATCATGAAGAACTTAAGCAACCAAGAAGTCACAAATCAACCTATCCAACGTAAGAAGTGCACATGAAGAATAGAGGCTAGATAATTCTTAAGCACTAGATTCGTGTACATGATAAGGATAAGGCGATATTAAAAGGTTCGAGAGGTTATGAGAGAGCAACAATCTACTGTAGTCTTTTAAGGTTGTGCTTAAAAAATTTGCAATCCGCTTCACTAAATCTTTTTTTTGTCTCATCGTGGTTACCTCACCGTTATTATATTGATTATATCTACGAAATTCATCTTCTTTATCCTTGAGACCTTGCACATTTATACTGTATCTCACAAAACTCTCATCTAATTCAGAGACTATTGTGCATAAAAAGAGGTGTCCCACTCTAACACTTGTGTTGTGTGTGTGCGCATGTGGGGCGGGGGTGGGGCGGGCAGAAGAGTAAAGAAAGAGGGAGAGCATGAAAAGAGGGAGAGCACGAAAGGTTGGGGATGTTGTTCCAGTGTGCTATGCTGTATCGTTCCTCTGCCTCTTGCCTGTCCTGTGTTGGATTCCCTTTGGGAGGAGTGTAGTAGCAGCATGTCCTACTACTGTACCCTGTAGGAGTATGCGTGTGTGCTGCTGTGGGCACATACATACATCGGGCAGCGGGTCCAGAGCAGAAATGTGCGTCGCCGTCAGGCTTTGCTACAGCCACAGGCGACAGCGCGCAGCGCACGCCAAGACGCAGGCAGCATCGCATTGTGCAGTTTTTGCGATCCCTCCCTCCCCGATTTTTAGCTTGTATAAGCATGGTTTTATCGAGGTCCTCTTTGGCACGGTTTTAGATTCTAGTAAAAACGGAAAGGATTTCAGATTCTTGATAGAAACGTTTCAGATTGGATTTTGTGAATCGGTGGAACTGGGTTGAGACCGATTCAACCACAGTGTGGAAAAAGAAGAAACGGTCCAAGAAGAATCGTTACGAGCTTTAGCCTGTTTGGTTGGGTTTCTTCCAAAATCCAGTAGAAACGGTACGGTTCCAAGTTGCCAAACGGGCCTGAATATGCGAGTTAAATATTCGAGCTATGCATACATGTATAGTTTTATTTGTAGTATGAAGACATGCGTTCTGCGTGTGGATTAGAGCACGAGGGGCTTATCTGGTACTGAATTTTCACCGATGTTTTGTTGATAGTATTAGTATGTGATTATATTTTTCCATTTGGGTGGCTTTTAATTCCATTCTCTCCTCTTGCCGCGGTGGTGCTTGTCAGAATGTCAGTATGCAGCTCATGGACCACTTGGCAGAGGAATATTTGGATATTGGGCATCATGATACTTTTCTGTGGGGTTGTGTTCAATTTCTGCTTGTGTTTGTTCAGTTCTATGATGGATGGTAACAGTAACAACTAACAAATAAGCCGAATTTTATTTTGTGGGGTTGTGTTCAATTTCTGCTTGTGTTTGTTCAATTTCTGCTTTTGCTGTTCTTCTGCTCTTACAATCAAAATCCAGTGTGCATTGCAATTGAGACTAGAATACAGAAAGCTGTATAACATGCGGCTCTAGTATGCCATCTGGGACCGACAAATTCCTGGATCAAATGAAGAATAAAAATCAGTACTTTTTAGAGCCCCAAGTGCCAAATGGGGCTAATTAGTGGGGCTCCTTGGGATATGATAGTTTTATCAGCACATTGCAAATGGAGCACCGAGCGTGCCCTAGCATTAGGGGCAAAGCATGCATGGGTGAGAAAATGGTCACATAAGGAGTGAGTAAATAAAAGATTTGGATCTTTGCATTGGGCTTTGGCAATGTGCCTTGCAACCAAAGGGATGCACTAGCTCCACAAATGCAGGCTTTATTTCATGATCACCAGATGCGCTTATGAGAAAAGAAAGGGAAAAATATTTTCGCGAGAAAATGCGTGTGAAGTGATTTTTTTTTGAGGCATTAAAAAGAAACACAAGGTCGAAAATAACATGTTCATCTATGGTTAATGATTCTAAAACTGATCTGTAGAGTGTTGTTCGTAGAAGGGTAGTCAGAGAGTTCTACTCTGAAATTATCTGTTATCCTGAAGATATCGGATTCTGAACAGTGTTTTTTTTACCCTACTGTAATAACTGTTGCTGTATCTGTAGGTTACTCACCTGTGCAAATTTTTGGCACATCTTTACACAGGCGAAGTGACTGATGCTCCAACGTTGGTACTAGTGTCTTTCTTGTCAGATACCTGAAATGCTTGGACATTCAATTCAGATCTGAAATGTTTGCTATTTCTACACAAGCAAAGAGTATATGCAGTTGCCAGTGTCCATCAGCTCCTGTACCTATCAGTCTATAAATTGATTCACAAATAAGCTTACAATGTTCTATCTTTGGGCACTTAGATCAGCACATTTAAAAAATTTCTACACTCCAAGATCTATCCTTGCATCAAAAAGGATCTAGAGTAAACAACCGAAAGGAAAGTGCTCTCTATTCTCTAAGATCTTCTCCTCATCAGGTTTCCTCAATGAAGAAACTTCAATCTTCCATCTCTGTACAGTGTACACTCACATCTGCAATAGGTGATGGATGTGATTTCAAATGCACCTCCAAAATGTCAAACATTACCTATAGACCAAGATTTGTTCTTGCTTCAGTACCTCACACAAAAGATTGCTTGGAACAGAGAAGACCCAGGGTGAAATAATTTCAGGGAAAGTGCTATTCCTTGTTGCTTCAGAATGGCAGGCAGGTAAAAGCTGATGGATGCAAGATCCTGCATTTAAACACCTGGTGCAGTTAATGGGATAACTCATTAGATGTATGGAGTGGATGGAGGCAGTTCAAGTGCCTGTGCTGGGTTTGAAATGGCAAGCTTCTGGTTTGAGCTTTCTTCTGCATGACTGACATAGTGCATTCAATTGGCTGTCATTGTTGCATATTCCATATACACCCAGAGTACTAGGAGTTGAATCCATTGTTTATACACCTGCGATGGTACTAACCACCTGTGATTCAGAGTTTAGGATAGATTCATGATCAAGACATGCAGACCATTCATTGACTTCAGTTCAACTGCTTAACTACCAATTGGTGTGTGTAGTCACATTCAGATATCACTCTCATTTCTTAGAACTCATGAGTTACTTTTGGATGGTCAGCTTTTCTTAGAGGGTAACAAAAAGGAGAGACTACTAGCTGAGTGGCATAAAAATAAGAGAAAAAGGCAGCGCATTTCTGCCCCTTGCAACATTACAAACATAGCCTTTCAAATCCAGAGCAAAAGCAATTTGTCAAGATCATGCAGCCAAATGGGCATCACAGTTCAGTATTTGTTGATCACACTCATCTAGCTAGTGGTGTACTATCACAGCCTTAACCCTTAAAAACCCTAGCAGGACCCTACTTTGTCCTAAAAGCCACTTTCTTGGCATGAAGAGAGGGAGGCACCAACCACCACGCTTTCCAATAAAATCCCCCCCCCCCCCTCTCTCACTCTCATACTCCCTTTCTCTCTCTCTTTTTTTTTCTCTTCCATGGGTGACAAGTGAGAGTGTTGGCCACCTATATCCCTTCACTCCCAAGCTTGTCATTTGTCTTTATGAATTCATAAAGAGATGGATAAGAGAGAGTGTGTGTGTGTTGAGACTTGAGAGAGATAGAGAACAAAAGCTTGGCAGGAGGGTACTGCCGAGCACAGGGCAGCTTGGCAGGTCTTGCTGAACCCGACCTGCTTAGCAGGTTGGTTGTCGTGATCCTGGCCACCTGCCGAACTAAGAGAGCGCGGCAAGTGATACGTATTATCTGTTACTGCTTCCCGACGAGGAACAATACTATTTTTGCAATTTTGCTAGGACATGGCTAAATTTGCCAACAAAAAAAAAAGTGCCATAGGGCCACGTAAACCCAAGCCACCTAGTTTTTCCAAGGTAATTGACACGCACAACACGACATTGCTTTTTGTGCTTTTCATAACCGGCCCGTTCTTGCAACATTTCTTTCTCTCCCCTCTCCCTTTCATGGTTGGGGACAGTCGTACATGCTCTTCTCACTACTAGACATGCTCGTATGTCATGTCGCTTTTACATATGCTTGCAATGGAGTATCAAGGAGCAGAAGGACCAAAGCCACAAGAACACCGGAGAATGGTAGTGTCCTTTAACTCCCCCAATCTTGTAAAGATTGGCATGACTTGAGTGAGATGTAGCTAGGCAGCTAGCCTCAAGCTTTACTGTCTGTACTTACATACAGACGATGCATAGCTGCTTAATTAATTAGCTAAGCGTATATACCATGACATATAGCAACTAGTTTAATATGCCAACTTTGGTAGAATTAGTGCTATTGTACCATTAGTGATTATAAGTTGTTTGGTTTCATCGTTTTTAAGCAAATCATACACATGGAGTGCTGAGATTGTTGGGATTAATTGTAGATGCAATGCAAGAGCATGGCAAGCAAACAAGAGGGGGGGGGGGGGAATGGAATGCCCTTTATAATCTCATGCATGCAGCAAGAAAAGAACAAGAATAGCAACTACTACCAACCATAACAACACAATTAATGGGTCATGATGGATTTTGGGAGAGGATGGGAGGTCAATGGGCCTAAAGGGTATGTCTGTCTTACACCAATGTGTTGTGTGCCCCTGCTTGCCGTGTCCCCCTGCCATTGCCATGATTAGAGCTCATGTCACTTTTCCCATGCCTCTCCATGGCCATCTCTCTCTGTCTCTGTCCTTCCTTCCTCCCTTCCTTCCTTGCTTCCTTGACAACAATCCTATGATAAAATCAAACAAGAATGGAGGAGAGAGATGCATGTTGTAGTACAGCACTATCCTTGGGGGAGGCATGCATGTAGTGCAAGCAAAGCATGTCAATAACCCCTTTCACTATTCCTTGGGGCGCCCATGTCTCCTTTTCTTTTCATTTCTGTTCTTTCTAGGGTGCCATCGACATCTTGATCTTGGCCTCTTTGGAAGTTTGCAGCACCACTGTTCCATCAAAAATAGACAATAACAGATCTTGATTCAATGAAACATGCACTTGCAAAGCTCACTTCACTCGGATTGCCCAATTTGTTGTTGCTAGTACTTTTATATGCAAAGTTCTAGTGAGATCAACTTAATTTCCAGAGCAAATGCAGTATGCAAACTTAGGCCCAATGCAGGAAGGATAATTTGCATCCAAAACCGATCATCATCAGGGTGCCTTTTTTATCCGAAGAGATGGATCAATCAAGCTGAATATGCATGGGAGCATGATTAAAGATTGACTAAAAATGTGTGTGCGTGCGTAATTGCATGCAGGGATACATGATTAGTGTCGGTACGTACATACACTACTTATATAGATTCTGCATTGCATATATAAATACGTTGTGCTGTTGCCTGCATACATGCCTCACTCATACTTCTTTTCAGTAACCATTTCTCATTTGCTTTCTGCGTTAATCGATTAATTTGCTGTCATGTTCATATATTAATCTCATCTCTCTCTCTCTCTCTCTCTCTCTCTCTCTCTCTCTCTCTCTCATATGCATGTTTATGTTTGTGTTTAAGAGGAGATCTATGTATGTGAGGTTGCTTTCTTTTAGTAACTTGTGGGCTAAGGGAGAAGTACGGCGACGTGGCAGTGTGTGTCCGGCCTTTGATAGGCACCTGATATAATCACAGAGTGCTGCCTAAGATAATCACGTGCGTCAGTCATATATGTCTGCAAAATTTCCAATTGCAAAAGGAAGTATACATGCAAGCTTTGGTTCAGATTTTCAGAAAAGCTTATGCTAGAGGCTGGCTAGATTTATATCACTAAGTTCAGAACTTTGCACATTTCCTCCTTAGTTTTGCAAAAAGAAAATGCTTGAATGCTCAAAGCTGCCTATCTCAGTGAAGAAAGCAGAAAAATTCAGATGAAGGCTTAGTTAGCAGAGATTACATGAGTCTTTCCAGGAGACAAATATGCACTTTCTTCTCTTCTTTTCTATCTTCTTTCTGGTCTTTATAAGCAAAAGGTGAGGCTCGCTCGTGCGAGAAAAGGATGAAAATATGCTTGAGCGTTCTCGAGAAAGTACAACATATTCTTCTTGGTAATGGTTGTTAAGTTGCATCTTCTCGAGGAAAGTATGATTCAGTGCTCATGTGATGGCAGTACGATGGAAGTTGCCATGCCTGAATTGAATAGGCCCTTGAAGGCCTGCCCATCTCAGGTCCAGATATGTTCATGGTCTCTGAAAATCATCAGGCAACTCGACGGAGAATATATATATCAGTCACAGACGCAGACATCATATCAGGGGTCCAAAGACATGCTCCAAATCATGCAGTGCAAAACAATATCCAACCAAACATGAGTATCATTTTGCAGTGAATGCATGAAAAGCAAACAAAACTCCAGGTGAAGTTAGAATGTATCCTACATTAAGGTTTATTGTCACGAACATACACATAGCCAATGTTTATTCTCTGCACCACAAATGATGATGATGAAAGACAGCAGGAGACGAAATCCACCCCAAAACAAACAATGGGCTAATATACTCTCGATACTGCAATACTTTCTGAAGAAGTGCAACTATCCCCGGGACAAAGTACAACACACAAAACTACTCATTGTCCAGAAGGTAAACAAACGGAGAGGACTGAACCAATGCTGAAAAATCTGTTGACTCATCTAATCCCTATAACGCGCATATATCCTACAACATCCGCTGACACCATTCTTTCTTGCCTGCTAGCATATACTGTACAAAACTGTTGGCATGTCTCACGTCAGGTGATGGATGTTTGACATCTCAATCATGATTGCCTGTCTGATTAGCTGAAGATGCACCTTTGGGAGATGGATAGGTAGACTGTTGGCCACCATTGCGGGGCGCAACTCCATTCTGTTTTTCTTTGGAACTGGAATCAGAATGCTCTTCCTTGTCATCCAACTTTGAATTAAGAAATCGGCCTCCAGCTCCTCTGGCCCTTTTCAAGGCATGTTGATGCCGCGACTCGTGGAGATACGGCTGCACAGCGCAGATGTATGTAAAATATCATTAGAAGATACATAAAATGCATAAAAAGAGCTTCACAGTCATAAGAAATAAATACATTCCAGATATTATTGTTTGATGTGCTACCCAAGAGTGAGAAACACTTCTAAGCAACCTGCAAACTAGAACATCTGAACAGGGCAGAAATCTTGAACTCTGTATCGAGAGTAAGAGCATTCGCGGATCCAAGTAGCAATTGCAATTTATCATTTTTTGTAAAAAATTATGATACTTCAACTAACAGATTCAACTTGATCCAGCTTAGAAACAAATTTCCAGACGAAAACAGAAAGCAGCAAACCAGCCTTCTTCTGTACTCAATAAAAAAATGTGGAATCCAATTTGTATTCCCAAATCCTTGCTGCTTTTATGACAACTTGATAAGCAATACCCAAACAGACATTGAAAACTTGCTTTGAAATACATACATGATAGAACATTGGAATGATGTTCACCCTAAATTTATGTTACAATAGGAAGCAGATTGATCTTCAAGTGGAAGTAGGTATGCGGATTGGACAATTCACTTGACTATAACGAAGCATCAGGAAGAACAGCTGATAAACATTTGAAGTCATGTGGCAATGTAGAAGGCACCTACGAAATTTACCTTACGGCCCTTGACAAGCTTCTTTTCTGATTCAGCTTTAGCTCGAGATTGACGACGCCTTAATATGGCATTATACTGCTTTGCATTTACATACACTGGCTCTTCAATTGCATCCGTAGGCAATGGCAATCCAGTCGGATGCATTCCGACCAATGGCGGATGCATCTGAAAAACACAGCGATTTAATTAACTCAAACATACAAGTATAAAGAAAGAGTTACAATAGCACATGAAGGTACACAATTATGCAAAGTTGCTTTTTGACTGGCAAGGCATCAGAGAATAGGCAATCTAGCAACGCTGTATTGGCCTGCCATCCCCAGGTACACTTGTATATTCAGCTATGTTTTGTACATAAGAGCTTACCATAGGCTGTCCACCATAAGCTGCATAAAGGCTTCCATAGTATGGATCAATATTTGGGTAAGCGATTTGACCCTGCCACGAACAGAACAAGAAATTAGCCAAATACAGATTACAACATAGGTCTCGAAATTATGAATGAATTTTGCTGAAAACCATAAAAAAGAAACAATTGAAAGAAAAACAAAAATGCAACAATCTGTCCAGCGAAGGTCTAGGAAACCGCTGATTAGAAGATATATAGCAAGGGTTATTTCGTCGAACACATTGATTGCTAGACATGATTTAACAATAATTGGTTGCTTTGAACAAAAGAACAATTTAGCACAATTAAAAAACATTGACACCAGTGCCAGAGAGGAATCGGCAAAAAAGGAAGCAGAAAAGAAGAAAGAATGCACCAACAAAACTTCATGACTCCAAAAAGGGTGAAAAAACATATACTTGGGTTATTGCCTATCCTTAACACTTTGTAGGAGTTTTGTTCTCAATATTTTCTGTTATTATTAGTTTTGAAGAAGTGGTTGAAGCAGGAAAGATGACACACTTGAATTGATTATATGGAACACGCAAAAAACGCAAAAGTATGATGCAGATGGCCATCAATATGATGCTAGTAGTTGCACGGTAACTGGTAATCAGGCCCTAAAATCTAAACCCAAAACTGAATTTCCATAGTGAATAGTGATTATATAAGACTGTAACACATCTCGTATTTCACCATGACCAATTGAAAAATTCTCCTTAGACATAGCTCAATGGAAAAGACTGCAAATTGAGAAAAATATAGTAGTACTACTATTTATCAATAACTAGATATGAAAATTACAGCATTGTACCATTGCATGGCCCACTTCGTGAGGGGCATAGGATGTCACATAGTCTGCCGATGGTGTAGACACCAGTGCCTGACTACCTGAACTATTAGCTGGGGCTTCTTGCTGGTACTCGGATTCAGCTTGCTTCTGCTGTTGCTGTTGCTCATCAGTTCTGTGGTCGCCTGCACAGGAAAGCACATGAAAAATGAGACTCACATACTTGATTTAAATGCCCTTATCTGTCTAAAAATGAATAAATGATTTGTATGGACCAGCACTTGTCATGTGACTAACAAGTAACAACAGATATTCCATGAACACTTTAACATTTCTGACATGGTAGCAATTGATATAAACGCTGCAGAGAGCATTCACCAATCGCCATAATCCCACCAGATATAAAACCTGTTTGCCAGCACCAGGCTGTAGCTGGTAGTCTGGTACACCCAAGGGTTCAAATTTCGGACCCCTCCGAGATTCAAAATACTAGCTGTTTAAAAAAAATTTAAAAAAAATTCAAAATGCTACGGTACATATTCAAATTTCGCCGAGACCTCGGCGATTTCGGCCGAGATTTGTATATTTTTTTACCGGATTTTTAATTTTTTTGACCGGATATGATTGGATTTAGGTTGGAGATCATCCACAAAAAAATTCAGATTTTTTTGACCATTTTTTGGTGGGTTCAAAACGGACCGAAATCTCGGTGATTTCGACCGAAATCTCGGATTTCCCGGTAGAAAAAAAAAGGATTTAAAATTTGAATTTTAGATTACGTCCGGATTTGATTTAAATTTCTGAAATCTCATTGAGATTTCGGATTTCGGGCACCTCCGAAAATTTATTCAAAAGGAGATTTTTAACCCTGGGTACACCATAGCACCAGTGCAGAACCCCCCAAAAAATCCCTAGTTTCTTCAATGAAATCTGCTTATGTTGTTTGGGAAAATCCTGAAAGCAGTAATATGATCTAAACCCTGATTCTAGCTAGCTCAGCTGCTTTCATAAACTAATTATTTAGTCATTTGTATAGCGGATGAATAGACGGCACAGTATACCCATTATTGCCAATTAGTTGTTGGCACAAATGCCAGCGTTTGCTTGGATTAATCCATAATTGCAATACATACACACTAGTAGAATTCACAACACACCCAAAGGTGGGATTTTTTCCAACTAAATCTCTGAACTTCATGTATCCTAAGAAACATCGTGGTTCAGTGACAATTCCCAATAAAATACTACCCTAGTATCACAGCACAACATTAAAATGCTAAAAGCGAAAGAAGCGCACCTGAAACATCATGGACTACAGAAGTCATGATTTGTTGTTTGTCTCAGGCAAAGCGCAACCAAGATCAAGCCCAGAGAAAAGCCGCACTTGCTAGCACATCATTCCATTCGCTTCGAGAATACTTTAGCTTAAAATCTTGTAGGAAGCACACCGATAGCTTCTCTGAATCGAAGTGCAAAGCGTGCCCTGCAATGCCTGAGAACAGGTTTTAAAAATCGAGCTTTTGGCAAGACCGCAGCACGCTCTTCGGCAAGGAACAACAATGATGCGTCTGCGAGATCATAACATTGGTAAGTTCCACAGCAGTGAAGGAAATTCACAGGAACAATCCGAACCGATACAGGTGAGAAACCCTCCTACAGTACAAGGTAATATAGAATTTTCTGCCTCCAAAGTCAACAAGCTGCATCTATGTAGCTCTGTCGGTGGAATCATCCGCAATTGCCAACAAACACTTGCCTACACGAGCACAAGAATCATGCAGGGCTGGTTATATTATCACCAGACGGCGTGCTCCGAACCCAATTCCCCTCGAAATCCTTTTCATGCCCGGACACCCCCAACCAGAACCAGGCGTGGGCGCAGCCGCGCAGAGGAGGTACCACCAAATCCACACAATTCAGGAGTGTGAGCGGGGCACGGCCACCGCGCTTCCACGGGAGGGGGAGGGGGGAGCAAGCAAGCGGCTTTTTCCTACTACCTGACCGCGCGGCCAAAGACATGTGCACGCGCAAGAAGAAACGGGAAAAGAAGAGGCGGCGGCGCTAGGAACGGAAGAAGCGGAGAGAGAGAGAGAGAGAGAGCTAGCATCGCAGAGCGGCCCACTCACCGGATCGGCCGAGGAAGGAAGCTCCGGCGGGCGGAGGCGATCAATCCGATTCCATTCAATCCGGAGCCGAGTGCGAGGAGAGTACCGGCGGCGTCGGGGGAGGGGAGGGGAGGAATCCGGAAACCGACGACGACTCGTCTCCGTGCGTGGCTCCTGGAACCCGTGATCTCGGCCGTCCGTTTGCGTGGCGGCGCGGATGGACGGCCAGGGAGCCCCCACGCGCCGGCGTGGTGGGCCCGGCCCCCGGGCCCCGTATCCGCGTGTGTGGCGGCCTGGGTGCCCCGCCTCATTTAACCGTGGCTTGCCCTTTACCGCGACACCTCACCGGCCTCCCCTACCCAACCACTCGTCCGGGCTGCATCTCCCGTCCGTCGTTGTCTCCGACTGCCAACCAACTAGAAACTGTCCCATGAGCAACACCTCGTAAGTCACAAGTTGATTAAATTAGATGGACACGACGACGGCGACATCGAAAATGGAGGAGCATCCGTTGTGTAAGCGTCAGTGGGAAAGGAAAAGAAGAATAAATTTGACGTGCATTATACTGATGGTATATAATAATGTGTATTAAAAATTATATCTAACCGTTGATTTGTTAAGAGAGTTTTTACTACTCTAATACCAGATGAAGTATAAGAGCTTGTCTGGCAGAGCTAGGTATTCCTAGCTCTACCAGATCCGTGGAGCTGGAGCTGTGGATATATTAAGGGCCTGTTTGGTAGAGCTCTAGCTCTATTTTTTCAGCTCTGCTCCACAACTCCACTGTAGAGCAGCTCCACTGCAGAACTAGGTACTACCCTGTGGCAAAGGTGAGTAATTTTTTCCTAACTCCACGTCTACTCTGAAAAAACCCATCCGCGGAGCACCTTTTCTCTTGCTCTAAAAATATGTATTAGAACTCTGCCTGCTCCACGGAGTTGCCTGCTCCGTGGTTTTGTGGAGTTAGGGTGTTTGGCAGGGCTCCATCTAGATTCAAGGTGGAGTTGGGAGCTGGAGCTCTACCAAACAGCCCCTAAGGGTGTTTAGATAGATCATTTTGTTTATATTTTAGATTAAAACGATAAACTTAATTCACTTTATCTTAACCTACAAGTTTCAGATCTAAGGTGGAACTAGGATCTGGAGCTCTGTCAAACAGGACCTAAGTAAACTCCAGTTAATCTAATCTATTGGATTGAAAAGAATGAACGGTTCATATTCTGTGTACTGTAAAGGAATTTTAGAAAAAAGAAGGTCAAATGTTACAGTGGATATTCACTTCTTAACCGAGGAGCGAGAGCTTGCAACAAATTGAAAAACGGCAAATTCAGCTAGGATTCAACCCCAACCTCGAGCATAGATTCCGGTGGCAAGTAGGACCGATGATGGCCGGCGGGGTAGCGAGGGCGCCGCCGCCTACCACAGGTTTGCCCGGTGGGCAGGATTGGGGCAGCACAGCGACGAGCCCGATGATGATTAAGGTTGCGCGGGGTAGGCGAGATTTGTTACAGAAGAAGAATGCCTCAAAAACCTACCTAGTAATTTGCTGTGTCAGTGTGTCCTAGTCTCACAAACAGGATGCAAGAAATGGGGTTGCAACAATGCACCTGCCTGCAAGGAAGGAAAGGTAACATAGGAGGGCATTCGCTACAGACTTTATGGATCGACGAATAATATATCATTTGCACTTCGACGCGAAATGCCTCTGAGGTTTAGTCATGGCTGCCCAAAATGATGAGCTGGTGGATCGTTCAAGCTTCAACTGTAGCCTGTAATGCTTGTGGTCAGGGTTCACCTTTTCGTTTTGCCGATTTTCGAATGAACAGTGAAATTTGATAATCGCAAAAATCGCATAGATTTAAAAACCAGATTTTTTTGAAAAAATTCAAAAAAACTCGACGATTTCGATGGAAAATCGATGATTTATCGATGGAAAATCGAAAACCATGTTGAACTTTTTGTGCGGTCGACTTTTGGTAGCGATTTTCGACGATTTTCGACGAAAATCGACCGATTTCCACCGGTTTTTGACTCGTAAATTTTTTTGAATTTTTGAATTTTTTCGAATTTTTTTTTTTTTTTTGAATCAGACCGGTTTTTGATGTCGAACCCTAGCGGTACGGTCGATTTTGGACGAATTTCGACGGCTTTTGAAACCCTGCTTGTGGTATAGCCCTCCTGGATCTTTCTACTGTAACACTCCATGGTTGATGACACAATCTTCGATCTTCGCCTATGAACGAGCCGCAGGGTTTCTCAACACACCCACTATCCAGCCAACAAGTCCTCACTATTTATCGTCTGTTAGACTGAGCTGACGGATTGCGACATGGCCCCATCGTCCAAGACGAGGTTCCTGTGGAAACAAAATGTCAGTTCGTGCTGCTGAGGATACGGAAGCACTATAAGTATTGTCCGTATAGTGCTTGTACTGTTGTTGTAATGAAATTTCTTATGAGCGAACACAAGCACAAGAAGCACTGGTGATTAGACTGGGGGAGTTGGACGGAGAACCAAACAAAACAATCCAACAAATATCTGTCTTGTACTAATAATTCATATCAAGGATCGGGAACTTTCTTACTCTGCCAACACCAGCAAAAATGAAGTGACCCGATTTTGCAATTGCGAGAGAATTCACAAAGCCATCCTGCCCATTGACAAGTTGCAGATTAGAGCTCCAGCAGGCGACAGGGAAAATGCTTACAGAAGATCTTTATTTGAATGTATGTACATTGAGAAATAAATAAAAAAGCAACAAGGTGAACATTAGCATTATAAGGAGTACAATACCAGTTTTAGGTTGAATGATGTCTGCATCCCTCCAGACCCAGGTTTGATAGCCCAAGGCGAACAACACCATTTGCTGCACCTGAATACCTGATGCAGCAAGATCAGAACCTCTTCTTGCCGCAACAACACTGACCCATGAAAGAGCTGATATAAAGCTTTCAGTTTTGCAAGTTCCATTTTTTGCAAAGTGGCATGATGAATAACACGACATAATTTCAGTTGTAGAAAGGAGGGCAAATATATAAAGGAATGCCCAGATTATAAAAAGTACTATGCATGAGTATAAGCAACAAACATAGTTAAGAAGCGAGTGATTTAACATCGGTAATCATGGAAATTATCTGAGACCCGGCCTAAAGAGTGATGAATTGGGTTACGACTACAAGTGTTGGGATTTAGTCCCACATTTCTTGGTGTGACCGTGCGAGGGTGCGGTTTATCCAGCGTGCAAGTAGATCTTAGCCTATTTGAAACCGAAGCATTAGAAATCCTTCTCACGGGCAAAATAGGTAAAGGGACTACCAAGGAAACTATCTTTCTTATCACAGAGAAAATAGGTAAACTATCTTTGTAGAGCATCTTACCATCGGGCAACTTTTCATCAGCATTATGAGTTAATGCTGGATGAGCATTTTTTATTATGTGAGTAGTTTTTTTCCTCATTATACTCCAAAGTTCAAGGCTTCCACCGTCAGATCCAGACAAAAATTCCTTGTCACCGATAAAGCGGCAGCACTCCAAAGACACAGCCGGAGAGCGGAATACTAACTGGGACTCCTCTGGAATCTGCCCAGAAAAAAGTTATGGGACGGGTAAGTTTTAATATAAAAAAAAGAGATATTTGTTCCAGAATTAAAGCATTTCTGCTTGGCTATGTGGAAGAAAGCTGCTTGGGTTATTTTCACGCACATGTGTTGTTTGAACCTTTACATAAAGTCCTATCCAGATACCTATTTACTGAATACATATAGTGGACAAGTTGATGAAGATGAATTGCACAGTATTTGTATGTAGATTTGATAGTAGCAGGTCCAAAATACAAGGTTCAAAAAAATGGTAAACGTTAACGAATGGCCACCCTATCTTTTTAGTCTTTATACGGTAAATGGTCTTGTAAACAGTTTTACTATTTAAAATTCAGATAAATATATACATGTGTTTGCAATAACAAAATAAGCTTCTAATTTATCTTCTTTAATGCATACATTACCAGGCTATCAGCAATTGTCCACAACAGTGATATGAAAAAAAAAAGAGGTGCTTCTGTGATTCTCTTTTTTAAAGTTGTAAAAATATTAAAGCATTAATGAAGGGTAGATGAGGATTACTTACCTCTTCGCTTGCTTCAAGATTTGTGCAACTTGTATTGGAAGTAAAAGCATAGAAGCATTGCTAAAAAAAAGAGATGACAATATTTTTTTTTTGAAGATAAGGCAGGAGCTCTGCCGATTCAATTAAGAAGAAAGAGTGCTTACAAACTAATGAGAAGAGATGACAATATGTGAATGTTATTAAAGAATCATAATTGAATGAATGGATAGCTCAAGTGGCAATGGAAAGCAAAGCTAGCATTCATCTCATGTATGTCATAATGTTCTATGTCATATGGAAATCTTGCAACTTTACCCAAATAAACAGCCGGATAAAACGGGCATGCTAAACGTTAACGGCCGTTAAACCGAATAAACAGCCTGATAAAACAGACAAACCTTGAAATGTCCATAAACTTAACGGGCAGGAGACCTTTACCGTTTTAACAACCGTTTACAAGGCATTAACGGCTGTTATTTAAAACACTAAAAAAATATACCTATCAATTGGCAAGTAATTCTTACTTATTTTGTTGTCCTTTGGCAACACTTAATATTTATTGAAATATCAAATGGATGTTACGGACCCCTTCAGTGATTGATCAGAGGAATTTTTATTAAATTTTGACTAATTATGCAGAACACTTGAATAAAAAAAGGTTAATTTGGACATTTGGGGGCATGCCAAATGACATTTTCCATTTGCCAGCAAATTATTCCCTGCCATGCAAGAAACGTAACACAGTAACATACTTTGCCAGTGTGGAAGCTAAAGCAAACTATGCAAATTACCTTCCAAAGATGCATTGTCCTATCCTGTGCTACAGTCAGAAGTCTTATCTTTACTGAGTGCATCCATTTATTCCACTGTCAACAGTTCGCCTTGATGACCATATAGGCAGTGCATGTATGTTCTAACTTCAGCATTCCACTGCATCATTGAACAATCAAAAGAACCAGATAATAGCTCTGAAGAGTCCGTACCAAAGGCAAGACATGAGACTGGAACTCTATGGTCACTAAATGCCTGCAGAAGGACAGAATACAAATCTAAATTCAATATAATATTCCAGGGTAAATTTGAGGATTGAACAGTGGGTAGCATCTAGAAGACAAGTCAAACTAACTTCCAAGGGCATCTTTGTCCTGGTTTTTGTAATTGCTTCTCAGTTTTATGTTTAGAGCCTTGAACCCAGTGCAAAATGGTAGTTCTGGAAGATCCTCTCCTAGAATTTTGAGCCCAGGTTTTAGAAGCTCAGCCTCCCTTTGCTGTCAAGTGTCAACTGAGGAGGGGGCGGGTAAGCTATATACATTGACACTAAGCAACAGAGCATCTACAATCAAATCAAAATAATTTTTTTTCACTGGATCTCCAACACACAACCTACAGGTGATAGACGGAACTCAAGTTTAAAGTAAATAGGTCAAAGAAACCTATCCAAGGCTGTGTTGTTGACCTGAGAAAGTCAGCATAGATCCCAATAGGAAACAGAGATCTTTGAGGACTACAGCAATTCTACTCGATCAATACTGCCAGAAGCAATTCAAATCTCATCGACAATAAACAAGCTAACCATGATCTCAACATTAACTCCCAATACAGGAGTAAAAACAAGGGGATTATAATCCAGTGTTATTAAGTTGTCAACTAGTCGACGACTAGTTGTCCAGTCGGCTGGCGGCGCTTGATTGGAGCCACCGACTCAACTAGTTGAGCAAGTCGGGTGACTTGCTGTCGACTGGTTGACTTGGATCGACTAGTCATCGACTTGGAGAGACAAGTTAGGCAACTTGTGGGTGCGTGAGGGAGATGGCACGCGACTTGGTGTGTGATTTGAGGTGGCCTAGCGTCAGGTTGAAAACTGAAGAGGACAAAGGGTCTTGGCACTCAAAGCCTAGCAACTAGCAAGCAGCCGCCGCTGGTTCTTGCCCCCGCTTGTTGGTTCCCAAGCCTAGCAACTAGCAAGCAGACGTCGCTGGTTCTTGCCTCCGCTTGTTGGTTCCCTCCCATCCAGCCGTCTCGCAGCACCTGTCGCCTTTGCCCCTGGCTCAGGCTGCCGTCTACAAGTGTCGCCTTGGCTTCCGAATTCATCTCCCTCCTTCATCCCTTTCCCCTCAGATCCTTTTTCTCCTGAGCTCCCTTCTCTCCACTTTGCTGCCCTGTTTTGTTGAATGCTGATCTGCTATGTTTTGCTCTAATGCTCTCAACCTCTCGTAGATCTAGTGGTGGTAACAGCAGCCAGCAAGTAGTAATGTGCTAAATACTAATGTAGTACTACTAGATTAGTAGTAGCAGCAGCAGAGTATCAGTGGTAGTAGTAGCAGAGTAGCAGATGTGGTGGTAGCAGCTGCTCCGTTCTGTTGTTGTAGAAGATGAGGTAACATGCTCTAAATTTACTCAATTCTTGTTTATTTCATGCTCTATTTAATTTGCTATCGTCCAAGGGTGGTTTTCTGGCAAGTCAACGACTAGTCGACCGACTCGACTCAACTTACCGACTTAATAACTTTATTATAATCATTACCTTTTGATTGATAAAATCTTCCCCTGGTCGAATTTTTCTTCTTCTTGAAACTGCCCTGGCAGGCTGGCACCAAATAGAAGACCGACACCAGACTTCAATGCGTCACATAAGGGATATATTAAGAAAGGCTTTCCCTTGTTAGTTTGCAATTTGACTTCTGCTTTCAGTAAAACAATGAGCGCAGAACCGATTAATGTTTGATAGTTTATTGTTTGTCTAAACATTTAAACAACGCTGCAGAGCCCAGATGCAATAACAGTTCAAGAGGAATCATCTAGAATGAACTATAAGTGGTTTGCCTGTATTGATATTTTGGATATCAACCAGCAAGACTGTGATGTACAACTGATATAGATAGAGTTTATTATAGAAAGGGAAGAGGGTCAGGTCTTGCCGCATAAGCCCATGCTGTGCAGGCGCCAGGCAGTCCTGTTCCATATCCTTTCGGTTTTATCCTTTCCGTTTTGGTAGTTAGTATCCTTTCAGGATTAGTAGTTTCAATCAGATTATGATTGCTATCTTTAGTTGGTTACTTTCCTTGTATTCTACTATATAAAGGGAGGAGAGAAATAATAAGAAAAGGCATGCAGAATTTGCCACAGATTGAGACTAAGGCGGTGGCGCCGAAAACAGCCAAATTACCCTTGCCGGCGGAATCGTCGGCAAGCAATCCTCGACCGGGATCCCGGCCAGGCACACGGGCGCACACGCAATCTCTGACGGAACGTGCTCATATCAATTTGGTATCAGAGCAGTTCGGCCCTGGCACTAGCGCAGCAATGGAGGATCGAGTTGGTAAGGTGGAGGAGGAAATTTCCAATCTGAAGGCCATGATGGAAGAGATGATGAAGGTGATCAAGGGAAAGGCGACGGCGGAAGATCCCGAGCAGAGCGGGGCAGCCGTATACACGCGCGAGCCGGCGCCGGGGGTACGAAGAGCCCAGGAAGATGCACGGGCAAAGGCAAGAACTCAGGGCGAGGATCAAAGCCGCACCTGGAGACATCCACGTGGGGAGGACGACCGCAACTGGGGACGGGGCGCACGAAGAGATCGAAATACAGAGGACGATCGTCGGTGGGTACCACGCCCGCCACGATTCGATCTCCCCGAGTATGATGGGTCGCAAGATCCACTGGGATGGTTGAGGAAGTGCGAGCGGTTCTTCCGCATGCATCGGATTCCTGAGGAAGAGTATGTGGAGGTAGCAGGGCTTCATCTCCAAGGCGAAGCTCAGGAGGTGCTGGACAATTGGCAACAAGATACACCCTGGGTTCCATGGGAGGAATTTTACGACACCTTCATCCACCGGTTCACCCGACATTCTTCAGTCGGTCCTCTGGGAGATCTCGTGAACTTGAAACAGGGCGGAAGCAGGGTAGATGAGTACGCGCGACTTTCCAATGTAGTTAGCGCAAGACGCCAAGAATGAAGAGAGCTGACCAAATTGAGACCTTCACCGCAGGACTGACGGTTGCCTTGGCCGCCGATGTCCGCCGGGAGAGGCCCCGTGACTTGGCGGAAGCAATTGGTTTTGCGAGGGAGGCAGAAGTAAGGCAAGAAGCGTGGGTCTCTGCAGCCATACAGGGCATGTCCAATACAGGGCGGTCCAGACCCCCGTTTAGTCGCGGCTTGGCGTCAACCGTCACCTCGGCGAATACCCCAGAAGGTTGAGCAATGCACTCAGGGGCCCCCACGGCACTGGGCATGCCACCTAAAGCACAGCCGCAGAACCGCTCGGGACTCATGCCGGCAACATCGGTGGGCTCCCTGGTCAGTTCGGCAGCAACCCCAGTAAGGCGACGACTAAGTGCGGACGAAATAGCAGAGCGAAGGGCAAAAGGATTATGTTACAATTGCGACGAGGTATATAGCCGCAGTCATCGGTGCAAACGCCTGTTCCACCTTGAGGTAGATGAACAAGAAGAGGAAACAGAGGAGGATGGATCACCAGAAGATGAGGCATCTATCTCAATGATCGCCATGTTAGGGCCCAAACACGGCGATACAATGCAAGTCCTACTCACGATCCAAGGGAACGTGCTTCATGGACTCATAGACAGTGGGAGTACACATAATTTTGTGAGCGGACATGCGACAGGTGTTTTGGAGTGGAAGCATTCAGTCAGCAAGACCATGCAGGTCGGAGTAGCTGGAGGGGGAAAATTACCTTGTCTGGGTTCTGTAAGCAAGGTGGAATTTTCCATTGAAGGGCATCAGTTTGACGCACCATTCCTCGTCATTCCCTTGGGAAGTTTTGATGTCGTGCTGGGAATTCATTGGCTACAACTGTTGGGTGATATTCAGTGGAATTTTGGAAATCTCACCATGTCCTTCCAGCATAAAGGGTCTTTGGTGCTCCTTCGGGGCATGCAACGGAAGTCACCACATCTGTGGGACATGGAACTCCAGGAGGAACCAGAAATACAAAGACTTCTCAATGACTACAGTGATCTTTTCCAAGAACCGCAAGGGCTGCCGCCACCCAGACATTGTGAGCATCACATTTGTCTAGCAGAAGGAACCAATCCCATCGTGGTGCGACCTTATCGATATCCGTACCGTCAGAAGGATGAGATTGAGCGGCAGTGTGCGACCATGCTCAGCCAGGGAAGTATCCGGCCAAGTCGTTCTCCTTTCTCGTCGCCAGTATTGTTAGTCAAGAAGGCGGACGGCACATGGAGATTCTGCGTGGACTATCGGGAGTTGAATTCTCACACCATAAAAGATAAGTTTCCCATACCAGTGGTGGAGGAACTCCTGGATGAACTAAGGGGGGCTCGCTTCTTCACCAAGTTGGACCTTCGGTCAGGCTTCCATCAGGTCCGTGTACATGAGGGCGACATTCCAAAGACTGCCTTTCGCACTCATCACGGTCACTATGAGTTTCTGGTCATGCCATTCGGGTTGTCCAACGCGCCATCCACATTTCAGGCATTGATGAATGAGCTGTTAAAAGAATACTTGCGCAAGTTTGTGTTAGTTTTTTTTGATGATATCCTCGTATCTGATCATTGGCGATGAACACACCCAACACCTGTGGTGGTGTTTAGTCTCGCCAGCGCCATCGACTCTACCTCAAGCGATCCAAGTGTGCAGTTGCTCAAGGGCGCATTGGCTATTTGGGACACATCATTTCCTATAATGGAGTGTCTGCAGATCCGGCAAAACTTCAGGCAGTAGCGGATTGGCCGAGACCTACCTCAGTGACGGCATTACGAGGATTTTTGGGGCTCACAGGATACTACCGGCGTTTTATCCAGCATTATGCGGTTGTGGCTGAGCCCCTGACCTCTTTGTTACGCCGCAATGGATTCCACTGGAATGGAGCGGCCGAACATTCTTTTGTCCGTCTTAAGGAAGTGATGATGACAGCACCCGTACTTCAGATGCCAGACTTCACCAAGCCATTCGTGGTGGAATGTGACGCGTCGGGAATTGGCATCGGCGCGGTGTTACAACAAGAAGGTCACCCCCATTGCTTATTATAGCCGCAAATTGGCTGAGAGGCATATGAAACTCGCAGCTTACGAACGAGAGCTTATTGGGTTGTCTAAGGCGGTTCGCCATTGGCGACCATATCTATGGGGACAGCAGTTCATCGTCCGCACGGACCACGGCAGTCTCAAATTCTTGCTTAACCAGGCACTGGTCACTCCTCCGCAACAGCACTGGCTTAGCAAGTTGATGGGGTTTGATTTTCAAGTTGAGTACAAGCCGGGCAAGGTGAATCAAGCGGCGGACGCTCTGTCACGTGTATCCCAGGAGGACCCGGTTTGTGCAGCTTTGTCTGTGGCACAGAACGTCACCCGGGCAGGATGGCTGGAGGTGCTACGCACCGACCCCGAAGTACAGCACCGATGCAAGGCAGTTCAGAACAAGGCCATAGCGGCTCCACCACCACCTCCACAAGCCGCGACACCAGCCACACCTGTGGCACCTCAGGAAGACACAGCCAGGATGGCTGAACAGTCAGAAACACAACCAGGAGCTTGGGCGGTTCGAGAAGGGCTGTTGTATTTCAACAACCGACTATTTGTGCCGCCCGATTCTCCATTGCTTGGCCCCATCATTGCTTCAATCCACGATCTGACTCATGAAGGCATACAAAAGACGCTTCACCGCCTAAAGCTCTCCTACTTTTGGCCGAATCAACGCCAGACAGTGGAGCGCTTCGTAGCACAGTGCGTCGTTTGTCAGCGCAACAAGACCAGCTCATTATCACCAGCGGGCTTGCTGCAACCCTTGAAGATACCTCAACAGATTTGGGCCGACCTCTCCATGGATTTTATCACTTGTTTGCCGAAGGCGTCAGGCAAAACAACGCTGTTAGTGGTGGTTGACCGGCTCTCAAAGTATGCCCACTTTATTGCCTTAGCCCGTCCGGCCACAGCATCCACCGTCGCCAAGCTCTTCTTTGATCAGGTAGTCCGGCTCCATGGCATTCCTGAGTCCATCGTCTCGGATCGAGATCCGGTGTTCCTCAGCGCGTTTTGGCAGAGCTTGTTCAAACGCAGTGGTACTGCCCTCTTGCTGTCGTCCGCTTACCATCCTCAGACGGATGGTCAAACCGAGGTTGTCAATCGGACTATTGAAATGTACCTGCGCTGCTTGGTGGCAGACAATCCTACTACTTGGGTTCAGTGGCTTCCATGGGCAGAGTTTTGCTACAACTCTTCTTTCCATTCTGCTCTTCGCATGACACCATTTGAGTTGGTCTATGGGAGGTCTCCGCCATCCTTGCTGCCTTACCAGTCAGGCGCTACAACCATTGATTCAGTTGATTGTCAGTTAGTGGATCGTGATTCCTTGCTGGCCTCCGCCAAGGCACACCTCTCCCAGGCTCAAAACAGAATGAAACAACAGTATGATCAACATCATCGTGAGGTCCAGTTCGAGGTTGGCTCGTGGGTTTGGTTGAAGCTCCAGAAACATCGTCAAGCCACCGCCCGCAATGGCCCTTCTCACAAGTTGTCCCCTCGCTTCTACGGACCCTACTTGGTCGAGGCCCGTGTTGGTACGGTGGCATATCGCCTCACACTTCCATCCACGGCACGCATCCATAATGTCTTCCACGTCTCTCTCTTGAAGCAGTACATGGGCGACCCTCCGTCCCAGCCTCCGGAACTGCCGCCCGATTTGAGCCCTTCCACCGCTCCAGCTCGGCCTGAGCCGCACCAGCTCCTCGCTCAACGATTTGTCAAAGGCCACCGGCAGTTCTTAGTACATTGGACCGGCGAACAGCAAGACGAAGCAACTTGGGTTGATGCAGTTGTCTTACGGCAGTCCTATCCCGATTGCAAGCTTGAGGACAAGCTTGTTTTTCAGGAGGGGAGTAATGATATAGATAGAGTTTATTATAGAAAGGGAAGAGGGTCAGGTCTTGCCGCATAAGCCCATCTTTGTGCGGCGCCCGAGCGATCTGTTCCATATCCTTTCGGTTTTATCCTTTCCGTTTTGGTAGTTAGTATCCTTTCAGGATTAGTAGTTTCAATCAGATTATGATTGCTATCTTTAGTTGGTTACTTTCCTTGTATTCTACTATATAAAGGGAGGAGAGAAATAAGAAAAGGCATGCAGAATTTGCCACAGATTGAGACTAAGGCGGTGGCGCCGAAAACAGCCAAATTACCCTTGCCGGCGGAATCGTCGGCAAGCAATCCTCGTCCGGGATCCCGGCCAGGCACACGGGCGCACACGCAATCTCTGACGGAACGTGCTCATATCAACAACACACACACACACACACACACACACACACACACACACACGGAAGCAATGTAAGATGGTCATTCCTTCGTGTAATTTTATAAAACAAGTCAATTTTGCGAACATTTCTCTGAATACTCAGGTTAGAACTTATATCATCGGCAATGAGTACTAGACCTGTATGTGCTCCCGTGATCGAACATCCGATAAGTGGATATGCTTGTCCAAGCCACCTGTTGCCAAGTATCGCCCATCCGAACTGGCAGCCAGCGCAACCGCTTGTCACTGTCCTTCGACAAAGCAACCGCGGTTGCTGGATGTCGCATGTCGGTGCTTCACTATGAACTCGAATCCATCTTGCTGGCCCGGCGGTAATACCCTGCAAATTGCAATGCCTTGTCACATACATAAGACCAGATTGCGCCATTTTGGTTCGAGCGAGGAAATCAAAAGGAGTCGCCTTTAGCATCAAGGCATCGGTGGGAAATAACTAAAAATTCGCAGGGAATTGCTCACCTCGTGGAGAGGCCCCAGCGCAGCTTGCCGCTCTCCTCGAGCTTCTTCTTCCGGACCCTCTTCCCGCCGGCCACGTCATCCTCGTCGCCGTCATCCTCTACCTCCTTGCTCCTCTTCACTGCCTCGGCGATCCTCTTCAGGAGTTCAGGTACTCCCTGGTCATCCGCAACTTCTTTTCCCCGGCCGTATCCTCTTCCTCCTTATCCTGCCGTACCTCCTCCTCCTCGACGCCGCCGCCCAACGCGAGGCCATCGTCATCGCTGTCGCCACTCTCGATGTCCTCGTCGCGCGCGTCGCCCCCGCGGCGGCAGCGGCGTCTTGCTGCTGCCGTGGCGCGGCGCCATTGGTGAGCTAAACTAGGGCTCTAGGATTCTTCTTCCGCTGCGGGGTTTTAGCTCTGGAATTTTTTTTATTTAATATTTATTTTAATTTTTTTTCAAAAATAATCAACCAAAAGTAAAAATATCAAAAATGGGTGCTGTCGCCTGATCGCCCCATACTCGGGCGACAGGGACCAAAATGCAAAAAGTTTTTTCAGTATTTTTGGACTCTATCTTCCAATGAATAAAAAATGGTTCAAACGATGTCGAAAAATTTTGAAATTTTTTTTGAATGATCCTGACACATCACTAATATTTCCATAAAAATGTCAGAAAATTATCAAGCCTGAGAAATTTTTAAAAAATCTAACAGTCTCTTCATATTCGCGACCGTCTCTGATTTTTTAAAAATTCCTCAAGCTTGATAATTATCTAAAATTTTTACGGGAATATTAGTGATGTATCAGGATCATTCAAAAAAAAATTCAAAATTTTTTGACGTCGTTTGAACTATTTTTTATTCATTTGAAGATAGAGTCCAAAAACACCAAAAAAAAAAATTACGTTCAGGTCCCTGTCGCCCAGGTATGGGGCGATCGCCCCATACTCGGGCGACGGGCACCCATTTTTGCTATTTTTATTTTTGGTTGATTATTTTTGAAAAAAAATTTAAAATAAATATTAAATAAAAAATAATTCCTTAGCTCTGCCCCATTTCATGGGCCGTTGATGGGCCAGTCCATTGGGCTGATTTACTGCACGCTGGGTCATTTATGTTGCCTTTTGCCGTTGCAGTGATTTTTTCCTTCATCAGTTTTAATTATATTAGCTTTTTTTATGCCACCATTTCGTATGCGTAAAAATCATGATCAGACGAATGTATTCTTAGTATTCGTCTATGATCTTCAATGTAAAAATTATTCCATCGGATCACAAATAGCTATGTTTTAAATATAGGTATAGTTAAATTTAAAAATCTTCAACTATCAATACCTTTTTTAACATTTAAATTGGATACATAAAAAATCGTACTTATTCACTGAGTTATTCATACGAAAAGGAAAATTTTTCTAAAAGAAGGAAAATACGAATCTAAACACCATCGCTCTCGAAATGCGTGCGTAAGCACCTAGGGAGTAATTATTTTGCTTTTGTATCTACGTGCTGTTCAATGATAAGCTTTCCGGTACACTGCGATTTAGGTACACTTTGACTAGAGACCGTATGATTTGATCCTCTCTTTTACATGCCTGTAGCTAGCATGCTTGGCTTCAACAGAACGACATAACTGAATGAAATATATGCAAATCAAATAATCCTAACACAAACCATCGCGAGCTCGAAATTAACGTACAAACTCGACAATTAAATTATTACTCCATTGTACTACATACGGTGAGGAACAATCTGCCATGCAAACAGGGGATTACCTTCGGAGTAGTCCTAGTCAGTAGTAGTTGGCGTCCGTCTTCCTTATTTTCCCTCTTTCCTTTTGTCCGGGTGTTTCCTTCTTTCTCCTGTTATCCCTGTTTCCTCTCTATCTATGTTTTTGGACCTTTCTCCATCTTAATTGAAGCGGCAGAGCTCCTGCCTTTTATTCAAAAAAAATTAGTACTTACTGAAACGCCCTAGTTTTAATTAGGCTCGGGTCTACCGCATGCCGGATAAAGCATGCACACACGCTAAACTCCACTGCTATATATACTATATATAAAGGACTATATTAGATTTTTCATCACAGACAGTTTTTAAAAACCATCTTTGTTAAATATAACCACAGACAATTTTTTAAGAACCATATGTGATGAGTGTACATCACAGACGGTTTTAGCCACAAGCTGTCTGTGATGATAACAATGCACATCACAGACGGTTTTTGGCTAAAACCGTATATAATATCAATGCACATCATATATGGTTTTAGCCAAAAATCGTTTATGATAATACCAATGTACATTATATACGGTTTTTGGTTAAAATCGTATGTGATATTAATGCACATCACAGATGGTTTTAGGTTAAAATCGTCTGTGATGAACTGATGATGGCGCCGTTTGTGACGTTTTCAACAAGCTCTTGGCCTCCCTCATGGCTCCCCTCATTTTCCCCTCTCTTCACGCCTTTCACCTTCCCCCTTCGGCCCCAAGTTCCTCGCCCCTCTAACTATCGGCGCCCTTTCTCCACACTGCACCCTATCTCCTCGCCCTTCTCCCGTCGTGCGTGAGCGGAGCTCATCGCCGCCTCCTCACTCACCGTTCGACCCCGAACCCTAGAACCAGAGGAGCTGGTGCTGAACACAATGATAATTCTCCACGGATCCCCACTCCAATGGGGGAGAGTTGGTGCTGGACACGGCGCTAATCCTACGCTGCTTGGCTCTCCGTCGATTTGGTTGGATCTGCGCTCTCCTCTCTACTCCGCTTCACCTCCATAAGCCCCCCAAACTCTAAACCCCTCTTCCCCCACGATACTCCCCCCAGTAACATGATGCTGCCTCTGCGGGACGAGGACGCCATTTCCTTGGGCCTCGGCAGCCTCCCAAGCCTCTTCACTGGCTCCCTCTTCCTCATCGCCCCTGTCACCACCCTCGCCTTCTCCCTCCCTTCCGTCCCCAAGCCTAGGGTTCGTGCCCACTTTCTGAGTTGCGTTGTCTTAGTTTGTAGAGCTCTCAACTCATTTCTGGTTAGGGTATTGTTGTTTTAATCCAATGTAGAATAACTATGTTAGGTTCTTAGAAATATGGAACTTGGTTTGGCTCTAAGTTTCTCAAAATTAAATTTTTTTGATTGCATGCATTCGACACCATCACTTATTTTTCAATAGAAGTGGTATCTTGTCAGGATTTTGGAATAACTTTGTTGGCTTTTTGTGCATGCAGGCACTTTATTCCTAATCTAACTATTGGAGCCCCAGTGATTCAGAGCTTGAGGAAGCACACCAAGTATGGGCCCTTTCCTTGCCTTGTGTTTATATGGATGATTTCTGTTCCTATATATGCACCTAATAATACCAACCATTCTTGATTTCCAAGGGCATATTTGGATTGCCATCTTATGGTCACAAATCCTTCTGATTATGTAGAACCACTGGGAAAGATTGGTGCATCAGGATTTACATTCCATATAGAAGTAGCCAGAGGTAAATACACATATGTTAACAAATGGTCCATGGTTTTCCTTATCTTGTGGAAATTCTAGGTGCAAATAACTAGCAAGAGCTCATAAAAACTATTAAAGAAAAGGGTACGCATCCTGGTATATCATTGAGGCTAGTACCCCTGTGGTGGAAGCTTTCCCCCTGGTAAGTTCATGCACTCGATATAAATTCTCTAGCTATCATGTTGTACATGAAAATAAAAAACGTCTCATATGATTCGTGACTAAGAGGAAATGTTTTTTTGTTCTCCAACATTTACTCTCAACTTGTGCAGATTGTTTTTTTTCTAGTTGTCACCTGGGTCTTGGATTTCATAATATCCATGATGTATTATATTTTCTCTGGAGTACGGAATGTAAACCCCGTGGAGAGTTTATTGGGGTACTAATATTTAGTGTTGTATGCATTGTACCACTCAAGCAATAATGTGCTTTATTAACTTCTAACATGTTTGTTGATCAAATGATTGTAGACATGCGCCTCCTAGTTCCCTTGTCTAGGTTCAGTTCACCTCCCGTTTGTTATGATCAGCATTGAATGTAATTGTACCGTGAAGTTCATTCTTCATTGCAGATCAATAATATTTCATGTGAATAAGCCATGTGCTTCTCAATCCTCTTTTCATTGAATTTCTTCTATCATTGATATTGTTCACTATTAATTACAGTTCCTTTTTCAACTCCCTAGGCATGTTTCTCTCTACTTAATCTGTCACTGCTGAGCAGAAATACCTAAAAGCACGTGAGGCTCGTCACCGACACAGTAAGCTTAATGAACTTCTTTTTTTCTTCAAATGATTACTAGAAATTTTGGTGATTACTTATAGTCCTGTTAAGTGTGTCTGTAATAGTTTTAATTTGCTAGGTTAGTACAGTACATTATCAATCATTGAGTATGTCTGTAATAGATTTAATTTGCTCTTTGCGAAAAATATTAGTAACTACACTTAGATTCTATCATTATGTTTTTCTTTTGGCATTACATACTTCCATGAGTTTTTGTTTTGGCGTTTTGTGTACTTAATGAGCATATGTTGATTTATGATCTAGTTGGTGTTATCGTCTTCTTACATCACATTTCATTGGTTGTTGAGAAGAAAATATGATGCTGAATTTTTGTTAATTCATTACAGCAAAGGTGTCAATCTAACATTGGACAACTTTCTTCGAAGAAAACTATTATTGCATTTGATGTCTCCTCTACTTGTTACTTGGAGCTTTCACTCAGTAGTGCAAGTATGAGATAGTGAGACAATATAGTTGGGTTCTCTCAATAATTCTTGATTAAATTGGCATGACAAACAATGGTAAGCTACTTGACCCAATGCCTTTTCTTAATATGTGGAATTGCTGGTGTTTTCTATTCTATAATTGCATAATCTATTCTATTCTATTCATATATAATCTATGTGCTACTATTTGGTTGGAATGACCAAAAACAAATGCAGCTGTATAAACACTTTCTGGAATAAATCCTGACGTTGTGTTGGAGGTGAGAACGATACTCACTCTCAGTCTTTATGTGTATTTCCTTCCCTAGAAAATCAATTATTTCATCCGATTCAATACTTAAGTTTTGGTAGAAGTGACAAAATCTAAGTCTTATGATTTTCATCCTACTTACTTATCTTAAACATAATGTTTAAAGAGTTTTTTTTATGCAGACTCTCCAAGAAAGGGAAGCAACTCATTCAAGGATAAAACATTGGCTGGAAGCCACACAACACTAATACTTCAATTTGGCTGGAAGCCACACAACACTAATACTTCAATTTCTCAATGGAGCAAATACTCAGTTTGATCCCATTGAACTGTTAACCATATGCATATATGTTGAATTGATTTCTTCTTCTCGTGTAGCATCTACTCCTTTTAGATTATTTACAGAAGGGAAATCTTGATGCATCAGCTACATTGTATTTTCTCTAGGCACATGGAAACTGGAAAGTCATTAGCTTTATGGTCTTTTTAAGAAAGTTCTCATACTAATGTCTGGTCACCCACTATCATTTATTGTGGAGGCCTGTTTACTCGAAACCAAACATTTTTACATAACATGGTTAACATTTGGCCACTTCCCTATCTTCTGTGTTGTTTGTGCGCTCTTTTGTCTTGTTTGTGTACGTGTCTGAGAGAGGCATTAAGGCTCACCTTTTATTGATTGATGTTGGACACAACAGAGACGGTTGGAGCCTCCAATCATTTGTGATAAAGAGAAGTATCATAGATGGTTCTATTTAAGAACCGTCTGTGATAATTGTATATGGTGGGTGGTCCAAGCAGCTCTTTCTCGCTAATGGTTGCTTGCGGACCCTGAGCATGTTGTGAGCATATGCCATGTTGCCGCGAGGAAGTCGCCCTTGCAGCGGGGTGCAGAGGGTTTAGTTAAGGCAGACCGGGGACACCACCTCTTGGTGGTTGGGAGTCGTAATTGTTTTCACTCCCTATGAGCTCACTTACAGACCCAGTTGTAGGCATTCTGCAACATATCGTCAATTTGTAGGAATTTGAATAAGATAGAAGGTATTTTAATATGAGTTAGATGGGCTAATAAAGCAACGTTCCGTTCATTAAATCATGCATAGAAATTTCGTAACTTAAGGGTAGTCTTATCTTGAAACTTTAACCTAAGGGTTAAATTTTACACGATATTCGACCCAGATATCCGACCCAGACAGGGAAATAAACCAATTACAAATAACAAAGTCTAACCATTGCATAATAGCCAAATATTTAAACAAACACACAAGATCTCATTAGTAGTTTCTCTCCACTGGCCTAGTCCTGTGCATCCTTATTACACCTAATGATACCAGCTCCTGCCTCCTTCAAGGCCATCGAGACCTTATGGGTGCTGCTCCCTCTTTTCTATGGTCCCTCGTCCTAGGAGACATCAAAAGGTTTTTCTTTTTTAAAAAATCAAATCATAGGATCGGATGTAATCGATACTTTCGAATCTCAACAATAATCCGATGGTTCTAGATTTGGATGACTTCAATAATAAAAACATCCGGGCGAAGTTTATCAAATCCCCCCAAAAAAAACAAAGGCATCTAACGCCATTCAAAGTCTAAATACGAAGAAAAAACAAAATTCCAAAAGACAACATCTAACATCGAGCCAAAGATCAACAAGCTCCTTCACAACTGATCACTCAATTCATTCAACTCCAGTCAGGACGACCTCAATTTCTTAGATGGTATAAACAGGTAGCAACAACAGCAGCTAGAATTCCAAGGCAATTTGGGGGGTAATTTAAGTTTGAGGTTCGAGGCGCCAATGGAGAGCTGCTTCTTGTGCCTGGACGGTGGACACCTTGGCCTGCAGCTTCTCCAGCTTGGCGCTCGCGCTCCGGTGCTGCTCGCTCACCTTCCCCTCCTGCGCGCTGCACATCTGCAGCTTCGTCTTCACGCCGAGCACCCGCTGCACCCACGCGGCCCACCCGCCGTCCTTGGCGCGGCCGAGCTTCTGGATGTGCTCGCGCATGTCCGAGCACTCCTTCTCCAGCTCCATCAGCCGCAGCCGCATGCTGTCCATGCCGACCTTGAGCACCTGGTTCTCCCTCACGGCCGTGGCCCAGCCACCGGCCGCAGCTTCACCGGACGTCGCCACGCCGCTGCGCAGGGGCCTCGACCCTTCCAGGTTGTCGGAGACGAGCAGGCACCCGGCGATCGATGTCCTTAGCTGCAGCTGCTCGAAGAAGAGGACTTGCACCACCACGCGCAGGGGTAGGCGCTCGTTCTGCGTCGCGTGGGTGCATGCTTCCAGGGAGAGCTTCTGGCAGTTTATCAGCCGGCACAGCTGCTCGCGCTCCGCTTCTGGCAGCCATGAATGCGCCTGCAGTTGGCATTATGGAACAAAGTTGAGCAACATGAACCACAGTACATTTCAAAGCTTTGCAAGTCAAGTGGCTAATGATCTGTGTACGTAGTTTCAGGTGTAAATCAGTAGTTGGTAACGAGTGCAAATGATGACTTGTTAAAAGAAAAGAAAAAAAAGGTCTGCAGATGTTATGGTAACACATGGCCCCCCGTGTCTTCAATCCTTGGTGCAAAAACTTAATCAGTAACAGTTTCATTTTGTCTTTGAGAAGTATCAGTTTCAGAAGAACACCTGTAGCTTTATCTTTGTTAAATTGTCTGTGCAAGAACATAATTGGGGATGTGATGGTAGTAGTATTGACACAAGAGCCATCTTTTCTTTGGAGAAGTATCAGTTTCAGAAGAACACCTGTAGCTTTATCTTTGTTAAATTGTTTGTGCAAGAACATAATTGGGGATGTGATGGTAGTATAGACACAAGAGCCATCTTGTCTTTGGAGAAGTATCAGTTTCAGAAACAGAACACTAGTAGCTTTCAAATGGAGATGAAGAAGCTGCATAACAACCAATTCTGAAATTAAAAACAGTAGGCTCAAATCTTTACCTTAAGGTATACATCAATGGCACGGTAAAGACCATCATCCAGTGGCCGAGCATATTCAGGCAAAGCAGCTGCCAGAGATTGGAATTTTGGTGGCTTCAGATTGGCATCTGGTGCAATCTCAGCAATATACCCATCAATCAGCTTAGCAACAGCAGTGATTGGCGCCAACGACGGAGGAGATGCCATCACATCATCCAAGCATGGGGAGGCACCGCCCGTGGCCCGGTCCATTGCCAGAAAGTGATCAAGAATCCTGTGCACACACTCGACGTTGTAGAGAGTGTCCATGGTGTACGAGAAGTTCGGCAGCAGCAGATCCTCCAATGCGGCCTCATCTAGCTGCATACCAACCCTCCTCTCCAAGTTGGAAATGCAAGCACGATTGGCTTTCAGGATCATGGCTGTTCGAAGCAGCCAGAGCAGCACATTTGTGGGCATTAAACCTCTCCGGAGGGGCAGCATCGCGTCGATCTCCTCAAGCAAATGCCTCTGTTCTTCCTCGGACAGGGTAGCAGCAGCCATGGGCGTCGGTCCCGCGCTTTGGCGCCTGTTCAATCCTGGGAGGAACCTCCTGGCATAGTTCGTGAGCGATCCGGCAATGGTCTCCTGCTTGACACCTTTGGACTCCACAGTGGAGATCAGCCTCCTGTACGTAGGGAAGCTCAGGGATGAGGCATCATCGTACCACCAATCTGAGCTGCAGTTCCTGAGCTTTGCACCCGTGCTTATACCATTCCACAGTAAACTGCCCCCAGGGCTTTGCATGGCGCCATGTTCTGAGACCGGCCAGCCATGGAGGTCTGGACCAACACTAGCTTTGCCGGCCAACGACTCGATGCATCTCTTCGCAATGCGAAGGTCTTCAGCATGAGGGAGGAGCTCGTCGCAGGTCTGAAGTGCTTCCAGGGAATCCTTCCAGCTTCGGAGCACCACCTGATTGAGAAACGCTTCCGTCTGGTTGATCAGGTTGTCCTCGGCTGTTTCTTCGGTCATCTGGAGATGCTCGGCGGCGCACCGGAGGTAGACGACGTTTGCCGAAGAGAGTTCTATCTTCACCCCGTAACAGAACCTTGCCACCAGCTCAAATGACTTTGCACCCCCGGGGATGTCAGGTAATCTGACGATACATTCGCCTTGGTCCGAACTCTCCTCGATCAACCTTCCCAGGATGGCACTCTTTGAAAGTAGAGGGAACTGCAAGGAGACAAAAAGCATCTCAGAGAAAAGGGAAAAGGGTTTTGATAAGTTTCATCCCGATGTTTTCTTTAGCAATCATCATCCAAATTCCTGGCCATTGGATTTGCTTTGATCGTACGGATATGTGTTTTGATCGTACGGTCCAAAGTTTGGATGTTTTTTGGGACAAAAACATCCGGATGATGTCTATACACTCCCGAAAAGGGTTTTGATAAAACTTTGTAAAGGTCAAGTAGAAACTATGTTTAGAGAGAGAATAGCTTGTAGATGTCTCTTTTTTTTTTATGATCAGTATGTAAACGTGCGAATATGACTCCGAGAACTACTACATGTTTTATACTACCAGTATAATGCACCGTAAAATTTCTCAAGGCGAGTTAAATGTAAGAAAGGTAGAGATGATTTTTCTTCTTCTTCTTCCTCGAACTTCTCCCTAATCACAAGTACAAGCAAATCTATAAAACATCTTGCTTCTTATAATTACAGATCTACAATGGGCTACTAGATAGAAAAGCATACCTTATGAATGTGGAAAGACATCTCCCCGACCTCAACAATAACATCGCTGGGAAGCCCAGTTGTGCAGAACCTATCAGGTTCACAAGAAGAAGCCCATCAGTCAATCACGAATCATGTATATGTATCTCACACAGTTTCATGAAAAAAGTACGATTGAAGAAAAAAGTACTCGCACCAAGATATACTTCCACTATATTTCTCAATGAAAAAAGTACAATTATCCAATAAAGATTAGGAAAGGGAATGAATTTATTTCTCCCACCACACGTAGATTTGCATGCATACGATTGAAGATTGTGCTGTCAATCACTGACTGGCACAAGTGAAAGGATTGCAAATTGAAGGAATCTGAAATTCAAAAATGTTGATTGATGTGCTATAAAATATTCCATCCGTCCAAGTTTTTAAGATGTATTTTCTTCTGCATATAGACCAAAGAGATATTGAAAATGACTAAACTACACATAGCAATTATCTCTAAGCGCTCTATTCAATGCATACATGTAGAGAATATCAAGTAAATATGAATATTTATTAGGGATACAAAAGGAACATCACGCTAATTTTTGTACCAGAACATCAAATACACAGACAAGACCATTCAAAAAAATTGCCATATAAACTTAGACTTAACTCAATCCCATCTGGGGTTGCTTTCACCTGCATCTGACTTATGTGATGCAAAATCCTGGGAAGGAACAGCTCCAATAAGTATGTCATTTGTGACTATCACAATACCCTGGTAATTTAATTTTAGTAGTGCAAGAGGTTCAATAAATAGATTTGAGTTCTTCCAAAGAAGATTTGGAATGTCCTCCTCATGAACACAAACACATGTGACAGTGAAAGGTACTATAATGAGAAACCAAGTACAAGCAAAATGCACAATCTAGCATTTCCATTCATTGCGCCTCTTGAAGTGGGTATGCACATGAAAGGAAGAGTGGAAAACTATAGGCTTTCAAAAGCACAACGAGCTTAACAGAATTGGGAGCTGTTCGACCTACGGAGTTTGCAAACTGAAGGAGCAATGTCACAAGTCAAGACCAGATTAGACACAAGACACACAAATCAAACAAAAGAAACAAAAGAAAGTACAAGATCCTTCCATTTCTATGCCCCCAAATCCCCATGAAAATAAAGGCGTTCTTTTTCCTATCTCAGATTAGCAAACTAACAGCAGGAATAGGACAAGCACACCCAGTTCTTTATCTCGTCAGGAAGCGTCCATGCACACATAGATACATACATACATACATGACAAGAAATCTTAAACAAATTGAACTGGGACTGAACAGAAACGAGCAAGAACCATACCATGCTTGCCCTCGCCTTGTGAAAGTGTCAGGCTTCGAGACCAGCTTCACGGAACCCATCCTGGGACGGATCTGGCTGCCTCCAAAGGGAGCCAAGCGGGAGAGACGCACAAGAACAGGAACCCCAGCTAGGCGTCCGGCGCGCACCGCTGCACCGCACTTCACTCCGAAGCTCAGACCATGTCCAACCCCCTGGCCACCTAATCAACCACCCCAGAGGAACCAAGAAAACATCATCATTCCAAGGGGGCCTGCCGGCCTGGGACAGAGGAGAATACCAAGAGCTGTGGGGTTCCTGGGGAGGCCAGCTCCTGCTCTGCCCCTCTACTGAGCTGCTACTGCTCTCTGCATGACTGTGTGAGCTGTGAGGTAGTAAAAACTAGAAATCTCATCTCGAGATATTTTTTGGTAATGGAGGGTGAGGAGGGGCTGTTTCTTGGCTTATGTTCTTGATTGCAGCAACAATAGAGGGGAGGGGACGGACAAGGCCAACTGTGCAGCGCAAGGAGAGGGAGAAGGCAACAAAAAAAGAAATGAAGAGGGTAGAGCTTGGCTGGGGCAAATGTACAGGCCAAGAAAATGAGCAGCGCCGAAAGTCGGCAGCTGCAAGCAAGAAAGAGACTAACTGGGGACAACAAATGGTGATTGGTGATGGTGAGACCGTGAGAGTGAGAGTGAGAGCAGAGCGGCAGCAGCAGGACTGAAAGATTTGTCTGGGGGTGCATGCAATGGCTTGGGCTTGGGAGTGTTTGATCCTTGGTGAAAATGAGAGGGGAGAGAGAGAGAGAGAGAGAGAGAGAGAGAGAGATCGAAAGTGTTCTGGAAATCTGGGGCTCGGTGCACAGAGATCCTCTTGATTTTGATGGAGTGGGAGTGGGCAGTGGGGGACCTGGGGCTGTCCCTGTGCACTTGTGCTGTACAGATCCACAGCATTATCTTAACCTTAATGCTAGGTAGGGATGAAAACGGATCGGATACGGACGGATAATGGTTTTACCATATTTGTTTTCATATTTTTTCTCGGATTCGGATACGAATACGGATAGTCCGGATACGAATACGAATACGGATAATGTCGAATACAGATACGGATCGAATACGAATCGAATCGGATACTGATTCTGAATATTTATCTAACATGATAATCCCTTAGATTGTACATAAAAAATCAATGAAAACACATAACTAGTTGATTTGATTAAAACATTATTGAAAATTGAATAAATATAAGCATTTTCATTCACTTAGACAATAGTTAGATACTATGTTGCAAACAAAATTATGTAAGACTTAGTTCATCACGTACATATGATTAATCCATCACACATGTAGATCAAAACACAAAATAAAGGTGATCCTTGCTCAGAAATACAAATGGAAACAAATATAGAATACACAAAAAGTTTGATAATACTTAATTACCATATCTCTAGAAAACATATATAACACTTACATTTAATGACCCCAAGATTTGTATTATTTGTTAAATTATGTTTAAAATAATAAATTATGTATTTTATGAGTTTTTATGCATTTTAGCTACTTATTTAAAATATTTTTCTATTAAAGACAACATTTTTTAAATTTTTAGAAAATTTAAAATACAATAAATTTTAAAAATAATTTTTGTAAAAATTCTAGACTATGTTAGGACGTTTATCAAAAAAATTCATAATTTTTGGAGCTAGTTTGCTAATTTTAATAATTGAAACTTGATTTATGGATTAATTAAATTAGAAAACAAGTTAAAATTTAGTAACCTTTTTGGGCCAAAAGAGTAGCTTGGCCCAGCCCACTATCCGGATATCCGATCCATCACTATCCGGATTATCCGAATCCGTATCCGTATCCGACGGATAGTGAGCTACCGAATCCGTATCCGTATCCGACAAAAAATATCCGTATCCGTATCCGATTCGATACTATCCGACAAATATCCGATCCGACAGAATCCGTATCCGAAAATTATCCGGATTGGTCGGAAACTATCCGATCCGTTTTCATCCCTAATGCTAGGTAAGTACTAGTAAGAGACCTTTTATCATCTTCCAAAATTTAGAACCAAATGGTCATGGCATGTTTACTGACATAGAAGTCTACTATAGAACTTTTGCTGCTGCAGTCAGTACATGCATTAGGAGTAGAGAAGCTTTGGCATTTGCATGCACTCCAGCACATGGCCAAATCGTTGGGATTGCAGAAGCTGTGCAGCGGGAACAGGGAGGATTGCGAGAAGAAGGGAGAAAAGTTGAAACGGAGCGGACACTTGCTTGCCGTTTAGTCCACGCGGCAACGGCAATCGCAAGTTTGCAACGTCCCCCCCAAGCCCCAATGCAAATGCAAGCGATTCATCGTGCAATGCTCGCCGACAAAAAGACGACTCTCGCAGTAAGTCAGTGTCAGCGATTCAGTAGCCTGCACACAATTTTTGCTCCACATCACACTCCACATAAGGCAGTCCGATTCACCCTAGTACTCTACCCTTTAGCCGGTGTTTACTACTGCTCCTTTTCCTCCTTTTCACAGTGATTATAGTTCTAACTAAATTCACATAAAATAAGAAGATATGAAAAATAACTTGTCTACTCTCATTTAATTTAATTCATCCTATTTGTAATTAATGAAGAGGAACTGAACAGATTAGCTAAATAGATGACTACATTGATGAAAGATACGAAGGTCGTGTTGCCTCTAAAATCGTATTGAAATGTGAGAACTACAATCACTTTAATAAAAAATTTGAATGCTAGAACGACAACTATTGTGAAACGAAGGGAGTACGCTTCTGCCGGTGTTTATCTTCTCTTCCATTCTGTAATGTGCTGCTTAAGATGGAAAAGGCATTTGTTGTACCAAGAGTACTGTGAGCTTTTATGCCTCGAACAAACCAAACCGGCTCCCTTTCTATCCGTGAGTTGTTTGGTCCTCTCTCACAAATTTGAGTGGAACTGAAGCTGAAGCATGAGCTACCAGCAGAAGAAAAGTTGCACGCATATGCCGCACCGCGGCATTATCACTGAAACAACCAGTTGCTATACACAATGAAGTGCTACTAGTACATAGGACATACATCAATACATGAATCTCTTGTACATTGCGGCAGGACAGCAATTATTTTGATGCCAAAAAAACAATGGTTCGGATTTATAACAAGATTCTTCCTAACTGATCTGCTTCAAGGAAACCATACCTTCTGCTGGGCGAGATCGGAACAACACGAGACGAACAGAAATGTACTGTTTTGTTTGGAAAGAGAGGGTAAAATCTACCACATGGCAAAGAAAATTCCAAGCTGTCCGTGACCATAGGAAGTGATCAGTGTGGCAGCAAAAGAAAGATCCAAGGATGGAATAATCATGGTATAATAGGTCTTCCCCAGAGCATCCCAACCTCTGTAGATCTCCTCTACCATGTACAAGTCGATATCAGTATGTCTTCTCCCTTGGTGAACCGACAAGTGTCTTAGTTAACGAGGGAGAAATTGCAAGGATAGTCTAATATGTTGTAATACTGCAACGCAGATGTAGATGCAACAAACTGCTGGCATTCAGGAAATGAGACGCATCAGGGCCAGTCTGCACCACTTGGTTCTGAAATGAGCTTGCATGAAGTGAAATAGTGAAACCGCATTGTTATCAACTTAGATGGCTCCAGTAACACAAGTTGCAACTACTGGAGCAGCAATTAGTTTGCATCAGACTGCGGTACGCATGTACATACAACATGGTCGGGGGAGACTGACTCTGCAGCAGTTCCACAACATCTGCCACAAGATGCCTCAAGCCCGAATGATCTGCATGTTAGCATGAAGGTATCAGAATTGAGTAAATAACATGGTTATTTTTACAATTCTTTGTTGCTCCATTCCTAGATAACTTGCTTGATAAAACCATCAATGTAGAAAAAGTGTCCTCCAAGTTTATATACACTTCTATGTTTCACTCGTCAATATGAATGCCGACTATTTGCATGGGGTCTACAAATTCACATTAAAGAGAGATGCATGGACAGGGTCGAGCAAGGTGAATATCTGTACTCGAATTTGATGAGTGACTAAGTGTAAGAATGCCAAAGAATAACAATTGAAACAAAGAAGCGAAGGAATGACAAGTGAAAATATGCAAAAGAAAAACAACTGAACATAGAACCAAAGTACTTAGAGCAATTACCAATTTTGCTGAATTTCTGTTTTTCAATGTCAACATTGCTGCTTCAGCGAAGGCTTGTGCGGCTACAGCTTCAGCTTCTGCAGCCTCTGCTTCTCTTACTGCTGCTTCTGCTTCAGCCATGATAGTCTCCGCCTCTGCAACCGCACAAGCAGCAGCAGCAGCAGCCTCTTCTGCAGTCATGGTTCTCATTCGTGCCAATTCAGAATCGACTTGGGATTTGGTGAGCGTTGCAACATCATCCCTCTCTACCTTCATTGGCTCTCCTTGTATATCTTCAAGTAGCACCATTTTGGAGCTTCGCCCTTCTGAGAAAGATGAACTAGGGGCTAACCTGTACTTCCGATTCACCTAGAATTGTTGGATGTGGGTAATGGGTTGCATGCCAGAATGGTTTATAGTCTTTGTATGTGTAACTTAGTCCTAGCTAGGTGCAAAATAAAAAGGAAAGATTGTCCAGATTCATGGTTTCAGGGACCTTACATGTCAACAAAATCTGTAGAACTAAGCAGTTTCCAGGTTGGCCCAATACAAGAGTTTTAAGCATACAGAAGATATCGTGAGCACCAAAGAGGTCCAGCAACAAGTATAAAAGTATAAAAGTGTTTTTCTGAAATTTTTAATCTAACCTGCAAACTAGACAAGTACTCCACTACATAAGATTTGACACTGAAAGCAAATATAACAGAATAGAGGAGTAAATGCCAATACCAGACAACCGATGTTTGCAACAGAGAGTGCCCATGCAGGTGTGAATGGGTCTATGCATTTCAATAGCACAATCTATCCAGTACAGTCATACATAAGATGGCAAAGCCCCATATATTATTGTAAATATATAATATGTCAATACCCCTGTTCACTTAAACTGAGCTTAAGCAGGCTTCACATTTTTGGTGGATTTGCTACTCCATATCGAGAAAGCCATTTAGTTTCAACTCTTTACTTGATCATTGTATTACTTGTCATTACTCTGAAATACATAATAATGTGGTACAAGATAGAAAGGAACATTACCTTTATCAATTTCCCAGATGCTGTCAATTCATTTAGTTTTGAAGACAGTACATGATCAAAATCGGCAGGAGGCCAGTATTGCTCCTACATGAGAAATCAGGTTAAGAAAGTTGCCACCAACCTAGCAAGTTAGATGAAGTAAACCTCTGCCACTTTGAATTCCAATCTTATAGTTATAGCTGCTGATTCTCATTATATCATTTCTGCAAGTCTATGATTATTACAGAACGTTCTGCGCAGTTAATGCAGCATGCGTGAATACCATCACTGTATTCAGTGACCAGCGGCACAAATGTGTACTAGTGTATTGTACACATGAAGGCTCTACAAAAAGGTACTGTTAAAAAAGTGTGTTGGCAATAAGCCAATGACAGACATTAGGTACATGCATACTAATGAATTGTAGGTTCCACGCAATGTTGAGGGGTTGATGGCAGCATATATGAGTACTAATGGATGAAGAATTTAGGCAGATGCAAATAAGATAAATAAAGGAGTGCCAAGTCAGAACTTCTACGGGAAATGGGACAGATGGCAACAGAAGAGTTCAGTAGCGACAGCCCGTACAGCATTCTAGTTCAGAAAGTTGGCAGATGTAACTGATCCTATGTTGGGTTCTTGATATTTTATAATCGTAAAGTACAATATAAATAGAAGAAGTATAATTAGAAACCTCTATGTAATTAGCAATGGCTGTTTTGTATGACCCTGTAGGCTCATTCAAGCTCCTAACAGCCTCCATTATGATATTGTCTAGCCTGCAGGAATGCCATAAAGGTACATTAGAGTCATAATCCTGTAGTTTTTGTTCATGATACTGGTAGAACAAAGAACAGAATACCACTATTCATCTATTAGACTAAACTTAAACTACTAAAGCAAATGGGATATCTACCTGGAAAGGGATCTCTTCGTTGAACTAGACATTGCGAAAGGCATAGCATCGGCAATGTCATCATCGCCATCAGAAGTGACTGCGGTGACTGCTGTCGAGTGGCTTTCATACCTAGGTGTAGACCTCGGCTTCTTAACAGTGGGTGTCCTTCGACTATCACGAGCGCCAGATGCATTCACGGTCACATTCATGTTGCGCCATTTGTCCTGCAATCGTAATCGGTAAAACGAGGAGCACACGCATGAACCTCAGAAGTTAGAATTCCCTCCCCTAAACCGATTAAACCGGGCCGGCGCTCGTGCGCCGCAACAAACCTTGAGGTCAACGTTGGAGCGGTACCGTAGGATGTTGCTGAACTCCGGGTCTTTCAGTATCGTGCGCCACTTCCCCGCCCCGTGCTTCGCTATTCCAGCCTTGAGGGCGGCCTCCTCCTCTGAAGTCCATTTCTGCTTCGGTGCCCCCATATTCTCGGACCCTAAGCTAGGCTTCTTCTTCAACAACAACCCCTCGAACGCTCAACTCGTATCCTGAACATTTCCCAATGGAAGCATCAAATAAGCGCATGCAAAATAACGACCGATGCTGGAATGAACTTAGCAACCGCCGTTTCTACCAGGTAAATGGAATCACAAGCATGAAGCGTCCAAAACGAGCGAAATCTATGGATTAAACCAACTCAAAACCATCCTAAACAGAGATCGATGCAACATCGCGATCGCCCAGCGTCGAACGACCAATTTTGGCTAATCGAAAAGACACCCACGGATCGAATCCGGGTTTCAATCCATGAACGGGGCTGCGACGTATCGAATCCACGAGCCAACCCCGCCTAGCCCCCCACCGGCGCACCGGATCCACGGAGGCAGGAAGCAACAGGGCCAGCGCACGAAAAAGCGTGCCTCGCGATGAGCGCACTCACCTTAGTCCCGTCCGCAGGCCGTAGCGCCGTGCCGGCCGGTCGGGACGCTTCGACTCCGTTGGCCGGCGATGTCCGGCGAGGCCGTGGATGGGAGCAGGTGGGGTGGGAGGTGGAGATCTCTGGGAAGAAGAGGGTGGATAGGGGCGAGAAGTAAAGCATGAGTGGACTGGGCCAAAATTAGTTGGGCATGGAAAGTGGGCCCAATATATGGGCCCTCCGTAAACAGTCGGCCTAAAACAAGTTCGTTACGGCCCATTAGCCTAATTCAATACGCGCCAGCCCGTCCCTGGATATTAAACACATCATAGTGTGGCCATCTTGCTCAGTGGCCAGCGATTCTACGGCCCTGGTTCAGTGGAGTCCGTCATATTCCATCATAAGGTAGCACATCAACACTTCGGTGATCGGAAAACATCTCAACAATGGAATTTGTACTACGCTACGTACGGAGGCGGAACTAGAGAAAAAATTATGGAGGTTCACTATTTCATCATATATGTGATAACAACTTATTATTCTTACCATTTGCTTGTTATTTGGCTCCCGGTGTTACAAGATTTAGATCAAATGGTTCACATATACTATATATATAGACTAACATACAATAATTTTTTATATAGACTAGCATACACTATTTTTTTTACCCGGTGTCCTGTAACACCGGGTAACTACATTCAGTTCCGCCCCTGGCTACGCATGCATGGCGTTTTGTCGATGAGTGATCGGTGGAGCGGAAGAGTGTGGCTGGCAATGGCGTGAGAACCAACTGTTAAGCTTGTGTTTTGGGAGACGAAAGCGAGGAGGCGGAATAGGGCTGGAAAAAAAGCTCGTTGAGCTGGCTCGGTGGCTCGTTTCAAAATTGCTCTGATTACATTCATTTTTCTTTTAAAATAAAAATTAGTTGATTTGGAACCAAAGTCAACTTCGGCTCGGCTCGTTAGGCTCGGCTCGTTAAGCTCGGTTCGAAGTTGGGTCTCAAACAATACATAAGACTATAATAAATAAGAATAAATCAGTGTCGAATAAAGCTCGAAAAAAAGTTCAACTAGCTCGTTATCCACCCCTAAGGCGGAACCTAGAAGGCGCATCGCCCTATGGTTCAGGGGATCGCGAGAATCGGGAGCTCACTGTCGCGTCCTCTCCTTTCTCCCCTCCACGGCTCCACCAACGTTGGTTGCTCCTGCTATTTCAAGAGAGTTTTAGGCTTTTTCCTCCCCTCCTTTGGTTTTTTTTTTCCAGCTTGGTCTCTGTTCCAATTAAATTGTAAATTAGTTTTCTTCTCGATTGCAGAAAAATTAATAGACAACACGTGTCGGCTGCCGCAGTGTGGTATCGCGGTAGGTGCTTAGTGAGGTTTGAGAACAAGGTAGGTGCTTGTTGTGGTTGAAAAAAAAAAGCTAGATTTACAATTTTTATTTAGACATGGTCAAACTTTCAAAAAAAATGAGTAAATTTCATAAAACTGCATTTTGCACAAACTATCATAAAATCACGTGTTTTAGTTTCTATTTCATAAAGCTACATATTATATGAGACATTGTTACACAATAATACAATTTTTAGAATAGTTTTTTCTCCATTAGTTATCCTAAAATATGTAGTTTTATAAAAACGATAAGAATCAAAATATGTAGTTTTTTATAGTTTATAAAAAAACTTTGTAGTTTTGTGAATTTTACTAAAAAAAATAACACAAAACGTGAGAAAAAATTGTTCACAGGAGAGCTTCCGCAAGAAGACGCGATCGATAAGACAGTCAAGAGGTGGCTGCTACGGTATCGTAATCCAATAACACCCTATGTGTAATAGACTTCATGTGGACCTGATCTCCGTTTATGTGAATCTGATTACTTGAAGACAACAGCATGCAACGAAAACCATTAACAATGTAGTCGGATTACACCATGAAATAGCCCAACCAAACACCATCGTAATTACGCCAACAATATAACTCAATGCGTCGACTGACGAGTCTTTTTTTTTCAGTTGCATCTCATTGTATCTCGTATTTTTTTGTTAGTGTGTACCATATAACATAGTCCTCGTGTCAACTGCCTTACCAAGATTTGGTATTGTTGACTGGATCCGATAATTGTGGCAATATTGTCTTTCCCTTTCTCCCTGCTTACGGCTTACCTGTGGGAAGAGAATACGGTGTGGCGTACTGTATTCGTACGGGAGTCACGACACCACTGACACTGGGCCCAAGTAGTCTTCGATCACCTTGGCTTTCCAGAAGCTTCCTCACCCAGCCGAAGACTCACAACCTCAGTGACCACATGAGCCCACAACTCACCGGCCCCGCATGTCATAGGGAAACGCCCAACACCTCCTTGTCCTTGGTCTATAAACCCTGACCGCCAAACCCTAGCCGCCTCCTCTTGATGCTCTTCGTCCCGCGGCAAGTCGCACTCGCCTCCCTCCCCGCCGCCGCCATGGCCACGGAGGAGCCCAAGAAGGAGAGGAAGAGCAAGAGCAGGCCCGCCAAGGGCTCCGCCTCCCCCGATGCCAGGGCCGGTGTGGTGGCCTCCGTCGCCGCCTTCCTAGAGTACAGAGGATTCGCCCGCACGCTCGCCGCCCTCCAATCCGAGGCCAACCTCGAGGTATAACCATGATCTCTCTCTCTCTCTCTCTCTCTCTCTCTCATGCATGCATGCGTGTTACTAAGTCGTCGAATGGAAATTTGATGTTTCCAGGGAGATGCCTGGAGGTCGTCGCCTGTGAGCCTGGAAGAGTTGTTTTCCAAATTCTTGGACTCAAGGTACTTAAATAACAAGAGAATCTTCTGTCCTGTTAAATTGCTTCTACTGGTGAGCTATGCTCCATAGTATGCTTGATTCTTGATGGAATTTGGCTGTTGTATGCAGCAATTCCACTCCAGGAGCTAGCATTGCGGGAAGTAATGCGCAAGGTAGCAACTTTGGTTGTTAATATGCGTTCTAATTTGGCATAGACCCTGTATTTCCTTTTGATTGATGCTCACCTGAATTTGCCGATGTAGATAAATCACCTGACAATGTAGCAGTAGAGGATGATGCTGGCAAGAAAAAGAAGAAGAAAGGCGGTGCTGAAGCTTGTGAACCCGAGAGTAAGGAAAGTGAGCCTTCTGCCCTGGAAAAGGCCGGTGAAAATGCGGATGGTGAAACCAAAGAAAAGAAACAGAAGAAGAAGAAGAAGGATAGCTCTTCAGCGGGGAATGATGGTGGTAGTGAAGCAAATGCAACAGTGAAGAGTGATGATCAGAAGATTGATGGCAAGAGAAGGAAAAGCAAGAAACATGAAAAGGATGAGGATGTTGAAGCTAGGCTGCAAAAGGTGGAATTAGGAATGATAAACAAGTTTGAAGCTTCTGAGAAACCTAAGGAGGATGGCAAGAAATCAAGGGAGGAAGAACCTAATAGTCAGAATGACGATGCTGACAAGAATGGTTTAGGCGATGCTGCTTCTTTGGATAAAAGGAAGAAAAAGAAAAAGGTTAAATCAACTTCGGAGACCTCAGATAAGGTTGATGTAGAAACTGCACCTGCCAAGGTTGAGGGGAAACGTAATGGTGCCAAGGAAAATAGTGATGCTGTCGAAGAAGGGAAAGACGACAATGAGAAGAAAAGTAAAAAGAAGCGTAAGAAGTCGGGTTCTAAAGAAAATGTTCTGGTAGAAGATAAACAAGTTGCGGGAAAAGATTCAGTCCCCGAATCAGATGACGAAAACAAGAGTGGAATGGACATCGACAAAGGTGAAAATGGAGGGCCTTCAACTGACAATGCTGTTGTTGGTAAGAAGAGGAAACTGGAAGAAGTTGATGGAAACAACCCCCCTGCCAAAGAAGATAGCACTGCTAATCAGAAGCTCAACAACGGCTTTGCTGAGGATGATACAAAGGAGCACAGTACCATATCAAAACCGAGTAAAAGGCAGAAACATTCATCTGAAGTATGTTGTTTTCTGTCTCATCAATTGCTTCTTATTGCTTTTTGTGCTACCATTTTGGTTTATTCACCATGAAAACTGTTCACTTGACATTTTCGGTAGTTTCCGTTTTCATACATGAAGCTTCATTTAGTCCTCTTCTATAGTTGATTAAGTTATAATATTACGATCATGCTAAATATATATGTTTTTTTGTTATGTATTAACCTATTGCATTTCTAATATTTATTTCATGCCCAAAATCTGCTTAATGTTAGAAGTTTTGGTACCAATAAGTTTTAACTGGTCAAAGGTATATTCAACAGTGCAAATTCATACCAACATTATGATGACTTCATAATGCTTTTTTAGACATGCTGAGGTTGATCTATTTGATATTTTCACTGTGTAGGATATGGGTAGGTAATTTGACCAACATCATCACCACCACCATCATTGATCTAATGCTTTTTCAGTTTTCAGTTTATACCACCCCCTGAATCTTGATAATTATCTTTTATATGATGTTTTGGATATAGATATTTCATAAGTAGTTCGACAATTGACAAGATTATGATTATTCCCATCATGTTCATTCGCTGCAGCCTAAAACTGTGAATGCATTTCAACGAGTGAAGCTGGAAGAGGTTAAATTTGTTGATGAAAGGCTACAGGATAATTCATATTGGGCTAAGGTATTTAGTACTCACTGTTAGATGCTTATCTTTTCTGAGGTTTATTGATCATTTACTCGTATATATATGAACATTTGTCGACAATAACCTTGTGTGGCCTATCTGTACTTCGCACAGGGTGGTGCAGACTCTGGGTATGGTGCGAAGGCACAAGAGATTCTTGGCCAAGTTAGAGGAAGGTTGGATACTTACTCTTGTTTCCTTCTGATTTTGCTGTTCTAAACTAAGCTAATTTACTGATCTAATATCATTTATAATCCCATTACTACTGAACATCTCTTCATCATTGTTCTATTTTCTCTTGCAGGGGCTTTAGACATGAGAAGACCAAGAAGAAGCGAGGAGCCTACAGGGGTGGGCAAATTGATTTGCAAACCCACTCAATTAAGTTCAACGATTCAGACGACGAGTGATTGCTTCTGCAAGCTGTGTGCTGTTCAGCATTCTTACCGCAATTATTTCATCACTGTTCTAGAATTGTCGTGGTGTGCCCATTTCGATATGCTGCATGTCCTGCTAAATCATCGAAGTTTTGTATCGGACTCACTGGGATGTATCATTTTGCAGCTGCTAGTGCGACATGAAAGACTGACTACCACATATCATTTTACTTGCTGTCGTGCCTCCATTTGGTAATCTAGCGTATGATGAATTTGATCATGAAATTTTAGACGTAGATGGGGTAAGTTGAGATGTACATCCTTGATTTTTTTCAGAATTTTTTGAAACTTTTTTTAATTTGATTGCACGGTGATTGCACCAAACCTTTGATTGCATGCCCCCTAATATGAGAGCGGTTATCCACCCCTTGTATAGATAAAAATAAGAAGGCCTAGGTCCGATCATCTACATTAAGGGTGCGTTTGTTTGTCTGTATCAAGTGGTACATGTATGAGATGGTTCAAGAAAAAAGTCATCCATACGTTTGGTTGCTTGAATGGAACTATCTCATCCTGGATCAAGTGATACAAATTTGAGAAATATTCTCTCTAGATACTGAACCATCTCATTCACTCAAAATAATGGAATCAAATAGTACAGGACTATCCTATCTCCTTCAACCTCATCCCACGAATCAAACACATCATAATTTGGCTGAACTAGTGTCTCCCTCTCTCCCTGATTTAGGTCTCGTTTGGCAATTTAGAACTGAGCTGTTTCTACTAGAATCTGAACGAAATCCAGCCAAACGGCTAAAACTCGGAACGATTCTCCTCGAAACATTTCTTCTTTTTTCACATCGTGGTTGAATCACCCTTAACCATGTTTCACTAGTTTCTACTAGAATCTGGAACCGTACCAAACGGTTTGCAGAAAATGATTCTGATTCTACCTGAAACGTTTCTACCAAGAATCTAGAACCGTTTCCATTTCTACTAGAATCTGGAGTCATACTAAACGGGCCTTACTTTCTAGTACATAATTTACTTCCCTTTTGCATCGAAGACGACATAATTTACTTCCCTTTTGCATCGAAGACGATGCAAACCCTCAATTGATTTTTTGTTGTTGTTTCCTGCTGGATGGTATTAGTCCCGCTGCATATGCGGCTATTTACCGAGTTACTATTATTTGATATCATGTTCTAGTTCGAACCCATAGCTTTTCTAGCCCTTTAGCACTTTTTTAAAAATCTAGCCCTCATACAAATATAATTGCAAAAATAGTCCTTTCCCGGTCTGCGAAAGCACCAGCATGTGACATTGGCTACCTGCCATGCATTTGTACCGCGGCAAGGGCCTAGACCCGCAGCAACTCGTCCGACTGTGGCAGGCGAGCTGCTATGCTCCCCCAGTTTAGCAGCAAGATGCCGAGCTCCCCAGACGCGATAGCATGTTGTGCCAAGCTACCTTGGCTCAACAACCAACTCCTGTCGCACTCACCCTCCTCCTGCCATGGTTGGCCGAGCTGCCGCGGTACACGAGCGCGATAGGTGACACGTGTTACTTGCCGGCGCTTTCGTAGCAGAAGAAAGGCTATTTTTGCAATTGTATTAGCATGAGTCAAATTTGCCACCAATAAAAAAGTCAAGTGGGCTCTAAAAAGCAAGCCTAGGCTTTTTCCAGTTTACCTGTTTCGAACGGTGCCGTCTGTTTATTTTAGGAGCAACTGTAAGCTGAGACTGGAGATGAACATCATGTATAAACTGCATAAGTACTTGGGCCAACCATTCGTATAAACTGCTAGGTCGGGCCATCGTCAGAAGCTGCTCCCTCCATTTGCTAAGCCCATTCGGCCAATTGCCCATGACAGGACACTAAGGCCCTGTTTGGAAGAAAAAAATTTCAATACCATAGTATTACAAAATCATGGGATGAAAATTGTTTTGGCATAAATACCATGGTATGACAAAACCATGGCATAAAAACTGTTTGGAAGCAAAGTCTTTTACATGATGAAGTGATGCCAAAAGCTCAAAACTCCACTATGAGTGGAGTTTTTAATACTCCAAAAATATTATGGTATTGACAATACCATGGTTTTCAAAGCAGAGTTTTTTGTTGTTGTTTTCAAACATCTTATGGCCAAAAATACTATGGTATTCTTCAAAATCATGGTTTTAAACTATGAAAATACTTTGGGGGGTGGGGGGGGGGGGTAGAGCTGTTGTTGCTGTGTGGAGAGTGCCTGTGTCTGTCTGCCATAATGACCACAGCAACATTGGAACTAACCTCATGATTGTGATGATAGCATCCATCATTGAGTGGAGGCCCCGATTGGAGCCGATCCATTCAAATGCAGTCAAAACTTGGAGCTCCACTCATCAGTGGCAGTCAAGATCCTCAGAGACCAATGCTAGGCAGGAGGAGATGTGCCACTGCGGTAACCTAGCATAACCTAACCTAGTTAGGTCACTTCGAAGAGTTGCATTGACATGCTGAGTGCACTGTGCCCATGCCGGCCCATGCCCTGTCTGGTCTGGTCCTTGGAAGAGTTGCCTTTCTGGCTGCATTGCATGCATGCATTCAAATTTCTTCTGTAGAAGTGTGTGGCTCACACAAATCACAAAGCATCATTGTTTCAACCTCAGGGAAGAGTGGCTCAATGGAACTATGGAACCATAGTGCTCGGAGTATATGCATGCTTTGCGAAGCAGAGAGGCAGAGCTCATGATGTCAAACATGAAAGGAGAAAGAACAGCGTCACATACGGATGCTACTACATATGCATCTTTGTGGTCCGTGAGTGCACCCGTGTCTCCCTGTCAGAAATCTCCTTCAGTTTTGACAACTTGTTGGGTTCTCCTACAGGACCTGTCAGAAATCTCCTTCAGTTTTGACAACTTGTTGGGTTCGTTCTCCTATAGGAAAATGGTGTGTGTGTGTGTATACATATAGAGAGTGTTGGAATAAGCCATGCACATTCTGTGTATTTTTGCTAACCACCGAGATTAGCTCGGTTTGATTTCTTTCCTAGTTTAGCTTTCTTTGTTTGGCTCGTGCATGCCATACCTGTGTGCATGCCCTGCATGGCTTGTTGTACTATTTGTAGCCTCTCCTTTCTCCTGAATGAAGTATCGTTCGCAACCCTCCCTTTCTTTCATACTTTCATGTACTATCAGACTAGTTCCCGATCCCTCTCTCTCCACCACCATAGCCAATGATGCCGCTGCTGTGGCCACCGAGGCTGTCAATGCTGCGGTTGCCGACGCCATCATCCCGGCTCCCCTTCATGCTTCCGCTCTCTCTACCATCAACGTGCGCACGTACGTCCCATTCTCGCTGGAACTCTAGCCTCCATCTCGGAGGAGATCCTCGGCATCGTTCTCTCTTCCGGTGCTCAAGATCGCACCATATGATTGAGTCTCGAGAGCCTGTTTCGCGACAACAGGATATCTCGTGCTGTCTCTTGAGGCCGAATTTCGCAACCTGTTGCGAGGGGATCTCTCCATCCTCACCTACTCCCAGAAGCCTAAGACCTACGCGGATGCTCTCGCTAACATTGACCAACCGGTCAATGAGAACACTCTTATTCTCACCCTCTTCCGTGGCTTCAACGACACCTACCGCAACAACACCACCATTATCAAGACACCGCAACATCACCACCACCATCAAGACAAAGTCGCTATTCCCATCCTTCCTAGACTCGCTCCATGCTTCTCCTGAAGGAGGCCGATCTCAAAATTGCCAAGCCTAGCGTCACAACGGCTTTTGTCGCATCCACCAACTCCAACCCCAAACCATCACCTGCCTCTGGTTCTTCCTCCTCCAACTCCAACAACGGCCGCAACAACTACACTAGCTATGGCCATCCTTCCGCCGTTGCGCCACTGTACAACCCATGGACCGGATGAGAACTCTGTGAGCAGCTTCTAGAAAACATGAGCTTATTAATTAGGGAGTAGTAGTAAATGCATGACTGTTGCTGCCTGCTTACATGTACACAACTTTGCTACTATCTTCAAGTACTTCAAAAATCCATTCAAACGCACAAGAACTGTTTGCAACAATAAAAAGAAATTGGTTTGATCCTATTGCTGCCTTGCAGCTCACATCACAATAACTGCCACAGTACAATGAGGAGGAGGAGGAGCCAAGGAGTTCTTCACCTGCTGCAATACCTACTACAGCTAGATTGAGTGGGGTTTCCAACATGTACAATGAAAGGTACACTTTTGCAGATCTTTTCTCTTGGATTGCAAGCAAACCAAAACCCTAGCCAGTAGTAGTATTACTATTAGCCAGTGGTGCCCCAGCCCAGGAAGCTATACGATGACAGTACACAAATTAATGATAGATGATCACACAAATTTAAACCTGGTGCACCAAAAGTCATGATCACATCTACCACCATTTGATAGTATAAAAGGACAGACCTCACATATTAGGGTATGCATGGCAACATTAAAATGATTAGCATTCTAAAAAGCATAGCATATTAGCATCATACAATCTAGAATTCTAGAGTGGCATAGCAGAAGAAGCATCTTGGCATGCACCAACCAAAATGGACCAGTATGGATAGCATCCTAGCTACCATTTGAAGTATGCAAGTTGCCGCCAAACTTTGTGCCACAAGACAAATCGGAACTCACATGGCATGTCTGCTGTTGAATATTATCATCCTTGAGCTAGACTAGACAAGCGCTTAATTTACATGAATATTTGCACAATGGTGACATCAGGCATCCAAAAACCTTACAAAAAACAAAATTGTAAGGTCAAGCAATATGGTGGTGAAACTAACCAGAAACATGAAGACAAGGAGCCACAGGGGGGTGTGTGACCTAAAAAAGGGTTTAGTAACAGGAATTTGCTTTGGTGGCCTCATGCTGGCTGGGGTGTGAGGACATGAGCTGATGGCTTTGCCAGACCCTAGGAAGAAAAGTGATGCTTATGGTGAGGTTTGTGTCCTCTGAGGAGGAGCAAATCAATTAACAAAGCAGGATTATGTTTTTTTTTTCGTGCTTTGTGGTGTGCTTCCCCTCCTGTTGGGGTTTGGGCTTTGGAGTCTTCTCTCCCTCCTCTTTCTTTGTGGCTTTATCTTTGGGTGTGCAGTAGAGAAAGAATTATTATTGTTATTATTATTAGTAGTAGTAGTATAGTATTCCAGTGTCAGGAGAAACATCGGACCAGTTGGACACGACGCACGAAGTAAAAATTCTGCAATCCGACATGTAACAAGTGTTGGTAGGCTACTGTAGAGTTTGCACGGGGGGCATACAAAATTACTACTCCTACCAGGAGAGGCAGACAGAGAGAGTGGAGGAGGCTGCTCCAAAAATTTGGCTGGCCATGTGGTTTCGTGTAGGTTCACAGATTATACCATCTCCAACCGTGTCCCTTTCCCTCTCCCTTTCCTTTCGCGAAGGGATTCCCATTCACTTCAGTGCTCCAACAAATTCTCTTCAGCATTCCCTTCGTGAAGGGATTCTCTCTCTCATTCTCTTTAGCAAGGGATTCTCTCTCCTTTCCCTATACAAAGGGAATCTGTTGGAGATAAGGGCAAATAAAGGGAATGGGAATAGGAAGAGAACAGGGAAGGGAATATGATTGGAGATTACTACGAGAGAGAGAGAGAGATGAGAGATGAGAGATGAGAGCGCTCTTCGAGTTATCGGGCAGAAGGACGCAGCAAAGAAGAATTAAACGAGGATCATTTGGCTGCCTCCTCGCCGGGAGGAGAGTAGTAAAACCGGTTTGGAATTCATCGACGCAAGGAAACTAATAAAACCGGCAAAAACATCATAGAAACACAGTTGCGTTCATCGTGTTCAAAGTCTTCCCTTTGTGATGCAATCTCAAGACTCGAATCAAATCTGAATCACTCAAAATAGTTCGCTGTAAAACTTTCTTCCATTTTCGTTCGCTTCACGGCCGCACGTAACTTGCGTGCTCCGAGCCATGGATTCAAATTTCAGCGAACTTTCGGAAATCTTGATCGAGATTTCGGACCCCTGAGATCTAAAATCTCGGCCGGGTAAAAAAAAAAAATTTTAAAAAATCAAAATGCTACAGTGTCAATACAAATTTCAACGGGGTCTCAACGATTTCAGCCGAAATCTCGCTATTTTTTTACCAGATTTTTATTTTTCTTGGTCGATTTTGATTGGATTTAGGGTTAAGACCATCCACAAAAAAATTCAAAATTTTTTGATGTGTTTTTCACTATTTTTCGGTCGGTTTAAAGTGTACCAAAATCTCGGATTTCTCGGTTGAAAAAAAAACAAATTTTAAATTTGAATTTTAGATTTTGTTCAGATTTTGTTTGAATTTTCAAAATCTTGCCGAAATTTCAGATTTCGACCACCTCCGAGATTTATACTCAATTGAAATTTGAATCCCTGCGAGCTCTGGCCATCCGATTCGGCCCATTCCACACGCACGTACAGTGAAACTTTTACCTAGTCCTCACACACAGAGTTGTTCACTGCTTTGACTTGTCGTTTTTTTTTGGGAAAACTTGCCTTTTTCTCCACCACGGAAAGACTCGGAGGCGACCAAAGGAACGCAATGAAATTGGTTTCATTCCATTTGGAGTTGTTTTGCAAAAAAATTCACATTTTACCATTCTGTTAAATTTGAGATCATTTGTTGGACAATAATCAAAACTAAAATATTTTTGTATATTCATAATCTACATGATTTTACATAAATTTAGAAAGTTGTTTCATTGAATTTGGAGTTGTCTAGCGAAGTTATTTGCATTTGAATCAGCTCGGGTTGAAAAAAATAGAAAAAGCAAAAAAAATAAAAAAAAATAAACATACCCGGTTTTTGGAAAATCGGGTATTGATTTTTAAATTCGAAAATATGGAATATCCGGTTTTTGAAAATCCGAATACGCTATATCCGGTTTTTGGATTTCCGAGTATGCATATCCGGTTTTTGGATTTCCAGATATGACTGGTTTTTTTGTAAATACAAGAAAATGCTGTATCATTTTATAAATACGAGTCAAATCTTATATCAAATACGAAAATATCCATAGAAGTGCGTATGTGCCTGCTGTGATCGCCAGGGACTAGATTTTCGATTTCGTTGAGATACAGACCGGACTGAAAAAAAAACAAAAGCTTCCGGACGAGCGCGCCCGTGGCGGTCCACACTGGACCCGCACGCTGTTGCATTTGTTTTCCTTCTTCCAAGTGCGACGCCGACGCGCCTCCCTTGATCCTCTCGTTATATGCTGGTACTACTGAGCAACACCTGCTTCCTCGCTGCCGTCTTTCTTTGCTCTCTCCTCTGCCTGTAGCATCTCTCATCAAGAGAGAGAGAGAGAGAGAGTTTGGTATGGAGTATGAGAGGATACACAAAGTTCAGGTAATGATGCACATCTTCCTGTCTTAGTTTGCCTGGTCAATTCATTCCTTGATGGATTCTTCATGGGCTGTTTAGTGTTTAACGCATTGCATAATGTAGCAAGAAGATGCTCTAGTTTCGGCTCGTTCCCATCTTCTCCTTTGTTTAGTGTTATGCATAATGTGTAGTATATGTTTTTTTTTTTTTGGTTTCTTTGGGAAGAAAAAAAAAGGCTTTGTGCTAGTTTTATCCAATGGGAATCTTTTTGATCGTCTGTTGAGCTCTTTTGCTAAGCCACCACGGTTCATTTTTCACGGGTGTAATGTGTGTGCTTCTTCGCTGTCAATTTGTGTGGTTACGAGCACTACCTCCTGCAAATTGTCCATTATAAGGGTTTGATGATCCTCATTTCTGTTCATGCATTAGTCTTTTGTGTTATTATTGAAGCATTGCTAGTGCCATACTTCCGATATTGAACTCTCTAACATGCCCATTTATGGAGCTCTGGATTTGTTATTCCTTATTAGGACAATTTTTTTCTCTTTTGGATGTGGATGTTTTTGCCATGAGACCCCCTACCTTGCACTCAGACTCAGAATAATATTCATGGCTGATCAGTTCAGTTCAAAGTGAGTAGTAGTTCTGGCTGGGGGTCGGTGGGAGATTCGCTCTGCTCACATCACTCTCCAATGGCAACTTCAGTAGCAACCATTACTACTTCAATTTTACCAAGGCATTCATACTTGGCGATTTGGAATATTTAGAATTTCCCCTGATTCCTCCAGTGTGATCAATTGCTTGTGTTAATAATGCACTGGTATTCGGTAGTGTTTGTTGTCTGATTCATAGGGGCATAAATTTCGCCTCATTGGAAACCATCAAGATGTTCATCCCCATGTTCTTGTGTGATTGAGATGCAGATGGGGATCATGTCTCCAACTAAGCTGAGGATGAAGCTGCTAGGATCCCACGGAAGCAACAAGGAGGATGCGAGCAAGTCGCCGCGAGCATCGCCTTCGAGGCTCGACGACGACGCCGACCACCCCAAGAACAGTCTCTTAGCCCAAGAACTCGATGAAGGTCGCATTTCTCTGACAAATAAAATCTGTTTTTTTTTCTTCAATTGCGACGGTACTGTATGTGTTTGACACCGGCGAATGGTTCATCAGAGTATCCGAAGGACCGGTCGGATTCTTCCCGGTCGCGCTCCGACGCGGGCCACGGCAGGAGTGCCCACGCTGGCAGCGGCAATGGCTACGACAGCGGGCACGAGAGCGGCAACGCCGGCGGCGGCAACTTCGAGTTCCACAGGGAGAGGGCGCCGCCGGTGGTCGGGCCGTTCTTCAGGCAGGTGCCGTCCAAGTGGAACGACGCCGAGAAGTGGATCGCCGGGAGGCACGTCGTGCACTCCAACCCGATCTTCTCCAAGAAGGCCGCCCTGCACAGCCAGAGCGGCGGCGTCCGTGTCGCGCCGGAGTCCGTAGCGTCGTTGGACGTGAATAAGAGTGGCGCCTCTTCAGATAATCTTCTTGGCTCACGCGGCGCCGTCGGTAGCGCGCTGACCGAGCTGTCGTCGTCGCCGGCGTCGGTGAGCGGACCGGCGAACCGGCAGCCTCATCACAAGAAGCTCCGTGTTTCAGAGAGGATGCCAAGTGAAACTAGCAAAGGTGAATCCCACAGCAATTCTGAATTGTTCATCCAAATCTACAGAAGCGCGACAGAATTCTACGGGATTCTGATTAGTTCGTCAAAATTGAAGCAATGCCGCCGGGACGAAGAGATGACAAGACTGAATATTTTCCTGGTTTTGCCTCGAATTCTTGCAGTGTCGTGACCTGTGTTTGCTGATGTGTTGCAGTGAGCCCGCCGGTGCAGTCGGTGTCGATGAGGGACGTCGGCACGGAGATGACGCCGATCGCTAGCCAGGAGCAGTCGAGGAGTGGCACCCCCGCCGGCGCCGCCACGCCGACTCTCAGCCCGCTCTGCTCGGTGCCGTCGAGCCCGAAAGGCGGGCGGTCTGCTTCGTCTTCCGCATCTGAAAGGGAATTGCAGATCAGGACTCGCCGGGAGATCGCCGCGCTTGGGCTGCAGCTGGGCAAGTTGAACATTGCGTCCTGGGCTAGCAAGGAGGATTTTGTTCAGGCTTCGCCGGACAAGAATCCTCACCCTGACGAAGATGAAGCCAAGAAAGAGGAGTTTGAAGCACGAGCTGTGGCGTGGGAAGAGTCAAGAAAGTGTAAACTTGCATCGAGGTGTGCAAAGATCTCTCTCTCTCTCTCTCTCTACTTTGTGCTTCTTTTCCTCCTGAAACAAGCATATTTTGGACCTTACGTTTGACCATGACGCCCCAGATATCAGAGGAAGGAGGTGAAGGTACAGGAATGGGGGAATTGCCAGAAATCCAAATTTGAAGCCAAAATGAGGCATACTGAGGTTAGTTCCGATTGCTCAACTTCAGAGCTGATTGCATCCGTACCAGCGTTCTACAGAGAATGATAGCTGAAGTTCTTTAGAGGATTTATGGAACAAATCCCAGCTAACAGCTCAATCACTGACTGAGTCGTTAGACTGGCTGCATTGCACATTGCTTTCTGCATTGTTCACTGTAGCATTGTATTTGCAGCAAGGTTCCAAAATTCGTTTTCGGTATATATCTCGGGGGTGGCCGAACTCCGACATCTCGACGAGATCTCGGAATTTTAAATAAAATCCGGACGAAATCCAAAAACCAAATTTGAAATCCGGTCGTTTTTCAACCTGGAAATCCGAGGTTTCGTTCAAATTGAAATGTCAAAAAATGGTCAAAAAATTTAAAAACTTTTTTGCGAATGATCTTGACCCTAATTCCAATCAAATCCGGCCAACAAAAATCAAAATCCGGTAAAAAAAAAGTCCGAGATTACGGCCGAAATCATCGAGATTTTTCCGAGATTAGCATTTTGAATTTTTTTTACCCGGCCGGTATTTAGATCCATGATTTACAGACTGGCTGGTTGGGAATGCTCAAACTTGTTTCAGGTGCAAGCCGAGCAAATGAAGGCGCGCGCGAAGAACAACCTGACGAAGAGGCTGTCCATGTTGAGCCACAAGGTGGAGGGCAAGCAGGCGAGCATCGAGGCGAGGAGGAACCGGCAGGCCGCCCTGTTGGCCCGGCAGGTGGAGCGGATCCGCAAGACCGGCCGCGTGCCGTCCCGGCTGCGGTGCTGCAGCTGGCTCCTCTGATCAGCTCCATGCCTCCTCCTGGATGCAACCTTGACTGAAGCCTGATGAAGGTCTCGATGCGCCTTCAGAGCACCTTCCTGCCATGCCGCGATTCTGTATATGAAACCGTCACAGGTTTATTTGGAGCAATGTGTTGCAGATGGCGCTGCTTGCTTTCTGCAACCCGAATTGGTTGTGACCTGAGCTGATGTGTTGTGTGTGGGCGTGTTGCCATTGATAACTTGGGCTGCAGCTGGCTGCTCTACTGACTAATGTGCGAACAACTTCAGATCATCTCCCTCTCTCTGATGACTGATGAGCACTTCTGGAAACAGGACAAACCATTGGCCGGTTGCATGTAGCTATCAAGAAACGCCCAGACCAGGGATTTCTTTCTTTCGGAAGTGTATAGGCATCTTTTCTTTCGGGAGTGTATAGGCATCATCTTGATGTTTTTGTCCTAAAAAACATCTAAACTTTGGACTGTACGATCAATACACACATCCTTAGGATCAACTCACCTCGACTGAAAGCAAATCCAATGGCCAAGAATTTAGATGATGGTTGCTAAAGAAAACACCCGAATGAAACTTATCAAAACCCCTTTCTTTTTTGCCATAGAATCAAAGATGGAATCTGGATCGTTTGCGGTAGTTAAAGAGGACGGGCCTAAGCTCCCTGATCAGGCTTCTGATGGCTCAATTTTTTTTAGACAAATAGGAAGCTTAGCTGACACAAAAGCAAAAAAAAAAATCCAAAAATCCCACCAAACAATTTACTTATAAACCGGGCCTAAGTAATTTTGAATGCATGGCATTCAATAAAGTACCTACAAGGCAAAGTTCAAAGGCCCTCGGCATCTAAGCTAAGCATGAGTCCAATAATATTAATGTCACCACATGGAGCTAATAGGGAGCTCAATGGCCCCTTAAAATGTTGCTATCCCCTATAGCCTGCACTTTGTGCATGGAACCATGATTTGGTCCAGCATACTTAACAACCCTTCCCATGAATCATGCAACCTGACATAGAACTAGGCAAATTGACAGGTCAAAGCCTACAAATAGGACAAATTTGTTTTGACTTGCATACCATGAATCAAGATTAACCAACCGCAGTTTGTGGCAAAAATTGAACAAGGGGGGCACGGGTTTGAAATGTTTAGGCTCCAGTTGGAATCATCAGTTTTACAGTGAATGCCTTCATTCATAGAAAGGGGAAATGGTTTTTGCCTGCCATTCTGGGTTTAGGCTATTATAGAGCTAAGGCAGCTATCATACAGCATATCCATGATCAGAAGGATACAATAGATCATCTAACTATATTATTGACTAAGTTGTTCCTTGTGAATCGGGGACCGGTGAAAAGAACACAGGAAATGCATGGTGTCACGAACGTGTGATCCTGCGGTCCTAGAGTGATGGTTTAGTTCGGATTCCGGTCTTCATTTCAGTAGTCCAGAGGTGCTACAGATGCAATGTTGCCCGTGAGATTCTGTATGTCGTGGCTCGCAGGATAGTCATCACAGACATTGCTCAGCAGCATCCTTGCTCCAGGTGCAGACAGAAGGCTGTCACCATCGCGAACCATCTGCTGCACCTCCTGGGGTGAGAGTATCTTTATGCACCATACGCTATTCACAAACTCCCTGGAAAGCATGGCATCCGAAGATCATGTTTACTTGAATGGAGATACGGACTAAGAGAATTCATCGTACATGTACACAAAGAAAGATAGTTTTCTAGGTGGCTTACTGCCATGGATCGTCGCCGACGAGAAGAATATCATTTTCCCGGTCGACAAATACAAGCTGCCAGCCTGATCTTACAGGGTCCTCCAGTTGGCCTTCAAGGCCAAATAGACGCTCGAGTTCACTACGTAACTCGTAGTAGCTGCCGAATCTGGTGATATCGAGCGATCTCCCAAGGGACCCTGATCTGTAAACCTATTAAAGAAAATATTCAAAGAATTAGCCAGTTTATGAAGAACAAAATGATTACGCATAATGACACGAAGGAGCTGGCAAGAGTGTGCACAGACTTCATACAAAACCTAGAAATAATTGACTGCTTCGTTACCATTAGCCCACTAAAAATGAACTTTGTGCCTCTAAATCATAAGATCTACAAAGTATAATTACAGTTGCCAACTTTGGCTATCAGTGAAAGAGTGCTCACTGAAGAATTTAAAGGAATATAATACATAATTAGGAAACACATACCTTCACAAAGGTTCCACCTGGTGATGGGTTTACGCCACAAACATTATCCAGAGAATTGAAGGCTCCTGATTCACCTAAACAATTGGAAGTTGCTAAGGTGTTTTCGGGTGGCAAATCTGCGCCACTATATCTCAACAAGGGTACGACCAAAGAATCAGTTCCACCGCCACCGCCACCCCTGATATTTGCCATGCCGTCCTGGAGTGCAAATGATGACGAAAGCAGGTGGTTCTCAACATCTGTCCCACAAACTTGGACACTAGAACAGTCTCTTGCTGACAGTGGTGGCAAGGTGCCAGGAAAGCGGGACATATTAGCCTGGTGATTTACTTTCTCAAGCTTGGGCTGCATAGACTGAGCCTCAAGATGAGCAAGGGGTTCTACAACCAACCTCTTTGAAGGCCATCCCTCTGGTACCATTAACTGGCTACTTCGAGGCAAACTAAGAAGGTTCGAGGCTTGTTGGCTAGAAAAGTTATGGAAGCTGTTGCGCAGATGCAAGGATGGGTCAGTGTTTCCTTCTAAAAGGTTCTTATGGCAGGGCGATGGCCCAGTAAGCAACATAGATTGTGACCAAGAAGCAGATCCAGACTCAGACATGCTAGAAGGTACATCAGCAATACGATGACAACTAGATGAGAACTGCTGTTGCATCTCCTGATGAGATTGTTGTTGTAGAACTTGCTGTCTTTGCTGCGGCAGCGGCGGTGGCAGCGACACTTGCTGCTTTTGCAGTTGCTGAGGATTATGCAGCTGCAGCTGACTTTGAAGGAACCCAGAGTTACCAGTGATCTGACTATGGCCTTGCTGAACAGTTTGCAAGGGTGACAGCTGAGGTTGGTACTTCATCTGCTGTACAACATGATTCGCAAACAGCGGATCTAATCCACCATTCAGATTTTGAGTCTGTTGAAATTGCAAGAGGGCCGAAGACTGTTTCAAAGGATCACCGGCTCTAATTTCTTCCAGTGCTACAGCAGCCATTTGCTGATATGTGTCTGGCTTAAGACCCAGCAATGGAGAATCTATTCTTGGCTGAAGCCATGGTGACACTCCAAGTCCCTGGAAGTTCAATGACTGAGTCCCTCTATCTCCATCTCGAAGCCACATGAGAGACGAATAACGAGCAAAATCATCATTCTTCTCACCTGCATATATAAAAAGAGATTGATTAAAGAAAAATTTAATTGAATTGTATAAAAGCAGAACCATGTATAGTGGTATTCCTATCATCAATCAGCCTACCGTTGAACATGCCATGCGTGGAGGACAGTCCTGAAGCCCAGGGACGCTTCAGTCTTAAAGGAAAGGCGGTTGGATACATTGGAAAGGTTGTCAATGGCTCGATCTCCCAAAGTGAAACTCTCGGCTGTTTATCACCAGCGGTGGACTCATCCCAACCAACCTAAAGTATTACACATCTAAAGTTAGGCGTTCATCAATTAAAGCGTAAACATGTTCTCACAGCGGGACCCATGGAGTATGTGACAACAGATTTGACAGGTTAAAGTGAATAATGAAAGAAGATAGCTACAAGTCTTCTGAAACCATGACAGTTATCAGCAGAATTTACCTTCACAGAACGCCAATGCGACTTTGGCCAACGCTCCGAGTCTAGATCACTTATGCCTGTGATTGTACCCATGTATCTGAAAGAAGAGGCAACCGTAAGATCACATAGTTTTCACACTGTGTACTCAGCTTCAACTTTCAACTCACCGTCTGATGCTTGACTCCTCTGTCTCAAAAAGCATTCTAAACCGCATTCCAACAGACACGCGTGTGTGGTAAACAGATTTTACATACTTAGCCAGTGGAATGATAAATTCAGAAGGGCTGGCCCTGATAAAACATGACCATGTAAATTAAGTGTAGAAATGAGGTGATCTGTCTATCACTCTACTGCAATGAGACTGTAATACATATACCGAGGGTTATAGAAAATAGTGAAACGACTGTTTGTGGCTGCAGCATGAGCAGCTGCTGCCAGAAGACCTATATGCATGCTATCGCTTGATAGCACAGAAGAGGGCATAACTGTCTGTGAACGATTTGCATGACGGATTCCCAAAAGAAGTTGGTTATTATCATTCCTGGTAAAAATGAAAAGGTATACACTGTGAACAACGTGTAAAACATCCAACAAAGTAAAAAGGATGGAGATCGATAAAAAATTAATGTACATGGTACCAGATAAATATAACAGAATCCCCTGCTACGAGTCTTTTCGCACCTACAACCACACTCCAGCCCGTTGTCAGGAGATGCCTTTTTGGCTGACCTGCATAACAGTGCAACGGTCGAGGGCATTGGCCAGTTAAGAGTTAAACAGACCAATATAACCAACAATAGAATTTATCAATTTAATACATCAACTATTCCGCAAGAAAGGAACTACACAAGGTAAAGAAGTAGTATCATTGCAAAAAAATTCAGATAAATTCCTCAGCCAAGCAAAACCACACTAACAGAGTGTCAGAGTATTGCTGGCAAAAAGAAATTGACAATTCATATGATACAACTAGTGGAAGCTGCTCATCTAAAAGTCACAATACATATTTTTTTCATCTGCACATTTTTGTGGATTCTTAAATATTATTTTCACATTTTCAATAATCACCCGTTATCATCCCTGCATGTGATACCCATAGTTTGAGTACATACCACGAAATACGTGGCGAAATTTCCATTCGTTATCATGCAAATCACTTGCAACCAGCTCCTGTGCTGGAGGCTGTAGCGAAAAGTCCTGGAGATAATTGAACGAATCTATTTTATGAATGCACACAAAATGAACATTTCTTATAAATGTATTGAGCTTGAAGCAACTAAATTTCACTCAAGGTCTTTAAAAAAACAAACCAATTGAGGGAAGACTTTCTCAGCAGCTCGGCGAGGAACAGAGAATCCACCATGGGTGCTCGTGTCACTTGCAGTCAGTGTCTTGCAGAAGTAATTAGTTGGCTGCTTGCTAGCAGCAGCCAACTCAATTGGAAGAAAAGGCTTCTTTTGTTCTTCCTGTCAATGGAATCACAATATGAACACATCATTATTTGTGATGTTTTTACAGCAAAAAAAATTCAGGCTACAAGCGCAGAGCAAGGTGGCTAAATACCGGGCTCAACGGTTGCAGAGTCATTTGGGCATAAACTTCATCAGTTTCTGCATCAGCCTGCGTTAGCACCAAGAAATCATCTCAGGGCGCTTTTCAAAAAAACTACATGATGCTCCCTATTAAGTGTGAACTCACATGCATGGTGACGTTATGAAGCTGGCAAATTAACTGAGGAGGTAGGTTTGGATAATTAGGGATTTGAGCATCAACCTCCTTATTAGTTGATGCAGCCACCTGCACAAGACTAAAATTACTTTAGAAAACTTTAAATGAATCGCACCCCTGCAACAAAATCGATTCTTCACATAATGATATCCTCAACAGTTCACCAAAGTAGTGTTTCAGCAAAATCTTCAACAGCATTATGCTTATGCGATGCATTAGGCAAACAGCAAGAAGAACCTATTAAGCACAAAGGCACAAAGCACAAACTACACCTTTCTTCTTTTGCAAAATCTAAATAAACTGAAGCCAGCAATGCCCGGCCATGCCTAGTTTATTCCAGGGAGATATTGGCGTACAAGCTGAGTAGAGTAACCGACCTGCTCACTATGGCCCTGTGGAAAGTAGATGACACGGCTCCCGACCACAGGCAAAGACACAAGGGGCCCAGCGCATGCATGCCACAGCTCCGAGTTCAGGCACCTTTGTTCCTCTGCAAAATGCCAAACACACATGAGCGGAACAGCAAAGCACCAGAAAGCAGAGTTCATGTCAAGCTACTATTTGTACTTAGCCACAGACAAGAGGAGGCTCAGTGAGTATTAATAACGCTATAACATGGGAGCGATGAACAGAACCAAGCAATGCAAGCAATTTTTCAGTGCAAGTCAGCAATGGAAATGCATGGATGTAATCATGCACACAGAAGCAAAGCCGATTTTGCTAATGCGTTTACCATCTTCAACTCAAAACGCCAATCACAGCATTCGATAATCCATGGTCCACTGAATAATGCAGAAAGTAGCACAAGTGGAGAAATGAGCAGCTGAAACAATGTCGAAATTGTGAGACGCGCCGTACCATCGTTCTCCGGCGAGGGCTGCGGCGTCTCGGAAGGGGAGAGCTTCATCTCCAATCAGCAATGCGACCGACGCCAAGAGCACCGAACTCCGCCGCACCCCCGACGAGCCACCACCAGAGCAGCTGCTCCTCAGCGCCCCATCATGCTCCCAGCAGCAACGCCTGCCTTCCTCCCTTGCGCCCAGAACATCTCTTCCATCTCCTGCTGCTGCTTCCTCTCACTTGCCTTCCCCTTCCCAGGAAGCAGCAGCCGCCTCAGCTTGAAGCAACCCCTACCCGAAGCCCGGGCCATCGCGGCAAGCCATCTCCACCGCGGACCTCATCGCTCCCAAACACTCTAGCTGAGCAAACCTTCAGTCGGAACAGGGATGCGCCGCCTCAAAGCTCCAATCTTCCCCTAAGAGATGACGAGAAGGACCAAAACGAGCACGACTCGATCCAATAAGAGGGATTTTCCCCAGCCGCCGGAGCAAATGCGCGGAGAAACCGAGGGAGGCCGCCGGCCCCGAGCTCATCAGATCATGGAGCAGCTAAGAACCGCACCTTCCGGAGTACATCCCAAGCATCCGCGCCACTGAGAACAGCGATGACTTACCCGAACCGCCTCGAGTCTCCATTGCGCCCGAGCTCCGATACCAAACGCGCGCAACACCACGGCGACCGAGCCCACCTCGGGCACCACCACAACGCACGCCTCCGCAGCTCGCGAAACCACCGCCGAGCTCAAGGGATCGCGGGCTGCGGCGCCCAGGCGCGGTCAAATCCGGCTCCGAGCGCCGAGCAGCGTACCATTCGCCACCGGCTCGGACGACGCGGCCACGAGGCGGGAGCTGGGAGGGCGGCGAAGGCCGGGAGGATGGTCACCGTGGCAGGGGGCGCCTCGGAGCGGGTGAGCCCTAGTGGCTATGTGGCCATGGCTGGATCGAGAAGTGGAAGCCTTGGAGGGGTGTGCTCGTTTATTTTCCTTTCTATTTCGGTTTTATGAGAAATAATTGATAATTTACCACTTAAAAATCGACTCTTTGAATATAATGTCACTTGAGCTAATGACATATATGACCGTCTGAGTCAATGAAATATGAATCTAATGGTAAATTTGCAAAACCACATGTTTGAAGTGGCAAATAACCAAATAGGTTTTTATGGGCTTCTTTGGTTAGAAGAGATGGAGAACAGCAGAGCTTTCACGAAGAGCTTTTACAAGAGCAAATGTAATAAGACCATTTTAATTTACTATAAGTGTATATATATTAATTTTATCTTACAGAAAGAGTGATAAAAGAAAATAGAGAGACGGCTCTTATTTAGTAACCAGCATCGCACGAAAACAAAATAAATTATTTATGTATAAGAGAGAAAGTATAGTTATTGCACAGTATCTAAAGACAATATTTAGATATAGCTATTGTACAAACTGGTTTTATTGCTTACTCTAGATGATATGGATAAGAGATAGAGTAAATAGTGAGTTTTATTGTTGTATTTGATCTAATATTTGGAGTTATCATTGTGTACTCCTATCAAATCATCTTTAAACTTTTGATACTTTTATTCTTTAAACTTATAGTGTCCAGCACTACTAGCTTAATATATGTTTTGGTATGAAATAAAAAAAAATATTAAGAAGCGGTAGTAAAAAAACTGAAGATATCATATTTATTTCTTCCATTTTAGTCCTTTACAAGGGCTTTAAATCTGTTTTGCGATTGCAGATGTTTTGACCAGACTGGGCGCGACGACAGCCGTCCGATGCATGGGCCCGCGACGGGACGCCTCGTTCTGTCGGCTCGTTCTGCTGCGCTGCGCGGTGACCTTACTGACGGGTGGGGCCCACGGGAACATACATTGTAAGTACTAGAGACCCCGGTGGCGTGTCGGGCGGGCCACGATGGGCCGGAGTTAGTGACATTTTGGGCCACTAGTGAGTTTCGAGTGGATGGGCGTCTTGGGCCCTGTTTGGTATAGTTGTATTTTTTTTATAGAAGTAGTTTTGGGTTGGACTGTATGTCTAAACTGGCTGGAGAGATTTCGTATTTAGTAGCATGACTTTTAGGTGTGACAGTGCAGGTCGAAAACCGGGTGAGAGAGGTTGATTTGGAATTTTATACTTGGTAGGAGGGGTAATTTTCTTCAACTCTAATGACAAAGTCAGAGCCCTAACCCACCAAAAGCCGTGAGTAGGGGTGCAAACGAAGCGGATACGAACAGATTTCGCTCATCCCGTATCTTATTCTATTTTTTTGTTTGGATACAGATAGTGCCGAATTCGAATACGAATGCGGATTACCTCGGTCACGAATACAGAGCGAATACAGATCGTTTCGAATACAGTTAGTCACAATCACGAATATTTAGTTGAATAATGCGTGAAAACAGAAACCATACATATCGCATATATTAGGATCAATCAACCATACTATATGTTCAAAATGTAACTACATTAGTACGTTACCAAGTAGATTTATGTACATCACTCGACAAACAGATATACAAATAAATAACCATCAGAAGAAGTGAAGAACAAATACTAACCAACGTAACTCACCTATGCAGATATGCAAGTAATTTCTGTAGGACTAGAAAGCATATTAATCTAGCTCTTAAAACAGAGTGGTGATGCAAACAATTGCAGCATATACACAAAATAGTCGAAGGACCTGTGAATTGGAAAATAGTGAGATATGGTGACCTTCCCTGACATCGATATGGTACAAAACTACCCAAATTTCCAAAAAAAAATTTTGGAAAACGGCTCCGGAGAAAAAAACGGATCACGAAAACATTTTTCCTAGGCTAAACGGAGAAAGAAAACGGTCTTCCATTTTTTTTTGGGAAAACGACCAACGCAAACATTTTTCCCATGCTCTGAAGAAAAAACGGATCACGAAAATATTTTTCTGGGCAAAACGGAGAAAGGAACGGTTTTCCATTTTTTTCTGAAAAAACGACCAACGAAAATATTTTTCGCATGCTCTGGAGAAAAAACGGAACACGAAAATATTTTTTTCGGGCAAAACGGACAAAGGACTCGAACGTAAACCACGGGGACCTATCTGCTATAATTTTGAACTTGTTCGCTATTTTGAAAAATTAGAAAAGGGCTCGTTCGCGCTTCGTATTTAACGGGAGGCTCTCCGTGTAAAACGGCAAACCAGGAACCTAAACACTGAAAGAACCGGAGATGTCGCCTAGAAGGGGGGTGAATAGGCGAATTAAAATTTATGCAGCGGAATTAAACTGCCCGAGCAAGTAAACTCGGAGTATCCAGGTATTTTGTCCAGATACTCCGGGTTGTCCGGACTGTCCGGTATTTTACCCGGACACTCCGGGTTAGAGGGCTCGGGAACGAGAATGAAACTTCTTAAACTTGCAGCTAATTACTCAAATAGAAAATAGCTAAAGCAACCTACAGAATTAAGCAAGTGCGGAACTAGAGCAAAGTAGTGAAACAAGCTAGATCTAAGCTTTAAGAGGATAAATCCATACAAGTTAAGTAAGAACCAAGAAAGGAAGTTGGAGACTTGATTTTTCACCGAAGTTCAGATTCTTGAAGGGAATCCTACGTCTCTGTTGAGGTGGCTCGGTCGCACTTGAGCCAGGGTCTTTTTCAACCCGCTTTCCTCCCGGTGTTGCACAAATGCACTCGCCGGCTTCACTTCTTGTCTTTTCCCTTTCGGAGGCGAGACACGCCTTCACAAACAACCGGGGCACACCACAATCCTTAGTTGCTCCCGGTAACTCTTAGCCGTCTAGAAGACCTTCAACCTCCAAGAGTAACAGCACCACGAGAGATCGCTTGGAGGATGAACTAGTGCTAAGGACTTGAATTTAATGCACATAGCACTTTACTTCTTCCTCTCCTCACCAAGAATGAATCAACAACCAAATCAAGAGGTGGGAGGAAGTGAGGGCTCTATTAAATGCTTAGAGAGGGTTAGGAATGGATTGAATGCTGCTATGAATGAGCTCAATAGAGATCCTAGCCGTTGGAGGGGAGTGGGGGCTTTAAATACTCTTTTGGAAAACTAGTCGTTACTCCCAATTTCGAACTGTCCGGACACTCCGGACAATTAACCCGGACACTCCGGATGATCCGGACTATCCGGACAAAATGTCCGGATACTCCGGATAAACTGGAATGTGACTTTTTGGCCGAATGGGTTAACCCGGATACTCCGGACAAATTGTCTGGATACCGGACTGAGTCCGGACACCGGATGGCTCGGTTGGAAATTGCTGTTTTTGGGAATGAAAGTATTTGAGTGCTAGTTTATATGCAAGACTTGACCTTGAGCACATGCACATCGTAAAAACGATTTTCCGTCGTATCCTCTTAATAGTACGGCTATCCTTAAGACTCAAAATAAAATAGAAAATTACAAGTCTTCGTCTTGATGCCGTCTTTTTGAGTTTTGAAGTACTTAGGGGCGTCCAATCTCATTCCAAGCTTGATATGTTCTCAAGATCTGCATTAATCTTAGTTAAAACATTAGATCTCTTTAATTGTGTCATCATTAATCGCCAAAATAAAATGAGGGGCCTAAAGCACTTTCAAACACGAACCGGGAAAAATATTTTACTCTCACATAAAATCGCACAAGGACCTATCCGTAATTTCAAAGAACCGAAGAGGGTTTTTCGCAAAAAAAAATGGGTGCCACGTGGGGTACCTGGTTGGGCTCCAATCCCTTCCCCTATAATAGAGGTTATATTATTAGTGGGATAGTCTAGAGATTAGAGAAGGCTCTAATCAGCTATCTAATCATATTAAAGGGTTCTAATTGGCCTATATAATTATTGATCTAATTAACCTATCTAAGTTCTAATTAAGCTCTAATTAGAGATGGTTCCAATCAGTACCCGAGGTTCTAGAGCTATGACTTTGACCTATAAATCTATCATGTATCTTATCATTATTGTCTAATTGCTCTTAATTATTTTTGTCGTTGATTATTTTACTTTTAGTTGCTACTATGTATATATTGCAATTGTCTAGTGCACAAAGTTTAAAATCTCGTCGAAATTTGATAAAATTTCGGCGAAATATCGGATATCGAAACCCTTCGAGTTTCATAATCCCAGCGAAATTAAGAGAACTCTAAAAAAATTCAAAGTGCTACAATAACCTATAATCTAGCCGAGATCTCGGCAAATTTGACTAAAACTTGACCTGATTTGATTGGATTGGATTCTTCGCGTCGTTTCCCATGTGGGACTACAGTCGGTAGATCATAATTTCGGCGAAATTAAACAAACCCTAAAAAATTCAAAGTATGATGGTGTGTAAAATCTCACCGAGATCTCGATGAATCTCACCAAGATGTCGGTAAATTTGACCGAGATTTGATTAAAACTTGGTCGGATTTGACTGGATTCAAATTTTGTTTTTGTATTTCGTTTGAATTTCTTCCGAAATAACAAGATCTCGGTGAAATTTTGGATTTCGGTAGGCGACGAGATTTAATCCAAAAACGAAATTTGGAACCTGCTAGCACACAATATGATTTCTTCTGGTCTATTTACATCGTAGGTCATCCTAGCTAGTCCTTTTGATGTGGTGATTAGATTGATGTAGCAGAACCTAACACGTGGAATTTCTTTATGTGTTAACCAACGCAATAAACATCGACGGAGATCCGGTGATGTGCTCGCACTGCCTCCATAGTCGGAAAAATTATCATCGAATTGTTGTTGTAACAAAAAAAAAAGAAAAGAAAATGATCACTCAAAGACTCGCAACCAAGGATTTAAATCTCGTTTCGGCTAAAATCCCGGACGTCACCGAAATCTCGGCGAGATTCGAAAATTTCGGACAAAATCCGGACGAAATACAAAAACCAAATTTCAAATCCGTTTTTTTTTTCAACCGGGAAATCCAAGATCTCGGTCGAAGTTGAATCGACCAAAAAATGGTCCAAAACACGTTAAAAAAATTTGATTTTTTTTTTTGGATGGTCCTGACACATACCTAATGTTTCCATAAAATTTTGAGGTGATTATCAAGCATGAGTAATTTTTAAAAAATCTAACAGTGGTAAAGTCGTTATAAAAACCGTATGTAAAATCAGTATTTCATTTTTCAAATGTAACAATGAACTTCAAGTCATTTGAAAAGTTTTATATATGTTCTTACCATCCTATGTATTATTGAGAAATATTTATTCTATATATAGAAGCCATAATGTAACTGGATTAGGGCAACACAACATATTACATATTGATACACTAGATATATTCCACTAAGAAATACCTCATGGGATTGGGATGTCAATCTAACTAGTTACCTAGACTAGTAGACAGAAACTACAGAGTGATTAATATTGATACCACAATATTGTACATAAAATCTAATTCACTGATTCACCAACAAACATATGTAGCATACTAGCATCCACAATCAGAAATGCTAGCTGACTCACCAACCATCATATCTATGCATCCACAGACAAAAGTCAGAACAAAACATAATTTCATATTTTCAAGCAATGATGCAAATGATCAAACATCTACCATAAATATATTCACTCATTTGCTGCACAACCAATAGCACATGTTCATTCCTACCAAATCTCCCAAATTTAGAACCAATTTGAAGAAATTTACTGCTGAAAACAGACTGAGTTGGTCAGTTGGTCAGTGCGGCTGATTTAAGCATTTGGTGGTAGTAGAGGTCATGGGTTCGAATCCTCTTCAACCATAATTTTTTTTTCATTTTTTTCCACTTAATAGTTGTTCGTGTTAGTCAATGAAATACTCCAGAAAAAAGTTTACTTTGGAAATGATCTGATGCTTGGCACCTTAATTTTATGTGTGTTCAATCTTTTCTTTGGAAATGAAAAATAGTTTAAACTACTTTAGAAAATTTTGAAATTTTTTGTGAATAGTCCTAACACATCCATAATATTCCCATAAAATTTTCAGATGATAAGCAATATTGAGAAATTTTAAAAAATTCGGACAGTGCAAACCGACAAATTTAACCGGCCAAAAATGGTAAAAAACACATCAAAAATTTTAGAATTTTTTTGTGGTTGATCTTAACCCTAAATACAATCAAATACAGTGCACAAAAATCAAAATCCGGCAAAAAAAACCCGAGATACCCGAGATCTCGCCGAGAAATTCGAAATTCGAATTTTTTAAATTTTCCGGGATTTTGAATATCGGAGAGGTCCGAAAGGCCGAGATTTCGGTCCGAAATTTCAATACCATGGCTAACCACGTGTTTCTTTTGCCCAAGTAAATATTCATTCCGTGAGGTGAAGTGCGTGCTTTAGAAGGCGCAGGCCTAAGAACCGAACGTGACGTAGTTGGACCGGGGAAAAGGTCATGATCGCTGCGCAGGTGGGCCTTTAGAAGGCCCATGGGTCTCAGGTGGGCCCTCTCACTCTCGGATCTTCTGCGAGTTTTGCGAGCTCCGGCCTCCGGGTCTCGCTGCACAGTATGCAGATGAGAAATTATTCGGTATAAGTACATTATACTACTTAGTATACGATGGACGGCACAAATCAGATCTAACCACTGTTATGATCGAGCCACCGGAAATACGGAGTACAAACAACTTCACTGATGAGCTTGTGCAATGCAGCATGGTGTAACAGCAGCAGCAGCGTCTCTCCCCAACTTGGCTTCCCAATCTCTCGTCGTCGTCGCCGCCACCGCCGTGCGCATTCCTCGCTCGCCATCTCTCGAGCAAGCCGCCGCCGCTACACTAGCTATGCGTTGGTCTTTGTATCTATAGCTTAAACGTAGATTATTTCTGGACGAAGGGAGTAGTAAACATCAGATTTTGTTATTGATTTATTAAAAATGCTGCTGCTGCTTTGCTAGGCAAAAAATATAAATAAATAATAGATAAGCCCACTGGTTATTTGGTTGGAGCGAAAAGAAAGCTCTGCCTGACGTATTGGGTTCAAAAGAAGAAGGAAAAAGACGGAAGATGCACAGTTTACGTCATGGGAGCAGAGGTACAGAACGCGACGCGCGCGCACATGGCTACAGATTAGAGAAGCGACGTTAACGTAGAAGAGAGATGCCGAAGCGGCAATCCGTACGCGCAGGGCGGCGGCGGGCCCCGGTTCGACGTCGGAGCCTAGCTCTAGAGAAATAGCTAGCTAGAGCAAGAAAGGGCGAGAGAGAGAGAGAGAGTAGCAGCATGCCGTGGTGGTGAGATCGGATAGCGGATCACGGGGCGGGCGGATCACGGCGGTGGGGTTATTCATGTGTTTGTGTTTGGTTACTTGAATGAAATCATCCTATCCTAAACTAAGTGGTACAAATTTAAAGAATATTTTTTCTAGATGCTGAACCATTCTATTCATCCAAAATAATGAAACCAAATAGTACAGAACCATCCCATCCCACTCAACCCCGTCCCATCAACCAGACACACCCTTAGGGTACAAGTGATATGTGTCGAAAATGGGAGCGGGAAGTGTAAAGTTTGAGACTTTATACTTGATAAGCGAGATATAATTTTTTTTAGCTTTAATGGTAAAGTTACGATTCTAATTCGTAAAAACCGTAACATACTACTATAAAATAGCTTTCAAATTTTAAATTTTTTATAGTACAAATAACTATTAGTTTTTTTTTTCGATTGCAATAAGTTAGATGTTTGAAATAGTTTCCGCTTTCTAAACAGAGAGAGCCTGCGTGCAATGCAACTCCCTCCCTCCTGCACGCGGCAGATCGCCGGCTCCGATGTCGTGCTCTTGCTCTGCCGTCGTGTGCTCCAATATGCCCTTTCAGCTGCACGTAGTACGTTCGCACCGGCGCCAAACGTCCACTCCTAGTGGCCTACTCAGCTCCGGGCTTTGGAAGCTTCAGAGTTGAGACGGATCCCTCTTTCCTCACGTGAAAAGGCCGTTATCCAGCGGTAATAGTATTTGACATCCTATTTTTATTGCATCTTTAGAATTAAACTAACCATGAGCTATGTTAATTATTTTTAACAAAATCTACCCATATGATTTATATATGTAGCTTAAATATCCTAAAAGATATTACTCCCTCCGGTCTGATAATATCTGTCGTTTTGGACATCGATACGGTCTTCAAAACACAACTTTGGCCGCTAATTTTTATTATAATATATTTATAAAACCCAATAAAATTATAATATTACGAAAGTATTTCTCGAGACAAGTCTACACATATAATTTTTATGTATCCAATTTAAATATTTAAAAATATATTATTAGTCAAAGTTTTGGAAGTTTGACCATCACACTGTCCAAAACCACAGGTATTACCAAACCGGAGGGAGTATCAAAAGTTTGATCGCGTCTAAGTTCAAAATAAAGTACCTGTGACCGGAGAATGCATGCATGTACACGGAGGGTATCAAGCAAATATGAATATTAAAACATCACGTTAATTTTTACGTTAAAATTTAAAGTACTATACTAGCTCTAATAAACAAAACCGTACGCACTGTACCTGCGTTGACGGGAGGAGGAGAGAGGCGGGAAGGCTTTTCTTTCGTTCCCAAGGAGCACGAGCCGGAAAGCTTATGCAGCCATGGTGGTACGGCTAAAGAAGGGTTTACGGCATTGGGACTCCGCGCCCGATGCTTTTGCTCCTCCTTTTTCCTTGGGAAATCGGGATTATAGGACGCGATCGTGTGCCTGTGCTTTTCGCCCGGTTTTGACCGACCCTACTGGAGTCTGGAGTACGCCCCTTCCCTTCCCTAATCCCTACCCCCTGCAAAAGAGATCGAGGGCTCTACCAGGTGGTAGTAGCTGTTGGAAACCTGACCCGTCGTGGTCTATATGGATTCTCCTGAAACCCTAGTTGTAGATTATAAATAGGAGGCAGGAGTCACCCTGTGTACACAGAAATAAGCAATAAAGAATAGGAGACCCGTTCCTTCTCATATTGTGTCTCTCGCTCTCTCTTTCTGTTCTCCACTTTAGATCTATTAGGTAACCCCGGACTATTCGACAACGAGGTTGTCTAACTGTAGCGATCACTCTTGGAAGAAAAAACTAGTACTAGCCCAGCCATCGAACACGCTCCATCTGTTTCGTCTTCTTCTGAGCTCCAATCGATGCAAACCGATGTGGTGGTGGTAATTAGTTTCTGCGTGAGTATCATCGATAAAGCAGACAGCATAATAATGGCTAGCTGCACAAATCAGGGGATCAATGTGCTACCCATACTCACATGATTAGTACTCGATGGTAGTCAGTATGACTCAGTAGTCACGCAGAAACTAATTAAACGCGGCGCAATTTAGACGTCGAGGTTTCTCCCTCGATGGTAGTCACGCAGAAACTAATTAAACACGGCGCAATTTAGACGTCGAAGTTTCTCCCTCGATTCTCGGATCTCTGGCACTGGCAGAGCCACGTTCGTCGCCGTCGAACGCTCAAACATGTTGACCGTGTTGACCGCAAATTTTTTTTCCCCATGATCTTAATCACAGAGAGAGAGAGATATATATATATTTATATTTGATATAAAATTAATATGATGCTTTCTCTGTATATCTGGTAAATATATATCTTTATTTTATATTTTTTGCGCGCATGCATTAAATATAATTCTTCTATAGAATTATTAGGAGGGATAGTTTAGCTATTTTTAATATATCATTGGTCTAATTACCAAGTGAAAATATGATATATAAACTAAGCACAAAAGGAGTACAACACATGCGGTGCCTCTCTCTAAAATACTACCAGCAGTACAGTACTCCACTTAATTAGTAATCCTCCACTGCCTAAACAATGTGCTCTAGCCGGTACTACCGCATCACTCTACTAAATCAGTAAACGAGGTCACAATGTGGCCACTAATGCAACATCGACCATCACTGGATATTCAACCATTAATCCATGCATCTTAGTATTATTTTTGTATTTTCATCAGTACTGCCATGCATGCGTGCAACTCATCGCACTGCTGGCTGGCTCAAGCAAGCATAAACAAAAATGTGACAGTACTCATCGGGGTAAAACTAGTCCTAGTTTGTGTCAGCCATGTGAGCATGTTATGAGCTACCCAAGCAAGCCTCTTAAACTAGTATAGCCTTATTAGAGCACATCAAAAGAGAAGAAGACAAGCAGGGCAGCAGGCTCAATCAAGGCTCTCCACAGGATTCCTTAATTAAGAGCTTAATTACTCCAGTTTCAGACAAACGCGACGCTTTGCTTAATGGTTGTAGGGTTCCTGGGTGATACGAACGGGGCATCGCCTCTGCGCCGTGCGTACCCCTGTCCCCCTCCCCTACCAACGCAGCGCGAATACTGCAGCCCCTGTCCCATGCACAAATGGTTGCAATTTTCTCTCTCAAGCTTCTCCAGGTTTCTTGGGCTTTTTCAGCCAAGCAATGCGTGATTAGTCTAAGTTTTAACCTGATCTTGCTCTCTGCTATACGCCTCGGCTTCTAGATAGTGGTAGTGCCACTCTGCATGACAAATCGACAGGCTAATCGACCTTGCATGTGATGCATCGATCTGCAGGTACGACCATCCTACTAATCCTGTTGTTTCGAAGTTACGGCGAACTGAAGCCATGTGTCAGAGTTCGACCAGTTTTATAGCCATGGTGGTTCACTGCTGACTAACTTGGGATGTCCTAGCTCGATCTGAGCATCTGGTGCATCATGATTAAAACATTGGGATGAATGCTCACTGGTTGGACTATATTCTGTATATACATGTTGGAACTGGGGGTTGCTAATCGAAAGGTAATTTACCGACCAATGTAGCATCAAATTCAGGTTTCTTGCTCTGAAGCATCACTGTTTTCATTCAAATTCAAACTTTGCTGCTGCGATCAAACTTTTATAGTGGAGTGCCACAATGATCGTACACAAATAATCCATTAATCCAATAATTACCTACAGATACGCTCTGATTCACTTGCGCTATGATTCACTGTGTTTTTCTGATCATCAGCTTCTTATCATGTGGGAGCAGCTAGTCCATTTGAAAGGTAGCTAGGGAGATCCACATGGTGGTGTGCACTATGATTAAAAAAATTAAGAACCCTAATCTTTGTTTAAGGAAAGGAAACCCTCTATGCATATAGAGTAGTGTATAAAGAACTAAAGCTGCCACACTAGTTAAGCATAGATCGTATCTTCTTCTCAGGCATCTTTGATGGGGAAAAAAGAGAGGATTCTAACTGGCGCGACTTGGTGTACTTATGGTTGGCATTTGGCCAGACAAATTTGCATCATGGGTGCACTAAAGATGCTAGTTAATTTAGCGGCCAGATTAATTAAGTACGCGCAGGTAGTCCTATCAGTTTGACGCTAGAAGTAGTACTTTGGAAGCCATTTCCTTGCTGCAAACACGCTGCCAATATGGAGAAGGATACTTCCTCTAGATAGTATAAAAAAAAGGCTCATGTACTAGCTCTTGTTTTCTTTAGGAAAATTATTTTATAAGAATCCGCAACCTTTGAAAAAGCTTGCAACTTTGGTTTCTTGCTCTGGTATTTTGAATCAGCTTTTCAAATATTGGTTGGTACTTGGTAACGAGTACTAGTAATTAAGGAAGACCCCATCAAAAAAAAAAGAAAAAGAAAGAAAACTAAGCACAATTCAACAACTATCTTTATCTTTATTAATATATAAATATGGATTGGCGGTGGTCGTTTATTCTCCTTCTTCTCCTTTCTGAAAAAAATCAGTACACCAACATATAGACTGAGATAAAAAAGAAACCAACCGTATTTCTCTCTTTCCATCCGCATCCGCTCCTCATGGTTGGACCATTATCCATTTCTCTCTCGGTGTGTGTGGTAACTCAAGAGTGTAATTTTATTTTATTTTTTATAAATATGTAACATGATTTAATTATTTCATTTGATTTTGACCGAAATCCGGCCTATTTTGATAGAAAATCGACCGATCAATTGGTAGGTGCTGACCACTACGGCTCTGCCACATGGTTTTGATATAAAATCGGTTGATTTTGACCGAAAATCGATATATTTATTCATTACATAAACTTTTTAAAAAATTTTAAAATTTTTAAATCATAACGGTTTACTGACCGGTTTTAAACGTCGAGCCTGCTGCCGTGAAGGTTTTGTGAGCCCTGTTTGGAGCTGCCGGGTGTAGATATCGACCGGAGTTGGAAGCACGGGCAGGTGATCCAGATGTAGACGGATCGATCGGAACCAATTTTCAATGCACACGTGCTTAGAATTAACGGACGCCCCGATCACCATACGTAATAGCGACGGCGGTCTCGACGATGGTCGATGGAGGCAGCAGCACGGAATAGTGCTAGTGCCAGGCCAGCCTGTTTGGTTGCCTGCACGCGCGGAGCATGGCTCACGCGAGCCAGGCCCGCGGGAAACGGCCGCGCACGGCGTATCTGCACGTGCAGGCATGCAGTGCTAAATTGGCCTTCGTTGCATACGTTGAGCCAGGCTGCGCACATGCGATGCAGGCAACCAAACACGATCTCGTGTACGGTCAATGCATGCATCGAACCAGGCCGCGCGCATGCAGGCTACCAAACAGGCCCTATGCTACTACCCATCTGTAGTAGTATCTGTAGTACTAGTATATACTGAGCTCACGTCAGCAGTGACGCATGGCGCAACGTTGCCTGCCTCAAATGGATCGGCGTCCGGCCGGCGGCCGTCTCGATTCCTCCACACAGCCGGACACGCCACCTCCTCCGTCAGCGTCTCCATTTTTTCGAACCCATAGAGAGAGAGACGATGACGTGCACGCCCACGCTGCTACAACGGCCACTTCGCTGCCAATTTATTTATATTTTCTTCAACAATAAATCAGTAAAAATATCATTACTCTTCTTTTTTAAAGTTTCACAAATATTAAAGCATGAATGAATGAATGGTAGATGATGATTACTTACCCCTTTGTTTGCTTCAAAATTTGTACAACTTGTATTAGAAGGAACAGTATAGAAGCACATCTCTTACAAAAATTCGATAATTACATCTGACCTCTGCCCACCCACTGTGTAATAAACCCCTATAAAATCTCTCTAAATTCTACACACCAGCCGCACCAAAACCATCACGGAAAGACACGCACGGCATAGATCGTGGGGACACGCAGGGCGCCGCCCCCGCGCCGCGGCCAACCCCGGCCGGCCGGCCGGCAGCGTCGGGCGGACAAAACCCGTGCATATCCGCCGCTGCCGCCGCCGCGTCGCGCGGGCGATCCCGACCTAATAAACCACCTGATCGCGACCCTGGTTCCCTCTCCGCCTCTGTCTGTCAGACAAGTGGGCCCTCTCCTCGATCGCCTCGCGTGTCCCCGGGGGGCGGGCGCGCTCTCCCAATGTCGTAGCAGGATCAAGCAAACTGCGCGCTTTTGGATCGGGCACCGTTAAATCAGCATACACAAGATCGCGAGGAATGAGGAGAGGCTAGGGCCGGCCGATCGAGCTCTGGGATCTGCGTCTTGGCGCCCTCGGCTTCTCGTCCTCTTGCTCTTTCTCAGCAACTTGGGCACGTAATTCCGGGCTCCCTTGTGCGCATTCGACCACAGCGCTGTACCTAGATAACGTGTCTGCCTTTTCGTCCAGGTTAAAAAAAAGAGAGTGACTAGGCAACGGTATACCGTTGCAACGGTATAGCTACGAAACTTATGAAACTTTTTCAGTTTCAGTGCTGGTTTCATGAGTTTCAGTGTTTAATTTCATCAGTTTCATGTTTTATCAGTTTTTAGTGCTAAGTTTCATGAGTTTCAGTGCAAAAAATCATAAGTTTCATGAGTTTCAGAGGTATACCGTTGCAACGGTATACCGTTTTTTAGTTTTTCTGTAAAAAAAATATATATATGTGTGGCTACTTTTGTTAAGTTACTGCACCGTGTGCTACTTAGCCCTGTTTGAAAGAGCTCTAAATCTTAGCTCCACCTCGGAACTGAATTTTATAGACTAAAATAAAGTGACTTAAGTTTATAATTTTATTTTAAAATATAAACAAGATGATCCATCTAAACACTCTTAATATACCCACAGCTTCAGCTCCACGAATTTGGTGAAGCTAGGAATACCCAGCTCCACCAACTCCACAAATTTGATGGAGCTGGAGCTCTGCCAAACACCCTGTTCCTTCGATTTGTACCGACGAATTAACCGATTACTCCCTCCGGTCTGGTAATATCTGTTGTTTTGGACATCGACACGGTCTTCAAAACACAACTTTGACCGCTAATTTTTGTTATAATATATTTATAAAACCCAATAAAATTATAATTTTATGAAAGTACTTGTCGAGACAAGTCTACACATATAATTTTTATGTATCCAATTTAAATATTTAAAAATATATTGTTAGTCAAAGTTCGGAAGTTTGACCATCACTATATCCAAAACGACAGGTATTACCAAACCGGATGGAGTAATTCATTTCTCCCTGTCGTGTGTTGTAGTAGTACGCAATGATTTTGCCTGTGCCGTTGCAAGAATCCAACAAAATCTAATCTAGTTTAGATCGTCGATCCAGCACCGGTCGATGCGTCTCCAACAATCTCATCGTCCGTCGATGGATCGATGGTGGACAGGGCCCTTTTTGTTTGGTGAAAAAGGTTGGCTTCGCAGGAGCCAACGGGTGCAGCTTATTTTGCTTGTGCTTTATAATTAGGACCATCGGAGCCGATTAAGCTGCCTTAATTTCCCCTGACCTGGATTAATTAACGGGGGTACAAGGCTGATTAAAGCTAGCGTGGTACATGCTAATCAGGTAGGGTGAATGATGGGCAGGAGGCAGCAGCGCAATTTTGACTCGAATCGTTTCCCCACGTCACGATGATTGCCATGTACACTTCTGTTCTATTTTGCAGTGGGATTTGTAGGCCAGAGTTTTTCTAGCCTGCTCACAAGGTTTTTTCTTTCTTTCTTTTAATCTAGCCTTCTTTCAAATATAACTAAAAATTAATCATCTTTCTAATCGCAAAAGCACCGATAGAAAACACGTTTTGATCTACCACATTCCTATACCGTGGTAGGAGATGCTACACAGCAAGTGTTCGGAGGGAGTGCCTACTAAGCTATAGTAGATTGGTAGCACCTACAGAGCTATGCTACAACTGTAGCATTAATTTAAATAGGCAAATGTCATTAGTGATTAATGACTTAAAGTAAGTAACTTAACTCTCAAGCACCTTGCCGCGGTTTCTAAGGCCATTCACAATAGAGAGTTTCATTACACGGTTTTTAATAGTGCTACGTCATATTTACATGTTTGAGTTGAGAAATGAAACAACATATCTCAATGCACAGTTTCATTTTGCAATTTCATAGGCATGACATAACATTTAATTGTTGGATGGTGTTGTGATTGAATGTGCCATATAAGGGCCTGTTTGGCAACAAAGTATTTTTATAGTTTCTAGGCAAAACCATGGTTTTGGAGAATACCATGGTATTTTTGGCAATATGGTGTTTGGAAGCAACTCAAAAAACTATGTTTTGAAAACCATGGTATTGCCAATACCATGGTATTTTTGGAGTATTGAAAACTCCACTCAAAGTGGGGTTTTGGGCTTTTGGTGCTGGTGTAGAGAGTGAGAGGTGTCAATACTTTGAAAATACCATGCAAAAGACTTTGTAGCCAAACAGTTTGTAGTTCCAAGAAAAACCATAGTTTCAATAGTGGTAGGTGAAACCATGGTATTTATATCAAAACAATCTCTAAGCCATGGCTTTGTAATACCATAGTATTGAAAAACTTTGCTTCCAAACAGGATCTAAATTGTGTAGCCACTTGCAATTATATCTAGCACACTACAATGTGGCCACACGAAATCCAGAAAAGGTGTAGAAATGAAACAAATCACTCTCAGTGAGGTTTCATCACAGTTTCAAAGTACTTGGTAAGCGTGTACACCATGTTTCTTGCCCATAAAACCCAACTCTCTTCTCTCTTAATAAATTTGTTGCCATGTCACCATTTTTACCTATGTGGCATCTCATTTAATGAGAATGAAACTCTCGTTGTGAATGGCCTAAGTGGCAGGTAACACATGTCACCTGTTCCATCCTTCGCGGTCAAAAAGGAGGATATTTTTGTAAATTTATTCAGGAGGAGAGTAGATTTGCAAAAAAAAAAATTATGAGGGGATTAAAAAAGTGATGGCTTCTAGGATTTGCCAATTTGCACGGGCTCCACATATGTACCTATGCCATGCATTCCCTTTAGTCACATATACGGTTTGTTTTGGACATAGGTGCAGTCAAACTTTCGAAACTTTGACTATCAATATCTTTTTAAATATTTAATTTGGATACATGAAAATTATATTTGTATATTTATCCTAGAATGTAATATCAAAATATTATAATTTTATTATGTTTTATAAATATATTGCAATAAAAATTAGCGATCAAAGTTTTATTTCATATACCATATAAATATTCAAAACAACATGTATTTACGATAGCCAGATGAAATACGATTTACCATTGTAGGGACTAGGGAGTAAAATGCAACTCCAAACCATTTGAAAGACGTACGAGTTGTCCGAATCACGATGTCCAAGTTCAATTGTCTATCCGGCACTACTACAGATCAGGCCTTCCATACCGGCTCATCAGTCCCGGTTGGATTTGAATCCGTACTGATGAGAGCTTCAGTACCGGTTCATTAGCTACAGGACTGTCGTGGGCTTTCAGTACCGGTTCGTGTTACGAACCGGTACTAATATATACCGGTTCGTAACACGAACCGGTACTGATATGAGGGCATCAGTACCGGTTCATACACCCTCGATATATTTTGAAAACATTTCTAATCCTATCAGTACCGGTTCCACCAACCGACCCTGATGCCCAATGACATCAGTCCCGGATGTCCTGTACCGGTTTAAAAACCGATACTAATGGCTGTTGCCAACCGGTACTGTTGGGCATATATATATATAGTAGTGCGGAGAGAAGATCGAAGGGAGAGAAAATGATGCAACGCGGACGCGACGCGACACCTTGTGTGATTTCGACGCAAGACTACAGAAGGGATCGAGAACACAAAAGGTCACGACCAGTTCACTGTAGTAATTCTCTGGGCATTTTTTAAAAATAATTTTGTGTTAACAAAATTGCCCCCTAGCTCACTCTACCGTGCTTGGATTGCACGGAAGTAAGCTTCCGTGGTGGAGTAGCGCTTTTGCTTCCGCTCCGCGCACGGCAAAACCAACCACCGATGGGCGCATGGCGCTGCGGGCTACGCCTACGGCACGAGTGAGCGAGCGAGCGCTTGCACCCAGGGCCGGTCCTGGCATTTTGGGGGCCCAGGGCGAAAACTTATATGGAAGTCCCATTCACCTCCTCATATATATATATATATATAGGAAGCCTTTTCTGTACTCTTGGGAGTACGTACTCTCACCTCCAGTTTACCACTTAAACGAATGTGTTATACTCATTTATCATTTTCAGTATACTCTAATAATAATTCTAAGATACTACAATGCGATATTGTTGAAAAAAATTCATTGGAGTCCTTTATATTTTGTTGTATACCCTTTTTTCATATATAAAAAGAGTATATAAACAAATTATGCTACAAAGGGTGGACTTTGATGAAATTTTTTGTGGAGCTTACTTTGAAGTATCTTATAATCAGTATTAGAGTATACTCAAAATGATAAAGAGGTATAATAACATCATTTAAGCGGTATACTGACAATGGAAGTACGTACTCCCAGGGGTACGGAACCATTTTCCTATATATATATATATATATATATATATATATATACACACACACACACACACACGTCGCCACGTCCGGGCGATCGGTCGCCACGTCCGGGCGATCGGTCGCCCGTCGCCCCTCTTGTTTTTACTTTTTCGTTGGATAAAACCCCTAGCTGTCAGCTGCCAGGAAGCATTCTTTTGATGGAAACCCTCTTTCCTCAAAAGACTTCTAGTCGCTCACGCTCAGGCGTCTGCACAAGCATAACTAGTCCAATGCCAAATTGCCAAGAGTACAAGTGATTTTCCCTACTAAAAGTTTCAAAAAATTCTTAAAAAAATCATGAACGTACATCTCAACTTACCCCATCTACGTATAATATTTCATGATCAAATTCGTCCTATGCTAGAAGTTACAAAAAAAAAACAAATTTTGGACTCCAAAATTTGTTTTTTTTTTGTAACTTCTAGCATAGGACGAATTTGATCATGAAATATTATAATGAGATGTGTTGAGATGTACGCTCATGATTTTTTAAGAATTTTTGAAACTTTTTTAGTAGGGTTGCATGGTTGCAATTAAAACTTTAATTGCACTGAATATATTGTCATATATATAGACTGGCACTTTGATTAATTAGTTTGGGGGCCCTTAACTTTGGGGGGCCCTGGGCGGCCGCCCACCCTGCCCCCCCTCAGGGCCGGCCCTGCTTGCACCTAGGCAACCCTAACTGTAATCAAAATACTACTTAGGTTAACACCGATCTTGATTTTAAAGCCTAAGTAACTAAACGACACTTGTTTTATTTAATTTTCAATATGATTTCTTTTTGCCCTTGTTAAAGTTTGTTATTGCTATACTTCATTGAACTACGTGTAGAACTCGACGTTCCTGATTCTGAACATGCATACGCTATGTTTTATAAACATTGCTATATTGTGGGTTATAGTAGATATGAACTTCATTAATAGGATTACCTTAATTAATATTGGCATGTGAACCTTGGTAACCCTATATGGCTATATCATAGATGGTCACATGAAAATATGAAATATGTATACTTAATTATAATTGCACATACGTAGCGATACTTTAGATTGTGAATACAAACAGATGGCTATATTGTTCGCAATGAATTTTAAATGTGGGATATAATGGACATGAAATGCAGGATCTATTGAAGAACTTGTGGTTATTGATATTTTGGTAAAAAATAAAAATAAAAATATGATTATTATGCGGGCGAGCTATTGGCAATAGCTAGAAGTGCACGTGACTTGAACGTAGATATGGGGAGGTTTCTCGCTCGGGTTGGATTAAAGGTCGAACTATTGTGTTGTTATCAAGTCAAGACAACCGTACAATCACAAGTTCCGGTATGGAACCGCCTTAACTTATTAAGTTATTTTGAATTAGCTTTGCACATTAGAAGGTTGTAGTAGTACGGGCTGTTTCGTTATGGATTGCTCGGAGGGACGTCCACACCAAGGTGATTATGGAACAAACATTTACCGATACAACGGTGTACGACTTGTTCTGGGGGGAAACAGTTGTCGACAAAAGTGAGGTCATGATTATTGTTTTATGTGTAAAAGTTTATTTCGCCGTCATAGCAGGGGTTTGTCGTCATCGGGATGGTGCAAAGTTAGAGCTAGATAATGTAACAGTTATATATGATCTCTTTGTGGCACACCAAGGAAAGTGTGTTCAAATTGCAATGTTAAATTGTTGTTTTTAGGTGAAGGTGCAGAAATCCCCGACAATACATTCTATATCGCAAAATATGGGGATTACAATGATGAGATTTTATAAGGTTTATACTTTGTCAGTTGCTTGAGGGTTATCTGGTAAACTACACGACTTTCGTTCTTTCGATGCAGATTATTTTATCTTGTAAGATATTATTGTGTAAACCGCTTCCGCTAATATATGTATTATATCCTTTATGAATGTGTATCAATTTTGTGAATGTGCGTACTAGCCATTAATTATGAAACTAGTGTTGTATACACATAGAATCTATTGTTGATTTTATATAGGACTCTCACATCTTGCTAGTTTTCTGAAAGCTAAACTCAAACAGGGCCTTGATCAACGGCCGAGCATACGAACATTAAGCCCCGAGCCTCTGACAACAATTACCAGCTAACATACAATAATCCGTTGCTTACGTACGTAGCAAGCAAGCTTGGTCAAGCTGTACTGTGCAGCTGTTCTTCTACACAGGTATATACGTGTTCAAATTCTTTGTGGTCTTCTAGTCTAGACTCCAAGGGAAAAGAGGAAGCCAGAAAGTCGCCGTGACCTGGACATTTGAGCTTTTGTGTACCATTTACTAGTAAAGAATTCTTTGTCCACCGCTCGATTTTTCTGAACAAAATGATACATCGGAGAACAATGCAGGAGAAGTTTAGGGCTGTTTGGCTGCCTGTATATATTGAGTTTTGTATATGTGAATGTAAAATTAAGTTATTTCGTTTTCTGGATGTTCATCTTAGCCTGGTTCAAATCGTGCAATTTCCTCCTCCCAGCTAGGCCCGCAGAGAACAAGAATTTTTGGCGTATATGCGTGGCCAGACTCGCTGCGTGCACTCGTTAGGCTTTTGTTTTCCTTGCCCAGCACGTCATTACTCCTATGCAACCAACCAAACATCATCACTTCATAATCATGTTTAGCTTATTCAGATAATTAAATAATATCCACATGCATCAGCTTAACCTGGATGTGACTGCGTGAACGTGTGCAAACGTAAGGAAGTGATCGAGTTAGATCAATTTACTATAATATAGTTCTAAAACTTAATAAAATTGTAAAATTATAAAAATACTTTTCGTGATAAATCTATATACATGATTTTTATGTATCCAATTTAAATATTTAAAAGATATTAACACTCAAAGTTTTGAAAAGTTTGATTACACATTTATGTTCAAAACGATAACTATTTGTGATTGAGGGGTAGCAAACGATTAGCAATCACAGTTGAACCAGAAGACAGTGTCGCTACATCCATCCGTACACTTTGCATGCAAGCAGCAGAACAAGAACCATCTCTGGTTATCAGGAGCGTAGCCAGCAAGGGAGCTCCGTCGAACTGGTGCCCGTCCTCCGATCGACCGACTCTAAGTATCCTAATTAGCATCAACGCTCGGTTTTTTGCATAGCAACGGTAATTGCACATACCCTCGACCACGGCAGGGGAAAATGAAACTTTGTTGGGTTTTGAGCTACTTCTTATGCCATATAGTTTTGAGGGCCGCTACTTGTTGAAAGCCCAATTTGGCAATTGGTAAATTCACTTGTTGCATGCAAAACTAGATTCGAACCTTAGACACACGCATAGACCACACAAGGGGGGGGGGGCTCGATACATCTCCTTTGTGAGGACATGATAGCCCACCGACAGGGCACAACGAGGGCGCCAAGTGGATGCCGAGAAGCCGGTGAAGGAATGGGCATGCGACGGCAAGCAGGCAAGGAAGACAACACAACATGAATTGACGAGTGCCTAACTGACTGAGTGGGCTAACCATAACAATAAATATGCAATGTGAGCCCCTGTTTTTGATATATGATTTTTTTGTATCGGTTGCAATTGTGTCAATTGGTTGAATAGATACAATAGCCAATTTGATTGATTGATTGATTGGTCTTAACTTGTTCATACATTTTTAAAAGTTTAACAACCGAACATTGCACAAGTATTTCTAAAATATGAAGTAATAGTAGGACTATCGAACCGATAAAAACATAACACAAGCTATTTAATATTTTTATCTTAATTTAACCTAATTCGTTAAATCTATCCTATATTTTTATCCTAGCTTCGCCACCAGCTAAGACTATCTCCAGCAATTTTCCTTCATTCCATTCCCTTCCTTATTTCTTTCTCCATATTCATTCCCTTTATTTCCTACTATCTCCAACATCATCCCCTCAAAAGGATTTGTGTAGGGATTGGAGAGAGAGATTACCACAGAGAATCCATTCCGAAGGGAATCGTGAAGGGAATTCGCTGGAGCACTTGGGATCTGTTCGCGAAGGGATTTAGAGGAGGAAGGGAAGCTGCTGGAGATAGTCTAACACCGGCTAACTTATCCTTGAACCTTTACAACACCAATCTGCTTTGATTTACCCGATTTAACTTGAGTGTGAGTACTGTGCAGTAAAAGGGCAATGAATAAATCCAATTTACAATTTTCAATTGTAACTTTGGTTTGATTTTTAACTTTTGATATTGAAACCATTCAAATCAAATTTTCAAACTAATGAAATTGTCTACTTTACCCGCTCAACTCAAACCGGGGTGATTCTTGTTAATGTCCTTCCAAGTGCCAAACTTACAGCCAAGGGTCCCATGTCAGTGTCATTCTTCGTTCTCTCTTAAATTCGGGAGGAAGCGCCTCCGGAGGACCACCCCACGTGGCACATGACGATTTTGCAAAAAAACTCCCTCCGTTACTCCGAATATGGATAGGTCCCTGTGATACGAAAAGGTCCTTTGCGATTTTTTGTGAGGGAAAGAAAATTTTTCCTGGATCGCGTTTAGGGTCCCTCGCTCGCTACTTTATGGAAAGACCATCTCGTTAAATGTAAATCGCGAGCGAGCCCTTTTCTACTTTTTCAGGATAACGGTGAGGTCAAAAACTATAACAGACAGGTCCCCGGTTTTTACATCCAAGTCCTTTCGCCGTTTTTACCGAAAAAATATTTTCGTCAATAGAAAGATGTGTACTTCTTTTTTCGTTTCGGTCTTTAAGGCCTCTCGAGCCTCCAAAAATTTTAAAAATGCGTCTCCCGGTCCACACGGGCGGCGTGCGCCACGCTTACGGGCCTAGTACAACATACATCTAGCAACAGCCTCTCCCGGTCTCTCCCTCTTTCTTCACAAGCAACGGTGATCTACTACACAAATAATAAACTGATTACTATAGATTAATTCTACTGTTAATCAAGAATACTCAAAGAACAATCATAAAAAATGAACATAAGATATACTATATTTCATCTCTTTTTTCCTTATTAATTGGATATTGATTCTTTTATAAATAAATACTATTTTTATAGTAAAAAAACCCATAAATCGAGTTTCCCAGTTGGTTCAACAAAATCAAGGGTTCGGTTATATTAAAAAAAACAGCATCACTAGGAGGCGATGTGACCCTCTGACGTCGAGTTCTCTGACGTCGGGTCACTGACGTGTGGGTTCTCTGACGTTGGGTCACTGATGTGTGGGATCACACGCTGAGAGAGCCACACATCAGTGATTCATGTCAAAGAACTCGACGTTAGAGGAACCGGATGCCAACTAGGAGCTGGTATGAGGCATGTTAGAGACACGTGGGACCGCGTGTCCGCGTGGTGAGGATTTGTTTACGTCACTGGCTGCCCCCCGGCCGCTGCTATAAAACGCCCAAGTGTGTACTGGCTCAGCAACGAGCAGAGATCTTAAAACGTAAGTAGTGTCACTTGACTACTTGAGACACGGCAAGAGGAGCCTGGTGTAAATGGTAGCTGCGGTGCGCGGTCCGGCAAGTGCGAAGCCGCCGACGAGGCCTGACGAGTCACTGCCGAAGGAAGCGATGCTGGAGCTGTCGCCCGCGGAGGAGGGGTTGTCAGACATGGAGACGGCGTCGTCGACGGGGGCGCCCAACTCGAGCCTCAGCTCAGCCAGCAGCACCGGCAGCCTCGCGCGCTGCTCCAGCCTCTCGCGGCTCTCGTTCGACTGCTCCCCGTCCGCGGCCATGGCGGGGACGTCCTGCTCGCCGCCGCCGCCGCCGGCCGCGCTGTTCCGGCCGCACCGGTCCAGCGACGTGGCGTGGGCGGCGATACGAGCGGCATCAGCCTCCGCCGCACCGCTTGGGCCCAGAGACTTCAAGCTGGTCCGCCGCATCGGCGGCGGCGACATCGGGACGGTTTACCTGTGCCGGCTCCGGAGGTCGGCCACGGCGGCGCAGGAAAGCCCGTGCCTTTACGCGATGAAGGTGGTGGACCGGCGGGCCGTGGCCAGGAAGCAGAAGCTGGAGCGCGCGGCGGCCGAGAAGCGCATACTGCGGCTGCTCGACCACCCCTTTCTGCCCACCCTCTTCGCCGACTTCGAAGCCACCCCGCATTTCACCTGCGCCGTCATGGAATTCTGCCCCGGCGGAGATCTCCACTCCCTCCGCCATCGCATGCCCTCCCGCCGCTTCCCCCTGCCCTCCGCTCGGTACGTACACCCAAACAACACACGCTCACATGATGGGCATGCCGATCCTTTCCTGTCGATCGATTGAAGCGCTGGTGTTAACGCCGTCGAGGACGTCGTCCAGGTTTTACGCGGCGGAGGTGCTCCTGGCGCTCGAGTACCTGCACATGATGGGCATCGTCTACCGCGATCTCAAGCCGGAGAACGTGCTGATACGGGCGGACGGCCACATCATGCTCACAGACTTCGACCTGTCACTGGAGTCCACGTCGTCACCGTCGCTGGAGGACGCTGCCGCCGACGGGCACCAGGGCGAGGGTGCTGAGCCGGACACGGCCACGACGTCCTGCTTCCCGGGCTACCTCCTCTGGTTCAAGTGGCGGCGGCGTCGCCCGGGTGTGGCGGCGGCGCCGCATCCTCCTCCACGGTTCGTGGCGGAGCCGGTGTCTGCGCGGTCGTGCTCGTTCGTCGGGACGCACGAGTACGTGGCCCCGGAGGTCGCCGGCGGTGGCGTGCACGGCGCCGCCGTGGACTGGTGGGCCTACGGCGTGTTCCTCTACGAGCTCCTCTACGGCTGCACCCCGTTTGCGGGCCCCACCAACGAGGCGACGCTCCGCAACATCGTTCGCCGGTCGCTCGCCTTCCCCTCCGGTTCCGGCTCCTGCGGCCCTGCCGACGCCGCGGCCCGCGACCTCATTTCGCGGCTCCTCGCCAAGGACCCAGCCATGCGGCTCGGGTCCCGCCGCGGCGCCGCCGACGTGAAGGCGCACCCCTTCTTCAGGGGCCTCAACTTGGCTCTCCTTAGGTCGTCGCGGCCGCCCGTCGTCCCCGGCGCTGCACTGCACCGGTCGCAGTCCTGTAAGGCGGCGCCAGCCAAGCCAGACTACGCCCGCTTCGACCTCTTCTGACTGTTGCTGTCTCCAGCCATCTCGTGGCGCCACAACGTCAAACACCATAATTACTAGCGCATTGACCTAGCTAGCAACCACTACCGTTGTACACACTGTTAATTACTCCTATGTTGGAAGTTGGAACAGACACCGGGAAAATTTTAGAGCAATTTTATCTTCTTTATTTTCGGCTTAATAGCTTACTTTTTGTTTATAAAACTCATAAATACCGCTATATCTCTACTATTATAAAGCAGCAGTTGGTGGCAGTGGTGAGTTCTACCCACGTCATTAATTACCCTACTTAATTGCCCTGCTTAATTGCCCTACGCAAAAAACGAAACGTTGCTTTAATTAGTCAGCTTTCGCAAGAAACGAAGCGTTAAATATAGATGTTTGATCTTGTGAATTTTTTTTTATTTTTTAATCTTTATTTTTCGTTATCAATTTTGTTTTTCGTAGCAACGCACGGGCATGTAACTAGTTTATATCTAAACTACAGCTCTAAGAAAAGGAATAAGATTCAACAATCTTAATAGGAAAAGAACACATTCTTTCTAGGATTCGAAACTCCTCCTATTTATAAGATTAATCCCAACAAATGACCTCTCCCTAGTTGCTCAATTAACCTAATATGATCAATTCCCTCCGTTCTAATAAGATGTCATTTTACTATTCAAATTTTGTTTCTATATACGGAAGTGTATTTTAAATAGCTCGTAAATAAATAAATAATATATACTATAATTTAATTTAAAATTTGTGTGATGTTCCATATATAACTCGAACAAATATCTATATTTGTTATATATTTTCTGCATATATGCATTGAATATTTAGTGATAATAATTAGGGCTAATCTAGTCACTTGCAATATTTTCTTTTTTTTATATGTTGAGAAGAAATACTTCTTATAAACTTAAACAAAGGAAGTACATGCTATCCTACAATTTTGAGATAAATTTTATTTGTTTTTTGTTTGGTATATGTATGTAATTTATCATTAATAATTGTCGACGATTGGGGAGCAGGCCCCCGCCGAGCTTACTTGTTGGTGGAGGGACCAACCGCGACCCCTTCTTGCGTGATGAGATACTCAGAGGGGTGACTCACTGGACTTCGACAGGCAGAGACACTGTAGTTTACCTTGGTTCGGGCCTCTCAAGAAAGAGATAATAGCCCTACTCCAGCTAGTGTATATCTTTGTGCAGAAAAAGTTATCTGTCCGTCCCCTTCACGGTGGGGGTGCTTTTATAGCTTACAAAGGGGCGTGCTTGTTCAAACCCACTAACTCCACGTCCGACCAGGTCCAACGTGGTAACTAACGGATCCTACACTCTGCCACGCCCCCGCGAGGATCGCAACGAACTAAGCGGAGGTTACGCGGCCGGTGGTTACCGACCTCGGGATCACGCCAGTCGGCTAACGTCTAACCGAACTTCGGCCACCCCGGCACGAGCACGAGCTATCGGTCCACCCGCCATGCGACCTCCTAAAAGGTCCGGCTAGACCGTCCCTTGGAACAACTCCTTGCGACCGGGGCGGGGCGACCTCGTCTTTGCTCGTGGCGCCCGACTAGATCGCCCAGAGGAACGGCCTTCCGGTAGTTCGGCAAAGATGAGCCCGCGCCTCGTGGCACCCGAGGTAATTCCCAGGTCTACCCGACTCCCGACAGCCTAGCCCCGAGGTTCGAGTGGAAGAAGGTTTTTAAAAAAAACCTTCCTCTCGGCCTATCGTCTCCCGAGCCGACCAGGTTGGTCGCGACGAACACCGCCCGACCTCCGAGCTATTAGTCCGCCCCGAGAGACGAGCTCGGTCCCGCCGTGCCTTGGGCGTGCGAACTAGTTCCCATCCTACCGACGGTTCCTTCCCTTGGAAGCTTCATTCGGTTAGTACGAACCGCTCCCCCTCGGGAACCGTCGCCCGGCAAGACAGCCTTGGTTTGCGTGTCCACGCGTCGCTCCCCGTGTGGTGGACGTCTCAATCGCCTCGCGCTTTAGGGCTTCCTCGACCATAACGGCGGGAACCTCTTCGTTCTCTCGTTTGGTTTTTAAACCCCAGAAGAGAAACCCTAGATCCACTTGCCCTCTCAATCAACTAGTGCGCTTCCTACTTCTTCGTTTCGGCGCTTCATCCTCCTTTCCGATCATCCCCTCCATCCTCATGGCGAAGTTTGGCGTCAGCAAGCTTGATAGGCGCAAGCTGGAGATTCTCGAGCGGGCGAAGTACCTTGACGCCGGCTCATGGAGAGTCGCTGGTGCCGAGGAGAGCCCCGTGCCGGAGGAAGGAGAGATCGTCTCCACCGAGCTCTACGCCATAAACGGGCTTCGCACACCCGAAAGCGAGTTCGTTGAAGCCGTACTCGCCTTCTGTGAGTGCGAGATCGTCCACCTCCACCCAAATTCCATCCTTATCATGGCCATCTTCACCCATCTCTGTGAGGGGTTTGTGGGCGTCGAGCCTACTCCCAGTCTCTTTCTTCACTTCTACACCCTTTGGCGCCCGACTAGATCGTCCAGGGGAACGGCCTTCCGGTAGTTCGGGCAGCAGTGAGCCCGCGCCCCTCGTGGCACCCGAGGTAATTCTGTGGGGTCTACCCGACTCCCCGACAATAATATTATTTATTACTTTGAAATAGAGCAATATACACCATATAACAGTAATAAATAAGCTAATGATTGAGTACGATTTGCTTATTTCTACATGTGTTTTGATTAAAGTGTAGAATTCTAAAACATCATTAACTTGGAATGGAAGGAGTATGTTATTCCGTGGTACTACTACCGTTCGTTATTGCAAATGTTATTTACAATTGTGGATTGAAGTTAATGATTTTTTATTTTTATACGCGCCTTGGTTTTAGTGTAAAATCCTAAAAATCATGTATTTAGAAACATTGAAGTGCGACAAGTGATCCAATAAAAGATGATGATTTAGTTATTTTTACATATGGCTTGGCTAAAAATGCAAAATCCTAAAATATATCTATTCATGAAGGAAGGGAACAATTTAATCCGATGTGGACTAATACTACCTATAATATTGGCCGAACCTTTCCTGGCTCCTCATCCCCCCACGTCACCCCACCCACTCTCTCTCCCTTCCTTGCAAAAAACACCTCAGGTTCTTTTGAATTACGGATAGGTCCTTTCTATTTACGAATAGGTCCTTTATAATTTCTTGTGAGTATAAAATATTTTTTCCCGGTTCGCGTTTAGGTCCTCGGTTCGTCGTTTTACACAAAGCGCCTCCCGTTAAATACGAATTGCGAGCGAGTCCTTTCTTACTTATTCAAAATAGCGAACAGGTCCAAAATTATAACAAATAGGTCCCTGCATTTTTCGTTCAGGTCCTTTCTCCGTTTTCCCCGGGAAAAAAAATTTCGTGGTCCGTTTGCTCTTCGGAGCATGGGAAAATGTTTCCGTGGTCTGTTTTTTCTCCGAAAAAAAAAACAAAATATATTTTCCGTTCACGCGCGCGACGTGCGCCGCGCTTGCTTTTCTTGTTAGTACTACTACGTGCTTAATCGTCGAGTTTGGGAGCTACTAGCACCCAGACAAATAATAAGAGCAGTCCTATCGTACGCTCTATCTACCCGTCGAATCTCACTAAAGACATCGATCTCAAAAGTTTGATGCAGTGCAAAAAAAAAAAAATCCAAGAAGCACAATAATTTATTTTTATGTTTGCAACAAAAATCTTTACTCAATGTGCAACAAACACAAAAATACACCACACCAAAACCTCGCTCCTCCCGTCGATGGTCGCTACAACACCCGATCCTTGCTGGTCTAGGGAGCGAAGAGCGGGTTGAGTATGGGTGCGATGACGGCTAACTCTAGCTAAATTCGGTGGTGAGAGAGCGAAAGCCTTGGTCACATCAACTCGAGGGGAGCTCTGTCCATGGCGACGATAAATCCGGTGAACCCCGACTGTTCTATGGAAAGGAAAAGCTCCACTAGAGCTCCAGCCATGGCGGATGTCCTTCCTTGAGCGCCAACTGTGGGGGAAGAGAGATAGGAAGGGAAGGGAGGGAGAAATATGTGGCACAACTTGTGTAGGTCATGGTTGGCGTTGAGATAGGATCGCAGAGTGGCATTGAGTGTTCACATAAGCTATAGCAGTAGCTCATAGATATGATGGCCACCTCGTGACATGTTCGCATGGATAGTTGGAGACAGGTGAAGGAGGTTTCGCGTCCAGATCATGGATAGTGGACTAGATGTTGGCATCATGGTTGCTGGATAGGTGTATGATGGTAGATAGACAGCAAAAGGCGAGGATGGGAAATTTTCGTATTTGATACAAGTTTTGACCTGTATTCACAAAACGATACAATACTTTCGCGTATTTACAGAAAAACCAATCATACCTAGAATTTGAAATTCCGATTTTGAATACCTAGAATTTCACATTTTGATTTTTGCATATTCGGATTTTCAAAAACCAGATATTGCGTATTTGGAATATGGAAAACCGGGCATTATATATTCAGTAGGTGAAAATCCGAGTGTTACATACCAGGTTCTTGGAAACCCAGGTATGGAAGCCATACCCAGTTTCTCAGAAAACGGGTCTAGGGACGATGCGATGGGTCTCCAGGTCGAGCAATACAGATGCGACGGAAGTGGTAATTGCCTAGGGGAACTGAATAGGCTTTTGAAAAAAATTTAACCTAATTAAACGCAACGGAAAAAATTTATCGGAACTTCTAATAAAGTGATCTGAACTTCCGACTATATATCGTACCAAGGTATTCAATCTCTCATTCTCACTTTTCAATACTTGCACAAATTGAGAGTTAGTAACACAAGCATTGATATCAATATTATAGCAACGAAAACATCCATTGCTAGTGGAAGGAATAGTAGCCGTGGATTCATCATTGGAAGAGGAGATGCTATCATTAAGAGAATCAAATTGTACTTTAAGAGCTTTATGATTAGCTTCTAGACTAGAGATATTTTCTTGAAGTGATTCCTTTGAGTTCTTTAGCATAGTAATTGAGTTGTTAGCCAAATCAAGATTTTTGGTTAATATCTCAATTTTCTTTAACAAGGAGTTTCTCAAGAGCAAGATTTCACTTCTTATCAAGAATGAGCAAATCTTCTTGTTTCTCAAGAGTTTCCTCTTGGCCTTCTATTCTTTCCATTGGTTTGTGTCGGGGATTAGATAATTTCCATAATAACCATAATGCCCCGACGGCCGGGCCCGTCCTGACCATGTGCGCCCTCCGAGGTCGTTCGTGAGCATGATCCAAGAAGGTCGAGTGTCGTTGCTCAGAGAGCCCGGTCGACACGAGTTCCTTGCTCGGTTAGTGTCCGAGCACGTAACCCGAGCATACTTGCTCGGGCTAGGATTAAATTAACTCGGCCCTAGCTCGTGCTCGGGATGCATGGTCGGATGGTCGTGACCGACGGTTACGCCAGAATAGCGATGATCACGCCACTACGAAGGGTTGTTGCGCCCATGACGAAGGCATGGCGTTGATTTAGGATTTGGTTGCAAGCACGTTGGTCATAGTCAAACGTTCGTGGCTTGGGCTGTAATCGACACAATACACCTGTAACTATAAATACCTCCTAGACACTGGAGATGCGGCAAGCAATACATACACAACATATACCACGCTGGAGTAGGGTTATTATCTCTCATGTGAGAGGCCCGAACCAGGATAAACCCACGTGTCGTTTCCTGAGTGTTCTTGGTCCTGGGCTATTAGAGCATCCTTCAGAAGCAACTCTTCATATACGAAGAGGACAGGGTTGGTCTCCCTATCAACCAAGTAAGCTCGTCGGGGGCCTGTACCCCAATTGTCGACATTTTGTTTATCTTTGCTATAGTGGATTTGTTCATGTCATAAAATAATGCATCATCATCATCGATATCCTCATCACTACTATCTACTTCACTATCACTACAAAGTGGCTTTGATTTAGGCATATAGTCGGAAGTTCCGATATAACATCGGAAGTTCTGATCACCTTGTCAGAAGTTCTGATATATTTTTCCGTTGCGTTTAATTAGGTTAATTTTTTTTTAAAAGCCTATTCACCCCCTAGGCAATTTCACATGGGCTGCCCCATCAACTCCTGGTATCACTACAGACTTATTTGTACAGCGTGCACCATCAAACATAATGCTTAGTTCTGCTTCATGCTCAAGTGGTGCGTACCGAAAGATCTAGCAGCTTGGCATGGCTTGAAAACAAAATAAGCAACCTAAGTAATTTGCCACATTTCATTTATATATATCAACATAAACAATATATATACCACTCACATCTTGTTGTTCTTTTCATCATTCATTACCAACAAGAATGCATCCAGTGGAGGATCCCTTCCCTAACCCGAAGCTCCTCTATTCAGTTGCTTCCACATCACATATTGGTGTTTTAAGGAATCTCACCTATTTTTCAATTGCAAGCGGGTATACGTCATCTTTGTGCGTTCATGGAACTTTTGCATAAGGTTCTGGTAACATAGGTTATTCAAACATTGTTGTGGCCTATTGTTGGCATGAGCTTCTTCCACACATATTTGTATGAACGCCCCATTAGCAAGTGAATCCTAAGTTGCTTTGGTTCTTGTGGTTTTTTTCTATCTATGGACAGTGATGGTTAAATACGAACAACTAATGAAGAGAAAATTGAAGCAACAAAAACAGATAGTGTGAACTATGCTACAACCAATCATTTGCTTAACAAGTAAAGTGTGTGTTACTTATGAACTGAAGCTAAAATAAGGAGGTCAAAATAAATATTTTGGTCCTTAACTAACTACCACGAAAAGCTCACCATTCTATTGGAGGAGCAGAAGCGGAACTTACAACCCATTTGAGGGAACTCACTACCAACAATATTCTAAGACTGCAACAATATCGTAAAGTTCAATCTAGAATACTAGATTAGAACATAAAAATTATATATTTTCTAAGTATTCCAACAGTGACTGTTGGGGAGGCGGAAGCCCTCGTCCCAGCGGTTGATGAGGTGGCACCGCAGTTGATTTGGGAAGGAGGGCAGGCGAGGCGTGGTCTAGATCTACGGCTTGGGATGTCGGCGGAGGGACTTGGGCGATGGAGAGGCTCGGGCTGGTGGTTGATTTGGGGAGGAGGACCGGTGAGGCGGCGTTTGGATTTGCGGCTCGGGACGGCGGCGAGGGACTTGGGCAGTAGGGGCTAGGGCTAGCAGCGGACGGGCTTGGCGTCGCACAGCTCTCCTCTCCCGCATGAACTGGATCTGGGGGGGGGGGGTGCTGCGATGCGAGTGGGGGCGCACATGTGGGGGAGGACTCAGGCTTTCGGTAGTAAAAGGCGGGTAATAACCTTCAACCTCAGTGGACTAATTTATTTTTTGGTTTGTAGAATTAGGAGAATCCCGCTAAGCGCCGATTCTGATTTTTTTTTTTTTTAGTATAGAGGTGATTCTAATTAGATGAGAAGCTATTAGTAATTCGCTTTCGACGAATAATTCACTTTTTTTTAACAAAAGCTGTACAGAATTTTGCCATGGATTATCTTATATCTTGTGGCCGTGTAAATTCTGATAATGAGCACCTTGTCTATTTAAGAGGGTAATATCAGAAACAGGTGCTAGAAATAGGATGCTAGATTGTGATGTCATGGGCGCATGGCTGCATGCTACCGCTAGGACGAGCCCATGCAACGCCTGTCTGTGTCCGCAGGCCTAAGCTGTAGGAACGCAGGATCCGCAGCGTAGGAGAAGGGGAGAGCAGCAGAAGCCAGACGATCGAAAGCCTGCGCTTGTCGGGCCCTCGGCTTCTCACGCCCGGCTTGGCGACTGCGCCGCGCCACCTTCCTTCTCCTTCCTATTAATCATCGCCATCTCCATCGCAGCCAGAAAAGCCTGATCTCTCGTAATGGTCGCCCACTGCAGGGCTACGTATAGCTCATCCATGGCGTCTGTGTCCAACGCAGGCAGCGAGAAGCTACTCCTAGCCCCTGCAGAGCGAGGCTGGCGCTAGTACCACTACGTGTGTAGAGCGGCAGGCTCTACTACTCGTGATCAGACGAGACGAGACGACAGATTTGATTGGAATTGATCCCTACTTTACGTATTAATTACGGAATGTCTTGCCGTATTTTTTTTTGTATGGATAAAATATTTTCTTCCAAAATATTTTTTCTCTGATAAGAGTAAAAATATGCACGTGAAAAAAAATTCAAATATTAAAATAAAATGTTACACAAATGTGTTGGGATCGGACGGCCAGCTCTTAAGTTCTTAAGACCATCTCCAATCATATTCCCTTCATTTCTTTTCCTTTCCTGTTCCCTTTCCTTATTCCCATTTCCTTTATTTCCCCTCATCTCCAACAGATTCCCTTTAAAGAGAATTGTATAGGGTAAGCATAGAGCATCCCTTGCTAGAGGGAATGGGAGAGAGAGAATCCATTCACAAAGAGAATGCTGAAGGGAATCCGTTCAAACGTCGAAGGAAATAGGAATTCCTTCGCGTAGGGATAAAGAGAGGAAAGTGACACGGTTGGAGATGGTCTTAGGGTCTTGCTGATCCCACGGTGAGGTCGGGTCGGAGCTAGCACTGTATGATAGATCTTCCATGCATAAGCGTCGCGATGTACGTACCGCGCTGTGTGTACAATGCGATGGCCTTTTTCTTCTCCTCGCGCGTCACGTGCATCGAGCCCAAAACGCGAGAGCAGAGTAGTAAACTGTGTGGCCGAGCCCAAGTACTTCGCGAGGTGTGCGAGGCCTGGGAAGCCCATTTCCCTGGGCCCACTCCACGGTTAGCACATCCATCCCAACCCAGCAAAGTACTTGGGCTGGGCCACACAGTTTACTACCTCCTTAAAGAGTTTTGGGCACACGGAAACGGCCCAGCCAACCACAGGCGGACACCTGTGCCGCTGTAGCATTTAAGCCGTGCTCTTCCCCTCAAAATGTTCGGCTGTTCGGAGGACGAGCCGTTGGTCGTGGGCCAGGTAACCCGGCCGCTCGTGAGTTCGAATCCTGGATTTGATTCACGACCTTATGGATATACATATGTGTGTATGTTTAATGGGGTATACGGAAGTTTTGATACCTCTAAAAATTTGTTTATGTGTGTTGGGGATATATACATGTATGTGCATGTCCTATACTCTTAAAATAAAATCTCTCGGTCTCTAACGGGGCCACACACCTGACACCCCACCTCTCTCTATATTTACATAAAAGCTGATCGATCGCTTAGTGCATATACAATGGTACATGTTACTCTATAAGTTTATATGTTACATATGTTTTTATATGATGTAGATGTGTAATGTAGAGGAGAAATGAAGACTAAAAAAATACCGCATACTATTTAACTGATGATATTATACACGGTTTTATGTTCTACGTATTATTGTACAGACAATCTATTAATTGTATGAGAGGCTATTACAGACAACTATATAAACAATTTATTATATATTTATTGATCCGCGGCGGCGATCGACGGCTACCCGTCAAGCACTTCGCAGCTCGTAGTTGCACGTATCTGACGATGATACACCGCCGATGTACAAGCCGAGTCCATTGACAGTGTGTGCTCTGCACGTCGTCGCTGCAGATCAATCGATGACTGAATTCAGCAAATAGAACTGTGGAGTATGACATTGACAGAGCATTACAAAGAAACTGAACACCCCATGCATTCACTTGGTATGACTTGATGCATGTATAATCACTTGGAAGCATTACCATAAACCTTCAGAAATGAATACACATGAACCAACGTATGTATGGTTCTCCATCTTCTTGTGCCCATCAGGTTCCAGGCGACAGCATCACCAGCGATTTGCAATGAGTTGCAGGTTTCAGTATTTGTCATGAGCATCCATCTGATGATACCATGCAACCAGTGATTGCAGTACGATACTGCTCATCCAACTCCTGGTGCATGTCAAAAAATAGTCTGCTCAATTCAAACAGAGCAGATTGCAGGGAATTCAGAATAGAAAGTGCACCTACAAACAGTAGTCGTCGCCCCCCAAAAAAATCTATTCTTTTGTCCCTGCGGTTAAATTGGACATCAAAGTGTGCCTCCAAATGCAGCACAAGAAAAAATAGCTAGCTGTAAAATCTACGAGAATTTGCTTCTATTAAGATGAAAGCGGCCACAATTAACACCACATACAGTTATTTACAGTTCTTAGACTTACTTAGGGCAAACAACATGAACACCACACGACTTAAAAAAAAATACAGGGGGGACAAGCTCGTCACTGTAGTATCTACACTCTCCTCTATAGGTTCATGTCAAGGAGATCAAGTCTGTCGAACCAAAGCAGGCTGATTCGATGAAGCCTAGCACCAAACCTAGAAAAGCAAGTGCAGGCTGTTGCAAACTCGTCCACCTGTGATAACATTCACCCCTTCTGCAGTGTTTACTGCCTGCAGATTATCGAAATCAGCAATTTCCACACTCCAACATTGGAAGTCATTACATTGTTGATGGATAATGTAGGCTCCAACTGACCAATCGATGATAGTTTCTTCTTCTTCTGGTCGCCAACGGGTTACTTCGTCGTGAATCAAGATATTAGATAAAATGAGGGAGAACATTCAGGAACAAACTATGGATTTGCAATAGGTCAGGAGTGAGTCCATTGGCAAAACCAAGAGGTATTTGTTTGTTGCATTATTGACTAATTATGTTCATGGCTGAATTCTTCCTAACGGTAAGCGGCAATAGCGATGTTCAATTAAGGAGTAATGCAACACCCAATGAAGATCAAGTCTCGGTGTATGTCAGCGTCCTGATATCACTCATATTAGTTAACCAACATGCTTGGAAATCTGATCTCTTCCACAAGTAAGTATATCCAGTCAGTATTATACTACAACTTGCACTAACTTAGTTGCAAGGCAACGACCAAGAGACCAAGAGTGGTATACTGTTTAAGCCAGTCTTGTAGTATATTGTTTGCACACATGTAACCAGAGTAAATCGCATTAAAGCTAGGTGTAGGTGGTAACATAGACAGTGCCAAAGCAAGTGACCGCCCCAAGCATCCAGCCATGCAAAAATCAGTAGTCCTGCAGTGGCTGCTCGTGCTTCTTCTGGCCATTCTCTGTCGTTGCAGAGCTGCCCTGACAAGTGCGGCAATGTGTCCATCCCCTACCCCTTACAAACAAAAAGAAAAGACTAAAAGTCCAAATCTATAATAGTAATTTACTAGAATCAGTTATTTCAAAAAATAATTTTGCAGTTATTACAACGGAAAAGGCACAAGAAGGATAAAGATGAGTATTTCAAAAAAAAAAAAAAAAAATGGTGGCCTCAATTTATATGATGAGATGAGGTCAAGGCAGGTCGACACAATTCGTATACTTACAGGAAAAGAGATAAAGAGAGCCACTGACAACTACAATGAAGATCGAATTCTTGGATATGGTGGTCATGGGATGGTCTACCAAGGAACTTTGGTCGCAAAGAGGTTGCCATAAAGAAGTCCAAAGTAATCATCGATGATTGGAGGGAAGAGTTTGTCAACGAGATGATAATAATCTCGTCGCAAATCAACCACCGGAACATTGTGAGTTTACTGGGCTGTTGCTTGGATTTGGATGTCCCAATGTTGGTCTACGAGTTCGTCTCCAATGGAACCTTATCGGAGTTCCTTGATGGCGCTTAAGCCTATTGCAGGTCACCAATCCCCTTGGATCTCCGCCTGAAGAATGGGGATGTCAAATCTGCCAATATCCTGTTGGATGATTAGCGCAACGCAAAAGTTGCAGATTTTGGAGCATCAACACTGAAGTCCATGGATGAAAGTGAGTTCACCATGTTTGTCCAAGCAACACTCGGCTACCTTGACCCGGAAAGCTTTATCAGCCATCATCTTACTGACAAAACTGATACTGGCAGCACCACCATAGGCCATAGCTGCACCATCTATAATTTCGGACTCAAGCATAGTTCGGTGCTTGTTCTGGTGAAACATCAAGAGAAAAGTAAGAGGACGATTCCTTTTTGTTAGAGATGCTGTCGCATAGAGCCCTCTTTCTTGTCATTAGCTCCGGAAGAACTACCCCAAAACTGTAGATGGCGCTGTTTCTGTAATAAAATAGCCAGGATATGCCCCAGATATAGCTGCCAGCTTGTGTTTCAACCGTTTGCTCTTTCTGTCACGATAATTCACTTTATTCTAAGATATTCAGTCATGCATTGCAGAAGGGCTGTGTTTGCTTGGACATCTGAAGCAAGTTTACCTGGCTTGGAGCGTGTTAAACTGTAATTTCCTTCAAGCAACACACAACAGTACCTTTTTGAGTTGCTGGCCCCACTATGTGATACATTTGACTTCTCTTATTTAGTAAATGGGATAGTGTAACTAATTCCAAACCAAAATCATGCTGTGACCATCGACATCCTCTCATCCACCATGGAAAACATGGAATTGAGTTGCATTGCATTTGAGTTCTCCTGATCAGATGGTCAAAAACAAATTCCTGATACTCAGGGAAGCGCAGAGATCATTCTTCTTGCAACAATACTACTATAGAATATATGCCTTTGACAATTGCATGAAGACAACAGATTGATCGGTCAAAACATGCGCGGAATTAAGCCTAGACATACACTAATTTATAGTTGGAAAATAATCAATCAACTATACTTCAAAGTTCTTGCCGACTAAGCTGTCTTGACTTTTCGAGCTGATAGATTGTTGCTTTCATACAGTTTATTATTACAGATGGAAGATTTCAAACTCTAGTGACTGCTCAAGCAGATATATGAACAGGCAAGCGTTCACATTTTTCAGATACTAGAGGCACAAAACCAAGAGTGCAGGTTTGTCTGGCATATGAATAAACCTCAACGCTGGTACTGATTTCTCAAAACCTTTTGCAATTTGAGAGAAACTTCTTAATCCAGACGTGCAAATCAACTTGTGATTGTCAACTTTAAACAGTAAAGGGGTATGAAACTCAGGTCAAAGTCTCCGGGTTAAGGCTGATCTCACCTACACTAGTTAATTAACAATCGTGGAAAAGTTGATAACAAATATCAGATGCATCAGCAGCAGCCTCCATCATCTGGAGAGGAATTCTGAGCTACGATCGCTTCCTTATAGCCAATCTTCTTCATCTAACTCAGTCTAGTATACATAATTACATGATAATAGTGGAACTTGAGAGGGCACAGGGTCGCAGGCTTAGCTAGCTAGTTAGAAAGGCAGTGCCATGGCAAGTGACCACCATACCTCCAAGTCTCCAGCCATGCAAGAAGCAACAGTCCTCCTGGTGCTCATCACCTTCCCAGTGACAATGATGTCTGCCGCCTCTTCAGGGCTCTCCGTATCATTGCCAGGGTGCCCTGACAAGTGCGGTAGCGTGTCCATCCCTTACCCGTTTGGCATCGGCGCTGGCTGCGCTGCAACCAGCCTAAACCGCTACTTCACCATCACCTGCAACGACACCTTCCAGCCACCACGGCCTATGGTTGGCGACCCTTCGGCAGCCACAGAGGTCATCAACATCTCCCTGGAGCATGGTGAGATGCGCCTTTACGGCCCTGTCAGCTACAACTGCTTCACGTCAAACACCACCGTGTCGGACAATTACACCGGCGGGTACAGCCTGGAGAGCACACCGTTCCTCCCCTCCACCACCCGCAACCGGTTCACAGTCATTGGCTGCAACACCCTGGGGATCATCGGTGGCTACATGCACAGCAACCCTGACCTGTACGTGGCAGGCTGCTACTCCTACTGCCAAGGCATCAACAGCACGACAGATGGCGCACCGTGCACCGGGATGGGCTGCTGCGAAACCACCATCTCACCGAACCTCACCGACTTCGCGGCGCTCATCGTGATCAACCAGAGCAGCGTGTGGAACTTCAACCCATGCTTCTATGCAATGCTTGCCGAGGTCGGGTGGTACAGCTTCAGGCAGCAGGACCTTGTCGGGCACCTTGGGTTCATCAACAAAAGAGCCAAGACAGGTGTCCCTGTCGTCAGTGACTGGGCCATCAGAAATGGCTCCTGCCCGAAGGATGGGGCAAAGGCGCCTAGAGGCTATGCCTGTGCCAGTTCAAACAGCTATTGTGTGAGTGCAAGCAACGGCATAGGGTACCTGTGCAACTGCTCCGAAGGATATGAGGGTAATCCTTATCTTCCAAAAGGCTGCCAAGGTAAATTATTTACTTCAATACGCTTGCTCTAAACTAGTGTTTGGAAATCAAGATCATAAACTGAAGGAACAATTGTAGCCAACAACCTATAATGATAGGCAACTTCTTCATTGCAAGTACTACTCAATAGATTTTTCATTTTTGTTACTTGTACAAGTTTTTCTTTACCTTCCTTAATATACTGAAACAGCTCACATTTTCACTCGTTTTTTTTCTTCTGAATACATGTAAATCTGTTTTAACTCTTTTCAGACATAGATGAGTGTAAGCTGCGTAAGCAGGACACAAAGTATAAAGAATTATATCCATGCAAAAATGGGGTCTGTCGCAATACACCAGGGGGCTACAAATGCAAATGCAGGATAGGAACAAGATTAGATGGTACAAATGCTGGATGTCGACCGGTGCTATCCCAAGCTGAGCAAGTGGTAATAGGTAAGGAGCATACCTGATAGTATAATTTTGGTCCATCTACATGAAGTTGTCTCCAGCTTTTGACGAGCTGAAGCATCTCAAACAATCATTCCGCAGGCCTCAGTATTTCTGCTGTTGTGGTCATGTCCCTGACATGCTTGTTGGCTATGAAATTACAAAGAAAAAGACACAGGAAGGAAAAGGATGAGTACTTCAAACAAAATGGTGGTCTGAAGTTATATGATGAGATGAGGTCAAGACAAGTTGACACGATTCTGATACTAACAGAGAAAGAGATAAAGAAAGCCACAGACAACTATTGTGATGATCGAGTCATTGGATGTGGTGGTCATGGCATGGTCTATAGAGGAACTTTAAATGATGGCAAAGAAGTTGCCATAAAGAAGTCGAAAATAATAGATGATGACTGTAGACAAGAATTTGTCAATGAGATAATTATCTTGTCACAGATTAACCATAGGCACATTGTGAGGTTACTCGGTTGCTGTTTGGAGGTAGATGTGCCGATGTTGGTGTACGAGTTCATTTCGAACAGCACCCTCTTTGAGTTCCTTCATGGCAATGATCTCAGATCATCAATCCCCTTGGATCTTAGATTGAAGATTGCTACACAATCAGCAGAAGCTCTTGCTTACATTCATTCATCAACTTCCCGCACAATCCTGCATGGGGATGTCAAATCACTCAATATACTCTTGGATGATGAATACAATGTTAAAGTTGGAGATTTTGGAGCATCAGCACTGAAATCCATGGACAAAAATGATTTTATCTTGTTAATCCAAGGAACACTTGGCTACCTTGACCCTGAGACTTTTGTCAGTCACCAACTTACGGACAAAAGTGATGTCTACAGCTTTGGTATTGTTCTTTTAGAGCTAATGACAAGAAAGAAGGCTCTATACATCGATAATTCTAATGAAAAGAAAGCATTGTCTCATACTTTTATCTTGATGTTCCACCAGAACAAGCTCCATAATATGTTGGACTATGAAATAATAGATGATGAAGCTATGGTAGTACTCAAGAAACTAGCTGAACTCATCATGCATTGTCTGAGCCCAAGAGGAGATGAGAGGCCAGCCATGAAGGAAGTTGCAGAGCGCCTACAAATGTTGAGGAGACTCCAAATTCAGTCAGTCACAAAAACAAATCCTATTAGAGCACGATACACTTACGGAGGACCATCAACAACAGTCCCTTCAGATGAGATGAAATACCAGAGCATGGAGACAACCAAACTGGTATTGGATGTAGATGTTGCAAGATGATATGTCTCTAATTCTTTGTTAAGGTAAAAGCAGTGGTACAGTGGTATATCTTCCAAGGTAACTCTGTTTAATGTATATTGGTCAGTTTGTTATGTCTAAGTCATCGTTGTAACTGCGTTATTGTATGTTGTATGCAATTGCACACAAAAATCATCATTTACGTAGTTTGCAAGGTGGAACCTGCAGTTCTTAAGATAAATCATCAAAAATCTACCAGCATAGTTTTCACCCATGAAATTTAAAACACCGTTTAGATGCGAAGTTAGGCTGTTCACGCATTAAAGAGCAACAGCTTTTCTTTACACATTCATCCGAGCAACTTTTCTCTCTAAAACCACTATTTCCTACCTACTGGTTTAACATACATTGAGTGTAAATTTCAAAGACGAGAATATTCAAGCAGTAAATGCAGGGTCTCTTGAACCAAATTTATGCTACCTTTATGTGATGTGTAGTTTAAGGTGACAGAACCATCTATGGATGCATCATGCATGTATACTGTTAGACAGTATCCTGATATGCCTTGTATAGATATTGCCTAATATAGGCTTTCCCTTTATACCCTCTTGTATATGTATATATACTGGCCTATTGGTCTCTTGATGAATACAAGTGCTATTCATAACATGGTATGAGAGCATGGCTTAGGGTTAGGTTTAGGGTTAGTGCCCTAACATCTCCTAGATCCAAAATTTTCTTTCAGCCGTCACGTTCGTCCGCCTAGTCGCGCGCACTTGGCCATCTTCGTCCGCTGGTCGCGCCCTTCATCCTGGTTGCCGCCCTCCTTCATCCGGCCGCCTTTTCGACCGTTCGGCCGCGCTGCTGCCTATCCGTCGTCCGGCCGCCGCCGCCGTCCGACCTTGTCTTCATCGTCTGCCTGGTCATCCGTCCGCTTCTTCATCCGGCCGCTCCTTCGTCCGGCCGCTTCTTCATCCGTCCGGCTGCCTCCGCTTGGCCGCTGCCGTCCGGCCACCACCGCCTGACCACCGTCCTCGTCATCGTCCGTCCAGTCGACCCTACCTTCATCATCCGCCAGCAAGGTTCATCATCCTGAAGCCGTGCGTGGGCGCTGGCCATGGCTGCCGCATCGTGTCTCCAACACCTTGCGCCCGCCAAGCCTCGATCCGGCCACTTTGTACAGGCCGGTCGATATAACCGAGCCGGCGCATCTCGATTGGGACGGTGAAGAACTTATCTGTTGAGTCCGTTTGTGAATCGGTTTTAACAAACCGAACAGGTCCGGCTTTAGCAGATCGGTTTTTCCTTTACCTGATCAAAAAAAAAAATGTCATCCTCTAGCTCTTTGGGAACTGTTTCTGTTCCTCGTTGCCTGGTCATCTTTGATGGTCTCAATTATCGGGATTGGGTTCTACATATGCGCATTCACATGCGTGGTCAGCGTCTGTGGGATTTTCTTACTGGCGAACTATCATGTCCGCCTCGTCCTGCTCCCCCTGTCAGGCCTGTTATTCCTAAAGAGGCCAATGATGCTGATCGCCAGAAGGCCTCTGATGATTATGTTGATGCGGTGGAGTCTTTTCAGACTCAATTTTCTGCTCACAAGACATGGATTGATGAAGATACTCGTGCCTCTGCTATTTTGGTTGCTAGCATGGAGATGCATCTTACTGGTGACATTGTTGCTTTGTCTTCGGCACAGTTGATGTGGGCTCATATTCGCGACCGTTTTGAGCCAGCTAGAGGCTCTCTGTACCTTGCTGTTGTGCGACAGGAGCCGTCGCTCCAGCAAGGTGATTCTATTGTGGATGAGTTTTATGCCCAGCTGTCTTTGGTGTGGCGTCAGCTTGATTCACTCAGACCGGAGGTTTGCCGGACTTGCCAGTGTTGTCAGCGTCAGCACTCTCATTTGAAGCTTCACCGCATCTACGACTTCCTGACACGTCTTCGGGTTGAATTTGAGCAGATTCGTGCCTAGCTACTTGCTCGTCATCCTCGTGTGACTCTGTTGGAGGCCCTTGCAGCTATTCGTACTGAGGAGACTCGTCTTCGTGGCGCAGGCCTGCTGGTGTCTCCCTCAGTTTTGGCGGCGTCTCGTTCTACTCCTCCGTCAGTGACGCCTACTCCAGTTCCAGCCACTGGGGGTGGAGGCCTTCACTGCACCTATTGCAATAAGAACGGACATGTGGAGCAGTTCTACTACAGGAAGAAGAAGGACCTTGCTCGTCGAGGTGGACGCCCTTCTAAGTGCATTGGACTCTTGGGTGCCTCTCCTCAGCAAACTTCTGTTGGTTCTGACTCTACTCAGGAGATTCTTGCCCTACTGTGTCGCATGATTGCCTCTACACAGACAGGTTCGACTGGTTCTGCTACTCAGTCTTCCAGTGAGAGACCATCTTCCTCATCAGGTATCACACCATGGATTCTTGACTCTGGAGCTTCTTTTCATATGACATCTGATCCCTCGAGTCTTCATTCCATTAGTCCTCTTGTTGCTCCTATCACTGTGCAGACCGCAGATGGTACTTCTCTTTCTGTTGCAGGACGAGGCAATCTTTTGTCGTCCTCTTTTCATGTTCCTGCTGTTTCTTATGTTCCCAAACTGACCATGCAGCTCATATCCGCTGGCCAGCTCACTGATCATGGTTGTTGCGTTATTCTTGATTTTGACTCTTGTTGTGTTCAGGATCGCTGCACGGGGGCTCTAGTTGGGACTGGCCCTCGCCGCCATGATTCTCAGCGTCTTTGGGAGCTTGACTGGCTTCATCTACCTTCCGTTGCCTCTGCCAGTCTCTCTGTTTCCTCTACCGCTTCAGCATCCGTTGCTTCTTCTACCGGGACTTTTGCTCAGCGGCATCACCGTTTGGGCCATCTTTGTGGTTCGCGTCTGTCTTCTTTAATTCGTCGTGGTCTTTTAGGCTCTGTGTCTGATGATGCTTCTCTACACTGTACGGGTTGTAAGCTTGGCAAACAGCTACAACTTTTACCTCTCCGAACTCAATGTTGTAGATCCACCATGAGTTTGTGTGCGTGTGTGTGGGGGGGGGGGAGGGGTTAGACAGTATCCTAATATGCCTTGTATAGATATTGCCTAATATAGGCTTTCCCTTTATACCCTCTTGTACATGTATATATACTGGCCCATTGGCCTCATGATGAATACAAGTGCTATTCATAACATATACAACTTACAAAGATAAGTGGTGCATTAAACTCTTCTTGATAGGCAATTTGGTCAATGGTTTGATATAAGCCATGGTTGTTACGTGTTCATTGTGCAGATGATTTATGAAACAACAATGGAAAACTTGATGCAGCTCATGCACCATGCAAGTTCCTGTTTTACCTTTTAAAGAGGAGTAAAAAACAAAGATAAGTCACAGCAAATCTACTTCTAGGCGTCTTTACTCGGGTTTCACTCTTCCAGAGGTTAAGACAGAGGTTAAGACATAGGCCTGCCATTTCTAGAAGAGAAAAAACTGGGCGTTAGCTTAGTGCAAGTAAGGAAAATAGTCTTTACTCTTTAGAGTAGCCAGTTAGAAGTTCCTGGGTATGTGATTGAAAAAAAAAGCATAAGCAAAAAGAACAAAAAGAATAATGGAAGACTGCAACTAAAAATCCAAATTTGGCATATTGTTGTTTAAGATCAATTAGGTTTAATAAAATAAACTAAGCAACATACATGGTATCCTTATACTTCTTCCAATGTATCTTAAATGGTATCCTTAAGATCAATTTGGCGTTTATTTAATGGTATCATTAAGATCAATTTGGCGTTTTTCGGTTTTCGATTGCTGGTTCGATTTTTATTCGGGTTTCGGTTCGGTTTTGTAATTCTAGAAACCGAAATACCCAAAAAAAACTGAAACCAGATCTACTCAGTAGCACTCTGTACTCCACGTTCGGTCCATTCCACATTCCATTCGAGACTGGACTAGTACCATTCCCCATCCTGAAACCCTATCGCCACTACTCCTCGTTGCTTCGGTTGATGTCATCGCCCTCGGCGGCTGGGGCGTTCTCCTTCCACGGCTCGCTCTACCGGCTACGGCCTCCAGGGCTAGGAGCTCGCCTCTGCCGCCACAGCCATAGCAGCAGGCGGCACCCCGGTCAGCGCAGTTCACGGCGGGGGCGTGTTCGTCATCGCCGTGTGTCGCGGTGGCCGATGCGGGCATGGGCGCACGCTAGGCTGCTGATCCGTCCACGGCGATGGAGCAAGGGGCGGGGGCCGCGACGCCGACTCCGCCGAGGGGGGTCGCGGAAGCGGACGCGCGCATCGCAGCTGGCGCCCACAACGGTGCTAACCACCGACACATCCAACTTCCGCACCATGGTGCAGGAGTTCACTGGCATCCCCTCCCTGCCCTTCGCCGCTGGCGCGGGCGTTCCCGCGGTGTCCCTCCGCACCCGCTTCGACCACCTCTTCTCCTCGCCCTCCACCCTCCACTCTGCAGTTAGTTGACTCATGGTTGCTGGCGCCTAGGATGAAACCTACATGATGGGGAGGATCAAAATGGAGACTCATATGAGGTTACAAGATGCATATGCTGCTGCAATTCTCCAAATCTACTTGCAAGCTGAATGAATCTTTACTCATGTATGACCACCAGTCCACCAGATGAAATGCCACCAGCGGCCTAGCATTCTGAAATTTGGTTTACCGAAAAACCAAATTAACCAAACCAAATTTGTTTAGTTCATTCGGTTCGGTTTTCGAATTTGATTTGGTTCGGTTCGGTTTCTAGTTTCCAAAAACCGAAATAATTTAAAACCAAAAAAATGAACCGGAAAAACCGAATGCCCACCCCTACTTCTTCCAAACATTGAATAAATGCAAAAGTTCACATACCTTATCACACATAGAGATTAACATAGATATGCATGGTTCTTCTTGTTTCCAATGAACAGATCCTATTTTAGGGCAGATCCTAATAATAGAATAAAGTGTCTGAACATCATAACACAGAAGCACAACATCAAGGGGAAAAGGGAGATTAATTGCTTGAATTGTTGACCTGATCCTGAAATGATATGTATTATGAGAACCTGTCTGCCCACTTACAGAGAGTATGCCAAAATATATTGACAAAGAAATATTATAGAATCAAAATATGGTTAACAAATCCCATGTCCTTATACAATCATTAATTATTTTCACCTCAGTTGGCAGAAAAATCTGCTTGACATGCACATGTTAACACAATAAAAAAAATCAAGTGGATGGAGAACAACAAAACAACAATACAATTCAGCTATCATTTCCGTGTACCACTTACCATGTTAACAATGCAGAGATATTGCAGAACTAGAAACCAACTAGATTGTACATTCATTTTAATCCAGAAACAACAACCTGCTACAGAGGATCCATATCATGCTCAAGGGTTCTGTTGAGCTTAATCAATGTCTAAAATATTATTGCTTGACACAAACAGGAATCACAGTAAAACAAGTACAAACAATAGGGAAACTAAAAGGTAAATACAAAACAGATGGGAAGGGCCTAATATAGAGAAGCCTAAGTCATATATTGGCTATCATCTATTCCTTGCAGCTGAGCCTCCCCTCCTCTAGATTGGCATGCCTTTCGGCACAATCTGGTCCTTTATCCACATGTAAATAGGCACCAGAACATAGTACGCAGCGCATATCGTTCCTATGAGGAAGCGAAAGAGGAAAGTGATTGGATTCAAAGGCTTGCTGACATCCTCAGTCTTTGGACCAAGCTACAGGGGAAAAAATTGGAAAACTCATAGTCAAACCCTTAGGGTAACTACAATATGCAAACTTGGAAATGTATACAAACAAAACAAAGGTCCAGTGTTAAAGCTTAAAATTCAATTTTCAGTCAGTAAATGTTTTCCTTTTCGATAGCTTAAAATTCAATTTCCAGTCATGATGAGCAATGACTTAACCAAAATATGAGATGAGAGAGAGAGAGAGAGAGAGAGAGAGAGAGAGCACAAGATGAGTTATCCGTACATTGTCAGACAAGCTATTGTCTCTATATTTTCATTTTTCAGTCAGTAAATGTTGTCCTTTCTGATAGCTTAAAATTCAATTTCCAGTCACGAGGAGCAATGACGTAACCAAAATATGAGATGAGAGAGAGAGAGAGAGAGAGAGAGAGAGAGCACAAGATGAGTTCTCTGTACATCGTCAGGCAAGTTATTGTCTCTATATTAAAAATATTTAATCTGCTTAGTACACACCAATATCCCATCAACACAGTGAGTAACAACATGTTACAAACTATGTCAGGCTTTCACATGAACAAAAGATTTAAATATTCTTTGTACAAGTTCTTACATTGTAGGTATGTTACAAAATGATCCAAACAATCTCATTATGCCATCTTCTGTTCTCACATACTAGTAATCATGAATTTAGAAGAGCCAACAGATGGCACAATGGTTACGAAAGCTGACAGGTTTGGTGGATGGGGCCGCTCTAGCAAGAACTATATGATCGGTAGATGGCATAGTTCGGTTGCTATATTAAATTCTCATATTTTTGCATATTATTAATATACAAAAAGAAGGTATAAACCTTATAAACGATAGATAAAAAAATGCTTAAGTTAGTAAAAGTTACTTTATGTTATTTTTACTGCTAATGAGAAAACATTGACCTGTTCATCTATTGAACCTGTCATATCTATACGTCAAGTTGCCAATCCATGGATTAACTTTTGGGCAATTATGTTTGCAAGCCATGTTTCGAATTGGCAAGATTTACCTGCAAAGGGGAGTCTCCACGTTCTCTCTTCACACCTGTCACAGAGCATCCCATGATCAGGCCGTGCCTGCGGACACCACGATACCATTTTGGTCCAATTCTTTTCAGTTTAACATCCTTGAACCCTGCCTTTCTGAACCACTCAATATACTCTTCTTCCTTGGGAAAGAGCATCCACATATCAGCGCAAAAGCGAGACAGCCAAAAGGTTGGGTACACAGGGCCAATAACACAAGCTACTCCGCCAAGCCTCAGGACCCTGTAGGCTTCCTTGATTCCTCGCTTTGGATCAGGCCAATACTCGATGCTGGAGGACAGAAACATCGTCAATCATGAATGTTCAAGAAATTTAGCATAAGAATGCATCGTCGTGACATCATTCATGAATTGATTCACAATGTGTGAGGTGAGCAAATCAATCACCTCCCGGCGGAGACGTATCGATCGAAGGTGTCGGTGGGGAAGGACAGGCCCTCGGCGTCGCCCTCCATGATGGTGAACCCCTTGAGGGCCTCCTTCTGCCTGGCCTTCTCGAGCTGGTGGGGGGACTGGTCGAGCAGCGTGACGTTCTCGGGGTCGACGTGCTTGACGATTCCGAGCGTGGTGAACCCCGTGCCGCCGCCGACGTCGATGACCTTGAGCTTGCGGCTGTAGAGGTCGGCGGGCTCGAGCGCGTCGTCGCGCATGTCCTCGGTCCAGTGGCCCGGGTTGATGACGTGGTCGTAGACGATGGAGAGGAAACGGTAGAACCAGACGGCCTCCTTCTTGTGCTGGATGAACCGCGGCGCCGAGATGGGCCTCGCCGCCGCCGCGGCGGACGAGGAGGCGGCTGTGCACCTGAGCCTGGAGACGGGCACGCCGACGCCGCTCCGTTTGGTGAGGGCGAGTGGGCGCATGTCGGCCTTGGAGGGACCGAGGCCGAGGAAGCCGAGCCCAGTGGGGGCGCGCACCCTGATCCTGCCCGGCGCGAGTCTCTCGGCGACGCTCGGAGCGTAGGTGGAGGCCATTTCCATTGGTCGGAGACGCGCTCAACACCGCCGCCGCGTCGGGGAGGGTAGGGGAGGGCCACGTACAGCCGCGGATGGGTGTGGGCGTGTGGCGGTGTGGGAGTAAGTGAGTAACAGGCGAGAGATACGAGAGGATGAGTGGTGGGTCCGGCTTTCCCCGTGGCATCTCTCTCGCCACGTGCACGGCTCTCCCAATTGTTATGTCCGTCTCTATGCAAGTGGGCCCTGTCGCCCCTGAGGGTCATAACAACTGTAGGTTCCGTGCCAAATGCTCCAATCGATTGTTACAGTATCAATAGGGCCGACAAATAACCACCAAACTCATAAACCGTTATGAGCTCGGCTCATTTATTCTCTCGTAAAATAAGCCAACCGAGCTCGTTATCTTAACCAGCCGAGCAAAAAATTTACTCGAGATATTTGTTAAAGCTTGGTAACTGAATATTTACCGTGATAATTTTCGATGTAAAAGAATTTAATAGATGAATAATTAAATTATGTATGTCTATGTAACCATGTTAGGTTGTAATATAATTATTAGGATTGTTAATCAGCTCCTCACTAATTATATATACTAGATAATTGGTTATGGTTTCATTTATGTAGTCTTCTTGTTGCATGTATGTATTAATGTGTAACATGTGCTCATTGACGTGACTTAGTTTAACTTACGACTAATTACCTTAGTTCATACGATTTAACTTAACTCAATTCATCTTAACTGACGTGACCGCTCGAGTTTTTTTATTAAACCGAGCCAATTCACTTTTTTTAACGAGCCAAGCCAGCTCGATAGCCAGCCCTAAGTATCAAACCGTATACTGATCTTGCTAGGTAATCTCTCCTGTCCATAATATAAAGCTTATTTTAACTTTGTATAACGATTAATATTATAATAAAATTAAAAAAAAATCTGAAAAAAGTAACTTACATACCTCTCTAAATTGTTTTGGAAGATAAGAGGTAAAACTTTGTATTACATACCTCTCTTAATTATTTTGGAAGATAAGAGATAATACTTTGTGTAAATAGTAATAAATAAATACATATGGCTAAGAGAATAAATAAAGGCATAATAAAAAATGCTCATTAAATCTGAATGCAAATATTATATTTCTAAATAAAACCACTTAAATTATAAATCTTAAATTTATTAATTAACGGATGGAATAATATAGGCAGCTAGGACCCGACACGGCTAATAGGAATTGAACTGTTTCACGTGAAATTTAAGCATTTTAAACGGAGTTTTAATTCTACATTTGCAGTGATAGGGCTACAACACAAGTGAAACATATTTGACATTTGCGGAATTTGATGCAACTTGCAACTGATATGGCTTTTATTCCCTTCTCCTGCCAGAACAGTCACTCGGAAGATGAAAAACTTTGACGGTTCAAAACCGTAGCCATGGCCATGAACGGCTAATGACCCTTGAGAACGAGATGCGCTCGCGCACAAAAGGCTCCAAAAACTCTCTTTTGAGTTTGTTCCCTCAAAAGGATTATATTTACATCACACTATTTGCGACCCGTCGAACTAAGATGCATTCAGGTGCAGCCTCCAGATGACGATAACATTCAAGTATGGGATCGCCTGAGATAGAACCTGTGGGGATGCGAGTACCAAATGCAGAAACTGATCTACTTATTTCCGTTTTGAATCAGTAATTTATAGATGACTCTACTAGTCTATATCATTCGCCTTTTATTCAGTTTCTTCTCAAGAGGAGCTGAATTGTAACAGAGACTGGGAAATTGGTGCAGGTCACTGAATATGCAGCAGTCCTGATTTAAAAAGACGAGAAAAATATGAGAAACTATTGAGCAACAGAAATGACATAGTTACACAGGTGCAATAAGCAGAAAAGGAAGCGAGTCTCACAAACTGGTAATAAGAAACTATTGAACGAACTAAGTAATATGTTTGATCCTTATTATAGACCTCCAAGCATTGAATATAAGCGGTACGCTCATACCTTGTCACATTTACAGATCAATGTAGACACGCAAGCCATCACGAGCTAACTGCACATCTATCCCCTCTCTGCATTCACAAATTACAATGCATGAGCACGCAACCCTTTTAGGAACTTACAGTAGAACGAAATCAATAGTGACTATTTTAAGACAGTATTGCTTATTAGATGATGCAAGTATCCAAGTACAAGTGTGTTATTCAAGCCAACTTATTTGGGGCATGAGCATGTGGGTGAAATAATTTAAACCATCTTGGGGAAGTCTACCTTCTAGACCATTCTTCCAATGTTTGATTGTCCATGTGATGATCCATCTCATGAGTCATCCCAATGAGCAATGCTTTTTTGGGGCATATCCTCTTAACAGCATCTAGTGTCTGCAGCACGACATAGTATTAGCACCAAAGAAAACAGAAGCAAAAAATTTGAAAAAACAAACAAATTGATTTAGCTGTGCAAGAGTAAACCAACCTGATCCCAACAGAGATGCACATTATGAGAACCGGTCTGTTCACACAGGGAGAATGTTAGAGACCATAAATAAAGACGGTGACACAACCTAATAAGGCTAACTAATCCAATGTTTTTTAAGCAATCAGTGATGATGTCCCCATGAATTGCTACACAAGTCAGCTCTATATGTGCATATTGACAAAGTAAAAAACATTAACTTTTTCCAAATCTCTGGTCTTATCGATTATAGTTATTTAAAAGCATAAAGTGAAGAGTTGCTTCCAAAGTAACTAAAGAATAAGTATTATGTAAGATGTTATCAGCCATGTATTTTTCATTACAAAAGTAACACAATGTTCTGTCCAGGTCTTATCTTTTCCTTCTTTTAACTACCGATTTTTGGATATTATTAGAACAATGAATAATGCACTTTTCACAAACACGGACATGCACTACCAAGGGTACAAAATCATCTGTTATTTTTGTATATAAATAATGGTTGAAGAGCATCAACTTGTTGCGGTCTGCATTCAGCACTCTACTTCAACTTCATTACTGTAATGCAAAATAGACAGATCACATCTTTACCATCTGAACATAACTCATTCACCCATTTTACATAATTCCAGAACTGAGATTTTCTGCTGCAGCATGTATTTATTAAATTAAAAAAATAAGAATTAATAAGTGCTAATTTTGTGTATACAAGTTCCTCTGAATATTCTAAAATGTGTTCGTCGTTTGCTGTTTTTGGCTCACCAGGTTTTGGCTCCTGGCAATTTTTGGCTAAGGGGTTGTTTTTTAAATTCATGTGTGCACTGATGTACTTGCTTTTTTACTCAGATTCTCTAATGAGCCGGGGATTAATAAAAGTTCCCTTGTTTCAACGGTTTAAATTCTGAAATGTGAAATTTCCAAGGTATAACAAGCAAAGACAGTTAACTGAAGGAAATGGTTAACAAAGTCTGAATGAGAATATGAGATGGAACGTGCCTCCTGGCCCTTCTCTCAATGAATTGCCATTGATTAGAAAGTTCTCAGAAACAAATATAAAGCAAGCAACTGGAAGGGGAAAACACCCATATAGACAATCGAAAGAACTGAAGAAACTAACCCTGTATAGGCAATCCAAGATGAGCAAATCCAGCTGGCCCCCTCCAGACTTTGAAATTGCTGTAAGGTAAGCATATGATCACACAATAATGAGGTTCCTAATCCTGGATAGTGAAAACAAGCAATAAAGGACAGGAAGTAAATCTACCAGATTTGCAGCTATTTTCAAAGCAAACAGTGAACAAATCTGCCAGTCCATGCATGCATGCATCCCTAAAAGGTAAAGAAGGATGGTATGGCAAAGAAAGAGCTCGCAATTCATTCATGCAATACTTCGGATAAATATTTACTTGTCAAAGTCCACGTTTAAGTACACAAGTACATAAATTAACATTGCGCTATAATTTATGAGGTAGTATTCTGGCAAGCACCAAGCAGAGAATTAACTGGACCAGGTTGGTACTAATGGAATTCATTTTGACAGAAATATAAATTAAGGGAATATCGCGCTATGGTCTCCTATCAGGGGAATTGTATTTCCCAAAAGGCAACACAAGCACCATTGCAGCATAGAAATGGTTATAAAACACAACTGATATAGCAGCACTAGGAGGCAGAGGTATACCATGTTCTGTGCTCGGAGGAAACCGTGAAACATCTGATATATAAGCAACTTTTGATTTTCTTCCAAAAAGGAAACCCAAACAAACATAGTCCTCCCCATGAATCACCTGACAGGTATACAAAACTAAGAGAAAAGGATGAAGTAAAATAAAACGGAGTTGATAGAAAAATGCAAAGCACCTATTACCGGCAAGGGAACAAACTCTAGCCCTGAGGTCGCAAATGGTTTCTGAAGATCACTCTCGATTATTCTCCAGTCAAGTTGAGCAACTCGCCTGACCTCCTCTCCGTCCTTTAGTTTTTTTTTTACTAAGTAAGGGAACTTTTGGGCAATGCTGTTTTAAAATGAAGCATGTGAGTCTGATGGTACAAATCCCCATTTAATGTCCTACCAAATGACTACATATCGGCTGTAAATCAATGATGAAACACGAGAAGGCCTAGGAAATGCAAATTCTTCATCAGCAGTACCTCCAATTAGGAAGTAGTTTCAAGCAAAAAGCATATGTAACTGTACTATAGTTAAGTTTGCACTAGCCAGCTTACTTCATCTAACACGGCATACGAAAACATGAATGCATTGTAGAGAAGTTCAAAAGGAGAGACAGGAGCAGGCTACAATTCAGCGTTAGAAGCAGAATCCATTGAAAATTGCTAATTTTACTATTTAGCACACAATTGCCAATAGGGATTACAATGCATTGCACATTTAGACTGCAGTACAACTTAACAATTAAAAAGTACAAGATAATACAACCTGATGAAACAACTAAACAAGGAAGTCATTTGGATCTTTGTCATGTGCACTGTGTGTGCACATGGTGTGGCCGGCCGGCCTTATGGGCCCAAGAAGCTGGCGCACAGGAAGAAGCATGCGCAGCAGGATTAGGCCTCCAGTTATCCATCTATCTAGTTGTTCGGTTGTTCCTTTGCTTTAGCAAGAAGTTAGCTTTGGTTATTATCCTTAGTTAAGTTGTTAGTTCAATTTGTTAGGAGCTGACCACGGCTCTATAAAAGGGCACTCAGCTGATCATTTGCAGTCAAGCAAGATAAATGAATTAATCTAGTCACTCATCCCAAGGTTCTTCACCCTCATCTATAGTCCATTCTCTCATCTCAAGTTCTCAACAGCCAACGCCACCCGGTCGACCTCTCGGCAGTGTTTACCCCGTTTGTGATCTAAGGATCATTACAATCTTGTTCCAACTTGGCCATTTTTGTCATAGACTAGCTGAGCAAGGTTGGTTGTTTGGATTTGTAACTTTTGATGACATGCTTTGGTAGCATGGTGCCATGGTGTTAGGTACTTATGGAGAACTAGTCTTTGCAAGTAGGACTGATTCTACTACAATATAATGATAAAAGTGAATTGATAATTTGATATTTAGTTAAGATGGATGCTTTGTGAATATTCTGCTTTTTCCCAATCTTGCTCACGCATCCCCATGTTGGATATTTCTTTGCTCAGTCAGGCTGGGTCCTTTCCAAAGATAGGTCTTCAGAGCAAACCAAATAGCTAACACTTCTATAAAGGCTAGAAAAGGTTTTGCCAGATTAGGCAAAAGTTCCACATGGCCCACATAAAAAATTATACATACATCAATGATAGTTCTTGAACAATGAATACACGAGTCAATCATCTATCAACAATGCTCTATTCAACATCATTGTATTTAGTAGAGATTTTTTCCTTTATCAACATGATTCCCCTGACATGTGTTAAATTGATAAATTATGTATTTGCACATCCAATTTTCTGTCTATCATTTTAGTCCATCACTTTAACATATCATCGATAGGTCCATCTTGCACACAACGCAACAGACACAAGCTCCTTAATGTATGTTGTGAGTGGCAGTAAGTTAACTGTAGTATCCACCATGACAAATCGAGGCAAGTACTAGTGTACTACACAGTAATACTATCAGTTCAAAGAATTAAAAAAAAAGAGTAACCAGGAAGGTAAATAGTTAATATAGCACAAATCACAAAGTAGTATTCTCCTAAAAAATTACAAACTAATATATTTTATCGTATCAAGACTAAAAAGAGTGCATGCATGTATACTGGACGGAACTCTCTTACAACAGACCAACATGAAAACCTAACAAAGTCAGCAAGAACTCAAGTACCTGTCCATAGCGAATTGGGAAAGATAAATTGGGGTTGGAACAATATCATTTGTAGGACTATATGGCTGAATAACCCGAACATCATCAAGACCTAAGATTGCATCTGCGTGCTCATGAGTCAGAATAATCTGTAATGAATAAAGCAAAAGATGTTAGCGTATGCATAACACTGCCTTTTTCATTTCACTGTTATAGTGATCCCATAGTTGGCAGTTTAGTTGTCCAGTAGACCATATCAGATAAGTTGAAGCAAACAAGAACACAATCAAGAACTCACAGAATCAACACAAGGAATTTTGTGGCGAACAAACCACCGTAGAACTTGTTCTCGGAATGTCTTCCCAACATCAATTAGAATATATTTGTGTGCACCTTCATCTTGGAAATAGTCAATCAGAAGAGAAGTATTGCACCTGTAGGAAACCAAGTATCAATCTAGTCCAGAAAATGCATACATAGGAATGAATGTAGCCATCGACCATGTTCAAGTGAATTAATGCTCCGAAAACATTCAGAAAACAAGCGTGGTAAACAATTAAATGTTAAGGTGACCAAATTACTATGGAAAAGTCAAGCAAAGAAGTTCAAGTTCACATGGCTTCAAATGTACAAAAATAACCATGATACCATCCTACTTATAAATCAACCAAGAAGATTGATCTGGTCCCAGAGAAGGAATTGACCGTATCAAATGAAAATAAGAGCATGAACGTAGCTCAATCAAGTCGAGGTGCCTTTATCGTAAAAAAAAAATTTGAAAATAAATTTAATTCTTAAGAACATGTGGCATTTCTCATATCCAGCACAAAAATTCTGAAATTTAATGTCAAACCAAACTTACATGACATAATGCAATTGCATCTAGAAATTGTGTGCCTTGTTTCTACAGTAAAATATAAATCTCTCATCAATACGGGATTTTATCATATTTGTCGATTTATTTATTTTTTAAAAAGGTAAAAGTCCATATAACACCCCAAACTTTGTTCGAAAGTCCATCCGGCACCCCAAACTGTGAAACCAACTTTGCCCACATTGTTCAAATAACACCTGACCCAGTTTCGCTAGTGGTATTGCCCACGTGGCGTGATGAGTGATGGGCTTTTTAGCCACATAGAATGACACGCTGGACAAATTTAGGTGAATGATAGGTGGGGCTCATAGAGGCTTCTCTTCCAAACTAATCGCTCTATGTTTACACATACAAACTTGAAAATCGGAAAGCTGTCATATTTTTACAGCAAACACATGAAACTATAGATAACCTATGACCCCGTGTTTTTTAAAATTCTGATATATTTGCTCTCTCAGCTAGGTCGAGTTTTCTAAACAGATCGAACAACCCAACGTGATGCTCCAGTCCCAATTTTATTGAAATTGGAAATAGTTCTGAGCATTCGAGATAACCTGACTGACCACTAACCGGATTGATTGATTATCGGGTCCGGTACATCCCAGCAATTTCTTGATCACATGATTACAGATACTGCTACAATTCTCCTATGACTCAAGATTGACATTGCATACAAAATATGCATAAGCATCAACTATAGAGCCATCTGTGCAGCACGCATCATCTTAAAATCATTCATTTCTGAAGCACAGGACACACCTAATGAGCTGCCTATCTCAGCAACATCTCTCAAACAAATCCAGCAGGAATCCCACGATCCCGCTGTGAAGGAAAAAAAAAACTATCCGCGGTGTTAAAATAGCAGCGGAGGCAAACGTTCCAGATCCGGACAACTCCTAACGGCCTGATAAACGCATGATTCGTACGCGATTCACAGGAACCCACCGAACCCAAGCTCTCGATCTCAGGCCAGCTCGTCTCAGATCCGCACCGACCTCGTGAAACCACGAACACCCCCCGCATCGCCACACGGCAATAACATCTCGATACACGTGACGTTCAGAGAACGAGAGGGGAGGAGGGAGACGATACCTGTAGTTAGGGTTTAGCTCCGGGGGCACGGAGAGGGACTGGGAGCAGACGGGGCAGGGCGGGTCGGGGGGCTGGATCAGGCACCGAGCGTTCGGCACGGCGCTCGAGCACCCCGTGCCCAGGAACACCAGGGACGACGAGGATGGCGGCGGGTGCGTCCCTTCGCTGGCGGCTATGTCGCCGTTGGGGACGGAGGCAGCCATTGGGTTGCCGGGGCGAGACCCCAACCGGCGACCGTGACAAGGAGGAAGATGTGTGGAAGATGTGTGGAATAGGGCGGAATCAGGGGAGGTGGAGGTGCGCGGAATTGGTTTGGAAGGTGGTTTTACGAATAGGCACCTGCAGAGGAGAGATGTTTCCGTGATCGTGATAAGGGTTCACAGGTTTTTGGATGAAAAGTAATTTTCGATAATCGTGAAAATCGAGTCGAAAATCACATAAATTCAAAAAACAGATTTTTTCGAAAAAAAATCAAAATCGTTGGTTTTCGTGGAAAATTGATGATTTTTTGTAGCGATTTTCGACCGGTTTTTGACACGTAATTTTTTTTGAATTATTTTTTGAATCGGATTAGTTTATCGAGTGGTTTTTGATATCGGGCCACAGCGATATGGACGAAAATCGCGCAATTTTTGTTGACTTTGTGAACTCTGATCGTGATTTGAGTGGACCGGAGATGTCACCTAGAGGAGGGTAAATAGGCGTTTTAAAAAATTGCAGCGGAATTAAATCTACCCGAGCAGGTCAATCCGGAGACTCCGGATGATTTGTCCGAATATTCCGGATGGTCCGGATTATCCGGGGTATTTATCCGGATACTCCGGATATACCAGCTCGAACACAACAAGAAAATAAATCTACTCAAATTTGCCACAAGCTACTTGAAGAAAAAGCGTTCTAAAAGCAATCAAGTACCTTAAGCAAGCACAGATCTGGAGCCAAACAAAAGACACAAGTAGATCGAGACTATGCAAGATCAAGACAACACAAGCTTAGCTAGGGAATAGAGAAAGAGCGAAGACCACAATTTTTTACCGAAGTTCGGATTTTTGAAGGGAATCCTATGTCTCCGTTGAGGTGGCTCAGTCACACTTGAGCCGGGGTCTTTTTCAACCCACTTTCCTCCCCGTGTTGCACAAATGCACTCGCCGGCTTCACTTATCGTCTCTTCTCTTCCGGATGCGAGACTTTGCCTTCATAAACGACCTGGGCACACCACAAGTCTTGGTTGCTCCCGGTGACTCCTAGTCGTCTAGAAGACCTTTAACCTCCAAGAGTAATAACACCCCGAGAAATCACTTGAAGGATGATCTAGTGCTCAAAAAGATGAAATGAATGCATCTAGCACTTGAATCTACTTCCTCCTCACAAAAAGATTTGAATCTACACTCAAATTAATGGAGGAGAAAGCTTGAGCTATTAAGAGAGTATTGAATGAGCTCCAATTGATGATATAGCCGTTGGGAGAGGGAGGGGGCTTTAAATATGCTTTTGGAAAACTAGCCGTTGCCCTCTATTTCGAAAAGTTCGGACACTCCGGACAATTTTATCCGGAGACTCCGGATAGGCTAAGAGCATCTCCAGCAAGGGCCCCTAAAACAGGGTCTCTATTTTGGATTTAGGGACTCCCCCTATTTTTTGAGGCCCTGTTTTCAGAGCACAAGTCCAAAGAATGACCCTTAAATCTCAAATTGATTTTACTTTTTCTCCTATTTTGACATATCCGCTATGTATAATCTTCATTTGACACCACTAAAATTCAATCAAAAAAATTTGTAATACATAAAACATAAGCATATTAACATTTACAATTTAAAAACATGATATTTCAAATTTAAATTTAAAATTTTCAAAATATGATAAAATTTTCGAAGCCTCTCATGTATTTCTCTATCTTCAATAATAGGGGTTGTACTTGTGTCCCTGGGAATTAGGGCTGATGAGGCAAATTTACGGGCCTCCTAATTTTAGGGGCTTGAGTTGGGGCCCCCTGGGAATTGGGGCTGAGGAGGCAAATTTAGGGGCCCCCTAATTTTAGGGGCTTGAGTTGGGACCCTGCTGGATCTGTTTTTTTACTACACTCCATATTTTAAGGTTTAGGGGCTGGTTTAGGGGCTCTGTTGGAGATGCAGAGCACATTTTGGCCGAAGGGCCTAACCCGGAGACTCCGAACTCAATCCGGATACTCCTGATAAAATATCCGGACACTCCGAGTTTGGCAGCTCGGTTTGAAAAAACTGTGTTTAGGGAAATGCAAGTATTTATGTGCTATTTTTAATGCAAGATTGATCTTTGAGCACATGATCATCCTAAGAATGATTTCCCGTTGTATCCCCTTAATAGTAAGGATGTCCTTAAGACTCAAATAAATATGAAAATTACAATTCTTGTCTTGATGCCATCTTTTCAAAAATGAACATTTGTAGGGGCGTCCAATCGCATTCCGAAAGCAATATGTTCTCGATATCTGCATCAATTCTAGTTAAAACATTAGATCTTCTTTAATTGTGTCATCATTAATCACCAAAACATTTTAAAGAGCCTAGATGCACTTTCATGATTGTTTGAGCAGTGAGGGAGCTTTAGCTCCCCCTCATGACGCTACGCGTCAATTTCTCATTCCTTATCCTGCTTGCTACGTTAGGATTCCACTGTTTTCTTTTAAGTTCCTCATGGTTGTTACCAAAAAAAATGAAAGTTTCAACTGATAAATTTTAACTTGTAAAAAAAAAATCAAATTTTTTAACTTGGAAAATTTTCAAATCCACCCAAATTTTAGGTTCGATTTTCACTTGTAAATTTTAACTCGTGAAAATTTTATTATTTTAAATTGGAAAATTTCAACTCCACCCAATTTTTAGGTTCGGTTTTAACTTGCAAATTTAAACTCGTGAAAATTTTATTATTTTTAAACGAAAAGTTTCAACTCAGAAAATTTCAACACAAAAACTTTTTGTTCAAAATTTTTTGATTTAAAATTCAAGTCGAAAAAATTTTAACAAAAAAAATTTAAATCGGAAAGTTTCAACTCAAAAAAAAATCTCAAAAAAAGGCGAGCAAGCTGTGTTAAATTGATTCGTGAGATGCTACGTTCATGCATTCTGAGATTACCACATGCCGCACAAGGGAGCGGGTCCGCACGAAGTAATTGTTAAGGTTAACCGTAAATTAGCATTTCCAAAGTATTTTTAGAGGGCTTCTACAAAGATAGTGGGTTTTGTAGATCCTTTGGATTGACACTGTATCTTTCTTAAAATAACTTGCTTTGGAGGGGGACTAAGAGAGCTATATAAATTCATGAGGTGGTCATGAAAAATCAAAGCAACCATGAAACCATAAACTAACTCATTCAAAGCAAAAGGTGCAGAAGAGGATTAGTGCTAGGTTATTATTTAGCACTAAAATATTGTGAAAGCCAAGAATCCAAAAATCCTAAAAGGTTTAAGAGGTTATGAGAGAGTAATAATTCTTTCTACTCTTTTAAGGTTATGTTTAAAGAATTTATGGTTATTTCAACGTTGTTATTTTTGTTTTCTTTACGAGATTCATCCTCTTCGTTCTTGAGATCGTGCACGCCCGCACCGTATTTCATAAAACTTTGATTCGATCCGAGGGCTGATGCGCATAGAACGGGTATCAACGTGTAACAAGTTGTGAGAAGATCGATAAAGCGTCAGGTGGCAGAAAATTAAGATCAACCGTTGACAATGTAATTTACCGTGGGTTCAATTTTCTTCTTAAAAACCAGCATTTTTTTTTTCTGACAAGTAGAAATCAATGTACTTTTATGGCGCTTAATGCAAATTGTTTCAACTATTGGACATTGTAGCAAAAAGGCTTGGGGTGCGAGCTGCCGTCGTGACCCCACGCACAGCTTCCGCCAATCCGCCGTCGGGTACCCGACTCATCGACTCTGCACCTGGCCGACCGCCGCCGCCTGCACCTTCCCCGGCAGCCAGCATCCTCCGGCCATCGCCGATCGCTCTCATACCACCAAACGCTTGCCTCACGTGGGCACGAGCGCGCGCCATGCCTGGGCACCTAAGCAGGAACCCATTGCTCCTCCTCCAACCCCGCCGCCTCTGCACGACCGCCACATCCTCTTCGGCCCCAGCCGGAGAACTCGCCAACATTTCCTCCGGCCTTGAAGTTTCGCGAGAAGATGACCTCGCGGAGGAGTCGCGAAGCCGCCTCGTGCGCGACACCTGCAGGCTGCTCGAGCTCCGCGACTCGTGGAGCCCGAAGCTGGAGGCCCAGATCCGCCACCTCCTCCGCGTGCTTTCCCCGCCCCAGGTACGCGCCGTGCTCCGCGCGCAGGCACAGGCGGACGTCCGCCATGCGTTCGAGTTCTTCAGGTGGGCGGACCGCCAGTGGCGCTACCGCCACGCCCCGGAGGTGTTCGACGAAATGCTGAGCCTCCTCAGCCGCACCAGGCTCCACGACCCAGCGCGCCGCGTCATGCGCCTTATGATCCGCCGCGGCGTGCGGCGCGGCCCGCGGCAGTTCGCACAGCTCATGCTCTCGTACAGCCGAGCGGGGAAGCTCCGCTCCGCCATGCGCGTGCTCCAACTCATGCAGAAGGACGGGTGCGCGCCCGACATATCCATATGCAACGTGGCGGTGAATGTGCTTGTTGTGGCTGGCCGTGTCGACAAAGCGCTCGAGTTTGCTGAACGGATGCGCCGTGTCGGGGTCGAGCCGAACGTAGTCACATACAATTGCCTTATCAATGGGTTATGTAGCGCTCGACGGGTTGTTGATGCGCTAGAGATGATCGGTGTAATGCTGCAAAATGGATGCCCACCTGATAAGATTAGCTATTATACAGTGATGAGCTTCTTGTGCAAGGAGAGGAGGGTGGAAGAGGTGCGAGGTTTGCTTGAGAGGATGAGAAATGACTCTGGTCTATTTCCAGATCAGGTGACGTATAACATGCTCATCCATGCGCTTGCAAAGCATGGTCATGCAGACGAGGCATTGGAGTTCTCGAGGGAGTCAGAGGGCAAGAGATTCCGTGTTGATGAGGTTGGATATAGTGCAATTGTGCACTCGTTTTGCTTGAATGGGAGGATGTCAGAGGCGAAGGAGATTGTTGGTCTGATGATCTCAAAAGGGTGTCGCCCTGATGTTGTGACGTATAGTGCGGTTGTTGATGGGTTCTGCCGGATTGGGGAAATTGATCAAGCTAGAAAGATGATGAAGCATATGTATAGAAATGATTGCAAGCCAAACACAGTTACGCATACTGCACTATTAAATGGGCTGTGCAAAGTTGGGAAAACTTCAGAAGCCTGGGAATTGCTAAACAAGAGTGAAGAGGAGTGGTGGACTCCTAGTGTTATCACATACAGTGTTGTGATGCATGGATTTAGAAGAGAAGGGAATCTAAAGGAATCGTGTGATGTCGTAGTGCAGATGTTGCAGAAGGGTTTCTTCCCCACCACGGTGGAGATTAACTTATTGATCCATGCGTTATGTAAGGAAGGAAAGCCGGCAGAGGCTAAAGACTTCATGGAGCAGTGCCAAAGCAAAGGTTGTACCATTAATGTTGTTAACTTCACTACTGTGATTCATGGATTTTCTCGGCAGGGTGATTTGGAATCTGCGCTCTCGTTGCTGGATGACATGTATCTGAGCAACAGGCATCCAGATGTTGTAACTTATACTGTTGTTGTTGATGCTTTGGGAAAGAAAGGTAGATTGAAAGAAGCCACAAGGCTTGTAGAGAAAATGCTTAATAGAGGTTTGCTGCCTACACCTGTTACATACAGGACAGTGATACATAGATACTGTGAGAAGGGTAAAGTGGAAGAGTTACTCAATCTACTGGATAAGATGTTAGCAAGACAAGAGCTGAAGAGTGCATACAATCAGGTCATTGAGAAGCTATGTGCATTCGGTAAACTTGACGAGGCTTACAGTCTCCTCAGCAAGGTACTGAGAACTGCCTCAAATAGAGATGCTCAGACATGCCACATTCTGATGGAGGGTTTTCTTAATAGAGGCCTCGTTCTTCAGTCATACAATGTGGCGTGTCGAATGTTTCGAAGAAATTTAATCCCTGATGTTAAATTGTGCCGAAAAGTTGACAATCAGCTGGTCTCAGAGGAACACAAACCAGCTGCTGGAAAGCTTATCGTTAAGTTTGTTGAAAGGGGTCTTCTGAAACAAGAAATACACGATAATTGATTTTTTACATGCTGGTGTATTTTGTGTTTGTTGATAAGATGATGTTTTGAGACTTGATGAGCAATCAACTGTTATTGCGAGAATCGGAAGCATTACACGCTGGATAGCTTGTTCATTTTATACTGGGTGCAATGCAATATGCAATTCACCGACCCCAAACTGACAGATTCCTAATTTTCTCTCTTCAGCTCGATATATTGCACACTTCTGACTCGCATCTTACCAGTTCACCAACTTCTTTACAACCAGCAAATGGACTGGTAGATATGGCACTTGAAGGTTAGTTAGCCGCCACTCAAAGGGCTATATATCAGCATCACAATGGCTTGTTCCATTATGAAGTAGGCCGAGTGAAGAAGTTAAGGAGAGAAGACAAATGGAGCGAGAAGATGGCAACGTGCGGGCGCCGTTGCTGGACGCCTACGACGGCCGGTCGGGTGCGTCGGAGGAGCTGCTGCGGCGGGAGCCGTTGCCGTGGGGCGTGCTGTCACGGCTGGCGGTGTGGGAGGCCGGCAACCTGTGGCGCATCTCGTGGGCGTCCATCCTCATCACGCTCTTCAGCTTCACTCTGAGCCTCGTCACGCAGATGTTCGTCGGCCACCTCGGCGAGCTCGAGCTCGCCGGCGCCTCCATCACCAACATCGGCATCCAGGGCCTAGCCTACGGCATCATGGTAAACCGCGCGTTTCTTGCGCTTCGTTGTACGTACAGTACACGCACTGCATTGTATGTCACGTTGCTTGCATGCAATGCTGCAGATTGGCATGGCGAGCGCGGTGCAGACGGTGTGCGGCCAGGCCTACGGGGCCAGGAGGTACAGGGCCATGGGAGTCGTGTGTCAGAGGGCGCTCGTGCTCCAGTTCGTGACTGCCGTCGCCATCGCCTTCCTCTACTGGTACGCCGGCCCGTTCCTGCGGCTCATTGGGCAGGCCACGGACGTGGCCGCGGCGGGGCAGCTGTACGCACGCGGCCTGCTGCCGCAGCTGGTCGCGTTCGCGCTCTTCTGCCCGATGCAGAGGTTCCTGCAGGCCCAGAACATTGTCAACCCCGTGGCGTACATCACGCTGGCTGTTCTGATCTTCCACGTTCTCATCTCCTGGCTTGTCGTGTTTGTGCTTGGGTTCGGCCTCCTCGGCGCAGCACTGACGCTGAGCTTCTCTTGGTGGGTGCTCGTGGCGTTGACATGGGGCTACATCGTCTGGAGCCCAGCTTGCAAGGAGACTTGGACTGGACTGTCCGTGCTCGCGTTCAGAGGCCTTTGGGGATACGCCAAGCTCGCCTTCGCGTCGGCCGTCATGCTAGCGTGAGTGATCCTATTAGCCGTTGTCGGTTGTTTGGTAGTTTTTGCTGATTAATTTGTATCTTGTTTTGTTGTGTACTTGATTAGATTGGAGATTTGGTATGTGCAAGGATTTGTGCTTCTGACTGGCTTCCTCCCCAACCCAGAGATCGCACTTGATTCCCTCTCTATCTGGTATGCCGCACAAGCTCATGCTACCCATCGGTAGCAATTTCCCATTTCTGATGATACATGCATACCCAGACATAACTCGCATTGCCATCTCTTACTCATTTCAGCATCAATTACTGGAATTGGGACTTCCAGATCATGCTTGGCTTGAGCTATGCGGCCAGGTCAGTGCAAATGACTGAGATGCACTTGTAGATTTCCCCTTACTGATCAAACATTTGCATGAACTTATATGCAGTATCCGTGTCGGCAATGAACTTGGAGCTGGCCATCCAAAGGTGGCAAGGTTGTCGGTCATCGTGGTTGTTACAGTGAGCATTGCCTTCAGCATTCTTGCTACAATTCTAGTCATGATCCTGAGGTATCCACTGAGCACACTCTACACAAGCAGCACCACAATAGTTGAGGCCGTTGTCAGTCTGACACCATTGCTGGCCATCAGCATCTTCTTGAATGGAATTCAGCCAATCCTCTCAGGTACACTTGACATAGAGCACAGCAAACACTGCCTAGTTCGCATTTCTCAAATGTGAAATAGTATTGAGTATATGATAGTGACTGAATTGCTTGATGCTTCTGAGAATTCTGCAGGAGTCGCCGTTGGCAGCGGGTGGCAAGTTGTAGTTGCCTATGTCAACGTTGGGGCATACTACCTGATTGGGCTGCCAATTGGATGCTTCCTAGGATACAAGACAAGCCTTGGAGCAGCTGTAACTTATTCTGCTAATTTATTTCCTCTTCAGTTAACTTTTATTTGTTACATATTTTTTCATAGGGAGGTGCCGATCAGTTGCAGCTAACAACATCTCTCTATGTTAACTAGGGAATCTGGTGGGGCTTGATCATAGGAGTCTCTGTGCAGACGGTAGCTCTGATAGTTATCACAGCCAGGACCAACTGGGACAAGGAGGTGAGCTCCACTTCTTGTGATTTTCGTAGAAGCTTTGCTCGATTGTGGCGGTCCTTATGGTGATGTGCTTCTCAAGGTGGATAAGGCGATTCAGCGACTGCATCGCAGCGCCGCGGACGATGGCGTGGTTCCCGTCGACGACGGCATCGAGTGATCCGGTCGGGAATATCTAGAGCTCAATTTGGCCATGTTAACCAGAAGCTCCATTTTGGAGATGGCAAAGATGTTCTGTGTTCTTGCTTGCTCTTCCGAGGAGGGAGCTGCTCGCAAAGCCTTCCAGTTTGTGTAATAAGTTGAATTCAGACAATTGACTTGCAGTTAACCTTTTGCGGGACTGAGGATGGTTTGATTTATTGGAAGATGGCAGTACTCTGTTACTCGAGAACTTTGATATCCCAGATCATTTTACAGGTCGAGGCTCCGTTTGAAATACATAATTTTCACAATAAATGGTTCGATTCACGTAGGACTGGACAAAACTCCGGCTTTCCAAGGGCATATATACAGTGGTCTACGTTAGCTATTTGTAAATATATGTTGCATAAAATTTTAGGTGATGCGAAGAAAAGAGAAATATTGTCTACCATTTAATATACGGTCTTATAGAAAATCTATTAATTGTACAAGAAATTATCACAGATAATTATAGAAACAATTTATTATATAATTTGTCTTTTAGTCGTATCTGTAGATTTCATCGAGATTTGTGCAATCAGCCAATCATCCTGTGCCTCCAGTCTCATAGCTTGGCCCATATGTCATAATTTTAGGTGATACGAAAAAGAGAGAAATATATTATCTACTATTTACCAGATAATTTTATAGACAATCTATTAATTACTCCATCCGTTTATTTTTATAAGGCGTATTTGACTTTGCATAAGAAAGATGAAAGGTATATTTTATGCGGGTGGTAATACATAAATGCATATGGTTGAGAGAGAATAAATATATGTATAAAAAGAAAAACTTTATAAAATCTACATACAACCCTTATATTTGTGTATAAAATTATTTAAAAAACAAGTGACGAGTCAAGGGATGAAAACGGATCGGATAGTTTCCGACCGATCCGGATAATTTTTGGTAGGGCTGGAAAAAAAGCTCGTTGAGCTGGCTCGGTGGCTCGTTTCAAAATTGCTCTGATTACATTCATTTTTCTTTTAAAATAAAAATTAGTTGATTTGGAACCAGAGTCAACTTCGGCTCGACTCGTTAGGCTCGGCTTGTTAAGCTCGGCTCGAAATTGGGTCTCAAACAATACAGGAGACTATAATAAATAAGAATAAATTAGTGTCGAAGAAAGCTCGAAAAAAAGTTCAACTGGCTCGTTATCCACCCCTAATTTTCGGATACGGATTCTGTCGGATCGGATATTTGTCGGATAGTATCGGATCGGATACGGATACGGATATTTTTTGTCGGATACGGATACGGATTCGGTAGCTCACTATCCGTCGGATACGGATACGGATTCGGATAATCCGGATAGTGATGGATCGGATATCCGGATAGTGGGCTAGGCCAAGCTGCTCTTTTGGCCCAAAAAGGTTACTAAATTTTAACTTGTTTTCTAATTTAATTAATCCATAAATCAAGTTTCAATTATTAAAATTAGCAAACTAGCTCCAAAAATTATGAATTTTTTTGATAAAATTCCTAACATAGTCTATAATTTTTACAAAAATTATTTTTAAAATTTATTGTATTTTAAATTTTCTAAAAATTTAAAAAATGTTGTCTTTAATAGAAAAATATTTTAAATAAGTAGCTAAAATGCATAAAAATTCATAAAATACATAATTTATTATTTTAAATATAATTTAACAAATAATACAAATCTTGGGGTCATTAAATGTAAGTGTTATATATGTTTTCTAGAGATATGGTAATTAAGTATTATCAAACTTTTTGTGTATTCTATATTTGTTTCCATTTGTATCTCTGAGCAAGGATCACCTTTATTTTGTGTTTTGATCTACATGTGTGATGGATTAATCACATGTACGTGATGAACTAAGTCTTACATAATTTTGTTTGCAACATAGTATCTAATTATTGTCTAAGTGAATGAAAATGCTTATATTTATTCAATTTTCAATAATGTTTTAATCAAATCAACTAGTTATGTGTTTTCATTGATTTTTTATGTACAATCTAAGGGATTATCATGTTCCGATAAATATTCGTGAATCAGTATCCGATTCGATTCAGTATTCGACCAGATCTGTGTTCGACATTATCCGTATTCGTATTCGTATCCGGACTATCCGTATTCGTATCCGAATCCGAGAAAAAATATGAAAACAAATATGGTAGAACCATTATCCATCCGTATCCGATCCGTTTTCATCCCTAGACGAGTGCACATACCATGGGTACCCCCATCAGCCCGGGATCACGAACGGGCTAACCTCCTTGAAAGCCTGATTCGCGAAAGGCCGTGAGGTCAGAAAGAGTGGCCTGGCCTCGCTCGTAACCAGCCTGGTGGCCGCGAGTCCGACCTCTTAGGTTTCCGAGCACGCGATCGGCCCGATTCCACTGGCCGAGGCGACAGATTCGCTTGGCCAAGGCCAGCCAATCGCTGCGCAGACGCGACGCCGACGTCTCAGTGTCGGGGTAGGCGACCCCTTCCCGAGAATGTCAGAGGACCCGCCAAAGTCAAGCCCTAGTCCTGTCATCCCGACACACCACAGAGGAGGGCGCCCCTTCCCGAGGCCAAGCTGAGGTCAAACACCATTTAATCGCGGAGTAGCGGTTGTCTGAGCGGTGCGTCACTCTGTCAACCCGGCCGAAGACCACTTGCCGCAGGACTACCAACCCAGCGTAGGGTTGGGCGGAGGCCGGTCGGACGACAAGACAGAAGATCAGACTCCAAGGCGTACAGTACCACTTCCTTTTTCTCTCCAAACTCCCATGTAACCTGCTGCCTCCGAGTATATAAGGAGAAGCAGGGCTCCGAGGGGAGGGGGCAAACAAGCAAGCAAGCAACCCAGCGAAAACCAATCGAGCACAAGGGAGATCGATCCATCGAACCCCTGTCTCGCCTATAACCCTTGGTTCGTCTCACGAATACAATACATCCCAACGACCCGAACTAGAGTAGGGACATTCGGTCCGAACCAGTATAAACCCCTGACTTCCTGAGTCAACCATTCGAGGAGAGGGAGCGCGCGACCCCCACTAACAAAAAATTCGTATTGCCGGTGCACGAAACACCGACAACAAGCTTTATAAAAAACACAGAGAAAATATACGAGAGACTATTACGGATAACTACATAGCTAATCTATTACGAAAAAATGCTCAAATATACAACAAAAAATACAAAATAGCAAAAATATACAACATAATTTTTTTTGCACAAATGACGTGGCGGCCGCCATGCCGCACGGCAGCATCCAGGTCATCCCCGCGCACGCATTTCCCCCTGGCCCCGCTGGTTGCTTTCGGCTTCCACGAGAGGGTGCTAGTGCGGGGGCCAGCTAGCGCGCCTACGAGGGGACACCTGGTTGCCGCCGTACGGTGTGGCGGCAGCCAGGGTTGCCGCCGTCCGACGTGGCGGCCGACGTCCAGCGTGGCGGTCGCCATGTCATTCCTGTTATTTTTTTAGATGTTGTATATTTTTGCAATTTTGTATTTCCTATTGTATATTTGAGCATTTTTTTTCCAATCTTTCGGTAGTTTGTGCAAATTTCATCGAGATTCGTGCAATCGTGCCGTGTATCCAGCCTCGTAGCCTGGTCCACATGCCAGCGCCACCGAACAAATCCCAAACCCTTGTCCTCTTTCTCCCTTCCTCTCTTCCCCAACCCTATACACCGGCGGCGGCGGCGCTAAGGCTTGCTTGCTTCCCTCCGTCTCGAATGGCTCTCGTCGCCGGCTCCTACGAGCGCTTCATCTGGGGCTTCTCCCTCAAAACCCTAACCGCCTCCGCCTCCTCCGAAACACTAGCCCTCGCGCCGCTCTTCTCCTACCCCGCCCACTCGGGCCCCATCCGCTGCGTCGCCGCCGCGCCTCGCGCAGGCCTCGCCGCCTCCGGCGGCGCCGATGACTCTGTCCGCCTCTACGACCTCCCAACCGCTGCCGACCTCGGCCCGCTCCTCGACCCCTCCGCCGCCGTCTCCGCGCTCGCCTTCTACTCCCTCGGGCCTGTCCCCCGCAATCTCCTGGCCGCCTCCGACGATGGGCTGCTCCACCTCTACGACGCCGATGGGTTCGCCCTCCTCGCGTCGCTCCGCGCCTTCCCGCGCCACGAGGCCACGGACGGCCTCGCCGTGCATCCCTCGGGCCGAGTCGCGCTCGCCGTCGGCCGCGCGGGGGGCTTCGCGATGCTCAACCTCGTTCGCGGGCGACGCAGCTTCGCGTGCCGCCTCGAGTGCCCCGCTTCGGCTGTCGCGTACGCCGAGGACGGCGCCGGCGGCGACCGCTTCGTGATGGCCGCCGAGGAGAAGGTGAGCGTGCACGACTCCGAGGACGCCAGGATCATTCATGAGATGAACTGCGGCAAGAGGGTGCTCTCGTTCGCGCCTGCGAAGGTATCACCACTGTCATTTTCTGCGATTCTGGATAAACATACAATAATGCTTATCGCGTAGTGCTTAGGATTAAACGATTATGAGTGGTTTAGAGTAGAGACTAAGAAATTGTTGGATGTGTCATCTTGTTGGATGCAAATTCGACTTTGAGAAGCTATGTGGCTGCCCATAATGCGGTGAATTAACTGCTAGGTACAACTTCATGGGAAAAAAAGCTCAAATATACATCATACAAATCAAAATAGCAAATATATACAACAAAAAAATAAATTTTCAAAATTGCCCACCGCTCCCGCCGCGCCACGTGGCGCCACGCCACGGACGGCCGCCACACCATGGCGGCAGCCTCGGCTGCCGCCACCCTCACGGCGCAGCCAGTGGCTCCGCCTCGCGCCGCCACGTGTCCCCAATTTTTTTTTGATTTTTTTGATTATTTCGCGTTGAATTTTTTTAGTTTTCAGAGTTATTCGACCAGGACATTGAAATGCAAATAACTTTCGCTAGACAACTCCAAATTTGATAAGAAAAGTTTATAAGTTTTCGTCAAATCATACTGGATTAAGAATATGCTTTAATTGTATTTTTAAATATTATTTGTGTACACTTTATCGATAATTTTGTAATACCTTTTTAATTTCGTATTCTTGTTTGAGTCTATTTTACCTTTGTGGAATAGTAGTATCTTTGTTGTATTTTAATGCTAATACAACACAGTGAATAGATTATCTATAATAAGTCTCATATGGCAGCTTATTTATAGTACATTATTATATTATGTAAAAATAACTCATACAATAGATTATCTATAATACCGTCTCATTCTCTTTTTCCTTCTTTGGTTTATTCCGTATCACTTAAAATTTAGTGGAATGTTAGACTTGACCATTTGTATAGGACATTACCAAATTTGTCATTCGCGTCCATATTCGAGCGGTTGGCTCTGTTAGTCTGGGGAAAACGGTTTTATATACAACATGTAAATAAAAATCGTAGAAATATACAACAAGAAATAAAAATATAAAAATAGCAGTTCCTCGCCACGACCTTTATTTATTTTTGTCTCATTATTTCGTCGAATTTTTTTAGTTTTCTCACGGTTATTCGACCAGGATCCGATTGAAATGCAAATACCGATAATTGTGTAATATTTTATTTGTACACTGCACAGATAGTTGTGTAATAATTTTTGAGACTTCTGTAGTTTTGGTCAAAGATGGGCGGATAAATTAATTACTGACGACTTACGAATGGTAAACAACGATGGCATATCTGGACTAAACCTAACATGCCTTAGGGAAAGGGAACAACAAGAAGGGCCCCTTGTCGTACATTTCTTGAGAGCGGCGAGGATATTTTCCCTTACGCAATCCTTGACTCCTGCCGCCCGGCCCTACCGCCTCTCACGCTTTCTCAGACTCGGCCTCCTCACTCTCGCGGCATGGCTGCTCGGCCTCCCTCTCGTGCAAGCATCTGTTTCCAAACGCCGCTTGGCGCTTCTCCTCTGATCCTCGCCACACCACCGCCGCTCCACCATAGCCTCCGATGCGAGTACTCCCGATTCCGCATCCTTTCCATCTCGAGAGTTTGTTCCGCGTCGTAGAATCGGATGAACTCGCACTGATGGAAGGCAATTGGTCACATCACATGGTGTTAGACACATGCAGTTCGATGCAACACAAAATGCGAGTATGAACATACAGGGCTTCTCCGCCGCGGCATCCTCGCTTTGGCTCAGTCGTGGTTGCGGCAACTCCGATACCTCATACCGTGACGTGTATGAGTTGTCTATGGAATGCCGGAGCGGCAAGGATCCCCGCATAGGCACATGGGGACCTCCGTGCGTCGGGGATGGTTTGGACAACGTGCCTTGGGGCGAGGAAACTCCATTGGTCGCTCGTTTGGTTTATGGGGATGGTTCTCTTTGTTGTATTTGAGCGATCGTTCGGTTGATGCAATCTTTGGGAAGCCAGGAAGGGGTTAAATAGCCTGAATTGATAAAGCAGCGGACTTGAAGCAACAACGAATCCGCGAGCATCAGATTCGCTGCGGCTCTGCTGTGCTTGGAAGCGACAAATGCATGCGGCTTTGTAGTCGCTAGGGAGGTGCCGGTCGGGCTTTGGCGGCTATGCTTTGACATGACGACTAAGGCATTCTTCGCCACGCATGCATTTGATGACATGATATATCCTGCGCAGGCTTTGCCGATTGCTTTGACAGACGTCCTCGTGCCAATGCAACGAAAGTTTGGATGATGACAACTTAATGGATAATTATAATAGTCGCGGAAAAATATGACGACTTAAGCATATTCACCGTGTGAAATATCACGTGTGAGTCTATTTAGGAATAATGCGGTGATTTGCTCTTACGTAATCGACTACGATATTATGGAAAAATATTGTAATTACACCTGTAGTTGTATGTACTTTCGTATAGTTCAAAAGGGCTAAATATAACGGTCGCGGAAAATTGCATGTACTACGTCTTTACGAGTATTAAAATGGAATGAAGTTGTTAAATTAACTCTTCGTATGTTGTGTTGGTGTATCCGGTGTTGTCTTAGTTCGTATGGCTTGTAACGACAAAAGATATTAAAGGCGGAAAATACAACGTTGAAATATATAAGTTACGACATAACATCACAACAGGGAGAAACAACGTTGGAATACCGTGACATCGCCAACGCATACATGACGGGTACATGACTACTACATATTATTTGAACAACTCACGCACTCGGATTAGAACTTTCCAGAATCATCACTATCTGCATCAATACCCTCCTCTTCTAAAAGCGCCAATGGTCGCGTTTGCCCTCGTCATCGCCTCGTAGTCACATGGAAGACAACGATGCAGGTCTACACCTTCGGTGTCCTCCTCTTTGGCAACGAGCTTAGTGTCCTCTTGTGGTGGTGTGGGGGTTTGACTGCAAAGAATTGTTAGATTGTATGGCGACATGTTCGAGGCTACTAGCAATAGCTTCGATGTCGAATAAAGCCGTTGAATTCGTTGGCGCTTGAATTGCCAGGATCAAGTTGTCTTTAGCAATTTTATTCAGTCACCGCGATGCCATCTATTTCTTTGATTGTCCAGGCCCGGCCTTTCTCGAGCCGCTCCGATCCTTGTCCATCTACACATTGGAAGCAATTATATTTCACCTAGAAGAGTAGGATTCAAGCATAATCGAAATGTACTTGATCAAAAACATAAAAGGCAGATGGCACGAAAGCCCCAAGAAGCCATCAATATCCATCGACTTGACCCAACAACACAACAATGTCAGCGGCCAGTCGAAAATAAATTTCATAAATAATACCTTTGAAACACTCGCGTTGTGGGTTGAACTCAGTCGCAACTTACTGAACTCACTCACGATTGCCCGATAGAAATGCATGCGGCGTTGTACTTTATAGGGAGGGCACAAGGGACAAACAAGGCATTTGGCGGCCTGTTGTGAGCGAGGGTCCAAGACAAAGCGGACGTGGGAGCGTTTGCAATGCGCGTGGGGAGGCCTGGCGTAACCGGTGCATCTGCATCAAATCACGTGGAAGCGTTGCGGCGCAATGGGAGGGTATGGCGAAGCAAAGCTGCGGCAAAGTGTCTGGTAGTGCCCATCCCTCCGTTATGCACATCGACTGCAGGCGACGGCCAGACAGAAAGCGCATATTCGGTACCAGTAAAATATCACGTGTGAGTCAATTTTTCGGAAGAATGCGGTGATTTGCTCTTCTCTATACCGACTACGATGTTATGGAAAAACATTGTAATTACACATTCCGTTGTATGTATTTTCGTATACTTGAAAAGGGCTAATTGTAGCAGTCGGCGCAAAAATATGACAACTTAAGCACATTCGTACGTAGTGAAATATCACGTGTGAGTCTATTTTAGGAAGAATGCGGTGATTTGGTCTTCTCTATATCGACTACGATATTATGGAAAAATATTGTAATTACATATTAGTTGTATGTATTTTCGTATAGTTGAAAATGGCTAATTATAGCAGTCGCGCAAAAATATGACAACTTAAGCATATTCGGTAGTAGTAAAATATCACGTGTGAGTCAATTTTTCGGAAGAATGCGGTGATTTGCTCTTCTCTATAATCGACTACGATGTTATGGAAAAACATTGTAATTACACATTCGTTGTATGTATTTTCGTATAGTTGAAAATGGCTAATTATAACAGTCGGCGCAAAAATATGACAACTTAAGCACATTCGGCGTGGTGAAATATCACGTGTGAGTCTATTTTTAGGAAGAATGCGGTGATTTGCTCTTCTCTATCGACTACGATATTATGGAAAAACATTGTAATTACACATTCCGTTGTATGTATTTTCGTATAGTTGAAAATGGCTAATTATAACGGTCGCGCCAAAAATATGACAACTTAAGCACATTATTGCGTAGTGAAATATCACGTATGAGTCCATTTTTTCTAAGAATGCGGTGATTTGGTCTTCTCTATCGACTACGATATTATGGAAAAATATTGTAATTACACATTCCGTTGTATGTATTTTAGTATAGTTGAAAATGGCTAATTATAGCAGTCGCGCCAAAAATATGACAACTTAAGCATATTCGTAGTGAAATATCACGTATGAGTCCATTTTTTCGGAAGAATGCGGGTGATTTGCTCTTCTCTATCCGACTACGATGTTATGGAAAAACATTGTAATTACACATTCCGTTGTATGTATTTTCGTATACTTGAAAAGGGCTAATTATAGCGGTCGGCGCAAAAATATGACAACTTAAGCACATTCGGTAGTGAAATATCACGTGTGAGTCTATTTTAGGAAGAATGCGGTGATTTGGTCTTCTCTATCGACTACGATATTATGGAAAAATATTGTAATTACATATTCCGTTGTATGTATTTTAGTATAGTTGAAAATGGCTAATTATAGCAGTCGGCCAAGAAAATATGACAACTTAAGCACATTCGGTACTAGTGAAATATCACGTCTGAGTCTATTTTTACGAAGAATGCGGTGATTTGCTCTTTAGTCCGTTACGCACATACGTTTGGAAATTAAAACCTATACATTTCATGTTTACCACGGACCAAATATCAACTTTGTCACGTATGTCACGGACCAAATTGAATGGTCTGCGATAACTCGCATTTTGGAGGTCTTCATGTGTCGCAATCATTTTTTGGTCTACATGAAAGTTGTAGAGAATTCCAAGACATAACTTTTTCATGTCGACAAGTTTTTCATTTGAGCATGAGAAAAAATCAAAGAAAATCGGAAAGGTAAATGCATTTGCGTAGGACCAAAAATTGTTCGCGACGGACCATACGTAATTCGATTTTGGAGATTTTCCGTGCTCTAATCATTTTTGGTGTACACGAAAGTTGTAGATAATTCCAAGATTCAACTTTTTCATGTTGACAAGTTTTTCATTTGAGCAATATAAAAATCATAGATAATCGGAAAGGTAAGTGCATTTCTTGCGGACACCAAAAGCGTTTCGCGACGGACCCTTACGTAATTCACGATTTTGGAGGTCTTCTTGTGCTCGAATAATTCTTTGATCTACATGAAAGTTGTAGAGAATTCCAAGACGCAACTTTTTCATGTTGACAAGTTTTTCATTTGAGCAACATAAAAATCAAAAGAAATTTGACAAGTTTGAATGACATAGATTAAAGAAGTTAACATAAGTCTCATACAACACGATCTAGTTCCCCTTCCTCTTCCTGGCGTCCCCTACCACGGCGTTCTTGGTTATCGTAGTCCGACGGTGAAATTTACGGCGCTTGGGGACACGTAGTCGGTATTGGACCTAACTGCGGCATCTCGCGTTCGTCCGAATCGCGACAGTGGGCCGCGTCTGACCGTATGGATGCCCCATGCGACCATCGGCCGATACGCATGGTACCACGATGCGCGTAGTACGTCAGAAGGCTGCTCTGCCCGATTCGATCCACCGGCCTCCTCGGGATTCTTGGGACGCGATTCCAACCCTAGGGATTGCAAACACGTCGTCGCGAGCAAATCGGTGAATGTAGCCGGATCCCATAAGGTCATCGTCGCCCTCGACACGTCCTCCCATGTTTGTTGATCTTTGGAGGGTACTAAAGACTCTGCGGCAATGATGGGGGCGGTGACATGTTGATGTGTACTCCTCCTGAACGTTTGCCCAAAGACCTATTTCAATGTACCGCCTCCATGGCCGGCCGCTCTCATGGCTCGGGACCGGGAGGAAGTCGATGCTCAGGGTGGGTCTTGCCGTAGAGGCCACGCAGGCGTTGCACGTCTATCCATGGACATGCTCCTCGTCGGGGGGCTCGGTGCGGCGCCTCAAATGCAGTACATCCTCGTAATCACGTTGGGTAGAGCGGTCTATGGCCACCAACATCTCGGCCGCATTTCTTATCACGGTGGCCCGTCTTGGCGAAGAAGGTTCCGTAAGATTGCTTGATTGGCGTTCTTGCTCCTGTATTTGCGTGAGGATCTCGTCGCTTTGGTCATGCATGTACTCGCCTCACGCCTCTGCAAATTAATACGTATGGAATGTTTAATTGGGTATATCCCCCGTTTTTAATATGTGATAGGTGCGATCCGTACCAGGGTGTGCATGCGCTCTGCGTACTCCTCAGCATAGCCATGTTGCACTGGCATCGCCACACCCTGTCTAGGAGCACCGCCTGCGCGTGTGCGAGTCTGCCGAGGTACCCAAGTGTGTCCGTCTCGTGGCGCTGATGGGTTCCAGGCGTCCTCGGTGGCCATCGAGTTCCACCTCTCAATATGCTCGGCTATTCCGTGCGACCCGATTGTAGTTGTGCTCGATGTACTCCTCCTACGGATCAATCCAACACGTTATTAATGGTTTCCCACGATGGCGTGAAAGTAATGTGACATGTAGAGACATACCCATGGGAGCTTTGAGTCTGTCGGAGGCAGTGGAGGGAAAGACTGCCGGTACCCAAATTGGCGAGCAGCGCTCGAGAGTATGGCTCAACGGCACTCATGCACAGGAGGAAGCATTTCGTCATCCAATCACCGAGGCTCAGTGCACAGATTGGAGATACGGCCTCCGACGCAACCTCCGTCGCGGCCTGGGTGGAAAAGGGATCCCACGTGACTGTGGCCGATGTCGGGAAGTCTAGGTCCCCGAGACGAGGGTAGGAGCCGCGGTGCGATTCTGGGCCCATCGGTCGCCATGCATCCATTTGTAACCCAAGGTTGGCCTTGCGAGTGGATGCACGTTAGCTTCATCGACGGCACTGGGTAGTACCGCGTTGACACTCTTGGTCGCGTATGGGTAGGTACGACCAGGACCACAATCAGAGAAGCAGGGGCACCCTCCCATTATTGAAGTTGGTGTGGCCGTGGCGGCCGCACACATCTCGCGATATGTGTCTGCGAGAACCGCCGAGCGGTAGAAGTCCGGTCTTTGCATCTTCTACCGCTTCGGCTAATTCGAGCGACCCAAACGAGGTGGGGGCAACGGAATCACCATTTCCGTTTGTAAATAAAATTCACGCAAGGAGGAAATAGAGGTACACCTCGAAATGCCTATTTATCGACCCGAGGTCGGCGTTTTGAGACATGGTCGACCTCGGAGGCTGCCGAGCCATGTGAAAGAGACTCCACGATCACGGTTCCAGTATCACGTTGTGCCAAACTGCATCGAAGAAAATCACATGTTAGGAAATCACGTTAGCTCCCGAGATAAGTGCGGTCGGTGTGCTTTCACATTTATTACCTTTCCTCTACATAGTTCTTCCATGCCTCTTTGGAGGGCTTGCGCTCTGAGGAGTTTCTGGGAAAGTGGAAGGCCAAATAACATGGCGACATCTTTCAGTCACCGTCATCTCGCCGAAGGGAGGTGGAAAGTATGTGTCTCCGACGCCATCGTCGACCAACGCGGTGATAAGGGCCCCGTCGATCTAGGCATCGGGGTCCACTGGTCCTTCTTCAGAGGTTCCTTCGTAGGCTCCACGCACCATAAATGCGAAGCTAACAGCCGTCAGTCCCCAGCCGTATATGAACCGAGGGTCCAATCTCTTGATGTTACGGGAGCCACGCATGCGGAGAGTGTTAAGCAAGGACAAAGCAAGTAAACGTCGAGCATAACGAAAGGTGCGTGACGCTTGCGATACGTTCACGCTGTAGTAATGACGTTACCGTCTGGCGGGAGGCCCACTTCCGCCCTGGTCGTCATCATACTTCGATCGCAATGACTCGGCAACTCCATCACAAGCTGCATAATCTCCAGGGAATGAAACAATGAAATACAAAAATAACATCATAAGAAATTTGAAAACCCTTTGTACATACCCAAAGAAATTTAGGTTCATAAATTACATAATCGAAATTTCACGAAGAGAATGCAAAAGGAAGGTAGTAGGAAGATGTTGCATGTCTAATGCGTATAGTTGAAATATTACATTGGACAACATCACCCTCTGTTTGGGCGGCTTCTACGGTCATGCCTGCACTGCGCAGATGCGGCAGCAGAAGGCCATCGTCTCGAGACGCATCCATGTCACCCTCAAACCGCGAACGCAGTCTACGGCGTGTCGCGCCTTAGTGTGAATGCGGGAGCCACGTAGGGGTTCGGAGGTCTTGTAGTTGTTGCCGGCGTTGAGCGGTTCGAAATGCCCGTCCATGTTGCTCTAACGGCATCCATACGGTAGTACGGTGTGACATATTGTGTGCCGTCGTTGCCCCCATGTCACGGCACGCGCTTGCACGCGTCTGGCGTGGATGTGCTCTAAGCGAGGCTTGTTGCATGAGCGGTCGCCTCATAAGGGCCGAGCGGTGGCATCTACGGTTTGTGTCCCCGCGAGTATCGAGCGGTGCTTGCGCTTGCACTCGGCGAGAAAAATGTTCTGCGGCAGGTCCATCATGCGGCGTGCGGTGGAATTGAGCTTTACGCCACGGCCAGTAACAAAGCCTCGACACGGGAGCGAAGGTTGAGCGCTGATTGCGCCGCCCTTTGCCGATCAACAAAGTATTTCGCGGTCCTAAAAATGTGAGCTCAATGATTGAGCAAATGGGTAGGCAACGAGCCCCATGACACATTGTTATGCGACTCGGCGAAGTTAAATGCGTCATGATGGAGTATCGCCAAGGTTATTAAAGCGTAAAGCGAGCGAAGCGACCGCCCCTTTTTAACTTTTAAACGTTTAAACGGAAGTTGAAACGTAGTTTTAGGCACCATTGTAAAACGAATATGAGAGCAAAGATATATCACATATGCATGGTTATCACGGCAATTAGGCAACCAAACAAAATTGCCATTTCAGTAAACAATACACTTAAATTGCCTTCTCGTCGTTTGTAATTTGTGGGAGGGGGAGGTGCACTTGAACTTGCACTTGCCATTCTACAATCAATTCAATATGCTACAATCAACATTCACTAAACCATCAACAATTTATAGACAACAGAAATAGACAAGAGACAACAGATGGCTAAGGAAGTCTTCAGCCAACAAGAGACGGAGACAGAGAGAGAGCGAGAGGGGATGGCATAGGCCGAAGCGGTCGGCGGCGTGAGATTGGCGACTTCGCCGACTCCTGCATCCTCTTATCTCGGTCTTGCACATTTCACCCAAACAGAGAGAGAAAGCGAGAGGCACCTGTGGCGCGGCTACGACGACGGGCGGGATTTGGGCAACGTGGCGGCAACGGCAGCGCGAAGCGGCGCAGCCTTGAAGCATGGCGGCAAAGACAGGCCAGCTGGGCATGGGCGCAGATCCGGATCTGCGCCAGCGGCCGGCAATGGCGGCGGCTTGTGATGGGTGGCGGCAAGCATGGCTTAGGGTTAGCTTTCTCGTTTCCGATTTCTCAAACTCCCCGATTTCTCGATTCCCCTCCAAATATGAATGGGACCTCGCTAATGTGCTTCAATCTAAAAGCGTTCTAGAATGGCTAGAACGCCCGAATCGACGTTCGGACGTTTTCGTCGTTTGAACGAGCGTTCAACGACGTTCTGGGCGGTCTGCGAAACGGCCGGGCGTCTCCCGGGCGTTTTCTCGTGTAAACGACGTTTAAACGTCGTTTACACGACGTTTTAATAACCATGGTATCTGCAGAAGAGAAGCATACCGCTTAGGTGGAAAAGAGTGCTGTCAAATGATGTGCTACCGTGCTAGAGAGGGCATTATCTTACCGAGCACCATTTGTGTCGTGCGCTCAGGCCCATCTCTCGGCGGGTTTACGAGCTATCCATTGAGCGAATGTCATCTTGCGCCGTACGGAGACCTCCGAGCCACCAATTACCTGTGTGCCCTCCGTGGTCTCTTCCGCCACTGATTCCTTTGGCGCTTCGTTAATTTGGTTAAATATCGTATCGAACTTGCGTGATTGGTTTTGCATGCATAGGGTTTTGAATAGCTTCACCATGTTCTTGTTCCCGCACATGGTGTATGCAGTTCGCCCAAGGTGACGCATGCACCATCTACGCCGAACGTCTCTCCACCGCAATGGCAATCTTCATCCTCCGCCATTCTATCGAGGGCGTTGATACTGCATTACGGCCCGACACGACGCACACCGGGCCTATCCCGCACGGTCTTCGCCAGGGGCGGGAACGAACCGGTATCGTTGCTTCGCCTCAACCACGAAAGCGGCGGTAGTAGCCGGTTGTTTGCATCGGTAGGGCGGTGAGTAAGGTGCCATTATCTTGGCCGGACGAAATGTCCCATCCACGCATATAACGGGGCGATTCTTTGAATGCCGTGATGCACGGAAAACGCCCGAGAACACCCTGAGGAGGTAGTAGTGTTGGCGATCGTTCCATCGGGGAAGCTGCGGTTCGACAAAGAATAGCATATTCGGGCCGGGTTTGTTGCGACTATCCGCCTTAGTAGTCGTGGAGCCCAATTGAATGACTCCATAAAACTACCAAACGGCATTTTCAAAGCCACGCTTTGCTCGCCAAGCTTGCAAGTAGTTTATGGACATCCTGTCTGCTCGCATCTCAAATTATGGTTGCGGGCCTGAGGCTAATGTCGGCCTTCAAAGACCGTCTAACAAGATTTGCGCGATGAATCTTGATTTCACCACACCGCTGTTAGAACAAGCGCCTCTGTGCATGTGTGCGGTGTGTACCGAGTTATAACGAAATGGTCGATGTTTAGGCGGTTCGACGAACATAGTATTCGTTCTTGCCCTTTCTTACATTTAAGCTCGGCAGTGCAGTCGAAGCGAGTCACACTGGTCACGCCGTCAAGACCGCGTAATTAGTGCGAAGTGCATCGCTTCCTCCTTTGTGGCAAACTCCTGCTCGAGTTCTATATCGCTATGGTCTTGCCCACGCCTAGAAATATCCTCCAAGCGGGCGAACACGATCGGTAGGGTTAAATAAGTGCAAAATGCGATTCTTGGCCCCGAGTCCTCATCTTCGCCAGGACCGTCACCATAAGTAGGGTGAGGGTCATCCGCTAGGGCATCGCATCAACCTCGGGGGCGGGCGCATCCATCTCGCCTGGATCCTCGCCAAGCCCCTGAGCGGGGACTTGCTGCGAGCTCATCGCAATTTCCTCTTCGGGCTCGGGTTGTTCGTCCACATTGACCCCACGTCCTCCTCCTGGGCTCGGCTCGTCCTGCCTCACGGCGAGTGCGAGGACCCGGCTTCACGTGAACACCTAGTGCGAACCCTTCTGTGCGGCCTTCTCCATGTAGAAGCGCCAGGCACTCGTTCTACTGAGCTCGAATAAATTTGTACACGTAAAGCAAGCTATTTGGCACTACATGGGGCCTAACCCCATCTACCACGAGCTTGTACAACGTCACGGTCAACACTAAGAGCGCGTGCGGTACCGCTCTTGCTCATCAGACGTAACTCTATCGGTGGATTCTGATTGTCTCTATGTGTGCACAATTATGCATCTCGACAAATGGGCCTGCAATTTCGGGCTCCACATGCCATATATGAAGCGGGATCGCCATCGAGAATTTGTAGAAATACATAATTGTAGTCAACAATAAATGCACACTGCACCGCTAACATCTTAAAGCGTATTGTCATTACTCAAATTTTAATTACGAAAGCATTAATGTTATGGTTACGTCTGATTGAAATGTATGCCAACATATAATTATGTATATGTTATATAACATACTAGCACAAGACATATGCGATTTATTAAATCCTAAAACCACATTCCACACTCATAATATCATGTAAAGTACTACTAGCGACATGCATGCATACATTTCATCATAACAACATAAGTTTGGTAAAGCGTGCTAGCGACATGATATAAGGGAGATGCTTGCCTTGCTCGAGTTTTAGAGCGGCGTCGAGGTCAGCGTGTGCGGTCTCTCGCAGTGTCGGTACCTACACGAAGCAAAAAGAACAATAAGAAGTCCAATAAGTAATAAAGGAAAACTTAGCCCACCAATATTTAAGTCGGATTAAGTGGATACTTTGGTTCGAGTTGTAAAGTTCGAAAGGAGGTCAACTCCTTTCGGGTCCAAGTAGATATTACGTCCAAAAAAGCAGTCCTTTGGAGCGAATCATCATGCGAAATAAATACGATGGAGCGTTCGAAGCGAAGCTTCGGCAGAGGGTCTGACCTCTGCGGGAGACTCCTTCGGGTCAAAAAATTAAGTAAGATTAAGCGACTACTTTGGTTCGAGTTATTAGCTTGAAAGGAGGTCAACTCCTTTCGGGTCCAAGTAATGATTACGTCCAAAAATAAATAGAACAATACGAAGTCGAATAAGTAATAAGGCGAAATGACTTAACAAAGTCCGAACTTCGTGCCACCAATATTTAAGTCGAGATTAAGCGACAACTTTGGTTCGAGTAATTAGGTTGAAAGGAGGTCAACTCCTTTCGGGTCCAAGTTGTGATTACGTCCAAAAATAAGTACAACAATACGAAGTCGAATAAGTAATAAGGCAAAATGAATTAACACGAGTCCACAACCCGTGCAAGCAGCTTTTAAGTCGATTAAGCGGCTACTTTGGTTCGAGTTATTAGGTTGAGAAGGAGGTCAACTCCTTAGGGTCCAAGTAATGATTACGTCCAAAAATAAGTACAACAATACGAATTGAATAGCGACTACTTTGGTTCGAGTTATTAAGTCGATTAAGCGACAACTTTGGTTCGAGTTATGCAACGTTCGAGTGGAAGCTCGGCAGAGGGTCTGACCTCTGGAGAGACTCGTGTATGCAAGAATTTTTAATCTACCTTTCTATTCCATTCGAATATTACCGACATACATATTTGTAGGTGCTACGATTAATTGGCATTTTTTCTTAATACGAGGATATATCTACCATGTTCGCAACATAGGGTGTTAATTGAATGTAACGCATGCGTGCGTACATTTCTTCATAACAACTTAACAGTTAAGGTAGTGGTATGAACATGATTGAAGGGGTGCTTGCCTTGCTCGAGTTTTCGTCGTAGAGAGGTCGGCGGCGCTATTGCCTGCAAGGTCGGTACCTACATGAAAGCAAAAACCACAATAAGAAGCGAAATATGTAATAAGGCAAAATAACTTACCAATGTCCGAAAGCGCGACACCCATATTTAAGTCGGATTAAGCGGCTACTTTGGTTCGAGTTGTAAAGTTCGAGAAAGGAGCTTAACTCCTTCGGGTCCAAGTAGTGTTTACGTCCAAAAATAATATGATCCTTCGCTCAGCGAAAAATAGTCTGAAAATGCATACAAGCGGATGGTCATCGGAGGGTCCTGACCTCTGGATAGACTCATTGTCCCAGAAAAGGTTGTTATTTTATGCAACAGAATTTTATGGAACTTTTAATCCCTTTCGAATATGATATTATGTGCTACGATTAATTCGTAATTTTCAAGGAATGCGGGTATATTTTTATGCACATAATAATACACTGAGTCAATATGCGTGTTAGCGGCCAGAGGCCACGTCGCCCTCGTTATATAGAACCAAACGTCATCACTGTCATGGTAAATTCATGTTTCGTGCATATAATATCATATAGATTACTGCTACACACAAATCCAGTACATACTATGCTAAGAAAGTAATAGTCATCCTTTTCCTATCTTTCTGTGCGCATGTATTTTTAGGTGATACGATTATTTGGTAAATTTTATGGAATGTGAGGATTTATCGACCATTTGAAATATATGGTGTTTCTTGAAAGTAACCAATCCATACATGCATTTCATCAAAAGAACATAAGCTAGGTCAAAGCGTGGTATTCACATGAAAGAAGGAAGTGCTTGCCTTGCTCTTAGTTTTCTTGAATGGCGTCGAGGTCGACGTGTCACGGTCTCTGCGATGTCGCTACCTACACGAGAAAAGACAACAATACAAAGTCACATAAGTAATAAGGCAAAAGCTTACCACGGTCCGGACCTTTTGTGCCACCAATATTTAATGCCGATTTATCGACCACTTTGGTTCGAGTTATTAAGTTCGAGAAAAGAGGTCAACTCCTTTCGGGTCCAAGTAGAGATTACGTCCAAAAAAACAGCTTCTTTGCGAGCGAATAATCGTGCAAAAAAGGCGGTCCGATGATCATCGGAGGCTCCCGCCAGAGACAGGTTCAACATTACCTCGGCAGAGGGTCCAGACCTCTGCATACACTCATGGTCCCAAAAGATGTTATTTTATGTTGTACTAGCTACTAGAAATTTTTATTCAATTAGAATCTTCCTACTTACGTACACATTTCATGTTCGTTGTAACAAAGTAAAAAATTTATACATAGCCAACAAATGAAAGGTCATTTCATTTATCTATCTTCTTTGCGGCACATGAAATAACACCTCTCCAACGTACCTTTTACAACAGACGGCAGTGCACGTCTGTAACACAGAACACCATTAGAAAAACCAGCGTCTTCTACTTATCAGAAACCTCGATTAAATGTCGACGCTCCTTATCCCGTACAAATGGTCTGCAACAAAAAGATACACACATAAATACTCCTCACCGTAATATAACCTTACCGCCCATACCAAAAACAAATGGAGTACCAAAACCTTTCAATACAAGCTGCAGGCAAGAACCATAAAGCCTAATAGCGAAGCAAGCGAGCGAAGGGAGGGAGAGCACTACAAAGCCACAAGCAATGGAGTGAAGAGAGCCTTCACATTACAGCGTGAGTAGAGCGACGGACGCCCTGCCTTATATAGAAGGGGACGTCATTACTGTGGCGTTTAGAATAATCGCGATTATCTTATGCATAACGTTATCATTTATTTATAATAACGGTATTTAGCATTATTATTAGTCGTAATTTACAATTTCTGCGGCATTGGATTCAGACACGAATGACTTGACGCGACTCATCACCAACCAGCTGCTGTTCATACACATGCACGAGCCGATCCAAAGTGCATGCATGATTGAAGCAACCGCCAAATTTCTCGTGGGGCTGTGAGGAGGAGGCCGGGCGTGGGCACTGGCTGCCGCCATGCCCTCTGGCGGCCAGCGGGCAGGGGGCGGGGCGTCGGCGGCGACGACGACACTGCGCCGTAGGGCATGGCGGCGAAGCGAGGACCATGCGTGGCGGCGCGGCTTGCTGTGGCGGCCGCCACGTCAAATTTGAAAATTTTTTTTTTTAGTGTATAATTTTGAAATTTGTATTTCAAAGTTGTATATTCAAGCATTTTTTCCCAACTTCATGTTATAATTTTAGCTATTAGGACCATTGCCCTTTATGTATAGGTGGATCTTCATATGCTTCATCTCATAGCACTTTGGGTTGACCCCCAACCTAACTTTTCTACTCCTTCCACTAAATCTATTGTTTAGAAACACCATATGAATATGAATATATGCTTTTGCCTTTTGCATATTGGTCACTTTTTTTTATCATGTATATGTTAGAATGGAGTACTTTACACTGGAGGAGAGGATCGTGGTATTACTTCTTGGGATCTGTCCAGTGGCAAAGTTTCATCGCGCATTGAGGGCGCTCATTCAACTCGTGTAAAGGGCATTGTCACCTTTGATAATAGGAATGATGGATCTGAATTGTGCAATCTAATTGCATCAGCTTCGTCTGATGGTATCATAAGGATCTGGGATGTTCGGGTGTTTGGAAATGAGAAGCCTACTCCATTAGCAGAGGCTAATACAAAAGCAAGACTAACATGTCTTGCTGGGACATCATTGAAATGTAAGTCCACAAAAACGTCATCCACTAATGAATATTACACTCATCTTCACAGTGAAAATGATGCAACATTTTGTGTGAGAACATAACATTGAATTAGTTATTGGTTATTCACTGAAAAAGAACTATGATTGATATTAAACCTGGGATTTTATAAGTCTATGCTTAATAAAATGGAATGACAATTTGTTCATCTTTGTCAATATTCTCATTTGTGGTCACTCACTGGTCACTGCTGCTCTTAGTCTTATGTTAAGATTATTCTTTTTTATTTGTTTGTGAGATAGATGGGACATTTGGTTTGTCTTCTGGGATTATTTTTCACTTTGTTTAATAAGATGTAGTTTTTCGTTGATTTTGTTAAGAATCAACTGTTGGCCTCTATTTTTGTATAGTTTTTCAAGGATCCTGCATAAGATAGTACATTCCATCTCTTGAAAACCCAGATATTATGTTTGATTGTTGCCGCAAAAAATGCTTCCTGCCTAACTGAAATCTGTAGGAATAAACAAAATCCTTGTTCTTTTGTTTAACGAATACACAACTGTTTCTGTACCATGATGACCTTTGCAAATGACTCTTTTATGTTGATTCACTTGTGAAATTAATCTTTGTTTTTCAAGTAGCTCAGCTCTGAGCTATGATTCTCTACCATTTGATGTGACTCTCTTCATTTGCAGGAGTTCAGGAAAGCACAAACGAAGAGGATGTCGAGTTAAATTATTGAAATGAGGCCGTGAGACCAATTTTGTAATGTTTAGTTTAGTGATTCGTATTAGACAAACGGGCTGGACAGGCTTCATGCTGAAAATCTGTCAAGCAGGCTCTAGTTGGATTCATGGGAAATACATCAACATAGTTTGGCTTGAGAGCATGAACTGCTTAATGTTTAGTCTATTTTGTGATCCGATTGTATGCTAGGTTTTCAATGTGAACTATTTCTGATAGATATTGAGTGAGCGGTTTGCTACAGATGACTAGTCTTTGCGTATGCATGGGTTTTTGTCTGGTTTTCTCTACTTGAAAGATGTTTAGCTTTCAAACCTCTCTTAATATTGTGAGAGAAAGAGAAGGACAAATGTCACAATCATTGACAAAATATCCACTGGGATTAAAGGGTTTAAATCACGATTGTCGTGGCTTTGTATCAAGGTCAGCTATTATGGAAGCTATCATTCGTCGCGTGTTGGCATTAAATTTTTTTAAATTAAATATGTACAATAAAAGTCATCTCAAAATATTTAATATTTTTAGTAAGAATATGAGTAACACGATAATACAATATTTAATATTTTTAGTAAGAATATGAGTAACACGATAATACATGTCAAAGACTATAATATAATGTTCTTAACAAAAAGTACTTTATTACTAAGAAAGATAAAATGTTGAATTATTCAAAAAGAACAAGATGGAGCCTTTTACTATGTTTTTTCGTAGTTTAGGTTTATAAGAGATGTATTTGCACCTTTTAGTAATGTTGGATTTTAAAATAGACTACAAGCTATGGCATATAGCTTAGCTATTGCTAATTATAACGCTTTTAGTTAATATAGAAAAACATTGACCTGTAATTTTGTGTTTAGGGTTCAAAAAAGCTATAACTAACTATAGCCGGCTATTTAGAACAATGTGGATGCATAATTGGCTCAAAACTCAAATTGGAAACACCTGTAATCCGATCGGAGACAGCAACAGTTTCGTATACAGCTCTGACAGTCAGATGCATCAATAATCAGGGTTCTCTCACAATCGGCGACAACTCACCGGTCAACCTATAAGCACCTACTCCCTCCGTTTCTTTTTATAAGGCGTATTTGGTTTCGTTAGGACAAGACTTTGACCAACAATTACTCTATTAGCATATAATTTTTATGACACAAAATTGATATTAGCATATTTGTATTCAAAAGTACTTATAGATAATTATGATTTTGTATTGCATAAATGATATATTAATGAAGTAATCGTTGGTCAAAGTCTCGTCCTAACGAAACCAAATACGCCTTATAAAAAGAAACGGAGGGAGTAGTAAACTTCCTAGCAATCTACAAATCTCTCTCATCAGAGCTGATGCTTCTTCGTCCCGTTGTTCCATCCCCTCTCCTTGTCCCTGTTGTGCTGCACCCTCTGTGCACCAGCAGCGCCACTCACCGGTATTCGCAATGCCCTGCGAGCACTGTCGATCCCCTTGACAAAATATCCCCCGAGGCGCCATTGATGGCCTGATGATCACCACCTTCTTCTGCAGGCTGCGCCGCAGGATGCTGTTGATTCTCCTGTTCCGGCCGCCCTTGTCGTTGGAGATTCATAGTGAGCAGATCTTTGGCCTTGCTCTGCGCTTCAAGGGACTGAATTCTCTCTCCCATGCTCTTAATCCGACCATCTTTGTTCTTGCTATCCTGTTTGGCTCTCCCAACCTAGCAGAACCAGCAGTATGTATTCAGGTTAAACATACGGAAGTTAAAATCGTACTAAAAACATATATTAACAGAGTAGTACAGTACCATAAGCTTATATCTTGAAAGTTCTCCAACATCAACTTGTTTCCTTGCTTGTCCAACACTCTGCTCGCAAAGTTCAGTGAGCAAAGAGTTTCACCCACGTCATTCTCATTAGGGCTAATTTGAACAAACATCAGAGTTTTCGAGTCTCCACCTGCAGTGCACACACATTATTACAAAAACTAAAGAATTGCTCAAAATCCTACCGCGCTAACAACAAAAAAGGCTACATACTTAGCGAGTCTTGTAGCAGGTGTGTTGACTTCGAATTCCTGCCAATTTGAGAAATAAATATGTCAGGAGGCTCATATAATCACCAATGCAAATTATAAGAACTGAACTTTGGAAAAACCTGAAGGGGATATGCTGGCTCTTAGTTGCAAGAGCAGATATGACATCTCAAGTGCAGAAAGGGACTTGTTAATACTCTGTGCTTCTTTCAGCCGTTCTCCTTGAGCGTCTGTCTTTGCCACACGCTCACTCCCGGCTAGGTCAATCATCCATAATTTACTCTTTGTGCGTTCTCCATTCATCAAGTTTTCTCCTCTGACCATAACACAATGTATACTGAAACGCAAAATTAGTGAGACTAGGATTGTACAATGTACAACTTAGTAGAAGTGGATGAAAATCTGCCGAGCAAAGGTAAGAACAATAAGGTACTGACCAGTGCAGGGGCGGAGCCAGCCCAGGCCCAAGCTCCGGGCTGGGCCAACTGATCTTAAATTAAATATCTATTTTTAATCATTTTTCAATAGTATTTTAAAAAAATTAATAAGCTTTCGGTACTAGGCCCCGGGTTGCAGCACGGGCAGCCCGGGGCCTGTATCCGCCCTTGGACCAGTGTGATTGTGCCTGTGGCGCCGGTGCTGGCAGCGTTCAGGGCCGTGGGGTGTGTTGCTGCGGCCGAGGGCGGTGCAGCATTGTGTTCAGGCTGTAATCTGTGTTTGCGGGTGAGCTTGGTGGCGATAGCCGAGGGTTGCGTTTGTTCTGGTTTCAGTTGCTGTAATCTTTGTATTTTCCTCTTCGGAGGTTTTTTCTTCTTCTTAATGAAATGACAGAGCTCCTGTCCTAAGTTTCGAAGAAAAAAGGGTAAGAACAATAAGGTACTGACCAGTGTGATCGGCTGCTGTGCTCGTTGGCATTCGTGGAACTGACAACTCTGGCTTTGCTTCCAGTTTGCACGACGTCCCATGCCTCGCTCATGTTTGTCACTCGTGCCTCAACAAGTCCCGGTACATGATGAACCCCTTCTGCAACTTGTCTTACTTCTAGCCTGTGGACAAGGTATCTTGGTATACTGGTTTTTTCAGGTTGTTGATATAATAAGTTAATAACATAGTTCACAAGCCATACCTTTTTGTTGTTGCACCTGGTTGAGATCCTGTCAGTAGCAAATCATGAATTTGTTCATTGTGAACCTCCAAAACACTGACAGTAATCTCGTACTGAAAAAGGCCCTGTCTTTCTTTGATTATTCGAAAGAGCTCCTCCAGAGTTCTGTAGTTCACCCCTCGAGCGCCGTCAATTCCTTCCATTGTAAACGTTTTACCGGTGCCCGTCTGCCCATAAGCAAAAATGCAAACATTGTATCCATCCAACACCGAAGTTGCAAATGGTGCAGTTTTCTCAAACACCTTTTCTATTTAGACATTGAAGAAGATACAGTACACTGTTAAAAACGTGAGCAAGGATGCAAGGTGAGTAACTGCATTTATGAAGTGAGTTACCTTGGTTTTCTTCAGGGCTGAAGACAGAATCAAATTTAAAAACTTTTTTCAAAGATACATGACATCTAACAATGAGCTCTCCATCTTTTGCAGATCCAAAATCAACTGCCATCGAAGCTCCTCCTGCTATTTCTTCCGCATTTAGTGGCCGAGACCGGCAAAACGCTCTTATATTACCTGAGCAATATGCAATTCACAGTAAGTATTGTTCACCATTTCTTGCAGTAACAATGTATAAACTGACAACAGAATAAACAGCTAACCTTTGAGATCTATAAGCTTGTTGTAAAGATCTTTGCGTTCCTTTGCCTCCTCAATGAACTTTTTTTTGAGGTCCTTGAATTCACAATCTAAACTTGCATATTGATTCACTGTTCAAATGAAGATAGCATGTTTGTTGCAGTTTCTAGCGAGAGTATACAAACAAGAAAACTGTTTCAGGTGTTGTTAACCACAGACATGCCGTATTTCTGAACTGTTGCAGCCATTCCTGTAGCATCTGCCACACTTTTTTTGTATTCCGGTGATTCTTGTTGTAAAATCTTGTGCTCTGTCTTCAACGCCTGCAGACCACCATGAGAAAACAGTCCATTCACACTCCCAAGCTCAGGTCTATGTGCTGGTCCTGCATCCCCTCGCACGGGACGTCGGACGAGCCGGTGCAGCTGGCGACGTCGAGCGGCTGAGCCGACGGAATGGCCGCACCCGTCGACCCCGAGGGTTCGGAACCCCCGGCGGAATCCTCTGATGACCCAAACCAAAACAAAAAAAAATAATTTCCAATGAGATCCTTGGAAACAATGGCAGGCTAGAGAGCCGAGAAAACCGCGAAACAAGCGATCGAGAACTGTGAGCAAGCGGTGGGCGCACGTACCCTCGTTGTTGGCGTCGGCGGCGTAGGGGATGAAGTCGCAGGTCTCCGACATCTTCACCGTCTTCCTGGCCGCCTCTTTCTTCTTCGGTTCTTCCCCGTCGACGAGGCGCCTGCGACGCGGTGTCAACAGCAAGCAATTTCAACCACCAATACAAACACAACACAAGCACAAACGCGCGCGGGGGCAGGAAGGGTGGGGGGGGGGGGGGGGACCTATCCGGCCATTGGAGCGAGTCGTGTGACCCTGGTTAGTCCCCTCCTCCATGGATCGCGTCACAGAGAGAGAGAGAGAGAGACGATGGTGATGAAAAGCGTAGGAGAGAGAAGCTTTTGAATATTTGGTGGAGAAGAAAGGGAAGGAAAGAGTTGGCGAGGGTAGCGCGAGGGGATCCGGTTCTTTTCGCTGATTGGGCTAATCTTTTTTTTCAAGTTTGATTTTTTTATTAATAAAAGTATAAATTTAATCTCTTTTTGACCGCATAAGCAGTCGAAGACATCTATGACACTCTTCGGCAGTAGCAAGTGGATCTACTGCACTCTCATACTATGGTAGGTGAATCTGCTGTGCTCTCGTACCGTGGCATAACACTATCGCCTCTTTATTCTTCCATGATCGAAAAGATGGCCAAATTTATAATTTTTTTCCGAATGAAAACCAAACATACTAAAAAAAAGGCCAAGGGGTCCAAAAGCCAAGAGAAGCGACCAATGGAAATTTTTTCGAATTCAAAATAGTGCCACGCTTCTTGTCTCATTGTTAAATGGACGGTCTGGATGCTCGCAATGTGTGAGAAAAGACTGTCAGATGGACTGGCATGGCCTTGCTTGGGCCACGATGTCAGTGATTAGATCTATGAGCGCGTAAAGAAAAGCTAATTTTTGTCTCCAACCGCATGTGCAGTGTAGAGGTGGGAGTTAGCCCGTGTTGTGCCACACGACACAAGCCCAATGGGCTTTGGGTTGTGGCGTGTTGTGCCTATTCAGCATGATCATCTTGTCGTGTCGTGTCCGTCTGACTCGCCTCTAGCGAGGCTAGGCACGGCCCAAGGCGCATCGTGCCACCGCCATGCTATATTGGCCTAGGTTTATCCTATTGGTTGTGTGGAGCCATGGTTATCACTGCCATTAATTGGTTCGTCACCGTGGATGGAATCAAGGATAAGGAGCGAGTGTCAATCATCGGCGAGAATTCGGTACATACAATTATTTGTAGAAAAAAACTAAAATTTATTTATTCATTAGGTGCAGAGACAAAGTTAATGCCTTCTTAAAAACCTTACGCCCTAGAGTGAGGTTCCCCTGGTGAGAAAAAGAATAACATAACAACATGTATACATACTAACTAATCCCTAATGTCTAGATCGTTCATGTGTTCGAGGTCAGCAGAGAGGAAGCATGGGTGGATAAGGGCGAGAAGAGAGAGATGAGGCAACATAGGCGTGGGGAGATGGCAACTGCGTTGGATGGGTCATCAGAGGAGACAAATGAGAGATGTAGTATTTGATGATGATTTGGACCGCTGGGGTAAGGTAGTTTATGATGTTTTTGTGCCATAGATACGATATTTTTTATGAAAGGACCGCTTTCGTGTCGAGCCGATTTAGACATGCCTCAGTCGGCCGTGCCATGCCGTATCGTCTATTGTGCTGAGTTTCCAGACCCAACAAAATCCATCATTCATATCGTATCGGCTCGATCCAAAAACATCCATTTCATATCGTGCTTTAGGCCATACTGAACTAACCATGTTGAGGGCCAGCCAAAACAGCACGGCCACCAGGTTTACGCTCGTGTGGTTTAAGGTTGCCGCAGCAGTCGTCATCATCGCTTCTTCCTCGCATTATTTGAAATCGCCCCACTTCAAGTCTACATTTGAAATCGCCATGGCGACCGGTTTGATCTAGCCGCACTCCGTAGGGACGCGCGGCCACTGGCGCTGCAGCTCCGGCTCGTCGGCTTCGACCGCCGCCCCGCCCGCGGCCACACCTCCATCAGCGGCAAATGGTCTCCCATCATCGCCATGATCCATGCACCACCTCAAGTTCTTGGCTGCAATATGGCCGGTGTCATGCAATACCTATGCCATATTTTTGTCAGGTGCAGTTTGAGTCTTTGAGACGAGGAGAGAAACAAGGTAAGCATTACCAATGTGCTCCTCTACAATTCCAATGGCTCTGCTTGGTTATAGGAGAAGCCTAACTCTGACCAGGCCAGAGTAGGCAAGAACGAACTGAAGGCTCACAGCACATGGGAAACATTCCATCAAACCCTGCATGCCTCCAGGATCAAGATCAAAGACAATAGATCACAGGTCATGTGCAGTTGATGCGCAAGGTAAATATTGGCATGGAAAATTTCTGCCAAGACGGGAAGCAAGTGAAGATATCTCCATGGAAAATTTCTTTTACCATGGAAGCTGTCGATGTCACGGTGGAAGGGATGTTTATCGCCCAGATATCCCAGGACAATCATGGTAGGATACCATGTAAGAACTGAACATTTGGTGATACCTAAAAAGAATACAAGCAACTCATGTTGATCCCATGGTAAAAGAGAAGAAGAGCAATATATGTTCGCCATCCAAATGGAACGCATTAATATCGAGGTTAGGTGAAAGTTTAAAACTCTGAATTCCCTAGGATTGACTCCAGTCCAGTTCCATTGGTTCATAGTCTCCTTTCAGGGTACATTATTGGGAGCACAATTGACTAAAGCAAAGGTGGAATACACTAGCAGCAAGAGACAACCAAAACATTCCCAGAACACTCTTGAAGGCAGCCCCATGTCGATAGCTAAGTAGGTAGATATCTCAAACTATGTGCTCAGCCAACGCCAGGATCTTGAGATGCTTCTTTCTTCTGAGCTCATGGGGAACAGGGCCAAAGACACGAGTGCCAATCAGCTCGCCTTTGTTGTTCACAAGGACTATCGCGTTGTCATCGAACTGGATCTCGCTGCCATCGTTGCGCCCTCGTTTCATAGCAGCACGAACGACCACTCCATAGACCACATCTCCTTTCTTGACCTTACCACGGGGCTGTGCTTCCTTGACAGATCCAATTATTGTGTCCCCAAGCCTCGCCCCTTTCTTCCCCTTCAAGGACTGTATGCACATAACCCGCTTGGCTCCAGAGTTGTCTACCACCTTGAGATTGGTTCTCATCTGGATGAATGTTCTGATTTGCTGCAACCAGAATAAGAACATATATTATCATCTTCTTCAAAAATATCAATGCTGATATGAACAATCACTTGAAGAGAACTATATATTTCAGCAATAATATTTTGCACCATATAGCGGGTTACAGAGAATTTTCTCCAGAAAACTATTTTGTGAATACTTAGTCTCTTCTGGTTTTGAGTAAAACCAAAAGCAATGAGAAGTGCTCATGAAGAGTGAATAAAGCAGTGCCTCACAAAGGAAACCCTGAAACACGGAGTTCAATCTGTAGTAGGAATCTAGTTGTAATCCTACTACCACTGTTCATAATGGCAAATTAACGCAACTCAATAAAATCTCAGATATTGGCAACAATGATCAACACAAGCGTCTCAACTATTTCAAGCAAAGTACCTTGTAGTCAAGTAACATACTGGATCAGGGATATCACGGCAAAATAAAAGACGGCCACTTGTTTGTTAATTAAATTTGTAACTTTCAAGACTAATGACTTACAACTTACTAAAACAGTAAAGACCATGTAATGATTTGCTGAGCGCTGACTACAGAAAAAATCCATAATAGTCAGAACATGTTAAGGCCAAAAAAAAAAAATGCTTGAAAGAAGAAGCAATACCTGACAGACAGCATCACAATGAGATGGTCTTGTCACTGTTTCAACAGATGAGTTAACAGCTCCGAACAGATTGTTTCCAAGGCTTCCCATCAAAGTACGTCCAACTATATAGATCAAGAAGCATTTACATGATGTGAATTAGAACAGTATCATATAACAGCACCATAAGCCAACACAACATGTCACTGGGCAAATTTAAAAGGAAACTGAACCGCTCGAGATTCAAACAGAAACATGAGCTTAACTTCCTCATAGCTAGATCGTAGGTAAGCATGTAAATGATAGGACCTGATCACCATTCACCACCAAGATCATAGCCTTATAAGTTAACTGGCAGCCATGATTTTAATTCAGCTGACTTGGTTAAGGCACTATTTTTTCCCCTTGCGCCAATAGCATCAGCCATAGCTGCACATTACAATTTTGAGTTTTACAGAGAGGAGAAGCCTGTTGCTTCAATCTAACTCGATACGAACCAAATCTTGTATACTATCTGAAAGCAGCTGCTAATGCAGGACGAAGTTCTCATTGTAAAGGTACCCATGTCATGTGTGAAACCAAGCAGTATGCCTACATACTGAAAACACTGAGGTCACTCAAACTGATACCTGATGAACATTTTGACCTCAGGAACGCCGCCATTTCTTGCTACCCTGCTCCTTGCCTGCGCTTTCCCTGCAAGTGAAAAGGGCGCAACGACGCATCAAACTCAGCGCGGCAAGAACCTCGCGATAACCCAAAAATTTTGGAAAATAAACTGCTGTTAGTACTCCACCACGCAACAAACAAACAGCATGGATTGGAGAGAGAGAGAAAGATTTGGATGAGATTGCTCACAGCAACGAGAAGATCCCCCACGAGGATGTTGACGCGGGATCTCCGGCTGGATCTCACCGCGCCGGCCGCCGGAGAAGGGGGACCAGGTCTGGCGAACGGTGGTAACGAAGAGAAGAGGCGGAGAACGTCTCGGTCGCTGCTGGTCTTGTTCGTGGGTGTCTTCGTGTCGTATCTTGTGGCACCAGGGACGGCGGCGGCGGCGGCGGCGGCGGCGGCTAGAAGAGAGAGGCGAGCCCGGTGGGATGAATGGGAGGTGGCGGCGCCGGCTGCCATGAGGGGAAGGGAAGAGAAGAAAGCTCAACTGTATTGTGCCGGGCCAGAAGAGCGGGGCCCATCTCAGACTAACCCTAACTAGGCCTCATGGGCCTGTATCCTGTACGGCTTATACATATAATAACCCTGGGCTAGCCCTTGGTTAGGCCTATATTACTGGGCTAAAATAGAAAATGGTCGGCCCGGCCCATAGCTTGGAGGCAGCCGTCGTCGAAACGTGTCCCGGGTCTCTGCCAATGGGAGGTGGACAAATGTGCGGGCCTACCTGCACTAAACTAGAGGCCTCTTCCTTGTTTAGTTTACTCCTCTTGGAGCCCGGTGCTAGCTTTCTTTTTTCCTGCTAGCCTCAACGCCTGTCTGGCGTGTTCGGCGAAACCGAGCGGTTAGAAAAAGGATTTTAAAGATCCAGGTGTGCAATGGAATCGGATAGTTATCGGTTTTGGATAGTTGGTTTTAAATTTAGTATTGGGTTTGGGAGATAGTATTCGCCAGATCGAAATATTTTGTTTATATTCTTGGATAATTCCATATAACTCTATTCGGGTATTTACGAACTATATTTCAGCAGCTTTAATTGGCTCCAACCAAATAATCCAAGTTAGACCCTCCCTCCACGACTCCACCCTTATGTCGCCGTCCCATCCGCCATCCGGCTGGCCGGTGCCGGCCACCAACACAGCTTGACATGCAAGAATATGCTTCCATTTGCCTATGTGAATACCTGATACTCTTTTGCAAAACATGAAGGGATATTTGATGTTTTTGCAACTTTATTGGACTACCTGATAAAATGACTTGTTATATTGCTATAATCCTGTTGCATATTGAACTCATACGGTTGATTAATTATTGTTGTATGTAGTACCTATTTTCGTGCGATATCCGACACAAAATATTCGGTAGTGTATCGATCCCTCTACGTATTCGCTTCAAATTCGTGGCTGATATTATCCGTACCATATTTGTATCTGACACTATCCGTATTAGATTGAGACCAACAAAAAAATTATGGCTTATGATACGAAAAGTACGATATCCAACGAATCCGAGCCGATTGTACCCCTAATCGGTGCAGGTGCTAGCTAAAATAGGATAACATCCTTGTAAGTAAAATGAGAGGAGAGAGTGTGGTTGAAGAATACAAGTGATATTTTATCTAGCTGTGGATGTCGCCTCGGAGAGAAAAGAAGGTGATAAACACCGTAGGATAAAATCAAATCTAGCACCAATGCGATGAAACAATGAGGTGGCACCTCTCACACTATGGATGGCCTAATTAGCTCACCAACAAGATGAAGCATTCAGGCCCCTAAGTACGTTTAATTTTGGTAATTAATGACAATCAGTGTTAATGGACTAACAATTTGCTTGGAGTGTGTAAAAGGTGGTTGGTCCTGTCAATGAATATGGAAAAGTGAAAATCATGAGTCACAAATGAAGTCAAGCTCAAGATCAAGGTATAAAAGAGCTAAGGATCTTTTCGTAATATTTTGCCGATCTTGGTATTTGGAGAAAGATCGGGTTGCTATATTAGGTACCGTACTATTAAGAGGGACTCTTGACTAGTAGCTTAAAAATGAGTAGATTTAATTGCTCAAATAATGCTTTAGATCATAATCATGCATTGCACAAAAATTGTTTTGAAAGTCTTTGATTTTCTGTTAAAATGGCACTACCGGCTACTAGTAGCGGTATAGCCGGAGATGCGACAATACCCCACCAGATAGCTGTAGTTATTTAACAGAAGGCAAAAAAACTGCAAGTTGCATAAGGTCGGCACTACCGGCCACTAGGAGCGGTACTGCCGGATGAGTGGCAGTACCGCACCTAATATGGCGGTAGTTATCTAACAGAGAGCTTGATTACTTGCCTACCTTGCAGCCGACACTAACGGGCTCAAGGAGTGATACTGTCGGAGGTACGGCAGTACTGCTCATTAAACTACGATAGTTATTTAACAGAATGCCCACACTTGTGTTTAGTTGTAGAGCGGCCTACTAGAGTCAAGGAGCGGTACTGCCGATCGAATGGCAGTACCACCCCATTGACGCTGGTATCTTTTTACAAGCACAAGTGTCCCTGAGTACAGTGACCAAATTTCAAATTGCGGCACTACCATCCCCAGTGGGCAGTAGTGCCGGACTTCGAGTGCAAGTGGGCAACGATTAGTACCTAGTGCAATAAATGCACTAGGTTGACCGTTGAAGCTCGGTCCGACACTATCGGGGCCTCAGAGGTCGGTAGTGCCGGATTCAGCTGAAAGTTGTGGATTTCATCTCCAACGGCTAGTTTTTTGTGGGGGGTTAAAAATACCCCCAACTTGCCTCAAGGGTTAGTTTGGTTACTACATTAAATACTTCTTGAGCCCTTGCATCTCTCCCATTACTCCAGATCATCCAATTCACAATTCTTGATTAGCTGAGAGCATTCAAGTGCATAGCATTTATTTGAGCCACTAGAGCACTTGAATTTCCTTCAACCAAGCGTCAAAGTCTATTCTCTTGGAGGTTGCCGCCTCCTAGACGGTTTGAAGGCGTGAGAACAGTGATCTTCCCAAAGAAGTTTGTGAGAAGGCCCGGTGGATTTTGAAGGTCGAAGTTTGCCTACCTGGAGCTGGGAAGAGCTACCACTAGTGATTGAGCGAGGCTCAATTGAGCAAGGAGCCAGCACGAGTTGGTCAAATTACCTCAACGTGGATTAGGGAAGACCGACAAATTTTTGAGACCACGGGATAAAAATTTATGTTCATCTCTTTGTGGTTTGATCACTCATTGTAACACCCCGGCATCTAGTATGCCCTGGATGTCACTAAACATAGTAGAAATAGCGACTAAACACCACAATTAAGAATAAATTACAGCAAGGGTATTAATGCTTTAACCGAAATTTCGGCAGCATCTCCTTTGTAATTCCATGGGTTGAAGCAAAGCAACAGTAATAATATCACAAGCAATAACATTATGGATAACATCTAAAACAACCATAACATGAAGCATAGCGACAATTTAAGACCAATTAATGCATTCAAACGTTTCATGGCGAAAACGAAGTGAACGATATAACCAAGCACACATTAAGGCATAATCCAAGTTCTAGCGCCATAAAATCAATCATCACAACTACGAATGAAAGAGTGTAGTTGTCTAAGTGTATGAAGCTACGTGAAGATGTGCCGCTAATCCCCTTTCCCGCATGCCGGTTTCATGGTACCTAAAAACAACATAAAGCACAAGCGTGAGTTCATCACTCAGCAAAATGTATTGCAATGGAACACACAAAACAGTTTTCAATACCATCACCACAACATCTCATATTCAACATCATAAGCATTTCATATTTCACCTTATAAACATCTCATTAACATCATCATACATGCAATGCAATGCAATGCACATGTCTCTTTGAAGCACATACCGGTATTACCGAGTGCACACCCGTCGGTGTGCACCTTCTTTCCCCTTCCATCCCATAGATGGAGGGTGCCTACTCTTACTGACTCGCTCCCATACACAATAGTGGATGGGACTACGAGGTAGGTCTTTCTCAGTGGCGCGCCGGATTAGTCATAACTTTCTCACCGACCTTATCGTATTAGTTATGACTTTCTCACCGTCCTGGCCAGTCCTCATGCCATGAATACAAAGAATACACTGTTTACCTTTCATCGTTCATGTGTCAAGCACAATATCCTTTTACTCACCATCATTACTTTATCATTCTCATCATCACTACATACTCACCAATATACCATAAGCATGAATAAACATTGCAACCATTCGTAATTCAGCAAATGCATAACCATCTAACAATTCATGTTCACTTATCTCATTCCAAGAATCAAACATGGCAAGCAAACATATCAATGGTTAACTCGCATCATAAGGAAAGCATAACGTCATTCAAGTCACAAACATTACAATACACTTGCCTTCAACCGTGAGCGACAGAGTGGCGAGAGGTGGAGGGCACTCCCGGGGTCACACCACCTGCACATAGGTACAATACACTCAAAACTTGCCCACAAAACCATACGAGAGCGATCATCTGCAACGACTTCGCAACCCACTCCTAAAACCCGAAAACAGAGAATCTGTCCCATTGGAACAGCGGGATTCTAATTAGCATAACTTGAGTTCTAAAACTCCAAATCACGTAAATGAGTACATTTTCTTGAATATCAGGAAATTTCCCAACCTTTTCTAGGTATTCGCGAAGACTGAATCGGCCTCTAAAATTGTCTAATCTACGGTTGAACACGATCTGTTCCAATCACGTCACAGATTTGACAGTGCTCGATAAAACAGCCATAACTTTTAAACGGCTGGACGTAATTTAGCGTTCTTAGTGTCCACTTAAAGGTAATTGAATTACCTACAATTTTATCAACAGCTGGCTAACCAGAAAACGTCTCTAAAATTCCCAAAACTCAAGCCCTAAGTTGGGGTTCAAATTTGCCGAGGACAACGTGGGACAAAATTGCGTTCTCCCTAAATACATCTAACCACATCACCTAAACATGGGTTTTTGGCATGAATTCTCCCATCTAACAACACCTATACCACCACAAAAAACCTACAATGGCTTACCTCTTCTTGACGAAACAAAACGACGACGGATCTATCCTCCTCCCGACCTCGATCGCCCTCCAAAATCAAAAATTCGCTGGATCCTCTTGGATGGACGAGATCCTGAAAGTGCATCTAGGTCCCTTAATTTGTTTTGGTGATTAATGATGACACAATTAAAGAGATCTAATGGTTTAACTAGAATTGATGCAGGTATCGAGAACATATTGGTTTCGAAATGCGATTGGACGCCCCTACAAATACCCTATCCACCGCCGAAGCCAAATATACATCCGTCGGTAGTTATTACGCTCAATTACTTTGGATCAGGCAAACTTTAATGGATTATGGAATCAATTTCAAATGTGTGTCTCTTTTATGTGACTATGAAAACGCGGTTAAAATAGCCAACAACCCGGTCCAACACTCAAGAACCTAGCATATAGATTTTCGCTATCATTTTCTAAGAGATCATGTGAACAAAGGTGATATTGTGATTAATCACACTAAAACCGAAGATCAATTAACGGATATCCTTACCAATCCTCTAGATGAAGCCCGCTTTTGTTAATTGAGGAATGAATTAAATGTCATAGATATCTCTAATGTTTCTTGAACATGTGCATCATGGTTGAAATCTTATTGTTGTTATTCGCTCATATTCGATTTCTTGATCCTTTATTGAGTAACACATTAAGGGGGAGTGCTCTACCTTGTTCATGTATAATACATCCCTTGAATGTGAAAATATCAAATAAGTGCTAATTATTTCCAAACGAAAACACTAGATCATACTAGATCAAATTTACTTGAAGATATCATATTTTGAAACTTTTACAAAATGCTTCATAAAATTCCTTCATTCTCAAATTCTATATATTTATATATATGTGTAAATATCATAAAATAAATTATGCTTCGTCAAAAATATAATTCTTATTTTGTTATAAAAGTCAAATGCATTTGGACAGGTTTTAGTCTTTTAACTTCCTAAAAAAAATAATCCAAAACTTGGTCTATATTGATCTAAATAATGCACTTAATAAGTTATAGCTTTTGGAACTAGAACTTGACATTTCTAGTCTCCCAAAAGTATTTTGGACTCAAATACTGAATATATTTTGTCTCTTATGGATTTGGCATCATTCTCTTTCAAAAATAACCTTTTAAATCCCTTAAAACCTACTTTGATTAAAAATTATTTAAGTTTGTGCTGCTGAAAGTTTGAATAAGTTGGAAATGCTCAAATATGTCTTTCACTAAGATTTGATTGCATATGAGCTATTTCACAACCTCTTCTCTTAGGTTTTGTGGTCTGTTCAGCCAAGGTCGGCACTACCGGTGATTATGCCTAGTAGCACCGCCCTAGCTAGCAGTACTGCCTTTTGGCAGCGGTAGTGCCACTCCTGTTGGGTAGGGCCAATGAAAGCAATTTCTTCTATGGGGTCAGCAATTTATCCTCTCTTCTCCTTATTCCCTAGCTGATTACCCCTCTCCCTCTCATTTTGTCTAAGTCCCCACACTCTCTCTTTTCTTTCTCTCTCTTCCTCTAAATCCTAGACACAAATCTCCTAAAAACTTTGCTTAATCCTTCAGTTTTTGATTCATTCTTCGTGGACTCATTTTTCTCCTTCAAAAGGTTACCTTCTCTTCTATTATCTCCTAACGCTTGCCCTAGGTCATCTTTGCCTAGGTTAGTTTTGATTATGAATGTGGGAGTTTTAGGCAATTTAATCTTTCAAAATTCTTGTTAATGGTTTAGATCGTGCCTTTAGGAACTAAATGCATGCACTTCTATCAATTGATCCACTGATTAACAAGGAATTAGAAATTAAATTTGGAGGTTGCCAATAGTACCGTGCTTCGGCTGCACTGGGCCAACACTACCGGGCTCCTAGAGTTGTACTACCACCCCAGTGCTATCAACAAAAATGAAAAAGGCACTACAGTGGCTATTGTCAACGATTTCCAAAATTTCATTGCTTAAACCTCATTCAAAATTAAAGCTTGACTTTCTCCTTTGATCAATCCTCATTAAATTCTTTCTCCTTTGATCAATCCTCATTAAATTCTTTTACTTGTGTTCTAGATAATGCTGAGGACTAAAAACCTCTCAAAGGTCCCTGCCACTCGTGGTGGTGGTGGTGTCAGAAAGTCTAAAAGAGACAGAGGAGTTCCCACTCTAGCACTGATAGTAATAGCAGTGTTGATTCCTTCACAATTGCTTTGAGAAATGTGGAGGCAAGAAAAGTGGTGCAAAAGGAGATCTTGGGAGGCTCGATCTCTAGAAAAGGCAAAGAGACTGTGGATGAGTCAGAATCTGAGCATGAAGAGGAATCTGAGAGTGAAGAAGAAGAAGATGTGGAAGAGAAAGAAGGAAGTGGGGATGAGGAGATGCTTGATATTGGTTCTCACAGGAATGATCCCTCGCAGATAAAGGGGGATAAGTACTTTGCTCTCAGAGGTGAGAATCAATACCTCCTACCACGAGATGCCATCGAGTCTAGATTTCATTCCTTGCTTCAGCAAAAAGTATTCTACCAGATTTACAAGGATAAAGAATTTGCAAATAAGAGGTGGGTCAGATAGGATCATTTCAGGGAACAACACATGTTTGTGAGTGTTCCTAAACTTTTTGGATGAGCTGGCATCTATAATTTGCTAGGGTCAAGGTATGACTTTGTGGAGGACTTAATCAAGCAATTCTATACCACTTTGTTCATACATGAGACTTTGGATAGCATTACCTGGATGACTAGATCTCAAGTATACACTGCTACCAAGGAGGAATTTGAATATGCCTTGGAGGTTTTCCACAATGTTTTCCCTCGGATTCATAATGATCCAGTGTTGAGCCTCAATCAAATTCTTGATTGCTATGATCCTACTAGAGGAGCAAAGCCAGGAAAGCTCGCAGGGCTACGACTTCAACCCGGTCTCATCAATAAGATCACCAGAGTCACCATCCATCCCAAGAGTGGGAACTTCGATGCGACCAGGGGTTATGCATGGAATTTGATTACTAAGATCATGCAACGGCAAAAGTTCGATGTGGTGAACTTCATTATGAGGGAGATGGGATAGTATGCTCGTGAGCATGGTAAGTTCATTTACTATGCTCCTTACATTATGTCCTTAATCAGAAGAAAGATATGGTATAATGGTCCACTGTATACTCCTCACAAGCCGTACAAGCCTCGTGAGACTCCTCCTCAAGTGCTCCATCATATTGCCCATCAGCAACACCAGGCAGAGCTAGACAGAGAGAGCAAGCTCATGTGCCTCCAACCGCGCCATATGCTATCTTAGCCAGTCTTGCTAGCTTGCACATAGACATGATGGGTCACTTTGCTCAAGTCTATGAATATCAAACTCAGACTCGCTAGATGGTTGAGGAGATCAGGTAGTGCATCTGTGCATGGATGTCATTGCGGCGATAGTCGATTAGCTTCGTGATGAGCTTGTTCCCATCACCTATTGTCAATATGGTCGTGGTTCCGAACGTGGTCGTGGTGCTCCTCCTCCCTCCTAGTCGTCTCACGGAGTACCCTCTTTTGGTATTTGATTCCAAAGATGGAGAAGTAAAGGGGAGGAGAAGTGGTCATATTGGTCTTGTTGAGGATTAGCTTATGTATTTAATTTATGATATCCTTATATAAGCTATTTGGACCTCTTGTTATGTTGCTTTTGGTTGTAATGAATGTTTAAATGTTTGGGTGCTTAATGTTTAATTCACTTTAGTTGTTTAATTGGTTCTTGGTTCCATTTAAGAATATATTGTTTTTATTGCTTCTTGATTGAATAAATGCATTATCATATTATACTTTGTTCCTCGGATCCAATATATAGTCGGTAACTCCGCCAAAATTTCCAAAAATCCACATATGTGCATCAATTCAACCCATTATCTTCATGCACATATTTAGGGGGTGTTTCAACTATATCTTGTGCTTAAAGTGGTATTTTACTCGAAAAACAAAATTTCTTTTCTCTCAAGAAAGTAAAGTGCCATTTGAAGCTAACAACCCTAGAGTATACATGTATGAACATGTAGTGTATTCAAGAACAAATTTAATTTCATTATTTATGTGAAGTTCGCCATCAATTACCAAAAAGGGGGACATTGAAGCATCTAGACCCCTAATTTTGTTTGGTTTTGGTAATTAATGACAATCAATGTTATCGGACTAATAATTTGCTTTGAGTGTGCAAAAGGTGGTTGGTCCTTGTTGATGAATATGAAAAAGTGAAAATCATGAGTCACAAATGAAGTCAAGCTCAAGATCAAGGTATAAGAGAGCTAAGGACCTTTTCATAGCATTTTGCCGATCTTGGTATTTGGAGAAAGATCGGGTTGCTAGATTATGTGCCATACTATTAAGAGAAACGCTTGATTAGTAGCTTGAAAATGAGTAGATTTATTGGCTCAAATAATGCTTTATCTCATGACCATGCATTGCACTAAAATTGTTTTGAAAGTCTTTGCTTTTTTTTGTTAAAAACAGCACTACCGGCTACTAGGAATGGTATTGCCAGAGATGCAGCAGTACCACCCACTAGATAGTGCTAGTTATTTAATAGAAGGCAGAAAAACGCGAGTTGTTTAAGGTTAGCACTACCATCTACTAGGAGCGGTACTGCATAACAGAGAGCTTAATTTCTTACCTACCTTGCAGCTGGCACTAACAAGCTCAAGGAGCGGTACTACCGGAGATGCGGCAGTATCGCTCATTGAAATACAGTAGTTATTTAATAGAATGCCCGCACTTGTGCTTGGTTGCAGAGCGGCACTACTGGAGTCAAGGAGCGGTATTGCCAATCGAGCGGTAGTACCGCCTCATTGACGTCAATAGCTTTTTACCAACACAAGTGTCCCTAAGTACATTGCCCAAATTTCAAATGGCAGCACTACCGGCCCCAGTGGGCGTAGTGCCAGACTTCGAGTGCAAGTGGGCAACGGTCGGTACCTAGTGCATTAAATGCACTAGGTCGATTGTTGAAGCTCAAACCGGCACTACCGGTCCTCAGAAGCCGGTAGTGTCGGATTCGGTTAAAAGTTGGTGATTTCATCCCCAATGGCTAGTCTTTTGGTGGTGGTGGTGGTGGGGGGGGCTTTATAAATACCCCCACCTGCCTCAAGGGTTTGTTTGGTTACTACATTGAATACTTCTTGAGCCCTGCATACCTCTCATTACTATAGATCATTCAATTCACAATTCTTGAGTAGTTGAGAGCATTCACGTGCTTTGCATTCATTTGAGCCATTAGAGAACTTGAATTTCCTTCAAGCAAGCATCAAGTTTATTCTTTTGGAGGTTGCCGCCTCCTAAACGTCTTAGAGGCGTGAGAACGGTGATATTCTCAAATGAGTTTGTGAGAAGGCCTGGTGGATTGTGAAGGCCGAAGTTTGCCTACCCGGAGCAAGGAAGAGCTACCACTAGTGATCGAGGGAGGCTCAATTGCGCAAAGAGTCGGCTTGAGTTGGTCAAACTACCTCAACATGGATTAGGGGAGACCATAAATTTTCGAGATCACGGGATAAAAGTTTGTGTTCATCTCTTTGTGGTTTGATCACTTGTATTTGTTTGAGCAATTTACATTTCTAGTTTACTTACCATTTGTTCTTGATCCTAGGATTGTCAATTTGCTTAAGTTTTTAATCTGTCGGTGCACTTAGTAAAACCTAGACGATTTAGGCTTTAATTGTTAAAATTCTCAATTCTACCATTACTTGTTTAATTATTGCAATTAGATATGGGAATTTTAAAAACCTCCTATTCATCTCCCTCTAGTCGGTTGTCCTTGATCTTACATATGATGGTCAGATCCTGGATGAAATGGATGGCGATGCCTTCTGGCCACTGCCACCGTCCTCGCTAGTACACGGTTGTATATTTTCTCTTTGTCCTTGATTTCTTCTTCTTCGTTTTGCGTTGTTGTGGTTGTTGGAATATTAGACATACTAATGGTGAATTTATTTCAAAAATAAACTATGACTATAATTGAAGATATAACAGTGGGAATAACGTGATTCGTCCTCTCCCGATCGTCAGTGAATAAACCAGTGAGTAGTCGCATGAAGACACTTCCCAAAAACTTGATTCGCCCTCTCCCGGTGTAGGATCTCAAGGACGGATGTTTCGGAGACTGCTCTCCCAACAGTCGGTGCACGCTGACGAAGGGATGGGGAAGGAGGCAATGCAGTACTGAAGGAGAGAGAGAGATCTGATCTCTGTTCTGCGTATATAATAGAAAGAAAAATGTGAAACATGATTTGAGTCGGTTACGGATTTGTATGCACATTTAATTACGTGTAAAAACCGCCATGATCGCAGTTAATATCGCATTCACGTAATTGTGTTGACCACAGTCCCATGCCGCAAAAACCGCGCCTATGCAAGCCGTCGGACTCGATTTCGCTGCACCATTCACACGCATGTCATGTACGCGCACCGCATGGCCTGGCGAGGCGAGCGAGCGTGTGTGTCCTCTTCTTCTCATGCTCTGGCAATGTGGGGAGAATCACCCCTTATAAGTTGGTCTCCACCCACCTCCACAACAATGTGGTACTATTCTTCTTCTTTTTTATCTCTTTTTCACCTAATGGGCCTTTGGAAAAATTTTAAAATTATTTATGAATTAATGAGCTTAGCCCAATAATTCCAACAGTGGTTATAGGGTACATGACTTGTATGACAAAGACTATTAGAGATAGATTAAAAGCAATTAGGATTTGTATCCTATTCCTTCTTTATATCTAAGTTATGTGTACTCTCTCTCTCTCTCTCTCTCTCTCTCTCTCTCTTCTTTATATCTAAGTTATATATCCTTTTGAGTATATATATATAAATCATTTTCTGTACTCCTGGGAGTATATACTCCCACTCTAGTATACCACTTAAACGAATGTGTTATACTCCTTTATCATTTTCACTATACTCCAATAATAATTCTAAGATACTACAATGCGGTATTGTTGAAAAAAATTCCCTTTTTTTTTTTTTGCTATATACACTTTTCCATATGTAAAAAGAATATATAAACAACTTATGCTATAAAGGGTGGATTTTGATGAAATTTTTCTTGGAACTCACTTTGGAGTATCTTAGGATCAATATTAGAGTATACTCAAAAGGATAAAGAGGTATAACAACATCATTTAAACTTTATACTAAGAGTGAAAGTACGTACTTCCAAGGATATAGAACCATTTTCTCCTCCCCCCTATCTCTATTCAACTGCGTTGTATTCTCTCCTCGCCAACACCAACACTCCCACACTCATACGTGGCTTTTTCTTCAACTACATTCATGCGTTCATTTATTAAAGGTTGTCTAGAAAATTTAGAACACGCAAGAGTAGATCTAAATATTTGTGTAGGCGACTTTATTTTCAAGACGGATCGATGATGGGGTGTTGAGCTTCGAAACAATGATCACAACCATGAATGGCTAGCGCGACAGCAACAAATTAAGCCTAGCGCGAGTTTGGTTCTTCGCTTAAGAGCAAGTACAATAAGGCTATGTCAGCTGGCTCTTAGTCTGTACATGTCAGCATTAGTCTATGTGGAAGAGTGAGAAACGATGAGAGAGAAGATAGCTGGCTCTTATTTAGTAGCCAGCTTTGCACGGATGCATAGGTAAATCATTTATGTACAAGAGAGAAGAGATAATTATTGTACAACATCTAGAGACAATTATTGTATAAGCTGGCTTTTAGCTTACTATTAGCCTGCAGTGGGCTTTACTATTGTACTTGCTCTAACAGAACACAATTAATGGCTGGCTAGCATAAGAAGAGATCGAAGAACAAAAATTATAATGCCCTAGGATATCAAGAGATCAACATCGCCAATTAAGGGTCAAGTACTATGCCCGTACAGGCGTACATATGGAAGTACGGGACCACCTTTTTGATCTGTGGCAGAGCTGTGAGTGTATGATATCACCCATTAGGGTTCAGTGAGCAGAGAGCAGAGTCAGTAGTGAGCTATACTAGCTCTCACTCTCAGTGGTACTACTAAGAACGCGTACTAACTACAATTAATGTACAGCACACAGCCTGTAAAGGGATGCCCCCTCAGCCGTACTAACTGTTTGCAAGTTGACCCGAGTACATTGAGTCCGGACAGTTAGGGTTGGAACTTGGACCATCCTTACAGATCCAAGCACCGCCGCTAATGAGGCTGCCTGAGAGTGAGACAGACACACGTACTCGATCGAATTTGTTGAGCTTTCTTAGCAGAATTAAGTCGCCTTGCATCTCAGACATAGATCATCCTGTAGACACCCTTGATTTGCTAGGTTGAATTGATCAAGAGTGGAAAATTAAATGGATGAAGGAGCATGCATTTTGCTACTATTTCGATTAAGAGGCCATTTCTATTCGCTAGTAGCTACAAAGGTAAAAAAAAAAAATGGAATGAATAGCATGATAATCACACTCACGGCGCAGAGCTGTGTTTCCGGTGTTTCGCAACCAAGCCCCTGCATGTGCATGGTACTGTGCATCAGGTACAGCTGCGACGTGTGAAAAGTTTGAGGTCCTTTCTGCAAAAGGTGTTCCTCCTTGTATGCTCAGCTTGCTCGTCACTCGTCAGTCGTCACAGGGGATAAAAGCCCAGCTGCAGGTGCTCACTGCTCAGAGCTCAGTGGTTAGCGTGTTAGCCCCTGGAGTTTTGCACCTGGCAGAATCGGGTCCTCCTGGCTGGCATTTCGGTCGATCCCCTTCAGGCTTCAGGTGAGCAGCTTCCGCTTGATTTCTCCTTGCGCCAGCTCTTCTTTCTGGACAAAGATTTGGTTCCAAGAACCTGGCTGGCCCGGTTGCATTGTTTTCCCTTTCGTTTTTGCGATTCCTGAGCAAGATTTGATGGTGCTCGAGTGTAAAGGAGTTCTTGGATGGAGCAGCTAGCCTTTCGTTCCCAGGATTAGTTAATCCTTCCTCTTTTGGATGCGGTTTTGTTCTCCTTTTCTTGCAAATTTGAGCGCTGTTCATTTCCTAGATTTGCTGCCGTTGATTAATATGAAGAGGAGGAGTGGTAGAGCTAAGTGCATTCAGTTTGAGAACTAGTTTGCCCAACAAGCCTTTCTGATGTGCCCATAAAGCTAGCTTCCCCTTTTCTTTTCCCCAATTTCCTAGAATTATTTTACCCAGTGTTTTCTTCAGTTACTTGCCAGATTTGATTCTGGGAAGGTAGGAGCTTCGGATAGATGACCCCAAAATAAAATTTCCCGATCAAGTTGCTATTTTGCTTGCTTTTTTCTTCTCTAATTGAAACCCATTCTTAACAGAAAGCTCAGCAAAGGAAACAGGGGAACATAAATTTATGAAAGAACAGTTACTACTGTTCAGATGTCTTCTGCCTCAAGTAGATTCCTTTGACAAAGCTTCTGCTTTTCATAAATTGTAATTTTGGGTGCTAAATAACTCATTTAATTAGCAGCAGGAGAAGAGCAATGAAGTGCTAGGAGATTTGTAGAGCTGACAAAAATTTGTGCAGAATTGGAACCCTTCACAGTATTTTTGCAATCCTTCTGCAAGATTTTTTTGTTTTAATTCTCACTTCAACAACTAGAGCTTTTGCCACAGCTGCAGCATTTGGCCAGAAAAATTTCTCAATCTTTTTGCAAGATTTGGTGCTAAAGCCTTCAACTTTTTCTAAATTCTACCCCCAAATGAGCAGAGGAAGCTGCGGATTGGCATGAGCTAAGCCATGGAGGAGGTAGGCAAGGAACGCAACTCCTGCAAGCGCCCGCGCGCCTCGCTCGCTTGCGGCGGCGGCTCGGCGGCGTCCGCGGCCGCCGCCCCGGCGTGGCGGACGTGCCGGGTGGCGCGGGCGGCTGCGGGCGGCAAGGATCGGCACAGCAAGGTGGTGACCGCGCGCGGCCTCCGTGACCGCCGCGTCCGGCTCTCGGTGCCGACGGCGATCCAGTTCTACGACATCCAGGACCGCCTGGGCATCGACCAGCCCAGCAAGGCCATCGATTGGCTCATCCGCGCCGCCGCCACCGCCATCGATGCGCTCCCGTCGCTGGACTGCTCGTTCGTCCTGCCCGCTTCCCCGCCGGCTGACGAAGCCGGCGACGACGCCGAGGTCAGCACCTCGGAAACCAGCAAGAGCTCCGTGCTCTCGCTCGCCAACGCCCCCGCCGACAACGGCCATGCCACCGCCATCACCGCTGCTCACCAAGCCAACGCCTACAACAGCAGCACCAATGGCGCATTCGCGGAGCTCCTGCACTGCTCCGCCAACGGCAAGCCAATGCAGCAGCAGCAGCGGACGCTTGCCTACTACCCCGCCCAGAGCTCGCACATCGCGCCCATGTCCTTCGAGATGGTGACCCACCTCGCCTTCTCCCAGGAGCAGCAGGACCCCGCGGTCTCCTTCGATCGGGGCACACTTCAGTCCAATGCCGTCGCCGCGCCGCTGTGGCCGCTGTCTCAGCACCCGTGCCTGATGCAGAGGTTTGCTGCTCCGGGTGATGCCGCCGGCCTGCCGTTCTTTCTTGGAGGCGGCGGTGCTGCTGCTTCTGCTCCGGCGACGGCCAATGCGGCGGAGCGAAGGCTGCAGCTCTGGAACTTCAAGGAGGAAAGGAAGACATGACCAATTACTGGAGGTAAGGAGTTGCTTCCTTGCAAATTTTGCATTAATTGCTTGATACTGAGGAATTGGAGTTTGCGATCAAGATATCAAGTGGTCTACTTTCCAGCTTATGAGGATGGTAAACCGGATCTGTTTCATGTACTTTCGTTGTCGGTGTGTCATTTAGACAAATCTTGCGTTAACTATTATTGAATCCCCAGGAGTATGTTCCAATAACTTGTTCGTAGTATGATTCCAAGCATCTTTTGGTGGAAATTTGAAATCAAAAGGGAAAAAGATTTGCGAGCATTGAAGGGGTTTATACACAATGATATGGTGGCTAAAGACCGCTTGTTGCTCTGGCAATGCGTACTTTGTAAGATCATGTTAGTTAAATGATGCTAGTGCCGTGTCCTTGTTATGTAGTTATGCCTTGTTCATCAATTCTACTCCATATTGCTATGCCTAAGCTGCTACTCGAGCTGTGTAAGTTTTTCTACATATGCTGCCTCAAGCCAGGGAAAAGGAGGAGGCTTATGTTAGGCTTGGTGAGCTAATGTAAAATAAAACAGCCTCCCTTTCATGAAATGTTCTTAGCCTACCGCAACTTGTTTGGGACCAAAAAAAAAAAGAAACTGCTATGCCTAAGCTTCTATTGGTTATTCTAGAATTGTCCTCCGGAGGAAGTAACGGAATAGCTAAATTCACATGTGAGGAGCAGTGACAGCAATTCCACAATGTGTATTCATTCAATTCAGTAGTGTGTCTTGTGGGAAGAAGTTTTCATGAAGCTAGCTTGCTGAATTGGGAATAGTGAAGTGTTGTTCCAAGCGAGTAGCAATGTAGAATGACTACAGCTAAACTATGTCCTGATTTGGAAATGTAGAAGGCTCACTGAATTCAGGTACACTCTATGCAGCGGTGTGTTCTGGATTAGCTAAACTATGTCCTGATTTGGAAATGTTTCTGAGTGGCATTTCCTCTGATAAAACCAACTAAATGGTGCAGACCATTAGGTTATAGCCAATATTCACGAAACAAATGAATACTTTGTGCAGATCATTTGGTCCCGGCAATTGTGATTTACACGTACCAGTCCAACTCAGATATTACACGAACAATTTTCTGGCATCCATTGTTGAATCTTACTGAATTTGGCATCCTTTCAAGGAAAAGATACCCCGGAAAAATTATTGAGCAAATAGAGACTCGCAAAATACTTAAAACACAAGTTGGTATCTTCGGTTGCATTCAAGTACTTCTTTTGTATGATGTACCAGTTCCCTTCTGGGTACAGAATGTCTTGATTTTGTTTTCAAAGCTCTGTCCTTAGTTTAGACCATAATTCATGTTGCGGCTCCATTCCAGATAAGTGTGAATTGTGGCTAAGAACTTAGTTGTCCTCCTATTTCTATAGTCCAACGGAATGGCCTTTTCAAATAGTTCAAGTATCTGTTTTTGTTCCTTGTATAGCAAAAAGGGTGCCGTTGACCCCGATTCCGGCGCCTTAGTGGTTTTGTTCCTTGTATCTGTTTTTCTTGGGCCTGGCCTTTTCCCTCGCTTTATCTATTTAGTCGTCCTGTGTTACTTTATTAGTTTTTGTTGCAAGTTCGTGGGCTTTTGTTCTGAACCACTCTTTCTTTAATGAATCGGCAGAGCTCCTGCCTCTCTTTCAAAAAAAAATAAAAATAGTTCAAATGAGCTAGTTAAATTGTTATGTTACTGAATTAATTTCTAAAGCAAGCAGCTAGATGTCTTCAAATATTTGTATAGACTATATAAATGCAGGCCTGGTATATTAGATATACATAAAAAATTCTATTTATACAATCTAACCACATTCCAAGAATAAGACCACTTACTGCTACCATGTTACTGTAGTCCTATACCGACATGCACATCACTGTTATCTGATACATTGTTCAACAGATTGTAAAAGTCAGCTTTGATATTATCTGTAAAATCTTCACTTGCTAACATTTTTTTTGTCCTAATTTTATTCAAAGGAACCTTCAACTATGTTTGGTGTTGCGCCAAGCCATGGCCGATCAGTATAAGCAAAACCAGAGCATGAAAAAAAATGCGACAAGATACCAGCATCAGGAAGAAATGCCGAAAATGGATACATAACCAGACCTTTGATCGTTCCCTCATGATTTACATTTCTTACTCTAATGGTGTACGGTTTGTTTGTGACCTCTGTTGTTGTGATCCGAAACCATGTCATCTTTTGTTGTACTCTGATAATTTGGCACTTGCTTGGATGCTTGAATTTCCTAGAGATATTAATCTAATCTTCAGTGCTAAAATTTGCTTAGATGCCCCACGGGATAAAGGTGCGATCGATCACACTATAATGTCTAATTTTCTTGCATAAAGAGAACATTTAAAGTAGGCAATCCACAAGAAAACAAGAAAGATAAAACTCCTAGGAGAAAAAAAATCAGAACGATGGGATTTCTCGCAGTAGTTTGATACCTACATGTGTATAAATTGTATGGTTTGCAAAATGGTGTACCAAATCTGTTTTCCAGACCTTTGGCATGTAGCACCACCCCTGTCACTCTGCACATGCATCTGGGTAAAAATCTACCTTTCTTCGATGAGTTTACGATGCATTATACTGATAGTATATAATATGTAGTAGAAATTAGATCTAACTTGATTTGTTAGGGTGTTTCTACTACTGTACTACCAGATGAAGTATAAGTAAACTCTGGTTAATCTGATACATTGGATCGAAAAGAATGAACGGTTCATGTTCAATTTAGTGTACCGTAAAAGAGCTCTCTTTTTAGCACTTTCTTCAGTGAGTTTCAATTGGGAAGTTGTTGCATCTACAGTACAGAACTTCACAGTTCACAGAACATAGCATGTGCCTGTCTGTCTAAACATGGTTTAGATTGTTATACACATTGGTTGCAATATTAGAACACCACAATTTTGGCATGCATAGGGGCTGATCGAGTTTGGGATTCAGATAACCCTTACATTCCAAGAATCATACACCGATGATGAGCTGAACAGTGCTAAATGCAGAGATTTGTAACGTTCGCTAGAACTTTGTTGAGCTTGCATGAGGCGTTCCGATCAAATGGAGGGCGTCAAGACGGGGGGCGGAGCTAGCCCAGGTCAGACCAGTTGATCTTAGATTAAATATCTGTTTTCAATAATTTTTTAATAATTTTTCGTAAAATTTTAGTAGTCTTTCGGTACCAGGTCCCGAGCTACAGCCTACTCTGCTCGGGACCTAGATCCACCCTGCGGGGGAGGGAAGCGGTCGCGCCGGCGTCTGGAACCAAGAATCGAAAGACGATATGCCTGTCAGAACTTTCATCTTTGTGATGTCCTTTTTATCGAAAAATAAAAGGTTGCACCTGTCAGAACTTCAGCTACTGACAGCGCCTCAGAGAGGCTGCTGAGGTGGTCGATGACGAGGAGGGCGACGAACTCGCCGACGGTGTTGATCGGCGGCGGGTGCGTCGGAGCCGCCGTAGCCTCGGAGGTAGGCGGGCCGCGGCGCGGCCTGCTCGGCAACGCGAAGGGGACCGCCGCCGTCGGCCTTAATTTGAAGGAGCCCTTGCAAAAACACCGCTTAGCTTCCACATCAATCCAAGCCATCCAACTTAGATCGAACGGTAAACGATCGCGGATATTATTTGGCACTGATAATTTGGCACAAACAGGAAGTCTTGATTAGATGCCCGACTTTGTGGCAGGTATTAACCTCGTCTTCAGCGCTAGAATTCGCTCGAAAAGAAGCCAAGGTACATGCAGTCAGATGATGTAGTCAACTACTAGCTATAAGAAATGTACATGTCATCTATAGATAGCTAATAGACAATCTCTCCAATAGATTAGCTATAGCATTGTCTACAAAATTAAATATGGACCCATATGTAAGAGGTGATAAATGCTTTGGAATCAGCTATAGGCTGGCTATAAGTTAGTAGTAAACATATATCTCTCTCTTCCTTTTCTCTCATCCACCTAAGCAAAATGCTGAGTTGGCACCCTTATAGCTAGCTGAAGTGGCACCATTGGAGATGCCCTAACTATTCGAGGTGCTTCTATGCTTTTGTTTTTTGAAAGTTACAAAAATATTAAAGCACTTCAAAATTTGTGCAATTTATGTTGGGAGGAAAAATATAGAAGCTTAGTGATCCAAACTGGAATGACCCTAGTGTTGCTCATACGTATCACAGGATGTTTTGTGTGTGTTTTCCATCTTAATTTGCTTCAGCGCCAACGACCCGAAGAAGTTTCTGCTGTCTTTTCGCACCAGATCCCTGAGTTCCCGCCATGGCTTCGTGGTTAGGCACAAGAGTAGGATATGCTTGTTATGTTCAGACTTTGATGCCTACTCCCTCTGTCCCACAAAGAGTGCATTTCTAGTGTTCAAATTTTGTCCTACAAAGAGTGTATTTCTAGTTCGTAGGGCCCAGCTGTAAGTGTATGCATGCTCATTTAAGTGCTTGTGGAAACCGAAGCACCAGCATGCTTGTGTATGGAGTAATGAGGGTCACATTGGTCATTTACCTTGCACACTAATCTGTCTTAAAAATCCTAGAAATGCACTCTTTGTGGGACAGAGGGAGTACGTCCGTTGACATTGTTAGGAAACTGGGCTTGTGGCTCTTATGGACTCTTCCTTATCTCTAGCAGAACCGCTATAAATAGGAGGCAGAGGCTACCCCTTTGTACACAGAAGCAAGCAATAAAGAATAGAAGAGCAGTTCCTCCTCATATTGTGTCTCTCTCCCTCTCTCTCTGTTCTTCAGTTTAGATCTATTAGGCAACCCCGGACTATTCGATAGCGAGGTTGTCTAACAGACATTTCTCTTTCTCCCTCTGTTCCGAACCAGTCGTCGCCATCGGCATCTCCAGAGGCAAGCAGGTCAAGAGATAGATTAGGCACTAACCAAAGCAGCAGGCAAGCAGGGCATGAGATGGATGATACCCAGACACCCGACCATGGAAACAAAACGGAGACATCACCCACCGGCTAAGGGACGAACAAAGCCTTTAAATTAAGGACCAGGACACTCTGAAAAAGCAAGAAAATTGGCTCGTTTGTAATCCAACAAGGAAACATATGGATATCAATTATGTGGTGCATCCTAACAAGAAGTTTAAATTATCTCCAGGTACCTACAAGACAGAAAAAAAAAATATAAATCATCCGGTAACCAATCGAACAAATGATGTAAAGGTGGCAAGTCCCAAGTGCTTACCCTGGGTTTAAAGCCTAATTAAACAGGGGTGGGGAAAAACAGTTCCACAAAAAAAGAAAAGCAAAGATGAATGAGCTAATACTGAAGTAAATCAGACGAACACACACAACTCCAGGCTTCATCTCTCCTGGCAAAAACTCTTTTCAACACACCCGTTCCATATGGACTCACCAACCGAGCAACAACCAAGACGACTAAGGAGGGGTTTTCCAGTATATTTTTTTTTAAAAAGAGGCCAATCCTTTTCTGAAGAAGTCAAAGAAGACGATGCTTGTTTCTTTAAGAGATTGAAATCCAATGTTCAAGGAGGAGATGCTGGCCAAAATGAAGCAATTCTGCGAGGTCCTGGTTTCCAGACTTCAATCCCCGTTGATGCTGACGCTTGGGACGAGTTAACTGACAAATCTTCTGCGATGGATGATTCTGCTGAAGCTTCTATCCCGGCTGAGATGATTGCTTTGTCTGATTATTTGGATCGGCTTCAAGGTTGATGGAAAGTTTGCTTTATGTTGATGTTATATGAAAGTTGGTATGTGGGCTCTAAGTTCTGGTAATATTTTCTGTTGTTTGGCTGTGATGTCCTGTTTGTGCTATCACATATGGTGAAATGTTGTGGTAGAGTTTTTGATGTGTTGGGGTAAATGTTCCTGGACTGGTTGTTTCTTTGAGGTGGTGTCAACCTCAGACTTTGTCTTAGTTTTCTTAATGGAAAACTGGGGCATCTTTTTGATGTCCTCTTGATCTAAAAAAAAAAGAAGACGAAGCTCAAAAGGATGAGTCTTAAACATTCACAAATCAAACAGAAAGGCGCATGATCCCATACTTGTGTATGCTCATGCACAAACGCAAAAGCGTGTGCAAATCAGTGAAACGCAAAAACGTGTTATCTGCTGTGGTTTGCTAGCGTGGAAGGACGTGGTCATCGCGGCTCCATGGTAGACGGAAGTCGGCCGGGCCCACCAAGGTGTTGCGCCCGGGGAGCGCAAAAACACGCGCGCGAGCGCCACGCTCGGCTGCTCACGCACCTGCCGGGCTGCCCGTAGCACCACCCGCCACATGCTCCCATGCTCACGCAGCCACAAGGCTGGCCTCCTTTCGAGCTCTCCAGACATGGCAGGGACATGTATCACCTACCGCGCCTTTCGCGATATAGAAGGAGGTCATTTTGTTTAAATAATGAACTAAATTTGCAAAAATAATGTATACGAGCTAGATATGCACGATGTTCTAGTTCAGTCGGCTCAACACAATTGAGGTCTAAGAAGATGAGATGTCCTGAAAAAGTCAGAACACGTTGGAAAATATTGAGAACAAGTTGATTCCACGGCAGCTGTCGCAAGAACACTGCCAACGTTATTTCTTAGGAGAAACACTGCCAGCGCTTGAAACATACGATAAAGTTCTTACTTACACGGTTACACCAACCATTAGGTGGTCGAGACTTTCTCCCGTGATTGGACGGTACATCAAGTATCTTCTTTAAAAGAAGAGAGTGACTAGGGAACGGTATACCGTTGTAACGGTATAGCCATGAAACTTATGAAACTTATCAGTTTCAGTGCTTGTTTCATGAGTTTCAGTGTTTAGTTTCACCAGTTTCATGTTTTATCAGTTTTTAGTGCTAAGTTTCATGAGTTTCAGTGCAAAAAATCATAAGTTTCATGAGTTTCAGAGGTATACCGTTGCAACGGTATACCGTTTTTTAGTTTTTCTGTTAAAAGAAAGATCAACCACTACTTTGAGAGAGGACATTTTATAAATATGGGCAATTTAGTAATTGTTTTTTGATTTAACGGCATACATTTGATCTAAACCTCGTCTCTTTTGACTGTAGCCATCTTCCATCTATGTTAAGTTACTAATTATCCCTCCGTTACATTCCGGAGGTTTTAAGACCTCTGATGCGTCCAGGTGTCATCCCGACCTTTTTGTGAAATAGCCTCTCCATTTCTTTAAATCACAGATAGGTCCTTCCAAATTACAAAAATATCCTTCACGATTTTTTGTGAGGGCAAGAAAATCTCTCCCGAATCGTGTTTAGGTCCCTCGTTCGTTACTTTACGGAAAAAGCCTCCCGTTAAATACAAATCGCGAACGAGCCCTTTTCTACTTTTTCGGGATAGCGGTGAGGTCCAAAAATATAACAAATAGGTCCTCGGTTTTTACATCCAGGTCTTTTCTCCGTTTTTCCCGAAAAAAATATTTTCGTCAACAGAAATATGTGTACTTTTTTTTCAACTCGATCTCTAATATTTCTCGAGCCTCCAAAAAATTTGAAAATACATCTAGCTAGGTCTATTTTTTCTCGATAAAAAGATGCAAAATTATTTTTCATTCACGCGCAAGACGCGCGCCGCGCTTATTGGCCTAGTTAGTCCAATAGTCAGTTACACAGTCCGCTTCATGCATGGCTGCCGCCGCCCGCGGAAAACTTTGAAATACCTATTTTCCTCCAACAAACTCGCCTTGCTTCAACATCCAGGTCCCTAGCTAGTTACCTCGAACAAATCCCGGGAAGTGGCTCAGGCCAGTATGCCTTGTTGTTGATTCATCCACTGTTCCAGACTGAGTAATTGAACACAGATTTTATGTAATTGAACACAGTTGATGTGGCGCAAATATTGGCCGCCACTGTAATAAACCCATTATGCTAGTGAGTTTAATTACTTCATATGCCTATTAGATCTCACGATTCATGTCGTCCGTCGCCAAACCCTTTGTGCCATAGATTGCCGTAATCAATTAAATGAGCTCAATGGAGAAGCCATGTAAATTACTCATACACCATGTAAATTGATTTTAGCTACTCAATCAGTTATATGCTGCCACGACTTCTCCCTCTTCAGTTCTGGTCGCCGGCCATCCAAAAGAAGATTTCAAATTGGAAATGATAACCACTAGGGTTTCCACAATCAAAGGGACATGTGCTTTTAACAGCTTAACCTTACCCTTTTAATTTGAAGAGGATATGAAATTACTTGTCCAACTTTCCGGGTAATGTTTATACGTTAAAACCGAGCCCACACTTAAAGTACGTACCTTTGCTTAGGTACCTTTAATAATGAATCTGTAGTAAAACGATGACGCCCGCGCTTGATTAATCACAACGCATCAATAGAATAGCAATAATAAAAGAGCACACATAAAGTAGGAAGGCAAATTGTTCTCTTTATAAGACTGATTCTCTCTGTTCAAGGGGGTTGCCTAATATATAGCAAAACCAAATAGGAACTAGGTTCAGATTTGCCCATCAATAGATAAAATCATTCCATACTTTGACTTGGATTCTATGTATATCATAGCACTCCCCCTGGGCAAATACCGCGTAATGTACATGTCTCGTTAAAAACTCCTCCAAAAACCCAATGAGAAAAAAGGGATCGAGAAAAGAGTGCATTGCACTCGCACTTCGTGCTACACTAGTTGCTTATTAAAAACCTTCTTATGAGAAAACTTCAGAAAAACTACTAAGAGAAAAAGAGCACAATTTATAATCTTCAAGATATAAAATAAAATATTTAGGATCATGTAAAGGGTCATGGTTCAGGTTTTTACTCCCCCTGAACTCACATGCTTTGAAACTCATGGCTTATCAGTAGTTGGTTCGGTGCTTGAATTCTTGAGTATGCCGCATGTGTGCATTAGGACTTGGTTCGGTGTGGCCGTGGGCGTCCACTGCTTTCCTGTTTGCGTTGATCAGCTCGTTCTCCCGTACAAAACAGCATGCAAATCGAATAATGATCAATATGTGATTAGTATCGGGGAAAACAAGATTGATCTACTTGCAAAGAATATAGAACAACATACGCTGTACTCAGATTGATCTAAGGATTTGGCCTTGTAAAGCTTCGTGCTGATAATGTGTTGTAAAACGTAGTCGTCCACTTGCACCAATCGACGGCACACCCATAGGAACACACAAACAAAGTATGGAAGGTGCTGTACGTGGGCCATAAAATTGTAGTACTAAATAATATATGCAATTTTTAGCTCTATTTGTTTTTGTATTCGTGAGATTCATCTAGATTTATTTTATTTCTATTTATGTTAGATTTTTTAGTTATTTTTATATTTTATAGAGATTAGAGACGAGTAAAAGTGTGAAAGTGTAAAACACACTACCCATCCGATGCAAATCCTCCGGCCAAAAAAATGAGTGAGATTAGAAAAAAAAAAATCCAACAACACATCCATACACAACGTCAGAAAAGTAAACGAGGCTTACGTCACCGCTGCCGCTGCCAAAAGTCTAACCCACAGTACACCCAAGTGTACGACCGGTGAGCGGGACGCGTAACGCATGATGCAACCGCGCCTATCGTATCCGTTCACTCGTTACACATGATAAGTCGGGACCCTTGTCGCCCTCTCTCTAGCTATTATTACGTCCCTCTCAAGGTTAGACCTCGCAAGGCAGGAGTACTAATTAATCACACAAACAATATACAACTATGAGCGTTTACTTGATAGCATATAGTGCTAATTAATATCATGCTTATCACAAAAACTAACACCACTAATATATATAATTGGACTCTTGGTTGTTAAAATATATATATTCCGGCTCTTAGTTTTAGGGGTTGAATTCCGAAACTACCTAGAAGGGGTTATGTGTATAAATATAAAACCTCATTATACAATATAATCAATATACAGTCAATAAAGAGAGAGAAAAAAATTAAAACACTCTATATCTTGTGTTCATCTATTATGTGATTGTTCTTCGACTATTATCAATAATTGAAATTAGGATTGATCTACGACAATCAATTTATTATTCAACACGTTATCAACATGACAGCTCTCCAAAGCCTAACGTTGTGTTGCTGGATTCCCTCTTTTCAATCCCCATGATATTAGATTAATCCTATAGATTATTTTTTCCTCTCTAAACCCTAGATGGTTTTCTTGCTAATTAGGGTTCTAGATTGTTTACTGCACATGAGATTACTATTCATAGCTTAGTCCATGCACACTTGTTGTTGCGTGTACGCACGTTGGCCTGTCGTGCCACGTAACACCTGGGCTAGGGTAAAAAAGAGAGTTGAAATCCTCTAATAATAACAATAAAAATCTTAGCCTCGTTAGCTTCTTTGGGCCGCTACGGCCGTTAAAATTTCGGCCAAAAAAAAGAAATAAACAAAGAAGGGATTCAACCCATCTACTTAAACGGGCTGCACGTTCCATCGGCAATTTGGTCCGAGGATCAAATTCTTTTGGGCCACGTTATTTTTGCGGTTTAATACATGTGTTTTCAGGTATTCTTACAGATGCAGTAAAATTTTACCAAAAAACCTTGAAGTTTCACACAATTATAGAAATACCGGGATAAAGAAATTTTACATTCTAGATCCTACGTTTCCAGTAATTTGAAAAATAGTTGATAAATTCTACAAAATTATATTAAATACTAGAAACTAAATTTCTCAGTATATGTGCTTCTGTAAATTGTTAAAACTTAGACCAGGCACACATTGAACACTTTATATTAGTGGGTTTACTTTTCTAACATGATTCCAAGTTTATACATATGGTGAAATTATTTTTCTGTTATTTAGGTAATTATGAAAATTGATTGATAATTAGCAGAGAATTATGAAAAATGCAAGGAAAATTTTAGGAAATTTTAGATAATTTTCTACAAAATAGATATAGATTCATTCTTATTGATTCAAGTGTGAGTATGCAATATATTGATTTTACCAGTAAATTTTTTTTGCATGAATATAACATAGGATATGTCGGACATCACCAAGATGGAATTTGTCGAGCTCGCCCTGAACGGCAGCAATTAACTGATTTGGGCAATAGATGTCAAGATTAACCTGACAGTTCAATCTCTTGGAGCTACTATTACCTAGCCTGAAGCTAGCATTCCAGCTCTTTCGGAAGGCACTAAGTGTGCGACTTTGTACTTCCTAAGAGCATCTCCAGTAGAGCCCCTAAACCAGCCCCAAAACCGTAAAATAGGGAATGTATTAAAAAACAGATCCAGCAGGGCCCCAACTCAAGCTCCTAAAATTAGGAGGCCCCTAAATTTGCCTTCTCAGCTCCAAAATTAGGAGGCCCCAACTCAAGCTCCTAAAATTAGGAGGCCCCTAAATACACCAGGAGATTGAAGACAGAGAAATACATGAGAGGCTTCCAGATAATCTTATTGAGCATTTGTGGGCAATTCACAGCGCTTCGTAGTTTGATTCATTGTTCGGAGTTTCTACTTATCTATTTATCATGTTTTGAAAATTTTAAATTTAAATTTAAAATATCATGTTTTTAAATTGTAAATGTTAATATGCTTATGTTTTATGTATTACAAATATTTTTGATTGAATTTTAGTGGTGTCAAATGAAGATTATACATAGCGGATATGTCAAAATAGAAGAAAAAGTAAAATAAGGGCTGAGATTTAAGGGCCGTTGCTCGACTTGTGCTCTGAAAACAGAGCCCCCAAAAATAAAGGGAGTCACTAAATCCAAAATAGGGGCTCTATTTTAGGAGCCCTTACTGGAAATGCTCTAAATGCACCATCTCCACGCGGACTTGAAGGCCAAGTATTTGATGGAGAAGAACCCGTTGGCACTATGAAATTACCTGAAGGAACGCTATAACCAGTAAAGATCCGCTCTGCTGCTAAAAGAACAATATGAATGGACCTTCCTACGCTTCTAGAACTATAAAACCATGGCAACATACAACTCTATTATGTACAAGCTTATCTCCAAACCACATGTGCATATGCAATCAAGATACAATTGATGTAAAACCAGCACGCAGAGAGAGAGAGAGAGAGAGAGAGAGAGAGAGTGGGGTTGGGGGGGGGGGCGCTTTACCTTCCACTGCAATCGCATATGTCGTCGAAGAAGAGAAACTCTGCTTCGAGGCGAATAGATCAAACAGGAGAACCATGATTTGTTTTTTGAAAACGCAGTTGATTTCCTTTTGGAGATGAGACTCAGTAATTTTACAAATTTACAGCTAAAAGGGCAGCGTTGAGAGCGGAATTGTTTTTTACTACGCACCATTCTTTTGGACTGTCCGCTAAAAAATTAGCCGCCGTATGCCATTCCCAATTCCTTTTCGGAGAATTCTTTCCGAAGGATTGCCTAGTAAAATAGTGCATAACACAAGTAGTTCGGTTAGTGTACGTTTCAATCAGGTATCAAGATTACTAAGCCTTATTTTGTTTGGCTGGGATTGATAGAGAAAATTCAAAAGAAACCAAACTATATGAAAAGTTTTCATATTAGATATAATATTTCTTTAGAAATTGTATTAGTTATTTTATTTTAAATTTAAATGTTTTGAGTATTGATAAGCATGTTCCTATTTAACAAATACAAATTTTCAAATTTCTCCGTAGGCCTCGCTGCCCGCTCCACAACACCATCGTCGATCATTTGTCACCCATGCTCACCATGGCACAGCCAGAGGCAGCGTCGACGACCATGTATGGTGTGCCATGGCAGTTCGGTCCTGATATAGCATGCATAGGGCACGACGAGTCCGGGCGGCATTGGCGGTAACTTGCACATCTCGGCGGCAAGGCCACACGGCACCGACTTGGCAGCACAAAGATAGCATCGGCATGCGCCGTGCAACACCGTCGTGAGTGCATAGCTCGGCAGTGACGTCATGGCATATAGCGCGCTGCATCCCAAGACATATGCCTATATATATATGCCTATATATATATATATATATATATATATATATATATATATATATATATATATATATATATAGTAAAAAAATTAGGGGCTCCATGGTGCCAGGGCACCTAATCTAACAGCCGTCTGATTGCTTTAGAAATCGTAAAAAACTAAACGGGTATTTCATGGCTTAAAGGCAGATTCAACCCGTTATCTTTGTATGCATCCTGGAGTAATCAAGCCACGGTAGTTCTTTCCATATTACACATCTTTCCAAAAAACAACGGTAGTTCTTTCCATATTACTCATCTTTCCAAAAAACAAAAAGATTCTGATTTGTTTCCAATAGCGCCTTATTTTATTGGACAAAAGAACAAATATTGGTGCAGATCATGGCAGTGTATAGCATTAGCTAGTGTCTGTCACTAATCATTTTGCCATTGTCTGCAAAGATTCGAGTTTAGCTTTTGGTTTATCAACACGGGTATGTTCTTCGATTCATTCTTTTAGACTGTTCTTTAATGTTTGTCGATTGGTTTTAGTTATATTGAGATGCGTGCAAAAGGAATGAATCAATTGTGAGATGAATCAGACTATTCTTTGATAGTTAAGTAAATTTCAATAATCCTCATGTTTTGTCAGATTTGTTTTTCACAGAATGCCGAGGCTACCACCAGGTGCAAGTGCCAGACGAACGAGCAGGCACAATTACCTAGCACACCAAGCGGCATACCCACACTAATTTGGATTCTCACCCAAAACCTATTGTCTAATTGTAGATCCTCATCTAATAATGGCCATACCTAGATCATTTGTATTCTCACTCAACAAGGCATGCTTCCTTAATATATACGCAATCTGTAACGCATGCTGCATGACCCAAATCACTAATTGATACTTATTAAGCATTGGATCATACCCATATTAATTATAGAAAGCCTAATGCTATTCCATGCAGATTTGTAAAGTCTGACAATGGAAAGCAATAACTTTTACCATAACTACAATGTATTATACATGGTATTATGGATTTCACTCTGCGCTGAATCTTTAATGTCGCCATTCAGTCCTTACTATATACGCAAAACAATGCATACCTGCAATCTGAATGAATTGATTGCTTTCTATATCAGTGATCGTTAATGGGTTCACCCGTTAATTGTCAAACCCAAATAGAGAACACATATCTTAATGCAATCCTACGGTGTGGCGGAATGGTGCCTGGGCTCCATGGAGACCCAATTCGGCTTCCTATATATATATATATATATATATATATATATATATATATATATATATAAGCGAGGAAGCGCAGAATTAGTCGGATTAAATCAAATGATAGATAGAGTCCTTCTTTACATAGATATGGATTCTATCCATATTATAACAATCCTCAAGGTGATGACGGCACATGACAGTGGCAACCTGCGCACATGACATGGAGGCGCCAGCTCACGCCCACAGCGTGGCAACATCAGCCTTGGATGGTGTTCGGTACGGATCAACGACGGCGATGGCGCCCCTCGTTGCCAACCACACCACAGGGCGGCACAACGGCCCATCGACCTCATGGGTCATGCGGTCATGCCATCAACAACTAAAAATGATTTTAGGAATGGGAGACGACTACCTCTAAAATTCAAGGCATGGCAATTCGGATAGATAACTAATATGCGAAAATGCAGAATTTGTACAATATATTAAAAAACGCTATTGAAAGTATGGAGCTGATGAGATGCACACGTGTAGGTTAATGAATAGTGTACATGAAAAAAAAAACTAAATCATGTATGGTCGATAATGCTACTAAAAAAAAACCCCAATGGTTTTTTGATGGAAAATCCCAGATGTTTTAAGCTACAGATGACTTTTTACCTTGCTGAAAAATAGATAACTTTAATTGGTATCGTTGGACATCTAAACTAATCACCACACCTTCAATGCATCCCGTCGGTGATTGTCTAAACCGTCAGTCATTGTAATCAATAGCTAAGTGTTACTGCCAAACCGTCAAAAATTGTATTTAACCGTCGGTCATTAGAAGCAATGGCCGTGTGGTTCTTGAATACCGTCGGAGATCACTTTGTACTATCGGGCATTATGTATAATAGCCGTGAGTTTGAATTAGAACCGTAGGCCATTGTAAAACCGTCGGCAGTTACTATTTTCACCTACAGGCTAGGCGATTTGCTTTCACCCTCACCTTTGGTTCGGATTCTAAAAGTGTTTAACCATGTCAGGAAGAATTCCCGTGATTACCCACCACCAGGAAATGAGAACTTTCGGGACCACTTTAAGCTTCCAATAATGATGATTATCCATATGTGTTCATAAAGAAGTCCTATAATAAATTATGTATTATCTCAGTCTATGTTGATGATATGAATATCATCAAAACCGCATAGGACAAAGGAAACAAGTTCTTACCTTATGACGGAGTTTGAGATGAAAGATTTAGGTAAACTCAAATATTGCTTAGGCCTGCAGCTAGAGTATTTCCCCAAAAGAATTTTTGTACACTAATCTACCTATACCGAGAAGGTATTGATTTTTTTTAACATGGACAAATCTCACCCGCTAAAGACTCCCATGGTAATAAGAATCTTTGAATTGTATAAAGACTCGTTCAGACTGAGCATGGAAAATTTGAAAGTTTTAGAACCTAAAGTTCCATACTTAAGCATCATAGGAACAATTATGTATCTTGCGAATTGCATCAGGTCTGATATTATATTCGGTGTAAATTTGCTAGCTAGACACAGTGCAACTCCAACCAAAAGGTTTGGGCTGGTGTTAAGACTTTACTTATATACATCCAAAGTACACAAGATTTTGACTTATTTTACCAGATGGATCAAGACTGGATCATGGTGGGATATACAGATGCTGGCTATCTGTCTGATCCCCATAGTACCAAATCACATACTGAATTTGTATTTCTCTGCGGTGGATATTATAAGAATGATCATATCTTGTGGGTAAAGCTGTATAACCTCTGTAGAGTGTGTCAAACTATTCGAATAGCCGTGTCTGTGGTTATGGATGTGCCCAGGAATTTCACACGGGGTATAGAGTTTTCATAAAATATTGGAAGGTGGAATTGTTGGAAGTGAACAGGAAGTTCACTATTGTTTTGATGTCTAAAGTTAATACTGTTGAGTTTAGTGGTTGATGATGATGGGTGATGCTTCACCAATCTTTTGTTATTGTATACCATTGATTTACCGGTTATTTATTATCTTTTATCAATTATGATTTGAATCTAGTTCTTGTATTTACATCCAAGTTACTACTTTCTACAAAAGAACCATATGGTTATTATTTGTCAAGCCGTATATTATTTGCATCATTCCCTACAGCTTGCTGAGTACTTTTTGTACTAACGGCTTTATACCTTTGTTGATCAGTTGTTGAGGAAGAATAGGAAAATACTGAATTCTACGAGAAGTATTATAAAGACTACGTGAACTAAGAAGGTGTTTCCCCCTAACGATTGCCTGTGGCATGTCGTATGACCCAAATTATGTTATTTCGCTACAAGAGTTTATTTGTTTCTAAGTCTTTAAGGCACAGTTATGTAAATTTTGACCATAAGATCGATACGTTGTTACTATTTACTACTTTCTTAGTTAATTCGTTGAATAGATTGGTATTTCATCTTTGTTGTTACCGTGTGCACTAACATGATCCTAAATTAGTGCGGTATATATGGAGGGTTTTAGATTCGTAAATCTAGCTTCCTAACCAAAAAAAAAACACCCACTGCGTACGCTTCAACCCTTTAGCTTAAGCAAAAACTAGCACGGAGCTAGCTCAGCTCATGCGTTGACAGTCTCTCCAAATTAACAAATCGAAGGGAAAGACCATGTACTCGATTGCCACGGTTTATTCGATCAGTTTCTGACACGACCTTGTTGTAGGAGACATGCATGTTACGCGATCGATTTAGTACAACACGACGAAACATGCAGCCCATTATTTGCAGTTTCCCAAGTTAAAGCAAGAAAACAGTCAACCCTTGATAGCCAATGGAAGGGACTCGATAACTTCTCCTCCTCCTCCTCTCCAAGTACATATGCATACCTTTCTTTTAAAAGCACATGCCCAAATTACTCATTCGGCTCGACACGACACAAGGCAAAAGTCAGAACACGTACGTCGGATCCCAAGAGGGTAAAAAGAAAAAGGACCAAAAAAAAGTCAGAACATGCTACAGTGCAAATTTCATTAGCAAGAAAAGTTCAGATTACAATCAGCATGAAAGCCGGGCACAAGAATCCGTGTGGACACATAAATATTGAACCACTCATCCACTGTCTCACTAGTACAAGCCTGTCGAGCGCAACAGCATGCAGCCTTAGGGTGTGTTTGGTTGATGGGATGAGATTGAACGATAGGAAGATTCTATACCATTTGGTTCTATTATTTGGGGTAAATGGAATGGTTCAACATCTAGAGAGAATATTTCTTAAATTTGTATCACTTGGTCCAAGATGAGATGGTTCCATTCAGACAACCAAACACATAAATAGTTTTTTTTAACCATTTCATACATGTATATATCACTTGTACAGCCAATCAAACACACCGTTGTTAGCGCTTCGGCGGACAAAACCTACGTTACAAACCACGTACATGATCGCCACCACGAACGGCCTGACTTCATCTGACAGCACCCCAGCACATAAGATATGTTTTGCCATTGTATCTCGGTGAAGCCAAGGCAGCTTGATACTTAGCATGTCGCTTGCAGCAGCCAAAAAAAAAAAAACTTGCATGACAGAGGTGATCAGACATTCTTTTGCGCGCACACACTAAATTTAATATAAAACATTTATTCTCTTCGATCCAATTAATTGGATTAGCTACTCTATATGTTTATGAGTATATACCATTATAGCTTTCAAATTATATTTCTAAATACATATCATTCTATAATTTTGAGACAACTTTTAGCTATTCTTTCTTTGTATACCCTTATCATTTATTATTCCCATTGTTATTTATTACTCCCTTCAGTCTAAAAAAGATGATGTTTTGGACATTGACACGGTCTTCAAAACACAACTTTGACCACTAATTTTTATTTAATATATTTATAAAACTTTATAATATTATAAAGGCACTTCTCAAGACAAGTATACACATATAATTTTCATGTATCCAATTTAAATATTTAAAAATATATCGATAGTCAAATTTTCAAAAGTTTAACCATTACCATGTCCAAAAGATCATCTTTTTTAGACCGGAGGGAGTACCACAAAATAGAGTAATACACCATCCAAAAGCAATAAATGAACTAATGAATGAGAGAAATTTGATCATTTCTACATGCGCCTTGGTTGAAGTGCAAAATCCTAAAACATCATTTATTCAGGAACATCCAAGAGCAATAAGTGAGCTAATGAATGAGAGCAATTATGTGAGACCCTCACTTTTATGCTACAGTGCAAACATAAAAGCAAGGTTCTAATGTGCATACTGTACCATTCCCATGATCAGTGGCTGGCACGCACAAAACACAATTTGGAATCACAACCATACAAAAGTTTCATATTTTATTACAGCGGAAGTATTGATACAATATGACCGACAAGGTCGACTGAACATAGCCAAAAGAATCAGATGTCTTGTAGTTTGCCACATAATCCACAGGCAACTGACAAGGTAAAGCCTTAGAAAGAATCGTCGTTAACAATCCCGTTTTCCTACGTCGTAGTACCTGTCAATGATTCCTGTCTAAAAACAACAATAATAGCAAGGGTGAGTACGTTGCGTACTCAGCAAGACTTGTAGTGTTTGCAAAACCTGAAATATATGCAGGCTGAATAGAAAGTGGGTTTCTACGGTTGTTTTGCATAAAACAAAATTTGAATTATAAATACTGAATAATAGAGTGAAAGCGAAACTTATAAAGGAAATGAAATAACAAGTATGTAAATACATAAATAATATGTAAGAATAACATAAACAAAATAAGAGACTCACATCCCTTCGTGAGTGAAATGAAACATATTACTCACGGCCCTTTGTGAATAACATGTAACAAAATACACACAGCCCTTCGTGAGTGATAACACGTCCATTCCCATTATAACTGTAATCAATTTAATTTTGCCAAGCACAAGGCACAATTTGAATTCAACCTTGCCAGCGAAATGTCAAGTATTGAATCATCTGTAAGGGTAAGCTCACCATTAAATTATACGGTCGATTTTATAAGAATATAGAAAATGTCTAGCTATGTGATGACTTTACCAAGTGCTCATGACATGGCGCGCTAATCGATTAGGTTTAGACTCTGCAGAGTTTGTACAGCTTTACCCACAAGATATGTTCTCCCTTTGTGGCAATGCATATTAGACACACTTCCTTTGGTGTGCCGCCAGAGAGTTCATAACGAAACCGTTCGATTATCTGAACCTAACTTTGCACTAGCCCAATGACGTTACCCCTGGCTATGATGGAAGCAAACAAACGGTGAAGCAATAGTATTCAGGAGCCCGCGGCTCAAATGGTACAACAACAGCCCCAATTCATAGCCAGGCGTACACCGTTACAACGGCAGATGCCAACACCTCGGTGATGACACCTCCCTCGAGCAAACCTATATCCGGAATGCCCGTGCTACAACTGCCTACCAATGTGCAAAGCTAGTTCCAAATAATTTTAATAGGTTAAGACTGTCCCACTCCAGTACTTGTGGATGTACGGTTATCTTGGCCTGAAAACAACACATCAGCTCGGTTCTTATACGACACGGGCGATAGATCTCCCCCTATCTACGTGCATCATTAATTGCACTTCCGGCTATTGCCAATAATCACCCGCATCAAAATCATAGTTTTGTTTTCAGAAAAAGAAAGTTTCAATAATCACGATATTCCAACATGTCCATGAACAGAGTTCATCATATCTACAATTTGAGTTCCACGAGCAGTATAACCATCTGTTCGTGTTCCCAGTCTAAAGCATGGCTAAGCATATGCATATAATAATCGATTATACCCATTTTGACATCAAGTGTCTATCCACGAGCTAGGGTTATCAAGGTTCACATATCAATATCAATTGAGAAAGTTTATCAATGATAAGGTATTTCTACCGGTACCCAAATACAATTTTATGGAACATAGCATATGCATGCAAGTTTTAATTAACATTTTAGTTGATTATGAAAAATTAGGATCAATATGATCAAGGGGGTGCTTGCCTTGCTACTTGTTGTCTTTAGGGACGAGTCGAAGACGTCATCTTGAGATTGTCGACGACGAAGTCCGAGACGTCGGATTCTACACGTCGTATAACATAAAAGAATAACAAATAGCAAATAACACTTTCAATAGAGGCAAAAGGAAATCAGATGGAAAAACCAAATATAAAACATACATAAAACAAGCATGGTTGTAGTTAGGGTTTCGAGACCACATAAGCGAACGTACTACTTTCACATTGTAGTCTTATTACTGATTTAAGGGTTTGAAGGTCGCATCGCATACAACATCTATTCCTTATGATTCATTCTATTTTATTTTACGAATTCAAGAAGCTAAGATTATATACGCTATTATAAATCAATACATAACATAACCGGGTAAGGGTAGGTGTAACTTGCACTATTGAATATAAGCAATAACGGACGTCACAATTAATCACTTGTGCATGCAGGGTTCAACTTAAGCAAATGTCAGGTGTCTAACAATTAATCATTAATGCTGGTAAAGCTTAACCTATGGTATTAATTATTGAGCAAAGTTATTGACTTATATATTATGGGCTTTTAGGGCTCATAATGTGCAGTGTTATGTTTTGAATAGGGTTCAGTTGCAAAGTAGGTTATAATAGAATTACTTCTACATAATGAAATAGTATAGCTTTAGGAAGTACTCTAAAGCTGGTTCTATTAGTACTTATCGGTGATGCCCTATTCACTTCTTAAGTTATGGATAGTTAATCCTTAGGTTTGCGACTAAAAATGATATGCAATCATTCTTGCAGATTAATAGGGTCTTCACCTTAAGGATATTTCAATATTAGTTCTATAGCATTTGGGTCATATTAGCTCATCTATTAAATTATGTTACATCTATTATAGGGAAACATATGTTAACTAAGGGCTAAAGGTACACTATGACTAGAACCTGACGTACAAATTGAAACTATCATAGACTAGGGTTGAATCTAATCATTTTTCGAAATATTAAATAGTCTTGTATTATGATTCATCCCTAATAGGTTCTATATGCACTATTGCTCACATGTGTATCTCAATTATACTAGTATTTGATTAGCATGATTATTCACTAACCTAATCCAGATCTAATCAATTATAAAATATTCTTACATGGCTAGGTATTACGATTTCATAAGGGAGTCTAGGAACTTCTTCTATGTACTATAACTACTCAAGTCTTCATGCATTGAATAATAATCTATTTATGAGTTTGGTTCAAACAAAGGTTAATTTTTTTTAATACGATCTAAAACAATACTTAAGGCCACCAATTATTAAAATATAAATAATGCATGGTACACCCTAAGTATTTTTGCAGAATCATGTTCTCTACAGTCTAACTACCATAACAAAACAGGTTTCATATTATTTGGACTTATTTTAAATAAGTTATGATTATTCGAATCTTTATCATATTGAGAACAAACCTAAGCAGAAAATAATTCAAACCAACTTCAAATTTAAATATAATTGAATATTTAGATAAAATATTCTACAAGGATTCAAATAAAATAAGTTCCATTCAATGTGGATTTCATTTGCATAATTTCTACACGTAGCTAGTTTTAGACCAAAAGATACTATTTTTTTTCTGTAAACTTAATCACTTAGCTAGCCACTGTTTATTACTGTTTATTTTAGTTTCATCTACAATAGAACAAAAGGGACTACATGACGTTTTATAATGAAATATTATTTTGAGCCTTTGATATTTGCATGGCGTGATATATGTATATGCTTACTTTCTGTATGTGGAAGATAAAGCTATATAGGAACTTGATTCAACTAAAGTTAAACACCGTATTTTTATAGGATTAAATGTTTAGGACCCATAAACACATACTAACTAGTTTCTCGCCTATTATCATTTATTTGGGAAAGACGCATATTGATTGTTGTATATGGATAACAAGCTACAAGAACTTGGTTCAATCTAATCTAGACACGTATACCTTTGTCGGATTAGATGACCTATAGTGTGATTTAAACAAAGATCTTACAAGTACAAATGAATAATTATAACAAGTATATAACACACATTTATGAAATTATCTATTTTAATCTTCACTTAAGATAATGATCATTTGGATCTAAGTTTGCTTAACTTAAAGAATTAATATATGAGTACCTATGTCAAGTAACATAAATAGGTTAGAACTCCTTTAAGCTTATCAAGTTTTACTTACCCTAAGATCATGTCGTTTCATTGTGTACTACTCCAGATTTATTTATTAGGGTTAAAAGAAATGAACTTACTTCTTTTATCCATCGAGTTTTAGACATAATTAACTACTTTAAGCCTAATCTGAGTTGATCGATGTTATTTCTTGCAACCGATACATCATACTACAAAAGGGTTTTCGCGGAACAAAGATGCATACACGCATAAAGATATAATTAGGATTATTGTTAACTGTCTATTTAATTTATGTTCTTGACAAAAGAATAATTAAAATGATCGAGTTTCTTTCTTTTGATTTCGTATAGCTAAGAACTGATCTAGATTGGCTTAATTCATCGTTCTATTATTCGAATCAAAGATTCATCAAGTTTGCTCGCTTATGACCAAATGATACTTCCTCTCTTAACTTCTAAGTTTTGAACTAGACAGCTATTTAAACAATCAACTGATCGGTCCTACTTGATTATTGAATCAATGAACTAACTGAGGCTCTGTACCTTGGGGTATTGATCGGTTGGAGAAGTCACAGAACAAAGCGACATGCTACAGTAGCTCAGCTACAGTGCCCCCACCATGGGAGGCTCTGCAAGGTATGGCCGGTGGTGAAGCAAGCATGTAGAGGATGAACCGAGCACAAAAATGGAAACCCGAGATCGCAACGAGTCCATAGGTGGTCTCGGTTTGGGTTGGGATGGACCATAGTGGTGGCGCCATGGAGATGAACCAAAGGGCATGGTGGCTCATGGTGGTGGTTCAATTCGGTGGAAGAATGAAGAAATTGATATGGGTGTTTTGGTCTTGGATGGATGGAGATGCTTCATGCCCATTTAATTGGAAAATGGTTAGCTAATTGAGGAGCTAGGTTGAAATGGGGAATTTCGGCCATGGAGAAAATTGGAGGAATTGAAGGTGTTTCCAAAGGAATTGACGCTTGATTTTGGAGGAGGAGATGCTAGGGAGGATGGGGAAGCTTCATAGTTGATCATGGTTGGTTGGAGATTGATCCTTGCTTTGATTTGTGTCCAAAATGAGAGAAACAGAGGCTGCTGTTATATGGCTCGAGCTGGGCGTGGGGAGGAAGGAGAAGGCTCTTACAAGTGGGCCCCATCAATAGTAGACCATTTTAAGTCGGTTTGCAGACAGCACAGCTCAAACGCATTTAATCGGGTGGCCAGATCACGCCTAGATTTTTCGTAGATTTTTCTGGAGTGTCCTGGATAAGTTATCTTGCTACTGTAAAAATTTGAGAAGATAATTCGTTGTAATTATTTAATTAAAATTCTGACAATCAAGACTGTACAGAATTTATATTTCGGAATTTTATTTTATTGAGGGACTAATTCAAATTATAAATTTTTGAAAATTTTACACAAGGTTTATAATGTTGTCAGGAACATTACATAAAAAATTTATATCTAAAAATTTAGTATTTATTTCCTAATAATTCTTTTACTCTATTTTACTGATTTTCAGGATGGGAATAAATAAATCATAATAAATAGTAAAACCAGTTATTTATTTTTGAAAATTTTCGTGGATGAGGATAAGGTTACTGAGCTCACATGGTAAAAATATTAGATGCTGGAGAGCTCTACACTTTTCTCCAAAATTCTAACAAGGGCCTGGTCAAAGATAAGGTTCTCCAATTATTTTATCTTCTCATCTTGCAAAATGATTTCACACCTACTTTTGACCAGCCAAGGTTGTTTCTAGGGTATTCTAAGGTTATCTAAAATTTACTATGGTAATTTTAATCTTTTACCATTTTACCATTTTATCTTTTACCTCTTAATCTTTTACTTCTTATCTTTTTATCAATTCCCTTTTCAAAGAAGGAAATCAATAAATGATTTTACAAATTTAGAAAAGGTGTTTATTAAAAATTAAGATCATCTTTGAATCTCATTTTAATAATTTGTTTTTTTGGAAAAGAATTTTCCAAATTGAATTTACTTTTTGTCAAGTTTTAGGGAAAAGATATGAGGACATCAAATTTCAAATTAAATTCTTGATTCCAATCTAAAATTGCTATTTGATTTTATTTTCAAATCTTAGATTTTCATTTTTCTAATTTTTGAAAATGTTGGGATGTTACAAATTAGATCATTTCTACATGCGGCTACATGCGGCTTGGTTGAAGTGCAAAATCCTAAAATATCATCTATTTAGAAACAGGGGAGAGTAGCATTTATCTATACTTCTTCTGGTAGCAGAGTAGTAATAATACCCTTAATAAATCAATAGCTAAATCCGATTTCTACTTTCTCCGATAGTAGTGTATTTATTTAATTTCTCCGCTCGCAAACCTCGCGGAAACTTTGCTATTTGGTATGACGGTAATTCAAGTTAGGGTTTTGATAAGTTCCATCTGGATGTTTTCTTTAGCAACCATCATCCAAATTCCTGACCATTAGATTTGCTTTCAGATCAATGCACGCACCCCCTGAATTCGAGGTGGGATGATCCTACACATGTGTGTTTTAATCGTACGGTCTAAAATTTGGATGTTTTTTAGGATAAAAACATCCGGATGATACCTATACACTCCCTTCAAGTTAACCATGCCAGAAAGAATTCCCTTGATTACCCGCCGGGAGTGTATAGGTATCATCCGGATGTTTTTGTTTTAGCTAACATCCAAATTCTGAACCGATGGATACCTCACCCGGATAGCATTGGGCTGTTAGATCAAATCGTAGGATCAGAGGTAATCGATAATCCCGAATCTCAACAATGATCCGATGATCCTATATTTGAGTGATTTCAACAATAAAAACATCCAGATAATGTTATCAAATCCCTTACCCGCCACCAGAAAATGCGCAACTAGCTCGCTAGCGTTCGGATGGGGGCGCGTCACGTCTGATGCAAACACGTATTTTTGCAGCAACTACCTTATAATATACTCCGTATATGTACATGCATGATGGATGTGTCACGATGATAAGTCGTTGCCCATGACTAACGCTTCGAGTTCCTCTCCCTCCCCAATAGATCTGTGCACTCATTGCTCTCCTCTTGCAGATAAACTACGCAATTCTCCATCAATCATTTACTGTTTTAATTCTGATTTATTTTTACAGGGTCAGCGTACTCCAAGTCAGACCTAGGAAAATAATTGAAGAACCGCTAAACAAATGATGGATGGATGTATGTTCACTATTATTTCAGTTCAGTTCATCCCCATCAATTCGTCGATGTATATAAGTACATATTAAAGATAAAAATCTATCCACGAGAGTCCGTGTATTTTGGGGTGAGGATTTGGTCGCCAACCGTCGTATGACATGTATGAGATCGGACGGCCGGCTTGGGACCGGGGGGCTGGAGGCACCGTGGTGTGGGTTTCGGAAACAAATTCTACGGTGCTGCATTCTGCGATATGTGCAGCACCGTGCGGATTAGCGCCACGTGTCCCGCTGTTTCAATCTCCATGCAAATACATAAATCTCCAAGCACTTTAATTCTTATCACTTAATTGTTTTTTGTATAGAGATTAACGTAGCGGAACACGTGGCGCCAATCCGCACGGTGCTGTGCAGGTCGTGGTATGCAACACCGATGTACATAATTTTTTCGCTGGTTTCTTGGCGGCTATGAGTTCCATGGATCCGTTTCCCGCCGCTGGTGTGGAAACGAGTGCCAATGTCAACTACTCAACTCTACGGATGAATTATTGCCCTAAAATAATCTCCCATGCACCCTCCTCCTATATATACACAACACCGGGAGATTCCTGCCCTTGGGATCATCGCATATTCGCATTCAACTCCGGCGAGAGCGAAGTAGTAGCAAACTCCGGGAGGAAGAGAGCAGGCTCGAGTAATTCCGAGTGCGCGCGAGCGATGGCGGCGAACGCGACGGCGGCCAAGTGCCTGGCGCCGATGAAGGCGACGTCGCAGGGGGCGTTCCAGCATGAGAACCCGCTCGACTTCGCGCTCCCGCTCGCCATCCTGCAGATCTGCCTCGTCGTCGTCGTCACCCGCGGCCTCGCCTACCTCCTCCGCCCGCTCCGCCAGCCGCGAGTCATCGCCGAGATCATCGTGAGTTTGCCTCGCGAATCTCCCCCCCCCCCCCCGCCCCCCCGCCGCCGGCGGAATCCTGATTTGTCCCGCCTCGCATTCGTTCGCTCGTCGTTCCCGTCGGGATGGATCTGATCGGAGCAGTGCGTGCGTGCTAGGGTTTTTGCCCGTCTGGTTGCGGCGCGCGTGCCGTGCGCGCTTTTGGTGGGGAAGACGGGGTCCCATCCCAGGAAGCCTCGCTTCGGGTTGGGGTTTCGCTTCCGGTTTTGTCGTTCAGTACGTGACGCGTTGCGGTGCGGTGTGGACGAGCCTGGAGGCTCTCCGAGCGTGCGAAAGGGACGGGCGCACGCTCGATTTGCTGCGATTTGGGTAGGAATTGGGGAAGAAATCGAGGGGTTGGACTCCGGACGGAGGGCGCGACAAGCGTGTTCCTTTTTTTAACGTGCCGTCCCTTTCCTCTGTTTCCGATCTTCGACTAGTACATGATAGAGACACTCGCTGACTAAATTTTTTTTGGATTTTGTGTGGTAAGGGACAATAACTGACCAAATTTGATTGGGTAATGTGGGGGCTGATGATCCTAATCCCATAAGAGCAACTCCAATAGTAAAGCCAACTACTAGCTATAAGAAAACTCTATGTCACTTATAGCTAGCTTAAAGACAAGCTCTCCAATGGGTTGGCTATAACATATTCTCTAATATTAAATGTGGGTCCACATGTAATTGTCTTTTACTTTTCTTGGAAAACACTATAGCTTGACTCTTAGTTAAGAGCTAGCTCTTGTCTCTCTCCTTTACTTCTCTCCTCCACATAAGCAAAAAGATGAGATGGACTCCTTATAGCCAGCTGATTTGGCACCATTGTACTTGCTCTAATATACCCTAAACCGACTCGAATTTTCTGGGATCGTGCTCTAATTAAGTAGATCAATCACATCGACCAATTAGTTGGTGATTGCTAGGGGATTCATTTAATCACACTCCATAAATCATGACCTATGTGCCATCAGCTGTATCATGACCTATGTGCCATCAGCTGTCTTTCATATGCCCTTCTAAGAGCAAGTACAATAACAAAACCTACTACTTACTTTATCTCCCATCTATGTCATTTAGAGTAAACAAAAAGTCAACTTGTACAATAACTATCTCTAAAGGTTGTCTGTGCAATAAATATCTCTTCTCTCTTGTACATAACTAATCTACCTATATTCTTGTGTAAAGCTGGCTACTAAATAAGAGTCGGCTCTCTTCTCTTTTCTTACTCTTCTGCATAAGACAGCTGACGTGTATGGGTTAATATCAAGTGACCTTATTGTACTTGTTCTAATTAACTAGATGACTTGCATGTCCACACGTTCAGACGCATAATCTCTTATTTCGGAACAAAGTATGCCTAACTATTATTTACTCCCTCAAATCATAAATAGCTGTTTTGGATAAAGCTTTCGAAACATTAACTGTCAGTATCTTTTAAAATATTTAGATTGGATACATAAAACCTAGATTTATCTTGAAAAGTACTTTTATAATATTCTAATTTTACTGAGTTTTATAAATATATTAGAATATAAATTAGTGGTGAAATGTGTATTTTAGAGACCATGTCATATTCAAAATGACAACTAGTTGTCACCGGAGGGAGTAACAATTGATCAAGAAATCAATGTGGACAGGTTTCTAACCGTTGTTAACGGCGAGCTTTGCTTGTGTTGCTTGCCTTGCTTAACTCGTCAAAGAAAAGACTGAAGGATATATACAATAAGAACTGTGGAACAACTAAGGTTGAATTGTTAAGTGCATTATTGGAAGAAAGATATACTTCCTGACTACTTAACTAGCTGTCATTGACTTGCAGACCTTGCTTAAGCAAGAAAAGGGTACAGATAGTACTGCCAACTAGCAGTAAACTTGTAACATCTACGTACGGACACGTAGTAGTATTCCTTGCCGTGCCTTTCAGAACGGCCTAGCCCCATCTCTGCTTAGATCATTATGTGTTGTCATTCAAGTGACCTTCTAGTAAATTACTTGACCAGTAGCTCTCCAAGCTCTTGCACGTCATGGAGGGGCCCCTATGACTTCACTAGTAGTTTTGAGTTTGACAGGAGCGCCACGCTACCGGCTAAGAACATTTTTTAAGCTTTTTTTATCGTTCACTAAATTTAATATAGATTATTTGTTTTTTTCTATACAATAGAATGGATTAGTTAGTATTTATTTATATTTTTGTCTGGTAGTACATTAGTAGAAATACTCTGAGTACATCAATAGCTATATCTAATTTCTACTGCCCATTGTATATTACCATTATAATGTATCGTAAAATTTCGTTTTTTTCTTACAGTGCTGTATTCTGAAGTCATTGCTGTAACTTGGTCCTGTAACCGCATTACACATTGTTAATTATACTGCTCCTATAATCACAAATATGGCATTTTGCTTTATTTCTTGAAAAATTAAGATACAACACGCATGTCATGCATGGGTGATGGTGTGATTTGTTGACTGACATGGCATGCATGGGTTGCCTGGTTGATGCAGGGAGGGGTTCTGCTGGGCCCGTCGGCGCTGGGGCGGAGCAGCAAGTTCTTGCACGCCGTGTTCCCGCCGCAGAGCATGACGGTGCTGGACACGCTGGCCAACCTCGGCCTGCTCTTCTTCCTGTTCCTCGTCGGCCTCGAGCTCGACATCTCCGCCATACGCCGCACCGGCAAGAAGGCACTCGCCATCGCGCTTGCCGGCATCTCGGTCCCGTTCGCGCTTGGCGTTGGAACGTCCTTTGCATTCCGTGCTACCATCGTTAAGGGTGCTCCACAGGGGCCATTCCTTGTCTTCATGGGCGTGGCGCTCTCCATCACCGCCTTCCCGGTGCTCGCCCGTATCCTTGCTGAGCTGAAGCTCCTGACTACCGACCTCGGTCGCATGGCCATGTCCGCCGCGGCGGTCAACGACGTCGCTGCCTGGATCCTGTTGGCACTTGCCGTTGCCCTCTCCGGCTCCGGCTCGCCGATCATTTCGCTCTGGGTGCTCCTCACCGCTGCCGGCTTTGTCCTTGCCGTTTCCTTTCTCCTCCGCCCGATGTTGGCGTGGATGGCGCGTCGGTCCCCCGAGGGCGAGCCGGTGAAGGAGGTCTACATTTGCGCCACCCTCGTCATTGTCCTCGCAGCTGGCTTCGTCACCGACACCATCGGAATCCATGCGCTGTTTGGTGCCTTCTTGGTCGGCATTGCCGTCCCCAAGGACGGGCCATTCGCCGGTGTTCTCATCGAGAAGGTGGAGGACCTCATCTCGGGGCTTTTCCTCCCGCTATACTTCGTCTCAAGCGGCCTCAAGACCAATGTGGCCACCATCCGGGGAGCAAAGTCGTGGGCTTTGCTTGTGCTCGTCATCGCAAACGCCTGCGTCGGCAAGATCGGCGGCACGGTGATCACGTCCCTGTTCGTCAAGATCCCCGTCAGGGAGGCTGTCACGCTCGGGTTCCTGATGAACACCAAGGGGCTCGTCGAGCTCATCGTCCTCAACATCGGCAAGGATCGCAAGGTGCTGAACGACGAGTCGTTCGCCATCATGGTGCTCATGGCCCTGTTCACTACCTTCATCACGACGCCCATCGTCATGGCCATCTACAAGCCGGCGCGGCCGTCGGTGCCGTACAAGCGCCGTACCGTGGAGTACTCGCCCGGGGACGTGGACAGCGAGTTGCGCGTGCTCGCCTGCTTCCACACCAACCGCAACATCCCGACGCTGCTCAACCTTGTGGAGTCGTCACGGGGCACCGGGCGCCGCCTCCTCGTCATGTACGCCATGCACCTCGTGGAGCTCTCCGAGCGGTCCTCGGCCATCAGCCTGGTGCAGCGCGCGCGGCACAACGGCATGCCGTTCTTCAACAGCCGGGACCAGGCGGGGCAGATGGTGGTGGCGTTCGAGGCGTTCCAGCAGCTGAGCTCCGTGAGGGTCCGCCCCATGACGGCCATCTCGGACCTAGACACCATCCACCGGGACGTCATCGACAGCGCCGCCGATAAGCGTGCGGCCATCGTCATCATGCCGTACCACAAGACGCTCCAGCACGACGGCTCCTTCCAGTCGCTCGGGTCGGCGTACCATGCCATCAACAAGCGCGTGCTCCGCGAGGCCCCCTGCTCCGTCGCCATCCTCGTCGACCGTGGCCTCGGCGGCCACGCGCAGGTCTCCGCCAAGAACGTCGCCTTCTCCGTCGCGATGCTCTTCTTCGGCGGACCGGACGACCGCGAGGCGCTGGCGTACACGACGCGTATGGCCGAGCATCCCGGCGTCGCCGTCACCGTGGCGCGCTTCCAGCCCAACAATGCGCGTTCCGATGAAGAGAATGCGGCCGACGAGACGGCGGTGGAGGCGTTCAAGTCCAAGGTCGTGGCCGTGAAGGATGGGTCGGTGCGGTTCGAGGAGCGAGACGCGTACACCAAGGAGGAGGTGCTGGAGACAGTCAACTCGCTGTCCATGTTCAACATGTTCGTGGTGGGGCGGATGCCGACGACGGCGCCGCTGTTGGAGAAGCCCGACGAGCTGGGCCCCGTGGGGAGCTACCTGATGTCGGCGGAGTTCAGGACGTCAGCGTCGGTGCTGGTCATCAAGAGGTACGACCCTGCGACTAACCCGGCCAGCAAGAGGTTCGACCCGAAGGCGAGGCCGCCGGCTGCGACGGACGAGGACGCGCTGGACGAGGAGACGGGCAGCGCCAGCGTGGTGCCTGTGTCTACGTCGCCGATGATACACGCCGCCTGAGCCGAGCTGACCGAGCTCCTCGTCGCCGGAAGACTCCGGCGTAACAGCCATACAAGGAACCATGCTGAGGAAGCGTGTGTTTGTATCTGTCGCTCCGCCGACGAGCGCGCGTGCATGGCCTCCTTTTTATGCATAGTGCAATATAAAAAAAAGATTTTAAAGTGTAAATTATGTTAGTATCATGATTAGGGGTGGCAATGGGGACCCGTTCCTCGATCCCGATGTAAGACCCTCACTTTTATGCTACAGTGCAAACATAAAAGCAAGGTTCTAATGTGCATACTTTTATGCTACAGTGCGAACGTACTACTTTCATATTGCAGTCTTATTACTGATTTAAGGGTTTGAAGGTTGCATCGCATACTACATCTATTCTTTATGTTTCATTCTATTTTATTTTACGAATTCAGAAAACTAAGATTGTAAGATTTAATATTTTATAATTCATTTTCAGGGTATGTAGCTGCTTGCACTAATATATTTTAGTACATGAAATAGCAGGAGTGAGAGTAACTACAAATTGCATGGTTAAACTTAAGTACATGCATCGTTACTACAAACCTTAAGGTTTATCTCTTGCATGTTTATGTTTTAAAATGGGATTCAGATGCAAAGCAGGATATAATAGAAATATTTATATAGAACATGGTAATCTGTCTCAGAAGGTATCCTAAGGATGATCTTACAGGTATCAAGGTCTATTGTTAATGTTCTGTCTATCGAACGGAAGTATATATCAATTGAAGGCTAAATATTCCATATGCGTAAAGTCTAATATATATATACATATAAAAACAAAGCAGGTTAGTGATAATTATTATAGCATCAAGTGATCATGCTTTATGGATTGTATATAAAACAATTTAATATGTATATTTACCTATATATGTATTGTGATTATATTTAAAAACAGATATACATATACATTGTGATGGTATGAGTATTTACTATAGTAGTTCAACCTTATTCAATTATACAAAATTCTTACACATTTGGAATACTCATTTTTCTAGACATATATTATTTTATTATCCTTTTTATTTTCCATTTCCTATTTTTCTTCTTTTCTCCTTATTTCCTTTGTTTTGTTTTCTTCTCCACTTGTTTGGTCTTGAACCCACTTTCTTCGAGAGACTCCTCCTCTGTCTCTTCTAATCTCTCGCCTCTCCTCCCCTTCTAGCCGATCTGGCTCCTTCTGCCCTAGCTCGGTCGGTTCTCACCCCACGTATTCGGCGGGCTTCGCCTCACGCCGCGGTTCTTCACCGCCGCCTTCATCGGCACAACCGGCCCGGGCTGCGCGCACAGACTTGGCTCATTGCGTCGTGAGCAGAGCCGCCGACCGCTACTTAGGTTCTCCTCGGGCCGGCCAGGCTGCCGCCTACAATCTACCCTAGCCTCCTCACCTAGGCCGATTCGGTTACTCCTCCTCAATCCCCCTCTCCTTACCTCCTCAAATTGAAATGGATGGGATTTAATTTTGCTTTAGTTGCAAACTACCGATCTGGATGGGTTCTATTGGTTGAGGACTTAGGGATGATACTCTAGTTCAGGACTGAAGGGAAGAAACCGATTACTTCTTAGCCTAATAGGATTCATGGATTAGGTTGAGATAACTGCATGATTTAGTGGTTTAGATAGGTTAACAACGGCCTTTGCTTATTGAAATAGTTATTCTAATGCATGATCAATCTAGATTGTCTACTGTGTATGTGGGATGGATATGGTGCGTGTATTTGGACATTGAAATGAATACTAATGATTTGCCGGTGTGAAGTCCAGAGTAGTGTTTGCATGCATATGCTTTAGTTGATAAGTGACTAGAATTTCTCTTTGTGTTGAATTCCATTGAGCTGCATAGGACAACATGTATTGAATTTTATTGATCTGTTTGATGTATGAAATCCTGAAATAGTGAGTAATATTTGCTTTTTAAATGATCATACTTGAAATAGAGAAGGAATAAAGTTGCTCGACTGGAAAATGAGGGGTCCTTTCAAGCTTGTTATTGCCTTGTCTGGATGATTGTTTTGTGCTATACACGGATGCATTGAAAGTCTACATTATATGCATAGTTAGTTCACATGGATTGATTTTTGTCGGGATCGGTGATGATTCTCAAACATGGACTTACGGCATGTTAACAGTGGCTTTGAATAATTTGTATGGTAGATAATGATCCACGATGCCATTGGTTACTTAATAGCTATGACTATAAACCGATGGATCATGATGCAGTATATGAACCGAGGGATTGATTGTCATGATCTACAAATATTTGTGGGAGTACTTTATTCACGGATGGATTGGCTTAGTAAATGATGAATTGATACTAGGTCAAATAGCAGGATTATGTTGGTTAAATTTAGTTGGATGGCATTTAATGATATCGTGGCGAAACCCACGATTGTTATCTTACCCTAGAGAAAGTGAGGCAATATTGTGGGGGCGTCACGATATCCTTTATCTGCAACCACTAATTGAGACCGACTTAGATCATTTACGGTCGATGAAGAGTATAATGATGTTGAATAAAATGAATGATCCGTGGGTTGGATGGCTCGCGTCGATGCCCTAAGCTTTTGTCTGTGGGGAGCACGAATAGCTCTAGAGGAACGCGCAGTGCAACCCCACGACATCAAGGTTAAATCACGAGACCGCACATAATATTTTACCTATGGTTGGTTTTACTATTGCTATAACCATGCTTCGATATAAATGATTTAAAAGATTGAATCATTACCTCTGATGGAAAATGAAATGGAGGGAAGATAAAATTGCTTCTAGTGCCCGAATTGATCTCCTGCCTTGATGCTTGATATAAAAATGGCTTTGGGAGAGGGCTGTGCTTCTAAGCTTTGCTTTGAGGAGTTGCCTCTGGATGAATGCGGTTATGACCTCCTGGGAATTCATGTCCGCATGGGAGTGTTGCCGCTGGGATGGTTGGCCTTTTGATTTCCCTAGATGAGTCTTGGCTAGTATATATATATACCATGATCTTGGGGTCTCAATGAGTTTGAAAGCTGGACCTAAAGGCTTAGTCTTTGTAATTTGGATTGATTGCTCATTTATTCATCTTGTCGATTACATTGAACTTGGTTTGTGACTCATGTGGCTGTTGTCTGAGCCTTAGAGACTTCGGCCCGGGTGGAGGGATGGCTTGGTTATTGTCCTTGGGGAATGGTGTTGAAATTTGGGCGTGGTTCATTCTAGGAGCTTTCTTTTGGGTTATCTTGGATTTCTCTGTCGGCAAGATGGAAAGCACAAGGCTTGGCTAAATTGAATGCATGTATTAATTAATCCTTGTCGAACATGGTTGAAATCTCAACCTTAGCCTTGACCAGATATACTTGGTTTGTCCGATCAACGCTCTGGAATTTTTGAGTGGACCTGCCCCGAGAGTTCTACTGGGTTGCTTTATCTCAATCATATAAAATGCTTTAATGTTGTGGTCTAAATGTCACCCTTGTGGCTGTAGGCACAGTGCAGTATACTACGGGTCTACTTTTGTGGAGTGTGACTTCTCTTGGTTTACGGAAATGGTTGTCTTTGTCCTCCTATGCACGATGTAGCCTTGCCTTATCTTTTACTTGTGGTCTTTTCTTGATGGTCTTTTGAGAGGTAAAATATTTCTACCTCGCGACATTTTACGAGATATTTGTGTCTACGGCTTAATAGGTTTTGTATATTGCCGAGATGATGCAAAAACAAATCGTGAGAGGAGCAGTTATTTTGGACAATCTAGGGTACCTCATTTGGCGATCAAACTTAGCCGTGACAATCTTTCCCTATTTAATCATTGTATTTAATTTAATGCATTTGCTTTATGCTTAATCTTATACGCGTACAATTTAATTTACAGGCTCTCAAACGAAGATCAAGTCAGCACAGGAGCTGAAGCTTATAGTTTTGTAATTTTCTTCTTAGAATGTAATCATTCATGTAATTGAATAATTGTATTGAGTTGTAATTCATGTGACTGTCGTATGTCATTATAAAGATCTTTGTATTTCCTCTGTATTGCAAATGTGAACTACGATGTATCAATAAAATTTGTGTTGCAGTTCAATTCTTCGATTCAATCCTTTGCAATGATTGTTTCTGATCAGCAAAAGGCAATTGGTTTATTTTATCTTCTTACCATTTTCTTCTGTAACTTTTCTATTTCTAATTTCAGGAATTCAATTATTTTTTTAACAAAAACTTTTAAATTTGCAAAAAGATATTAATAAATCAAATTCTCATTTAAATATTTTATTTTTACTGTTTAATTAATTCAGGGATGTTACACCCGACGGGAAATTCCTCCATTAGGGAACAGGTATGGGAATAAATTGTCACCCGCGGGGATGAAAACGGGGAAAATTATTTCCCGTCAGGGATGGCGGGGACGGGGACGGGAAATTTTTTTCCCCGCGGGGACCCGGTTGGGGATCCGAATTTAGTTTAGTTCAATTTAGTCGTTAGATTGCATATATATTCTCTAGCCCATCATATTCATATTTTCATAAACGGGACAATATAATCTTCAATGAATGCATGCATTCTTTTTTTCATTGCATGTTGATATGATTTTAGAGTTAAAATGATTATGAGAGCTCCTCTTGTGTGAAATTTTCACGGGATGGGTTCCTGACGGGGCCCTGATACCCAAACGGAGATGGGGACGGGGGGATTTTCTCCCCCAAGAGGGGACGGGGACAAGGAAAATTTCGAGTCGCGGGGACGGAGACAGGGAGGCACTCGCCGGCGAGGAATGCCCCCGTTGCCACCCATAATCAATAGCTAACACACACTAATATAATTTAAAAACCTAGCCATACAAAAATTGCATAATTTTATTACAGCGGAAGTATATTACATAATCTACGTAACAAAAGTAAGACAACAATGAAAAATTATCGTCTTGTTGTATGCCACCTAACCCATTATTCTACAGGCAACAGACAAGGTGAAAACTTAGAAATAATCGTCGCCATTAAACTTGTAATCTGCGTTAGCGTAAACGTTTTTGGGGATATTTGTTTCTTCACCTAAAAACAACAGTGATGCAAGTTGAGTACAAAAGTACTCGCAAAACTTTTACAAAACCTAAATATATGCAAGCTGAACCAAATGAAAGGTTGCTGCGGTTATTTTGCATAAATATAAAATTTGAATTGTAAATACTGAATAGCAAATTGAAAGCGTAAATGAAATTGAAATAATTTGATGAGTAATTAAAATAACAAGCAGTAAATAACAGAAATGTAATAATTTACTCACATCCCTTCGTGAGTAATATCACAGTCCTTCGTGAGGAATAAGACGTTCAACACCGTTGTGACAACAATTAAATGAACATAAAGAAATTTAATTAAATGAACATAAAAAAATTTTCACAAGCATTTATTCCATATCATCTGTCCCATTTTATGAAAATAGAAAACAGCTAACTAGTGTCAATTCTCCAGTTATCTATGATCGTGGATACGGCTAATCGATTAGTTTTATATTCTGCAGAGGTGTACTGCTTTACCCATAAGGATGATCATCTCTTTTTGCAAAACTTAATTAACACACTTCCTTTGGTGTGCCGCAAAGAGATCATACAAAACTGTTACATTATTTAATCCTAGCTTTGCACCAACCCGGTGACGTCAAACCCTTGCTATGGTAGAAACAATCAATCACATAAATCATAAATCTTTTTAAGCTCAATAAACAACAACCGTTTCTCCCCATAGCCAGGCGTACATCGTTGCACCGGTATGCATTTACCCACAAGTCACATGTGGCAGCCCCTTACAAGCAAACCTGACCGGAATTACTGCTTGTGCTACTTCAGCCTTCCAATGTGCAAAGTTAGTTTTAAATAACTTAATAGGTTAAGACCGTCCCATACCAGCCCTCATGGTTGTACGGTTATTACTTGGATCATGCAACACTACGTTTGGTATTTAATTTGACTTGAGCGATAAATCTCTCCCTATCTACGTACATGTTAAATGTACATCTGGCTATTGCCAATAATCGCCCATGTTGAAACCAGTTTTGTTTCCATTTTTTACTAAAATATCAGCATCATTTAATGTTATAATTAATCGTTAGAAAGTTCATAAAGAAATGTGGGTGGGTGGGTATTTGGCACTAGTATTTTTTTCTAAGCAGTGCTAAGCATATGCAAATAATAAATGATTATACCCAGTCTAGCATTATGAGTTTAACCATCATCTAGGGTTGTCATGGATCACATGTCAAGACTAATTAAGGAAATCCATTAATAAGGGTTTATATCTACCAGTAGCGACAAAATAGCTATTCTTATAGAACATAAAGCATGCAGGCAGATTCTTAATAAATATTTTCGATAGTGATGAAAACTAGGATCAATATGATTAAGGAGGTGCTTGCCTTGTTGTTCTTCGACGAACTCGGGATTGAAGTCGTCAACGGGAGTATCGTTAACGTCAGTGTCTACACGTCGTCGAATAAGAACATAGCAAAATACCAACTTTTAATAGTGGCAAAAAGAAATCAAGTGTAAAATCAAATAAAATCAATACACAAAACAAGCATGGTTGTGGGTTCATGATTTTATGTGACAGTGTTAGGTTCGTGTTGCAGTAGTTTGGGTTTACACATCACACGGCACATATTTTTTATGAATTATTTTATTTTAGTTTAAGAATTCAAGAAGCTAAGATTGTGAATTTTATTATAATTAAATTCGAATTCAAGAGACCAAAATTGGTTATATTAATATAATTCAGTACATAAAGTAACAGGGTTGGGGGTAATTGAGAGTAGGATGGTACACTCTAAGTATTATTTCAAAATCATGTTCTCTACTGTCTAACGAGCACAAAGAAACTTGTTTCATTTCGTTTGGACATCATATGAACAAGTTATAGTATTTTAAATATTTAGCACATTGAGTACAACCCTAATTTGAAAATGATACAAACTAATTCAAAATTTAAGTTTCTTTGCATATGTAGAAAGCTTATGATATAAGGATTCTAATGAAACTGGTTTCATTCAAATTGGACTTGATTTGCACAAAATCTACATGTAGCCATTTTCAAACCTACAATTCAAATTTGAATTCTGTTTTAAACTACTAATCAAACTTGGCCTCGGACGAGGGTTGGGATGCACTCTACAGAGCACAAAGTTGCTACTCGGCAAAGTAATTTGAAGGTGATGCACTACAGTGGTCGATTGGGTTCACGAGGGATCTCATCGGACTTGGGGGAGAAAGGTCCGATTCAGTTTGAGCTAGGGCTTAGGACAAGTCAAGCGAATAACTTGGTTGCGGTGGCTTCTGGGCATTCACTTCCCTCCTTTAAATAGCAAGAAAAGGCGGGTCTAAATAGGGTCTGAATGCAGAAGTCACTCATGGCGGTAAGTTCAGGAATTTCATGGTCGCAGTATGGGCAAAGGTGGTCGTGGCGATGAGATGTTGGCCGGTATGGAGGTCCCCTCGAGTGACGCGAAAAGGTGGCGTGAGAGATGATGAAACACTAAGGCGGTTTGGGGATTTTTCGCCAGCGACTTCGTTCGGTCGAGACAGAGAGAGCAAAGGGTGAGGTGAGGGAGAAGAAGGATGACATGTGGCGTTAATGGCCCACATGTCAGAGGGTGGATTAGAGAGGGACTAAGAAGGAGCGGCTGTGTGTGGGCCCAAGTGCAATAAGGGGCCATCTGGTAGCCAAACAGGTCAATAAATCGGTCAAAAGAACAATAAAAGCTGGGGGGCCACATGCAAGTGTAAGAAAAGGAGGTTTAGCCTAGACCGTTCTCGCGGATAGTGCTGAAAGATGATTTAATTGAGGGCTCCAGACCAGTCAAGATTTTTCAAAAAAAATTATAAAATTACCTGGGTCAATTATGTACTTACTGTAAAAATTTGGGATGCAAATTCAAGATAAATAAATTGTTAAAATTCTGACAATGTGATATATTCAAAATCCTATTTCAGAAATTGATTTAATTAAGGGTCCAAATTAGCTTATTAATTTATGATACTTTTATAAATGTTTTAAATAATGTTAGTGAAATACCATAAAAATTTCAAGTTCACGTCTTTCATATTTATTTTATAATAAATCTTTTTCTCTATTTTACATATTTTTTCATAACTGGAAAGATTAAATTGGAATAAATACTTAATTACATTATTAATTTTTGCCAATTTTAAAAGATAAGGGTAAAAGTATGAAGATCATATGGTAAAAGTTTCAGCTTCAGAGTAAAAAATCATTAATAAATTTAATCATCTCACTACTTTATTGTTTTCACACATATTTTGACTGACCAAGATGAAATTCCAGAGGGGTCTAGGGATCTCAGAGATCTTTGGTGATTTCAGCACAAAATTTACTTTTTACCATCTTATATTTTACCATTATCTTTACAAATTCCAAAATTCAATTTTCCTTCAACGAGTAATTCACCAAAAAATGCATTTAAAATCAAGAAAAGCAATAATAAATCAAATGCACATTTTAATATTTCATTTCTATTCTTTATTGAATTTGGGATGTTACATTTTAGCTCTCGTATGGTGGTGGTTGTATGCGGATTGATGGAATAATTCCGCACGCGCACTTGCGTAGCTTAACAGATGAAATGTAAATAGCTATACTACTTACAAATAAAGTTAGTGATTGTCTATCACTCTGATCCTCTAACTCAACTGATACATGGGTCTTACCTATGCCATAACCCCACAAAACCATCCCCTTCTCTCTCTCTTTCTCTCTCTTCATTGCTTCTCACTCATTCGAGATGGCTATCCCTTTCCTTCACCGTAATCACCCATCCATTGCCGTCGCTTGACCTTTTCCCAGCCACCATCCACCACCGCCTTCACTGAGCCATGCTGGAGGGTAGAAGCCGCTCAGATCTACCACATCGAGCCACAAACGGAGGTAGTGTAGTGTGGCGCCAGATTCGACAGCACGGTAGGATGGAGGATGCGATGATGATTGGCTCAGAGATGGCGAACGGAGAACGTGATAGAGATTGGTTCAATAATGGCGATGAACGCTAGGACTATTGGAGGAATGCCCAATCTGGTTGGATCCAGCTTACCGACAACTGGGTGTGGCCCAATCCGGTTGGATCTAGAAAACGGTGAGCCGGATCATACCAGATTGACGCAAGCAGTGTGGGCAGCCGAAAACATGGATCGGACCTCACTCGCGCGTTGGACTGGAAGTGACACCTATACTCCACTTAAGTGTATGCCCACTGCCATTAATAGTCATGTGCACGGATGTTACAGGTGGCCCTCACCCAAACAAATGTTTGTAACACCCCAGCTTCTACTAAGCCCAGAATGTCACCAAACATAGACCATAACACATTTAATACCATGATTTAAGATAAATTACAGCAAGTAATCATTTCGAATAATTGAAAATTTCGACAGCATCTCCTTTGTTTTAGCATGAAAATGATCGACATAGCATCATATCAATTTATAAGACAAACAGGATTTCAACATGCAGTGATAATAATAGCTCATCATCAACTAACACATCAATAGACATCGCTAACAAAAGAATAGGCATCAATTTAAGTCTAGGAAGATATAACAATTCACTCCTTAGCCCCACATGATTCACATGAGGGAAACAACCAACATTAAGACCATAAACTAATGATTATTGCAATACTTATTGCGGTGTCTCCCAAGAAGGTGAATTAGCTAGATTGTGATACTACGTGGAGGAGTGTAGCTAAATCCCTTTCCCGTAGCGCGATTTCATGGTACCTAAAGAGCAAACAAACGAAAACACAAGCGTGAGTTCATCACTCGACAAAGTGTATTGCAATGGAACAACAAGGATCAAGACAACAAACCATCATTCGATCTCACACGTTATATCACAACACATCACATTTAACATAATTTACAACCTTTAAAACAACATGGTAATCATCTCATGAGCATCTCATGAGTACTCTCATCATCATCTCATAAACACCTTCATTTATGAAATTCATTCATGCAATGCAATGCACATGTCTCTGGAATACTCATCTGCAGAGGTATGGTTGAGTGCACCGTCGGCATGCACCCTTTTCCCCTTCCATCCGAAGATGGAGGTGCCTATCACTCAACTTCCATTCACCTCAGTGAAGGAATCACGATGTAGGACTTATTGAAGAAAGAATAGCCCGGACTAGTCATATGATTCTCACGCCTACAGGAATAGTTATGACTTATCTCACCGATTAAACCATGAAAATATGCCATGTATGCAAAATGGACAGCAACGTAAACATGAATAGAAATATTGCATATCAACACTTGGCATCTTAACATGTAGGACCGTACCAACAATCGCATCGGAAACCAGTACAAAACATGGCATGCGAATCATTCATCTACGACAAGCATATGTAATCATGGCATGAGGTCACCATATCATTGATATCATTTAATTCATGGCCTAAGAACATCATATCAAATATAACTTGTAAACCATTGCAACACAACATGTTATCTATTCCAAATGCCATCAAACCAATCTAGCAACACATAAAGCACACAATCCACACAATACACTTGCCTTCAACCACGAACGCGGGTAGCGAGAGGTTGAGGAGCACTCCTGGAAGGCACACCACCTGCAAACACGTACCACACACTCAATTCGAGTCCACAAAACAGCACACATAAATCCGCTACCCGACTTAACACAACTCCTAAAATCAGAAAACAGCAAATCTGTCCCTTGGGACCAGCAGCCTTCAAACTATCATAACTTCTGTTCTAGGACACCAAATTAAATAAACGAGTACACCCTCGCGTAGCTTAGGAAATTTCCCAACTTTTTCTAGTTATAGGGGAAAGACTGATTCGGACTCTAAAGTTGTTTAATCTAACGTTGAACACGAACTGTCTCAATCTCGTCACCGATTTGACAGCGCTCGGTAAAACAGGCATAACTTCTAAACGGCTGGAGCGGAATTTCAATTTCTTTATATGCACGGAAAGATAAGGAAATTATCTACAACTTCTAAAAGTCCGTACGGTCAGATTCAAACTATAAATTGGCGAAAACGCCTGCCTAGCTCAGGTTCCCAATCTGCCCGAACTGGAACGAATACAACTCTAGTTTTCATTAGATCTAACCCATGGCAGCACCTCCCTTGATCTAAAAACATGGTAATCACCCTCTATAGCAGAATAAGAACTACCCACAAGATCCCCCATTACCTTCTTGGAGGAACACGAATCGGCGGCCGAATCTTGCGTTCCTTCCCGGTTTTCCTCCCGCGCCCGATCCGTCCAATCCACTCGTGCGGAGCTCCTCCATGGCAAGGGCAGCAGCGGGGCAAGTTGTGGCAGCGAGGCGTCCTTGAGGGCGCAAGGAGGAGGGGTGGTGCAGCTTGAGGTGGAGGAGGAGGAGATTTGGGGAAGATGGGGGAGATGAGGTGGGGTTGGCGGCTCCAAGGAGAGATGGGGGGCGCATGGGGGAAGGCAGCAGGTGGGGCGCATGGGGAGGGGCAGCAGGTGTGCTGCCTAGCACACCCATGGGCCCAATTCATCCCGATGGCCCAAATTGTTTCCCAGTAGCCCGATCACCGACGGGGCTTGACCAAAACGACCGGAGAGGCCCGAGCGCTAAGCAGCGTAACCCGTAGGGTTCTAAATGTAAAAGATCACAAATTATCTCATTTACGACGTCTTATCACATTTTATCATACTTTTTAACATATCATCACCTAATTTCAAATCCCGACATTTCGTGGTGTCACAATGTTAATCCAAATAACCATACTAGGATTGAAACCAACCCTTTTGAGCGTAGCACACGCTGATCACCGCAAAACATTGGTATTGCCCACACCTACTAAGGAATGACGGTCGCTCATGTCCACGCATCGAACGGTTGAGAACAATTTCGAGTACCCGTATATGTGACCAACGCTAGTTCCCAAGATCAAAGCCTAGCGCCCATATATCTCACATTCAAGATGAGTCATTACACATAGACACATGTATTTGACATAAAAGTAGTGTAGAACTATTACACCTCCTTAATATTACAAGTCCATGGCCGACCGACCAAATGAAACACATAAGAGCAAATTATAGCAGAAATAAATCTTAAACCTAAAATGGGACAGCGGTATGCCTATCCAAAACCCAAAGGCAACCGACTGGGGAAAAGTCCAGTTTATTCGTCCAAGTAGTTGTTTGCCCCCGAAACAAAGCAAGTGTCATGGGGAACCCACTACTACAGAATAGGAGATCACTATCGCTTCATCTGTGTCGGTTCCCAACTTTTGAGTAGAAAACCAATTGTGATATTTGTATGTAATCGGTAAATTTTGGAAATGGGGTCCTCACAATAAGTTCTGAGCTAAAACCAATTGTGATGACACCAATCATCACAATCAGTTTTAATCTAGAACCGATTGTGATGAGGGGCACCCTCATCACAATCGGTTCTAGATTAAAATCGATTATGATGAGGGGCATCCTTATCACAATCGGTTCTAACTTAGAACCGATTGTGATAAGCCTTCATCACAATTGATTCTAGATAAAAATCGATGCTAGGTTCTAACTTTGCCCTTAACCGTAGGCACGGCTATTCGAATAGTTTTAACTCTGCAGAGGTGTACAGTTTTACCCACAAGGCATGATCATCTCTTTAATGCCATGAAATTAACACATTTCCTTTGGTGTGTCGACAGAGAGATCATGATAAGGCCTTTACAATGTATACGCCTAACCTGACTCATCCGCTGAGGTTTCACCGCTGTTAGGGTTCTATCTACCCAGTACAGAAGCCCCCTCTTGCGCCGTGTGGGGAGTACAACTTGCCTCTATCTGGCACCCACATTCCACCAACTGGCGAGTCTAAGTTAGGTTTCTACAAATTATTTAGCCAGGTTGTACCATTATAGACATGTGGTAGTACGGTAATGCTTAGAATGGATAGTCATAAGCGTCGGTCCTTAATTGACTTGGGACGGTACTTGCACATTGGAAACTAGTGCTCAATCCGCACCCACCCGACATTCCACTCCGCTCAAGTCCAAATCCTTTTTATTTTTGTTTTTATTTTACAAAAATAGTACCAAATATTTTACTAAAATTCTTAAATCACATCTTAAATCACAATTTTGATATAATCCCACCCATGGGTCATTTTCATCAATTTCGGCCCTAAGCAATTCTACTGTACTATTCAACGAATGTCACAATATAAACTAGGAATGACATAGCAAAGTGTCCTAGGGTTACAAATGAACATGGGTATCAATATCCAAGGAGATGATCACAAATCGGAATAGCTAATAATCTATATTTGACATACGATGATAAAAATAGCTATGCATGCGCTAAAACATTGTAAAAACATTTGCAATTGTGGGATCAAAATGCGTCAAGGGACTTGCCTTCATACGCGGCGGAAGTCTCGAAGTCTTGAAGTCCGGCGGCGGGGTCAGCGGACTCGGCGGGATCCTCGGCTACGCGCAAAACGTTACAACGAATAAATAACAATAAAATAAATAAAATCCAAAAATTATAAAAATTATACTGGCAGGTAGATCTTGAATTTATATGAATTTAGGAACTTGAACGGAGTGAATCGGAGTTCGGACGCAAAAGATATAAGCGTTCGAAGTTGGAAAATGATGGAAAATCAAGGAAAAAGGTGAAAAGTTACTGTAGCTACAGTAAAATCGCGAATTTGGCCTCAGAACAGAGCTCATTGGACCTAGGGTTTGATCATGGGGGAAGTTGCAATAGAATGGGTGGCAGGATGGAAGAAGGTAAGCCCCAGAAAGGTCTCGACGACACGAATCCAATGGTGGTGTCAGATTTTGAAGAGGATTCACAGGAGGCAACAATTTCGCGATGAGCGGCGGTCTGCGGCGGGGGTTCAACTCCAAAATTCGGATTCAAACTTTTGATGAAAACTAAAATTGATTGAGGGGTTATGAGCACGGCAACCATACACACATCTAGGAACAAACGGAATCGAGTTTGACTCACCGGAGCGAGAGATATGCCGGCGAGAACGAAGAACACGGTTCGGCGTTGGTTTTTGCAATCTCCTGGATGAATGAGTTGGAGGGGAAAGGAATGGATGATGGCACTGGAAAGATGGCTCCAACACGAAGCTAATGAAGGTGGAACCGTGCAAAACGGAGTTGAAACGGCCGAGTTATGAACGTTTAAGCCGTTTTTGGTTTTTTGTTAATGGCTCTGTTTCCGACGAGATTAAGGACTCATTAACACCGGGAATGGAAACTCCTCGACGACACCTTTCCAATGGATCCGGCCTTGCATGATTTGGTGCATTTAATAGAAAGTTATGGAAGATTGAAAATCCAACTTCTATTTTCGTTGCTCTCTGTTGCCTTGGCTGGAGAAAGGTTACAAATCTCGTTTTTGGAAAAATCTCAGAGGTGGCCGAATGTAACACCCCAAAAATTTGCTTTTTTTAAATCTATGTGTGATTTGGCACTTTGGTGAATTTTTGGAATTTTCTGGAATTTATTTGGATTTATTTGGAATTTATTCCATTTTGAAATAATTAAAGAATTTAACTTTGCAAATAAAATTTTGTTGGAAATATTTTATTTGAGTCCAAAATGTTCCAAAGTATTTTCCAGAATTTTTCTGGAATTTTTCTGAGTCTTCTGCTATTTTTAATGAATTAAATGAATTACTGGAAATTATTTTAATTATTAAATCGCTGGAAAATCAAACCTAGTCGGTTACTGTTCAACCGACCGGACCCGAGTCCGAGTCCGACTCGAGTCCGACCCGAGCCACGTGACTTGACCGAACCCCATTCGATCCGAACCGTTGGATCAGAATCCAACGGTCGGGATTCGCGCTGCGCTGTTCGATCGGATCCGATCCGGATCCGTGCGCGCCGGGCCCTCGTGGCCGTGGATTGCGCCACGTGGACGGCCGCGATTTCGTCTCCCCTACGAGTCCGAGCCGGACTCCTCCGCCGTGGGCCACCGTGTTCGTTAGGGTTTCGGTTTGCGCAAGACGGGGCAATAAATACCTCGTGATCGCTTATGCACACCGAGCACGCCGCGTCAGGTCCCGGCCCAGAGCCGCCACCCTCGTAGCGCTGTCGCTCGCCGGCGTTAAGGACCACCGCCGTGAACTTTTGTTGATTCCGCCGCCGTCAATCTTCCTTAGCCGCTCCGATCGAGATCCGAATCCCCAGGTTAAGACGCGTCGGCCGAGACCTCTCACTCGCGGAGAGACCCGGCGGCGTCGGGCTGCGTCGTTTTAAAGTCTCCGGTGGCCTGCTCCGCCAAATGTCGCCATCGCCGTCCACGAGCCTTGTGAGCCGTTGGATCTTCATCGCACGGTCGAGATCACGCCACGTCACCCGCGGTGAGATCCGTCAAAAATCCCACGATCAATCTCGGCCGTTGGATCTAGATCCAACGGTCCGGATCAAATGCGTTCACCCAAAGCGGCGTGAGTCCAGATCTAATACGGGCGTTGATTTTCAAATCAACGGCGAGATGCGCCACGTGTCGGGAAGCGGCCGCGCATGATCGGCGCAGCGTCGTATGGCCCGACACGCGGGCCAGCGTGTCGGCGACGCGATAAAGCGCACCATGGCGTCACGCGGCGTCCTGGCGAACCCGCATGTCGGCCGATCGCCAAGACTGCGGCTGAGCCGTACCGTCGCCAAGAATGACGTCACCGGTGGTCCCGCTGTCGGCGACACGCGTAGAGCCGTGGGCCCGAGTCCAGTGGATCGAGCCAAACCATGGACCACGTCCATGGATCGGTGACGTCGGCCGCCCAATCGAGAGGCTGCCACGTGTCCTATTGGCGCAATAATTAATTTCCGAAAAAGAAAATGATTTATTAATTCGAAATAATGATTTCAGATTTTGTTTCAAACTTCAAACACTTATAACTTCTGCGTTTCAACTTCGATTTGAGTTATTCAAATTTCTAAATTTGTATAAAATTGAGATCTACCTAATTATGAATTTTATTTAATTTTTGGACTAAATTTTTTCTCTGTAAAATTATTTAATTGATTATTTAAACTTTAAATAATCATAACTTTTGCATTTTAACTCCGATTTGAGCGATTCCAGTTTCTAAAAATTCATAAAATTATGTTCTCTCTGTTTATGGATTTTATTTGGATGTTTGGATACTTTTTGCCTATTGTTTATTCGTGTATTGCTATTTGCACGCGTTACGAGTAGACGTTGAGGTGCCGGAAGGATTCGAAGGAGAAGTGTTGACTCAAGATCCAACTCAAGACCAAGGACAAGTACTTTTTGAAGGCAAGTTGTGCTTTGACCATGTTGATCCCATTTTGAAATCTATTTTGGTTCAAACTATTGCATGCTAGTTCAATTAGAAAATACTTTATTTAAATATGGGAAATTAGATAAATGCCAAATTGCTGTATGACACCTTGATTAGTTAAGTATGTGCCATGACCCTTGTCACCCTAGTTGTGGATTACTAGTTGGACATTATTAAATTGCCAACATGGGTTTTAGACCGTTGTAGTATGTTGCTTAGACACACTTTCGTGCTCATGACATGATTTTGGACAATCAAATGTTAATATTGACTTAATGATATATTGAACCTGTTTTGGAAAGGTATCATGTGATGTTGATGGCACGTGGTGCATGGTAATCAAGCGGGGTTTTGATAAATAGTTTTAGTAGGGGCATGTGGCAAGAATGATCAGTGGGCGGTTGGCACTTGGGGATGTTGATTTGGTTCTTGGGTAGTCTTGCCCTGGTCACCTAAGGACTTCACCTTGCAAGCCTTTGAATGAGTCTAACGTGCAACCACATGTACGTAATGGGACGGACCTAGTTGATTAAGTTGCTAATAACGCACTGTGGGACCTCGGGAGGTCAACTACACCCTTTGTGTAAGTTATGCGGGGAGCGTCTGGAGTGAGGCAGTACCCATCTAACGGTTGATTGGCCTAAACTTTGCCTTAGCTAAGGGAAGGGTTAGTGTGCAATAGCAGGGAGGCTCACTTGTATTGTTAGAAGTTTCAGAAAGACTTTGTTACGGGAACTCGCCTTTGTGGTGTTTGTTGTATCTTGTGGGTAAAGTGCATAACCTCTGTGAGTGTATAATCTATTCGAATAAGCGTGTCCGCGGTATTGGACATCGCTCGGGAATTACTGATCAAGGGTTAGATTTTCATAAAAATAACTTGGATTTGAAAGGTTGGGTTGGATTAATAATGATGTTGATGGAAATGTGGATTAGGATGGGAAAGATGTTTATTAAACTCCTTGAAAAGTTATTTATGCTATACTTGTTTCTACTACTTTCGAATCTACTTATGCTACTTGTCAAATCTTGTTTCTTTGCAAATATACTGAGCTATTCCTTTGTATCAAGCCATGCATATAGTCTATTAGCACACGTGCATTGCATGACTTCTTTGAGTACCAAGTACTCACCCTTGCCTCAATACAACACCAGTTGAAGAGGAGACTACACCGGCTTTGGAGGAGGAGCTCCAAGAGGAACCGTCTACTTAGGGAAGCGAGCCCGGTCGGTTACTGTGGTATCTTTGGATGGCGCCACGATGTTATCTTATTTTCCATTGCTACTATTATTTCTCTATTGATAAGTTTCGCACTGCCAATCGTGCATTGTAACTTGACCATAAGGTCGAGTAACGATTGACTATTTAGTTAAAATACTTTATTAGTATCGAGTGGTATGATTGTGATATTTACTGATGTTAAGACTGTGTGCACTAAGCGCGTTCTGGACTAGTCTTGAATACACTGAGAGGGTTGGATTTGCAAATTCGGGGTCCCGACAGAGGTGGTATCAGAGCCAGGTTGACCGTAGGCTCAACCCTAGCTAGAATGGTCGTAGTGAGGATAAAACCTATTTTCTAAAAAGATAAAAATCGTCAAGACAAGAAAGGACATCTCGACTTATCCCATTCTCTCTTTTCTTGTCTCTTGCTGAATTTTTCCTTACCTTGTCACGATTTAAAAATTTCGAGTTCTTACGTGAGCACTCTTATGGCAGATGGAGGGAGAGTTCAACTACGTCGACCTGGAGGTTGGTCACGCCGCAGAACTTTGGCGTATCTCTGAGACTCGGAGATTTTGAGAAGCCACAATACCAAGTGGAAGTGATCGGACAAGCGAGGATTGATCAAGGCTTGTGGCGTGAAGATTGTGGTACTGCTAGGAAGAAGGGCCCAGGCAATCGCCCGATACACTGCACTGCCAGGAGGTCTACAATGCAGATGGGTATCCAAGAAGTGTCACGACGAGCAATGTGGCACATTACCCGTATCTACGCCAGAGAATTGGAGAGCACGGTGTTCCGGTATCATCCACGCAGCGATAACCTTCTTGACCCAAAGGCGATTCAGGATGAGAATGCCATGGTTACACAGTTGGCACGACTTGTTGTCGCCCAGGAGGATGTACTCGATGATACAAGCAAGGAGCTACAGAAGGCCCGCAAGGAGATTTCGCCTTCACAGCCCGAGATCTCACCGGAGTGAGCCGAGATGCTCCTCAAATGTGGCCGGAGAGAGGCAGATTTGGTCGGATTTTATCCGGTCGGGATTTCTAATTTCGTCCCTGGCCGAAAAGCGAGATCTTGGCTGAGAAAAACGAAATTTCGGTGATTTTTGGATCCTTGGGCTGGAGCTTGAAGACGATGAACAGTATCCGCCACGTGTCAGCCTCCAATTGGTGGGAATTTGAATAGTGTAATTTCAAGGACGCGCGGGATAAAATAGCAAAAAGAGTCTAAAAATCCCGGAAAAATTCCTAAAAATACTATGGAATATTTGGAACCCAATAAAATTAGTTTCATGAAATTTGTATGAAATTTGAAATTTAGAATATTCCGAGACGAATAACGGGCATTCAACGAAAGCCACACGAGATAAAATACCATAGTGCTTCCAAAAATCTTGGGAAAAATCCCAATATATTTTTAGAATATTTGGGACCTAATGCAATAGGTTTCAGGATTTTTGGAGCATTTTCGAACTCAGGTGGAATTTCGGGTACTGATGGGAATCCGGAAATTCGTTTTTTCGGATGAAGGAGAATTGAGTTCCGATTTTGGACGGATAAGGATGCTAGGTTAAATTAAACACCAAGAAAAATCCAAAATTTGAATTTAATTAATTTAAATTAAATTTTGGCAGCAGACCGAAATTGAGGATGTTACAGTACTTCACCCTACGGGCTATGATATTTTGCACCATAAATGTTTTCTTGGCCCTTGGTAAGTTGGTGGGCTATAGCACGAAGGGAGCCAAAGCGTGTCCAATTTGTGAAGAGGAGACTGAGAGCTTGTGGCTGCCGAATTCGAAGAAAACTTTGTACATGGATCACCGTAGGTTTCTACCTCGAAGTCATCGATACCGTAAGATGGATGACAAATTTGATGGGAAGAGGGAAGCTCGTGAGGCCCCTCAGCCTATGAGTGGAAAGCAAGTATATTCACACGTGGATGATATTGATGTTCAGTATGGAAAGAGCCGTAAATCTAGTCGTCCCAGGACCATTTGGAAGAAGATCTCAATATTTTGGGACTTACCATACTGGAAGGAGTTAGATTTTCGTCATTGTATTGATGACATGCACGTTGAGAAGAATATTTGTGATAATTTGGTTAGCATCATGCTTAACATATCTGGGAAAACCAAGGATGGTGCGAATGCTTGCTGCGATATGGCGTACATGGGAATCAAGCCCAAGCTTGCAGTGATAGAAGAGGAAGGAAAATGTTCGTACATCCCCGCTGCACCCTACACCTTGTCCAAGAAAGAGAAAGAAAACATCTACAAGTGTCTCCAAGGTATTAAAATTCTATCAGGCTACTCCGCAAACATTAAGAAACTTGTGTCGATGGATAATTTGAAGTTTCTTGGTATGAAGTCTCACGACTATCATATCTTGATGACCCAAATGCTCCTTGTTGCAATCAGAAATATTCTGCCAGAGGATGTCAGGTTGGCGATCACAATGCTATGTTATTTCTTCAATACGATTTCTATCAAGGTTATTGATCCCGATATACTAGACAATTTATAGAGTGGGGTGGTGCAGACTCTTTGTCAGCTTGAGAGACATTTTTGTGAAATCATGTGCTGAAAAATTGGCTTTGAACTGAAAAATTAACTTAGAATTGGTTTTGCAAAATGTGCTTGTGCATGTGTTTGACAATTTGACAAGAAACAGTAAGTTTCGTTTTCTGTGGACCAAGTTCTTAAAAGATAGTAAGTTTTACATGTCGCGGACCAAATTTTTGGTCGTCGTGAATGGCTTTTGCTCGATTAGGGTTTGTGCAAATTTGGACTTTGAATTTTGATTTGTTTTGAGATTATGAAATTTGTGAGAATTTCATGATGCTTGAAGTGGACTTTATGCAATGCTCATGTGAGTAGTTGCATGGATTGACATTGAGTCAAGTCGTGGACTTGTGCTCGGATTTGTTTTGTGGTTTGTTCATGTGCGGTATTGCTCGAAGGCGAATGTGGTCGATGGCGGGACCGAAACTAGGTTCATGGAGGAACCGAGGTTCGAGGAGGAGCTGAGGTCTTGGTGGTCAAGGATGTCATGCGGGGCGTTAGGGCTAAGAGAATGGTGCACATGAAGAATGGTTAGTCACGTGAGAATGACAGGAGGTCATTCGGCGTGCAAAGTGTTAATCACGTGAGTATGGCGGGTGGCCATCACAGCGTGCAAAGTGTTAGTCACGTGAGTATGGTAGGGTTGCCATACGCATGCAAGAGTTGTACTCGGCCAGGTTGGGCCAAGTAGAGTTGTGTTGAATCTGATTCCTTCTAGGGAATAGGAATCGTATTGAGAACTCCTTGTGGGTTGGTGCTTTAAATAGGAGGGTTGTCTCTGTTGAAGAGCATCGAATTGAGGAGAGCTAGGCGCATAGAGCCTTGGGCTCAAAGTTTAGGGTTTGTACTCTTTTGATGGGAGTACTTTAGACAAAAGAAATAAAGATCAATTCTTCTAGTTCCTTGTGTGCTACAATATTCTCTTTTGGTTCTTGTTTGCATACTTGTTCTAGTTCTAGATTGGTTTTTGTTTTTTGAGTTTCATCTTGATTTGATCCATCAAAAAACCTCTCTAGGGTATTGATCTAGTGTTCCTCAAAGTTTTGTTGATAAATCTTTTGTTGTTCTTGATCAATCTACAAGTTTCGATTAGATTGATTTTCGTCAAGTTCAGGAACAGCAAGCTTGCGAAGCTTATAACTTTTGATCCGTAAGTCCGATCGAGCTGATTCTTTTTGGGTTCGATTCGTACTGGAATCTAGTTTCTTATGTCCAAATTTCAGATCGATCAGACGGTTGGATCTCCGGGAATTCGCGTTTTACCGAACCTCTGTCATTCTGTTTTTGTCGAAAACGAGGCAATTATTTGGTTCTGTTTTGGGGTGCACTTTTAATAGATCAAGAATTTGATTTTAGCTTCCGCACAATCATTCACCCCCCTCTGATTGCTATATTCGTATACTTCGATCCTACAATTTTCCCTATCGTTCTTCGACGTCATGGTCTACCACGTTGTTCACCTTGTTATAGAGATTAAGATATGTGGACCTGCATGTTGACATGAGAGGTACATGGGTATATTAAAGTCATACATGAAGAATATAACAAAGCCTGAGGGTAGTATTATTGAAGGTTATGGGACTAAAGAGGTTATTGAGTTCTGCGTGAACTATCTAGGTAAAAGACAACCAATTGGTGTTCCTGTATGTTGACATGAGAGCAGACTTGGTGGCAAAGGAACCATTGGGTCCAATCTAATGAGTCTACAGTTTGATATGCACTGTAAGACTAGATGCTCTAAAAGAGATATTTTTATTGAATCAATTACTAATCATGTCAAAGGATCAAACATCCTGTGTGCAAACATCTTTTAGAGCATATGTGTGCTAATTTAATGTTTTGGAAATTATTGTCCATTTTATGATCAGAATCTTCGAGGGATTCCATTATTCCCTCTTGAAATAATTACACAGCTTAAAGAATATCATGTACAAACCTCCCACTTGGTTAAAGGGGCAACTCAAGCCAGCTTAGTTATAAGACACATCAAGAGTTTAACCAAATGGACAAAATTTATCGAGAGGTGAAGGCAAGTAACTAGTATAGTCATGTTAAGACTTACAATCCACAGATCATATTTTTAACTCCTTAAAAATTATAGTCGAAAATCACACTAGAAACAGACCTAGGCTGTGATTACTTAGAAAAAGAATCCTACTAATGGGCGGACCAACGCTTTCGGACTTCCTCCCACCCGAGCACAACAACATTCCCTAAGTTCTAAACCCTATCGCTCCAGTAATGGGTGGGCAACGCCCGGCGGACGCTACCTCCTGGTGCTCCCACCTGCGTTCAAAATAAAAATAAAAATAATTACACGACTACCCTTTATACGAGTTCTACTACCACTACTACTATAGGAAGTACAACTAAATACTAACTAATCTGATTCATTAAATCAAATAGTATGGACGGTTAATATTTAATGTTGTTCATGGTAAAAGAGCTCAAATAAAAAGTTGTTTGTAAAGCATTTTGCTTTGGCAGGGGATGTATCATGTATCAGAATGCAGACCCACTGAAATTTGGTGAGAAAAAAGACCCACTGATGTTTTTTATATGAAGGATGAACCATCCAAGTATGAACGTTAAAATTGCCGTCATTTAAGCACGTTTCTTTCTCCTATGGATACTAGGTGGATCTCTAGAACGCAACGCATTGCTGCTACAAAATATCGTGCACCGAAGTAGTAAAACACTTACCTACGATTTCACTACCTTAATTATACTCGTAATTTACTGTCCCTTCTACATTTCCCTCGTTTACGCAAGGTTAAAACGTAGCCGTAGCTAGCAGGTCAACGGCTTGGGGTTGGAGAAGAGCTTGGTAATGGCTTCGAAACCCAAGCTCAGAAGTCAGAAGGCGTCTGCTCTGCCTATGCTCGCTTTCCAAAGAGGAAGACGGTTGCACCTGTCCGCTTTCCGAAGAGGAAGGCGTATTTCTTATGTCAGGAATGCTCGCCTTCCCTCCAAGCCTCCACCTCACATCAGATAGCGCGATTCGAACGAGCCCCCTCCACGCCCGCACAAATGGCGCTCCAGCCGCTGCTCCGCTCCCTCCTCCGCCCGCCCCCGCCGCCTCCCCGCCTCCCACCACAGCCGCCACCCTCCTCCCCAGCCTCGCCCACCACCACTCGGCGCAGCGCCGCTGCCGCTCTCCTCCTGCTCGTGGCCTCCCCTCTGCGGCCAGCACGCGCCGACCCCGACGGCGATGACGTCGACGAGGCGCGCATCGTCCGCCTCTTCCAGGTAGTAGCTCCGTTCTTGGTCCCCACCGCGTCCCAATTGCACCCAAACCCTAGGCACCGCCCCTAGCGCCGTCTCGCTCTCTGCAGGAGGCGTCGCCGTCGGTGGTGTTCATCAAGGACCTCGTCGTCGCGCGGCCGCAGGGCCGGGAAGGTGTGGAGGATGCGGAGGTGGACGAGGAGGAGGGAGGAGCAAAGGTGGAGGGGACCGGTTCTGGCTTCGTGTGGGACTCCGCGGGTCACATTGTGAGCACTTTAATTTCGAGTTTCCGAAGAGGGATTTGTGCGCTTCCGGTTGCTGTTTGATATGAACTAGTTACATGCCCGTGCGTTGCTACCAAAAACAAAATTGATAACGAAAAATAAAGATTAAAAAATAAAAAAAATTATTTCACAAGATCAAACATCTATCTTTAACAATTCGTTTCTTGCGAAAGCTGGCTAATTAAAGCAACGCTTCGTTTCTTGCGTAGGGCAATTAAGCAGGCAATTAAGCAGGGCAATTAAGCGGCAATTAATGATGTGAGTAGAATGGACCGCTGCCACCAACTGCTGCTTTATAATAGTAGAGATTAGTGATAAAATGGGAGCTTAGTGACATCGCGAGGATATCTGGTACATTTGTCTAGACTTCGTGCGGTTTGGGGATGGTTCAAGGAAATATGTGATTAAAACGCTATACACATTTTCTGTCAAAAAAATGCAAGATACATTCGTTTGGTGCAAATTAGTGAGAGTTGATTCACCAACTCACAATGTGAGAACCTTGGATCTCCATTGAATTAGTAGTTAGCTTAAACAGCAAACGTTGATATGTGTCACCAGAATAGCAGATAAATTAGAAACAGTCAAATGCACATTATGAGAACCCTGTCAAGAGCATTTTGCTCTAATTTGTGTGGTTTTGACTAGGCTGTTACAGCTCCTTCACAAAACTTGGTTATCGGTGCTATCTGTTTGCTATTTCATCAGGTTACCTTGCAAGTGGCTATACCAAAACTTACATTTGGACTAAGTATGATTTCAACTTTGGCTGCCCCATTTGTTTCAATGTCTCATGATCCTCGTGTGCCACCAGATACACTGCAAGAATTTAAATAGATTTGCAAAACTTCGATAGAATTATATTTGTTTGGATCCTTTTATATTGCAATGCCTTTTAGTAAATATTTACCTTGCCGCTTTTAAATAGTGATTGGCTATAGAACATGTTGCAAGAACTTAGATTCATCTTGACTCATGTAATCAGTTTACTGAAATTTCTAATTGATTTTGCACTTCGGTGCCTTAGGTGACAAATTACCATGTAGTTGCAAAATTGGCTGGGGACGGATCCGGATCTCATCGCTGCAAGGTGTCTCACTATTGTTTTACACTTAAGTATTCACTGTTGTTTTACATTAGAGCACTTACCAAAATTAGCTCATTTATGCTTTCTTAGTTAAAGTGGTGTTTATTCCTTTTTACCATTTCTTAATGGTTCTTGTAGGTGTTCTTGGAGGATTCTAGTGGCACTAGTTACTCAAAGGAGGGGAGGCTAATAGGGTATGATCCAGCATATGATCTTGCTGTTCTGAAGGTTTGGAAATGCACCTTTTGTAGCTGGAGCGTAAGTGATGTGAACTTGGTTCCAAATTGCAATATTTGAAGTCAGATTGGTGCTGCAGGTTGATGTTGATGGTGATAAGTTGAGGCCAGCTCTGATTGGCACATCACAAGGTTTGCGAGTTGGGCAGAGCTGCTTTGCCATCGGAAACCCTTATGGATATGAACACACCCTGACTACTGGGGTAATGACGCCTATCCACAGTTTTTGTTAAATACAAACTTCTGAAATCGCCAGCGTCCATCATTCCAAGGTGGATGCGTTATGGAATTAATTATGGATAATGGTAGTGCATCTTTGATATGTCAAATCTACTGTATTCTGATAATCTGATTAGGTGATCACTGAAGTATCTTATAGGTGGTTAGTGGATTGCGGAGGGAGATACCATCTCCTAGTGGAAGGGCGATTCGTGGGGCCATACAGACAGATGCTGCTATAAATGCTGGTAATGTGTTGCTTCATTGCATATCATGTGGGGATTACATACCATCTTCAAGTGTATAGGATTAAACAGCTTTTTTTGTAAAAAAATTTCTAGTTAACTAACTTTGTTTTAAATTGGTGTAAAGTATTAATTATTTAATTTCAAATACTGCTGATGACAAGTTATCATATGTCCATTGAACTTTAGCTCAATTGAAATGTATTCTGGTGTTCTGTTACTAGTTTCTTGCTTTCCTGGAAGAATGTTAGGTTATTCAAATGTGCTCAGACTTCTTGAATTCAATTGTCTGGTTCATGGTTGTCAAGGCGTCGCCTAGGCGTCCAGTCGGTCGGCGCTCCCCGCCGTGGTGGCTCGCCGCGCCTGGAGGAGGAAAGGCGGTCGCCTAGCCACTCCAGGCGTCGCGCTGGGCGATTAGGCGTTGCCGGGAGCACGTCGGGCGGCCGCTTGGTGGAGGGAGGTTGTGTCGGCAGAGAGGGGAGACGAGGGGCGGCGGGGAGGAGGAGCGGCGCCGCCTGGGGAGGGGGCGCGGGGAGGAGTTGGCCACCAAGGGAGGGAGCCAGGGGAGTGAGCCCATCTGGGGGCGCGGTCTGGTGAGGGGCGATGCGGCTGAGGCGGAGGTGGCCCGGCCCGGTGGGAGGCGGTGGCGTGGCGCTCGCGGGCCAAGTGAGAGGAGGCGTGGTGCGGGGAACCCTTGCGGCGGCGGAAGCAGGTCGTCCTGCGAGGGAGCAGGGAGGGAGAGAGAGGGAGAGGAAGAGAGAGGGAGTAGAGGAGGAAGGTCCGAAGGAGAGGTTTCCTGAGGGATAGGATAAGGTAGAAAGAGAAAAGAAAAAAGAGAAGGGGAGAAAAAAAGAAGAGAGAAGATTTAGGAAAAAGCTAAAACTATAAATTGAGCCATTGATAATGTTCTACTTTATTTGTTTAATACTCATATTTGCTTCTTTACTTAATTGTCATCTTGTTGTGCTATTTATTTTCATTCCTACAAGGTATATATATATATATATATATATATATATATATATATATATATATATATATATATATATATATATATATATATATGGTACGGCTGCAAATGCAATTTTATTACTAGTATTTTTGGTCGCCTAGGCGTCCAGGCGCCCCGGAGGTGACTCGCCTCGCCGGGGCGCTGTGATAACCATGGTCTGGCTCTATGCACCTTGTTCTATTTGGGTCAGATGCATCAATTGGGCATATTTCAGTGTGGATGTACGAAATGTCTGATTGCAAGGTAAACATAGGGATCAAGATGGGTACAGGCTAGTATGTGTCCATACAGTGAGCAGGATGAAAAACTGTTTTTCTTGGAAGTGATGGTGGAACCTACAGGCAGTAAGATTTGAGTCACCAATCTAAAGTTGATGGATAATAGAGCATAACTTCTTGGTGCATTGCCTGTTCTTTAGATGGTCAAACCTTTTAGGGCCTGCTTGGATCCAATCGATCTGGCCCACATGCCTGATCCTTTTTTGAGATGAGGCCCAGGAATTTGAATCCAAAATGCACCCTAGATATCCCCTGTGTAGTTTCTCAATGAGATTTGAGAACAGAGAAATGAGGAAGTCTTTTTCTAATACCCCTTGGATGGGTGGTGGACTGGTGGTCCAACTAAGGGCCTGTTTGTTTTTGCTTTTAATTCTGAATTCTGACCCCAAAAGCTAAATAAAAAACAAACAGTACGATTCTAGGAATCGATTATTATAATCTAGCCCACCCATATACACTAGAATGCACAATTCATTTCATATGTGTTTTTGGATTCTAGCTTTTGAAGAATTAGCTTCTCTACAACCACAATCTAGAATCAGCTTTTAGAGAATCCAAAGCAAAAACAAACAGACCCTAACTCAGTGGATTTAGTTCCTTCAAGTAAATTTTTCTAATTTACATAGATAGGGTATTAACAATATTTGAATTATTTATATGTTTACTAGTGTATGTTACACCAGCAGATCAGGTGTATGTGCGACGGAGGCCTTAGTCTAGTGCAAACCGTCTCCTAGTCGTACTCCAAGTCCTAGTTCCTTGTTTAAGAGTCCTAGTATAATTAGCCGTAAGAGATTGCAGGAAGTTACCTAATTCTAGAATCCGTATTGGATTACATTCAGATATTGTGTACTATAAATAATGAAGGAAACAAAGAGAAAAGGCACGCAAGTTACGGTGCCACAAAAATCTAGTCTCAAAGCGGCTGCCAGTCGATAACCCGGTAGCGTCTGCACCGCTTTATCTTGAGTGTTCGTTTCAAGACGTCGACCTCTCGGTCAGTCGTCGTCCGTCTGGGCGTTGAACGCGAGCGTAACAATTTGGTATCGAGCTAGGTCTTTCGGCCCAGATTTCAATCATCGCCCGCATCGCGCGATTGGAGGCTTCCATGACTTCCGGTGAAGACCGCATCAACCTACTGGAGTCTTCGGTGGAGGAGTTCAAATCCCAGGTGTCAGATCTAAAGTCACAAGTAAATGGGCTGCAGGGCGCTATGGAGGAGCTTCTCAGGCTCACGCGTAGCAAGGGAACAGCGAACAGCAGCGGAGGGAACCACGGTGATGATGAACGGCGAGGCGCAAAAGGAAAGGGCCCTGAGATACCGGTGGGGTCTCCAACTTCAGTTCAACATGCGCACGTCGCTGCGTTTAACCAGGGCCGCCGACCAGCAGGATACGGTGGCAATTACAACTTCCGTGGACGGTACGAGGAAGACACAGGTGATCAGCGATGGGTTCCACGCGCGCCGAGATTCGACCTGCAGGAGTATGACGGCACGACAGACCCCCTTCCCTGGCTGCGCCACTGTGAGCGATTTGGCCGGACTCACGGAATTCCGGAACAAAGCTTCGTAGACATGGCCGCCTTGCATTTGCGTGGTGAAGCACAAGAGGTACTGGATAATTGGCAGATGGAGGAAGGCTGGATTGCTTGGACCGATTTTTATGAAACATTTGTGAAGCGCTTCACACGCCACTCAAGCGCAGGTCCTCTGGGAGATCTAGTAAATTTGAAACAGGGCGATCTTCGAGTCGATGACTATGCCCGAGAATTTCAGAGGCTTCTGGCACGTGTTCCCAGGATGCTAAAACAGGATCAGATAGATGTTATGAATATGACTTGTATTGAATATGAGGGCCAAAGGCCACAATATATAGAGTACATGAGGAAGAGGAATAGGAATAGGACTCTATCTATAACAGAGAACTTATCTATAACTATAAGAGATAATATATCCTTAACACCCCCCCACAAATGCAAGGCGTATGCAATAGCATTGCATTTGGAAGAGATGAACTAAAAAGGGAAAATCCAAAGTCATAGTCTTGAAGTAGCCGTCGTAGCATGTAACTCCTGAAGAATCGGTGTGAAGATAGCCAACGAAGAACCGAGTCGGTGAAGAAAAGTTGACGAAGAAGCCAAATCGACGAAGAAAAGTCGAATGTATGGCAGAGTCGACGAAGAAGAGCCGGATCGATGGAGAAAAAATCGATGAAGAAGCCAAATCGACGAAGAAAAGTCGAATGTATGGCAGAGTCGACGAAGAAGAGCCGACGGGACGATGGAGAAAAATCGACGAAGAAGCCAAATCGACGAAGAAAAGTCGAATGTATGGCAGAGTCGACGAAAAATAGCCGACAGGACGAGTCGACAAAGAAGAACCGACGAGGCCGACAAAATAAGCCGAGCCGAGGTAAAAGAGTTGACAGAATAAGTCGAGCCGATAGAAGAGCCGAGCGACGACAGAAGACAATCAAGATACTAAAAACTTGGATGGACGCAACGGAAGTCTAAAGAAAAAATTAGGAATAATGGCCGCAACGAAATGAATCTGGATGCGGACTTGATGGAGAGTCAAGAGTGGCCAGTCGAATGGTGAAAGCTTGATGAGTGGAAGCCAAGCTAAAGAGATCGAGCTCCTCACGGACGTGAGCTATTGAAGCTACGGACTTGAAGTCTTGAACCAACTTCTGGCCAACTACACGTGAACATCTCCACGCACGGACGTGAACCGTGAAGAGACTTTGCTTCTTGAACCTGGAGTCCGGTTGGACGGATGTGAACCTGGAGTCCGGTTGCTTCGTGAAAGTCTCCACGCATGACTGAGCCTTACGAGTTCACGCGCAGCACGGCAGGCGCCGCGCGTGACGATCCACGCGCGGTAGACGAGCTCGGCGGACGGGTGTTGCAACAGGCTAGGCTTGGCCTGCAAGGCCGGGCGGTTGATGGAGCCGCGCCATTGGTGGAGAAAGGCCAGGCGGCCGATGGGCGCCGCGGTCACCGGCGTGGATGAAGCGTGAGCCGCGAGTCGAGAGGCGGCCGACGGCGTGAAGACGATGAAAAACCTGGCGCTTCGGCCTTGCCAGCGACAGCAGCAGCGAGGCCCGACGGCAGCGGATGCAGGAAAGTCCGAGGAGTTCAACAACGGCACCGGATGACAGCGGCGGCGAGGGTGATGACGTCGGCGATGGTGGTGCGGCGACGCCCTCCTCGAAGACGAAGAACTTCGCCGTGATGGCGTTGTCGAGATCTGAGGAAAGCGGCCGTCGGCGGCAGTGGCGGTACCATGGCGAGGCGGCGCAGGCGCTTCAGCGGCGGCAGCGTGATGAGATAGCCGCCTCGGGAGTAGAGATTGTTCCTCAGAAGCGGCTGGAAGAATATTGGAGCTAGGGTTTGAACCGTGGCTTTGATACCATGTTATGAATATGACTTGTATTGAATATGAGGGCCAAAGGCCACAATATATAGAGTACATGAGGAAGAGGAATATGAATAGGACTCTATCTATAACAGAGAACTTATCTATAACTATAAGAGATAATATATCCTTAACAATAGAGACTTTCACCGCAGGATTGTCGGTCACCTTGGCTGTCGACGTACGTCGTGATCGACCTCGAGACTTGGCTGATGCTATCTGCCTGGCTCGAGATGCAGAAGTACGTGAAGATGCGTGGATAGCAAGGGCGGCGCAAGGGGTCCCACATCAGGGGCGGCCGCGGCCAGCGTTTAGTCGAGGACTACCGGGCATGACCTATGGGGCGCTAGCACCGGTATAAGTTCAACGATGCTCCTGGTGGCCGATCAAGAAGACTGAGCCCCGGCCGGCAGACAAAGACTCGCGAACTAGCGGTAACAAGATGGCGGGAGAAGCGACTCGGCGGCATCGACAGGGTCTACAGCTTCATTCCCTTTCCGCCTTCAGCTAACGAATGATCAGTTGGCCGAACGCCGTGCAAAGGGCCTATGCTATAATTGCGATGAGGTGTACACTCGTGGCCACCGGTGCAAAAAGGTTTTTCATTTAGAACTCCTGGAGGACGAGGATGATGAACCTCCCCAAGAGCCGTTTGAGGAGGAGGAGCCTTCCTTGTCAGCCTTAGCAGTCCGGGGACCAAAGGCTGGGAGCACCATGCAGGTCGTGCTCATCATGGGAGGACAACGCTTGCTCGGATTGGTGGACTCAAGCAGCACGCACAATTTTCTGGATGGCCACGCCGCACTCCGGGCAAGAATATCCCACAGGCCAGCTACGTCACAGCTCGTACGAGTCGCCAATGGGGATCAGCTACCCTGCTTGGGCCAGGCAACCGCAGTGTCATTTTCTATCGAGAATCATGATTTTTTAGCACCCTTCCTGGTCATCCCGCTCGCAGGTTTTGATGCTATCCTGGGAGTTCAGTGGTTACAGACCCTCGGAGACATCAGCTGGAATTTTAATTCCATGAGCATGACCTTTGGTGGCACGACTAAGCCGGTCCTTCTCCAGGGTATTGGAGGTGGCCCCCAGAAGCACCTTCTTCAGTTGCAATTGGACACAGAACCAGCCGTAAATGCATTACTCGCAGAGTTTCAGGAGATCTTTCAAGAACCGCAGGGTCTACCCCCTTCGCGAGAATGTGATCACCGCATTAGTCTCAGGGAGGGCACCAACCCAGTTGTGGTGCGGCCGTACAGATACCCATACCGGCAGAAGGATGAGATTGAGAGGCAATGTGCCGATATGCTAGCCCAGGGCATTATAAGACCAAGTCACTCACCCTTCTCCTCGCCGGTCCTACTTGTGAAGAAGGCAGATGGCTCATGGCGCTTTTGTGTTGATTACCGGGAACTTAATACACATACTATCAAGGATAAGTTCCCTATTCCGGTGATTGAGGAATTACTCGATGAGCTACACGGTGCCAAGTACTTTACCAAGCTTGATCTCCGTTCCGGCTATCATCAGATCCGTATGAAGGCAGAAGATATCGAGAAAACAGCATTTCGAACCCACCATGGTCACTTTGAATTTCTCGTCATGGCCTTTGGGTTATGCAACGCACCATCTACCTTCCAGGCCTTAATGAATGAAGTCCTCGCCAAATTCCTTCGTAAAATTGTCCTTGTTTTCTTTGATGATATTTTGATCTACAGTACATCTCTGGAGGAGCATCTCCAACATTTGCGCTTGGTACTTGAATGCCTACACAAGCACCAACTATTTTTGAAGCGAACCAAATGTGTCTTTGCCAAAGGCCAGGTGGGATACCTAGGGCATATCATATCTGCAGCAGGGGTATCAACTGATCCGGATAAACTTAGCGCCATTGCGGCATGGCAGCCTCCAGCCTCAGTCTCAGCATTACGCAGCTTCTTGGGTCTCGCCGGATACTACCGTCGGTTCATCCGACAGTATGCATCCATCGCAGAGCCTCTCACCATGTTGCTCCGAAGACAAGGCTTTCAGTGGACAGCGGCAGCCGAGAAAGCCTTTCATCGCCTGAAAGAGGCTTTACAGGCGGCCCCGGTTCTACACCTCCCGGACTTCGATATACAATTTGTGGTGGAATGTGATGCTTCTGGCTCAGGAATAGGAGCCGTCTTGCAACAAGAAGGTCATCCAATTGCATTTTTTAGTCGCAAGCTTGCTGATCGTCATACAAAATTAGCGGCTTACGAGAGGGAGCTTATTGGCTTGTCTAAAGCGGTGCGACATTGGAGACCGTATCTATGGGGACGACCTTTTGTCGTCCGCACTGACCACGCCAGTTTAAAATTTTTGTTGGAACAGGCCCTTATCACCCCCCCACAGCAACACTGGCTTAGTAAATTAATGGGCTTTGATTTCACGGTTGAATACAAGCCAGGACGCATGAACCAAGCCGCAGATGCCCTTTCTCGCATACATGAAACAGAACCAAGATGCACGGCAATTTCATTACCAACCTCCACAGTTTGCGAGGAATGGCATCAAACCTTGCGCAAAGATCCAGAAGTCCAGCGGCGTTGCGCCCAACTTAGCCCAGAACAGGGACGGATGATCATTTCAAGGGAGGCCGAATTGTTTGACAATAGCAGCTTGGGGTCGGTTGGGCAAGAGCGTGGCGATGGGTCTACCTGAGAGGGTCTTCTTTACCGTGGGCAGCAATTGTTTCTGCCACCTAACTCGCCTCTCCGCACACAAATAGTAGCTGCCTTCCACGACTTAACTCATGAGGGTGTACTGAAGACACTCCATCGCATTCGCCGGTCCTATCATTGGACAGGTCAACGACAGAGTGTGGAAGATTATGTGGCACAATGTGCAGTCTGTCAACGCAACAAATCAAGTACTTTGGCACCCGCCGGTCTCCTCCAACCTCTTCCAGTTTCGCAGCAGATTTGGGCTGATATCTCCATGGATTTCGTTACAGCTTTGCCCAAATCTCAGGGCATGACAGCTATGCTTGTGGTGGTAGATAGACTGTCCAAATATGCCCATTTTATTCCAATGAAACGGCCGGCAACTGCGCCAGTAGTGGCCAACCTCTTCTTTGACCATATCGTTCGGCTACATGGCATTCCGGAATCAATTGTTTCTTTACAAGCGCCTTTTGGCAAGATCTTTTTAAGCGATGTGGCACTCACCTCCTGACATCGTCCGCTTATCACCCCAAGCAGGCAGACCAGGCCATCAAGTGGTCAACGCCTTTGTGGAAATGTATCTTCGATGTTTGGTGGCTGAGCACCCGACGTCGTGGGTCCGTTGGCTCCCATGGGTAGAATTTTGTTATAATACATCATATCATTCGGCCTTACGCATGACACCCTTCGAGTTAGTATATGGACGACCACCCCCAAGTCTATTTCCATACAATCAAGGCACTACAACAATTGATTGGGTGGATTGCCAGTTAGTAGAGCGAGATGCCTTACTCGCTCAGGCTCGTCAAAACCTCACCCTCGCCCAAAACAGAATGAAGCAAGTTTATGATGGGCATCATCGAGAGGTTTTCTTTGAAGAAGGATCGTGGGTCTGGCTACGTCTTCAACAGTATCGTCAACATTCCCTTCGTGGAGGATCATCGCATAAGCTCGTGCCAAAATTTTATGGACCCTACCGCGTGTTGGCTCGCATCGGCCACGTGGCATATCGCTTGGATCTCCCTCAGGAGGCTCGCCTGCATCCTGTTTTTCATGTGTCATTACTTAAACCCTTTCGCGGCACTCCACCAGTGACCACCGTACCCTTACCGCCGGAGGTCGCACCGTCTGCCGCTCCAGCACAACCGGCGCCTTACAAAGCTTTGTCCCATCGTATATTCCAAGGACGTCGTCAGCTCTTAATTCACTGGGCAGGTGAACCCGAAGAAGAGGCCACTTGGATGGATATTCTCACGCTCATGATCCTTTCCCGACTTCAAACTTGAGGACAAGTTTGATTTCCAGAAGGGGAGTATTGTTACACCAGCAGATCAGGTGTATGTGCGACGGAGGCCTTAGTCGAGCGCAAACCGTCTCCTAGTCGTACTCCAAGTCCTAGTTCCTTGTTTAAGAGTCCTAGTATAATTAGCCGTAAGAGATTGCAGGAAGTTACCTAATTCTAGAATCCGTATTGGATTCTGTTCAGGATATTGTGTACTATAAATAATGAAGGAAACAAAGAGAAAAGGCACGCAAGTTCTGGTGCCACAAAAATCTAGTCTCAAGGCGCTGCCGTCGACAACCGGCCGGTAGCGTCGTACCGCTTTATCTTGAGTGTTCGTTTCAAGACGTCGACCTCTCAGTCGAGTCGTCGTCCCGTTACGCGGGCGTTCGAACGCGAGCGTAACAGTGTATATATTGATCAATAGGCTAGTTAAAAGCCACTGAATGTCTGAATCAGCTGTGGAGGTACTGCTAATCTGCTACCTACACTAAATATGTGATGGTCATCTCACCCAAAAAAACCCAACAACAACAAGACCTGTGGCAGTCATCTTATTTCAAGTTGATGGAATCTGATATTAGTTTAGCATTTTCAATGTGTGCGCTAGTAATATGGCTCGCGATATACCTAGTGTTACTTGGATATGGACATGGGAGTTGGAATCGGACTCGGATTTGGCAAAAAATTTTGGGCACGGGAAATGCTACTCGGAATAGGACACGGGTGTCGGAATCCGACTCGGATTCAAGGTGTCCGATTCGGCAAAATTGTTTAGACACGGGTGTCCAAGTAACACTAGGTATACCGAGCCGTGGCTGCTCAAAACAATTTGTGGTTATGTAGTCTTACCGCAGGAAATTAGAAAACTTTTGGTGTTATTAAATTGGCATGGATAGTTTGATTAGAATTTTCATCCCATCCTTACATAGAATGTATTACTGGCATACTGCCCCTAACCTCATTTTACTCACAAAGCAAAGTAGAATTATTGGCAAAAGAAGTGGGATCAGCATGTAAAAACACAGAAAACACGTTTGGTTGAAGACAGAAGTCCATTGTTCTTATAGTGTGTATATATTGTGATTCAGCTTTATCGACTATTGTTCTTTACTTCTTTAGGCATTATTCCATGGATTCTAATAGAGTTGGAAGGCAACTATTTGTTTTTTACTCCAGTACTCCTCATTTCACTTTTGTTCTTTTATTCTAATTTCTTTTGTTCCATTGCTTAATGTGCACAGTTCACTGGCTGTGTAAGCTGAATATGAATGTTAACATGCATTAAAATACCGTATATACCATATTTACAAAATTTGCTAGCATCAACAGGTAACTCAGGAGGCCCACTAATTGACTCTTATGGCCATGTAATTGGAGTTAATACTGCTACATTCACACGTAAAGGTAATGTTCCTCCCTTAAGATCAGTATTGCCTCAGTATCAAAAGATAGATTGCTGACGATATTTTGTTTTGCCTCCTCTTGTCTGTCGTGAACATTATATTGTAAAAAGCTGGGCATGACTTTCTTTTTTGTCACATGGTACAGTTTGTTGCACATTGCAAGCAGGTAGGTTATAATCCTTGAAAAACCTTTTGTTTGGAAAAAACCAAATAGAATTTTTAGAACAGAAGGAAGGCACTGTAGTGCTAACTTAAGCAATGCAGTTTCGTGGCTTCGTTGTCCTTTTGTTAAGCCCTGATTCCCCTGTATGATGAAAGGAATGGTTAACAGAATGTCAAGATCAAAATTTATTCTCCTTTTGATGATATTCCCCTAGCAGCAGGCAAAGTGTTCTTAATCAGTGGTCAAGCCCTATGGTGGAAGATCACGTCTCCATTTTGCCTTGATTTGCCCGGAAGCTAGATTTTTTCTATGAACTCAAGCTGCACCTTTTACTAAGATGATGTTATTCATTCGATAGTTGGTGCAGTGTTTCTCCGTCATTTAATGATAGGTCCAATGTACAGGTCAGGATATGCCAAATGAAACAATATGTTTCAGTGTTTACTTCTTACATGACGACTTCCCTCAATTTGTGTGATCATATATGTTAGAGATAGAGTCCTGTTACCCTTGTATACATACTTGGTTAGAGATAGAGTCCTGTTCCTGTCCCTCATGTACATGTATATATACTGGCTCATTGGCCTCATAATGAATACAAGTGCTATTCATAACAATATACATGTCATTTAGTGACTTGTCTTGATAATTGTAGATCTCGGGCTTTGTGTGATGATGTGTATACCAGATGGCCATGATACACATCTGGAGTTCTGGTACACATTGCACCCTTAAGGCAAATCTCACGAATTAAATAGAGATATGTGTATGGCCATTAATGGGTCATCTCAGCGTTCAGGATTCTGTGCACAAGATATACTGAAAGCCACTCTGCAGATTGATGGATTCTCTTGTCTTGTCTTGCAGGAACTGGGATTTCATCCGGCGTAAACTTTGCCATCCCTATAGACACTGTTGTGCAGTCAGTCCCTAACCTAATTGTGTATGGAACCTCTGTGAGCAATAGGTTTTAACTCTTCTGTACGTACGTTATCCACCAAATGCAAGTTGTCTCTTTGCTACGTTCATTACTGCTTAAGACACTTCTGGTGCTGATCGGATCAATGCAGTGGATCTGCACATCCCGGGCCGTCACGTGTGCTCAAAGTTTTCTTCAAAACAACATAATCTGCTCAAGGAATAACCGATGATTTGTCATTATTTACTTGTGTTATTGATCATTTACTTTGTGATATATCACTGACATGCGAACCCTAGGGCCACATGTGAATGAGGTATATAGAACACACGATCAATTGCACCAATAAAACATGGCAAATCATCGATTCTCCCGGTTGCGTGCTGCCGCTAATCCACTGCAGCGTCCTTTCGCGTCAGGCCGAGCAATCAATCGAGACTTTTCCCCCTTCTAGGCTGGATGGATCGATCGGTCCATGTAGTACGGTGAATAGGGAAAATCAGCAGCCAATTGGTCATTTCTACGCTGCATCTCACTCACTCATCAGAATTCAGAAAGATTGATCTGGATTTTGCCTATTCATGGCCGCGAGGACCCTTGGCGCGGTCGGCTTTGATTTGTAACTGCACTGCACATACTTGTGTCAGCATTGGGATCCGGTGATTCGTTCTCTGGCTGCATGCCGTTGACCTTGAGCTGGCAACTAGTACTACTGCCCAGCTGTCTCGGTTTACCGATCTAGCTCTCTAGCCGGAATGGCAATTACACAAATTTTCCGTGAGACAGTTATCCGTCAAGAGTCTAGGCTAGTGCAGCACATACTGCCTTAGAGCATCTCCAAGAGGGGTCCTAAATATGGTCCTAACTTGAATTATAGGGCTTTTAAGAGAAAAGATCAACTCCAGCAAGGACCCTAAATTGTTAAAATTTATTAAATTGTTTTAGAGCCTATGGGAGAGTAGCTATATTTAGCAACTCTGTGATTGAGCCCTATCTTCATTGAGTTTTAGGGCCTAATTGCTGGAGTGAATATATCATTGGAGTCCTAAATCTAATTAGTTAGGGTCCTAAATTAAAATTTAAGGCTCATTTTTAGGGCCCTCTCTTGGAGATGCTCTGGGTGTACTTCTCCCCCCCGTTGGATATTACGTCCTACTACTGCACATGCAGAGCAGAGCGGTGCGGTGAAATGAGATGCCGCGTGATTCTTGGTTCTGGAATGCCCAACAATGAGTGTTTGAAAAACAGAATCGCAGCGAATGTTTATTACAATGGGCAAAGGTGCAATCAAAAGACACCTCCTTGGACATTAAAAACTGCTATAATTACTGTTCTTTGCAATTTGTCCATATGACTATTTCTTAACACCGCCTTTAGGCAAATTATAAAATATGCATATGCCTTAAAAACTCCTTCCGAAAATCCTATGAAAAAAATAACATTAGCACATATAAGCTTGTATTTTAAATTGTCTCATTAAAAACTTTTATATAAGAAATATATAAATAAAACTTATATAAAGAAAAGAATACAATATATGATCTTTGAGATCATTTAAACATATTATGGTTCAGTGATTTACCCCCATGAACCTTGTAACTCACAAAGTCTTTTCGTACCAATCTCATGAACATATTTTTGGAATGATGATTTTGGTAGGGATTTAGTAAATAAATCTGCTAAATTATCACAAGACTTTGTTTGCAAAATTTTTATATCTCCACTTTTCTGGAGTTCATGAGGATACAATAATTTAGGAGCAATATGTTTTGTTATATTGCTTTTGATATAACATGTTTGCATTTGAATAATACAAGCGGCATTATCTTCATAAATAGGGGTGCAAACGGAGTGGATACGGACGGATTTCATTCATTCCGTATCCTATTCTAAATTTTTCTCGGATATAGAATCGGATACAAACAATGCCGGATTCGAATACGAATACGGATTACTTCGGTCGCGAATACGGAGCGAATATAGATCGTTCCGGATACGGTTAGTCTCGGTCACGAATAGTTAGTCGGATAATGCGTGAAAACAGAAACCATATATGTCATGCATATTAGGATCGATAAACTATACATAAAATTTTACTAGAACTGACATATAAGTGTTTCAAATTCAATAATAGGTGTCTTCCCTGCATAAGAATAATATGTAGCCAAGTATAATTTCAATCAACATATGAACTTATATGATGTATAATATTTATATTTTATCGAATCTGTTATCGGATATCTATTTCACTAATTTACACTGATATTTTTTTCGGATATGCGGGTACGGATCAGATACGAATCGGATACTTCTCTTCCCATATCTTAACTCATATTTTTTTCCCCAGATAGGCGGATTCGAATCCGGATCGAATCTAGATATAACCGGATATCATTTTTTCGGATTCGAATCGGGTTTTAAACGAATTCGGGTTCGGATTGGTCGGAAATTATCCGCTCCGTTTACACCCCTATTCATAAATAATAGTAGGAGATTCAATTGAATTAATACCACATGATTTTTTTAATATGGTTAATCATTCTACGAAGCCATGCACATTCACGTGATACTTCATATAATGCAATTATTTCAGAATTATTAGTGGAAGTGGCCTCTAAAGTTTGTTTGCTAGACTTCCATGAAAAGGATGTACCATCATAAAGAAACATGAATCCAATCTGAGATTTGGCACTGTGGGGATCAGACAGATAGCCATCATCTGTATATCCCATCATTGTTGTATCTTGAATTTTCTTATAAAATAATCCAAGATTTTGTGTACCTTGGAGATATCTGAAAATATTCTTAATGTCATTCCAATGTCTCTTTGTTGGGGGTAGCACTAAATATGGCCAATAAATTGATTGCGAATGCAATATCAGGCCTGGTACAATTTGCTAAATACATTAATGCTCCAATAGCACTAAGATATGGGACTTCTAGTCCTAGAATATCTCCATTCTCACTCCTTAGTCTGAATGGGTCTTTATCCCTATTAAGGGATCTCACAACCATAGGGATTTTAGATGGATATGCCTTGCCCATATTGAATCTTTTCAATATCTTTTGGATATAGGCAGACTGGTGTACAAATATTCTATCATGAATATGCTCAAGTTGTAAACCCAAACAAAATTTGGTTTTACCTAAATACTTCATTTCAAATTACGTCATAAGATGTTTACTTCCTTAATATCCTCTGTGGTTCTGATGATATTCAAATCATTAACATATACTAAGATTATGCAAAATCCATTTTGGGATTTCTTTATGAACACACAAGGATAGTCATCATTATTTGAGTATCCTTTCTTCAAAAGGAACTCACTTAGTTGGTTGTACCACATTCTTTCCAACTATTTTAATCCATATAGTTATTTTTTTTAATTTAATACTACACATATTGCAATTTGCTTTATCATTCGAAAGTTTAATCCCTTCAGGAACTTTCATGTAAATACCCGAATCATTCGAAAGTTTAGCAGCCGATCCGAGTCCTGTATTTTTTTAGATAAGGGAAGATTAAATCTCCCAGCCTCTGCATCCTGAGATGCATACGGCCAAAGTATTATTACACAATTACTGACTAAATTAGTCATAAATGAAAAATGAGATAAAATGAAAGATAGCAACAAGTTCAAATAAAGATGACATAAAAGATCTCAAACGCCACAAATCCTGTTGCTAGTTCTCCACCCATGTCTATTGAAGAACTCCCTGGCTACCACGTCTAGCGCTTTGCATCCAGAAAATATCACGTCCTTGGCCTCCTGGGGTTGTAGCAATGACCACGACCGCAGCGAACCAATGCACGCAAAGACTACCTGCAATGGGTTAAAATTCCTTTTCTTATCAAACACTATATCATTCCGAAGTGACCAAATTGACCAACAAATTGCAAAGAACGCCCACTAAAATGTGAGATTGTAAATCTTTCTCCATCCCCTGAATCCAGTTTCCAAACATGTTGGTTATACTCGGGAGGTGTCAAATTAATAGCCACTTGGATGATACGCCAAGTCGAACGAGCAACATGGCAATAAAAAAAAAGATGTTGTATAGTTTCATTATTGTTACAAAAACAACAAATTTTGCTACCAGTCCAATTTCTTTTTGCAAGATTATCTTTTGTCAATATCACCCCACGATGAAGATACCAAAGGAAAATTTTTATTTTAAGCGGTATCTTAAGCCTCCACAAATTTCTATTTGTAAAGGGAGCATTATGATTCATTAAAATCTGATACATCGAATGAACAGAAAATTGTCCATTATGATGTAGATTCCATCGAAAGATATCTCTTTCTAAAGTTAAATGTACCCCACTAACCATTGTAATGAGGTTATGTAAAGCCCTCAAGTTATGTCCCGTAATAGCTCGGCGAAAAGACAAATTTAAAGTGCCAGAATTCATAACTTCTGCCACTGTGGCATTCTTTTTCTTAACAATTTGGAATAAACCTGGAAATTTTATGTTAAAGGGTGTGTTTCCATTCCAAATATCTTGCCAAAAGCAAATTTGAGTGCCATTACAAACTTGGAAAGAACCGAATCTAAAGAAATGATGCTTAACCCGCATTAATCCTGACCAAAACTGAGAATCCCTTGGTTTTCTTTCTACATTAGAAAGAGTCTTGTTTTGCAAATACTTTCTTGTGATGAGACATTGCCAAACACCCTCTTCATTTAAGATCTTAAAAAGCCATTTACTAAGCAAGCAAATATTTTTGATATCTAGGTTTTGAATACCCAATCCTCCTTGATCTTTTGGTCTACAAAGTATATTCCACTTAGCTAGTCTGTACTTCTTTTTATGATTATCACTTTGCCAAAAGAATCTAGATCTATAATAATCCAACCGTTTCAGTATCCCACGAGGTATCTCAAAAAGAGATAACATAAACATTCGTAAGCTGCTAAGGACAGAGTTTAAAAGTACTAAACGACCTCCTGCAGATAAATGCTTACCCTTCCAACTACTCAGTCGTTTCTCAAATCTTTCTTCTACTCCCTTCCATTCACTGATTCGCAACTTTCTATGATGAATTGGAATACCAAGGTATCTAAAAGGCAATTTACCTGCTCCACACCCAAAAAGCTGAGTATATTGATCCTCTAATTCCTTAGCAGCACCAAAACAGTAAATTTCACTCTTATTGAAATTAATTTTGAGACCAGAAATTTGTTCAAATGCACATAACAATAATTTCAAGTTTAACAATAATCCGAGTCCTGTATGGATACGGTAATATACACGTATCGGCTCTTGATCCGATTTTCTTTTCCTTGTCGGTGACAGATTCCTTGTTGGTACCAGCTTATCCTTTCCATAAAATCTTCATATTTGAATTGGGCCGATTTTACCACGTATGCCGATTTTTGGTGTAAACACCAACATACACGTACATCCCTGAATCTTTTACTGTCATTCGTACAACAAGCTCGTCTATATCGAAGTCAATCCGTATTGATTTGTCAAGCTTTCGTTCATACATGTAGCAACGCTCTATGTCCCATATCGATCTGCATCCCACACACAAAATACGTTGGCCTTACGTGCACCATGCACTCCACGTCCTGTACACAGCTGGTCGTCCTGTCCAACTCCAGCCTTTTGTAGCCACCTGTGAAAATTAAGTAGGATGATTGCTGGAATATATGATGACTAAATTGACGCATGAGCCTATGGGACCCTCTCCCATCGACACCCTTTTAGCTCCCGTCCTGTCAGAGGTGGGCCCGGCCTCTCCCTGTCCCTGCCACGCGTCCCAGAAACATGCACGCATTGCCTTTGTTTCTGCTTGCTTAGTGACAAAATCAGTGGTACAATGATTGGATCAAAGATTGGATTGCCATCGTTTGGTTCAAAATTGATAGTACAATCACTTGTTCAAAGATGCACATAGTAACATTTTGGTTTGGCCACTAATTAAACACTCAAAATCCTGGCAAAAAAAAAAAGGTGAAGGTTCTTAATTTTGCATACCCCATGTAAATTTAAATTTCAAGTTCAAATTGTTTTGGGAGAAAAAGAAGGAGAGAATTCTTTGGCAAACTACAACTCGAAAGAAAAATGAAAAAAAGGACAAGTTACCATCACGTAATTCTCTTCTTCGTTTCTCCTAAGTTGTTTTTTATTCTAAATTTTAAACTTTAAAAGGGCGATCGAATATTAAAAAAAAAAACTCTCTCAAAAGGCCCCATCTGACCTTTAGAGGCACTCTCTCTGTTCATGCACTAATCTTGAAGCACTCATATTTTCCTCACCCTGTCTTCCCCAATCCCCACCATTGGAACTCCTCCCCACCGAGACGCCGCCACCTTCAAGCTCACTCACCGCCACCGTGGTCGCTTGACGCCACCGCCGCCGCAACACCGGCAAACTTGGTGGAGATGCCCTGGAGGCCTAGACCAGGTTGGGCAGAGGACCGCCGCAACTCCTTTACTTTATTGTTTTAAGATTGGTGCTTCATTCCAGGTGGCACAAATCCAGGATAGTGCTGAACTTGGGGAGTCTTTCCTAGAGATTTTTTTTCCTGATGCAATGCTCCTCTCTCTCTCTATCTCTCTATCTATCTATCTATATATATAGATATAGATATTATATATGGGGGCATATTCAGTGCAAATCCTCTTTACCGTGAAAACTCCGTGAAAACCAAGTTTAAAAGTTTTGAAAAATTCTCAAAAAATTATCGTACGTAGGGGAGGTGATGTTCTATAACCCTGTAAAATTTGAAGACCAAACTCAATCGCATTTGAAAGATATGAAAAAGACAAATTCAGTATGAATAGTGATTTTTCACTGTTTAGTACTATTCATTTTGCAATTTGTCTTTTTCATATCTTCCAAATGCGATTGAGTTTGGTTTTCAAATTTTACAGGGTTGTAGAACCTCATCTCCCCTAATATATATATATATATTCAGTGCAAACCTTCCTTACCGTGAAAACTCCGTGAAAACCACGTGTAAAAGTTTTGAACAATTCTCAAAAAAATTACCATACGTAGGGGAAGTGATGTTCTACAACCCTGTAAAATTTGAAGACCAAACTCAATTGCATTTGAAAGATATAAAAAAGACAAATTCAGTATGAATAGTGATTTTTCATTTTGCAATTTGTCTTTTTCATATCTTACAAATGCAATTGAGTTTGATATTCAAATTTCACAAGGTTGTAGAACCTCACCTCCTCTACGTATGGTAATTTTTTGAGAATTTTTCAAAACTTTTATACGTGGGTTTCACGAAATTTTCACGGTAAAGAGGGTTTTCACTGGATATGTTGCCTATATATATATCTCGTTATCTCCTATTGACTTGCGAGTGTGACGCTATTGTGTGAGATTTTTCTGAATCATTTGCGTGGCAAGAGCAAGACAAAAGGCGTCCAATTATTCATATATATATATATACTCTAAATGATAAGACTTCGTGCTTGGCTGGGCACTTGGGCCATGCATGAATAGCTTTCATCTTGATTAACTTGCATGTCGCATATATTATTTCTGGAGTTCTCTGGAAATTCATAGCATCTTGTTGTTTGCTGTTCGTCGGCTAGGCCCTTTATTAGAACAAATTTTTTTTTTGGTGGGTGCACCTTTTTCGAGGAAAATTAATTACAATATTTCACTTGTACCGGAAAAGGACTGATGGATTGGAGGGAGACCGGCCGACGGATAGGAAGGGCTGCGTGAATGACAAAAACCGGTGGAGGACCTGTTTAGATCCTGTTTGCAAAATAGCCGTGAAAGGATCTAAACATAAATTTAAAATTTATGAAGGATCTTTTTGTAAAAAAACTGACACGTGAACACCTTGATTGCTCTCCAATTTCACCGGCTTTAAGTATAAGTAAGTATAATAGTGGTTTGGATTATTTCTTCATGGGCCGAGTATTTTTCTCGGGAGTGTATAGGCATTATCCGGATGTTTTTGTCCTATAAAACATCCAAACTTTGGACCGCACGATCAAAACACACATCCGTAGGATCAACCCACCTTGAATTCAGGGGGGCGTGCATCGATCTGAAAGCAAATCCAATGGCCAGGAATTTGGATGATGGTTGCTAAAGAAAACATCCGGATGAAATTTATCAAAAACCCATTTTTCTCCGGCCACAGGTTTGTCACAACTTGTGATGATTTCCATCTGCCAAGCTGAGCCCATTTCTTTTTGCAACCCGAAAACGATGGCAGTTAAATTAGGTGTACTTAACCGGCAAAAAGGGCTTTGCTAGTTAATTGCTACCTTTGCAACAAATCTTGTGGTACTCCGTACAGATCAATTCTCTGCACCGAAGGATACATACAGTCTTGATTCTTATTCCATTCCCACTTGAAATGTAGTTACTGCTAATTCCGAAATATCCTCTTCAACTCGAATTTGGGTATCATTTTTTCCTAATTAAATTGACACCTAGTTCCTCCTTGATATACATTTTTTTTTTCTAACTACGTCCTCATGTATTAAGCTTGGACTTGCAATGCGAAACTACTCTACGTCAGTAATTCTTACAACTAAGTTAGTAATTTGTAGTTTGGATAAACCTTTTTTTAATTTTATTTTTGATATATTTAACCTCTCTGGATGTAATTGAAGAACGGAATTACTAGTTTATGGTCAACCGTACTCACAAATCCTTTTGCTTTTTTTTAATTAAATCCGAAAGTTTTTGAATTTTTTTTTAAAGTCAAAACCTTTTGATTTGAATTTTTTTTAGATGAAACTTTCTATTTTGAAATTTTGCAATTTAATTTTTTCGAGTTGAAACTTTGCAAATTTTTTTTGGTTTAAATTTTTTTCAACTTAAATTTTAAATCGAAACTTTTCAAACTAAAAGTTTTTTGAATCAAAACTTTTTGAACCGAAAGCTTTTGAATCGAAAGTTTTATGAGTTAAAACTTTTCGATTTGAAATTTTTTGAGTTGAATTTTTTTGATTTGAAAATTTCCGTGTTGAAACTTTTTTATTTGAAACTTTTCGAGTTAAAACTTTCTAGTTTAAAATTTTTTGAGTTAAAACTTTCTAATTTGAATTTTTTATTTAATTTTATTTTTGAATTTTTTAATTTTGAGTTGAAATTTTTCTATTTAAAATCTTCAAAGTTTAAATGTTCTAATTTAAAATTTTTGTGTTAGACAGGGATGAAGAGGGTGGGGGAAGTGAGTAGGAAAAAAAGAAGGAGAAGATGGATATAGAAGATGACATATGGTATCTTAAAAAGGTGATCTTAAATTTTTCAGAAAAACTAACCTACGGTACCATAGGAACGGTATACCTCTGAAACTTGTGATTTTTTATACTGAAACTCATAAAACTTAGCATTAAAAACCGATGAAACATGAAAGATGAAACTAAATACTGAAACTCATGAAACCAGCACTGAAACTGATAAGTTTCATAAGTTTCACAGCTATACCATTGGAACGGTATACCGTTCCTAGTCTCCCTCTAAATTTTTTTTAGTTTGAGATTAATCTAACCATAGTCAAAACAATTGAAGAAGCCAAAGGTGCATGTTTGTTTGTCTGAACAATAGTAAAGGAGTACTACGCAGTGTTGCAATGCATGTTTGCCTCCATGGAGGGAGGCATGGTCACTTGGTCAGGCTCTTTGATTGAGGTTGATGTAGGAAAAGCGAAGCCAACGACTGGTATGGTTCCAACTTTTACCTTCTAGGTCTCGGGAGGCCGGCCGGCTGCGTGACACGTGGCATCATCCCATCCGTCTAGATAATCATTTTATTTGGTTTTATGCTAACTTTAATTACCACGGACAAATCCTAGGCACATCATATCTCCTTAGATAAAATGTTTGATTCGACGCTATAGTTAGTTATCTTTTGGAAACATAATATTGCTCTATAGTTGTTATGCAAAAGAAGGCCTATGTACCCAGTAAGAAGACTCAACGTTTTGAGCTAATCTACATGCGTCGATTAGATGTTCTTAAAAGATGACTTCAAAAATGCTGGCTTCAATAAATCAGTTGCTTTAGGCCCTGTTTGGGAGATTTAATTTAAGCCAGCTTCAGCTTCTGAAAAGCAAGCAAACAGCTTAATTTTTAAGCGGTTTTAAGTATAATTTAGAAGATATATAAAAGCCAAAAGCTGGATCGGATCTACTTTTGCAGCTTATTGCTGAGAAAAATTAACTATTTGTTAAATGGTTTCTTATAAAAAACTACATCTACTTTTCGACTCAAAAAAATTGTAAAGCAGATTTTCAGAAAAGTTACGGCTCCCCAAATATACCCTTAACCCCATACATATGCCAAGAAGAAAACGACTAGTTGAGAGGTACTGCTTGTCAATTTTTTCCTATGTATTTTAGCTATATTTTTTATGGCCCTAATTTCGCTTGTGCCTATGTTCGCTTTCAACCATATTTCGGGTTACTAACGCTGCCATTGTATGCAGGCAACCAAATCTGATAGTGCAAACACTGACAGCTCTAGCTATAGTTAATAGTCAAAAGGGGTCACTTAGTTTAGTGAGGTGTACTGTAATTTGGCGTGCAGAGTCCAACACATGGGAACCAAGTTTTCCCACGTGTCCAACTCTAGATCGTCTTAAGCCTAAGTTAGAGGGCATTCTAAGTAACCAATGAACCGTAATCAATTTCAAACCTAACTAAGGTGAAAGTATTAGAGTTTGGTAAGTAAAAACAGGTTTTAAGTGAAAGCTCACTGTCCTTTTACCTTGCATCAATCATGTATATCACAATCGAGTTTGCAATCAGGTCAAGCTAAGATATTTCGTGTGAAAGAAAGTCAGATGAGATATGTATGCTGCACCCAAGTGTGTTGTCTTGTTGCTTGTACTCATCTTTGTTAACAAATTTCAACAAATGGAGCATGCATGGCCTCTGTGCCTTATCTCCAGGGCAGCCATGGGCGTGTATACACGGTATGAGGCAGCCATTATTTAATTTGAGCTTTACACAGTAGTAGGTGGCAGGATTAAAAAAAATTTAATGAGGGTGCACGCTTAATTTACACGCAGAACTTTATAGTCTTGTACAATGATTTTGGATTACTATAAATCCGACATATATATTTAGAATTTGCTAAAAGTACAATACAAACAGTTCTGAGTTCTTAAAAATCACAAACCACCAGAATCAAAACCAATTCGATCAACAAAGTTACCCTTTCAAAGAGGCAAAAAAATTTAAGTTTCTCAAATTTTTGGTCCCGGCACCCCCTAGTTTCGCCTATGATTTTACAGATCAACCAACTAGTTTCCCAACATGATATGGCTTGGCTACCTCTAGCTAGTAGATCTTGTCATGCAGGATGTCACGCGTAACCAGGGTTTGCAATATCGACGAAAACCGGTCGATTTTCGCGATTTTCGCGCGTATCGCTGCGGCTCGATATCAAAAACCGGTCGATAAACCGATCCAATTCAAAAAAAAATTCAAAAAAATTCAAAAATTCGAAAAAATTTACGTGTCAAAAACCGGTCGAAAATCGGTGGAAATCGGTCGATTTTCGTCAAAAATCGTCGAAAATCGCTACAAAAGTCGACCGCACAAAAAAAATCAACATGGTTGTCGATTTTCCACCGATAATCGTCGATTTTCCACCGATTTTCGTCGATTTTCCACCGATTTTCGTCGATTTTCCACGTTTTTTGATTTTTTTTCAAAAAATCTGTTTTTTGAATTTTACGCGATTTTCGACCGATTTTCGGCTCGATTTTTGCGATTATCGAATTTCACTGTTCATCCGAAAATCGCACCTAGCGATAAGGTTAACCCTGCGCGTAACACATCGTGTGTGCACGTGTGAGGTGCGTGTGATTTGATTCCATTAAAAATTATGAACTATGGTGCATGATTTGATTCAACTCAATTAGAGGATGCTTAATTAGTTCGAATCATGCATGCTCCATACAGGGTTTTAGTAAGCTTCATGCCACACGTAGCACGGCAGCTAAGAGTAAGCAAGCAGTTTATCGATGCTTCTCTCCTTGTTTATTACGTACGGTTGGGGTGATCACGTATGTTGGGATAAGTGCTATGACTTGCTGGCAATCAATCGTAGTCTATCAAATGATAAAATAGATGTTAAATAATCTTGATGTAAGCCAGCTAGCTAGCTAGTAGACGTAAGTAGTATGTGATTGGATTGATTTGCTCCGTTTTTCTCTGTTTGGAAGGAAAAAAAATGGCTTTTGCTTCATATATGTAGGCTTTAATTCCCTTATATTTGTAGGTCCAACATTTCATATTTTAAACTTGAAAAAACTTATGCTTAATTGAAACCACACGCACAAGCAAAAACTACATGTGCAGCACTGCAATAAACGGTGGACAAATTAATTAGACCCTGTTCTTCCCCCACAAATATGGAAATAAATTCTATAGAGAGAGGGGTGCAAACTCCTCCTCGTGCATACCCGACGCAGATTGATGTCACATGGATAATCCTGCAATCCAACACACGACATTAAGTTGTCATTTAATGCCCAGAATTGCATCGAAATTAGCAAGAGGTAAGTTCAAAATCCTCACTTAATGACGTGCGTTGGATTGCAGGATTATCCACGTGGCATCAATCGGCATCGGGTATGCACGGGAAGAAGTTTGCACCCCTCCTCCATAGAATTTATTTCCCACAAATATCTAGCAGCCTGATCCCCCATCAATTAGCTGTCGTGCAACAGGCAGCTTGGCCCCACTGTCAGAGACTGTGAGGTCGCTCCTATGGGTGTGTAAAGTAACCTACCCTAGTTACGAGTTAGTGGGTACTATTAGGCAGGCCGCCAGGGGCAGTGCATGGCGAGGCTGTGTTACTGTTTCCTGATAAAATTTTACTGAGCCTGCTTCTCTCCCCTGCATCTGGATCCTCATGTCTAGTCAGATTGATAGGTAATGGATTCTACAAATTAAGAGGTTTAGATTCTCCTCAGGAGCCATTCAAAATTTTCGTACTACCTGTGTAGATCGCGAGGACAGGATCTTGTCGTGGTCACAGAAACAGAATTAGCTGTACCATTTTTGATGGCAATCCAGCGTGTCGTCGTCTTCAGTTAATTGCCAAAGAAGAAGATCAATCTCACAGATACAGGACATCTTGATTTATACTTTACCACTAGAAAATTAGGTTTTACTACCGGCACATCACTACCGATTGAATTTGAACCGGTACTGATGTTACTATCAGTACCGGTTCATTTGCTACAGGGTTGTAGTGGGCTTTTAGTACCGATTGGTAACACGAATCGGTACTAATACCCTCACATGCTTTCCTATTTCACTGGAGCTAGGAAACCAGGTGCAAGTGACTCCTCGAATTGAACAGCTAGTTGCTCGTTGTTACGTACGCGAGAGATCATGTCTCATTTCCTGACAAGATGATCAATTTCCAACGAGTAAACCACAAACTTTGGATTCTGTCCAACTGAATGTCGGCAATTTCCTCGAAATTTTGTTTTGAGCGTGCTTAACTTGACATGGAATTTTTTTTTTGTTGGATGTGTGGCATTTTTTTTCTCTATTGAGGTGAGCCCACTTTCTGATCATTCTGCAGGACAAGATCTTCGTGCAGGAATTAAGTACACACAGAGGAGGACACTTGTAGATCAGAGCAGCAGTACGTAGTAGTTAGAGATACGCAGAAAGCTTATAAACAAGCTAGACAGAACATTTTTAATTTTTAATCCATCTCTCTTGCTCTTCATCGGTCTCTCTTTATTGTTCCCAATCCCATGCGTGCGTGCGTGCGTGCAAAATCGAAAGCCTCATCAGTCATCAGTACTACAATCTCTGGGAGTGGCCATGCATCTCCATTTTGATGTACTAACATAAGCTTTTGATGATGTTCCTCTCACCTCACTCTTCTGCACCAGAAGACTACCAAGAGGAGCCAAGAAACAAGAAGCTACTAGTCTAGTACTACTCTCTCTCTCTCTCTCTCTCTCTCTCTCTCTCTCTCTCTCTCTCTCTCTCTCTCTCTCTCTCTCTCTCTCTCTCTCTCTCTCTCAGAGAGAGAGAGAGAATACTCCAAGCTCCTAATAACTAACTAATTAACAACATCTACATGGCCATGACATGGCATGCATGAAGCTTGAACTTAATTTGTACAAGATCTTGTTGCACAAGCTTAAGAGGAGAACACCCAATACATGCGTGCATCAAGCGTGTTCCTTCTCCATTTGCAACCTGATTTCTCTGTTGAACCTCGTGATGAAGTCCTCCACCCTCCGGTTGAGCTCCTCGTCGGACAGCCTAGCGTACTCGCTCTCCTCCGTTGCCGTCCGCCGGAGCTTCTCCTCCCTCACGACCAAGCTCTTGTCCTGCACGGGCACGGTTACGAGCGCGTGCGAATGCGACCTGCTCCGTCGCCTCCTCATCCTCTCCTCCTTCACGAGGCTCTTGCTCGCCCCCAGCCTCGCCCTTGCTTGTACGATTGCGCCGTCGACATTCTTGACGGCCACGGTCTCGCCGGCGCCGACTTTGGCGGCGGTGGAAGCAGAGGACGAGCTAATTAGCGTCATCTGTCTACTCTCGGCCGGCTTGGCACTTGTCACGACTTGTTCTTCTTGATCAGCTTTCACATCCAACGCATGGTTGTTAATGGACATCACATCTCCATGGTTCTTCACAACCAGCGCTTGGTTCTTGGCGACCACAGGCAGCAGCTCGTTGTCGGAAACAACCGCTGACGCACGGCTGTTCTTGAAGACCACAGGCTCACCGGAGACGACGAAGGGGCGATCGTCGTAGGCGGAGGAGGAGCCGAAGAAGAGCATGCCGGAGTCTGCCGCGATGATGATGATGATGGAGTTGGACATGAGGAACCAGAAGGTGGTGTCCCTGAAGAGCGTAGCAGGAGGGATGCGGAGGAAGGAGACGTAGAGCACAGGCAGCGACATCACCAGGATGGAGATGGACACCTTGGTGATGAGCTTCTGCTGCTGCTTACTATTATTCTCTCGAGCTTGCATGTTTAGGGGAGGCAGCAAGTATTGCATATATATGCTTAATTTGCTTCCTTGGCTCCTTGCTAGTTGCTACTGTGCTTGCTTGCTATGGCTTTGGGGTGTCCAATGCTTAACACGTTGCAGGCTTGTTCTTGTATGGGAGAGATGCCCGCTTTGGTTTCTGATTTGTATGGGATTGTGGGGAACGGGGTGTGCTGTGGGATGCCCATTTATAAGAGGCGTGTGTGTGTGGGGAAGCTTTGGCTTGCATGGCCCGTTGTTTTTCTTTTTTTAAAGTTTGGTCTATGTCTAAATGAAATTACAAAAATGATCCTATTTTTGACCATGAAACCAGCCACAGCCCACAGACGACACGTGTCACCTTCTGCACTCCCCTAGCTCAGCAGGTAGTCGTGAACACGGCAACATCGTCCATCACGACAGGTGGGGAGGACCACCGCGGGAGCCGACCTATCCAGCACGTTGGGCTCGGCAAGACCTACAACACTACCTGTGCTTGGCAGTACCCCCTCCTGTTAGCTCGGTACCGCGGTACCTCCTCCTACTGAGCTCTACAGGAGGCATATGTAGTGCCGACCATCTACCACGGTAGGGGAGTGCGATAGGTGATATATGTCGCCTTTCCGGTGCTTTCGTGGTCGAGAAGATGATTAAATTTATAAATCCATTTAAGAGAGGAAAAATAATAATAAGTGTGCGAAGGATACGTACAGACGGGCTTCTTATGTGTGTGGTAATTATTGTGTACGTGTAGGTTTGTGGTTGTTTGTGTGTGAGAATGATTGGTGCGTGCATTTTGGGGTGGGTCGAGTGGGTGGGGTGGAGGGTTTGCGGTTGGGTGTAATCTGGATTGATACTTGATAGGGGCATGGTTGTTTTGCATGCCTGAATGGAGAGGGCAAAGCAATGCAAGGGGCTGCTGTAATCTGTAGGGTGTTGCATTGCACTTGGGCATGCAATTTTCAGAGGTTTTACATGTTGGCCGGCAGGCGAGGACAGCCAATGGCCTTTTGGATATGGAAAGTACAATGACAAAAAAAAAAAAAAAGAATCGGAATGATTTGTGATTGGACGTACGTATGATTTTTTTTGGACGCTTAGCAATATTTTTTTTTCTATACGTGAAATATTTTCTTTCTACGTATGAAAGATTTTTCTTTGATAACAGTAGAAATGTGCACGCAGAAAAAAATGTTGCAGACGTTGGAAAAAAAATGTTACATGAGTGAGTGTCCGAAAAAATGTGCTGGGATGTGACGTCCGGCTCCTAGTTTCTCCCAAAAAGAATATATCATGCTTGTGTTTTGAAAAGTAAGGTAAGAGCATACTTCCTTATATCCAGACATCCTAGCTATCAAAGTAGGATCATATCTGACCTTGGTTCTCACTTCTCATCCTCCCCCAACCTGGAATAGCCCGGTTCAACTATGTTTAGTTTTAGAAGAAAAAAAAAGAAGAATAAGAGAAAACCGCTCTTGGTTTTTCATTTTCTTTTCGTGATTTGATTTACTCTACTTAAATAGAACAATATTAAGTTTTAGAAACATGAAAACTGTTTGTGGATTTTTTTTTCGTGACTTGGTTTACTCTGCTTGAATATAACATAACACAAACAAGCACTTTTGGAGATGTATCGTATGTGGTGTGATCATGCGGAGTCGAATAACAGTCTGCCTTCATCCGAAAGTTCGTCTAACGAGTCTATTACCGCGTCCAAAGGTTCATCTGACGAGCCTGAGAGCAGTGAAAGGCACAACTTGGCGTCTATTAGGCCATTCACAATGCACGGAGAGTTTCGTTACAAGGTTTCTGATAGTGCCACGTTATATTTAGATGTTTGAGTTGAGAAATGAAACAACCTCTCTCAGGGCATCTCCAATGGTGTAGTCATCTACTAGCTATAAGAAGTGTACATGTCATCTATAGATAGCTAATAGACAACCTCTCCAATGGACTAGCTATAACATTGTCTACAAAAATTAAATATGAGCCCATATGTAAGAGGTGATAAATGCCTTGGAATCAGCTATAGCCTGGCTATAAGTTAGTAGTAAGCATATATCTCTCTCTTTCTTTTCTCTCATCCACCTAAGCAAAATGCTGAGTTGGCACCCTTATAGCTAGCTGAAGTGGCACCATTGGAGATGCTCTCAGTGCACAGTTTCATTTTGCAATTTCATAGGCATGACATAACATTTAATTGTTGGACGGTGTTGTGATCAAATGTGCCATATAAATTGTGTAGCCACTTGCAATTATATCTAGCACACTACAATATGACCACACGGGATCCAGAAAAGATGTGGAGATGAAACAAATCACTCTCAGTGGGGTTTCATCCCAATTTCAAAGCACTTGGTAACCGTGTACACCAGGTTTCATCCCCATGAAACTCAACTCTCTTCTCTCCTCATAAATTTGTTGTCATGTCACTATTTTTATCTATGTGACATCTTATTTAATGAGAATAAAATTCTCATTGTGAATGGACTTACCGCGGCAGAAGATCGATACACTCTGTTTTACCTTCGTGGTTATTAATTAAATTGAACCATGGAAGGCTTAACTACCGTGTTGCCACAATTCACATCAAGTGTGGATAGTGAGCAGTGAGTGGTTCCACACATCCAATCAGAATGAGATGGTCCAGAAAGCCATGGCACTCTTGGCAAAACTGGGCCTGGGTTTAACTCCTTTCTGAACAATATAATGGTCGCAAGGGCGGCTGAAAAGACTTATAGCCTGTTTGGTTGCCTTCTCAACTCAGCCAGGCTGTATGAGTGGAGCCAGGCTGGTGGGAGCCAGGCTATGTGGATCTGAGAATCTTTGTTTGGTTGCTGTATGAGTGGAACCGGTGTGACAGAGATGTTGTTTGGTTGCTGTATGGTGGAGTCGAGGCTGAGAAGAGATGTTGTTTGGTTGCCTGTAGGTAGAGGCCGGAGAATGGAAAGGCCAACAAGCCCATTTGCTTTGGAGTGCACATCGTTGAGTTTATTTTTATTTAATATTTATTTTATTTTATTTGCCATGCTTGCGGTCGTCTTCGATGCAGGTTAGCTTACATTATGGATTGGTAGCTGTCGAAGAGTGGAACAAAGCAGCTGGAGCAGCGGATGGATATCAATATGATAGATGTTAATTACGATGGATCATTAATCTTACCTATTATGACCAATGGATAAGTAGTACTGCCCATCTCACGTGGATATAATGTAAGCGCATCCATAATCTGAACAATCTTCGAAGATGTGGAGTGCCCCATGTTCCTTATGCGATTCGAGCACGAGGCATACATGAAGGCGAAGCAATGTCTTTCGGCCCCGATGGCGCTGATTATTGAGCCATGAACTAGTCAACTCAGCCAATGAACTCATCAAGCATATATAATACTTGACAATCATCAAGCATCAAGCATAGATAATAACAACAAGCATCAGTTGGAACTCATCAACTTAAAATTTTTTAAGTCATAGCCATCCACAACACATGTTTAGTCATGTACTACATTTCAAGTCCATCAATATGTTTAGTCATAGCAAAATAAAAGTTTATAGCAACATCCAAAATGATCTAAAAGTTCATAGCAACATCAAAAGTCATTCCAAGTTGGTTTAGGACCATCTGAGGCAAAATGAAAAGTTCCATAGCCACATCACAATGTTTTAGCCGCGATGATTTCCAAGTTGGTTTAGGACCATCTAGAGAGTTATTCTTAGCACAAAATGGCCAGTAGCCACATAGCCGCGATGATTCTCGAGACATAGTCACAAATGCAGCACCTTGCCTGTTGTATCCACCAAATAAGTGAAAGCGACAAACAAGACATCCTCCACGAACCAGTCATATTCATGCGGCCCCATACAAATCGGGATGCACCTCATGCAGTGGTCTCTCTAATGGCGGTGCGACATTATTGTATCGGTCATGCCGGACATCAAAGGTTTCCTCATCAGGACATAAATCTCTTCCTTTTCTTATCCTTTTTGGACACACTACGGCATCGTTAGTTTGTGGATTGGTCTTGTTTGAAACCTCGTGGCTTTCATTGCTAAGTTCATCATACGGTTATCCATGAAGTCAGAAGGGTCTCAAGTGCCTCATTAGATCCATGGCATACTTCCCGGTAGCCATACCACTCCCAAATATAGCCATCATTGCCACATAGTTGTCGATGGGTTTGTTGAGATACTCGGCATCCTTAGGATGTGCCTACAAATACAAGAAACATCATATCATGTGTAAAAGCAGTTAGAGATAGGCAAAAGCCAAGTAAACATCATTTCATCCTTAGGATTGTCATACTGTATTAATACATCATTCACATGCAATCATGCCACACATAAAACAAATGACAGGTTGCATCATGAGTATAAATTCAACTACGAGATGGAACATAGTTTTGCAAATGGGGATAGTATCATTGACTAATCGGTCAAATGGTACCAATCAAACAACGATTATGTCTGTAACAAACATCAAGTTCTTAAGCAGGCAAAAAATGCCCGAAGGCATTTTCGGATAGCATGTGCAATGTATGACATATATAGCTTATCATGGACCAATTTAGCGCTCACACATTCCAACTACCAAAGTTGACAAACATGAAAGAACCGATAAAGTAAGGCTCAATGACATACCTTAATGTGACCCATATGAGTGCTCCTCCTCCAACACTATCATGTGGTTAACCTCATCCCAGTGTGCTCCTCAAATCTCTAAGTTTAGTAACCTTCACCCACTTTTAGCGCCACTTACAAAGGTGATTATACACTTGTGTGCCACTCACATCATTTGCCGGTGAACTCTTTGAGATCTTTAGCTACTTTGTTGTAATGAACCTCCTTGAATCCTTTATCACTTCTTACCCCACTTTTTATAAGCTCACTCCAAGCGACGGAGGACAAATGAAGATGTCACATTGGTCCACCTCATTTGAACCCTTCGGACTTTCCATTGTCATGCACTACCTCCAATATCAATAATCTCCTCATTATGAATGAAAATAAATTGAAAACAAAAACATCATTTGATGATTAACTATAATACGAGCACAATGTTGTCCCAATATGCAAATACATAACCCAAATCATTACAAAAAACTTGTCCAATTGCAGTCTAATAAATATAATTATTACAAAAAGCTGTCCCAAATGCGGTCCATAACTAGACTTATTACAACAACTCATCACACATGAGAATTGCCTCTATTAGCCCACATGGCGTTAGCCACTCATCCCTCTTGGTGACCAAGCGAGTTATCTTCAGAAGGAAGCCTCAACATTGTCATGTTGGACGCTCATATCATTGTTGGGCACCCAATCTTCCTCTGTCGGAACCATCTCATCTTGCCCGTGTAGAAGAATCCAATTGTGTAAAATGCAACAAGCCAAAACTAACTTCACTTGGAGTCTTGTATGGGTGAAAAGGTTTGTTGTCTACAATGCAAAAACGATTCTTCAATGCCCCAAAAGCTCTCATTGTGACACGTGGGCGGAATGTCTTAAGTTAAACAACTCTTTTGGATTAGTAGGATAGTGCCTTAAAGTCAGAACTCATTTAAATGGTACCTAGTAGCCCGATAAGGTGGCAAAAGCCAGGTCGACAGCATATCAGCATCTACCAAGTACCATTTCCTATCAATTCAACAAAATAAATTAGTTTTGTGTTATCGAATAGGTCTTAATAACAAATGCACCTACTAGTTATGTTAAATATTACAGTGCAACCCGTAACCCATCATTTAGTTCTAATGCATCGGCAAGGATTGTGCGCATCGTGTGCCGATCCCTCCCCAACCAGCTAGTACATGGTGAACCTTAGATCAAAATAAATGTGGCTAGCACATTTTGGGTGGGATATGGTTTTCTACCCTAAAAGCGACAACATTTGCCTTTGGAACTCTTGCACGCACATGAGTACGATCAATAGCACCACACAATCCTATATCAATCAAGCGATTATTACAAACCATATAAGCAAACAACACAAACTAAACCTAACAAAATGTCATGTATTACCTTAAAATAGGGATACCACCTTGAACTCGAGTGATCTTTACTGGATGTCTCAATGGAGGGTGGCCTAATCATCTCATCTCATGACTCTCCAATAGCATATAACACTTCCTTGAAATCCGACTCACTTTGTTTCTATGGATCGCCTAAATGTGTGGTGGATAACTCTGAGATCTTTAGTTTATGCCCAACTACATGGAGAGAACATTGCAACTTGCTCCTCTATACATGTGTGTATGCTATCATGTAGAAATTCCTATCCTAAACAGTTGCATAGGCGAAAAAAGGGCTCTTCTCATCGCAACATGTTGACACACTCGATATCACTAGAGTTAAAAATTAGATTTAGATTGGCTTGGCGTTCAATGTCTCTATTGCACATAGGACCATAGTGTAGCGAGTCTATTTAATCTAGCCAATCTAAGTCTATTAACACAAAATGCATGCATGGTAGTAACAAGTATTGCTTGAATAATAAGCTTCCTTAAATCGACTTTGCATATCCATCTAACAAACAATAGATGACTATATGTTAATAATACAAGAAGCTTTCCAACATCCATAGTTTAGCAAAATGTAATTAAATATAATTGTCACGAATAATCACGATTAAAGCGATTGAAATTGAGAAAAATGCACTTACGGCAATAAGAGAACTTGGTTGTATAATACACAAAGATGTATAACACACAATTGTTGGATTAGAGCAGAGGGAATACATGTATAATACACCAAAGATGTATAACACACAAACTATTGGATTAGATCATTGGGTATATAGAAGTAATAGCAGCCAGTAGAAGAAATAACAGTTATTTAGAAGTAATAGCATAATAGCATAAGGTGGCAGAAGAACAACCATGGTGCATCAATATGTATTTTATACACCTATATATGTATGTAAAGTATGTAATCAATCAACTAGAACTAACTAACTCTGATATCACGAAAACTTAGAACTAACTACTGATCTTACATTGAATATGGCCGTAGAAAACAGAACAATTGGAAATTAGTGATCTGAACCAATATAAGCACTATTTTCATACTGAACCAATGATTCTATTGCTCAGATAAGCAGAAAAGTCCTCTTTTGAACCACATATTTCATCTTGAACCACCAATAAGCACTAGAACTCAACCACATATTTCATCTGAGATCGAACAATATCTTTTGCAATAGAAGCAAAAGGAAGTGGATATCCCAATTTTCTTGAACCGTACCACTAATTCTTCTATTGCTTAGAGGTAGTCTTGTGAGGGGTCGGAGGAAAAGTCGGAGTCGCGTCTTGAGTCGGAGAAGAGGCCCAATTGGAGGCGGCGGAGTCGGAGATGGCTGGCTGGAGGTCTTGTGGGTCGTAGACTCGGATTGAGGCGCCTTGGTCGGAGGCCCGAGCTGGCGGGATCGGCTCCACGATCGTGCAAGCCCTTATCGAGCTTAGCGCGGAGGCGAGTTAGGGTTGTGGTACTCGAGGATGCAGCGTGACAGTGGTGTTATCGAAGGTCCGGGTGGCACAGCGGTGGAGGATCGAAGTCGGTTCGGCCCGGTGGGCAGAAGGTCGAAGCGGGAGGATGGAAGCCCAGCGTCGGCGGAGGCGGATGGAGGAGAGTCGTGCGGCGGAGCGGATGGAGGAGGAGTCGTCTTGTGGCGGATGGAGGAAGAGTCGTGCGGCGGAGGCGGAGTGGATTGGAGAAAAAACCCTTGCGCGTGCGGCCCAGGGTGAAAACTTGCAGCGGAGCCAGGCCGGAAAAGCGGCGATTTCGTATCTGCGAGCGCTCGAGTCTGTTGCATCGTGAAACTGGCGGATGGAGGAGAATCAACCAAGCGATTATCTCATTGCATGTCCAGAGCCAATTCTCTCCAGATGCAGCCAACCAAACAGGCTATTAACCGCTGGACGTTTCTGCCCTCCAAAGCTCTTGTTCTGATCAGAATGATTGCAAGCCAGGTACAAGACAAAACCAAATCATTTACAAAAAGAAATATCTAGACCAAGGTTCCTTTTGAGATGGTTTCTACGTAGCTTCTGTTAAAACAAAGCGGATTATTTGTCAAACAGAAGGATTCTCGACAGTTCCTCCTATAATAAGAAGCTGCCCTCTACGTAGAATCAGAATCCAGGTGAAACCTGATTCTCTTTGATTCTCGTTAGCCTAGTACAGAACATAGAAATGTTGGCAACTAGATGGCACATGACGTGTCCTACTACGTACTTCCTCTGTCTACAAATGTAGGTTATTTTTCGACTTTTTACAGTCTCCAATGCAAGGTTTTGACTACAATTTATTACTGTGAGACCCTCATTTTTATGTCAGTAAATAACATAAATATGAGGCTCTTTAAGTGCTTCCTGTGCCATTCCCATGATCAGTGGCTGGCACGCACAAACACAATTTGGAAATTACAGCCACACAGATACACATTTTTATTACATCACAAATTTTATAGTGTTATTACAATACCAAAAGTAGCAGGAAATTAAAACCATGTCTCATAGTGTGCCAACTATTCCATAACTCCACAGGCAACTGCTGAGATGAACCTAGAAAGATCAGTCGTCGCTAAAATTCGCATGTTCCTCATATTCATTCCCGTCATTATCGTAATCTTGCTCTTCACCTAAAAACATTGTTGAAGCAAGTTGAGTACATTGGTACTCGCAAGACTTTGTAGTGTATGCAATTCCTGGAATATATGCAGGCTGAAATAGAAAGTGGGTTTCTACGGTTGTTTTGCATAAAGCGAAAATTTTGAATGAAGTAATACTGAATAGTAATGGAAAACATAAATAAAGCTTTAAGACAGTTTGATAAGTAATTGAGATAACAAGTAATAAAAAGATAATAACATTTTACTCACGGCCCCTTTTGTGAGTAAAATAACGAACAAGACCCTCCATGGTCTTACAAAAGGAAATACAATGACAAGTGATATCAATCAGTCGTGAAACATTTTCCAAAGTCTTTTACCAAAGTTTTCAAAATAGGAAACATCTAACTATGTGATGACTTTACCAAGTGCTCATGACCGCGAGCGCGGCTAATCGATTAGGTTTAGACTCTGCAGAGTTTGTACTGCTTTACCCACAAGATATGTTCTCCCTTTTTGCAAGCTATAAGACATACTTCCTTTGGTATGCCCGCGAGGAGTTCATAACGAAACCGTTCGATTACTTGAACCTTAACTTTGCACTAGCCCAATGACGTTACTCCTGACTATGATGGAAGCAAACAAACGGTGAAGCAATAGTACTCAGAGCCCGCGGCTCAAATGGTATAACAACAGCCCCAAATTCATAGCCAGGCGTACACCGTTACAACGGCAGATGCCAACACCTCGGTGATGACACCTCCCTCGTGCAAACCTATATCCGGAATGCCCGTGCTACAACTGCCTACCAATGTGCAAAGCTAATTCCCAAATAATTTAATAGGTTAAGACTGTCCCATTTCAGTACTTGTGGATGTACGGATATCTTGGCCTGAAAACAACACATTAGCTCGGTCCTTATTATGACATGGGCGATACTCCACCCTATCTACGTACACGTTAAAACATGTACAACCGGCTATTGCCAATAATCACCCACGTCAAAATCAATAGTTTTATTTTCATTTTTATCAAACTACCAGTATCCTTTACTGCTTTAATAAACCAGAAAAAGATTTCATAAAGAGTGATGTGTGGGTGTAAACATCTCCAACTTTGACCTAAAGCAGTGCTAAGCATATGCAGATTAATAAGCGATTATACCCAGTTTAAAGAACTTAACCAATCCTATGGTTTTCATGGATGGTATGTCAACATGATTAAGGAAATCCATCAATTTGGGTTATAACTACCAAGTAACAAAATAATAGTTTATCAAATTATGAGCATGCAGGGAGATTCTTAATCATATTTTAGTGGATTTATGAAATCTGGGATCAAAATGATCAAGGGGGTGCTTGCCTTGCTCCTCAGCGGTGTAAGCTGGATCGGTGTCGTCGACGGCGTAGTCGGCAGTCTCAGCGTCTATACGTCGAATACGAACATGGCAAATAAGATACTTCAATATCGATAGAAGAAGCAAATACACAAACAATAAAGATAGCAATTGAAGGATTCAAATGGAATCAATTCAAATCAACCAATGATGGCAATCACTTCATCACTTTATCATTTCAAGTATGAACTAAGTTATATGGTTCTAGTCTAAAGATTAAAGCTTAGGGGCATATAACACGGCTACCTTCTTTGTGTATTATTTCATTTTAATTTACGAATTCAGGAAGCTAAGATTGTAGAATTAGATTTAACAAAGTTCATTTTCAGGGTGTATGATTAATTGTACTAATACGAATTAGCATGCAAAGCAACCCTAATCATATTTAATGAAAGAACATGGTGCCTCCAAACTTTTATCTTACCAATTGATCCTAATTAGTGTAATGAGCACAAAGAAACAAGTTTCATTCATTTTGGAAGCTTTTTGATTAAGTTATTGCAACTATATCAAATATATGCATTAAATAAAGTCCTAATGTGAAATTTTCACAAACTAACTCCAAATTCAAATATAATTACATATTTAGACACTATTTGACCCAAGGATTCCAACAAAGTTGGTTTCACTCAAATTGGACTTTATTTGCAAAATCTCTATATGCTACATATTCAAACTTCACTCTTTAAATTTAAATTCAAGTTTAAATTGCTAAACAAGTTTGAAATATTTTTGCATATTATGAAACTAGATGATTTATAATGAATTTACAAATTTGTTTCATTCAATTTGGAGTTATAGACAAAAAGTTATATGTATTTGAAGCTATTCGGTTCAAAGAAATTCAAAAATTTGGAAAATACGTTTTCCTTACAGGAAAAAGCACTTCCGGCGTTTTGCGCGGGCTGGGCCTTTGAATCGGCCCGCGGTCACTGACGGCTGGGCCCGCTCCGTCAGTGACTTCACGTGCGGCGCATGCGAAGCGGCTTGGACTGACTTGCGGGGCCAGCTTGGTAGCGTCTCACGCTGTGCGACTGACGCGCACGGCCCACAAGATAGTGACCCCGCGCGATAGCTCAGAATCGGTCCGACTGACACCAAGGTCCCGCGCGACAGTGAGCTAAAGCAGGGCTCGTGGCCGACGATCTCATCGGCGGCTAACCGGCGACGTCGATCGACTTTGGCCGACGGCTACGGCTTCACGGGACCATGGTGAACCTAGGGAACCACTTGGATATGGGTAGTGTTCGGGGAAAACATGCTCACGGCGATGACCGGCGGCGCTTCGCGGTGACGCAAAGTGCGGCGGCGCTACGGGATCATCTAACCTTAATGGTCATGCGCATGAGTTTTAGGAGGTCATAAGGACTCTATTTATGCACTTAGATCGGAGGGAGAGTGAAAGGACCGTGTTCTCACCGAGCTCGGTAATGGCGGAGGCAACGTCGCACGGTGCGGGGTCTCCTCGGGTAACCTCGGGCTGGAAGAAGATGCACAATAGCTTTGTGAGTATCTGTGGATGCTCAAAGGTCCATCAATTTGGACGTCCTCTTACCGAGTCAAGCGAATTTGGAGTTTCCCCCAATTCGGGTTTCACCGGAGATGGAGAAGAAATGAGGGATTTCGGGTTTGTCAGTGATGTGGAGGAGGAATGGACGCAGGGTTTGGGTTGCGACAGAATTGGTGTGCTAGTCAATCCCTTAAATAGACAGAAGGGCCATTGGGCGCGGGGTTTGATCGTGAAGCGATCAAAATAGCGGTTGGCTCAGCGTTCTCTGGAGAACTCCTCTTCGCTTGGTCAAGACCACTTGATGGCACGGTGGGAGCTCTGCTGGCAGACGACCTCGAGGCGCACGAGGTTGCGGCGAGATGAGGACAAATGCCAAGACGGTAATTCGATTTTGCCGACAATAGAGAGAGAGCGAGAGAGAGACAGAGAAGGAAGCAAAGGGAGGAGAAGGAGCAGACAAGTGGGTCCTGGGGCCACCGGCAGAGAGAGAGAAGAGAGAAAGAGAGGAGCAGCTGACGCGTGGGGTCGCGAAGGCTCTGGGTCCCGTCGACAGCTTCTCTGGTGTTTGGACTGGCTGAAGAGCCACTGGACACGTGGGTCCACACGTAAGAAAAGGGCAGAGGTCTAGAGACTTTCCTCCAAACAGCGTAGCAGATCAATTAATTCATGGGTCAAGTCATCTAAAAATTTTTCTAAACTTTTTGACCAGCTCAGAGGCTAAGTCATCTACGTCCAGTAAAATTTTGGGGTTAAAATGAACTATATTTATTTAATTAAAAATCTGACATTGAATGCTGCACAGAAAATCTATTTCGGTTTCTGCATTGGTTAAGAGACTAAATCAACGTATTTATTTCTGAAATTTTTACTGGAGATGTTTTTATACAATATGGATCTATCATAAAAATTTCAGAATTAAATTCACAATATTTATTTTTCTATAAATCTTTTACTGATTTCTGCAGAATTTCAAATCTGCCTAAATTAAATGCTAACTCATAGCAAAAATGCTTATTAATTTTTGAAACTTTTTGTGGGTGAAGGTGATATGAATGAGGTCTTGTGATAAAAATCTCAAGGTCTAGATTGCTCTACAACTTTCTCCAAAAAAATCTGACATAGGTCTGGCCAGGTTATACAAAAATTTTACCATGGTAATTTCATTTCTTACCATTTTACCATTTTCTCTTTTCCTTTCTTTTCTTTCTCAATTCCATTATTCATTTCAACAATTAATTCACCCAATAGACCTAAAATCAATAAATGCACACAAAACTGATTTCACATTTTTAATATTTGATTTTAAACCTTTATAAATTTGAGGACGTTACAATTACCATAACGTACTAGCAAAAATAATGAAAATATGTATTATGAAAGTATTTTTTAAGACAAATCAATTATATTATTTCCATATAGTCAATCTATATATTTTAACATATATTAATTATCAAAGTTTCAAATGTTTGACTGTATAGAACCCACGCGACCTATATATTTGTGGACAGAGGAGTAGAGGTGCAATCACATCAGATATATGTCGACTTATCGACCGGATTTGTTTGGCTTGAATTCAGTTAGATAGTTGTCCGATTCGGCATCGATTTCGGATAGTTAGTTCGGATTTGGCATCGGATTTCGAAGATCACTATCCGTTGGATCAGGATATTCCAATTATCTTTTCGGGTAATTGAGTCGAATATCCAGAAATTTTCAGCCCATATTCTAGCGGTTTTAATTGGGCCCAACCAAATAGCCCAAGTTAGGCACTCCCTCCATGGCTCCATTCTCCTGCTGTCGTCCCATCCGTCATCCCGTCGACCGGTGCCGGCCACCACCAGAGCTTAACTTGTAAGAATATACTTTTCACTTGTCTACGTGAATACCTGGTATTGTTTTGTAAAACATAAAGGAATATTTGACACTTCTGGAACTTTGTTGGACTACCTGATAAAATAACTTATTAAATTGCGATAATCATGTTGCATATTGAACTCATATGTTTGGTTACTCATTACTATATGTGGTATATGTTTTTTTTTGCGTGATATCCGATAAAAAAATATTACGTACCGTATTGATTCCTCTACGTATTAACTTCGAATTTGTGACCGATATTATCCGCACCATATTCGCATCCTACATTATTAATATTTGACTCAAACTCTGACAAAAAATATAGTTTAAGATATAGAAAGAGCGATATCCAACCGAATTTGAGCTCAATGCGGCCTTATAAGGAAGACTACAAGATCGAGTTTGATAGGTTTTGGCTAACCATGGATGGCACGGCTAGATGGCATGGCTGTAGGCCGGCATCGCGAGGAAGCCGCGGGCACCACGAGGCACCAACAGGGCATAGCGGGGCCAGTGGTCGGCTTTGAGCGCGTCGGGCGTGGGTGACGCTTCAGGTGTCATAGTTGAGCGCGGTGCTACAGGCGTCGACGGTGGCGCTAGGAGAGGCGGGGCGCCAGCAAGGTGTGGAGGCTGGCAGTGGCGGCACCGGGGCAGTGGGAGTGGAGGCCGACAGTGGCGGCGTCGCCTGCGGCATCCTCCTTCTTCCCTTTTCTTCTTCTTTTGTTTGTTTGTTGTTAAACAACATCAACTCAAGATGAACAAAGACAACTAGAAGCCTAATTTCTAGTTTTTCAGATTAAACAAGTAATATTGGCAATTAATAGAATTAATTTGCAGGACTAAAAATCTGTTCATATGCGATTAACTTACGTACCACGAACTTATGTATGGCATGTAGTAGATTTAATCATGTATTGCCGGTCGAATTCGATACAATATAGATTGATGCAGGTAGATGATCTTGATCGGCCTTGGTGGAGCTTCGTGCTGATAACGTGTTGTAAAATGATGACGCCCGCCGTAGATCAACCACAATGCACAATCGAATAGGAAACACAATCACATGGAGCACACTCCATGTTGGGAACGTATCTGGTGCAACCGAGGTTGCTGGTGCAACCGTGCAATCGTAGATTCTGGACCGATAGATGAAGATCTCACGGTGGGCGTGCAAACTGTGGCCTTTTTGCAAAAAAACGCCCGCCAGCGTTGCTGTTTTTTTTCCCATCGGCCCTTACCGCTTCCACTCCGTAACGCTCCCGTCGCAAGGCGCCGTCACGCGAGGCGCCGTCACGCGAGGCGTCCATCTCTTTCCCGCGAACGAAGACGCCTCCGCGCCCCGACCTCGCCCTCGGAGATCCCGCCGCCGGCCTTGCAGGGCGAGGTCGCCGCTGCCGTGTCAGCCATGATTCACGCGGATGCCGCCGCCGCCGCCAGTTCACGCGCGCCGCCGCGCCGCTAGTCCTCGCGGCGGCTGCTACATACGATTCACGGGGACGCCGCCGCCGCCGCCGCCGTGGATCATGCAAACGAAGACGTCGCTGCCCTGGTTCACATGGACGCCGATGCCATGGTTCACCCGAACGAAGACGCCGCCGCCGTCTTGATGTTGCCGCCACTGCACCCTGATGATGGAGTGTGTGACGCCTCTCCACCGCTTGCGACTTCAACTTGTGCGGCTAGCATGGCAATAGATCCGCCAGCACGATTCCTTGAGCATCCTGTAACCATGAGCCAGATGCAAAAGCATCCGAACACACCCAAACGAAAATCACCTTTTCCTCTCACTGTAAGTATAGATTCAATCAATCGATTTATATCATGGTAATTATAAATTATTTTTTGGCACTGATTCTCTTGTATAATATTGTAGTGTTCCTCATTTATACCTGAGTGTCAAGAAGGTTTGAAGCCTTCGGTAGGAATGACATTTGATAGCGTTGTGGCCGTGGAGGAATTTTACAAGTCCTATGCACATGAAGTTGGATTCTCAGTTCGTATTGGGCAGCAAAAGAAGGAGAATGAGGTAGTTTTGACCAAGAGATACTATTGTTCAAGGGAAGGTTATAGGGTGGATAAAGGTAAAAAAATTATTGATCAATCTGGGAAAAAGAGAGAGACACATAAAGTGGTGGAATCTAGATGTGGATGTGATGCACACATTTTTGTGAAGCTTGGTAGTGATAATAAGTATAGGATAGCTTCAATGGTTGAGCATCATAACCATGGACTTGTATCGCCAGATAAGCTTCATTTGATTAGATCCAATCGCCATGTCAGTGAGAGAGCAAAGAATACATTGTACACTTGTCATAAAGCTAGCATTGGAACCTCACAGGCATACAGACTTCTTCATGTGACTGAGGGGGGTTTTGAGAATGTTGGGTGCACGTTGAGGGATTTGCAGAACTACTACCGTGATCTTAGGACAAAAATCAAGAATGCAGATGCCCAAATGTTTGTGGCGCAACTAGAGAGAAAGAAGGAAGTGAATTCTGCATTTTATTTTGATTTTGAAGTGGACGAAGGAGGAAGGCTGGTACATGTGTTTTGGGCTGATGCCATGAGCAGGAAAAATTATAGCCTTTTTGGTGATATGGTTTCTTTTGATTCAACATATACCACTAACCAATATAACATGATCTTTGTGCCATTTACTGGAGTCAATCATCACTTGCAAAGTGTTTTTTTAGGGGCTGCATTCTTATCAAATGAAAAGATCGAGTCATATGTATGGTTGTTTAAGACATTTCTTAAAGCCATGGGTGGAGTAGCCCCTCGTCTTATCATAACAGATGAAGATGCAAGCATGAAAGTGGCTATTAATCAGATTCTACCAGAAACAACTCACAGACTTTGCATGTGGCATATCATGGAAAAGGTCCCTGAGAAGGTCGGACCATCTGTGAGAGAGGATCCAATTTTTTGGGCTAGATTGAACTCATGTGTTTGGGGCTCTGAAACTACAGAGGAATTTGAGTCACAATGGAATTCTATCATTTCTAATTTTCAGCTCACAGAAAATAAATGGTTGTCTAAAAGGTTTGACATGCGTCATCAATGGATACCGGCATACTTTATGAACATACCTCTAGCAGGCATTCTTAGGACTACATCACGCTCAGAGAGTGCAAATTCATTTTTTAATCGTTTCATTCATCGAAAATTATCATTTGTTGAGTTTTGGCTTAGGTTTGACACAGCTTTGGAGTGTCAACGCCAAGAGGAGTTGAAGGCTGACAACAAAAGCATACATACTACTCCTCAACTGATGACACCATGGGCCATGGAGAAGCAATGTAGTATGTTATATACACATGAAGTGTTTGGAAAATTTCAAGAAGAAATAGTATCTGCTAGAGACCATTGTTGTGTTCAAGGCATTACACAAGGCGAAGAGATAAAAATTGTGACCATTAGCAGCCCGTCTGAAAAAGATCGGGAGGTTCATTTGAATAAGTTAAATATGATTGGCAGCTGCTCATGTAAATTATATGAGTCAAAAGGCATCCCGTGCCGCCATATCATTCAAGTGCTTAGAGCTGAGAAACAGAATGAGTTACCAAGGAGTTATATTATGAAAAGATGGGAGAAAAGGTGTAAAAGGTATTTACAGAGCCAATTTAAATATCTTATTGTTTTGTGGCATGCCTTGTTTCGTGCAAAAGCTAAAAAGTTTGCTTAACTATAATTTTCTAGGGACAATTTCTATGATGGAGAAGGGAACCTACTAGAAGATAAACCTGTAGACTCCTTGGAGGCGGCAATGAGAAAAAAGATTTCAGATTTACGCAACAAGTTTGAAGATCTTATCCAAAAGGCCAAGCACTCGGATGAAGCTATGAACTTCTTAATATTCAGTTTGTCCAACCTAGAGGTGCCTCTCCAAAAGATGGTCCCCGCTACTAGCATTACTAAACAGGACGAATATGAAGCTTTCATTGGTAGCCAAATTCCAAATGAAGTTGACATACATCCACCAAATGATATACATTCAAAGGGGAGATGCAAAAGAATCAAGAGAAGTAAGGAGACAAAGGTGGTTGTCAAGTCAGGAGGCAAGGATAGAATTGCACGTATGTGCAGGAATTGTAGACAAACAGGGCTACATGATGCACACAATTGCCCAAACAAACAAACTGGTGGGCAGTAGTAAGCATTTCAGCAGTTTGTACTGATTTTGTCAGTGAAAATGTCACTCTGTCACACATTTCACAATTTGTATTGAAACAATGTATGATATGGTCGCTTTGCCCAAACAAACAATCTGTATTGAAACAAACTGGTCACTTGCCCAAACAAACAAACAATGATTGATGTGGTAGTGTGGTATTGAAAAATGAATGATATTTTGCACTGTCATACATTTCACAATCTAGAAAATAGAAGAATTCAGCTCCAATTATCAATCTTAATACAATATATTACACTCTCAGTCATGCACTATAAGACATCAACTCTCAGTCATACATTTAACAACAATCTGGAAAAAAACATACACTGCAATATCAAACAATTCAGCTTCAAATGTCAATCCCTTTATCTCTATCTTGCTCCACTTTAAGACCTCCTCAGCCACCACCCATCATGCGCACATGGACACAGAGCACAAATCAGTGTGAGGTAGAATCAGCACCCACCTGTTGTTCAAAGCCATGCATTCCATCAAAAGAGAATACGCAACCTTTCAGACAAACACAACATGACAGTCTGCATCAAAAACTCAATGTAGAATCAGCATCCAACAATTTCTTAAGGTTATCATCATGGAGATGTAACATAGTTCTAGAGGAAGCAATCTTAATCTCACCAGATTCTTTTCTTGTTAAATATAATCTGAAAAACTCATCAAATTCACGAACTCCAATGGCTTGCTGTAGTCCTTTGGTATAAATAGCATTAGGATCATATATATTACACACTTCATCTAGCAGGCCAGCATCAACCATCCAATCAACCCTTTGATTGACATAACTATCCAGAACATGAAGATTGGTAAAAGTGTGTTGTAGTAGCCAGCATCAACCAGGGCGGCGACGTCTTCGTTCGCATGATCACGGCGGCAGCGGCGGCGTCCCTGTGAATCAGGGCGGTAGCAGCGGCCACGGGGACTAGGGCGGCGGCGTCGGCAGCCGCGTGAACCAAGGCGGCGGCGGCGGCATCCGCGTGAATCGTGGCTGACACGGCAGCGGCGACCTCGCCCTGCAGGGCTGGCGGCGGGATCTCGCGAGGGCAGGGTCGGGGGGCGCGGAGGCGTTTTCGTTCACGGGAAAGAGATGGACGCCTTGCGACGGGAGCGTTACGGAGTGGAAGCGGTAAGGGCCGATGGGAAAAAAACAGCGACGCTGGCGGGCGTTTTTTTGCAAAAAGGCCACAGTTTGCACGCCCACCGTGAGATCTTCATCTATCGGTCCAGAATCTACGATTGCACGGTTGCACCAGCAACCTCGGTTGCACCAGATACGTTCCCCTCCATGTTCTATCTTCTATTGGATTGATTCTCTTATACAATCGAATATAAAGAGTCAAAACTGTTTTATCTTCTATTAGATTGATTCTCTTATACAATAGGATTCTTATACAATAGGATGATACATTTATAGTAGAAGTCAACAAGAGATAGATTCGCATTCATCCACATAATCACATAGAGTCCAACCATATTTAGATAACTATAACTCATCGTTCAACTATATCTCAACAAACATAACAAGATTAATTCCTAACACGCAGCCGGAAACCCTGCCGACGAGCTGCACCGCCGCCGGGGCCGAACCGAGGGCGCATGGATTCGCTCAAGAGAGAGGGCATGGGAGTTGTACACGCAGCTACGTGTGCTTGTACCCATGCATGCATTTTCGTTTGCATTTCAAGCACCTTCTCCACGTCGATACCTGAGTACGTACGTGTGCCTGGGTCCTAGTGTCTGTTACCTTACTTTTGCTCTCGTTTGGACTGCAGCAAATGAATCTTTCTAATTAAGTTCGTAGGCGCAACATATATCCTTGTTCGGTTCCTTCCCCTAGACTCACTACTACAGACCAGGGCCTTCCATACCGGCCCATCAGTCCCGATTGGATTTGAACCCGTACTGATGAGGGCTTCAGTACCGGTTCATTAGCTACAGGACTATCGTGGGCTTTTAGTACCGGTTCGTAACACGAACCGGTATTGATGCCCTCACATCAGTACCGGGTTCGAGTCCGCTTCTCCCATACACCCTCGATATATTTTGAAACATTTCTATTCCTATCAGTACCGGTTCTGATGTCCATTGGGCATCAGTCCCGGATGCCCTGTACCGGTTCAAAAACCGGTACTAATGGCTGTTGCCAACCGGTATTGATGGACATATATGTAGTAGTGACTGTCGCTTGCGACGACATGTTCTGTCGTATTGAAGCCCACCGCCCTTCTCCCTCGCAGGCGTCCGGTGGCTCGGCCGCCGTCACCTCCGGGCACCGCCGCCGCCGCCTACCACTAGTCTACTGTCATCCTGGCATCCCTCTAAGTCCGATGGGCCGGCACTGGTAAATCTCTATCCTAACTCTTAACTCGATGGCGCCTTCGTTGAAAACGCCGGCAGTGGCGGTGGCCGAAGAAAAATACAATACGGAGCCTCGCCGGGTTTTTGTCGGATATGGAAATAGAGGTGGGCAGGAGCACAAATCTTGGCACAAAATGGAACAATATGGAATTCGACCAATTCCCCTCAAAAGAACAGTCGAATGTTGTATAGCACTTCCGAGAAAAAACCCTTAAAAATCTTATAGGTAGGAGGTCACTCAATGTGAGCGTAGCCATGCACTAAAGAAGAACGAAACAAAGGAGCGTATATTCTCTAACCTAAACAAGGTTTGCAGAGATCGGAATATTAAGCAAATAGAGGCAAGATCGTCTGAATATTTAGCATCCTAGACCTGTAGCATCTGTACTGGTACGTAGTTTGGGGCCTAACAAAAGGAGAAGCCAGGCGAAGGCTTTTTTGATTATAGGAGAAACTGTTTTTGATTACAAGAGAATCGATTCGAGCCGTCTACGACCTCTAGGTTTCAGACCGAACTGACGAGAATAAGTGAGAATCAGGTTTCAATCAAATTCTGATTTTACGTAGAAAGCAGCTTCTGATTCTCAGATAAACTGTTTAGAATTCTCTTATTCAGTAACTAATCCACTTTTTTTTTTAAAGAAAATAAGGGATTTGATAAATATTATTCGGATGTTTTGTTTGCTAAAATCAACCAAATCTGAGAGCATTAGATAATTATTGAGATTCGGGAGTATCGATTACATCCGATCCTATAATTTGATTTAACGGTTGAATTTTTAATCCTATGATTCAAAATTTAAATATTATTTAAAACAAAAACATCTGAGATACGTATACACTCCTAAAAAATTAAAAGCTATCCATAATCTAAAACGAACGGACCTTTGTGTCGCTGGGCCAGCCCGTCTGAGTGGACCGGTCCATCTAAAACGTCGATGCAACCGAGGCTCCCCTACCTTCGCCCTCCAGCCTGCACCCGGTCCATACGCCTCCCCACGTGCTGCCCGCCGTCCAAGGTCCAAGTGGACCCTCTTCTGCCTCGGCCCATAGACTTCGTCCACCACCTTCCTTTCCCGTACCGTCGCGAGCTCACCTCGTGCTGTCCGCCTCCTAACCTCGCTTCCTCCTCCTCACCACCGCCTCGCCGAAGCGTGCAGCGCACGACGCCGCCCCCTATAAAAGCTCTCCTCCGCGCGCGTCCGCCTCGTTCAGAACGCGACTGACTAATGGCCGCCGCCTCACTGCAAGCCACGGCGGCCGCGCTGCTCGGCGCCGGCGCCGGCGCCGACTCCAAGCCCAGATCCGCGGCACCAGGTACGCCCCTGAATCCTCGGCACTGCGTGGGGCGTAGTCTCTCTGCTCCTGCGAATCGACTGACATAGCTGTGACAATTCACCCATGTAGTGGCGAGGAGCGTGCGCGTGGCCGCCGCGGTGAAGGGATCGAGCTCGTCTCGGCTGGTGGCCCGCGCCTCCGTTGCGGTTACGTACCCAGCTTCTCCTCCATCTCCCTCTTCCGGGACTTGCTACTGTGATGCCCTCGCGTTGCGCGTACTGATTCTTCCCCCCCACCTGGCCACCTGGGGTATTGCTGTGTTTGCAGGCGAAGGCGGATGAGGCGGCGGCGGCGGGCTCCAAGTCGGGCGGGTATGATTTGTGCTGCGATAACATACTAACGTGCGTTTGCTTTTTGGAAAAGTATCTGGGGTGATTCGGATTGGGCAAATAGTTCAGTTTGGTTTAGATGCGACTAGGAGATTATCCCTCCGATGGGATCCTATGGATGGGGGTGGGCACAATTTGCCGGATAGTGTCCCTGCTTGATGATTGCCGTCTATTTATGGGTTATGCTTGGTAGGAATAGAAGCCCTGCTTTCTGCTGCTGTAATGAATCATGATCATGGGTGCCGAAGTCTGAAATTTTACTGCATGTGCACCTATGCTTTAGCTTTGGTGGAAGTAAGACTGGATTTTTGTAGTTTGCTTGCATTAGCTGGGAGATATGAACTGAGTGAAAAACATGAGTTATGCTTTAATTAATTCCAGTTTGGAGCAAGGCCAGCTGTCGATCAACTACACATTTGTTGCCGTCATTCATCAGTACAAAAAAACAGAATGTTTGCAATTTTATGAAAGCATCATCCTAGTTTCTCAAGTTAGTAGAAGCCAACATTCGTAGAAATTATCCCGCAATAGAGTTATAGCATTGCATTATCTGCTATTTTGCTTTAACAGCTTTACAACCAATTGTTAAGTAGAATATCAAACATTTACTTGGGTGGCGGTCTCCTTGGACACTTCCCTTCATTACCATGTGTTTAGTTGAATGTATATCCGGCATCAGCAGATTGGCATTGGAGATTAATTCTGTGTTATTATTGGGTGGACCAGTCTCCTTGGACACCTCCATTCAATTACCATGTGTTGATAAATTTATTATGAAAAGTCTAAACATTGCTGATGATCACTTAGACTTAGCTTGGCTTTAGAACATATGATTAGCTTGTCTTCAGATTGGCTTTATGTGAGGAAGCAAAGTTACTAATTACAATTTAAAAACTTATACTCAAGAGTCATGTTAACAAGTTATAGGTGTTAATGTGGACATAGTAAGGTATATCTTTAAAGTGAAAAGTCTTACCAGGAATTGCTTTCGTGTGATGAGAGCATGTTCGTGCGATCTGAATTTACTAGTTTTCAGCCAGTTGCCAGTAGGAAACAATCTTGAACTTGCTTGGTTCACAGTTTAAAATGGAAATAGAAATTTGTGGCAGCCAGAACTTAGCCTGGAACTTCTGGATACTGCTAGAAAGCTGGCTGGTTCCAGCTTGTATCTAAATGAGGCAAATTACCCTTTCTTTTCTTCATCTTCGGTTTATTTATGGAAAATGATTATTGGGTCATTTTGTTGTAGATGCAAATTATGTAAACTCTAAACACGTCATTACTCGCTTTCAATTGGCTCAACACTGTCTAATCTTACTGGGTTAGATAAAATACTCCAATTAGCTGCTGTGACCAACTGTAGTTTGTTTAAGTTCTGTTACAACAATGACAAATCTAAAAACAAACGAAGGGGTAAGTAATTCCCATCTACCCTTCATTCATGCTTTAATAGTTGTGCAACTTTAAAAAGAAAGAGCATGGAAGCACCTCTCTTACTATATTGCTTGAAGTATTAAATGAATGCAGTAGTTCTTTCTCTTACATTCAGTTCATGTTGATATGACATATGCTGCCTTATATGAATAAACACATTTAAAATGCATTTGGTATATGGCATCTTTTCCTTCTGCTTGCTCTGAAAATGCCTGACCGTGTTAACCTTTTTCTTTTCTGTAGTCATGAGGTATTGATGTTTGAGGCCCTTAGAGAAGCCTTGATAGAAGAGATGAAATTGGATCCAACGGTCTGCGTTTTTGGTGAAGATGTTGGTCACTATGGAGGTTCATACAAGGTGACCAAAAGCTTGGCTGAGATGTTTGGAGATCTCCGGGTTCTTGATACCCCTATTGCTGAGAATTCTTTCACCGGCATGGGTGTTGGAGCAGCAATGAAGGGGCTCAGGCCAGTAGTTGAAGGCATGAACATGGGTTTCCTTCTCCTTGCTTACAATCAGATTTCAAACAACTGCGGTATGCTTCACTATACTTCAGGTGGTCAGTTCAAAATCCCAATTGTGATCCGAGGCCCTGGTGGTGTTGGGCGTCAGCTTGGCGCTGAGCACTCGCAACGCCTTGAATCATACTTCCAGTCGATTCCCGGCCTTCAAATGGTTGCTTGCTCTACCCCTTACAATGCTAAGGGCCTCCTAAAAGCTGCCATAAGGAGTGAGAACCCTGTGGTGCTGTTCGAGCATGTCCTTCTGTACAACCTGAAGGAGAAAATCCCTGACGAGGAATACGTTTGTTGCTTGGAGGAGGCTGAGATGGTCCGTCCAGGTGAGCATGTGACCATCCTCACATACTCTCGCATGAGGTACCATGTGATGCAGGCTGCCAAGACATTGGTTAACAAAGGATACGATCCAGAGGTCATTGACATCAGGTCGTTGAAGCCATTTGATCTGCACACCATAGGGAACTCCATCAAGAAGACCCACCGTGTGCTGATTGTGGAGGAGTGCATGCGGACAGGTGGTATCGGTGCCAGCCTGAGGTCGGCCATCATCGACAACTTTTGGGACTACCTTGATGCCCCCATCATGTGCTTGTCATCTCAGGATGTGCCCACTCCGTATGCTGCAACTCTGGAGGATGCTACCGTCGTGCAGCCTGCACAGATTGTGGCCGCTGTCGAGCAGATCTGTCAATAATTGAAATCTGAATGCGTTGTCGAGTTGCATGTTTCGTGGATTCAGAAGCACTGTAACCTGTTCGTTTTGTCACCTAGTGACCTTCATTGTGGTGTAGACATTGTATTCTATCCCGCGACGCTGAATTATACAGTTATCTATGGTACGATTATCACGGCACACGAAACAGGGAGACAAGGATTTAACGTGAAAAAACCCAGCCAATCCGTTGCCTCGGAGGAGACTCCGGGGCGATATCAGCACGGTATCAGATCGGTTCTAATCACTGTTGACCGCCGGTCTCCCACGGCCTTCATCGTGCACGCCGTCCATCGTCCCCTATCATGCTGGCCGGCCCCGGCCTTCACCCCGACCTGTGACCAGAGCCGGCCTACGGGAGCTGCTGCTTCGTTTTGCTTCATTGTGATCTATCTGACCTGTGCACCTCTACCCTGTGGATGAACATTGCATGGCGATTTGCAGCATGAGGCTTCGTCGGCCGTTCGATGGTATGGCATGAACGCTTCCCAGACCGTCGGATCATGGATCAGACGTTATGTTGTCTCTGCTTTGCGGTCCAAGGCTCATTCCTAGAAAGGGCCACATCGCACGTATGGTGATGTTGCAAGGCCATCACAAGCGTACAGAAAGAAGTGGGATCAGCTGCTTCTGTTGGAGATGGGCGAGGCGTAACCTCGAGCAGTGTCGGATTCAAGATCAAATTTTAGAGGGGATGCATTCGGCGGTAGGGTGTGCGTCAGTCCTCCTCGATCCAACGCTGGGTCCGCCCATGTCCTCGAGCAGTAGTTCCAGGGGACATGACAGGAGGCAGTGGAGGGCACACAAGGACATGTAGTGGAAAGCAAAAGATCGCATGCAGAAATCCCCCAACAGCTACTGCCATGGCCGACCATGGCGTCAAGGGACATGAAAAATCATGATTTCATGGGGAAGAAGGCCGGCCAGGAAAGAAACGGTGACGACTGCTGAGCTGAGTGGTGGCATGCATGTGTAAACATGTAAATTAAGGGCTAGGGCAGGCAAATTTCTTTTTTGGTTGGACGAGTCATGTGTGGTTGTAGGAGTGAAAGCGTCAGATCAGATCATCAGATTGGATTGGAAAGAAGTGACAGTTGCTTTATCTTATTGGAAAGAAGTACTAACACTATTTTTTTTTACCTTACAGTGTGATGCTACTGTTTTTATCCAGTCCCATCGCGCAAGAAAATACTAGCGCATAAAGCTGTATAGGTGATCTCTTTTCTTCTTCTCCTTTTACCGAAGTGCTTCCATGCAAAGTTCCATGGGAATTTCAGGACTGATTGTAAAATCAATTATCCGGTGGCATGATGGTAGGAAAGTTGTATTTAACATCTCCGCTCATCCAAGTTTGAGTCTAAGGATTAGATATTCGTCTTTTTTTTTTCTCTTAATAAATGCTATAGCTTCCGACTAATTTTCAAAAGGAAAAGAAAAAGGCAGAGATGCTAGTAGCAAACAATGTCATATTCTTTGCTTCAGCAAAAATCAACTGAAGTGACGGAAGAAAAGGTACTCTAATTGTGCCAGATCAGCTGCGGAAAATAAGCGCATTGTGATGCTAAATCAGCTGTGGTAAAAAGATGGATTAAGTGCATGTATAATAATAAAGATGAGTGTTGTCTATATACCATCTATGTTATCTAAAGACAAAAATAAAAACAACTTACACATGACATCTTAAGGTTGTCTCTATGAGATTCTACAATCTTTCAATTATAGCATGAAAAGTGTTTATAGCATGACAATTGTTAGGATTAGCACGGCACATGAAAACTGGAGACAAGATTTAACGTAGAAAAACCCTTGCGAAAAAAAACCCACAAGAAACAATCGCAGTAATGTTTCAAGAATTACATGTACAGGGGTTCACTTAAATAGCCAAAGAGTCCTAGTTGTAGTAGATAGATTTGGACTAACAACCTATTCGGATAAAACCAAAAGATATAGTCAATTGAGATATTTGAGTTATATCCAGCAACAATAACTCGTATAATGATGTTTTATCCTGTCTATATGGTCATCTCTTTGTAAAGAGATATATATTCTCTCCCCCTTTGTATTTCGTATCGGCGAAAATTTTATACGACAAAACAGAAAGACAGTTGACATTACCCTATTTTACATGCTCCGATAAGTAAAGACGAAAGAAGCAGAAAAGGAAAAGTTACCACGAGCCAGCGATCGATCACTCACGCTGCTCACCGGTCAAACCAGCGACGTGTCAGTTCTTTCCCATAATAGGAATGGCTGCCGCTGGGCTCTATAGCCATATGTGGGCATAGTTCAAGGAAAGCTCGATCGATCGCGACAAAGATCACAATCAGACGTCGTGACACGATTATTCACCGCATGACACGAATAAAACAACAGCGAGACTGACGAGCTACAGTGCCATGGAAAGGCTGCCATTGTGAGGTGTGCCAGCTCCGTGAGTTGTGGCGCCACTAGAATCAAGTCGCTCGTCCCTGACAGCCTCTGCGGCAACTCTCCATCGGGGAACTGTAATTCCCTGGCGATGGCCACCATTAATTCTACCGTCACTAGTGTGACAGTGACAGGCACAGGAGTAAAATAAACAAGATGCTCACAAGATCGCTAGTCTTTACTGTAGTCTTTTGTATCCCTGGGCCTCACTCTCTTTGTAACGGTGGATGACTATGTTAGATACTAGTTAGTATTACTCTCTTCAGTCACAAAACAATATTATTTTCGGTACGTGCAGTAAATTTTTTAAACTTCTCTATCGATATGATTTTTTTATATTTTTATTAAATATATGAAAATGGTATGTATAGAGTAGTAATTTTTTTCGTAAGAGTATTATTTTATTAGGTTTTATAATTATAAAATACTACTTTATTAACACGAACACACTAACAATAGTGCACACTTCCTTTGGGAGCTATTTATCACTCACACTTTTACTTCACTTAGCCTTCAACCATACGCTTATGCTCATGGCATAGCAAGGAGCAAGGTCATCTATTTATAGAGGTTAAGGACCATTGAGTTCTTGACACATGTCAAGATCAAGATCCACATGCTTCTTACAAAATATCTAGATATTAGAAACTTTTCTAAATTATTCAAGTAGCTATTCTAGAGTGCTCTATAGGAAATATCTTGGTTCATGCATTTTTAGGAGCCTTCTAGAGTTTGCATCACAACCATTCAACATTCCCCCTCAATGCAGACTTACTTCTAAAGTTATCTTGTCAAGCATTCCGAGAGCCTTTTAAAATTTGTCAAACTTTTCCTTGTTGAGACTCTTCGTAAGAATTTTTGCAATTTGTTCATATGTATTTGTTGGCACCATCTTGATATCTGTTATGATGACTTTTTATTTTATGTAATGATAGTGCTCTTCTATGTGTGCTTTGTTCTCGCATAAAAGACTGGATTCTCTGCTAAGCATATAGATGACTTATTATCACAAAAAAGCCTTGCTTGATAGTCCCTCGGTTGCTAGAGATCTTCTATTAATTACTTAAGCCAAGTGCACTCTAGCACATGATGAATTAATTAAGCCGGTACATACACACGCAGCTTGATCCAGTGGTCCCTACGCAATCATCTTGAGAGAAGATTCTCTCATCTCTCTAGATGAAAAGCAACTAACTACACTTGTTCTCTACTCTGGTTAATTACGCTCAACTTTAGTTAGGGGCGTCAAGAGTTGTCTTGCAGGGTAAGTTAATCTTAATTACCTATTTTGTCGTTGCATGGCGTGGTTTATACATGAGGGGAGCCAATACCCAATGGGTGGGAGGGGCGGTTACCTTGTGGCGCCCGTCCATTCCGATGTTTAATTTGCATGCATGCGAGTGAACGAAGGTTTCTAATCCATCGCCTGATATGAGCTCAACTGGAGTATACTACTACTTTGTTATTACTCTCTTCTGTCAGAAAAGAATATTGTTTCGGATCTGTGTAGTTAAATTTGTTAGACTTTCGCTATTGATATGTTTTTTTATATATATTTAGATTGAACACATAAAACAATATGTCTAGATTTGTCTAGAATTTTTTTTCATAAAAGCATTATTTTATTAGGTTTGATAAATCTAAAATATATTAGTGATCAAATTTATGTTTTGGGGGGTTGTGTTGACGCCCAAAGTGACATTCTTCTTTGACCAGAGAGAGTAGTATATTAGTATTCCACTTTGCCAATTAGTTGCCGATGATTGGACCTAGGTCTCTTATCGAACTTACAGGATAATAAAATAAGACAGCACAGTCAAATAAAGACTACATTGCAATAGAAATAAAGAATGTTACAGGAATAAATTCACAGTGTTCTGGGGCACGCATGCCACCCTATTTATACCTATATAAGGGATGACAATTAATGCCACTAAAGGCATGTTTTGTCTTCATGCATGCTTCTTCTTTCAGTGTCGAGACCCTCTCTTTTGGCGTGGAATACCTAGAAGGTCTCATGTACATACTATACTAGTCCTATGATCAATGACTAGTATGTATATTTACAACATTGTCATTAGACCTATACACAATATCACAAATACATTATTTGCCACAAAATTGATGCATATTTAATGATTTGCCACGCCATATCTTACTGACATTTGAGCCTAAGGACCACATATCAATGAGACATGACGTGGCAAATCATCAATTGCGCATCAACTTTATGGCAAATAATCAAATCTCCCTTTATACAATAAGGCCTAAAGGCCAAGTAGAGTGCAGTGAAGGTACAAAAGTCCAACAGTATATCCTGATCCATAGTATTTCACAGGCAACTGATAAGAAAAAGCTTTTAGTAAAACTCGTCATGATAATTCCCGTGACATGCGGTGAAGTAAGAATCATTGGGGGTTTTGATTTCTTTACCTGTTGAATATCAACAAGCAAGGGTGAGTATATTTTGTAGTCAGCAAGACTTGTGGTTTATCACAAATATAATAAATGCTGGCAATATCAAAGAAAATGGCTATCATGTCTATTTGCATAAAGCGATGTTTGAAACATGAATATCTGTGAAATCATGTGCTGAAAAATTGGCTTTGAAATGAAAAATTAAACTTAGAATTGGATTTGCAAAATGTGCTTGTGCATGTGTTTGATAATTTGACAAGAAACAGTAAGTTTCACTTTTGCGCCGGACCTAGCTCTCAAGAAACAGTAAGTTCCCCATCTGCGACGGACAATGTCTTTGGGTCCGTCGTGGACGTGTTTTGAACTCTTTGAGCCAAACTCTTTTTTCCTCAAAACCCGATCGATTTAAGCACGACGGATAATGTTTTTTGTCCGTCGTGGACTTGCTTTTGAGCGCTTGAGTCTAACTCTTTCTCCAAGATTTGAAAACCTTTGCATGTACAGCGGACAGTTTTCTTGGTCCGTTGTGAACTTGTTTTGAGCTCATGACCAAGTGATTTTTCACATGTACAATGGACCGATTTTCTTTGTCCGTTGTGAGCGTGTTTTTGTCCGTTTGGTTTTCTTCTTGGAACCGAAACTTTCACTTGTACAACGGACCGATTTTGTCTGTCCGTTGTGAATGGTTTTTTTGAGTGATTTTTCATGTATGCAGCGGACCATATTTCCTTGTCCGTCGTGAATGCGTTTTCTTTGAATTAGGGTTTTGAGCGAAATTGAAATAATTTGAATTTGAGATTATGAAATTTGTGATGATTTCATGATGCTTCTTTTGAAGTGGACTTTATGCAATACTCATGTGAGTAGTTGCATGGATTGACATTGAGTCAAGTCGTGGACTTGGGCTCGGATTTGTTTTGTGGTTTGTTCATGTGCGGTATTGCTCGAAGACGAATGTGGTCGATGACGGACCGGAACTAGGTTCATGAAGGAACTGAGGTTCGGGACTAGGTTCAGGAGGAACCGAGGTCTTGGTGGTCAAGGATGTCATGCGGGGCGTTCGGGCTAAGAGTATGGTGCACGTGAAGAATGGTTAGTCACGTGAGAATGGCAGGTCATTCGCGTGCAAAGTGTTAGTCACGTGAGTATGGCAGGTGGCCATACGCGTGCAAAGTGTTAGTCACGTGAGTATGGTAGGGTTGCCATACGCGTGCAAGAGTTGTACTCGGCCTGGTTGGGTCAAGTAGAGTTGAGTTGGATACGGATTCCTTCTAGGGAATAGGAATCGTATTCAGAACTCCTTGTGGGTTGGTGCTTTAAATAGGTGGGGGGTCTCCTGTTGAAAGGCACCAAGTAGAGCTGAGCGCATCAAGCTTTGAGCTTGGTTTTAGGGTTTGTACTCTTTTGATGAGAGTATTTTAGACAAGAAATAAAGATCAATTCTTCCAAGATTTTTGCGTGCTCTGATAACCACGTCGCTACAGTATTTTCTGTTTTGGTTCTTGTTTGCATGCTTGTTCTAGTTCTAGATTGGTTTTTGTTCTTCAAGTTTTATCTTGATTTGATCCATCAAAAACCTCTCTAAGGTATTGATCTAGTGTTTCTCAAAGTCTAGTTGATCAATCTTTTGTCGTTCTTGTTTAATCTTGAAGTTTTGATTAGATTGATTCTCGTCAAGTTCTGGATCAGCAAGCTTGCGAAGCTCATAACTTTTGATCCGTAAGTCCGATCGAGCTGATTTTTTTTGGGTTCGATTCGTATTGGAATCTAGTTTCTTGTGTCCAAATTTCAGATCGTTTCGACGGTTGGATCTCCGGGAATTCTCGTTTTACCAAACCTCTGTCATTCTGTTTTTGTCGAAAACGAGGCAATTATTTGGTTCTGTTTTGGGGTGAACTTTTAATAGGTCAAGAATTTGGTTTTAGCTTCCGCACAATCATTCACCCCCCCTCTGATTGCTATATTCGTATACTTCGATCCTACAAGTGGTATCAGAGCAAGGTTTCTCTAATTATCTTAAACCGGTGATTAGATCAATGGATCGTTATTCGACAAAACCATGTGTGTTCGATGGTGTTGATTTTCAGTTTTGGAAGGCCAAGATGGAGGCGTTCATCCAAGCACAGGGCTTCACAATTTGGGAGAAGGTCTACAAGCCATATGAAGTCCCTGCAAACGACAACGTCAACGACACCAATCGCACACATGTTGAAGCAAATAGCAAGGCGCGCAACTTGATCATCCAAGGCTTGGGACGCAGCGACTTTGATCGTGTGGTTCATCTTCGATCCGCATATGAGGTATGGAAATCTCTTTGTGATTACCATGAGGGTTCTAACACTGTCAAAGAGGTTCGTCAAGATATTTACAAAAAAGAATACATGCGTTTTGAGATGAAACCTAGTGAATCTGTAGATGACTTCTTTGCACGTTTCAATAATATTCTTAGCAATCTACGTGCTGTTGGAGTTAGCTACACTGATGCTGAAAATGCTCGACAATTGCTTAGTGCTTTGGACATGTCAGTGTGGGAGATGAAAGTAACATCTATACAAGAATCTACTACCATGAGCACACTCACATTAGATGTTCTTTACTCTAAGTTGAAAACTCATGAGTTGGATGTTCTTGCCAGGAAGGGTAACATTAAATCAATTGCTTTGATCTCTAACCCTAACATGTCAAATGCAAATTCTTCTTCTAGCTTTGCCTTGTCTTCCATGTCTTCTTTAACAGATGAGCAACTTGAAGAGTTTCCTGAAGAAGATCTGGCACTACTCTCTTCTCGCTTTAACAAAGCTTTGCAGAATGTGAGAATGAGAAAGAGAGGTGGTCCTCCAAGATGCTATGAGTGTGGTGACCTCAACCATATTCGCACAAATTGTCCTAAGCTTGCAAGTAAAGCATCAAGGGAGGAGAAGGACAACGATAGAAGAAAAGAGAAGAAGTTCTCTCCAAGTGATAGAAAGAAGAAGAACTTCATCAACCGCAAAGTTGTCCATCGGGTTCTTTCCGCTCTTGAACAAGTCAATTTGAGCGATGTGGATTCGGAGAGCAGCGAGGATGATGCAACTCCAAGCAAGCATGATTTGATAGGACTATGTCTCATGGCAAGCAGCAAAGATAGCCTCACCGAGGACGATCACGACAGCGACTTCAATGAGGTAGATCCCTCTTATGATGAATTAGCTATTGCTGTTGCTCGTCTTGGAAAATTGCTTGACAAACGTGATAAGAAAATTAAGAAACATGATTTCATTATTGAATCATTGAATGCTGAAATTGCTAGACTTAAGACTTTGATTCCTAGTGATGATACTTGCAAATCATGTGACTTAATTTACAATGAGCTCACCTTGCTTAGGAAAGAACATGCTTTTTTGTTGCATCTAAATGAGAAAAATGAGAAACATGTTGTACATGCTAGCTGTTCCACTGATGATTTGCATAGTTCAACTTCTTGTTCTAAATGCTCAACTCTTGAATTAAAATTGAAAGATGCAAATGCTAGGGTTTCTCAATTAATCGATAATTTGCTTTCACATGAAATTCTCTCATGCTCAACTTGTCGCAAACAAAAGGAAAAGTAGATGTTCCTGCAATAATTGTTTAACTCTTGCTAAGAAAGTTGATTACTTGCAAAATTCTTTGGAACGTTTCACTAATGGCAAGAAGAAGTTGAACATGATTTTGGATCAATCTAAGGTTAGCACAAACAAGAGAGGTTTAGGTTTTGATCCTTATGCCACATATGAAACTAAACCTCGCTTTGTTGTTCAGGCTCCTTGCAAAATTGAGTTATCTAATGAGCCTAAGAAAATTGCTTTTCAATCTGCCGGTTTTTATCTTCTACTATGATGAATGCAAAATGTGCTTTTCTTGTTAAAGCTAAACATCATGTCAAGTACACTTGCACTCATTGTGGTAGAGATGGACACTTAGTAGATTTTTGCTTTAGACTAGCCAAACAAAGAAAAGAAGGAAAGAATTAAGGCTAGGTCAAATTTCAGCAAAGCACATTTTTATGCGCCTAGAGTGATGAAAACACCTTCTGTTCCTACAAACATGGGAAAAGGCAAATCTGATTTTGTGCATAAAAATTATCGTGTTGTGCCCCTCTTGTTGTGCGTCGTGTGTCTCAAGATCTTTGGATTCCCAAAAATCTCATTCCTAACTTGATCGAGACCTCGACATGTTTTGTTGCTATGTAGGCTTCTCGCGAGGAAGGAGAACATATGGCTAGTGGATTCGGATGCTCACGCCACATGTCCATAATAAGAATTGGTTCTCCTCCTCACTCGTGCATCTCGTCTTTGAAAGTGTTACTTTTGGAGATGCTTCTTCCTCTTCTGTTGTGGCAAAAGGTACAATAAAGGTAAGTGACAAGTTTATGTTCAAAGATGTGGCTCTTGTTGAAAATTTGAAATATAACTTGCTTTCTGTCTCACAAATGCTTGATGAAGATCTTGAGATAAGCTTTAAGAAAAATGAATGCAAAGTGCTAGATGCTTCAGGTGATCTTGTGTTCAAAATTTCTCGTTTTGGAAGAGTCTTTAAAGCTGATTTTGATGCATCACCTTCTTCTAAGCATAGGTGTCTAATCGCCAATGTTTCTAAAGATTTATTCTTTTGGCATCGTAGACTTGGTCATGTTGGTTTTGATCATCTTACTCGTATAAGTGGTTTAGATCTTATACGTGGCTTGCCTAAGCTTAAGAGTGATAGCAATCTAGTATGTTCTTCTTGTAGACATGGTAAGATGATTGCAGGTTCACATCCACCTCTTACCATGGTGATGACAAACGCTCTAGGACAGCTTCTACATCTTGATACAGTTGGACCATCTCGAGTTCAATCCTTTGGAGGCAAATGGTATGTGCTTGTGATTGTTGATGATTTTTCTAGATACTCTTGGGTATACTTTATGGCATCTAAGGATGAGGCTTTTAGTCATTTTAGAAGTCTTGTTCTTAGGCTTTCTATTGATCATCCAGGAGCTCTCAAAGCTATTAGAAGTGATAATGGAACTGAATTCAAAAATGCTTCATTTGATCTCTTTTGTGCTAAAAAGGGAATTGATCATCAATTTTCATCTCCTAGAGTGCCTCAACAAAATGGTGTAGTTGAAAGGAAAAACAGAACATTGGTTGAGATGGCTAGAACCATGTTAGATGAACATCACACTCCTAGAAATTTTTGGGCTGAAGCTATTTCAACTGCTTGTTATGTTTCAAACCGTGTGTTTTTGAGATCAAAATTGGGTAAAACTCCATATGAGCTTCGGTTTGGACATAGACCTTCTGTTTCTCACTTTCGAGTTTTTGGATGCAAATGTTTTGTCTTGAAATCTGGAAATCTTGATAAATTTGAAGCTAGATCAAGTGATGGCATTTTTCTTGGATATCCTGCTCATACTCGTGGCTATCGTGTGCTTGTTTTGGAGACTAACAAAATTGTGGAAACTTGTGAAGTTACTTTTGATGAGGCTAGTCCAGGCACTAGTCCAAGTGATGCAGGTACAAAGCATACATTCGTGGGGAGAAAATCTTTGAAGATGATGATGATGTTGAAGATGAGGTCTTGATTCTTCCTAATGCACAACAAGATGTAGCACCTTTGGCACCTACTACTACATCACCTCTGACTAACCATCCTCAAGCTACAACATCATCTGTACATGCTGAAAATGAAGAAGGAGAAGGAGAAGTCTCAAAAGCCAATGCTCCCTTGCACATTCAGAAAATGCATCCATCTGAACAAATGATTGGAGACCTAAATGAGAGAGTCACTCAATCCAGGTTTATTCATTCTGACACTCATACTCATTCTGCTTTAGTTGCGTCTTTTGAACCCAAAGATATATCTCATGCATTATCTGACGAATCTTGGATCAATGCCATGCATGAAGAATTAGAGAATTTTGAACGAAATAAAGTTTGGAAACTTGTCTCACCACCTCCAGATTTTAATGTTATTGGAACTAGATGGGTTTTCAAAAATAAACAAAGTGAGGATGGTGTTGTTGTTAGAAACAAGTCTAGATTGGTTGCTCAAGGTTACACTCAAATTGAAGGCTTAGATTTTGACGAAACCTTTGCTCCTGTTGCTAGAATTGAAGCCATTAGAATCCTTTTAGCTTTTGCTGCATCCAAAGGTTTCAAATTGTATCAAATGGATGTGAAAAGTGCTTTTCTTAATGGCTACATAAATGAGGAAGTTTTTGTCAAGCAACCACCTGGTTTTGAAAATCCAAAGTTTCCAAATCATGTGTTCAAACTATCAAAAGCTTTGTATGGTTTGAAACAAGCCCCTAGAGCATGGTATGATAGGCTAAAAACCTTTTACTTGAAAAGGCTTTTTAATGGGAAAGGTTGACAAAACTCTCTTTTTACTCAAGCAAGGCAATGATCAACTATTCGTTCAGATTTATGTTGATGATATTATCTTTGGTGGTTCATCTCATGTTTTAGTGTCCGAGTTTTGAAACAATGAGAAAGGAGTTTGAGATGAGTATGATGGGTGAGTTGACATACTTTTGGGATTTCAAATCAAGCAAGCGAAGGATGGTACTTTTGTACATCAAAGCAAATACACGAAAGACTTGCTACATCGCTTTGGAATGGAAAAGACAAGCCGATCATGACACCCATGGAGAGCACTTGCGCACTTGACCACGATGAAGATGGTGAGCGGTTGATCAAAAGGAATATAGAAGCATGATAGGTTCACTTTTGTACCTCAACTGCATCAAGGCCGGATATACAATTTCTTTGTGTGCTTGTGTGCTCGTTTTCAAGCTTCCCCACGTGCTTCACATCGACAAGCTGTCAAAAGGATTTTCAGGTATCTTCATGGAACTCAAGATTTTGGCATTTGGCTTTCTGCTTCCTCATGCATTAGTTTGAGATCTTTTTCTGATGCTGATTTTGGAGGATGTAGAATTGATAGGAAAAGCACTTCTGGTTCATGTCACTTCTTGGGAAATTCTCTCATTGCATGGTCATCTAGAAAGCAATCTTCTGTTGCACAATCAACTGCTGAATCTGAATATGTGGTCAGCGCTAGTTGTTGTTCTCAAATTCTTTGGATAGTAGCTACACTTAAAGATTATGGGGTTAATTTGGATAGTGTTCCTCTTTTGTGTGATAACACTAGTGCAATTTGCATTGCTAAGAACCCTGTACAACACTCTAGAACAAAACACATTGACATCAGATTTCACTTTCTTAGAGATCATGTTGAAAAAGGTAACATTGTGCTTCATCATGTGGTTACTGAACATCAATTGGCAGACATTTTCACAAAACCTTTGTCTTCTTCTCGTTTTGCTTTTATTCGGGGAGAACTTGGAATTGTTCATCCAATGGGATTGTTTTGAGGGGGAGTTTCTTTGCCAAGTTCTTTCACTTAATGAGCTCACTTTATCATATTTCTTTATATGTTATGTAATTGAGCTAATATATGATAATCTAATTATCTCACTTGAACTAAAAATGACATTGCGGAATTCCCTGGACTGATTACCTATAGCTAAATACTCTGTGATATCTTACTCTTCTAGGCTTGATATTGAATCCTCTTGACAAATTTGGGCTATGAAGCAAGTGTGGTTTCAACTTTACTCTTTCATAAGACCTTTTAATCACTTTTGCATGTTTATAATCAAAGAAAAATGAAAAGAAAAGGGAATCAATAAAAAAGGGTTGTTAAAAGCAAAAAACCTCAAGTTATGTGCTTCAGGCTTGCTTTCCCTAAAAAGATAAGATGTATGCTTCAAGCATGCCATTCCCTCAAAGATAAGATGTATGCTTCAAGCATGCCACTCCTAGAAAATAAAAGAAGTATGCTTCAAGCATGCCACATGCAACTTATTGTTTAAAGATTAAATTGGTCCACTAGATTGGAGTTGAAACTACTTGCTCGCCCTGATTTGTTATTTGCTTCAACTTTGAGCCTTTGTTTTTCTACTAAAGGTTTTGCTTAGTACTTGGCTATAGTTGACTGAATTGAGGTTGAGATGCATGTCATTCCCTAACTTGTTAAAATCACTTCAAGATCATGTATTTTGCATATTATGTGATATATAAGGTTATATGATCGAATGAGCTCATCTTTTCCTATCTTGGCACTCCCTTGTTTCTCCTTGTGAAATCTTTGCTACAGGAAAAATTTTGAACCTGTTCTCTCTTTTGTACTCTTGATGAATCCATTGTCAAAGGGGGAGAAATTTGAGAATCTTTGAAAAGTTTAAGAAAAAGGGGGAGAAGAAAAAGGGGGAGTTGTTGGTCAAAGGGGGATTTCTGTGTTTTCTTACTTTGGTCTTTGATCCTTTGGATTTCAAAATCTTTTGTAAAGTGAATGCCAAATGATTCAATTCTAAGTGGTGTTGCCAATGTTTTCATCAAGGGGGAGATTGTGAAATCATGTGCTGAAAAATTGGCTTTGAAATGAAAAATTAAACTTAGAATTGGATTTGCAAAATGTGCTTGTGCATGTGTTTGATAATTTGACAAGAAACAGTAAGTTTCACTTTTGCGCCGGACCTAGCTCTCAAGAAACAGTAAGTTCCCCATCTGCGACGGACAATGTCTTTGGGTCCGTCGTGGACGTGTTTTGAACTCTTTGAGCCAAACTCTTTTTTCCTCAAAACCCGGTCAGTTTAAGCATACGACGGATAATGTTTTTTGTCCGTCGTGGACTTGCTTTTGAGCGCTTGAGTCTAACTCTTTCTCCAAGATTTCAGAAACCTTTGCATGTACAACGGACAGTTTTTCTTGGTCCGTTGTGAACTTGTTTTGAGCTCATGACCGAAGTGATTTTTCACATGTACAACGGACCGATTTTCTTTGTCCGTTGTGAACGTGTTTTTGTCCGTTTGGTTTTCTTCTTGGAACCGAAACTTTCACTTGTACAACGGACCGATTTTGTCTGTCCGTTGTGAATGGTTTTTTGAGTGATTTTTCATGTGTACGCCGGACCATATTTCCTTGTCCGTCGTGAATGCGTTTTTGCTGAATTAGGGTTTTGAGCAGAATTGAAATAATTTGAATTTGAGATTATGAAATTTGTGATGATTTCATGATGCTTCTTTTGAAGTGGACTTTATGCAATACTCATGTGAGTAGTTGCATGGATTGACATTGAGTCAAGTCGTGGACTTGTGCTCGGATTTGTTTTGTGGTTTGTTCATGTGCAGGTATTGCTCGAAGACGAATGTGGTCGATGACGGGACCGGAACTAGGTTCATGGAGGAACTGAGGTTCGGGACTAGGTTCAGGAGGAACCGAGGTCTTGGTGGTCAAGGATGTCATGCGGGACGTTCGGGCTAAGAGAATGGTGCACATGAAGAATGGTTAGTCACGTGAGAATGGCAGGAGGTCATTCGCGTGCAAAGTGTTAGTCACGTGAGTATGGCAGGTGGCCATACGCGTGCAAAGTGTTAGTCACGTGAGTATGGTAGGGTTGCCATACGCGTGCAAGAGTTGTACTCGGCCTGGTTGGGTCAAGTAGAGTTGAGTTGGATACGGATTCCTTCTAGGGAATAGGAATCGTATTCGTAACTCCTTGTGGGTTGGTGCTTTAAATAGGTGGGGTCTCTGTTGAAAGGCACCAAGTAGAGCTGAGCGCATCAAGCTTTGAGCTTGGTTTTAGGGTTTGTACTCTTTTGATGAGAGTATTTTAGACAAGAAATAAAGATCAATTCTTCCAAGATTTTTGCGTACTACAAGAACCACGTCGCTACAAGATTTTCTGCTTTGGTTCTTGTTTGCATGCTTGTTCTAGTTCTAGATTGGTTTTGTTCTTCAAGTTTTATCTTGATTTGATCCATCAAAAACCTCTCTAAGGTATTGATCTAGTGTTTCTCAAAGTCTAGTTGATCAATCTTTTGTCGTTCTTGTTTAATCTTGAAGTTTTGATTAGATTGATTCTCGTCAAGTTCTGGATCAGCAAGCTTGCGAAGCTCATAACTTTTGATCCGTAAGTCCGATCGAGCTGATTCTTTTTGGGTTCGATTCGTATTGGAATCTAGTTTCTTGTGTCCAAATTTCAGATCGTTTCGACGGTTGGATCTCCGGGAATTCTCGTTTTACCAAACCTCTGTCATTCTGTTTTTGTCGAAAACGAGGCAATTATTTGGTTCTGTTTTGGGGTGAACTTTTAATAGGTCAAGAATTTGGTTTTAGCTTCCGCACAATCATTCACCCCCCCTCTGATTGCTATATTCGTATACTTCGATCCTACAATATCAAATAGTAGATTGTAAAAATCATTTGTAAGAGCAGTTTGATATATATGTAAACAATAAGCATAAATAACATAAAATGTAATAACTCATTGTCCTCCATGATTATGAGTATCAAACTATTTTCCGCCAACTTTTGGCATAAAAATCTGAACAAATTTTTTCACAAAATTCCTAATTCAAACCTTTTTTTGTGAAAATACCAAAATTCTTACTGGTGTTGGCGCACCCAGTTTCTCATAACCAAGAGAGCGGCTTTTCGCAAAAAATTACAATCTGCAGAGGAGTACAACTTTACTCAGAGTATCATAGGTATAACGGTTGAAACCAGTACTCTTAACTTCTTCGCATCCCCTCTTTGTGTATGCTACTATGCATGATCATGCTGCTTGTGGCATGCAATTAGACTTGTGCGGAGCGCAGCCTAAAATTGCACGAAATCTACATATAGAAGTAGGACGGGATTAATTAGTGGAACCAGGCAATATTAACTAGGAAGTATCTGCGCGTTACACCGCGCCGTTGATGATATTGTTGACCCAGTCAAGACGAGGCATAAAATAATTTAGAAATGTAAAGGAAAGGTTAATTTCTTTTAAGTAAAGGATAAAATCGGAGGGAAGATGCAACATGATAATTATCAAGCATGTAATCCAATGGAAGGATGGCATGCAAAATACTAATTAGTCTACACATACGGCACTGAGTATACAAATGTGGGAGAACGCAGTCATTGTTATTTGAGTTGATTGTGTTTCTGTATTTGATTTTATGTCTGGGCTCCGTAATTTATGTGAACCTATAATGTTTCGGTAGGAAAATAGTGCATAGGCAATATGACTTTTCAACAGTATAAAGAGTAATATGGACTATAGAACTCAGTTGTTAAAACTGACATACATATACATTAGCTAGTTTGGCGGCTTCATGTTCCGCACGATAGCATAAGTGTCAGTATCCTGCAGATGCATATAATGGATATACAAAGGTAGATGTAAGGGGTGAATAACCCCTGAACCCGTTTTGCAGGCTATAATACAATAACCGACAAAAGCTAGACTGATTGTGTAAGAGCATTAGCACTGGCATAAGATAACATTAAGGCAATAGTAATGTAATCCTTGTTCAGTGGATGATCCATAGTCTTAAGACAAAACGCAAAGCTGCTAGTCTTGTATATATTGGAGTACGGATTGATATGTTTTGATGCCTTCCTGGAACGCACTGTACGCAAAAGGTAAATGAAGAAGGGATCTATTAGTTAACAAAATAAGAGCATTTCTGTTATGTAGAGCCAATGTTTGTGTAAGCCATAACGAAAGGACACATGCTGAATTTGATGCATTCTGAATTTAGCAACCTTGGCGTCCTCTTTATCAATGTCATGTGGATGTACACCATAGACGGTAACTCGATAGCTCTCGATAGCTGTGATTAGAAAAGTAATAGCGAAAGGCTTATATGCAGTCAATAAAGTATAACCTAAGGAATGAGGCTGTTATGAGAGAACCATACTGTGCCTCCGTTGTTGTAATACCACATCTTAGGCATTTATATGTAGCCTTTTCTGAACTTGCTGTCCTTTTGCAAGATGCACAAGCTAAGTACCACCATGGTTGATCAGGAACAAGGCTTTTGATAGCAACATCGACAATATAGCTATTACCCTATATAGCAGGATACGCAGGGCATACTTCTTCATCAAGCAAAATAAAGTCTAAACGTAGTATATTGTGAGGATAGTGTGGGTTGATATATTCAGAGAAACGTGTGGCTCTAACACGAACATGCCACCATGCGATTCCTGCGTTATGTCCTTCAGTAAAGTATATTCCATCTGCAAAAGGGCATGTAGAAATAAGACACAGGGAAACAAGAATACATATACGGTATACATAGAGCTAACCGCAATAAGTTCAAACTTCGGATCCTAAACAGTGCATAAAGGCTGCAGAAAACCAATATAATAACCTAGCTGTGCATATGGTAATCAAAGAGGTACATGCATGCAGCAGCGATGAGCATTATATCATTAGTATATACAGAATGGAAAAGTTAAGGAGGATAAAATAGTGTGAAAAGATGAAACAATAAGCTATCCAGGATTATATTTGGTTGACCAGGACAAGAGGGGGAAGAAGTTAGTAGCGCCCTGGTGGTGAATTAAGATATCATGCAGAGAATTATAGTAATAAAGGCAGTTTATACTAATGTTAAATCTAAGTTATTTCTGTAAAAGCAAAACCAGAAACATCTATGCTAAATTCCGGACAATTAGCATCTTGATTAAATAAGGAATGCATGATAGACGATGAGGATGTAATCAATCAGCCTAGGAGAGAGAAATCGTAATGGGATATATCTGTAAGGCTATTCCCAGTGCAAAGTGTCTACTCCAATATCCAAGAATGCCACATAGAATAAAAAGTATGATACTGCATTGAAGAAACACTCTTTGCAATGCATAGTATCATACTTATATGTTTAAAATAATTAATTGGTGTGATGTTGTGTCTATGAAAGTGGACCCAGGGCGTTAGATTCTGTGCCACGGCCTAAGATATCGTGCCAAAGCGATATCTTACTCAAGATACAGCTTTCTTCTCCCTCATATTTAATGCTTTGCCACATCAGCAAAAAATCCTATGTGGTATCTAATTAATGAGTATGATACTACCCATTGGGAATAGCCTAATAAGTGTTATAAGTCTGTAATAATCATGTAGAAATAGGACACAGGGAAACAAGAATGCATATCCGATATACATAGAGCTAACCGCAATAAGTTCAGACTTCGGACCATAAACAGTGCATAAGGAGTGTAAAAAAGCAATATAATAACCTAGCTGTGCATATGGCAATCAAAGAGATACATGCATGCAGCAGTGGTGAGCATCATGCGGAGCATTGTACAAAGCGGAAAAATCAGTAAAACGTAGTATAGCCAAAGCGGATGAAGAGAACAACAACACTTTTTATCTATAAACGCAAGCAAAAAATAGAGTAAGCCAATAGTAAAGAACTGCAAAATAGTAAAGCGTGACATACAGCAACACAGGAAGAATAGCATCCAAGTGCATATATAATATAACGCTATGAGATTCAAGTGGGAAGACAGTAGTATAATATATAGAAAATGCAACTAATTATATAGAATAACGCAGGAAAAGAGATGTACAATACAAGGTGAGTAGATACACGCGTGCAGGGAAGGATGAAACTAAGTTAATTTGGAGGATTTACGAAGCCAAACTCGAAACCATAAAGGAATATTCATGTAACAGTAATCATATGCACATAATGTTTATATGAAACAGGAAATATCATAGCATTAAAGATGATGGAAAACACAACAATTTAATTTACATATCATAGGAAAAACCAGAAAGAATGAACGAAGGTGGAAAGACCATACAATAAGAGAGCACAATACACGTACATATAATCAGAAGCAAGCTCAATCGCAAGCGTAACGCAGAAGCAAGAAAATAAGCAAAGAAAACAATAGTATGCTATGTAGACAACGTAAATTGTTATATAGAATAACTCAGCACAAAACGAGCATTGGATGTAAGACTACCATATCGACGTTTGCAAGCAGGGATAGATTATATAGAACATTTAATACTTACAAAGGCATGTTATATTTAGGTTGAAATGTGGCTATGCACGAACAAATGGGAGCACCTCTTCATAAACTATATTTTTCGTTATCGAACCAGGAGTGCCATCTTCATTTTCTATCAATATCGATAACCCGCGCTTCGAAGTTACTCTAGAAACCGCCACATAGAGTTGGCCGCGTGTAAAGACAGGGTTCTTTAAATAAACTCCCACTTTAGCCAATGTTTGACCCTGACATTTGTTGATTGTCATGGCATAACTAAGTCTGATTGGAAACTGGCGACGTTGCAAAGTAAAAGGCCATTTTGTATTGGTCCCATTAAGCACAATACGCGGTATACAAACCAATTCACCAATATGTGTTTCGGTTATGATTCTACCCTCAAGAATTCTATCACCTAGCCTAGTTAGCAACAATCTTGTACCATTGCATAAACCAAGCGGTTGATTAATATTTCGAAGTAGCACAACCGCAACGCCTATCTTGAGAGAAAGATAATGTTGAGTAAAGTTGTTTATAACAATCGAATTAAGAAATTCCGGTGGGTATAGTAGATCAATATCTATTGGTTGTTCCTTTGTATTGGCTAATGTATCATAGCTTAGATATTGCCTGCCCTCTATAGGCACCCTAGCAAGCATGACATTATTAATTTCATCAACAATTGAATTGGCAGGGCAGATGATAGCACGTTGGGCCAAATAAAGAGTATTCGCACGGGAAGTTTCAAAGGCATCATAAACAATATCAGTTATAGCTTTGATCTTGTTTCCCTTTGGTTTCAACAATAGTTCCTCTGGTAATTCAATCCATGTCTGTTCTGTACTGCCTAAGTGGCTGATTGAGGGGATTCTCTCTTCACCAATATCAAGCACCCACTGGCTAAATGCCTCAATTTCAGTTTTTCCATACGTAGACAAATCAGGATGCAACAGACGCATATTTATTGAGGTTATAGAAGGTTTCCTCCAGGTCGGACACATGACCCGAGGCTATTTTGCTCTTAACCACGATGTCGTCCACGTACACCTCCAAGTTCCGGCCTATTTGGTCCGAGAAGGTTTTCTGCATGAGGCGCTGGAAGGTTGCTCCAGCGTTCTTTAGACCGAAGGACATGGTCGTGTAGCAGAAAGTACCGAACGGCGTGATGAAGGAAGTTTTTTCCTCATCGTCGGGAGATATACCGATCTAGTGATAACCTGAATAGGCGTCCAAAAAGCTCATTATCTCGGAACCGGCCGTTGCGTCGACCAACTGGTCTATCCGAGGCAGCGGGAAATTGTCTTTAGGGCACGCCGCGTTTAGGCCCGTGTGGTCGACACACATGCGCCACTTGCCCCCCTTTTTCTTTACGATGACCGGGTTAGCCAACCAATCCGAATGGTCGACTTCTCGTATGAAACCAGCTTTGAGGAGTTTATCTAGTTCCTCTCTGATGATAGCTTGCTTCTCCGGGGAGAAGCGCCTGAGCTGATGCCGCACATGCCTTTTGTCAGGCCGAACCGCTAGCCTGTGCTCAACGACCTCCCTTGGGACTCCGGGCATGTCGGACGGTTGCCAAGCGAACGTGTCTGCGCTCCTCCAGAGGAAGGTCACGAGCTCGAGTTCCTATTTAGGATCCAGGGAAGCCCCCACATGTACGACCTTGTCTGGCTCTGCGTCGCACAGTGGGACGGCTTTAGTTTCTCCTCCGGCCTGGAGGGTAGCCTTGGGCCGGGAACTCCTCGGCTCTTGCTCGGGCCCGCGCTGGGGCAGCTGCCCGACCATGTCTAATGCCCTCTCGTCGCAGTTCAGGGCCGCTTTCGAGCTCCCCTTCACCGAGATCACGCCGCCGGGCTCGGGAACCTTCAGGCATTGGTACCCGTGGTGTGTGGCGGCCATGAATTTGGCGAGCGCCGGTCGGCCCAGGATGGCGTTGTAGGCCGACTCAAAGTCGACCACCTCGAACGTGATCAACTCTGTTCGAAAGTTGCTCGGGCTACCGAACGTCACGGGCAGGACGATATGTCCGAGTGGCTTAACTGAGGTGCCGGGGACTATCCCGTAGAAAGGGACTATGATGCTCTTGACCTTGGATCGAGGGATTTGCATCTCGTCCAGGACCCTGGCGGATATCAGGTTCAGGGAACTCCCGCAATCTACAAGCACTCGTCCTACCACGGTGTTGCAGATCGTTGGACTAACGACCATCGGGAGCCTCTGGGGCTTCGTCATCCCCAGGTGGCAGTCGTCCTTGGAGAAGGTGATGGGCAGCTCGGACCACTTGAGCTGCTGGACGGGAGGCTTCCCCTGGGTAACACGAAGTACCTCGCGCGTGGCTTCCTTCAACTCCCGACGTGACCCATAAGCGGCAGAGCCCCCGAATATTACGGCGATGTGGTTTTTCGGCTCCTGGTACTCCATGTCTGCGTCCTCGTCGGCAGGCTTCTTGCCCTTGACATCTTCTTTCTGTTCCGGAAGCGTGGGCATGGGACCTTTGCCGTTGTAGAATTGCTCCAGGCGGGAGGTCCATGTTCGGCAATTGCGCAGGTCGTGCCCGTACGCCTAGTGGAGCGGGCAAAAATAGGTGCTAGCCCGTCCGCGTTGGTCGCCACGACCCTGGTCGTCCCGGCCTTGTTCGCTGTTGCGTTGAGCCGGTCGACCCTTTCCTTTTGCGGCTCCCCCCTTGTACGCTTGCGAGGTCGGCCGCTGCCGGCGCTCGATGGCCGCCACCATGTCGGAGACGGAGGGTTTTTTCTTCTTTTTATTTTCTTCTCGATCGAGCTCACACTCTTCCGGCTAGATGCCCCTTCGAGTCCGGGCTGAGGGGGCAGTTTTCCCTCATCTAGCAGCTTTTTCCATTGGACCGCTTCATCGGCATCGGCGTATCGGTCGGCCATGCGGAACAGCTCGTTGGCCGTGATGGCCGGGTGAATCTCGAGGTCTTGTGTAAAACGGACGTCTCGGACCCCGAACTTGAAAGCCCGGACGACCGCCTCATATGAGATGCTTGGAATGGAGTTCCGCATCTGCATGAAACGCTGGACGAATTGGCGTAAGGTCTCGCCGTCCGTCTGTATCAGACGCTCGAGGTCGCGCTCCTTTTCCGGACGAACATAACAGCTCTGGAAGTTTGCTCGAAGGGTGTTACTCAGTTGCGCCCAGGACCGGATCGAGCCCTCCTTCTGATTAAAGAGCCACGTCCGAGACGGTCCATCTAGCACTGTGGGCAAGAAGTTTGCCATGACCCCTTCATCCCCGCCGGCCGCCAGGATGGCCGTGGTGTAGATCGAGAGGAACTCGTTCGGGTTCTGCGTCCTGTCGAACCTCTCGATGTGGCGTGGTTTGAACCTGATTGGCCAGGTCACGCGTCGCAGGGACGCCGCGAACGCCCTGCACCCGAAAATGGGATTATCGTGACGGTCATCTTGAGCACGGTGGTCGGGACGATCCCCGCTGGCCGAGCCCGAGGCTCGTGGGCCTAGGCGAGAGAACACCTCCCTAGGCCGGTAAGATGGAGAATGGCCTGAGGAGGAAAGTTCATCCCGGCTCTGCCCACGGTATGCATCCCGTCGATCTCGAGGGAGCGCCCGGGAATTGCTCCGGGTGTCTTCTGCCTCGATCGCGTTCACTTGATCACCGTGCACGGCTGCGCGAGTCGTCGGGGTGGAGGCGCACGGACGTCCGGCGGCGGCGTTCCCAGGAAACACTCCGGGTGTCTTTTCCTCGAGAAGCTTCCGCCGCTTTTATGTCTGTGGCGATCTTTTCGAGGTCGTCGGCCACGGCTGCTCCCATGGCCTCTAGATCGACTTGCTCAGGAAATTCTCTGAGGTTGCGCACCACTGCGGCCAAGGCTTGAAGGCGTTCTCCGCTCGGGGGAACGAGGGGTGACGAGCTCGTGCGCCGGCGTACGGGCTCTGGTGTCCCGTACGCGTGGAAGTTCTCACGAGTTCTGGCCCCGATCCTATCGTCCGCGCCACCACGAATTTGCCGGCATATGCTGGCCAACGTCCGGCTCAAGGACGCCTCCAAGTGGTCCTTAGCCGCTTCGTACCGCCGGAGGCGCGCCTTGCCCGGGGATTTTCCCCTGAGGTTTCCACCTTGTTCCGCGACCAAGATGTTGCAGGATTGGGCGGACCGCGAGGGCGACATCACGGTGTCTCCCCGCGACGCGGTCCCCTGGTCGGGCTCGAGATGGCCAGGGATGTCCAGGACATCATAGAGCCCGTCGTATTCGTCGTTTGAAAGGGCGTCGAGCTGAGAGCGGAAGAACTGCTCCCGTGCGGCGGCTTCCAGGGAAGAGCTCCTGGAATTGTCATGACTTCCAGGGCTAGCGATGCCAGCTGCCTCGTTGTCGAAGAACTGCTTCTCATCCTCATCGATCCCGTGGGCGCAGAGGCCCCGGCGATCCTGGGAGTCTGACATCCTCCGGGATTCCTCACGAAAGGGAAAGTCGGTCCCCACGGACGGCGCCAACTGTCGACGATTGGGGAGCGGACCCCCGCCGAGCTTACTTGGTTGATGAAGGGACCAACCGCGACCCCTTCTCACGTGCAGGGTCACTCGGAGGTATGACTCACTAGACCAGACCGGATGGTGACACGGTGTTTTATCCTGGTTCGGGCCTCTCAAGAGGGAGATAACAGCCCTACTCCAGCTCGTGTATATTCAGTGTGCCTCCCCCCTCATGGCGGGGATGCTTTATAGCTTACAAAGGACCGCAACTCTGCTAAGATCCACTATCCGCACGTCCGACCACGTCCAGCGTGGTAACTAACAGATCCTACAATCCCGCCACGTTCCCGTGGAGGGCACAACAAACTGACGGAGGTTACGCCGTCGGCAGTTACTTCCACCGATCTCGTTAGGGGTGGGCAATTTTTAACCGAAACCGAAAAACCGAACCGAACCGAACAGAATTAACCGAAAAAATCGGTTTATTCGGTTTTCGGTTTTCGGTTCGGTTTTGATTTTAACACTGTTCGGTTTTCGGTTTTCGGCTCGGTTTTGAATTTTTGAAAACCGAATGAACCGTATAACCGAAAGAACGCCACCCCAGTCCCAGCCCACCCGATCGGCAGTTCCATTCCCCATTTCCCCGATTGATTCCCATCCCCCGCCGCAGCCAAATCGTTCCAACCCTACCCAACGCGGCAACACCCAGCGGCGCCACCACTGCGGTCCAGTCGGCAGTCACCTCCACCGTCACCTGAGGACCGAGCCGCTACCGAGTAGTCCGATTCGCCACCAGCCGTGGCCCATGGGGAAGGAGCGAGATGACTTAGCCTCCCCAACCGAAGCCCAAGCCGCCAGCCGTGGGGAAGGAACGGGATGACCTAGCCTCCTCAACCAAAGCCCGAGCCGCCGGTCGTGGGGACTGGGGAAGGAGGAGGACGACCCAGCCTCCTCATGTAAGGTGTGTGCTTTCTCTTAGATAGATCTGGATTCATTGTTTGGGCTGGCCAATGACCTTGAGATTATTGTTTTGCATTTGCAGTGGTAGACTTGAAAAGGAAACGTCCGGACAATCGACAATGTACAATTGATTGCTTGGCTTTGTTTTTGCCGGAGTATTTGCTTAGCAATTCCCAGCTGCTCACTTTTGAGGAATACATCGATCAACTGTTGAGTCCTAGTAAGTGCTCGTTCACTTTTGTTTAGCAGATTATACAAGATATTATTAAGTTAATTCCGCAATCGTACTTTGAAGAAAAGTACCGTGGCTGCCGGAGACTTGAGAGTTAGAAGAGATGCGATTGGTGGTTCACGGTTGCGCCTACGAGCTGGACGAGACCAAGCTCTCCAGCGGCGGTGGCGCCTACACCACCGTGGCCGCATCGGGATTCTGTGGGGTGGCAGCCTGGACGCCGATGAGGTGGAGTAGGACATACTACTGCATCACCACCTCAATTCCATACCCTGGCACCCATCAGGTTCAAGCACTCCCCCTTGTTGATTAAATTGGCCTCAGTTTTGATGCACGCAAGGCGTTTGTGGCATTGCCTACATGAGGTTGCACGACTGTTCAATACCTTTGCCACGCTTTTATTATACCTACCAAAGTTACTGGTTATTTTAGGAGCTCTTTGCGTGTCATAATATAAGTACTGATGAAATTCATACTACAATCTCCCTTACTGGTTCCTTACTTCATATGATTTGGCTAAATCAGTTTAAGCATTGTAGTATACAGTGTATATAAACATTGAGCTTCCACGAATTTACCTGGTGCAGATATATTGAATAAGTTGGAAACACAACTTGTAGTGCTCACAACAACAGGGTTAATTATAAGGGCCACCTCTAGTTTTGATAACCTTGCCATGCGGACAATGATGTCAGGCTTTTTGTGATAGTGTTCATCAGATGAAGTAAATGTTATGCTTCATTTCTTTGTGACTGGAATCTGGATGGTAGATTGGTATTATCACTGAATAGCAATGGATGTCATTACTATGCCCTTAATTGTATATAGAAATGATGGTCTCTTAGTATTTGTTGCTCCAAATAATGTGTATAGTTTATAAGTATATATGAAAAATGTATTGTTTCTATTTTGGGAGGATGACATGCTTATATGTATTGGTCCTATTTTGGGAGGGTGACATGCTTACACAAGGTTGATCCAGGCCATAGCACTTTGAGTTCTTGTTTGGATGTGTGCTGGGAGAGTGATGGTTGTATGGTAAAAGGAAATTCGGTTCACCGAAAAACCGAAATAACCGAACCGAATTAATTCGGTTAATTCGGTTCAGTTTTCAAATCTGAAATGAAAATTTCGGTTTTCAGTTTTCAAAAACCGAAATATTTTAAAACCGAAAAAACCGAACCGAAAAAACCGATCAAACCGAATGCCCACCCCTAGATCTCGTGATCACGACAGGTCGGCTAATAGCTAGCACCGAGCTCGGCTGCCTTACGCGAGCACGAGCTCGCAATCGGCCAGGCCGAGGGCTCGCGCCGAGCGGCCAAACTACGCGACCTCCCTAGGCCCTGACTAGGTCGTCCTTGGGAACGACCTCCTGGTGGCTCGGGCGGGAGCGAGCTCGGTTGTCGTGGCACCCGAGGTAATTTATGGGAATTACCCAACCCCCGACAACTATGCTGGAGCGGTGTAAGGGCTACGAGTATATTATCGCTGTCTTCGTCAATTGCAATAATAGTGAGCCGTTGGTTACTGAAGTGAATTGGCAAATTGCTGGACATTTTTGTAATTTTTTAGAAACTTTTTACAATGCAACTAAAGATTTATCCGGTGTATACTACCTAACTTCTTTCTTAGTCATCGAATGGCTTTGAACTATTGCCAATGCTTTTAAAGAAAATAGAGATAATTATATTTTACATCCCATTATAGAACCAATAAAGGAAAAAAATTTAAAATATTTTCAAACTATTCCATATCTGTACTGTTTTGCGATTATTTTGGATCCTAGAAGAAAATTATCTGACTTGCAGGGCGCCTTCCACGGAATAAGTGAGGCATTCGATCTTAATTTCTTTGAGGCCTATACTCATGTTTATAACGAGTTTTTCAGAGTTTATGACAAATATTATGATAAGTTTGGCATCAGAAGTGAAGCAAGAAGATCTACCTCAATAACACAACAAGCACGAGGCAGTTCGACCGCTTCAAACATATGGAAGAAGCTGAAAGTCAAGTCGTCTGGCTCGTCTTCCTAATCGCCGAGCAGGTTAACATGGAATCCACGAGTAGAGCTCAACCACTATCCCGACGTGCCTTTCGTGGAGACTAACCTTGACATGAACGAGGAAAATCAATTCAACTTGCTCTTGTGGTGGAAGAGTAACCAATGTATTTTCCCTATGCTATCCCATTTTGCACGGGACGTACTTACGGTTTCGGTGTCTACTGTCTCGTTGGAAACCACTTTTAGTTTGGTGGGAGAGTACTTGAGCCGAGTAGGTCGTCTCTCAAACCTGAAATGGTTGATGTAATTACATGTCTAAAGGATTAGAAGCGTACAGAAGATAGGACACAACATAAGGATCTGGAGATCACGGAAGTGGTAGCTGACTTTGACAATCTCAACTTAGGGTAGTCTATGTATTAATGTATATATACGTAGTTATTGTACTCTTTTCCTTACTGAGGGTACCCGACATCGGGGTTTAAAGTTTTTAACGATGCAGAAACTATGTACATGTTCAAGATTGAATAAAATTTAGTTCTTTTTCTGTCAATATTTGTGTTTACTGACTCCGTTTCGTGCGTCTCTAGGTTTTTTCTCTCGTCGCAATAGTGCAAATAGGCTAGACCTGGACCGGCACGGCACGAAGCAGACACAAAGACCAAATGAGCCATGCCTGGCTCGCGGAAAGAGAGCCGGGCAGCACGGGCCGGCATAGTTCAGATCTGAAACACGATAATCTCGTGCCAGACCGACCTGACACGGCACGACGTCCACCTCTAGTTAATTGGTCTAAGAAGGAAGACAACCTTGCTTCCGTTGCCGCCAACGCCATTTCCTCCTCGTGATCCATAGCATGCTTGTTGTAGTTGTTCTTTGGAGAAACTTAATCTGCTGAATCGTTTGAATTTTTCTTGTTAGAAATTCCAAAACTACGTCGAATGGCTGGTGACTCGGAGCGATGCATCGAGTGTATATATGAGGTAGAAATTGTGAAAAATTGAGCTCGGATGCGAATCACATACACAAATGCATGCGTGGTAGAGTATCTTAAAACGAATGACTTTCCAGGGAAAATAATTTTCTGGAATGTACTATCAGGACATTTGTTGACGCTACATCTATGGAACGCCTTATGTTAGCCTACTCGTCCGTGAATGAAAAATAATTTTGCGTTTTTTTCGAAGAAAAATAAACTTAGACATATTTTCCAATTTTTTGGAGGCTCAAAAAATATTAGAGATCGAGTTGAGAAAAAAGTACACATATTTCTGTTGACAAAAATATTTTTTCCGGGGATGACGGAGAAAGGACCTGGATGTAAGAATCGGGGACCTGTTTGTTATATTTTTGGATCTCACCGCTATTTCAAAAAAGTAGAAAAAGGCTCATTCGCGATTTATATTTAACGGGAGCCTTTTTCCACAAAGTAATGAGTGAGGGATGAAAACACGATTTAGAAAAGTTTTTCTTGCCCTCACAAAAAATCGTGAAGGACCTTTCTGTAATTTTCAGGAACCCATCCGTGATTTAAAGGAAGTGGAGGGGCTTTTTCAAAAAATGTTCGGATGACAGGTGGATGTGGCCGGAGGCCTTGAAACCTCTGGAGTTTAATTGAGGTGTAATACACACGCACGAACGCACGCATATATATATATATATATATATGAAGAGTATGTACTCCCACTTGAGTTTTTGGGTTTGTTCGGTAGTGAAAAGCATAGTAATTCCAATAGGGTATTCTTCTAAATAATTTACTACCAAACTGAGGTCAATGTGCACTCGATGACAAGCGAAGTTAAAAATAAATTCATTATATGTTCGATAGTATAACGTAGAGGTGCCTATAGTAAGAATAGTTGATGTGTATAGAAAAAAGAATTTATTCCACACAACACCGATGGTAAGTAATTAATGCATCGCATATCTAAACTATTAGTAAGTTGTGTTCATAGTTTATACATGAATCTAATTTCTTCATTTTAGACGTAACTTTTTATTGATAATTACGATTCGTAAAAGGTTTTCACCAGTAACTTACTGACGACGAGAACAACATAATGATATAAGTCTCGCTAATAAACGTTGTGCGTATCGATAGTAAAATCTATGTATATAGATAGTAAAATATGATCCATATGGTATTATATCAGTGTGTTGCTCTCGTCGGCAGTAAGTTATTGATGAAAAATGTTCGTGAATACGAGTTGTCAATAAAAAATTATAGCCATAACGAAGAAAAATCATATTCATTTACAAACAAGAAACACATTTACTAGTCGGTCATGCGACGAAACTGGTAACATGTTCCCTTATTTGAACTAAAATTTGTTCTTTTTTTATTTAGTCATAACTTTTTATTGACAGCCCCGATTCTCGAACGGTTTTACCACTTGCTTACTAACGACGAGAGCAACATAATAATATAAGTCTCACCATATGAATCATATTTTACTATCCATATACATTAAGTTTACAATCGATACACATATTTTTTACTATCATCCCACTGCTCATATGGCGGTGCAACTAATGGATATATGCTCAGCCTGTAACCTCATATCTAGTCAAGCATCTCGTCATTTGAACCAGGGCTAACTATATCCACATAAATCCATATATATCTAGTCAAAAACTCCATCTTCCGTATTATCCCAATCGAGTTTGTTTGGCAGTGAAAAGCATACTAATTCATCGTAAAAACAGGGTATGTGGTAAATGTTTTGTGTTCATAGTAAAAAAAAAACACAAATCTGGTATTTACTATTGGCACCCATTACTACCAAATGAACCTCAATTTATTACTGACACGCATTGCAACTGAAATCAGAACCGTGGCCAACTAACTAGTAATGTGTTTACTAGTTTATACATGAATCTATTTTTTCTTATTTTATCCATAACTTTTTACTCGCAGCTCCGATTGACGAACGAATTTCACTAGTATATTGCTGCCAACGAGAGGAACAAACTGATATAAATCTCGCTAATAAATGTCGAATAAATTAAATTTTACTACCGCATGAACATCACTGTCCTACTGTTTGAATATCAATTTACTACAAAAACATATTATGACTGAAATCAGTACCGTTGCCAACTATCTAGTAACGCGTTACTAGTTTGTACACGAATATATTTTTCTTCTTCTTTTAGTTATAACATTTTACTCGCAGCTTCGATTGACGAACGAATTTCACCAGTAGATTACTGGCGATGAGATGAACTATATGATATAAATCTCGCTAATAAACGTCACATAATCAAATTTAACTACCAAATGAACATCAACTTGCTACTGTATGAATATCAATTTACTACTAAAACATATTACTATTGGAATCAAAACCATGACCAACTAACTAGTAATTTGTTTACTAGTTTGTGCAGGGATTTATTTTTTTCTTTATTTTAGCCACAACTTTTTATTCGCGGCTCCAATTGACGAAAGAATTTCACCAATATTTTACTGCTGACGAGAGGAACAATATGATATAAATCTCGCTAATAAATATCGCATAAATCAAATTTTACTACTAAATGAACATCACTATCCTACTGTATGAACATTAATTTACTATCATGCTCAACATAATTGAAAAATCCTTCACAGATTAGTCATTTGGCATTAAAAGTCTATGAAAACTATATGTACAAATTCTTAAAAAATTTTAAAAAATTACCATACATAGGGGATATGAGCTTCTACAGCCCTATAAAATTTGAATACAAAACTCAGTCGCATTTGAAAGATATAAAAATATAAATTTACTATTATCACTGATTACCGCTTATCAATTTCATACCTTTCAAATCAGAATGATTTTGATCTTCAAATTTTACAGGGCTGTAGAATCTCACCTCTCCTACTTACGGTAATTTTTTGATAATTTTTCAATTATTTTTACTATTGGCGATAGTAATAACATGTAATCAATTATGACAAGATGTTTTGATGTGAACTATTGGCGATAGTAATAACATGTACATAAATAACTAGTAAATGCTGTCCTGCAGTAATATGTGATGTATATAATAGTAGAGGTTTCTCGTATATATAGATATACTATTACAGTCATATCATATTACTAGGGCGAATACTTATTTTACTAACTTATACTGACAACTGTTATTGCAAATTTATAATAACACTGCTCATATTTTACCATAGAGTTCAGGTAATATTACTATCTCAATATATTTTACCGCTCAATGCTGACATTCAACATTCGATGAAATGATTCAATCTAATGTACTATTGTCTATTCGCTATATTACTACCTCCAATATTTAAATTTATTTGATAAGATCATGCTGCTGATGCAATGATTCTGCATTACTATCTCCTATATTTAAATTTACTATCTAGAGAAGTAATCAACTTGTTTGCATTGTATCATTACGGATTGATAGTTGTTAGACATTTATATACTATATGGCAAAAAATACGGTTGACAAAGTTCATTAATTACTATTAAATATAGCTGGATGGTGGGAATTCTATCGTGCTAATTAAGCCTGACGTGGTTCAGTCGGACTGCGAACCCGGTTGGCATATAGAATAACTTATTCTACACGCAGTACAGAGTAGTATATTATATATATATAATATACTAGTAAGTAGCACATGTGAAGTAAAAGCAATGGCACCTATTATTGGTGCTACTAGTAAAACTGACCCTAACTCGTTGCTACTACTAAAAAGAAAAAGGATGAGTATAACGGACAAGGGAACTTCATCAGCTCAGGACTCGAGTACGTGCTCGGTCGACGCTACGATAACGACTACACACACGTACGAATCCCATAGGAAAATAGCATAAATACTCCAGGATCGATTCATAGAGGGATTACGATCGCACACCTTGAAACAGGAGCCGGAGCCTGGAGCCGGAGCCTAGCTGGCTCTCAGACTTGCATAAGCCAGCCTGTCCGGTTGCCCCCCCACCGTCGGAGACAAACGCTGCACGAGCACGTAGGCCACTCGAGCGCCCCGCGGGTCGATTGAAACAGACCAGAAAGTACACTCCACCGGCTGGCCGGCTGCGCGCGTTGATTGAAGCCGGTCATAAAGTGGTCTGCGGCGCACAAAGTACCAACTGCGTGTGCCCGGCCCGACCCGGATTGGGATCCTCTGCCTTTGCTACTCAAAAATGCACGGTGCGTTTTGACCTGTATTTTACGTAGCAAAGGCTAAAAAAAATCAATTTGCTACAGTATTTTCGAAAAATCTAGTTTTAAAATATGACTTTCAATCAAAATATCTGAAATTGCAATGAAATTTACCAAAATCTTGAATACTGTAGCAATTTGATTTTTTTCCTATTTTTTTTTAGCTTTTGCAACTCAAATGCAAAATGCAGTTCAAAATGCACCGTGCATTTTGAACTACAAAGGCAGAGGATCCCAATTCGGCCCGACCCGACCCGGGCTTGCGAGCAGGACTCGAAACGTGGAAGCGATTAGAGGGACTAATTGTGTCATTATTGTCGCGCGAGGGATCTATAATAATTACTCAGCGCAGCTCGAATAAATCGGGCCCCACATATCCGGGTTTGGATCTCGGGAAGCCAATGTCACGTTGCCGTAGCACATACATACATACATACATATATATATGTATATGTATATATGTATATATATACACACACACTAGTAAGATGCCCGTGCGATGCAACGGAATTTCAAAAGAGAATAATACATAATTATAATGCAGGATCATAAACCATACAATAAATCAATTTTTTGTAACACACATATCAAGCAAAACATATCTTTGTAAGTTAGTAAATAAATCAAATCATCTATATTGAGTTGTCCTGCAGATTTACAACTATAGGTTAGCAAGGCAATAGTGACTCACCTACTGGGCCTTGGGTCCCTACTGTTCTGGCCCAAGAACGGCCTAACAGACTATCCATCACCACCAACTCATTCTTATAATAGTTAAGATTGCCGTAGCACGCACACGCACACACACAGATATATATATATATATATATAGATATATATATATATATATATATATATATATAGATATATATATATATACTCCTTTGCAATTTTTTCATGTGGATCTCATTGGAATATCTTATAATTAGTATATGAGTGTATCCAAACTGATAAAGGAGTATTTCAAGTACGTTTGGGTGGTATTTCAGAGATGGGAGTAATTACTCCCGGGAGTACGAAGTATTTTTCCTATATATTCCAATGAGATCCACATGAAAAAATTGCAAAGGAGTACATAGTTTTTAGCATATTTTGTAAATACCTTCATCTACGCATATAAAAAGAAGTATGTCTAAAAAGTGTACATACCACCTCTGAAAAATGTAAATACCACCTAGATGATCTTATATACTTATATACTACACGTACAAACTCTCCGTTGCGCGAAATACTCCCTACGTTGTGAGATACGACATAGGGAGTAATTACTCCCGGGAGTAGAAAAGAGGCTTCCTATATATATATAGGGCAAGTGTGTATATATATATCTGCGTGTGTGTGTGAGAGAGAGAGAGAGATATGAAGTATTAAGTAGTAGTCCTTGAATAGATAATTGGGACCGCTAGCATTCCTTGATGGGGCAAGTGTGTGTGTGTGTATATATATATATATATATATATATATATATATATATATATATATATATATATATATATATATATAAAGCTCATAGAGTACCTTTTAGAGTTGCTAAGAAAAAAAGAGAAATAAACTAGAAATTCTCAACAACAAAAAAACAGTTAACACTTAATCAGATGAACTTTAACTAAGTTGAACTATAATAGCCATTAGATGCTATTATTTAAAGAAAACATCTTATCGTCTATTTAGAAGACTCAAGTTTATAGAGTCCATACCGGGCCACCTTGCTAGTTGATAAAAAAAACAATATATCAGAAGAGGGCTTAGATTGCCTATTTGTTATCATGATCAGCCTACTCAGCCAGTTAGTCACTTGCCATCTCATGTTGTGCTGTCTTCCTTACCCACTCATCATCGCCGCGGTGGGTTGCCCATCGCCACGTGTCAACTCTCTCGTTGGCTTCCCGACATCCACTCGATGCCCTCACAGTGCCTTCGCAATCACCAACTCCTTATGACGTGCATCAAGTGACCCAACTCGATGGGTTGCCATGTCGTCAAAAAGGAAATGTGCCGAGCCACCCTCCCACTCTCTTTATGATCTCTGTGTGCGTTTAAGGTTCGAGTCCGGTTTTGCAAGGAGCAAGCGAAGTTACCAATTTCTAAATTAAATCTTCAATAAGCTGCGACCCACTAAGCCACATAGCCTTAAGAAACAACTCACCACCTAACAAAGTTTCTTCTTTCTCAAGTAGGCGTCTGAGTGCATGTGCAATCACCATCAATATGCTAAAAACTGAGCATATACGTACGTTGGTCAGTGGACTCAAGCCTAATAGAACCCTACTATTGCATGCCTACGCCCCTGTCTAAGAGTATACACGTTGGTTCATTTGTATTTGAGAGCCCGCAGGAGATCTAAGTTGGCTCATTGCGAATCTCATCTAGCTGTTCTCAGTTCTCACTAGCAAACGTACTTTCAGATCTTGCCCGTCCTTGGGACCCTCTACCTTGATCATCGCCAGACCAAAAAAAAAAAAAAAACATTGGCCGCCATGCATGAACTCGATCAGGACCTTAATTTACGGTATGGTTCCGACAGATGATAAGCACTTAGTTCATTCACCGATCAACTAGACCATGCATCGAGGGAAGATCAAAATCTGCATTGCCGTTCTACGTACATTCTTGGGAGCAACCTATACATGTACATTTCTAGCCAAGAAGAAGAAGAAAAAACTACACCGACACAGACGCCAGCCAAGGCAGCGAATGTACAACAGCTACCAGTTTTATTATTAACTGTGCACTCGGTACAAGTACACGGTGCAACACACACACACTAGTCGAAAGGGAAGAGAGAAAAACCAGGAGCAGTAAAACAGTAGCCCTCGGCTCGCTCAGCATGAGCAACACTAGCTAGAGCTTCAGATTAAGATCAGCGTGCCTCTGCTTCTCGCCGCCGCCGTCACGCGTAGTACACGGGTGTCTGCCCTCCTCCGCACGCTGCCAATTGCTCGACGAACCGTCACAGTCGATGCCGGTATTATAGCCGACGGCGTAATAAGGCGCATCGAATGCGGCTCCGTCGGCAATGTGCGCGTACCCTAGGTGGGGCCGGCTGGAGTGCGACACCGACATCGCCGCCGCCATGGGGGGCATTTGGTGGGTGGGCATAGCCAAGCCGGGGGTGGCCGCCGTCGCGGGGAGGTAGAGGTGGGCGTTCCACTCCGTGCTCCTCTCCTTCTTGTGTGCGTTCTGGTGTCCCCCTAGCGCCTGCGATTTGAGAAACTTCCTGTCGCAGAAGAGGCACGGGAAGAGCCTCGCGCCACCACCGTTGCCACCGCCGCCTCCGCCAACACCCACGCCACTGTAAGCAGCAATCGCGGCGGGGGAGGATGGCGGCGGCGATGTGGAGCCCAGCATCAGCGACAGGTCGACGAGTTCGCAGTCGTCGTCTTCGACGGCGGCGGCTAGAGAAGGCGGAGGAGCCTCCATGGGAGAGCAAAGCAAGCTGTGGTCAGCTAGCTTCTATGGCTTCCACACTGGTGTAGAGGGGCGGTGCTTCCATGAGCTAGCTGAGCTGAGCTGAGCTCTCTGTGGGTGTGGATGGTGAGTGAGCGAGGATGTTTATAGATGGCCAAGGAGGCATAAAAGGCAAGAACACCAGTCCTAAATCGAGGAGTTGCATTATTGCAAGGGGTATATAGCCACGGTGTAAGCGCCGGACAATTTTGGTGCTCACACATGACACACCCAAAAGGAGCTCAAGATCATTGCCACAAAGATAATAGTTGGTGTTGTAGCTAGGTCTTGCATGTGATATGCGTACTAATCAACAATTATTTTGGACACCACCAATATTACTGAATTTAGTACGCGCAGTTGCGCACAGTTGCTGCAAATGACGAGCGTACTAGAAAGCCGCGGATTTAGCATCTGTGCACATGTGAGACCTTTTGCTGCATGGCCCGTGCTATTTACATCCAAAACGGCATAAGCATTCCTTGTTGGCTGCTTGTTTACACTCACCTATATGATTAAGTATTCCATGTCAGTGGAAGCGGAATATGCACTCCTACAATACTGCACCAAAAAGTAAAGGCAATATATCTAGTGCTAATGAGACATTAAGTGCTAACATGCAAATTCTAACTATCGGCCCTTAGATCCATCGTGTATGGCTGAGATTAACAAAGATGAAAACCCACCTTACCACTTAAACCTTTTTTAGAAAACCCCTTAAGAGTTTATTTCCTCCTTAGAGTTGAATAGAGAGTTTCCACCTTCCGTGATTTGGACCCTCAAATACAATCCAATGGTTACTATCTTAAGTTATCACATTAGCACCCAATTAGGACCAGATATGTTGCCAAAAGTAAAATGTCTAAAAGCATTATCAGATGACATGAGGTACACAGTTAACTAAGATCACATGTCAGCTCTTCTATCTTTTTTTTAAAAAAAATTCTCTGTTCGGATTTGACGCGGTTTGGGTCCTTGTGGACTCCATTATATAGGCCTTTGTATTTATCTTTATACACCCCTACTGTTATCATAAAACAGAATTCCTCACTAAGAGTTTATCAATGGGGAAAAGGTTGATTTGCCTGAACGAGAAAATCAAGGGAAATGGTGTTGGACTTAGATTTCCAAATCCAAAACCTCTGTGTATTCTCAACTAGTCTAGAATCACGTTAATGCACACAGTAGCAATATAAGATAAAATATCAACCATATGCACGTATAACTATGAAAATAGCGATTATCATTAATAAATCAAAGTATCGACCTTATGACCAAAGCTTTCAATTAATAACCTCAAAGATTGAACAACTCGATTGAAATGCAGCGGAAGAAATTAATATAACTTCAGTTGTAGCCCATTCATATGCCACGGGCAATCGACTAGGGTAGGATTACGTAGTTCTCCATTATCCTTGAAGAAATAGCCATCATTAACCATCTCTTATCTTGACAAAGTCTTCATCAACTGATCAACAAGGCAAATAACCATGAGTACATAAAGTACTCAGCAAGTCGTAGGGAACACCAATACAAATATATTCATGCAAGGCTTCAAGGCTTCATAAAGGAATAGCCATATGGTTCTTTTGCAGAAAGCAAAAACTAAAATTTAAATACAATAAATAGATTCAAAGCGTATTCGAGAAAAGATAATAGATAACAGTTAAACCAATGGTAGACAACATAAATGTGGCGACCCAGGTAATTAGCCCAGGGTAATTAACACCCGATGTCATTACCCTAAGTTAATTACACAGATCTCGGCATAGTGACTGACTAAATATCGGGTGTCCCGGTACTTTATTAGCTACTATACCGTATTCAGAGTGTTGCAACAGAATAATAATTAGAGATTGAATTCGAAATATAATACATTCTAAGCCACGCAGGGCTACATGTCCATTACATAATTATATCAAGTACAACAAAAATATAAGATATAACTACTAATTACACAAAAGACCGACGAGGTCGTAGCACAGCTACGCAGCATTCTATCCTTCCTGGTAGTCTTCCTCGTAGGTTTGGTTCTGCGAGTGGCCCTCACCCCAAGTTTCGTAGTCGGTCCAATTGGGATTCACATCCCAACCAAACGCTTGACCATCAGAACAATTATCTAGCAGAGGGAGAGTTAGCAAGAGTGAGTACAAAAAGTACTCAGCAAGCACTAATAGCAAAAATGCATAATATGAATTTTTCTCGGCACTACACCACAGATCCAACTTCTCCAATCCATTTTCCGGAATATAAGTTTTATTAGGAAAGCGTGGGTTTCAATTTTAATTCCTAAAATTGCTACTAGCACTCGTATATGAGGTAGACTTAGCTTCTGTAGCCTCCAATCCAAGAAACAGGCATGAATTCATGATTTGACCCTGCGCAGGTTTATACCACTTTACCCATAATGACCCCTAACACGAAAGGCCCCAGAATGTTTATCACTAGTCCAGTATTAGATCTCCAACCCTGTTACCCGAGTCACGAACTCCTTCACTAGGCAATCCCGCCGACTCGCGGCTAACAGTTGTATCTGGCTACCGCAACAGCACTACTGATACTCAACCCAAGGCTTTATGAATATATAGCCTGAAAGAATCAACCACAATTGATTTTCTGTGTCCCTCGTTGGGCCTTTCGGCATACACAGCTTCACACATGTATTTATCTAATCTTACCCAATGTGGAGATCATAATACCTTCATAGGACAACCTTTTCTGGTCAATTCCACACACTATGGTTGATACTGAAAATACGACTCATTGTCCGATTGTAGTTGTTTATCCTTATATCATAGCCTATGTGGGGGTCCCACCGGCGAACATACTCTTCTCATTGGCATCCTCTACCCACACAATAATTATACAACAACAGCTACTTTCGTTGGATGAGCCCAATTCATTAAATCGATAACCACACATCATCATCAATATCAGCATTTTCATTTTCATTTTCATCAAACCACATTTCCATCCGTATTCAATTTGATATTTTCAGTTTACATATAAAGTTTGTAATGCATGAATGATACTGAAATCAATTTGAAAACATTTAATGAAAATTTGCTCAAAGGAAAGTTTGCATGGAGTAAAATTTGCAAGTACGGCCTCGCTCGAAAACAGGGTTGGTTGGTCCTACTAACTCTGATCCGGACCTGACAACATGGTATTAAATCTACGAATTTAAGCTTAGCAACCTTACGGTGGCCAAAACCTACGAGCACACCTGCTTAACTACCTGCTAATTAACCCGAATCTTAATATTCTAACAACAGTAAATGCCTCGAATCAACTAATACAAATTTTACCCTTTTACACATTTAATAACTACTGAATCGCAGCTTTTAGAAATTAAATGAAATTTTCCTACGATCCAAAGACGGTGATTTAACCTACGCGGATTGCACGGAAGACAAATTTCCCCCTTTTTTTCTACTCTTTGCCTTCTCTTTCTTTTTTTTTTCTCCTCTTTTCTTTTCTCCTTTCCTTCTCTCTTTTTCTTCTTTTCCCCTTTCCCTTCCCTTTTTCTTTCTTCTGGCCGCCTTCGCCCACCCCTTCCTCGGTTTCTCCTCACCTCTCCTCTGCTCCCCCGCCTAAGCCCGCCGACCACCGCAGACGCCGCCGCACTCCCACACCTTCACGGGCCGACGACGCCACGATTCCCCCTCCACTCGGCGCCACTGCCGCCGGCAGTTCCTCTCCTCCCATACCCCGGTCACTCCCCCGGCTCCTTGGCCACCACTGGCCGCCGTAGGTCACCGCCGCCGCCCTACGGTTCCCACCTTCCCTCCCGCCCCCGCCCCCGCCCCCGCCCCCTCCCTCTCCCTCTCCCTCTCCCTCTCCCTCTCCCTCTCAACTGCCGAACCCCTTTCTCTCTCCTCTAATGGCCGAAAGAACAAGAACAGATATTACTCGATCTCTTTGCGTTGTCTAATTTTACCGTTTGCTTCTACTTTCGATTTGCAATCTTAGTCAATGATGCATGCTCTAGAGGGACGACAAGATAAGAATCTATGCAACCCTAGAGTTTCTACCACTAAGACCATTAGTTCCCTCCCGATCTACTCTATGCAGTTAGACAAGTAGTACTAGTACTGGAGGTCGATGGTTCAGTTGGGTTTGGGGATGATGGTGCTGGTTCGGTGGTGTTCTTGTTGTTGCAAAGGAAGAAGAGGTTGCCTTGAGCTAGGCCTTCTCCTCACTCCGGTTTGCTTCCTCTTGCTTCGTGCTCCTGCCTCCCCTCCTGGTTCCTTAAGTATTGTGGCTTGTTCTTCTCCTTGCTCTTGGTGGTGGGTGAGGAATGGTGGATGGCTATTCTTGGTGTGCTCTCAGCTGTGTTGCTCTCGGTTGGCTGAGGAGTGAAATGTGCTCCTTGCTGCCCGATTGGGGAAATAAATGGGCATTGCCCTTGCTTGCTGTTGGTCTGGTGACTTGTTGCTTGGGTAACTTACCAAGTTGCCTCTACTTGGCTTCTTACTGAGTTACTACATGTGGCAACTATTTGCTTTCCTTGCTACAGACACCCGCAGTCCTTACCAGGTAAGTACAATTATCGCATGATGAACCCGGTCTAGCAACTAATATATTAGCGAGGCTCCACCCTTCATCATCTAACCAATGGTAGACAACATAAATATATTAGCGAGGCTCCACCCTTCATCATCTACAACCATCATCAAACCACTGAACTCATCGGTGCTAACTTTAGACATCAAAATCACCAGTGAACTCCCTGTTCACTTTCCAACCAATCTAAAATCCATCATTTTCATGAAAACTCTATGTCGTGTAAAATTCTCAGACACATCCATGACCGCGGACATGACCGTTGAAATAGTTTCACTCTGCAGAAGTTATACTGCTTTACCCACGAGATACGATAATCTCATAATGTCGATCATGACACACTTCTTTTGACATGCGACTAAGAATACCATAACAATGCATTTACACTGCTGCACACTAGCACCATCCTGCCTAGTGAGTTTATCCTCTCAACCCTGGGACATGACCTAGCCGATCTACCCCAGCACAGATCCCACGTCTTTAATGAGACTCACTATTCTGAGATAGAATGAAGTAACCCTCCAATCAACCATGCAGGGGAACAAGTATACGACGGCTTATTGAGTCATGGCAATCCCATACTAGACATGTGGTTCCCATACTGGATATGTGGTTGCACGAGTAGGCCCAGTTCAATGGCGCACAAGGTTAAGTCTTTAAATAACCTCAGGTAAGTCATCCACATCCTAAATGTGCTAACCTAGGGTGACAATGGATAGGCATTCAATAATCAAGATGGCATAATGACAAATAGGTAAATTAGCTACTCCTGGCAAATAACATTGGTATAGAAGTAGCAAGCAATTTGTATGAAAAAAAATACTTTTAAAAATATAGGCTCAACATGATCAAAGATTACGACTTGCCTTAGCTATACTTTATGTTGTTGTTCGGGCTTGCCTAGCAGGCCAACTCATGGCCCACATTCAGAGAGTGAAATGGAGACATGTATATATGAAATGGAGTCTGAACCCTATAGCTGCCAATCCCAAATCGATTTCCGCCCAGCGGCCTAGGGCATCGTCGCTTCTGCCTCCTCCCGTCCGGCTGCAGCCGCCTCCGCCTGCCTCGGCCATAGCCCACCTCTGCGTCCGCCCTTGCCCGTCCGGTTGCTCTCTCATGTTAGATGGGTGGACAGACATGAGTGGTGTCATCTCATCAATTTTCTTGTCAACGGTCCAATGCTTCAAGTGAATCAAGTGATACACACTTGTTAGCAAGCTTGTTGGAGGCAAAAATTGATGCTATTGGGAGAGATTTTGCGGTCCAAGTCATCACAGACAATCGATCTAACTACAAGACAGCGGGTAGAATTCTAATGGATAAGATTCCTACTTTATTTTGGACCCCTTGTGTTGCCTATTGCTTAGACCTTATGCTAGAAGACATTGGGAAGATACTGCATATCAGCAATTGCATTACTAAAGCAAAGAGGGTATGTAGATTTATCTATAGGCATGGAAGGAACCTTCATGCAATGAGGAATAAGACTAGTGGTGGGGATCTTGTGAGGTCCGTATCAACTCGTTTTGATACATCATTCCTCACCTTGGACAGCATGTACAAGCATAGACAAAGTTTTTAGGGTCTCTTTGTTAGTGAAGAATGGAATGAGAACAAGTTGTCTACCACAGGACCAGGGAAGACAGTTGCAGAAATTGTACCCGCTATGTCATTTTGGACTTCAGTTGAAAATTGTATGAGAGCTTCCCAACCACTTCATGTTGCTTTGAGGATTGCCGACAGTGATGAGAGGCCAGCAATGCCTGAGATTAGTGCAACCATGGATGCTGCGAAGATGAACATCAAGGAGGCTTTGCAAAACAAAACAGAAATACTCAATGAGGTCCTAGGAATTGTTGACAAGCGGTGGGGCAATCAAATGGAGCAAAAGTTATATGGGGCAGCATTGTTCTTGAATCCAAATAAGTTTTTCGGCATTAAAGAAGCAAATAGAAGACTTGCTACAAAGCTAAGGTCAATGTTAAATAATGTTCGATGGAAGATGGTCACCAATGATGATAAACAAAGCAAGATAAGTAGGCAAGCTAATGATTATGATAGGACAGAAGGTGATTGCTTCGCAAAGGCAATGGCGATCAAAGATCGAGAAAGAAAGAGTCTTCATAAGTATAAGTAATTAAATACAATGATTTCTTGATTTCTTCTTTGTAGGCTTTCTATTTTTCAACTTTAAAAGTGAATCTGTTTACTTTTGTAATTCTTTGGCGGGGCGCATATGGTGGGCATGCTTACGAGCTCCAATGTTTAGCAAAGCAAATCATTAGTCTATGTTGATTGTAGTCGCTTTTCGCATTCTGACATTCTTCTTGTATGTGGAATACTTCTATTGTTGTCTTTGCAGATCCATACAAAAAGAGAAACCGTTTAGAGCAGGGACATCGAGGACGGCCATGTGAGAGATTTCGAAGCCTTTGATGCACCTGGCTAACTGAATCAATGAAGCTCAATTGGCGGCTTTGTCGGTCAATCACCCGTGGCTACTGCTCTCTTCTCCCGCCACTTATTCATTCAGGAAGTGGATTCGAAGTTTCGAACCACTTAAGGAGAGATAGGGAAGTCCCAAAAGGTTTTCACTACTGGCTGACAGGGTTGCAGCTTGGCTCATAAAAGGTTAGCTTACTGGCTTGATTGTTTGATTGACCGGAGAATGCTACTAGATGATATTATAAGACAGTCTAGCTTTACTTGGATAGAGCTGAAGGAAGCATAAGTAAGCGAGCTGCATGAACCTTGTTGATCAGCGAGATTGAATACCTAGGTGTACATTTCATACAACCAAAAGATGATAACTAGGTTTCAAAAGCTGCGTGAGCAAGGCTCTAAAGAAAAGAAATCCGACCCGTTATCCTAGAAGAATATCGATAGGTTAACGAATGGGTCAACATCAATGATGAACCGGTTCAGGAAGACGGTACTAGTGGTGGTGATCATCTAACTTGGGCTCAGGTTGATGAAGCCATTAGTGCTTCGCACAATCAAAGAGGTCGCAATTATCCTAGGAGTGCTCGTGTTGATGTTGCTAGCAGGCCTAGTGATCGGCCCATAGACCTCCATATCACTTATGCTTGGCGTTCAAAGTCAAAAGGTGTTGCTGGTAATGTTGATGACTTAGATAATGAGAGTGAAGATGATGTTGTGGTTCAAAGTCAAAAGGTGTTGCTGGTAATGTTGATGAATTAGATAATGAGAGTGAAGATGATGTTGTGTTAGAGGTAATCCTGTGTGTCTGGGTTCATTGCTAGCAAGATTTTAGCCTATAGTTAATGAGAACTAGGATAATAAGCGCGCGCGGGGCGTGAACGAAAAATGAATTTGCGTTTTTTTCAGAGAAAAACGGACAACAAAAATATTTTTTCCGTGAAAAACGAGAAAAAACGAACCACGAAAACTTTTTTCCTGGAAAAGCGGAGAAAGGTTTTTTTTTCGGAGGAAAAACGGACAGCGAAAACATTTTTTCTGGGAAAAACGGACAACGAAAACATTTTTTTGGGGAAAAACGAAGAAAGGACCTGAACGTAAGGAGCGGTGACCCGTTTGTAATTTTTTTAGACCTGACCGCTATCCCGAAAAATTAGAAAAGGGCTCGCTCGCGATTCGTATTTAACAGGAGCCTCTTTCCGTAAAGTAACGAATGAGGGATCTGAATGCATTCCGCGAAAAATTTTCTTGCTCTCACAAAAAATCGCAAAGAAAATCGCAAATGATCTTTTCGTAAACTTATAAGAATCTATCCGTAATTTCAAGAAAATGCAAGACATTCATGGCAAATGGTGGAGAGAGGAGAGGAAACGTGGGCGCGTGTGCTTCCGGGAAATCTCCCGGCTATAAGGATAAGGAGTATAATGGGCAGATCATAAGAGCATTAACTGCATATTTCAATCTGTAGTTAATGAGAATAATGGGCAGATCATAAGGACATTAACTGCATTAATAAGGAGATTATCTCATTCCTAATTGTAGCTTTTCAGCAATGTATAAATAGAGGAGAAAAAAACAGAAAAGCTGTATCAGATTCAAGCAGCGCCAAATCCACCATGTTCTAATGTTTTGTGTGTTTCCTAGGCTATCTCTTGCAGGCCTCTGGCCATCATGCTGGAAATAAAGATTATGCGGTTGATGATGATGCAGAGTTGGATGATGATAACACTCCATCGTCTACTCCTTATGAGGGTGGAGCAAGTCGTAAAGAGGGAGAATTTGAACTGGATGATGACTTGGATGGCTGATTCCAAGCATAAATGTCATTGTTACTTTTGCTACTTTATAACTTATCTATAGATTACCATTGTCCTTCCGAACTTGTTACTTATTAAGTTATGCACTTATGCTTTTGCTTAATGACTGGTTGGCTGGTGTTGTTGCATTTATTAAGTTATGCACTTATGCTATTGTTCTTGTGTCATTGCAATGCATGAAATTATTATAGTTGTTTCTTTTCTATTCCAGATTATGTAAAGGAGGTGAACTATAGGATAGGATATTGGCGAGGTACTTAAAGAGCCATAGTCAATGTTTGGAACAATTCTTACGATTAATTTTGCTGGGGTTCTAATGAAAACTGAATTTCATGGTTTTCACAGGTGGAAAGTATTTTGAAGAAGATGCAAAGGTAGTTATAGTGCAAATTTTGTAATAGAAGAACTTGCATCGATGATTGGGATCAAAACAAGTCAACTCATCATCATGCTTACGTTGTTTTTCTCTTCATTTCATGCGTTACAATATGTATATGTGTTTAATCGTTGCTACAACTTAGTCTGGAGACTAATCAAAATTAGTTGGTCAACTAGTCGCCCCTCAACTCTACGACTTAATAACATTGGTACACCAATATCTGAAATTTCTGAATTAAAAGAAATTCGGGACAAAGGATTAGAGACTGATAGATGGGACCAGAGTCTATGGACCAAGTCCACGGATTAGTTTTAGTCCACAGTGGACTAGGTGTATGGCTCAGATGGCGAACAAGTGGGGCCTGTATATCATTGAGATAGAAATAGATATAGGATTAGGTTTTTCGGGTGTGCCACGTGGCGAATGACGTGGACGACATGTCAATGGTTTGTGCTAACGTGGCGAATGACATCAGTGGTTGACGTCAACGATGACGCCGGCATGGGCTCGAGCCCCAACAACGCAGCACAGGGCGCTGCGGATATGGGCTCGACGTCATGGGTTCAGAAGTGGCGAAGGGCGGCCACATGTGGCGACACACAGGGGCCGAAGGTCATCGAAGACGGCGGCTCGCTAAGGGAAAATGACGGCGATCATCGGTGAGGAGGAAGAAGACACGGCAACAATTTGATGGTAGATCGGGACACCCCAATGGTGGATCCATAAGTGGCCGTCAAGACGAAGTCGATGGAAGAGGTTGATGGGGATGGAAACTCATCGGAAAAGGAGATCGATGCCGAGGAAGAGCTCGGGAAGAACTCAATGGCAGCGATGGCGCTCCATCAACTCCAACGAGCTAGCGCGGGGCAACAACGACGTCACGGGCAACGGTTAGGGCAACGGAGGTGGCGGGGCGAGGGGTGCTCAAATCGAGTGTCCTTGGGACTTTAATTAGCCTCAGGAGGCGTGTGGAGCACAAACGCCGAAAATGGTGGCAGCAACGCGACTGTTGCGGTGGCCATTGCATTCGGTGGTTAGGGTTTCCACTGGGCCAAGGATGCAGCAGGGCCGAGCGACTAGCGCCGGGAAGGTGGGCTTCGCGAGGGAGGTCGCAAGCCGGCGGTCCGGGAAAGAAAATGGGACAAGCAAAGAATCGAACGTAAGGGCAATTTTGGAATTAGAAAGGATTTCCAAATTAAGGAAAATGCTAGAAATTCAAATTAATTAAAAGAATTAGCATGAGCTCCAAAAATTCCAAGAAAATACAAAGAAATTTCTTTCAGCACAAGGAACCCAACTAAAATTTGTTTTCTTTCAAATGACATTTAGATTAGCCAAATTAAATCATTTTATTTTTCAAAAACTCAAATTAAGCTTTAATTTATTTGAGAAAAATCCAAATGGTTCTTTTATTTTAAAAACTTCAAAAAGGCGAGAAAAGTGGGGTGTTGCAAATGGCAAAAAGGAAAAATAAATAAAAAATAGTTAAGTCTGTTCGCATGAAACAAGAGTCGCTACTGTTCGCATGAAACAAGAGTTGCTAATGTAGAACAGCAGTATCAGCCATCAGGTGTGCTGGAGAGACCCAACAGTGCATTCTTTAAACTCCCTTTAGCAAAGGTAATTGCAAATTTTGATGCGGATTACTTCAACTCAATTAAAAAAACTACAAGAAAGAACAAACCCTTTGACGATAGGGGAAATGAAACAGGACATTTGCACAGAACCCCATTAAGGCAACAAAAAATTACTGAAATTATCATACCTCGAATCAAACATGCAAATCATTGTATCAAGAAAAACTTCAGCTCTATATCCAAATGTGCTCCCTGCGGTACTCTCTCACAATGACTGGTACACTAGTAGGTGGGAGCTGCAGCAGCAGGACAAATCATCGATTCAGTGGACCAAATGACAGGCAGGCCGTCTTAAATATCATAAACAAAACAGTATGAATGTGATAGACAAATGTCCGACTCAAGAAGATAATTCATCACTATAATAGATGCCAATAGCAGAAATTTGAGCAGAATTAATGTGTATTAATTGGTTATGTGAAAATAATGTATCCACAAGAATCATAACAATGAGAAGTCTTTTACAGTAGAAGGGAAAAACAGGTGTGCTTATGTATACTAAATAGACTAACACTGCTTAGATAATGGGGGTACTGCCAAATAGTAAGAAATTCAAATGAGTTGTACGCATCATGGAACCCTGAAAAGCACTCAAGCTGTACAACATCACAAAAATATAATCCATGTGTATGTCTAACATGAATTGGGGAAAAAAAACATCCCCGCAAAATAAAGAAAAACAATGGCTTTTGAGGATCACACATAACCAATATCACTGAGAAAGTAATCAGTAAAAATACTATGTGGTGTAGACCATTGCGGGTAGAAATGTTTGGAGTCGGATCAAGAACGTTAAAACTTCAAACCAACAGCCATCAGAAAAGGATGCTATAACAAAGTTTGAATATATCCTTAAAAAAAATCAGTTCAAATTCGTTGCTTCTTGTTTCTGCAAATGACACATTTATTTTCCACAAGCAAATCACATTGTTTGCAGGCTCATCGCTCATAAAGTCCACTTCACATGTGAAAAATAATGCATCACTTTGCAGGCGGCTCGCATCTTTGTAGAGCCATATTGTACTGCTGTCTAAATCCAAGGTCCAATTAGGGCAGACAGATCATATTGTTAGACCAAATAGAGCAGCGTTAGGAAAGCTAATTTTGTTTGAGAACAAAAACAGCAACCTTGTGCCAATACTGGCCCCACCCACTAGAATATGAAGAGGCAACCACTTATATACACTCCCTAGCTATTTTTCAATAAAATAATCTTGGATGTAAACATAAACAAATAAGAGAATATTGGCATATCCAATTATCTGGTGCACCATCTTTAACTATGGGGTCTGGGGAACCTAGGGAATTCCTTGCTACAACAAAAATACATATTACCAAAACTTTTGGTTTGATAGGAGTAAGACCCCTGAACTTTTGGTTTGATTGCAAGCAAGCTTTAGTTATAATTTGGATGACAATGCAACAGCCTGCCTATGTAAGATGTCTGCACTGTCGTCCGCAAAACTGACAAAAAAAAAGTTTGTTATGGATTTTGCTAAAATTCTGGGCCTGCGTTTGCTCTTTGGCAAAGTAGAGAGACAAATTTGCAGCTCAAAGTTGCATAACCAAAGTGGTACTATACTGCTATCCCCTAACAATTTGGCAGCTTGTTCAGCATATCATAACATCACATTGTACTGTTAGAAGCATAAAAACCAACAGCAAACGGGAAAAAAAAATTACAGAGGTTGAATAAGTCAATATGACTTGCTCATAAGCACAAGGAATTGAATGAGAAGTAGAAACACATCTTACCATTCCATAATCCGTTATGACCATTGAAACATATTCAGAAGGGGTAGTGTCATACCTATCAGGTGCACAAAATTGTTTTCATTAAATGCAAAGTAAGAAAGGAAATAACCAATTATCAAATCTATGAAAATTCAGGCACGTACTTAAGATTCAGAAGTTGTAGATTTTCATTATCAGAGCAGCTTTTGAGATTACTCAAATCTTCCTTCTCAGGAACTCCTGAAATGGCATCTGGGTCACCTGAGTAAATAGTCATGTGTTATGCAGTTCCATATCATTGCTAAATTAATAACTTACTGTGCGAACAGCAACGATAGCATACCAAGTTCATTAGAGCATATAGAATCAAGTTGCACCCTCTCATGAAATTTATATGCCTCGCAGCACACTAGAACAGGAACTCTAAAAGCATGTGCAACCATTGCAACAGAAGCTGTCCCAACTCTGGAGTAAACCGCTCCATTCGATAATATCGAGGCAGCGCCCAAAAAAACTCTTGTAACCTCATGCATAATGTATGAGACAGCATTTATGTGTGTGTATGTGCAGCTGATTCCCTTTGCTACCAACCTGCGCAACAATCCTTGTCCATCAAGTCTTGGTCGAGAATCTACGACCACAACACGAAACTTCTTTCCAAGCTCATGGGCATGAACAAAAATCATTTCAACAAGAGAGGCTGACCCATATGTCAGTAGGACATCATCATCTCTGACTTTGGTGATAGCATGACTAACAATGACCCTATCTGCAACTATTATCTTCTCATTTATAAACCGATCAATGTCAGATTGAAGACTAGCTTTGGCTTCTGACTCCGACAATGTAAGTGGTAGCTTGGCAATCCTGTTCTTCAAAAACCTAATGGCATTGCCCATGCTGATTGAAAGAGGTCTGCACTCAATGAGAAATGACACGTAGGTACCGATTTTAGCAGTAAGATCTCTGTTGAGAGTTTTTGCTGCAGGCGTAGAGTAATCTTTTATTGCCTCTCTGAAAGCAACAAGCATTGCTATGCAACGAGCGTTGCCACCTGATATATTGCCACACAAATATTGAAGCCCAACCTGAAACGGAATACAGGTGACATAAGAATTTTGACCAAATATAACAATAATCAGTCCTACCAAATTCTTAACATCTACTCAAATAGCAGCAGAATAAAATGAAAAGCTGTTTAGGCTTGTCTGTTTTATGTCAATTATATTTTAATAGAAGCAGTGATGCAAGATGGAGCGCATCACCAGTGCAAGGCTTCTCACTACACTCGCTTTAACTTTATTCATTTTAGTGTACCAGTTTAGTACATTACCCTGGAAAAATGAAAAAATAACACTAGTAGGTGTCATTATCACATATTTGCACTCTAGTATTTAATAATTACTCCCTTCATTTATTTTTATAAAGCGCAGTTTGACTTAGTGTGGTCTTCAAAGTTGAACTTTCACCGTTAATTTCCTTTATAATACTTTGTTCATAACTATAAAATCATAACCATAGGAAAGTGCTTTCAAATACGAATTTAACGGCATAACTTTTATATCATATAATCTATATATTGTTGGACTACTTGTTGGTCAAAGTTTACAAACTTAGAATCTCGAAATGCGTGGGCACCTTATAAAAATCAACAGGAGTACCTTGTACACAGAAGGATGCATTGGATCAAGTTGAAAAAATTTTGACTCGAGGTCAGGAAGCTGAGTGCCATGCACATATTGAGGCAGATGTCTGAACAATTCAACTCTGTTTCCAGCTTCTGATTGGTTGACAACTGAACGCCTCTTTGCTTTCTCCACCCGATGTACATCATCAAACTGCATACGAGGGTGAGGGGCATCTTTCTTCCTATCTCTGTCAGGAGGGCGTTCACTAGTCTTCTTGTCAGAAGCAACTGGAGGTGTAACTTGGGGCACATCTTTCTTTAGAGATGTTTTTACTGTCTTGGGTTGCTTTGACATTGCAGGACTAACACCAGAAGCCGTGGTTGTAGATTTTCCTGATAAGCCTGCAATTTTCACTAGACAAAAGGTGCATATCCGAAAGCTGCGGCAGAAGAGTTCCTCTGAACGATACAAAATACAACTCCCACCCAAGATGAGAACTCATTCTTTCCCACAAGTAAAAGGTTTCATTAGTTTTTATTTCAAATTTCCTTCGAAAAATGAAAAAGAAACAACACAAAGAAATGAAATCCAATTTTTCGTTTCATTCTGAAAATAAGTAGTTTTCATCGTTTCACTGTTGCAATGTAAAGGATGAAAATTGAAAGCAGATTAACTACCTGCCTCCTTTGCAGCAGCTTTGGCAGCACGCTGAGCCTCCTGAATAGCACGTCTCTCTGCTTTAGAAAGTTTTGTTTTTTGTGGAACTGGGGCTGGAGCACCTACATTCTGTGTTTCAGTAAGATCTCCCTTAACTGATTCTGAAACAAATAACAGAAGAAAATCATGTAATTAATAAAACTATGAATATGGTAATTCTTTAAATGATTTCAACAGAATGCTGATTAAAGATTGCTGTTTGCGTACTCTAACAAGCATGTGAGTTCTTAAAACAAACAAGTTAATCACAGAGGTCCTAGACTGATCCTACATAGCAAGCCATTACCCACAATCTATATTGCGCATGGATGTGGGGTTGATATGCATCGATATAACACAACGTCAATAGTAAATAGATGATAGTCTCCTCTTGGTGATCACAGTTGTGTGCTAACTAATACATCCATCAACCATCAAAAAGACAGATTTCTTGCTAAAAAATATTGTACGTAAACGTGATTTCAATTTCCCTACCTCCATAATCATATTCAATATCCCCGGAATTCCATGCTGCATCGGTCCACCATCACCTCACCTCTGAGCCTTTAATTTTGTAACTTGACATAATACTATTTTTAACATCAGGCAGTAGCAACTGCAGAAAAGCTTAAGCAATGGAGAGTCCCTCGGGAGTGATCCCAAATTGGCTAAGGCACAATAATCCTGTACTGCCTCCTCGATGGATAAGTTTTATTCTAAAGGGGCTTGCACTCGGTGCTTCATGCGATATATCTACCGCCTCCTCAACGACGGTTTTACCAGGGTAATTATAGCCAAGCAATACAATGATGCGTAACTGGAGGATGTTGCAACTATTGCTAGTTATCATGCAATCTCATTTAGAGAACTAGCATTATAGCTAGAGGTATCCATCCCTAACGGTTGCAAACTCGTAGCAATCGCGTCTTACGTCGAGTAAGATACACATTCGGAAGCAAGTAGATTTCGAGGTCGAGAGTCGCATACCCGGCAAGGCGGGGGGAGGGGGCCGGGCCCAGGAGACGTCGACGTCGTCTTCGAGGTCGGACGCGGCGTCAAGGCGGGAGGACGAAGGCGGCGGCGGGGAGGAGGGGAGGAGGGAGTCGGCCCCGGAGGCGGGGGGAGGGGGGAGGTGGTCGGGGATGCGCGGGGGCGGGATCATGACGGGGGAGAGCGTGCCCGGCGAGAGGTCGGAGGCAGGCGGCGACGACGCGGCGGCGGGCTCGGCGTTGGTGACGAAGCCGACCTGGCGGAACCGGGGTTCCACACCCCCGGAGGAGGATCGCGGCGGCCGGCGGACGTCCATCGCCTCGCCGGCAGCAATGGTGCGGAGGACGACGGCGGCGTCGCGGGCGCGAGGGTTTGGGTTTTGGGGTTGGAGCGGACGCAGCGAGGAGAGGTGGAAGTGGAAGCGATCGATATCGATCGGGATCCTCTGCGCGCTGCCGCGGTGTCCGTTTCATTCTACGCGTCTTATTGGGCCATGATAATAAGCTTTTGGGCCGGATGTTTTTAACTCCGGTTTGATAATACCTGTCGTTTTGGACATAGTGATGGTCAAACTTTCGAAACTTTAACTAATAATATATTTTAAAATATTTAAATTGGATACATAAAAATTATATGTGTAGACTTGTCTCGAGAAGTACTTTCATAATATTATAATTTTATTGGGTTTTATAAATATATTATAATAAAAATTAGCGGTCAAAGTTATGTTTTGAAGACCGTGTCGATGTCCAAAACGACAGCTATTACCAGACCGGAGGGAGTAATCACTACCAAGTGGGCCACGTGATAATCGCCCAGCCTTTCGCTATTCCCCACGCGCGGCATCCGACAAGCAAGCTACGCGCCTGTATGAAATTCTAAACAGACGGTTATTGTCCCTTGTACACCTCTGTATCATTTGTAAATAGGATTAAAGATAGTTTATATAATAAATTGCATATAGAGTTATATGTAATAACTTCATACAATTAATATGTTATCTATATACAGTATAAAACAGACTGTTCGTTAAAAAGTAGACATCATTTTCCTTTCTACTTGGTGTCACCTAAAATTTTATATGATATAGGCTCTGTTTGGCATAGCTCCAGATTCCAGCCCCACCACAGATCTGAACTTGTAGGCTAAAATAAAGTGAATTAGGTTTATATTTTTATTCTAAAATGTAAACAAGATGACCCACTTAAACACTCTTAATATATCCACAGCTCCAACTTCACAGATCTGGTGAAGCTAGGAATACCCAGCTCCACCAGATTCGTGACACGTCTCCCGCGCAATGAACGCAGCAGCAAACACCTTCTGTGTCATGAGCCATCGAAGCAAGCACGGCGAAATTGGACCACAATTGATTGTCGAAGTAGGTAGCTAGCTGGTTTCGCAACGGTACCTTATAGCTCACTATAATTCCGTCAAACTGCTTGGAATTCCTCTCTGAATGTATTTAGACGTGCTTTCAGATAGGTGTTCTGAAGCTGGCATGTACTATAGTTGCTGCCAACAAAAAAAAGAACAATTATACAGACATTCCAAGATATATACATATTTTTCAAATTTTAAAAACCCTACACTGGCCTACCAAGTAGAGCAATTAGAAGTGCCCATAGAACTGTGAAGAGACTGCAGGAGGTCAACCAGAGCATGCAGCTTACTGCAAACATGAAAAGTGTTAGTTCCAGTTTTACAAAACTATGGTATGTGAAACAGGATTATAGGAAGAAAGCTAAGTGCTCTGCACACCTGCAGAAAATAACAGGGCAAACACCTGGGCGTCAGCGTGAGGCCAGGAGAGCGATGAGCGGCGGACTAGACCGGGCGGCGAGCGCGGAGGCCGGGCGGCCAGCGGCCAGAAGAGGGAGGCCGGGCGAGCACAGGCCTCGACCAGGCGGCCGCGCGAGTTTCATATCCACCGTGTCAATGATAGGGAGGGGCACTTTAGACCTTTCATGCGGCTGAAAATGAGAAAACAGATTAAAAATCAGTAAAATGGAGAAAATGGCAGAGTAAACGACGTGTATACGATGTAAGTGGCAATTTTGCAAAGCCCATCTTTGTAGTGGTAAAGATGCGAAGCCACTTCTTTGAAGTGGTAAATAACCAATTTTCTCCTCTAATTTAGTCCTGGCTTTGCCACTCCATATTTATGTCATTATATCCATTAGTAAGGTACCACACTTGTTATATTTTGATTATTCACTTTATTTCCTTTTTATTTATATATAAATTTGGAATTTGGTTAGCAATAGACCGCTCTCTCTATTTTCATCCTAAATTCACCACTGGTTTAGAGTATGCCAATACCATCACGACTTATCGTATGGCTATTGGGATATGGGTTTAGTTAGCAAGTGTTCCCCCAAGTATTCTAGATCCATACGGATAGTCACTAATCGTGTAGCTAATTAAATTGGAATTGGAATGTTGCAACTGGCGTTGGATCGATGCTGCTTGGATTCGACACTGATTTGAGGTGATGGTTTCAATTGATTAAAGTGTAGGTAGCACTGGCCTCTTGCGATTCTGTAGCCTATTGGCTAGATTCTGGTACTGCTTAATTTTCTCGCGTACTGGTATTGCAAATTTGCAATTGACTGAATTGAACATGAAGAAAGTAGGAATTACTGGTATTATGCGGTATATGTAGTATAAATCATCGCAGGCTGAATTCCTTGTCGCATCACCGATGATAGTATCTTTTTTCAGAGAGAGAATGATAGTTTGTTTGTATGAACAATGCAATGTTCTCGGTTCAGTAGATTGCACGCCATGGCCTCCCATGTATTTCTCCTAAATCCCTGTTGTGTCTGACAGATTGAGTGCCCATTGATTTGCCTGGAGCCTTGCTTAGGCCCCGTTCGTTTCAGCTTCTGCGTAAAAAAAAACGGATTATTTACCGAACGGGAGGATTCTAGACAGCTTCTCTGAGAATCAGAAGCTGTCTTCTGAATAGAATCAGAATCTGGCTGAAACCTGATTCTTACAGATTCTTACTTATTCTTGCCAACTCGGTCCGAAACCTAAAAATCATAGCTAGCTCATCCTGATTCTCCTATAATCAAAAGCAGATTCTCCCATAATCCAGAATTCATAATCTAGAAGTTGAATTTGCATGCATGATCTTCCTTGTTCATATCACGCCCGTCGATGGCCAAGTGCCACGTAGGCACCGGCACAGGGCCCCCAAAATTAGCAGGGCCCCCAAATCAGAGTTTTGTTGGAAAAGTACACCCAGAAATTTTAATGTTAGAATTAATCTTGTAAACAAGAGAGGAGTCCGAATCCTACAAGAAAAGTGTCATTTTCCTATTAAGATTGTTGAATCCTATTCGTTTCTTAGGGCTATAGTTTGGATATAAATATAGTGGTAGTCATGAGTTTTGTAAGAAAGAAACAAGCCAACAAGAGAGAAATAAAGAAGAGAAAATTGTTCCAAGATTTCTGGGTGTCATGTTCCAACAAGTTCAAGGCCATTAGCAACGTCTGCAGCCTGGTCCACCTTGATTAGTTTGTTTGCTCGCATAGTACCAGAGGCAATGCCAATACGGTAGTACCATGAGTCCACGACGACGATTCATATGCCTACTCGATCTCCGCGAGGACCACGACCCCGTCTGACGCCCTGATCGATTTTGAAATGACCGGCGAGGCGGCGACTCGCGACTCTATACACGAATACGCCTATGCACACTGCGCGACGGTCGGTCAATGGGTTGGCAATGATAGCACTTGATGTTTTCGAGAAGATTAATTATAAAGATATAATTCAAGATTTTATTTCAAAAAATACTAGGCGGATGATGCTTTTTAGTAGAACATGATGTCAGTACTATCTTGACTCTTTTAGCATTGATATTTGATATGTTCCTAAATTTTGTAAGAAAAAACACTTATTAAAATTATATAATTATCTAAAAGTATGTCTTATTTATAATACACATGAATTTTTTAAATTTTAAAGTCTTAATTTGTATTTCGCTCCGAGGCCCCAAATTTCTGGAGGCGGCCCTGGTTCATATGCTGACTTCTGCAACGTTTCGCTCAAATAAATCAATGCATTTGTGTTCTTCAATCATCTCTCTCTGCCAAATGCGTGAAACATTAACTTTTTCATCAGAGAGAGTGCACCAGATGCTATTTTCGTAATGCATTGCTTTTGCATTCTGATTTATTCAGTGATTTTGGCTATTACCTGGTTACATCCTGAGATATTGCGTGCTAAATAGGGTGTGATAATTCTTTATTTTTTGATTCTTTAGCTGCTGTTACGTAAAGTAAAGTGGCAGAACTAGAAAATTTTCTATGGATGTGCATACTTCATACGTATAATTCTATAGTCTTGTACAGTGACTTTATAACATCATAAATTCAACACATATATTTGAAATTTTCTAAGAGTACAATACAAGTAGTTCTAAGGTCTTAAAAATCACAAACCACCACAATCCGAACCAATCCAATCGACAAGTTTGACATATTAAAAAGGTGATATTGTAGTGTCACTCAAATTTTTTGGTGCTGGATACATATATGCATTTGAAGTTCATTTCAGAAAACAATGGCGTCTAGACTCCAGACTGTATTTGCCAGTAACAATGAACTAACGACAGAAACATCATGTGAAGGAACTACTGGGGAGTAGGGGTTGGTTGGTTCCATATAACGATGAAAACACACGCTTCAAATGGTCTAGTTGCCGTCGCACATTTCCCACCCAATTCCTTCCTTTGAGTTATGGAGAACTAGATTTTTTTAGCAAATGCAGAACTAAATTGTCACGTCATTTGAACTATGAATCATTGTTGCCCTCTTTGACTTGCCAAAGACCATTTGGAGGTATATTCTTGTTTATGATGAGTATTTGATTGTATTTGAATTAGTTATGTTCGTATTTGAGTTTGATATGAATTATATTTTAATAGTAAGTTTTTGGGATGATTATTGCATATCATTTTGGATATTATTATGTGATGTGTTTCCTTGTTTTCGCTCAAAGAGAGCCATTGGATTGCAGTTTAGAGGTTGGAGTAGTGATTAAGTTAACTTAGTGGATAAAACTCGTTTGTTAGTAGATTTTGGGTTAGCTCATGTGTGAGTGAGTAAATCTCAATCCTTGATGAGGTTTCTTAAGAGTCAAGAAAATCATTCAAGGGTGGAGATTGCCCCTAGTGTTTGAATCAATCCTAATCTTTGGAGGAGTTGCTTAGGATTAAAGCAACTCATCTAAGTGTGTAGCTTGATTCATGAAGGCAATAAATAGAAGGGGAGGGGTGTTTCTCTCTTGAAGGTTTTTGATGCTCCTTTGTGCTTTTGCCAACTTTGTGGTAAGGCTTTGTAAACCTTCATTCAAATAAATAAAAATTTATTTCCTTATTTCTGAATTTACATTCTACATTTACATTATGTCTTAATTCCGCAATTTAGTTTCAGTATTTATATTCTGCAATTTAATTTCTTGAAATTACATTCTCATAAGTTGGATTTGTCTTCCCCCCATCTACTTGCTTGTGCTTCTTGTGCCGATGATGCATGATTGATGGATGAATCTTCTTTAGATCACATCCTTATCATTTAGGCAATCTTTGTCTTCTTTTTGCAAGAACTTGATATTTTTGCTTGGATTGAAGAATTTCTTATTAATCAGGTTTTTTATTTTGATTTTGAATTTATTGTTAATCAGGTTCTTGTGCCGATGATGCATGATTGATTCTGAATTTCTTGATATTTTTTATTTTGAACTTAACCCCTAGTATCAACCCGATTGAATTACAAATGTTCCGCAAAAAAAAGAATACTTGCTGCAGTTGGCATTGTTACTTAGGCCCCGTTTGGCAACTTAGAACCGGGCCATTTCTACTAGATTCTGGAAGAAACCCAATCAAACGGGCTAAAGCTCGGAATCATTCTCTTCGGATCGTTTATTCTTTTTCCACTCTGTGGCCGAATTGGTCTTAACCCCGTTCTACCCGATTTACAAAATCCTACCTGAAACGTTTCTACCAAGAATCTAAAACCGTTTCCGTTTCTCCTAGAATCTGGAACCGCACCAAACAGAACCTTAGCATCTCACTTGACACGTGTTTAATTACGCACAGCATGGATTGCATTGGACCATTTGTTATACTGTCTTTTTGGACATAGCCAAGTGATACTTGCCTGTTCAGGCTCACTCCACAATTAGGCTAGCCACATTTGTTCTTTCGGCTCTGTTGATAGATCTCCTCTGCTTTCCCGTAACAACGTTGCAGAAAGACCGATGCAGAATTGGCAGTCGCAAAAGAAATACTTTTCGATCGGGAAAAATTGAGTAAATAAACTATAGTTAAATCGAAATTGAAAAAATAACCTGCAGTAAAATGGAATGCGGTGAATAGCAGTACTTTCTGCTGGACGGTGTGGCTTCCGCCATGTCACCCGGCGGAATCAGTGGCTTAAGCCACACGGTGTGGCGGAAGCCAACCGCACCCACGAGCCAGCAGCGCAGAGCGCAAAATTGATGATTTTGTGGCCGGGTGACATGGCGGGTGCCAAACCGGTTTTCACCGTGTGGTGTGGCGGAAGCGCCGTTTCCGCTGGATGGTGTGGCGGAAGCTATGTTTCCACCAACGTCGGCTGGCGGAATCGGATGCTATTCAACGCGTTTCGATTTGGTGAAGGTTATTTTCTCAATTTTGATTTAACCATGAGTTATTTACTAAATTTTTTCCTTGAGACCGTTGTTTGTTTTCAACCGGTGAGTGATGAGATGACACTTAACATGGATTGGCATTTGGATGATATGATAACGTGGTTTGCAGCCGTGATTTTTTTTTCTTGGACACAACCATGTGACTATCTGAGCCGCACAAGTCTTGTGAGGCCGGGGTGTATGTTGGAGGAACCCGTATGTCTTCGTGTCGTCGTGTGTATAGTATCTTGCATGTTGCTCCGTCGAAGTTTATATGATATATTTTTTAAATAATTTTATCTATAAATATAGCATTGAATATAGTGTTTAAAAATAATAATCAAAAGTAGTTTTATTATTTTAATACCTCTTTAATTTCTATGGTAGGAGAAAGTACGCATTGTAAACTTAGACGAAGCGAGTATGTTGTAGCAGCGGTGTATTCGTTCTGCAAACCAAGTTAATTAGACATGAGCAACGCACGATAAACCGTGATGCAAGGTCCCACTTACCGTTTTTTCGATTTTCGCACGATTATCAATTTTTGAAAATCGACAAAATCGAATCAAAAACCGATCGAAAATCGTAAAAATTCGAATAGTTTGAAAAATCAAATTTTTAGAAAAAAAAAAATCAAAAATCTCGATATTTGGTCGATTATCGTGATATTTTCCTCGAAAATCAGCCGATCACGTGAACTTCCTCGTCGGTCGATATGGCTCGATAATCACGATATTTGCGTTGGACAAATTTTTTCGCATTTTCGTTTTTTTTATTTATTTTTTTAATTTAATCGGTTTACCGATCAGTATTCTATATCGTGCCGGCTCGACAAGGCCGATTATCGCGAAATTTGGTCGATTTTCGACGATAAGTGGAACCGTGTCGTGATGTCCTAAAACAAAGATGGTCGCGGTAAAACAACCAGTCTGCATGTCTAGTTGATTTAAAAGAAGGTCGTTTTGCAGAGTTTATAACCAAAATTAAGATTGAAGCTAATGAAAACGTGTGTGTATATATAGAAAGCCTTTTTCGTACTCCTACCTTCAGTATACCACTTAATCGAACGTGTTATACTCCTTTATCACTTTTAATATACTCCAATAATAATTCTAAGATACTTCAATTCGGAATGAATGAAAAAAAATTCATGGGAGCCATTTATTTTTTGTTATACACCCTTTTCCATGCATAAAAACAGTATATAAACAAATTATGCTATAAATGGTGGATTTTGATGAAATTTTTCGTAGAAATTCACTTTGGAATATCTTATAATTAATATTAGAGTATACTCAAACAGATAAAGAAGTATAACAATATCATTTATGCAGTATATTGAGAGTGGGAGTACATACTCCCAGGAGTATGTACTCCCTACTACTCTGTTGTATATAGTCTAATGTTAAGCAAGTGAAAACATATTCCATAAATGAATGTTGTAAACTGGTTTCTCCTGATTATGAAGTTGTTTTTTATCCAAATAAAGATAAGGGGTTGTTTTTATCCAAGTAGTGATAAGGAGTACATACACCTCGGAGTATAAAACGGGCTTCATATATGTATGTATGTATATCTACGTACACACACAGATGTATGTATATCTACGTACACACACCCCTCCATTCTACAGGCAAGAAATCCAATACGCATGGGCTTAAACATCACCTGTCACTTACTACTATATAGTATTATAGTATATACAGCGCCCATTAATCGTACTGCTGCTGCATGCTGCTACGACAGTATACGACTTAGGTCATGTTTGGATCCTTGGACTAATTGTTAGTTGACTAAAAATTAGTCCTAGTCTATTCAAACAGGAAGACTAATAGGTAGACTAATTTTTAGCCAACCCCTTAGCTAACAATTAGTCCATTAGTTGGTGGGAGGGAGCTAATTTGGACTAATAGCAGGTAACACGTTGAAAAAGTCTGAAATACCCTTGCGCTGGTCTTATCCTCACTTCCTCACCCGTGCGTCCGCTCCCCAATCCGTTATGGGGGGCAAACTTGACTTTTCTAAGAAATTAGCCCAACCATTAGCCATGTATCCAAACAGTCCTAGGCTAATTTTGGATGAACTAATTATTAGCTGGCTAACAATTAGCTCTAGCAATTAGCCAACTAACAATTAGTTTTAGCCCATCCAAACATGGCCTTAGCCATTTCTAAAGCAGAAAATTAAGCAGCATCGAATTAATGGACGCAAAGATTCGACACGCATGCATTGTCCGTCTCCAGAAAGGCCTAGTACATTGGAGCAGCAGCAAGAGCTGTGAGCCCAAGGACGACGCATATAAATATATAATCGATCACATAGGCAGTTGCAGCTTTACCTGATTAATCAAGGCATCGATCCATGCGTGTAGCGCCCTTAAGCTCATCAATCATCCTTGAAAGGTGCAGATTGTGCGTCTCAAGGAACATGTGATTGTAGTTTATGATCGATGGACCTGTGCTGCGTGTTGCTTGATGCTCAGAGAGTAGAAACCAGTTCAAGATATCTATCTATCTATCTATATTTTTTTTTCTGTCCAGGCAGGAGTACTAGATAACTGCAGATAGGGGCGGATCCAGGCCTCAGACAGAGTAGGCTATAGCCCGGGACCGGGTACCGAAAGCCCACTAAAATTCTACGAAAAACTATTAAAAAATTATTAAAAACAGATATTTAATCTAAGATCAACTGGCCCAGCCCGAGGCTTAGGCCTGAACTAGCTCCACCCCTAACTGCAGATCAAGATGATGATAAACTTAAGCACCAGTGAAAGGGCTCACACCACATTGCGCTATCGTGGCAAGGACAGGTTACTTTTCGAGTTTGACACGACACTACTTGATCGAGCCAGTACTACCGCCAATTAATACTTGCATATACTGCATTGCCTATACTACTCTACCAAATGGTAGTAGGTAATATATATCCAGACACTAAGACCGTGTTTGGCAGAACTCTAGGTCTATCAAATCTGTATAGTTGATAGAGCTGAGTACTACTAGTTTCATCAAATTCGTGGAGCTGGAGCCTGGAGCTGTTGATATATTAAGAGTGTTTAGGTGGATCATTTTGTTTATATTTTAGAATAAAATTATAAAGTTAAGTCACTTTATTTCAGTCTACAAGTTTCAGTTCTGGGTGAAGCTAGAATCTGGAGCTCTGCCAAAACAGAGTCTAATTGTAACTTTAATTAATAAGTTATGATATTGGCAATGCCATGGCGCCACCTTGCATGCTGGCTAGCTTTAATTAATAAGTTATGATATTTCGTCCCAAATCCTTGCACAACACTGCTTGATGGCATCATTGCATGCGTCTTTCTCCTATATATATTTCAGTATAATGTACTCTAGGTAGCGCAGTTGGCACTCACATTAGCAGCCAGCAGGGCCTCATCTGGTGGCTTGCTCCTATTGGTTTCATCTCCTAGTCCCATATTTTCATTAGATAGACATGCATGTATGAGCACATCTCTGTGTCTGAGCAGAGAGTCTAGTGGTGACCGAAGGTAGCAACTTACTCACTTATTAATTTTTTCAAACTTTGACCTTTAATATATGTATAAAGACATTTGAACTCTTTGTGTAAAAATGATATCGCCAGGATTGTCATATAACATATTTTTATATTGTTATATATTTTAATAATTTTTAATGATATATAATTAGAAAAAAGGAGTGGTTAAAGTGTGTGTAGGAAACTATACCACAACAATAAGTAAAAAAAAAAAAATCAGAGCTAGTAATCAGCAACGGCGGATTTAGAATTTTCGAAATAGGTCTTCGGAGTTACAAAAAATATTGTTCGATGTAAAATATAAAGTTTCATAATAGCAAAAATACAAAGTATAAATTGTTTTTACTAGAGACAACACCTAAAATAATTTAGAGATTTGTGAATTAGAAATTTAAATCTAAATGATTCCTTTTCATTTTTTAATACTCTACACGCTACATTTTAAAAAAAATCACAACTCACCGTTACAAATCAACATAACGCCGATAGATTTATGAATCGGGGATTTTAGATTAGGAAATCAAGAATGAAATTCGCCTGTGTGGTTGCCAGTGCCAAATACTCAGCTACTACCTATTGTTTTAGCACTGCTTACTGTTCCGCTGGGTGTCGCCGTCTTGACCCGTTGGTCGCTACTGGCATCGCACCCACCTTCTATTCCTGGCTCATGCTCATTGTGCCCATACGGCTACCTTGCAACAACCGTGTGCTTCTCCCTGTTCTGTCAGACAATGTCGCCCTAACCTGTCAGCCATCGCTAGCGTCACACCCTTCATTGTCTAGTCGGTGCTCGCTGTTAGATTTTTGTAAAAAAAAAATGTTAGGTGTACGTATGTGCAACCTCGTCCATACGCTGGATCCACCCCTGATAATTAGCATCGATTCGTGGTCTTACTAATCATTCCACAACTGGGTGACGTTTACTTTTGGTCAACTCTTTCGCCTTGCCAGGACGACAGCTCTACTGTCCCCTTTTGTCCCTAGCTTGCTTGCTCAGCAGCTAATTAATTACTAGTATAAGACTGCACACTGATAACTAATCACTCGCCTGTTGCTGTCCTTGTCCAACGCAGAAAGGGACGCGTCGCCAGGTCCGAGATGGAGTCCGAAAACGAAATTTGAATCCATGATCACCGGTGCTATCGATCGACGCATCAATTCGCCTTCTTCTCGATGCATCGAGACATCGACGCTATGTATGCGACGTCGTCGCTGCTAGCTCGTTTCGTTCTTGCCTAGGATCCATGTGTAGGTTGGCTACTGACAGGTTTCTTTTGCAATTGACATAGTTTTATATAAAAGAGAGTTTTTTTTAAAAAAAAATTATACAAATATTAAAGCATGAATAAAGGGTAAATAACGACTACTTACCCTTTCGTTTGCTTCAAGATTTATGCAACTTACGTTGAGAGAAAAAGCATAAAATCATCGCACTTATTTTATTTACCACTTTAAGTGGCTAATAAGGCACTATCGGTCGAATCTCATTAATATTTTTTTTGCTTTTATTTTAAATTTATTAATTGTTTTAGTAAAAATAATTTCGATTCGAGCCGCTAGCCTCGGCATGTGGGTACGTGGCGCGTAGCCGGATGCTTGATTCCTAGCCGCTTCAGTGGTAGGTTAGACTAATCGGCCAGGGTCACTACTTGTGTGTTTGGTTGGAGAGTGAGGTGGAATAGAATGGTTCCATCTAAGATTTCAGGAATGGAATGGCTTCATCCCAGATTTCAGGGATGGAATGGTTCCATCCTAGATTCTCATATAGAGCCCACTGTCACTCTCACATTCCAAGTGGGATGGCTGCGTTCCATAAAATTTGTAGAACCTGGCCGTCCCGAATCTAGGGAGAATATTCTTTTTTTTGAACCAAACCATCCTCAGCTCTCCAACCAAACACTAGACTTGGTGGGATGGGATGATTCCATTCCACTCCATCCCACTAACCAAACACACAATACAAGGCCAGCCGCAACCTTCGGCTTGGAAAAGATGGGCAAAGTTTAGTTTACGTAGTGTCACTCTGAGTGCACTCCGTATTAATGCGTGCCTCCTCTCCAGATTAATGCATATATAATCTGAGACTTTTACTGTTTTTAAAGGTACCAAACTATGTATTTTAAAATGCCAAGAATTCGATAACATTCGATAACAAGTGTGTCGGGCGTTGACCGCCGTAGCTTTTTTTTTTTTTTGGTATCAAATGGCAGCGAGGTCTCTTCCATCCCTATTCCCTAGTGGATGTGGGCGTGGCTTGTATCGGTGGGTTGACATTTTCCGGCGGTCACTGCCATAATCCACCGAGGAGAAATGTGCTAACCAGCTAGCTTTAGGACAAGGGTTAACACCATCCAGTAAATGCTAACACACCTCATACGAGTTTCGATCAATGCTTTAATCTCCATTCGCCTCTTGCAGCACTAATTGGCTGACATGTACTGATCACCGAGGATCCTAAGTGGCTATCACCTTACCTCTTCTAGGAGTAGGAGACAAGACTTGATGGCATAATTCAACCTCAATCAACTCACTATACGGCCCCATTCAGGGACTGTAACCCCTGGAGCAACCTTTCGCCGAGGACGAAGTTAGAGTGGCTCTATGGCCAATGAGAATCAGTTTCAGTTATCAAAACCCTCTTTTTTTTATTTTGCAAATCTCTCTGGACCGAGATCAAAGAGGATGTGATGTGATGGCACTTTTCCATGCCTCCCATGCGGATGTGGCGCTTCTAGGAAGCCTCAACCTGGCAGCTAGCTGCTCCCCAAGAATTAAGAAATTCTTGATTTGGTCGTCACTGCCGATGGGTTCAGGCCAATTGCTCTCCAGAATTGTATCATGAAACCTCTCACCAAAGACAGCCATAGCCCATAGCTGCAGATCGACTTTTAAACGCCTCGGTCGATGATCTGCCATGGCCGGCGATACGATATGCGGATGATGATCACACTCTCATCCTCACCAGAGCAGAAGAGTCTATATTATATGCTGCGCCATCTCAAGGAACTACTGCAATTCTTCTCAGCAGCAACAGGATTGACAGTCAACTAAGTACAGCAAAATCACCTTCGTAGGCGCCTTATCCTTGCCAATGCATCCCTCTGGGCTGTGCCCATTTTTACCACGACGGTGATTTTGTCAGTGACAAGATCGACAAAAAGCCGGCCGGCGTGCACTTTTTTTGGAGAGGCGCCGCCGAATGCCCGTGGGGGAGGGAGATTGTCAGGTTGCCTGGGAAAAAGGCTTGCGGAGCAAAAGCGGATGGTGGCTTGGGCTTTCGACGATTCGGAAACACAGGACGATCTGTCATCTTCTGATCAAGTTCCTGCATGAACTGTACCAAAATCAAGGATTCAGAGATGGTACAACACCTTTTGCCACCCTGCTCACCCTCCGAAAGACGCACCCACTCTTGTCCACCTTCAAAGCCATGCAGACCAGGATGACAACATGCGCCTCACTCCAATTACAAGCTCTCCAACAGCCCGTCTTTGGCGACCCGTGCAATTAGCCCAGCGTAATGATGGTTGTATCGTCATTACTCTGAAATAATTACATGAATCTCGGTATACGAACTAATCAAAACATCGAGTTCACCCGACATTTTATCAGTTAATATATCATGTTCATAGTGTTGCAACAGAACAATAATTAGGAACTGAAATGAAAACTTATTACAGTCCATTGCAACACATGGCTACATGTAGTATACTAATTATACAAGATCCAAGTACAACAAAAATTTAATACAAGATGTACTAATCACCCAAGGTCCAACCAAGTGGAGTACGACCTACCCAATATCCTAACCCTCCTGGTAGCCGACCTCCCTGTACACTTGATTCTATCGTTAACCATCACCCCCTGCATCGTAGGCACCCTTGGGATCCAACTCCAAACCTGCCGCTAGACTCTCAGAGAAATTTTCTAAGCAAGAGTGAGTACAAAAGTACTCAGCAAGCATTAATAATAAAATGTATCTTATGAATTTTTCCTCCATATCCATCTCATTTAACCTTTCAATCATTCCTTAAATCCCTTTTTTAAAAAATAGGGTCTTATGAAAATTTTATGTTTCCAATTTTTAGATCAACAAACATGTTACTAACAGCCTCATATACGGGAAATTCACTCTTCTACCGCGCGATATTTTAAAATACGTGCATCTATGAATTAATTCACAGGTTTGTATAATTGTCGAGTAATGAACCCTATTTTCGTGAGAGGTGCCGATTTGGCCCCGAACGAATCTATTATATCTGTGCACGATACCAAATCATATGGGACTGACGACAATTCTAATTCTAATCAATTATTTAATTTAATTCACTTATTGTTTTATACTTATATGCATGCAAACTAATATTAAATACCTATACTGAAGATCAGGAGGACACCAATGTTTTATAATTGATATTATTGTAATTTTCATTTTTGGAATGTAATTATTTATTTAAGTGCTTTGTGATCAGAATTGTAATTAAATATTCTAGTGTTACAATTTATCCCATTGTATTCAATTCGTAATAATTAAATTGTATAATTCAACTTTATAAATTAATGCTTCTGATCAGGAAAATAGATTGGTTTATTTTATTTGTGACTTTCTATTTGTGTAAAAATTTTAATTCCCTGAGTACTGAATTAATTTAGGTATGTGTGAAGATTCAATGTATATGTGTATGTTCATTGTGATTTATTTAATAAGTTGATTAGGTTTATTTTTGAACAACTATAATCGCGAAATTTTCTTTTTCAACCTAGATTATCCTATTCAAATCCATACTTTGCAATGTGCTACTTAGGCGGATCCTTTCAACGTCACAGCCAGCAATGGCCACCAGTTTTTGGCTTGGGGAGCCTCCATAGAATTCACAACATTTGTTGTTTACAGCGCCTTACGGGCTACAATAGTTAGGCTCACGTTGTCGGATTTAAATCGACACCAGGGATCACAAAATCGTTGAAAACCACGGTTTTCGATCGTATCAAGCCGGTATGAAACCCTAAACCGATCGGTAAATCGGTTCAATTAAGAAAAATTCAAAAAAAATTGAAAAAAGTTTATGCGATGTAAACCAATCAAAAACTGGTGAAAACCGAGCGGTTTTCAACGAAAATCGCTCCAAAATCGGCCGCCCAAAAGGTTCAACTCGCCGATCGGTTTTTCGAGAAAATCGATGGGTTTTCGAGAAAACCGCGCGATTTTCGTTTTTTCTTTGAATTTGTTTTGAATCTTTTTTCAAACGCTCAGTTTCAAAACTCTTTGGTTTTTAACGATTTTTTCTCTATTTTTGCGATAAACCGGTACCGCCGAGACCTCAATTTTCAATTCGAAAACGGTTTGATTAACCCTGATCGGCACAGCTTCGCGCCCAAAAAGGTCCAAATCTTCTTCTGTATCACTCGGCATGGCAACCTTAGGGGCTCTTACACAGGATTCAGTGGTCAAGCTGCCCCTTCCGTACAAATATTGTCCAAGATGTCACTCAATGTGTTTCTGCACTGCTGCCCTCACACGGCACAAGGGCTGGAAGAGATTTGTGAGCTGATTTTCAAAACGGTTGAGGGTGTTAGACAACCTCGCTATCGAATAGTCCGGGGTTGCCTAATAGATCTAAACTGGAGAACAGAAAGAAAGGACGAGAGACACAATATGAGGAGGAACGGGTCTGCTTTATTATTCTGTATGCTTCTGTACAATGGGGTGACCCCCTGCCTCCTATATATAGCGGTTCTGCTTAGAGATAAGGAAGAGTCCATATCGGATACGAATCCGGTTTCCTAACACTCCCCCTTGGACTCTTCACTGCGAGATGCATATGCCTCATTAAAACTCCATAAAAACCCAGTGGGAAAAATAATTGGAGAAAGAGTACATAGCACACGCTGTCGTGTGTTGCACGGATTGCCTCATCAAAAACCTTACGTAAGAAAACTTCAATGAAAAACTTACTTAAGGAAAAGAGTACAATCCACCCAAACTTCAATGTTAATCTTCAAGATTTACGTTGGGCACTCAAACTTCATGTTTGAGATTTATGTAGGAGTATGTGAAAAATCTCCCCCTGAAATCTGCACTTCTCTAAGCCTCATCATCCCGATTCCTCTAATACATCTTTCAAAGGAAGATGCCGGGAGTGACTTAGTGAATAAATCTGCGAGATTTTCACACGACTTAGTATGCAGTATCTTTATCTCGTTCATCCTATGCATTTCATGAGCATAAAAGAACTTGGGGTTGATATGCTTTGTAAGGTTACTCTTCACATATCCCATTTGTACTTGTGCAACACAAGCTGCATTATCTTCATAGATAATAGTGGGGGTTTGTTCCATGTTCAGACCACATGACTTCTGGATGTGGTGAACCATTCTTCGAAGCCATGCACATTCCCGAGATGCTTCATACAAGGCAATTATTTCTGAGTGGTTTGTCGACGTTGAGACAAGAGTCTGCTTAGATGACTTCCACGAAATTGCTGTTCCACCGCAAAGAAAAACATACCCAGTTTGTGACTTGCCAGTATGTGGGTCTGATAGGTACCCAGCATCGGCATAGCCAACCAAATTCAATTCATTGTTTCTTCTGTAAAACAAGCCAAGGTCTTTGCTTCCTTGAAGGTAACGGAAGATGTCCTTCACCCCTTTCCAATGCCTTTTGGTGGGTTCTGCACTGTACCGCGCTAGCAAATTCACGGCGAACGCAATGTCCGGCCTAGTGCTATTCGCAAGGTACATGAGCGTTCCAATTGCACTCAAGTATGGGAATTCCGCTCCCAGGACTTCCTCCCCTCTTCTTTAGGCCTCAGACGGGTCTAGGTGCCTTGGAGTGACCTTCCGACCATTGGGGTCTTTGCGGGGTATGCCTTTTCAAAACCAACCCAAGTCTTTCATTTCAAACTCAGATTTCAAGTATGTGCATGCTTCTTCAATTTCTTCATCCGTCCCAATGATGTTCAAGTCATCTACATAGACGGAGATTATACAAAATCCATTCGGGGATCGTTGTATAAACACACATGGACAATCTTCATTTGTTCGTGTAGCCTTTCTTGCAAAGAAAGTCACTTAAGCAATTATACCACATTCTTCCTCGATCGTTTCAAATTTCATACAAGTTGATTTCTCCAATTTCACATCAGTATAGGTTTCTCGCTTGCTCTGTCTTGGTTCGGGATAGGGATACCTTCAGGTACTTTCATGTATATCTCCTAATCCAAGTTTCCATACAAATATCTTGTGACAACATCCATTAGCTTCATTTTCAACTTCAAGTTGATCGCCATTGAGATCAAGTATCTAAAGGTAATTCCGCCCATGACCGGAGAATAGGTTTCTTCATAATCAACCCTAGGACGTTGAGTGAAACCTTGAACAACAAGCCTTGCAATGGTTGTTGCTCTTTTCATAGATTCTCCTATTGTTACAAAATTTATGGCCATTTCGTCATGGTGTGCTTCTTGCACTTCTACTTGCTCTTCATTGCTATTTCCCATTCCAGGAGCTAGTTCCTTTAGTTTTTCTCCGCCAATGTGTGCGCACACATTATTTCAGCGCTTCTTCCAATTGAAGATTCAAATCTGGAATTGCCTTTTCCACAGGCTTCTTTCGGTGCTGTCTCAACTGGCTCCTTCTTGCTTTGGGGCATTTTTGTGATTGGCTATGGTAAGTCCTCTTGCCCATTTTTCCTCAGACGTCTCCGGTACTTTGGGTTTGAGAAGCCGATTTCTGTTATTTTTCTTTGAGGCCTCGAACAGGATGAGGGATACCTTCGCTTTCTTTGGTATTTCCACCCTCTCTGGAGCATTTCTTGCTGGTATATGCGACTTAACCACGCTCTTCATATCACAAAAATGATCAGGCAGTTCATTTGCTAAATTCTGCAAATCGATTGTCTTCTTGACTTCATGATTTGCTTCATTAGTGCGAGGGTCATGCACGGGGATCCCAATGGAATGCCATATGATTTCCCGGCATTTTCATCCAATGGTTCATTTCCTCCCCCTAATGACGGAAAGCGATCCTCGTCAAAAAAATGCAATTAGCGAATCGGTGTATGCATATCTCGAGTCGTGGGTTCCATATACCTGATTAGGGATGCATTCTCATAACCAACGTAAATCCCAGACTCGCGGAGAGGGCCCATTGCAGTTCGCTGTGGGGGTGGTATAGGTACCTATACCATACATTCAATTCTTCAGGATGACCCAATGCACTAGTTTGCATGGTTGAATGGATGTTGTAGGCCGATGGTCTATAATTGATTAGTCTTCTTTGCGTGCGAGGCTGCGTGTCCCCAACAATTGTTGGGCAAGTTACAACTCTGCAAGAGCGGTCCGGCAATGAACTTAATCCTTTTATTAGTGCTTCACTAGTCCATTTTGCGTATGGACATGCGATGCAGAGTGCTCAATAGTTATTTCGATTCTTTGTGCAATAATCATCAAATGCCTTGGAAGTAAATTCGCTGGCATTGTCCATTCGAATGGACTTCACGCGATGATCAGGAAAAACATTCTTAATTCTGATGATCTGCGAGATCAACTTTGTGAATTATGATTCCTTGTTGACAGCAAACATGTATGCGACCATTTCGAGGAAGCATCAATGAGCACCATAAAGTACCAAAAACGGCCCTGATAATGGCTGAATCGGGCCGCAAATATCCCCCTGAATGCGTTCCAGGAATGCGGGGATTTCATGTTGCACTTTCATAATAGAGGGCCTAGTTATTAATTTCCCGGTGGCACATGCATGGCACACAAAATCTTCGTGATTTGGGAAAAAAATTTAACATTTATGCCATGACCTTGTGAGTTGTTAACTATATTTCTCATAATTCTAAGACCAAGATGACCTAAATATACAATGCCATAAAGAAAATAATCCAGAGCTTCTAAAGAAATATACACTGCGTGTGCATTGATTCTCATGTAGTATAGCCCAGATTCATACGAGGGATATTTTTCTAATACCATTTTTCATACTCCGCGTGCTTCATAATGCACAAATGCTATTTGCCATTTTCTTCATTGGTTTCTACGTGAAAACCCATTGGCGCGGATATCTGTTAAAACTTAAGAGAGTGCGTGTTGATTCAAGGTACAAGAAGGTTTCATCAATTACCAAAATTGTACCCATTGGCAATATAATTGTGGCTCTTCCTGAGCCTATTATATGCGTATCACTTCTTGCGATTTTCATAATCCTTCCAGCTTTCTTCGTGATCGTCTGGAAGTATTTCGTCTCTCTTAAGATGGTATTTGTTGTGCCACTATCAACAATACATATCACCTCCATTGGGCGCTACACAATATCTAAATGACAAGAAATATAATTCTAATCATATAGTGGCAAAGTAATTCAAATATTGCTTGTAAATAAAGAATCTTGGAATGAAGAATAAACAAAGATATTCATTCATGAGAGAAAAAAATGCTCTTCTTGCAATTCATTATGCAATCTAATGTCTATGTGAGATAATTCTGACCATTCAGGCCAGTTCTTCAAGACTCACGTTAGACAATGCCACACCTTTACATATTTATAAGGTTCTTCCATTAGATTAATGCGTGCAATCTAATAGGAAGTGGTCATAGATTCAATAAAATGCATAATTAAATTCCCATGAATTTTCAGCAAACTAAAGAAAGCAATAATTTCAAGATTCATAAATACAAGATTCATAGATGCAAGATTCATAAGTGCGAGATTCATAAATGTAAGATTCATAAATACAGAATTCATAAATACATAATTCATAACTGCAAGATTCATATATACACAGATTCATAAATATTCAGAAATACAACTACGTGCATGTAGGTGATCGGCTTCGTGCAAACGATCAGATTCATAAGCACGATCGGCTTCGTGCGATCGGTTTTAACGCGGCTTCATGCGCGTGGTGCATTCAGTTCCATGCGCGTCGGCCTTCCTGGCGCGACGGTGGCCGCTTTGTGCGGCGTGCTTGAATTTACAATGAATTATATTCAAGTAATAAATACAATGCATGGAACAGAATAATTGCACAATTCATGAATTTAGAGTAAACAATAATTGCACAATTCATAAATTCATAAATGCGGAAATAAATTCTCAGAAATTTCTGAATTTTTCTTAGTATTTGGCAATTTTCTGTTAATTATACAGCAATTTTCCAGCATCACTTGATAACAGAAAATAAATTGCCACATGAATTAAACATGGCATAAGTCTAATTACAACTTATATAATTCTTGTTGGTCGAACTAAAAGCAGTAATGAATATCTCTCAATTTGACTCTTGGCCAGGTCAACTCGCTTCCTAGGGCTCACATGAGGGAGGGAGCACTTCCCGCTTCCGGTGCCAATTAAAGAACCAAGCCTCATGTGTGTTTTCCTAGACACCAATTGTCTCATATCTGTTTATTCATTACCAAAATCAAATCCCAACCACTCATGTTCTCATAAACTGTTGTATGAGAAATTCTGGAATTTTTCTAACACTTTTCATAATTTCTGCTAATTTCCAAGCAATTTTCAGAATTACTTTACAACAGGAAATTGAATTTCAGCAAATATCAAAAATTCATAAATTCATAAATTCGGAAAATAAATTCTCAGGAATTTCCGATATTCTAAACGGGGCAATTATTGCAAAAATTCATACAAATATTCATAAATGCAGAAAATAAGGCTAAGAGAAATTAAAAACATAGCCACAATTTTTTTCTGCAATTTTCTAGCTATTTTTCAGAATTTTCTAATCAAATTTCCGAATTCTTAATCAATTTTCTGAATTCTGTAATTGATTTTCGGAAAAATGAAAAAAAAAGGATTAAATACCGGAGGGCAAAAGGGGTAAAATCCCCTTGCCCTGCGGCGCCACTGTTTAAACCGGATTGGAATCCGGCGGCTCCATGTCCTTGAGTCCGATCGGACTCCTTGTCCATTCAGACATTTTGGACTTCATGTCCGCTTCTATCTGCTTCATCGCCGGCAGACTTGCGGCGTCTTGGCGGTTTTCGGCGATCGGCGCTGTCACGTGGCGGCCAGTGCGGCGGCATGGTCTGCGTGCGAGCCGGCACGTTCGGCCGGCCGATTGCCTTGATCTTTGGCCGGACGCCTCGGCGACAAGCAGGCGGTGGAGTGGCGGTGCTGCCACGCAGCTCGGCGGCGGCTCGTGGCCACAGCAGCGCGTGGAAGCTTCTGCGTGGCGGCCGGCGACGGCCGGTGAGGCAACATGGCCGGGCTCGATGCGGCAGAGCATCGGCCGTGCCTGGCGAGACAAGAAACAGACGGCGCAGCGCGTGGCGGCCTCGCCCGATCGCGTGGCATCGCTGATGGCGGCGCCTCGGCCGAGCCGGCGCTTCAAGTGTGGCGGCGGCTTCAAGGCGCATAAGACATCGGGCTTGGTCGGGGCATGCACGGCGAGGTGGTCTGCTCGGCTTGAGCCATAGCAAACGGGCAAGGCCCAAGCGGCAAAAGCAATGGTCGACAAAGCAAGAACCTTCGAGGCCGGATCGGACAGGGGCGCAGCCTGCGAGGCCGGCTGGCCGAAGGTCGCGGCGACGGTCGGGCAAAGGTGCGATGGCTGCGCATATATATGCATGCATATTGCGTTGAATTTGGACGGCCTGCTGCTGCGTGCATATTTGCAAGCAAGCATCACGTGTGCATGATGGGTTTATATATGCAAGCAAGCATGCACGTGTGCATGTATGCAAGCTAGAAGTTTTCTGGAGAATTGAAGGCTTCGAGCCTTCGGTTTTTTCTGTCACGGAGGAGCAAAGGCAGCGACGCCGGTGGGGCCCGATAGCACACGGCGGGACGTGGCTGGTGCAGCAAGCTTCGTGCATGCGTAGAAGCGGCCGGTGAACCGACGGCCGGACTTCGAGCGCGGCAACGACGGCCGGAGCGGCCAGATCGACGGTCGGTTCTGGCAGGCCACGGGTGTGGCGGCTTCGAGCCGTACACGGTGGTGCGCGGTTGGTTCGGGCGCATGGCCGGCAGTTCGTGTCGCAGGCACCATGCACGATATTAGATGGCTTCGTGCCATTAATCTTTGAATTACCATGTACTGTCTTTATGTAATTGCCGTAGCTTCGTGCCACACGGCGGATCTGATACATAATGCGTAGATTAGATGCAAGTATTGATTCATACGGGGAATTAGATCAATCCCGCGTTTCTCACCTTTCTCACTTTTTCAATCTGCTTTCCGGTAGACTATCGCGTAGGATAGAGTCGCGTAGGACTTTTATTTCGGCAATCCGAGTGGATGCCGGCTTGATGGCGAGTTGATTGCAGATCGGATCGGGCGATCAAACGCCGTAGTAGACGCTCGCCGTCGCCGATGATCCTTCGCTTCTTGTCTTTTCTCACCTTTCAATCTTTCTCCGGTAGAGCTTCGTGCGATAACGTGTTAGACAACCTCGCCATCGAATAGTCCGGGTTGCCTAATAGATCTAAACCGGAGAATGTAAAGAAAGGACGAGAGACACAATATGAGGAGGAACGGGTCTGCTTTATTATTCTGTATGCTTCTGTACAATGGGGTGACCCCCTGCCTCCTATATATAGCGGTTCTGCTTAGAGATAAGGAAGAGTCCATATCGGATACGAATCCGGTTTCCTAACAGAGGGAAAACCGGGAATGGTGCCCAACACGTATCGAGATTTTTTGCAGTTACTTTTTAACTTTGGATCACTGGTGAGATCCACACACGATAGGACCCACGTGCTGTAATCTAAAGTTAGACAAGCTGACTGCGGAGGATAGGCTTCGTTGTCCTCCGGATCTTATGGAAATCTCGGGATCGAAAAGCCCTTCACTGGGAATGGGGTCATCCTCTCCACCCGTCAAATCTTCCTCCGGATGATCGATCACCTGACCTTGTGGGCATCTCGATGCTTAAATAAGGATCACGTCAGTAATTGGTGTAATGCAATTCGTCATAAGAGTCACGTAGCTTCTGTCCTTTCCAGCCTTAATCTCTGTAACCTTCGTTTCAGCTGAGTTAAATAAATGTTTTAAGTCGGGTGTTCCCCGTCGTTGACCTCTCAAAAAAGAAAAAAACTGGATGGAGGTGCTTCTATTCATCACCATTTGTGAAAAGTAGAATAAATATTAAAGTATAAATGAAGATTGGATGAAGATTACTTACCCTTCTGTTTGGTTCAAGATTTATGTAACTTATATCGAGAGCATGATGCATAGAAGCACTACTCAAATCGGAGAAAGATTGTTCACAGGACTACCGTGCAATCACGCGCGCGGATCTCTAGTACTACTGTTCGCACTAAAATTCGGCACGTATGGAAAGTATCGATCCAATACGGAATAGGGAGAGTTTGATAAGCATACGACGGCTGGGATTTGGAAACCGAAGATTAGATCGTAGCCGACACGGATTCAGTTGCCGTAAATAGGTTTGGAAACCGAAGATTGGATCGTAGCCGACTTGGACTATGTGGCCGATATGGATTGCGTTGCCGTATCCATGGAGGACTCGGATCGGCTGAGGCATATAAAAGGGGTCGAGCCAGAAGAAGCAGAGATGAATCCAACACAACCACAAACGTACTTTTACAGTCTTTTCGTTTCTTTTTAGTTTTGTAAACTTTCCTCTGTAAGTCGACGAGATCAATAACGAGTTGCGCATCGCCAATTTGTTGATTTTTACCGATTTCACCTCAGGTTTGGTTTGCTTTGTTTTTGTTGCGCATCGCCTCTCAAAGCCAATCCACCTTTACCCTTGGATTAGCCTTAATCGGCTAGTCTAGTTATCCCCTAATCGGCTTTTAGCCGACTAGAGTTACACCGATAATTGCTCGCTATCGGCTTCGATTTATTTTACGATTCTTTACCTTGTTAATTTCGGTCAAATTGACTGGCACGCTCAAACTCGATATTTGTCTTGTGTGTTTGAGGCTAAGAACCTCACCTCAATTTTTTTTCTTTTTTTCGAAGCAAACAACTCCTCAGTAGGCATGTCTCGATCCCCCACTCTTTATCCGCCATCGATCTCACACAGAGCATGTCCAAGTGGCAGGAGCGAGCGACAAGATGGATGGATCGCTCTGTGCATGGTCCATCCATCGCCTGCTCGCTCGCCGAAGCAGAAACACCTCCAGTTGAGTTGAGTTGAGCTGAACTGAATGGTACCACACGAGATTGGCGGTGGCCGTCGACAGCGATCGGCGCATATCTCCGCCGCCAATCGCTCCCCGTTCTCACCGGTTGACCGATTGATCGGCGTGTTCAACACACGCTCGAACTGAATTCCGCCATCCATTTGTCGGGCATTGATCGGCTGCTAGCACGACGTGTACACAGGTATTAGCTCAGCAGCAAGTTCCCTAGCCAGCAAGGTAGGCGTCAACTTCCATCTCTCACCGTTCGTCGCAACTTGAGTAAGGTTTTTGTTTTTGCTCTAGTTAGCTGATTTTGGATTGTGATCGTGGAAAACCTGATTCTCCAAAAGCTAGAATACAAAAGCACATATAGAGTGGACCGTAGATTCTAGTGTGTATGGGTGGGCTGAATTGTGAGAACCGACTTCTAGAATTGAATTGTTTGTTTTTTATTCAGTTTCTAAGGCTATAATCTAGAATCGAAAACAAAAACAAACAGATTCATCCATCCATGATCGGATTGTGTGTGTCCCCTGTCAAGCGTCTGTACATGTTTTCGTCTACATTGCAGTGACCATTTCGAGATACAAAAGCAGCAATCGTTTCGGATATATGCCACGTGGCTGTGGGTCCTCGATCCCTCTCGGCATTTGCGATTGGTTTAATTTTAGAGAGTGACTAGGGAACGGTATACCGTTGCAACGGTATAGCCATGAAACTTATGAAACTTATCAGTTTCAGTGCTGGTTTCATGAGTTTCAGTGTTTAGTTTCATCAGTTTCATGTTTTATCAGTTTTTAGTGCTAAGTTTCATGAGTTTCAGTGCAAAAAATTATAAGTTTCATGAGTTTCAGAGGTATACCGTTGCAACGGTATACCGTTTTTTAGTTTTTCTGTTAATTTTATTACATGCGAGTATCTATTTTGCATTTGCGATTGGTTTAATTTTATTACATGCGAGTATCTATTTTGCATTTGCGATTGGTTTAATTTTATTACATGCGAGTATCTATTTTGACGCACATTAGTACGATTTCCCCCCGCTTCATCGGGTTAATTATGAAATAACCTCAAAATTCAAAAGGAATTTCGAATTTATTTGGATTTATTTGAGCTGATTTTGGATTTTTGCCGTTTTTGGAAATTTCCAGCGCTTCCCGCTTTCCCTTTTCGGCATTTCCGCTTCCGCTCTCCGCTACGCTTCGCCAGTGGCGCCGCTTCATGGCGTCTTCCTCCTCTCTCTCGTGATCTATCGCCATGGCAGAGCTCACATGGCGTAGCTCGCCACCGCCTGCGGACCTCGCCACGCCTCTAGCCTCAGAGCCACTCCGCCTACTCGCCGCGCTAGCCCGCCCCGAGCCCCGCGCCGCTTGCCGCCCGGCCCCGCCCTGCCGCCAAGACGCCATGATGGGGCCGACGACCGCCGCCTCCGCGGCTATTTAAGCCCACCTCCGGCCGCCATTCGTGGGCCCACCGAGCTCGCCGCCGCTCCTCTCTCTTTTCCTCTCACCCACTCGCCTCCGTGCCCTACCGTGGCCGCTCCACTGCCGCCTCCTCCGTCTCGGCCGGACCGCCGGCTGCTGCTCGCCGCCGCTTTCGCTTCGTGCCGCGATTCGAGTTCGAGGTGAACTCCTCCCCTTTTCCTCAAGCCCGCGGCGAGCCTGGCCCTAAACCGCAAAAACCCCATCGCTTTCCTAGCCTCCGGCGAGACGCCGCTGCTCTCCGCCTCGCGGCCCACTCGCGCTAGCCACGGCCCGCTGTCACCCTTGTACGCTGGCCGGCCCCACCTGCCGCCGTGCCTCATGGCCCACGCTGCACGCCCCGCTCCTCCACTCCTTCTTCGCTCGCCTCGGCCCTGTCGCTGCGGCCTGGCCGTGAGGAATGGGCCGGCCCAGTGGCCATTTCCCCACGCGCGCGAGACCCAGGCCAAATTCAGTCGCTGGCACGGCCCAAATGAACAGTGTTTATTTTTCCATTTTCTATTCGGTTTTTAATTCCAAAAATCCTTTTTAAACCATTTCAATATCCAAAAATGTCCCAAAAATATCCAAAAGCCCAAAAATGCCCCAAAAATACTTTTCCGAACCGTTTCGAGCCACTGAGTCCAAAAATGCCCTCCGTTCCTCAATCCGAGTCTCCAAAATTCCAAAAATACCCAAATCGCCCTTTCCTTTTTCTCTCTCGGCCCGGTTCCGATTTCCGTTTCCGTTTTCATTTCAGTTTCTTTTCGTTTTTCGTTTCCTTATTGTCGTTCGATCTTTTCGCATTAGATCCGGATGTTGGATGATTCCAGGAGCCGCCGCAGTTCCCGGAGCAGGACCTGGACCCGACAAAGAGCCGACTTCGACCGCATCAACGACACTTCGTCCGATCCGACCGCCAGCAAGGCAAGCCGTACACCTTTGAACATGTTGAACCTATTCATGCCTTATTATAGTCAATTACTATTTTCTACCGCATTACTTTACTGTATATTGAAATATTGCAAATCTGTCTAGTTTAGAATGACATGATACTTAGTTAATGCCGTTTTGCTCATGAGACTTCCTTGAAAATTATTGAACCTAATTATATCCTTGTAACCTTAGGTTACTTAATATTCCTATATTAATTATTATTATCCTGTTAGTTTAGTCAAATGCTTTTGATAATGGAAATGAAAGGTCGCCGAACGCTTGGTTCGGTCCTGTTTGGAAAAGTGCTACGGTTTGGGGGACGAATTGGATAAATCCGAGTGGATGAGTTCCAATCCCTGATGATTGATGCCTTGGGTTTGTCACGGTGGCCGTGCCGCGGATACCTGGGAAGGGGTTGTGGATCGGAAAAAGGCTTGGTCTTTGGCAATATAAGGATAATAATCCCTTAAGCAAAGTAAATAACTTAAGAACTCGTTCAACCACAAAGTTGGGCCTGGCCAACCGTTGGCTTGACTCAACATAGCTCGGTACATTGTACTTTCCCTCGGAATACCTATAGGAGCAGTGGTTACCTTCCCAGTGTGGGAGATGGTCCAATGATTATGGGAGTGAAACGAAAGTGTGCACGAGGAACCGTGGCATTTCGGGTTCACAACGGTAGGTGCCACAAGAAGCGGGACCAAGCACTCCACACCGCCAAGTGGGGACCCCGGATAATGTGGAGCAAAACTCTGGGATAGGGATCAAGAGGGAAATGTCCAACGAAAAGCTATGATAACCTCGATCCGGCCAAGACGCATATAAGTTGCGTGTTAAACTCGAGTTGGCATTAACGATCGTGGAATCTTGTGGGTAAAGTGAACACCTCTGCAGAGTGAATAAATGGTATTCGAATACGCCGTGCTTAGGTAAATGAAGCTAAGTTTAATTGGGGTGAATCCAGTAACCTAGCTCAAGTAGATCTTGGTGCATGTTTTGAGAATGTGGTTTAATGGTGATGACTTTGTGAATGGAACCCCTGGATTACTATTATTATGGATTGTGTTTTAAAATGTAAAATGATATTACAAATAAAATCGCATCCACAAATACTTTAACCTTGTGCCAATATTGTGCTACACCCTTGCATGTAATATTGTTTTTTCCAGACGACTTGTTGAGTACTCAGATTTCACCCTTGCAACCCCGACCCTCTCTCGTAGTTTGAAGAAGCCGGAGCGTTCCAGAATGCGTAGATGGCAAATTTGGTTTTGAGGTCTTAGTCTTTTGCTCAGGCTGCTGTCGCGGTGTTTTGCTTGTAAGTTATTCTGCCTCGCCGCGCCTCTTCTTCAGAAAAACCCCGGCCGTTAGGCCTTATATTGAATAAAAATGTTGGAATTTGACTTTTGCCTGGCAATAATATGCTTGCCTCAGCCTAATCATCCTGAATCGCCGGCGCTGCACGGATCTGCTCCTAAAAAGGCGGGCCGTCACAAATTAAACCAGCGTTTTAAAACCTTACGACTCAGATTGCTCCCAACTTTTTATCTGGTGAAAAGAATCGGACGGGGGTGAAACATACTATTTCCGAGAGGCTGATTGATCATGCTTGTATGTAGATTCATTTCGACGTGTCTTTCTCGTACCAAGTGGCAGCTAGCCCGTCATGATTCAAAGGGTCGCTAGCTCCAAGCAAACTGGAGCTGAATTGACATCTGAAAGGCTAGCTATATATAGATATACTATTCTACGTCCGAGCGTAGAATAGACTATTATACGCTATCACTTTCCGTGGGTTAAAACCCATATCTCACCTTCGTCAAAAATTATTAGTAAAAGAAAATCCAGCATCTCACCTTTGTCAACCATTAACCATTTTCATGCTAAGAGAATTCGATGATTTTCTGGCTTAGGTACAGTAAATTTAAACTTTTAATATAGTAATTATTTTTAAAATGTATTCATCATGAATATCTTTTTGTTAAGCATATTTTTTCTAGCAAAATTTCTCAAACGGATTGAATGTAGGAAAATGGTTTATGAGACATAGTCGTTCAAAGTTTACAACCAGCCCATGTTTCTGTGCTCCACCTGCCCCTGTGCTTATCCAATATTTATTAGCGAGATTTATATTATTATTGTTCTTCTCGTCTCAGTAAGCTATCTGTGAAAACCGTTTGTTGATCGAAACTAACAATAAAAAATTATGACTAAATTAAGGGGGAAAAATTCTATTACAAATAAGGGGTTGGCTGGCTACATCATTGGTTGGTTTGGTCCCGACACGAGTGGACGCATCATTAGTGTAAAATTAGCAGTAAAAGTTTAACCTCGAAGGCTACAAGAAGTCGAGACGCGGACGTAGTATTAATTAACCACAGTTTCCATCTGCATCGCATTAATAAACTGTTGGTGGTCATCCGAGAATTGACGAGTCGGCAGTTACGTAGGAAGATGGAGCGGTTACTTTTCAGAAAAGAAAGGAAACAAACTAGTATATATACTAGTTACATGCCCGTGTGTTGCTACGAAAAACAAAATTGATAACGAAAAATAAAGATTAAAAAATAAAAAAAATTATTTCACAAAATCAAACATCTATCTTTAACGCTTTATTTCTCACGAAAGCTGGCTAATTAAAGCAACGCTTTGTTTAACTTCTGGCGGTAATTAAAGAACGCTCGTTTAACTGCGTAGAGCGATTAAGCGTGATTAATGACGTGGGAAGAACGGACCACCAAGTGCTGCTTTAGAATTTGCTCCTGCTGCATCTGCTCCAAGGGATGCGTGTGTGTATGCGTAGAGAATAAGTACATGTCAGCCTGCAGAGAAGATTGTGGCCATGCAATTCACTAGTAAAAGGTACACACATTGTCTTTGGATCTATCCATGCAATTCACTAGGATAGCTATGCTGAGAGAAGCAAAGCAAAATCCACATTGTTCACGCCATGGAATCGCCAACACTTGCCATGATTTACTTGTAGAGAAGATTGCGACAATAAGGAGGCGAACAGAATCGGAAAAGTTGCTTCCTGGCCCTACCTCCCCCATGTCATGTCACCCTCCCTGTTTAGCTCCCTGACTGCAAGAGTACAAGAGCAACAGGACATGCCCATGGTATTACTATACATATTGTCTTGCCCCGACAATCGTGTGGTTAAAATCACGAGCCAAAACTCCCCTTGGAGGCTTGCCGGCGTCTAGAACCGCCCGCCGATCCACACGTGAGCGACGCCGGCGGGACGCGTTCCGTCGCTCTTGAGTTGCTCCTTTCTTCTCCGGTGAAGCTTCTCCTTCCTTTCTTCTCCACAGCACCGTCATTGGGCACCTGGACCTGGTCCGCCGCCCGTTCCAGGTCTCAATCAACTGCCATTAGAGCGACAGTAAGCAGGGGATTGCTTTGCGTATCACAGAACAAGCACACACTAGCTAGGATGCTCGAACTACTATACACTCTCCTAGCATCAGGCGATTCAGGCCTATGGTCTGTAACGAGCGCCTTTCTCAGATCTCCAATTAATTCACCCACAACACATCTGAATCAATTCATCTGCCACTGACGAAGATAAACAGCGGAGGAGTACAAGGAGAGAGGGGCATCAGCAAGTGGGGTGGATAACGAGTCAACTCGGTTCGACTCGACTCGGCTCAGTCAAACTCCTTAAGATAATGAGCTAACTCGATTCGACTCGTTATCTTAACAAGCTCAAACTTCAGCTCGGCGTGACTCATTAAAAGTTGGCTCGTTAAACTCGACATTGCCATTTGATAGGAGGATTGATGTTGAGACTACGGCATGCCATGTGTAATCATCTTTGCCTCACACGTATACAGCTATATTTGCCGACTTGGAGGACTCGTTAATTGGTTTGTTTAACTCGTTATCTAAACGAGTTCAAATCACGACGTGACTCGACTCATTAAAGAACAAGTTCGAGCTGAATTTGCGAGGACTCATTTGACTCGAAAGTTTTGACTTTTTTTTTTCACCCCACCCTTGCCCACAAGCAAAGAAGAGAAGCAGCAGAGACAGCCCCACAGATGGGCAAACAGATTGGGGAAAGCAAGAGCCTTCAATGTGGCACCAACGTTGCTGTGCAAATAATAATGCAGAGGCAGGAGCAGCAAACCAACAGATCCCACCCACAGTCACACACTCAGATTTTTGGTGAGCAGAGCAGCACACACATGCACAAAACAATTAGGAACAAGCTTCGTTACTGTATGACATGATGTAGCACTGATCACGAAGATTAGTATACACAGTGCGAAGGAATGGAGGTAGACATGCATGATCCAGTCCAAGTAGCACTGCAGGAGTAACGGAAAATTTCGTATTTAATATAACTTTTGAGTCCGGCGTATGGAAACCGCACAAGCCTTCTCCGGTGCATGGGAAACCGAACAAGGGGGGGCATCGCCAGCCGGCCTTGGCTCCTTCCTTGTTCAGTTCTCCATGTTTGGGAGATGAGGTGGCAACCATATCTGGTTCTCCATATGCCGGACAAGGAATAAAAAATTTGAAAATACGTGATGTCCGGTTTCTGGAGAACCAAATACGCTTTGTCCGGTTTTTGGTGAACTGGACATACAATTTTGGTTTTCTAGGTACCGGAAATGATTGGTTTTTTTCTGTAAATACGCGAAACTGTTATATCGTTTTGTAAATATGACTTAAAAGTTGTATTAAATACGAAATTGCAGCAAACACTGAGTAACTGAGTACCAACCAACAACACCTCAGTTGCAGCAAACTGGGCGGTTAAAAAGTTCAATTCCTCTGTCTCTCTTAAGGTACTAACAGAGCTGTGAACCTACTACTATTACCATTCCTATATCCAGACAAACCGAAGCCAAGCTGAGCTCTTAGCACTCTGTACAGGCACCACTGCCAAAGCTTCAAGCTGACCCCTCTCTCTCTCTCTCTCTCTCTCTCTCTCTCTCTCTACCACTACTGTAATTAATTATCTACGTAGTAAAAATGTGGAAAAGGGAAAGAGAGAGAGAGAGAGAGAACCAAGAGATGAAGAGAGTAACTGACAGTAACCGCTGCTAACTGTAACCGTGTGAGCATGAGGGAAGCTCCGGGGACCACCTATGTCTGCCTAAGGCTCCCTCTGGTAAAGCCTTTCCCTCCAATTTTTGCTTTTTTTTTCTCTCCTCCTCCTCCTCTGCTCTGCTCTGCTCCGCCGCCTCGGCCTCCAAGAAGCTCGGAGATGGAGTGAAAGAAGTAATAATGGAGGTGTAAAGAACCAAGGAATCGAGAAACCATGGTGTGTTGGTGGCTAGGCCTGGGCGTCGAGCTCGGCGGCGCCGATGAAGGTGCCGTGGAAGCCGTAGGGGACGCGGGACGGCAGCTGCACGGTGGCCTCGAGCCGCATGTCGGCGGCGTTGACGACGAGGAGCTCGGAGGTGCCGGCGCGCTCGTCGCGGACGAAGGAGAGGATGTAGCCGTCGTCCTCGCCGCGGGCGTGCTCGCCGTCCATGGGCATGAAGCAGGGCTCGCCGCCGAAGCGGCCGTCGCCGTAGTCGAACTTGGTGAGCTCGCCGGTGGCCAGGTCCACCTTGGCGAAGCCGGACACCTTGGGCCACGGCTCGGCGATTGCGAGGTAGGCGTACCGCGTCTTGCGTCCGAGCATGTTGCGGTTCACCATTCCCACCTCGAGGTTCACCCGGCTCGACGGCGGCAGCACGGCGCGCCGCGTCGACTCGCCGGTGCGCGTGTTGAGGCGGATCTCGGTGAGCACGCTCTGGAGGCGGTCGTCCGACTCGTTGAAGATGGAGTCGGCGGGTGTCATGCACGAGCCGACCACCACCACCTCGCCGGACTCTTGCTCCTCCCACGCGTTCCAGAGGTGGAAGCAGAAGCAGTCCGGCACGTCCACCCACACCATTTCCGACGAGTCCCTGGCGTACTTGGGCAGCACGCCGAAGCGGGAGGTCTTCTCCTTGTCGAGCACCACCGGCGAGCCGCCGCGGAACATCTGGGCGAGCTTGAATACCACCTGGTGATCCGGCACGACGACGAAGTTCTCGGTGATGGCGAAGTCGTGGATCATGGTGGGCTGGTCGAGCTCGATCTCGACGTCGGGGGACTTGGTGCCGTCGGCCTCGAAGTAGAAGTACTTGAGGTACGGCCTCTTGATCACGTCGTAGCTTAACGCGAAGAGCTCGCCGGAGACGGGGTCGAGCTTCGGGTGCGCAATCATGGCGCAGTCGAGCTGGCCGTCGAAGTCGTAGCGGCCGACAGTCTCCAGGTCGCCGGCGCCGGTGACGCGAACCTGGTACGGGTGGTCGTCCTCGGACATGGCGAGGAGGCGGCCGTTGAAGTAGACGAGGCCGGCGTTGGCGACGCCGGTGCCATGCGACGAATCGACGAGGCCGCAGAGCCCGCGCGCGAAGAACAGGGCAAGCCTGGCGATCCCGGAGTGGCCGTGGAGCTCGCCGATGGCCTTGGGGAAGACGGGGCGGCCGAGCGCGCGCTCCTGCGTGAGGCGTGCGGTCTCGGTGAAGCGGCAGGCGTAGGACTCGGCGGCGCCGTTGCGGATGCGGACGGCGTGCACCATGCCGTCGCCGTCGAACAGGTGGTGGCCGGCCGTGGGCTCGAAGTGCGGGTTGGCGCCGTTGCGCGCGTACACGCCGTTGATGAAGGGCGGGATGCGGCCGGACACGGGCAGCGCGCGCACCGGCGGCTGCTCCCCTACCGGCGCGAAGTTCCCGGCGATCTGGACGGCCGGGTCGGCCGTCGCCGGGAGCGCGTGCGGCTTCTCAAGAACATTGGTGATAAACCCCTGCTCGAACGCGTCCAGCGCCATGGCCGCCGCGCGCCGCAGGAAGTTGAGGCTCTTGCCCTCACCCTCCCCGTCCTTCCCCCCGCGCCTAGCCTGCGCGGCAATGGCCGGTGCCTCGGGGCCGGGGATCACGGCGGGCGCCGGCGGCACGTACGCCGGCGGGCGGACGGTGGTGGTGGTGGGCACGCTCAGCACGGGGTTGGCCGCAGCCGCGGCGCGGGGCGAGAACCTGATCGAATTGGCCGCGGTCCTCGCCGAGAGGCCTCGGCGGGCGCGGTGTATACAAGAAGAAGAAGAAGAAGCAGGGGGCTGCGCGGACAGAGTCGGCATCGCCGGCGATCAGGGCTCAGACGATCACCGCTACTTGCAAGCAGTGGAGCTGGGAAGCTGCGATGGTGTTGGTGCGAGGGGAAGAGGGTGGGCGCGGGGAGAGTGCGGAGGAGGTGGGTGAGGGTGATGAGGAGAGGAGGGGGGAGGGTATATATAGAGTTTGGAGGAGGGAGACGAGGCCCCGGCGACTGGAGTGGTTACCGGTGGAAGTGGAGAGCATTCCAGTGAGGAGTCCAACCGGCGCAAGACAACGTGGTGGGCTCCGTGTTTTCTAGATGATATAGGTTCTGTCTGGGAAGCTTAAAACCGGTTGCAATTTTTGAGAGGCCAGTAAGCTACTAGTATCTAAATAGCTCAATTTTTACGTGATTTTTAAAATAATCTAGAAGCTACATATAAAAACTAAAAGTTAAAAGCTGGGTTGGATCTGTTTTTTGCAGTTTATTGCTGTTAACAGATATTTTTCAGCTCAGAAAGCAAAAAAAAAAAAAAAAAACTCATAATTTTACGGGGGTTTTCACTATTTAGCACTATTCATTTTGCAATTTGCCTTTTTCATATCTTCCAAATGCAATTGAGTTTTGTCTTCAAATTTCACATGGTTGTAGAACCTTACATCCCCTACGTATGGTAATTTTTTTAGAATTTTTTAAAACTTTTACACGTGGACTTCACGGTAGGGGTTTTACTTGATATGTTGGCTATATAACGAGTCATGGGGCTCACACCTTAAATTTTTTTTGTTTACTTTGCAGGGAATTGGGAACATCTCAATTGCCAATATTGCTAGTCAGTGATAGCCAACAAAATTCTCCAACCGTATTAGAACGGAAGTTTTGTATGTTAATTAGTCATTGTTGCCAATCGAAGCTAGACACCCAACAAAACCATTGGCAAGCATCTATCCATTATATATTAGAAGCTTGTAACTGATGTTTTAGAGTTGTTAAGAAAAAAATATGCTAGAAATTCTCAAAAGAAAAAAAAATATAACCCTTAATCTGGTGGACCCTAACTAAGTTAAACTGAGACTATCACTGGATCTTATTATTTAAAGAAAAGCATCTAATGCGTCCGAGTTATAACAAGATAGACTGAAAAAAATGTCTATTCCAAGTACAATAAAATAACAGAAATTAGGAATAAAAAAAAAGAAAATTAGCCATCTGATTTTCATGTGAGCTCCAAATTAAAACTTGTACATAGTTAAAATTTGGAATAAATATTAGTTAAAAATTAGTAGTTTGATTTGTATACGAATTCTAACCTAATACTAAGATTTCAAATTGAGTAAAAAAATAAAAATAGCAGAAAATTTTCAATGAAATTTTATTTAGCAATTTGATTTTCATACAACTCTAAATTAAAACCCCCAGGTAGCTGAAATTTAGAACAGAAACTAGATTAAAATTAACAGTTAGATTTGTATCCAAATTCTAACATAAAATAGAAATTGAAACTTAAATAAAAAAATAAGGACATTAGCAATTAGATTTTTATGCAAACTCCAACGTGAAACCCCTGCATAGCTAAAATTCAGAATAAAAATTAGAAATAAAAGGAAATTAGCAATGGTTTTTTTATGTCCAAACTGAGTGAAAATAGGATTTCTTTTATTCAAAATTAAAATTCCAAAAAATGATGGAGGAATTGAGAGGGTGATGTATTGACGGGTGTTCACTCATCTATATCAGTATAAGCTATGTAATGTGTATTATGAGCATGTAGTATATGTAAGTATTGCAATAATGAAAGAAAGAGATGGCGATATAAATGGACAATGTCACAGCCGGAGTTCGGCAACAATCAATTTTCCAAAAAGAAAATCACGCATATATTCCAAGTTATTTAAATATGCTTTAACAATGATGCCCACGCAAGTGCATTTTGTAGGCTTTCGTATGGGAATTCTACTATTGCCAGTGAAATTTCTGTAGAAATTTATGAGTTCCAAACATGCATATTCCATATCTACATATTTGTTACACTAGTTGCTAGAAGTTCCTGAAAATTTACTGGATCATGACAACTGTTGTTATTATTCGGTGCTGTTGCGCGTGTCTAGATGCGACATGAGATGCACAAGAATGACAACAGAAACAATGGATCAAACGTGCAAGTAGAGGAGTTAAGCAGCCAAGTATATTTTCCTGTCAAACCATATCTCATGACACGATTAATCAAATCGATCTTGGAGCCCATTTCATCCATACGACATACATGTACTCTTCCTTTTTCTCCTCTATAATACACCCGATGCATGATATCTGTTTTGTAGCTTTGCCTAGTTTTGGTAAGCAGTAGTCATCGCTGTCCTAATTTTAATAACCCCAGCTTAGACCTCTCCTTGATCTTGTGGTGATCAGCAGGTAGTTAGGCCTGTAACAATGTGATTAAATTATTGAGCATGAACGATGACGTGGACTGCCACCTGTGCGTTTGGTTGTCTATACCAAGTGGTACATGTATAAGATGGTTCAAGAAAAAAAAATCATCAATGTGTTTGGTTGCTTGAATGGAACCATCCCATCCTATATCAAGTAATACAAATTTGAGGAATATTCCCTCTACATGCTGAATTATCTGATTCACCCAAAATAATAGAACCAAATGGTATAGGAGTATAGGACCATCCCATCCCATTCAACATCGTCTCATGAACCAAACACGCCCTAAATTATTTTATTGGGGAGCAAGAGGGTAGTGTCTCGCTCCGATTCGCCGCCGATTACTTTTCTCTCAGGTGGGCTCGTTCTGCCGGTACACGTGGCTGATCCCTGGCTTGCTCCACCAGATTGCTCTCGAAGATCCAAACTAGAAAGAAATAGTGGGTGACTGACACGGCTGAAGATTAGGCCAGCATGAGCTAGTTAACGATTTCTTTTTCGAGCAATGGTAGAGATTAATTGAATAGAATTATGTGCACACGTGAATGAGTTCAGTAGTTAAAGCGTATATGCCCGCGCTCCGTGAGACTTAAGCCTCCACTTTAGATTAAACGTGTGCTAAGAATGTATCCTTATATGCGTGTGAGTATGAGCTAGCTTGTGCTAACCAGACCAAACAGCACAATCCTCAAATCTGTTATGATGTATATAGAATCTCAGTCTAAGGTCATGTTTGTTTCAGCTGGAGATTGTAGAAAGCAGATTTTAAAAGATGGAAGGTCAACAAACAGAAAACTTTCAATCTGGATTGTAATAATCTGGAAGCCAGATTGTAGCAATCCCACAATCCACTCTGGGGGAGCTTTTCTCAGCTTTTTTTCGCAAAAGATCACAATACCCATCCAACTTCAATGAAAATTACTCACAATTGCCCCCCACTGTTCACACAGACTTTTCAACCTATAATCGAGAGTACCACAGACTTTTGCCAAACAGAAATAGCAATCCAAACACACTATAATCTGGGTTGCCAAACAGCCATCAGCTTTTCAACCTCCAGCTTTTAACAATCCAGATTTTGAAAGCCGCTTTCTATAATCCACAGCTGAAACAAACAGAGCCTAAATTTAGAAAGACTTGAATTATCTATTGGTGGACGAATCCGAATCTATCTTCTGTTAGTTTTGCTATATAATGGGCACCCCTTGTACACAGAGAATCAATCTAATAAAGAGAGAGAACGCTGTCCCTTACTTGTGTGTGTGCTTCAACGTTTGTTCGTGTGATCTCGTTAGCGTATTGTTGATTGATTGCGGGTAAACGACTACGTTTTACAACACGTTATCAGGACGAATACTCTTCATCCAGGTATGTCATTCTAAATATATTAGTGATTAGATTAATTTTATTTTTATTGTGCTAATCACAACTTGATCACTGTTCGGTGCATGTACTCAAAATGGCGTTCTACCAAGACCGATCATGATCGTCTGCCTACATCGATCTACACTGCATCGAGATCATCCTACTACACGTGATCACACTGCGTCAAGCCCTACGTAAGTTGATCGCACATGAACAGTCAATTAAATCCTGTAGATTATTTTTTGCTAATTACAGATTATTAGTTGATATAATCTAAATATAGCGAATAAAAAAAATTAATTGTTGTTCATCGAAAAAAGATTGATCCCGAAGACCGCATGCCGCCTTCGCCGGCAACAACCGATGCGCGCCTCGCCTTTGTGCCCGCCGTCCCTAGGACGCGCGTGGTAGCGCAATGCGCGACGACCGGTGAAGTTGCGCTCTGCGCACACGGCCCGAAGCCGTATTTTCGCTGACGCGCCACCGAGGGCTTCGTAGTCGGCCTCCGCACACTCGTCCCGAAAAATGCACCGTGCTCGATGTTGCCTTAAATTCCACACCGCCTTGGATTCTTATGCCAGCAGTCGCGTGCCCGCCACTGTGACGCTTGGTTTCCGCACACACTGCCGCGTTGCACACCAACTGTGTTTCCCATAGCCACCTCCGCGATGTCACTCACCGTCGCATCGGCAGCGTCACCCAAGTCCGTCTAGGTCGCGTCACCCGCATCCGTGGCGGTCAAAACGGCGACGTCGCTCCCAGAGCCCGAGACCATGGCTTTGGTCCTGCAGGCCATGCCCTCAATGACGCCCGCTGTGATGCCTCATCTCCTCGCACTCGAGACAGCGACGCTTCATTATCTGCACGTGTCGGCTGCCGTGCCCGATGGCGACTTTCATTTTTCGCGCGCGTCAGCAGATGCGCCCGACGCTTCCCCGGTCTCCTTGCTCGACAACAGTGATCATGCCCATGTGTGCTCGACGGAGACCAACAGTGCTATCGCTCCGTGCGCTCGAAGCACCTACAAATGAAGCGGCAGCCTTGCCATCCGCGACGGCAGCGATGAGCCGCTGAAGCGCCGGTGATTTGGAGCCACTGTTTTCTCATCCTGAAGTTGGTTGCCCTGCTCTTCCCAAAGATGTCAAGTGTATGACTTTGCACATCCTGATGCACCAACTTCATACGGACCTGAAGGACGAATATTTGATGGAAGAAGACCAGTTGTACTTTTGAATTTCCTGATGGAAAAATATATAACTAGCAAATAACTGTCCTATTACCAGAAGCACAACGTGAATGGATTCTCTATCGCTTTTAGGATTTTAAAGCCTGTGACATCATATAACTTTGCTATGTATAAGCTTGTCATTGAACTAAAATTCTGTAACAAAAAAGTTACAAGTATTAAAATGATCGATAAGACATTATGCACGTTCCACCCCAATATGAGGATACTGCTGTGACAGTACCATCATGCCCCAAATACCAAACGTACTCCGAGCTTATATGTATTTTGCTAGAAGCAGAAAAGCATGATGAACTCTTGGTGAAGAATCATCATGTACATCCTAATGGGAGTCTTGCAATGCCTTAATCACATGTAAATGCTCAGCAGGCTAGCAATAGCCATGGCCGTAGAAAAGACCAAAAGAATAAAAGGGGATAAATGGAAGAATGACATATCAAATAGGCGAAGAGGCAATCATAGTGGAAAAGTAAGGGTAAAGCGCTAGGGGGCTTCTAGAAGCAAGACTCAGTTAATGCGGCTGCAAACCTTGAATAACCCTATTTTAAGGTATGGATGCACTGTCCATTGGTCGTGCAACTATCGTATCCCGAAGTATACAGTAGACATTTACATGAAATCCATTGAAAATTAATAAGACACGGGGAAATAATGTTGAGCCATACTTCATCGTTTAATTTGTTGTTAACACGGGCGCTGAGAAGTGTGATTGAAATTGTTAAGTTTTAGGAGTCCCAAGAGGACACCTATGACTCATATGGAAACCTAGATTAGTCTTCTAAGTATTCCTTCACTTTGCTATTCGATGTCACATATTCCTTATAAGCCTCCTCATCAGTTTAGCCCTAGTTCCTGAATGAATATTTGGTTTACATTCCTAGTGAGCGATTATCATTTAAAATAGAATAAATGCTTATTTCCCAGATATTTGATTAATTGTGTTATGTTTATTCTATATTATACAATTTGTTTCTAATACAACAATTGTATGATTGTGAAATCATACTTCTAATATAAAGCAAAGTTTAATCCAATGACAAAGAGGGAAATCAGTCTAGAAGATGGTTGTACCACACTAAGTGAACTAGAAATATTATGATTATCACTAGAAGCGATGAATTAATAGTTGGCACTAGAAGAATGCTATATTATACCCCGAGTCCAGTCGCACTTTCTTAAGTTTTAAAGGCATTGTTTTGAATCATTTTCATATGGAGACAAAAAATAAGGATGGTATAGAATACATACTCATGACTATATTTAATGGATGTAATAAAAGTGTGGTTGAAAAGTTTCTTTATTTCTCCTCCGGGTTATAATATGCACGTATCGAACAAGAAGTTTGTGTTGCGATGAAAGCCCAGAAATATTTAAGATCTGGCAGATCGATTGGGTTATCCCGAGTTGAATATTATGAGAAGAATAGTTAATAATTCTAATGGCCATAGCATAAAGACTTTGCTAGACCCGAAGATTTCTTATGTCCTGTTTGTGTTATAGGAAAACTCATAGTTAGATCTTCTTACCTAAAAGTTAGGGAAGAAGCACTGAATTTTTTGGAGAAAATTTATGTTATTAATAAGATGCTTCTACTGATTGTTCCTATGTATGTCTATTATCTATTAGGAACCATGCTGTTGCTGAATTAATTATCCAAATTATTAAGAGACCCCTTTCCAGAAGAAAGGGTTAAGTCTATTTGAATGGACAATGCTAGCGAGTTAACCTCAATAAGCATTTAATTATTATTGTATGGCTCTGGGAATTATTGTAGAGCAATTCGTACCTCATGAACACACTCAAAATAGCCTTGCAAAGTCATTCATTAAAGGAATATAACTTATTACTTGCCACTTTTGCAGAATAAAATGCTACGCACCAGCTGTTGGGGTCACGCAATGTTGCACGCTGTGGTGTTAATTCAACTCAGACTAACTGTATATCATGAAATTTCTCCGTGCAGATAGTGCATGGAAAAGATTAAGTATTTTGCATCTGTAAAAATTTAGTTGTGTTGTATACATACCAGTCTCTCCACCACAACATACTACCATAGGACCTCACCGGAAGTTGGGGATATATGTGGATTATGAATCTCCATCAATTATTTATTACCTAGAGCCTATGACAGGGGATCTGTATACTGATCGGTACGCTGATTGTACTAAGGATGTTTTTCGGCATTAGGGGGAGATAAGTACCACATTAAAGAATACCAAGTCTTTAGATCCACGTACTAAAGAGACCGAACTTAAAGTTCAAATGATAATAAATCTGCAACAAATAAGCTAATAATTTGCCAAATGCCTTCATTGATCATAAGGGAGAGAAATGATCTTATATACCTGCTGTATATGCACCTGAAAGAGTGAAAATACACAGAAGAATATTGAACTCACTCATGACCCTCGTGATAAAAAGAGGGGGAGGCCTCCAGGTGCACAAGACTCAATTCCACGGAGACGTTCGCAGAAGTACAAAATCGAACAAATGAGAACACTACACATAATAGTGGAAGAAGCCCAACCTAACGTTGAGGAAATCCGTGAAATGAGCAATTCTAGAGATGGTAACATCCCTGAAGTGATCACCCGCTGGGAAGTCGGAACACCTAGACTCCATCGTTGTGGAAAATCATTAGGAGCTGAAAGAAATTTATAAAAGATATCCCTGAAGTGATGCAGGAGAATCATATAAAAGGAATACTACAATCGTCAACATGTATTTCACCTCTAAAAAAATGCTAAAAGTTGGATTCAAAACCAAAGTCCATTGTAGAGTGTCAAAAGTGCTCAGATAAGACCAAGTAAAAAGAAGCAATTGAGGCAGCACTCGCTTAATACGAGGAAAGTTCTTGATCCCGTTGATCGAATACCTCCTAAAGTGTTCCCTATAGGATCAAAATGGTTTTTCATCCTGGAAGAGAAATGAAAATAAAAATATAAAGCGAGACTTGTAGCACAAGGGTTCACGCAGGGACCCTCCATTAATTACGATGAAACCTATTATCCTATAATAAGTGAAATAACGTTTTGATATTTAATATTAGTGGCAGTAAGCTTAAACTTATTAATGCAGTTGATGGATGTAGTGACCGTATATTTATATAGGTCACTGGATACGGATATTTATATGAGAATCACTGAAGGAGTTAAAATTCCAAATCCTAATAATCGCAACATGTATAGCATCAAACTAAGAGATCGCTATACGGATTAAAATAGTCGGGGAGAACATGGTACAACCGACTTCATGAGTTCCTCCTGAAGAGGCGATATTGTCTCTGTATGTTCATAAAGAAATCCCAGAATGGATTCTGTATCATCTCAGTATATATCGATGAACTGAATGCCATCGGAACCACAGAGAAAATAAAGGAAACAAGTTTTTACCTTATTATGGAGTTTGAGATGAAAGATTTGGGTAAAATCAAATATTGCTTAAGCTTGCAGCTAAACATTTCTTAGAAGGAATTTTTGTACACCAATCTATCTATACCAAGAAGGTATTGAAAAGATTTAATATGGATAAAATCCATCCTTTAAAGACCCCATGGTTATGAAATCCATTGAAGTGGATAAAGACCCTTTTGGACCAAGGATGAAAAATGAAAAAGTCTTATGACCTGAAATCCCATACTTATGTATATTGCGAATTGCAAGGTTTGATATTGTATTCGCAGTAAATTTGATATCATGAAACAGTGTAGTCCCAACCAGAAGACTTTGGGCTAGTGTCAAGACTTTACTCATATACCTCCAGGTACTCAATATCTTTGATTGTTTTTTCAAAAGAATGAAGATTTAACCATGGTAGGATATATGGATGTTGGCTATCTATCTGATCCCCACAGTGACAAATCTAGCATTGGTTTTTGTTGTTGTTCTGAGGCGGTACAACCATTTCTTGGCGGTCTTTAAGCAGACCTTGGTAGTTACTTCTACGAATCAGTAAGAAATTATAATTTTATATGAAGCCCCACGTGAGTGTGTTTGCCTGAAACGTATGATTAACCATGTTTAGAAGTCATGTGGTCTTAATACCGTCTGACGAGTACCCATGCCATGGGTACCCCCATCAGCCCGGAAGCACGAACGGGCTGACCAATCATGGCGAAGGCCCAGCACCACCAAAAGGTACTTGGGCCGCGGGGAGCGAGTCCCGACCTGTGCAGGGCCGACCCCGAACGGTCGGCGAACTCCGGTTCCGGGCGGTCGGCATGCTCCGGCCGCCTAATATTGAAGCTCAAGCTCCACTGCAAGACAGGGCGGCAGATGGCCCACGCCGTTGTCGACGGCCGCTTTGTGCGCAGCTGCCCCTGGCGTCCAGACGGGTAGGTGGCCCTTCCCAAGACTGCCGAAGAGCCACCGGCGAGTCAAGCCTCGCCCCATCGCCTGGCACACCGCAGGAGTGCGCCACTCCGAGGCCAAGGCAAAGTCAAGCGCCATTAAAGCCGCCGAGGCAGACAGGAGCACCACGCAAGGCGTCATCCGGGCATCATCGCGCAAGACCGCACATCGCAGAGCCACCAACCCTGCCTCGGGACGAGCAGGGGACGGTCGGACAAGACAGGAGCCAGACTCCGAGACACGCACGCCCCCTTTTTTAGTGGATTTCCTTAACACCCGTGTAACCCGCCTCCTCCGTCTATATAAGGAGAGGCAGGGCCCGAGAGGGGGAGGAGAGACGAAAAAGAACAGGGGGCATTCCAGGAAGCCACGACTCCTTAGCCAAAACACGAAGGGGATCGGACAGCCGACTCCCCGCCTCGCCTGTACACCCCTTGTTCATCGCCCAAAGATCAATACATCTGCACCAAACGAACTGGAGTAGGGACATTCAGCCCGAACCAGTATACATCATCTGACTCCTTGAGTCGACCATTCGGGGAGAGGGAGCGCGCGACCCCATCCGACCATAAATTCGTATTGCCGGTGCACGAAACACCGACACCGTCGATACCATTGCGATTATCTATGAAGATAATATTATTTGTGTTGCACAAATGTAAATGGGTTATGTAAAGAACAATATCACGAAGCATATTGCTTTTATTTTTTTTTACCCGTATGAACTCTAGAAGTATGATGAGGTAAAGATATTACAAACTAAGTTATGTAAAAATCTAGCAGATTTGTTCACTAAGTCCTTGCCAAAGTCAATAGCATTGGAATGAGATAACTTAGACATATGCAGCGTTCAGGGGGAGTAAACTCTAAACCATGAGTGTTTACATGATCCTGAAGATCTTACTTTATATCCTAAAGATTATAAGTTTTGCTATTTTTTCCTTAGTGAGTTTTTCTGAAGTTCTCACATGTATGTTTTTCATGAGGTAACTAGTGTAACACGGAGTGCGAGTGCAATATACTCTTTTCTCTATTTCTTTTTTGCCATTGGGTTTTTGGGAGGAATTTTTTAACGAGATATATGCATTACACGGTATTCTCCCAATAAGAAGTGTTATGATATAGATAGAATCTCAGTTCTAGTTTGGAAGGACTATATTTTTTGGTGGGCTAATTCAAATCTATTTTCTATCAGTTTTGCTATAATAACGGGCACTCTTTGTACAGAGGGAATCAATATAATAATTAAGAAGACAACGTTGCTCCTTATTTTGTGTGTACCTGTATTTTTATTGTGTGGTCTTGATTACTACGACGTTTATAACAGAATCTTCTGGAATTAGGCAAGGCATTCGTCCTGGACAGGTGGAATCCACGTCAGTAACCAGAAGCTAAGCAGATCTTCTAAAAATTAGGAGGAGAAGGAGAAGAAGAAGTAGCAGTTAAGCAGAAACGTAGCTAACCGGTTGGATCGAGACGGCACAGAAAACGCGGATTAATCGGCGCCTTTGAACGAGCTGAGCCTTATGGTCGGCGCCACTTTTTCGGCCGATCGAGCACGGGACGTCTCCGGCCCGGCCTAACGATTCCAGTGCACGGGACAGCAACTAATAGTACCCCCGCGCGCATATATATATATATATATATATATATATATATATATATATATATATATATATATATATATATATACATATATAGGAAAATAGTTCCATACCCCTGGGAGTATGTACTCCCACTGCCAATATACCGCTTAAATGATATTATTATACCTCTTTATCCTTTTGAGTATACTCTAATATTGATTATAAGATACTCCAAAATGAATTCCACGAAAAATTTCAATAAAATCCACCATTTATAACATAATTTGTTTATATACTCTTTTTACATATGGAAAATGGTATATAACAAAAAATAAATGACTCCCATAATTTTTTTCATTCATACCGTATTAAATATCTTAAAATTATTATTGTAGTATACTGAAAATGATAAAGGAGTATAATACGTTCGTTTAAGTAGTATACTGAATGTGGGAGTACGCATTCTGTATACTTTTAAAAGGCTTCCTATATATATATATATATATATATATATATATATATATATATATATATATATATATACTCCCGAGCTATAGGCGGAACTGTTAGTGGGGCTGAAGCCCACCCTGTCAACCCAACACAAAAAACGACAGTCCATGGTCCATACGATCATATAATCATTGGATGTTTTTTTTAAGCTCCCTCTTTGAAACTCTCTGGCTCCGTCTGTGAGACCCAAGCACATCGTAATCGTATACTGATAGCGAGAGCTTGGAAACCGTGTGGCAGTGTGTATACTCCGAGCATTTTTCAATATGTCACTACTACTAGATACTGCTTGTACTAGTTAGTAGTATACTACTCGTCCGAAAGTTGCTTTAGATCATGCACGATACTATATTTTTAAAGATTATCTTTAAGGATTTCAACTCATCTAAAGACAGCACTAAAGACAATATCTTCAGTAATTTGTCTCTAAAGTCATCCGTCTAACTATTTTGTATTATTTTTTTATCGCATTGTTTCTCTCACACTCTATCACTTTTTGCGTTGGTTTATATAATCAAGTTGCTTCTTCCATAAGAGATAATATATTCTGTTTTATCACTTTATCTCTCTTTCATATAGAATTTTATTAATATCATATTAAGACCACGTTTGGCAACTTGAAACCGGGCCGTTTCTACTAGAATCTAAGAGAAACCTAACCAAACGGGCTAAAGCTTGGAACGATTCTTCTCGGAACGTTTCTTCTTTTTTCACGCCGAGGCTGAATCACCCTTAACCCCATTCCACCCCTATTCACAGAATTCATACAGCTAAATAAACGATTTCTAGACAGTGATTCTGATTCTACCTGAAACGTTTCTACCAAAAATTTGAAACTATTTTCGTTTCTACTAGAATCTGAAACCGTACCAAACAGGCCTAACACTGTTGGAGGCATCCTTGCTCCTCTGGCCTAGACACGCAGGGGCCAACTAATTAGAGGGTATTTTTTTATTTAAGCAAGATAGTACGTGATTGGGTGAAGTGTGTAACAACTTATTGGCTGGCTGGCTAGTGAAACGGTGCCACGGCGCCTGCCGGCCGGCTGACGGAGGGATGGCTTGGCCGGCGTGCAGCGGCAGCAAAATCAGATCGCTTGTGTCGCTGCGTTGGACGCAAGCAAATCCACATCGCCTATAACTTCTTTTCGCCCGTCTGATTAAGACCCATCACGAACTCTCTCTCTCTCTCTCTCTCTCTCTCTCTCTCTCTCTCTCTCTCTCTCTCTCTCTCTCTCTCTCTGTTTACTGGTACACGTCGTTCTGCTTTTAAAATTTTTGTTATCAAATACATGCCATACTTCTTTCAAATTTTGTTGCCAAGTACATCTGTACATGTATTCTTCAGCATATGTTTCTCAAAGCAAAAGGGGATGTTATCAGCGGTTGTTTCAAGGTATATCCAGTTGTTTTTGGTACATGGATATACACACGCAACAGCTGTTTTAACTTTTAACTGCATAACGTGCATAAAAATATATGTCAACTTCATAACCGTGCATATATATCTATCTAAGTATCTATCTATCTATATAATCTTAGAGAGTTATGGAGGTTAGGGGCGTCGGCTGCCACTGTTCGGATTTTACCGTAGAAACTACAGTGCTAGAATACTGTAGTTTCTAAAGTAAAAACTAAAACTACACTATTTTTTTGGTTTTTTTAAAAAATAAAAAAATTTCTCTCTCTGTTAATATCGAGAAACAATATTTTTATTTTATTTCCCCCCTAAAAATTCCTCTCTATATGAAAACTGAGGCACCGTCCACGACAACGCGTAGGGTTTTAACTAGTAGATATATATATAGTTGAAATTATAGAAAATATTTCTTGGTGCGTGATGGTGTATAGCCCCATCAACAGGGTTGAAATCTTTGTGAGGTTGTTGATTTATTTTTTGCTTCCGTATTTCTAGGCATGTATAGCCCTATGGTCAAGATTTAGGTCCCGTTTGGCAACTTGGAACCGAACCGTTTCTACTAGAATCTTAGAGAAACCCAGCCAAACGGTATAAAACTCAGACCAATTCTCCTCGAAACGTTTCTTCTTTTTCCACGCCGGGGCCGAATCGCCCTCAACCCCGTTCCTCCCCTATTCATAGAATCCAGACAGCTAGCCAAACGGTTTTCAAACAGTGATTCTGATTGTACCTGAAACATTTCTACCAAGAATCTAGAACCGTTTCTGTTTCTACTAGAATCTGGAACCGTGCCAAACAGAGCCTTACTTGATATTCTGTATATGTATGTATTGAATATAGTATTTAGAGATAAAATTAGAGATGATATAGTTATTTTCAACATGTCTATAAACTTGAATGGAGGGAGTACCTTTCACGAACAAACATAATAATTGCTAAAGGAGTACGTGGAATCGATGGAAGCGGTTGACATTCCCTTTTGAAGGCAAAGCAATTGACATTTAGGCAAGTCAAAAAAGACCCACAAGAAAACCATCCATCTTCATTGTGATGGTTGCATCTTGGCGCCAACCGATTGGATGGCAAATCCCATCCTGCGTATGATTATGTGTCAACCAACAGGCACCGAACATTTGTTCTAGACGAAGTTAAAAAGGAAAATAATGCATGCTAGCCAACCTTTATTGTCGTCGAAATGTTTTTGCAAAGTGTAAAAGGCACTCCAAAATTAAAACCTCTCTGGGCACTCATCCTGTGAACTTTTCCTTGAGCTATATATAATTGGTCAAATGAAGTTAGTTGCAAAATAAAGCGATCGAATTTAGCGGTGTGCACGGCAAGAGCATCTGCCTCATGAACGCTCGTAGCTAGGTACGTGGCTGTGCTTGGCTTGAGCACCTGTCACGTAGCAATGTCTAAAGATAAATTTATCCTTTCTTTTAAGCAAAAACAAAATGCACGTGCGCGCATATCTCTCTCTCTATGTGTGTGAAGCCTCTTTTTCACTCTCAGAAATAGTTACCCCTTACTCACAACGTCGGGGAGTATCTCACGCAACGGATGGTATATACGTGTAGTATACAAGTATATAAGATCATCTAGGTGGTATTTACAATTTTTCAGAGGTGATGTATATATTTTTTAGACATACTCCTTTTTGAGCCGTGCTTCTATGCTTTTCCTCCTAATACAAATTGCACAAATCTTAAAGTAAGCGAAGGGGTAAGTAATCACTATCTATCCTTCATTCATGCTTTAATAGTTTTGCAACTTTTAAAACGAAGAGCATAGAAGCACCTCTCCTCCTTTTTATGTGCGTATATGAAGGTACTCTTTTGCAATTTTTTCATTTGGATCACATTGGAATATCTTATAATTAGTATATGAGTGTATCCAAAGTGATAAATGATCGAGTATTTCAATTTTGTTTAGGTGGTATTTCAAAGGTGGGAGTAACTACTCCCGGGAGTAGAAAGTATTTTTCTATACACACACACATAATATGTGCGCCACATAATAGTTTTACTTTTACATCGTCCTAATTATTGATATATGTTATGATATAGATAGAATCCTAGTTTAAGTTTGGAATGACTCTATTTATTAGTAAGCGAATCCAAATTTACCCCTTATTAGTTTTGCTATATATTGGACTCTTCCTTGTACAGAGAGAATTGAATATAATAAAGAGAGAGCTTTGCCAGAAGCGTTCAGATAGAGCCAAATAAAAAGAAGTAATTGAGGCAGAGCTCGCTTAATAAGAGGAAAGTTTTTGGTCCCATTGACTGAACATCTCCTAAAGTGTTCCATGTAGGATCAAATGTGTTTTTCATCCAGAAGAGAAATGAAAATATCCAGGTGGTGAGATATAAAGCGAGGCTTGAAGCACAAGGGTTCACGCAGGGACCCATCATTGATTACGGCGAAACCTATTCTCCAGTAATGAGTGAAATAACGTTCTGAAATTTAATACTAATGGCAGAAAGTTTAAATTTATCAATGCATTTGATGAATGTAGTGACCGCATCCTTATATAAGTCACTAGATACGGATATTTATATGAGAATCCCTAAAGGAATTATTTTGGATCCTAATAATCGCAACATATATAGTATCAAACTGCAGATATCACTATACAAATTAAAACAGTTGGGGAGAATGTGGTACAACCGACTTAATGAGTTTGTGTTAAAGAAGGGATATTGTCCCTATGTGTTCATAAAGAAATTTTAGAATGGATTCTGTGCCATCTCAATATATGTCCATGATCTGAATATCATCAGAACAACAGAGGAAATAAAGTAAGCAAATGCTTACCTTACGACGGAATTTTGTGATGAACGATTGGGGTAAAACCAAATATTTGCGATGCTGGTCACTAAATAAGAGTCATTTCTCTCATCTCTCCTCTTTTCTCACTCTTTAATATAGGACAAAGCTAATGTGTACATGCTAAAAGTAAGCTGAGGTGGCTGCATGTACATAGAGAATATTAAGTGTTTTGTATATGTAGGATGGATATATACGAATATAGCAATCAGAGAGGGGTGAATGATTGTGCAGAAGCTAGAACCAATTTTTTGATCTACTAAAAGTTCACCCCAATTTGGAATCAAATAATTGCTTCGGATCAAGCAAAAAACAGATTGACAGACATTCGGTAAAATATGAATTCCCGAAGATCCAACAGTTGGATTGATCTGAAATTTGAATAAAAGAAACTAGATTCCAATAAGAATCTAGCAGAAAAAGAATCAGCTCGATCGGACTTACGAATCAAAAGTTATGAACCTTGCAAGCTTGTTGTGACAGAATATGACGAGAATTGATCTAATATCAATTTCGTGATTAAACAAAATCTTCAAAAGATTAACCAACAAAACTTTGAGGAACTCTAAATCAAAGCCATAGAAAGGTTTTGTAAGGATCAAATCAAGACGAAACTCAAAGAATCAAAGTAGACAAAGAACCAATCTAGAATCAGAACAGATGAGCAAACGAAAACCAAAACAGGGAATACTGTAGCAACACGTGCACTGTAGCTTCGAGATTACTGTAGCACGCAGATGATCTTTGAGGAAATTGATCTTTATTTCTTTTGTCTAAAGTACTTCCATACAAAAGAGTACAAACCCTATTATCAAGCGCACATGCTCTGCACTTCTGCTTTCCATAAACAAGGGACACCTCCCTCTATTTATAATGAGCAAACCTAACGAGTTCGTATACAACTCAACTTGGCCCAACCTGGCCGAGTACAACTCTTGCACGCGTACAGTCTCTCTGCTGTATTCACGTGACTAACAAGCCTCCATGTGCACTGTTCTCTAGCCTGAACGTCCCGCATGACATCCTTGACCACCAACACCTCGATTCCTCCCTGAACCTAGTCTCGAACCTCAGTTCCTCCATGTACCTAGTTCCGATCCCGTCATCGATCACGATTGCCCTCGAGCAACACTTGCACATGAACAATCCACAAAACAATATTCCGAGTACAAGTCCACAACTTAACTCAACATTAGTCCATGCAACTACTCACACCAGCATTGCATACAAATCAACCCAAATTCAAAATTGCAAAACCCTAACCCGAGCACATCACGTTCACGATGGACCAAATCCTTGGTCCAGCGCACACAGGGAATCACCTCTTGAAAATGCCGTTCACGCCGGACCGAAACTTTGGTCCGGCGTCACTCATGACGGACCGAACAATTGGTCTGGCGCACACGTCAAACTTTATATTTTTGTAAAACTCAGTCCGGCGCATATACGAAATCAAACCTCAAAACGCCGTTCACAACGGACCAAAAATTTGGTCCGGCGTACATAAGAATTCAACGTTCAAGAAAGAGCCATTCACGGCGGACCAAGAACTTTGGCCCGGCGTACACACGGATTCAACTCTTCAACAAGGAACCATTCACGTTCACGGCGGACCGAAAATCTGGTCTGGCGTCGTTCACGATGGACCGAAAAGTTGGTTCGGCGCAAACGTCCAACACTCGGTCTCTTCGAGAAATCAGACCAGCAAAAACACGTTCACGGCGAACCGAAACACAATTGGTCCGGCGTAAACGTCCAACTCTGTGGAACTTGAAAATCAGTCCGGCGCAAGGAGAAAAACCTCTGTAGCTTGAAAGCACTTAACCATGCTATCACAAGCATATCAAAAGATCATATGAGATAACATATGCACAATCACCACACATGCCATGAGCATAAACACTTTGCAATGCCAAATGCATCATTAAACCAATTTTTCATCACATGATTTCACAGTATATAAACTTTTGTTGTATTAAGTGCTATCTATGAACTTATGAACTCTGGACTTATAGCCCTGCGTGGCAATTGAATATAATAAGTTTATATTTCAGTCTCTAATTATTGTTCCGTTGCAACGCTCTAAACACGGTGTATTAACTAATAAAGCGTTGGGTGCGCTCGATATTTTGATTAGTTGATATGTCGAGATTCGTGTAATTAATTATCTTAGAGTAATATATGGCGGTACAACCGTCATTACTCTGTGCTAATTATATGGGGCGCCTCACCCGGGTAGCACGGGAGGTCTCCTTCCACGTTTGGATAGTGTGGAAGGAGGTGTGCTCCCACGGTTTGATGTTCTTACAAACGCACGGACAGCTAGAACAGTAAAAAACATTCTACACTGTCATTCGCAACAACATGGGTATGTTGCCAATAGAACCTGTTGTACATAATTGATCAGTCACTCCTCCTGGAAAAGGAATTAATTAATGGCATTGCTTATGTGTAATCAGCAAATCGCAACGTAGACACACGTACCCTAGAAAATTTGCTGCGATGTATAGCAATCGGCCAATGCATGCAACGAATCATGAATCATGCACCTCCATCAGGCATGCATATATGTATACAAAGATGAGTAATTAAGCAGTACTGGCCATCAGGTCAGGCTGGTCCTGTTTATGCGAAGACATCGTGTACGCATATGCACGCAGATATGTCGATGGATGGAGCCATCCCATGCATGCAGTTTTGGAGCGAGCACGAGGGGGACCGACGTCCGGCCGCCGTCCGGCAAGCACATGGCGGCACATGACCCTGCCATGCATGCGGCAACCACCACCCCCATGGATCCATGCATCTCCATCTCTCCATGGATGGACATGGATGGAAGGTCCGTCTGGGCAACCTGCAGCTGCAAATCTCATTGTTCCAACTACGACTCGCTCTCACTGGTGATCAGTGCGTGCCTCCACCGGGCAATTGCAAATGCTCGGCCGTGCATTCGTATGATTAGCAGATCGCCCCCTAATCTAACGATCGTCATGCACCTCGAAAGAAGATAATCTAACGATCGATCACCCAATCGTATGAAGAATATTGATTACTTATATACCGAGGAAGACATTACGTTATGTCTCGGTCTCACATTACGTTATGTACTCTAGCCCAAACCAAAAGCTAGCTTAATTAGTTAGTTACATGCCTATGTGGCTACATGCATTACTATTAATTAACAGTGTAAGTATGTAGCAATCGCAGCCGATCATGTAGCCATTGCACCTGAGGCAGTGGCCTACACTGCTCTGGTCCTCCTCAACTCTCTCTCTCTCTCTCTCTCTCTCTCTCTCTCTCTCTCTCCAATTAATTGGCATATGGCCCTACAGAAATCGAGGTTTTTGGGATCTTTCCTTCATCTGCTACCCATGCATGCAGATGCCACCGGAAAAAACTGCCAACTACTAGTACGTACATGGCGGTGCGATCTCACCGGCTTTCTTTAATAGTATCACCGACCGGTTCCACCATTATGGAAACTGTTGTCTCTGATGTTTACATGTGAGATCGAGTGAGCTAGAACCATGGCTGCTTGAATTAATATATATATATAATTTGGTCACAAGTAACAGGTGGTATATGGCTGCTGTCGTTTTTGAGATATCTTGTATCCCTGGACCTCCTGAATATACCTTATTATAGCTTTTAAATTTTGTTTCTAAATACATATCATCTACAATTTCGAGGTAACTTTAATGTTATCCGCTCTTTTTTCCTTCTATTCCGCTCTTCTTTAACTATTTTTAATATCATTTACGCTGTTTTATAAAGATATACACCATATAAAGATATAATTAAAAAGAGGGTAATACGCTGTTGTATAGATATGCATCGGTAGAAGTGTAAGAATTAAAACGATTTCTATTCAAGAAGAGTAGTACAATATATAGTACAATGCACGAGAAGTGACATTAATTGGACTAATCAAGGGACGGGTAGATAGCTAAGTGACGTATAGACAAGAAACGAAGTTGACTGATGAGCTGACCACAGAAGAAGCAGGAGGAGGAGGATAATTTACATGGGCGCACTCACACTTGCGTGTCTGGGTAGCAGATAAACCTGATCACAACTTGCAAGCAAACGACGGATTGTGAGCATATGCGTGTGCGTGCAAGCTGCACATTTCCTTTTTCTAATCGATGCCCTCAGGCCGGTCAGGTAAAAAAGAAAGAGAAATGCATTGTGATTGTGTGAGGACTGCATATGCTACTGCGAGCCGGCCGGGCAGTACTCCTACTCACATGCATGACCATGTACCCACCGGCTCGCAACCTGGCACTCTTACTAGATACAGGGAGGGACAGGGATTTTTATTTCAGCGAAATTTCGCTAAAATTTCGGAAATTTCGATCATTTCGATACAGAGCGAAATTTTAGGTTTTATTGTTTGAATTTGACCGAAATTTAGCCGAAATTTCCGTCATTTCGGTGGGAGCCGATATTTGTGCCAATTCGAAATAAAAAAACCCTGGGGGAGGGAGGCCGCCCCAGGTTTCAGCTATATACTCCTCCTCGATCCATTTACATGCATCAATTAATATTGAATGATGCTGATTAAACAACAGCGATGTACACTAATTAAGCTAGCAATACACCTCTCTAGCTAATAAGCTGCAAATGCGATCTGCATGCATTAATCTTCATCACAAACGTACGTACATGCGTATGTTATACGTCTGTGGGGGGGGGGGGGGGGATTCCATCGCACCGGGTGCCATGTACTCCCTCCGGTTTGGTAATATTTGTCGTTTTGGACATAGTGATGGTCAAATTTTCGAAACTTTGACTATCGATATATTTTTAAATATTTAAATTGGATACATGAAAATTATATGTGTAGAGTTGTCTCGAGAAGTACTTTCATAATATTATAATTTTATTGGGTTTTATAAATATATTGTAATAAAAATTAGCGGTCAAAGTTATGTTTTGAAGACCGTGTCGATGTCCAAAACGACAGATATTACCAAACCGGAGGGAGTAGTATTCATTCTAAAAACTAGACACGTGGCAACCGCACATATCTCAAAGCAGTTAATTCTGGTTCTCTCTCATCGATATATATCATGTGAGGAGTGCTATAGATGCTCTATGGCATCAATATACGTCATGGAATTAGGTTGGAAACTAACCGATCGACCTTTGTGCTGGAGTAGGACCGACGGGAGAGCATGCAAGAGCAGCCGTAGGTTTGGTCGGAATACGCAACTTGCGTGGGGTGGGGTGGGTGCTAGTGGAGATCGATCGGACCGGACCGCCCGTGGGCTGCTTGCTTCCTTGCTTGCCTCTCCTCCGTCCACCGGGTCTTCCATTCCAATTGGGCGGTACGTACGCTTAACTAAATCCTAAGAATCTCTAAATTAACATCGATCAGGGATCAACAAACTTCAAATGTGTACATCACGGTGCGCCTGCTTAGGGTCAAAATGGATCAGGTGGTTTTCGATTCGTGTGGATAATTCTCGAATACGGATTCTATCGGCTCAGAAATTTCTCAGATATTATCGAATCAGAAAATGGATAAGTATTTTTTTTTCTATTGAATGTGAATACGGATTCAGTAGCTCATTATCTATCGAATATAAAGAAGCAACCACTAGTGGAATCGAGGCGGATGCTCAATTCATAGAGCCGGTCTAAAGAGGTTTCTACTTGCGTCAACGTGGATTAGGGGAAATCGATAAGTCTCTGAGACCACAAAAAAAAATCAATGTGCCTCGTGCTTTTACAATCTTGCAATTCTTATTCTTATTGTTACTTGTCTTTAGAATTGCAATATCTTGTGTAGGGACTTAATTAGTTAATTGTACTTAGTGAGCATAGAATATTTAGGCTTTAATTGTCAAAATCTTAGATTATCGCTTCCGTATTTATATTTATTGAGGTTTTGACATGGGGTTAAATAGAGCGTGTAGCGAAATTTTTTTTAAAAAAGCCGTCTATTCACCCCCTCTAGCCGGCATCCTCGACCTTACACATCTCCGCAGCCGAGGAAGGAGGGGGAGGTAGTGGCTAAGGATGGCGGTGGGGTACATGAAGAGCGGGTTGAGGAGGCGTAGGTCGCGCACGAGGGAGGACAACATGGAGGAGCGGGGAAGCACGGGGGAGGACAGCAGGGAGTCACGGGGAGAATGGAGTGGAGGCTCGCAGAATCATGGGAAGGATGGAGGGGAGGTGCAAACCCTCACCAGAATTTTTTTGTGGTTGGAATTGCTGGGCTGGTGGACGATTTAAGGTCTTATATTGTGTTATCACAGATGGTTCTAGTCTTGAACAGTCTGTGATGACTATTTATCACAGACGATTCAAGGCCAGAATTGTCTGTGATACCTGTGATGGCTTTGGTCTAGGCAATTTGGCTTTGAGTTATAATTTTATTATAATTAGCTTGTGTTTACAGAGATTTATTGTAAATACATCTCATTATTTATAATACATACATTTTGTTGTCTTAAATTATAGTTTAGGGTTTGTGGTTGTCTGTACTTATTTCCAAGAAATTTTTATCACATACGGTTTTTTACTAGAAGGGTCAGTAATATGAACCCCATCACTGATCCTTCTAGCCAAAACTCATCTATGATGATCATGGTAATCATCACTGACGGTTTCTTGCTAGAAGAGTCACTAATGAGTGGTTATCACAGACGATTTTTCAAAACCATCAATGATGAGAGGTCTAATATAAGTTTTTTTGTTTTAGTGTTTGTATCTGGGTTATCCTTATTCGTATATGCATATAGAGAAAAATATGAAAACAAATATGGTAGAGCTATTATCTGTCCGTATTCGATCCATTTTCATCCTTATGCTTGCTAAGCAACATGATCTACGTATTTCTGCAGTCGTGTCCGAAAAAATTGGAAGTTTTTGGATGCCATGTTTAACTTGTTTACTAACTAGATCAAAATGAAATTCAAACTAATTTTTTTTTTATGGTGGTTTGATTGTATCCTTGTGCTGAGTTTATACAAAAATTAGCAAAGAATATGATCGTAATTTGTTCGAAGTCTTTGAATTCGAATGTTTTCTTCAAAGCTATGTGTTTCGTTTGAATGTTGTTATAGACGGGTACAGCAGCGGATCCAGCCAGCGGGTCACCTGAGCTGTGGCCTAAGGCATGGGACCAAAAACCTGTGGGAATTTGGCCCAACAGCAGTGGGCCGGCCTGAGGCTTGGCCCAATGTTGGCTCCGCTCTTGAATCGGTATATACCCTAAAACTAAAATTTGTGAAAAATATGCCCGAATTTGAAACTATGGTGTCCCATTTCGACGTTCATTCAGTATTCCTCACCCTCTTCAATCATGGTTGTCCTGATGGTGTTTTGTGCTTTCTATGGTTCCTTGCCCTTCGTGTGGCTTTCGTGCTGGTGTTGCCATTCATTGTTGGTGCTAGTGTTGGCACAGCTGTGGTTGGTTGTAGTGAGCAAGGTTAACAATATCAAAATTGCAAAAATCGCTCGAAATTCGAAAACAGAGATATCAAGCCAAAAATCGTAGAGTTTCAAAATCAAAAATTTTGAATTTTTTTTCAAAAAATCGACGGACCAGTTTAATTTTTTTTTGTGGTCGATTTTTTGAGCGATTTTCATCAATTTTCGATCGGTTTATGTCGCATAAATTTTTTCTGAATTATGAATTTTGTTTTGAATTAAATCGGTTTATCGAGCGATTTTAAAAGTCGGACTGTACCGATGCAGGTTTTTGCGGATTCTTTGAACTCTAGTAGTGAGACATTGTGTCATTGTTGCCAAGGTGAGCGTGGATGCATTTTAGTTATTGCTAGGGCTCCTTTCTGATGTTATTGTCTTTTCTCTTAAGTGTGATGTGGTGTTTCTCTTTAGAGGCGCTGTACTCTCTCTCTCTCTCTCTCTCTCTCTCTCTCTCTCTCTCTCTCTCTCTCTCTCTCTCTCTCTCTCTTTGAAATGAATGGCAAACTCTCACCCTTTGTTTTATTTAAAAGAAATAACGATATATATGCCGATATATATTAACAATATATTGCCATTACTTGATCTATCGATTGAGCATACTGTTGTTGAGATACATATGCACCACGGGGGCGTACATATATATTGATGCCAATAATTCACCTATTATGTGAAAAAGAATTGGAGGCCAACCAAGACCTCCATATGTCACTCCACGCCGTTTCGCAAAAAAAATCCTTCCATTACTTTAAATTACGGATAAGTCACTGCAGGTTACAAAATGATCCTTCGCGATTTTTTGTGAGGAGAAGAAAATCATTTCCGAATTGCGTTCAGGTCCTCATTTGTTGTTTTACGAAAAAAATCTCCGTTAAATTCAAATTGCGAACGAGCCCTTTTCTAATTTTTCAGGGTAGCAGTCAGGTCCAAAAACGTAACAAACAGATCCTCGCTCCTTACGCCCAGGTCCTTTGTCCGTTTTTCCCGGAAAAATGTTTTCGGCAGCAGAAATATATGTGCAGTTCTATCTCTAGACTTTTTTCCCAACTCAATCTCCAATATTTTTCAAAATATGTATTATTACTCGGCGAACGCATAGAGTGTTTAACTCGACAAAAGAAGATTGGCATCTCTAATAATTTTTCTCTGTTTTTCCCGAAAAAAATGTTTTCGTCAGCAGAAATATGTGTGCAGCTCTATCTCTAGACTTTTTTCCCAACTCGATTTTCCAACTCGATCTCCAATATATTTTTCAAAATATATTATTACTCGGTAAACGCATAGAGTGTTAAACTCGACAAAAGAAGGTTGGCATCTCTAATAATTTTTGAAACATGTATTATTACCCGATTAACACATAGAGTGTTAAACTCGACTAAAGAAGGTTGATCGGGTAATAACAAAGTGTTAATCAAATTCCTCAAAAGAAATATGTACAGCTCTATCTCTAGACTTTTTTCCCATCTCGATCTCTAATCTCTAGACTTTTTTTTTCCCAACTTGATCTCTAATATTTTTTCGAAACATGTATTATTACTAGGTGAACGCATAGTGTCAAACTCGACAAAAGAAGGTTGTCATCTCTAATATTTTTTGGAACATGTATTATTACCCGGTTAACAGATGGAATGTTAAAGTCGACAAAAGAGTGTTAACTAAATTCGTTATGTGTATAACTCTATTTCTCTAAAAAAAATTTGTAACTTGATTTCTAATATTTTCCAAATAAGAAATATGTGTACAGTTGTATCTCTATAGTTATTTTTGCAACCTGATCTATAGTATTTTTTGAAACATGTATTATTCACTCGTGAACGTATAGAGTGTTAAACTCGACAAAAGAAGAACATTTCTCCGTTTTTTCCGAGAAAATATATCTATTATGCCTAGAAGATTTACGGAGCAGCCAGCCGGCCACGTCGCCCTCTTCGATAAAAGTCCATTCGGAAAAATTAAATTACGTTTAGGTCTTTACGCCGGTTATTTTTTTTTTTTAAAAAAAACATAATTCCGTACATTTGTGAATGCGTTCTCCACCGTTTTTTACGTTCTCGCGGAAGGGTCCACCGAAAAATACGTTTAGATTATTTTTTGCAAAAAAAATGGACCCGTGATTACGTAAATTCGTAGACAGCTCGTACACATCCAATTTCTTTTTAGATCGCTTCGAAAAAAATATGTTAAGGTTCTCCTGTAGCATTTTTTTTTGAAAAAATAGATCAAATTTTATGTTTGCCACGCATTCTACCTAGTTAACTATCATGCATGCATCTTTTATGGTGAGATTCTTTCGGTGATTATTTGTGCTGGCAAACCAGACCAAAGAAATTTGTGTACGTACAGGGTATTTGAATTGAAGCAAGCAAGCTAGCTATAGCAGATCGACAAGAATGAACGAGGGGCATCATACAAGACCATGCATCTATTTTTTTACACGCCGGTCAACTCCTTGAGGCGTGCTGCTAGTGGAGTGTAGTAACACTTTTGACTAGCTATAGTAGTTAGTAAACGACTTAACCGGGGCCCTTGCTGTCTTTTGACCAGCTGCATGCGCGTATGCGCAGGCCTCTAGGTGTGTCCTACTGTAGTATCTCGATTGGTATGGTTCGATGGCTGCTAGGTATTAATCAAGTCCAAGAATCTGGCAAACGGGCATGATCCTGAACTCGTTCTTAACCCCAGAGACAGAGAGCAAAAGGGTGCGTGTCGATCTGTTGAAGTGTTCGTTGTCGATGCATGCACCGGCCGGGTCAGAGAGAGAGAGAGAGAGAGAGAGAGAGAGAGAGAGAGAGAGAGAGAGACAGAGTTTTGAGGAGAGAGACAGAGTTTTGTTTTAGTGGGAGGGTGCGTGGTTTTGCCCTCGTGTTTTACCAGCTCGTAAACGTAGGCGTCACATACTCACATTGCATTATACGTTTTCGTCGTCGATGGCCGCGCTGCATGTGTGAATTGTTCCAACGTGCTAGCCGTCGGATGATCGATGCATATGCACGCCTGCCTGCCTTTCTCCATCTTGCCCAGTCTTTTTTCGACGCCCTTTAATTTGATCTCTCTTTTATTTATTTTTTTGACAAAGTCGACGTTTACTCGTTTTGATTCGATATTAGGTGTAACGGATCGTCTTTTCATGTGACCAGGGGCGCATACAGGCCCTGGTCTGCCCGTGCTGCAGCCCGGGGCCTAGTACTGAAAGTCCATTAAATTTTTTAAAATACTATTGAAAAATGATTAAAAATAGAGACTTAATTTAAGATCAGTTGGTCCAGCCCGGGGCTTGGGCTTGGGCTGGCTCTACCCCTGCATGTGACCAGTTTAAATGCCACAACAGCTATCAAGGAAGATTAATTGCCGAGAACCAAATGTACATTACCAGATAGAAGGACAATATATAGACACAAACGTACCTAGATTCAGTTCAATCTGCAAAACATTAATCTGTTGCATAGATGCATTGCATCTTCAACTAGCTATAGCTAACCCTCGTACTACACATAAGGGTAAGTATATACATATAGCAAAGCCTACTACAGATTAATTGTAAACTAAATATCAGTTTGTACAATAACTATCTCTAAAAATTATCTGTAGATATTGTGCAATAATTATCTTTTCTCTTTAGTATACAAATAATCTACCCACTCTCAATAATCTTTTCTCTAAAAATTATCAGCTTGTACGCTAAGATGATCTTATTGTACATATTCTCAGGTAGTATGCATGCATGCATACACACACACATGCATACGTATATATACATATTAACTCTATTATGTGGGAAGGAATTGGAGCCCTCTGAGCCATCCACCTCACCTCCATGCCGATTTGCGAAAAAGTCCCTCCCTTTTCTTTGAATTACGGATAGGTCCCTGTAAATACAAAGAGGTCCTTTGCGATTTTTTGTGAGGGTAAGGAAAACGTTTTCAAATTGCATTTAGGCCCCTGGTTTGTTACTTTACGGAAAACCCCCTCGCTAAATACAAATCTCGAACGAGCTCTTTTCTAATTTTTCAGGATAGCAGTCAGGTCCAAAAATGTAACAAATAGGTCCCTGGCCCTTACGTCCAGGTCCTTTCTCCGTTTTTTCCAGAAATTTTTTTTAGTCAACAGAAATATATGTACAACTCTATCTCTAGAATTTTTTTTAACTCGTTCTCTAATGTCTAGATTTTTTTGCCAACTCGATCTCTAATATTTTTCGAAACGTGTATTATTACTCGATGGCCGCATAGAGTGTTAAACTCGATAAAAGAAGATTGAGGTTAACACATAGAGTATTAAACTCGACAAAAGAAGGTTGTTATCTATAATATTTTTTTGGAACATGTATTATTTCCCGGTTAACACATAGAGTGTTAAACTCGACAAAGAAGGCTGACTGGGTAATAATAAAGTGTTAACCAAATTCGTCAAAAAAATGTGTGTACAACTCTATCTCTCTCTCTCTCTCTCTTTTTGTAACTCGATTTCTGATATTTTTCGGAATAAGAAATATATGTATATAGCTGTATCTCTATAATTTTTTTTGCAACTCGATCTATAATATTTTTCGAAAAATGTATTATTCACCGGTGAACGTATAGAATGTTAGGATCGTTCCGAAAAAGATATGCTTAAATCCTCCTGCAGTTTTTTTTTTTAAAAAAAAGGATAAATTTTACACGGTGCGGCGTGTGCCACATATTTTGTATAGTATATATAACAAATTTGGCGAGAAGCCAAAGCCAAGTGATACGTACGTATGTGTGCCTCGATCTGCTGTCCTCTCCCCCTCAGGATTAGTTCAGTGCATGTTATGTGTATTATTAACTTACTGGCTATAGTTTCCTTTGGCTGCGTCTGTTTAATTTCCTAGACGTGTGCTGCGTCTGTTTAAGAGAGAGAGAGAGAGAGAGAGAGAGAGAGAGAGAGAGAGAGAGAGGTTATCCTGCAGGAGAGAGAGAGAGAGAGAGAGAGAGGTTATCCTGCAGATCAGTGCACACCCCTAGTTTCTAGTTTCTAGTGCACATTTTGTCTGCCCATTTTCGTTGAGGACCCCATGCTTTCCGTCGTCAAAAATCAAACTTCCGGCTGTCTGCGTGCATGGACGTCAACGGAACCAAGTAGCATATCTTTATCTTTACCCCTTTATAATTCACCAGTTAATTCTTTTCTACATGCACACCCTTTTCTGCTTCCACAGAGGATAATTTTTCTTTGTTCACCCCAAAACGTGCACCCAGAAATCTTATTTCCTCATAATCAAAGGCTAAGATGTTTTAGAATATCACTTCATCAAATCTGACGAACCAAATCACCCGGTTCATCCTGGCTCTGAGCGAGGAGGCTTTGCTTTCGTTGCTTTTTTCCGCTCCGTGCGACAAGCTTTGCTTCCGTTGTTTTTTCCGCCTGCTTTTGCGCTCCGTTCCTTTTTTGTCCGCCTGCTTTTGCGCTCCATGGCCGAGCCTTCGGCGTGTCGTTCTCCCTCTCTCCGTCTCCCCGCTGCGCTTCGCGGCTCTGCACCGCTCCGCAGCCGGCGTCGTCTACGCCCTCTGCGCCCTCCCTCCGGATCCGGTTCGCTCGCTGTCCCTGCTGCCAGATGATCTACCGCGGTTTGCTTTGCTTCCATCAATCGCGCTGCTGCCAGATGAGAATGAACCGCTGGCCGCCCCCGCTTCCTTGCTCCTGCTCCTCTCCCTTTGCCCGTCACCTCGCTGCCCTTCATCACCGCGTGGCCCGCTCCACACTGCTCCATGCTCGGTGTCGGCTGCCCCTCTTTCCAGATCTGCGTTGCGCGCCGGCTGGCCCTCTTTCCGGATCTGCGTCGCGCGCCGCCCGCGTCGCCCTGCTTTGCGCCCGTCAATCGTGGTGTTGCTGTGCCGGAGCCACGCCGCGGCATGGCCTCCTTTCTTGTGCATACGGTATCGTGTCTTGTTGTCGCCACCGCTCATTAAAGTTCGTCGTCTTCTTGCGCCGCAGCCCCCGCATCTGATGTCGCGCGTCTGCTGGGATCGCTGCCGCGCGCTCCATCGTTGGTTTCTTTGCGATGGTCGCTCGCGAATTTGCCCATCGCTGCGGGGCTACAGGCCAGTGCTTATCTTTTCTTACACTTGCTTTTGCGCTTTTCGTTTACCCTTTTTGAGTGTGCTGTTTGTTTTCCTTTCCTTATTCCTCTTCATGGATTCAGATTCTGCCATCCAAGCTCGCCGCTGGGATATTTGGTGCGGCAAACAGGACGTCGCGCCGATCCTACCACCTGCGTCGTCGGTTGATTCTACTTCGCTCCTTGAATCCAAGCTCGCCGCTGGGATTTTTGATGTTTTTTTTAGAGTAGTGTACTCTAGCAGAAGAATCATGGGTTGAGTGCGATGTGCTTCCTGAAGAATTTGTGGTGTTTTTTTTCATCGGTCATCAATCACTACACTTCTAGATGAAAAGTTCACTGCTATGCTCAAGAGAGGACCTCATCTTGATCTTAAACGCGTTTTGTGGAATGTGTATGCAGTTGTTGATGAAGTGATGGTGGAGGATATGGCATTGGCATTGGCAATCTAATCTTCTGCAAGCAATGAAATGAGCACCTGGGCTGTTTGCGGACCCTGAACATGGTAATCTTGAATTCTTGATTAATCCTTACCATTCGGCTGGGGGATGGCCTATTCCAAGCAATAGAGTTAAAACTCAAAAGAAGTGACAATCTTGATGACCTACATCACAAATAATGAGCATAGGCCAAAAGTCTATATGATGTAGGTTGTAGGCATACTTGTTCTCCAAAATTATATACATGGTGCCATGTGAAGTTCGAGGTGCAGAATTTCTTGGCTGTTTGAAGGCATAATTAGTATATTATCCTTTTCCCTACTTGGTGGCAGTGCTTTGTTGTCCTCATGTCTGCTTGAAGCTTATCTTCCCATAGTTGAGTAGTATTGGATCCTCTCTAAAAATTTTTATTAGTGATTTGCACCGATCGGTTACATGAATAATCTAAAATGAATTCTTGACATGTAAACATACAACAGAGCCAACTTGTCAGTTGTCCTGTACTCCTGTGTTTAGATTTGTGTTCTGCAACTTGCTTTTTGTATGTTTAGTTAAACGTCCAATGCTTTATAAAAATTATGCCACACAGAAGATGAGATGCTATCAATTTTTATTTTTTTGAGACAGTGGTCACACATATTTTTAGTAGTATATAACTCGAGATCATTTCTAACAAGAGATCATTTCTAAGTTTCAGTTGAATGACTCGAGACACTCTGTAGGGACTAACATAGATCATTTACTACATAACCGACACATTAGCTCATTGTGATTGTTTACATACTTTAACTAATGTTTTGATTCTGCTGGATTCTATTCTTTACTACAGTTAGAATTTAACTAATGTTTTGATTCTGCTGGATTCTATTCATTTACTACAGTTTTGATTCTGCTGAAATAATTCTACACTTTAACTAATGTTTTGATTCTGCTGGATTCTATTCTTTACTACAGTTAGAATTTGGTTACGGAATAATTCTACCTGTTTATCACTCATTATTGTATTCTGATGTCCAGGAAGGAATGGATAAAACCGATGGGTTACCTGGCAGTGAATCTCCTAATTTTCCAGAGGACAGAGTAAACGGAAAAGAGCCATATCTTTCACCGCTTTCTCCAATTGAAGATGAAGGGGCTCAACTTTCTATTCAAAGTTTTAGAAAAGGTCAGGGTGCCAACATTGCCAATTGCCATACACTTTATACAGGCAAAATGATAGTTTTGCTAGATTATGTCAAGTTCCTTTTGCGTTTAGTGCTAAATTTCTAGAAGCAAAGGCGACAATGTTAGTTCTGATGTATTACCCCCTGTCTGCATGAGGACAGTGCTTTTTTAGATAGCACATTCTTCTCCCTATATATTTACATATATATTTCGAGTGATACTCTCTATGTACCAATTACCAGTTATATCATAGGAATTGACACTTTCAATAATCTTTGATTGTGTTTTCTATGTTTTTAAAAAATTTCATAGCGATCATTCTATCATTGATCAATCACTATCAGCGTCACATGATTGATGATTCATATATAATGTAAGCTTTGTTACCACATTTGCCACATGTTTGTTTTGTGGAAACTATGACCTGATTACTTTACACTTTACCAATGTTCAAAGCTCCTGATTTGTTTCCTCCGCTCCTGATAGCGCGCCACATGCAATCAAAGCTCGTGCGCTCGCATGCAAATATGTTTCCGCTCGCATGCTATGTTACTCGCATGCTATGTTACTTTATGCACTTGCTTGTGTAATCAACGATATAATAACTCTCTTTATCTTTCTTTTGTGCACATCTTACTACACTTGATTACCAAAACATATAACACTTTTTGCTTATTTGAGTTGTATTACCAAATATCGCCGTAGCGTTAGCACGGGCAATATACTAGTATATGTTAGTCCACGCACGAATTGAACCGCCACAGCTTTAGGCATATGCTTGCTTGCTCGCATCTATCTGCATACTTTGGCATCCATGCATCTAGATTGATTTCAAACAAGTTTAAATTGAAATTCAAACTAAGTTATTTTTTTTGCATGGTAGTTTTGACGAGTACCCATGCCATGGGTACCCCCATCAGCCCGGAACCACGAACGGGCTGACCTATCACGGCGAAGGCCCAGCACCACCGAAAGGTACTTGGGCCGCGGGGAACGAGCCCCGACCTGTGCGGGGCCGACCCCGGACGGTCGGCGGACTCCGGTTCCGGACGGTCGGCATGCGCCGGCCGTCTAATATTGAAGCTCAAGCTCCACCTGCACACGGGCTAGCAGGGCCCACGCCAGTGTCAGGCGGCTGCCTTGTGCGCAGCGTCCCCTGGCATCCGTACCGGGGTAGGCGGCTCCTTCCCGAGACTGTCAGAAGGGCCACCGAAGAAGTCAAGCCCCCGTCCCGTCGCCTGGCACACCGCAGTGGAGTACGCCCACTCCCGAGGCCAAGGCAAAGTCAAGCGCCATTAAAGCCACCGAGGCTGACAAGAGCACCACGCAACACGCCACCCAGACAGCATTACGCAAGACTGCTATCACAGAACCACCAACCCTGCCTCGGGACGGGCAGGGGTCGGACGGACAAGACAGGAACCAGATTTCAAGACGTGCAGGCCCCTTTTCTCGTAGTTTTCCCAACTCCCGTGTAACCTGCCCCCTCCGTCTATATAAGGAGGGGCAGGGCCCGAGAGGAGAGGGGAGAAAAGCAGATCTTCTAGGTAGCCTCGACTCCTAGCGAAAACATCAAGGGATCGGACGGTAGGCCGTCCGCCTCGCTTGTACACCCTTGTCCATCTCCCAAAGATCAATACATCCACACCGCACGAACTGGAGTAGGGACATTCGGCCCGAACCAAGATACATCTTCGACTCCTTGAGTCGACCATTCGGGAGAGGGAGCGCGACCCCATCCAACCATAAATTCAGATTGCCGGTGCACGAAACACCGGCAGTTGGCGCGCAGGTAGGGGCTCTCGCTGCGTCTTCACCGACATCCTCATCTTCGGTTCCCATTCTCCTCCTCGATGGCTTCCTCCCACTACGATTCGCCGATGTCGAGGGGTGGATCCGCCGGCGCCCTCGATTTCATCGTCACTACGGCGGGAGAGCTTGTCCTCGCTCGCCGTCCGGACCGGACGCCCTCCGCTCGACGCAGCGATTGCCGACGCCTCGGCAACCTCGACCTCGAGGCCCCGCGATGGGCCGCGGCGGCGGCGACGCCCGGCGTTGCTCTGGCGACACCGCCACGGATCATGCGGCGGCGGCGGAACCACCCTCCACGAGCTCACGGCTCGTGGCCATAACGGCGGCGCCACGGCTTCCTCCACGACCTCTTGGCGGATTCCTCCGGCCACGGCTCGGCTCCGACAAGGAGTACCCCCTCGCAGGCGTACCCTCGTGAGTGCAACATGACGGTGCGGCGGAACCATCTCGCCACCCCGCTACCTCGGGACCCTCCTCCTCCCGCGACGAAGCGGCGGGGAGGAATCCCGGCGGGAAGACGACGACAAGACATCTAACGCCGCTGACCTTCAGCCGACAGCGAGGAGTTAGAAGCCCGAAAGGCCGAGCTCGATAAGCTCCAGGCCGAGCTGGAGCGCCGTCAGCCTAGCCCACCACCAGCCTCCGGCGCGCGCGCCCGCGCGCGTCAGGTACATCAGCAATTGGCTGAGGAAGCGAACAACCTTCCGTTCTTCCCTCACGCCAACCAGAACATTGCCGCCGCGGCAATGCCGCCCGAGGGTCGCACGAGCCAACGGAGCCTGGCCAAGTCCACCTACCGTAACCTCCGGATCGGTAGAGCGTCTTGTCGTTCAAAGACGCCCAAGGTTCCGGCCTCGGCGAACGGGCGCCACTTCGGGCCGCTGGGCTACTCCTCACAGTGGTCGACGGAGCCCAGCCAAGACGGCCCCACCTGCGAGCTCCCCAGGCATCCTACACCCGGTGCGGCACCGCTGGGGACAAGTACGATCTTCGCACCACCCTCGAGGCGCTGGCGAGAGCTACCGACGCTGGCAAAGACTCGCAAGTCGCCGAGAAGCGGGCGACGCAACCATCCCGACCCAGATTCGACGGTCCTTGGTCGCGTTCACCCGCCGCATCCGCAACGCCGACTTCCGGCCGATTCCGGCCCGACCAACATAGCCAAATACACGGGGCTACCAACCCGATGTGCGGTTAGAAGACTATCGGCTCGCTTTGTCGAGCTGGGGAGCGACAGACGACTCGCCGTTATCCAAGCCTCCCCATCTATCTTGCGGACTCGGCTCGAGCATGGCTCGAGTACCTGCCCGCAGATACCATCGGCGGTGGGCCGACTGACGAACCTTTTCGTCGGAAACTTCCAGGGCACGCATAAACGCCTGGCAACTCCTGAGATACGAAGAGCTGCAAGCGGCGGCGGGGAGACCCTCGGGACTACATCCGCCGCTTCTCCCAAAGAAGTGCAATGAGCTCCTCGACATCCGCGACGCCGACGTCGTCGGCGTTCATCTACGGCACCACGGCGAGGCCCTGGTCCACAAGTTGGGCTGCAAGCCGGACCACCAAGGAGCTCCTCGACATCGCCACCAACCACGCCTCGGCGAGGAGGCCGTGGGGCCATCTTCGAAAGGAAGACGGCCCACAAGACAGCCACCTGAGCCGGCGCCCCCTCCGACCGCCCTGACAAAAGGAAGCGGAAGGGGAAGCAGGGCCGCGAAGGCCGAATGGTCGCCGCTGCCGACCGACCTGCTAAACAGCAGGCTCGGCAGGCGCCCGACCGATTCGAGAAATTAATGGATAGTCCATGCCCGAACCACGACTATCCCGTCAAACACAAGTATCGGGACTGCGAGGTCTTGAAGCGTTTCCTCTCCGGGAACCCCACGACGTCACGGGGAAAGGGGAAGAAACGCGACCCAGCGCCCGACGCCGGGGCAAAGGACGATGAGCCGGCCGACGAGTTCCCGCAGCTCGACGGTTGCCTCGTGATCTTCGGAGGGGAGGAGTGCTACGCCGACAAGCGACGGCTGAAGCTCGCCCACCGAGAGGTCCACACGGCTACCCCCGCCGTGCCCACCTACTTGAGGTGGTCGGAATGCCCGATCGCCTTCGACCGGACCGACCACCCGACCACATCCCGCACCGGACGCTACCCGCCGTCGTCGACCCCATCGTGGGGACGGCGCTGACCAAGGTGCTCATGGGCGGCGGCGCAGCCTCAACATCATGTATGTTGAGACCCTGGATGCCCTAGGGGTCCTCGCTCCGCCTCCGGCCGAGCAAGGCGCCCTTCCACGGCGTCGCACTGTGCCAACAGCCCACCCCTCGGCAGGTCGGCTGCCGTCACCTTTGGGAGCAGGACAACTTCCGCACCGAGCCTCACTTTCGAGGTTGTGGACTTCCCGGCTCCTACCACGCCATTCGGGACGACCATGCTACGCGAAGTTCATGGCGGTCCCCAATTACACCTACCTCAAGCTGAAGATGCCAGGGCCGCAAGGTGTCATCACCGTGGCCACATCTTTCCACTTCGCCTACAATCTAACGGCGAAAGCGAGCTGGCCTCGGCGATGCGTCGCTCCGCCGAGCTCGCCCGACTCAGGAGAAGGCCTCGATCCGCCCCGACTCCAGCAAGTCGGGCCTAGCTCTTTCAAGTCCGCGGAGGACACGAAGGAGGTCGCTTGTTGATCCCGAAGATCTCGCCAAGACCGTGCGGATCGGGACCGCCTCACCACCAAATAGGAAGGCGCTCGTCGACTTCCTCCAGCGAACCGAGACGTCTTCGCTTGAGACCCTCGGACATGCCAGGAGTCCCGAAGGAGGTCGCCGAGCACTCCTCGAACATTCGACCGGATCTGACCGATCGCTTCAGCCGCCACGCTGCTTCGACGAAGAGAAGCGACGGGCCATTGGGGAAGAGATCGCCAAACTTTTGGCCGCCGGTTTTGTAAGGGAGGTGCGCCACCGAGTGGCTTGCCAATCCCGCCCTTGTAAAGAAAAAGTCGGGCAATGGAGAATGTGTGTTGACTACACGAGCCTCAACAAGGCCTGTCCCAAAAGATCCATTCCCATTACCTCGCATCGACAGGTCGTGGACTCCACCGCCGGTGCGAGTCCCTTTCTTTTGGATGCCTACTCGGGCTATCACCAGATTGCGATGAAGGAGTCCGATCAGCTCGCGACCTCCTTCATCACCCCGCACGGCTCAGATCGTTACGTCCACGATGCCTTTTGGTCCAAAACGCAGCGCCACGCACCGGTGTATGCGTGCATGTTTTTCAGACCAAATTGGCCGTAACATCGAGGCCTACGTCGATTTACATCGTTGTCAAAACCAGGAAGGCCGATGACCTCATCGCCGACCTAGAAGAGACTTTTGCGAACCTCCGACGGTTTCGCATAAAGCTCAACCCCGAGAAATGCGTCTTCGGGTCCCCAAGGGCAAGTTCTTTGGGATTCATCGTCTCCGAGCGCATCGAAGCCAACCGAGATAAGATCTCCGCTATCGCAAGGATGGGGCCAATCAACGATCCAAGGGAGTTCAAAGGTCGATGGGATGCCTCGCGGCACTAAGTCGCCAGATCTCCGCCGGCGAACGCGGATGCCACTCTACAAGCCGATGAAGAAGTCCGACCATTTTTCTGGACCAACGAAGCTCGTGAAGCCTTTAGTCGACTAAAGGTCTTTCTGACCTCACCTCCGGTCCTGGTCGCCCCGGAGCCGCAGGAGCCTTTGCTCCTCTACATCGCCGCCACGACTCAGGTCGTTAGCGCGGCACTTGTTGTGGAGCGAGCGGAGGAAGGCCGCGTTCTCAAGGTGCAGAGGCCGGTCTACTTCGGCCGAGGTGCTCTCCAAACAAAGGTCCGATATCCTCGATACGTGGTTATCAGTACTCGGTGCTCATCACCAAGAGGAAGCTTGCCCATTACGATCGACACCCCATCTCCGTGGTAACCTCCTCACCGCCGGAGAAGTCGCCCACAACCGCGACGCTACGGGAAGGATCGCCAAATGGGCTCTCGAGCTCAACGGCCTCGACATATCAGACGCCCCAGGACGGCGATCAAGTCCCAGGTCTTGGCGGACTTTGTCGCCGAGTGGACCGAGGCGCAAGTCCCTGCGGCGGTCGAGGACCCGGAGTACTGGACGATGTACTTCGATGGGTCTTACACCAAGAACGGGGCCGGCGCGGGGGTCGTCATCATCTCCCCACTCGGCAACAAGCTCCGGTATGCCATACGACTACTCTTCGACGCCACCAACAATGTCGCCGTCTGAAGCCCTCGTCAATGGCCTTCGGATCGCCACGACACTGGCGCACGACGGCTCAACGTTCACGGCGACTCCAAGCTGGTCGTCGACCAAGTAATGAAAGCCACCGAGCCCCGTGACGCTCGGATGGCCGCCTACTGCCTGGAGGTCCGCAAGCTCGAGGAGAAGTTCAAGGGTTTCGAGCTCCATCATAGCTACCGACGCTACAACGGTGAAGCCGACTCCCTCGCCAACCTCGCCTCCGGGAAGGGGCCGGTTCCCCCTGGAATCTTCGTCTCCGACCTCGAAATTTCTTCAATCCGGTTGGACCCGAGCGCTGAGGGCGCCGCCGACCCCCCAAAGGCGAGCGGCCCCGCTGATCTTCGGCCGGATGCCCACCCGCCTGGGTCGGACTTGGGCGTCCTGAGCGTCGAAACCGACTGGAGGCAACCGATTGTCGATCGGTTGACGAACGGGTCGCTCCCCGCCGATACCACCGAGGCTCGGCGCCTCGCTCGGCGGGCTAAGTCTTTCGTCCTGATCGAGGGCGCCCTATACAAGAGGAGCCCGTCCGGAATCCTTCAGAAGTGCGTTCCGACCGACCAAGGGAAGCACCTCTTGTTGGACATCCACGACGGGGTGTGCGGGCACCATGCCGCGCCGCGGTCCCTGGTAGGAAAAGCCTTCTGACAAGGTTTCTACTGGCCGACCGCCGTAGCAGATGCGACCCAAATCGTCCGCACCTGCGAAGGATGCCAATTCTTCGTCAGGCAGACGCATCTTCCTGCGCAAGCCCTGCAGACGATCCCCATCACATGGCCCTTCGCGGTTTGGGGGCTCGACCTGGTCGGACCCTTCAGAAAGGCGCCCGGGGGCTTCACTCACTTGCTTGTCGCCGTAGACAAGTTCACAAAGTGGATCGAAGCAAAGCCATTGGCAAAGATCACATCGGCGCAGGCAGCGAGTTTCTTCCGCGATATTGTCTACCGGTTCGGGGTGCCCAACTCCATTATCACCGACAACGGGACACAGTTCACGGGAAAGGAGTTCCTCGAGTTCTGCGACAACTTCAATATCCGAGTCGACTGGGCGGCAGTGGCACACCCCCGAGCCAACGGACAGGCCGAGCGAGCCAACGGCATGATCCTCCAAGGACTCAAGCCGCGAATCTTCAGCCGACTGAAGAAATTCGCGGGACGATGGGCCGCCGAGCTACCGCCCGTTCTTTGGAGTCTACGAACCACACCAACCCGGTCGACCGGGTTCACACCTTTTTTCTTGGTGTTCGGAGCGGAGGCTGTCCTCCCGACCGACCTTGAGTACGGTGCGCCAAGGGTGCAGAACTACAACACCGCACGGGGGACCGAGGAGCAGCAGGATGACCTCGACCAACTCGACGAGGCTCGGGATGTCGCGGTCTTGCGGTCGGCCAAATATCAGCAGGCGCTGCGTCGCTACCACAGCCGACGGGTCCGCGGCCGCTCGTTCGAAGTCGGCGATTTAGTGCTGCGCCAAGTCCAATCCGCGAAGGACAGGCACAAGCTCTCCCCGCCCTGGGAGGGCCCTTTCACCATCACGGAAGTCCTCCGACCCGGCACTTTCCGCCTCAAGGACACCGAAGGGAATCTCGTGACAAACGCCTGGAACATAGAGAAGCTGAGAAGGTTCTATCCATAGTCGGCCTCTCTCCTCTTTTTGTACCATGCGAAAAACACTTGAGCAAAGAAAGCTGCAGATCGGACGATCGACCAAGTGGTTTTTTCTCTCTCTCGAACCTCTCTCGTTTTGGCTAATCTGGAGCACTGCGACCTCCGCCCCGAAAGCAGAGGTCCCGAAGCTGTCCTCCTTTGATCACGTGCGAAAGAACGAGGGCTAGATCTCAACACAAAAAGAGAAGAAGGAGCGAAAAGAGACGAAAAACACAGCCACTTTATTTATTTACAGGAGGAACATCAGCCCAACCCAAAAAGGAACCACCCGCCAAGGTCCCTTTACTCGGCAAAGGCGCGATACTCCTCCTGGTGTGCGCCCAGCCAGCCGACCGACGCGTGACGTCGCTCAGTCACCGCCCGGATCAGCGGCGCCCTCACCTCCCACAGCCGGGGAATGCCCGCGACAAGGATGCCGACTCGCCGCGCATCCCCACGCACGGCTTCGGCCTCGACCTCCGCCACCACCCGCAGCCAGGCTTGCTCGTTGCCCACCTCCTCTCGAAGTTGTGTGTAGCGGTCCGCCATAGCACACGAAGCAAGTTCGTTTGGCGGCAGCGTTGGCGAAGTAACAGGCACTCTGGTGCCTCTCCTTTTATAACCTGCGGCGCGGAAGACGAAGCGCCCCAAGTTGCCAGGAAGCGGAAGACGAAGCGCCTTGGGGTCACGCAGCCAAGAAGAAGCGCCAAAGACTGGTCCAAAGCGGCGCGGTCCTCAAGACGAGTTAATCCACCCTTATCCTCGAAAGCATAAAGTTCCTTTTCGAAAAATTGCACACCCGCCACGAGCTCAAGCGGCGTGGGCGATCGCACTCAGTCCCCACGCACCACTCGGGGGCTGCATGACCTTAGGGGTCGGCGACCTAAATCGATAACCGGTTACCACTCCGACCGAGCTCCCCTCTCAAGTAACCTCCTCAAAACCAAAATGCTACGGCCCACGCCCCTGCGGCTACGGTTTCGAAGTAGCACTTTGCGCAAAAAGGAGGCTACCTGAGCGAAGGGCCGAGCGGCGGTCGGACGGAGCCTTTCGATATAGATCGGCGAGCCGACCGATCAAACAATCTCTATCCTGGCGGTTCCCTCGAGTCGCTAACCTGAGCCGTACTCCGACCGACCAAGCTATCTACCTCGTGGCTACTTCCCTCGGCTCAAAGTGCTACGGCCTACGCCCCCGTGGCTACGGCTTCGAAGTGGCACTCTGCGGAGGGAAATAAGCCCTCCGAGCAAGAAACACTATGAGCGGTCGAAGCACCCCCACTTAGGTTAGCTTTTCAACCCGCCAAGCTTCGCGAAGGAGGTGGTCCGACCCCGACACTTCCTTCACCAAGCAATCGCTCGAGGCAGCTCGCCCTGCCCCGTGTCCTCTTCGCATGAACCTGGTGCAACGCCTACGCTCTCAGGGCACCCCTGTGGGCCCCCATAGCTACGGTTGAAAAATTGCCCAAATTCATAAAAGAAACACGGGATAGACGGGCAGAGTAACTTAAAACAGCCCGGCGTTGAGCTCGACTAGGGCAGTCATGTTCATTACATGTTCTGTACAAAAAAAAAAAAGAGAAGGAAAACTAATCTTCCTCCCCCTTCCGACGGAGGATTTCGCGCGGCGAGATTCGGCCGGCAATCTCTTGGGCGCACGGATCGACCCGGGCCATGAACGCGTCGACCTCTTCGTCGCTTCGGTCAGCAGCGACGCCGCTCCCGACCGCCTCAAGGTCAACGCCGTCGTAATAAGAGACGGTGTTGATCAGGGCCGAGGAAGCGCCAAGCACCGCCGCTTCCCGCACCGACGCCTCGACGCGCTCAGGGATCCATCCAAGCATGGCAGGGATGGCGCTGGGGCCCGGAGTAAGCCCGAACAGCCGGTCACAGGCGGCCTGGACGCCCACATGGAGGACCGTCAGCTGGGCCGTCGTATCGGCCGCATCCCTCTCCGCCAGCCGCTTGTTCAAAAGGGCCGAGTCGCGTGACTCGACCGCCGCGTCTCGTGCCTCCACCGCCACCCTTCGCGACTCCAGCACGTCGCTAAGGCTTTTTCGCAGATCTGCAGGGACGAAAACGACGTCAGGGGACGCTCGCCGTGGTGACTCCCGGAAGAACGAACTACTCACCGGCCACGGAAGCCTCCTTGGCGCGAAGTTCCTCCTCGACCTTGGCACGCGCTTCGCGGTCGGCCGTAGCACGGTCGGCAAGCTCCTTCATCGCCACGAGCTCCCCGGCGAGATCCCGCCGGCGCTGGCCGGGTCGGCCTCCTTACGAGCCGACTCGCATTCCTCCCGATAGAGGGCGGCCTCCGCCCGAGCGGATCCTTCTGCAAGGACCGCAGAGGCCTTGGCCGCTTCGGCATCCGCTAGGGACGACCTGGCCCTCTCTCCCTCGGTGGCCAACGACCAAGACGTCGCCGAGCCTCCCGCAAGGCTTCGGTGACCTCCCCACCGGCCGACTCCGCCGAGGCAGCCTGGCCCTTGCTCGGCGGCAAGCGCCCGAAAGGCGTCGAGCAGCTCTTTCCCTACGGCACTCCCCCGGCTGTGCAAGCGCCGGAGGAACATCGACTTGTCCACCGCTCGGGATGTCAAGCGCTGCGAATACCCGCCCGGTCAGTCTCCATTTCGGCCGAGAGATGCACAAAAGACAAGTCCCCGCCGACTTACCGACCGCCGAGCGGGACTCTGAGCAATGGACTTCTCGCCTTGACGCGGCGTCAACAACGAGAGTAAGGTCGGCGTGGATCCTTCCCATCTCCTCCTCCGTAACGCCCCAATCCGCTGCTCGCTTTGTCGCCCGTAACGAACGCAGGACCCCGGCCGTCGGGGTCGGGTCGGGCGATCGGCGATCGCTTCGACTTTGATTTCCGCCGGCCGAACGCTGTAGTGGCCGGCCGCGCGCTTCTTCGGCGACACTCGGACCATCGAATCGGGCGGCGGCCCTGCGGCGGGCGGGCGGCAGATTCGCCCCGCCGGCGTTAACGCCGCAAACTCCCAATGCTTCCGGCGACGGCTCGCGCTGACCTTCCACGGCCGGCAACACGGGGAAGGCAGGTCGGCAGGATTCGCCGGTCTCATCGACGACGGCAAGACGGGCGGAAGCATGCCCGACGGAGCTGCCGCCGGCCGTGATCCGGCAGCCGCCAGATGCGTCCCACTCGCAGCGCCCTCGCCGACGGGCCCTACCGCGAGCGATCCGACGATCCCGCTCCCGACAACCACCGCGACGCCCATGACAGATCGGAGGGGCGATTCTCACCGCCGGTAGGACTCGGCGCCTCCAGCCGGTGAGGCCCTGCGTCAGCCGGTCGGTCAGGAATTGCAGAAGAAGTCATCACCAGAGGAATTGCGTAAGTCACTTACCGGGAGGAGCGAACAACCGGCACCTGACGTGCCCTCTTTGCCGGACCCCCGCGAGGAGGCGACAGGGACCTGCGCTTCCGCAGGATAAACCCTGCGCCCGCGGCTTCTTCGGAGGAGCCGCGGTCGCCGGCCCCGCGACTGGGACCCGCGTCGCGGCCTCCAGAATCGCCTCCGGCAACTTCTTCTCCCTCGCTCGGCAACGACTCCTCGTCACCCTCACTCGAGGTCTCCTCCGAGACCTCCTCGCCACGCGCGGCTCGGTCCGCGCGCTCTTTCCTCTTCCGCTAGCCGGGCGGCGTCCTGATTCTCCTTTTCGAGGCGCGCGGCCGCCCTCAACTCCTTTTCCCCCGGCAGCAAGGGACGGGAGATCAGTCCACCGAGCCCCTGCGAGAACACGCTCGGATAAGGGGACGAGGGAACAGAACAAAACAAAGCGAACAGGAGCCGCCAGACGTACCAGGTTCTGCGGATTCTGCGCCGAGAATGGCGCGGGCACCGCGCCCGCTGGCTCGGTATCTCCCGCAATGGAGACTGCGGACACGCGCGCGAGGATCTCCGACGGAGGGAGCTCCGCCCGACGACCTTGCGTGGCCTGGCCGCCCAATGTACTCAAACATGGGACGCAACCGGTCCTTGAGGGGTTGGATGCGCCTCTCCATGAACGTGCTGAGGACCACCTTGCCTGTCAGGCCCCGCCGCTTCAGGTCCGCGAGCTTTTCAAGGATCGCGTCCACCTTCTTCCGGTCCTTCGCCTCAGGACCCCAGCCCCAACAAGGATGCGGCGTTGGTAAATTCCCACCAAAGGGAGGGGCACTGTTGTTGAGGTTCCGGACGTAGAACCACTCGCTATGCCACCCCCGGTTAGACGTCGGCAGCTTCAAATCGACGTAGAACGGCTTGCGATGGTTGCGCAGTTGGATCATCAGAGCTCCGAGGAGGCCGGTGGTGTCCGGTGACGACCTCGCGAAGAAGGAGTGGCGCCAGAGCCCCCAATGGGGTTCAACCCCCAGAAAGGCCTCACACAGCGTCATGAAGACCGCAATATGGAGGACTCCATTCGGGTTCAGGTGATGAACCTCTCCCCCGTAATAGTGCAGCAACCCCCGGACGAACGGGTGGAGTGGAAGTCCGAAGCCCCGTTCGTAGAAGGACGCCAGCGAGACTATCTCGCCGTCCTCAAGTTCGGGGACCTCGGTCCCCGGCGGAACTTCGCTAACCGGACTCGGGCGCGGAGGAAGGAACTCCTTCCTCTCCGCATCGAGATAGCGACCCGCCGCGGCCGAGTGCGGGGTCAGCGACATCTCCAAATGCGCGAAGGAAAGCAGGAAACGACGCGGCGAAGCAGGAAGCTCCTCTTCTTCCCTCGTGTTCTTTCTTCCCTTTCCCTTTTGCAGGCGCGAACAGAGGCTTGGCGCCTACCACGCCACCCACTCCTTCCTTTATAGGCGCCAGCGGGAACAGACGCGCAGCGCCAAATCGACGCCTCCTCACGCAAATCAACGCGTCGCAGCATCGCCTCGCCGCCGCCTGCCTCCCGTGAACGTGCCGCGATCCATTTAAATCCCATGCGCATTAATCGCCCCGACAGACGGCCGCCTCGCGCACAAGGCCAAGACAAAGATCGCGGGCCTCGCCGGTTACAATGGGCCAGGGCGCCCCATGCCGAGAAAGGTATGCAAACGGCCCACTGGGCCGCCCGGCCTCGGGAGGGCAAGCCGCCTATAGGCTCGCACCCGAGGCCCGGCACCGTGCTGTGGGTTACGAAGGCCGAATCCAGCCAGCTGGAACGAAAGCCGCCCCAGCACGTAAAAAAGAGCGAGGGGCGAGTCGCAGTGAGCCCCCAGAGGGCCCCCAGATGGGTCGGCGGACGACCCAATCACTGTGACTCGCGTCCGAGACCATACCTCACACTCTCCCGCGGAACTCATCGATGAGTAGCGGCCAGCCGCGCTCCGGGTCGGCGGACGACCCGGCAGTCCGACACGGGATCGAGTAAGGAAAGGTTTTTTATGGAACGCCCCCCAGCGGGTCGAACGCCCACGTCGGGAGCTACGTCCGCTTGGAAACGAACCCCCTCAAGGGGGATCGCCAAGGTTCCACTCGGATTACCCGATAGTAGCTCGCACGAGCACGTCGTTCAATCCTACGAAGGTAAACGCGTTCGCTCACCGACTCACGAGGACCCACGCACACCGTGGCCTGCCAGAGTCCGACCGTAAACCCTCGACCGCTCTCCGACCCGCCGGGGGCTCGGGTTACACCACCGGTGCGCGCCATGCGCACCGGGCTCTTTGGCGGGCATGACCGACAAGCGGCGGCCCGACCAAAGGCGTCGCCGACCTCGTGGTCCGCGGCCACTTTTCGACCAGTAAACCCCGACCGGCTCACGACCCGCTCGGGGCCTGGGCTACACCTGCGCTCGCCGGAGCTCTTTCTAGGCTGGCGCGGCTCCCAAGCAGTCGCGCTGACCTAGACGCCACCGACCTCCGGGGCGACGGCTACCACGGACGGGCTAAACCCCCGACCGGCTCTCCGACCCGCTCCGGGGCTGGTCTACACCAGCGCCACAAGACCGGAGCTCTTTCTAGGCTGGCGCGGCTCCCAAGCAGTCGCGCCGACCTAGACGCCACCGACCTCCGGGTCGACGACTACCGCGGCCGGTCTAAACCCCCGAGCGGCTCTCCGACCCGCTCGGGGCTCGGTCTACACCACCGGTGCGCCACAAGACCGGCTCTTTCAAGGCCGCACGGCTCCTGTGCAGCCACGACGACCTAGCATCACCGACCTCGGGCCGACGGCTACCACCGCCAGTTAAACCCCGAGCGGCTCGACCCGCTCCGGGCTCTGGGTTATCGACGAGTACCCATGCCATGGGTACCCCCATCAGCCGGAACCACGAACGGTGACCTATCACGGCGAAGGCCCAAAGACCACCGAAAGGTACTTGGGCGAGGGGAACGAGCCCCGACTGCGGGGCCGACTCGACGGTCGGCGGACTCGATTCGGACGGTCGGCATGCGCCGGCCGTCCTAATATTGAAGCTCAAGCTCCACCGCACACGGGCTAGCAGGCCCACGCCGATGTCGCGGCGGCCGCTTTGTGCGTGGCGTCCCCTAGCATCCGTCGGGGTAGGCGGCTCCTTCCGAGATCGCCGGAAGGGCCACCAAGAAGTCAAGCCTCGCCCCGTCGCCTGGCACACCGCAGCCGAGTACGCCCACTCCGAGGCCAAGGCAAAGTCAAGCGCCATTAAAGCCACCGAGGCCGACAAGAGCACCACGCAACACGCCACCTGCACAAAGATTACGCAAGATCGCTATCACAGAACCACCAACCTCGCCGGACGGGCAGGGGTCGGACGGACAAGACAGGAACCAGATTTCAAGACGTGCAGGCCCCTTTTCTCGTAGTTTTCCCAACTCCCGTGTAACCTGCCCCCTCCGTCTATATAAGGAGGGGCAGGGCCCGAGAGGGGAGGGAGGAGAAAACAGTCTTCTAGGTAGCCTCGACTCCCTAGCGAAAACATCAAGGGGATCGGACAGCCGACCGTCCGCCTCGCTTGTACACCCCTTGTCCATCTCCCAAAGATCAATACATCCACACCGCACGAACTGGAGTAGGGACATTCGGCCCGAACCAGTATACATCTTCTGACTCCTTGAGTCGACCATTCGGGGAGAGGGAGCGCGCGACCCCATCCAACCATAAATTCGTATTGCCGGTGCACGAAACACCGACAAGTTTGATTGTAGGTATTTGCTATAATATATATATATATATATATATTAACTATTATAAGAATGAGTTGGTGGTGATGGTGAGTCTACCAGGCTATTCTTGGGCCAGAACAGTAGGGGCCCAAGGCCCAGTAGGTGACTCACTATTGCCATGCTAACCTATAGTTGTAAATCTGCAGGCCAACTCAATGTAGATGATTTGATTTATTTACTAGCTTACAAAGATATGTTTTGTTTGATATGTGTGTTCCAGAAAATTAATTTATTGTATAGTTTAGGATCCTGCATTATAATTATGCATTATTCTCTTTTAAAATTCCGTTGCAACGCACGGGCATCTTACTAGTATATATATATCATCCAAAATTTTTGAATCTGGGTATATTTTTTAAAGATACATATTTCATTTTAATTGTTATATAGATGAGTATATACCCTAATATTGAAAAATTTTGGGAAAAAATACTCGAATTTAGCTTGAATACACTCATTTGAAATCATGGTGCCTGGCACCATAGTGTCCCATTTTAGCGTCCTATATTCCGTACTTCGAAGAGTATATACTATCTCTTTTCAATATACCACCTAAACGAACGTGCTATACCTCTTTATCACTTTTGGTACTATATTTAAATACTAATTCTGAAATATCCAATGTGACATAGTTAAAAAATTCATCAAAACTCTTTTTTTTTGTATATACCCTGTTCTATATATAAAAGGAGTATATACATAAATTATGCTATAGATAGTGGATTTTGATGAAAGTTTTCATGGAACTCACTTCGGAGTATCTTATAATTACTGTTAGAGTATGCTCGAAAAGATAAAGATGTATAACAACATCATTGAAAGTGGGAGTATATGCTCCCATAAGTACAGAACCATTTTCATACAATATACACACATAGGACGTCGAAATGGGACACCATGATTTCAAATGCGGAAGTTTAAACCAAATTCAGGTACATTTTTTCCAAAAAAAAATCAGTTTTTAGCGTATATACCTATATATAATAATTCAAATGAAGTGCATACTTAAAAAAAAAATATAATCAAATCCAAAGACTTTAAATGAATTTGGATCACATGCTTTGCTGATTTATTTACACAATCATCTTATACTTACAAATCAAACTATCATTAAAAAGACAGCTCTAGCTTCAATTTTAGTTCAAACTTGATAGTGAACTAGTTAAAGTACTCGTCGTCTAAAAAAATTCAAACTTTTGCGTAGATGATACGTACAAGAAATATCCATTTTAGATGATGGTGCCAAGCACCATCATTATAATTTGGAGCGATCATCGTGCGTTGTGGTCACTCACTCATCATTATAATTTGGAGCGAGAATTCAGTAAGCCACTAATTGGCATACACTGTACATTTGGCACCATGATATGGCCTGCTTGCTCAGCTAGCTCTCCTCCGGACAAACTGAAGCACCACCACATGCACGAATGTTTTCCCAGCAGCTTACCCCTGGCTCTAGAACATGGCCGCATGTATAGGCGGGCACAAGCATGCATGAATCCATCGTACGTCTAGTGCCCCAAATAATTGCCATGCAATTGAAGCAGCAATACACTCTCTGATTATTATTTCTATGCGTTATATATATATATATATATATATATATATATATATATATATATATATATATATATATATATATTCAACACATGTATACGGAGAATATCAGGTAAATCTAATTAATCTTTGTTGAAGATATAAGAGAAAACATCACACTAGTTTATATTGCAACATAAAATACGTTTAATATTTACGGACAAGACAATTCAGAAATTCGCCATGTAAACTTAAATGGAGGGAGTATATATATAATGCTGCTGCATGCATGTTGTGTACATGTGGCTACCAAATAGGAATAATCGATGATTTGTCCTTATTTATTCGTGCTGTTGATCATTTATCCCATGATATCTTATTGATACGAAGATCCTAGAACCACATGTTGATAAAAACAGATAAAGTAAATGATCAATTGCATCACCTAAAACCAGACAACTAAAACGGAACTAATAACCCATTCTCCCAGCCAAATACTCCTGCGTCCGTCCATTATTAGCCGATCGATCCTGGTGCAGCGTGAATACGTACAGAGTACCACACACTTGCCATGCCACTGGATTGCTCCTGCACGCAGATCAATCACATCGATCCATCGGGCTTGCAGCTGCTAAGACAGGCAGCTACGAGCTAGGCCCCTGGTGACATGAACATGAATGCATATATGCACGCACATTATTAGACATGCAGCAGCCGGTAAGACTATCTCCAGCGGGTTCCCGTCCCCTCCAAATCTCTTCGCGAACAGATCCCAAGTGCTCCAGCGGATTCCCTTCACGATTCCCTTCAGAAGGGATTTGTACAGTGAATCCCTATAGAAAGGGATTCTCTCTCCAATCCCAGAGAGAAATCCCTTCGAAGGGATGCTGTTGGAGATGATAGGAAATAAAGGGAATGAAAGTGGGGAAGGGAATAGGGAAGGGAATGGAATGAAGGGAAATTGCTGGAGATAGTCTAAGTAGTGGCTACAGCAAGTACTTTTTAGTTTCCATGTTTAACTTTTAAGTTATTTTATAATACATTAAATTTATTGTAGATTATTTATTTTTATCTAATAAATTAGATTAGTTACTATTTAATTATACTTTCTCTGATAGTAGAATATAGTATAATTTTTTTTAACAAATCAATGATTAGATTTGATTTCTACTACCCATTATATACATGCTGTCAGTATAAGGCATTGTAAATCTTCTCTAATTTTAGACATAGTGACAGTGAATGCATACGAGATACGACTCCAGCGTAGCTTGAGGAAGAAGAAACTTTACCAGGTGGATGAGATACTTCAATTACCATGTGGTTTGGTGGGCCGCGGCTTATTGCAAGCATAATTTGGCAATTGGTAATTTCATTTGCTACTTGCACAATTAGACTCGAACCCTAGACACACGCAAAGATCATAGTGCGAGGGAGAGAGAGAGCGTGACTCAACATCTCTCCTTTACAAGGACATAGCAGCCCACCGAGTCAAGGGTGATTGACGCGCGTAGCGGATGCCGAGAAGCCAGCGAGGGTGCGAGCGTGTGGCGACCAAAACAACAAATATAAATGGGTGCAGTGTGCCTGACCAGCTAAGTGAGCTGACCAAAACAACAAATAGGCAATGTGATCGTCTCTTCTGATTTATGATTTTTTTAGAGAGGTGCTTCTATGCTCTTCCTTTTTAAATTTACACAAATATTAAAGCACGAATGAAGGGTAGATGAGGATTACTTACCCCTTCGTTTGCTTCAAGATTTGTGCAACTTGTATTAGGAGGGAAAGCATAGAAGCACCTCTCTTTTTTTTTATCAATTATAACTATATAAATGGGGAGTAGAGATAATAGCTAGCCAATTTGTTTAATTGATTGATGTTAACCTGTTTATAAATTTACAAAAGTTTGTCAAGCGAATGCTTTACAAGTATTTCTCAAATAATAAAATAATCCTAGTTCGAACAGATAAAAATACAACACAAATTATTTAATATATTCATCTCAATCTAGCTAAGCGTACTTTTTTTCCTGGCTTTGCCACTGCCACCGAGCTGGAGCATGGATATGCACGGGGGCACCGATGATCGATCGATCGATCTACATCCTTGGATGGAGATTTATTCCATCCCGTACTTTGTGACGACCGATTTGATTTGATTTGATTTGGACCAGTTGGTCGACCAACCATATATCGATGGGCATGCCGTGCGTGCCGGCCCCGGCCCTAGTTTGATTCACGAGCGTGCTCCCTGTAGGGCCGTTCCTGGGTCAGGTCGGGGCGATAGGGGCGGCCGCCTAGGGCTTGGGCCCAGAGCGAGGTCCTACCCTGTACGTGCGTAACGGTGGATCCACTCATTAATGTAAAAGCTCAGCATATGCCACTGTACAAATAATATACGTACTGTGTTGGAAATAAATCAAGCAGCTTTTCCTCGCAAGTAGCGGCATGTATATCTCCGTACTTGCTCCGGTAGCTGTCGTCGTGGCCGACCATTATTGTAACATCCACGGCCCTCGATTGGGACCGATGCAACTAGGATTAATACCATATATTTTTTTTCCCTCTAATGTTTCTAGTTGTTATTCACTAATCTTCATGTTACAAATTATCGGGAGCATATCCTATGTACATATGCAATAATTAAATCTGAGCCGTCCAGATCTCATCCAACGGCTTCACCTTATTCCAGGAATGGCCCTGGCTAGCTGATCGATCTAGCTCCTCGTTAAACGTGTGCATGCTAGCTAACGATTTCTAGCTAGAAGATCACAAGCTCCTCTAGTTTCTGATGAGATCGAATTCGTGAAAAAAAAAAAAAAAACGGTGGGCATATTTCGCAGTGCAGTTATTAAGCTCAGTTTTGATACATTGTACTACTTCTTTTCCGAAAATCCTGCTAAATTTGTTTCAGTAAAATTGTAGCCAAGCAAAAATTACAACTTATATCTAGAGTTCTAGTAGACATCTTTCTGTGCCTTACAGAAAGCTACAACCAGGATTCACTAAATCGTTTGGTGCGATTTTCGCATGAACAGTGATTTTTGATAATCGCAAAAATCGAGTCGAAAATCGGCCGAAAATCGTTAAAAATCGTATGAATTCAAAAACCAAATTTTTTCAAAAAAAATTCAAAAATCGTCGATTTTCGTGGAAAATCGACGATTTCGTGTGGAAAATCGACGACCTTGTTGAACTTTTTTGTGCGATCGATTTTTGTAGCGATTTTCGACGATTTTTGGCGAAAATCGACCGATTTCCACCGATTTTCGACCGGTTTTTGACACGTAAATTTTTTCGAATTTTCGAATTTTTTTGAATTGGATCGGTTTACCGACCGGTTTTTTATATCGGGCCGCGGCGATATGGCCGAAAATCGCGAAAATCGAGCGATTTTCGTCGATTTTTTGAACCCTGGCTACAACAAGCCGCATGCGTGCTAGGAGTCCAAAGAGCTAGAAGTTTTGGCTTATGTGGTCTCGTCACTTCTCTTCTTCTTCTCTTTTTTTTTGTGTGGCAATTTTGGCATCTGTTGGAAGGAAATTATAAAAATAAAGCACATTCCTAAACTTTGAGAGCGGCAGTGCACCCCTAGCTCGGCAGGTAGCTAAGATCATGGCAACCGACCTACCGAGCACGCCAAACTCTGTCCGAACTCGACCGGAGGACATCTATGGTGTCAACCACCTGCTGTTTTAGGGAAGTTTGATAGATGATACGTGTTGTCTACAGCATTTTTATGGTTGAGAAAAAGACTAAATTTATAATTTTATTTAGAAGAATACCAAAAATAAAAAATGTGCAAAAAGGCTACATACACAGTCTTCTGAAAGCTAATCCATAACACGTGAGAGCTGACCGTGCACCAATAATTTGATGTGAAGAGCAGCGCATGCAGGGGCGCACCAATTATGGATTTTTTTTAAATAATACTTTTTTAAATGAATTACGGTTTTAATACTCGAAAAATAAAAATTGCAAAAATAACACCTATTAGCCAAACGGCTCGGCGACCACCCTATTTTCGTCAAACGGTTTGGCGATAACTCTATTTTCGTCAAATCGTGTGGCGACAAATGGCTAAATACGCAAGTAACAGTCGGCCATCAGAGTTTAGGGGAAAGAGGTTATTATCGCCGTATCGTATGGCGATAATAGGTAATTTCGCCAAGCCGTACGGCGACAATGTGTTGTCGCCAAGCCATATGGCGACAATAAGTTCTCGTCGATCCGTATGGAGACAATACCGAAATTCCTATATTTTGAAGAAACTATACAAACCATGGCTCCAAAAATCATAAAATAAATATCACTTATTCCTAGGGTCTTAGATGACCCATTTTTACAGAAATATTTAGGAATGAATTGAGTTGAATAAACCAAATAACTATAAGAACCCTCTGTTGCATGAAACGCTTAAGCCTTTTCGGCAGCTCGTAAAATATCACGTTTGAATGTAATTTTTGGAATAACAAAGCAGATTTGCTCTTTGATATATGGACTATCATATTCTGTAAAAATATTTTATTTACACCTTTCTTTACATACAAATTCTACTATCGCAATAACCCTAAATATTATTGTCGACAACAAACGATAACGCTTAAGCCTTTTCGGCAGCCCATAAAATATTATGTTTAAATGTAATTTTTTGCAATAACAGAGCAGATTTGCTCTTTGATATATCGACTACCATATTCTGCAAAAATATTTTATTTACACCTTTCTTTGCATCTAAATTCTACTAGTGCAATTACCCTAGTCGACAACAACTCATGATATGAATAGTTTAGCCCAGGAAAACTTTAGCTAAAGTGTTTAAGTCATTACGATCATTGTGAAAAGCATTTAGATGCAGCCAGTAACCTTAGTAAGCAAACTCAACCTTAGTAGGGCAGATACAATGAAAGTTCAGATGATGAAATAAGCAACAGATTATATTACAAGGGCATTACAACAGTGACGACATTGCTAAAAGAACTGACGATAACACTGATTGTTATAGTGGAACAAGTGATCATTCCGCCTATGTTCTTAGAGTCGGAATGATGCGCCACATTTTCTACATATTACATCACCCGTGAATATTTCACAATTTGTTCTCGGACACCGCTGAATCTCTCTTATGAAAGAACTCCATGGGGGTGCGCAGTGCTCCCAGCTATTGTCGAATGGGTAGCCTATGCCGAACGTCTCGGGGCATAAAGCATAATTTTTTTTATCTTTTTTATGTGGATCTCTTCCCTCCCGATTCCCCGCGTCCCTTATGTTAATACCACCCGGGTTCCCGGATGGTCTTTGTAGTCCGTCAAGGATTTGTTGCGTAGTGCGGACCTTGGCCGGCTGCTTCCCCTTATCCCTTTCTCATCGAGAGGAGGAACCCCCTTGCACTTCCAGAGACTTACCGAGACGCCTGCTCTGTTTCGGCTCGCATTCCACTATATGGTGCAGGAGGTGTGTGTTGGGCTTACCGTTGTACAACCGGAAGCGTGCCCTGCAATCAATGCAGTATGCTCGCTATGGTCGTTGAATAATACCGTAGGCATACTCGGGGTCTGGATTTTCTGGGCAGTAGTAGCACCACGGCGAGGGTTGCTCCCCCAGCTATCCCAGACGGGAAGTTTGAGATGTGGGTGGTATGTCTCCGTGTCCACCCAGTTGAAGTAGCCGCACCATTCATCCTCGGCCAAAGAGCACCGGTAGAATCTTCGGTCCGCTAGATCCTCGTGGCAGGTATCAACCACTGCCTGCAGGCCGTGTTCGCACAATTCGGGGCTTTGGAGTGGCCCTTGAGGAGGAGGTTTCTCCTTTGACTTGAGCAATTTCGCAAGTTTCTTTTTGAAGTCCTGTATGCGATGAACTAGTTTGGAATTACTACTTTGTGAGTGAAACATGAGCATGTCGCATGAAATTCACCGATTGGTTGGTCCCTTGCCCACCCACTCTTAACTCCGATCGATCTATATAGGGGACATATCCCGGCGGCCTCTCCCACCGGGTGAAGTTCTCTGGCAAAGTGGGGTAGGCGTCGTGGCAGTTGTAAACAAATTCGTGGTCATGCTGTTCCGGCCCATCGATTCATTGGAAGAAGCAACTCCGGTCCGTGTGCTAAAAAATAAAGAACGATGCATGAAATGCATGTGTTACCCTATATTTTATAAACACTAGTAGGACTACCTGGTAGGTGCGGGCACAACAGTAGAGAGCGCGGACGGCCATATCTCTGTGCGTAGATTGCTCTATCTTCGCCGGAAGGTTGCAGTTGCAGTTCGGCCGAGGCAACTCCAGCATAACTGGGGAGTCAACGCAACTGGCATCCGGGTATTGGGGGGGTAAGTTCCACTTGTTGAAGAGGTGACGGTAGAACGACATCGTGCTCTAATTTGTGTATATTAGGTTGGCGGTTATTGCTGGTATGGCGGTAGTGGATGTCTATCCCTCCCTCAACCGGTTTTTATAGTGCTGGTGAGGGGCTTCTCCACATAACTACAACACTTGTCTCTTTATGAAAGTTGCATGGCCTGCCACCCATCATGAAAGCTGCATGGACTGTCACGCTTTATGAAAGCTGTATGGCCTGTCACCCCTTTGGAAAAGCTGCACGACATGTCACCCATCATCAAAGCTGCAGCACCTGTCACCCTTTGTGAAAAGCTGCAGCACATGTCACCCCCTTGAAAAGCTGTCCGACTTGTCACCCATCATGAAAGCTACACGACCTGTCGCCCTCTGTGAAAAGCTGCACGACGTGTATTCATCGAGTGCGTATCCGATGTTGTGTTGTCACGTCGTGTGAGAAAGTAAAAGCGATGACAGCACAATTAACAGTGTGAAATAATAAAAGTACATAATATGAGAAAGTACACAAAATGGATAGTATGACATAATATGAAAAAGTATACAAAATGGACAATATGAGAAACTACATAATATGAGAAAGTACACAAAAATGGATCGCGGACAGCCTAATCCTGATCACCCCCCGGCGGTGGACCCTGACCCCCTACCCCTACCCGTAGTGCGACCTCTCTTTTGCCGACGTGCTAAAGCGGGTGCACCGTCGAGAGGTCGTGGGTGAAGCGGCTGCGACAGTCTCGCCTGGACATAGTCTGAAGGGCTGCATTGCCGAGGCGATGCATGCGGAAGGCAACGCGTGTCTTTGCGAAATGGAGGAGGCTATGTGTACTGCATGGCTGGAGAAGGCTGCGTGTACTGCGTAGTTGGAGGAAGCTGTGTGTACTGAGTGCCTAAGAAGAACTGATTCGCCCAGTAGTCAGTATCGACGTACCCTAACGGAGTGCCTGAAGGAGAGGTTCGTCATCCACCCTGATGGCCACCTGCAGTTCAGACAATAACATTTAATCATAGTTAGGTGATTAGATTCGAAACATGAACAATTTAATATTGCTTGACTTACCTGGTGTGGGGACCATGGTGGGACCGCATGGTGGTGCCTGCCAATCGGATCCTCCAGCCATGTCTGGGGCCGGAGGCACGGGGGTGTGGAAGCTGTAGCCCGGCTGTAGTGCGGGTCGAGGAGCTGAGCCCGGGTGGCGGCCTGGACGAGGTGCCAGCCGAAACAGTGGCGCCTGGGACGTGCCAACAAGCACCAAGCTCCACGATCCATCGAGATTGCACCGCCACACGTCTCATGGCGCCCCCCACCTCCTTTGTTGTGATAGCGAACCCCTGCTGTAGCCTAGCCAGAAAGCCAGTGGCATGCTGGTGCAAGTCCCTGGCCTCATCCACCTATCACGTACGAACAAACGATAAGCACAACGACAGAGGGTAATGAATAGATGATGTAATTTACGAAATAAGACTTACCATCGCGTGCATTGCCACTCCTGCTTGGCCCGGGTACAAGTCTACCACGCTAGGAGCATATCTCTGGACCGGTGGGTCCTCCACAAGTAGAAGACGAGTACGGGTCCGGGGCATGTACCAGTCCAGGTACTGCTGGTAGAAGGAGTCGTAGGGTGCGTCCTCGTCAACAACGTCCTCCAACACCCCATCCCACTGGGCGAGCCACGGCGCCATCCTCTGAACCAAGGTCGCCATGGTCTTCTTGGGTCCGTGGGTGAAGTACCTGCATAGAAATCTACATTATTACAAATATAATATAAGCACTTAGCATACATGTAGTGGCGAGTAACTCATGAGTGCACTTTCGCTGGCACGCGATCCCCCAAAGGAACAGTGACCAGCTGGCGAAGTCCGAACTACCTGAGGACTCGCTGCGGTGCGTAGTCCTCCACAAAGACGTCGAAGACGAACTTCCTCCTCGTCAGCCAGTAAGCGTGGTCCCTGTAACACAACATCGAACCCCCCACCCGCGGCTCTCTCCGCTACATGCTGGTCGCTTTAAGGGTCCCAGATGACTATTGCTAATTCACCATACCATTTGGCGATTACTGCTAATTCGCCATACCATTTGGCGATTATTGCTAATTCACCATACCATTTGGCGATTACTGCTAATTCGCCATACCGTATTAATATCGCAATTCATTTTAAAAAAAGAATTATTTAAAAAAATTCACCAATTATGTTTGATCGATCGTAGGGTCTCCAGCATATGCGGACCATGGTTCACAATATCGATAAAAATGGTTTGATTTTCATAATTTTCGATTTACTGGTCCGACTCGGAAACTAATCCAGTCGATAAAAGGATTCAATTTAAATTCAAATTTTAAAAATTTAAAATTTTATAAAAATCACTACAAGGGGGGAGGCGCTCTTCTCCATCTTCCTGGTGCTATTCGGGCTGATCCTGATGGCGCTGCTGATCGGCAACATGCAGACGTACCTGCAGTAGATGACGCTGCGACTGGAGGAGATGCGGCTCAAGCAGCGCCACTTGGAGCAGTGGATGCACCACCGCCTCCTCCCCGATGAGCTCTGGGAGCGCGTGTGGCGGCACAACCAGCACAAGTGGCTCCAGACGCGCGGAGTCGACGAGGACAGCCTCGTGCATGGCCTCCCCAAGGACCTCTGCCGCGACGTCATGTGCCACCTCTGCCTTCGCCTCGTCCACCGTGTCCCGCTCTTCGCCAATATGGACGGGTGCCTCCTCGACGCCATCTGCGAGCGCCTTAAGCCCAGCCTCTACACCGAGGACACCTACATCATCCGCGAGGCGGACACTATAGACGAGATGCTCTTCATCATGCGCGGCCACCTCGAGAGCTCCAACAATGACGGTGGCCACACCGGCTTCTTCAACTGGGGCCTCGGTGACTTCTGCGGCGAGGAGCTCCTCACCTGGGCGCTCGACCCCAAGGTAGCCGCCAACCTCCCACTCTCCACGCACACCGTCAAGGCGCTCTTCGAGGTCGAGGTCTTCGCGCTACGCGCTGACGAGCTCAAGTTCATCGCGGTGCAGATCCGGAGCCTGCATAGCAAACAGCTGCAGCAAACGTTCCGCTTCTACTCGCAGCAGTGGCGCACCTGGGCCTCGTGCTTCATACAGGCCGCTTGGTGGAGGTACCTGAAGCGGAAAGTTGCCGAGCAACGGCGGCGGGAGGAGGGGGACGCCGACGTGGGGTCATCGTTGTCGTCGAGCCAACTCAGGACGACCTTCCTCGTGTCCCGGTTCGCCAAGAACGTCATGCGTGGCGTGCAGCGGCAGTGCTCGCTCCGGGCAGAGAGCCTCATCATCCTGCCCAAGCCGCCCGAGCCTGAATTTGGCAACATCGACTACTGATGCCGCCGAATGGTATTTGGTGGTGGTGGTGGTGGTGGTGGTGCTACTACAACTACTGCTGCTGCTGCACTGTTGAGAACTTCCATGCATACATGTGTGCAACAATGGCGATTTTTACTAAAAAAAACATTACTGAGCTATTAGGGAAGACCTATAAATAGCAATAATACTTGTGTCTGACATTATGACACGTGTACATGTATTTCTTGATTTGAGAATAAGATTGTACTATTCCAGCGAATGGAGCTTACTGTTCCAACCGCTACTTCTGCTCACGGCCTTGAATCCATTGACGGCACGAGAGATAGGGAACTACCATGCATACATGTGTGCGACAATGGCGATTTTTACTACGAAAACATTACTAAGCCGTTAGGGAAGACCTATAAATAGCAATAATACTTGTGTCTAACATTATGACACGCGTGCATGTATTTCTTGATTTGAGAATAAGAATGTACTATTCCAGCGAATGGAGCTTACTATTCCAACCGCTACTTCCGCTCACGGCCTTGAATCCATTGATGACACGAGAGATGGGGAGGAGGAGAAGAAAGAACAAAGGAAGAACAAATCATTTGGCTTCGATCGATCTCGAAGCCAAACACCGATTGTGATGGTGAGCGATGATGCAGCAGCAGCATGCAATCTCCTGGCCTAGCTCTCAAGGAACAAGATGTTGGGCTGCGGCTATAGGTCCCAGCTCATCGACGGCCGCAAGGAGAAGTTCGTGAGGTTGGAGGAGGCGAGCCCGAGCCCGAGGGTGTCGTTCACGTCAGGCGCCATGGATGGTGGCGGCGGCCACGGCCTGCGTATGGACAGCTACTTCTCCGTGGGGGCACGGCCCCCCAAAATCAGGACACGGTCGGTGCGCATGGCGGCCGCCGGCATGATCAACCGGTCGGAGCGGCTCAAGAACATCGGGCGTGTCTTCCAGGAGGACCTCAAGAGCATGTCCCAGAAGATCTTTGACCCACAGGACGCGTTCTTGATGCGCATGAACCGCCTCTTCGTCTTCGCCTGCATCGTCTCCGTCGCCGTCGACCCGCTCTTCTTCTACCTCCCCGCCGTCACCGCCACTAGCAGCAACACCTGCATCGGCTTCGACCGCTGCCTGGCCACGGTTGCCACCACCCTGCGCTCCGCCGTTGATGCCTTCTACCTGGTGCGCATCGTGCTGCAGTTCCGCACCGCCTACATCGCGCCCTCGTCACGCGTGTTCGGCCGCGGCGAGCTCGTCATTGACTCGGGCGCCATCGCGCGGCGCTACCTGCGCCGCTTCTTCGTCGTCGACCTGCTGTCCGTGCTGCCGCTACCGCAGATCCCCATCTGGAACTTCCTGAACCGGCCCAAGGGCGCGGACTTGCTGCCCACCAAGAACGCGCTCTTCTTCATCGTCCTCGTCCAGTACGTGCCCCGCCTCGTGCGCTTCTACCCCATCACCTCCGAGCTCAAGCGCACCACCGGCGTCTTTGCCGAGACCGCCTTCTTTGGCGCCGCCTACTACCTCCTCCTCTACATGCTCGCGAGCCACGTACGAAAATGCCACGCTCGATCTCTACACGATCGCCATGAATATGAACGATCGAATCGATGCGATGTTGGTTTGAGTGCAGATGGTGGGGGCGTTCTGGTACCTGCTGTCGATCGAGCGGCTGGATGACTGCTGGAGGGAGAACTGCAAGGTGCTCAAGTTCCACCAGTGCAGGAAGTACATGTACTGCGGCGGCGGCAACCTTGGCCTGTCGGGGTTCGTGGAATGGAGGACCATGATCCGGCAGGTGTTGGTGCAGGAGTGCGCCCCCGTCGACCAGAACGGCACCGGCTTCAACTACGGCATCTACACGACTGCCATCCAGTCCGGCGTCATCTCCACGGATAACCTCATCGCCAAGATCCTCTTCTGCCTCTGGTGGGGCCTCCAGAACCTGAGGTAATTAAGCTCTATGTCATCTGGTGTGCATCTTCCTGCCAACCCAATGGCAAATTGACCCCCCTCTCTCTATATATATGATATGCCGCCGCATACAGTACGGTTGGTCAGGGGCTCCAGACGACGCACTACAAGGGGGAGGCGCTCTTCTCCATCTTCCTGGCGCTGTTCGGGCTGATCCTGATGGCGCTACTAATCGGCAACATGCAGACGTACCTACAGTCGATGACGTTGCGGCTGGAGGAGATGCGGCTCAAGCGGCGCGACTCGGAGCAGTGGATGCACCATCGCCTCCTCCCTGATGAGCTCCGAGAGCGTGTGTGGCGGCACAACCAGTACAAGTGGCTCGAAACGCGCGGAGTCGACGAGGATAGCCTAGTGCGCAGCCTCCCCAAGGACCTCCGACGCGATGTCAAGCGCCACCTCTGCCTCCGCCTCGTCCGCCGTGTCCCGCTCTTCGCCAACATGGACGGGCGCCTCCTCGACGCCATCTGCGAGCGCCTCAAGCCCAGCCTCTGCACCGAGGATACCTACATCGTCCGCGAGGGGGACCCCGTCGACGAGATGCTCTTCATCATCCGTGGTCGCCTCGAGAGCTCCACCACTGACGGCGGCCGCACCGGCTTCTTCAACCGAGGCCTCCTCAAGGAGGGCGACTTCTGCGGCGAGGAGCTCCTCACCTGGGCGCTCGACCCCAAAGCCGCTGCCAACCTCCCGCTCTCCACGCGCACCGTCAAGGCACTCTCCGAGGTCGAGGCCTTCGCGCTGCGCGCCGACGAGCTCAAGTTCGTCGCGGGGCAGTTCCGACGCCTGCACAGCAAGCAGCTACAGCAAACGTTCCGCTTCTACTCGCAGCAGTGGCGCACCTGGGCCTCGTGCTTCATACAGGCCGCGTGGCGGAGGTACCTGAAGCGGAAGGCCGCCGAGCAACGGCGGCGGGAGGAGGGGGACACCGACGTGGGGTCGTTGTCATCGTCGAGCCAACTCAGGACGACCTTCCTCGTGTCCCGGTTCGCCAAGAACGCCATGCGCGGCGTGCAGCGGCAGCGCTCGCTCCGGGCGGAGAGCCTCATCGTCCTGCCCAAGCCGCCCGAGCCTGACTTCGGCAACATCGACTACTAATGCCGTAGAATGGTATTTGGTGGTGGTACTACTACTACTACTACTGCACTGATGAGAACTTCCATGCATACATGTATGCGACAATGGCGATTTTTACTACGAAAACATTACTGAGCTATTAGGGAAGACCTATAAATAGTAATAATACTTGTGTCTGACATTATGACACGTGTACATGTATTTCTTGATTTGAGAATAAGAATGTACTCTCTCCGTTGTTAAATATAAAATGTATTTTAACTATGCACAAAGATTAAAATTACTATAAAACTAGAAATACATGGGAGAAAATAGCTTACATGCCACTTTATTATTTTCAAAGATGAGAGATAATACTCTATATGGATGAGAATGGATAAATGTATGTTGTTGAGAGAGAATAAATAAGGGTATAATAGGAAAAACTCATTAAATCTACATACAAGTCTTATATTTCTAAATAAGACCATTCAAACTATTGACCTTATATTTATATAAGAAATCGAGTGCTGCTTGATTTGTAGGGGAAGTTGTCGTCTTGTCGAATGCCCCCGCTCACCTGGGTTCTTACCTTCTTTATTAAGTGAAAGCAAGAACATATACCTATTTTTTTAAAAAAAGAAAAAGGAAAAGGAAAAGAATGTATGCGAGTGATGTTCATACATCACTAAAACCATTATACATATTTCTTACCCTGCAGTTGGGCTATTCTCTGTACATCCTCTTATATGTAATATTGCAATAAGCTTGCTGATGCCTTTTCATGAAGAGAAAAAAAAGGCTAATAAAAAGAACAAAAATACAAAACTTGAAATTGAAATTATTTATACACTCGGGAAGTCCCCTGGCTTTGGGGATGCAAGGACCCCTGTGGTGGAGCAACCCGATAATGCGTTCGTGCAGAGTTTAAGGGTCTGTTTGGTTGACTGGTTAGGCCTGCATCGCGCCAGCCCATGCAAGATTCGACCTATTTGGTTGGCTGGGTGGAGGTCTGGGCTAGGTCCGCAGCATGCAAATCCGGCCTTGTAGCATGGCCCAAGAGTAGAGCGAACGAGGCATTTTTGTAGAGCGAGGCATTTTTGTAGGCGCCGACCTGTTTGCACCCACGCGTGCAAGGAATGACCTCCCGAGGACTGGTTTGCCCACCCCCAAGTCGCCACCCCTGTTCTTTCGTGTGCCATCTCTCCAACTCTCACTCCCTCACTAGGGTTTAGGAAATTCTCGGCGGCACGAGGTACTCCGGGGTGTCCTCCCCGAAGGTCGGTGGTGTTGCCGTGGTGCGTGCAAGTCATCCTCTCTCGTTTCCTTCCCATGGGCTACACGAGTGTTCCTCGATCAATGTAAAATTTCACGAGTTTTATGAGTTTCAATTGTATACTGTTGGAACGGTATACCGTAGAATAGTATTTCTGCTATTGATTTTAACCAAAGTTTTTAGGAGTCTTATCTCAACAAATTCGGACTCTTTTGTCTATATAAGTTACCTCCATGTACATGTAATTTTAAACAAAATTAGTGGATTATCTACTATGGTTTTTTCTTCCTCGTGAGGTCTTTTTCATGTTAAATCTTATGTTCCATTTTGCATTTCTATCCGTAATATTAATTTGCTACAAAACGTATAATAGATTTTACTGTGTACATACATACATACATACATACGCGTACTCCCACTCTCAATATTCCGCTTAAATGATGTTGTTATACCTCTTTATCCTTTTTAGTATACTCTAATATTGATTATAAGATACTTCAAAGTGAGTTCTACAAAAAAGATTATGAAAGTCCACACTTTATAGTATAATTTGTTTATATACTCTTTTTACATATAGAAAAGGGTATATAGCAAAAGATAAAATGCTCCGATGAATATTTTCAAAATGTCGCATTGTAGTATCTCAGAATTATTATTGAAGTATGCTGAAAGTGATAAAGGAGTATAACACATTCGTTACTTTGGAGTATCTTAGAATTATTATTGAAGTATACCGAAAGTCATAAATGAGTATAATACGTTTGTTTAAGTGGTATATTAGAGGTAAGAGTATGTACTCTGAGAGTATGACAAAGGCTTATATAGGACGTTGGAATGGGGACCATGGTGCCCAGGTACAATGATTTCAAATGCACGAATTCAAGTCAAATTCATGTATATTTTTTCGAAACATTCAATTTTAGGGTATATACCCATTTATAACAATTCAAATGAAACACATATGTTTGAAAAAAATACACTCGAATTCAAATATTTGAACGAATTTAGATCACATGCTTTGCTGATTTATATATAAAAAAACACATATCTACAATCAAACTGTCATCAAAAAAGGAAACTCTAGTTTCAATTTCAGTTCAAACTTGTTTGAACTAGTTAGTAAACTGGTTAAACTCAATATCCTAAAAAAAATTTAAAAAATTGAATGCAAATAAACAGAGGAAATACTCGTTTTGATAGTGGTGCCCCAGGCAATTGTAATATATATATGAGTAGTGTTTCTATGCTCTCCCTCTCAATACAAGTTACACAAATCTTGAAACGAGCGAAGGGATAAGTAAACATTATCTACACTTTATTCTTTCTTTAATATTTATGCAACTTCAAAAAAGAAAAATATAGAAGCACTTCTCTCTTTATACACACACACACACATACATACATACATATATTATAAGTATAGAAGCTTGTTTTGTACTCCCAGATGTATGCACTCCCTAGCTCAATTTGGTTAAAAACAACTTCCTAATCGGGAGGAATCAGTTAACAACTTTTATTTATGGAGTATGTTTCTACCTGTGTAACATCAGTGTGTGTGTGTTGCTGCTCGGTGATGACAGTATCCAAGTTAGCTAACACCGTCGGAGTTCTCAATGACCCACGATGACAAAGAAACCCTGGCTCTATTTGTACGTAGATATTATTCTCACACATCTTTACAGCGTTACTGAGGCAACTTCTTCAAGGTCGTAACAAATTATTTTTGGGACAAACTTAGGGCCCGTTTGATACGCAGTAATTACATAGAAATAAGAGATAAACCAATTCCACCATTTTCAGTTAGGCCCTTTCTCGTGTAATATTCATATAGGCAAATACTCAGCAAATTTCGAGATACTTAAAATAGTTTAACCACACGCATTCCATTCCAAGATGTCACACACTAATACTTAGGCTGCATACTTATCATTTGTTAAGCCCAACAAAAATGAGCAAAGATAAGGCTCAAAATTTAACAATACAAAGCCGCCCTCCCTCCAATAAATCAAATCACCAGCTCCGTTCGCAACCCAAAACTTTAAACAGGAAAGAATAATATCGTACACATCAGCACCAGAGACGGAAATTACAACGGGAAGGAGGTGTGAAGACAGATACGTGAGACCAAACAAGCGCTAACAGACGGCGCCCATCAAATAAGTTTACCCCTTTGGCCACTCCATACTATGCAAACATGAGAAGAAGAAGAAAATCTAGACACAGGAAAAGAATACCTAGTACCATAACACTATCCCTTCTGTTGACATAACACACTCACCTATCCTCTGGCATCTGAGTATATACAGGCGAAGCCTCGCAGGCAGGACATTCCGATAAACCAATAATCGGTTCTTCTACTTGTCATGTTCTGGGATAAGAATTCGAAGAGCGCTGTCGGTGGTGATTGGCAAAGCTTCTCCACCTTTCGCCCTTCGACCGCCTAGCTTTGCTCCCTGCAAACGATTTCCTGTTGCCACTGTTGTGGGATAGCATGTCTCTTGAGCGCAGATCATCTGCCTAGAATGGATCAATATAGCCAAAACCCACTGATGGAAACTTAGAATCGATTGATTCGGCATAAGGCAGAGCTGCTATATCCATGCAAGAGAGCCTCGGTCATTGTTTGCTGCTTGAGGGCGGCCCCTGGTTGGAGTTGGCGGTCGGTTGGCGTTCAGTTCCTGATGTTAACACAACCTGGTGTTAGAAGTGGACAGACAGCACTACACCTAGTGCAAATACATAGTATCTTGTGGTAAAGCAGTGTAACCTGCATCCATGTGTCCTCAATATGATGATCCGGAGAGTTCTCAGGTGATGTAATGGCAGGCGGCAAAGGATGAATGAGTTTTGGAACAACCACAAGATCCCTTCCCAGAACTAAGATTGCACCTGCGTTATTCGCCGTACCTGTGCACATATCATATTGAGCAACGGTACAATCCAACTGCATGAGATGATTGGAAACGAATCATGTAAGAATAACATGTCCTTACCACAGTAATTTGTTGCTGAGAAGAGAGTGATCAAGTGACCTTGAGCGAAACGCTCAAAGCCATCCATCACACATTCATGTGCTCGCACAATCAACTGTAAGTCATTGTTGTTGCAGAACTCCATAACACGGTCAGGCTGCAATGACAATGCATGTTATTTCGAAAACAAACACACACACGAACCAGCAGGGAGAAAAGAGCTGAACACAATACAGAGTACTAACCCCAAAGGTAACAAGACCTGGACCCCGAGCATTTGGTCGGAGTCCTTCAACACTGTCATTCTCGGTTGGATCAGACCTTTAAAAATAAAAACATAAAATCATGACATCAGGAAAAATAAATGAAGTCTTCCAAGAAAATAGTATCACAATAGGAGCTGTTGAAATGCTGACCATAGAAGATCCATTAGAACAACTGAGCCTGCTTCCATGGTAATCGGTCTTTGAAGATTCTCAATTTGCTCTACATGGTTGATGGACCGACCAATACCACCATGCATACATATTATTTTCTTTTCTATTAGGGCAGCCAAAGGAAGCCAATTAAATAACCTATTCATGCGATGCCAGGTCCAGATTCCATCTCGCTCACCCTAATTTTTTAGCAAAGAACACTTGTAAGCAAGATATGTATAATGTAGCCAAATGCAGGAATGCAATATGAAAAGACAAACTCGTAACCATTCGCTCTATGCACTCTATTCGAAACCCGAATAGAGCATTGATATCTGCAGCCTCATGATTTCCTCGAATCAAATGTACATTATGAGGATATTCAACCTGAATTGTACAGTGAGGTAGTTGTTACAATATTAAATAAATAACCTCCTCACAAACAGCAATGTTTCAAGGTATGCTCACAGCTTAGTAACTACCTTCAGTGCAAGGAGAAGAGTGATAGTCTCCAAACTATGCTGACCACGATCAACGTAATCTCCCAAAAATAGATAATCGATGTAACTGCAAAGTTTTTTAAAAAAGAATGCAGGTGAGCTCAGGAACAGTATCTAAAAAAAGAACATTTTCCAAATCTTCATAAACAAATCGATCCATTAGGAGAATTACTAACACGAATTAAGAACATCAATTTGATATCAAGTGTTCTAGTAGTTCTTTTTTTTTTTTGAACAAGAAGAAGTGCTTTAGCAGTTTTGATATCCAAGAAAATACGAAACGAATCCCCGAAAACTGAAAGAATAAAAAAATGAATCAGGGAAAATCAAAATCAGAAAAATACTTACGCAATGTCTCCTGCTGTTGAAGGAGCACCGTACTCATCAAATAAGCGCATGAGGTCACCAAATTGGCCATGCAAATCACCAAATATCTTAATGGGGCCTTTAAGCTGTAGGACACTTGGTCCACTTGAAAATATTCTCTCAGCACTATCACATAGATCTGCAATCTCATTGCAGTCCAAGAAGAACTGCCTTCGCACAGGGGGTTTCCAACCACGAGGTTTTAAGAGAGATGATATTACCTGGATAAATTGAGCCATAGAATAGAAACCATGTGAGTACTTAATGGCAGAGTAGCATAGAAATTTCATGTAAAGAAGACTATAGTCATCGTGTTCCATTATTATCCTCAGTCTGCCCTTCTCTCACAAACAAAAATCGAGATTGTACCCAAATGTTTAAGCAGATGACCATATAATCTTTTATCATAAAAAATCTTCAAATTTACAACAAATTATTTCTAGCACGTTTTGTTTTTGACAGATAACTTTTCTTCAGCAAAGTTGAGTACCTTTTTGGGCACACTATTAACAGACATTTGCCGATCTAGTAATTTCCTTGCTGCAGTTGCACTCTCAGGTGTACCATAGATGACCCTTCTTCCTTCATTTTCAAACTGGTCAATGGAGAGCTGCCTAACCATGCCACCCAAGGCACCTCCAGTTTCTGCTGCTACCACAACCTATAAGAACAAAAAATGTTGTTCAACATGCCGCAAAACAACTTGAGCTAGGCTGTTCAGGAGGTGGCTTCTTAGATACAAATTACAATATATCAACTGTCAAATAAGGAACAACCCACCAAGAAGAGCATAAACAATCAGATAAGAGTAATGAAATAACAACTCAACAAAATTAATAGTATTTTCTACTTACTGCTCTATGGTGCAACCGAACCCCAGGTGGTGTCGAATTGTTTGTAAGAGCCGGATCTTGTTTGATGAGGCTTGAATTTTGCTTCCCACTTGTTGTGGCATCTGGAGACTGCTCCCCGTCAGGTGAATGCTCCATCTCACCATTAACTTGCCTGGCCTTTACAGCAGCTAAAGTAGCACTGATTGCCTCAGCCTCAGCAGCTGATGCTTCAACCAAATAATCAACACCTTTGCTCAATCTCCTGCTTAAAATATGTTTGAAACACATCTCAGTGCATAGTACCTTCTAACATGCAAAGAAACATTGTCAGCACAAGTCTAGGACAGAATGATGCAAACCTCTGTCCCTGGATCACGGCATTCTCAGGGCTGATATCAGTATACATGTCCCCATTAACAGGAGGAGCAACTGTAGTTCCAAGACCCACAGCTCCATCAGGAGTTGTTTCTGCACCTGTTTGTTCATCGTTGTAAGCATATCTGCCAGGTACTCCTCCAGCTTGTATGTTAGCAGCTGCAGCTGCATGGTTAGCTGCGTTTGTTGTTTCAGCAGCAGCAAGATCTTCAGCAACAAGGAGGTCATCTAGCAGCACACCTGTGGTAGCAATTGCATGAAAAGTAGCATAGCAATCATATGAAATTTAGCATCAATAAACAAAAACTAATGAACCTATGTGTTGTTGTCTGAGACTAAAGGAAATGTCAAAATCTATTGTTTCCAGCTACTTCACAAACAAAACTAACAGAAGTAAACAAAAGGGCAACAGCGATAAATTAAAAGTTAAATACTCTGCAATGTTATTGAAATGCAGAGGGCCAGGAATAGCAATCATGTCTGCAATCGTTTATGAGGAGGATTCAAACCAACCATGGACACTGTCCCATGCTAGCTTCTGCCAAATTCCAATCAGATCGAACTTTTACCTAACCCTCAAAACCAATTTCACTGGGAAAAAATCAGAATCAGCAACAGCTGCCAACACAGATTTTTTATTTTTGTAGCTTTTTGAATATTATGATGAAAAACATGCTTTGTTGAAATTATGTTTCGCAATGTGGACATAATTGGTGAGATTCGGCCATAATACGATGTAGCTCAGTTCGAAGAGGTCATTTCACTCTGCTAACCCCCCGTGTCAATCAGTGGCGTAGCCAGGATCAAAACCCTGTGGATTCAACCCTTGTAAACTGAAGACTTTTATGAGTTTATCTACAATTATCAATAGTAATTGAGCTTTTTGAAAAGAAAAAAAAAAAACTTGGAGGGTCAATTGACCCCACAGGTTTAAGCTGGATCCGTCACTGGTGTCAATCCTCAAGAAGAAATGTGGGTGCCAGAAGTAACAGTTCACTCCAAGGAGTTTTTTCCTTCAGAGTAGGAGGTTCTAATAATACTAATGCAAACTAGGAATGTATTAAGTTTGAATCTTGAACACCTTAAGAACCTTTTTGTGCACTGATATGTAAGCATAGTAAATTTCTAACTTGGGCTGATTGCTTAATGTCCTAGATTCCTACTGCTTTCCCAACGAAGAAAAGGATTGCAAGGAACGTATATCTGACAAACTATCAAGTGAAGATGCCACAATTGATAACATTGAAATGACATAAAATGTGTGAATAGCCCAATCATATCGTTGAGCAGCTTATAGCATCCACCAACCATGTGAGTTTGATATCCCACAGGAACATGCCAATCTCCTAATCTTCATGCACAAGAGCACTGCTAACATGATCGGACCAAATCCAGTAAATCACTAAGATGAACAAATCATACAGAATATTTACTATCATTGAATATTAGAACCAATGCTTACTAGTACATGGGCTCATTAGAACAATTAATATTGTTACTGCTGAAGATCCATGTGTAGCAAAATAATCAATCAAGCCCGAAGTGGTGTCTTACTACCAGGCCCCCCAGACCCAACATAAAAGTAAAATGTAGATATTTAAATTCGGAGTTTATCCCAACACCTAATGTATAACATTGATCATTTACTTCAGATGATCTGGACAAACTAGCAATGCTGCTCCTCATAAACAAAACTAGTAAAGAAGGTGTGGTCAGCAAACAAGAAGCAAAATAGGCGAATAGCATGCAGTTAAACTACAAATTTTAAGACAACGGTCACTCCTGTGAAGTTGAAACATCTAATGCAAGAATGGTAGTTTCAGAAGATTAATTTGTTTATCTGCTACAATCCATATAAAAAAATTATTTATTCATCATACTGCTATTGGTAAATTTGCAACCATCTGATTTAGTGAACGTTTTGATGCAATAAGATAACTCCACATTTCTGGCGAGAATGAAAATGGGACGACAGGAGGCCTGAACAGGACTTGCAGGACAATAGAACAAATCTCATATATGATACTTGATGTCAGGATTCCGAAGAGGCTAAAAAACTGAAGCGCCCCTTACCTCCGCGCAAACCTCCATAAATGAATATCAAATCACCAACTGCAGCAGCTGCATGCCTGCATCTTCGTGTAAGCTCTACATATGCATCACCACCTGCTGCATCCGCACTATATCTTCCTGTCCTTGGAGTTGTGACTACTGATTTTGTGTCGCACCAAACTCCAGCAGCAGTGTCCAACACTAAAAAAAGGCAGACAGCACAGAAAATAACAATTTTGAGGAATATAGAAACCACGTGGTCAATTCCAAAAGTATAGACAGCACTCAAGTATTTTGAATAGACCATGTACTTTGATAAAAAGGGATATCTGTGTTGCACATATAAACAGGAACAGCATACATCTCGCTATGTTCTGATCGATTATAAGTGAAAACCATTGAGCAACAAATGTCCGCTTCAACCAACAGGGAGATTAGTAAAAGAAACTAAGAAAGTAATTCATTCTTAAATGACTGCTAATTACCACCAAAGAAACTGAGGTCCAAGATTTTTGAGTTGCCACCAAGAATAGGATAGTTTTCTAAAGTTCCATTAATTGGCACCAAGAGGCAAGAAATTATGCAAATTAAATGACAACTTCAAAGTTCTGAAAAATGGAACCTGCAACACTTGAGGAGTCTTCTACCATGCGACCACCTCCAAGAGCCCCTCCTGAGACATGAAGTCGTGCATTGACAAAAACCTAAAGAAACAAAAGAAAATAGAAATATAGCGTTACTGTTACACAAACAATCCAGTGAGATCAATCTCAAAATTGAACAAATAAATATAACTGGGGGGCCAAAAATTGGCAACTTACAGCTGCATGTTGATATCTGGGTGATGGAGAGACACCAGGGGCAATTGCCCACTCCCAGCGCCCATCCCTATGTTTTGCAAGGCCATATGCACTTGATATGGGCTGATGATTTTAGCCAAAAAAAGATGTATTAAGTATACCATTAGCTGTGACAAGTATGATTGGAGTACAACTGTACAAGAGATTAAAAACAGAAGCCGCTGCCTCTCCAAAAATCAGTGTAATACTGTTATTTCAAAAGGCCCCTAATCAGTCGAATTCGGATTCAGTTTACAGCCCACCTGAAAAGGTTTTTTGGGGCCTGACCAAAATTTCTTTGAAGGACATGATTTTACAAGTAAATTATCTAAAATAGGCCATTCAAGCATGCCCTAACGGATTCAGTATAGTAGAAGATCACGATGAGCCAACTCATCCTATGCCACAAAGAAGTAGATGTAACAAGACTAAAAAATGAATTGCTAGTGGCTTGGTGTAATCATGCAATGCTTCTGACTATCATTTACCCAAAAAAATATATGAACCCTTATAAAAGACTTAAGACAGCTTCTAATCTAAAAACTAAGATAGGCAAACTTCATAACCATATATTCCTATTAGAAGAAAAATCGTAAATGGCCAAATAACTAAATATGCCCAATCAGCAATTCTTAAATTTTGCTCCAGGATCCAGTAAAACTTACTCCCACAAGTTCTATGTCACTTACCACACTATTAGCATCCCTCCCACCACAAAGCAAAAGAAGACCATCAGAGCGGGCACCTGCAGTTGCATACCTGGAGTAACATTACCACAGACTACAGTCAATGGAAGAATATAAAGCTATGAACCATCTCTACTTCCAACAAGATACAAGCAATTCAAATGCATAGGTTTCATTACAGCAAATAACTAATTGTGAAGTAGAGTAAGTAGCAAAGTGTTATATTAAGATTTGTGGTGTTTAGTCATACAATACAAGTGGACTTAGGCCCAATTCGTTTCAGCTTCTGGATTATGGATTCTGAATTATGGGAGAAACTGCTTCTGATTATAGGAGAATTGGACTGAGCCGGTTACAACTTCTAGATTCCGGACCGAGCCGACGAGAATCAGCAAAAATCAGGTTTCAGCTAGATTCTGATTCTACATAGAAATCAGCTTCTAATTCTCAGAGAAGCTGTTCAGAATCTTTCCATTCGGCAAATAATCCGTTTTTTTTTTAAGCAGAAGTTGTCCAGAATCTAAAACGAACGGACCTTAACAAACCTCAAACTACTTTTGGTTATCTCGACGACCGCTTTCGAAAACATAACAATAATATTGAACTGTATATCACTAAAACTTTCCATAATTGCCAGAACCCCAAAAAAAAAAGCACTGCACCGCTTAGATGGTGCGGGTGCCACAACAGGCTACTATACACAACATATCATGAAAGGAAAAAATTGAATTATTGAGAGATTTGATTATAATTAATGAAGGCAAGGTAGCGACCAGCGCGCATCAGATGTTAGCTCATTAATGTACACAACAGAATCTTGCAAAGACAATGTTGCAAGGTTTCAAGTCAACATCACCAAAGAAGTGTTTCTATCTCATTCATTTAACTACACTTCAAAAGGTAAATGCTTTCTCATTCTTATTTGCACTCACATGCATGGAGGTGGCCCTTCACCTTCTGGTTCAAGTTTCCTCCATTCATATGGCTTCGCTGCAGTATCAAGGGCCCACACATCTGCCAGAGGACGCTTCCCTAAAATATTAATGTACTATTAGTATCGAAATCAGTTAGGATGGAACAATCTGTAAGTAGCTACGGTTATAGCATTGGTAAGCATGTTGGCAATTTCCTACCATCATTTCCACCAATTGTCAACAAGAATCGCTGCCCAACCAAAGCCATCACATGTCCGTATCGTGGACCAGGACCGGGCCCTTGAACCACCACTCTACATAGAAGTCGTAGAATGCTTAGCAGGGATAGGAGCAAAAGTAAATTCTGAATTCAAATCACAGTAGAGTAACAAACACCTGTGCCATCGCGGTCGTTGTTGTGTTAGATCCAGAACATGAAGGTCCTCTGCAGATAAACCAGCAGGGCCTATACCACCCTGGATTGCAATAAACAATGAGAGAGAGATAATATTTAGTTTTGCATTAGCACTGACCTGACAACAAAATGGATGCAGCTAGAGGCAGAAACCAAAAGCGTAGAGTACCTGAATGACCACCATGGTTCCAACAGCAGTTGCTACATGGGCAGCTCTTGGTGAAGGAGGTTCACCAAGTGGAGTAAGCCTGACAACAATGTGTTGTGGTTAATCAGAACTAATAAGTGTTACTAAGATAAACATCACACTACCCAGAAATGGGCTAGGATCTAAAGAACTTTGGGTGCGGGTGGGAATCTAACACATAGCTTCCAAGCACCAAAACCAAAAATAATTAAAACAATTTTTAAAACCACTGTACCTGCTCCACTTATTTGATAACACATCATAACAGTGGACATCTGCGGTAGCACCAGCAAGACCTGCAATCATTGAGATCAATAAGGAAATCAACTTTATGTACGAACTATGAACATTTTGACTTTTGCAAGTAAAAGAATTAAGGAGACCAAATTCCCTTTCCACACCAGCTAAGGTCCTCCAACACCTCAAAGTATGGTTTTTGAGCAGTTCATCTGGTCCTTGTTTTAACAAAAGGTCTAATACTGCAATACTATTCCCAGAGAACCTGAAGACATTTAAATTTCATTGCAAGTTTGGCTTTTAAAGTACTTCAATTCACCTAGTCAACAATTAACTCCTTATCCTAGGGTGTCCAATGGACCTCCATCCACTCCAACCACATCAGAATTTCGAATCAACATTTACGGTTTGAAACTATTGAATATCCAGTTATCCATTCTAACGCAATCATATTTCTAATGCCGCAACACAACTTAGGTAGGCATTACAGAGAACCATAAGGCCCTATTTCTTACCATGTCTAGAATCTCCCGAAATGCAATCTAATTGAGATATCAAGTATTAGAATATTCCCGATCATAAATTAAGTTTGGCACCTCGAACCATATAAGAGCAACATATTTGGCCTTCCAAGTAACAGACTGCCACATGAGTTACCAAGCAATATAATGCCTTGACGTCACACTCATAATTACTTCCCAAACCAGATAAGACTTCAGATTCCCTCTCAGTAACAATTTTTAACCTAATCCCGCGTAAACCAGCAAGACCACCCTCTGTCAATAACATGAATTCTTCATCTGAATGAGACACTGGAGGCCACAATCTGCTCCAGTATCTATCCCCGATAAAAATTCTTTCCAAAGCCAGTTTTTCCCTCCTCCCACAGCAAAGCGGGATTAGCGACGAAACCATTCCCTTCAGACTATGGCTCTCATCGACACCAACTACAAAACAGCACGCTCTACTATCAACTAAACCATCTGAAACAATAGCAGCTAAGGTTGAAGGGGCGTACGGATCCCGGCGCTCCCAGCCGACGAGGGTGGCGTGGCAGAGTTGCCCTCGAGCGCGGTGGCACCGCCGAAGAGGATCAGCCGCTGGCCTATGTACGCCGGCGAACCCTCCTCCCCGACGGCCGGCACCGCGGTAAGCGTGTGCCCGCACCGGCACCCCGGCCCGTCCTCCTTCATCTCCATCACCGCGTTCACCACAGTGTACCCCGGGGCCGGCCTTGGCACCGCCACCACCGCCGCCGGAGACACGACCGCGCCTGCAGCCCCCACAGCCGTGGGCGTCGCGGGCGCCGACGGAGACGCCGAGGAGGTCTCGCTCCCGGACCCGCCGCCCTTCGCCACGGCGTCCGAGTCAGTGTCCGACTCCGTCGTCATACGCGAGTCCACGTCCATGGCCGCCCGCCGCTAGAGTTTGCGAGAGCTCGAGATCCCCCACGCGCGCGCAAGAGCTGGGGGTACGCCCTAGGAGACAGGTAATCAGGCGGCGGCCGGCGAAGCCGCCATCGCCTGAACCCTAGGCTTCACCACTCGCCGGCGGCGAGGCGATGGGATCGGGAGCACGAGAGAAGGGGAAGTAAGCGGAAAAGCCCCTGGATATTTGGGAATTGCGTGGAGCTGGCGAGTGGTGAGGAGGCGGAGGAGGTGGGAAGGGTGGCAATGGGAATACGGGAGTTCTCGGGGACTGGAGTGGAAAAGTTTGGGGAGAGAGGAGTGTAGCAGCAGGCGGCTGAGGTGACGGACAGCGAGAGAGACGAATTTTTGTAGTATTTGTATTGGTTTTGTTTGGTGGGGGACTCTCGTGCTGGTCCCTGGCTTTTTTGTTTATTTCGAAATGAGGTCTCTTTTTCCGAAGAACACTTTGCATTTTAGAATAGACGGTGCTAGTTGCACATACGAGAGAAGCAATAATTAATGGGAGAAACTAGGAGTTGGATGTCTAATTTGTGTTTTTTTGATGCCGCGCAATTATTTTTGAACGTATGAAATTTTTTTTTACTATTTGTCGAAGCAAAATGTTTCACTACGTAGAAAAAAAATATTTCACGCGTAGAAAAAATGTTACAAAAAAATCAGACGTCTGATCCCTAGCAATTCCCATAATTAATCACCTCTTCTTCTTCCTTAATTCAACGACGGGCAGATCTCCTATTGGTTTTAAAAACAGAAAATTATGATATGTTTCACGTATTTGGAATAATTTTACTCTTCTTTTTGCTTGTATTTGGCTCACCTCGTCTTCTTTCTTAATTCATATCTCCCTGTGGGTTTTGAAGAAGCTTACAAACTTCTAATCGCCTCTTTGTGTGGAAAGCTTTCTTTAGCCAAGTCTTGTGCTATGCCATTCCAATGGTGAATGAATGAACAACAATTAATTGCATGTAACATTGATCGGCTACAGGATTGATGGGTTATTAAGGGTGTGTTTGGTTGCCTGTATGGTGCCTGAATCGCATGAGTGGATGCAACTGTATCTATTAGACGCGTGTTTGGTTTCCTGTTTATCCTGGCCAGGTAGATGCAATTGCACCCACTCATACAGGATGGAGAAAACACAGAAATTAGACTTCTCTCTAATGCAGGTCCATGAGATGCACAAACAAGCAACCAAACAACTTAACTTGCATCCACTCAGTCAGACCAAGGTTAGCCTGGATGGCTCATACGAAACAATCTAGGATGGTGCAGGTAACCAAACACACCCTAAAAGGATGTGCTTGGTTGATGGGATGAGATTGAATGGAATGGGACGGTCGTGTACCATTTGGTTTCATTGTTTTAGGTGAATGGAATGGTTCAGTATCTATAGGAAATATTCCTTAAAATTGTATCACTTGGTTCAGGATGAGATAATTCCATTCAGACAACCAAACGCATGGATAACTTTTTTTTAACTATTTTATATATATACCACTTGGTACAAGTAACCAAACACACCCTATAACATCGTGGGTGCCACGTGTGCGAAGGAAAAGCTAGCATTCGACTCCATCACCGTATTTGGTATGATTTGGAAGGTTACGATCGTTAAGTAAGATCTAACAAGAAATCCGTACTATGGAGACTGATTGGGACGCAGAATGTAGGGATTCTATTCACTTGATCTTGTTTTTGTTTTTTTAGGTTATCTCTTAGGATGTTCAGTTTATGCTGTGGCACTTCAGTGAGTTGATGTGAAATCCTCTCGCGTGTTCTTGAACAGAAGTGGATGAATCTCGAAGAAACCATGAAGAAACAGATGTCGTCACTTTTTTATAGCACAGTGATAACTTCTTTTTTTAGAAAAAAAATCTAGCCTTATTTCTAATACAATTATAAAAATAGTCACATCCTCTACTGTAGAAACGTCGACAGACGACATGTGTCACCTGTCACGCTCCCGCAACTTAGAAAGTGCTACCGAACGAGGAGAGCTTGACAAGCCATTGAAGCTACTGACCTCCCCTAGCTCGTTATCACCTTTCGAGCTACCGGAGGGTGGTAGACACATATCGCATGTCGACGCTTTCACGGTCAGGGATAAGACCATTATTGCAATTGCGTTCGGAAGTGGACTAGATTTGTTAAAAAAGAATTACGGAGCTAAAAAGCGATGGTTTCAAAGAAACAAGCTTTACTTGCGAAAAGAAAGGGCCAATTTGTTAATATGTACTAGTTTCTTCAAAATAAATATCAAATACAAAATGTTTTTTTTTCAAATAAAAGGGAGGCCACAACCCTTGTCGGCCCCTTAACCCTAAATGTCCACACAAACTAAATATAATTGCGATAATTCATTAATTCTATTTCTTCACTTACCTATAGAGGATGTGCTAAACTGAATATGGTTCGTAAGCTAATGAAGCTTAGGGGTTAAAGCGAGTTTGCCTCTCCATGTAGCAACCAACGTGCGCCGTCCGGTGGGGTGCAACACGCATGAATGGACGGCCCAGATGACGCACCTCGCAACATTTTAACTGTTTTCCGTCGAGAAAACGGTGTGAGGCGGATGCAAGGAACACGCTTGCATATGATTTTTGTTAGACAACCTCGCTATCGAATAGTCCGGGGTTGCCTAATAGATCTCAAGTGGAGAACAGAGAGAGAGGGCGAGAGACACAATATGAGGAGGAACGGGTCTGCTTTATTAGTCTGTATGTTTGTGTACACAAAGGGGTAGCCCCTGCCTCCTATATATAGCGGTTATGCTTAGAGATAAGGAAGAGTCCATATAGGATACGAATCCTGGTTTCCTAACACTCCCCCTTGGACTCTTCACTGCGAGATGCATATGCCTCATTAAAACTCCATAAAAACCCAGTGGGAAAAATAATTGGAGAAAGAGTACATAGCACACGCTTGCTGTGTTGCACAGATTGCCTCATCAAAAACCTTAGGTAAGAAAACTTCAATGAAAAACTTACTTAAGGAAAAGAGTACAATCCACCCAAACTTCAATGTTAATCTTCAAGATTCACGTTGGGTACTCAAACTTCATGTTCGAGATTTATGTAGGAGTATGTGAAAATTCTCCCCCTGAAATCTGCACTTCTCTAAGCCTCATCATCCCGATTCCTTTAACACATCTTTTAAAGGAAGATGTCGGGAGTGACTTAGTGAATAAATCTGCGAGATTTTCACACGACTTAGTGTGCAGTATCTTGACCTCGTTCATCTTATGATTTCATGGGCATAAAAGAACTTGGGGTTGATATGCTTTGTGAGATTACTTTTCACGTATCCCATTTGCACTTGAGCAACACAAGCTGCATTATCTTCATAGATAATAGTGAGGGCATGTTCCATGTTCAAACCACATGATTTCTGAATGTGGTGAACCATTCTTCGAAGCCATACACATTCCCGAGAGGCTTCATACAATGCAATGAATTCTGAGTGGTTAGTCGACGTCGAGACAAGAGTCCGCTTAGACGACTTCCAAGAAATTGTTGTTCCACCGCAAAGGAAAACATACCCGGTTTGTGACTTGCCGGTATGGTCCGATAGGTACCCAAAGATCGGCATAGCCAACTAAATTCAATTCATTGTTTCTTACGTAAAACAAGCCGAGGTCTTTGCTTCCTTGAAGGTAACGGAAGATGTCCTTCACCCCTTTCCAATGCCTTTTGGTGGGTTACGCCTTTATGTCGCTAGCAAATTCACAGCGAACGCAATGTCCGGCCTAGTGCTATTCGCAAGGTACATGAGCGCTCCAATTGCACTCAAGTATGGGAATTCCGCTCCTAGGACTTCCTCCTCTTCTTTAGGCCTGTGCGGGTCTAGGTGCGCTTGGAGTGACCTTGAGCCATTGGGGTCTTTGCGGGGTATGCCTTTTCAAAGCCAAATCTCTCCAACACTTTCTGCGTGTAGGATGCTTGGTGTACCAAGATTCCACCTTGGACATGTTCAAGCTGCAAGCCTAAACAGAACTTGGTTTTACCCAAGTCTTTCATTTCAAACTCAGATTTCAAGTATGTGCATGCTTCTTCAATTTCCTCATCCGTCCCAATGATGTTCAAGTCATCTACATAGACGGAGATTATACAAAATCCATTCGTGGATCGTTGTATAAATACACATGGACAATCTTCGTTGTTCGTGTAGCCTTTCTTGCAGAGAAAGTCACTCAAACGATTGTACCACCTTCTTCCCATTGCTTGATCCATACAGTGATTTCTCCAATTTCACACTGTATAGGTTTCTGTTTGCTCTGTCTTGGTTCGGGATAGGGATACCTTCCGGTACTTTCATGTATATCTCCGAATCCAAGTTTCCATACAAATATGCTGTGACAACATCCATTAGCTTCATTCTCAACTTCAAGTTGACTGCCATTGAGATCAAGTATCTAAAGGTAATTCCACCCATGACCGGAGAATAGGTTTCTTCATAATCAACCCCAGGACGTTGAGTGAAACCTTGAGCGACAAGCCTTGCCTTGTACCTTATAACTTCATTGTTTTCATTCCTCTTCCGAACAAAAACCCATTTGTGACCTACGGGGTTTATATGGGGAGGCGTGCGGCACACAGGCCCAAACACCTTTCTTTTGTTCAGAGAGACTAACTCTGCGGTGATTGCCTTCTTCCAATCTTCCCAATCGAGCCTTTTCTTGCACTCTGCGAGAGATGCGGGCTCGGGATCATGATTAATGATCGTGGCAATCTTCTTTGCAAAGTATGCATCGACATTGGTCGTTGCTCTATTCATTGATTCTCCGTTATTACAAAGTTTATGGCCATTTCATCATGGGGTGCTTCGTGCACTTCTACTTGCTCTTCATTGCTATTTCCCATTCCAGAGCAAGTTCCTTTAGTTTTTCTCCGCCAATGTGTGCGCACACATTATTTCCGGGCTTCTTCCAATGGAAGGTTCAGATCTGGAATTGCCTTTTCCACAGGCTTCTTTCGGTGCCAGGTCTCAAGCGGCTCCCCTTCTTGCTTTGGGGCACTTTTGTGATTGGTGTGGTAAGTCCTCTCGCTTGATTTTCCCAGACGTCTCCGGTACTTTGGGTTTGAGAAGCCGGATCTCCTGTTCTTTTTCTTTGAGGCCTCTGAACAGGATGAGGGATACCTTCGCTTTCTTTGGTATTTCCACCCTCTCTGGTGCATTTCTTGCGGGTACATGCGACTTAACCACGCTCTTGAGATCACAAAAATGATCAGCGGTTCATTTGCTAAATTCGCAAATCAATTATCTTCCGGACTTCTTGATTTGCTTCATTAGTGCGAGGGTCATGCGCTGGGATCCCAAAGTGGAATGCCATACTATTTCCGGCATTTTTCATCCAATGGTTGATTCTGTCCCTAATGACGGAAACAGATCCTCGTCAAAGATGCAATCGGCCGAATCAGTATGCAAGTCTCGATCATGGGTTCCAAATACGATTATGGATGCACTCTCATAACCAACGTATATCCCAGACTTGCAGAGAGGGTCCATTGTAGTCCGCTGTGGGGTGGTATAGGTACATATACCATACAACCAAATTTTCTAAGATGGGAAATCTTCGGGATGACCCCTTGCACTAGTTGCATAGGTGAATGGATGTTGTAGGCCGATGGTCTATAATTGATGAGTCTTCTTTGCGTGCGAGGCTGCGTGTCCCCAACAAGTGTTGGGCAAGTTACAACTCTGCAAGAGCTGGCCGGCAATAAACTTAATCCTCTTTATTAGTGCTTGACTAGCCCATTTTGCGTATGGACGTGCGATGCATGAGTGCTCATGATTATTCCGTTCTTTGTGCAATAATCATCAAATGCCTTGGAAGTGAATTCACCGGCATTGTCCATTCGAATGGACTTCACGCGATGATCGGAAAAGCATTCTTAATTCGATAATCTGCGAGATCAGTTTGCGAATGCATGATTCCTTGTTGACGACAAACATGTATGCGACCATTTCAAGAAGCATCAATGAGCACCATAAAGTATCGAACGGCCACGACAAGGGCTGAATCGGACCGCAAATATCCCCCTGAATGCGTTCCAGGAATGCAGGGATTTCATGTTGCACTTTCATAACAGAGGGTCTAGTTATTAATTTCCCGGTGGCACATGCATGGCACACAAAATCTTCGTGATTCGAAAAATTCTTAACATTAATGCCATGACCTTGTGAGTTGTTAACTATATTTCTCATCAATCTAAGACCAGGATGACCTAATCTACAATGCCATAAAGCAAATAATTCAGAGCTTCTAAAGACAGTCTTCAAAGAAGTATACCTTTGCGTGTGCATTAATTTTCGTGTAGTACAGCCCAGATTCATATGAGGGACATTTTTCGAGTACCATTTTTCCATATTCCGCGTGCTTCACAATGCACAAGTGTTCCTTGCCATTTTCTTCATTGGTTTCTACATGAAACCCATTGGCGTGGATATCTCTAAAGCTTAAGAGAGTGCGTGTTGATTCAGGGTACAAAAGGGCTTCTTCAATTACCAAAGTTGTACCCATTGGCAATATAATTGTGGATCTTCCTGAGCCTATTATATGCGTATCGCTTCCTGCGATAGTCGTAATCCTTCCAGCGTTCTTCGTGATCGTCTGGAAGTATTTCGACTCTCTTAAGATGGTATTTGTTGTGCCACTATCAACAATGCATATTTCCTCCATTGGGCGCTACACGATTTCTAAATGAAAAGAAATATAACTCTAATCAGATAGTGGCAAAGTAATTCAAATATTGCTTGTAAATAAAGAATACTGGAATAAAGAATAAACTGCAATTCTTATTCATGAGAAAGTAAAAGTATGCTCTTCGAGAGCTTACAATTTATTATGCAATCTGATGTCTATGTGAGATAATTCTGACAATTCATGTCAGTTCTTCAAAAAAAAACTCACGTTAGATAATGCCACACCTTTGCACATTCATAAGGTTCTTCCATTAGATTACTGCGTGCAATCTAATAGGAAATGGCTGCTAGATTCAATGAAATGCAGAATTGAATTCTCATGAGTTTCCAGCAAACTAAAAGAAAATAATAATTGCAAGATTCATAAATACATGATTCATAAGTACGGGATTCATAGATACAAGATAAATGCAAGATTCAGATTCATAAATACAACATTCATAAGTGCAAGATTTATATATACACAGATTCATAAATATTCAGAAATACAACTACGTGCATGTAGGTGATCGGCTTCGTGCAAACGATCAGATTCATATGCACGATCGGCCAGGCGATCGATTTTAACGCGGCTTCATGCGGCGTGGTGCATGATTCCATGCGCGTCGGCCTTCTGGGCGCGACGGTGGCGCTTCAGGCGGCGTGCTTGAATTTCATAATAAATTATATTAAAGCAATAAATACAATGCATGGAACAGAACAATAATTGCACAATTCATAAATTCAGAATAAACAATAATTGCACAATTCATAAATTCATAAATGCGGAAATAAATTCTCAGGAATTTCCGAATTTTTCTTAGTATTTGGCAATTTTCTGTTAATTATACAGCAATTTTCCAGCATCACTTGATAACAGAAAATAAATTGCAACATGAATTAAACATGGCATAAGCCTAATTACAACTTATATAATTCTTGTTGGCTGGGAACGAAAACAGGTAATGAATATCTCTGTCAATTTGACTCTTGGCCAGGTCAACCTGCCCCTAGGGCTCACATGAGGGAGGGAGCACTTCCCGTTTCCGGGTGCCAATTAAAGAACCAAGCCTCATGTGTGTTTTCCTAGACACCAATTGTCTCATATCTGTTTATTCATTACCAAAATCAAATCCCAACCACTCATGTTCTCATAAACTATTGTATGAGAAATTCTGGAATTTTCCTAACACTTTTCATAATTTCTGCTAATTTCCAAGCAATTTTCAGAATTACTTTACAACAGGAAATTGAATTTCAGCAAATATCAACATGACATAATTCATAAATTCATAAATTCGGAAAATAAATTCTCAGGAATTTCCGATATTCTAAACAGGCAATTAATGCGAAAAAATCATAAATGTAGAAAATAAGGCTAAGTAAAATTAAAACAGAGCCATAAAATTTTCTGCAATTTTCTAGGATTTTCTAGCTATTTTCAAAATTTTCTTATTGATTTTCTGAATTTCTAATCAATATTCAGAAAAGAAAAGGAAATAAAGAATTGGGGGAGGGCAAAGGGGTAATTTCCCCTGCCCTCCCCGTGCCCCATTCGGTTCAAAACCGTGGTGAATCAATTGGACTTCAAGTCCATTAAACTTGGACTTCATGTCCCTTGCTTGCTTGGACTTCATGCCCACAACCGGCTGCAGGGAGGCCGGTGCGCAAGGCGCAACCCCTTGCGCATGAGAACCGAAGCGGCCGGCCGGCTGAGACTGCGGTACCTGGAGGCAGCGGTGCAAGCTTCATCGGCCAGGGGGCGCGGCATGCAGCGATGCACGGCAGCTGGTATGGGCGTGGCAGCGTCGCGAGGCCAAAGCGGCCGGGCGCTGTGCGGCGCAAGGCGGCGACGGCAAGATCAGCGCGGTCGTCGGCTTCAAGCTGACGCTCGGTGGCGGTCACGGCTATGGTTCGGTGTCTTCGGTGCGGCGCGCGGCAGGCAACCAGGTTCGGCGCAGTAATGCCGGCTCGGCGGCATGGTGCTGGTGCGGGACCATGCGCGCATGACGACGCGACGTCCGAGCGGCTTCATGCCGGAGCCGAATGTGCCCGATGTTTTTTTTTCTTCTAAAACGGATTGAATCCGGTTCCATGCCCGGTTGGACTTCATGTCCATCTTGGGCTTCATGTCCATCCAATGCAGCGAGTTCGCCTGGGTTCGGTCATGCGGCAACCAGTGGCCAGAGATGTGCAGGGCGGCCAGAGCTTTATGCGTGGAATTCGTGTCTTGCTCAAAGTCCTTGTTCAAACTTTGAGGCACATTAGGACTTCAAGTCCTTGTTCCCTTCTTCATGCACGGACTTCGTGTCCTGCTCAAATCGGCTCGAATCTTCATGCATGGACTTCGTGTCCTGTATGCACACGGCGATCACACGGTAAGCGCGCAGTGGGGGCCAGCAAGGCGCGGCCGTGTGCCGGGTGGAGGGCCGCCGGGAGCAAGGCGGTGGGTCGGCAGGCGCAGCTGCGGGGCGACACCGATTCTGCGTGCGGCGCTTCAACCGGCCGTGGCCGGATCGCCGGTCGGAGCAGCGCTACGGCCGCCGCTGCCGGCCGGCTGCGCCGGTCGCCAGACGGCATGAAGCCGTTGCCTCGCCAGACGTCACGCCATCGCCGCTAGCCGGCCCGCCATCGGGCTATCGCTGCACCCATGCCGGGCCTGCTACCTGCCGCGGTGCCGCGCCCCACTCTGCTCGCTTCCGGCCGCTCGGGCACGCCGCCCGACTGCCGTGAGCCCACCGCCCAGCCGCCATAAAGGTTTGAGCTCTTTTGGTTTTGGACATGAAGTCCAGCACCTTGTGGACATGAAACTCAATGTTGAATGGATAAGAAATCCGATCGTGACTTTAAGGATTGGGAGCCGGATTCCAATTCGCTTTTGAACTGATTCATGCACGGGAGGGCATGGGAAATTACCCATTTGCCCTCCCCAGTTTTGTTTTATCTATTTCCTATTTTCTTTTCCAGAAAATTGATTAGAAAATAGCTGGAAATCCTAAAAATTGCCAGTAAATATGAAAAATACCCAGAAAAATTCCAAGAAATTATTAGGCTCTGTTTTAATTTCTCTTAGCCTTATTTTCTGCATTTGTGAATATTTACATGATTTTTTGCAATAATTGCCCTGTTTAGAATATCGAAAATCCATGGGAATTTATTTTCCGCATTTATGAATTTATGAATTGTGCAATTATTGTTTATTCTGAATTTATAAATTGTGCAATTATTGTTCTGTTCCATGCATTGTATTTATTGCTTTCATATAATTTATTATGAAATTCAAGCACGCCGCACGAAGCGGCCACCGTCGCGCCAGGAAGGTCGACGCGCATGGAACTGAATGCACCACGTGCATGAAGCCGCGTTAGAACCGATCGCACGAAGCCGATCATGCATATGAATCTGATCGTTTGCACGAAGCCGATCACCTACATGCACGTAGTTGTATTTCTGAATATTTATGAATCTGTGTATATATGAATCTTGCAGTTATGAATCATGTATTTATGAATTCTGTATTTATGAATCTTACATTTATGAATCTTGTACCTATGAATCCTACATTTATGAATCTCGCACTTATGAATCTCGCATCTATGAATCTTGTATTTATGAATCTTGAAATTATTGCTTTCTTTTAGTTTGCTGAAAATTCATGAGAATTTAATTATGCATTTATGAATCTTGCAACCACTCTCTATTAGATTACACGAAGTAATCTAATGAAAGAATCTTTTGAATATGCAAATACCTGGCATTATCAAATGTGAGTTTGAAGAACTGACCCCGAATGGTCAGAACTATCTCACATGGGCATCAGGTTTGAAGATCATACTTGCGAGCAAGAAGCTCCAAGCTACCACCGGCTTAGGGTCCTCGAAGGACACGCAACCTATTGCCGAGCAAAATGATCAAACTTTGCCCTTTCTCAGGCATCACCTTTCAGCCACTCTGAAGAATGAACACATGGCTGAGGTGAGTGCGCTTGAGTTATGGACTGCACTTTAGAAGCGGTTCGAGAAGCTCAAGTCCACCATCTTGCTCCAAGCACAGCAAGATTGGGTTCGCCTAAAGTTTGCACGCTACAGAACAGTGGTTGTTAATGAATTTTGAATAATGAATTGTAAGCTCTCGAAGAGCATACATTTTCTTTCCTCATGAATAGAATTGCAATTTATTCTTTATTCCAGTATTCTTTATTTACAAGCAATGTTTGAATTACTTTGCCACTGTATGACTAGAATTATATTTCTTGTCATTTAAGATATTGTGTAGCGCCCAATGGAGGTGATATGTATTGTTGATAGTGGCACAACAAATACCATCTTAAGAGAGTCGAAATACTTCCAGACGATCACGAAGAACGCTGGAAGGATTATGAAAATCGCAAAAAGCGATACGCATATAATAGGCTCAGGAAGAGCCACAATTATATTGCCAATGGGTACAATTTTGGTAATTGATGAAGCCTCCTTGTATCCTGAATCAACACGCACTCTCTTAAGTTTTAACAGATATCCGCGCCAATGGGTTTCACGTAGAAACCAATGAAGAAAATGGCAAATAGCATTTGTGCATTATGAAGCACGCGGAGTATGAAAAATGGTATTAGAAAAATATCCCTCGTATGAATCTGGGCTGTACTACACGAGAATCAATGCACACGCAGTGTATACTTATTTAGAAGCTCTGGATTATTTTCTTTATGGCATTGTATATTTAGGTCATCTTGGTCTTAGATTGCTGAGAAATATAGTTAACAACTCACAAGGTCATGGCATTAATGTTAAAAATTTTTCAATCATGAAGATTTTGTGTGCCATGTATGTGCCACCGGGAAATTAATAACAAAATCCTCTGTTATGAAAGTGCAACATGAAATCCCTGCATTCCTCGAACGCATTCAGGGGGATATTTGCGGCCCGATTCAGCCATTGTCAGGGCCGTTTTCGATCCTTTATGGTGCTCATTGATGCTTCCTGGAAATGGTCGCATACATATTTGCTGTCAACAAGGAATCATACATTCGCAAAAGCTGATCTCGCAGATCATCAGAATTAAGAATGTTTTTCCTGATCATCGCGTGAAGTCCATTCGAATGGACAATGCCAGCGAATTTACTTCCAAGGCATTTGATGATTATTGCACAAAGAATCGGAATAAATATTGAGCACTCTGTACCGCATGTCCATACGCAAAATGGACTAGCTGAAGCACTAATAAAGAGGATTAAGTTTATTGCCAGACCGCTCTTGCAGAGTTGTAACTTGCCCAACAATTGTTGGGGACACGCAGTCCTGTATGCAGAAGCACTCATCAATTATAGACAATCGGCCTACAACATCCATTCAACCATGCAAACTAGTGCATTGGGTCAACCTGAAGAATTGAATGTATGGTATATGTACCTATACCACCCCCACAGCAAACTGAAAGGGTCCTCTCCGCAAGTCTGGGATATACATTGGTTATGAAAGTGCATCCATAACCAGGTATTTGGAACCCATGGGCCATGACTGGGGATTTGAATACAGCCCGATTCGCTGATTGCATCTTTGACGAGGATCGTTTTCCCGTCATTAGGGGGAGGAAATGAACCATTGGATGAAAAATGCCGGGAAATCATATGGCATTCCATTGGGATCCCCGTGCATGACCCTCGCACTAATGAAGCAAATCATGAAGTCAAGAAGACAATCGATTTGCAGAATTTAGCAAATGAACTGCCTGATCATTTTTGTGATCTGAAGAGCGTGGTTAAGTCGCATATACCAGCAAGAAATGCACCAGAGAGGGTGGAAATACCAAAAAAGCAGAAGGTATCCCTCATCCTGTTCAGAGGTCTCAAAGAAAAAGAAAAGGAAAACTGGCTTCTCAAACCCAAAGTACCCGGAGACGTCTGGGGAAAAATGGGCAAGAGGACTTACCATAGCCAATCATAAAAATGCCCCAAAGCAAGAAGGGGAGCCAGTTGAGACCTGGCACTGGAAAGAAGCATGTGGAAAAGGCAATTCCAGATTTGAATCTTCAATTGGAAGAAGCCGCCGAAAATAATGTGTGCGCACACATTGGCGGAGAAAAACTAAAGGAACTTGCTCCTGGAATGGGAAATAGCAATGAAGAGCAAGTAGAAGTGCATGAAGCACACCATGACGAAATGGCCATAAATTTTGTAATAATAGGAGAATCTATGAAAAGAACAACAACCATTGCAAGGCTTGTTGTTCAAGGTTTCACTCAACGTCCTAGGGTTGATTATGAAGAAACCTATTCTCCGGTCATGGGTGGAATTACCTTTAGATACTTGATCTCAATGACAGTCAACTTGAAGTTGAGAATGAAGCTAATGGATATTGTCATAGCATATTTGTATGGAAACTTGGATTCGGAGGTTTATATGAAAGTACCGAAAGGTATCCCTATCCCGAACCAAGATAGAGCAAACAGAAACCTATACAGTGTGAAATTGAAGAAATCACTGTATGTAAATTTGAAGCGATCGGGAAGAATGTGGTACAATCGCTTAAGTGACTTTCTTTGCAAGAAAGGCTATACGAACAGCGAAGATTGTCCATGTGTATTTATACAACGATCCACGAATGGATTTTGTATAACCTCCGTCTATGTAGATGACTTGAACATCATTGGGACGGATGAAGAAATTGAAGAAGCATGCACATACTTGAAGTCTGAATTTGAAATGAAAGACTTGGGTAAAACCAAGTTTTGTTTAGGCTTGCAGCTTGAACATGCCCAAGGCGAAATCTTGGTACACCAATCATCCTACATGCAGAAAGTGTTTGAGAGATTTGGTTTTGAGAATGCATACCCCGCAAAGACCCAATGATCGAAAGGTCACTCCAAGCAGACCTAGACCCATACAGGCCTAGAGAAGAGGGGGAGGAAGTCCTGGGAGCGGAATTCCCATATTTGAGTGCAATTGGAGCGCTCATGTACCTTGCGAATAGCACTAGGCCGGACATTACGTTCGCCGTGAATTTGCTAGCACAGACAAAGGCGTAACCCACCAAAAGACATTGGAAAGGGGTGAAGGACATCTTCCGTTACCTTCAAGGAAGCAAAGACCTCGGCTTGTTTTACAGAAGAAACAATGAATTTAATTTAGTTGGCTATGCCGATGCTGGGTACCTATCGGACCCGCATACTGGCAAGTCACAAACTGGGTATATTTTTCTTTGCGGTGGAACAGCAATTTCTTGGAAGTCGTCTGCTGCACTCTTGTCTCGGCGTCGACTAACCACTCGTAAATCATTGCATTGTATGAAGCTTCTCGGGAATGTGCATGGCTTGAAGAATGGTTCACCACATCCAAGTCATGTGGCACGAACATGGAACAAACCCCACTATTATCTATGAAGATAATGCAGCTTGTGTTGCACAAGTGCAAATGGGATATGTGAAGAGTAACCTTACAAAGCATATCAACCCCAAGTTCTTTTATGCCCATGAAATGCATAAGATGAACGAGATAAAGATACTGCATACTAAGTCGTGTGAAAATCTCGCAGATTTATTCACTAAGTCACTCCCGGCATCTTCCTTTGAAAGATGTATTAGAGGAATCGGGATGATGAGGCTTAGAGAAGTGCAGATTTCAGGGGGAGAATTTTCACATACTCCTACATAAATCTCGAACATGAAGTTTGAGTACCCAACGTGAATCTTGAAGATTAACATTGAAGTTTGGGTGGATTGTACTCTTTTCCTTAAGTAAGTTTTTCATTGAAGTTTTCTTACCTAAGGTTTTTGATGAGGCAATCCGTGTAACACAGCAAGCGTGTGCTATGTACTCTTTCTCTAATTATTTTTTCCACTGGGTTTTTATGGAGTTTTAATGAGGCATATGCATCTCGCAGTGAAGAGTCCAAGGGGGAGTGTTAGGAAACCGATTGACGTATCCTATATGGACTCTTCCTTATCTCTAAGCAGAACCGCTATATATATAGGAGGCAGGGGGTCACCCCATTGTACAGAAGCATACAGAATAATAAAGCAGACTCGTTCCTCCTCATATTGTGTCTCTCTCTCTCTCTGTTCTCCAGTATAGATCTATTAGGCAACCCCGGACTATTCGATAGCGAGGTTGTCTAACAGATTTCACTACCACGTAAAAGAAAATGGCAAACGGTTGAAAACAGCAGCACAAATGATTTAAAAACGGTTATGACTACGGACCAAAAGTTTTTTTAAAAAAAAGTGGTCTCCGTACCTGCCCCAGACGAGGAGGTACACATAGGGGGTGTTTAGCAGAGATCCAGCTCCATCGGATTCGTGAATCTGGTGGAGCTGGGTATTCTTAGCTCCACCAAATCTGTGGAGCTGGAGCTGTAGGTATATTAAGAGTGTTTAGATGAGTCATCTTGTTTACATTTTAGAATAAAAATATAAACTTAATTCACTTTATTTTAACTTATAAATTTCAGATCTGGGATGGAATTAAGATCTGGAACTCTGCCAAACAGGACTTTAGAGACCCAGAATGTGCAGGTGATGGGCTAAATGTAAACGGTGACGGTCGGCTTTTTATTTAAAAATTCCTTTGTTACATATTGCTAGCCTGGGATTATTTATCGGACCCCTACGGGCAAGAAATAATCCTATAATAGTACCCCTACAAGGCCCCCTAGGGCGCTAAGACTCTTGTGGTATTGCTAGCTAGTTCTATGTGCTATGATGCTAACTTGTATATGCTTTCTCATCGAAGTGTTGGTCCTCTCGGTATACCCCCTCCGAGTTGCCCGAGGATGGTTGCCTGAAGGGGGTTTAGTATCCCTTCGGCGCATTACCTAAGTCATCGTCGTGTTTGCCAAAGTCTTCGTTGTCATTATGTCCCCTTCGGCTATCACTTCGGCGCATTACCCAAGTCCTCATCGTGTTTGCCGAGGTCTTCCTTGCCGTTGTGTCCCCTTCGGCTCCCTAGTGAAGGGGGTCCCCTCGTCAGTAGGATTCTTGCTGGGCCGCAGGGGCAGTGGTCGTCCCTACAATAGGAGCCCCTCGCGGTCGAGAGCTTGCTTCGACTACAACTGCATCAGCGCGCTACATCGACTCTACTTCTGCTACGGGTTTACACGTCTAGTAATAATTTTGTGATCTGTAACTTGTAGTGATTTATTGATTATGTAGTAGAAAATTTTAAATTTATACTGAGTAGTTTATCCCTTCTCTTCACCGATTGCAGCAACAACTATTATAACCAGGGGTGAATACAATAGAGGCTTCGTTGAGCTCGAGCCTACCTTCCGTCAAGGCCATAACCCCCATGCCCCTGCGGCGGCGGCTGGCCTCCATGGTTATACATACAAGCTGCGAGCTGTGCCTATAACATCAGTTCACAAGACCCAACTGTTAACTAGTCTTCTGATAGATGTTGCAGTGCTATCTATGCGAAATGAATAATGTCTTTTGAGTTACTGTTTAAGTTTAAAGTAATTTATCAAATCCTAATCTCATTTTAGTCTTCTAATGCACCGGTTAGCAACCAAACAACAAATTCTCGGCCTGACCTGATCAGACAAAATTTATCTGAGATTTCAGGTAGGTCATAGACACACAATTTTCTTAGGCACATCGCCAACACAGTTTTGATGTGCTGACCGCTACTCATTAGAAGCGTATTGAGATTGCAGAAGATTAGACTATTGTTTATATATGCCCGGTTGAGTTTGAGTATGATAGGAATTGATTTTCTACTTTATCCGTAATGTATCGTTATAAATAAAATCTTGTAGTCTAGGACAAAAGCAAAAGAGCTTTATTGTAAACATCACCTCATATAGTAAAATGGTCTTAATGCGCTTGTGGTTTTTTCCCGCAAGGATTTTTCACGTAAAATTATGTCTCTTATTTTCTATTTTCTACGCATTATTTACAACAACCGGTATCAGAGTACGGGAGATTCGATTTCTCAGGCAACAAGATCAAAGCGAGGCGGCGCAGATTGATCTCTCGGCGATGCAAGGTCGAAGCTTGACGGGCGGCAGCAAGTCGCGCATCTCATCTCGGTGATTCGTCCATTCTCGTCGAGTCTAATTTGGAGCGGCGCCGCACGGGAAAACAATGATATAAGGTGGGCGTCGTGCCGGGCAGGGTTGGCCCGACACGGGCTCATCATGCTTCGTGCCTGAACCGTGCTGGGTCATGACGACCCATCATGCCCGTCGTGCCATGACGGCCCGGCTAGCCTTCGACGAGCCCAGCATAGCCCATTTGCGCTTTGTACCTACTTCGTGCTGGCCCAGGCACAGACCCAACCCATTTGCACTATTGCGACAAGAGAAAATGAATCAAAGACACGCGGTGTTAAGGCAATGAACACAAATATTGGGGGGAAATGATTTAAATTTTATTCATTCTTGAATCTCTCTTACCCGTTTCTCTCAATCTCTCTCCCCTCTCTTGCCCATATGTTTCGAACTTTTAATCTCTCTCAGCTCTCTCTCTCTCTCTCAGCTCTCTCCCCTCTCTCGCCCGTTGCTTCCTCTCTCAGTTCTCTCTCTCTCACTCACACACACACACATGTTGCCCCTATATCTCTTGCCCATCTCTCATAATCTCGCCTCTCTCTCAATCTCTTGGCGATGAGTGAGTGAGGCAGTGAGAGGAGTGGAGAGAGCGAGGAGTGCCGCCAGCCGAGGAGAGAACGAGAGAGTGTGTGTGTGAGTCAAGTGAGCAGCGAGAGGAGTGGATATAATTCAATTTATTTGATCACTGGATTATAATCTTAAGAGCTAGATATATGTATAGTTAGATAAAATGAAACTGAAGATGACATACATATATATGCATGCCTAGTGCACATGTGTATAAATTTGAGGTAGATAGCATGTAGGGGGCATATTCGGTGCAAACCTCCCTAACCGTGAAAACTGCGTGAAAACCACGTGTAAAAGTTTTTAAAAATTCTCAAAAAATTATCATAGGTAGGGGAGGTGAGATTCTACAACCCTGTAAAATTTGAAGACCAAACTCAATCTCATTTGGAAGATATGAAAAAGACAAATTCAGTATGAATAGTAATTTTTCACTGTTCAGCACTATTCATTTTGAAATTTGTCTTTTTCATATCTTCCAAATGCGATTGAGTTTGGTTTTCAAATTTTACAGGGTTGTAGAACCTCACCTCCCCTACCTATGATAATTTTTTGAGAATTTTTCAAAACTTTTACACGTGGTTTTCACGGAGTTTTCACGGTAAGGGAGGTTTGCACCGAATATGCCCCCTAGCATGTAATACCAGTGATGGATATATCATTTGTAGGCTATAGCATTGCATTATTAATCTTTATGGTTGGTTGTAACATTACACTGTTAATTACAACTGCAAAAGGTTGTAGTTAAAAAGCCGAGAGGCTCTCAGCTCTCAATCCTAATTCTCAACATGCCGTGCAATTTTCCTAATGCTACACTCGGTAGTGCGCAGTTTTCGTGAAGCACTGTAGCAGCAAGCGACGCGAAGGGCCGAAGACTCCAGCTAAAAGTATAGGGTATTGTAGCACGAGAAAAAAAAGAGAGAGACTCTGCATCAAATCTGAAGCAGTTTGTAGCGAGACCTCCCTTTACACTACACTACAGTATACTGTAGCAATAATACACGCTACAGGATTTCATTCCCATGGTAGCCAAAAAGGGAGATTTTTTTTTTCAGGATTTCTTTCCCATGGCAGCTCTGAAGTATGACCTTCCATTGTTAGATCGAGACACAATATTTTCTCTTTGGCAAGTCAAGATGCGGACTGTTCTTACACATCTCGATTTGGATTATGCTTTTTTGGGGATTAACAAGATGCCAACAGCATGGTCCCTTGGGGTGAAGCAATGCAAAGATCGTAAAGCCTTCTCTCAGATTCATTTTCATTTATCAAATAATATTCTGCATGAGGTTTTGAAGGAGAAGACCGATGCTGCATTATGGTTGAAGCTGGATTAGATTTGCATGACCAAAGATATGATTAGTAAGATGCATTTGAAGCTGAAACTTTATTCGCACAAGATGGTAGAAGGCGGGTCATTATTGAACCGCCTGACAGTTTTCAAAAAAGTAGTCTCGTATCTCGAGTCTATGAAGGTAAAATATGATGATGAAGATTTAGGTCTTATTCTTTTATGCTCGTTGCCTAGTTCATACTCTACATTTAGAGATACAATTTTATATAGCCGAGATATTCTTACACTTAATGAAGTGTATGAAGCACTACAAGCGAAAGAAAAGATGAAACTCATGGTTCCAAACGAAAGTTCAAATTAACATGCAGAAGGTTTGATTGTTTGTGGGAGACAATAGTAGAGGAGTTCAAACGACGAATCAAAAGGCAAAAGCCCAATAAGAAATCACAAAGGCAGATCAAAATCTAGATCTGCTCGTCAAACGTGGTCTAAGCCAATGAGCTTGTTTTATTCGTCTCCTAATTGGAGGGTTAAGCTGAGCCGCAAGAAAAACGTCATTAGTGTGTTCAGTGCTATGAAGTTGCGAATATTACCATCGATCCTCCATCAATAGAGTTGCACAAGCATTTACGGGGATACTTACTGCTGTTCCATGAGGATGCAACTCCAACCCTAGGAAACATCCTAACATCACAACTCAGAATGATCTTCACATATGTAGTTATCTGCTGGTATGTGAACAATGGAACAAACAATTCATACAGGCTCCATTTATACGACAACACACTGTATATGCACAAAAGTTGAAATGAAAAGGGCAATGAGGGCTATTTCCTATGATGTTTTACACAATAATTCATAATTACACTATCCTTACAACTGCTGTTCCATCACCGCCATCGTCGCCGACCCTCCAGGACCGATCCTTCTTCCGCTGGGGCTTCTTGTGGTGCTTGTGGGATGCCTCTGTCTTCTTTCCAGCAGCTTTAGATCCTTCACTGGCCAACTCGAAAGCTTCAAGGTCAGTCAGGACATGCTTGATGTCTGGATCTGCTGTGTGAACTGTATCATCCTGCTCATCGGAACCATCAGAATCTGATTCGTCGGCTGCTGACATAGTCGGACCTTCTGTTCGAGTAGTTTCTCCAGGCTCCATTCCGTCGTCTGTTACGCCAGGAGGGAGTTCAAAGTGTGGGATTTTACCATCAATATAATCCTTCAGGATCTGCCGAGCAGCCCTGGTCTCATCAGGCAGCCCAGCATGGCTGACATGCCCACGGGATGCACAGTAGGCCCGCAACAGCTCGGCGGCAGTTGGTGGCCGAGATTGTGATTCATACGGCTTTGGCTTTGGTAAAGTGATTTTGTAAATATGTTCAAGGACATTTCTTGGGACACGATCTGCCACCACTTGAACAGCTTCCCGGTGCTTGGTCATCCTATCGATGGGCAAGACACCACATGACACCATCTCATGCCTTGAGCTTGAGAAGGAAGGGAAGACCAAACCAGGACAGTCACACAGAGTGAGCTCTTCTGAGATTATTAGCGTCTGGAAATGTTTTGTCTTACCAGGTGTGTTAGTAACACCAGTCCTCTTCTGGCCAACCAAAGCATTAATTGTGGAACTCTTTCCAACATTTGGATAACCAACAAATCCGACGACCACATGCTTGGCCACTGACGAAACAGAATCAGAAGAACTGCCTTCATGATCCTCTTTAGTAGTTGAGGTCATCCTTTGTGCTGCAATAGATTCTGCTCCAGCTTGCAACCTCATCAAGAGTTCATCCCTGCCATATATCTTGGTATCCAAATCATGGGAGGCAGGATCTTCTTCAGAGTATCCACTTAACTTTTTGCTTTCTAATGTGGCAGTAGCAGCTTTAGCAGACCAGAAAACATGGAGTATATCGTGCTCCTTAAAATACTCTGCCCATCTCTTTCTGCATTTCAGACAAATTTAGAAGGATGTCAATTACTACTACAGACAACAAAAGTAGCATAACAAGTCTCTACTATTCTAAAGCAGCACTCGGTGGCAGTGGTCTGTTCTTCCCACGTCATTAATTGTCGCTTAATTGCCCTGCTTAATTACCCTACGCAAGAAACGAAGCGTTGCTTTAATTAGCTAGCTTTCGCAAGAAACGAAGCGTTAAAGATAGATGTTTAATTTTGTGAAATAATTTTTTTTATTTTTTAATCTTTATTTTTTGTTATCAATTTTGTTTTTCGTAGCAACGCACAGGCATGTAGCTAGTAAATCACAATGGACAAGGTGCAGACCTGATATTTAGCGGTAACAGATCAGCCTTGTTGACAAGGAGCATTGTTCTCTTGTGTTCATCAATTTCCTTTGCATATACCTAGTATAGAGAAAGCCATGTCACAAGATCAGAAAAAAGGCTGCAGAATCCTTGATAAAAATATCTTGGGTGCAACACTTCAATTCAGGGTCAATACAAAAGCCTTTCATGAAAGCCCAACAATGGATTCAGAATAACATAATTTACATTTCTAGCACAGAAGGAACATGGCAAGTTCATCTTAATGTGTACCAAAGAAAAAACAAGACCAAGATCATGCCAGCTTTCAGGAAATAGTGTCATTTCATGGGAAAATGGATTTTGCTTCCCAATCATTCAGCAACTTATGTTGACAGAAAATATCCATTGGAAGCTGACTTCCACTTGTTTTCTCATGAGTCATGACACAAATGAAAGGTGGATTTGCTTTTGCCCGAAAAGATAGCTATTGCAAAAACTTGAACAAGAAAATTATTGAACATGTAGCCTTCGAAGGAGAATGCATGAATAGAGCTTCTGCAGCAATTTTGCTACTACTGTGCACAATGCTGAACTGCTGAACACCGAACAAACTTTGACCAAGGACAAGCCACTATCCTATTGCTGTGTGCGCTAGATATTACTTGAGGGATGAAAAGCTTTGAACCAAAAGCCATGATAAAAAGCACCTCAAGATCAGGGCAGCGGTAGAATAAGGGATCCCGAGCATCGACTACCATGACCAGCTTCATGTAAGAAAAGAAAATAATAGTCAGTACTCAGTACTTTGGCATAAAAAAATAATATCAAGAATTGCTTATCTTCAATCAAAAGCGAACGAATATGATTGAACTCAATAGCGAAGCATATTTCCAGAAAAAGATATGCAGTAGGACTACAGCATAAAAAATTCAGTCTCAATATGTAGGCCAAAAATTGCAAGTTTCACCTTAAAAATGCATCTGTTGCCCATTTTTCAGAGAATAATGCAATGGATGGTCCAGCATTATAAGCACTACCGTACAATGGGGTTTGTAGAAAACTACAATCAATCAATCACAAGATCTAAGGGTGACGCTGACAATGAAGGTGGAGCATTACTCACCAAATCACTGCGTTCAAGTACTCTCCAGAGCTGTCTCCAGATGTCAATGTTCTTCTCAAAGGGTGTAAGGACAAGCTTGTCGTTCTCTTCCAATCTGCAGAGAAGAATTGCTCTTGCGTTTGTTACATAGATATGAGCCCCCAAACATGTATTTTCCAAGTAAATTCCCATTCCACTAATCCATTGTAACAAGCACAAACGGACTAAACTACAACTTGGCACCAACCTCGCAAGATTCCTGCGCCACACCAGGAACGCCCTCCTCTCGTTTGCATCGAGCTCATCCACGGCCATCCGAGCATTCCATGGTGGACTGATCACACACCCCGCACAGTCACAGAAGGAACAACCCCAAAACTCCACACATACAACAATTACACCAATGCTCCACTCAGCCACTCACCGCCTTGGGACCCTGAGGCTGCTGGCGTGCAGCGCCTCCTGCTCCTTCTGAAGCCGCCGCCTCTCCGCATCCGTTTCTCCCGTCGCATCCCTGCGCCCAACCAATCCAACCATTGCAATTTAGAACCAACGAACGCGCAAACTTCCCAGCACCAACAGAAATAGAGGCGGATTATTTATTTATTTTTTTCACTGAGGGCGAGGCGGTCGCTCACAGGTTGATGACGAGGTCGGAGGAGGCGACGTCGGCGAAGGCGGAGTGGAGGCGGTCGGCCTCGGCGGCGCGTTCGAGGACGGCGTCGATCTCGCTGACGTCGATGACGGACTCGAGGGGCTGCGCCCGGCGGCGGGCGGAGCCGACCGCCTCGCCCCGCACCTTGGCGGCCGCCGCCGCCTTGTTCTGCTGACGGATCAGCGCGCGGCCCAGCCCCTCCCCCTTATCCTTCCTCCCGCTGCCCGCCATCACCACGAGTTCGAATCCACCAACCCTAAACGCCTAGGAGCGATCGGTGGCGAGAAGAAGCTTCGAGGCGAGCAGCAGCAAGCAAGGGTCTTCGCGAGGAGGAAGAAGGCCAAGGCAAAAGCAAGGCGTTCGTGACTTCGAGTTCGTTTTCTCCTGCGCCTGAGTCTCTGACAAAAGGGCCCCACCTGGCAGAGGACGTATGCGGTGACGCGACCCACCAACCGGTTCCAAAATGTTCTCTGCGCTCCTAGCTCATAATTCATTCAAATTTTGTAAAAAATTCCTGCTTCAAACCAATTTGGAACGGAGGATTTCCGGAGGCTCTGTACCGCTTTATTACTCCCTGCGAAATCCAGGTGAAATCCACGCGTTCGAAAGAAAATCGCAGTTTGAATTTTCAATTTGTTGCACACAAATTCTGTCCCAACTCCCACGTACTTTCAGGTTTCATTTCGCTTGAATATACACGCCGTGCCAAATGATGGAAGTAGAAGACTAAAAATTACGAAGTGCCACTACCACCTTTCACGGTGGGTCGTAAGACTCGTAACTCATTTCAAATCTGTACAAATATAAATTAGTTGGATTTGTACTACGTTTTATGCAAAATGCAGGCAATCCAAACGAGTCCATACCTTAAAATGTGATATTTATCACATGTAAGATCCGTTACGCACGAAATTTGCCTAACATGCTCTCCAGTTTCGGTATCTTCTAAGTCACTTAAATACTAGAAGCGTATGCGCAGCGACACGCACACACAAGTCTGCCACAACACGTCTATTTTTTTATTTTATTTTTTTTGCAAAAAGGGTATGACCGTGCTCGGACGCAATTTTTCTGAACTGCGCGTTTGTAAAAAATATTATGTTCAAACTTAGTTGCGAATTTAAGGAACCAAGAGGTTCTTACTGTCAAAAAAACGGTGAAAGGACCTGATCATAATTTAGTATTTATTTTAGGGTCTTTTAACGAAGAAATTGTAAATTTGCGGACACCTTCTTGGCTTTTATCATCATCCTCTTAGCTCTGTTTGCTTTACCATCTTCTTAGCACTTACTTCACTTCTGTTGCTAAGATGGGACCTAATTAAGATCCAAGCTTTAACATACTACAAATAACATAGCTCCATATAATCATCCAGGTCTAGGCACGCCCCAGTATGGTGCAGCCAGATGATGGGGAAGGCGCAGATCAGATCACCACCCTGTTGTCTCGCCATCAGCCTGCAGCAATACCTTGAGCACGTCGTAGCCCTGGCCGTGGTCCGCAGCCTTGTAGCTGATGCTGTTCATGGCGTCCAGCACGGAGGTGAAGTCGTGGAGGCGCGCGATGTCGCGGTAGCGCTTCGCGCCACTGCCATTGGCCCCAGATCTCCCGCCATTCATAATGCCAAGGAGAGTCGTGACGTCAGGTGCCTGGAGGTTGAGGATGCTCTCGTACTGGTTTACGCAGGCGCCTCCACCGGCACCTCTCCTCCGGCCGCCGCCGCCGCCGCCGCCCTTCGTCGCGACGAATCGCCCTCTGCAATCCCTTGGAAGGACGTCTCTTGGCATGCTGCCTTCGCTGGCGCCATTTTTGGCATGGGGCTTCTGCATCATCAAATGGTATCAGGGCCGTCTCCAGAAATTTGAGTCGCCAGAGCGAAATAAAAATTGAGGATCTAAAATTTAAACAATTCATGTGTACTATAAATAAAACATACTTTCAAACAATTATATAACTTTAATATGTGCTTTTTCTTACAAAATTTAGGGACATATCAAATATCAATGCTAAAAGAGTCAAGATAGTACCGACCTCATGTTCTACTAAAAAGCATCATCCACCTAGTATTTCTTGAAATAAAATCTTCAATTATATCTTCATAATTAATCTTCTCGAAAACATCATTTTTAAGTGCTATCATTGCCAACCCATTGAGTCTTTTTTTGTGTCTTTCAAGTGCTCTCATTTTCAAGTACTATGCGAGCAAATAAATTAATCAAGATGGATCAGACTGCGGGCGTTACTAATGGCTTTGAACTCTGATTTGAGGTCCTAGTAATTTTGGGGGCCCTGTGCCGATGCCTAGATGGCACATGGCCATCGACGGCCCTGAATGGTATTTACATAAATGTTGAAGTAATGGAAGCGGAAGATTTCTTGTACCATGTGATGGGGGGAAAAGATTGATCAGCCCTTGCAGCAGGCAGATTAGGACCCTATCTTGAGTTTAGTGAGGCAAAATCGACCGGACATTACAGCAGGCAGATTAGGACCCTATTTAGAGTGTAGTGAGGCACACCTTAGCTTTGCGAGGCTCATTCTTCCCTCTTGCCTTGGCACCAGCGCGACACCGACGGGAATGAAGGCTGGGTTTATATTGTTTGTCATTCGCATTGCTTGGCTCACCGCTTGGCATAGCAGGTTCGAGCGGCCTACGGCTAGTAGTCTGCATCCATAGAAGAGGGGAAAAAAATGGAAGAAAGTACTGGCTGATCATACGTTACTTGGACAGATAAGTCTCAGACAAATCAATCTACTCATTAATCATGATATTGATCTTTGCTGTACTCTTGAAAAAAATATTATAGTAGGCCATACCCTTATCAAGTTTCTTAAGTACTTGGCAAGTCATGCCGCTGCTAAAATAAAGGGAAAACACAAAGGAAAGAGAGTAAAAACAGCACTGCAGATGAACCTAGTGCTTAGAAAGCAATTAATGTCCCATAGACATGTCTTAGCATCGAATAAAAATTTTGAATAATCGAGAAGAAACAGTATGGGATATATCCAACTTCGAAATTCAAGTGATCATTTAAATTTTATATAGTTACTTCCACCTCTAAAATACCACTTAAACGAACTTGAAATACTCATTTATTACTTCTGGTACACTCACTCATATACTACTTATAAGAAGTTCCAATGTGGACCATATGAAAAAATTGCAAGGGAATACATAATTTTTAGTGTATTTTGCAAATATCTTCATATACGCACATAAAAGTAGCATGTATAAAAAAGTATATATATAGAAAAATGGTTCCATACTCCACTCACACTTTCAATATACCGCTTAAATTATGTTGTTATACTTCTTTATCATTCTGAGTATACTATAATATTGATTATAAGATACTACAAAGTGATTTCCATGAAAAATTTCATCAAAATATACTCTTTGTAGTATAATTTGTGTACATCATCCTAGTTTATATGGAAAAAGCTATCTAACAAAAAAAGGGTTTCAATAAAAAATTTTCAACCAAATCATATTGGAGTATCTTAAAATTACTATTGAATTTACTGAAAGTGATAAAAGAGTATAACTTGTTCGTTTAAGTGGTATATTAGAAGTGGGAGTATGTACTCTCAGGAGTAGGGAAAATGCTTCATATATAGGAAAATGGTTTCATACTCATGGGAGTACGTACTCCACTTCTCGTATACCACTTAAACAAATAAGTTATACCTCTTTATCCTTTTGAGCATACTCTAATAATAATTATAAGATACTCTAAAGTGAGTTTCATGAAAAAATGTCATCAAAGTCCATTTTTATAGCATAATTCATGGTTGTCAAGGCGTCGCCTAGGCGTCATGGCCGGGAGGAGCTTCGCCGGACCGTCGCCTCGCTTTGGCGGAACAAGGCGTCACTTTGGACCGTTGCGGCGTCGCTCGGGCGAAGTCGGGCGGCCGCCTAGGGTTGGGAGGAGGACGAGATAAGTTGCGAGGTCGGTTGAGGACAAGCCGTATCGCCATTCGCCCGTTCGTCCAGCCGTCCACCGCGCATCGCCGCCACCAAATCCGTTGTCTCCAACGCCGGCGCCCGCCTAGATCGGCCTCTGCATCACACTGCGCCGCGCCTCCGCTCGCACTTTGCGCCTCGCCTCCTCAGATCCGGCGATGCACACTTTGCCGCCACAGAGACGTGGATTGAGGCTAGGGTTGTGAGGAATTAAGGATTAAGGGTAAATGGGCCTTCCTATTGGGCTGTGTGAGAAGTGAGTGAAATTGGTGGGCTTATGGCTATAAGCCTATAATATAACAGATTTAGCCCAATTACACGCATACATGTATTACTCTTACTATATGAATGAGTGAATGCATTCATACAAGTATATATGTCATAGATGTATGTATGTATATATGTATGTATGTATGTATGTATTGGTGATAATGTGATATACTGAAAATGTTGACCTTCGGCTAATTCTCGCCTAGGAGCTCGTCTAGTCGCCTAGGCGTCCAGGCGATGGGCTGGCGCCTCGCCTCGCCTTGTCGCCTTGACAACCTTGGCATAATTTATGTATATACTTCTTTTACATGTGAAAAAGGTATATAGCAAAAATAAAGGGCTCCAATAAATTTTTTTAACCATGTCGCATTGGAGTACATTAGAATTAGTATTTAAGTATACTGAAAGTGATAAAATAGTATACACATTCGTTTAAGTAGTATATTGGAAGTGGGAGTACGTACTCCCAACATCTGACATAAAAACAAGTTTACACAATTCAAATAATTAAGAAGTGTTAGTATGAGATTTCTTGAACTCTGGAATTCAAAGGAACTAACATACACATCATATTTTTGTGATAGTACTGCATACAAATTGGGAATCAAGGCAAAAGAGAACTTTCAAGTCTCTAAAGGTGATGTATTCAGAAATAACTGGAACTTAACATTTGAGATCCATCACAAAAGAAAAAAAACTAAAACTATCTCATTCCATGAAAAGTAGGCCACAGTGCTTGTCGGCATTAAGATAATTGTTAGAAGCATGAAGAATTAGCTCAGTACCACAGAGATTCGGAAAGGCATTGTGAATTGTAAAATTGGCTAATCCCCAAATGCATTATGACTGTAGTCCAAAAGTGGTTGTGTTTGTTCCTTTGAGTAAACAAGGTAGAGGGAAGAACTTACCATGGACTGACCATGACCCATGTCAGAGCTCTCAGAAACTTGCAGTCCATTACCTGTATCCAAATGCCACAAACCCATTATTACATTTTCAAGATCCATAAAATCCATCAGGGGTCCTTATAGTAAAACAAGTGCGAAGAGATTGATCAAGTATTCAGGTAAACTTAGGCCAATAGTTGTCTATGCATAACTGAAATCCCTATAGCAAATTAGCAATTATTAAAAAAATCCAAATCTTGTCAAAATAGAAATTTCTGTTGAGCTACAATTTGATGCTTTCTATAGAGACTCTTTCCACCAAACCTCTATTTAAGTTTATAGTCTTGTAAACTTGTTAAGCCTGTTAAAAGCACATTCATGACTATATCATGTAGATCATGATAATCAGTAATATTGTCTTGCACATGCACCCAGGTATCTAGTCTAGTCAGTTAAATATATGCATGATCTACAATAATGACATTTGGAGAAGCTCCTAGGATACATTTTTGCTATATGAGGGCTGTCCAGGAAAAAAATGTTCCATTGATTTAAACGAAGTTGTCCTCATGAGGAGTTTCTACAACAATAACTGGGCAAGTCCCATGATGGTGGAAGATCTATCTCAGATCAGTGTAGCTGACGGTACTTGAGGCAATTGGTATTTGGTGGGATGGCATAGCAAGGAACATCAGGCTGTGGCTCGGGGAAATGTAGAAGAAATGTACTGTGCATTGGCTCAAGGCATAGTTTGTATTGACACCAGCACAAAATAATGGTTTAACAAGAACATTGATATAATATTCCTTACTTCAAAAAACTATATGGCCCCTTTCCGAAAATGGCAACGCAGCTATAAACATATAAAGATGACTATATTTTTGTAACTATTTGAAATCCTTGAGCCCATGCTGCATTGACTTTCAATACACAAATCCCACATGATTGATTAAAATTTATCCTAGACATGTCAAATAATGATCGGAGCTTATTGGGTGCTTATGTCAAAAACAAACACAGCACCCAATAGAAGGGTGTGCAATTTGGTTCGAGGTTTATGCAACACAGGCATCTACTAGTGCTCCATCTTGGGAGTGGCAAATCATGTAAACAGTAAGACCATGTTCTACTAATGTAAAAAAATGTTACAGACAACCATGACCAGAACATGGTTTATTCCAAACTCCAGCTATAACTCACAAATCACAACAAATTTAGGGGCTTTCAAAACCATCCAACAAACTAGAAAAAGGTGCTTAACAGGTGCCACTTCAAGCGCCAAAACATTCTTTTTGGGCAGAACGCTGATGATTCCCTCACTGTACTAGGTTGTTAAAGTCATCAAAATGAAATGAGTACGTTACAGCTTGATGTGCAAAGATTTTATTCATGGAACATGATCCAAGGAAAATTTCAGTCACCAAGCCAGTATGTTGTAAGACTACCGATAAGTTTCCTCCTAGGTGCTAAATTAACAACTTTCATCAAATGAGAATTCTTTCCAACCTCCGTACCTGTGCCGGACACGCTGACACAGTGACACACCTGTAACACACATGTCAGCTTATTTCAGTTAACAAAAAGATCCTCTAATTTCTAACACAGCTAGACATATGACCTGCACTCCACATGCTAAGCACAGCTTGATAAGCCATGGAGCATCGCTCAGCCAAAAACGTGCCATACCAAACCCAATCTCCCAATTAATACTGTTGCCTTGCCTCAGCAACTCCACACAGCAACTGTTTAACGTTACGTCCATCCCTGGTGGGTATGTTTTCCTTTATCATGGCTAGTTTGAAAAAACCAAAGGGGAAAATGCAATATTGCCATTTCAGGCTTTCAGCATTGTGTCATGTATTGTGCCTGTAGTAGCCTTATAACACAGCATAGTAGTCTGTTGCATTACTACATGGATTTATCTAGGGCGAGGCCTTTGGGTCCCCCCCAAAAAACCCTGATGATTCTCTCCTGTACAAAGTGCCCAAGAAGAAGATCAGATCATATGCTTTCAGTTGATCATCAGGCTATGTTTGGGGCCTTTCAAGAAGGTCCCAAGGATTTTCCTGCTAATAGTACAATTGGGACCTAAACACAAGAGATCACATGATAAACATCGTCTCTTCTTGTTATAAACACACAGATCTGAGTGGGCATGCAATGTTTTAGCAGTGAACCGATAATTTGGCTTCGGGAGTGAAATATCCTATGATTTCATCTAGCACTTCTAACAAACCTGACTGTATGTATCATAATTCATAACAGATACCAATATCTCAATATCTACAATTAGAAAATATCACAGTCTCAAACTATTGGGTTTCACATGTCACATCAAACACCAAACTCCTCTTTTATACTAGAATACATAGAATAAACAAGTTCATGCCAAATTTTGCAGCAACCTTTTAAACCAAACATGTCAAAAAGCTCGGGCTTCTAGCTGGGCCTAGGTCAGTTCAACCTTAATGTGTGAAACTCAAACTCAGTTCAACCCAGCCCGGCAAACACACACACACACACAAACAAATGTGAGGTCTGGACCTAATAGAGAGCTGGTAAACCCAATGCAGGCTCTAAGGTGTACAAAAAAAATGTTTTTTTATTTTTTATGAAAAAATTAGCTCACAAAATTTTATTAATTACTTGTTAATATGCAAACGAAGCTCTCATTGAAAAAATGATGATAACTAATATTCAAGATGATTATTTTTCATGCTTGAGGTAGGTGAGTGGGCTATTACACAATGGGTGGGTTATTACATGACTAGTAATTGCTGCCTTCAGGCAGGGGTGTAGCCAACAGGGGGGCTTCGTCGGGCTCGAGCCTGCCCTCCGCCGGTGTCGATAACCCTGTATGAGGTATCTTCGTTGTATTTCTTTCTTTTTTCTTTGTTTCTCTTCTGTTTATGACTTTATGTATGAATTTGGATTGCACAACACTATGTTTGCTATGTTGATCTCAATTTAGCTTAGTCCTCTTTGGTTTTGGTTAAAAAAATAGCTTAGTCCTTCGTGCCCTTCCTCCATTTTCATCCTAGCTTTGCCACTCAGGGCAGATACATTCATCAATTATGGCTGACGCTGTTATGAGATTTCACAAAGCAACGATTACAGTTCACTGGACTAATACAACTTCAGTTTGAACCATCCAATGTTACCTGTATGATGATGACAAGAAAAAGTGGGTACAGAAAGCTAACAGGCATGGCAAAAAAAGAATCACTAGTTTCGATTTTTGTGGTAGTATAGAAATGTGCTAAGAGCATAGTTCTAATACGGTTCACCTAGTATTTAGAATGCAGGAAATTCTCTGGGAAGAGCCTATAGGAATATGGAAAAATTCCAACATTACGAATGGGACCTCATGGAATATTTGGAACGCATGAATTTGCAGGAATCAGTACAATTCCCCAAGGATACGAACAAAATTCCAATGTTCAAAATCGGCCTCAGGGTTTAGGATATGAAATTTGACTCAACCAAACCCCGGACATTTTGGATCAATTATACTGGGCCTAGAAACAGGCTACCCATGGTACACATATGCGTCCAGCTAATTTGCATTATTTAGCTTAATGGTTTCAGTATTTAGAAATCCAATTTTGATAAATTAACAACCAGGTTTACCACTCTATAGTTAAAACCTGCATACCAAAATAATCTATTTATTTCATTTAGTTGAGTACAACCTAACTATACCCACCCTTAAGACCCTCAACCAAAAAATAGGACATACAAACATACATTAAGTTATAGCATCCTCACCTTGGGACACAGATAAATCAACCGACTCAAATGCCTCATGGTTCATGAAGCTCACCACTGTGTCTTCTGAAGAAATCAACAATAGAGATACTGTATACATAAAAGCAATAAAAAGATGGGTGGGAAGTGGTAGTGAAAGAAGATTACAAAAACTCTAAATAAATGCATAGACAATTGATGTATGGGAATTGGGAAGTATAGAGAGGTCAAGGAAATAGAGGCACATTAAGAACTAAAAAAAGCAACAACAAAAATCCAAAGAATGAATCAAGAGCAGCCAACAAAAGCCATATGGATCAAGAAATCAACAAAATGTAATTTAACGATACAAGGAAACACCCGACCCAATATCAAAGAAAAAAACAGCAAGAAATCAACTAAAAAATGAAAAAAAAATTTCCCAAGAATGAATCAAGAGTAAAATCAAAAGAGAATTGGATAGAAAAATCAACAAAATGTTATTTAACAATAGAAGGAAACTGTTATGAATAGCACTTGTATTCAATATGAGGCCAATAGGCCGGAATATATAAGGGTACAAAAGGAAGGTCTATATAAGGCAATCTCTATACAAGGCAATAAGAATAAATCCTAAAACACTAGGAAATACCATAAATACCTTTAACACCCACCCCTCAAATGCAAAGCATATGCAATAGCATTGCATTTGGAAGTGTTGACACTAAAATAGAGAAAATCCAAAGTACTAGTTTTGAAGTTGTCGTCGTAGCATCCAGCTTTTGGAAAATGTGTCAATTATCAAATGGTTTCCCATTCGAGGTCATGCAGCAGCCCATAAAGCATAAAGTGCAGGGGCTGAGAAGCATAAACAAGCAAGAGCAAAGTCAACTGCGATAGCACAACAAAGAAGATGATGAAGCCGACACAAATAGAGAGCTATCAAATCAAACCGAAGAGGGATGGATAGAAGCATGGCGCACAGATCAAAGCCAGAGACGGTGGCGGCGCAATGCACTAGAAGCGCGACAAAGGCGGGGTGCGGAAGAAACACGGCGACCTTAAAAGCTTGATGTGGCGATTCAAAGAGAAGAGGCGGCATCATAAGACTTCTAGGATCTGCAGTGGCTCAAAGAGAAAAAGAGCAGTTGCTGCCATGCAAAAGGGAAGGAGAAAGCCACACTCGATCCAAAAGGACGGATTGTGGCCAGGAAAGCAATCAGCCAACTGACAAAGATTGATGCACTAGCACTGCATGAACGAACTCAATGATAGATGCTAAGGACTTGGATGGACGCAACGAAAGACTTAAGGAAATACTAGGAATACTAGTAGTCGATACTAGCAGCAGCAACAGCAAGACACGTAGTAGAACTCTAGAGCAAAACTCAAAGGCGGCGCCCGACGCAAAGAAAATCATATCGACGTCAAACCAAAGCTCATCGACGGTGGCCGAGGCAGGGAGAAACCCGAAAGTCGCATCTGAGGGAGTGAGATGGACTCCAAACTGCTAGCAGCAATCATTGGCAAAAGCTCGGATCTAGCCAGATTTAGAGGCTGCAGAAGCTAAAGACGTAGAAAACGAAGAAGCCGAAGTAGTAGAAGCTGAAGCCGCAAAAGCACAGATCGCATGTGAAGCAAAGCCAGATGAATATGCTAAAGTTGGGCCAAGAAGCCGAAGCTAAAGCCAGTGGAGAAGCCCTAAGCAACTCTTGGTGGCTCTGGCCAGATCGGGAAGCCCAAAGGTGACGACTCCGCTTCCACGTCCGCAAGAGCGTTGAATGGCTCCATCCGCTCGTCGTGCAGATCGGCCACAGCACCACTGGTGGATGACATATTCGGCAACAAAGAGAATTGTATCAAGGGGGCCACCAAAGCGCATCGTCAACCGCTTGTGCCGGAAAGCGGCAAAGTCCACGCTGGCGATCAAGAAGTTCCCTCGACCCCTTCGATGCAAGATCTGGCACGGGGCGACGCAAGACGATTGGATCCAGCGTGGCTCGAGCTCGAGGTCAGCAAACAATGAAGAGATCCAAATCAAGCCATATCCGAATCCGATTGGATCAGAGAGGCCGGATCCAGCGACCTTCTCTGGCGGTGTGATGGTGCAGCAACACCTTTGTCCATGAGCTGGCGCTGGGCGGTGCGAATCAGCGCGGGGATTGCAGCCCGGATCTGGCGTAGGGCAAAGCCAGCGTGGATGTGGTGGCGTGGACAAGCGAGATCGGCAGGATCACCGACGACGGGGGGCTCAGGCTGCGCCAAATCCAGTCGCAGTTCCCCTTCCTCGGCCTCCAAGCGGCCAGATCCGGAGGCGGTGCAAGGCAGCAACTCAACTACGAGGTGGCCATCCTCGAGGGTGGAGATTGCTCCTCCGGAAGGAAACTGCAGCGTGAGAGGATTGAGGCTAGGGTTTGAACCTATGCTCTTATACCATGTTATTAATAGCGCTTGTATTCAATATGAGGCCAATAGGAGAAAATATATAAGGGTACAAAAGAAGAGCCTATATAAGGCAATCTCTATTCAAGGCAATAAGAGTAAATCCTAAAACACTAGGAAATACCATAAACACCACAAATACCCTTAACAGAAACAACCAATCCAAGGTCTTTTTTTTAAAAAAAAAAAGAGAGAGAAATCAATTGGAAAGGCAAATTCCCAAGAATGAATCAAGAGTAGCCCACAAAAGCCATATGGATCTAGAAATCAACAATATGTGCTTTAACGATAAAATAAACGCCCAACCCAAGGTCAACTAAAAGAAGAGCGAACAATATGACATACAAAAAACTTCCGGCCCAAAATTTTCATACGGAGTTTAGAATCGAAGAACTTAAGAACAGGGTAACGCCATGCATCTTAGAGGCAATGATCACCACAAACATCAAAACAATTGTATCAAAAGGGATCGAAGACATGCACAACGAGGCGAACAACACATCCACTTACATTCAATCGAATCCCTCTTATGGGAAAAGGAGCAACAAGAAGACTACGCCGCAAGAGGAGATAGAGAGATAGCACAAAACAAGACAGAGATATGTGTATAAATAGACGGCGCATGAACCAAAAACATTAAATCTTCTCCAAAAGGCTGCCACTTCTTTAATGCGAATCCCTTAATGCGAAAGTATTCTTTTATTATCGTCCTTATCTTAAATTGTTGAAATGCAAAAGAGGCAAAACATGCAATAAATGGTGAGTAATCATATAGGAGCAATAATTGCGTCCATACCGCTAACATAGCACAAAAGCAATAAATTCTCCATACACGTATCGAATACCATAAGGAAAACAAAAGTAAATTTACCAAAATGTATGGTAAATTTGGTATTCAGTATGGTGTTCGGTTTCCAATTTCTTTTAGGGAATTTAGTTTTCACTTTCACATACTATTTTACTGAAGAAACTAAGATACTAAATTATATTTTCATTACCTAGTACCATCATACATGTGTTAAACTTCTTAAGTAAATTTTTGGATTGCAGTAGTGTCAAAAGTGAAAATATGTAGTATACGCATTTTGTTTAATAATTAGGTGCTATTGTTAATTTTTAGCCATTAATTCTAACAGATTAACACTATTTACTCATTTAGCAGATAATTTTAGTTGCAGATCACTTCGGTGCTCCGTTATTACCTAGTATTTCACGACGAAATTCAAAGTTATAATGTTGTTTCGCGTTAATTTGGTATGTATGGTATTTACAAATATCATACGGAATTAATTAAATAAAGGTCCAAATATGCTTGCGATGTGAACAAGATGTCATACCATCCCATTTTGAGCTGGATTGCCCAATTAAAAATTACTTCAAAGGTAAACCATTCAAACAAATGAGTCTATTTTACCAACCTTGGATGACCATGCCGCATGAGCATATCCACATAAGCCATGTCTAACCGATTCTTTGAACATACTGCATTTGAGCTTAGGGGAAAAAACTCCTAATTTCTCCATGAGAAATCTCTTATGATAAATTCTCTATTTTCATCTTGATCTTCCAACTTAAAGTCAAACATTTGCAATACAAGCAGCACGAATGTCTACCATTTTACCAGCACAACAGAGAAGGTAATCATCCATACTGGATCTTTTCTATCAGAGAATTTTTTTTTAAAAAAAAATATTTCATTATTGTGACACATGAAACATAAAATAATATTTGCCTCAGATTTAAGGAAGACTGCTACTTAACCACATAAACATTTGCAGAGTTCCAATCTCAATTTTGTTCAATTCCTAACAATCCAACAAACTTAACAATAACCTGTCAGTGGAAGTCCTATTGTCTCTTAAGGGAGTCAATCTTCTTCTAATTCCTTGGTACACCATACTCTTACTCGCAATCTCCTCGACAATAATGCACTTAGCGACTTCATGCTACAGCCAATTGACACTAACAAGAAAACAGTCAAAACACCATTCCTTCTTCGCTGGTGAACTTGTCCCATGCCATCGGAGGCACCCTCTAGGCCTCTACCTATAGGCTCACTAGACCTCTCATTGCCTCCCTCCTCTGAATTGATGGCAACTTGAACTAAGGATAATAAAGGATGCACCTCTCTAAAGTGAGTTATAGTTGATCTACTCCACTTGGTACCCCTTGTTGCCAATAGACCTACAGTCACATTCTTTGCTGCTGTACAGTGCCACCGCCACCGAGTCTTCTCCGTCATCCCCAGCATTAGCCTCTCCCCAATCAAAGCTGTGCCACTGAAGCTACCCCTCTTCCTCCTCTTAATCACCACCGAAGAGTGACATGGCAGCTTTGTGGCATCCTCAACTAACTGGGATTCCAGTTGAGCGTCTTTGTGGCATGCCTAAGCCGTGCCACTAGCAGAAGAGCAGTTTGTCATGTCCGATCTAGGTCTTCTTCGATACTTTCTTGGGATTGAGGTTTCTTCTACAACTGAGGGTTTCTTTCTCTCCCAAGAGAAGTATATTCAGGATCTTCTTGATCGTGCTTCTCTCACTGATGAGCGTACAGCCGAGACTCCCATGGAGCTCAATGTTCACCTTCGACCTACTGATGGTGAACCTCTTAAGGATCCTACTCGCTATCGCCATCTTGTTGGGCGTCTTGTTTACCTTAGTGTCACTCGTCCTGACATTTCATATCGACCCATATCCCGAGTCGATTCGTTCGCTCCCACTCAGCTCCACTATAGTCATTTTCTTCGTGTTCTACGATATCTTCGTGGAACTATCTCTCGCCGTCTTTTCTTTCTACGCTCCAGCGCTTTACAGCTCCAGGCATACTCTGATGCTACATGGGCTAGTGATCACTCTGATCATCGGTCCCTTTCTGCTTACTGTGTTTTTCTTGGTGGTTCTCTCATTGCTTGGAAGACTAAGAAGCGGAACATGATTTCGTTAGTCTTGGTGAGGCCGATTGCGGCTATGGCTCTTTTGACAGCAGAGGTTACTTGGCTACGGTGGTTGCTTGAGGATTTCGGTGTTTCTGTTTCTACACCAACTCCTCTTTTATCTGACAGTACGGGTGTTATCAGCATTGCTCGAGATCCAGTGAAGCATGAACTCACCAAGCATATTGGTGTTGATGCTTCTTACATGAGGTCACAGGTACAGGATCAGGTTGTTTCTCTTCAGTATGTACCTTCAGAACTCCAGTTAGCAGATTTCTTCACGAAGACACAAATTAGAGCTTATCATAACTTTTTCCTCTCCAAACTCAGCGTAGTAGATCCACCATGAGTTTGAGGGGGAGTGTTAGAGATAGAGTCCTATTCCTTGTATACATACTTGGTTAGAGATAGAGTCCTATTCCTTTTCCCTCATGTACATGTATATATACTGGCCCATTGGCCTCATGATGAATACAAGTGCTATTCATAACACTGAAATCTAAAGGTAGAGTATTTTATTACTTGCATTCATATTATCTAGTATTTATATAATTGCTTTTATTAAATTATTATTGCCATGCTTTCTTTGTGATTATCTTTTTTTAATAGAATGTTGTTGCCCTTATGTTCAATATTATTTATGAAGTTTTTCTGATCAAGAAGGAACCAATATTTTTAAGTGAAAAGAGAAGAAATATTTTGAGATAAGAAGAAGCAGACTATTTTGGTAAGATGAGAAATAACGATTTTAGGTGATGAGAGGTATTTTTCCTTCTTTAATGAGATAAGAAGAGAATGTAAAGCCTTCTTAAGGTTGAATACAATCTCTACCTAAGGTATATGTATGTTTTCATAGCCTTTCTCTGATACCTCCTTTGTTCTGTGACGCCCCCACTTTGCCTGACCAGGCTAGATCCAACGGAAAGTATCACAAAACAGAGTTGCACCAGGATCAGCTAAGGAAAACATCACATACACATGTAGAAACTTCTATTGTTCGGTGCACGGGGTTTTATTCTTACAGTACTTATAGTACAATCTTGGGTCCGACTATGGTGATTTCTACATCGCCTGCCTATTTAGTACAACAATATTTTAGTGCCTCCCTACTGACAGTCTTCTATTCCTCCAGGTATTGGTCATTTGTTCCCTCATATTCGTGGCCCTCCAAAACAGCATCAGCATCACAGTAATAATTCATGGCATCATGAGAATCAACCTCTACTTCATCAAGATTAGTGGACATCACAGGGTCCGAAAAACCAACAATGAAGGCAAGCCTAAGTACACTAGTACTTAGCAAGCTGCAGGAAGTTGATGCATGAACTTATATACATATTTATGTACTTTTGGCCACCAAGCCGTTTCTCCAAAGTAGCTCGTTATCCAAATGTACCCATACCTTTACCCATTTGTTGGAAAAGTAAGTTTTAATTTATAAATCTACTGACAATAGAGCGATGTGGGTTCTTACAACCTGGGTTAGAGGAAAACCCACACGACACACTTCCAAACCCGGAAGCTGGGAGTGACATCACATTTTTTACTATGATCACAGGTATACTGCTTTGTCTATAGTATCAATTGAATTATAACGTCCAACCAATGCGCTACCTTCGGCAGACAACTAAGCCAATGAAACATAACCTTTGTCCAACCCATATTCTGACCTCTGGCCAATACCACCTCGCCTCACCAAAAGTACGCGGGTCGAAATTCCTACCTGGACATATCACCCTAGGGTGATTGCCCCTACCTGGCAACAGTCACCTTCCCACCCGTGGCAGAGACAGCTACTTGGTTGGTTACTTAGTTCGGCCTGTCCCATTTCAGATCTATGGTCAACATGATTTGTGTCGCTTTTGAAGTAAGCACCAAATTGGTTATGTCCTTAAGTGGTATGCTATGTAGAGCAACCCTAAATTTCATAACAACCCTACTGGCTTGTTTTTACCCTGAACTCCACTATCCACCAAATAGTTCATAACCCTATCTGAGTTATAATATTACCACTGGACCTCTTTGGTCCATTCTGATCAATATCCCTCACTGGATACACCTGATCCACTTGACATGTTTTAATTTCTTTTAGAAATTAACCTTTTGGTAAACATGCAATAATTTCAAAAACAATCCACAACTCACAAAATCAGTTCATAAGATATGATCGAAGGGCGACTTGCCTGTATGTGTGCCCACTGATTTGTCCACAGTAGGAATTGACCCTAACTGCCCTAGATTGCTCTCAGAGAAATTTCCTAATGAAAGTATCAAAATTTCAATACTTGGGATCTTCCTTAGTTGTGTCTTAAATATGGTATATAACTAAAAAGCGTATTTCAATCATGTATTCTGCGTGTTAATTTTACTAAGGTGTTATTTGTAATTTTAATTTTATTTAGTGATTTTAATTTACTAGTTTCTATATACTATAATGTAGCATGAATTAAATTGAGAAATCTAATTGAGAGAAAAGAAAAGAGAAAAACAAGAAAAGAAAAGAGAAAAGCAGGAAAAGAAAAGAAAATAGAATGTTGGTTGGCTCCCTGGTTCGGCCTACTTGGCCCGGACTAGCCAGCCGCATTCTTTCCCCTAACCCTAACATGCCCCCTCACATCTCTCTCTCTCTCTCTTTCCCCATTCTGCTGCCGCCCATTCCACTCCCTCTCTCGCTCACGTCCGATCCCGAGCGTCGCCTCTCCCTTCTCCTCGCCGCCGGCCTCCCCCGGCGTCGATGCTCTCCCTCCCGACTCTCCCCCTTCTCCCTCTCTCATGCGCCGCCACCATCTCCTCTACTCTCTCGCCCCCGAGCTCCCCCCCCCCACACCTCTTCGCGCCGAGGCCACCGCCGCCGCCTTCCTCTCCCCACTCCTGCACCGGCGCCCTCTCCGGCTCCCCCGTTGTCACGATTGTGCCACCCAAATGTGCAAGAGAGTAACAGGGGCATTGATATTGAGTTGTACACATAGTCTATGGACTAGAGGGTCCATATGGAAGTGGAAGCTTGAGAGGTTTAAAGATTGATTCCCTGTACGTATCCAGGCAGCGATGAAAAATGAGTTGAAACCAAAACCCCCTTCTCCTGTTTCTTCTTCTTCTTCCTCAAGCCTTCACACTCCTCTGTGGAATCGTCTCACGTCACGGCGATCCTCGCCGGCAGCCAAGGGACATCACACCCGCGCTATCAAGCCTCCTTGCCTTCCTCCCCTTTCTCCTTCTCCGCTCAGCTGCAGCCCTCGGCCTTTCTCCCCGGGCTCCCCCTCAGCGCGGCCGCACCCCTTGGCCGACGCGGTTCGGCTTGGAGCAGACGCCGCCTCCCACGACTGCGATCGGCCACAGTGAGCTAAGGCCATCACAACGACCACAGCTACGGCTAGTACACAAGCTAAATGCCGCTCTTCTCTTCTTCTTTCTGTGCTCATTCGTGCTATGTAATTCTTGATACACTAATTTGTGAAATTTAGAGTTAGTGAGCAGCAACCTGATCAATTGTCCCCCTTTGTGTGTGTTGGATCCTTGTTGATTGAATTGGATGTGTCTGTATTGGACATTTCTGCTTTGTGTTCATCATTAGTGTGTGTGTGTGCGCGCGCGCGCGTGTGTGCGCGTAGACTAGGGTGTATCCTATGTCCTATGCACTGGTAAGATTGATTTCACCGCGCAACCATTATAAGGATTTTTGTATGGATCTGATATCGAAGTTGTGTAACTGCATTCGACTCAAACTATGCATGTGCCCTGGACTCTCTGTATGATTTGTCGTGCATGTATTTTGATGAATGGTTTTAAGATTATTTACATTCGTCAAACCAATCTGCTACTCAATCCTTTGATTCTACTGGTGATTATAGCTTGAAATGTGGATGTTATGAATCGTTGGCAGTATGTGGTATCAAATCTACATTTTACTGTTAAAGCAATGTTGTTACAACTTGACATGTCATTCTTGATTCCCTGCGTTGCCCAGCTAAAGTTGAACAACTCTATATACAGGGTGATTTCAATGTACAATGAATAATATGTGTTGCTACCATTCATTTTGTATGTTCATGATAAGAGGAGAAAAGATAATCATACTAATGACTGGCACCTTTTAACTGTAGGGCAAGCGGAGGGAATGGTAGGGAAAGGAGAGGGAGACAGGTGGCTGCCTCCTTTCTCCTCTGGGTCTGCTCCTCTTCCTCCCAGCCGAAAAGGACAGTGGATGTCAGTTGGAAATTTGGTGGTAGAAGTCCAAGGTGTAAATGTTGGTGGTTGTTCTTATATGGAGGTCAAAACCGACATGGCTACTTGTTTGTGTGAAAAGGCTGAGGAGTGCTGGGCAGCTGGCTATTCAGGGTTGAAAACCAGTACAGTGCTATTTGTAAATAGGTTTGACTGAACTGAATATATGTTGTTCCTTTTTGTGAAATTTTGAGGACTGGATTGTAATCATTTTTGTATGAGATTTGGATTTGTGGTCCATATAGAATTTGAGGGCAAACAAAAAATGTATTTCCTGATGTATGTTGATTGTACTGGAGTTTGCTGATTTGTTTTCACTTGTATATTCTGGATGTAATTGAATGGAGTTGAGGTTCTTGAATAGTAATGTTAAATTAGATGCTTAATTGTGTGGATGCGACAATGTATTCTGGTTGTGTTGAATTTGTGTGCACACAGTATATATCTAAATTGCTGAAATTTATGTGTATGTGCGTATCTGTATACATACATACACATATGCATGTGGTTTCTTGAATTGAGATGTGATGTGTAATATGGTTATGTTCTAAATTATGTAGGCTAAAGAGAATGCATCATGAAGATAAGTATAGCTTAAATGTTTGGGTTTTGGGTAGGTTTTTACAGGATACTTGCTATACTGAAACAACATTATCAACCATAATAATCTTATCTTAAGTTGAAATTGTTTACCTTCCTCTGGAGAGTCTCATCAAGCTCTTGCTTGCCACCAGCAGTTATTTCATTCGCATGCAACCATCGCAGGTAATTCCAGATACTACAGAACAAGGTAAAATCAGAAACGTTCAGCATTTCAACGCACACGAAAGCTGTGGAGGAGACAATCCATCACCATACCTCTCGTGCTTCTGGAGCAGGGAATTCCCAATGGACTAAGGTCCATAAAACTTTTTTTCTTTTTCTTTTGAGCAACCTTGTAGGACCTGTGGAGCTGTGAGATGACAAAGTGAGGTGAAGAACATTAACGATGAGGGGAAAACTACATAACAGATGCATCCCCATACCACAATTGCATGTTTGACATCAAAATCCTGTGTACAAGAAGAATTCAAGTGCTATGCTGTGATTGGCAATTTTGCTCCATGAAACACAAGTAGAGCAACAAAAATTACAACTTACCGAGAGAGCAGCAAGGAAGAAGATAACCAACGAAAGATGAACCAAGCCCAGGTAGAGCATCCCCAAATCAGACAAGACTGAGACCAATCCTACAACTAAAAGCGCATCAAAACCACGAATACAACATCACCAAGGAAGAAAAGAGCAATGTGGAACCCTTCTTACCATAGAAACCTCTCGAGCCTCACGGACGCCTGCTGGCTTGCTCAATGGTTCGACCCTAAAATCCCAAATCACCTATTCAACCAGCCAGCTACAGTTTTCCACTCGCCGTGATGCCGTCCAAGGACTTTGCCGTGCTCCGGCTCCCGCCCGCCCGTGGCTGTGTCGCGCTGCCGCGAGTCCGTGCTGCCGCGAATGCATAGCACAACAATGCCTTTCGACGACGAGAGAGGAAGGGGGTCGCGGGGTGTAGACAGGTTGGGTAGCAACAGCGTCCACTGAGGAGGCGGCGGTGCAAGAAGCCCCCGGCCGGCGACAACGAGGCGGCGGCGTGTGGAGGCGGCCGTAATCCGACAGGGAATAGGGGGCTATTTGGTTTGAGGCCAAATTTACCAAGCCAAAGTCTCGCTAAAAATTGGTTAGCCAAAATTTGGTGCTCAAATTGGTGGTCAAAACTTGGCCAATCATTGGCAAGAAAATGAACTAGAAAAATTTGGCATGGCAATGGTGAAAAGAATCTAGCCAAATTTTGGTTGTAAATTGTCAAATTTGGTTAATGTCGGCGTACTAGCCAACAGGCACCTCCGAGACGGGTGCTTATGAGGTTCTGACGGGGGGCTTTCGGGGCAATCGCCTCGGAAGGGAAGACGGTGACGATCCGGGCACCGGGAGGCTCAGACTAACGGGGAGAGCATAAAGAGTTTTTACCAGTGTTCAGGCCCTCCGAAGAGTAATAACCCTAGTCCTGCCTTTCTTGGTATTGCTTGTGTTCTTGCTGGAGAGGATGAAAACCTACTCACAATGAGTCGAACCGAACCGAACCCTCTCTCCCATGCACCCCGGCTCCCTTTTATACTGACCGACGGGGCGCATGGGAGGCTTACATCGCAAGCTATCATCATTACCTTTGGCATGGGCTCATTTAATGCGCCTGTGCATTGTTCTTACATCCATTAATGCTGCTTTGTATCTATCATAGTCTGCCTTGGGCCCCATGTCCACTAACGCCGCCTGCCTGGCCACACGGGGTGAGGTGTAGTTGTGACGTCTCCCAAAGCCATGATGTGCCTGGGAAGGCGCGCCGCCACGGCTGCGGCTCCATGCTTCCACATTTAATGCGCACGATTCGCATTTAATGTCCCTGATCTCGACAGGACTATCCCGGGGATGGTGCGCCGATGGCCTAGCTTGCACGCCGTGTGTCGCCGAAGCGACCATTTCTTTGGTCGCCAGCCTGGCTCAGACGCCATGTGTCCGTGGGCGATCACCGGTGGTCGCCACGCTCGCTCAGACGCCACGTGTCCGGAAGCGATCACGGCTGGTCGCCAGCCGCCTGCTCAGACGCTACGCGTGTCCGCAGGGCGATCACCCGGTCGCCGGCGGCGCCTGGCTCAGACGCCATGTGTCATTGGCGGGCGCAACCACCGTATGGGTTTTTCTTGCCGTGGCGGGGCCCAAGCACGTCTGGTTGCCACTTGATTCCTTTTGTAGCGCGGAGCGGGTACCTTGGTGTAGAATACGCCGACAGTAGCCGGGCCCACCTAGAGCGCTGTTCTCGCTCTTCTTCGTCTTTAATCGGCGGCTTGAGAACTGCTCTAGCTCTGGGTGGGACCCTTCAAAGGTCCGCGCCTTGCAAAAGGTCTTCCGACTTCTCCGATTCTGGCGGTTCGCGCGGTTACATCCTCCTTGTAACCGCCAAGACGTTCCTTGGGATGCGCCCTATTTATGGGGCTTTTAAACTTCCTCTTTTTGAATCGCCGCGCCTTTTCGGTTTTCCCGCCGATTCGCCTTCCGATGCCTTATAAAGGCCGATCGAAGAGGGAGCGGTTCTTCCCCTTTCAACTCTCCGCATTCCACATCTTTCCGAGCGTTTCAAGCTTCCTTGCTTCATCCCCTTTGCGGTTGCGCTTGAAATCTCCATCCTCCCGATGGCTCAGGTGCTTCCTTCTTCGATCATTGAGGAGGAGAGAGCCGCTTAGGTTCTCGAACATCACCGGCGCCCTTCGCCTCCGCTACTGGACTGTCGAGCCCCACTGTCGGCTGGGAAGTGGTTTTCTTCGGGTGGCAGCTCCTTGCCGCCTACTTCACGGTTTCGACTTTTATCTTTCTGTTCTCAACTTCTATGCCATTCACCACATTCACCTTCCTCCCAACTCTGTTATCCTCCTTTACGCCTTTGCTCACTTCGCGAGATGTTCGTGGGAGTCAGCCCAACCTTCTTCTTTTTTCGCTACTTCTACACCTCGCGCGCATGGCAGTACTCGCCGCCGGAGCTGTCACCGCGGCCAGGACCGTGGCCAGCGGCGTTGCGCTACATCCCATTGGATGCCGGTCCAATTGAGGGATTGGCGCGCAGAGTGGTCATCGTCGAGGACGGCAGCGGCATTGAAGTGCCGAGCTTCGCCCGGCCGGTCGGCAACCCCAAGCGGGGGCTCCGGTGAGCGATGAGCCCGAACTCCAGCGATCTTGGCCGCGTCGGCCGATTCGCGGACGGCGGGCCTGGACGGGGCCATGGTGATCCGGGATTTTATTACCCGAGGTCGTGTGTCCTCGCGCGCCGCTGGCCCGCCACTGGCGATACATGGGCGTGGGCGATGGGACCGGAGTATCTCGAGGTAACTCCGCTCCGCTCTGTGTCATCCCTTGCTATACCTTTTCTTTTGACAAAACACGATTCTTCTGGCGTTCCTTTCCTCCTGTGATTTCTTTTCCTTCTCTTGCCGGTAGCCGAATTTGGCGATAGCGTGATCGGCCGGTGGATCTTTGCAAGCCCAGGCTTATCGGCCCGTTCCGCCCGTTCCGTGCGTAGCGTGATCCCACTTTGCCGGCTGTCCCCGGGAAGCGCGGCAATAATCCGCGCCGCCCCTCGATGGACGCCATGGGCTCGCCGTCGTGACACGCCAGGCGCCTTTAACGATTCGAGATCCCCCTCCGCAGCGGTCGGGGAGAAGCGGCGACGAGCGAGGCGCAGGCGCCGGATGATGACGACGGCTCGCCCAACCTTCGAGAGGCCCGCCTCTGGACGGCCGGGCGGGGACTTCAACGTCGGCCGCGGGGGCTTCCACGTCGGCGCGGCTGCCCATGCGTAACGGGTTCCTCCGTGGTGGCGGGGGCTCGTCGGCCGGCTGGTCGTCGCCCTTGCCCCTGCCGGGGGTGCGACGCTGGACCCTCCGCTGCCGATCCCTTTGGTGCCGCCACCGCTACCAGTAGCGGTGGTCCTTCCTCCGCCTCCGCCTTTGCCGCCAGTAGTGGCGGGTCTAGCTCCGCCTCCGCTGGCTGCGGCGGATCCGCCTCCTTGCGGAGGGCTGGTCCTAGTTCCGAGCGTGCCCCGCTTCCCAAGGCCAGCGCCCAGGTATTCACCTGGAGATGCAAAAAATAAAAACTTTCGTTAAGATTAATCCTTACCGTTATTTCCCCTTTTGTTCAGGGTTCCTGCTTCGGACATCCCCGCTCGTGGCGAGGCGGCCAAGGTGCCGCGGTTGTCGTGGCTGCATCAGCCGGGTCGCCGAGGCCCAGATCGAGGGCGGCGACGCATCTCCGTGAGCGCTACCGCGGCGCCGGTCAAGGCAAGGCCCATTCGGCCCCGTCCTACCCTGAACTTCCCACCGCCTCCGTTCCTCGGCGGCCGATGCCTATTGGCGGCCCTCGGCGAGCTCTACTCAAAGACGAGCAATCGCCTGGTGACGGCGAGGAGCGGTTGGCGAGGCGGAGCCGAAATCAACCGCCTCCGCGAGGAGGTGGCGGACTACGGCCGGAGGCGGGGCTGGAGCTACGATTGCGGAGGGAGCGGAGCGGCGGGAGCAAAGCACCAGGCCGCGCCGAGCGTCTCCACTTTGGAGGCGGAGAGAGCGGCCGGACCGGTCGGAGGTGGAGACGCTGCGGATCTGCGTCACGCCGATCGGACGATGGCGACCTTGCTCCATTGGGTGGAGCAGCGGTCCGCGAGAGGAGAGGCCACGGCATTACGCCTTTTGCCTCTCGCTGGACCGCGGACTTCCTCACGCGCCTTCCTGCCGCCCTTCGGCTCGGTCCGCCAGGAGGGTCGCGCGCAGCGGCTACTGGCCAAATGCGTCTTTGGCTTGCTACGCCCGGCCGTGGCGCCAACTTCAATCCGGCGGTTCTTGTCCAAGGGCTAGAGGGTGATCGGGCGCAGCGGAGGAGCGAGTTCACGAAGCCTCCGAGCAAAGCCGCCACTAGCGATGGAGAACCCCGGATGGAGGCGGTGGCGGAGGACGTGGCGGTCTGGGACGTGGCCCCTCATGCTGAAGATGCGGCGGCAGCTGAGGAGGCGGCAGATGACCCGGAGGACCCTCCGGCGCCCCCTCAGTAGCTTTTCTTTCTTTTTTTTATCGGTGATGACCTTGCCTGCAAAACTTTAGGCCACTGCCATTTCGAACAAAGTAGTAATGTAAAATTTCTGGCCAGGTTGCTTAAGAACTTGCTTTTGCCGTAATGATTTTTTTTGGTTCTACGCGAACGAGCACACAATTGCTTAAAGATTTCAAGTCTTGCGCCGCGGGACCTCGGCCCTCAAACCCTTCACCTTAGCAAAATTTACCTCCCAGGTAGCCTCTAGGGAACGAACACTTAGTGAGTCGTGACAGGACCTTGGGCTTTTGGTAACGGTGCTCGAGACGCCGACCCCCACGGGGACACCCGGAGTGTCATGGCCGTCTTTGAGCCGGGGTCTTGGCCGAGCCACCGCCAACCGCTTGATTCTGACGCCGCTCTCACTTAGCGATTCCGTCTTTACTACTGGTATTTGCAAGCGGCAGGGCACCAGGGGCGAGTGCCTTGGCGCTGCCAGCGATGGGCAAAAGACCGAAGAGAGGCGAAAGAACTAATACTTTCGAGATAAAGAAAGCGAATATTTAACTTTAAACATAAGGTCTCCACGACCCACGCGGAGAGGAAGACATACTCCGGCCGGTCGGGGCAGACCTAGGACTTACAACCGGTCGGGGTAGAACTTGCGCAGATTTTCTATGTTTTGGGAGTTTGCTAGCTCTTCACCGTCTTGATGGCGGCTGACCGCCGGGACGAGATCGAGACCACTTTGAAGGGTCCCTCCCACTGGGAGACAGTTTATGCGACCGGCATGCATCGGATTCTTCGCCAAGACCAGTCGCCCATTGCCGATGTTCTCTCATTGACCGGAGGCGTGGTACCGCTGAGACTTTGTTGGTATCTTGCGGCGCGCGCAAAGCCGCTCGATCTCGCGCCTCTTCCAGGAAGTTGGCGTCGTCCGGCGAGACTCCCTGCTCCTCTTACGTGAACGCCCGCGGCGGTGATCCAGCTCAATTCGGAAGGGAGAAACGACCTGCGCCAGAGACCAGGAAGAAAGGAGTTTCTGTGCTTGGCTAGGAGTGGTCCAAGTGACCACAACACGGCCGGGAGTTCTTCAGTCCACCGGGCGCCACGCTTGTGGAGTCGGTCGAACGCCGGTCTTGAGGCCCTTCAATACTGGTAGCGTTGGCCCGCTCGACCTGGCCGTTGCTCTTGGGGTGGGCGGCGAGGCAAAGCAGACTTTGGTGCCCATCCTTCACGTAAATCCAAGAAGGTCGCGCCGGTAAACTGCGCCGCTGTTGTCGGTGATAATGCGGTTGGCGACCCCAAAGCGGCGAAGATCCTCGTATGAACTTGATTGCACTGTGGCGGTGATGGATCTCACTGCCTCGGCTTCCACCCACTTGGTGAACTTGTCGACGGCGACGAACAGGTGGGTGTAGCCCCCCGTGGCCCGCGGGAACGGGCCCAGGATATCCAGCCCCCAGACCGCGAAGGGCCAAGAGAGCGGGATAGTTTGCAGGGCCTGGGCTGGTTGGTGGATCTGCTTGGCGTGGAACTGGCACGCTTCGCATCTCCTCACCAGCTCGCAAGCATCCTGGAGGGCGGTTGGCCAATAGAACCCTTGACGGAAAGCCTTTCCCGCCATCGTTCGTCCGGACATATGGCTCCCGCACACGCCTCCGTGGATATCAGAGAGCAAACTGCTCCCCTCTTCCCGAGTGATGCACTTCAGAAGAATTCCGTTCTTACCCTGGCGGTATAGATCCCCGCCCACCAGGGTATAGCAGTTGGCCTTTCGTGCTACCTTCTCTGGCCGACGCATCATCGTCGGGCATTCTTGATCCTCGGGTAGGCCAGGATCGGATCCATCCATGTGCCTTCCGGTCAAGCACAGCGACCACGAGGTGGCCGTCAGGGTACTCCGGCAGCCAGCGTTTCACGGGAGCCACTTTCCCTCCAAGAGCGGTGAAGCGGCATCACCACCGTCCCGCCGGAAATGGGGGCTGCGATGGGCTGGTCGCGAAGCCTTTCTTCAAAGACCCCGACCGCACAGAGATCTGGTTGAGGCGGGGCGAGCTCGTCTGCCGAGATGGTTGTCGCGTCGGGGATGTGAGTATACCCCAACCCTTCGAAATGCCTTTCCAACTTCGACCTCCGCCAGTGCACGCCGCCATGACGGTCGGGACAGAGAAGTCTTTCCTTGCACGATTGGCGACCAGCAGGAGTCGCCCTTTACTTGCGGCGCGGGCCGACGGCTGCGGCGGCCCGCAGCCCAGCCAGCAAGCCCTCGTATTCGGCGACGTTGTTAGTGGCCTTGAAGTCGAGGACGACTACGTACTTGAGGAGGTCCCCGGTCGGAGAGACCAGAAGAACCCCAGCCCCCGCGCCTTCAAGCCTGAAGGACCCGTCGAAGAAGAGCGTCCAGGGGGAGGACGCGGGGACCTCGATCCTGAGGAGAGGATGAGGAGTGCGACCCTGCGCTCTCGCCAGAGTCCGAGGGAGGAGTCCCCGGTCTTGCACCCCCGCGGCGCTCGCGAAGGACATGACGCAGGTCACCGTCGCGCTGACGTTGCCTCTCGTCAAGGCGCGATCGAAGGTCTTCGCGGTTCCCCCTGGACTCGGGGGGACCGCGGGAAGAAGCGGAGTCACGTGCCCATCCCAGATTCTGAGAGGGTTGCAACCAGACTCTTCCCTTGCCCCGGTCCTTGGTGCCGGAGAAATTGTCGTGTGGCGGTGGAAGCCGGCGTCGGTTCTGTGAGCTCCTCGTCGCCTCATGCCGGAAGCCTCGGTGGTCGCCGCTTCAACTTGTTCTTTGGCGGCATCCACCAGTGGACGATATCCCGCTGACCAAGGAGTGGCCGGGTGTCGATCCCAGATCACTGGAGGATGATCGAGGAGGAGCCGGGCCGCTGAAGGCTTCATGGGGTGTCGTCCCCAGCGCCAGCGCCGTTAGACGGTGACCCACTGGCGCGGGAGCCAAGTGTACCGCTCCCTCGGCGGAGGGGCCCGGGTGGCCCGGCCCCCTCTCCGAACATCGGGACCGGCTACGGGCGCCCCTTGCCTCGGGCAGATTGCTGCGCTTGGAATGCGATTCCGCCATGCAGACAAGCGCCCCTGCTCCTGCTGAGCCCCGAACTGAGAGTGAAAAAGAGTAGGCAATCTAACCACCAATAGCCCCTACCTGGCGCGCCACTGTCGGCGTACTAGCCAACAGGCACCTCCGAGACGGGTGCTTATGAGGTTCTGACGGGGGGCTTTCGGGGCAATCGCCTCGGAAGGGAAGACGGTGACGATCCGGGCACCGGGAGGCTCAGACTAACGGGGGAACGCAAAGAGTTTTTACCCAGGTTCAGGCCCTCCGAAGAGTAATAACCCTAGTCCTGCCTTTCTTGGTATTGCTTGTGTTCTTGCTGGAGAGGATGAAAACCTACTCACAATGAGTCGAACCGAACCGAACCCTCTCTCCCATGCACCCCGGCTCCCTTTTATACTCGGACTGACGGGGGCGCATGGGAGGCTTACACTGCAAGCTATCATCATTACACTGGCATGGGCTCATTTAATGCGCACGCCGCTGTTCTTACATCCATTAATGCCTGCTGTATCTATCATAGTCCTGCCTTGGGCCCCATGTCCACCAACGCCGCCTGCCTGGTCACGGGGTGAGGTGTAGTTGTGACGTCTCCCAAAGCCATGATGTGCCTGGGGAAGGCGCGCCGCCACGCTGCAGCTCCCATGCTTCCACATTAAATGCGCACGATTCGCATTTAATGTCCCTGATCTCGACAGGACTATCCCGGGGATGGCTGATGCGCCTAGCTTGCACGCTGGCGTGTCCGCCGGGCGACCACCTTCTTTGGTCGCCTACCGCCTGGCTCAGACGCCATGTGTCCGGCTGGGCGATCACGGTTGTCGCCCGGCCTGGCTCAGACGCTTACGTGTCGGGCGATCACCGGCCGGTCGCCAGCCGCCTGGCTCAGACGTCACGTGTCCGCAGGGGCGATCACCCGGCTGGTCGCCCGGCGGCCTGGCCTGTACGCCACGTGTCCGCTGGCGCAACCATCGTATGGGTTTTTCTTTTGCCGTGGCAGCGGGCCCAAGCACGCCCTGGTTGCCACTTGATTCCTTTTGTAGCGCGGGGGAGCGGGTACCTTGGTGTAGAATACGCCGACAGTTAACACTACCAAAATTTCGCATGGCAAGCATTGGTAAGCAATAGACACAAACCAAACAGCCCCAGGGATTTTAGATGGAGATAAGAACTGAATTCAGGGGGCTGTCTGGTTTGAGGCCAAATTTGCCAAACTAAACCTTGCTAAAAATTAACTAGCCAAAATTTGGTGTCTAAATTGGTGGCCAAAACTTGGCCAACCATTGGTAAGAAAATGAAGTAGAAAAATTTGACATGGCAATGGTGAAAAGAATCTAGCCAAAGTTTGGTTGCAAACTAAATGCTTGCCAAATTTGATCAACACTATCAAAATTTAGCATGGCAAGCATTGGTAAGCAATGGACACAAACCAAACAGCCCCTAAAACTGTAGAGGAACACAGGAGGAACAAAGGTGAAGCAAGAACAGCTTAAGGTTTCATTTCCCTGGACAAAGACTTCTCTCGAGTACATTCACCAATACTTAAAAGGAAACTGTTTGAGTCTATTAGCAAAGAGAGTAATCAAAGAGAATTTTTATTCAAATAAAATCGGTGTTCATTATAATGGATAAAGCCCTTTTATATACATTGTAGAAAGGTGCAATCAAAAGACACCTCCTTGATATTAAAAACTGCTATAACCGATGTCCTTTGCAGTTTGCCCGTATGGCTATTTCTTGACGCTTCCCCTTAGGCAAATTATAAAATATGCATATGCCTTAAAAACTCCTTCCGAAAACCCTATAAAAATAATATTAGCACACATAAGCTTGTATTTCAAATTGCCTCATTAAAAACCTTTATATAAGAAATCTATAAAGAAAACTTATATAAGGAAAAGAGTACAATATATGATCTTTGAGATCATTTGAACAGATTACGGTTCAGTGGTTTACTCCCCCTGAACCTTGCAACTCACAAAGTCTTCTCATAATAATCTCATAAACATATTTTTGGACTGATGATTTTGGTAGGGATTTAATAAATAAATCCGCTAAATTATCACAAAAAATTATTTGCAATATTTCCATCTCCCCATTTTTCTGGAGTTGAGGACAGAATAATTTAGGAGCAATATGTTTTGCTATATTGCTCTTAATATAACATGTTTGTATTTGAACAAAACAAGCGGTATTATCTTCATAGATAATAGTAGGAGACTCTATTGAATTAATACCACATGTTTTTTGAATGTGGTTAATCATTCTACGAAGCCATGCACATTCACATGATGTTTCATATAATGCATTTTGCTATTAATGCTTGCTGAGTACTTTTGTACTCACTCTTGCTAAATCTCCCTTTTCTAAATAATCATCTTGGTGGGTCAAGTATTGGGTGGGGTTATGGATCCCAGTGAACTCGCCTACAAGGCATGGGTTGAGGAGCAACTGCAATATCAAGGTTATGAGGAAGGGGACTACCAGGAGAAATAGATTAATGGATAGATTGTACTCTAACTATTGTTGGTTGTTGGGTAGTTAGAACTTTTGTATTATATTTTTATTGTGCTTGGATCCTATATATAATTATTGTACTAGACTTGTAGCCTGCATGGCATGGAAAGCCGCAACTCTTTCCCTCCCCTGAGTCCCTCTGCTGCTTTTTCATCCACCACTTATTTATATCTCCTCCTTATTTTGTAAACACCCTATTTGGTGCTTTCCAGTGCCTTTTGTTACTACTACTAGTTGATATTTCCTCCTTCCAAATTTATTTCACGTATTTTTTGGTACATATAACAAAAAAAACTAAAAAAAACTAGGTTACCCCTATTATCACTAAGCACTGTACTTAATGCATGTAGGTAGAGTTTATAAATATAAGAGCAAGTACAATAACAAAGCTCGTTACTTACTCAATCTCCCATCCATGTCATCTAGAATAAGCACTAAAACCAGCTTTTACAATAGTTATATCTAAAAATTGGCTCTAGATGTTGTGTAATAACTAGTTAGCTCTAGATGATGCTGTGCAATAACTATATCTTTCTCTTTTGTACGTAACTAATCTACCTATGTTTCTATGCAAAGCTACTAAATAAGAGTCAGTTCGCTTCCCTCTCATCTTTTCTCACTCTTCCACATAGGCTAAAGTTGATGTGTACATGCTAAGAGCTAGCTGAGGTGGCTTTATTGTACATGCCCTAAGACGTATTTTGACTTTGCACAATGTTTAAGATTGCAGTGAAATTGAGTAAGACATTAGAGGAAATGACTTACATACCCCTCAATTGTCTTGAAATATGAGAGATAATACTTTGTGTGGGTGGTAATGAATAAATGCATATAGTTGAGAGAGAATAAATAGGGGTATAGTAGCAAATGCTCATTAAATCTGCATACATGCCTTACATTTCTAAACAAAATCATTCAAATTATAATCTTTATATTTATCAACGGAGAAAGTACTAAAGCATCGATGGATATTTATTAAAGATATAGAAGGAACATCACACTAATTTTATATTAGAATATGAAATACACTCTATATTTGTGAATAAGATCGTTAAAAAAATAAGTCTTTATAAATTTGGACGGAGGAAGTACTAAATTGCCTTTCACAGAGCATTGAAAAATTGGATATATTTCATCTAAGGGCCTGTTTGGCAACAAAGTATTTTCATAGTTTCTAGGCAAAACCATGGTTTTAAAGAATACCGTGGTATTTTTTGGCAACATGGTGTTTGGAAGCAACCAAAAAAACTCTGTTTTGGAAACCATGGTATTGCCAATACCATGGTATTTTTGGAGTATTGAAAACTCCACTCAAAGTGGAGTTTTGAGCTTTTGGTGTTGGTGTAGAGAGTGAGAGGTGTCAATACTTTGAAAATACCATGCAAAAGACTTTGTAACCAAACAGTTTGTGGTTCCAAGAAAAACCATGGTTTCAATGGTGGTAGATGAAACCATGGTATTTATGCCAAAACAATTTCTAAGCCATGGCTTTATAATACTATGGTATTGAAAAACTTTGCTTCCAAACAGGGCCTAAAACTTCATGTTTCAGGTGCTCTCTCCCCTTCAAAGGCTGCGGTGCTGCCTCTCTATCCTCCCCTGTATTTGGTGCAGATTCCGAATGTTACGTGCATCTGTAAATGAATGGCAATTGATAATCCTTATCTTCGTAATTGCATTTTGAGTAGCAGAATGGTGAAAAAGAAATGTATAATAGCAAGCAAATGGTGATTATTACACGTTGCAAGAGGCGCAAAGATGGCGAGCAGCATGACAAAACTAATTTAAGGCCCTGTTTAGGGGTTGTGCTTTAGCTTTAAGCCCAAAACTCCTCCAAATAGCCCAGTTACAAAGTAGTTGCACAGCTAAACTACAGCTGAAGCACCCCTAAAAGCCACAGCTGGTAGGAAGAGCCACAACTGGTAGGAAGGTGCTTCCCGCAATGGCTTTGCTTGGTCGTCTCCCTCCCCGCATCAGTCACTTGGTTGCCGACCTCGGCTCCTCCATTCGACGCCTCCTCCCTACCTCGGTCATCCGCATCGATGCCGTCCAAGTTGTCCGCATCGGTGCCGTCCCAAGTTGATTGCCTCCCCTGTCGCCCACATCGGCGCCCTCCCAGTCGCCTCCCTCCCTCGTTGCCCGCCTCCTCCACTCCTCTCAGTCGCCTCCCCTGTCGCCCGCCTCCTCTGCTCCTCCCGGTCTCCGCCTGCTGACTCCCCCGTTGCCCGCCTCCTCCGCTCCTCCCGATTGCCATCCTCACTGACTCCGCCCCTCCCGGTTGCCATCCTCGCCTCCTTTGCTCCTCTCGGTCGTCGTCCTAGCCGACTCCGTCCCTCCCGATCGGCCTCCTCCTCTGCCCCTCCTGGTATCGACTCGCCTGTATCGATGCGGCTCGATTTCTAAAATTTCTCGGTAAATCGGTCCAATTTTAAAAAATTGGAAAAATCTCTGTGAAGTAATCTGGTAAAAAATCGATGAAAAATCGCTCGGCGAAAATCGATAAAAAAAAGTCGTCCGCAAAAAAAATTTAACTACTCCATCGATTTTCCATATAAACGGTCTATTTTTTATTTTATTTTTCAAAATATTTAGTTTTAAAACTCTTTTATTTTTAACGATTTTTAAATTTTGAATTCGAGCAATTTTATCGAAATCAATATTGTTAACCCTGGTTCTGCGTCTTGAACTAACCCTTCTTTAGTGGTAATCGTTAAAAGATTACTAGTAGTCTAGCAGCGGCCTTTTGATTTCCAAGATTGGATTCAATAACACTTTTTTTTCTTTGCTCCTCCATCAGTGTTTCTAGCCCACGAAACACGCAACACGGGTTTTTATCTCTTCAGTATCTGGCTGGATTATTCATTTGCGGCCCCCGACGATTTTATTCAGTTTTTAGATTCAGAATCGAAAATTTTAAATCAAAAGCAAAAACAAATAGATCCTTACCACGTGAGGACCAGAAAGCTTTCAAAAACTGGTGAGGACCAAAGTAAGCGAAGTGCAATGATGCTAACTAACATTGGGGGTCTTTAATGGTACTCCTTCCGGTTTCATATTTCCTATTGTTTTAGACATAATCTCACATACCAATGAATGATTAATGGAATGCTAATTTCCTAATGTGACCATATTAAATAGTTTGGAAAATGCTGTGATCCCAATTCTCAAAGCAAGGATACCCAGTCGTTATGTGTGCATGCAGAGCTCAAGCGTCAGCAATCAATACACATGCTCTGGAAATCTAGTGTCATTAAATGCAGAATGGTCCAAGGACAGGAATTTCCAACCAAACTACAGAACGCTCCAGCGACAGCAAATATGAAACGGAGGGAGTAGTTATTTTGCAAGACTCTCCTCGCTCTCGGCAGCGCACGCGTGGGAGGGGAGCAAGGTTCAAAATCTCGCCGAAAATTCAGATCTCAAGCCCCCCGAGTTTTATAAACCCGGCGAAATTAAAAAAACCTAAAAAAATTCAAAGTGCTACAGTACCCTATAATCTCACCAATGTCTCGGTAAAATTGACCGAAATCTCGGCAAAATTGACCGAGATTTGAATAAAAGTTGACCGAGTTTGACCGGATTGGATTCTTCGCGTCGTTTCCCCGTCTAGGACAGTCGGTAGATCATAATTCCCGCGAAATTGAAAAAAACCTAAAAAATTCAAAATGTGACGGTGCGTAAAATCTCGTCGTGATCTCGTCATTTTGGACCGAAATTTCGTCTATTTGAGCCGAAATCTCGTTTCAAAAATTACCGGATTCAAATTTTACTTTTTGATTTTCGTTCGGATTTTGTCCGAAATACCGAGATTTCGCCGAAATTTCGTCTTTCGGAGGGACCCGAGATGAAATCCGAAAACGAAAATTCAAACCTTGGAGGGGAGGCCGGGAGATCTGAACTTCCGGAGCTCAGGCCACCACTTAGAGCATCTCCAGCAGAGCTCCTAAACCAGCCCCTAAACCTTAAATAGGGAGTGTAGTAAAAAAGAGATATCCAGCAGGGCCCCAACTCAAGCCCCTAAAAATAGGAGGCTCCTAAATTTGCCTCCTCAGCCCCAATTCCCAGGGATCCCTAACTCAAGCCCCTAAAATTAGGAGGCCCCTAAATTTGCCTCCTCAGCCCCAATTCCTAGGAACACGAGTACATCCCCTATTATTGAAGACAGAGAAATACATGAGGCTTTGAGATGATATTATTGAGCATTTATGGACAATTCACAGCGCTTCGTAGTTTGATTCATTGTTCGGAGTTTCTATTTATTTATTTATCATGTTTTGAAAATTTTAAATTTAAATCTGAAATATCATGTTTTTAAATTGTAAATATTAATATGCTTATGTTTTATGTATTACAAATATTTTTGATTGAATTTTAGTGGCGACAAATGAAGATTATACATAGCGGATATGTTAAAATAGGAGAAAAAGTAAAATAGGGGCTGAGATTTAAGGGCTGTTGCTGTACTTATGCTCTGAAAACAGGGCCCAAAAAATAGGGAGAGTCTCTAAATCCAAAATAGAAACCCTGTTTTAGGGATCCTTGCTGGAGATGCTCTTATGGGCTCCAGACAGCTGGGAGCCTCCTTTTTGGGATGCTGCTCCTGTTACTACGCGTCGTGCGGGGAGAGCCGGAGGGGCGACGTGGACCGGCTGGGGGCGGCACAGAGAGGCCGCCAGTCACCAACGAGGCGGGAGCGCCGCCGCCGCGGATGAAGGTCGCGCGGACGGAGTACATGCGGTATTGCAGAATAAGATACCATGGTGACCCTTGTTTGTTTTTTCAACTCTTGGGGAGCTCAACCACACAGGATGTGAAATCAAAGCATGAAGCAATGGAAAATTTGCCACCTGTTTGAGAGTGCACCGACCAACCAAGTGACCAACCAACCGCTCACCTTTAATTCTTGTCTTCGGGTAACGAGGGCAGGCTAGGTTTCGATGCGGATGTGCGTAGAGGCAATCTGGGCGACGTGGAGAGTTTTGCTAGGTGAGACCTGGTGGCGCTTGACGGGCTAACTGTTGGGGACGCGTGGGCAGGCGGATGGCCACCGATGGAAGAGATGGACGGCGGGAAAAATTCAGCCGACGTGGCTTGGCCGAGAGCCCGCCTTGGTGTTCCTCTATAAGATAGTAAATATGTGCAGCGTCAAGCTTCACCAAACCGTCCATCCACCACCACACTTATTTTTTGGAGAGCTCAGCAGTTAGACATCATCTCGACAATACTCTTGCATCATTTTTCTGCCATCCCAATAATTCCCAAGGGAAAACAAGCGCACTATTCCCACGCCTGTATGGCTGAATGCCTGAATTCTACCCAGCACACAGCTTCAGGGTTTCAGCCAGCACATCTGTGTCAGTTATTGGCTTCGATGCTGGTACTAGAAGCTTAGTGCAACTGGCACTTAACACAAGTAGAGTAGTAAGACCGTCTCCAACCATGTCCTTTCCCCTCTTCGTTTCCCTTCCGGAAGGGATTCCTATTCCCTTTAGCGCTCTAACAGATTACCTTCAGCATTCCCTTCGTAAAGGGATTCTCTTTCCCATTCCCTCTACAATTCTCTTTAAAGGGAATCTGTTGGAGATGAGGGAAATAAAGGGAATGGGAATGAGGAAAGGGAACATGAAGGGAATATGGTTGTAGATGGTCTTAGGTTCTGTTTGTTTCAGTTAGGGATTGTAGAAAACTGCTTTTAAAAGCTGGAAAGTAAACAAACAGGAAGCTTTCAATCTGGATTGTAATAATCTGGAGGTCAGATTGTAGCAATCCCACAATCCACTCTGGAGGAGCTTTTTTCAGTTTTTTTTTGCAAAAGACCACAATACCTATCCAACTTCAATGAAAATTACCCACCATTGCCCCCACTATTCACACAGACTTTTCAACCTATAATTGAGGGTACCACAGACTTTTGCCAAGCAGAAATAGCAATCCAAACACACTATAATCTGGATTGCCAAACAGCCATCAGCTTTTCAACCTCCAGCTTTTAACAATCCAGCTTTTACAATCCAGATTTTAAAAGCTGTTTTCTACAATCCCCAGCTGAAACAAACAGGGCCTTAATACAGCATCAAAACACCGCATTACCGGTACGCTGTACACCACGGTAGGCACTTCAGAGTTCAGGCATAACTTCACGAACTATGATTTGCATCATAGTTGCATTCAAGTAACAGATGAAATATTAAGTACATCGCATTGCAGCATCACCACTGCATTACTCTGGCATCTGTACTACATTCCTAGTGCAACGTAGACAGGGAACCTGCTTCACAATATGACCTCTGCAGTCATCATCCTGCTTCCATGAACCAACACACAATCTCTGCTCCCAAGGACAAAGTTGCTGACTTTATGGTTGTTGAGTGAGCTCATTCAGTAAAATCTGATAATATTCAGCGTCTGGCCCAGTGTCTTTTCCCATGCACCCACCTCCCTACCAAGAAGCAACCAAAAAGACAGGAAACGCAAGAGAAAAAGGGGAAACAAGGAGAGGGAAAGATGGAAAAAGCGCAAGAATCATCCTTTCCTGGCCCAAATCTACAGGGCAGGAAAGGGACCACTCTTACACTGGCTGGATCTGTGCACCTCACTCGAGTCACACCTCACACAAGTAGATCTAACTAACAAAATGTTTAAAATTTGCACATCAGAAACCGAAACATAAAAACATAATCTTTTGAGTATAATGGGTTTTCAAGGTTTGAGCCGGTTGTTTTGTTAGTATTAGTATTTGCTCTTTTCTTCAGACTTCATACAGAGGTAAGCGAAGACAGGTGTGTGTGACCCTGCAAGCTCTTAACCTCATGCTGACAAAATGACTTCAAATGCAAGGCAGTGGGGTGCCATGATACAAATGATACATTTACAAAAAAAGGTGTGATATTGACGTATGCATATAACATATACTACAAACCATCACTGCATGTATCGACAGATTGCCTCCATGTAATACATAGGATGATCATGCTAACTACTACCTATAGCGTGCCAACAGCTTCTCCATCCTCCTTTTGCCACCACTCAGCTCAAATTAGCAAGAAAAACAAGACACACAAAAATACTCACATAGAGGCAGTTTGGGGCCCTTTGCAACCAACATTGCCATCACATTCTCTGAGCAGCACCATGTGTTGCCAAGTGCCCCTTGAAGGAATAAGAGTAACTAGGTTTGGTGCTGGTTGCTCCTCTCCGAAGAATATGCGGGGAATGGATGGATCAGCTTATGCTTGTTCATCACATCACAACCCTGCAAGAGAAATTGAGGATCTGTCATTAGATTCTTTTGAACAAATGAAACCAAGAACACCACAGCAGCCAAGAAATGGGAGTATTTTACAATACTGCTATGCTCTCGATCTTAATAATAGGTGCGACGCAACTGCCTTCCTCTTTGACAAGTTTACAATTTCAATTAGCTAAGATAAAAGATGTTCTACTGTCTATGTGGTTGTGCTGATCACATCGTTAGTTTGCCCCCGTACTATCTGAAGTTCTGAAAAGAAATATAAAGACATATTTCTAGAATCAAACACAATCGAATGTAAATTGCCAACTAATAGTCTAAATTTCAAATTTTTACTCTTGCTATTTGTCTTCAGTGCAACCTAAATAAACCTGGCACACTTGAATTTTTTTTTTATGAAGTAAATGGATATGTTCCTTACCTCAACCCATTCAGCTCTGCAAACACGCACTCCGCGCAACCAGCCTAGTCCCGCAGTATGACAGAGTCGGCGATCTCCATGAGCGGCACCAGGCACTCAGGTGCAAACTTGCGCGCAAACATGTAAGAATACGTCCCATTGGACTTCCTGAGCTCCTTGATGAGATCCCCGGACACCTCCTCCGGCCGGTAGGTGTGCGGGTGGCCGCCGACGGAGTCAGTCCAGTTGACCCTCGTAAGCGTGAACTTAGTGCAGCCGTCGGGGTCCTGCATGTCCAGCAGCGTCGGGAAGTAGTGCTCCTCCGGGTAGCAGGAGTCATTCCTCTTGATCAGGCACGGCATCTTGAACTTGTTCCACAGCCTCCTGTCCCTGACCACCATGATGGCGTGCCGCCTGGCGAGAACGAAGAACTGCGAGCCGACGCGGAAGCTGTCGTACGGCACCTCCGGGAGCATGGCATCGTCGCCGCGCGCGTAGTACCGGTCGTGCAGCGTGGGCTCGTTGTCCAGGATCTCGATGAAGCTGCGGTGGCGGTGGCGCGGGCCGGCATTGTCGGAGACCAGCGCGCGGTAGAGGGTGGGGAACGGGTGGAGCGGGACGCAGGACTGGGAGAGGAGCGCGAAGAACTGGTTGACCGGGTCGTCGAGGAGCGCGGTGGCGAGGAGGCGGCGCGCGGCGGAGATGAGCGTGGCGGACGCGCGCTGGGTGGCCTTGCCGTGGATGAGGCGGCCGCGGAAGGAAGGGGTGGCGGGGAGGGTGAGGACGGCGGATGGGTCGGCGTGGACGTAGAGGTTGATGAGGTGGTGGTGGCCGGCGAAGAACTTCTCCCAGAGCGGGGAGAAGACGAGGTCGGAGTTGATGAGGAAGAGGAAGGCCACCTTGGCCGGCGGCCGGCGGCCAAAGAGGGACGTGGTGGAGGCGGCGGCGGTGGAGGGCGCGGAGGAGAGGAGGACGGCCCGACGGAAGAGCGCGAGGTCCTCGGTCTCGTCGGCGTCGGGGATGGCCGGGAGCGTCTTGGGCGGGAGGAGGCGCGGCGCAAGGAGGAAGACGACCGGGATGGAGAGCAGCAGCAGCAAGGACAGCACGTACGGCGAGGCGTACGTTGGCGCCATCTCCGGCGAGCCTTGGGTTTCTTTTTCCCTTTCGTAGGAACTGAAAAAAAAAGGTTGGATCTTTTGGTCAGGAACAAGAACAGATTGCCGCACTCGATTGGATCGGAGGAGGATTACAAGAAAAAAAGGGTGGGGCTTTGAGTTTTCTCCGGAGATTGGATCTCGAGATCAAGAACAGGAAATCCCCACACATTAACCCAACGGAGAGAATTTTGGGAACCGGCAAATTAACCACAGGATCAGCAGAGTCGAATGGACTGAACAAAGATCACAAACGGGAAAGTTTTGCGCTCTTCGAGGATCAAACCTCTGGGGTTAAGTGAACGAAAGAAATCCGCCGCAGCCGCAAGAGAAACCGCAAGAAGAGCACCAAGAAACAGAGCGCCCCAAAAGATGAAAAGAACCGAGCTTTCTTTCTGGCGCCAAATCGAGAATGGCCACGCGCTCTCTGCTCCTCCCGAATCCAATCGCACGGCTCAAACGATCTCCTCCTCTCCTATCTGGGGGTAGCTTTTTGGAGGGAGAAGAACTGGAGAGGCCGGGGAAAGAGGAGGGAGAAAGTGCGGCAGCGGCGTGGGAGGGAGGGAGGGAGGTGTTGTGCTCTGTATCGGCTGTTTTTTATCGGATCCTTAATGGTCTGCTTGTCCCTCTCTCTCGTATGCTCCACTCTGCAAGTCTGCAGAAGTGCAGAGTGCAGGTTCTACACTTCTACTCCCCCAGTTTATAAGACAGCCTTAGTTTACTGTAAGAATGTACATATCGGTTTTATCCTATGTAAAGGAATAAGAAAAGAAAAGAGAGGCGAGAGTCGGCTTATATCCAACATCATCGTATGAAAAAAAGATAGATTATTTATGTGCAAGAGAGAAAAGATGGTTACTGCACAACATTTAAAAACAATTTTTAGAGATAATTATTATACAAGCTGGCTCTACTGTTTACTCTAGATAATATTAACAAGGGGTAGAGTTTTACTATTGTATTTGTTGTTACAGTGGAGTTTAGGCGTCAATTAATTGAGCGGCTAGAGATTGTTTAGCGGATGGAAGGAGTCAGTCACTCACGTTCCATTCGGATCTGGCAGGCTGACTGGCCCACTGACCTGTGGGGCCACACCTGTCGGTAAGCCCGGGACATGTGGCCGCACATTTTTCTTGCTCGAAGATTGTTTCCCAAACGATATTAGAAAAATACAAGGGCATTGTCGCTTACCAGCAGCTCACGAGTGTACAAATTTGTACGAGCAGTAATATCTCTACTATTCTAAAGCAGCACTTGATGGCAGTGGTTCGTTCTTTTCACGTCATTAATTGCCGTTTAATTGCCCTACACAAAAAACGAAGCGTTGCTTTAATTAGCCAGCTTTCGCAAGAAACGAAGCGTTAAAGATAGATGTTTGATTTTGTGAAATAATTTTTTTTTATTTTTTAATCTTTATTTTTCGTTATCAATTTTGTTTTTCGTAGCAACGCACGGGCATGTAACTGAGGGAATCCTGCTCGCCTCGTGTACCGGTATAAAACCATAATACGAATTACCAGTACAATAGTACGAGATTTGATCTTTATAAAAAGTCCGTTTCTCACTTGCTTCCTGCAGATAAAATATGAGATTGATTGGCACCTTGTTCAGAGGAGTGGATTGATTCTCCTGGGAAAAAAGAAAAGATGTGGATTGATCAGATCAGAATTTAAGGCCAACCCATTTTTCATTCATTCATATTCATTCATACGTACATTGGTCAACAACCATGCCAAACACATTAGATTCTGTTTTGCCAATCTTGTCCAAAAACAACAATTTAGCAGCTGGTGGCAATAATAAGATTTTCTTGAGCTTTCGGCTTATAGCGAAAGGATGAATGGCTATCTGATTCTTAGCTGACAGAACCTCTTTTGGACTTTAAAAAAGAGATCATCTTGGGGGTATTTTTCGGATAGTTTGGATGCGAGATTCTTTTCTTTGTAGGATATATTTAGCTACATAATTGAGGCTAGCCGGCGGCGGAGCCAGGCCTCGGGCTACCCAGGCCTGGGCCCGAGGCCTGGCCCAAATAACCTATGTAAATTTCTCAAAAAAAAATTATAAATTCACAAATTAGCCCATTAACCGCTGAGCCGGTCCGAGGTTTAGACCTGGGCTGGCTCCACCCCTGAGGCTAGCCCTCTCAGGAAAATCCTTAAACAGCAAACCTACCCTGACGTTGATCAGGCTTTGTGACTTAACCCCCCTGCGAAAATAAGAAATCCTAAAGTCTAAGGTACTGCTTGATTCTCTTTAAGCAAAGCAAATAGAGCTAATTGTTTTTTAGTTTGTTTTAAGGAAAACCTGCAAACTGAAAATGATTCCCAAATTTGGATGAGATTTTGAAAATTCATTGTGCTTCCAGCTAACAGAAGCATCTACTTTCACATCATATGTGGTGTGCTTTCAACATCACATCATTGGAAATTAGAAACAAATCCCTCTCATGCAGCAGGCTATATCTCAAAATCTCGACGAAGAAAGGGAGAAAAAGGACAAATTTGGTTGTTCATGTGACTTTTATACGTTCTGGGCCCACCTGTCTGCTGAACAACGACATGATATCATGGCCACAAATACTGGATGATGCCGGAAATATTACGGGAATCTGTCCAAATTAATTTGCAGTTCCATAAGAACAGAATAGAGCAATTTATCAAATATCATTCTGTGCATCGAAGTTCCAACGAACAAGAAGAAATATTAATTTTGATGTCACTATGCATCATAATTCACCAAAAATTGTTGTGATCATTAAATCACCTTTACTCTAGCATATGCTTTCAGACAAAACCAGACGCTACATGTACCAACACAGCAGGGACAGATGCGCCGAAAGGTGACACATATCACCCTCCGCGCTTCTGCACCGCGGTCTTCCGCGGTGCAGGAGCGCGGAGGGTGATACGTGTCACCTTTCGGCGTTTTTGCAGTCGAGAATGAGGCTACTCTGTAATTACATCACCACCCTCCGCGCTCCTGCACCGCGGAAGAGGTTACTTTGTAGTCTTCCGCGGTGCAGGAGCGCGGAGGGTGATACGTGTCACCTTTCGGCGCTTTTGCAGTCGAGAATGAGGCTACTTTGTAATTACGTTTGAAAAAAAAAATCAAATTTGTAAGGCTAGAAAAGTGACTAGATGGTGGCACACAAGGAGACCTCCCCTTTCGGTTGAGTCCTAAACAAACCTGAAAAGGAGGTTGCTTTGATATGTATGACTGCACTTGAGGATCTATCATATCATTGCACTTTGCAAAAAGCAGTACCACATGACGCCACTTTATCATACAAAACACACAAGTAAGGAACCGAATGGAACACATTGTGCTTATACAAATCCTTGTGTGCCTCATCAAGAAGAATCTGGATGGCCTTTCCATGGAAGAAGCTGAAAGGAAGGAATGAGCAGTAGGAAAACATGGCTTTCATATAGCCAGCAACGTAAGAGGAGACAATACAATTAATCACAGTTCGCTCATACAATACAAAGGACATCACCAAGTGCCTGAATGGAATGGAATCGGGAGATGCAATGCAAAATACAGACAGATGATTTACCATTGTTAGGACTTTCTTCTCGCTTGAACCATCTGAATGAATCGTCGAAACGAACACTTTTTTTTTGGGGGTGGGGGGGGGGGAGGGGGGAGTTGCTGCTTTCTGTTCCCTGGAACCTGCTTGCCACTGCCAAAGGAATAAAGCACAAATCACCACACTTAGTGCTACAACATTTGTTCTTCTGCCGCACTGATAGATAAATCATATATTTTAGGGGGAAGTCAAAGTGGAATCTGATCATTTGTCCTTTTAATTGACAAGTGTACAAATTACTTATCAATCTTCTAACTAATCTTAAGTTAATGCCTGACCTACAATTAAGTATCTTCCTATTGGTACCTCTAATCCTGCGGTATAGAAAGTATGTCGAGGTTTTTGTTGTACTTTCACCTAAAACACAATAATAATAGCAAGGGTGAGTACATTACGTACTCCGCAAGACTTTTACGAAACCTAAATACATGCAGGCTGTATCAAAGGAGAAGCTTCTACAAGTATTATGCATAAAGCCAATTTAAATTGTAAATACTGAATAATAGATTAAAAGCGAAATTTTGTAAAAGCAACTTTGATAGATATAAAATAATAAGTATGCAAGCATAAATATAACAACTCACAGTCCGTCGTAAGCAATAATTTGTCCATTCCCTCTCAATACATGGCATAAAAACTAAGCTTTGCCAATGCATGGCAAAGTATTGAATCATCTGTAGGGCAAACTTTCCCATATCAATTTTCAATCCCATTCCATTTAATGAAAGTATGAAAATATCTAACTAGTGTCAGTTCACCAAGTTTCCCATGACCGCGGGCACATCTTTTTGAAAAGATTTTCACTCTGTAGAGGTGTACAGCTTTACCCATAAAGAATAATCAACTATTTTTGCATTGCAAATTAACACACTTTCTTTGGTGTGCAGCGGAGAGATCATACATAACTGTTACATTACCTTGCCCTAACTTTGCACTAGGCCGGTGACAACAAGCCCCTGTTATGGCGGCGGAAATAAACTTTCATATAAATCATAAAAATCATGAGCTCACTTTTGTCAACAACCATTTCCCCCATAGCAAGGCGTACACCATTGTATCGGTAAACATTTATTCCATAATCATCTCGGTGTGAACGTCCCTTCGAGCAAACCCACACCAGAATGCCCATACTACTCCAACCTTCTAATGTGGAAAGCTAGTTCTAAGTAACTTAATATGTTAAGGTTGTCATATAACAGCCCTTATGGTTGTACGGATATCCCTTGGATCATACAATACTACATTTGGTCCTTAATCCGACTTGGGTGAGAAATCTCTCTCTATCTACGTGCAAGTCACATGTACTTCCGACTATTACCAATACTCGCCTGCGTCAAAATTATTTTTTTATTTTTTTTATTTTTACCAAAATATCCATGATCACAATTATTCCAGTATGTCCAAGATCTGTGTGCATCATGTCCAATATTTAAATTCATTATGAACATTATAACCACCTGTTTGTATTCTCAATCTAAAGCATGGCTAAGCAAGTGCAGTTATAAACGAATATACCTATTTCATATTTTCATGTGTTCATCCACAATATAGGGTCATCAAGGTTCACATATCAATATTAATTAAGAAAATCCATCAATGAAGGTTATATCTACCATGTCCCACAATGTAATAGTTTTATGAATCATAGCGCATGCATGAAAACAGTTGATAAAATATTTTTGAAAAGCTGGGATCAATATGATTAAGGGGGTGCTTGCCTTGCTATTCATTATAGTCGACTAGGTCGAGGCCGTAGTTGGCGTTATTGACGACGATATCAAAAGCGTCTGTGTCTACACGTTATTTGTCGAGAAATAAAATGAATAGAAAATAATAATTTTTCAATAAGGGCAAAAAAAAAATCAGATAGAAAATCAAGTAGAAATTTGCTATATAAAATAGGGGTAGTTTTAGGGTTTTGGCGAGGGTTATGGTTTTTGGATTTTATGAGTACGTGCTTTCTTCCGTCTTTTAATTCTTAACTTATTCTTAGTAGCGCGTAGGCAAGAGCTAAGTCTTAATTTTATTTTAGGACACGTCTTCTTGTTTTCCGTAGATTACGTATCCTTATTTTTTGAATTCAATAGGCTAAAATTATATATATGTATATGTTTAATTTCAAATTCAAGAAGTTAAAATTATTTGGATTGAATATAATAAGACATAAAGTCACCATGTATCATGTTATATGCAGACGATACTTGATCCTAAATGTTTTTGCATACACATATAGGTTATCATATTTGGAGAATATAGGAATTGGTCTCATGTTATTTGGGGTTGATTGCTCAAGTTAGGTTTTATTCGGATTCCCAATCAAGATTGGCTTTTACTTTTAATAAGAATAAGCACTAAGAGCATCTCCAAAAGAGAGCCCTAAAAATGAGCCTTAAAATTTAATTTAGGACCCCAGCTAATTAGATTTAGGGCTCCAACGAAATATTCAATCCAGCAATTAGGCCCTAAAACCCGACGAAGATAGGGCTTAATCACAGAGTCATTGCTAAATTTTAACAATTTAGGGTTCTTGCTGAAGTTAATCTTTTCCTCAAAAGCCCTATAATTTAAATTATGGTCATATTTAAGGTCCCTATTGGAGATGCTCACTAAGAGGGAGGGAAATGAAAGGTATGGACAGGTGAAGAGAGATGACGAGGGTTCGGGAGAAGATGAGAGGTGTGGGAGGACCGGAGGTGTTGCTGGGCTAAGGGGATTATGTGGGTTGGGCTGGGCGTGAGGAGGGAACGGAAAGATTACTGATTGGAATGAAATGGACCATCTTCGGCCTGTGCCAAGTTCCTGTGCTATGCTATGGACAGAGAGAGAGATGACGAGAGTCGAGAGACGAGGGTTCGGGAGAAGATGAGAGGTGTGGGAGGACGGAAGGTGTTGCTGAGCTAAGGGGATTATGTGGGTTGGGCTGGGCGTGAGGAGGGAACGGAAAGATTACTGATTGGAATGAAATGGACCATCTTTAGCCTGTGCCAGCCCAGGCACAGCCCAAGTTCCTGTGCTATGCTGCCCAATGGGCCGACTCTCTAGGCCCAGCACGACCCAGCCCTGTACTGGCCCGGCCCGAAAGGAGTTCGTGTTGTGCCGTGGACTGGCCCAAAAATGCCGGGCGTTGTGCCTAGGTCTAATCCTAACCACAGCGCTTCTAGAGTAAGCGAGAAGCCCAGAGGTACCCTGTGCCTCGTATCTGTGGTCAGGCTTCAGAGTTGTGCTTGCCAACTCTGAAAAAAAAAGTTTGTGTTGTCTTGGTTCACCACACCACGTTACGTTACCCGGTTGCTTCCGGCTTCCGCGAGTCTTGGTTTGATGCCGCAATGCAACCACAGCCACTCAAGCAACCGCGACTCACTCTCATCGCAGTCTCCGGCGACTCATCGCAGTCTCCGGCGACTCATGTCATCTGATTTTTGTAGCTTGCCTTCAAGTAGCTAGGTGTTCAGTTCTGTTCAGGCATTAATGGAGCACCAGCGCAGCTGATATTTCATAGTAGCTAGCTAGGTGCATGGTAGCACCGGCAGGATATATGGATGAGCATGAGCTGGAGATCCCCTTTGCCGCCGTCAGCGTCGTGGCCGTCGTGGTCATGGCCTTCCTGCTCCACATGTGCGCGCGGGGCGGCGCGCCGCCGGCCGCCGCCCCGGCGCGCCCGCGGGAGGCGTCCGCCGGCACGACGGCGGCCGACATCGTGGTGGTGGTGGACGCGGACGTCGAGCGGGGACTCGACGAGGCCGCGATCAAGGCGCTGCCCAAGGTGGTGTACGGCGAGGAGGCGGCGTCGACGACGTGCTGCGCGGTGTGCCTCGGCGAGTACATCGGCGGGGACGTGCTCCGGGTGCTGCCCGAGTGCGCGCACGCCTTCCACCGGCAGTGCGTCGACCAGTGGCTGCGCCTGCACCCGACGTGCCCCGTCTGCCGTGCGTCGCCGTCACCGGCGCGCAGCCCCCTCACCACGCCGCTCGCCGACCCCGCCCCGCCCCGCCCAGCAACGATTAATTCTTCGTAGGAAACACCGTTATGTAAAGCAAGCATGTACAGAATGGCAAATGTGTTTGCTAGATATAATTAATCTTGATTTATTTATTTTTTGTTTAGAGTCAGTTACTTGCAATGGTTAGTTGAGAAATGGCATGATTTCGGGTTGCATGGTATGTATTGCGGGTAACTGGCTGCACCAGTCTCTCTCCTTTATATGATTATATCTACATCGTAATTTGTAAGTATAGTCCATTCAGAGCAAGAGAATAATAACAGCAAGAGAGTGTGCTGGTGCAAAGCAGTCGTTGCGCTGGGCTTTGTACAGTGGTATAGATACCAACTGTCTATAATGTAGCTTCATATCATCTACAGATAGCACTAAAATAATTCATACAATAGATCGTCTATATAGTTGTTTGTAATGGTCTCATTCAATTAATAGACTGTCTGTACAATGGTACACAAAATGTAAAGCTGTCTATTAAATACTAGACAACAGTCTTCTCTCTCCTCTACATCACTTGAAATCTTACGCGTCATCTCTTCTTATAGATAGGTGAATGTAAACATTGCACATGCTCTTAAGAGTTCTTATGCACGATTTTGCGTGAGAGAAAGAAACAAGGAATCCTCTTTTCAACTGTGGCTCCCAATTTCAATTGTTGCTCTTGTTTAGCCACGTGAATTCTCAATATTCGTTTTTATTATTCGTTTTTATTTCTCATCAAACAAATGACATCCTCTTCTGAAAATCCTAGCCGTTCGAAGCATAATATTAGAGAATCTCCTTGCTAGTACTCAAACAAACATTGCGTGTTCACTCTCTCATGTCGATCTTCTTGTGATTGTGTGTTCCGAGAAGCGTGAGTTATCTTCGGGGTCTGGACCAACAATCTCATCCTCAGCTCAAATTTTCGAAACCAACCACACTGTTGAGCACAAAAATCACATCACACAGGCAGAGGCAGTATTAGGATTCGATTCATGCTGCCTGATGGATGGTTGGATGCATGGATGGAGGATACACAGCCAGTCAGCCACCCTCATTATTCATACAAGATAGTAACGACATACATAGGGTATGCAATTAAGCATGCCATGCAGGCTTCACAAGTTCACAACACAGCACGGGTACAGTACAGGCAGGGGTATATATGTCCTACGATTAATGTAACGCTTACAAGTTAGACAGAAAGATAGATGACGGGTACATGTATGTTGTGCCAGCAATGGCGGAGGCGGCGCAGGGCGGCCTCCGGTGACGACACTAAACCATACAGATGACTAAATCATGCAGAGCCTAATAATTACCGACTGTCACCCAGCAACGTCAGACTGGCTAATTAACATGCTCGATTACCATGCGAATGCAAATGATCCTAAGGTAGCAGGCATACACCGCGGAGGAGGGAGGGTTCAGGCTTTTCTTTCAGCTCCAGGTGCACTTCACCGCGGAGGCGCCAGGCGGCACCTGCCCGTTGCTGGCCGCGCTCGGCTGGCTGTCCTGGTGCGCGCCTTTGTCTACAGAGTTCTCTACTGGAGCAGCATCTGCTTTGGTCTCAGATGCTGGAGCAGCATCTGCTTTGGTCTCAGATGCTGGAGCAGCAGCAGCAGCAGCAGGCTCGCTGGGAGCAGCAACTGAGTTTTCAGTTGGGTTGCTTGCCGGAGGCGCTACTTCCTCTTTCTTCTCCTCCACCTCTGACGGTGCGGGAGGAGCTACATCAGAATCAACTGGTTTTCCATCTTCTTTCTTATCTTCCACTGGTGCTGGAGCAGGAGCATCAACTTTGTCTGCAGTCTTCCCTTCATCTTCAGCATGAGTCTCTTTCGCCTCCTCGGCAGCCTTCATCTCCACATCAGTGCCCTTTGCAGCATCTTCACTAGGGTCCTCATTCGCCTCCTTGCCAGTTTCAGCGTCTTTGGCTTCTTCGGTTTCAGGGGCATCCTGTTTCTCCTGCTTGCCCTTTCTGCCAGTTGAGTTTCTGCTGCGTTTTGGGATCTTCTCACCTTCAGGGCTATCAAATGCCTTAACTTTCTCACTGATACGAGACGACCGCCTTGGAGTATCACCTGTTTTACAAAGAATTTCAGACGGAACAGACCAGATTTTTTACAGTCATAGACATCTCTATTACAGCTTTAGAGATCTAAAGAAATAACGAACGAACAGAAGGGGGGAAGGCATCTACCAGTTCCCCAATCAAACTCAGATGATGCAGGGCCCCCAGGGTGTGCCTTTAGATACTGGCCCAGCTGTCTCTTGTTCTTAATTTCCTCTCCAGTTGGTGAAACAAACACAATCTCAAATCTCCCCCCTCTCTGGGGAGTAAACTGCAATATTAGGAAGGGGATGTTAGTTGATGCCATCATATAATGAATATAGTAAATGAACGCAATGCATGCCTGTAAATATTAATTTGTAACATCGGAGACAAATTCAACACACTTCAAAACATTATAGGGAAGGGAAAAAATGTGCAGATCAGAAGTAACCTAGGAGCTATTCAATGTTAGTGCTGAATCAATCATCTATGAGGCAACCATCCTACTTAATCTCCCTAATATTGTCAGATAAGACAAGTTTGTATGGCTTGTTTTATCAAAGCAATGCCTTTTATTTTGACATTCCCATACCATATTTCTGAGTTTAGACGGCAGTATACAGAAGAACTAAAATGTGGGCTATTTTCACACAGAAATGTATGACAATAGTTACCACATATCATTCTTCAATTGCATTTTTTTCTATATGACCCAACAGAGAAATATGCCTGGCTCCACCACCACTGGGCATCACATAAAGAAAACCCTCACACTGACACATAGCCATTAACATAAATGACATGTGTAAGAAAACATGGAGTTGGTGGGAGTGCAAACTTCCCTTATTAATGCCAAATTATTACTGCTAAGCTAACCTGGTTGGAGAAAATCCTGTCAAAGAAATTCAACACTGCCCTTAGATCACCATCAACAAAGAACAATCCCATCTGACAATAGGTACACAATAACAAAAGTGATGCAGAATCTCAACTCTGGCTTCATCCTCTCTCTTTTTAGTACTTACTTGGCTTAACCATTATAATTAGTGTTATCGAGGAACTAGTGTGGAAGCATGCTTACTATCAGCAACTAGTGGCTATTACCCTAACAAGAAATACACGACTACATTAGAGGATAAAAAGATTACTATCAGCAACTAGTGGCTATTACCCTAACAAGAAATACATGACTACATTAAAGAGGATAAAAAGATGGCAATCTCAAGAGAGACTAAAAAAGATAACAATCCCAAAAATAAAAGGAGAAATCCAAATATCCAATACTGCTACATTACTGCCAAAGGGCAACTGACAACTGGCCAACACTTCTGCTAAAGTGATTACATTCATAGTCAAAAACCAATTTCAGGGATTTCAATTGAACAAACAATTCCGGAAAGGAAAAACTATTCTACAAGCCATATTTTTGTATATCTGCAGTTTTCCGCAACTAGTCATATGAACTATGCTTTCTCCATGCACAATAACAATGCAGAGATGCACAAAATTCAATCTACATATGGTATTTGGTATGTGAACTTAGTTTCAGAGGTAATATTGGTTGAACTTCTCTCATGTTAACTTAATTGATTTTTCACAGCATAGTATATAAAGAGATTATAAATAAAACAAAATTTGTCACCAGGTAGACTTTATGTGAATATGGGTGCAAAATATTAGGGATAGTCTGGTATTAATGAGGCAAAACAAAGTGCCGCCATATTAATTGCTTGTCACTAATAGCTTACTTTTGCACAGTTTTGACAAAGAAAACAACAAGACTCACATATCTCATGAAGTCAACAAAACAATGCTGATCCATCAAATACCTTCTTAACGAAATCAGTTCCCTAAAGAGTTACCGACAAAAGTAGAAAACTTCTATCTAACAAAATATGTAATGACTGGCAATGGCATGTGGTATAATTTGGTAGCCTGCTTCTTGTGTGACATAATAAAAGGCAACAGGCATCTTAAACACAATAAAGCAGCATATTATGAGTTTGCAATTCTCTGTAAAAAAAGAAAATTTAGAATACATTTGTTCGCTTTAAGAATTAGTGCCACTCAGCTTGTGTGGTTAGTAAACACTAAATTCATAGAAGAGTCTTAGGTTCATACCCACTTAAGACATGATACTATCAAGGAACACTTTACTAATTCTGGATTAAAATCACATATATATTTAAAATACTTTGTGAAACAGAGTCAAAGTAAACTGCAAAAGTTTCTTTAAAAAAGTGGCAACATAGAAAGCACCAAACATAGACCCCAAAAAAATCGAATGATTTATTTGAAACAACAGATCCAAAGCAAAAATTTAGATCACCTTACTAACCTCAAATCAATAATCAAATGATGTATCAACAAAATCTAAAGAACAAAAGAATTAATATAATATGATTCAAGTCCCCAAATTCATTAAAAAATTGTGGAAGATTCAAACCCAAGACTACACCTAGTTAGAGGCCGTTGATGCTAACCACCTAGTAATGGTGTCTTTTAGGGCTACAAATCACTTTTTGAACGCAAATCACCCTTTGCCAAAATTGTGGAAGATTCAAACCCAAGACTACACCTAGTTAGAGGCCGATGATGCTAACCACCTAGGAATGATGTCTTTTAGGGCTTCAAATCACCTTTTGAACACAAATAACAATATATGATGCAACCACCAACCTTAAGCCCATCTAGACAAGTTTGGCAACCATGCTACGTGACCAGTTCCTATGCGGCCAATAGACTGTGCCCTACCCACCTAGCAAAATAATAGCTACTGGCCCAATCTTACCACGAAAAGATAGGAACAATTCAAACTAATAATCAAACAAGTAACTCGTCACCCTATCCGACAAACTAGCTCCGGATAATATAAGGAGTGATAGCTTTAATTCTCAAAGTCAAAAGCAAACTTTTTCAGAAAATTCCCACATTAAAACTTACAGCTTACTAAGTGCCGTTATTATGCAGCAAAAATAGAAACAGATCATGCTACAGAAACAACCAACATACACTGTCTGAGCAGTTTAATACGTTCTGGGTGCATCCGTGGTCCAATAGAAAAGCTAGGGAGTCTAACCGCTATAAACACATCCACTAAAGAGTTAATGAGTCCTTAAACTTGATATATTTATACCTTCTTGAGGCTTTCCAATGCAATCCTAGAAAACGGTAAAGCAAACATCTAAGCAGATGAGTGAGAAGCATCCCAAACACGTGGTCTGCCAACATGAGCAATTACTATTGCTATGGCATACCAATGCACTGTTATGTCACATCGTACTTGCATTTCTTGCATGACTCAGCTCAAGCAGTTTCTCCTCATAGCAAAATCAACCCACAATATAGCCAGATTCACTACACAAATTACATCTAATCAACATGGACTTGGATAGCTCGTACCGTCATCACACTGAATGCAACAGCTCAAAGCTGCAGAACATTTCCTATTCCGACTTCACTAGAAATACACAACTACTAGTAGCAAATAAAGTAAAGACAATCGCCTGAATCCAAACTACAAAGCCTAAACATTTCCCAACCAGGCCAGACCTCAAAGTGAAAACAAGCCGTGGAATCTTCGAACCAAGAGAATCCACTCATACTACAGAGCAGCAGGTCTTACCCAAATTTGGGAATCGGCCCCAACCTACCCCCCACCAATCCCCAGGCCCCAGCAGAGCCTAATCGGGCTCCCAGACGCTATATCCCTAATGTGGCAACCCCAAACAGGGCACAATTCACCAACCATGTCGAGGGCTCGAGGCTGACTCCAACCAACCACAGCACACAGCTCCAACACCCACTCTCCTCTCGGCTCGCAGCAGCACGCACATACACATAGCTCCAATCGAGCTCCGGAACCCCACGAGAGCACCGCAGATACCAGCCCTAGTTCAATCGCGCGTATCTAGCACAAGCATGCAAACCCTAGAACCCAACACGAGAAATTACCACCCGACACAAGATCCCTGTCCCCGAAACCCTAGAATCCGGTTCAAATTCCGCACGCCACGACCCCCGTCCCCACGAATTCGACCCCACAGCGCCCCGATTCGACGCAACCGTCGACGCAGAGCGTATCGGCGAGAGCGAGCCGGGGAGCAGCACGTGGCCGGAGACCATCCCACCAACCTTCTTGGTCCAGCCCTGGGGCGCGGGCATCTCGACGGACACGACCTCCTCCGCCGCCGTCTGCTCGCCGCCGGTCGCCATGGTGGTGGTTTCGAGTTTTCGCTTCCCGCTCTCACGGTCGCCGCGGGGTGGAGGGGGGAGGAGGGAGCAAACGACGGACGCGTGGGGATTTGGGGATTTTTATATCTCTCTCTATCAAATTTGCGAGAGAGAAAGGCCAACAAAAATAGATACTAATAATTAAATAACGGCTCTTTCCGGAGGCCGTGAGGGGACACGGCCGGATAAACCGTCCGGACCAAGGATACACCCACCGATATGTGGGTCCCGCCGAGCTTCGCTAGAAAGTGGGGCCTCGGTGTCGGTGACCGTGACGAGCGCTGCTAGGACGCCGGTCTGTGGTCGTAGCGGCGGTCAGGACACACACGTGGGGGCGGGAGAGATGGCCGTCATGCGCGGGAGACGGCGTGGGGGAGGGGGCCTCTGTACGGACGCGGTCCATGGACCATCCCGTGGCTGGGATTTTCCTCCTGGTGGTGGGGTGGATGAGAAGGATCTATAGACCGGGTTTAGGGAGCGGGCGGGAAGGGCAAACGGCGGGACTGAGGGCGGCAGCAAACCAGATTGCACTCTTGAGTCTCGGCTGTTGGAGTCCGCGGTTGGGAAGGGGGCCGCCGTTGAAATTGAATGGAATTCTATCTCATCTATAAATAAGATTAGAGATAATTAATATAATAAATTATTTATATAGATATATGTAATAATATTTTTTATATAATTAATGGATTGTTTATACAATTTTACATATAATATAAAATTATTGATAAGATCGTGTATTTAACAGTAGATAACTTTTATCTCTCTCTTGCTTTTCGCTTCTCTGTGTCATCTAAAATTCTATGTAGCATAGGCTTACAAATAGCTAGACATATAGGAGTATCACTTGACATGTAATCCAGATCCTGGATTGGATTCGGAGCAGTTAAATATATGGCAAATACGGGACGGGATCCGAATAATCGGGTTTTTTTTTCTATTCGGATCTTCTCTATTTAGAAATTGTGATTTCATTGTCCTCATTCGATTAAATGTGATGCGCATAGAATTCTAGTTAGGCTTAAATTTTTATTTGGTTGTTGAATTCATGGAATTGAGATATCAACCTATTATAAGATATATTTAAACTTAGCACGTAGACAAAGACTAAGGAGATATTACACATGACTAAATTGTTCCTAAATATTATCTCTAAGCATTATGTTCAATGCATATATGTAGAGTAAAATTAGATATTTATTAGGAGTATAGAGGTAACATCGCACTAATTTTATATTGAAATATAAAATACATCTTATATTTATAAATCATTCGAAAAATGCCTCTAATTTTTTTTATATATAGAGGAAGGCACTAGGCACACATGGAAATCTTGATTTTTGTTAATGCCATCCTACCTATCGAGGGATGTAAAAGGGGGAAAAAGAGGAAGGGCGTGAAGTGAAACCAGGGCTGTTTCTGATCTACTCCCCTCCTGCGTCGCAGAACAGCATCAGAGACTCTGGATTACCCTGCATTGCGCCACCCATGGGCCGGGCTGTGTTTGTTTTTCTGGGCCCATAAAACATGGCCCGGCCCAATATGCTTTGCGTAACGACCGTAGCCGGTGAGCATGCCTGCCATGCGGTGGTGAGGGAAGAACAATAAATCCTCTCTCTCTCTCTCTCTCTCTCTCTCTCTCTCTCTCTCTCTCTCTCAAAAAAAAAAAAAAAAAAAAAAAAAAAAAAAAGAAACAACGAAGCAAACCTAGGTAGTCAGTTGCTGTTTTCCTTTCTGTACTTTAAAGTGAAGGGGCTTCAGACTTGAGAGTTCTCTCGTTTCAGGACAACCTACAGCTACGAACTAGAGTGAGCAGTCGAAAGAAAGCTAGTGTCCTTGTTGTACCAGCAACGAGCTCTTCGTTCAATCGCTGCGAAGCCAGATGCTGCAGATACATCTGAATGACAGCCCCGATGATCCTATCTAATGGATAATGGCGTTTTCCAGTAGTACTGTTCCTCAGCTGCTTTTTTTATCACTCGCATACAGTGCCATGAGATAATGGTGGTGATTTCTTAAGCTGGTGATTAACTGAATCCATTGGAACTTCCCTGAGCCGATAAATTAACACAACTTTGAGCAAACCCATTGGTTCAGCGAAAAGGGCGCTGCGCCTTTCCAGCCCTGCCCTGCAATGGCTGTGGGTAGTACCTGACCGAAATGCTTTAATATCAGTGGTGTGAATTGGTAGGGTGCACGGCACCATGCTGGTTGGTGAAGCTCTTTACTCTTCCTTCTCTTCGCAGTAGTACCAGCTGCCTCCTTCCTGCAAGGAGTATGAGAGTCTCGAATGACCACAAGAACGGTAACCTGATGTGATTCTACTGAAGATTACAAACCTGATGTCTTTGCATTATAAAAAACTTCAACTTTAGACTTGGGAGGATGCAATAAACTATGCTGTCATCACCTGCTTTGCTTTACATTATCTTCTGCTTGATCGGCTCAGCTGTGGCCCATCTGATGAACAGGTACAAGTCACAGTTGACCGAAAGGAGAGTGATGCCATTGCCAACCAACACTTGCGATAGAGTACAGCAGAGAAGTTAGATTTCGGAAATTAGAAAGGCTATATTCCATGCATGCCCAACACATGCATCCAAATGCATCCCTAGTTTGGACGGCCACATACTCCACTTGCATGAGCAAATCATAGTTTCACATTGGCCTACAATACACACACACACACGCATCAACGATAATTCAGTTCATTTTATGCTCTCTTCTTTTGTGTGTGTTCTTAATTGTGTTCTTGTCTGTGGTGGATCTCGGTGCCGTCCCAATCGGATCAGTGCCTATCACGCGCCGGAAAAAGTAGGGGTTGACGAGGAGAGGCCAGTGCTGATAAATCTTTGCACTGATGGAGACATAAAACCAACCAGCTCGCTCGGCAAGGTTCCAAATCTCGTTTTGAGTCAAATCTCGGAGGTTCCTGAAATCTGAAATTTCGGCGAGATTCGAAAATTTCGGACAAAATCCGGACGAATTGAAAAAACCAAATTTCAAATCCGTTTTTTTTTTCTACCGAGAAATCCGAGATCTCGGACGAAATCACCGAGATCTCGGTCAAATTGAACTGGCTTAAAAATGGTTCAAAATACGTCAAAAAAATTTGAAATTTTTTTTGGATAGTCCTAACACATCACTAATGTTTCCATAAAAATTTGAGATGATGATCAATCATGAGGAATTTTTAAAAAATCTAACAGTGGTAAAGTCGTGATAAAAATCGTATATAAAATCAGTTTTTGATTTTTCAAATGTAACAAATGAACTTCAAGTTATTTGAAAAGTTTTATATATGTTCCTATGTATTAAGGGAGGTTCTTTCTTTGAAACCACCTGCAGTTCTGAGGGAGATTCTTTCTTTGAAACCACCTGTAGTTTTGAATTTTGACCAGTAAGAAAAGATCAATGCCATAAATATGAGCGCTGATCATGTATATGTGAATCTCCGCCCATATATACATAGGTGAGTTAGTACTGTACCCATTTATAAATACATGTTATCTTAGGTTTTAAATTTTGTTTTTCAATATATGTCATTCAATAATTTTGAAGTGGGTTTTGTACCACTGTTTCCACTCCACTATTCTCTCATAGTCATACATAGATTGATTCCAACTATCAATGTCAGTATCAGATATCATTTCTCTCTGCTGTTTCAATGCACTAGAAAAATTCCTATGTATTAAAAAAGTTCAAACCACTTTAGAAAATTTTGAAAATTTGTGTGAATGGTCCTAACACATCCATAATATTCCCATAAAATTTTCAGAAGATAATCAATATTGAAAAATTTTAAAAAATTCGAAAAGTCCTAACCGACATATTGAACCGACCCAAAAATGATCAAAAACATGTTAAAAAATTTTGAAATTTTTTGTGGATGATCTTGATCCTAAACCCAAGCAAATACAATGCACAAAAATCAAAATCCGGCAAAAAAACATCAAATCTCGCCCGAGATTGCCGAGATTTCGCCCGAAATTGCCGAGATCTCGCCGAGAAATCCGAGATTTGAAATTTTTAAATTTTTTTGAATTTTCCGGGATTTTGAATCTCGGAGGGGTCCAAAATCCGAGATTTCGCCGGGATTTCGCCGAATTTTGGACCCTTGTCGCTCGGGACCTCGTCGTACAAATGGCTACTTGTTGAATCCAAAGATTGACAACTGTGAGATTGCAAGCCCTCTGTGAGCTCAAACCAGTAGGGGCAAATATTAGAAGAGAACAGGGCATAATTAGCATAAATATAGGGTTCTGAAGATTACAAGTCGAGCACAATTCACTTCACGGGTACAGACAGACAGGTAGGAGCAAACACAATTTCTTTCTTTACAAAATGGAAGCTCCCAAAGCCTGCAAGAGAAGGTGAAGAAAAACACACGCCAAAGTGGAGTTACCTATACCAGTCACAGTTCATCTTAATTAGACGACAGCAAACAGCGCAAACTTGAAACGACGCCAAATCTTCGATCTGGTTCACCTCACCATTTGCCCTGAAAAAGCAGCTCTCTATGTTGTTAAAACACTGGGGAAGACACCACCCCACCCCCTGGGTCTCTGGTAGCCATCACAAACTATACAACCGTGACTGCAGGTGTCAGTGCAACCTCCATGGCACGCGGTGTATCAGGCCAGCGAAACTCGAAGGGCGCCTCGATTGCAGGGAATGGAGCAGGCAGGGTCATCTCTTCGGGGTGCGATTTGGTGTAATGGAACTCGATCTGGAGGCGGCGGTGCAGCGGCGTCGATGCCATGATACCCTTTTTTATGTCAGCCTGCAGCTCACGGATTGGGATGGCAGCCAAGAAGCTCTTGATGTACTCCTTGCACGACTCCTTCCCCTTCAGCACCAGCTCACTGTCTTCGGTGTCGGTTCCGCTGTCCAGCTCAGCTGAGGAGCTCTCTGAAGAATCCTTCAGACGTTCACTGGAATCAGGGCTGGCTTCTTTCTTTTCAGCAGGTACTTTGTGAATTGTAGTGTTGTTGTCGAACTTCAAAATGTAGGCCTGGTTGCAACCTTCATACAGCCTCTCACCAAGTGTGTCGATAATGTAATATGCATCAGCCTCAACCTTCAGGACGAAGAAGTGATCGTTCCAGCTGACAATATACAGAGTAGGTTTTTCAGTACAACACTCGGCTGCTCGGCTAATCTCATCCCAGATGTTGTCAAATGACATCGCACCATCAAGGAAGTCGAATCCACTGACATCCTCGGAACTATCAGGCTGGAAGAACCCAACGAATGACTTGTTAGGAGCAACCGTAAGTGGGCGGATCTTGGCATGAAGCACTGTTTCAAGATCAAAGTGCTTGTCAGGAAAATGCTCTCTATAGGTTTCGTTCTCACAAAGTTTCCTCCACTCTAGAGACCCTTCTCGGATGAGGCTGTCAAACTGTGAGCGGATTGGCATCAGATCCTGGTTTGCTTGTAACCAGTTCGCAATAACAGCCACAAGTGCAGTGCAGGCACTCTCTCCAGCAGCTCGTTCGCTCCTCTGGTCTATTGATGCAAAGAACACCTGGGTGGAAAGCTTCAACTGGCCATCACGACTAAGTACTTCCTTTGACTCCCAGTTCCCCACAACAAAATTGTCATCACCAAAGACTGACACCATACTATTGACAGAGCCATCTGATCCCTGGAAATGAGAAAGATCGTACGCTATCAATAAACATCTAATAATAATGCCAATACAAACAAAAATTGAAATTCATGATGCTTTTAGAAGATATCAAAGAAATAAGTACCTCTGAAACAGAATCATCAGAAGAGGTCAACAGCCGCCGATCATAGTCAATATCATCACCTCCCTCTTCTCCATTCTTGTTTTTTAATAAAGGTTCCCCTTTTTTCGGCAGTTTCTCCTTTCTCCATCGAACTGATCGAAGTATGCTCTTTTTTCGCCAAACAGCTATGGAAGTATGCTCCTCACCAGTGGATGATGGCTCTTGCTCCACATGATAACTGGCATCAGATTTTCGGTGACTGTAATATATCCAGTCCTCATGCTCTCCATCAATCCTTGCATGTGCATAAAATAGGCCACCAGCATAATTCACAGACTGTAGTGAACCATAGCTGAAGGACTTCCTGACAGTTGAAACCCCTAAGTCATCACCCTGCTCTCTTTCATCTAAATCATTATCAGAGTCAGTATCACAAGAGTATTCAGCACCACCATCACTATGAACATAGTGATTCTCCTCACTGCCATCATCACCTCTGTTAGTCTTTTTGAACCTACGTTTTGACACTAGACCTGTTAAGTTTTTCACCTTTTTCAGCCCAGATTTAATGACAGAAAGTTCATCTTTTCCAGAAGGAACAGAGTCACCAGAGGAAGGTGACAACAGGGCAGTAACAACAGAACGCTGTGAAGCATCAGGCGATTGGTGAGGAAGTCTTATTTCCACCAGGCTCAAAGTCAGCTGAAAAAAATATGGCACCAAAGTCATGCAATGATTGACCATCTGGGAATGATAGACCAAAACTAATCTTTGCATTCCAATGGATAAAACCAGACATTTGACAAGAAAGTGTCAGTGGTTTATAGCATCATATGGCCAACATACATGAAGTGATGGGGCAGACTCAGGTGCTCCGTTGGGCATCGACAATGGGAGGATTATCTCGATCTCCTCTTCAGCAGCAGATGTGTAATCTGCTAGGTTCAATGAAGCAGTTCCAAGAGCAGTTTCACCCTTTGGCCCTTTATTTGAATACTGCACCAACAAAATCAAAACCAAGGTCAGACTAAACTGCAGGAATCCATTCGAACAAACCAACCAAAAGAAGATGCCAAAAGATCTATACATTCCTTGTTATGCTTGCTAAACTCAGCAAAACTGGTATACCTGCCTTACAAGAATTTAAATGTGTTTGTCAAGAAGTACACTAAAGGCTATAATGACCCCAAATTTAGCACTCCATTTCTTTTGGGTTATAATTCGATGACAAGCTCCACTACCAGTACCAATCACACACAATGTATTCAAAGCAATTAACCAACATAATGGTAAATCACCGATGGCGAAGTACCCAAAACAAACAACAAGACAAAATTCCGTCAATCACAAAGTAGTAAAAACAAATACAACATGGCAACAGCATCAACATAAAAATAAAATTAATGTATTTGTGTTTGTCTTAAGGCTCACAAAGCAACGATTGGCAAGACAAGGACAATAAACCTGAGGAATTCATGATTGGCTGAGTTCTCCTGAGTTTCCGAAATTACAAAAGAGTATATAATTCTGCACACTTCCTGATTTGCCTCTCTCTCCTTCTAACGAGATAAAATTGTACATTCAATTATATGGATTTCTGATCACATTGAACCTAGTTTATGCCAGCCAAGCTACTAAGAGCATCTCCAACAGTACCCAATCCTTATTCCCAAAACCTTTTTTAGGACTAAACAAACAAAACTACCGCTCCAACAGACTCCCTATCGAGTTCCCAATTTATTCGCGATCCCAAAACCTCGGGCCGAACTCGCCAGATTTTCGCCGCTGGTTCGCGTTCCCAATCGCGAGTTCTTCATCTCCCGCATAGCCGTAATTTCGTTGGCGCCATCTAGCAAAGCTATACCCTCCACCCCATCTGGCGTTCCCCTCCGTCCCGAGCTTGCGGCGCAGAGCAACCATGGGCGCATAGGGTTTTTGCGTCGCTGTGAGAGGTGCCAGCCGCACCTGGCGAAGCATCGTCGCCGCGACGAGAGGGCCGCCGTCGTCACCATCAGGGGAGTACCGAACCGCCGGCTGGCCGCAGGGGCGCCGCCGTCGTCACAACCAGGGGAGTACCCAACCACCGGCTGGCCGCAGGGGCGCCGCCGCCGCAAATTGTTACAGGCATCCAAAAGGTCCTAACCTATCCCCTTTGTGATTTTCATTTGTGGTACGATCAGCGCAAGTTGCTCTTCCGATAGATATGTTCCATCTTATTTACTCCGGTTTTACTGATATGTTCCATCTGTTCAATTCGTTATCATGAATGCTATTGTAGATAAATTTCTTTGATGCAGCGTCATCCAGATTTTGACTAAATGTAGTAAATATCTGCTAGTTACATGTACAATGCTGTTAAAAAACTCTCTGTGCTCAAGTTCCAGTTCCATTTGCACTTTTAATTGGAGAGATGACCTTGTGATGTTGCCTAAATTTGTTGGTCACATGGTAAATGATATCCTGCTCTGTTGCTATTTTTTCAGTCAAGCTCACCATCACTGTCAGACATTATATTATATAATTCACCTTTTATTGTTACATAATTTTGTACCTTTTATTTGTAATATCTTGTTGATGGATTAGCAAGTTGGCCACTTAAGCTGAAGAAACTGCAAGGAATGAACTCACTATTTAGGTTATCATGAATGCTATTGTAGATAAATATGCTTATGTCTGAATTTCGCTAGCTAGTCTTCCTAACTGTTCCTTTGCACTCTACTTCTTCCTTTTTCATGCTTTCAGGTGATGTTTATTTGATGTCGTCATCTTCACTTGATCTCGATCTTTCTCTGTTGTTGAAAGTAAAATTTTGAAGTTTTTCCCCCATATAAACATGAAATGAGGCACCTTTATGCATAGAAAATTAAATAAACATGCTTATGCATCCCAACAAAAACTGCAATCTGACTTTCAAGAGGAAAAGGTTGGAAAGCTGTTCTTCAATAATTGCATATATGGGTAGATAGATAGCACATAAACTGAAATCAACTATAATGAAATGAGGAACCTAGTGATCCATGATGAATTAAGAGCTAGTTGATTTCCAGCAGGCTTAGATGGGTAGATAGATAGCACATATAAAGGGCACAAATCCATTCGTGCACGTCGTGTTTTAGCCAGAAAGAATAGCCTTGCATTGCATGTTGTTAGTACCATTCAGAACAGTTTCGACCTGTTCACACCTATCCTATCATTTAGAGTTTGGAGAAAAATAAATGGGGGGCAAATTCTGATATATATATATATATATATATATATATATATATATATATATATATATATATATATATATACATATATATATAATACAGAGCAAACTTGTGTTCGAGCATTTTGGATGTATGTGCTTAAATTATAATATTTCTAACCATGACAAACATATGGTTTCTTCTGATTCTACAATATCAAGGTACCTATATGTGTAGAGAAACTACAAGCAAACTTGTGTTACGCTCTTTGCAGAGTTATCAAATTCTGCAAGAATACAGCCCCAACACCTCTGGCCAAACCTTCACTCTGTCTGTATTTGAAAACCTTCACTCTGTCTGCTGACCCTTTGGAGCCTGAAACTCATCTGATAATAGCTGTTTGATTGAAAACCTTGATACTAGCTGCTTGATTGAAAACCTTGATACTAGCTGCTTGATTTTTCTAAAGCTGACATTAGTAGAAACCTTGATATTGGCTGCATCATTGAAAATCTTTTGATATTGTTGGCCAGATAGGTGCTATCGACAATGGAAGGAACCGGATTCTACACTAACTTGATGGATGAGGCCAACAATATGCTGACTTTGGAGGACTTAAATAGGTTGCCTGAGGAGCAGCAGCCACCACCCAGTGTTGAGAGTACTCCCTTATCAAGACCTAACCAGAAAAGATCAAAAAATTTTAGTGAAAGAGGATACATTACTTGTGTCAGCATGGTTAAACATTAGTAATGCGGATCCAGTTAGTGGCACTAATCGGAAGGGTGGTACTTTACGGAAAAGAATTTTGAGTACTACCACACCGACAAGGACTTCACATCGAGCGGGCCGGAGTTCACTTTTACATCGATGGGGAGGTATTCTTGAGAATGTGAACAAGTTTTGTGGGTGTCTAACAAGGATTGAGGGTAGAAGGCAAAGTGGGGTTACTTTTTCAAGATAAGGTAATTCTTCTGAAAATTAGGATTTATCACATGTTTTAATGACACATTGTAACTTGTAGTAAGTAATGATACCTTAATTGACATGTGCAGCTTGTTCAAGCAATGGCTTTGTTTAAGGCCGAGGACAAGGACAACAAAGCATTCCAATACATGCATTGTTGGAATATATTACGAAATCAACCAAAGTGGCATGAGAAGCGAATCGATTAGTAGCTTTCAGGAATGAACCAGCAAACAAAAAACCAAAGGCCAACAAAGATTCAAGCCCGGGATCATCCGCAACTATCGTTGTTGATAGTAGCACCAATGCTACCATTGAGAATGTGCGTCTAGAGACCGAAGCCCCCAAGAGACCAATTGGTAAGAAGAAGGCAAAAGAAGCGTTCGAGCCGGAGGTGGAGGTGATGCTGCGTGGAGGCTTTAGACCATTTGTGGGCAAAAAAAAAAGAGTTTGATCTGAGACAAAGAAAAGAAGAAGGAGACGAGATACAATGTCGGTTTATCGCCCTAGAGAAAGAGAGGCTAGAGCTAAATCAAAAGGGCTGCGATTTGAAGAGCGAGGGTTGCAAATGAGGCAAAAAAGCGGAGATAAAGGAAAATGAATTACGGTTACAAGAAAATGGTGGAGGAAGAGAGAATTATGTCAATGGATATTACTTGATGCCTCTCCAGCTGGCAACTTGATACTACATGAGCTTGCAAGATGAGATCATGACGTCGTGTTTACGAATAGATCCGATTGGAAAACTTACTTACATATGTTACTGAACCTTCTTATGTTACTTGAACCTTCCTATTTTTTTGATGCGGATACAGTATGGATGATACATTGAATAAAAAACACCAATTCTTGCTACCAATAAATACCATGGCCAATAGTTGAAGGAAGCCAAAGCACTGTCCGACTCGGTTTTGTGGATGCATTGTCCGACTCCATTGTTCTGGCGTGAAGCAAAAGGAAGGCGTCCAACACATACAAATACGAATGGTTGCAAGACCAGGGGCCAGGTCAAAATAGTTTTAGGGAGACAAATTGGGTACTGTTGGAGTATGGTCTTTTTTTAAGGCCCAAAAACTTTTAAGGAGCTCCCAATCCTGAGTTATTGGGAGTCTAAATATTAGGAACTGTTGGAGATGCTCTAATACGAAGAACAGAATAATTTGTTAATTTGACAGCTAGCCTATCATATATTCAAATAACTCGGTTCTTTAAACCAACATAATTTAGGCCATATTTGGCAGAGCTCCAGATCCCAGCTCCAATTTAAATCTGAAACTTGTAGGCTAAAATAAAGTGAATTAAGTTCATATTTTTAATCTAAAATGTAAACAAAATGATCCACCTAAACACTCTTAATATACTCACAGCTCCAACTCCACGGATCTAGTGGAGCTAGGAATAGCAAGCTCCACCAACTCCATGAATCTGATGGAGTTGGAGCTCGGCTAAACAGGCCTCAGCTAAAGAACACTTAATTTTTCTAAGTAAGTTAATCAAATAAAGCAAAAGCGACTAGAAACTTCAAAAACTCCATCGACTGGCCACAACACCCGATCATCACAACAACAACAGCAAAGGAACAAAGTGGCTAAACTAATCATCATATGATTGCAAAAACCAAAACAAATTACTAGAGAAAAAACGCCAGCCACCAGTATAATCCAACAACAGCCGGAATTGTTAAGGCTCCATAAATCACAGATTTTACAGAAAAATATTTCTTTTAAAAAAAATTAAATCGAAATTTGTTCTTCTGTTGAAGTTCTGTTTGTTGGCTTAGTTTTTTTTTTTTTTTGTAAAGACAAGATCCAAACGAATTTAAAGAAGTTACCATTTTCTTCGATATCAACAAGTAATCAATAAGACTGACCTTTTCAACGCAAAAGTCAAAATTTTCACCATCAAAATGTCCGGAATGAAATGCTAAAAAAGTTCCCAAACAAGAATTACTCAAATATCCAAGGCAAACTCAATCCAATGATACAATCTGATCAAACACAACAGAAAGAACGCATATAAACTACTAAAACATCAAATCCATCGAGCCAGTCAAATCAAGCACAAAAAAACCACGGCAGAACTTTTTCTTCACAAGAACAACCGAACAAACAAATTAATCTAGCTCATATGAATCACGGCAGAACAAACAAAAAAAACCACGGCAGAACTTTTTCTTCACAAGAACAGACTAAAGCAAAAACGAAGGAAGAGATGCTCACATTGAAGACGCGGAAGGAGAGGTCCCAGGGGTGGAACGCGGCGGCCTTGCGGTGCGACGCCGGCGTGAGCAGCACCGCGTCCTCGAACTCCTCCTCCCACGCGACCGCCGCCGATACAGCGGCCGCGCCCCCCTCGGCGTCGGCCAGCGCGGCCTCAAACCGCGTCTGGTTGCGGCACACCCTGGGGCCCTTCCACCTCGCCTTGGGGCCCTTCCACGCCACCTCCACCGCCAACTTCGCCTCCGCGTCCGGCGAGGGGTCCGTCGGAGTCGGCAGCCCCTCCGCCCGCCGCACCACCAGCCGGACGCCGAACTTCCGCGCCGGCGCCGGCCACGGCCACACCATCAGCTGGAGTCAAAAGTGCCCCGCTCCCCCGGCGCAAGACTCCGTCCAAGAATCCTCCACAAAACTATAAATCCCCCCACAAACCCGAACCAGAAATCCAAACTTCCACCAAAGCAAACTGAATTTAATCCGCAACAGGGACCAAGAATCCCACAAAGACTGGATTTTCACGGACGAACAGGCGCGGCGAGCCTCGAATCGGGGGGGAGACGACAGAGCAAGGTTGGATTTTGACGGCGGAATCGGGATTAGGGGGCGCGGATTCCTGTCGGGTCGGGATTTGCGAAGGAGTTGGAGATTGGGACGGGAAGAGTGAATATACGAGGAGGGATGCAGGCGAGCGAGGAGGAGGAGGAGAGAGGAGGGAAGAACTAAATAGGGGAAACGAAAAACTGCAACGTATGGGAGGCTGTTTTTGTAATTTCGTTTTCTCCCCTCTCTATTTTTTTATTTTATTTTCTGTTGTCCGGATATCGGAACTGTTCGTCTAAATGGCCCTGATCTCTCTTCTTCTTTTTTCTGAATCTAACCTCCTTGCAATTAAATATTAAAAAATAGTCTATGTTTGAACGCGAAAGACAGGAGAAATAACAATGTTCCTGATGCGCTCCAGGAGCGCGAAAAGTGATCAATTCCGTGGTACCGCGATTAGACATGCTACCACGCACGGGGAGCTTGAAAGAACTCGTTCCATGCTAACCGCACGCGGTAGGCATTTACGCATGCGCCTCGACGCCCCCACACACGCCCGCACCTGCACTACCGCATGACGGGCTTGCCCGTCTAGCCCTTGCCATTCCGCGCATATGCGCTGCCACGCTACCCGACCGCTACACTTGGTGGGTTTCGTTAGCTTTCGCGCTCGACGACTTTCCGCGGTACCAGACCGTGGCAAGTGACACGTCACCTGTCAGGCCTTTCTGCGCTTAAGATAGGATCCTGTTTTTAAAATTTTTATCATGTTAGTTTTGAAGAAGAAAATTACGAGAAAAAGGCTAAAACAGTAGAAATTCAGGGAATTTTTTTTAAATAATATTATTTTAGTCAAAATTTACAGATATAATATGCCGAAAAAGAAAATAGCAAAACTACCCCCCTGTGTCCATTTGAATTGGCGACAGAGGGTAAAATCGGAATAGGAGCACCACACAGGCAGCAATGGGATGCCCCCCTGTCGCCAATTCAAATGGCGACAGGACCCTGTCGCCAATTCAAATGGACACAGGGGGTAGTTTTGCTATTTTCTTTTTTGGCATATTATTTCTATAAATTTTGATTAAAATATTATTATTTAAAAAAAATCAGGGTATCGCAGAGGTGGGCCCCATGGGCCGCCCACGCTTTGCTGTCGTTTTTTATTTCCTTTTACCAAAAAGACCTTTTTTCGTAATCTAGTTTTCTAGCGAATTCTGTGTTTGTTCGTTACAGTCTGTTAATCGCCTCGTTGTTTTCGCTAAAATCTTGCATTATATTTTTAATTATCTGTTAATTCTTGTGTCTCGTGAGGTTTCTTGGGGTGGCTTGAGCCGTTGGATCGCGTACCGAGGGAGGGGATGCATGGATCGGTGTACGATGGACAGCGTGGTGAAGTGGCTGTTTTTTTTTCGGTAGTTTTGTTAGGATTGTGTAGTTTAGGGAAGAAGAACATTAATAAACCATGCATTATCAAGGTAAAATATATGTACGTGCTGAATTTGTGTGTGCCAACATTAATAAATTTGTCAAAATTTTCTCTTTTTTATAATTATTAATATACGATGAATTTGAACTTGCGATTTTATACAGAGGTAGAGTATGTTCAAGAGTACATCTACAATTTTTTTCTGGATTTTTTTACGATATTTGTTAGTTCAGTTGCACAATGATTGCACCGTAAACTTGATTGCACATGATATTTTCCTCTTAAATATAGCCCTAATTTGAATTATAGGGCTTTTGGGGAAAAGATTAACTCCATCAAGAACCCCTAAATTGTTAAGAGCATCTCCAGCAGAGCCCCTAAACCAGCCCCTAAACCTTAAAATAGGGAGTGTAGTAAAAAAAAACAGATCCAGCAGAGCCCCAACTCAAGCCCCTAAAATTAGGGGGCCCCTAAATTTGCCTCCTCAGCCCCAATTCCCATGGGGCCCCTACTCAAGCCCCTAAAATTAGGAGGCCTCTAAATTTGCCTCCTCAGCCCTAATTTCCAGGGACACGAGTACAACCCCTATTATTGAAGATAGGTAAATACATGAGAGGCTTCGAAAATTTTATCATGTTTTGAAAATTTTAAATTTAAATTTTAAATATCATGTTTTTAAATTGTAAATGTTAATATGCTTATGTTTTATGTATTACAAATATTTTTGATTGAATTTTAGTGGTGTCAAATGAAGATTATACATAGCGGATATGTCAAAATAGGAGAAAAAGTAAAATAGTTTGAGATTTAGGGGTCAAATTGTCGGACTTGTGCTCTGAAAATAGGGCCTCAAAAAATAGGGGGGATCCCTAAATCCAAAATAGGGACCCTGTTTTAGGGGCCCTTGCTGGAGATGCTCTAAAAATTAGCAAATTATTTTAGGGCCCCTAGGAGAGTAGCTATATTTAGCAACTCTGTGATTGAGCCATATCTTCGTTGGGTTTTAAGACTTAATTGCTGGAGTGAATATTTCGTTGGAGCCCTAAATCTAATTAGTTGGGGTTCTAATTTAAAGTTTAAGGCTCATTTTTAGGGTTCTCTCTTGGAGATGCTCTGAGGTCGGCATAATAATCCTTCTAACGAATGCATGTTTAGCTCGCCCGAGACATATTACAATTGTTCTATTAGCCCCTGCTACATTTTGTAATTTACTCCTGTAATCGCTCGAGACATATTATAATTTACTCCTTAATCGTACACAAAAAGGGCTTTTTTTTTACCCCCAAGAACAAGAGAATAAAGAGACAGTGAAAAAGGCGGTCCATGACGTTGAGTTCGCGCGGGAGGATTCTTGCATCTTGGATGCTCTCGGCGCAATCCCCTCATCGAGAGATAACCATGTTAGCATATCTTAAATTGTAGGAGCTTCGATGAGTAAATTTGTCTTTAAGAGTGCAAAAACCCTTGGATATATTCTGCTAAAACTAAAAAACCGAAATTGATTGATTCAATTCAAAAAAACAAGTTAATTCTTCCCCCAAAATGGGGAGAGATAATCGGCGAGTTGGGTATGGGAATTCTGTTCTTGCATTTTTGGTTGGAATAATAATACCTGCCTGCCTTTGTTTACCTAGCTTGCAATGCACTACATGATTCCTTAATGCCCAGCACAAACCAAAGCTTATCTATTCACATACCCAGCTAACTATAGCCAACTGAGGGTATAACCTCAGCATTAAGGAACATAAGAGTTTGGAAGAAGGCAAAAAAGGAAGGCGCTTATGTGCAATTAATACTTTTTTTATGAACCACTATGGGCAATTATATGATGATTTTGCTTTCTTGGTCAAGGTTCTAAAAGGTCGCCGTACAAAGCCAAAAAGGCATGCCATTATTTAAAGCTACCTTGCAAAGCGTGTGTATGTGCTTGTGTTCTACTCTTGATGCTAATCTAGCCAAGCTATTAAGGTCATGTTTAGTAGAGCATCTATATGTTCCATCTCAGATTTAAAATTTAAAGTGAATTAAGTTTATATTTTTATTTTAAAATGTAAACAAGATGACCAATCTAAACACTCTTAATATATATACAGCTCTAACTTTACAGATTTGGTGATGCTAGAAATACCCAGCTCCACCAGATTTATGAATCTGATGAAACTGGAGCTCTGCCAAGTACCCCCGAAATATACACAGCTTCCTACGATGCTCGCAAGGTACCTGAAGTATCTTTTCTTAAAAAATGTTAACCATTGATTCTTAAAGGAGAAAATTTGACCTATAAATTTTCTATCTCCATTTTTTTTTTTGCTACCACCCCAATCGTCAATAAGCGTTAGGAAAAATATGTACTTCTTGTTCAATTAATTAGTCTAATATTTGGTTACATAGTATGCAAAATAATGGAAACATTATGTAATTTATGCTCAATTACTTAGTTTTATATTCAATTACATGATCTGTAAGAAGTTCATCCCCTGCTCCTTGTCGCCGTCGTTTCCGCGCAATTAGATTATCCTAGGTATTAGGGTTCTAAACTACTATACAAATCCACTTTTACTAGTTTATCTTTCTTCATCTAATTTGATAAGCAAACAAAAATACCTACCTAGCTACTCTTCCACTAATTTTTTAAATAAATACTGGCCTACGACTTAAGTACCTTCTTAAAGATACCTTTAATTGTGGATCATTGCATTTCAAGAACAGACGGCTATCATGACTCTTAGGTAGAGGTGCAATTGGATCTGATATTTGCCAATCGACTGATCGAACGGATACCTTCGGATCAGATTCGACTCGTTGAGTCGGATAGTTGTCGTATTTGATTTCGGATATTTTGATTCGGTCCATCATATCAGGATTTCCCGAGAGTATTCTCGGATATTTCCGAAAAGCTACATATCGGATATCTGAATTTAGTCTGAGCCTCTACTAGGCTCTGGCCGAACACTGTCCAAGGAGGGGGGACGTGGACGGGGATGGGGGTGGCGCATTATTCGTATTCGACTCTGAATACAACAAAAAAATATGATTTAAATTAAAAAAAATGATATTCGATATAATTCGAGCTTTGCTCCCTACTCTTAGGCATTGTAGAAAGCCTCTAAACACAAAGTTTTGGACACATCGATTGACGGAATTAATGATTACTACTCAGTTCAGCCAGGATCATGACTCACGAGAGCGTACACAGCTAACTACTACTCGCCCTAACCATCTTTCAAAGAAAAGCAAAGGTAATTCTCTGGAACATGATTAATTTTGTCTTCAAAAGCTAATGTCCCTTTCACCAACCTACACAATCTTCTGACTAGTGAATTCAAATGATCTTACTAGTGAATTCAAAGGTAATTCTCTGGAACATGATTAAGTGCAAGGATTAATTCCCGTGCATCGACAGGTCCATGGAAGAAGAAAGGTACGTATTGCTGGCCAGGATGGCAGCCAGTGCATTTTGTAGAAGACTTTTTTTTTAATCCATTGGGTTTCCCAAGAATGCTCCATCAGATTTCATTTTTGAGACGATTGATACATCATCGTACATACATCAGCTAGCTTTTCTATCAGATCCTAGGCCGTAGCTCTACAACTTTGCAGTACTTGTTGCATTGGCCTCTATGCACCGATCCGAGTTATTTCAGAATTTGACACTCAATTTGCAAGCCTTTAATTAGCTTATTTGGATGACATATGGGACCGTCTGTGTGTATGACAGTTGACCAGAGTGTCAAATTCCGAAATACGAATTTTAAAGTGTGTCAAATTCTGAAAACTCTCGCATCAATCCTTACACATGTTGCCTCAAGAGATAATCCGCAATATATGTTCACTACTGTAGACAATTACTGACAAATGGTGTGGTCAGTTTGTAGGAGTAGTGCATGCATGGTTCGTTACCGCATCAAATTTTGAGCTTAACCCCTGTAATTTTCACTCCTTATAACTTTTGTTTATAGTTTTATCTCTTCTGCATGTGGAGATGCGTGTCAACCACTGCAAGCCTGCAAGTGTGAGTGACAGTTAATGAGTGAATGCCTAATAAGGATAAGGATGCGTTTGGTTGTCTGTACTAAGTGATATATGTATGAGATGGTCAAGAAAAAAAATTATAAATACGTTTGATTGCTTGAATAGAACCATCCCATCCTGGATCAAGTGATACAAATTTGAGAAGTATTCCCTCTAGATGCTGAACCATCTCGTTCATCTAAAATAATGGGACCAAATGGTACAGGATCATTCTATCCCATTCAATCCCATCCCATAAACCAAGCGCACCCTAAGTCAACCCGCACTTCCACCAGTGTACACACACCTACACAGTGCACATTGTTTCAGCTTTGAAGACTGCAACATTCCAAAGTCAAAAAGGCGAAGCACAAGGATGAGATTATTTGTCTCCTCTCATGGGATATATATGCACATTCAGAAAGATATCACCATCGTGATGTGTTATTTAGTCATACAAGTGTTTGATGGGTATATCGATCGCAAGAAGACATTTTTTTTGTGGGTGACTTGCTTCTTCTCTGGGATGCACTCTTTCTACCTAGACAGGTGTCAGGTGTGTTGGGTTTCCCACAAGGAAAAACAAACCACATAGTATATATAGAAGCATCTCTCGTTTATGTAAATCATGCTTTAATATTTATGTAACTAAAAAAAACATGTATAGAAGCATCTCTCGTTATCTTAACTAATAAAAAGCGGACTTTATCCCACCCTGTTTTGAAGAATCACATACGTCGAAACGTGGGATCAGGACAAACAGCAATGTCTCCAACGAGCCTCGAGTGATGAGGACAAACGTGGGATCTAGGTTATTATTGGGTACTAGTTATATGCCCATGCGTTGCTACGAAAAACAAAATTGATAACGAAAAATAAAGATTAAAAAATAAAAAAAAAATATTTCACAAGATCAAAAGCTGGCTAATTAAAGCAACGCTTCGTTTTTTGCGTAGGGCAATTAAGCAGGGCAATTAAGTAGGGCAATTAAACAGGGCAATTAATGACATGGATAGAACTCACCACTGCCACCAACTGCTGCTTTATAATAGTAGAGATAACCCCTGGTTTTTTATGCTCAGATGTAGTTTCACTGCATCTTCTAGGAAAAATGCAGTGGATGACCCAAGTTGTTGCATTGTATGACTCCAGACTTTGGTATTTCAATTCTCACATTTATTTCAATTTTGCCTAAGGTTGTGGTATAGCGCTTTTTGATTTATTAACATTTTATCTATGTGGCTTAGATAGGGATGATGGCTACAGGCAAGTCAACTTAATTTGGGACTTCAGTCTTCTGCGTCAGCACTTATCCTATTCATGGATAAGGTGCCATGCTCTCATTCTTACATCCTCCAATTTGTTGCATTCTTCAGAACTTTGTTGTCTAGAATTTGTATTTTTCCTATTTTATTCGATCGGTTTTAGTGATTTTTTGTGTAAAATATTTCTAATGGTTGTGTTTGTATGATTACAATCAGTGGTGGTGCAGAGACTAGGATAGTAATCTTACCTGATTATCTGTGTACCTACGGGTGAAAATCCTAATAGAGATGAATATGTTCCTCTTTCATTGCCTTCGGGCATATTTATGGGGCCAAATTTTACCCGATAGGCAAACGGATATGGGTATGGGGGAGCTCCACCATACCTGTTCCGCCTGATTACCCGCCATAACAGGCACCCAGTTGGTCCCCGATCCCTAATTTGTGGTATCTCATATTAGTAATTTGTGATTGTTGATACCGTGATGAATGAGTTGCAATGTGTGTGATGACTGATGAATTGTTTCTATTTTAATTGTTGAACTTGAGCATATGTGATGACTGATGAATTATTTTCATTTTAATTGTTGAACCTGAGCATATATGCGTTATTTGTCTGCATGTATTATTTTAATTATTATTCGCATGATCAATTTTGAATCATTGATAATCATTCTTCAATCCACAGAATGCAGTTAATTTACATAATTTCATCAAAAGGATTGTATTAGTATCACAGCCCATTAACTCCTAGTGCCATTTAGTTTGAAGGAATGTTGATGGTGGCGGGTAAACGGATAAGTTTGAACTAAAATTCAAACTAGAATTTTCTTTTTTGATGGTAATTTGATTGTAGGTATATGCTGATTATATATAAATATCAGCAAATCATGAGATATAAATTCATTCAAATATTTGAATTCGAGTATATTTTTTTAAAGGTATGTGTTTCATTTGAATTTTAATAGATGGGTATGTACCCTAAAACTAAATTTTTTGAAAAATATACTTCAATTTGGCTTGAATTTGTGCATTTGAAATCATAGTACCCATGCACTATGGTGTCCCATTTTGACGTGTGTGTATATATATATCATCAGTTGAGAAATACTCATATGAGATGTTTCATTGCAATGTACGGGCACTCAACTAGTTCTTATATAGGAGTATCTGGAAAGGAATCCTATAATACTAAAGGCTTGTTTGTTTCTGATTTTGATTCAGAATCCGCAATCCAATTCTAACGTGCTTATGTGGATTATGAGGAATACAATACGAGAATACCACTAAACTTTAAAGTAAATTATCCACTAATGCCATTACACCCACCTGAGCCCATCTCCCATCCCTCCTACCCGAGTCCAGCTCCCCTCGTCTCGTCTGGTTCCTCTCTCCCCCGTCTCTTTTTCCTGGAGGTGCAAGGACGCCACCGCCTCCTCTTTGCCATCTCCGCCCAAGCACGCCGACAGCAGGAGCCCCTCCTCCCTCAGCGCTTGAGCCTCTCCTCGTTGCCTGCTCTGCCGCCCTAAAGGTATATTCTAGCTAGATATGTTCTCATTTGTCAAAGGATATCTCTAGGCAATCCGCGTCCATCCTCGATAGCATATCCTACTCCTGCCATAGCCTCTCCACCCCAACTGCTCCGATTGCCCAAAGAGTGATTTGTAGAAGTTAGTGTTCTAATGGGCTTTACTGTTGGTCTAGTGCTGTTCTGAATTTCTTAGTAGGTGAGGGTTAAGGATATATATAACCTCTTCTGTAAGTATGATGGGGCCACTAGTTTTGCTAGTATGCTTGAAATTTTTATGAGGTTGATTTCATTGAGCCTATAAGCATACATTCTGTTGACTCCACCAAAGATTCATATATAAAATTCAACCATTGCTACCAGAAGCTATATATGGTTATTTTTGTTACTTTCTTCTGTGATTCAGAAAGTAACATAACATTATGGAATTGCGTGGTTATTGTGCCAAGAGCTTGTAATACGAAATCTTTGGAGATGATTCCGTGTTACAATTTGGTGGAGGAACTTTAGGACATCCTTGGGGAAATGCACCTGGTGCAGCAGCTAATCGAGTGGCTTTAGAAGCTTGTGTACAAGCTCGTAACGAAGGACGCGATCTTGCTCGTGAAGGTAATGAAATTACCTTTCTTTGGCTTCTTGTTTGATTGTTGTTTTGGGCAACTATGGTACATGTGGAATGGCTTGATAAAACACATCCAGGCATGACACACAAGCACAAAGCCATAGACTTATGAGATTTGCAATGAAGAAGCTAGTTTCAGTAGTGTAGTCTAAAAATTTCTAGCGACCAACCAAATTTACTACATGTCATTATGAGCTGTTTTTGCATTTGTATACAAGGAACATGCATGAACCATGTACTATGTAACATGAAAGATGTGAACATGTGAAGCAGCAATCAACTAAGGTTCATTTAGTTTTGATGTATCTGGGGTACTGGCCTTAGTCATAGGCTAATAGTGGCTCATGTGCTTAAGCTATTCTGAGTAGCTAACTAGGCTCTGTCTTGCACTTGCTGTGCTGTTCCACCTGCAACCTATGTTACTTACAATGCCTTACCATTGGCTTCATCATCTATTCACATCTTATTCGGTTGTTTGTGCCAGAAATAAAAGGAGTGGGTTGAGCTAGTTTGTTGCAGAGTGATATGAGCCATCAGGCATAAACAAGCATAGTAAAACTACATCCTTTCTGTCGATGGAGGCAATATTTAGATGCATCATCTCACCTGGGCAGATGTAGTCTTATGTCTTTTTTTTTTCTTCTTTACACTTTGTTTTCCTGTTGCCTGATTTAGCGGTGAAATGTAATGAACTGGTAGGGTAGCAGGAAGTAGGTTCTATATATGAAAAGGTTGCTACTCTTTCGCAAATGGCAAGATCACTTGCTGTATGTGCTACGTATCCTTGGTCGTGGTGTGTTTTTGGAAAGATTTGGATTTGCACATTTGTTTCAGTTAAACCTTTTCTCTCATAAGAGTTAAAAGTTCAGACTCATTTACAGGGACTCAAAGAGAAGGTTTTCCAAAGTTTTGATGTTCAACATTTGTGTATGTTTAGAATTTTCGCTTGTAATGGTACATGAGGCTATTGTCTACAGCCTGACGATCTTCTTCATTACCCTGAAAGATGGTCTCCAAGATAATCCATGTTGCCATAGTGATGTTTTGACTAGTGAATTCGGCAGATGATTGTGAATAGCCTCATTCAATTTCCTGATATGGATCATGGATATGTTTGATGTATTCCAATGTTATATCTCGATTTATAGGACAAGCTATTAATGAGATAATCTCTTCATTGCAATAATTTGTAATGGTAAAAAATATTGTCAGATCGACATTGTAAGAAATGTTCAACTTCATACTGCCCATTTTCGCCTAATACTCATCCTGTCTCACATGTTGATTATATATGCGTAGGGAAATATTGGAACAATCCCTCATTATTTTTGGAGGGACCGACAAACCTTGCATGTTTCTTTTTCTATGCTACACATATGAACCAAATCAATCATCTCATGGTGGAGAGCTAGGGGTATTACAGATGTTACACTTCAACAGCTACCAGCCAGTCCTTCCAAAAGCCAGGATGCCAAACAGCCCAGTTTTTGGAGATTCAACTTTTGGAGAATCAGTTTCTCTAAAGCCAGCTTTTGGAGAATCTACAACAAAAACGAAGAGGCCCTAAACAAGTAATCCCCACTAACTGCAATTAGTATTAATTTTCTCTTGTCAAGATGTGCCACGTCATAAAAAATAATTCTAACCATTCGATTTAAGCTGGGCATACCATATTACTTTCTGGCCAGTCCTTGCCAAAATGCCACTATTTCATCCAAACAGCCCACTCCAATTGCCCTAATGTTATCGCACCACCGTGGTTGCCGCCGGCGAGCGCATGAGATTCTGCAACCGTCGCAGGAATTCTAGGGGACGGATGACTTTATGTTCGTCCTTTGGTATCATCAGATCCTCTAGCGATTCTACACAAACACATCTGGCTCGTCCCCGCAATAGCCTCCTGTCGGCGTCTCAGCGTCATCCGACGGCGGCCGTGACCAGGTGAAGAATCTGTAAGTTTGGTTAGATGAATGAGGATGAATAGGATGGGATGATACTGAATGGATGTGATGATCCTGAATGAGATAATACAGGAGGGTGTTTAGTTGCCTGAATGGAATGATACAAGATTTTGTTTTGTTGTTTTGATGGGATGGTATGAGATAATGTTTGGTTTGAGAGATGAGGTTGGTATGGTAACCTTTGTCACTAGTGGTACGGGATGACACATGATGGTTTAACCAATTTGAAGGTACGGGATGGTACAACATATTTAAAGAATTTTCTTGAAACATGTATTACTCCATTCCGTACGATATGGTTCTATACACTAACCAAACGTATGTATCAAAATCTATTATGAACCATCCCGTACAGGTTCCTCCTCGACGTCCTCATTCGTCCAACCAAACACACATCTAGTTAATATAACTCATTCAGCCTACCATATGCACAGACCAAAGAGACGTTAATTCTTTTTTTTTTTAAATATTGTTGATCATGTATACCTCTATTACAGGATATACCATAATTATTTATCTATTTTTCAGTATTAAAGAAAGAGTATATGAAAAAATATTACAATAACTATATCTTTAATATCCGAATTGTTAACTTGTTATGACACGTGGCGTCATATCATTTCCTCTGTTACTTCACCTCTTTTTAGAGGCTCTCTCGTCGCGACACTTAACGTCATCCCTTTCTTCCTGTGGCGAAATTAAGCATTTTTCGTTTGGGGTGCACACTTAACATGTACAACTCTTAGTCTTTTACAATTATTTTGTAACATCACAAATCTAATACATATATTTAAAATTTGCTAAAAACACAGTACATAGTTCTAAGGTCTTAAAAATCTCAAACTAACAAAATCGAAATAAATTCAATCAATAAATTTGACACGAAGAGATAATCTTACAACACATTTCAAATTTTTGGGGTACCCAACACCCCATAGTTTCGCCCCTGCCTTCATCACCCATTCCCATTCACACCCCTTCAAGCTAAAAAAAGTTCAAATTTTTTCCATAGTTTTTAAACAGAAAGTATATTTTAAACCATTTTAAAGTTTTCGAATCGCAAGTTTCATGGTCAGAAATTTTCTATGCAATCCTCCTCCGACTCCCACCACCGCCTCTCGCCACCTCCACCTCCGACGACGACGACTGCGTCTTCCGCTTCCTCCACTGGTAAAACCCTAACGCTGGCCCCGATCCGACCCCACCGCTGGCTGGTGTTGGATTTTTTCTGATGTGCTGCTGCCGCGCTGTGCGAATGCAGGCTGTGGAGGGAGGCGCAGGAGGGCGCGGGGATCGAGGCGCCTGGGGTGCCCTACGCCGCCGCGCCGGCGGAGCCCACATCCTACGGCATGAAGGTGCTCAGCATGTTCATCTCCGACCAGGCCTTCACCCTCCGCCGCGCCGACGACCTCCTCCTCCAGGCCGCCGCCGCAGGCGGGCCGAGGAGCAACGCCCTCGTCACTGCCGACCTGTTCGCGAGGGCGCGCGCCGCCTGGTGAGAAAATCTCGCTATTTTTTTTCCTTTCGTTGGCATGAGATGTATCATGCCCTTCTCTGGCTGGCTAGATTTTGATCGTGCTATGCGCGAGTTAGCCATGAGTAAATGTCTAGGATCAAATCAAACTCCGATTGTTGATGCTTAGTAGATCAGCGTAATATATGCCGATATGTGCTGTAGCCTGTAGGTAGCAGCTGCATTAGTGCATTACACTATATGTTATCTTGCGTGCTTTGGCGAATATGGCTGTCCTAGATTGGAAAGTATTTCACTTGCTGCTGAAAGTCGAGTGAGTCAGATAAATTAGGTTTCTTTTCTCTTAATGTCAATTGGAACCGTTGTTCTGCCCTGTGTTTCTAAAATAGCGAGTGGGATGGATAATTTAGGGTAACCGTATGTTTCACGCCACTGAGCTGTCTTCTGCTACAATGAATGCGTCAATGCGCCGAAGCAGATGGATTAATTTGCTGATATGATCGTAACAGCCCGTGCAGTCGTGATGCAGATGTCTAGGGAATATTAGCATGTCTAAGCTGATGCAATGTTGAAGTGGCTCTCCTTACATTTACTTGTAGTCTTGATAGGTTTCTTAGAGACATGCCAACTATAACGGCCTATGAATGATTGGATGTTAAATGTGATTATTGAAAGTGTCAACATGAAGAGACCATATTACAATTCTAAAAATCTTTTTTAAATAAAGAATTGTGCAGTTATGCCTTTAAATAAATGATTCCTAGTTCTTTGGCATCAAATTTGTATGAGGAGTATAATTGTATGTTCTATTTTGACATACTGGTTCAGCTGAGGTTGCCACTGTTTGTCTTGTGTTTGTTGCTAGGATCATTTCCTCTCCAACTTGTCTACCAGAGGACTCGTGGGAAGAAGAAAATGGTGGTCTGCCTGGGGGGTTTTTGCTGTTTTTTTTTTGTCTGCAGTTTGCTAAATTGAATGCAAGTTCTATTTAGTTTCTAGAACTTGAATAACATTAGTTGGTCTATATAGTTGTGTTTGGTCATGTTCAGTTGTGTTTATATTTGAACAATTGAAAGTCCTGAAATATTGCCAAGTCAATACTTGTTTGTTCACTTTATCCACTTGAGTTAGAACTTAGGTTTGACACAATACAATCCAACTTATCTGGAGAATTTTCCATGAAGCTTGGGTGGAATCATAGCATGTAGTTTCTTCAAACTGTCTTGAAGGGGTGCATTAAAGTCTGAGCAAGTCAGAGCAAGAAATCTGGTGTTACATTGAAGCCTTGAGGAGGTGGATGGATGAGAGCAAGGAATGTTGTGCTGCCTTTGGAAATGTTTTTTTGAGTCTCAAAAACATTTAGAATTTTCCTTCTGAATACGAGTGGAAAAAAAAACTGCAGATGCCAATATCTTACTGCATCGCTGCATTTAAGAGTTAGGAGTTAGGACCAGCGATTATTTAAATATTTGTACAGCTGACAGGTTCAGTTAAGCCTCATTTATTTTTGCTCGCTGCGATGATTACGCTATTTTCTTTTGTTTAAGATTGATTGCTTTCTTGATTTTGCCGCGCAGGCATATTGATTCTGGCAAGTCTGGTGGCAAAGATTCATTGCTTACTGAAGAGACATCTGTAAATATTTACCCTATAATTCTTAAGTTTCAGTGACGGGAGATTCAAATGCACCAACTGTGAAGATCAGCAAAAAGGCCTGTGTTGTGTTCCACACTATCTTCTTTTTCTTGTTTCGAAGGGAGGTTTCTTAACAGTGTAGGTTTATTTCAGGATTTTGATGTTTTCAAGGATGAACTTTACTTTCGTATTGAATCTCTGGAAAAATTTTAACTTATGTTTGAATTTTGTTTTTAATGCATCCGGACAACTCAGTTGAGAACTTTAAAAGAGCAAACAAGATTCTGACTGTGGACTCCGAGCCGGTATTTTTCTCATGTTCTTTTTCCCGGTTAGTTATGGCAGAATTCTCGATTTCTTTTCAGTTTATCACGTACTTATTGTATTTAGGTTCACATATGGGATTTCTCTGGGCAAACAAGTTTCTTATTGATGAATGAGTGGAACCGAATGCCCCAAAATCTTTGATCTTCTGATCAGGAGGTCATTATCTTCTCCATCAAGTCCGCTATCTTACTGGTTATTATTTATTGTTTCATTACATTTATAAGATTATAAACTTAATTGGATGTAATTGTATTGTTCAAAATATTTTATCTGCTAGCCTTTGCTTTATCCTTTTCTGTCGCATGGAATGCAAATGATGATTCTTTCACTATTTAAGTTCAAAATACCACTCACTGCTGATTGTTTAGTCATTCAAGGTTTGTAAGAGACATATTTAATATGTACCAAATTAGTGCCTCTATGATTGAATCATGTATCATGATCCCCCTTTTTTTTTGTTGATTTAGCTCCTTTACGTCGAATTAGTCATATCATCCTGAGCATGGACCAACACCAAATCACTTCTCTCTCTCTCTCTCTCTCAACCTAAAACTTTATCCACGTCACGTGCTTTCAAAGACAAGTAGGGAGTCCTCAACTCATTTTGTTTATTTCTTTTTGTTGTACTGTCCTGCTATTTGATCTTTATATTTTTCTCTTTTACATATCCCTTTTGACTTGCTTACCACATTAACTTTTGTAAACAATCCAATGTAATCTGGTTCCATGACACAAGATCGAAGGTTTAGGGGTTTTTATTGACTTTGATTGGGTTTCTTTCCTAGTCTACCCCCAACTTGTTTAGGACAAAAGGCTTGGTTGTGGTTGTTGTTGTTGTTGTTGTTGTTGTGTAATGTAATGTAATCTGGTTCCAATGTAATGTATGTTAGCTTAAGTATTCATTATTTTCTCATTTGGTGCTATTGTGGTGTTGGCTGTCAACTACATACTTGGAAATTAGGGATCGATTATTTAGTGTAACACATGGGTGATTTGGTCATTGGTGCATAACTTATAAGCATGGTAATGGGCTAACAACAAAGTCATGAGCCAAGCTGGCCGCAGTTACATGAGTAATATTAGGCGGCTTTAAATGAATTGAAGTGGAAAGGACACTTGGTTGGTTTGATTATACAATCTATTGGGTTCAATTGAGGCGATGTGGCCATGTGGGCTCTCTTCACAAACCCCAATGAGCTCCAGCACGACCCAACCTACTGGCTCGACCGAAACCAACCCAATGTAGATTAATTGCTTTGGCCATCATTTAGTCGTATAATGTTTCTTGTAAACCTAGGGTCCACCCCTTTCTAGTGCATCTGTTTTATTTTTATAATGTAATTTGGGTTGTTCACATATAATGACTGGATGTTCTGAAACAAAAAAATTGGCTCATAATGAACCTTCAATGTTGGAACATAACTGCCTTGCCCTAAATTTTTAATCAAGCCACATCTTATCCAAGCCCTTTGTGTTCTAACCCATTTCCTCCTGGTGCTAGACTGTTTATTTGCAATTGAATTTGGCTCAAGCCTGAGGGTCTAGTTAGCCTGTAAGTCATAAGCAGGCCCAGCCACTGCCTGCAGACACACTAAATCATGTAAACATAAAGTAATACTGCACATCACTAAAACGTGAGGAACTGGTCTTATTAAAACACCAAAAATGAACCTCCAGACGAGGACTGAGCTTTGACCCATCACTGGGACTCGTAACAATAGTTATTCCACCAATATAGATGAGTTGGTTTCTGCTAGCTTATCCAGACTGACCTGGCCCGACTAAGTTTGGCTGAACACCAGACATTTTTTCCCAGTTGTTTGAGGTTGACATTGACTTCAACTTATATTTTCTTATATAATATACTTTTGTATTATATTTGCTTATACCCAGTTTTGCTTCACATTTTCAGATGCCTCTAGAAATACACCTCTATGATGTGTCCGAACTTATATCGAATGGCCTTGATGGGAAAAAAGACAAGTTAGCATTAACAATTGGTAGCACAGTTTTGACCAATGGCAGCATCATGGACATGGATCTGGATTCATTAAGTGGAAGCTCTAAGCAAGTTGGCACTGGTTTGGCAGGATTAGACAGTTATGGAAATACATGTTTCATGAACAGTGCAATCCAGTGCTTGGCTCATACTTCAAAGCTGATTGACTATTTTCTTGGATATTACTATAAAGAAATAAACCCTCATAACCCACTGGGGTTGAAGGCATGTTAAGTTTCTTTCACAATAAACATATTTGTGGCGACCCGCATGATTAACAAAGGGTAATTAACAACCAAGGTGTCATCACCCTAAGCTAATTACGCGGAGTCTCAGCATAGTGGCCAACAAAATAGCGGGAGTACCGTTGTTTTGTCGACTACTATTTGTGTTCGAATATGTTGAGAACAATAATTAAATTTGGATGAACATAACATATATTACAATCGAGAGCTACACCTGGGCTATGAGTTCAATAATTTACATAGACTTAGTACACCACCAAGAATTATATTACAACTCCGGAGTACCACATGCGAAGCCATCTATCGATGACGGCCTCCTAGTGACTCTACTACTCTGGTATTGTTAAGTGAGACACTAGGGTGGTCGTCGTCCGACAGAAGTCACAGTCTGCGGATCACCCTCGCTCCCAGGCCTCGGTGGTAGATCCATCTGATTCACCTTCTAATCAAGGGATATATAAGCAAGAGTGAGTGCAGTACTCGGCAAGGAATAATAGAATGCAATATATGAGTTTTTCCTTTCTTTTCCAAATCCAACTTACCTCCTCGAAATCGATTTTTAATTAGAAATAGGTTTTAGTTTTCTTTAGGAGTTGGCACTTTATTAAAAGAACTACTAACATCGTTATGAGCAGACTTAGCTTCCGTAGCCTCCAATCAGGGAGGCAGGCATGAATTCATGATTTTAGACCTGCAGAGGTTTGTACCACTTTACCCATAGAGACCTCCAAGGAGAGGCTCGAGCGTTTATCACTAATCCGATGGTGTGATCTTCGCCTGTTACTCGAGTGGGGATCCTCTCAGAGCCATCCGCTACACTCATGACTAACGGTTGTATGCCCAACATATGTGGCGATGTACTTCCACGGCTTCAAATATAAGCGCCATCATGGGCAACTAAGTCGCCACTTAGTCCCATCTGCACGCGGTCTCTCCGGGTCTTAGGTAACCGGTTGGTGCCCTAGTAACTACCTAACCACCATGCAAAGATCACAATACTCTCATAGGATAACCTTTTACGTTGTTTGCACACACTATAGTTGATCTTGAGATACGGCTCATTGTCCAGAAGTATTAGTTGGTTAATCTTATATGCTACATATGTAGAGACCCCGGCCAATGTCACCTTCTCCTCCGGCATCCTCTGCCCACCATATTAACTCAACACGATAATTAAAATAAGCCGCAGGCCGGAATTTGCTCCATGTTATCCTGGCCAACATTTTTCCCCATAGAAACCAATTCATTCCCAACCTTAGTTCTCCACACGGAACCACAACCATTTTCATCCTCAATTCCAAGTTTATAATTCCAATTTAAATGTATAAGTTTAGTAATGCATGGATGGTATTGTAATGATATGGAAATTCATTAAAACATTTAAGGAAAGATTTCCCAAAGGATGCTTGCTGATTAATCGATCGATGCGTCGCCAAATGCGAATATGGGAGATGAAATTCGGATTGATTAGTCGAGTCTGACAGGATGACCAAGGTATTAATTCCATAATACTGCCCAACTTCCTTTTTAATCTAACCCATTAATTTACCCTTAATATTAATACTTTAGCAAATAAGTAATCTGACAATTCAATTAATTCAGTTTAACCAATTACATATTTTAGTTATTAATTCGGGCTTTTAGAAATTAAATACCATTTTTCCTACGATTCAATTACGGGCATTTTAGCCTACGTAGATGCACGAGAGAATTAGATTATGCATTTTCCTATTTTCTTCTTCTCTTTTCTTTTCTCTTCTTTTCTTTTCTTTTCTTTTCTCTTCTTTTCTTTTCTTTTCTTTTCTTTTCTTTTCTTTTCTCTTCTTTTCTTTTCTTTTCTCCTTTCTCTTTCTTTTCTCTCTGTTCTCCTTTTCTTTTCTCCTGGCCGAAGGCCTCTCTCACCTTTGCCACTGCAGCCGGTTTCTTAGCTAATCTGCGGGTCTCATCGCCTCCTGCGGGGTGAGGCTCCCCTCGATCTCTCACTTCCCGCCGCTCTCCCTGCGATTTCCCTCTCTCGGCTCCTCTCGGCTCGATCCCTGCCGCCGCCCACTATCCGTGTGCTACACTGGCGACAGCGCCGCCTCGACGCCGCGCCTGCCATGGCCCGACGCCATGGCCGGCCTGCAGCTCTCTCTCTCTCTCTTTGCTACTCTCTGTCATCCCCCACTTATCCTCTTTTCTCGCCCACAAACAGGTACTACTTGATCATTTGCTTACTACTTTTATTTGGTTGTTTCGATTTGGCATTTTTAGTTTGCATGATAAGAACAGAGCAGCCTACTCTTCTAGTCGGTTTTGCGCTTTCTACTCAGTTCGCATCTAGAGTTAAGCGGTAAACGGTGCTCTTGGCTTCTGGTTCTTGCGTTCTACTCGTTCCGGTTTTGCTTGCAAGATTTGGGTCAATGATGGAGAGGTTCTTAGTGGGACGGCCAGATTAAGTCTAGCAACCTAGAACACTACGAGGCCACGAGTTCATCAATCTAATCGATTGCACTAAGAAGTAGCTTGCTACTACTAATGGTGGTGCACGAAGGTTGTTGGCTCGGTTTTAGTTGAAGGAAGGAGGGTTAGTGTTTGCCCGTTGATTCTTCTTGATCTTGGGGACCTTACCGTGGTTGATTCGTCTTACGGCTCCTTGTTGGTTCGGCAATCTTGGGGATCTCTGGGTCGGTTCTTGTGGCTTGTTGTTCTCCTCCTCCCAGGCTTGTGGTTCTCCTCCCTCGGCTTGTGGTTCTCCTTCTTTGCGGTTGCTTCTTGCTCCTTCGTCTCGCTCTCTTGCGCTCTCTACTGGGTGGATGTGTTTGTGCGTGTTGCTCTCGGTGGTTTTCTGGTTGGGGAGTGAAGGAAGGCAAGAGAGCTTACTATGAGGAAGGAGAGGGGCGGGTGTTGCAGCCAAGTCTCCTCCCGCTAGTCGCCACGAGTCTTTCTTTGTTTCTTTGGCTCTTCCCTTAGCGCCCACGGGTTACAGTCTGTTGTTTCATTGCATATTTGCAGGGTGGGAAATAATACTTAATCTTTGGTGCTCTCTCTTGGCGGTGCATGGCTTTGAAAGTGTGCTGCTCGCTGGAGTAGCGTTGATGATTGAGTTATCTATTGAGGAAAACACTCACGGATACCCATAATGCAAATGCAGGGTAAGAATTCTGCTTGGGATGATGAAGCCGATCTAGCGAAGTGCGATTCAACCCTACGGTGCAGGTATCTGGTGATCAATACCTTCGCTGCGGTCGCGGCAACCTCATTCTATCTCTATTCGCTTTACTCGCACTTTTAAATTCTTTTGCAATTCGGTTACTCTAATTAGCAGATTAATTAGTTGTTACATTACTTAGCAGCTTGATTAATTAGAGCTAACACTAGTGGTTACTCCCTCTAATTACCCGGGGCACTTCAATATTTTATTTATTCTTGGAATTTATTATTTGTTTCCTTGGGACCTTAACTTAATTGAACAATGTTTCTTAAACAGGGTCAGCTCGCTTATGCATTTGGAGATTTGTTGAGGAAGCTATGGGCTCTTGAAAGAATCCCGGTTGCGCCTTGCCAATTTAAGGCAAAAGTTGCACGCTTTGCCCCCAATTCAGTGGCTTTAATCAACATGATTCACAGGTTAGTTAATTTTATTTTTGAAAAGACAGATTGGTCTCTCCCCAAAACACACACTAAGAAATATTTCTTAGAGTGGACCCAGTTCCATGGTTGGCAATGTGTTAGCCACTTAACCCTACCTACTAATACCAGGTTCTGAATCATTAGTGTATATCCCCAAGTTTTTGTTCTATTGTGCTACCTATTGATTGTGTGCGATGACCAGACTTGTGGTTTTTTTAGAGGGTCAAATCCATTTCTTGAGAAGTTGATTCTGTCATGTGCGGACGCACATACACCAGGCGCAGACGCGCCCGCGACGTTCGCCGGGCGATTGAACGCGCAACGCGCGCACGCGAGGAGCCAGCTTTCAGTGGCTGAATAGGAAAGATAGGATTACTATCTATTTGTAACACCTAGAATTAAGAAGAGATTAACTCCTTTCGGTTGGGCCAGAGGCCATATATGCTGGTAACCAGACGCATTAAGGAATTAAGCAAGATCATTATCTCTAATCTCCCGTCTCTCTCTCTCCCAACAAGCCGACGACAGAGGAGCAAAACCTCGCCGGCGAAGACGGACCGCGGCTACGAACTCCGCAGCCAAGGGCCAGCTACCCTAGGTCCCGACGCCCTTGACAGATTCTTTCTCTCCTTTGTGTTGCTTTGTAATTATCTAGCATTTTAGCGAGAAGTTGCACAATTATTTACTCACTTTTTGAGTACCAATGGAGTTCTTAGATTACTTTTCTGTGCTGTTTGTAGGAGCTTCTTTCTTTCCTATTGGATGGACTCCATGAAGATTTTAATCATGTCAAATGTAAACTATTAAGGATATATTGCCTTGTATAGATGATTGTCTTGTATAAGCTCTCTATGTACATGATTGCCTTATATAGGTTTTCCTTTTGTACCCTCATGTACTCTATATATTTAAGCCATTAGCCTTCATATTGAATACAACAAGTGATGTTCATAACATGGTATCAGAGCAAGGTTTTTAAGGTTAGGGTTCCTAGCCGCCACCTACTACTTTCGCTGCCGTTGCCCCTGGGAGGAGCCATCTCCATTCCCGAGGGTGGCTACCTCGGCTACTGGCAATGCCCGCAGTTTCTTCCTGGCCGGACCGCTTTTCCTACGGCTCTTTCCGCTGCCGCATCTCTGTCGGTGTCGTCTTCTTCTTTGTCGGTCTCAACCACTGGCGGCTCCTCCCATTAGCCGCCCGCCTCTCACCGGTAACTCCATCGTCACCGCCCAGATGCGCTTTCCTCTGATGGGCGGGGCTCTCTCTAGGCCGGCTGCACCCCATACGAGCTTTCTTTGGCCGGCCTTTGAATCGGTCTCGCCGCCTTCGGCCGCGCGCCCGATGCGATGGCGCCGCTAACCCGCGGACATCCCCTCCGCGAGTGCTTCGGCTGAGCGCGCCCGCTTGACATGTCGCCTCCTCACTTGCCGCTTCCTGGCCTTCGGTCATCCGCTTCACCGCCAGAGTTCGAAGCCGCCGCCTGATTCGTGACGACGATCGACTCTCTTCGGCTCCCGCCGGCCGCCGCTCCGGCACGTTGCCGGCGCCTCGGCCTCCACTCCCACCGGCTTTAGGACCGCCAGACGTGCCGCCTCCTGAGCGACCGATCGGTTTGATCGGACTTCAAGTCGTCTTCAACTGGATCTAATTCGTTTGGCTCTCGAACCAGCTTCCAGCTCTACATGGTTGGCTCAGCTCCAGTTCGGTCGGCTCGGCTTTGGTTCTTTTCAGCTCGGCTCGGTTTTTTGTGGCTTTGGCTTGACACGGCTTCTCGTCCCGTCTCCGGCTTAACACAGCTTAGCTCCGATTTTATTTAGCTTCTCGGGTCCGGCTCTTTGGATCGGCTCTGGCTTCTCAGTTCCAGCTCCAGCTCCAGCTTCTGGCTTCTCTTTGGTTCTAGCTCTTGGCTTGGCTTTGGTTCTTCAACTCTTTTGTCGGCTCAGCTCTTTTTATTAGTCCGGCTCTTTCGTTAACTTTGCCTAGCTTCAGCATATTCATCTGGCTTTGGCTTCACGGGCGAGACGTCCATAATCCAGATGAAGAGGTCATGATGGGTAACGGGGAAACCATTTAGCCCGAAATGATTCCATTATAGTTGATATCTGTCAGGTTAGTTTTATGTGTGCAATTGCTCCACTTTCTAAGAATGTACTGACCTTCATATCTTGCTATAACGAAGATTGCCATTACTTATCGAATCCTTTCTATATCTTGGGCAATCTAAATTACTACTTTTCTTTTGGTAGATTCCTTCTATGCTTACACTAGCACTTCCATAACTCTACTGACGTTTACGTTAGGGGTGCCACTGGGGAAACTACTGGTATATCCCACTAAGATCCACACCTATACAGCTGTAATAATATCTGCGTGCAACCAATTCCCTGCCAGTACCCAACTCAGCTTGAACCTTGAATTATCCATATCCATTATTGAGTAGAAAATTTGCATTTCACCCCAAAATTTCATTTGTTTTAAAATTTGTAAAAGAAAAAGGAGAGTTCATGGTCTCATCACCATTCTGCACATGAACACTGCGATATCATGCCAAGTCACCATAAATCTCACTACACTGGCTACTTGATGGAGCTTTCCATCAAACTGTGTCAATCGCCTCTTGCTGGAGAGTCCAACCCAATAATGCCATCCTCCCCGGTGTTTCAACCTTCACTTGATGGAGCTCCTCAACAATCATGAAGGACTCTAAGCCCTTGACTGGGAATTTTGGTATGCGGTTATTCGGATAATGGACATGGTATTGTTGGGACAAATTGGCAGGCTCCTTGGAACTGCTTATTGCCCATACCCGACCCATTTATTTAGTGGATTGCGCTGATGTATAGCCAATATTCTGGTGAATACTGACAGGGTATGGGTAGGACAAATAGACTCCCCTTTCATTACCATGTGCTTCGTGTGATGGCACTGATATGATATATCCTTACCCATTATTTGAGGGGTGGTACAAATGTGGGTAGTAAATAATTGGGTTTTCTGGCTGATTTAACTTACATGCTTTTATCTTCTATTGATTATCTTTGGTGCTTATTGACAGGGCCAATACAAGTGGTCATTAGTTTGTCCTGTTTGCAGGCAAGTGTCTGTAACATTTGACCCCTTTATGTATTTATCTTGGCCCCTGCCTTCAACAACAATTAGAACAATGACCATAACAGTCTTTGGTACCGATGACACTACTGGGCCGTCTCCTTATACCAAGTGTGCCAAAATCTGGAGATACTAAGACCCTTATCGATGCATTAAGCAGTGCTTGTTTGCTGAGAGCTGATGAGCGCCTCCTGGTTGCGGAGGTATTCCTTCTTCATGCATTATCATTCTTCTTTCGAAAGCTACTAAATATGCCCTCCATGTTTCCTTATTTTTTTGATGATCACCATCTAGGTCTGCAATAGTTCCATTATCCGTTACTTGGAGGAACCTTCTGAAGTCATCTCCTTGATTAGAGATAGAGATCGTTTGGTTCATATCGACTTTGATCTGAAAGACAGTGAAGATGCTCCTATAGTGGTGTTCAGAAACCAATGTATGGAGTAAGTACAATATCCTTTTATATGTTGTGTAAATGTAACTGTCAAAATTGGATATCAAATATCTAATAGTTGAAACTAAATCTGCACCTTCATATCTTTCGTTGGTTCTATTTTTTCTCGGGTTAAGAACTACAGAGAGAACTCTTCTTACGTCAAATCATCTTTTGATATGCAGGTTCCCCCGCACTAGTTTTAGCAGGAATCTTGGAAGATTTTTGGTGCTCTTGTGTCAAGTCTTCCCGACACAGTCTTCGCGAGTACTATCTACATTCTTTTCCTAAAAGTTCTGACTCCATTCCGAGTGTCGAAAGATGAACAAAAAACTTGCAAAAGCAGTCCTGTAAATGAAACTGCAGACATCGATGTAAGTTTTGATGCTGCAGTGCACAAGCATAACCAATAATGCTTGTGAGGATGAAATAATGACTGAGGACGGCATGGAATGTTACTTGATCAATGAGAGATTTCCAGACCAGCGCTTGAAGATAGAAATGGATCAACCTGTTACACTTGCTGCTTTGCAGAAGCGTCTGCATGTGGTTGTATGTTGGCAGGACAATGGACTAGAGCAATACAATCCTGGCTCTTTGGATTCTCTTCCAGAGATTTACAAGGTGGTGCTATTTGCAAGGAAACCACAGGACACTGTTCTCTATATGCATGTCTTGAAGCTTTTATCAGGGAGGAACCATTAGGCCCAGAATACATGTGGTAATTTTTATTTCCATCGTTGGTGTTTTCTTTCATGGTGTCTAATAATCTCTTGCGTAGTTACGTTCACAAAACTTTTCTTTTTTGAAAGAGAGAGAGAGAGTAGAAATAATGTTGTTGGAGGAAAGACAGTGAAATTTGCACACAAAAGCTCAGTAAAGCTTGTTTCTGCCCTTCTGAAGTCTTTGAATGGCTCTTCACAGGTATTGCCCAGGCTGTAAAGAGCACCTACAAGCTAGTGAGAAGTTAGACCTGTGGAGGTTACCAGAAATCCTTATAATACACCTTAAAAGATTTCCATACAGTCGGTTTACAAAAAACAAGCTAGATTACGCGGGGAAGGTTTGCCGGCTAGCCAAGCCGGCCAGGTTGTGCCCCCCAAAATTTGTAAAAAAGCCCTTCCGTTTTCTTTAAATTACGATATGTTCTTGTAAATTACAAAAAGATCATTTGTGATTATTTGTGAGGGTAAGAAAAACATTTTAAATAGCGTTTAGGTCTTTCGGTTCGTTATTTTACCAAAAAAAACTCTTGTTAAATACAAATTGTGAACAAGTCTTTTTCTAATTTTTCAGGGTTACAGTCAGGTCCAAAAAATTAACAAATAGGTCCATGTCCCTTACGTCCAGGTCATTTCTCCATTTTTCCTAGAAAAAATATTTTCATTAACAGAAATATGTGTACAACTCTATCTTTAGACTTTTTTTCCCCCAACTCAATATCTAATCTCTAAACTTTTTTTCCAACTCGATCTCTAATATTTTCCGAAACATGTATTATTACTCGGTGAACGCATAGTGTTAAACTCGACAAAAAAAAAAATTGTCATCTCTAATTTTTTTGGAACATGTATTATTACCCGCTTAACACATAGATTGTTAAACTCGGCAAAAGGAGGTTGACCGGGTAATAATAGAGTGTTAACCAAATTCGTCAAAAGAAAGACGGGTGCAGCTCTATTTCTCTTTTTTTTTTAACTCAATTTTTAATTTTTTTTTGGAATAGTAGAGATGTATCTCTATAGTTATTTTTACAACTCGATCTATAGTATTTTTCGAATCATGTATTATTCACTGGTGAACGTATAGAGTACGACAAAAGAAGGTCGGCATCTCTAATATTTTTCAAAACGTGTATTATTACATGGTTAACACATAGTGTTAAACTCGACAAAAGGAGGTTGATCTGGTAATAATAGAATGTTAACCAAATTCGTCAAAAGAAATATGTGTACAACTCTATCTCTCTATATTTTTGTAACTCGATTTCTAATATTTTTCGTAATATTAGAGTTGTATCTCTATAGTTATTTTTCCAACTCGATCTATAATATTTTTCGAAACATGTATTATTCACGGTGAACGTAGAGTGTTAAACTCGGGGAAAAAAAAGATCATTTCTCTGTTTTTCCGAGTGATTACGCAAATTCGTAGATGGCTCCTGCCCATCCCGTTTTTAGAGATCACCCCGGAAAAAAATGAACTCATGGTTAGAGATCACTCCGGAAAAAAAAACATGTTGAGGTCCTCCTGCAACCTTTTTTTTTAAAAAAAAAAAACAGAGCAAATTTTACATGGTGCGATGTGCACCGCATATTCTACCTAGTTATCTTGACTTGTCAAAGTATATCGGTAACAGAAGCCAACAGATGTCCAGCCGCTATCAACTGTATGCTATTAGTAATCACTATGGAAGCATGGGAGGTGGTCACTGTACTGCATATGTTTATGTATGTGTTCATTCCCCTGCTAACCTGTTTTTGTCATTCTCTGCATATGCTTAAGCGACATGGATTCACTGGCTTACACCATTGACAATAGGGTTGAAAACGGAACGAAAAGTTCCTGTTTCGGAGAAAAACGGAAATAAAAACTTTTTTGGAAGCAGAAATAGAAATTTTTTGTCGGAAACGAAAATAGAAATGAGAGATCCAATTTCGACGAAAATGGAAACATAAATTACATAGAAGTGAAATCGAAAATTAAAAACGAAAACAAGCTGGAAAGAGAAACGGGCTTAGTCCAAAAAGGAGAAGGGAGAGTTTACATTTATTTTCGAATTAAAATAATTTTATAAATACAAATGGCTTTATAGAAAATATCAATAGAGTTTAAAAATTTTGGAAAAAATTCTCAAAAACACTTTGGAACATTTTGAATCTAGGAAAATTATTTTTAACATAATTTTTTCATGAATAAATTAATTTTATAAATTTAAAAATGGCAAAATGGGATTTATAAACTCCAGAAAATCCAGGATAAATCTTAGAAAAATCATAAATGAACATCGAACAATAATATGCAAATTTTAGAGTGTTACACCTTTGTATTTGGTGGAGCAAGAAGATATCGATGGTAGTGATATGGATGAGGACATGATGGTCTGATATGGGGGACAAATAATGAGCCTTCAGCTGACAAGCTTAAGAAAAACTTTCTAATGATACCTGTGGACATAACACTATTCTTGTGTCCACCTTAGAGGTGGAATGAGTTACATTGTTCTTGTGGTTATGTATATTGTGATTTTGTACTATGTTGTGGAATTTTTCGTTTTCGGTTTCATATCCGCTTCGTTCCATTCTGTATCCGTTTTTGTCACTATCCGTTTCTGGGGTTTTCGATTTCGTTTTCGTTATCGGTAAAAAAAAAATGAAAACGGAAATGTAACACCCATTTACCGACCGTTTTCGTAGGGAAGAATGGGTGGTATGACTTTGACGACCGTAATGTGGGTCCTATAAGTGAGGAAACTATATTCATCGGCAGCTTATGTTCTTCTTTGTAGGTGGATACAGGATGATATATATATAGCCTAGACACAGAAAATATTCATTACACAACACGAGCAGTAGTAATGGTGCTGGCGACTTTTGAGCCCGGAAGGACATTGCAGTAGTATAGTTCATTAGTTGCGCTGCCAAGATCCAATGCAGTCGATTCTTGTTGGTGACAGGAATTGACCGTCATTTTTGTTAATTGCGCGAACGGAGCCGAGACAGTAACAGATGGAACGGGATGGGAGGTGATCGATTCTTTCCAACCTCCTGCATGCTGACTTGAAGATGGATCTGCTCGTAGAAGAATCTGGTATAAAGGCACCCAAGGCAAGCGGCTGGCTGTTGCTGCTAGTTCATATCACGTATGAATATGATATACCATGTGTTTCTCACCCTAGATTTTCTAGGTTCGATGGCTGCCCTTGCTGTCAAGAAAGTCGATCGGGCTTGATTTCTCTGCAGCTGCCGCAATCGTTGTTGAGTTTGTGTCGAGGGAATTAACGTACGTTGCGCTTGCGCTTGTGGTCATGCTCCAAATTCCAACCCACTATACATGTCGATGTTTTTGCACGATGTTCGTGCAGTTCAACTCCTAGGCTGGGTGGATGGATGGATGGATGTTCTTGACATGCGAGCAGAACTGAACAAGACTATGGCTGGTCACGACGTTGAGGACTTGAGGTAGAGAGCGATAGGATCAACCTGCATGCATGCGTGTGTTGTGTGTCTGTCGCGCGAAAAGTCTCTGCCTGGGACAAAGGAAATTGAAGAGCAGCAGCAGCTGCCTGTGCATACCATGTTTTGTTGGCACAGAACATGGCCAGCAGCAGTACAGTGGAGACGTCAGCAGCGACATGACCCATCACAGCAGCTTCCTCTCTCTCTCTCTCTCTCTCTCTCTCTCTCTCTCTCTCCGCTGTCACGCAGACGCCGGTGAATCCATCCTGGCTGACGTGTGACGGCGATCGATGCAATGCTTGATTCCCGTCCGTCCGTCCGTCCGTCGTATGTCTTCACTGCGCTGCAGGTTCCAGAGAGCTAATTCTCGTGTTTGCTTTCACCATCTATCCATCTAACGTCGGGAGTTAGGCCGCGATTCGTGCTGTGCCGGTCCGGTTTGTCTTCGGCGAGTCCAGGCATGATTCATTTGCGTTTCGTGTCTGCTTCGTGCAATACCGGCCTAGGATAGATCCATTTGCACTACTGCGACGAGAGGAAAGGAGCCGGTGATACATAATACTCCTTAGTACAAAGACTTGTATATTACAAGAAGCCACGCATACAGGTGCGCATAACACGAGCGCCATGCAGCCAACCGCGTCGTCGTCGGCTTTGCCCCGTCCATACCGTGCATCATCCACATCGCTAGCCACCACATTTAAGCCATCGAGACCATCCACATAATGTCAAAAGATTGCATAGACAGCATAGTGCATACTGCATATGTGTCAAATATTGTTTGTTTTGGACCATCCGCGCGCACACACATGACACATGATTAATGTGGTGGGTATTGAAGAGGACAGCCCTTCCTTAGAACACTAAGAGAAATTTTGATTGATATGGTTTTTGGCTGGAATAATAGTTTATGGATCCCTAACTTTTTTTTAGGTAGTGGTGAAAAAATTACCCATAGAAGTACTTGATAGATATATAGTTAAAAGCTTCTAAGTAAATTTACTGAATATTTTTGAATGACTAAAAACTTTTAAACATATCTGCTGATTTCCTTCACAAAAGAAATAATATGCCAATTTTGACATATCTCTTTCAATATGTCAATTTTGCTATCGTTGGATTACGTAAATTTCATCATATTTTTATTTGGAATTAGCATTTTAAGTTTGCTCTTATTATTGCATTTTCTACAACGGTTTTTACTTTACATGTCATTATTATTGTTGTAATACGATCAATGCTAGAGTTAAGGTTGCGGAACCTATGTGTCTCCCGTTCAAGAGTGATTATTTATGAATATGTTAAAATGATATATTTATAAATAAGCAGTCTCAAATTGTCCATATTTTTGGACCACTTTGAAGATATATGGTTTGAACAAGTTACTAATTAAGTTATTGTACAACTCTAGAGAAAATTTCGGCAGTATCTCCCTAGTGTTTTGACGAATACCCATACAATGGGTACCTCCATCAGCCCGAGACCACGAGCGGGCTGACATCCCTCAAAAAGCCCAAGTTCTGGCGAGGGTTCGTGGGCCGCAAGGGCTCGACCTACCATCGATCGGAACCAGTCCCAGGCGGCCGGACCGACCCCGACCTCCCAAGTCAAAACGCATGGCCGGCCGGCTCCACCAACGCTCGAAGGGCCAACTGCTCTTTGTACGTGACGTTCTCTGATATCCGTACCGGCGTAGGCGGCTCCTTCCCGAGGACGTCAGAGGGTTCGCCAGGAGGTCAAGCCCCGGTCCCGTCACCGCTGACACGCTGCAGAGAAGCGCCCCCTCCCGAGACCAAGCCAAGGTCAAGGACCATTAAATGCCGGGCTGACGTTCGCCCGGTATGATGCGTCGCCTCGACAGCACAGCTGAAGACTCCCCGACCACAGGGCTACCAACCCGGTGTAGCGACTAGTCAGGGCCCGGTCGAACGACAAGACAAGAAGACCAGACTCCAAGACGTACAGTACCCCCTCCTCTTTTTCTCCAACTCCCATTTGTAACCTGCCGCCTCCGGATATATAAGGAGAGGCAAGACCCCGGGAGGAAGAGAGAGAGAGAGGTAGAAGAAAAGAAACACTCACCGAGACATTCGTTCCCATCGAGACCAGCTCTCGTTGTATTCCCACGGTAATTGTTCGACGCCAAGGGCAATATACCTTGATCGAGTGGGCTGGAGTAGGGACGTTCAGCCCAAACCAGTATAAACCTCTGACTTCCTGAGTCGACCATTCGGGAAGAAGGAGCGCGCGACCCCCTTCCGACCATAAATTCGTATTGCCGGTGCACGAAACACCGACATGTTTCATCTCAGAACACTCCTGCCGATGATTCGGTTTCCCACGTGCAAGTACACAAACTCTCCTTTAATCTTTCGAGAATGTCGTATCCACAAATTCGCAGACACAGGTGCATGTGTGCACTGAGTGGAATCATATCATGGCAGATCGAGCTAGAGGAGAGAGATACAGCAGATATACATACATACACATACACATATAGCTCGAGAGCACCGGAGGAGAGGAGAGAAGGAGCTAGCTAGCTGAGAAAGGGTTCGAAACTGTCCTGTCGAAGTGACGCGTCATGGGTCACAGTGGGGTTCGTACGTGCCGCAGCTAGCTCGCACGCATCGTATCGCCATTTCATGCGCCACTGGGTCGTCTCTGTGCGTGTGTCCCCCTCTGCGTCCATGTGCTGCTGCTGCCCACAAGAATCCGGCCATGGCTTCTCACACAGCCAATAATACATGCACACAACGTCGTCTACTCGCCCTAGCTAGCTCAGCTGGTCGTTCTCCCAAGCTACAGTTGCTGGCTAGCCAGTGTAGTGCGGTGCACTGTGCTTGATTTGATGGAAGAAATTAAGCACACGCTTTTCTTTTGCTTTTCCTCTCGATGCTAGCTATCAGCCTAGCTAGCTATTGTGTGTTTGCAGAGCAGTGCACTTTCTTGTTGATGTTGAGCTCGGTGACCACTTCCTGCTTTATCTTTTTTTTCCTTTGCCTTTTGCCAGTTGCACAAGTGATTTTCAGCTAGTGGTGCCTACAAAAAAATGTATTTTTCAGCTAGGCTCCTTTGTATTTTTCAACTGCATATCATGTGCTCATTTGATGGGCTAGTGATGTTTGACTACATGGGTTGCATATACATGCATGTGTGGGGTTTTTTTTTCCTTTCATCTTTTCCCTCTCCACCCGTTTCTAATTAATTAAGCTGGATATTTTGGTCATAGAAAAAGAAGTTTCGAATGGTTCATGTTCCAAGGTCTTAATAATAGCCAACTACTCTACTCTCTCTCTCTCTCTCTCTCTCTCTCTCTCTCTCTCTCTCTCTCTCTCTCTCTCCTTTTAGTTGTAATGCTCTCCTCTGTGACCTGCGTAGACTTGACTGTGGCATGTAGTATATGTTGAAGTGATTAAGCTTTCACTATTGACAACTTGCCATAGCTCGTCTAAAAGTAAATTTTTGTGTGGATGTTTAGAAGGCGTCTAAGACCTAAAACTTAGCTAGCTAGCTATAGAAGCTAGCTAGTACTATACGTGCATCAACATTGAATAGATCAGTAGATAATTAACACTTGTGGTTTCTGAAGGAACAGAGAAGCAGCCTGTACATGACAATACATCAAATAATTGCTTGACCGATTTCAGGTGCTTCGATTTACCTTTTGATGCGTGGCTAAAACTGAAGGATGTGATCGATGAGTGGTCTTAAATAACAATAAGTGCCATATGTTGTGATCCATTCGCTTCATCCAATATATATTCAACCGTTGACACGGCCACAGAATGATATGATGCCTAGCTAGTGAACCAAGAGAATCTGTAAGTGAACAGTGGAGCTCTGTGTAAATTCATGTGCGGGTTGTTCCTCGTAACACGACAAACAGGCCCGAGCATTTGTCATGGCATGGAATTAGGGTTAAAGATTCCAGTAGAAACAGAAACTGTTCCAGATTTTTGGTAGAAACGTTTCAGGTAGAATCAGAATCACTTTTCGCAAACCGTTTGGTACGGTTCCAGATTCTAATAGAAACTAGTAGAAACGGGGTTGAGGGTGATTCAGCCACGGCGTGGAAAAAGAAGAAATGTTTCGAGAAGAATCGTTCCGAGTTTTAGCCCGTTTGGCTAGGTTTCTCCCAAATTCTAGTAGAAACAGCTCAGTTCCAAGTTGCCAAATGGGACCTTAGGCAACCAAACATTCTCTATATACCATCTCATCCAGAATCATCACATCCATCATGTACCATTCTACCCCCATTGATCCTCATTTACCCAACCAAACGCGCCGGCCTAAATACATTCAGGAAACAATTAACCCACACATCAAATGGCATGTTCCTATAAAAGCTAATTAAGCTAAGTCAACCTGACGAAAACTATTTTGACCACAAAACCCTACCTTTTGTTTTGTTTTTGTTTCAATCAAGGGATCGAGTCCTCCTTCGCGCGGCGAATCCTGCAGGAATCGAAACCAGGCGTTCGTTATATATGTACTAATAATAACGCTCTTATTGGTGAGGTAAGAGGCTAAGAGCTAGGCACGAACACTGTGACCGACAGGTTAATTACTAGCTAGCGGCTGCTCCTCCCATCTCTCTCTACGTTCGTGGCTGAGATGAAGGGATGTGATATGAGATAAAAACGAAAACGAAAATGATTGTCAGCATTAGCCACACCACGATTGGATCCCGTTCGTCCCAATATCAACGGCCCACAGCAGCGTTAGAAGAATGATTGGTGCAGGCAGCATTGCAAGTGTAGGGCTCTGGTCGATCGATCGACGGAGGAGCTATGCAACGCATTGGATCTGGTCGCTGATTATATAATATATATATCAGTTGTCCTCTCAGCTCTCACATCACAACCTGCATACATGCATTTCAGATCTTGCAACCTGGTTGGCCAGCACAAGCACGTACGTGTCAGCCTCACTCTCTGCTGTCTAGCTAGTCTTGTGTTGTGTGCGTGTGAGAGAGTGAAGAGAGATGCACGTACGCACGTACATATATAATCGAATTTGTTACATAATGTATGGTAAAAAGTAGACGATCAAAAGAGAAACGGATTTAACGTAGAAAATCTTTGCAGAAAAAATCACATGGTCGCACGAAAACGAAAATTAAGATACGAGAAGATATTGTAAATTAACATAGGAAACTTTGCGTATCTAAACCGTACAATTACAGGAGTGTATCAAACTTCAACCGAACGTGCCTAAACGACAGCAATGCACAGTAGTGCTCCATAGTATCTATCTAGAGCATATGCATGCATGAAATAATTAAGCAGGCAGCGGGAGGTGATGTAGAATTAATTACGCAGGCCAGCTAGATAGTATACTCCTACTATATGGCTGTACGATATATTCAGACACGGAGCTATCTACAGGCATATGCACATGCTCATGCACACATATGACTTAATTACAATGTCGCAGCCGTACATTTATAGCGAGCAGTTATGTGTACTGTCGCACCGATTCAATTGATTTAGTTAAGAGTTACTGTGTGTTCTCAGCTCGTATATCAGAGGCGCAGCTCCATGCATATGCATGCATTGATAAGAGGCTAGCTAGGCCCGGGGAACTCTGGTTACTGGCCTCACTGCTCCTAGAGTCATAGTCCTAGCGCCATATAGGACGTACGAAAGTACGTACTGGCTCCTGAAAGATATATGTCCGGTGGGTATATATATCGACCCGCTGCAAGCGTGGAAATTTGCAGCACGCATTAATTCGAATATATATATATATATATATATATATATAGCACCGATTCACTGGTTAAGAAAGAACTATTAGAGCATCTTCAACAGTTTCTATAATTTAACTCTCAATAATCCTGGATTGGGAGCTTCCTAAAGTTTTTGTGCTTTAAAAAAAGATCATTCTCCAACAATTCATATTTTCCCCCAAAAAATAGTGATTGGGAAAGCACACGAGCGTCCAATATCTAGCCACTTCGGCCGGAGTTTTTGGGCATGCAGAGATATTGGGATTCCGATATGGTAACTGTTGGAGCGGTAACTTTTTCATTTGTTCCTAAAAAATAATTGAGCAGTGCTTCTATGCTCTTCCTTCTAGTACAAGTTGCACAAATCTTGAAGCATGCGAAGGGGTAAGTAATCACCATCTACCCTCCATTCATGCTTTAATATTTGTGCAATTTTTAAAAGAAATAGCATAGAAGCAACTCTCAAAATAATTTTAGGAATAAGTTTTGGGAACTATTGGAGATGCTCTTAGTATTGTGCTTGTATTTGTGTCTTTTTTTAGGGTTTGCTACTTCCTTCTTTGTCTTTTAGCACTTGTCGTTTTGGATATCGACACGGTCTCTAGTATACGTGGTTGATCTTTACTTTCTCTAATTTTATGTTGGCAAAGACCGAGTACTAATAATATAATGACATCGAGTACTTTCGAGGATAGATCGATATACTAATGTTGTTATTGTTATTTTTATGTGGCAAATATAAATGAATACTAGCTTTTACAAATCATAAAGGTCAAAATTTTACAATATTGACTGCAACAGCGACCAGTAAGCTGTTAGCACACTGACTAGTAATTATAAACTGATGGCATGCATGTTAAAGCTCCAAGCAATATGTAGAAGTGGAGGTCAAACATATATATCGATTTCGCATTCACTCCATCGTGAGCTTGAGGATGTTTGAGTGACGCAAAGATGAAGCCGGTATTAAAGGATTAATAGATTGATTACCCGATATCTACGCAGAAGATAGATTCATCAAAAATTTCTGTTACCTCCGTAGCGTCGCGATCGCTATATATAGTTACCGTGTCATGAAATCAATGGTGAAATCGAAAGAATGGACAGGACATTAATTGCCATTGGCGGTTCCCCCAGCAATTAAGCTAAATCTTCGAGATTTGTCTGCATCAAGACATGTATACATTCATACATATATATATATACACATATACATACACGTCCTCATCAACCTGAACGACTTTACCTTTTGATTTATTGTACGACGATCGATCGAGAGCAACGTTGGTTTTGCACGATTAAATTGAGAGGGACTAGTCATTGTAAAAAAGAAAGTAAAAGCTAACCACACTTCATAATTAATTTTGACAGCTTGAGCTAACTAATTAACTGCTGCGTGCCTCCACGATCTGGCATGCGCAATTGACATGTTGAATTTAATTACCGTCCAACAATCTGTACATGTGACTGGATATATTGTCTTATAAAGTCCTACATATACACACAATCGTTTGTGATGAATCAATGTAGATGCTGGTCTTGGAATGTGACAGAGGTAGGAAAGCTGCCGACCTCAAAGTACCCGATCATTTCAAACCTCAAAAGAATGACGCAATTGCCGGAAAAAGATGATGGAGTGATTCGATCGGAATCATATCGTTGGATAGGAATTGGGAATCGACCATTGTTGTTTTGTCAAAATGCAAAGGACTGGACAGGCGCCGTGGCCGAAAGGTCACCCACATATACGTACGGCAAGAGATAGATCGATGGGGGCCAGGTCGCACGAACCTCTTGTGAAGATCAGATCACTTGCAATTTTTGGGCATCAGAGAAGCGCCAAAGTCTTCGTTAGGTGTTGCCTCTCCCAACAATCTTTCTACTTTTGGCTGCCAGGACAAGAGATTAATTACGATTGTCGAACTGCATCTATGTAAACTCTCTCGAGGGGTCTTGATCATCGTTAATTATCATCCACAACGTCGATCACTTAGCCACGGCCACTAGTTTTTTTAGCTCTTTTACGGTACACTAAATTGAATATGAACCGTTCATTCTTTTCGATCCAATGGATCAGATTAACTAGAATTTACTTATACTACACCTGGTAGTAGAGTAATATAAACACCCTTAACAAATCAACGGTTAAATGTGATTTCTACTACACATTTTATACTACAAGTATAATTCACCGTAAAATTTCTCTTTTTTTTATATGACTACATCTCTCTCTCTCTCTCTCTCTCTCTCTCTAGATCTCTCTCATCACATATGCTTGCATCAAGTTTTTTCTTTTTACAGATTTTATTCTTTGTAATTCTCTTCTCCCTATTTAGACCCTGTTTGGCAGAGCTCTACCTCTATCAGATTCATGGAGCGGTGGAGCTGGGTATTCCTAGCTCCACCAGATCCGTGGAGCTGGAGCTATGGGTATATTCAGAGTGTTTAGGTGGATCATTTTGTTTATATTTTAGATTAAAAATATAAACTTAATTCAATTTATTTTAGCCTAAAAGTTTTAGATTTAAAGTGGAGCTGGGATCTGGAGTTCTGCCAAACAGGGCCTTAATGGGATGGCAGCGCTTCTTTCCTGTTTCAAAAAAAAATTATTGTATCAACTTTCTTTGGACATGTCCGTGGCATCAAGCCTCAGTGTATCGAGCGAGAACTATCCCGATGAGAACTAATATTCGACGCGCTCAATATTAGTTGAGTTGAATCTCCTGCAATATACATACATATGCATGCATCAAGTTGCAGCTGGCACTGGATGAAGTTATGGCATCGATCGACCAAGTGCAGAGCATAGCGGGCCCAGCCGGGAGGGGCAGAAAGAGACTTGAATCTGCACCGAGTGGCGCCTGCAGTTGTCAACGATAGTACCTCCGGCATGGGCATCCATCGATCAATTGGATCATTTGGATGGATGGATGGATCGATCTCGTTGAAGTGTAAGTGAATTATACATATCTTTTTCTCATCGGCTTAAGCTTTTGGGTGATTTGGCTGGTGCATGTAACTCAATATGATATATATCAGAGCTTAGTCTTGAGTTCAAAACCCGGTTGGTGCAATTAAAAAAATTACAGCCCACTTCTATTCCACGTATTCGGTAAAAGAGAGAGGAGTGCTAAAGTATAAGTAAATTGTCTATCCTCATCAGCTTATGCTATTTAGCTATATAACCATGAGTTAGGCACAGGCACTACACAAAAGCCATATCTAGACCAAGAAAAGAGGAGCACAAAAGATAACCGATGAGAGATGCAAAATGTTTGGTGTAGTTATGGAATAATGTGAAGTAGGGAGTTTATATATAGCTAGTAGGAACAATAATCTTCAAAATAGGATAATGATAACTCAGATATATTTATGTTAATTTAGATATGTCCCTCTCCCATCATTCTTTCTGACTATATCATTCATCCTCTCACAGTCTTATATAAAGATCTAGTTGGTTAGCACAGCTATTTTAAGACTAAGCAACGGTTAGTCCTAAATCAATCATAGAATCAACCAATCTAAATTGGTGACATTGTATTAGATAAGCTACCCACTAACTAGACTTCTTATATATATGTGTTCAATCTTATTTGAAATAGCTCCGCATCATCACAAAGATCATTCGAGTTGGAAAATAGCTCCGCATCATCACAAAGATCATTCAAGTTGAAAAATACCACCGATGTATTACTGACGTGTGGTCTCTTGGTCCACTTGTTAGCCTCGCATGCAATGGTATTTTTCAATTTTTTACATCATATCTTTGCGATGGTACCGAGCTAATTTTCTCTATTTGCTCTTAAATTTGACAACCCCACCCACCCTTATGCCCATATGTACCACCCCTCCTTTAATTCAGTGAAGCCGTAAGTTTGCTTAATGTGGTTCCCTTGATCAACACTACCCTAAGCTCTACCCCACATCCCTTGAATATGTGCTGCCTAAAACCTAGCTAATATGTTAAATTTAGAGAAATTTTACGGTGGATTATACTTGTAGTAGAAATCACATCTAATCGTTTATTTGTTAAGAATGTTTCTACTACTCTACTATATAAGTAAACTCTACTACCAGGTGGATTCATATTCAATTTAGTGTACCGTAAAAGAGCTCTAAATTTACGCGTAGATTATACATATTTCGGAGATTAACCAACTAGCTATTTCATTAACAACAAGTCCGACATATCCTTTATTATCTTCGTCGGTATATAATCAACTGGGAACCGGTACTAGCTAGCCCGCCGGCAGGAACTGGTATCTAGCTAGCTTGCCAGTGAGCAATTTGGTAACTGCACACACAGGCGATGTTGCGAGATACGGAGGGTAATCTCGATCTCCCACCCACTCATTGTTGCAATCATGGCACAGCACTGCACTAAGCATTTCTCATCCTCCAACGCCTCCACACATGAGCCACACCAAATAAAATCACTATATCGCTTTGCTTGCCCCCACACGCCCTCCCTCTCCCTTACTACCTAGCTAGTACTCTCTCTCTCTCTCTCTCTCTCTCTCTCTAAAGCAGCTAGCAATGAAAAGAGGAAAGCAGGATAGCTCAATTTCTCCTTCCTCCCATACATATCCCTCGATCTAATCTACACACGCATATTGCAGATATATAAGTAGTATATGTAAACCTAGCCTGCTATCTGTCTACCAACTCTACATACTTTACCTGCATCTTCTTCTTCTTCTTCTTCTCGGCTGTCGGTAGACTAGCTAGTTCTTCGCACGGTGAGGCGAGGCGGCGGAGGGGATCAATCAGAAGGAATGTCGGCCCAGATCGCGCCGGCAGATCATGTGTGCTACGTGCACTGCAACTTCTGCAACACAACTCTTGCGGTAAGATATGTGTTGCCTGCATATGATCTCTCTCTCTCTCTCTCTCTCTCTCTCTCTCTCTCTCTCTCTCTCTCTCTCTCTCTCTCTCTCTCTCTCTCTCTCTTTGCCTATATATGTAGATCTGCCTTCAAGGGAGACCTTCATGAAGTGATTGGTCAACTATATATTCTCGTCCTCATGATAGATATGTGTGTAAAAATTGGCCAAGTTTTCTTCTTGATTTGCTCCTTCGTATAGTTGGTTCTTCCGATGTTGTTGTCAATTGGTTGCAGAAGAGTCTCAACAAAAAGAGAATCATATTTCTCCTGCTGAGCAAGCCTTATATGTCTTCGTCTTCCTTCAAATTTCATTCTTCTATCTTAAAATTTCCCCATAGGGGTTTTATGTTTTGTCCAGCTTGCGTTTTCTCCAGAATTCATAGAAGTATATATTTCCAGATTATTTTGCTTTTAAAATGTGTTTCATACCTTTGTATATAATATTTGTGGGATACACAAAAATATTCAGCATTCTCTTTTATTGTGTTGCACCTTGTGAATCAGTGGATTTTCATAACCTTAAACTAGTGGAGAATAGTCTTCCACGCTATACAAATATCAAATACAACCATACTACTGTATATACATGCATGCACAGCTTAGATGTTGCTTATATACTAACGCGCGATCTTCCAAAAACATTATATATATACCACTCCCCCCAAAAAAAAGGTAATTGATCATTTTCTTAATTGATCCATTTCTTCCTCCATATCATTTTTTCCCTGAAAGGGCTTCCTTAATTTATTTTCTGGTTTATTCTTCCTACATCTATGATTTTCTAATTACATGTTCCTAGATCGATCTCCATCTGATTAGTAACTGCCATGTTTAACATGTTTGGTTTATATTTTGTCAACAAGCTATTTCCCAGAAACAAGTACCATGTTCAAAAGTGGTGTTTTTGCGCAAACATATATGAATAATTTCGGTAGATTCTTCAGAAATGAATTGTGAAGATCTGGTTCTTTACTCCGAGCTATTCGTATTTTAATTTCTCTTGACAACATGGAATAATAGCAATCCTTTTAATTAGCGCTACGCAGCCTCTTCCGAAGTTAATTAAAACACTTCTTTGGATGGATCTTCCTAGCTAGTATGGCTTCTTTTGCTTTCTTATTCCTGTGTGCATGCAAAAGCTGTTACAACAAAATTAGATGGAGATTAATGGTATGTAGTTCAACTCTATCTGCTGATCTTCATTAGCTAGTCATTAGTCACATTTTCCACTTTTTTCCTTCTTCTAATTCACAATGTTTCATGAAGCAATATTGTATCTGAGCGCATATGTCGACTCTCTGTCCCTCTCTTTTCTCTTCCTCGCATAAGACTACACAGCTATGCTATCATACATACATATGTAACAATGATCCCAGCTTGTTCTTGCTTGCGATCGAATTAATTAATACTCCAGATCAACATTATTTCCATGGATATCAATCATCATTGTTTAGCTTTTGGCAAATTAATAGGTAAGTGTGTACTTTAAGACCATGCATGCATCGACGTAAGTAGATAATCTCATCCATGTCCTATGCCTCTTTTTTGACTTCTTCAGCTCATTTATTTCAGCTTGACATGAACAAAATGGCTACAGTGCGTCACTGGTACACTTAGTGGCTTCATGAACCATCAGAGCTAATTAATCAACAAACTAGCAAGTACATATGTCGACTTGTAAGCCAAATAATCATGAGACTGGTTCGTATATCAGGTACTGCATGCAAGGTTCAGAAGGAAGGATTTCTTGGCATTTATAGATAGATAGATAAGATAGATCATGAGCTACACCACCAGAACCATGTACAAAAATGCGCTTGCATGCATGCGAAGAAAAGCTTAATTAATTTCCAAGCATTCGTAAAAGTAGACGTACGTGTTAGCCTGAGTGTACATATGATCAGCTATACACCACCAGAATATATTAAGGCATGCATGTTTAATTAGTAACTGCTCCTGTGAGACAAATAACCCAGATCAAGCAGCACTTAATTACTGTAGCTAATGTGCCAGTAGATGTGTTAATTAGCCTGAGACCTGAGTATATAGTTATAATATACATATGCTAATTAATCTTGTGCATGTGTGTGTGTGAAGTGGGTTCTGCATGAAGTGTCACTATCTGTTGCATCTTTTCCCTAGTGTAGGGGACACATCTCTATTGCCTTTACTAGTTTATCATATTTTGCCTGGGAGGGTTGAGAGATGGGAGGCAGGGATAGCTGGGAAAAGCCAATGAGCCCGCTCATCGGCTCATGCAATGCACATGGATATCTTACATATAAAGATCTCACTCTTCTCTCTTCTCTCTTCTCTCTTCTCTCCTCTCTCAGCCACAGCAATCCATCCTGGCCTTTTGTGTGTACCTGTGCATGGGCTACACACCTACATACACAATCATTGGGACTTGTTTATTCTTTCTTATGGGAGTGAGTGCCCAAATAGAGGTGAAAAGGATCAAACCCAGCATGCTTCTCATCTCAGACTCAGATATCGATCGTTGTGGGAGCCTGGCCTGCTCCCAAAAGATAAAAGAATGGAAATCAAGAGACAAAAGTGATAGGCATGCAGGTTAGAGAAGCTCAGGTCCTCAGGAGCAAGCCTCTGATAAAAGTCATAAATTGGACCAGCAGCTTGAGCTTGGATGCAGCTGATTAAAGTAAAAAAACAACAAAGTAGGGCAAGAAAAGCTACCTGTTGTGAATCTCACTCCAGTCCTTTTCAATCTACCTTGATCTTTGATCTTCTCCTTATATCAGTTGTTTTATTCGATCTTCTTGTACATATATATATGCTCTGGATACTGGTATAGTGGTATGCACTTAATTAGCACTTGTTAATGACTGTTCACAATGAACAGGCTTATTTAATCTTTTCTTGGAATTAATGGCTCCAGGAAGATATCATATATGTAGCATTATTATCACTATCTTATGATTACTGTAAAAAGCAAATATGTACTTAATCAATTCCCCTCTCGATCTCTGCTTGATGCATGGCTAATCACCATTAATTCTTGCAGGTGAGCGTCCCGGGAAATAGCATGCTCAGCATTGTGACAGTTAGGTGTGGGCACTGCACAAATCTACTGTCAGTGAACTTGAGAGGACTGATGCACTCAGTCCAACTACAAGATCATCTCCAGGTTGACATGCATGTATATAAATTATTACCGCACATGAAATTATATATGAGAAGATACCCACACACGATTTTCTTTGTTTCAAAATGGAACTCGCTACAGTGCTAGCTGCTACCACGGCATTGTACTCGCGATTAATAAAAGAGTTCTTAATTAGTTTGGAACTTCCTGGATTAATTAGCCCATGGCGTACCATGCATCGCACGAGACAGCACGTTATATGATATCCGTAGGTATTAATCACCAGATAGAGATCAATATATACATTACATCACCACCACTGATTGATAAGGTTCTTGGATTAAGTTATCATTTTGTCATCAATCCTATAACTACCTACTACATCATTGTTAGTTGTACTCTCTTCGTTCACAAATGTAAGGCATATGCTATGAATGATTTTGTTTAGAAATATAAGGCTTGCACGTAAATTTAATGTTGTTTTTTTGTACTAATTAAACTCCTATTTATTCTTTCTCAATCATATGCATTTATTCTTTACCATCGACACAGAGTATTATATCTTATTTTTTTAAGATAATTAAATAGGATATCTAAGCCATTTTCTCTCTTGCATGCATTTCTCGATTTCATCATAACTTTAACTAATCCTTATACAAAATTAAAATACGTCTTATATTTCTGAACGGAGTAATCAACAGGACAAACAAGTGTTGCGACGTGTCAATGCACGCCAAGCTAGCTCCTAGCTAGCTGCTTGCTGTAGCAATAGCTATATAGCCGCTGGCTGCATGCATATGCCAGCAGTAAAGACTAGCTACACTACATAGTCTTATTCAATTCAAACAGTAGCATGTACTACTGCAAATTACTTGCATATGAAACACAATTAAGCTGGCTAGCCGTTTTCCTCCATATAGATTTTTTTTTCCCCTCGATAATAAACATGGAATGCATATATAAAGCTAGGTTTGAGACGATTAGCAAGTGTTAAATTCGTTTGAATTTCTAAACTCTTGCCAGGAGAATCCCAGCAAGGTCCATAGCACCAGCAGCTTCCGTGATCAAAGTGGTCATTCCGAGTTTGGTTCTTCGTCCTCGAGATTCGGGTTGCCGATGATGTACTCGGCACAAAACGACCTGCAGGAGCAAACGCTACAAGAACGCCGTAAGTTACGTTGCACCATTTTGTTTTTGTGGATTCAGTATGTAACAAATATTGAAGTCGTTCATATATATAAACAGTTATTTTTTGACCTAATACACACAATTAATACTAGATAAATTAATTAATCATGCACACCATCATAAATTAATAGAAGGTTAATGCTACATGTATTAGGGGGATACGATTAAGTAGGAGCTAGAAAATATGTAATCGTAGGAGCTAGAAAATATGTAGTGTGTGTATACACACACACATAGGGAAAATACCTTCTGCCCTCGGATGTAGTAATTCCCACATCTGAAATACTATCTAAACGAACTTAAAATACTCTTTTATCATTTTGAGTAAGCTCATATACTAATTATAAGATATTCCAATGTGAACCGCATGAGAAAATTGCAAAGCAGTACATAGTTTTTAGCGTATTTCGTAAACGCCTTTATATATGGATATAAAAAAGAAGTGCGTGTGTGTACCCAGATGGGGTTTTGACATGATTTCCCCCATTAATATCCTTGCTTGCAACCACACAGCTCCAGAGATCAAGAGGCAGCGAGTTCCTTCAGCATATAACAAATTCATTAAGTGAGTTCAACTATGCTCTTTCGTTAGTTTTGTGTTAAATAATTGCACTATTTTCTTCTAAAACAATTTAATTAGTTTGGATTGAAATTTTGCGTGTGCGCAATCTCGCAGAGAGGAGATACGAAGGATCAAAGCAAACAACCCCGACATTAACCACAGGGAAGCCTTCAGCACAGCGGCGAAGAACGTAAGCATTTTGCATCTATAAATAATGTTAGTATAGAAACCTAACTTAGCACACGCATAACAATTCACACATAGTAACAATAATTTTATTTGAAAAAAAATATGTGCTTATAATTAAACATAGTTATCTTGATTGCCTTTTATAAGCGATCATTGTTGGAAGAGCGTACCAAAAAACTTTAGAGCAATTTTTTCTTGTGTTTCTTATTGCTCTCTTGTTTGCTGGCTTAAAAAATAGGTACAAGATCTCTGCTTATATAGCAAAATATCAAGTACCATACTAGATAACAACTCATTGTTCGACTCGGACTCCAAACACTTTCCAAATTAAACAAACTTTTCTAAAACTTTCAAGATTCAGACTCTACTCCGTTTACATGATTAATTCCAACATCCACCCCCTTAATCTTGTAACATCTAACACTCACCCCCTAATCGTGACACACCTCTTTGCACGTCGACGTCCGATCTCTTGATGCACCTCTAAGGATTTATATCTTCTTCATGCTAGCTAGTCATATCACCGGTGACGCACCTCGCCGACGATTATGACCTTTTGCCTCCGCTTTAATTATCTTTTCACCGGTAACACAAGTTAACAGTAACACACAGACTCGTATTAGAGCTCATCAGCTCCAATTGTCCTTTCACCGATAACCCAACTCGATGGTGATACGCAGAGTCGCATTAAAACTTACCTACGAGAAACTTGAGCGCACCTACAAGAACTCTCATGCACAGACACATCAAAAACAACGACAACAACTCTTCAACGTCTCTCGACTCTTTCTACACACATGTATCTATATGCCGACTCACTAAGACATAAACATCTTTATTTTGAATGCCCTCATCACTTATCTTCAAAGCAATACTGACTCGTCATCTGCACCTGCTTTTCTTTTTCTTTTTCTCCGTGCGCCATTCTTTTTTTTCTTCCATCACGAAGCCACCGCCGGCTTCTCTTTCTGTTCTGCCGCAGCCTCCCGGCGTTCTTTTCCTTTCCGGCGGCTCTCTGTTCTCTATCTATTGCAAGCACTGCACATGAACTTCCTGTACTGTTTATTCCTTGCATTGTGCACCTGGAAGCCCTTCTGCTGAGCACGTTGCCTAACACTGCTGAGCTCGCTGTCAGATGTTGTGTGATGGCCGCTCACAACATGCTTCTCTTTTGACACCACGTCGCTCAGCAATGATAACTTGCCCCGAGGCGCAACGGTGGTGGCCTCCCCTCGAAGCAAGCGTGATACTAAGATTAGTGCCTCGCTCTGATACCCATTATTGGAATAGCACATCAAAAAAACTTTAGGGCAATTTTCACTTATGTTTCTTATTGCTCTCTTGTTTGCCGGTTTACAAAATAGGTACAAGGTCTCTAGGCTCATATGGCAAAATATCAAATATCAGACTAGATAACGACTCATTGTTTGACTCGGACTCCAAACACTTTCCAAAACAAACTTTTCTAAAGCTTTCAGGGCTCGGACTCTGCTCCGTTTACAAGATTATTTCCAACAATCATGCTACCGCAAGTTCGATCAAAAGGGGTAATTATAGTGCTAGAGACTAACCTTGTTCTACAGATCTAGTTAACTTCTAGTTGTGTTTAATTTTTAGTAAGCAATCTGGGTTGTATGTTGATCAGTAGTGTAGTTTCAGTCATGGCAGTACAATTTCCATTCTGAAAGCTCCAAACATTTTGACAAATATTACACTGCAGCTTGTGTTCAGCTCTCAAGTAAATCCTCGATTTCTTTCAAGTAATGTTCGAAAAGAAAATAATGGAATTAATTACTTAACATTCTTTTACATAATTAATTTCTCGCAGTGGGCGCATTATCCAAACATCCATTTCGGGCTAAGCCCCGGCTGCGAGGGCGGCGGCAAGAAGCACGCCGACGACGCCATCGCCGCCGCGCCGGCTCCCAAGAAGATTCAAGGTTTCTACTCATAGACGAACGGATCGATCCATCGGCCGGCACAAACACACGCAAGAACTATTACAGCGCATATGTATACTGTGAGAAAAGAAGCAGAGAGAGAAAGCAGAGAGAGAAAGTTGCATGCATATATGCTACCTTACCTTGTTCATTGGTGAAAAGCCTGTGAGGACGTACGTACGTAGTAAATAGTAGAAATCGAATCATAAAGTGAGAGAAACGAAACGTACAAACATGAAGCTATTAGCGTCGATCGAATGAAGGACCGAATAAACCATTTGACTATGCGTATTAATTGTTGTGAACTTGTACGTGTCATATATATGTTTGAAGCTAGCACTCTGCCAGAGATATTTGCGAAGGGAGGGAACTAGTTGATCAATGCAAATCACTTCAATTAATTCAGTTTGGAGTTTGGAGCGGTGTTTCTATGTTTTTCCTTCTAGTATAAGTTGCACAAATCTTGAAGCAAACGAAGGGGTAAGTAATCACCATCTACCATCCATTCATGCTTTAATAGTTGTGCAACTTTTAAAAGGAAGAACATAGAAGCACCTCTCGTCAGGTTTTTAGCTCAACACATATACGCATGGGTTTTGATTGAGAACTCACGTTTTTAATTACTAGCTGATAATATTATACATGCAAGATTTCCTAGAGTATATTGTTGTTCGACACCGTGGAGTTTACTATAGTTAGTTGGCTCAATCTTGTCCATTTGTTAGCAATTCCAGGTATAATTCAACTTCCATATATATATTTCATCTGGTACTTTTTAGCAGTTAAATATTATTATTGAACTTGATTCTTTTGAGCATTAGGATCTATGGGTAATTGCATTTGAACTTCACCTAGTTGACAGATTTACAGCGTACTTGAGATTCAGATCAGCCTTCAGGCACAATTAAATTAACATATTTATCTTGTGTACGTGTGCACATCACGGAATGAATGTTCGTTTGTGGAAGCACCCAGTATATATTAAAGTTTCAACCAGTCAGTATCCAAAGCTTTTGTTTTTGATCATCCTACAATTGCTATACGTACCAGGCTATATACGTATATATACACATATATATGTATGTATATACGTATACACATACACATACATACATATATATAACTTTCCTGACGACCAAAACTGACAAGAAAGGTTGGAATTAACCACACTCACTGATTCACTTGCATGTCTAATCTCAAATAGTGACCCCAAGTACACCATATGTTGGGACTCATCTTGCTTTTTAGAGTTCGAAATCTAGTCTTGATACAGTACGATGGTCAATACTCCAGCCCATCTGGAACGTGCATGGGAATTATGTAGGAAAAGGAAACATGCACCCACTATCTCACTGGATATGGCACTATTGCGTACATTAATATCACAGACGGTTCACAAATTATATCATAGACACCGTCTATATCAAACTGTCAGTAATGACTATAAGTTATCACAAACGGTTTTCCAACCATCAGTGAAAAAATCAACACAAACAGTTCCAAACTGGAACCATCTGCGATGTGGGGTTCATCCCAGACAGTAGGGCTGTGCGTTCGGTTTCACCGGTTTTTTCGGTTCGGTTTTTATGGTATATTCGGTAAATACGGTATTGTTAGTTCGGTACATACGGTATTTTTTAAAATACGGTTCGGTATCGGTAAATACCAATTTATTTCGGTTCGGTATCGGTAAATACCATATTTACCAAAGTTGACGCGAATCGACGAATTGTGAAGTATATACTGAGTCCGCAAAATTGCTTAGTTTCAAAGATTGTTTAGTTTCTACACTATGATCCTATACCGTGCGTAACAGGTAGCCTGCCATGCATGTTACCCTCTCGTGGTAGGATCAGAATTTCAGAACATCCAAATCTTGTGTGTGAAGTATTTTCTACAATATATATTGGCACTGGAAGTATATTCGGTAGTAGTAATACCTCCAGTAGTGCGGTCACCAGCAGTGTGCTCGGTATTGACTGCGTTGGAGAGAGTGCAGTCCAACTGGGAGCAGACTGCAGTCCAACACTGGGAACAGACTGCAGTCACACGACCCGAGCAACCATGACGGCGTTTTGACTGCGTTTTGCAATGCTCGGTATTTCGGTATTTCGGTTTTTAATCGGTTTTTTACCGAAAAAACCGATCCTGAAAAAACCTAATTTTTAAAAACCGAACTGAATACCGAAAACCGATCAAACCGAGTTGACCGGTACGGTTCGGTTTGACCGGTTCGGTTTTTTCGGTTCGGTTATAAAATGCACAGCCCTACCAGACAGTCAGGGGCGGGCCCACCAGTGTGGTAGGTTGGGCTGCTGCCCCACCTACAATTTACAAGGCCTAGGTATGTTGTATATACTGCATATGCATAAGCCCAACAAATTTGCTAAGTGAGGAACTTGAGACATATATTGTTCATGTGAGAAGGCATGCTTCTTTTAATACTTGTCAAGATATTGCATCTCTATCTATGAAGATGGTTGAAACCGAAAAGCATATGGTTTTTCCATTAGTCTACAAGCTAATTGAGTTGGCATTGTTATTGCCCATGTCAACGGCAACAGTTGAGAGGGCATTTTTAGCGATGAATATTATCAAGACTGAACTACGCAATAAGATTGCCAACAATTGGATGAATGACTTAATGGTTTGCTACACAGAGAGAGAGATCTTCAAATCACTTAATGATGAAGCCATCGTCCGACGATTTCAGCGCCTCAAAACTATGAGAATACAATTGCCTCGTCCCTCACCAATTGTTAACTGAGTGGTATGTTGCCTATTTGCTAATTCTTCTTTAACCGTATTAGTTGAACGTTATATTTTATGCTTTTTAATAATACTATTGTTGTTACGGTACATTGTATTCTTTTTAGCGTTTTAATACTACTTCAAGTCTGCCCCACCTATAATTTCTTCCTGGGTCCGCCACTGCAGACAGTTATTCTTTAGAACCGTCTGTGATGTTGATTTTCTATTTTCTAGTAATTTCGATTTATTGGCTAGCCTCGGGAAATAATAGCCATGCCCTCTGAAACAAAAGACAGTACAGAGCATTACCAACATATTATTATGACATACATTTCAAAAATGAACTCGGATCACATATTACAACATACAACACATCCATTTTAGAAATCAACTCTGATCTCACATTATAATGTATAGCGCATCCATTTCAAAAAACAACTCACACATATAAAAACCAATTGAATTCAGAACTACAACTTACAAATTCACAGCACAAGGTTCACAAATTAATCCAAATGATATCTAACAATGCAGATTCAGTGCATTGCCAAGCCTGTCGATAGAAAGAGTAAAGTCTTGCATGTATATAAATTAATAAGTAGAAACAATTATTGCAAGACTGACAAGCCTCTATAACAATGGTCTTCTTTGAACCAATGAAAAGTTCTATGTTGTGACAAACATAGAATTTACATAAGTTAGTGCCCTTTGGCTGATGGTGGCACTGCCAAAATATAATAGGTTAATTAGTTTCGAAGGTATTATTATGGAGTATGAATGATTATTGCGTACTAGAGAACTGGAAAGTTATAAATATGCTCCGATAGTTAGTTGGGCTGAACTGCATCTATGCTTCTTGGGCTTGCACGTTCCGTGCCTACCTCTCCGCAGCCACCCCTTGCTACATCCTTTCCTCAAAGCTTTTTAGACGACTATCAAACTGCGCTCTCAACCTTTCCTGAACCCTTTTCTCAATCAAGGGTACTAGCCGTTCCTCGCACTCCGCTTTGCTTCTATTCCTACTCCGATACATGTCAGAGTCTTGTGGGCATTCCATTTTCTAGTGAATGAAAACACCTAGGCCTTGGTGCGACCTGAGTGCTCTTTGTTTCCCAAAGCTGTTGAGAGTATATCTTTCTCTGTCTGAAATGAAAGAGCCCTGGGAAGATTTCGTGCTCAACGATATTAGGCATTGGGACATTTCCTCGTAAGCGGGGTTGGCAAAGGACATGCCGCCCGAAGACATGAGACGTGACATCACTCTTACACAATTTCAGATGCGCGGGTCCAAGATCGAGGCAAACGGTGGCGCAACCTCCTTCTAGGTTGTCTCGTCATCCTTCCCTGTTCATTGTGCGATCTTGCCCGTGTACCCAGTGGAGCTGAGTCTGTGCGGTGGGTGTTCTTTTATTGGACGGTCTTGTGCACCGCACTTTGACGCACGCACTCTTTCGTCATCTTCATCTGAATAAATTGTTCCCACACGTCTTCAGCGATGAACCTGTACTTCTGGAATGGAGTCATTTCCTTATTCATATAATTAGTGACGAGGGCACTCTTAAAGTTCTTCCACGCATTTCCCGCCACTAGTAACGCATACCATCGTAGTGTGTGCATGGTGTCTTGTGGGAGCTCGAACGATGCTAAACTTTTGGTCACCAGGTTGTCGCGCTCCTTATCTGTCAGCATCTTCCATGATGGATACGTGATGGGGACCCTTTCATGCCCAACAATCCTACACAATGTTCGGAATGCTCCTCACAGTCAATGCATAGACAAAGCATAAATTCCACCTCCCTTGTATCTTTGTGAGACCCTCCCTTCTGCGATACGGTGCTATCACAAAAGGCAGGTTCTAGGTATACACCCTGTGCTGTTCCCTGGATCAAGTAGCCAGCACGCATACACACAAATTGAAATCACATCCATACATTACCAAAATATTGCAGTTGTAGCGGAAGCAATTCGTACATTAATATTACAAGTCCAAAAGGAATGAAACCCTTATCCTTCAGTTTGCCACTACCCATTTTCCACAGGCATCTGACAATGATAGATCCTAGATAGAAGCATGATCGTTGTCATCGTAACCAGTACCGACATAGAGTTCATCGAAGTATTCTAATTCTGCACCTAAAAATAACAACGAGGCAAGGGTGAGTACATTTCGTACTCCCCAAGACTTCAAGTATTTGCAAGCCTAAATATATGCAAGTTGATACAAAGTGGATCTCTATGGTTGATTGCATAAAGCGAAATTGAGAGTAAATACTGAATAGTAATTCGAAAACATAGTTATAAAAGCAATTGATGAATAAGTAAAGTAATGAACAATGTTACCAACATGTCTCAATTGAACACAATCATGTCACTTTATCCATTCCCATGATCAACTTATGGCACAAACCACCATAAATACCAACATAGACACAAATCCGCTATATTTGCCAACACATGGCACAACAGCTAGGTTCAACCTTGCCAACGGATGTCAAGCGTTGACTGATATGTGGGGTAATTCCTCTATTCCAAATTTTATCTTTCATTTTTAAGAAAAGTTATTAAATCATCTTCTAACTAGTGCAAGTTCACCAAATGCTCATAACCGAGAGCGCGACTAATCGATTAGTTTTTAAACTCTGAAGAGTAGTACAACTTTACCCACAAAGAATGACTTTTCCTTTTTTGCAATGCATATTTAACACACTTCCTTTGGTGTGCCACGAGGAAAATCATATATAACCTGTATGGCACCCTCATCATAAACGATTTTAGCAAAAAGCTGTTTGTGATGTGCCAACCGTCTGTGATGAGGGGCATATCGCGGTTTTAGCCAAAACTGTATGTGATGTGTCCGATACTTATCTCTGATGGTCTTTATAAAAAACAATCAGTGATGAGGTGTCTAGTATAACCTCTTTTGTAGCAGTGTGGGGTTTTCCTGCCATTTTGTTCCTGCATTCTAGATGGGGCCATTTATGGCTATACAATGACGTCATAACCAGCAATATATATATATATATATATATATGTATGTATATACATATGTATACATATATGTATATACATATATGTATGTACATATATATATACATATGTATATACATGACTGCGGAATGGAACACCATGGAGCCTGGTCACCATAATTTTATATGTGTTAATTCGTGTATATTTTTTTGAAACTTTTCGTTTTAAGGTATATACCCATCTATAATAATTCAAATGAAACACATATCTTTGAAAAAATATACTTGAATTCAAAGATTTGAATGAATTTAGATCACATGCTTTACCGATTTATATATAAAATAGCACATACCTGCAAGTAAACTATCATAAAAAAGGAAACACTAGTTTGAATTTCAGTTCAAACTTGTTTGAGTTAGTTAGTAAACTGGTTAGACCCAACATCCTAAAATTTTTAATTTTTTTTGAATGTAAATACATAGAGAAAAATATCCATTTTGGATCATGGTGCCCTATGTAAATGCTCTCTCTCTCTCTCTCTCTCCATATGTGTGTGTTTATAAATACACACACGCGTTAGAGCTCGAAACAAAATTATCTCGATTACAGTAGTTAATAGGGTCAAAATTAAAATTAAGTCTATTTCGAACGAAAAAAGGTTAATAAGTCTCGGCTCGATAGCAACGCGTTAGTTTAAACTTGAAATAATAAATAAAACAATTTTATATTAAATTATATTAATTCTAAAAAAATCTCAATAATAACTCATTAAGATCAACCCCGCCCTACCCCCCTCTCTCTATATACACACACACCATAATTAACACCACATGCTAGATTGCTAGGACAACTATCCATCCGTAAGTGTTCTCCAGCCAAGCAGGCAGGGAGGCAGCTAGCGGAGACAGTTTCTGCCATTGTTGGCACGGTCGACTCGGTTCTACATGCAACTGTTAAAACTAACCATGCAACAGGCCGGCAGATACGTACTCTGGCAGATCCAGGAGGGCACATGGCATTGAGCTAGCTAGGCAGCTCCGGCCGGTCCCCTACACAGAACAGCCAGCCTCTCGATCGTCTTCTCCGCTTCCGAGGCCCCCGGGCGACACATGACACCAACGTACCACCACCTGCCGGCCGGCCTGCCTGCGGCCATATCTGCATCCTGGAGATCCACCATGCCGCAGCAGCTCGCGAATTAAAATCTGTCGCAGTGAACTGCGTATGCCTCGATATCCATGTCGCGTTTGAAGGCGATCGATCGGTTGATATCACATGCATGCATTCATGATCCATGCATGCATAGGCTATGTTCTGCGCCACTCTATTAACTGAATCAGGTCACTGATCGAGTGCATGCACAAGCTATATGTGTGTGTGACAGTGGGAGTACATCTTCTTTCGGCGTTCAATTTTGTTGCTTTTGTTCATGCCTATATATATGCTCGACAGTGTAAAGGCCTGGCGATGGCGAGGCAAAAGACTAGAACCGCATTGCACTCAATTAATGCGCATGTCTAGCTAGGTGGCCCAGTAAGCAGCTGGTTAATTTGACACTGCGAAACCTGATCCTCGCCTTTGCTCGGACTACTAATCTAGTATGACTAGTTATATGCCCGTGCGTTGCTACGAAAAACAAAATTGATAACGAAAAATAAAGATTAAAAAATGAAAAAATACTATTTCATAAGATCAAACATCTATCTTTAACGCTTCATTTCCTGCAAAAACTGGCTAATTAAAGCAACGCTTCGTTTCTTGTATAGGGCAATTAAGCAGGGCAATTAAATAGGGCAATTAAGCAGGGCAATTAAGTTGGGCAATTAAATAGAGCAATTAATATGACGTGAGAAGAAACTCTCACTTTATATAGTAGAGATTAGGATAAGGAAGTAGAATCCTATTTTCTTTTTTAGAGTTATAATATAGGTATAAATTCAGAGATAGTCCAGAGTCTAGCTTGTAAGTAAGAGAGCAAAGGAGTAAGAAAACAATAAAATATGCTAGTTGTTTCGCATCGTCAAAATACTTATATTCGTGAGTTCTTGCGCTTGATTTTTGCCATCATACGTGTGTGCTGATCCTGGTTAAAACCCAACAATTGTTATCAGAGCGAGGGTTTAATTTTGGGGTCGCGCTTGCCCCGAGGGAGGTCATCACTCTTGCGCCTCGGAGTAGGCTATCGTCGCTGAATGATGAAGTATTGAAAGGGATCTGATGGTGTATCGAGCACGGCTGTGACGGCACATATGGCTTCACAAAGAGGTGACGACGACGTAGCGAGCCATCGTCAAGTTCAAGTCTCCGTGCCGTCGAAGTTGCTTCATGAGTGGAAAGAGTCGATGAGAAGATATGGCGGTGAAGGGTGAAGGAGAGGTGTCCTCCCAATACCTGCTATTGATGAGCATCGTTCATAACCAGCGTGACAAGATGACATTGGCGGTCATTTATGTGCCTTGTCAAAAAGAAAGCCAAAGCTATGCGTTCTCGTGTCAGTTGTGTATATGAGATACCTTGGTAGATGATTCAGGACATTGAGGAGAGGTGTTCGCCGTCTTGAATTAATTAAGTAAGTTGAGACCGGGGACATTGAGATGTATTCGCTGTCCTGAGTCAAGCTCTTGGGAAATGTGTCTAGGACGTTGAGGAGATGTGTTCACCGTCCTGAGTCATATCCGTCGAAGATGAGACCAAGACGTTGAGGAGATGTGTTCGCCGTTTTGAGTTAAATACATGATGTTGAGAAGATGTATTCGCCATCCTGTGTCAAGTAAATATTGGGTAAGTCGTAGTTGGGACCGACTGCCTCAACAAGTTGAGTTTAGAGCCAGTTGATGTTACAAGTTTAAAGATATGTGTGATATGTTAGATCTCGCACAACCAAGACTAGATAAAGTGGGGAGATTGTGGACTACTAGTCTAGTTCGATTAGGATGAAAATCGAGTCCGATTAGAACAAGGAAGTAGAATCCTATTCTATTTTTTAGGGCTGTAGTTTGGGTATAAATTTAGAGAAAGTTCCGAGTTTTGTAAGCAAGAAAGTTGCAAAGCAAGAGAACAAGAAAGCAAGAAAAGGTGTTGGTTGTTTCGCACCGTCAAAATACTTATGTTCGTGAGTTCTTGTGCTTGATTTGGCCGTCATATGTGTATGTTGATCCTGGTTAAATTTGATTGACCAAACTACGATACTCCCTTCAGTCACAAATAATTTTCTCGTTTTGGACGCAGGTGAAGTCAAACTTTCAAAACTCTGTCTTTCAATAGCTTTTTAAATATTTAAATTGGATACATGAAAATCATATGTGTATATTTGTCTTGAAAAGTACCTTTTATAATATAATATTTTTATTGGGTTTTATAAATATATCTTAATAGAATTAGTGATCAAATTAAGCTATATTTTGAAGACCGTATGGATGTCCAGAACGATAACTATTTCTGAGCGGAGGGAGTAAACTAGTACTCCTAGAAGTGCAAGTGTTACAGCTGATTCTTGCACCAAATCAAATAAAAAGTAGGCGTTTTCGATCGATGCATTTGTTTTCCTTCGTGCGCGTGCAAGAGACTACGATTAGAGGTGTTACAACAGTAAATCTGATCATATCTCTAACTTCATCGAACTGAAAGGAAGTCAGGGCCGGCAAATATATATGGAATCATGCATCAGCAACTCATGCAGCAGCTGGTTCATCAAGGGGCCGGCCGGGACAAGAAGAGCAGAGCAAAGGAGAGCTTGCTTGGAAGCTGAGCTTTCAACCGGCCGGCTGTGAGTGAGTGAGCTGATGCGTCCGTCCACCATGCATGGGGTGGGATGGGATCACCATGCGTGATGAATGCTTCTTTACAACGTCGACGGAATCACCAGAAACCTGTCTAATGATTGTTTCAGGGGATACCATCCCCTGAAACTATGTTTTCATGGCGTTTACAACGGTTTTTCACGTATGAAACTATGTTTTCATGAACTGCATCTATGAAACTATTGCTCCGATAGTTAGTTGGGCTGAACTGCATCTATGAAACTATGTTTTCATGGCGTTTACAACGGTTTTTCACGTATGAAACTATGTTTTCATGAACTGCATCTATGAAACTATGAAACTATTGCTCGCAGTAATGCTTGCGCTGATCGAGCTCAAGAAAGATCGATCCATGTGTGCCGGTTTTTCACGTATGAAACTATGTTTTCATGAACTGCATCTATGAAACTATGAAACTATTGCTCCGATAGTTAGTTGGGCTGAACTGCATCTGTGAAACTATGTTTTCATGGCGTTTACAAATTACAACGGTTTCCATCCCCCGGCGCCGCTTTTTCACAAAAGCCCGTGTAATGCATTCGAATTAACTGGCTCGTTCCACCCTCGGAATCTTAATCACTCGATCGGTCGCCGGGGAGACAGTGGCACGGCGACGTCCCTGAAAAGCGGCGGAGCCGTCGAGGGCGTGGTCGGACATGGAGCGGCTGCACAACGGCGAGACGGCGCTGACGCTGGCCGGCCCATGCAACTCCCACATGCAGCGCAGCTGGTTGGATGAAGATACGGAGCCAGGCCAGAACGAACGTACTCTCAAGAGTACATTTAAGACCTTAGAGACTCTTATAACTATGTTAAATTCGTTTGATAAACACCAAATTTTCACTTATTCAATATGCATGTTAAATTCGTTGATTGGATTGATTTCGATCTCGATAGTTTGATATTTTTAAGACCTTAGAACTATTTGTATTTGATTTTTAATTAGCAAATTTTAAATGTATATATTGGATTTACGATGGTACGAAAATCGTTGTACAAGACTATATATATATCCCTACTAAATTTTTTTTTCTAGTTCCATCGCCGCGGGTCCTTAATTAGAGCGACTAGCAGATTTCTGTACTAGACTGGCTCAAATCCGGAGACCGGATGGCATTGATTAGTACGGAAGAATCGATTCAGCTCGTCGATCCATTTGAAGCTTGAGGCATAGCAGACGCACAACATACCAACCAATGTACGTATGTGCCGGTCACGTTTAGACACTACTACAGATCCGGCCTACCATACCGGCCCAATAGTACCGGTTATGCATGAACCGGGACTAACATTTACATCGATCCGGTTCCAGCGGTCCTGGTCGGGGGATCATCGATGCGGTTGTAACTACCAGGTCTTGATGCTCTCACATCGATGCCGGTTGATTACACCAACCCGTACTTCGCGACGGGAGAGCGATGGATGGTTCTTGCCGGTTGATGTAACCAGCCGTGCGATATTCGTGTTATCGATGCCGGTTGGTTAAACTAACCCTTGATACTAAGTAGCCTCCTCGGCTCTGTCTTTAGCAATGCGGGTTAGTGTAATAACCGATATCTGACATCGGCACCGGTTGTTGTATGTTGGCCGGTACTAATGCGCTTTCGTCTCTTGGCCGATCAATCCCGTAGCGCCTTTACGATGAAACTCTTAGTGCGTGTTCATCAGGATTCTTGTTTTCCGATCCGACCTCCTATAAAACCGTCGGATCATTTGTAAAGGAGGCGTCGATGATCGGTAGTAAGCCCATTTTTAACTATAGCGGCTTCTCCTTCTTCTCCCTGCAGCGCGCCATCATCACCACCTCGGGAGAAGGGCGAGGAGGCGGGAGGAGGAGGAGGAGGACAATGAGGAGGAGGAGGAGGAGGGGTTGGGTCGCTTTCGAGGGCGCGGCGTCGTCGGACGAGGATAGCGATGATGAAGAGCGTCATCCACGGACGACGGCGGCGGCCCGCCCCGCGGCGACTCCGGCGACGACCCCACGGCGACGGCTTGACGAGTGGTGGTATGGGTGATCGCGCCACCCACCACCGTCTTGCCGCTATGCATATTATATATATTGTAATTAATTAATATAATATGTAATGTTTTATATTATGAATTATTAATATGATATGTAATGTTTTATGTAATGAATTATTAATATAATATATAATGTTTTACCTCCTTCTTGAAGCTCACTGCCTTTCTGAATTAAATTGAAATATTAAAAAAAAATATAAAACATAAAAAACGTTGAAAAAAATCGGCACAATGCATTGTCGTTCAAAACAATGGCTTGAGAAACATTCGATTGGGCGTGAAAATCGAGGAGAAAATCGGAAGAAAAATTATGAAAGTATGATTCGAGATGAATATCTTTATAAATATTTATATTATATGCATGAAAATTATATGTGTACATTTATCTCGAATTAGTCGGTTGCAGGTTAAAGGTATCAACGATCTTGATAGTCACATCGATGCGGTTTGTATGTAACCCGGTACTATCTAGTAACCTTATTCTGGTTTGCAGTGGATATTAGTCAGGTTTGTGCTTTGAGCAGGGACTAGTGTCGACCAATTTAAACTCTTCGTCCTCGGCTCTCTGCGGCCAGAGTCATTTGATCGAGAGATGAGCAGGAGTTCATCGCCAAGGAGCTCGAAAGGAGGAGAGTCTTTGCCAAAATTGAATTTTTGTCATTTTACTACTTAACCAAGATACCTAAGGTTAGTAATATCATTCCTCCACTACACTTGGTGTTAAATGGGGCCTCTTCTTTGCTTAAATTATGAAGAAAATTTGATCTTTTCCATTAATCGTTGAAGGATTATAAATGTATAAATCAAGCTCGATCAATTGAAGTAAGATACAAAAACTTATTGTGTAAGCTTATAATTTGCTTGGATTATAATATAGCTCGCATTTAAGGTTTGGATCTAGCTCAATTTTATGTTTTAGTTCCATCGATCTAGCTCAAATTAGGTTGCACGTAGTTGGGGAAATTAAAAATGGTGCATTTGAGAAAAGTTTTCATAAAATTGGTTGCGTAGTTGGGGAAATTAAGAATAGTGCATTTGACAAAAGTTTTCAAAATTTGAGCAAAGATGTCGTTAAATTTGTTCACAATTTTGAATCTAGACTATGATTGACCAATTTTTTTTGTAGGTTGAAAAAACTTGTGTAAGTTTATATTTTGCTTGCATTATTATTTAGCTCGAATTGTATGTGTGGCGAGCCGGTACTGATGTGAGACTATCGATGCAGGCTTGTGCCTTCAAGCCAGGGACTATGTCGCAATATACACGTCCTCCACCTCCCACTCTGCAGGACCAAGATCATTTTGATCTGTAGGCGAATTAAGAATGGTGCATGTATAGTTGGGGAAATTAAGAATGAATTGCATGTATAGTTAGGGGAAATTAAGAATGTTGCATGTTATGTGGAAAAAGAAGAAATTTAAATTCATTTGCTGAATTAAAAATAATATCGACAATATAAATGGCTTTATAGAAAATATAAAATGAGTTAAATATTAGAGAAAACTTTTCAAAAATTTTGCGAAAAAGTTTTCAAAAGTTTTAAAAAATTTGAGCAAAGGCGTCGTGATGAAACTTGTCGGGTATGAATACAGGAGTAAATAATCATTTTATGGGAAAATATGTAATGAAATATAGTGCCTTTAAAAATATTTAATGAAATAAAGCCATTTTAAAAATATAGTTGTCTTGATTTGGATTTTGGGAAATGTTCAATAATTCATTATCGAAAAATGAGTTAAAAGTTACCTTGATCGAATATAATGTAGATGGACCGTCAAGATGGATGTACATGGACCAAGCGCTGAGGAGTTCTTGAGGGTTTGCAAGATTTTCTTCGATCTTGTGTAGATGAATACGGCGTCAGGCTACATATGTTGTACATGCATAGAAGCAAGAATGAGAGAGTGGTCAAACTCAGTCCACATTCACTTCCATTTGCTTTCGCAAGAGGTTTCATGTCAAATTATACTGTTGGACCAAGCACGGTGAAGAAGAGATTATACTGAAGAAGGTGAACAAGAAGAGCGGAGAACAATATCTTGGGCATTTGCCAACCGGCTCTAACGAAGATACATTTGGGGAGTTTGGCAATGATGACCTAGACCAGATCTTGCTTGATGGAGAGGAGAATACATCGATGAAAGACATTACGGAAAATTTCAGCGCCTATGGGAGGACCACAAAACATTGTTGTATCAAAGCGCCAGAGGGCCATACAAAGTTCGCGTACTACACTAGAAGCTGATGCAATGGAAGGCGACCAATGGATTATGCGATAAAGGATTGACGAGTTGTTATGCCTCATGAAAAAAGTTACTTCGAGGGAACACCTGCCTAGAAACTACGTGCGATGCCAAACAAGTTATTTGCCCTTTGGGGTTGGAGTCTGAAGATACATGCATGTCGTAACGATTGTATCCTTTATCGCAATGAGTCTGAGGATTTGGATGCTTGTCAGGTGTGCAAAACTTCACGGTATAAGACCGGGCATGATGACCAGGTGAGGTAGAGGCGGTGTAAAGAAGAAGAGGCCCCCTGCTAAGAGCGTGTGGTATTTCCCTATAATACCGGTTGAGCGTTTATTTGCGAACAAAGTGCATGCCCGGATGATCTTGGCACAAAGAAGACCGTAAGGGCAGCGGCCAAGCCGGGACGACGGCGCATGCTAAAGGCGATAAGGGGTGAGTAAATATAATTACTACCTTTAACGATGTATATTACTCCTTACATCTTGTACAAATTCAAGGATTGATTTGTTAGCTTAACCAGTGCCTCAATATTTAGCGGAACAAGGTTCGAACTCGCGGCGAGTGCGAGCAATTCAAGAACAACTTCGTTGGCTTCATTCACGATGAGGTTGTAAATGCAAGAAGCGAGTTCACGAACAAATTTTAGCAGGTGGGGCCCTTCGATAAGGGCCGGTGTTGTCATTCTCGACATCTCTGACTAGCAAGAGCGATGCGTAAAAATCCCAATGAGCAGAAGGAAAGAAATCTGGAGTTGTAATTAAAGTTGTGTACATATTGTAGTACATTATATGTAATTAAATTTGTTAATGAATGTCTGATGATTTTATTATCGAGCAAATGTGCATGATTAAATTATATGTGTTTTAATTCGTTGTGATTTAACACACACATGAAGTCACGTGATTTGATTATATATATTGTAGTATATTATATATAATAGCGGTATTGGACACACACATATTTACATATATATTATATACAACCCATCAGACGGTTAGATAAAACAACGATGCTTGATGAAGAATCCTCATCGAGCAGGTTGGAGACACCAACGGTACTAATAAGGTCCTGCAGGTCTCACGATGCGCTACCACGCGTGTGACTACCAACCCGGTCTTGATCACTTCTATCGATGCAGGGTGAAAACCGCGATGCCCTTGAGCATCGATCCGGATGCTATCTTAGGTTCAAAAACCGGTACTAAAGGCTCTTTTAAACCGGCACTAAAGGCCCTTTCCGTAGTAGTGAGAGTCCAGCATGATTTAGCCATGCATGCTCCTAGCAGAGTCCTAGCAAATGGAAAGGTGACACCTGAACATGGTACGCCTTTTGAGCTCAAACGTACACAAGGTTAAAACGATCTAATCAAGGATCAACCGAACTATAACGTAATCACCAAAACGATCTAATCAATCGGCGGAAGAAAGAGCAACAGTTAAAACATTGCGTGCAAAAAGAAAAAAGAAAAGCAGTTAAGAGGAAGAAAGAACTGCAGATGCAAACATAGCAAGAAAGATTCAACTAGGCAAGCAATCGACACATCAAATTAGGGATACATGTTCTGCGGTTGGTTTAGACCACGGGTGGTCTCTGTTTGTTGTCGTTTTAATACTGTGCTTGGACTTGCTTTCTTCTTCTTAATTGATTAGGCAGAGCTCCTGCCATTATCTTCAAAAAAATTAGGGATACATGTTACCTTCTGCAAGTTGACGATAAAGACTGTACACCTCGACCAATCAGTCGGTATTTTTTTTTTAAAAAAAATCGTAATTAGACGTTCTAATCCCAACCAGAGGCGTTGACGCAGCCAGCGCGAACGTCCGGCCCGCATCCTCCGAGCCTTCAACGGCCCATATACCCGATGGACCTGGACCAGTACCCGCAATGGCCTGGCCCACCTCACACGCGAGTAGGCGGGCAGCCGAAAATTTTCATCTCATTTGCAGAAACAACCCTGACGATGGTTACAAATTACATCCACAGGCAGAGTAGAAGAGTAGTAGTAGTATCCCCCAAAATTTGGCTCTCCGATCGAATCTGCCGCTCGCCTCCACGGCTTAATTTTTTCCGCTCCGCGCCGCGCCGAGCCGCCCCGCTTCGGCTCCGCCTTTTGAAATCAATTCCCCTCCTCTCCTCTCCTCGCCGGCTACTGCTCCACCCTCCCCTCGCCGCCTTCTCTGCTCCCCTCCTGCCGCGGCCGCGTACGGGAGGAGGCTTCCAGAAGAGTTGGGCGGCGCCTCCTGGACTTCAGGTGAGCGCCGTCTCCGCCTCCCTCGACGTGCGTGCCCGTATCGTCCTCCCCCGACCAGCCCATCTAATCGGGGAGCGCGCGCCGTTTCCCACCGGCGTCGGCATCGGCGCCACCGCTCCCTCCCCCGCCGCCGCCGACCCACCGCTGCCTGCCCGACCACCAATCACCTATGCCCTGCCTACCGTCGCCCGCGACCCGCAGCGCCCTTGCCGCCGCATCGGTGCTTCATTAGGTTTAGTGCCCAGTGCGAGTGCGGCAATGCACCGTCATCTCTTCCACCCCGCGTACGGTTTGATCTGAGTTGTGGATTGGTTTTAGGGTAGTCTTTATGTGGTTTTGGGATCAGATCCAATCCCCGCGTCTGTTTATAAGGGATGCTAAAAATATTACCTTTTGATGGGGTTTATCATGTTCATGTCTCGTTCCGAGAGAACTTCTAATGAGATGTGGCGAATTATCTCAGCTTTACGTGTTTGCTATATGCAGGTTGAGGGAGCGGAAGTTAGGGGTAGACGAGGCAGAGGGAGGGATGCGGTAAGTAGAGGATTGCATGTTATAATGGCGCAAGCTGCCGTTGAATCTGCTCTGAGTGGCGACTCGTTGATTGGGAGGCCGGCGGCGGTTCCAAGGATGAAGAGAAAGACCCCCTCGGAACTCAGAGTAACGCCTTGTTCCCTTGATCTATATTTCCAACCCCATGGCTATTGTACTGTCGTTAAAAATGTTTCATCGAACGAAATCCTTTGTGGAATGTGTATGGCATTCTCAAAAGATTTCCAAAAGAGATCGCCGCACAACAAAGTAGTATTTGTTGTTCCTGATCTATTTCACATACATACATGAGCTATGTTGTGATAACAATGCACTGTTTAGTCAAAACTCCGTTCCCTTGCCAGTTGTCACCATGCATTGTGACCTGTGAGGTTGTACTGCTGATGATAATGAACTAGTTTTGTTTTGCCATATTGAAGTAGTCCAAAGAACCCCTCAGTGCACTACAACATAGTCATGCACTAAGTGGTATTTGTTTTGCTTAGTTATATATAGCTAATTGCCTACTTCTACATCTGATGAACCACATTTTCATTTCAAATGCATTTTGGAGAACCATGTTACATATATGATATATGGCCAAAATGCATGATTCCTTGCCATGGTTGAACTGTTGATGACGACAAGTCAGTCTACGCAGAAGCATGACCAAATGCTGCTATTTGTGCACATACTGCTGTAAGCATCATCTAGTGCAGAGTTGCAAAATGAACACTGAAAGTGTTTCAATAATTATTTGTTGCAGGGAGAGCAATTGAAGCGACGCACTTCTGAAAAGCCTGCTAATGATCAATTACTTCCTCCTGTGGCATTTGACCGGTACCTCTGCTGTAATTCAGTTTAGTGATGTTCCTCTTGTGCTTTTACTACAAAACTTGATATTTATCTTGTGGGTGTAGGTCAAGCAATGGGCTACGGAACATGGAACAGCCAAAAATATCAAAATACATCAACACTCGTGTCACTGAGGTGTTTCCTGTTAAAAAATACAGAAACCTTGGAAAGGAAAAGTGTAAGGTTGGACATTTGAATCATTACTCAATTTGATGTACCTAATGATGCTAATTGCTTGATAAGTTTTCTAAAGCATTATGTTGGAGTGTTAGCTTTGTTCTAAATTTAATATCTTGAAACCAGGATGCTGTGCTGAATAATGAGAAGGCTCTTAAACCTGCTGTTGCTATAACAGCTTCAAATTTTGCTGCATCATCTTCACTCCCATGGTAATTATTTGACTAGAGGACTTTTGGTGCATGTTGTTTCGTATCATGTTTGAGTTCTTATGTGGATTGTCTTGTCACAATTCAGCAGTCATGGTGACTCTGCTAAGTTGGACTCTTCTGTCCCATCACTTGTGGAGGCTGCAAAACCGAATTTTACGAAAATTGAGAAATGCAGTGAAAATGCTTTGCGGAGTGTATCTGAGCTTCACACTGGTGATGAGAAGCAAGTTGGCTCTAACAAATTTGATATGGTAAAGAGCATCTATCTAATGCTGTAGTGCATTTTAGTATATATTATCTTGTGGGTTAATATTCCTAATGCCTTTTGATAGGAAAAAGTGCTGAAAGGATTTGGAGCTCGTGATGCTTCCACAGCTTCTATACTCACTGCCCCTAGCGTACAAGTTGGTGATGTTCCTTTGAAGTCTTCAGACAGCTGCCCTTCTAAGATCACTATTCCAGGAAAAAAGGCTCCTATGGATCTCACCTTGAAGACTACTTTGCAGTTTGTTTCATCATCTTCTGTGAAGTGGTGGGTGTGCATTAACTTCTCTTACATTCCTTTCTTGTCCTTTAAATTTTTGTGTGTTAGAAAACATATTCTTACCAAAGAAACCTCATTTGTCTATTTTGGTTGAACTTGTAATATATCCTAAAACGGCAATCTGAAAATTTATTTGATAAATGGTTGTGTGCCTGTTAGTCTCTTAGGATGCTCTACTGTGCCTGCAAAAGTTTCCATATGTTCAAATTCCTTTTGGTGTATGTATGCACCAAGTGATATTATGTCTACAACAGTCCCGACAGATACTCACTAGGGAAAAAAAAATCAAAATTACTTGCAAGTTGATTTATATTGTCTTTGTTATAAAATGTGGCTGTCTGTAGATTTTGTCCCGAAGATCCAAAGTAACAGATACTCATGTCAATAACTCTTACCTGTAACAGGTGTCACAAGTTAAGTACAAGTTTTGGTAGAAGCAGCATTGCTGGACCCATTGCTCAGAGTTATCATCATGGGTGTCAGAATTCGGGATGCACAAAGCCTGAGAGCAACAAGGAGCTCTTGTTCTCGAGGGCACTGCAATCATGGGTATATCCACAATCTCTGTTGCCTGCTTCTATCATATCTGCTATGGTCTCATCTACTGTACGAGGAGGTAATCACAAAACCTGAATTATTCCTGTGATTTTTTTTTGTGGATGTTACTCGTAAAAGTGATTTGTTCTTCTGGCATGTAGAAAACGACTTCCTTCTCAAAAGGCATCAGGACTGGGTAGATTCGTTTCAGAATCTTTACTACATGCTCCGGAAGAATCTGTTGAATATGTTTTATGGTATCTTCTTGCTTCTCAGAGATTCATATTAACTCGTATATGTTGGAAATAGATGAACTGCAAGCATTCTACATAGAGGGGAAGATGCATTTCCAGCAGTATACAATATGAATTTCTGACTACTTTACACTTTGTTCAAAATATAAATGAGTTCACATAATAACACAGTTTGCTCAAGGTCACCTTCATTCCATTTCATTTGCCTTGGCAGTATTGAATTTTAATGCTCTATTAGACTATTACTCTATGGTTTATATCTTTAATCACTATGAACATCACCTGTGTTGTAGTTTATACGGCTCAATTTGTTGCTTTCTTCATTGGTGGAAACTGTTTGGAGAAGAAGCAGTCCTGCAATGCCTACTTATCGCAATCTACACATGGCCTACGATCATTACTACAAAAACATGTGAGTTTTTCATTCTGTTTTTTTTTCTTATTTCAGACTTTCAGTTAGTGTTACTTGGACACCTTTGTCCAAAAAAATTTGCCGAATTGGACACCTCGAATCTGAGTCAGATTCCGACACATGTGTTCGATTCCGTGTCCAAATTTTTTTTGGGCTGAATTAGACACCCAAATCTCAGTTGGATTCCGACTATTGTGTCTGTGTCCAAGTAACACTGCTTTCAGTACCATTTTCACAATTTAAAAGGTGCATATATTTTTATTTTTATACATATTACTATGACATTTTGTTGTTGCTGACCAACCATTATTTCATTATGTTCTTACTTGCAATTTGCAAATGATACTTGATCAAGTAGATCAACTCCTTATTGGTCACCAATGCAATTCCAATATTTGCCCTTGTCCTCTTATCATCTTCAAGGCCTTATGGCAACATAGTACCAGGGTTTCAAATTTCGTTTTCGGGTTAAATCTCGTCACCTACCGAAATCCGAAATTTCGCCGAGATCTCGTTATTTCGGAAGAAATACGAATGAAATACAAAAACCAAAATTTGAATCCGGTCAAGTTTTAGTCAAATCTTGGTCAGATTTGTCGAGATTTCGGCGAGATTCACCGAGATCTCGGCGAGATTTTACGCACCTTCACACTCGAATTTTTTTTAGGGTTTTTTCAATTTCACCGGAATTATGATCTACCGACTGTCCCACATGGGAAACGACACGAAGAATCCAATCCGGTCAAATTTGCCGAGATTTCGGTCAAATTCACCGAGATCTCGTCGAGATTATAGGTACTGTAGCACTTTGAATTTTTTTAGTGTTTTCTTAATTTCGCCGGGATTATAAAACTCGGGGGGTTCCGAGATCCGATATTTCGCCAAAATTTCACCGAATTTTAGCGAGATTTTGAACCTTGCACAGTACTCCTATGTGAGTATAAGACATTAATAATTTTGTAATTTGAACAATGCAACTTCTTGTTGTCCATTTTTTTAAAGCAACTCATGTTTGTTGGTTGAAGTCAATTTTCTACCATAATACGAATGTGATATAACCTTGGTATGTTGGTCTCTAAAGGCAACAAATTGCTTGAGACAATCCAAGCTAAGCCAAGTTTTTTTGAGCTCCATCCTAGCTTTAATAAAATCATTTTGTCTGTTCGGTTCATGATTTTGTGTGACCATCTGACTTTGCACTGTTGTAGGGTGTTTGTTTTACTATGCCTCTTTGCAATGCCGAAGTGGAGCAGGCTACTGAAGATGACCTGATTGAACTTTCAGAAATCCAAAGACGCAATCTGGGCCAGGTTTCATATGCTTCTTCAACCTTTCCTTTATTTGCTTTAGTTGAGCTGCAGCTACGGACTGGTTCTAAAAAAATATCATTGAACTTGCAGGCACTCCATATAGATGCTTCATCTGATGTGGACAATACCACACAGTCGCTCCTTTCATTTACTGGCAACCAGAGTGTTCATGGCTTGTACGATGTTTTGGTGAACTACAAGTAGGATGCTTATAAACCTTACCTAGTTGTTCCACTCATTTTTATCCCCGAAAATTTCATTGTGTATAATCTGATTTTGTGAATTTTCAGGTCCTTTTTGAATTCTTTATCTGCCACAGATGTCCCAGTGTTATATTCACCAGTGCCATTTCAAAATGGCTGCCTCCATATTCCAGAGGTCATTTTATTTCTGCAGACTTAAGTTTTCACCCTGCTATCTTAAGACTACATGCATTCCATACTTCTATTTGCATCCAGTTCTTACCCGTGTGCTGTTGTTATTATACAACTTTTAGTATTCAAGTATTTTATGGGAAAAAACGATGTTTGTTTTATTCACTGTAACAAGATGTAAAACGCTCCATTCAGAAGCCATTATTCATCTACTTTAATTTGAAGATGGGAAGTTACACGTGAAATTTTGATATGTCTAATTTCCTTCACTTGCCATGTGTAATGTTAAGGTTTGATATGAAAATTCGTTCTCCCGAACACATGCTTTTGCAGGTGAAATGCAGGGAGATGAGGAAAGCAGATATGGGCCTGGACCCTTCTGGTATGTTTGGCGCAGAGGAATCTGGATCAGCTTTTGTTTCTGCGGGAGGCAATGTCTGCTACAGCATGGAAATAAAGGACGCGGTTCTTCCACCATGGGTAGTTTCTGGAATCTGTGCTGCAATGAGCTTGGACACGAGGAGCTTCGATTTAACGTACGTGTGATATTCCCAGATGCCGCTTCTTCACCTCTTGTGTCATGTGCTAAATAAAACAATTACCTTTGTTCTTGCAGAATTGCAACAGAGCCCTCATCCATGGGCTTAAATGTTGCCTTCAACTCCATAAGCACAAATGCTCAATCCAAGACGCCTTCCTCGGAAGGCTGTGAATCGTTTGGCATCCCTGACGCCGTTTTGGTTCCCTCCTTGCACTCTGCTTCGCTGCGGCGGCTCAGTTACATGGACGGCGAATACGTCGCACACACAACAGTGTGAGGTCCGGTCTAACACCTGCAAGCATGGTTGGGAAGCGAGGCCGGTGCTTGTGTGCAAGTGCAACAACTACATTTGTTGTTCTAGAGAAGAAAGGCGGCTTCGCTGCCTGTTCATCCTCTTCGCCAAGGAGCCGCAATGCCTCATCCCTCATGCAGAAACCGGAGCTCTCGTAGGAATCTCAGGTCTCAACCCTGTCGAGGTGCTGGTTGCTTTTTGCGAAGCACTTTGTGATGTATGTGGAATTTTGTAACTTTAGAGCTCTGTATCATCTACAGGGAGTATTTCTCTTGAATGGTAATTTATGGAGCTTCGGTTCTGGAAAAAAAAAAGCCTGATGCACAGTGAGCTTCGCCTGTGCTCACTGTTGTGCTTGAATGTCATTTTCATAGTGCACCCTCCAAATGTAGTTGTGAGCATGATTCACAATATCGAAATTTTGATATTCGAATGATTTTTTATTTTTGATTTTCAGTAAAAAAACCAATCAAAAATTGTCAAAAAACCGAAGGGTTTCAAAATAAAATTTTTTGAAAAAAACTCAAAAAAGTATATCAAAAAGCGACCGGTTTTCAACAAAAACTGGTTGATTTTGATTGAAATTGACCGGCCAATTGTTTTACTGATTATCGACTAATTTATGTTGCATAAATTGTTTTAAGTGGACCGGTTTACCAATTGATTTTAAATGCCGAACCGGCTCGATATAGCCGATAATCACGATATTTGAGTGATTATCAATGGTACTGTGAACTACTTGTGAGTTGTGAGTCGATGGCTGATGGTGGCTTGGTTTTTGGTCAGAAGCCGGTGTGGGGTGCACAAGTTTTCAAATTTCGTTTTCGGTATATATCTCGAAGGTGGCTGAAATTCGAAAATCAAATTTCAAATCCGGTCATTTTTCAACGAGAATTTCCTATATTTCGCCCAAAATTACCGAGATCTTGGTCAACTTGTGAACTTTTAAAAAATGGGCAAAGATATGTCAAATTTTTTTATTTTTGTTGTGGATGGTCTTGACCCCAAATCCAATCAAATTCGGCTCCCAAAAATTAAAATCCGATCAAAATGTCTGATATTTTGGCCGAAATCATCGAGATCCCGCCGATATTTTGAAGTACCACAGCATTTATTCTTTTTAATTTTTTTATTCTATCAAGATTTAAGATCCAGGTCCACACAAGAGAACAAAATTTTAACCGAAATTATCGAAATCTTAGCTAAATTTTGAACCATGTGGTGCAGCAGTGGACCACCAGTACCAGTCAAACGCTGCTTTGCCTTTCCGGAGAAGAGGAGAAGAGAGGCAGTGCTCAGAGAGAGAGAGAGAGAGAGAGAGAGAGAGAGAGAGAGAGAGAGAGAGAGGTTTTGGTGATTCTTTTCCTTTGGTCTTTGTTCACCCTCTCCTGCCTCGCCTGACCTTGCGTTGCATCGTCAAGGTGCGCCACATGTGAGATAAGGCCGCCCCAAAGAACTGCTCCCTGCAGCAATGGCAAAGCTGCCACCAACCGGGGTTTACAAAACCGAATCAAGATTAAAAATTACATTCTAGCTGGTTTCAAAAACCATAAAAAATTAGTCAAGAATCACCAAAACCGAATAGTTTTAAAATCAATTTTATTGAATTTTTTTTAAAAAAAATTGAAAATTGGACCGGTTTACCGACCGGTTTCTAGTACCGAGCCGAAGTGATACTTTTAGTTTTTGCGATTTTCGAGTTGGTTATTGCGATAAGGCCTGCCACCAACTACCCTTCGAACTGTTCACCGATATACTTCTTCAACCCTTGTTTTTATTTTTCAAATCCAGTCTCATCCTAATTTTTTTTTTTTTTAAAAAAAAACTCTTCTCTCACCGCAAAAGGCGTGGTAGGCAACACATGTCGCTTGCCGCGCCCGAGAGGTTTTGGCAAGCTGGGGAGCGCGTGGGCGCAGCGGGCGCTGTGCCATGTGGGCGTGTGGGCTAGCGCATGGTGCTGTGGCCCTTGTGCGCATAATCTCACATCTGCGGTCCCATATGCGGAAGGTCGCTCCCCGAGCACCAAATGTTAGTGCGCCCAGGTACTTTCCGCGCTCGTGCCCTTTTACGCTACCAAACTGCGACAAGTGATACAGGTCATTTGCCGGGTTTTCCACGGTAAGGAAGGGGACTATTTTTTAAAAAAATTATACAAAAAGATCGGTTTTGTAAAAAAAAAAACTCACTCCTCTCTGCTACAGAAAAAAAATCCTACCATTCCCTGCGGCATCTTCATCACCAGGCCGGCCTCCCTCCCTCGATTTCGCGCCACTCCACCCCTTCCATCGCGCGCCACGCCAACCAACCCATCCTTCCCTTTGGCCGCTTCTTCTTCTTCTTCTTGAGAGAGAGAGAGAGAGAGAGCGTTGCTGCTTTCTTGAAAAGTTGCTGTGCTCGCTTGCTTCCATTTCTTCCCGTTCCGTTTCGTTTGCTGTGCTCTGCTCTGCTTAGGGAGAGGAGTTGTGATCTGTGAAGCCATGAGCGCCGGCGCCCACTCCTCGCGCTTCCTGCGCCGCCGCGCCGCCGGAGAGCACCGTGAGGACGACGCCTTCTGGGCCGCGGCGCCCCGCCTCTACGACTTCTCCCAGCAGCAGCGGCAGCCCGCGCCGCCTTCGTGGGGGCCCTGCTCCTGCTGCCCATGCCTCCTCACCCTGCAGCGCAGCGGCGTCGGGTGGGGCGTCAGGAAGCGCGCGAGGTACGTCGGCCAGCACCGCGCGCGCCATGCTCAGAATCCCCCGCCGGTCCAGCGCTTGGCGGAGGTGCAGGGGGGCGACGAGAGCTCCATCAACGGCAAGAAGAGGAACCGGCCGGAGGAGGCTGAAGAGAGCTGCGGAGACGACCACGAGGTGGTCAGGACGGAGAAGAAGAGCAAGAGGAAGAGTGGCCGCGGCCGTCGCAGCATCAAGCGTCCGGCCAAGAAGATCCGGCGGGAGGAGAGGGAACTCAGGGAAAGGAAGCCCGCTACCAAGATCGAGGAAGCCAAGCTTGCCGCGCTGCGCGCCATGGTCGACCGGTGGACAGCAAACCGGTACGCGACCGCCGAGGCGTCCCTGCTCGGGATCCTAAGTGCCCTCGGCGCCCGCGCCGGCAAGTTCGTGTCGCGCGGCGAGCTGCGGGAGGAGGCGCGCAGGCACATCGGCGACACCGGCATCCTTGACCACCTCCTCAAGCACATGGCCGACAAGGTGCCAGCCGGCAGCGCCGAGCGGTTTCGCCGCCGGCACAACGCCGACGGCGCCATGGAGTACTGGCTCGAGCCGGCCGAGCTGGCTGCCGTGCGGCGGGAGGCCGGCGTGGCCGACCCGTTCTGGGTGCCGCCTCCCGGGTGGAAGCCCGGAGATCCCGTGTCGCCGGACGCCTGCACGCTGGAGGTGAAGAGGCAGGTGGAGGAGCTCGCCACGGAGCTCGCCGGCGTAAAAAGGTCTCCTTTTTTACTTCTCCTCTCCCCTGAGATTTCCTCTTCTTGCATTGGCCTAACCAGTAGTGCAATGCTGATACTGTCTTGTTTATATTCTTGCATGTAGCAAGTAGCAATGCTAGTTTTGTGCTGAAATTGACTTGTGCTGCACTGAACCGTGTACATGAAGGCACATGGAACAGCTCAGTTCCAGTGTGATGCAAGCAAGCAAGGAAATGAAATCTGAGGCAGACGAAGTCTACATTTCATGGCAGGTGATCATACTTTACTGAGATATGCATCTCTCGTTTTTTTTTCGTCTTACTCTTACATTGTGTATAGTTGGGAGTGTATAGGTATCATCCGGATGTTTTTGTCCTAAAAATCATTCAAACTTTGGACCTTACGATTAAAATACACATCCGTAGGATTAACCCACCTCGAATTCAGGAGAGGGTGTGCATCGATTTGAAAGCAAATCCAATGGTCCATAATTTGGATGATGGTTGCTAAAGAAAACATCCGGATGAAACTTATCAAAACCCTTGTTGTAAAATTACACATGATATATGTGGGAGTTACTCTGAAGTGGATAAGTCTTGATTTAGATTTTGTGCGGTGCATCAAACAATGGCAAAGCTGTAGGAGAGCAGATTTTGCTGTGTAATGGTCCATTTCTACCTCTCTTTCACCTCGGTGTAGGCATCGCATACACTTTGCAATACACTAACTTCTAATTCTCAGCATTCCTTCTCACATTGTTTCATTGAGCTCAAGGTGGATGGATGTTTAGGCGAAGCACCTTTTTATTTCCAGTTTTTGATCTGCAGATACACTGGTAGGAACACTCGCACATAGATAGTTTTAATCTGCATGCATGTCTCTTCCCAGTAGTACTGGAAAACCCTGAAGAATGGCAAGCCCACATATATACTTTTTTTTCTATGGAGTACTTTAATGTAGGTTGTTAGCTGCACCTGTTGATGTCCATATGACCTTATTCGCAGGAGAAGTTTGGCTGTATGGTGAAGGCCAATGGCAATCTGGAAAAGCAGGTTCTGTCCTTGGAGGTACACCTACAATGGGGGCAGCTCTTTCTCAGCTTTCTGTAGCTCTTTACACTAGTTCAGCATGCTAGCTAGCTAGCTAGCACTGGTGCTTGTCAAGTTTAATCTGTTTTGATCAAGTTTTGTCTTCATGATTGAATTTTCCCTTCACTTGATCATGCTCAAGCATTGCATGCTGTGGGTTTGTTTTCAGGAGAAGTACGAGAATGCGATGCAGATTAATTGCGAGCTGGAGGAGGTGGTGTTGTTCCTGAAGGTACATTTAAACAAACTTCTGAACTTCTGTTACCACTGTACTGGGTATTTGTATTCATGATGAAGCATATGTTGATCTGGAATTCTGAATCTGTTTTGCAGGAGAAGTATGAGGCTGTGCTTGAGAAGAACACCAGACTGGAGGAGCAAATGGCTGCTTTATCCACTTCTCTCCTGTCTCTGAAGGTGCAGTACAAATGCATCAGTTGCATGAATGGCTCTGTGACCTGATTCGCCATGAGCATTAGCAATAATTAGTGGTAAACTGTATGAACAGGAAGACTTGTTCTTGCTGAATACTGGAGAACAGCTTATGGAGCTAGAGCAGGCTGATCTGTATGCCAAAGAGCCTTGCAAGGCTGACAAGCAAGAAGACAATGCCGGCAGGGCACGGGACAATGCTGCCGTGGGTGCTGGCAACAAGCCGGCTGACGCCATGGCCGTCGACGGCAGCGATGGCACCAGCAGCAGTGGTGGCATCGACGCCCGCGCCGGCAGTGGGAAGAGGACTTCGAGGAAGTGCAGCGTGCGCGTATGCAAGCCGCTGGGGACGTTCCAGTGGCCGGACATGGCAGTACTACCGCCGGTGCTCGCGCCCCCGTCGCCACTGACCCCCACGGCGGAAGCGGCCATCGCCGACGCCGTGGCCAACCTCGCGTCCATGGACGAGTTACACGAGTACTTGATGGCCGGCGGTCTCCCCACACCGCCGTCTGCCTCGTCCACCAACGCCGCCGCCGCCGCCGCGAAGCTCCCGCTCCCGCCCGCCCCGGCCTCGCCAGTCCAGCCTCCGCAGCCACCGCCATCGGCCACCATCCAGACAGTGCAACCTTACTCCGGCCTTGACTTGAAGCTCCGGCACACCGTGAGCACCTACCCCTCCTGGCTCTTGTTCAATCTCGGCATTGGTAGCTCGCATGCAAGAAGATGATTTCTGCCCTGGGCATTTGACGCAGGACACGTCGTCTTCGTTGGAGGCGCCGTCCGGTGCCAGCCTGCTGGAAGGGAAGAAGACGATGCTCGATGCCAGCGCCGGAGGTGGCAGTGTGGGCACCGAGCTGGCCCTGGCTACTCCCTCCTCCTAACCATCGATTCATCGAACGCTGACGAGTTCTGAAGAATCAACGGATCATCACCAGCGAAGTTTTGGCCCTCCATTACCAGTATATCTTAGGGAGATACAGAACAGCAGAAAGAAGTAGAAGATTAAAGAAGACATATTACCTTTCTTGGTTACAATTTGCTCTTTCTCCAGCCTGACAGTTGTTATTAATCCAGGCGTTTCTTTCATGTTGCAGTTTTCAGTTTGTGCATGTTTCAGTCTTTTGCTGTTATTGCATTTCAGTTTCATCTTTGAGTCATAGCCATGATGGTCAATTTCATCTTTTGAAGTCATGGCTGTAATGTCCAGTTTCCTGTTTCTTCTATTTAAAGGAAGAGCAGGAAAAGTAGAGAGTAGCAAGGAAACAAGAAACGACGCTAACTTAAGTCCGTTGTAACCTTGAGTCCGATGGAGTCTCCAAGTGTGTGTTCCTTGTATTCTTGATGAGCTAAGTGGAAGAATATATAAGTGTGTGTTCTTCGTGTATAGCTCTTGTGTTATCTATCCACATGTTCGCGTGTGTTTAATCTTAGGAGTTCTAACAATTGGTATCAGAGCCGTGCATGCCCAAGATCCTACGTTACTACCTCGATTCCATGGCGTTGGTTCCGCAAGCTGCCGGGGGAAGCAGCGGCATCTCGCTCGCGTACCCACTACTCTCCTCAACGAACTACACCGCGTGGGCTATTAAGGTGGAGGTCATTCTTGATGCCCATGGCCTTTGGGAGGCCGTGAACCAGGTGGAAGGCGCATCCGCGGATGCACGGAAGGACAAGACGGCGAGGGCGTAACTTCTCTAAGCACTGCCGGAAGACATCCTCTTGCAAGTTTCACATAAGAAAACATCAAAGGAGGTATGGGACAACCTCAAGACAAGATTCGTCGGGGCGGATCGTGTTAAGGCGGCGCGCCTAGCAACCTTGAAGGGAGAGTTCGATGCTCTCCGCATGAAGGATGGCGAAGTGTTGGACGACTACGCCGGCAAAATCAGTGGCATGGCAGCGAGGTATGCCAACCTCGGCGCGACACTCGACGATGCCGCTATGGTCAAGAAGCTTCTCGACACTGTCCCAGATCGGCTCTACCCTGTCATTGCGGGGATTGAGTAGTTCTGTGATGTTGAGCAGATGCTGTTTGAGGAGGATCTTGGGAGGCTAAAGTCCTTCGACGAGCGTTCTCGGCGCCGCACTCAGGCTAGCGAGACTGGTGATAGCCAACTCTTGCTCACTGCAGCCTAGTGGGAGGCTCGGCAGAAGAACAAGGATGGCAGTTCAAGCTTTGGCAAGAGGAAGTTCGACAAAACAAAGGTGAGATGTTTCAATAGCAATGAGTTGGGACATTTCAAATCAGAATGTACCAAGCCCTGGAACAAGAAGCAGGGGGAGCTGAATTTCGCCGATGCTGACGATGTACAGACGCTCCTGTGAGTGAGCTCAGATGAACAACACCAGTATTAGGGGGGGGGATTGTTATTAATCCTGGCGTTTCTTGCATGTTTCGGTTTTCAGTTTGTGCATGTTTCAGTTTCTTGCTGTTATTGCATTTCAGTTTCATCTTTGAGTCATAGCCATACTGGTCAGTTTCATGTTCAGTTTCCCGTTTCTTCTATTTAAAGGAAGAGCAGGAAAAGTAGAGAGTATCAAGGAAACAAGAAGAACGACGCTAACTCAAGTCCGTTGTAACCATGAGTACGAGGGCGTCTTCAAGTGTGTGTTCCTTGTATTCTTGATGAGCTAAGTGGAAGAATATATAAGTGCTTGTTCTTCGTGTATAGCTCTTGTGTTATGTATCCACGTGTTCACGTGTGTTTAATCTTAGGAGTTCTAAGGCTATTCCCAGTGCAAAGTATCATACTTCAATATCCAAGAATGCCACATAGGATGAAAAGTATGATACTGCATTGAAGAAACACTCTCTACAATGCATAGTATCATACTTATATGATTAAAATAATTAATTAGTGTGATGTTGTGTCTATGAAAGTGGGCCCAATGCGTTAGATTCTGTGCCACAGCCTAAGATATCGTGCCAAAGCAATATCTTGCTCAAGATACAGCTTTCTTCTCCCTCCTATTTAATACTTTGCCACATCAGCAAAAAATCCTATGTGGCACCTATTTAATGAGTATGATACTACCCATTGGGAATAGCCTAACAACAGTTGCATACTAACGAGGAAACATGTTTTAAACTTTTAATCTTGTGAATTTGCGTAAATTGCTTCTGAGTCAAAATTAGCATGTGCAAGTGATTGCTGCTTGTGTAAATGTGTATGTGTGTGTTTTTCCAAGACGCATACACACCACGGATTCCGAAACCCTCCTCTTCCCTTTCTCTGCTCCGGCGAGCATCTCTCCCTTCGCCGCCGCCGCAATGGGAGGCGATGTGGATGCATCTATCTCGTGACTGTGCAGCTCCGTCTCGGATATGCTCAGCCACGCAAACTCCTCCCACGCGCTCTCCGATCGTGAGACCCTCCATTTAACGCTATAATGTAACAAAAAAAGAAAGATTTTAAAGTGTATATTGTAGGATCGATACATATTAGTATAGCAATTAGAGGGGGTGAATGATTGTGCGGAAGCTAAAATCAAATTTTCAATCTTCTAAAAATTCACCCCAAATCAGAATCAAATAATTGCTCCGTATTCAACAAAAAACAGAGTAGATGCATTTGGTAAATCGCAAATTCTCGGAGATCCAGCCGTCGGATTGATCTAAAATTTGAATATAAGAAACTAGATCCCAATACAAATCTAACAAAAAAGAATCAACTCAATCGGACCTACGGATCAAAATTTACGAACTCCGCAATCTTGCTGTGACAGATTATGCTGAGAATAGATCTAACCTTAATTCCTGAAAATCCAATTGTCGAATTGATATGAAATTTAAACTGTAGAAACTAGATTCAATTTTGAAACTAACCCAACCCCAATTTCGTAATTAAACAAAATCTACAAAAGATTAACCAACAAAACTTTGAGAAACACTAAATTAACGCCATAGAAAGGTTTTGGATAGATCAAATCAAGAAGAAACTTAAAGAATCAAAATGGACAATGAATCAATCTACTAAACCAAAAATCGGTCAACCAAAATCAAAAAATCAGTACCTTAGCAAATCACGCATGAACAATAATTCGGCTAGCTGAGAAAAATATGATTTTCTATTTCCACTTTGTCTGCTTACAACACTCCAAACAAAAGAGTACAATCCTTAATGTCCAGCCCATCATAAACAGAAGACACTTCCCCCTATTTATAATGAGCAAATCTAAAGAGTTTGTATACAGATACAAGCATGCATATTCACCTGGCTCAATTACATATGGCCTAATATATGCACATAGCCTAAAATTCACGTATGCACGCGTACGGCACACCTGCCACTACCGCGTGACTCACTCATCTTCACATGCACCGTTCTCTAGTCCGAACGTCCCGCATGACATTCTTGACCACAATGACCTCGATTCCTCCTTGAACCTCAGTTCCTCTATAAACCTAGTTCTGGTCCCGTCAACGACCATGTTCGACCTCAAGCAACACCTGCACATGAGCAAACCACAAAACAATATTCCGAGCACAAGTCCACGACTTGATTCAAGATTAGTCCATGCAACCACTGACATGAGCGCATTGTATCAAGCAAAACAATTACTATGCTATCACAAGCATATCAAATAATTATCTGAAACAACGCATGGACCACACATGCCATAAGCACAACCACTTTGCAATACCAAATTTATCACCAAGCCAATTTTTCAGCACATGATTTCACATATATTGTGCTAATCCTATGATCAGTAGCTAGTACGCACTTTCATAAATTGAAATCACAACTATACACGATATTTTATTCCATATAATAGTGAAAGCATTTATACAATATGACCTGTAAGGTCGATCATAATACAGCGGAAGAATAAAAAATCTTACAGTGTGCCACATAATTCCTCAGGCAACTGACAAGACATAAACTCCAGATAAAGTCATCATCGCAATTCCCGTAACCTGCGTCGAAGCATTTATACGTATATCTGTTGCTATCTCCTATCCTAACTGTTCTTTTTTACTCACCGTGGTTCTTCACTTCTTTTTTATCTTTCTTAAAACTGACCTATGTGTAATATTCTAAACTGTTCAGTGTTGATCATGGCCAAAAAATCATGAAGGAAGCTGGAGCCATTCCTCCCCAAAAAGAAACAAATGGTCAAGGTGGTCAGTACCAATATCTTGATAAATAAAAGGTGGATCAAATTTTTGCTCATTCTTCTTCTCTTTTTTTTTTTTTTTTTTTTTTTTTTTTTTTTTTTGCTGTTGAATCATGAAGCTAATGCTTTCCAAGGAATGTTAAGGGCATCAAAGGAGGATTATGAGCAACTTCCTCCTTACATAAAGACTCTTGCATCATGGGATGTCTGGATTTTTTTCTTAAACTACTTGGGAGTTCTTCTCATAGTACTTTTTGCATGTTGGCAATTTGGTAATGGTTACAACTTACAGCACAGAGTCCTTGAAATTCAGTAGACTACTTACTCCCTAAGGAAATTACTAGAAGGATATTCTGCAATGTCTTTTCTGCCTTTTTCCATGAATTTTGTTGTTTTGGTCTTTGCATTCTGGATCATCAATTGGCTAGTGGTGTCATGATAATGATGTTACGTTATTCATTCTACCTCAAAGCACTCGTTGCATCATGTGCTCTAATTGGTTGTGTTTGTGGTCGGTGCTGCAGCGTCTCGAGGCTCGAGAGGTGATGTTGTTGGTATGCAGATCGCTGGAGATTGTGGTCAGGGATCTCTTCAGCAGAGATAGGTACAGATTTAGGCCCCGTTTGGCAACTTGAAACTCGACCGTTTTTACGAGATTCTGGAAGAAACCCAACCAAACGGGCCAAAGGTCGGAACGATTCTTCTCGGATCGTTTCTTCTTTTTCCACTCTGTGGCTGAATCGGTCTCAACCCCGTTCCACCCGATTCACAGAATCTTACCTGAAACGTTTCTATCAAGAATCTGCAACCGTTTCTATTTCTACTAGAATCTCGAACCGTACCAAATAGGGCCTTAGTAACGGGCTGTGTGCGGATTGAGACTTTATGTTTCATGTTTTATGCTTATGATGGCCTGTTGCAACTTTGGAAGGATTTGGTTTTATCTTATTAATAGCACTTTTGCTGTAACGTTGTAATAAACGATTCCATGTGTTCATCTTATGATACAAAGGCCGAGAGTTATAAAACTTCTGTTATCTAAACAATCCTCGAAGCACTCTACTGTAATGCTTACTTTTTTGTGATTTTTCTTTGGACCAGGAATTGCAGGAGGCAATTTTGAAATTAAACTCTTTGGCGGTGACAAAACTCAGGGGAAACGTTGCATGAATCAAGATGATGTTGGAGCAATTGGATTGGGTATGCTTGCTGACTGCCCGTTGCCTGTTGGGCTTAAATGTGAAATGCTATTACGTGCAAAACAATATGTTTTTGTCGGATTATTGTTTCGTTGGTGCACGCTCTTGATGCAATTCTGTGGTGGTATGCAGCACAGTGTAGTAGTGTATCTTCACAAATGTGGCTAATATTTTGTGGTGCCTTTTGTTACATTCACACATTGATATGAAACATGGCCTTCAGTGTAGTAGTGTATCTTCACAAATGTGGCTAATATTTTGTGGTGCTTCCTTTCACCCCATTGTTCCTTTCACAAATGTGGCTAAGATCCTACCTGTTGATCCTTCTGTTCTGTGGCTTGACCAATTGGCTATGGAGACAATTGATGGCTCGATCAATTACACCCTGCTCAAGAACAACTACTAGGAAGATTTTCAGAAAACCTGGGGCAACTGAAGGGTATCTGGAACCTGGATAGCTACTACTATACTGTAATGAAGGTTTTATAAGAATAACGTGTTGCGACGTAGTTAATTTGGCGAAAAAACATGGATTTGATTGCTGTATATTCGAACCTGGAGTTGGACAAGCGCTTTTTTGCTAGCTTTCTCCTGCTCGGTGAGAATTTTCTGAAGCTCCAACTGAAGCAAAGTGAAAATCGTCATGGTGCAACATCATGGGCTATCTCGCCGAGTTTGCAATCTTGATCTGGAAAAAAGAAAGTGTGTATGTACAACCACAATATCATGTCATGCATGGCAGACAAAAGAACAGCTATGATGCAGTGGCGCTTCATGCTGCAAGAAAACACCAAGATCTTAGTTTTATCCACCTGCAGAAGCGGATATGCCCCTGCAGAAGCGGGGATATGCTCTATTGGATTTGCACATATTACACACCTTACATTTCCATCTATAATCTACCTAGTATTTACATTTCTCCAACGAGGCACATATACATATATATATATATATATATATAAATATAAAATTTACAGAGCTTAAGAATTGATAGATGAATTGAGTTGTTCAAACCCATGGCTACCATGCCATGCAGGACGCAGCAGCAGCAGGGACCCCCTCCAGGCAGGGTCATGAGGGTTTTGTGAAATGGACTCTGGAGCATACCATCTCAAGGCTGATGTGCAACAATGGTTCCTTCCCTCCCTAGCTAGGCCACATACCCTGATGAAGACGAAGACCCGTATATCTCATTCGCCTGCGCCACTGGGACATACACCACGTCTGTCAATGAGCTGTGGGTCCGGCCGTAGAAAATGTACACAAAGACTCCCATCACCAGCCATACCCCGACTCTCATCCATGTGTCACCACTAAACAACACAAGGCAAGTAGAAAAGATTCAGAGCTCAGATGTGTCTTAAGTCTGTAAGCAATTAAGCATATATATAACAAGTATTTAACAGGTTGTCGACAAGCAGGCTTATAGTTATAAGCGAAATACTGAAATCATCGGATCAGGAACGCACCTCAGATTTATTAACAAGTATGTGTTTATGAGGATGCACATCACTGGCAGCAATGGGACGAATGGGCAGATGAATCCTGAAGGGGCAATGGCAAGATGTAAGTTTACCAGGGTAATCTAGAAGAGTGATGCAGAAGAGTTCTATCATACCTCCCGAGTGACCAAATGAGTGCCTTCCGTCATCTTGGTCAATCCAGCAGAGCACGCCGAGGCCAGCTAGGAGCAGAAGGCCACCAAAGATGCAGACAAAGCATCTAACCAGGCTGACATGACATGGGAAAGATGCACATGTCAAACTGATAATTATTTTTCTTATTACACAGTAGAGTTTCACCATGGGACGGAAGTGTTACTCTACCATAACCAGTTATACACATTTTGTTCAGATACATACAAGGGCAAGAATGTCGCAGAAGCTGAAGTTGTGAGGACAAGAACCCCTACACATACAGATGCAATGCTGCAAGCAGCTGCCTTCCGCCGCTTTATCTCATCCAACTTGCCTACAGAATTAACAGGAAGTTGATTAGCTAGCATAAGTGAAATACATCAACTTAGAAATATAGAATGGGTTCAAGTCAAAAAGCAATTGCCCAGACATACTTGCATAGAGCTGCTTCTCAATGAGGGGGTCCTTTATTGATTCTTCTTCAATCACATCCTTTATTTCAGATGTCCCCTGTTGTTCACGATTCTCATCTCCAAGAAGACCCCTGACCTTCTCTTCATCATCTTCTTGGCTCAAACGGAATGATGCTTGTAGAGATGATGGCAGAGGTACCTCATTTGGAGGAATGTATCGGAGGATCAAGATGGATACGGCAACTATGGTGAATGCAAGGAGTGTGCCTACACTGACCTGCAACCAAAAATCAGCCCTTTTTATCCTAATATGTTATCTGTAAGGAAGGTTTCATTAAATCACATCTTGAACCAAAGATCATAAAACGTTGCGAATAATGGTTGTCAGGTACTCAGGTGATTCCTTGTACAGCTATACTTACCATCCCAGCCAATTGTGAAACATCCATGAAGAAAGCAAGAGAAGCTGCACAGATGCCAGTCAGGATTGTGCTCTTGACAGGAACTTGTGTCCGCTTGTTGACATCAGAAAAGAAGGATGGCAACAGTCCATCTCGTGCCATGGCCATCAATATTCTTGGCTGTGAGAAAAACGTTGAACTAGAACTTCAAATATCTATCTCATCATTAGATTAAAGTAGTATTCCGCATATGTTGGTTGCGAAAACAAACAGACCAGAAGCAAAAATCTCTATCTGGATATTCTTTAGATTTTATTCAGAAGGGGTGCAAAATAGGACAGAGTAACAGACAAAAGTACTATTTACGAGGATAGACTTTATCCAGCTTTAATAGCCATGGAGCGTAGCAATTAGTAAACATTGTAGTGTTATTGAGTATTGTTTGAACTTAAGCTGTCCATTAGAAAAAGCTCCATCTGTTCCATATGGCAAAATGTGTATGTGGTGTTAATCATGTGAAGAATGCTATATCCACTTGGCTCATTTTCTATGCATTGGAATTACAGAAGCATGAGTCACATATTGGTTAAGATGTCTGTATACCTGTGGCAGCATTGATCCCATCAAGGTTGAGCAGAGAGCAAGAACAGCACCAGTTGTTATAAGGTACCTAAAACAAGACAACACGGTAACAGTCTCAGTGGGAAGCACACTAGACCAGCTAAGGTGAAATTGGAGAGGTGTCAAAAGGAGTCCATACATTGCCCAGTGCATCCCATGTCTTGCAAAGGCGGATGAAATTGGGGTATCTGGGTCCATAGCAAAGTATGGCACCATACCAACAATAACAACTGAAACCAACATGTACAACGAACAGCAAATTGACAATGCTGTTCCTATTCCCAATGGTAGATCTCTTTGCGGATTCTTCACCTGTTAGAAGTTAAGATAAAATAATTCTCATTTCTCAATAATGCCACTGATCCAGCAAACATACAAGGTGCCAAATCAATTTGGGAAATAGGACCTTTTCTTACCTCCTCAGCAGTGCTAGCAACTGAATCAAAGCCTATGTAGGCAAAGAAAACAGTTGCTGACCCGGCAAGCATTCCATTCACTCCATACGGGAAAAATCTAAAAAGAAAAATGTGTAAGTGCACCACTCGCCAACTTGGAGAAAAAACCAAAGCACCAGGCATTTTTTTGCCTTACCCTCCAGCCACCTTATAGCCGACCCATCCTGTTTGGAACCCAATGTAGCTACCGGCTATAATAACAAATAGCATAACAAAGCAATTCAGGACTGTCACAACACCTTGTACAAATGAACTCTGTGGAAAAAAAACAATGAGAGTAAAGATCACACACCATACTTCTGAAAAAAGGAACAAGAAAGATATTTTTGAATTGGGAAAACCAGCAACCTCTTTTATCCCCACGCATAGCAGAGCAGTGACAACAAAAACCAGGGCAGCAGCACAAGGATCAACAATAACATCTAACCATGGAAGCTCATGGCGTGCTAGAATCCACGGCAGACTATCCGGTCCTCCAAAAAATAACGCCTGAAAACATAAATTTAGCTTGCTGGCAGAGATGGAAAATGCAGCTATTGATCAACATTCTGCAGGAACAAGCCAGATGCAACGGAAATCCCACTTACTAAATTGGGAGATATGCCACGGGCAACAGCTGATCCACCAATTGTATATTCCAGTATCAAAGCCCAACCAATCAACCATGCAACACTAGATCAATGAAACATTGAACAAAGTGAGAACACCAACTCAATGGAAGAAGACATGCTCTTCATGAACAATGTTTACTCCATTATATCAGTAAATTACCCTTCACCAACGCAGATGTACGAATAGTGGTAGGCGCTGCCTGCGGAAGGGCAACGGCTAGCAAGCTCCGCATAACAGAAAGCTGAAAGTGCAGCTGCTACTCCGGCTATCAGAAATGAAAGTGTCAACGCCGGGCCAGCATGCTCCCGAGCAACTGTCCCTACAAGAACGTATACTCCAGCTCCAATCGTTGAACCGACGCCTGATAGATAAACGTTCCATGAGAAATACTTTCACAAATGAAACGCTAGTCAATACATTATACATCACATAAGCCATCCACATAAGCTCTACAAAATGTAGAAAACACTATCTGAACTGCTCCAGAAGCATGTAAACATTCCTACATCAAAATAGGCTTGCGATAAGTCGTCTTGTAACACTCTATGAACTAGACGATTTGGCACAAGGAATGCAAATAAGTCTATTTACATCATCAAGATTCAGAAGTTGGAATCCTAAGGGGGGCAACCACCCACCCTACCAACACTGACCCAGCAACAACCAAGTAGATGCACAGCAAGAGCTAGACATAGCAGATATATGAACTTCAGATACCTCTCAACCTTCCTTGAAAACTAAGAATTATGAGTGAAACTTCCGAAGTGCGACGACGAACCACGCCAGGCATCTGAATTTCATGGCTGAATCGAAGCTTTCCTATTGAAATCTTAGACTACTCTAGCTCAAGTTCAGTATCTAACAGCTTTAGGCTTTAGCTGCTCTCTGACAAGTGACGCCGACAAATCCAACGCAAAAACTTTACAGGCAGATCACACCGAAAGTAACTAAAAAAACCACCAATCCGCAGAGCAAGTGACTCCAACACTAATTCAAAAAAAATCCAACAGATTCTACCACAAAGCTTGCACCTTCAGCCAGAAACACCAAAATTCACCCAAAAAGCACCGCAAAGCTCGCACCTTCCCCACACAATCCCCATATAAAACATCAGAATTAGCCGAAAATCTGAGAAAACTTTGCACCAATTGCGACCAGCTGCGTGACGGAGAGCGCCTTGGCGAGCTGGTGGCCGCCGCCGGCGCGGGCCCGGTCGGAGTCCACCTGCTTCCGCCGCATCAGCCCCCGGATCCCGCCGCCCCTCCCGGTGGCCGCCTCCTCGAACCCCATCACGATCCCAATAACCGTAGATTCAGTTCACCGGGAAACCGCAACGCGCCACCAAAAAGGACTGTGCTTCCCCCCACACGGTACGGTTCGATCGGGGGACGGCCAAGGCGCGATTTGGCAGGAGCGCCGGGGATGGAGCTACCTCCCGCGCGCTCGGTGCGCTGCTGCTGCTCCCTCCGGCCTCTTCTTGCTTGAGCTGCGGGGATTCTTCTTGCTTGAGCTGCGGGGATTCTTGGGAGGAGGAGGAAGAGGAATGTGTTTATTTGGCAGGACTACAAGTAGTAGTACTTTTCTCTCTATAGGGAGGCGTGCCGCGGTCCGAATCTCTCAATAAAATTGCAGCAATGTAATTGCAGCTCATAATATGTTGTCTGAATCTCTCGATATTTGGCTCTGTTTGGCAGAGCTCTAAATCCTAGCTCTACCTCAGAGCTGAAATTTATAGGCTAAAATAAAGTAAATTAAGTTCATATTTTATTCTAAAGTGTAAACAAAATTACCCATCTAAACACCCTTAATGTACTCATACTTTCAATTTACAGATTTAAGTAGAATCCAGAATACCTACTAAGTCGAAGTCACAAACACCCCAAAATTGCAGCAATGTAACTGTAACTCATAATATATTGTCTGAATTTTGATGGTTTGAAGAGCAATTACACGTCACTAAACGTGCATAGTACGCGAAAAATGGTGACATAGTACAACTGTACATATGTTGTGTGTTTAAGATGCTAAAGGAATTAGTAGTAATAAAACTCAAAACTATGAAAAGTCATAATCCATGTACCATGACAAACTACGGAAACATAGACGGGGTATTATTGAGGCAGTATTTGCTACTGCGAGGGAAATAATTGTTTTTGTGCAACTAGCTAGTACTGGTATGGCAAGACAATACATCATGTCATAAAATTCATATTTTTTTTCCAAGAACACATTTTTGTTGTGTTGTATGGTCAACCTTGGCCAGGCCTTTTAGCAATGCCGTGTTGGTATCTTCCTTAACGGAAAGAAAACTGTTCCAGATACGGCAAGATAAGATTCTTTTATTGAGCCGGTCGCCGTAGAACAATGTATCTGCAAGAGACCCTTCTACACTTTTCAATCTTTAAGACACACCAAGATTCTCTCATCAATGATTTTTTTAGATAATAGAAGCTTTTATTAACTCTTGGGCTCTGCACCATGAGGTGCACACATCTTATTGTTTATTACAAAATTATGACTGAAACGCTATAAAAATATTGAACCAAATATTGGTAGGAGCTGTAACAAGCCATAAAAACATAAAACACAAAGTTTCAATCCATATATAGTCTATTACTAAATCTCCACCCATGCCTGCTGAACAGATCTCTTAGTACAATACTACAATCATCTGCATGCTGTTAACATCATCTCTCGAGAATTTGGACGTTGCAACATAGACCACGAGCCCAACCAACTGGTGCAAAAGTATATAACCTGCAATAGATTAGCAATTATTTGTTCATCAAACATCATATTATTTCAACATAGCTAAATTGACCAACACAAAGCGGCATTTAGGAGGTTTTAAATTAGAAGCCGTTTGTATGACACGCCAAGCGAAATAAGCAAAATGGCAGTAAAAAAATAAGTGATGTATAGTTTCCTCATTATTACAAAAATAATATTTTTTGCTACCATTCTAATTCCTTTTACCGAGGTTATCTTTCATTAAAATCACCCCATGGTGTAAGTACCATAGGAAGATCTTTATTTTTATAGGCACCTTTAAGTTTCCACAAATGTTGGTTCGTAATTGAGATATGTTGATACATCAAAGCAGTATACATGGATTAAACGAAAAACTGTCCATTCTGATGAAGAGTCCATCGAAAATTATCCCGTTCTGAAGATAATTGCACCCTAGCAATCTTTGCAACAAGTTTATGCCAAACTATTAAATTATTTCCCATGATTGCTCTCCGAAAAAAACACATTAAGTGGGACAACACATCACTTCAGCTTCTCTCGTCAATGATGCCAACAATGTAGTTTATTTGTAAACTCAATACTTACAGGTCTACCACTCAAACAAAATGAGTACAGAAGGATTCAGACGCATCGACGTCCAACGTGTCCAAACAGTTCATTCTTATCCTATATAGGCTAGGGTTCCATTTTTTGAAAGCTCGAAAACCAAAATTTGAAAACCGATAAAAACCGCTCAAAAATTATTTAAAAATCACTATAAACCGAATGATTTGAAATGTAGTCAAACTGTCGAGCGATTTTTGGTGAAAACCGGCCACATTTGAAAAAATGTCTCCAAACTTCATTTTTTTTCAAAAAATATTTTAAAAAATTGTAAAAAAAACTTCATGCCCTGAAATTTTAATGTCATAATACCTAGTGCCCAAGGATCATTTAGTAAAATATTCAGAAATATTAAACTTCATTTAGTACCCCTAGAATATCAAAACAAGAAGAGTATATAAAAAGACAATAGCACTTTCAAAATTTAAAAAAATACACATGTATGATCACCATCTGGAAATTTTACACAATACTTTCCTCATAAACTAATATAAAAATTTCCAGAAATATTACATTTCATTTAGTTCCCCTAGAAAATAAAGAACTGAAGGGCGTATACAAAGACAGTAACACTATCAGAATTTTTTAAAAAAATACACAATCATGTTCCATTGGTCATTTGCCCATTGCTGTTTTTATTCTCTTTCTTCTTCTGTTCCTCTAAAAAAAAGTTAGTACCTGTTACCTGCACATCTTTGTGTTTAATTATCTCCGTTGATTGACTATTGCTACTAATAATAGTGTGGGCATATCTCTCTATCTCTCTCGTCTTGATTTAAAAAGAAGAACAGTGATATAGCCAGCTAGGATGCCAGCTTGACCTTTTCCAGGTCATATGCTCGTATGATTGCACAAAGTTAAATCACCTTTAGGAGGGGAAAATTGATACGGAAGATTCATCTCTCTGTTAATTTTGCTTAATGCTATAAATCATTGGCCCTAACAGTAGTCAACAATCCTGCCACAGTGCCACCCACTGGATGTTTTTTTTTTTTGAAAATTGGCAAGAGCCCTGACATTTCGTTTAAGAAGAGAGTAACAACAGACGAGCTATAAACGCACGCACACACGCATTCCTCACACACACGCACTCAACACCCGCGCTTGCCCTCGCCTCCGGACGCACCCGCGTCGAGCTGCGCGGGTGGGTTTGGTGAGCTCAGCCAAACGAGCAGGAGATCGTTCGCCCACTGGATGCTTTTTAACTGTTACTTCTGTTCCAACCAGACAGAAGACTGACAGAATAACTCTGCAAACTGAACTTTTGCATAGATGATTCTTTGAATCCGATCCCGATGCTAAGTTTGCCAGCAGCAGAAGCAACGTGTTTATGGGTGAGAGAGCACCAGTCAAAATTGGCGTCCATTATTTTCGCTTTGGAAGCAAAAAGAAACGCAATTATGCAAGTAAGGAATAAGGATACATGACGGTGTAGCTAGGTATCCAATCAGTTGAGAAGGACATCTCCAATTGAAAAAGTAAGGGAAAGACATGGATAGACAACGACGACGGGCCCGGGCCTGGCCCTGGAAAACGTGGATGCACACGAAAGCCCTGCTTATTCTTTGGTCCAGGAGGATGGGGTGGAAACATAAAATCATGTCATAGCTAAGAAGTCATAAAAGATATCCTTTCCAGTAACGTCACGCAATTCAAAATCAAAGAAGAAATAACAAAAGAAACTACATTAGTAACGAAAGAAAAAGCTCAACCAAATAAACAGGAAACCGCACAATAACGATACTTAGGCCCCGTTTGGTACGGTTCCAGATTCTAGTAGAAACGAAAACGATTCCAGATTCTTGGTAGAAACGTTTCAGGTAGAATCAGAATCGCTGTTTGGAAACCGTTTGGCTAACTGTCTAGATTTTGTGAATCGGGGTGGAACGGGGTTGAGGGTGATTCGGCCCCGGCGTAGAAAAAGAAGAATCGTTTCGAGGAGAATCGTTCCGAGCTTTAGCCCCGGCGTAGAAAAAGACGTGGTTGGGGGCGGTGGACGAGTCGAGCGGCGGCATCGGAGTGGCGGGGTGCGGGTGGTGGTCGAAAAATTTAGAGGGAGCTAAAATCTCATCGAAATTTTGAACCTTGACGCTTAGTCGATCCCGCACAGTTCGGATTTCGCATTTATTCACAGAGCATGCATGGCACATGACAGTATTCCCAATTAACAAACAAATTAACGCGGACAGTGCAGAGTCGAAGGAACCGATGAAATCTATGGATGGTCTATGCAGTATTAATTAATCAAAGATCACAATTAAGCGTCCGGACAAGGCCCGTACAGCCGCACAAGCAAGCACTCTCTCTCTTCTATCGCTGACAGCATGTACAAACTGGAAGGCAGCTAGCTTGCCGCTATTCACAAATCCCAAGGTTAGACGATCCTCACAGCATCGGCTGGTGATGGTCACCCGTCGGAGAGATCCGGCGTGTGCACGGCGAAGTCGGGCGGATCGGCCTGCACCGGCGGGCCGCCGTAATGGATGCTGCGCATCTTCAGCTCCCTCGGCACGTCGACCTCTTTCAGCCACGCGAGACGCCGGCCTTCTTGCTCGACGCCGGCGAGGCCATCGACGCCGTGTGCCGCTGCAAGCAGGATGCCAAACCTGATGTAAGTCTCGTCTGCAGGTAAAGCGAATGGAAACGAGACGCTAGCACCCACATGAACGCAAAACCGTGTGCTTACTGAACTGTTAATCACGTACGTACACAGGTTGCAAATGGAATAGTTATAATATCATAAGCAAAGCTGTGTGCATGTTGTCATTTATTAACCAACAAACCTCTTTCCCTATTCGGTGGGCTGCTTCTGTGCCAAACAACTGTTTTGATTAAACTAACACCTGAACACATGCTGCAGCTTGCAGGTGATATGCCTAAGGGCCTGTTTGTATCTATTAGCAGCCAATAGTTCCTATCTAATATTAGCTAGCTAACTATTAGTTGGAGGGTGTTTGGATCCACCAGCTAATATGTAGCTAATAGATGCTATTATCCAAAATACCCATGCTATTAAATGCTATTGGTAATAGACGCGAAGGGTATTTTGGTTAAATGCCACCTATTAGCTGTTATTAGCTGGGTTTGGCTAGCTAATGATATAACTATTAGCTGATCTATTAGACGAGGGTGTTTGGATCCACTCCAGCTAATTTTTAGCAGCTAACTATTAGGGATTCAAACAGGCCCTAAGCCATCCATCCATCCACCCTTCTTAATCACTAGAAAAAGACACGAATGCTCTCTGCGTGTTCTTGAGCAAGAATGCCTGAGCCTGAACCACCTATTTGGCCTTTTTAAGTTCTGTAAGATCTGAGGCCGAAACACCGTATCGCTCGAATCGAATTTCTAAATGCAGCATGTATCTGGTTCGGATTTCTAAATGCAGCAAGTATCTGGTTCGGATTTCTAAATGCAGCAAGTATCTGGTTCGGATTTCTGGGATGAGAATGACTGCTTACTCGAATGGTGCGGGTAGGGGATATCAGTGTAGTACGTGCAGTCCCGGTCCTCTTCAATGGAGTAAGGGGGCCCAAGGATGTCGAGGATTGCGCATGGCGCGACGGCCCTGAACCGGTGCATGTTGCCTCCCGTCGTTGGATACAGGACCGAAGTGTCGCATGGCGCGGTGAAAACACCATCCACCACCAGCTCTGCCAATCTCACTGCAGGCAATCAATGGAGTCTCAGTGTTAGCACATTTGCGCCATGGACGACGGAGGAAGAATGCAGAGAGGCTCAAAGGCTTACATCGCTCGTCGGGTGACGAACAACCGCTCGACGCAAGATCAGGATCAACCCAGTCGTATGACTTTGCGTGCATCGATCCGCGTAGGAGCTTGCTGAACACAGTCATCCCGGGGTGATTGTGGAGAGGGATGACAGCATTTGGTGGCAAAAAGAACATAACCATCTGCCAAGGAAATAACATCAGTGAAAAAAATGTCATTTTGATATCAAGTGAGTGACGAATTGATCAGAACTCGGTTCGCTTGAACACCGCAACTTACCGAGAAGTTCTCACATTTGTATATCGTCGTATGTGTAATTGTCGGGGTCTTCCCTTCGGCAGCATCTCTATTCTTGAAGAATTTGAGACCTGAGCTTAGGCCAACATCTTCTGGTCTCATTCTGTCTGCAAATATTACAGTCAGCAATTCAAATTCAGTTAATTCAGTACATAAAACAGATACAGGATGCGCCCATGATGCAACTTATATATGGGTATGCTATATATGGGGGCCATCGGCCATATGTGTTCCTAGGACAAGACTACCAGCCTATACTGCCAGGTGCTGATTAACAGATGGTGTATCAAGCCAAATTTAGAGCCTGCATCTTTGGCATCTTCCGAAATGCGAATTTTAAAGTGTATCAAATTCTGGAAACTCTCGTAGTCACCATTACCATTTTCCTAATGCAGTAATCTGCTACATTTCATCAAAACATGTTGTGCAGCAGAACATACATATTCAGCAGAAAGCAATAGCGGCTACACATCATCCAGTAAGATTCAGCAGGACCTCTCAACTAACGCAGAGGTACGAAATTTTCCATCATACATGTTTTGCACAACAAATAGTTGGTGATGGATGATCATTGCATGGGCGAAATCCACCAAATTTGCAACGACCCTTTTGCATGGTAAACAAGGACTATAGCTCAGACGAGCAAAGCAAGCATCAAGTAGTACTGGAAACACCGGAGAAGAGGAGGCTCACCGAGCATGGCGCAGAGCAGGTCGACCTCGGCGGGCGCGGGCACGGTGCCGGGGCCCCTGAAGACGGCGCGGCACGCCTGGAAGAGCCGCTGCACGGCCGTCGCATCCGCCTGCACGCGCCTCCTGGCGCGCCGCCCCACGCCACCGCCGCCCCTCCTCCCCCCTCCCGCCACCCGCCTCATCTTCGCCGGCGGCAGAACCTCCGCCACCTCCACTCCCCCCGCTCCCCTCTCCACCTTCATCGATCAAGAAAGAAACCAACGCGACGCGCCAAGAGCCTCGCAAAAACCCGATCTTGGCGCGAATGGAGACGCCGGCACCGAAGAGGAAAGCCGGAAGAGACGCAGCAGAGCACGCAACGCAGGGAGAGGGAGGCGATTAGGACGGAGGAGGAAGCAGCACGCGACGCGACGTGAGTTATAGGAACAGCGGCAAAACCAGGGGCTCGCCGTGCGATACTGCGACGGTTGCCGAGGCAAGTGGGGGCGGGGGCGGGGGCGCACGCAGCAGCCAGATAAACCATGGACGCGGACAGGAATACCACTGCGCCGCTGGGTTGGATGCAAACCTCAAGCGTCGACGTCTACCTGTACCACCACTGTAGAGCATGATTTTTTTCTCCCCCTCCTGTGGAGAGAGAGAGAGAGAGAGAGAGAGAGACGCTTGTCTCGTTGTTGCCGCGTCGCGCCCGCCATTTTGGGGAAGCGGAAAGCAAAACCGCCAGTATCCACCACCTCCGGTACACTGTTTTATCCATGAAACCGACAGCTGACGCCTCTTCGGAGGAGTTGTCGTAGTTATCGATGCCCTACATATCCGTGTAACTAAATCGATAGGAAGTAGAGTTATTTGTTAGACAACCTCGCTATCGAATAGTCCGGGGTTGCCTAATAGATCTCAAGTGGAGAATGAGCGAGAGAAGAGAGACACTGATATGAGGAGGAGCAGGGCCGCTTTTATTATTCTGTATGCTTCATACAAAGGGTAGCACTGCCTCCATATATAAGCGGTTACGCTAGAGATAAGGTAGAGTCCATATAGGATACGTAATCGGTTTCCTAACACTTCTTGGACTCTTCACCGCGAGATGCATATGCCTCATTAAAACTCCATAAAAACCCAGTGGGAAAAATAATTGGAGAAAGAGTACATAGCACACGCTGTGTGTTGCACGGATTGCCTCATCCAAAACCTGATGTAAGAAAACTTCAATGAAAAACTTACTTACGGAAAAGAGTACAATCCACCCAAACTTCAATGTTAATCTTCAAGATTTACGATGGGTACTCAAACTTCCTGTGTGATATTTATGTAGGAGTATGTGAAAAATCTCCCCTGAAATCTGCACTTCTCTAAGCCTCATCATCCCGATTCCTCTAATACATCTTTCAAAGGAAGATGCGGGAGTGACTTAGTGAATAAATCTGCGAGATTTTCACACGACTTAGTATCTTGATATCTTTATCTCGTTCATCTTATGCATTTCATGGGCATAAAAGAACTTGGGGTTGATATGCTTCGTAAGGTTACTCTTCACATATCCTATTTGTACTTGTGCAACACAATTCGCATTATCTTCATAGATAATAGTGGGGTTTGTTCCATGTTCAGACCACATGACTTACGGATGTGGTGAACCATTCTTCAAGCCATGCACATTCCCGAGAGGCTTTATACAATGCAATGATTTACGAGTGGTTAGTCGACGTCGAGACAAGAGTCCGCTTAGACGACTTCCAAGAAATTGTCGTTTCCACCGCAAAGGAAAACATACCCAGCTTTGTGACTTGCCAAGATGCTTGGTCTCGATAGGTACCCAACATCGGCGTAGCCAACTAAATTCAATTCATTGTTTCTTCAGAAAACAAGCCGAGGTCTTTGCTTCCTTGAAGGTAACGGAAGATGTCCTTCACCCTTTCCAATGCCTTTTGGTGGGTTCTGCAGATCGCAAGCGCTAGCAAATTCACGGCGAACGCAATGTCCGGCCTAGTGCTATTCGCAAGGTACATGAGCGCTCCAATTGCACTCAAGTATGGGAATTCCGCTCCCAGGACTTCCTCCCCCTCTTCTTTAGGCCTGTACGGGTCTAGGTCTGCTTGGAGTAACCTTCCGACCGTTGGGGTCTTTGCGGGGTATGCCTTTCAAAACCAAATTTCTCCAACACTTTCTGCGTGTAGGAAGATTGGTGTACCAAGATTCCGCCTTGGACATGTTCAAGCTGCAAGCCTAAACAGAACTTGGTTTTACCCAAGTCTTTCATTTCAAACTCAGATTTCAAGTATGTGCATGCTTCTTCAATTTCTTCATCCGTCCCAATGATGTTCAAGTCATCTACATAGACGGAGATTATACAAAATCCATTCGGGGATCGTTGTATAAACACACATGGACAATCTTTGCTGTTCGTGTAGCCTTTCTTGCAAAGAAAGTCACTTAAGCGATTGTACCACATTCTTCCTCGATCGCTTCAAATTTATACAAAGTGATTTCTCCAATTTCACCTTTGTATAGGTTTCTGTTTGCTCTGTCTTGGTTCGGGATAGGGATACCTTCCGGTACTTTCATATAAATCTCCGAATCCAAGTTTCCATACAAATATGCTGTGACAACATCCATTAGCTTCATTTTCAACTTCAAGTTGACTGCCATTGAGATCAAGTATCTAAAGGTAATTCCGCCCATGACCGGAGAATAGGTTTCTTCATAATCAACCCTAGGACGTTGAGTGAAACCTTGAACAACAAGCCTTGCAATGGTTGTTGCTCTTTTCATAGATTCTCCTATTATTACAAAATTTATGGCCATTTCGTCATGGTGTGCTTCATGCACTTCTACTTGCTCTTCATTGCTATTTCCCATTCCAGGAGCAAGTTCCTTTAGTTTTTCCTCCGCCAATGTGTGCGCACACATTATTTCCGGCGGCTTCTTCCAATGGAAGATTCAAATATGGAATTGCCTTTTCCACAGGCTTCTTTCCAGTGCCAGGTCTCAACTGGCTCCCCTTCTTGCTTTGGGGCATTTTTGTGATTGGCTATGGTAAGTCCTCTTGCCCATTTTTCCCCAGACGTCTCCGGGTACTTTGGGTTTGAGAAGCGATTTCCTGTTCTTTTTCTTTGAGGCCTCACGAACAGGATGAGGGATACCTTACGCTTTCTTTGGTATTTCCACCTCTCTGGTGCATTTCTTGCTGGGTACATGCGACTTAACCACGCTTTTCAGATCACAAAAATGATCAGCGGTTCATTTGCTAAATTCTCGCAAATCAATTATCTTACGGACTTCTTGATTTGCTTCATTAGTGCGAGGGTCATGCGCTGGGATCCCAAAGTGGAATGCCATATTATTTCCGGCATTTTTCATCCAATGGTTCATTTCCTCCCCTAATGACGGAAAACGATCCTCGTCAAAGATGCAATCAGCCGAATCAGATTCAAATCCTACCATGGGTTCCAAATACCTGGTTATGGATGCACTTTCATAACCAATGTATATCAGACTTGCGGAGAGGACCCTTTCGATTTCTTTGTGGGGGTGGTATAGGTACATATACCATACATTCAATTCTTCAGTTGACCCAATGCACTAGTTTGCATGTTTGAATGGATGTTGTAGGCCGATTGTCTATAATTGATGAGTCTTTGCCGCATACAGATTTGCGTGTCCCCAACAATTGTTGGACAAGTTACAACTCTGCAAGAGCGGTCCGGCAATAAACTTAATCCTCTTTATGAGTGCTTCACTAGTCCATTTTGCGTATGGACATGCATGCAGTGCTCAATAGTTATTCCGATTCTTTGTGCAATAATCATCAAATGCCTTGGAAGTAAATTTGTTGGCATTGTCCATTCGAATGGACTTCACGCGATGATCGGAAAAACATTCTTAATTCGATGATCTGCGAGATCGGCTTTGCGAATGCATGATTCCTTGTTGACAAAGAAACATGTATGCGACCATTTCCGGGAAGCATCAATGAGCACCATAAAGGATCGAAAACAGCCCTAACAATGGCTGAATCGGTCCGCAAATATCCCCTCGAATGCTCCAGAATGCAGGATTTCATGTTGCACTTTCATAACAGAGGGTCTAGTTATTACTTTCCTGGTGGCACATGCATGGCACACAAAATCTTCGTGATTCGAGAAATTCTTAACATTAATGCCATGACCTTGTGAGTTGTTAACTATATTTCTCATCAATCTAAGACCAGGATGACCTAATCTACAATGCCATAAAGCAAATAATTCGTAGCTTCTAAAGACAGGTCTTCAAAGAAGTATACACTGCGTGTGCATTGATTTTCGTGTAGTACAACCCAGATTCATATGAGGGACATTTTTCTAGTACCATCTTTCCATATTCCGCGTGCTTCACAATGCACAAGTGTTCTTTGCCATTTTCTTCATTGGTTTCTACGTGAAACCCATTGGCGTGATATCTTTGAAACTTAAGAGAGTGCGAGTTGATTCAGGGTACAAGAGGGCCTCTTCAATTACCAAAGTTGTACCCATTGGCAATATAATTGTGGCTCTTCCTGAGCCTATTATATGCGTATCGCTTCCTGCGATTGTCGTAATCCTTCCAGCGTTCTTCGTGATCGTCTGGAAGTATTTCGACTCTCTTAAGATGGTATTTGTTGTGCCACTATCAACAATGCATATTTCCTCCATTGGGTGCTACACGATTTCTAGATGAAAAGAAAAATAATTCTAATCTGACAGTGGCAAAGTAATTCAAACATTGCTTGTAAGTAAAGAATACTGGAATAAAGAATAAATAACAATTCTTATTCATGAGAAAGTAAAAGTATGCTCTTCGAGAGCTTACAATTATTCAATATTAACTAATCAACCACAATCTAAAAGAAAGTGCTCACAATGCTATTCATGCACTAAACGGAATCTGTAAAGTATGCATTCACTTCTGCTTCTATGTTATCCACAGAAGTGTTTTCTTCATTGGCCAAGGGCTTGGCTGCATCATTGATGTCTAGGCTGGGTGCGAGGATGAAGCATGTGGGGTGTCAACTTCCATGACATCATCATTGCCTACTTCGGCAAAATGTGCCTCTGCCAGTGCATTTCCTTTGGCCTTCTTCTTGGCCTGATAGGCATTGATCACTTCTTTGGATTCTCGGCATATTTTTGACCAATGCCCCCAAGTGCCGCATTTGAAGCACGTTTGGTTCTGCTGTCCATACGGCTTGCCCTGCGGCTTTTCCTTGTCATTCTTCTTCTTTTGGGCTATGGACTTTCCTTTGGCCTGATGTTTCTCTTTTCCACCCTTCTTGACCCACTTCATGTGGGCGGGCTTTTTCACCTTATAATTGGCATTGATTTCTGGTACAATGCTCCTTCCAGTGGTGTGAGACGAAGTTCTTTCGGAGAGCTTCGTCTTGTGACTCATAACTTGCATAACATCAATCGATTCGCTATACTCCTTGTATGCGTCTGACGATAGTCGCGGGCACTCTGGATAGCATTGGGGTGAAAAGTGGAAAGAGTTTTCTCAATCTTCTCCTCCTCGCTGATCTTCTTGCCACATAGGAGAGATTAGTACAAATTCGTGCAAGGCGTAATTGTACTCGCCTTTATTTTGTAGTCCGCAAACCTCAGACGCACTCCAATCTTGTGCTTGGGGCAAGATTGTGTATTTGAGCTTCTCGAACCGCTTCGAGTGCGATCCATAGCTCAATTGCACTTTCTTCACCATGTATTCATGTTTCAGGGTGGCTGAGAGATGGTGCCTGAGGAAGTGCAATGCTTTATCGTTCTGCTCGGCAGTAGGTGGTGCGTCCTTCGAGGACCCTAAGCCGATGTCAGCTCGGAGCTTCTTTCCGCCGAGTACGATCTTCACATCGGATGCCCAAGTGAGGTAGTTTTGACCGTCTTTGGGCCAATTCTCGCAAACTCACGATTCACAATGCCGGACATCTGCATTTTTACAAGATTCCAACATTAGATTACTGCGTGTAATCTAATAAAGTGTGATTGCATAATTCATAAAATGCGGAAAGTAAACTCTCATGAATTTCGAATTTTTTCTTAGTATTTGGCAATTTTTCGTTAATTATACAAAGAATTTTCCAAAGCATCACTTGATAATAAAATAAATTTCAACATGAATTAAACATGGCATAAGTCTAATTACAACTCATATAATTCTTGTTGGTGGGAGCAAAACAGGTAATGAATATCTCTGTCAATTTGACTCTTGGCCAGTCAACTCGCCCTAGGGCTCACATGAGGGAGGAGCACTTCCGCTTCGGGTGCCAATTAAAGCACCATGCCTCATGTGTGTTTTCCTATACACCAATTGTCTCATATCTGTTTATTCATTACCAAAATCAAATCCCAACCATTCAAATTCTCATTTTATGCCATATGAAATATTCTGGAATTTTCCTAACACTTTTCATAATTTCTGCTAATTTCCAAGCAATTTTCAGAATTACTTTACAACAGGAAATTGAATTTCAGCAAATATCAACATGACATAATGCTAAGGAAAATAAAACCAGATACAAGACATGAAAAAGGTGTCCTCATAATTTTCTAGCAATTTTCAGAATTTTTTTGTAATTTTCTAATCAATTTTCTTAGTTTCTAATTAATTTCGAAAAGAAAAGAAAAAAAACAGAAAAATCTCCCATGCGCCATAGGTATTCAATACGGTTTGGAAGTTGTCACGTGCCTGCTTGGATCCAAAAACCCAAATGTGTGGATAGACTTCATGTCCAAGAGAATAACGTGTTCATGAGAATAATGGACTTCATGTCCAGATTGTATTCGGCGTAAGATACAGCATGGGCGGGTGCTTTCGTGCGGCGGCGCCGGCAGCCTAGGCGTGGAGCCGAGGCGGCGATACGCAAGATCTCTGGTGACTGCGCTAGATTGAGGTGCTTCTTGCACGGCGGCCGGCGTGGCCATGTGGCTGCGATGCCGAGAGCGGGAGTAGCAGCGGCGGCCGAGCAGTACCACGCAGCGTGGCTGCGATGCCGAGAGCGGCAAAGGGAGCCAACCGGCGCTGGGAACCAGCGGGGTTGCCGGCGGCTGATGGCCATGGGCTGCACGCTTCGTGCGTGGGGATCGAGGCGGATCGGCTTCAATCCAGTGCGGCCGTCACGAGGAGGATCATGGCCATGAGCCGAGCCGGCGGTTCATGCGCGGCCAGTCAAGACGGCTTCTCGCCGGCGACAATCCTTCGGGTTGTGTCAGGACCACAAGATGAACTCAATCGAATTGAAGATTGAGGAACAAGCAATACCAACGAAAACGCAAGAACGTCGCCAGAACCAGAGCTACTGGTTGTCTTCTTCCTCTCAGCGATCCTGTCAGGTTGGCACAGCTGCTACCGGCTGCCGAGGATTCAATCTACAATGGCTTCGTGCCGATCTTGTAATTTCATATACTGTAGTGATTTTGTGTCACAGATTGGGAGACTAGTTGCTAGTTGCGTATTGTAGCTTTGTGCTACAAGAATTAGATCCATTTACAGATATAATGAGCGATTAAATTCAATCCTCGTTCTCACCTTTCTCATTTTGACGAAACGATATGATTCGTTGATGAGATTAGATCTAAGATCTGGCGAAATAATCTGCAGGATTTTTCGACTTACTTTCTTGATGCCGGAAGCGTTGGCTATCGCGTAGGATAGAGTCGCGTAGGACTTTTTCGGCAATCCGAGTGGATGCCGGCGTGGTGACGAGTTGATTGCAGATCGGATCGAGCGATCAATCGCCGGTAGTAGTCGTTCGTCGTTGTCGACGATCCTTCACTTCTTGTCTTTTCTCACCTTTCAATCTTTCTCCGGTAGAGCTTCGTGCTGATAACGTGTTAGACAACCTCGCTATCGAATAGTCCGGGGTTGCCTAATAGATCTCAAGTGGAGAATAGACAGGGAGAAAGAGAGACACAATATGAGGAGGAACCAGGCCTGCTTTATTATTCTGTATGCTTCTCTATACAAAGGGGTAGCCCCTGCCTCCTATATATAGCGGTTCTGCTAGAGATAAGGTAGAGTCCATATAGGATACGTAATCAGTTTCCTAACATTATTATTATACCGTTCTCGATACCAGCTATATCGGTAGAATTGATAACATAGTCTATTTAACTATGTTATTGTATTTGATAATACTACTATATATTTAAAGTAATATTATAAGCGAATTTTAATATACATATAATTAAATATGTGTATACTAATGTACTAAACTCGAAACGATACGACGATATAGACTGATGCTAAAATATACCATTTCAAGAATCAAACCAGTACGATTTTTGATACGACATTGATAAGTTTGGTTGCTGTCCTTCGCTGCCGGTTGACAAGTGGATTTGCATCGGCTTTGCAGTGCACGACTGCTCCTCTTATTCTTGGATGTGTTTTTTTCCCTATCAAGTTCTGATTCTTTTAGGTGTTTTTGCTTCGTTGGGTAAGTGTGATGTCGTCACAATCACGGAATAAAATCTCGAATCTCGGCCATAATCGAGACTAAAAATCTTGGATAAATAAAAAAATTAAAATTTTTAAAATACTACAGTATTTTAGAAATCTCTATGAGGTTTTGTATTTTTTTTAGCTGGATTGATATGTTTTTGTGCTGAATTTAAGATCGATTTTTTTGTAAATAATTAAAATACCATTTATGAGGAACACATGTAATTTTTCTCTCTATATATACACAATTATATATACACAATTATATATACACACACACATATACATGTGATGTGATGCATTTTTGTCATGAAGAGCATGTACATGTTGTGTTTCAACTAAAAAAAGATAATTCTATGACTTATGTTATCAAGTATGCTTCGGATACATTCGTCAATATGATTGAAATTTGGAACAAAAAGTACTTTAATTAAGTGAAAAATATGCATCTTATTTTATGAAACCAATTCCTTTTATGCCAAATAGGGAAGGTACATAATTTTTTAAAAAAATTCCTTTTTTTTTCTAGCCACGAGAGATTATTTTACAATATTTTACACTATCACAATTTTTAAAAACCACTCGGACTTGATCATCATCTGAAATTTTATGAATTTTTTTTTCAAAATTTCCTAAGTGACGGTGTGAAAAGGGGCTCCAAAGTGGGCCCACCAGACCAGACCAAACCAAAACAAACCGTTGGTTTAGAACGTACGAGTACACAATACAGTGGGCACCTGCAAGAGAGAGAGAGAGATGGCGTAGATACCTGCAAGTAACGTCCAACCAACATACATCGAGAGAGAGAGAGAGAGAGAGAGAGAGAGAGAGAGAGAGAGATGGCGTAGATACCTGCAAGTAACGTCCAACCAACATACAGAGAGAGAGAGAGAGAGAGAGAGAGAGAGATGGCGTAGATACCTGCAAGTAACGTCCAACCAACATACAGAGAGAGAGAGAGAGAGAGAGAGAGAGAGAGAGAGAGAGAGAGAGAGAGAGAGAGAGATGGCGTAGATATTTTGGGAAAAATTGGTCAAATAAACCACAGAGAAATTGAAATTTAAAAAATGACCTGCAGGTAAACGAAATGTGTTGAATGCCACCGGTTTCCGCCAGATGAAGTGGCTTCCGCCGTGCGAGGCGGCGGAAAGGGCGTTTCCGCCGTGCCATCTGGCTTCCGCCATGGGAGGTGGCGGAAAGGGGGGTTTCTGCGGGAGTGGCGAGCCATTGGGGTGGCGGAAGGGGGTTCGTAGTGCAAGGGAGCAAGACAGGAGGATAGCCGATGCCTCGGTCGAATGCACTGCGACCGAGCCGAACCGAGTTATGTGGGATGGTTGAATGTGTTTGATACTAATTTATTTTGATAATTAATCTGTCCAGATATATGAGATAAAAATTTGTGTTACATATCAATAAGTTTTCACTTATCAGCTATAGCCTACATATTAAGCTGTAAACAACAAGTGATGAATGAGATACCTTTCTTCAAAAACATTGTAGGCTGTGTTTGTTTAGGCTTCTGCTTAGGCTTATTTGGCTTCTAGACCTTCATAAGTCACAAGCCAAAACAAACAGTAATTTTTCAAATTAATCGGAGAGGAAGCTCCACCCAATTTGCACTACACGAGAGAAGCAAGGAAAACGATGCTTCTGGGCCGGAGCTTATGAAAATCCCACTTCCTGGTACCCTTGCAACTTGATCTTATTTACAAAAATTGCCATCCCCTTCATCAAGTCTCTTCCAGGCTCGACCTCCACTCGGCCATAGCTTCTTCCAGCTCCAATGACTTCTCCTCCAAAGACCTAAACAAACACAGTAGTAGTATAGGTGCATAAACAACGTAGTATATGTGCATATAGTGCAAATTTCACGATAACAACTTAAGCGATTCAATACCGATTCACTTGGAAGTCGCCCTCGCTTATAGTCCAAACTCACTTGATTTCAGGTTTGGAATTTCCTATGACTCATCTTTTTTATACTATTCTACCTTTGAATATTTGAAAGTAACTCCTTTTGGGACCAATTGTTGCTAAATTTGTATCTTTGATTCACAAAATACAACCTGGTCATTGTTTATCTTACTTTCAGGAATGACTTGGGTGTAGGTGTGTGCAATAAAATTGCAAGCTCATGGAGACATAAACTAGCTATCCTAATTACTTTCCGGCGATTCTTTGTGATTGTATTATTTGTACTATTTGTTGGACTTACGATCAGGAGAAAGAAAAGAACAACAAAAGATGCGTAATTATCGCTTTCAAGTTCCTCCTTTTTTTACTTGCGCATATAAATAATAGAGTTATCATGCCTAATGCTATGTATGCTATCGCTGCTGGAGTGTTTTCAATGGCTTAATTCGGTTAACCGAATAAACCGAATAAACCAAACCGAATTTTTTTGGTTTATTCGATTTGGTTTTCGGTTTTGAATCGATTCAGTTTGGTTTTTGATTTTTAAAAACCAAAATAATTTAAAACCGAATCGAAAAATCCAAATAAACCGAATGCCCACCCGTACTAACAAGTGTCATATAGCCAAACAATATGCAAATCACATTGATTGCACCACTAGTGGCTGGCTTAGCTTAGCTATTTGATGGGAGATATAGAGACATCTTTCATGTGTCCATCTCATTATGAAAAAAAAAAAGATTAAATCTACCTGTAAAGGAGAAAGCAAAATCTTTCTTTAGCAAAATAAAAAAAGAGTACAAGAAGACCTTCGGTGCTAAGTCCAGGCTAACCCCAATATCTAAGAAAAGGTCCATTATGCTTAGTTAGGCTAGCGCAATTTATTTTTCGAGAGCTGAGCAGCTTTTAAAAAGTTGTCTGTAAAGTTTTTTTCTAATATTTCTAAAAAAATATCTATTTTTCAAACATACTAAATCAGGGATATTCAGAGCTTCTGTACCTTAAAAAAGCGAATTTGGACGCAATTAGCAAGGTCCACTTTTAAACAAATTTAATGCAAATATTATGTTACTATACAATATCAATATTCCAATAATATTTTATTCAATAAATTTATCTTTAAAAAGATACTTATTTAAATTTCATATCGTTTAGAGATATTCAAAGCCTCTCTAACTTAACATAATCACCGAAGATTCTGTTTCCCATTTCTGCAGATTGCGACGCGGATCGTTTTCAATTAGGTCGTCGCTGTGGAAAATGTAGTCGTGGGCTCGCTCCTTTTATCTATTTAGTTGCATATTTTAATTTCCCCAAATCCCCATCGAATCCCTGGAAAAGTTGAGTAAATAACAATTAAATTAAAATTAAGGAAATAATAATCTACAGTAAAATGATATTCGATGGCAAACTGTAAGCGTTGCTCCAGCAGTGAAATGGAATGCGGCGAATAGCAGTTCATTCCGCCAGGCGACATGGTTTCCGCCGCACGGGGCGGTGGAAAGGTGGCTTCCGCCACACCACACGGTGGAAGCCGGGCGGGCACGGAAACCCTTGCACGGAAAGTCATGCGGCCGGAGATAGCAGAAAAGTTTGACGAAACAGATCATGTTAAAATTTTCCTGTTAAAAAAATACGAAATTATCAATTGTGTGAATAATAATGAATGGAAGATATATTTTATGTGGATAATAAAGAATAAATGCATATAGTTGAGAGACAATAAATATAGGTATAGAAGGAAAGATATAATTAAATATGCATACTCGTTTTATATTTGGGACAAGACCATTATAAGTAATATATAAGTTATTTTTCACCGTACCTTTTTAAGTTTTACCATAACGTTAATATTTAACCCAAAAGCAAAGTACATCTCATATTTATATTTATAGGAGGAGATAACCTCTTTTAAAAAGAAACAAGCCATTTAGGCGGAAAGCGCACGTCAGGCCTGTCGACCTAAGCCGCGACCTCGGGGTTGCAAAAGCAGATATTTGTTTTTTTTGTACAGGTCATATAAATTATCACTTTGTAATAATTTTTTCGAGACTTCGTGTAGTTATCCTCAAAGATATGAAATATATATGCGGTACACTTAATCGATAGATGTCTGAGAAATAAGAATGTCTTGAATTGCATATGGCTTAGAAATGCTAAACAAAGAATGGCATGTATGGCACACTCTACCGAGTATACCGGACTAAACCTAACATGCCTTAGGGAAAGGGAAGAACAACAAGGGCCCTTCTCGTACACTTTACTGAGTGCACCGAGGATATTTCCCCTTGCGCAACCCATCGGTGCCTGCCGCCGCCCTGGCCCTAGCCGCCCTCTCGCGCTTCCTGTCACGCTCGGCCTCCCACTCGGCCGCCAGGCGCTGCCGTTCGGCCTCCCTCTCTGCACGCATTTGTTCGGCAACCTTCATGCGCTTCTCCTCCTCCTCCTGCTCACGGCACTGCAGCTCTACCATAGCTCTGCGATGCGAGTACTCCCAATTCCGCATCCTCTCCATATTTATTGATTGCATTGTTAGTGTTACAAAAAGGTACATACACCCCAACGACAATCACTGTCCCCCAGCTCCCCATCTACTATCATATGCACTAGGGGTGTAATGTTGGGGTTCACGTCTTACTCTTGTCCCTGCTGCTTGCGACGGTCCAACTCGTCTGTCACTGCGCCATCTGGTCATCCTCGTCGGTCTTTGGCCGGGGCGACAACATACCCCGATCCAGGTAAATATTCCATCCTGCAAATGGGCTAGGCTGCGGTGCGGTGGGAGTGGTGTCTGGTGCAACTGTGTTCCACCTGTCGAAGATAACGATTAGATCCTCGGCTGGTCGGGGCGTGGGTGCGAGGTAAAAGGCGTTGCGACAAGCTAGAAAATCCAAAGTCGGCACCAAATGTCTCGATGAGCGCATTGTCGAAGGCACGCGATTTCCTTCATTTTGGGGCGTTACGCTCGTATCCAAATGTCTGCTGGGAGTAGAACATGTCGCCGCCATCCCGTCGGTGGAGTCGGTGGGCGATTCATATCGAGGCCCTGTGACATCTCTCCCGTTGGATGGGGCCGGTGGATCGGCGTGAACGCCGAGCGCCGATGGCTTTCAGCACCATGTCTTTGATGTGGATGCCGTCGTCTTGGTGTGTCGGTGCCGCTGAAGCGGTAGAGGATACCTCATGGACATTGATCTCAAGGGTGGGGGACGAATCTTTGGGGGTTGGATCGGCCGCCTCATCATAGCTTCTTCGTGTGGTGGCCGGTGACCTCCAATCGCCGAATGGCAGTATCGCAAGCGATCCCCGCCTCTACGAAAGAAACCACGCCTAGGATTTCCACTTTGTCTTGACCACGATGCCGGTTTGCGTAAACATTTCGTCCGCCTCGTCCTGTAAGTTTGCGGACTCCTGAGTCTGTGTAGGAATACATCGTTCTGTTAGTACATATCGATGTCCAAGCTGTACATGCTATTGAAAGTATTTAAACACATATGGGAGTCTGTACACGTACCAGCCTGTGAACTCTCTCGGCGTAGTCCTGCACATAGTTTTGTGCTTGTTCGTGGGCTTGCCGTGCAAGAAGAACACACCTTGTTCGAGGTACCCGGTCGAGGTAGGCCCGGTACTCGGTGCCATTGTAAGGCCAGGTTGGCTCGTACACATCGGCGTAGGCGACTCGACCATCGCGTGATGTGTGCTTGATGTACGACTCTCGATCGTAGTTGTGGCCTTGTGAGCTCCTCCGAAAATTTAGCTTACATGCCGTTAGTCCAATATGATGATAAATATAGTGGGACTTGAAATGTAATGTTGATTCCGGCTTACCCATGCGGCGGACCGGCGGATCGTGGGGGTGGAGGAATCAACTGTCGACGACCAAACTGTCGTTGCACACGCGCTACGGTGAGTACACCTCGGCGACATTCATGCACACTAGGTGGCATTGCGTGAGCCAAGACGCCGTCTTGGTTGCACGCCAAATGATATGCGTCCTCCTTGTGCTACTGCCGTGCATCGTGCGTTGGAGAACGGGTCCCAATCGGCGTGATCCTGGGTCGAGAAAGTCCAGGTCGGCGACGCAGCGCATGTATGACCGCGATCAACTTCTTGCGCCCAACGCAACCTAGCGTGCATGTATATGTAACCAAAAGTTGGACGCAGTGGCTGGGGTACATCATCAGCCACAGGCACTGGGTAGTAAGGGTTGTCCACTCTTGGACGAGACATGGGAAGGTAAAACCATGACCAAAGGCTGCAAGATACGGACAACCCGTCAAGATGGAGCTCTGTCTTTGTCTGCTGCCGCAGCGTCACACAAGGCACGATAGGTGTCCGCTAGAACCGCGGATCCCAGTGAAACCCTGTGGTGCGTCCCGTTCGCGCATCCATGGCTAGTCAGGGCAACCCACACAAGATGTGTAGCGACGTTGTCTCCATTTGTGTGCGTGAACATCACACCCCTAGGAGTCCGAGTAGGTACACTTCGTAGTGTGCATTCACGGTTGCCAGTCCGCGTCTCTTGGGCAAGCTTGGAACTCTTCCAACTGACGCAACCATGAGAATGACACCCCTGGTCGCTCCCATGGTACTCCACCCGAACCTCTGATTTCATTTAATCATGTCGCCTTTAAAATTTTGATTGAGTGGTCTTTGATTAAATGCAATATGTATATGTTACATTCTCTAGGTAGTGGTGCCATGCCACTCGCCTGGCTTTGCAACAACAAATGGTTGGCGACAATAGGAAGCCCTGTAATCAACGCCACATCTCGTAGGGTGATAGTCATCTCCCCAAGCGAGTGGAAAGTATGCGTCTCTGGTCGCCAACGATCAACAAGGGTCACAAAGTGCGGCGTCTAAAGCCGGAAGAGGAGTCCGTCTTCCACGGCCCATGTTTGCCCCATTCATAAGCTTCGCAAATGGGAGCAGCCCGCAATGTGCAAGTGGGACATCGAATCTGCCGTCAAGAATTTTCAGCTGCCGGGATCCCCTTAAACGCATGGCATGAAGCTGGAGAGGAAGATGGTATATCAGACGGAAAATATTAATGTGCATGAAAACCATGAACTTATGTAGTGTGTCTTACAACCTCTTCACGTGCGGCCAATTTCCTGGCCCTATGCTTTGAGTCGATTTGTTCGTGGAGCAACTCTGGCAGTGCCATTTTGGTGGCCGCTTCCGTTACCTTCAAGACAAATAAAGACGAGATTACTCCATAAGGAAAAATTTATCATCATCCTATTGAAATAAGAAGGCAACACAATGACATAAAAAAATTTCTCCATTTATTTTCTAGATCGTACGCAAGCGGCACCTGACATGGACATAAGTTCGCACTTATACAATATTCGAAATAGCTCAATTGCGACATTAAGGCCTATTAGGGCATGCTCATGCGGTCATGGCCCATTGCTGCATTTTCCACAAAGCGTGAGACCAACACCACCTTGTGAAGCATCCATGTCGCCCCTAAGTCGCGATGACGATGGCCTTCTGGTTGATCCCGCTTCGTCGAAGGGAGCGGATGCCACGTCTGAGGGCCACCATGTCCCTGTAACTCACGATCGCCAAAGTTTCTCATTTTTGGCTGCCACGTGTTTCGCATGCCTTGCATTCTCGTAGTACGGGGACACAACCGGGCTCCGTGTTGCCACCAAGGCGACGACAGCGGCAAGCACGTGGGAGCACGGAATATGCTCCAGACGGGCTTGTTACAAGTGCAATGAGCCTTGTCCGCTCCAATCCAACACGTTTGGGCGGTGTCGCCCGCGATATAGCGAGGCATATTTCCTTCTACATGAAATCTTGAATTCGTTCCGCACGGGATCGAACAACTGCGCCAAGTGAAATTGTGCCTTCAAGCGGCGCTTCTCTAGAAGAGCTTCGACACGCGGTGCAAATGTGGACTCCGATTGTTCTGCTACACGGCCACGGTCTCGGAAGTACTCCATGGTCCGATAAAAAGTGAGCTCAATTATTGAGCATATCGGCGACCACGGACCCTCTCGAGAACATTGTTGTGCGACTCAACATGTTCGTGGTCATCACCATGTAGCGAAAATGCGATCACACTTCAATTAGAGAAAGGGACATATTGGGGTATATAATAGATTATTACTACTTACCGTGGCGCCGTGCGTGTCGTGGTGCCGATGCCCATCTCTCCGTAGGTTGGCCGGCGATCCATCTTGTAACGTAGTATTACGCCGTACAGAAACTCCTTGACCACCAACAATCTGGGAGGTTTGTTGCTCCTGATCTGCCACTAACTTCCTCGTGCGTTCGTTCAACTGTGCAAATATTGCTTCGAACTTACGCACTTGGTTCTGCATGCACATAATCTTGAACTGCTTCACCATGTTGCGATTCTTGTATGCGGTGTACAAGTTTGCACCTAGGTGTCGCATGCACCACCGGCATTCCACATCAGGCCAGGCACACGAAGGGTCCCTCCCCCCCTTCATAACCTCGAGAGCATGCAACATTGACATTGCGATCAGAGACAACGCACACCCCGAGCCTATTCCTGACCACCTTGGTCTTCACGAACCGCATGAACCAAAGCCAACTATCGTTGTTCTCGCTCTCTACAATCGCAAAGGCAACTGGGACTATTTGATTGTTTCCGCTGCCAGCTAGGCGGTGAGAAGAGTCCCTGGTACTTCCAGTTAGGAACGTGCCATCCACACATACCACAGGCGGCAATGCCTAAATGCTTCGATACCTTTGTGCAAATGCCCAAAGAAAGCCTCATAAGGAATTGGTGACCTTCAAAGAATGATCCATTCTCTAGCAAAGACAGTTGTTGGTCAATGCCCCATTCTCGTGCCTGGGTTGGTCTCGTGCTATCTCGGGCGCAGAAGGCGAGGAGCCCAGTTGTAGGACTCTTTGAATGACCCGAATAACATCGTTAGGGCCTTCGTTTTGCTCGCCACGCGAGATGGTACGGATTACCATCCCGTATTTGCTCTACATCTGGGCAATTATGGACTTTGGTGCTAGTTTGATGTCGACCGGCGACTCCAAGGATTTCTGGGCTATGAATTTGGCATCCATGGAATTGTTAATGGTCATCACCACCTCGGCGCAGCAGGTGTGCCGAGTGTAGCGTGAAATGATAAACTGGCTCTCATTCTTTGGTCGGTGCGCCCGTGCAGACGGGCATTGTCCGATCTTAGCGCATTTAACCACATAGACATCCGGCCTGACTTTTTACATAGTCTTGACGCCGGTCATGATGGCGTAGTCGCTAATGAAGTGCACGGCTCTCCTTTTAGTGGGAAGACTGTTCTAGCTGTATGTCACGATGCAGGGGCAGTGGAAATATGTGAGTAATCAGCAATTACGCTGATCCGCATCTAATTGGCGGAAATACGCGACACAGAATTCTACATCATCCTCACCATCCTCTATGCCTTCACCCGTGGCGTCAAGGCCTTCGTCATCCATGACCTCCACATCGACCTCCTCTTCGACCACATTAACCCCGTGCTCTCCCCCACACTCTCCTCTACTTACGTAGTATGACCCCAGATGACCCTCCCACCTCTAACGTGTTACTGGCAATACCAATGTCGCCTCTCTGCAGCAAGCGAGGTTGCCCCTATGCCTTCCTCCTCGCTTTGATTGACGTGGTACCATCTCAGCGTACACACCAATCGAAAAGATTCATCCACGGACTTTGCGACGTCTGAGTCCTGTGAATTTCTGTTTGAAGCTCCCACAGGTTGCACACTACTTGTGCGCATTGCTCGGCACCAAACGGGGCCGAACCGCTTGTAAGCGCGATTTATATCTTCTCCGGTCTATACCTATTTTTGAGCTACTATCCCTATCAGGTCTTTAGGTCCAATAGGAAGATCTATTGCGGCTGCGTGTGCGTCTGACTCTGCATGCTAACAAAAGGTCAGCGCATACGTGGGAGAATCTCCATAGTAAATATGCGATGTTGTAGCCATCGAAATCTGTCCATGCGTCATTAAATTTAATTGCATCATTTAGTAATACATGGTAGCTTGAGAACAAAAGCGTATTATTATGTAAGCCATTATTTCACAAAAATTTCAATTATTAAACTTGATCATTTATTGTTGTACTAATGTTCATCAAGCAAACCATTTTTCCCGCTCCAGGTTTGTGGGTCATTTCAACTCCAGAATTTCCCAAACTTTAATACTAAGTTAAGGGATAAGTTTTCCACCATCAATAAAAATTTTAGGTTCAAATTACTTACGGTTATTTTATAACATTTCTGACATTACCTGCTCCACAGTCAAATTTATTCGGTTTCTGATTTGTGTAAGGGTTTAGATGGACGTATTAATTTTTGACAATTTTACTGGAAGTGTGAATCTACATGATAGTTCGACCATAAAAATTTCAGGACAATAATCATAGTATTTATTTTCTTAGAATTCTTTTACTACTTTTTGCAGAATTTCAAAACTGCAATGAGTAAGTGAAAAAAAAAAGCTAAACTACTGCTTAATTTTTAAAAATTTTACTGACTCAGGATAATGGGAAGAACTACTTACACTAAAATTTTTGAGCTCTAAAGTTCTATCTACATTTCTCCATATTAATTTCTAAGGGTCTAGATGGACATATTAATTTTCAAATTTTTACTGGAAGTGAGAATCTATCTGATAGTTGTAGAATAAAAATTTTAGCCTAAACTTATTTACTGTTATTTTATAACAATTCTAACATTACCTGGTGCACGATACAATTTTTTCGGTTTTTTATTTTTGTAAGGGTTTAGATGGACATATTAGTTTTTGAGAGTTTTACTGGAAGTGTGAATTTATATTATAGTTTTACCATACAAATTTTAGCACAGGAATCACATTATTTATTTTCTTACAATTCTTTGACTATTTTTTGCAGAATTTGGAAACTGCAATGATTAAGTGAAAAAAATAGCTAAACTACTTCTTAATTTTTAAAAATTTTACTTACTGAGTATAATGGTTATAGTAAAAATTTCGAGGTAATTATTTTTATTTTACCGTTTTACCATTCCTTATTTTCTCTTTTTCCTTGGTTTTATCAATTCCAACAATCATTTCCATCGTCCAACAATTCAATAAATGCATGCAATATCATAAAATATAGCAAACAAATTATTTTATATTTTAATATTCGATTATAAGATTTTTATTAATTTGACGATGTTACAACACATCACGAATATGAAAACATCGTATACAGGACAAAGTCAAAAACCCATTCACACCACTTAACAGGTCCACAACATTATCTGCTCCACAGTAAAATTTCTTCGGTTTTTGATTTGTGTAACGGTTTAGATGGACATATTAATTTTTTTCAATTTTACTGGAAGTGTGAATCTACATGATAGTTCTACCATAAAAATTTCAGGACAGTAATCATAGTATTTATTTTCTTAGAATTCTTTTACTACTATCTACAGAATTTCAAAACTGCAATGAAGAAGTGAAAAAAATAGCTAAACTACTGCTTAATTTTTTAAAATTTTACTGATTGAGGATAATGGGAAGACCTACGTACACTAAAAATTTTGAGCTCTACAGTTCTATCTACAATTCTCCATAATTCTTTTACTATTTACGTCAGCTTTAACTTTTACTCCCAAAAATTTAACTTTTACTACTTAGAGTTCTCTCTAGATTTCTCCATAATTCATGAACAGGTCGACATCCCTACAATAGTTTTTTTCTTTTTACACTACACCTCGTAAACACCGTACAAATTAATTACGTTCAATTTGATACATTTTAGTAAACACCAAACGTAAACTAATAGCATATAATACTACGTACCACTCAACCACCTTCTCTTATCATCAAACAACGAAGTGTGCTTATCATCTAGCCTACCATTTAATCAATACTAACTAGGCTTGTGGTACATCAAACAATAACCATTTTCAGTAAACAACCAACTAAATTTAATAGCATCAGATATAACAATTTAAATTATTTCTACAGATTTAACCGTTGATACAATAATCCTTGACTTCCACTACAATGCGCACCGTGCAACTTATGTACATAAATTTATATAATCATTACCAAATAAACATGTTTTTTTGGTCACATGAAGTCATAACAAGGTGTACAACACAAAGATTAAATTACCTTCACAGCACCGAACAGATCGACACTCCTACAATAAGTCCTTGCTTCCTCCACCAAAGCACCTTGCAATTTATTCACATTAAAATATAAATTTTTGTATGTACCAACCACTGAAAGTAATGCACGTAGTACTATGAAGCACAATAAAAAGCTAGCTCACCTGCATGAAATATAACGATGGTACATATTACTACACGATTAATAACTGTGCTAAAATAATTTCTTATCAACATCCCCACTACAACAATTCTTGCCTTTCACTACAGCTCATAATCACCTTCCATTTTATTTACATAAAATAATCTCGTAATTACCAAACATGCATGTTTATTTCAAAGAAATAATGATGTTTTCTAAACAATAACCCTACTGTACTCTATATACATTTCAAAACCTATTCAGAAAAGCACGCTACTTTACTAATTCCTGAATAAAGCGTCACGTAAATTGTCATACAAATCAAATGTAAACAGATGTTACAAATATAAAAAAACCATGAAAAGAGAGAGCACCTTGTGAATAGAGTAAGAATAGGAGCGTGGTGAGGTCCAGATCGTTGCACCTTACATTTTATTTACATAAAATAAAATGATAATTAGCAAAAAAACCAAGTTCATCAGATATTACAAACATGTAAAAAGAATGCGAAGAGAGCGCACCTGACAGAGCAGAGTGAGAGCAAGAGCGATGAGAGATCGTTCCCTGGACCAGTGCCCATTATATAGACGAAACAATGATCACTTTCGTGTTGATTATATTACACTAAGCGAGTCATTATTTATTAATTTGTACTTAAACTAGTCATTACTTAATTAAATCACAAGACGACATTCAAACTTTCGGTGCATGTGACCACCTGCAGCGTAAAATCCGGATGCTTTCGCTGTGCTGCCAGGCTGCTGTCCCTGCTTTCACTGTGCTCGCAGATGGCCCGTGCTGGCGTCCGGTTTCCGCCACGCCGTCCGGCTTCCGCCACTCCGTGTGGCTGAAACCACCGCTTCCGCCGTATGGCATGGCGGAAGCCATGTGGGGTGGCGGAAGCCCCAATTCCGTCGTTTCGTGCGGCGGAAGCCACACCGGATGGCGGATTGTAGTGCTATTCAACGCATTTCAGTTTACTGCGGGTTATTTCCTTAATTTCTATTTAGCAGTGAGTTATTTGCTCAATTTTTCCGATATTTTGACGGCACCGACAATCTGTCACAGCAAGATTCCGACAGTACTAGCACAAAACGATGGGCTGCGACCAGTACCAGTGTACGACCCACACACCGTGGTGTCGCAGACGCCTGTGCAATTAGCAGTCCATGCACGTTCTGACGTATCTGTCACATGCTAATTGAGTTCCATTCCAAGAGATCAATCTCGATCGGGAAGAGCAGTAGCCATGGATCCATCGATCAACAGCTTGCTCTCAGTCAGGTTAGGTAGCAACACCGTTTAACCTGATGGAAGCTAAGCATACCAATCTGGCCGACCTTGTCTGCTTACTTCGACCATGGATGTACCTGTGGGTGCAGCTGCTGCCCAAGCTGCCGCAGCACCGACGACACGACATGCAGGGAGCCGGTCACGCAGACCAGGCCAGGAGCGCCGCCTGCTCGCCGTCGAACCAGCTGGGAGGCAGCCTTGATCAGATCGCAAGAAAATGGCGCGTCTTGACACCCGATCAGCGTGGGCTTCCCACAGCTCGGTGACCCAGCCGCCGGATGGTCGAGGCGCGCCGGAGTTTCGACGCCGGCGATCGTTCCTACATCCACGTAGTCGACGCCCTGAGCGTGATGAAGCTGGCATAGAACGGGAGTTTCCCCCAGCAATGGCAGCCTCGGTCAGAAGTACAATGTCCGGCCTTGTGCCTGCAGGAGATCAGGAAAAAAAACAACTCTCACGTTCTTCAGTCTAAACACTGAAGCATGAGCCAACTGAACCAACGCGTGTAGATTCCAAATGTTTAGAAATGGGTAAATCTTTGCCTGAGAGAAGCTGCTCCGCAAACGCGAGATGCTCTTTGTCATTAGCCATTGCAATGACAAGAGCCAGAGGCCCTTCTGCAGGTTTGACAGTTTTTACCACGTCCGACAAGGCCTTCGCAGATGCCTCGGTATGGGCTCGAAGATGTTTGAAAACAATCAGCTGATGTTGGCAATAAGCAACATTGAGGGAAGATATATAAAACATTACGGGTTAGTTTGTCAGTGAAAACCTCCATCAATAAGCATGGTGGATGCTCCATCAAGCCCAAGGACTGAGGCCTCCTCTTGTGTAAGAAACTGGCTTCTCCCGGGCAATTGAGTCTTCTCTAACCCGGCTTGGATACATGCATCTGAAATGTCCCATCCTTAACTTCCCAAAGGCATAGGATATGAGGAAAAATAAATCAGACATGAAATAATTCAATGTGTGGTAAGGTGGAGAAAATTAGAAAAGAAAAGAAAAAAAGGCAGTAACAAACATTCAGCCTTCAATATTATAGTCCCATCCCATTCAAAAGCAACCACACAGTAAAGAATAAAAATAAACACCCCATCGATGCTGGAGTGACTTTACTTCGATGAAACTGGATGGACATGGATCATCATCAAACAATTTGAATTGGCATGACATGTTATTACCTAGCTCACGGAGACAGAGAGCTGTGCAAGAAGCCGTAACTGCGTTCTGACGCTGATGGTCTCCCAGCAGCTGGAGTTTTACATCATGCAATTCAATAAACTGCAAGATATAACTTGCGCTAGTCATGAACGAGTTGAAAAGAAAAGGGGAGAAGCTTTACTCTACTATTAATTTCAGATGAAACAGACAAGGTTGGCAATGAAATTATACCAATGGCATATCATTTGAAATTTTGACGATAATTTCACAACTTTGATAAGGTTTTCCATTATCCCAACCAATGCATCTTGTGATGCTCTTGACACCAGGATCACAAGCAGATATGATGGGAGATTGTGTCAAGAATGGTCTATCCCGAATAATTTGCTCAATATCCATCAAAAACGGACCACCAATGACAACCTGCAAAATGTTTGATATTCGGGTTACAAACTCCAATACTGAAACTAACGCAACACTGGAATGCCCCTGAATATAATGTCGCATTATCAGAAATGGATGTTACTCCCTCCGGTCTTCAAAAAGCTGACGTTTTGGATATAGTGGTGGTCAAACTTCCGACACTTTGACTATCGATATATTTTAAAATATTTAAATTGGATACATGAAAATTATATGTGTAGGCTTGTCTCGAGAAGTACTTTCATAATATTATAATTTTATTGAGTTTTATAAATATATTATAATAAAAATTACTAGTCAAAGTTGTGTTATGAAGACCGTGTCGATGTCCAAAACAAGCACCGGAGGGAGTACATTACAAAAAAAAAAAGTCAACTTTACAAATCTAACTACATAAATATTGCTAGAAGCAGCACATGTGAGAAGTATTCCCCTTGGTGCTAATTGGTGGACTAGGCGCCGGACCCACCTAGGCGGTCAATGGCAGTCCAAGGCGGCTCCAGGCGGCGACTAGCGAGGTCAAGGTGATCCAAATCGGTGCCACCAATCACTCCAGCCACCAAATCGACGTCGCCACCTGCAGATCTGTTGCTCCACGCCGCCGGCCAAATCAACGTCGCCGCCTACAGATCAGCTGCTCCACGCCGCCGGCCGAATCGATGTCAACCCCTGCAAATCTGCTGCTCCACGCCGCCGGATTTAGCTTCCCCACCACCAGCGACGGGATGTGAAAGAGGAGAGGAGAGGAGACCAAGAGGGAGAAGGGCAGTAGATGGAGGTCGAGATGACGGCTTGAGGCGGCGGCAGTGCAGTGCGCATAAGGAAACCCTTGCCTTGCCTCCTCATGAGCATGGCAGCAGCGGTGCTGGTCCTTCTTCTATTCCTTTTCTCTTATCATTTTCTTCTGCACTTCCCCTCCTTATCTTGCTACCTGGTGGGCTGAACTGTTGTTCTATTCACCCGCCTAGGCGGCCTAGGTGCTAGGACAGCCTGCCACCGCCCGCCTAGCGCCTAACGTCTAGGATAACCATGCATGCGAGAATCACTTGCAATGAGAAAACATATTAAATAAGGACAATAAAGCCTCCATGTATATTTGAGTCAGGCTGGTCATGTACTGATGTACCAGAAGAGAGAAGCCCTCCATATATAGAATATAAACTGATACAGGGATAGTGTTATACAACTTGATGGTTAAAATATCATCAGTAAAGAACTAAGGAAAAGGAAAGGCCTTTCTTACTTCACTGAAGAAGCACAAGATGATGCCCAGTTAAATAGCTTTGTAAGTTGTAACAACTAGAGCACTAGCATGGAGATGGAACAGAGGCAGATTATGTCATATCAACCTTTCTTTTAAGAGAAAAGGGCACTACATAATAAACTCAATTGAACTAGAAGCTCGAACCATAAGCAAGAGCAAATTACATCCTGATGAACATGAAAAGGAACAAAGATGAGAGAAGAACATAACTGGTTGCCCTTGTTTGATGATTCCAGACTTTGCCACTGCTATGCCTTGAAGGGAACCACCCAAAGCAGCCAAATGTTCCTTCCCAACTGTTGTTATGATAGATGCAGCCAGTTCAGTACTTCGTATGACATTTGTGGCGTCTCTAGCTCCACCAAGGCCGGCCTAGGCAATCGATAGATAAATGAGGAACTATGTAGTCACAGTATGTGCTATAAAGGTGAACTCAAATATAAGTTTTCAACCCTAGAGGCCCAGAAACTTGTGACAGCGCTACTTCTGGGGACTGTCTTATGTAAACTCTGTTTCATTTCTGGGTAACGTCTTGCATTAAGTGCCAAATTATTGGTTCTTATTTTTGTTCAGACTTAGCCTGGCCACATTGAAAGGTCAGAGGTGGGCAGAGGACAACTGATCAGCAAGCAATTCTCAAAAGCAAGAGCTCTATCATTCCTAATGATGTTTTGAGAAACAGCAACCCTGGCAAAAGCTTTTTCTTTCCAGCAGTTCAGTGCAACAGGTTGATACTTGTGTTGTGTTTGAACCTCCATATTAAATATAGAAGTTCATAAATGTTAGACAACTTCTATGGTAGCAAAATAATGACCTTCTACTCTACCCTTGAGATTTAACAGCAACATGTAAACAAAAACCATGAAAGATTACAAAGACAGTATCGGCGCTATCTAACAAAATGTTAGGCAACTTACTTCAACGATAGCAATGTCAACATTTTCTCGCGAGAATAGGAGAAATGAGAGAGCGGTAAAAACCTGCAAAATCATGCAACTGATTTTTAAATTCATGATCACTGGAAGCGAAATATGAGCATACTAATGCCTACAGTATTTTAATGTGCCTGTATATGCAGTTATGCACGATGAGTGCCAATTAATTATGTTGAGTAAGAACTTAGTTATTGCATAAACACCATGTATTATGAACTGAAGATGAATTGCTAACAGACGTTAGCAAACAGAAGTAATGCTGATGCGGTATGGCAGTATCAGGACAGCTTAAAAGATTAGAAAGTGAAATCAGATCGCAATTTTTTTCCTTCTCGTCACAAAAGCCATCATTTTTTTCCTTTACTAGCAGGAGATGATTGAAAATAATTTCGATCTAGAGCAGAGCTACAACTTTTATTCTTGGATTGCAATGTTATTGCCAATATGCACACAAAAATCAGATGACCTACTCGATTGAGAAGTGAAAAAAGGAAACACCGCCTGCAAGGTTAAGTGCAATCAGATGCGATGCAAACTAATGAAGGAGAAACCATGCTCCATGGAAGCAGTTATGGGAGTTTGTCGGTACCATCTTGCATTCATTATCCATATTTTCTAAGGCAGAAAGCAACCATCAGCTTTGCAAGGATGTTATTTTCATGTATATTGAAATTGTAGGCGCTCATTTGGGGACAGAAAAAATGCCAGAAATTCTCATCTGTTTGACAAGCAAAAAAACTAACTTTGCAATTAAAAACAAAACTACCTCAAAGTGTGTGAGGGTTCCATTTTCTGATTCTACCGATTGATCAATAGCTTCCTTGGCCTGATCGAAAAGATCCCTCAACAATGCAGCTGAAACAGGGCCTCCACATTTTCCAACAGAAATGCGTTCCCGAATTGTTAGAAGATGTGGGCTGCATAGAAAGCAGCGTTATAGAATTTCTCTCGTCCCAGAATGATACTTGGAAACAAAAATCAACAGAACTCAATAATTTTAATTCCACAACCTACATGCGGCAAGTAAAATTTTTGACACCATAACTCATCATCCAAGAAAGCAATACATCAAAAGATTATAGTCCCTCGACATCCTCCATTGTGTCAAGTAACAGGACAGTTTTGTCTACTAGCAACCAACTAATAAAACAAGCACGGTGATATGGTAGAACACTTGGTATAGCAACCCACATTGTAGCCTTGCTCCCTCATGATATTGGACAGGAATGCAGCAGTTGAACCTTTCCCCTTGGTGCCGGCTATATGAACAGCCTACAAAGACGAACACTCAGCTTCATCCTAGAATTCATCACACTGTCTCTATGAAGATAAAAACCATTTTCCATCTTGAATGGTGGGTGTCTAACACTTGAACTGAATACACCCCAATGTCCCATCACAGGCAAAACTACAGATCCTTCCTCTGCTAATCGCTTTACTTGATCAGTTGCGTTGCAATCTGTACGGTTTTGGTGTTAAGGAGGGCCGAGGTGACGGTGGGACCTCACCGGGAAATGGGTGTGGGGGTCGCCGAGGCGGCGGAGGAGGCGACGCATGCGGCCGAGGTCGAAGCCGTCGTCGGAGTCTGTCTCGGCCCCGCGCGGCACGCCAGACCGCTCGTAGTTACGGAGCCGGTCCATGTACTCGAGGAACTCCCCGAGCTGTCCCTCTTCCCCGCCGCCGCCATCGGCCATGGCGGATACGACGCGGCGGCAACTCCCTCGCAACAGACCGTGAGACCGGCAGAGGCCAACGGGAAAGCGGCCGAGCATGCGGCACGGCCGTACTGCGGTCGCCGCGGCGGCGGGGGTCGCCGGAGGGCGTGCGGACGCCGCCGTGTCGCCGGAGAGTGGGTTGGATTTCGGGTGAGTATGGGAGAGCTGAAAGCCGGGGAGGGTTGTAATAGTTCAATTTGATGTAGAGGTGGGCCTCGTGGGCTGGGCCGAGGCACGGGCGTCAGGTGGGCTTCCTTTATTTGGTCTTCAGTTAATTCAGATCACTCCAAGACTACCTGCAACACATGTGAAGAAAATAATGCCTTGTGACAGCATCAACTCCTGGGATACTTAGCAAGCATACAATTTGCTTTTATGACACTCCAAGACTACCTGAAAATAATGCCTTGTGACAGCATCAACTCCTGGGATACTTTGCAAGCACAATTCCTCTGGCAAAGTTCAGCAAAAACTACATGGTTTCAGTGATTCCATGGAAGATAAAGCTGCAATGATTTATTCCAGGAGGATGGAAGCTAAAGTTTGCCATTCGATTGGTCTTTGCTTGTATTTGTATAGCACAGGGTGCTAGCTAGCTGGTCAACTACTGCTTCAGCAACAGATAAAGTTTTTGCATGCCTTTTTCTCACGCTTGGAAAGAGATTCGTTAAGACTTTCAGCTCACGAGCACACGATCTGTGCATCTCTTTCAACTTTCAAGGTTTGTTACTTTTTTAGTAAGGATTCTTAGACCGTGACATGTTCTTGCAGCTCGCGACTTCGACAAAATCACATCTACAAAGCGATGTCCAGGTAGAAACTTGATCTGATCAGGTAGAAATTACGGACCAGTTTAGTCCCCTGCGCAAAATGATTGGTTTCTATGCCAGCCTTGGCGAATCAGAACCATAAACATTTAAACCTTGAACTACCCTGATTTCTATGACTGCACTGCCCTAGTCTTCCAAGTCAGCAAGAACTACCCTGATTGAAACCTTGAAATGAAGGGCATGCATCAGATTCATTTGACATCCACCGACCTTAGGATGTAGGAGCATTGTTTCTTTAATTATTTAAGAGCACAGGTAGAAATTTGATCTAACATTGTTTCTTTCCTTCTATCATGGAACTAGCAAATGGGCTGCATCATCAATTCACTCCCCTCCCTACCAAGAACAAAAGAATTCCCTAATCCACTGAAGAAAGTGGGGTGCCCATGATCCAAAACCTTAGTTGCATGCAGAGTGGTGTGATGGAAGTGGAACCAGAGGAGGGGAGATTTGCAGCTAAAGTGACCCATCATGCATGTTTGCTGAAGCACACCCAATAAGAGCAGGTCCTGGGAGTGCAAAATTGCAAATGTATTACTATGTAGTATGTGCTAAAGATCTAATTGGCACGATCTAATCTAGATTCCCAAACAAACACTTTAAATTTCCACCACTCCTACTGCTTCGCATGGTCTCTATGGAATCTTCAGATCGTCGGCACCACATGGTCTATTTGATGCAAAGATGTTCTTCTAGGAGAAAGAAAAGGACTTTTACAGATGCAAATGATTTTCACAGTCGTGTATATTTCTGGTCTGGAAAAACAATGCGTGTATATCTTTTGGACTTAATATATACCTTCAAGAGGTGGTAAACAAAAGATTATATATGAGCCCTGATAATTTAAGATTACTTGAATGATACAACTCCATGTTCTTTTTTTTCGATGCTTGGGATACTTAGCTGGCATGCAATTTGCTTAAATCAAGAGCAGCATTGATTGTCTAAACTATCTAGAGCTTAAATCCAAAGTTACCAGCATATTCTTATAAGAGAGGTGCTTCTATGCTCTTCCTTTTAAAAGCTGCACAACTATTAAAGCATGAATGAAGGGTAGATGGTGATTACTTACCCCTTCGCTTGCTTCAAGATTTGTACAACTTGTACTAGAAGGAAGAGCATAGAAGCACCTCTCTTCTTATAATACTTGCAACAGGGATACTGCAGGCTCTGTGGAATTTTGTGATCTGAGACGGTTGCTTTCCAAGCACTGTACGCCTGTCGGTGCTGAAGGTTCATTGACTCTAGACATGGTAAAATTCAACCTTCATCTGTCTATTGTTATATACCAGTATCTATATAAAAAAAAAATTTGGAGCTCACTTTGTGTAAAACTTTTACACGGTTCTGCGAAATGCAGTGATTTAAAAGATTTTTTATCACATTCCAGTTCAAGGAATTTTTCTCTAATCGAGCTTATCTTAAGAATATGATGTAGGCTAATTTACAGTACTGCGGACCCAGTGGCGGATCCAGGAATTTTTTAGAGCCCGGGCACGCTTAAAGAAGGACAACAAGTTCAAAGCTATTTAAATTTTAGTTGCTAACTTTTTATACAATTTAGGATGTTTTTACAAGACGCTAGTAAAGCTTGTAGATTCATGCTCTATATTTTCGTTTCTGATTTGAAAATTGTACTTGCCAGGTTGCGTGAATATGAGATTTAAATGTTTATTACATGGGTTGAGCCCGGGCCCGGGCTAGCCGGGCCTTGGGTCCGCCCCTGTGCGGACCAACTCTAATTTATTTATATATTTTAAAAAAAAAATCAAACCAACTTCAAATAATTTACTACGATTAAGAAACTTTTGGCTACCTTTTTTTTTATCAAAAACTTTTGGCCACGTGAAGCACTGCCATTGGCTCTTGCCGCTGCATTACCTAGCTAGTACTGCCGGTGTTTCATATCGGTAATAATACCTCCGGTCAGTAATAGCTGTCGCATTGGATTAGTCGAAATTTTGAAATTTTAATTATTCATATATATTTTAAATATTTAAATTAGATATAGAAAATTTATGTGCATAGATTTATCTCAAAAAGTACTTTCGTGATATTATAATTTTATTAAGTTTTATAATTATATTATAATATAAATTAGTTGTGAGAGCTATATTTTAGAGATCACGTCGATATGCAAAACCATAATTATTTGTAATAGGACTGTAGGAGGGAGTAGTAATTAGCGATGGCTAATGTGTGGTTAGGCTAAAAGACATAGGAAAGCCGGAGGGGATTAAGGATGTGTGACAGTATTGTATTATGTTGCACGACAGCATGGACGGCAATGATACCACGCGTGCCTGCACAGTCAGCACTCACTGCCTCTCTTGTCCCTTTCTTGTAGAAATATATATATATATATATATATATATATATATATATATATATATATATATATATATTTGAAAAGAAGTTATAAGAATACTAGTTACATGCCCGTGCGTTGCTACGAAAAACAAAATTGATAATGAAAAATAAAGATTAAAAAATAAAAAAATTATTTCACAAGATCAAACATCTATCTTTAACGTTTCGTTTCTTGCGAAAGCTGGCTAATTAAAGCAACGCTTTGTTTCTTGCGTAGGGCAATTAAGCAGGGCAATTAAACAGGGCAATTAAGCGGCAATTAATGACGTGGAAAGAACGGACCACTGCCACCAAGTGCTGCTTTAGAATAGTAGAGATATATATGGTCTCTTTTTTCTTTCTCGTGAATTATTTAAAGCTATGTGCATTATTATTTGGGCAAATTTGAAAGCTCAATTTAGATGTAAAGAGTGGAGAATTGGTTGTTGGTCGCCTCCTTTTTGAAAAACCGGAAATTTTACCCTTTTTTCCCCTACGCACACTGTTACATGAGTACCATTATCATTAATTGTGAAATGGTTGTAATTTCCGGTTTAATTGATGTAATTGCTTGTTTGCCCTGTATATCTCATTGACATATGGTTTCATGATCCGAATGTCAGTGAGATATCACAGGGTAAATGATCAATGTCGCAAGTAAATAAGGATAAATCATCAATTATTCATATATATATATATATATATATATATATATATATATATATATGTCTTTTTTATCTAGGAGTGGCTATATATGCTATATTCTAGCTTTGATACAAGAAAAAAAAAGCAAAGAGGTGTTTCTATGCTTTTCTTTTTAAAACTTGCACAAATATTAAAGCATTACTGAATGGTAGATGGTGATTACTTACCCCTTCGTTTACTTCATGATTTGTGTAACTTGTATTGAAAAAGAAATACTACTAAAAAAGCATGTAGATGGATAGGAAAATGAGAAATAATTAGCAGGATTTCTTATTTGTTTTTCGATGGAGAAGGTATGCACCGAACTAAGGTATTTTTTTTTCAAATAATACATTTTTTTTGGTAGATATTTGATTGTTTGCCACAGTTTTGATGTGTCAACAGTTTTTTAGCCATGAAGCCAACATGTCGTAGACTCATACTTGTGCCAAATCTTGCATGGCCACTAATTAAAGGACTCATACTTTTGCCAAATCTTGCCTAAGGTGTGACCATCAATTTGTTGGCCACAAAATGTGTAGTAAGCCACACTTTGCCACAGCTAGTGTGACAATACGTGGTAGCACTGGCGAAGCCAGCAGTGGGGCGCACTGGGGCGTGCGCCCCTGCTGCAACGCGGGTAACTAATCTATTAGCTTGGCCTGATCTATCTACTAATTAACGCATGAAGCTGTTGTATGAAACCTTTATTAACTTCTAGTCACTAGCAATGGTCTAGACATGACGTGCATTCTAGTCATTCCACTTTTAGTCATTAGCCAAACAAAAGCCAAAAACAACGCTCTATTTTTTATCATGTTTATATTAAACCATCACAACTATTATTACTTAGCAAACCACTCAACACACAAATTATAAATCAACATTATCCAACTATTCTTTTAACGATTTAATTACTACCTTTAGTCCTGTACTCATTAATTTTTGACTCGATGAGAAGGGAACGACTTACATGTGATGCAATTGCAGTGACTTGTGCATACTATGAGGTTAGTCTCCGATGATTGGCTCAATGACTTAATGGTGTGTTACACCGAGAAAACAATATTCAAATCTATTGATGATGAAGCAATTATGGACTGCTTTCAAAGGATGAAAACCCGTAGAATGTGTTTGCCTGTTGCCTCCAAATCCAACTCGTAGCTAGTGTGCCTTAGCAACTTCATTTATGTGAGTATCTTATAAACTTCAACTTTGTTTCACTTGTCAAATGGTTATTTATGTATGAATTTGGTTTTTACTAGTAGTTAAAATGTTTAGCTTAGCCCCCTCTCTAATTTAGTCCTGGCTTCGCCACTGCGTGGTAGCGAACCAAACATGCCCTTGTTGCCATGCTTAATGTAACCTGAGAGAGAGAGAGAGAGAGAGAGAGAGAGAGAGAGAGAGGCTTTCCAAAAAAGCATCTTTATTTGGTGGAAACACAATTGGCTTTGGGTTGGATACTCAATCATATCCTAAAAATAATTTCCTCTTTTTAAGAGTGTGGTATGAAAATCTTACCTAACACTAGATAATACTATAGACAGCTTGTGCAGGAAATATTTTAATAGAGCTAGCTTTCAAAAGAAGAAGAAGAAGAAGAAGAAGAAGAAAAGAAATCCCAAAAGCACCCCCAATCCCATGCATGTACGCTTGATGGAAATTTAAAAACTACTGTTAGACAATGAATGTTGTAGCCATTGAGGTGTCACAAAATTTCTAGATAGGTCAATATAACAGTCGAGGTGCGCATTATCAAAAGTGGCTCACAACAGTTTAAGGATGACGTGGTAACTAGAACGAGCCTAATTTATGCATGGTGATATACCACTTAAACATTGGCAATTACCCTTACCGGCACTAAAAAGGAGCCTCCTCCTGAATAAAATTGCAAATTTAGCTCTCTTCTCGACTGCAGAAATATCAGCAAACGACACGTGTCACATACCGTGGCATGTCAGTGGCACCGTAGTTCCCCTTTTGCCGAGCTCGTGAACCACGATACCGTATCTTGCTGAGCTCGATAGGTGCCTAACGCAGTACCAAAGCACGGCAAGAGAGGAGCTACAGTGCTAGTAACCTGCTACTGTAGGAGAGCGCGGTAGGCGACACATGTTGTTTGCCGGTGCTTCTGCGGTAAAGAAAATGGCTAGATTTGCAATTTCATTGAAAAGATGTCCAAAAAAAAGTGTATACCGGGCTAAATATGCCAAAGTTTCCGCTAAAAAAGTGCAAAACAAACGGACACATCACGCCAGTTTGGTAGGTAGCACCAGGGTCACAAAAACCGTTGAAAATCGCTCAAAAACCGTCAATACCGCTCCGGTTTGAAAAGCGATACCACTTGGTTTATCGGTCAAATTCAAATTCAAAAATTTGGAAAATTTATCCAAAAAATTCCTTAAAATTAGCATTAATAGCTTTATGACCTCTGGCGTAAATGTTTTTTTTATGACAAAACAAAGTTTAGAGACGTTTTTGAGCCATTCAATTATATTTAGTAACAATATTTGTTGAACTATATTTAGTACCAATATTTGTTCAATTATATTTAGTACCAATATTTGTTGAAGTATATTTAATAGTAATGAATGACACCCGAAAATGGTACTATTTGTTCAAACAGCGATATTTGTATGCACAAAAATTATCTTGTTATGGTATATTTTAATATGTTAATATTATTCAACATTGAAAAGCTTACTTCTTGTTGTATACATGCATGAACTACCAAAACTTTAGTATGGAAGTTGTATTCTGTAGCACTAGTTATATTATGTACTTATTTTGTTGTGCAATGTGCAATTTGACACAAACAATTTCTTGCAAATTATTTACATAAGCAATTTCTGTAAGGTATTAAAATATAAATGGCGTTGATATGTGAATGGTATTCGTTTGCCATTATGTGAATGCCTATTTTTGCACTTGTTGGATTGATATGTGAGTAGTATTGAAATGAAATATTATTTGTTAACATATTATTGCTAAATGCATAATTTACAATTTGTAATTGTTTAAAATATAGAAAATGTCATGTAGAAATTTTTCTCATATTTAGAAAAGATCATGTCGGGATGTTTTCGTGTTTCTCCATTTTTTATATACTTCTTTCATTTTTCCTATTTTTTTTGGCATTTAATGGCTTTATACAAATTTTATAATATTTTTTTTCAATTTTTCCTATTTTTTTTACATTTCCCCCATTGTTTCAACTGTCACCGGTTTTCGCAAAAAAAAACCGCTCGAAATTCGAGTGGTTTTCGTTCAAAAACCACGAAAATCGCTCGGTGATTTGACTAGATTTTAAATTCATTTGACCTACGAACCATTCGGTTTTGAACGAATTTTGCACGGTTTTTCGTGAATTTTGATACCGCCTATCACCGAAATCTAAGTTCGAAATGGTATTGTTAACCTTGGATAGCAATGAGTTTGAGACGCCCTAAGCTCGCACCGTAAATTTTATACACCAAATTATGAAAAATGGATAAAATGACAACAATAAGGTACATACTCGTGCATAATTTGTGTTGCAATGCATGGAGCTGAATGCAAAACCGTATTTCATGATGAATAACTAATTCATCCAGTGGCAGCAGAAGTAATAAACACACAATAATTTCAGAAAGCCACCGGCCAATCCAAAGGAAACCCTGATGGACCAGATCAAGAAAAAGAAAACAATCACAAAATGAAATAAAAATCAGGGAAAACCCTTTTCCCCCCTAAAAAAATGTGCACTAAGGCCGACAAAAATCTCTATTATTCTAAAGCAGCACTTGGTAGCAGTGGTTCGTTCTTCCCACGTCATTAATTGCCGCTTAATTGCCCTGCTTAATTGCTCTGCTTAATTGCCCTACGCAAGAAACGAAGCGTTGCTTTAATTAGCCAGCTTTCGCAAGAAATGAAGCGTTAAAGATAGATGTTTGATCTTGTGAAATAATTTTTTTATTTTTATTTTTCGTTATCAATTTTTTTTCGTAGCAACGCACGGGCATGTAACTAGTAAACAAAGATAAGGCTCTCGGATCAAAATTGCATCGATTACGTTAGTTAATAGGTTTAAATTCAAATGAGTTTATTTCGAGCGCATAAAGATTAACAGGCCTAGGCTCGACGTTGGCTCGTCAGCTCGAATTTGAAATAACCATTTAAAATGCAAATGAAATAATTTCACATCAAAATGTGTTAACCTTAAAAAAGCTCGATAATAGATTGGATAGCCAGCCCTAAGCACCACCGGATTAGAGTTTTGAAAAAAATGGGCGAGGCGGATGAGCGATAGCTCGTTTGGCTGAGGGAGTGGCGCTCAACGTGGACGTGTGTGGAGGCGAGTGCATGCGCTCGTGTGTGCGCGCGTGTATATATGTAGTTCGTCTGTTGTTCTTTGTTCCGTAACGAATGATAGAGCTACCGGTAAAAAATTCAAAAAAAGAAAGAAAAAATTGGGCGAGGCCTTCTTATAAACAAGCCCCCCAAAACCCTTCGTCCTCCCGTGCTCTGCTCCTCTGGTCGTTTCTTCCTCCTCATCCATCCCTCGGCGCCTTCTCCTCCGGCTCCGCTCCCAGCGTAAGCATGCGCCAGCCTCCTCCTACGCTCCCTGTCCCTTCAAGTTCGCACGCTTGCATGACCCCGGCTCCGTCGCCTAGATCCACCCCCGGATCGGTCTCGTCCAGGGAGCCGCTTTGATTTGTTGTGTTGGATCGCCCGCCTCGGTGGGTGTCCAGGATCCGTGCTCATTGCGTTGTTTCGATTCGTGAAAGCTGTTTGCTCGATTGGTTTCGGTGGTGCTGGGGTTGGTGGGTTGATCCGTCCCTTGTTTTTGATTCGGCTGGTGCGGTGTGATGGGATTATGGCAGTGGAAGTGGATTGATCTGCGGTTGTTTGGGTGGTTGGGGTCCGATCTGAATGGACTGCGTGCTTAGATCTGAGTTCTTGTTCAGAAAGTGGTATGAAAGATTAGATTTTTTACGGCTCCTTTGGGTGATTTAGGATTGGATCTCTTGCTTTTCGTCGGTAAGTATAGGGTTTTTCTAGCCCAACTGGAACTGATACACGTGTGCTTTGTTCTGTCCCCGGAGGTTTTGATCTGGCTCTGATGTTTTTCTTGTTGACTTCAGCTACTGTTTTGTTTCCTTGTTTTTTATTCGTTCCATTTCCTTGTCGAGACCTAAGTCGTTTCATTTTTTAATGCGCGGTGTAGTAGTACTTGTGATCTGTACATGCAACTTATTCTACTAGTACTCTTGCATTAATCGTTGATTGGCTGCCATTTCTTATATGATGAATGGATACATTTCTCATTGCAAATTTGGAATATGCCATATGTCATATGAATGGATTGTTATATAGTGTCCAAGATCCACCTACTGGCTACTAGTGTGAGACGGACAGTGCTTCCCACAAATTTTAGTTAGGCCGTCTTATGTACCAACCCCTGGGGCCTACATGATGGTGGTCAACCTAACCTACCTACTAGTGTTAGTAGTTTAGTTTAGTGTTATTCTTTCGGCACCAGTGGATCTTTTATGGTAGAATCCCATGCATATGAATCACAAGTTTTGTAGTAGAACATAAAACTTTGTTATTTCTCTGATGAGTACATTTCAGTGTTTGTTGGATTAGTCTAACAAATAGTAGTTACTTTCAGCTATCCGATTGGCAAATATTCCCAGTGTTATGATTTTTTAATCAAATGGATCTTAAATTCATGATTAACATTCAAATTCATAATCTCATTTGCAAGATCATTCTTTACTACTCATGTGGGATTTATGTGAATCAAGCTGATTGTAGCTCTGTTATTGATGTAGAAAGATGGCATCTCACATTGTTGGATACCCACGCATGGGCCCTAAGAGGGAGCTCAAGTTTGCCCTAGAGTCTTTCTGGGATGGGAAGAGCAGCGCTGAGGATTTGGAGAAGGTTGCCACAGACCTCAGGGCCAGCATCTGGAAGCAAATGGCTGATGCTGGGATCAAGTACATCCCCAGCAACACCTTCTCGTACTATGACCAGGTTCTTGACACGACCGCCATGCTCGGCGCTGTCCCAGAACGCTACTCATGGACTGGAGGAGAGATTGGTTTCAGCACCTACTTCTCGATGGCTAGGGGAAATGCCACTGTTCCTGCTATGGAGATGACCAAGTGGTTCGACACCAACTAGTAAGTCCAGCCACTGCTGTTTCAGGTTACCGAGGGTAATTTGTAGTTTACTTTGTATCCAAATTTTACTAACTCATGTTGTTTTACTTTTGCAGCCACTTTATTGTCCCTGAACTGGGTCCTAACACGAAGTTCTCCTACTCTTCTCACAAGGCTGTGAATGAATACAAGGAAGCAAAGGCGGTATGATACTAGAATCATATGTTAGCTGTCTATTTTGTGAATTTATCTCCTGATCTTTAGTTGCTCTGCTTGTATACTTAATTGTATAATGGTTCTTTACTAACACATGCTTATTAACTCCAGTATCTTAGTTATCTAATAAAGTCATATTACCTGAAAGGATTTCAATTAAAATTTATTATCTTACTCCATCATCCATGGCACATGTAAATAGTAATATCACTGGGATTTCAGGGTTTGCAGTGATTTTGAATTGTGTGTGTTCACTCTGGCATTGTTATCAAGTTGCGCGATTAGTTGCGACTAATCGATGATTAGTCACAAAGTCGGCCTAGTAGCACGATTGGAGGACCTCGACTCGACTAGTTGCCTAGTCGAGCGTCTTGGAATCCAAGTCGACGACTAATCCCGATTATTCGGGCGACTTAGCCTATCGACTTGGCGCCATGGAGAAGAGGTGAAGGGGAGGGGTAGGGGGAAGGTAGTAGCAGGTAGTAGGTAGCAGCAGCAAGTAGTAGTGGTGGTAGAAGGCAGCTAGTAGTAGAAGCAACCAACAAGTAGTACTGGACTATTCGAGGACCAGTCGCGACTAATCGGCAAGTCAGTAGTATGGCAATTCGACTCGACTTTGCGACTTAATAACTATGTGCTCTGGAATGAAAAATGTGTGCCCTTTGTAATGAAGATGATATGTGCTTGCTTGTATCGTTATATGTCTTACATATCATTGCTTCTTATGCAGCTTGGCATTGATACCGTGCCAGTACTTATTGGACCAGTCTCTTACTTGTTGCTCTCGAAGCCTGCCAAGGGTGTAGAGAAATCATTCTCCCTTCTTTCCCTTCTTAGCAGTATCCTTCCTGTCTACAAGTAAGCATATAAACAAGTTACTAACTACTGTTGTTCCTAAGTCTTCAGTTTATAATTTGATGTATGATGGTTTTCAGGGAGGTAATTGCTGAGTTGAAGGCAGCTGGGGCTTCATGGATTCAGTTTGATGAACCCACACTCGTACTTGACCTCGATTCTCAGCAGTTGGTTGCATTCTCTGCAGCGTACACAGAACTTGAGCCAGCACTTTCTGGGTTGAATGTTCTTGTTGAGACGTACTTTGCTGACATTCCTGCAGAATCATACAAGTATGTTTACTTACTTTGCTGATGTATCATTTTTACACCTGTTGTTGCTTTCATATACGTTTTGCAGGGACAGAACACTCATAGCTCATTTACAACTGTAGGACCCTTACATCCTTGAACAGCGTGACTGCTTATGGTTTTGACCTTGTCCGTGGAACCAATACTCTTGATCTTGTCAAGAGTGCAGGTTTCCCCTCTGGAAAGTACCTCTTTGCTGGTGTTGTGGATGGACGCAACATTTGGGCTGATGATGTTGCTGCATCGCTCAGCACTCTCCAGTCTCTTGAGGCTGTTGTTGGAAAGGGTAAGCCTGGCTGTGTTATTTATCTGTTATAGGCTTATAGCTACAACTCGCAGTATCCATTAATGTCTATGGTTTGTGCAGGCAAGCTAGTGGTATCAACTTCTTGCTCACTTATGCACACGGCTGTGGATCTTGTAAATGAGACTAAGCTTGACGCCGAGATCAAGTCATGGCTCGCTTTTGCTGCCCAAAAGGTGGTTGAGGTGAATGCCCTTGCCAAGGCATTGGCTGGTCAAAAGGATGAGGTATGACTCTTGTTTACACTTTATTCTCAGTCCTCCTCTACTAGAGCCTGGTTTTCCTTTGTACCATTCAGACAACTTCCGCTGACCTGTACATTTGTATGCGATATCATCTACAGGCTTACTTTGCAGCAAATGCTACTGCTCAGGCCTCAAGAAGGTCATCACCTCGTGTGACAAACGAAGAAGTCCAAAAGGCTGTAAGTACCTTGGGCTTTGTGGCTACACATACTAATTCCATATTGAAATGACAATACTCCAATTCTTAACCACATATTTCCTGCAGGCGGCTGCTCTGAAGGGCTCTGACCACCGCCGTGCTACTAATGTTAGTGCCAGGCTGGACGCACAGCAGAAGAAGCTCAACCTTCCAGTTCTTCCCACAACCACAATTGGTTCATTCCCACAGACTGTGGAGCTCAGGAGAGTCCGCCGTGAGTACAAGGCGAACAAGTGAGTAACAGTTCACAACGATGCTTTTACTTGTTAGTTGTTATATTGTCTATATCTCTCATAAAAAAATCGTGTTGCAGGATCTCTGAGGAGGAGTACGTCAGTGCCATCAAGGAGGAAATTAACAAAGTTGTTAAGATCCAAGAAGGGCTTGACATTGATGTGCTTGTGCATGGCGAGCCTGAGGTTAGCATCCTTGTGTATAATTGGTGTTTAGTGTTAAATAAGCTTTGCTATGTCCGATTTAAGAAAATGAAATTATTATATTCTATGAAGCATTAATAAAGTGAAATTTTTTGGTATTTTGAGATTGTTTTATTCTGCATTGAAGTAAGTTAACTGGTATATATTTTACAGAGAAACGATATGGTGGAGTACTTCGGTGAGCAGCTCTCTGGTTTTGCATTCACTGCCAATGGATGGGTGCAATCTTATGGATCGAGGTGTGTCAAGCCACCAATTATATATGGTGATGTGAGCCGCCCCAAACCAATGACAGTGTTCTGGTCCACGACAGCGCAGAGCATGACCTCTCGCCCGATGAAGGGAATGTTAACCGGTCCTGTCACAATCCTTAACTGGTCCTTTGTCAGAAATGACCAGCCGAGGTTAGCAAGTGCCATCAAGAATGTAGTGTACATGTTCATGATGCCATTTAGCACTTCCATTTAGAGGCTGACATGTTGCTTCATATCGTCTCAGGTTTGACACTTGCTACCAGATTGCCCTTGCAATCAAGAAGGAGGTTGAGGATCTTGAGGCTGCTGGTATTCAGGTTGGCACTGTTCCTTGTATTGGTTTCTCGTTTAATCAAGAGGATTCATGTACAACATGTCAACATGGCTCAATCATCTTGCCTATGCTTGTTTTTTTTCGATTCTTTGCAGGTCATCCAAATTGATGAGGCTGCTTTGAGAGAAGGTCTGCCACTCCGCAAGGCAGAGCATGCTTTCTACTTGGACTGGGCTGTGCACTCCTTCAGAATCACCAACTGTGGTGTCCAGGACACCACCCAGGTAAATCTTCTTGAACTGTGCGTTGCAGCCTTGCAAGCTAACACCAAATCTACCTTTCTTCCCCGCCCGAAAAAAAAAAAAGTCTTACCTTTCTTTCTGGCATTGCAACCGACAATATTCTCTTGACAGATCCACACCCACATGTGCTACTCTAACTTCAACGACATTATCCAATCCATCATCGACATGGATGCCGATGTGATCACCATCGAGAACTCGCGGTCCGACGAGAAGCTCCTCTCCGTCTTCCGTGAGGGTGTGAGGTACGGTGCTGGCATTGGCCCCGGTGTCTATGACATCCACTCTCCCAGGATCCCGTCCACGGAGGAGATTGCCGACCGCATCAACAAGATGCTTGCGGTTCTCGACACCAACATCCTCTGGGTCAACCCCGACTGCGGTCTCAAGACCCGCAAGTACACTGAGGTCAAGCCCGCCCTGACCAACATGGTCTCCGCCGCCAAGCTCATCCGCACCCAGCTCGCCGGCGCGAAATGAGCCGTCTCCGTGCAACAACTCGTTCCTTTAATTCCAAGGAGGATGCCATCATCATAGGCTCATAGCCATTTGTTTTGAATAATCCGTGTCTCGTGTGTCCACCGTACTCCTATGTGGTTAGGATTGCCAGTTTCTTGGTGTGACACCATCGCTCATACCCGTTCTACCTCGCATAATTTGGTGGTCTTGAGGCGGTTGCCTGTGCCCTTGTATTGTATAAACCGAGTGGAAATCTGCAGTGTTCCATCTGCATCTCTGAGTTTGTCATAGTTCAAATCACGAAGCTTCCTTGAGGAACATGGCTAGAGTTGATGCCTATGATCTTGTTTTGGCAAGACAATTGTCAGACGAATACTTGTCCCTTTTGGATCACAGCCATTGCCCTGCAGTGTGTGCATTTGGTGATGCTTGCTTTGGCCTGACGTAGAAATCTATAGCTTGGTTTGCTGTTGGAACGGCAACGCGGTTTTCCTATCAAATGGGTTCAGCATGTGACATGAGGCGCTCTTTACTTGTCTTTGCTAACTTTGCTTCTCTTTGTACTACTAGATATCTCTTGTACTGTGACATCCATTGGTAGAAAAAAAAAAGGCTACCTTATGGCAGGAGACGAACTATCTCCTCCTCTGTTCAGCCAATGTAGGGACTACAACTTACGCAGTCTCTATAGGCAAACATCAAATGAACAGTGTTTTGCTAGTGCCATGAACAGTGCTTCCATACAATAAAACCATCCGTTAAGTACTTTTAGACGATTCAAACGGTTCATTCCGATCAGATGGTCCCGCGGAGACCGTTTAAATTGCAGTCTCCACAAAGATTGCACTGGATCCCTGTTCGTCGTGACTATACAATATTACAGGTGTTACTTGACTTACATATGCAATTAGCAGTTTACAACACATAATTACAGGCACGCTTGGCAACTAGTTTATCACATCTTATCATCCAACCATGCCAGCAGACTGACACCACCTAGTAATGCTAGCTCTTCAAGGTGTGCCACACGTACAATGCGATCCCCACAAGCACCACCACCGCAGCCGCCATGTTCGTCAGCAGCTCTCTCGTCGCCGCTGCCGCCGTCAGAGCCTCCCTCGCCGACGGCAGCTCCCTCTTTCCATTCTTCTCACCCTCAGGCGTTAATCCACCGTTCATCACTTCTCCCTTCTCGCTCACTTTACCCTCCAACTCCTCCCCCTCTTTCTCCTCCTCCTCTGTCAATGGCCGACTGACAATGCCGTCTTCGGCCCCTTGTACCGTACTGCCTTTCTTATTCGTCCCCTTCTTTTCAGTAAGAGGAGAAGGAGGTGAGATACTAATTACCCTTTCGAGAGTTGAAGGTGGAGGTGGTGGTGGCGGCGGCGGCGGTGGCGAGGGCTTCGGCTTTACATTGGTACCCTTCACGGGAGTTGCAAGTGGAGATGGTGGCAGTGCCGGCGGCGGCGGCGGTGGCGAGGGCTTCGGCTTTACATTGGTACCCTTCACGGGAGTTGCAAGTGGAGATGGTGGCAGTGCCGGCGGCGGCGGCGGTGGCGAGGGCTTCGGCTTTACATTGGTACCCTTCACGGGAGTTGCAAGTGGAGATGGTGGCAGTGCCGGCTGCGGTGGCAGTGCCGGCGGCGGTGGAGGTGGAGGTGGCCGCAATGACGGTGGCGGTGTCGGCAAGGGCTCCGGAATTACAATTGGGCCCTTCTCCGGAGGTGGTGGCAATGGCGGCGGCTCAGGATAAGTAGGAGGTGGTGATGGTTGTCGCGTGGGTAACGGTGGCGACGGGACGGGCGACGGCAGCGGCGAGGCTGCGTCGTCGGCGGCGGCGATGGGGAGTGTGATGATGAGTTTCTCATCCTCGAAATTGGCGCGGACGCCGTCGGCGTCGCAGTTTTTGGGGAGCCGGAGGTCCGTCCTGAAGCGCGCCCACCTGCCGCCCCTCACTGGCCGCTCGCCGGTGGCCCGGAGGACGCCGTGGTTGTCCACCTGCACCCTCACCTGGTCCTTCCTGAACCCCGGGAGGGTGATCTCGACGACGTCCTGGTCGTCGCCGTCCTGCTTCCACTCGACGGCCGGATCGAAGTCCTCAAACGTCGGCGCGGGGTTCCGCCGCCGGTCCATGGCCGCCGGACACAGCAGCTAACAACAACCTAGCTGCAAAGATTACTCAGTTGTATGAATCACATATATATATACGCAAAGCCGAATGCATGTGATAGCAACGTTATATGTATATATATTCTCAGAGTCAGAGAGCGATGGACATGGCATCAAGTTGCTGGGTTAACTAGGCGCATGGGATCGAGAGATTGCTTAATGGAGATGCATAGCCATGGATGAGTGAATTGTACGGCTTGGGTCACCTTCTTGCTTGGGCAAGGACATGATTCCTCAATTCCTTGCTTCCTTGCTTTGGTTTGCTTGGGGCTAGAAACTAGGAATGAATTGGAGACAGACAACAGCAGCAATGTATTACACCCTGTTTGGTACGGTTTCAGATTCTAGTAGAAACGGAAATGGTTCCAGATTCTTGGTAGAAATGTTTCAGGTTGGATTCTGTGAATCCGGTGGAACTGGGTCGAGACCGATTCAGCCACGGATCGAGTGGAAAAAGAAGAAACGATCTAAGGAGAATCGTTCTGAGTTTTAGCCCGTTTGATTGGATTTCTTCCAGAATTCAGTAGAAACGACCCGGTTCGAAGTTACCAAACAGGACCTTAATCTACTCGTAGTCATACACGAAAACCTCACCAACTGGGCTGTATCTTGTTGTCGAATTTCGGATTAATAGGCACCATTATAATCTGGATCTATGATAATCGACAGTGTCGATTTAAAGAGTTCGATCGATGTTGATCGAACGCGTATCTTAAAGAGTGACGTGGTCCATTTGCCTCTCCATCTTCTGGGTTGGTTCATTTGCTTTGTACATCTAGGTGGGCCAACGATGACTAGGCCTGTGCGTTACTTGGACCGAAAACAACAAAAACCCTAACAAACAACTGCTCCGTAAGAAGTTCACAATTCATCTCTTCATTGCTTATATATATGTATCGCACCAACTTCAACAAGAAAATCTTAACAACTTCCACACAAAAAAAAAAACTCTCAACTCCAACAAGAAAATCTCAACAAACTTCGTCGTCCTATCTTCAATCATGCATGCCAACAAGAAGAGAATTAAGATACTACGGTTGCTCAATTTTTCAAACCGATGATCATGGCAAGTTGGGAGTAGAACCACAGGCGGAGCCAAGGCCGGGGCCTAAGTGGGCCTGCCCCCAGTCGGCGTCGTTGGCCTAGCAGGACCAGGAGGGCTGGTGCCTAATGGGGACTCATGATTCATGAAGACATGGACTCATGGGGAGACGGCCAGACGGGAGACCGAACAATCACGTCCTACCTGGTCTTGCGACTTCTCGCGTTCGGTCACCGGCGTCACGGTCTCGCGTGCTCCCTCGGTCCCTCCGTGACTCGCCTCGCGTGCGGCGTCACGGACTCGCCTTGCGTGCGGCGTGCTCCTTCCGTCGCTCTTGCGTCTCGCTGGTCGTGGCCAGCGCCACTGCGCTAGGAGTCCAGCTATCCAGGACAGACAGTATGTATGTGCAATCCAAACACTAGTAGTCTAGTATCTAGTACAACTGTACAATCGTTAGTAGATGTTCACTTCATTCTTGACCCCCTCCATTAGAATTTTCTGGCTCCGCCAATGAGTAGAACCATATTGTCCAATGAACCGCTGGTTTACCATATTGTAGCTTGATACGGCGCAGCTGTGGAGGTCCATATCTTCATGCGGCGGGATCTGGCAGGCAGTGGATGCGAGTGGATTCGGCTAGGTCCACAACCCTTTCCTCTCTCCTCCAACTGTCATTGTAAGTTCAAGCTTCATTGGTTTTGGTAATTGGTTTTAGATTAATGCTTAATCCCTCTTCAATGACAAATCTAATCTTTTATGAAACTAACATGTTTGTTGAGTTTGTTGTTAATGGTCTCAAATTAGAATGGAAAATGGAAAACCCGAGGTATGTACTTGTATTCATTCTAGTATCTTATTGCGTACTTTGGATTCAAGTTAAACTATGAATTCCTCCACCATATTAACCTCAAAATGTGCATTATGTTTCCCTTTCCATATACTACATGGATTCACATATCTAGGGAGAGTTTATAATTTAACTTGATGTCTTCATTTGTATTGATCTAATACGTCTTGCCACTTATATTAAAGATCAAGACATTGAAGCAAAACCCTTGAGTATATATAAATTGTGTAGTTGTAGTATACTCATGTCAATATAGGATAAACTCATATACCTTCTAAGATTAATTATGTGCATATTGATTTTAAGATCAATTATTTGTATGCACATATCAAATGAAGTTTATTCTATAGTTGATGGTATAGAGTATTGATCCCTTTTCATATATTCCATATTTTATGGATCACTATAAACTATCACCATGAGTATATGAAAACTTGTGTAGTTAATATATACTTATATTGGTTTAAATGAAAAATTAAATTAAGTTTGTATGTCTTATTAATCATTAAAGAACACATTATCATGTTGTCGGCGTATTAGCCAACAGGCACCTCCGAGTCGGGTGCTTATGAGGTTCAGACGGGGGGCTTTCGGGGCAATCGCCTTAGGGAAGAGGAGGAAGATGACCAGAGTATCGGGGAGCTCAGGGGAACAGGGGGACGCAAGGTATTTTCCCAGGTTCGGGCCCTCCGTAGAGTAATAGCCCTAGTCCTGCTTTTCTTGGTATTGCTTGTCTTCTCACTTGGGAGGATGAAATCTACTAACTAGATCGAACCCCTTCTCCCTTGCACCCCGGCTCCCTTTTATACTTGGGCTGGCGGGGGCGCATGGGGGGCTTACACTGCAAGTCATACTCATTACACGGGTACGGACGCATTTAATGCGCGCGTCGCTGTTCTTACATCCCATCATTATCTGCCGCACGGCCACACTCTCGCTTAGGGCCCCATGTCCGCCAACGCTACCCGCTCCGCTGGGGCGAGGTGTCGCCGCCATGTCACACCACGATTAATGCACGCTGGGAAGACGCGCCGCCATACTGCATTCTCCGTGCTTTGCATTTAATGCGCACGATTCGCATTAAATACCCTTGATCAGTCTGCGGCCTCGGGCGGACACGGCGTGGCTTTGTCGCCCACGTGTCCCTTGGCGACCACCTTCCTGGCGCCCGGTGGTGTGCTTTGACGCCACCGCCCATTGGGCGACCACCTTCTGGCGCCCGATGGCGTCAACGTCGCCACTATCGGCTGGCGACCACCTTCTGGCGCCAGTGGCGTGGCGTCCGCCACACATCCCATCAGGCGACCGCCAGAGTTCTTTGCTTATGCGGCGGTGTGCCCGGACACACCCTGCCCGCCCGGCGGTTTCTTTTATTGCGGGAGAGTGGGGACCCCGGCGTAAAATACGCCGATACATGTGTTGATGGTGTTTCTTGATTAATTAAGGACAACTGAATAGCTCTTAAGTATAACGAAACATTAGTTACATCGGTGTACTCAAGGTACATTTAATTCATTCAAATTGATTGAGGATTGTGCTCAATCAATCTTGGAGCAACTAATATGTGTTAACGGTGTGCATGGATGATTGAGACACTATGTGAGTGTGTGTCAAGTTTGGAGAAGTAGAGTCTGTACACTGTAAAGAGCTTGTGATAATATAATTCATGATTTTTCAGACCCCTTTTAATATTATTTTATAGACAAAAGGCAACTCAAAATTACATTCGTAAGTTCGATCTAGGAACCCTCGGGTCTTGAACATCGACAAATATCAATATAAAAAAAATCGCTTAAAAACCAAAATTGAAAAATATCAAAAATCAAAAATCACTAGAAAACCGTTAGAAACCGAAGGGCTAAAAATTAAAAAAAAATGTAAAAAATAAAAACCGATCGAGTTTCATTGAAAACCAACTGGTTTTCACCGAAAATCGATCGAACCCCTACGACAATGCCACACGTTTCTAACAGAAAACATGTCGATTTGGATCGTGCCGTCCTCATCGTGCTTCGGTCCGACCCAAAGAAGTCCGGCCCGAGTGCCCACCTCACCTGATGCTAGCTAGCAAGGCGGGCATGCGGCATCTTCTTCCATTCGTGACGTGACGTCTCCTCGGCATTGATACGAGAGTCACGACACCCAAGATTGCAGCTGCTGGCTGCTGCCTTCCTACGCTTACCTAGTGGCTAATCACACGTCTGCTAGCTCCTGATGTTGTAGCATTCAGTCGGTACGGCGTCCAGATTAGTGTGCTCCTGATTCGTCCATTCGATGGTCAGGCAGAGCACTGTTCATAATCTCATTAGCTTCGTGGATAATAATCCATTAATCTAGTCCACGATTACCAGTAGGCCTAACAAGTTGGATGGTCTTGCAGTCCTTTAACCATGCATGCATCCAATAATTGAAACGGAGAATGATCGATGCTCACTTATGGGACAATCATATGATTGTAAATCAGAACATTACAAAATGGCTGTGCCCATCAGGTGCGTGCTATCCCTGTCTGGCTGTCTCTAATTAGCTGCCGAATTCCGAGCACGCAACAAGAGTGGGCTGTAATTATTATTGTTTTTATTACGGTAATCGAGTTTTGAATTTAAAGCCTTTTAATCCCGATACCATATTGAATTTTACGCGCCGACTAATTCACTCGAAAACTTAAGAGAGGACAGTTTAGCAACCATCATCCAAATTTTGGGCTATTGGATTTGCTTTCAGATCGATGCACACGCCCCCTGAATTCGAGGTGGGTTAATCCTACGGATGTGTGTTTTGATCGTACGGTTCAAAGTTTGGATGATTTTTAGGACAAAAACATCCGGGTGATGCCTATACACTCCCATTTGCTTATACTGGACAGAGATAAACAAATAAATAGATTTGTAGTACGATGGGCTGAGCGAGAAGAAAAATAATAAAATCAGGGATGGAGTGAATCAATTCGATCCCAAGGTCGTGTGATGATTCAGCACCCCCAGGATCCTAGGGGATTCTCTCTCTCTCTCTCTCTCTCTCTCTCTCTCTCTCTCTCCTATAGTCCTATGGCTTTCTTGCACAGGATGCACAAGCGCAGGCGCAATGCCGCCGCCGCCGCCGTCGCGAGCGCCTCCTTGCTGGTGCTCGTGCTCGTCTTCTCCGTCTCCCTGGCCATGCGCCGCGACGCCAACGGCGGCGCCGGGGTCTTTATTAGCCCGTCGTCCTCGTCCCCTTCCTCCGTCGCCCAGGAACAGGGGAGCTGCCAGGAGCTGCAGTCGCTGGGGGACCACGGCGCGAGGTGCCGGTACTTGAGGTCGCACCCGCCGTGCCCGCCGCAGGGGTACGTCGACTACCTGCGTCTGTTCTACTGCGGCTTCGGCCGGCGGCCATGGCTGGGCGGCGCGGTGCTCGTGCTGTGGCTGCTCGTGCTCTTCTACCTCCTCGGCGACACGGCGTCCGAGTACTTCTGCGCCTCGCTCGAGGGGCTCTCCACCGCGCTCCGCCTGCCGCCGACGATCGCGGGGGTCACGCTCCTGTCGCTTGGGAACGGCGCGCCGGACGTGCTATCCAGCGTAGTGGCCTTCGCCGCCGCCGGCGACGACGATGCGGGGGACGTGGGGCTCAGCAGCGTTCTCGGCGGCGCGCTGTTCGTGTCCACGGTCGTCGCCGGTGTGGTCGCCATCGTTGCTGGACGCCGCGGCGAAGCAGCAATCGAGAGGCGCGGGTTCGTGCGCGACGTGTGCTTCCTCCTGGTCGCGCTCTGCTACCTCCTTGCCGTGCTGGTCACTGGCACCGTCACCGTCTGGGCCGCCGCGTCCTTCCTCTCTCTCTACGCCGCCTACGTCCTCATCGTCTGGACCTCCCACTGCTGCGCCTCCGGCGCCGGGAAGCCAGACAACCACAAGGCTTCTTCCGACCTCGCCGCGCCGCTCCTCCTCGACGACGCCCCGCCTCAACTCCCCGTCGCCTCCAACTCCAAACTCACCGCGCCAAGAACCTTCGCCCGCCGCCTCATGGACGCGCTCCACTCGCCGCTGTACCTCCCGCGCCGCCTCACCATCCCGGACATCGCCGCGCACCGCTGGTCCAGGCCCTACGCGGTCGCCTCCGCGCTCCTCTCCCCTCTCCTCCTCGCCTTCATCTCCTCCCCCATCAGCCCCATCGTCCTCCTGGCAGGCACTCTCTCCGGCGTCCTTCTCGCCATCGCCGCCGCCGAGGCCACGGACGCCGCCGCCCCCCCGGAGGGCCGGTGGGCCCGCCTCCCGTGGCTCGCCGGCGGCTTCCTGATGTCCGTGCTCTGGTCGTACCTACTCGCGCGCGAGCTCGTCGCCCTCCTGGTGGCCATCGGCGTAGTGGCCGGCGTCAAGGCGAGCGTGCTCGGCGTCACCGTGCTCGCGTGGGGCAACTCGCTCGGCGACCTCGTGTCGGACGTGGCGATGGCCATGCAGGGCGGCGCCCAGACGGCGGTGTCCGGCTGCTACGCGGGCCCGGCGTTCAACACGGTGGTGGGGCTCGGGCTGTCGCTGACGCTGGCGGCGGGGGCCCACTACCCGGAGCCGTACGCGATCCCCGTGGACGCGTCCGTGTACGTGATCATGGGATTCCTTGCGGCCGGGCTGGTGTGGGCGCTGATGGTGCTGCCCATGAGGGGGATGAGGCTGGACAGGGTGCTGGGGGTGGGCCTCCTAATCATCTACCTCTGCTTTCTCTGCATCAGGCTCTCTCAGAGCATCGGGGATTAATTAGATTGGCATTGGATGTTATTATTGGTAATTAATCAATCGTCGCGTACACATGTACCACTGCATAGTTTACATATACTTCCTTGTCTATCTCTGTCTTCTCTCTGAAGCCGCGCACGCAATCGGTTATAATTTTGAGTTTTTTTTGGAGAGTTTTTTGCGAGTTTTTTTTTTCGAATGAAAAATATACCGAAACCTCTTCTCTAAATCTTTGGAGAGTCTTTTGGAATGAAACATTTTTCTAAAGAGAAAATGGATCGGAGCGAGAAAATAGATCAAGTCATATTTTTTTTGGATTTTTCCGGGGCTCTTTTGCATTTTTCGAAGGGCTTTTACGGTAAGAAAGGTCTTTTTCGCAAAAAAAAACATGACCTACACGCAAAAAAATAGAACCCACGGACTTTTTCCGCAAAAACAACATAACCTACATGCAAAAAAATAGGACCCATGGACTTTTTCGCAAAAAACCGGCGGCGACACGCGTCGCGCGCGCGTCGCAGGGAAAAATCGCGCTCGCGCGAGCGGCTGCGGGGTTCGAACCCGCGCCAATAAAGCGACAACGAACAGCGTTACCGCCGAGTCAAGTTCTTGAATTCACCTTCTTGTTTAATCTATATGGAGCTACGTACTGCCAGAGACTGACTGATCGATCGCCGACGGTCTGTTCTTGCGTGTGTCAGTGTGTGTTTCCGTTCCTTTGTCTTCTTCTTCCCCGAGGATCTGTGATTGGGTGGGGGAAGAACACATCGAATTGGTCCCCGACTGCTCGATCCATCCATCGACTGGATGGTGATGGTGATCGATAAAGCGTAGTAGCGAAGTCGACACAGCAAAGCAAACAAGCAAGAACGCCGCGAGATCGATCCATGAGGGCAGTAAAAAAAAAACTCGAGGCTTCGTGATACGCTTGAGATCGGTTTGTTTTATGTTTGATTCGAGCTCTAAATAAGCCGAACTCGAGCCTCATTTCAAACTCGCGAGCCTTACCAAACCGGGTTAATATAACCCGCGAGCTTGATAAATATACGAAGCATTTGTTAAATATTAATATATGTGAACCCTTACCGAGCTTACTCAAGAGAGTTCAAGTTTAAGAATTTTTTATCGTTGAAAAATAATACATATTGAATTATTTGACTCGGTTGAGCTTAGTGGTTTAGAGACATAGATCCACCCATGTGTCCATGGATAAAAAAATGGATGGATACCTTGTCTAATTGAACACGTGCATATTATTATACACAATTACAGCCCTCGACTCAGCAGGCTGCTTAGTACCGGTTGGTGTAACCAACCGGTACGGATGATCCCACATCAGCACTGGTTGGTGTATTAAACCAGAACTAACACAATCGACTCATTAATAGGTTAGATAGTACATTTTATAGATGAAAAGTCTAAAATACCCTAAATTAGATGGTGGATGAATTCTCAATTTATATATGATAGCATTTGGTGGGTAATTTTGGAAATTTTTAGTGGCAAAGGGTTATTTTATTCAAAAAAAAAAAACCCAAAAAAGCTTCTCTTATATGGCTTTTAGCTTATAATTATACAGGTGTTTTGGGGTTTTTTTAAAGCCCGACTTAAAAGCCAGTCTTTTGTTTCGGCTTAGACTTTTAACTTTTAAACCGATGAAAAAACTGAAACAAACGGGCCATAATATACGAAGTATACCTACTGACCCCCCCTTTTTTTTTTGTTGTCGTCGTCTCGATCGACCGAATCTCAATGTCTAATCTACTGGTAAGAAAAAAGGCCAGCTTACGGAGTTCTTGACGCGAAAAATTTTACGCCCAGACCACGTGGCAGCAGCCATGGCGAAAGGAGGGAAACAACGGTTTAATAGAGATTAATAGGGTGATTAACTTTTGTTTAATTGTCACTCAGCAAGGCACCAGTGGTCTAGTGGTAGAATAGTACCCTGCCACGGTACAGACCCGGGTTCGATTCCCGGCTGGTGCATTTTTTTTGCTTTTTAATTCCTTCAGTTCTGCGCTGCCGCAAATTTTTTTTTTTGCTTTTTAATTCTTTAGTTCTGCGCCGATTTTATATTTTTTAAATAACATATTTTAACAATAATCTTATAAAAATAATACACAAAAAACAGTGCAAAGTACATATGTATCGTCGATTCATTTTGACAGCAGAGTTTCTGTCGCTATTTCATTTAGGGATAGAAAATCTGTCGCTAAATGACGGCAGAAGATACCAAATGAAATGGCGAGAGAATACACTCGCATGTATTTCATTAGACTTTGATGCTGTACCAATTTTTTATTTGAAAAATAGTCACATGCATGTTACGTACTTTGTGCTAATTGGCGATATAATTGCAGACTCGCAGTATCTATATCCATCTTCTATCTGTGTCGATCGAACTGCATACTAATTGGCGATAGAGAGCTGCTGCCGATGCTGTATGTACGAGCCGGATTTTCACCGCCATAACAAGGGTTAGACATCACCGGTACTAGTGCAAGGCTAGGCTACAGCGAATGGAACGGTTTTGTCACAGTAGCAAAACGGGTATAAGAAGTATCGCATGGCATGGTTGACAACATTCCTAGAATGTGTCATGTGGGGTAAAGTACATACTCTCTGCAGATATTTAAATCTAATTAATTAGACATGCTCATGGTTAAGAGCAACTTAGGGAAATAATGTCAAGTATAGTCTCATCTTTGCAAAAATCTTAAAAGAATATAGTTTGAAATGTGCTCACTAGAGGGCCATGAAGTGCCATAAACATGCTTAATATACTGTTATTAGTTTCTTATTCCATGCTCCTTACAATACCGTTCTCGTTTGTTAAATTGCATAATTACAAATAAAACTTCCTTATGTGGAAATTGAACTTAGTATAGCGGTTTACTCCTATTGAATTAACCATGCATGTATATCTACTTTCATATACTAAAGTCTTGTGAATACATAATGTAGTCATTGTTTGCTCAATCTAAAAATGTACAGATGAAGGTAACAACGAGATCCCCGATGAATCATACTTCACACCGGGGTCAAATGAGTATTTGGATGGATGAACTGAGGCTACTCCTAGTCGGTTGCCTTTGGGTTTGGATGGGCATACCGTTGTCCCACTTTTGGTTTTGCTTTATTTCTACTGCAATTTACTCTTATGTGATATATTTGGCCGATCGGTCATGAACTTGTAATAACTAAGTAGATGTAATTATTCTAGTCTACTTTTATGTCAATTACTTGTGTGTATGTGTAATGATTCATATCGAATGCGGGATACGTGGGCGTTAGGCTTTGATCTTGGGAACTAGTGCTGGATACATATCCAGGTACTTCGAATTATTCTCAACCATTCGATGTGTGAACACGAGCAGTTGTCGTTCCTTGCTTACTGCGACGCACACCCCTCGGTGGGTGTGGGTGGTACCAAGGTTCTGAGACGGCGGGTGTGTGATATGCCAGGATAGGTTGACCTCAATCCCGGTATGGTTCTTCAAAAAGTGATCGGAACTCGCGTATGCGTAAGCGAGTACAGTGCTATTCAGGTGGCTCATATTTGTTTGAGTAAGGGTCATCTGGATAACATCTGTGCTCGGGACAATTTAAGGACAATGATCATATATTTAAATGGAGTATGGGTGTCTTTTCTAGTCCAACGCATGAGCAAGATCCGATCCACGCTTTCGGATGCCCACAAGAGATGATATCATAGCCCATACGACTGCAGGAATATCCTTAGATAGTATGATCGGTAGAATTAAGGTAAAAAAAAGTTTCTCTCAAAATGTTATTTTCAACTACAACGTCTTATTTGTGAAAAATGTAAAATGCTTCTCTCATCCTTCTATAGCATCTTAGGCTCCGTTTGGCAACTTAGAACCAGGCCGTTTCTACTAGATTCTGGAATAAACCTAACCAAACGGGCTAAAACTCGAAACGATTCTCCTCGGATCGTTTCTTCTTTTTCCACTCTGTGGCTGAATCGGTCTCAACCCCGTTCCACCCGATTCACAGAATCCTACCTGAAACGTTTCTACCAAGAATCTGGAATCGTTTCCGTTTCTACTGGAATCTGAAACTGTACAAAATAGGGCTTTATTCTCTCGTTTTACTCTTCAAAACGCTTTACGCTTTGTGCTCATTCAAGACTTAGCTTTCCAAGAGAAAAAGATTGCAATTAGTAAAGTATGAGTTGTTCTACCCCTCATGCCATTAAAAATAATGAGAAACGACCTTTCCAAAAGCAATAGGATAATGTGTTTTGGAGTAAGTATAAGAACTAAAATTTTGTAGGACTAGCATTGAGCATCCTTAATCTTATCTTACTTCACACCGTCTCTTGGAGAGATGAAAGTTTTTATGGTCTTGTAACGATCCCCACGTTGAAACTCATTTATGTATATTAACTGCACTATGTTAACGTTATCAATCTTATGCGAAATGCAAAATGTAGAGCGATAAGATGCAAAATGTAGGAAGTCTGAAGATGCAGCAAGTGGTGTACTACAATGGTCTCTTTGTCAAACGAACACCACTGAAGATTCACCCTACACATTTGCACTGTAGACAAAACAACCATGATTTTTGTGACCACATCCAGGACATGCACTCCAACAAAACAGCATTTCAACTAATTCACAGCAGCTTTTCAACAGTTTCCTCACTTCTTTCTTCCAGAATTTACACTGTTCACACGTTCCAAGTGTATAACTGCTATAGTTGTATAAAAAGATTGACATCACACAGTTCTTGAAATTTGATGGCTTGATGCACATCACACAACAACATGCATACGGGCAGATGTTAGGTAGGAACAACACAGAGCTCTTTACGATCCTCCTTCCAGAAAGCTAACAAGAGCGCAACGATTACTACAACACAAACAAGAAGAAAAATTGGAGTGCGAGAACTGTTTGACTTTCTTTTCTTGCGTTCAGTCATCTTCTCGTTCTCAGCTTGGCATTCTTCACATGGAGATTTGCTTGCACTATCAGAACGCTCACCATTGGTCGGGAACTTCAGATCTTCAACCAAGATATCGATATTTTGTGCATGGCATTGATTGTCATGCTGAATTGAGTTCCAGTAGCCTTTTCTTTCCACAACTTCACCGTTCTCTTTAAACAGAAGACCATCTGTACACTGTCCTGAACAACGCCGTATCTGTCTCATAGCTGGGCTTTCAGGTAATTGGCGACCGTCTCTTTCTGAATCACTGCAAAAGTTGTAAGAGTTGAGCTGCTTCCTTGGAGTTGACTGCACCCTAATATCACTTGATAAAGCTCGTCGTCTAGATATCTGAAATGAATTGATGAGAGAGAGAGAGAGAGAAACTGTAATTTCATTTGTACATCTACTAAAAGAAAACTTTGTGTAGATGAAACAACTGAAAGACAAATCTTCAATGCATCAATGAAAATACCACAGGCAAACTGCAAACATATAAGCAGAGGTTATCTATTGTGTAGATGAAATCTTTATATTGCTTTTGTACCAAAAAAATCAAAAAATCTTTATATAACATTCCAAAGAACAAACGGTAACTCATATACCACGCCTTGACATGTTAAGCACAAAGTTACTGTAGTTGCTCATGCATATGAAAAAGGCAACCAATTCATCAATTGAAATGAAGATCCGCCATATACCTGAGAGCATTGATTATTTGCTTGGGCTGTTAAACACATCGGACATGGGTCAGCAACTCTTGTTGGCACATCTGAGCACCTCCTGCCTGACTTAACCAGACCAGCAGGATTAGAATGTGCTATCACACTCAAAGCATCATGACTATCAGGTACAGAAGTGTGAAAGAAGTCATCATTGGGCATTCCATGTGATTTGTCAGATCCATTACTCCATAGTCGCCGCCTTGCACGTACACTTCCCGGCATACCCAAGCATTGTCCCACTGAAGGCTGCGAATCGTAATCGGTAAAGAAATCAACAGATTGCACCTCACAAGAAAGAGATTCACTTGAATCGTTGTCTCTGATATCCACATCGTCCATAAGAGAATATGAATGCGACCCCTTCCTGCTGTGCTTTCTAGTATAGTTTGCCAATGGACTCAATTTTTTTCCTTGTCGACACTCTTTCCGCTTGCCTAGTATTTTGGCAGTCTCAGCTGCCTGAAAAGCTGCAGTGCTGATGTCTGGCATACAATCATCCTGGAATTGCTCCATAGCATGGATAATGCTAGTGATCTCAGAAGATATAATGCTCAGATCCAGACTTTTCATTATGGAATGTATCATTTGAATGGATGATATAATCATCTGATAATTGCTTGCTTTAGTACTCTCATCCAATATTTGTAAGCCCGATCTTATCAAAGACCGCCCATAAGGCTCAAGTGTCAAAGGATTCTGTTTTGACAGAGCAACCACCAAGCTTAAGTGTGCAACAGTTTGGCAGTGTGCCTCCTCTAAGGCCCCTGAGACTTTCAAGCAGACATCATTAACCAACTCATTAGATGCAAACTGCCAGTTGTTGGACTGGACAAGTGCAGTGACACAACGAGCAGAACCAGAAGACATACTCCCCTCAGGGTTCATCAAGCAATCCGATAAGGGACAACAAATAGAGCTAATGATCCCACTTTTCTCTTCTTCTATTGCCAGAGGATCAATGCAATAGCGGGGTAACATACAAACCACCTTGGAGCAACCAGCACTATGGAAGGACCCCGTAACTGATGACATGATTCTAATTACTGTCGAAACGATCTGGCTGATATGTGGTACAATGCTGCGGCCATGGACTTCTGCAGCAGTCTCAAAAATGCATATGATCTCCTCCTCAGAGAACGAGCATGGCTTGTCGGTGTTACAAACGCGGTCAAGAAATGGAGGAAGTGTGTTCATATCAAGATCTTTAACATACAACTTCAAACCTCTGAAGGCAGCCTTTTTGTTAACAGAATCCATCACAGGGTTTTCCAGTTCAGCATGTTGCCCCACACTAGGATTCCTAGCCATTGCATACACTGGATATATTCAAGAAACAAAAGAAGATATGTGAGTGAAAATAAAATCAGAAGCCAGTTTTGGAAGCGGGTTAATAAAATCGGCAAATCTGCATGAATATAGGATGGTTTCTACAGTTAGAACATGCCAAATACAACATCATTTATTCATAGTTATTCACTTGATTTGTCACCCACTGACATTTTAACTAAAACATATACAACACGAAGTAGAGCACAAAATCCACTGGTCATGAAAGAAAATGCATAACTAACTACTAAATGCATATACAACACGAAGTAAAGCATATACAGCACTAACTCACTCAGTAAGGGTCCCATATGTCGAATTTTATTTTAAAATAATATATATTTTAAATAATTTAACAAAAATAATACACCGAAAAGAAAAATTACAAAAATACACATCTGTCGCCATTTGAATTGGCGACATGCGTTATTTGAAATGGTAACAGGGCCTGTCGCAATTTCAAATGGCGACAAAGAGCTCGATCTTGTCAACTAAATGAATTCACGACAAAATAATCTGTCGACCAAATTCAATCAGTGACAAAACAGTCTTTGTTGCCATTTCAATTGGCGATTGAGTCTACATAGGTGTATTTTTTTAATTTTTCTTTGAGAAATACTGACAAACGGTATACCGTTTTCAGCTTTCTAACGGCATAGTACAGGTACGTTGTATCAAGTTCATCTACCTCCAATTTGCTAACTAGTTAAATACTTCTCAGTACTCATGATGATACTATACGTTTTATACTACAATTTTAGAAGTAGTTAGCAGCAGCATTAGCCACAAAGATCAACAAAGTAAAGAGGATGTGGAAAAATGGTAATTTTGAACCAAATGACACAGCGACAGTCTTGTGAGTCGGGCCGTGGTTTTCCGGGCCAGCCCACGGCCCAGCAGGCATGGCACTACTCAAGCATGGCACGAGCTGAAGGAAAATTGGGCCGGGCCGGCACGGTATGAATGCTAGAACCAGCCGCAAAGACGCAGTACGGCACGATCTCTGGACTATGCTTGGGCCAGCACGGCCCGAAAATTATCTATGAAACCTAATGAAATTTATCTGTGAAACCTAATGAAACTTATTTTGAAACCTAATGAAATTTATCCGTGAAACCTGATAAAACTTATCCGTGAAACCTAACAAAACTTATATGTGAAATATCATGAAACTTATCCGTGAAACCTAATAAAATTTATCCGTGAAACACCATAAAACTTATCTGTGAAACCTAATAAAACGTATATGTGAAACCTAATGAAACTTAACCGTAAAACATCATGAAACTTATCCGTGAAACCTAACGAAACTTATCTTGAAACCTAACGAAACTTATCCATGAAATAGCAATTTATCCGTGAAACCTGATGAAACTTATATGTAAGACCTAATGAAATTATCCGTGAAACATCATGAAACTTATCCGTAAAACCTGATGAAACTTATATGTAAAACCTAATGAAACATATCTGTGAAACATTATTAAACTTGTCCGTAAAACCTAATGAAACTTATCTGTGAAATATCATGAAACTTATTCGTAAAACGTAATGAAACTTATTTATGAAACATAATGAAACTTTATTCGTGAAATTTCATGAAACTTATCCGTGAAACCTAATGAAACTTATATATGAAACCTATGAAACCTACTGAAATCAAGTGAAACTGCTATACCGTTTGAATGCATTCCAACGGTATAGCGTGGGCTAGCAGCACTCTTTTTCTTTTCGACGTATTATTTTTGTAAAATTATTTTAAAGATATATTATTTTTTAAAAAAAGTCCCCCACATGTCTGTCTTAAATGTTTATGACATGCAGCATAAATGTAGAGCGATTAGATGCTAAAAATTTTCGATAACAATCTTTTTGGGTAAGGTTCAAAGAAAGATCATGATAAGCATCCTGTGCATAAAGGAAGCAAAATCTTCACCTTATTATTAAAGGATTCTTCAATTCAATCAACACATGTGTGAATACTGCTTCTACTTTTTTTTTTAAAGATATCAAAAGAAGTACTGCAGAATACTACTGATAAGTGTTAATTCCTTCGTGAAAATCCTAATTCTTAACATGCTGCCTGGCAAATTGAAAGTTTGGGTCAAATCGCCAAATGTCCAGTTAAAAGAACAGAGAAAAATCACAGGCAACACCTAATGGCTTTGACATCAACCGCCTTCCAACTCCAAACATAACGTTTCATGAATCTCCCCTACAGAAATCACAAGGTCGGAACCAGCAAGATTCTAACATTTCGTGGAGATGGCACCATTCGGAGCAGAATCTATTGCGTGAAAGTTCTTCAGAAAGTTATCGATTTTACCATGCACTAAAAGAGAATCCCGCCACTTACAAAACGAAGAAGAATTGCCCACTACCAAGAAACGGGGGAAGCTCATAGATGCAATCACGCGTCGTTTCTATCTCGCGCTAGGAACCAGGGGATTGGAAGATGAAAAGACCCCTTTTGCGAATTGCAAAGAACCCTATAATTTCTTTTCTTCCCTCCTCCGCTCATAGCGATCGATCCCGCGAGAAACAGAGCAAGAAGAAGGATTCTTTCGGAATCAGAACCGCTCCCCCACAAATCGAAAGATGCAACCTACTCCTAAGGATTAATCTTGCAGCAGAGGAACCAAAGAACACGAAGGGAGAAATCAGAGAGACGAACCGGAGCGGGCGCTGCTGCCCTCGCCTCCTCGGGGCGCTCTGGATCGGGGGAGCGGATAACCCAGAAATCTTTCCTTTTTTTCTTTTCTTTTTTCGTTTCTGGTTTTGAGGGTTTAGGTGGGGGGGATTGGAGTGGAGGGAACTGCGGCATTCAATTTTCGTTTTCAGCGAGCAACCGGGAATGAATGAATGAATGATACGGAGATGGAGAAAAAGCGAAAAAGGAAATATATGAAATTCCAGCTGAAGCTTTTTGCTGGAAAGATTTGATTATCTGGCAAGATGTTAATATGTCTTTGTTGATGTGCCACGTCATGTCTCATTGATATATGATCTTTGGATGCAAATGTCAGTAAAACATGGCGTGTCAAATCATCAAATACACATTGACTCTGTGCAAATAATCGGGGGATTTGATCATTTGTCCTCTTTTTCATGGTGCAATTGGTCATTTGTCATATGTGTCTCATCTCTCATTCACGTGTGGCCACAGGGCTCGCATTCTCGATCGGGATTCATATGAATGTTTATGTCCTTTCTTGTGGCACCTCAACGTTCACAAATGATTCTATACTTTTAGGTCCCATTTAGAATATGAAAGTTTTTCTAGGTCCTATGAGAATTGAACCTTTTCCTTTCGAAACTACTGCATTTGTAGACCCTTGGGTGCACCGTTAGTTTACATTCCTTGTACGTCGTCTTTCGTGGAAAACACATTAACGAGAAGCGGTTCTATGCTCTTCCTTTTAAAAGTTGTACAACTATTAAAGCATGAATGAAGGGTAGATGGTGATTACTTACCCCTTCGTTTGCTTCAAGATTTGTGCAACTTGTACTAGATAGAAGAGCATAGAAGCACTTCTCCACATTAACATATTGTTTTGTTTCACGTAGCTGTCTTGCAATCTTGTTACTTTGAGCTCGAATATTAAGTCGGGTTTGAGCTTATTTTCCCCATGTGTCAAGCTAGCAAGTCCTTTCTTCCAATTGAGCATGAACTCATTCAACTTCCTCTTGTTGACCCGGTATGCAACCGTTGATTATGACATTGTTGTATTGTTCCATTCCAATAAAACACACACATAGAGCACTCGTATAGATATGTAACAATCAATTAAGAAACACGATGTTTCTTGTAAAAAAGAAACATACATCGTGCCAACATATGAATTTTGTTGTACAAATTTGGTATAAATCTCAGAGGTGGCCGAAATCCGAAATCTTAACGAGATTTTGAAATTTCAAATAAAATTTGGATAAAATCCAAAAACCAAATTTGAAATCAGTTTTTTTTTTCAACTGTGAAATCCGAGATTTCGGTCCAATTTGAACTGATCGAAAAATAGTAAAAAGTAAGTCAAAAAAATTTGAAATTTTTTTTTGGATGGTCCTGACACATCACTAATATTCCTATGAAAATTTCAGATAATGATCAATCCTGAGGAAATTTTAAAAAATCTAACAGTGCTACTATTCTCATAAAAAGGCTAACCGGTAAATTTTAACCGAATGGAAAATGATGCAAACTATGTTAGAAACTTTTGAAAATTTTTGTGAATAGTCCTAACACATCCATAATATTACCATAAAATTTTCAGATGTTGATCAATCCCAAGGAATTTTCAAAAAATTGAATAGCGCTACTAAAGACTGATCAACAAATTCCAACTGAATGAAAAATAGTTCAAACCATGTTAGAAATTTTTTGTCAATGGTCCTGATGCATCACTAATATTCTCATAAAATTTTTAGATAATGATCAAGCTTGAGAAATTCTTAAAAATTCTAACAACCGAGGTACTAAATTAATGTGCATAGTCTAATTGGATGATCTACCGACTGTTCCATATGGAAAACGATGTGAAAAATCCAATTCAGTTAAATTTCATTTAAAAATCCTGCAATTTTAGTAACTGTAGCAATTTAAAAAAAATCTTCAGATTTTTCAATATTACCGGGATCTTAAATCTCGAGGATGTTTGAAAACAGAGATTTCGGCTAGATCTGAATCCTTCTTCGCAATACAATGTTCATACAAGGACGCAAATGCAATTCCCCGAGACATACAATTCCCGAAAGAAACCTTCTAGAACGCACTGACACCACGACCCCGCCAGATTTCGTACCCCACCCGCCAGCGACCCAAGGCAAAACCCCGCACGTGACCCAACTCCTCCTATATAAACACCCCCACGACCAGACCGGCAATGGCAGGTCACCCCGCCCGGCTATAAATAGCCTCCCCCGCACCCACCGCCTGCTCCCCGTCGCCATATATACGCGCACACGCATACACCCACCCACATCCCCCCTCTCTCGCGACCAAGACCCAAACGAAACCCTAGCGAGCCTCCGATTCCTCTCCCGATCTCTATAAAAGAACGCAAATTTCGAATTTTTTTTCCGCGGAATCTCCTGCGGACCGCCCTTCCCGCCCAAATCGGCCCCGCTTTGAGCCGGATTTGGCTCCCGCGGGTGTTTGATTTGAGGATTGGGTGGGGGATTTGGGGGTTGGATGGCGGAGGCGGCGTTGGAGGGGAGCGAGCCGGTGGATCTGTCCAAGCACCCCTCCGGCATCGTCCCCATTCTCCAGTAAGTGCTGGGTGCCCCGAAAGATCTCGTCCTGGGTGTTGGTGGGGGGTGGGGGGGCTGTGAGATCTTTGAGGCTTCGAGGGGTTTTGATGCTAAGATTCTGTGCGATCTGGCTGGTTCGACGGGGTTTCGGTCTGTATGCTGGATGAGCTGAATTTTATTTGGGTTTAGATTCTACCGGTGCTGAAATGGATGCATGCAGGAGGATTGGAGATAGATAGATCTAAGGTGGTATCAGAAGGACTAATTACAGATCCTCGTGCAATCAAAATTCGTGGTGCTTGGTTTAATCTGCTAATTTAAAAGTACATTAACTAATCTGAAGTTCAGGCCATAATTTGTGCTGAAGCACTGGGTTTGGATTTCGTGCCACAAGCGTCAGATAAATGCTTTGTGGGCATGTTAGGGATAAGATAAAAGGTGATGAAATGCATGCATCTTAGAATGTTAGACGAGAGTTTAAATATCCAGTGAGATGTTGCAGTGCGGGCAAAACTGCTACTTATGTGCAGTTGAATGTAAAGCTCATTCCCAGATTTGTGCTGTTATTTTAACAATGGACTAACTTTGTCCACACTGAGTGCTCTTATTTGTCCACACTGAGTCCACAAAGCAGATCATGTCTGTGTAGGATCAATGGCAATTTGCTAGGCATTTTGCCAGAGTTATTGGTTTTGGGGCAATTGTGTTTTCTGTTTTTTTTTTTCTACTCGAGAACAAAAGGTTGATGTTCCCTACTGTATTCTGCTTTCTGGCATTTGGTCTGATGACAGGAATATTGTGTCCACGGTCAACTTGGACTGTAAATTGGACCTGAAAGCAATCGCTCTTCAAGCGCGCAATGCCGAATATAACCCCAAGGTGGGATGATTGTCATATTACATTCCTCATGGTGTACGTTTCCATCATATTTGGCATGTGGTGCTCTGTTTCCAGGGTTATGTGAGTGTGAGTACCGAGTAATATCAGGTGCTAGATTTCCAAAGTTTTTCTTATTAAAATTTGGTGCTCTGTTCAAAAGGTTTATGGGATTATCTCATTAACACATAGACCATGGTGTTATATTTCCAGGGTTTTGTAATTAACATGTGATCTGGACAAAGCTACTTTTTTTCAATAAAAATATTTTACCTGAAAGTTTGATTACTTTGCTTTGTTAGCATCCACAAGTCCGCTTCAACTTGCCTATATTTGTTGCTCCTGCTTTTGGATGATGAATAGCCGGATATAATAATTAGTGAGTTTTTGCATGTATTATGTCTAGATCCCAACTATCCTTCTGAAATTCGTGCTTATCCACGGGGAAAAGAATTCAGAACATCCAAAATATTGTGATGCAATTATTGTTTAGTTTTTCAGCAAATAGGGTCATCATAATATTCTTATACTTTAAAGGTTTAGTAGGATTCTATCTAGCTGTTGCATGAGAATTATATTGTGATACAATTATTGTTTTCAAGGCGTCTAGGCGCCGGCGGCCGCCCACCATGGACCCTCACCTCGCCTGACCAGGCAAAGGCGCCCGCCTTGTAAGGTGTCTCCGGGCGGTCCGTTTGGGCGTTAGGAGAAGGGGTAAGGGGTGGGGATGGATACTGGAGAGGAGAGGATAAGGGATAAGGATTGGGAGCTGTACCTAGCACGTGGAGATTGCAGAGGAGAAGAGCTCCACCACGATGCCCTCACCTTCGTCACCTTCATTGTTGGCGGTTATTGATCTGTTAAGGTCCGTCGCTCCTCTGCATCGTCACCGCTGCTCCTCTATGTCGCCACCTGCGTCGGTGTGCCATCGCTGTCGCAGCCACCACGGCAGTAGCTTAGCGGTTGCAACGGCGGCGACGCGATGCAAATTAGCGGTGGCTGGCGCAGAGGACGGTGGTGGAGACGACACAGCAGAGCTCGCCGTTGCTGAGGTTGTGTTGCCGCTTGTGATGCTGCTACTACTGTGATGCTTGATGTGCTGCTGTGAGAGAAAGAAGCAGAGGAGAAGAAGGCTGTGATTGTGGTGCTAGGGTTGCTTGGAGCCTGGTGGAATGGGCCTATATAATGAGCTCCATGCTGTTTCAACCATTTGATTGTATTGGAGGGTTGCTAATGAGGAGATGCCACTCGTACGATCATAATCGTACGCCTCTTATGAATATGGCCCTCACGCACGCCTCCTCCCTCCTTGATCCGGCTCAAGAGTCGCAACGCTGCAAATGGTCGCCTAATCCTCACCTAGGCTTCCAGGCGGTTGGCTGGCGCCTCATCATGCCTTGTCGCCTTGACAACCATGAATACAGCGGTGTTTTTCAATCTACATCTTACTAAATATCTTGTATGTTCAAGAAACTAAATGGACGGGTTAGAAGGCGAAGGAAGTGGATAATACTGGCTTCAAGTTGTGGTATACTGGAATAGAACGAAACAAGAACGGAGTAGGCATCGTAATCGATAAGAGCCTCAAGAGTGGAGTTGTCGACGTGAGGCGACAGGGTGATGGGATTATCCTAGTCAAGCTAGTCATTACTCATTGGCGACGTGGTTTTGAATGTTATTAGTGCTTATGCTCCACAATAGATTTGAGTGAGGCTATTAAGAGGGCAATTTAGGAAGATCTAGATGACATGATTAGAAGTGTGCCTAGCAATGAGAAGCTTTTCTTAGGAGGCAATTTTAACGATTGTGTTGGTACAACTAGTGGGGGGTTTGACGGGGTGCATGGAGGTTTTGGTTATGATAGGAACCAAGGAGAAGATATCTTGAACTTTGCCGTAGCCTATGACCTCATGGTAGCTAACACCTTCTTTAGAAAGAGACAATCCCATTTACTTACCTTTAGTGGTGGTCAGCATTCCAGCCAGATCAATTTTGTCCTTGGTAGGAGGAAGGACAAACGAGCCTGCATAGATTGTAAGGTTATACTTGGAGAGTGTTGTTCCACAACATAAGGTGGTAGACTGAGACTTTAGATTTAGGATACGGGCTCGACCGGCTAAAGTCACCAAAGCCACGAGGACAAAGTGGTGGAAACTCAAAGGGAACACCTCACAGGCGTTTAAGGAGAGGATGATTGCATAAGGGATATGGAACATGGGAGGAGACGCCAATGGTACGTGGACAAAGACGGTAATTCACATTAGGAAGGTGTTCGTAGAGGTGTGTGGAGACGTGGAGTAACTTGAGGGTCTAAATGTGAACCTAAAAACACTTGGTGGTAGAACGAGGAAGTGCAAAAGGCTATCGAGGAGAAGAAAGCATGCTAAAAGCACATGCAACAAGATAAGAGCGACGCCAACATAAAAAAGTACAAAACAACCAAAAAGACTGCAAAGAGAGTAGTGAGTAAAGCATGGGGCAAAGCTTCAGAAGCTGAGTTCAAAGAGGGCGAGAAGGACGTCTACGAGATGGCTAAACTTCGAGAAAAGAAGACGAGAGATTTCAACAAAGTTAAATGCATCAAAGACGACACGAATAGACTTCTTGTGAAAGACGACGAGATCAAGAATAGGGGAGAGACTGCTTTGGCAATTTGTACAACAGAAACAATGGGGGTAGTATGATTGAACTGGATGATGCTTTTGATGGCACCAATAGGCGGTTCGTTCGAAGAATTCAAGAGTCTGAAGTAAGAGGGGCCTTAGAAAGATAAAAGTAGGTAAGGTATTTGGGCTTGATACCATTCTTATCAATTTATGAAAATGCCTCGGAGACACGTGGTGATCATTGGTTAACTAAATTGTTTAATAGAATTTTTGGGTGAAAAAAGATGCATGACGTATTTGGGTGGAGAAGCATAATAGTGCCATTTTTTCAAGAATAAAGGAGAAATTCAAAGTTGTACTAATTACAAAAGAGTTAAGCTCATAAGCCACAATGAAGTTTTGGGAGTGAGTGATTGAGCATTGTTTAAGAAGAGTGGCTAGTGATGGAAAGCCAATTTTGTTTTATGCCTGGTAGGTCGACCGTGGTGACAATCTTCTTGACACGACAGTTGACGGAGAGGTATAAAGAGGAAAAGAAGAATCCATACATGGTGTTTATCAACTTAGAGAAAGCTTATGATAGTGTGCTAAGAAAGGTCATGTGGTCAGCACTTGAAAAGGAAAAGGTTCCAACAAAGTATGTTACCCTAATTGAGGACATGTACGACAATATTGTGACTGATGTCAGGGCATCTGATAGCTATACCAATGACATTTTTATTAAGATAGGACTACATATATGAGGTGTGTTTTCAGTGGTGCTATGGCAGATGATGGAAATGTTAGTCTGGATAGAAAAGTAGTGCCCAGGAAGAAAATGTTTTGATATTTGGGATCGATGCTACAGAGTGACGGTGAGATTGATGAAGATGTGAGCCACATGATACGAGAGGGGTGGATGAAATGATGCCAATCATTTGGTGTCTTATGTGATAGAAAATTCCCTTAAAAGTTAAAGGGTAAGTTGTCTAGGACGTGATCAGACCTGCGATGTTGTATGAAGCGAAATGTTGGGTGACAAAAAGACAACTCGTACAAAAGATGAGCGTAGCAGAGATGTGGATGTTGCGGTGGATCTGTGGTCATAAAAGGTGAGATCGAATCCGCAGTGATGATATACATGATAGGGTTGAGGCAGTACCAATCGAAGAAATAACATCATTTAAGATGGTTTGGATATCTCCAATGAATGTCTCCTGAGGTGCGAATTTTAAGCCGTCTCGAAAACATAAGAAAAGGCAGAGGTTGATCGGGACTAACGTGGGAAGCAATTAAAAGGAGACTTGAGGGATTGGAATGTATCCAAAGAGTTGGCGTTAGGCATGAGTACATGGAAGTTAGCGATTCATGTACCAGAACCATGACCTAAAATCAAATGTTTAGGGGTCTTTTGACTTTGATTGGGTTTCATTTCTAGCCTACCCCAACTTGTTTGGGGTCGCAAAAGGCTTGGTTGTTGTTGTATTATTTCAAGTGTATGTAGTGAAAAACATTCAGATCTGTCATGCAACAATTTGATTGCCCCATTTTTCTTTTGAGAAGTATACTTTAGGTTTTTATTTGCTAACTCTCTTTTGAACAGCGTTTTGCTGCGGTTATCATGAGGATAAGGGAACCAAAAACTACAGCATTGATATTTGCATCAGGAAAAATGGTAAGATTAACACCCATTTTGTACAGATGATGCTGTGCATGTCCTTTGGTTGGTAGAATACTTAGTAGTTCTGGAACTGTTACAGCATGTGAATATTGGTAGCTGTTGATGTTTTTTGGCTGTTGAAATTAAATACCAACGCCCAACAGATGAACATATACTGAAGGCCTATTTTTTAGCCACCTCTTTGGCATCTGAAATATCTGATCTACTTGGGATCCCTTCTCTTGTTTGTGATCCTAAATGAGCATGATCTTTCTGTCAGTGCTTAGGTTATCTTCTGAACTAAATCCTCTTAATCAATAAATCCCTATCAAATATGATTGACATCCATCGCCAAAGCCTTCCTGGTCAGTGGCAGGAGCATGCACAGTGCTTGAGATATATTAGGAGTAATATTTGAATTCTGATAAAATTCCACGGTTGTCATGAGATTTTATTCCGATTTGATAAAAACTTGTAGAACTGTCTTGATTAGTGGAATATTTTCTTTAGCTCGTGCTGGTAGAAGATGTTTGATAATTTTATCAGTAAGTTACTATCTAATCAGTGATGTCATTCTCCTGTGATGTCAGGTCTGTACTGGAGCAAAGAGTGAGCAACAATCCAAACTTGCAGCTAGAAAGGTATTGTTTATTTTTCTTTACCTTCGTGCTAATCGGAACAATTTTGCTGAGAGATATCTGAATTGTAATCATTTTCTTTTTTCCAGTATGCTCGTATTATCCAGAAGCTTGGTTTTCCTGCTAAATTCAAGGTACCTAATCCATACTTGTGTGGATTGTGCATGGTGCTCATGCTTTTAATAAATTGTTGTTTGATGAACATTCATTAATTCTATAATGTCAGGACTTCAAGATTCAGAACATTGTTGGGTCTTGTGATGTCAAATTCCCTATAAGGCTTGAGGGCCTTGCATATTCTCATGGTGCTTTCTCGAGTGTACGTTGTATTCCATGATTTTGTTAGAACTATTCTGCCCCCTATATTTTGCGCTTTCTTGAACTTTCCTGTTCCCTTGTTTTGGAACACTGATGTTTTTTACGGTTCCCTCACAGTATGAGCCAGAGCTCTTTCCTGGCCTGATTTATCGAATGAAGCAGCCAAAGATTGTCCTCCTGATTTTTGTTTCGGGCAAGATTGTTCTGACTGGAGCAAAGGTTAGCAGCCATTTCCTGTGGGTTTGTCTATAACTCAATTGCACTATATGCCTATATCTTAAGCTATCTCCTTCCAGGTGAGAGAGGAGACATATACTGCCTTTGAAAACATATACCCTGTCCTCAGAGAGTTCAGAAAAGTCCAGCAATGGTATGTGGCATTTGTTTGTGCTGCTCAATGCTTGTGATTCTTGTTCTTGTTTTTGGTTTGTGGTGATTTTTGGACGGGATGTTAAGTGAGGTCACTTTCAGAAATTGATAGTATGGATGTTGCTTCCTCTATGCAGATGACTCAAGGAAGTAAGCGGAATGGGAGATCTTATTGCTGGCTGCCAGCGCCAACTTCCAAGTGTACATATAATCCGGCCTCTGGAGGAGACTATACGGTCCTATTTACAGAGCTCCGATGAAGTACCCGTTGTCTCTTGATCCACTCGAGTCTATTTGTGATGGATCATGTTTGATCCTCATGGCTCTATTCGAGAGGCTGCAATGCTCTGTGGAATGCTAATAAGACTGAAGCAAATTTTGTTCCTGGATTCGAGAGTCTTTTCTGAATGCTTTTGATGATGAAAAGGCAATCTAGTGTATGCACTTGTTGACATGTTACATACTGTTAAAAAAAAGGAGAACCTTCTGGACTGTTGCTAATTGTTGCATTGATAATAACTGACGAACTAACCAGGAAAGGAAATGTGTTTCCTCCTCTTTTTTTTCCTCGTTGGGTCAGTACTCTTGGCCCTAGCTAATGCAAGGAAGGATACTGTGCGGCCCTGGTCCATGGAGAATAAGCTCTGGGCTCTTTTCTATCTTCTGTCAATCAGTAACGCCTCCATATATTCACATCTTATGCCATAACTCTCCTACTGCCATCTGTTGTAATTTTGTAATGTATTTTCATCTAGAAGGAATGCGGATTCAAGGGAAACAGAAACACAATTCTTTTGAAAAGATCTGATAAAATGCACTAGCTAGCGATACAAGTTTGGCAGCAGGTAAAAGCTAGAAAAGCAAAGAAACAACTGATCTGCGCTGGAATTCATCAGATACGTGACTCTGCTCACAAAAAGGCATGAGCAGCATTAGTTGGTTTCACTTGTTTTTTCTTGGGTAAGAAAAAACAAGGATGCAGTGCAGCAGCAGTTTTACAACAAGCTGTGGTGAGCTTTCTGGAGGAGGAGGAAAAGGGAGGGTAGTTCACTTCACACATGTTTGGCCTTTGCCTGCTTGCGTAGGAGGAGCAGATACAACCAAGCAGAAAGGGAGGGAGAGCGGTACGAAAATTGAAAGCAACCACGGCTGCTCAGCTCAGCCCCATACGGCCGACACAAAATAAATGAAATGCAAATGCCAAGTTGGACAAGGAACAAGAGAACAAGACAAGATTTGTCTCCATTATTAATTGTAAATGATACTTATCTACATTTCAAGAACGCAAACATTTACCTTGCATCTACCATTTACAATATGAGAAGCAAAAAAATATCGGTACTTCATTGCTAAGGAAAATGTTTTCTGGCATGTAAATAGTGGATACATTACATACCATATCTAACAAAAGCAGTTCCTTGCTGAATGGAATTCTCAATATGACAACGAAACAAGAATCAAACCACTCATGATTTTGTGAATCACGTTACTGATCGAATTAAGCATGTAACCCAAAACCTAAGGGTAAAGCAAAAGGGGAAAAGAAAACAAAAATTGCAGGGAAATCTGTAACAGCATACGCGCTCTCCACAGCTGTTTCCTTTTCCCTTTCTCCCCCCTCGTCTTCCTCTTCCCCATAAAAACCTCCGCTCCAAAAGAAAAAAGCTTGCGGAATCCAACCCTCTTCCATCTCCATCTCTCTACTGTCTCTTGCTCCTCTGTTGTTTGGGAGGCCTGGGCGGGCATGGATGTGCACCCACGGAATGCGGCTGCTTCCTCCCCCCTTGGGGATTTGTTTCCCCATGAGCCTGCCATGGTCAGTTTCTATCTCCTTCCACTCTCCTTTTTCTTTCTTTTTTTTGGGGGGGATTAATTTTCCTAGGTTTTTCTGGCCAAGAATCGTGGGTTTGGGCTGTTCTTTCTTGTGTGAACTGTAAAGAAAGAATTGGACTGGAAATCTTCTTTTTCTTGGTTCTTGAATGCTTCTGTTGTTTGGGAGTCTCTGGGGGTGCTTCCTTGAATGAATGCTTTCAAGAATTGTGGGGTTTATGTGTTCTCTGTTCAAGAATTATGGTTTTAAGTGGTCTCTTGTGCAGATTCTTGAGATTACAAGAAAGTCTTTTCTCTTTTTTTTTTTATCTTGGTTCTTGAATGCTTTCTCCGGAGGAGTGCAACTGTTCGAGAATCTTGGGGTTTAGGTGCTATCTGTTCAATAATTATAAGTTTTAGGTGGTCGCTTGTAGATTCCCGAGATTATTGTCCTTGGATCCAAGGTTTTGATTACTTATCTGTGATTTCTCCCTTTCAGGGTGAATTTTTCTCCTGTCTGTTTGGAAAAGAAATGGGAATTTCTTGTTCTTGTGCTTTTTTACTGTTTTATTCTTCTATTGTGGAGAAATTTTCTTGCCCTTTTGTTCACTTTCGTATCTACTAGAAAATTGTTGCTTTGGTTTGGAGAGAAGATTTACATTTGCTGAACAATTCAATGGCCTTTTTTTCAGAGGAGCTTTTATGGGGAAAATTTCCACAAGGGTAACCGTTGCTTTGTTTTTCACCCTTAGGATTTATGTAATGTTCATGACATTCTTGCAATTAACCAATGAAGAAGTATGCTCTTTTGGTCGTTTCCTTACATGTGAGGTCTGGTAGAGGAAAGAAGTGTGTGCTCTAGTGGCATTCAATGTTGATGTGCATATGTTCCTTCCTTCCTGCCATTGTCATTGCATAAATGCATCCATTGTTAATAACATTTGGTCGCCGTGAGATGATGTGTATGTAAAGATTGTGACTGTGATATTGTGGTTGTGTCAATTGGAGTGGAAGCTTTAGCACTACAGACATGACAGGCACCCAGCTTCTCCTTTTCTTTTAAGGACTGTTCAATTTCTATGTGCAATTCTAATTTCTAAGGCCCTACTAGTAGAATTCAAAGAAAAATATCATTTTTCATGCATCAACTGTTTTTTTTTTTTAAAAAAAAAAGAGAAATGGTTTGAGATTTTCATTTTGTTTATTGCATATGTAGCATTTACTGAAATTCACCCTATTGTTTGCCCCACTGACTGCAGTGTTTAATTGGATTGTAACTGAGAGAAACTGCCGTGGTGGTTTCTATTCCTTGGCACAATTACAATTGTGAATGCAGGACCTTTCTCTTCAAAAGGATCGTTCTGACAAATTTATTTACCATTACTCTGTGGATGCTCTCAATGTCTGAACTCACAAGTGTACTCACAAATTCCTAAAACAAAAACTATATGCCTGATATGGACTGCAATAATTTTTTTCTTTGTTAGTTTTTCCTTTAGAAATCTGTTGAAGAAATTGATTAATCCATGCTTCAGCTCCTCTTTGTTTGGAAACCATATGTCTAGGAGCAATCCCAATTTTAGTACGGCTTCCCTAGAAATTCTCTACTTTTGATACTCATGCTTGTTTCTTGCAAAAATGTAGAACAAAACTTTGGTTGAACTGAAACCCCTTTACATTTATGTAATTTCATTTCTGAAAACACGCGTACATGCTATTCTTACTTTGCAGGAAAGTGAAGACAGCAGTGTAGAATGGCTCTCCATCTATGTAGAGGACTGCTTGTCTAACTCTGCATCCTACACAAACCCGATCTTACCAGAACAAGCACCTACTACAAAGACAAATCAAAATGCTGCGAAACCGAAATTACCCCCTCCATCTTCCCACTCCAGAAAAAAGAAAAGGAACCTGGCCTCTGTACTAAGCGACGATGATGACCAACAATGTATCACATTGTTTGTTGAGCCCCCACTTCTCCTCCTTGATCAGAAGCATTGGCTAGCAGAGAGTGAGCTCATTCTCCCGAAGAAAGACAAAGACCAAGAACTTGTCCAACAACGAGAAGGAGAACAGAAGGAAGAGAAGAAGTGCGAGATGAGTGCAGGAATGCAGTTCCAGCAAGAGCAGCTGATGAGGACGTGTAGCAGCTGTTTTTCCAACCAAACACCACGGTGGAGGAGGGATGGTTCATCGGGGCCTAAGACGTTGTGCAATGCGTGCGGCCTGAGGCTCAAGGCAGGGAATGGGCTCACCACCATTTCGAAGCAGCGCTGTGGCCATGAATTTGACAAAGAGCAAGATCAAGGAAAACGGCGAGATAAGAAGAAAACAAAGAAGACTGCATATGTGAACGAGGAGCTACCACCGGAGGAGCCAGTGAAGAGGTGCACCCATTGCATGTCCTACGAGACACCACAGTGGAGGGCTGGTCCTTTGGGGCCTAAGACTCTATGCAATGCCTGTGGCGTGAGGTTCAAGTCTGGCAGGCTGCTGCCAGAGTATAGGCCTGCCAACAGTCCAACTTTTGTAAGTTACATGCACTCCAATTCTCACAAGAAGGTCATGCAGCTGAGGCAGGCTGTTGCTTACTCAGGGAAGTGAGCTGATGGTGAAGCTCCTGAATCTGTCGCATTGGGTCTTTAGAGATTGTTTGGTTTGTTCTTGTAGATGCTGAGAAAACGAAAGCAGAGGCTGGTTAGGTCTCAGTTCAACTCTTTGTTAGCTCTAGCCTCTAGCAGTCTTTTACTTCAGAGATCAATTCGCTAGGCGTTTGAGATCTTCAATTCAATACCAATGGTTGGTTGCTACAATATTATGCTGCCTTTATCTTGCATTGTGCTGTGTTTTCTGATCCTCTCTGATCAACTCTTTGTTGTTTTGCATCATACATGATCTTGGCAACTACTCTACCTTGAACAATTGCACTAGTGACAGAAGTGTTTCATCCATATCTGTGGCATTATTTTTTTAGGCTGAAACAGACATTTATCTTGGCTATCATTTAGCTGGTAAACTACTTAAAACAACCTTCACTAGTCTTTCATGTCTTGGGCAGTACTTGCAAGTGATGCAAGACCCTGCATGATTACATGCAGCAGCTGATCACAGCACTATAGATTGATATACAGAACTGGTAACTGAAGCCATCTGTTCACAGTTCTTGTTAGCATTGGATTCATCAATCTTTTCCGGAGTGGAACTCTGAGGTGGGCTTGTGATACATTCTGTCAGCATACTCCCCTGCATGCTTTTACTGTGTGCAAAGAAAAATCCTTTGACAAGCCTCGGTTCTTGATAGATTTGGGATTTGGGAGTGTATATTGCTTGTTCTTGCGCATCGTTCAGGTGAATCACCTGGACATTGCCGAGCTACATAGCAAATGCCTGGACAGCCTGGTGCATTGTTACCGTCTTCCAAATGACCCATCTTTCCGACAGCAAATGTTGACACTGCAACAATGCCATGACGATCAATTTCATGGGAGCAAATCTTGTTCAACAGTAGATCAGATGCCCTGCAAGTGCCAATGTCGGGATGAGACCACAAATGTCTCATCAGAAACCTCCCTGCGATGCAGGGTTTACACTTGGGACAGCCTTCTGTCGTAGGTGATGATAAATCATGATGCAGCCGTGCATGCAGCGCAGGTCCTTTCCTCCTGTTCACTCAAAGGAAAGGAAAGCTTTTAAATACCTTTCTGCTGTTCTCTTATCATGATAGAGCCTTTTCTGTTGCGCATGGATGGCCTATTTTTTTTCCTTTGTACTTTTCGGTCAATGGCAACAATGTCCAATGTATTAGCAACTAGTTTCAGACACAAACTGACGCCATGTACTCGCTCATTGAGCCAACATGTCTTCTGTGCACTCTCTGCCATGGCCAGTTTGCTATACATGAAAGATATGCTCGCTACTGTAACCATGATTCAAAATCTCGTCGAGATTTCGGCCTTTCAGGGTTGAGATCCTAAATCTCGGCCAAATAAAAATATTTGAAAAAAAACTCAAAATGCTACAATAACTTTTAAAATCTCAACGAGACCATGATGATTTCGGCCAAAATTTCAAAAAAAATTGACCTAATTTTGATTTTTCTTGGTCGGATTTGAATGGGATTAGGGTCAAGACTATCCACAAAAAATTCAAGAATATTTTTGACAAGTTTTTTATCAGAATAATTATGAAGTCTACTGTAGCAGGAAAATCAGAGGAGTGCTGTGCGCCTTTCAAATATTCTAGCCAGCTTGGTACTAAAAAGTTGTCCAACCAAGAAACATGGCTTTTTTGGTGTACTCATTCAGTATAAAGATTGGTTTCAAGTTTAACCTTATGGAGTGCAAGTTTCACACTTTGATCTACCGGGGTTAGCGATGTGTTAAAACGTAGGAGCATGTGTTTTATTGTAACCGTATATTGTTTAGTGGTTTGAGGTCTTGTACCGTAATTTTTATCAGGTCATGGTACTGACCGAATATTCCTGTTTACATGATGATTTTACTGTCACAATATATAGAGTAAATGAGGGACTTATCTATAACAGACAATATCTTATCTATAAGAGACAATATATCCTTAACATCCCCCACAAATGCAAGGCGTATGCAATAGCATTTTGTATTTGGAAGGGATGAACTAAAATAGGAAGGAAAAAAAAATCCAAAATCATAGTCCTGAAGTAGCCGTCGTAGCATGTAACTCTTGAAAAATCGAGCTGACGAAGAACAGACAACGAAGAACCGAGTCGATGGAGAAAAGTCGATGAAGAAGCCAAATCGACGAACAGAAGTTGAAAGTAGAGTCGACGAAGAAGAGCCGACGGTACAAGTCGACGAAGAAGAACTGACGAGGCAGACAAAACGAAGCCGAGCTGAGGTAATAAGAGTTGACAGAATGAGCCAAGCCGATAAAGGAGCCAAGTGACGACAGAATCAAGATGCTAAAGACTTGGATAGACGCAATGGAAGACTTAAGAAATTATTAGGAATAATAGCCGGAATACTAAATAGCTAGGAATAGAAAATAAGCTCGTGGCTCGGCTCGAGCTCGCCCGAGCCTGGCTCGGCTCGCACAGGCTCGTGGCTCGGACCGAGCTCGAACCGAGCCTATTTTTCAGGCTCGCAAAAACACCAAGCCGGCTCGGCTCGGCTCGCGAGCCAGCTCGCGAGCCAAATTGGCTCGGTGGCCCAGTCCATGCAGGGAATTTAATATGACTAATGACTTGTATTTTCAGAAAAAAGATGATGAGGGGCATCACTATGACATATGGATGCATATATGTTCCAAACTTGTATGGATTAACAAAACAAATGTTAGCATAGGCAAAACATGCAAAGTATTTCATATTTCTCTTGATAGTTGAGTCAGTGAAGGAAACCTTATATATGTCAAATCAGTATGTTCTCTTCACAGAATACATGACACGCAAGCCAAACAGTATGGAGCTATGCAGAACAACTGTTCCTATATGCTGCCATGGCCTGGCTCGGCGAGCCAACGAGCCGGCTCGCGAGCCAAGACCGAGCCGAGCCGCTCTTTCGAGCTCGTCGCGTCACCGAGCCGAGCCTGGTTCGGCTCGCCACCTGACCGAGCCCAGCCGAGCTCGGCTCGGCTCGTTTCCATGCCAATAAATAGCAGTAGCCCGAAAACTACCAAGCCGACGAAAGTGCCTTGACTTCTCGTTGGACCACGGACTTGAAACAGAGGTTGCTTCACCGACGTGAACAAAACAATCCAATGCACGGACGTGAACAAAGTCCAAAAGGTCTTGACGCAAGTCACGGATGTGAACCAAGCGACGAAACTCAAAAGGGAAAAACGATCGAGTCCGATCGGGTGGCTTGGAGTTGAAGCTGCAGCCAGCACAGCCGTGAACAATAGGGGTGAAAATGGGTCGGGTAATACCCGACCCGTATCCGTACCCGGCAAAATTCTACCCGAAAATTCGGATACGGATACGGGTAATTACCCGGATAATTTTCTTTCGGATACGGGTCGGATACGGGACAGCCGATACCCGGTAAATACCCGGATTTTCGGGTCGGATACGGGTACCCGGATAATTTTTAAAATCGGGTACCCGGATACAGGACAGCAGTAATTCACATTTTTGGAGGTCTTCCCGTGCTCTAAAAATTTTGTGGTCTACATGAAAGTTGTAGAGAATTTTGAGGAGCATCTTTTTCATATTGATAATTTTTTCATTTGAGCAACAAAAAAAATCATAGAAAATCGGGAAGGGTAACAGAGAAATTCATGTTTAAGACGGACCAACTTTTACAGCATGCAGTAATTCGTGTTTTTGGAGGTCTTCCCATGCTCGAAAAATTATATGGTCTACATGAAAGTTGTAGAGAATTTTGAGACACATCTTTTTCATGTTGACAAGTTTTTCATTTGAGCAACAGAAAAAATCATATATATGGTGCTATATATATGTATGGACTGCTATATGAAGATGTCCTGTGTTGTATACTTGTCAATTTTCATGTGCTAGTGCTATGTTATATGGTTTATGCCCTTTGACGCGTTAGTTCGACTGTATGGTTTGTATTATTTGTGTCGGTATATGCTTTGGTTGGATTATTTTTATCATAAATTTTAATGCTACACAATTCACACACTATCCGACTAATTACCCGATATCCGTATTATGCCCGTCCGTATACTATCCGGTACCCGTTTTCTACCCTTTTATAGATACCCGTTACCCGTATCCGTATCCGTACCCGATTTTAACTATCCGTATCCGATCCGTATTCGAGTAAAAATAATTAGGGTAGGATACGGGATCACCTACTATCCGACCGTATCCGACCCGTTTTCATCCCTAGTGAACAAAGCGGAGATTGGTTTCGCCCAAGCCGGTTGTCCAGAGGAAGACAATCGGGCGTAGCAAGCGATCTCGGCGCGGGCGGCGACGTTCGGATTGCACACCGTCGATTGGGCGCAGTCACAGATTCGGTGACGACCGCACAGACCGATCGACGACGTCACGGACTTCTGAGGAGACGTCCAAGCGGGCGGCGCCAGCGAACTTCAATAAGCCCGAGACAACGGCGTAGACGTCTGAGGAGCGACGAAGGTGAAGGGGCAACGACCACGGTGTGGAGGAGCGTCGGATGGCGCAGAGAGACAACGATGGCTGGTGAAGCAAGGAAAAACCAACGTAGGCAGTCCGGCGAGTGGCGCGCGGAGGGGCGTCGGCCAAGGGATCCCGCCTCCTTTGCTGCCGCGCCGCCGCCTTCGGCTGCCTCCGACTCCGCCTGCTTGCGGTACACCGAGGGGAAGAACCTGCTGAGGAAGGGGTCCATGGACGTCACGTCGCCGGAGATGCCGATGTCATAGTATAAGATTAGCCCGCCAGTGGCCGCGACGAGGCACACCATGAAGACGAACAGGGTGAGCCGGCCGGGGGTAGTCCTACCGCCGGCCACAAGCCAACGAGCCGCCCCGGGAGTCTCCCGGGGCAGCAGATTAGATCTAAAACAGCGGAAGGATGAAGCTAGAAAAAGAACCTAGAGCTCTGATACCATGTTATGAATAGGACTTGTATTCAATATGAGGCCAATGGCCACAATAAATAGAGTACATGAGGGACTTATCTATAACAGACAATATCTTATCTATAAGAGACAATATATCCTTAACATTTATCATGGTTAATTGATGATTACAGATAATGGTTAATGGTACATGATAAATGTTTAAAAAGAAATGTTGCATCATGCGCATTTATATCATGAAAAGAGATGACTTGTTTGAGTACCTATGGTTTACTTTGTGTGGACATCCTAGGAGTGGGAAAAATAAGACCTACTTTAGTAGGCGTTAAGGTTCTTCCATATGGAAGAGGGTGGGCTTGAGTGAGCATTAACGGGTGCTCACCCCACTATACCGATATAATGTATGATGGTGATAAGACATGTACATAAGCATTTGCATTGCATCAATAAAATGAGAGAGATACACATATGCTTAATGTTGATGATGTGTGAATAGTGTGGATGATATGGGAAAGTTTACTGTTTTATTATGTACTTCTGAGTCGTGGACTCATTATTGCTTTGTTTATGTTTTTAGGTAACCGTCTATGGCGATATGTATGGAAGTGGGAGTAGCATACTTGTACCATGTCTTTCGAATACTGTTAGCTATAACAATCATTTATCTTTAGAAAATTTATGGTGCAGTTAAACTTAGTTGGAAATTAGTAAATGGTATGTACTAGAGCCTTTTTGCTGCCAGTACAGTACCTGGAACATGAACATAGCCTGCATTACGCCTTTTTGACTCGTGCTGGTTTCTTTTGTCCTGCCAAAGCCAGTCAGCTGCTTCTGCAGCAGCGAGCAAGGAGCCAAGGGCTAGCAGCCTAGGAGCATCAATGCTTCTTTCATCAGTACTGTTTCTACCATTCTCTCTCTCTCTCTCTCTACCATTCTCTCTCTCTCTCTCTCTCTACCATTCTCTCTCTCTCTCTCTCTCTCGTAGGTTGCACGGTTGTGCTGGCCATGGACCGGAACGCTAGTTTGGGGCTAATTGCCATTCTTCAGTACTATCTTATCATGATAATGTTTACTAGGAGCAAGATCCTAGATCGAAAGATTCTCTTCATCACTCTCCAGAAAACCAAAGGTTCTGACATGAAAGGCATCATAGTGCTTCATTTCACACTGGCTGGCAAAGATCATAGAAAACGTGTTCAATATACAGGGCAGAGAAAATGCAAATTGTCAAGACAAGAAGGCTAATGTAAGAACCCTGAAATTCTAACTCTATTAATCATCTCATTAGAAGTCTAATTATCATCTAATCAAGCAAACTAGAATGGAAATGACAGCATAAGGATCAAGAATGCTATTGTTCAGTATGGAGAGTTTGGCATTGGAATAGAATGAGGACAATTCTGCCCTTGCCCATTCAATAGAGCTCAAGGGGTAGAAGAGTAACTTCGGCGCTGAGTGGATAAGAGCAAAGTTACAGCCAGTTTCACCTCACTCCTCAGTTCACTTTCCCCTTTCACCACGATGGAGCCCTTTCCATTGCTTTCCTGCCAACCGAGTGAGAGTGATTGAGGGAGCAAGATCTGAGGGGGGGGGACCGCAGCTGGTCGGTGGAGGAGGAGACCGCTGGAGCTGCTGGACCAGGGCCCCAAGCCGAACCGCAAGGACCAGGAGGAGGTGGAGCCGGGCGAGCTAGGGTTCAGCTACCTCTACTCCAGCTCCTTCGCTACCATCTTCCCCAACCAACCGAACCAAGCAGGAGTCCAAGTAAGCCAGAGCAAACCTCATAGCATTTCAGTAGAAAGCAGCAAGCAAACCCTAGGCTAGAGTGTAGCATGCTAAACCCTCCAGATCTAGCAAGAACTAGTGTAGATCAGTGTTCTTCTTTGGGTCTCGAAGGAGTTGCCTAGGGGCTCTTGCACTGTCCCTAGCCATTCCCAAGCCCTTACCTAGAGCCGGGTATCGGCTACGCAACCCCCAAACCTAGGCCATCTCACCCCAGATTTCATCATTGACCCAAGGCAACTTTGTAGCACCACCGTCAAGCCACCCAAGCAACCAAATCAGAAGCAACTCACAGAGCAACCACGCATAGTCGGATCCCAAAGAAGGCAAGGCTACAGGAACCGAATCCCAAAGATGTAGCGCCCAAAGACCCAAGATCGGATTCCCACAGAGAACCAAGTCACCGCTCTAGCCACCAAGAATCCCTTCAACCATCAGCAAGCAACCATGAACCCAAGAACCAAGTTCCAACAGAGAACCGAGTTCCTCCAAGCCACCATCATTCAACCAGCAACCAAGAACCGAACCAAAGAAAGCAAGAATCCCCAAATCCATCAAATCATCAAAACCCTAGAACCTGGAAGCCAAGCAGCAGAGGAGTCGGTCTAGAGAGTAGGAGGAGGAGAGGGATTGTGTTGGGGAGGTGCTGCCGTAGGAAGTTAGTAGGGTGGCAGCATCGAGTCGCCCTGAGGGAGAGGAGACGAAGGGGAGACCGAGAGGAGTCGGGTCGCAGGAGAGGCTAAGGCCCCTGTGTGGCCGTGAGTGCAGAAAAGAAGAGAGGAGGGAGAGACTGGGCCTTCGGTCCAGTCGGTAGTGGAGAAAAAGAAAACAGAAGAGAGAAATAAAAAGAGGGAGAAAGAAAGAAAGGAGAAAAGGAAAAGGAAAGAAGAGAAAAGAAAAGAGAAAAATAGGAAAAGAGGGAGAGTCTGGGTTTTTAGGTAGTCTCTGCAACCGTAGCTAGTTTCGTTAATTTAGTCATCTCGGTAATAAAGCATTTAAAACCCGAAACCAACCATTAGAGTTAGTAAATAAATTAGAGAGTAGTCAAAAGTTGTCACTAAGTGTTGGACGCCATTAATCAGATTCAAAAGGCTAATTATGAGCAAAACTAATAGTAGTAAATATATTTCGATCCGGACTTGAATCAACGGACTGTAACCAAGCTGTTTGAGCGAGGACGATTTTACCAATCTTAATTCGTGCAAGTTTCTTTAAATCTTGTCTTCTTAAATGTTTCCAATGTTTTAATTATATACTTCTGTGCATGGAAAAATCTATTTTTCAACTAAAACTATAATTTGGATGAGGATGGATAGTGGAGTTGAATAATGGATTGATGGATGGTTTGGTAAACGGGTTGGTGTTGGAATGGTTTGTTGAGTGGATGGATGAGTTGGTGTATGTTTAATATGGTGGGTAGAGGGCGCCGATGAGAAGGGTTGTGGCAGCGGGGTCCTCTACATATGGTTATTATATAAGGTCAAACAATCTAACACTTGGGTAATGAGCCGTAAATGAGTATCAACCATAGTGTGAGGAATTCGATGAAAAGGTTGTCCTAGGAAGGTATTAATATCTCCACCATGGGTAAGTTAAGGGGCGCGCCTTTGGGACATCTGCAGTAGACCCAAAGGACTAAAGCCAATTGGGCCAGGTATATTTGAAGCAGTGGAGTTACCGTTGGTGGGGTAACAAGCTATGATCTGCGAGTTGTGGATGACCTTGGTGGGTGTCCCCAACTTCGAGTGCGAGGGTGGAGAATTACTCTTTGGACTAGTGATAAGCGTTGCAGGGCATCTCTATGTCACTATGGGTAAAGTGGTACAAACTGCGAGGGTAAAATCATGATCATGCAGTCTCTTGGAATGGAGACTACGGAAGCTAAGTCTGTCTACGTCACGAGTGTTAGTAGCATTTTGGGATAATTAAAATGACACAACTTTCTTAATAAAGCTTTATTTTATGAAAAGTGGATTTGAGAGGAAATGGTCTTGGATGGACATGAGTTGGATGATTTGAGGGAAATTCATCTATTGTATTTTACTATTAATGCTTTTGAGTACTTGAAGACTCACTCTTGCTAAATCTCCTTTTCAAGAATCGGGCTCCGATGTTCAAAGCGTCGGGAGCGGTTTGACGAGGCGGTGAGTTCTATCGAGGAAGGATAGAAGGGATTAGTAGTTGCACGTCGGCCACGTCGAGGCTTTGGGTGTATTTAGTACCTATGTAATTCCTTCGTAGTATTAGATCGATGTCTGACTAAGTCTGGACTTGAAGCAGTGGCATAATGGGTGTAATAAAGGTACCATTTTACATCTCTAATTATTGTTCTGTTTGTAACACTCACGAATACGGTGTAGTAGGCGATAAAGTATTGGGTTGCAGATATTTTATTAGCCACTATCTAGAGATAAGTAATTATCTCAGCATAACAACAGGGAAGCTGTTGATTATCTGGGCTAATTACCTGGGTCGTCACAGGCGGTGTAGTAGCTTTTGATGTAAGAACCCTGAAATTCTAACTCTATTAATCATCTCATTAGAAGTCTAATTATCATCTAATCAAGCAAACTAGAATGGAAATGACAGCATAAGGATCAAGAATGCTATTGTTCAGTATGGAGAGTTTGGCATTGGAATAGAATGAGGACAATTCTGCCCTTGCCCATTCAATAGAGCTCAAGGGGTAGAAGAGTAACTTCGCGTCAGTGAGTGGATAAGAGCAAAGTTACACTGGCCACCTCACCTCGCTTCACTTTCCCTTTCACCACGATGGAGCCCTTTCCATTGCTTTCCGCCAACCGAAGTGAGAGTGATTGAGGGAGCAAGATCTCGAGGGGGACCGCACTGGTCGGTGGAGGAGGAGACCGGCTGGAGTCAGCCGGGACCAGGGCCCCAAGCCGAACCGCAAGGACCAGGGAGGAGGTGGAGCGGGCGAGCTAGGGTTCTGGGCCTACCTCTACTCCAGCCTCCTTCGATCATCTTCCCCAACCAACCGAACCAAGCAGGAGTCCAAGTAAGCGAGCAAACCTCATAGCATTTCAAAGAGAAAGCGACAAGCAAACCCTAGGCTAGAGTGTAGCATGCTAAACCCTCCAGATCTAGCAAGAACTAGTGTAGATCAGTGTTCTTCTTTGGGTCTCGAAGGGGAGTTGCCTAGGGGCTCTTGGCACTGGCCCCTAGCCATTCCCAAGCCCTTACCTAGAGTCGGCCTGGTATCGGTACGCAACTCCCAAACCTAGGCCATCTCACCCCAGATTTCATCATTGACCCAAGGCAACTTTGTAGCACCACTGTCTGAAGCCACCCAAGCAACCAAACTGTAAGCAACTCACAGAGCAACCACGCATAGTCCAGATCCCAGCAAGGCAAGGCGGCAGGAACCGAATCCCAAAGATGTAGCGCCCAAAGACCCAAGATCGGATTCCCAGCAGAGAACCAAGTCACCGTCTAGCCACCAAGAATCCCTTCAACCATCAGCAAGCAACCATGAACCCAAGAACCAAGTTCCAACAGAGAACCGAGTTCCTCCAAGCCACCATCATTCAACCAGCAACCAAGAACCGAACCAAAGAAAGCAAGAATCCCCAAATCCATCAAATCATCAAAACCCTAGAACCTGGAAGCCAAGCAGCAGAGGAGTCGGTCTAGAGAGTAGGAGGAGGAGAGGGATTGTGTTGGGGAGGTGTCAGAGGGAAGTTAGTAGGGTGGCAAGATTTAGTCGCCTGAGGGAGAGAGGAGACGCGGGAGACCGAGAGGAGCTCGCAGAGAGGCTAAGGCCCCGTGGTGGCCGTGAGTCTGAAAAGAAGAGAGGAGGAGAGACTGGGCCTTCGGCCCGCCAGAGCGGAGAAAAATAAAACAGAAGAGAGAAATAAAAAGAGGGAGAAAGAAAGAAAGGAGAAAAGGAAAAGGAAAGAAGAGAAAAGAAAAGAGAAAAATAGGAAAAGAGGGAGAGTCTGGGTTTTTAGGTAGTCTCTGCAACCGTAGCTAGTTTCGTTAATTTAGTCATCTCGGTAATAAAGCATTTAAAACCCGAAACCAACCATTAGAGTTAGTAAATAAATTAGAGAGTAGTCAAAAGTTGTCACTAAGTGTTGGACGCCATTAATCGATTCAAAAGGCTAATTATGAGCAAAACTAATAGTATTAAATATATTTCAGATCTGGACTTTAATCAACCAGACCAGAACCAACTTTTGAGCGAGGACGATTTTACCAATCTTAATTCAGGCAAGTTTCTTTAAATCATGTCTTCTTAAATGTTTCCAATGTTTTCATTAAATACTTCACTTTGCATGGAAAAATCTATGTTGCAACTAAAACTATAAATTGGATGAGGATGGATGGTGGAGTTGAAAAATGGATGGATGGATGGTTTGGTAAGCGGGTTGGTGTTGGAATGGTTTGTTGAGTGGATGGATGAGTTGGTGTATGTTTAATATGGTGGGTAGAGGCGCAGATGAGAAGGGTTGTAGCCGTGGGGTCCTCTACATATGGTTATTATATAAGGTCAAACAATCTAACACTTGGGTAATGAGCCGTAAATGAGTATCAACCATAGTGTGAGGAATTCGATCGAAAAAGGTTGTCCTAGGAAGGTATTAATATCTCCACCATGTGTAAGTTAAGGGCGCGCCTTTGGGACATCTTAGGTAGACCCAAAGGACTAAAGCCAATTGGGCGGTATATTTGAAGCCAGTGGAGTTCCGCTTAGTTGGTGCGAGGTAACAATCATGTCTGCGAGTTGTGGATGACCTTGGTGGGTGTCCCCAACTCGAGTGCGAGGGTGGAGAATTACTCGGACTAGTGATAAACGTTAGGGGCATCTCTATGTCACTATGGGTAAAGTGGTACAAACTGCGAGGAGGTAAAATCATGATCATGCAGTCTCTTGGAATGGAGACTACGGAAGCTAAGTCTCTCGTACGAGTGTTAGTAGCATTTTGGGATAATTAAAATGACACAACTTTCTTAATAAAGCTTTATTTTATGAAAAGTGGATTTGAGAGGAAATGGTCTTGGATGGACATGAGTTGGATGATTTGAGGGAAATTCATCTATTGTATTTTACTATTAATGCTGGAGTACTAGTACTCACTCTTGCTAAATCTCCTTTTCAAGAATCGCGATGTTCAAGCGTGAGTTCTATCGAGGAAGGATAGAAGGGATTAGTAGTCGCGTCGGCTACGCCAGGCTTTGGGTGTATTTAGTACCTATGTAATTCCTTTCGTAGTATTAGATCCGATCGGACTTGAAGCCGTGGCATAATGGCTGTAATAAAGGTACCATTTTCATCTCTAATTATTGTTCTGTGTAACACTCTGAATACGGTGTAGTAGTGATAAAGTATTGGGTTGCGATATTTTATTAGCCACTATATCGAGATAGTAATTATCTCAACATAACAGTTGATTATCTGGGCTAATTACTGTAGTAGCTTTTGATGTAAGAACCCTGAAATTCTAACTCTATTAATCATCTCATTAGAAGTCTAATTATCATCTAATCAAGCAAACTAGAATGGAAATGACAAGACATAAGGATCAAGAATGCTATTGTTCAGTATGGAGAGTTTGGCATTGGAATAGAATGAGGTACGCCCTTGCCCATTCAATAGAGCTCAAGGGGTAGAAGAGTAATGAGTGGATAAGAGCAAAGTCACCTGCTCCTCAGTTCACTTTCCCTTTCACCACGATGGAGCCCTTTCCATTGCTTTCAGTGAGAGTGATTGAGGGAGCAAGATCTCGAGGGACCGCGGTGGTCGGTGGAGGAGGAGATCTGGACCAGGGCCCCAAGCCGACGCAAGGACCAGGGAGGAGGTGGAGCCGGGGCGAGCTAGGGTTCGACTACCTCTACTCATCTTCCCCAACCAACCGAACCAAGCAGGAGTCCAAGTAAGCGAGCAAACCTCATAGCATTTAGAAAGCGACAAGCAAACCCTAGGCTAGAGTGTAGCATGCTAAACCCTCAGGATCTAGCAAGAACTAGTGTAGATCGGTGTTCTTCTTTGGGTCTCGAGAAGGGAGTTGCCTAGGGGCTCTTGCGGCTCGTCCCTAGCCATTCCCAAGCCCTTACCTAGGCAACCCCCAAACCTAGGCCATCTCACCCAGATTTCATCATTGACCCAAGGCAACTTTGTAGCACCATGCAAGCCACCCAAGCAACCAAGCGTAAGCAACTCACAGAGCAACCACGCATAGTCCAGATGAAGGCAAAAGATCGGATTCAGAGAGAACCAAGTCACCATCTAGCCACCAAGAATCCCTTCAACCATCAGCAAGCAACCATGAACCCAAGAACCAAGTCCCAACAGAGAACCGAGTTCCTCCAAGCCACCATCATTCAACCAGCAACCAAGAACCGAACCAAAGAAAGCAAGAATCCCCAAATCCATCAAATCATCAAAACCCTAGAACACCGGAAGCCAGAGAGGAGTCGGTCTAGAGAGTAGGAGGAGGAGAGGGATTGTGTTGCGTAGGAAGTTAGTAGGGTGGCGACATCGAGTCGCCACGAGGAGAGGAGGCGAGGAGAGGCTAAGGCCCCTGTGTGGCCGTGAGTGCAGAAAAGAAGAGAGGAGGGAGAGACTGGGCCTTCGGTCCAGTCGGTAGTGGAGAAAAAGAAAACAGAAGAGAGAAATAAAAAGAGGGAGAAAGAAAGAAAGGAGAAAAGGAACAGGAAAGAAGAGAAAAGAAAAGAAAAATAGGAAAAGAGGGAGAGTGGGTTTTTAGGTAGTCTCTGCAACAGTAGCTAGTTTCGTTAATTTAGTCATCTCGGTAATAAAGCATTTAAAACCCGAAACCAACCATTAGAGTTAGTAAATAAATTAGAGAGTAGTCAAAAGTTGTCACTAAGTGTTGGACGCCATTAATCAGATTCAAAAGGCTAATTATGAGCAAAACTAATAGTAGTAAATATATTTCAGATCTGGACTTGAATCAACGGAACCAAGCGTTGAGCGAGGACGATTTTACCAATCTTAATTCAGGCAAGTTTCTTTAAATCATGTCTTCTTAAATGTTTCCAATGTTTTCATTAAATACTTCACTGCATGGAAAAATCTATGTTGCAACTAAAACTATAAATTGGATGAGGATGGATGGTGGAGTTGAAAAATGGATGGATGGATGGTTTGGTAAACGGGTTGGTGTTGGAATGGTTTGTTGAGTGGATGGATGAGTTGGTGTATGTTTAATATGGTGGGTAGAGGCGCGATGAGAAGGGTTGTAGCCGTGCGGGGTCCTCTACATATGGTTATTATATAAGGTCAAACAATCTAACACTTGGGTAATGAGCCGTAAATGAGTATCAACCATAGTGTGAGGAATTCAGTCAGAAAAGGTTGTCCTAGGAAGGTATTAATATCTCCACCATGTGTAAGTTAAGGCGCGCCTTTGGGACATCTTAGGTAGACCCAAAGGACTAAAGCCAATTGAATGGTATATTTGAAGCCAGTGGAGTTCTGCCGTTGGTGCGGGTAACAAGCTGTATCTGCGAGTTGTGGATGACCTTGGTGGGTGTCCCCAACTCGAGTGCGAGGTGGAGAATTACTCTGGACTAGTGATAAGCGTTAAGGGCATCTCTATGTCACTATGGGTAAAGTGGTACAAACCTGCGCGAGGTAAAATCATGATCATGCCAGTCTCTTGGAATGGAGACTACGGAAGCTAAGTCATCTACGTCACGAGTGTTAGTAGCATTTTGGGATAATTAAAATGACACAACTTTCTTAATAAAGCTTTATTTTATGAAAAGTGGATTTGAGAGGAAATGGTCTTGGATGGACATGAGTTGGATGATTTGAGGGGAAATTCATCTATTGTATTTTACTATTAATGCTTGCGAGTACTTGACTCACTCTTGCTAAATCTCCTTTTCAAGAATCGGGCTCCGATGTTCAAGCGTCGGGACGGTTTGACGAGGTGAGTTCTATCGAGGAAGGATAGAAGGGATTAGTAGGCGCACGCGTCGGCTACGTCAGGCTTTTGGGTGTATTTAGTACCTATGTAATTCCTTTCGTAGTATTAGATCTGATGTACAGCTAAGGTACTGGACTTGAAGCCAGCGTGGCATAATGGCTGTAATAAAGGTACCATTTTCTGTCTCTAATTATTGTTCTGCTGTAACACTCTGAATACGGTGTAGTAGCTGATAAAGTATTGGGTTGCCCGATATTTTATTAGCCACTATACCGAGATCTGAGTAATTATCTCAGCATAACAACAGGGAAGCTGTTGATTATCTGGGCTAATTACCTGGGTCGTCACAGCTAACACCATGTATTCTGCATATTGCTACACAAGCAGAATGAACTCGACTGGCAGACCTGCGTATGTTCGATCAGCACAGGCATAGAAACCAATGCTTTATTTCTGCTGGCCCCCCGGAATGGAGCGCTTCAGGACTCAACCACCATGCTCTCGGCTTCCTTCTTGATGGACTCGAAGAGCACCGACGAAAGGTAGCGCTCTCCGAAGCTTGGGAATACGACCTGCGTAGAGGCAACAATGTCAGCATTGGAATGCAATGAATCGATGAGACAATGTGGAGATTACTGCTAAAAGACTATCTCTTCTTCACTTTTGCGGAGTATGCTAATTGCATCCATACTACATTGCTTGCAGTAAGAGAATTGAAAATTACAGATGTTGCATTGACAGAACAATCGAGGTTGGGTCTCCCTGTAGGGCATTCAAGCGAATCTGTAGATCTATTTGCTTGTGTTTGTTTGAAAAATAAGATGAATTTTGGCGGAAAAAGGAAAGGTTTGTGTGGCTGAAACATCTTAAAATCGCGACATGTTAGAAATTCACAGGAGGAAATGTGTCACTTACAACAAAAAGTTTTCCAGCATTTTCAGGCCTCTGAGCAACCCTAATGGCCGCAGCTGCAGCCGCACCGGAAGATATTCCAGCCTACAGATTTACTTCGACAATGGTTTAGGCAAATATATGATTCCGAGCGATCCATATATGGGCGGGCTCGACAAAAAACAGTTCATGTACTCCTGCTTAATAATAGATAAAATATAGATAAACGTCGGAGAGAAAACCCACCAGCAACCCTTCTTTCAAAGCAAGAGCCTTTGCAGTCTCAATAGCTTCATCACTTGAAACCTGGCAAACAATTGAATGCACCAAAAGTAGGGTAAACAATGCAGATGAACGCAAAGACAAACAGGAACAACAGAGATCTACCACAAATTTCTATTCACACATGAGAAATGTAAAACTATGAACCAAGTGAGAAAAAAATAATATGGCCACAAATTGTTTATATGGTGTCTTCTCTACAACTCAACTAAATACAGGAGGAAAAAGTACTTGTACTGCGGTGACAAATTGTTTTTATAGTGTCTTCTCTACAGGTCAACTAAATACAGGGGAAAACGTACTTGTACAGCTTCATCAACGAGGTCAACATCCAAGACACCAGGGATAAAACCAGCTCCAATTCCTTGAATCTTGTGTGGCCCTGCTTAAGAGAACTGAATCCCATGATTCCAAAACAAGCAGTATCAAGGGGGAAAAAAGCAGAATATGTTGGTACTAAATGGTTCATAAGGTTCCGTCTTCATAAGGAATATCTTTCTTGTATTATTGAGGCCACATTAACAATGCGTGACCATCCGATAATTCTTATTTCAAAATAAAGCCACTGATGATTACATCTGTTAGATATACCTCCTTGACAAGTCCAAAGCAATGTAAATCACAAAAGGGAAACTCCTAAGGAATTTTTTTTAGCTTTTAGTAACTGGGAAAAAAATAAAGTGCAGTTAACAATTTACTTTGTTGTATATTCAGATGCTGAAAACAACCACAAAAGAATGTGCTAAATTTAATGGACGACTCTGTACCAGGCTTTCCACCAGATAAGACAGCACTCTCTACTGGCTCCACACCATAGAGCTTACATAAGAAAAACAATTAAAATCAGATAATATTTTCATAGAAGAACAAATGAGGAAACATTAATTAGTCAAAGTGGGCAGCTGATACTCTATTGTAAACAAGGCTTTCTCGTGCTTACCTTGATATTAGGATTTTGTTCTTTGAGGTATCGTCCAGCTCCAGTTATGGTACCACCTGTCCCAATGCCAGAAACAAGGCCATCGATTTTCCCTCCTGTGCTCTTCCAGATTTCAGGCCCAGTTGTCTCATAATGAATCTGCACGACATATTTCAGTATGAGAACTCACAAGCAAATGTCAACATGGACATTAGCATGTTCTCCAAATATAAATGGAAATATATACTACACCTTAGGGTTAGCAGGATTTTCGAATTGTTGAAGGATGTATGAGTTAGGTGTCTGTGCTGCTAGCTCTTCAGCCTTTTGGACAGCTCCTTTCACTCCCAAGAGTGGGTCGGTCAGGAACAGTTCAGCGCCAAAAGCCTTCAATATGATTCTCCTCTCCATACTCATGGAGGCAGGCATTGTGAGCACAAGCCTGTAACCCTTTGCAGCAGCCAGGAAGGCCAGTCCAATGCCTGTGTTGCCACTAGTTGGTTCAATCAGCACACTCTGGCAACCATTAACATGGAAAGCACAATATCAGTGAAATCAGATAGTAACTCTGATTTTTTTACAAATCATAACACATCAAAACATGTCGCTATCACAAATAATCTAATCATTATTTGCAAGAATGAGAAAAATAAAACAGCTGTACTGATGCAATAGAGCAAACATGTTTTGACTGAAAAATATTTGTAGGTTATCTGTTGTTTAACAACATAAATACCAGTACTAACCAAGCCATACAGTAGGTTTCAATTTGATGCCACAAATCAATTAAACATGTTTTTTTGGGTAAAATCAACTAAAAAACCAGGTTAGGCCCAAGCATCAATGGATCATCTCCATTGCAAAATAATGGATAGTGGTTATTGATCTAGATGAAGTTAGGGGAACATGATAATGTGGTATTAAAGAAGAAATATCAAATAACTACGATTGCACAGTTGTGGCAGCCGAGAATTACATTTCTTCACCTTCCACTACGAAGCTGATGACGAGCACCTTATTCCTTTTATGTACTTAAATCATAGTTATCAGATTCGCTGTAAACCCCCGCGAATTGCAAACCGGATTCGTTGAACCCGGATCGGTTTAGGGCACGGGGTTCGTGTTCGCAGTGGAAATTGGAACAAAAGTGGCGAACCGTAAACCTAAATCCCGTACCGCGACTTCGACGAACCGTGTTTATGGTAGCTATGACTTAAACATATCTCAACCAAAGCACTACGTCAATGATCCATCTATTATTCTATCTCCTCTTTCTTTCTTTTTTGGAGCTTTCACCACATGCACCAGTCAGCCTAGGCACATTCTTTCATCTTCCCAATCGTACTACTAGTCTACTTCCAAATAGCAATAATGAACAATTTAACAGACTAAAGGAGCATACACTAACCACGCAGTCAACTTTGCTAAAAATAATAACCAGTGGCTATGGATCATGCAGTAACCAACACAAATAGAAAGGGAAAAAATAATGCTGCACAACAATGCCAAAATAATTGCACAAACTCATTATGCCACATCAGGTATTGTACAAATATAGAAATGACCCTTTCCTTTACTAATTTTTTATAAATCACATTCTTCAGCAAGCCGGACTCATGGAAAATACAGCAGCTTACTCGTGTTTCTGATCCAATACCTTTTGTATTTTCTATTGAATTAAAGATGCAGCTATCAAGACTGGAATTACAAGTTGTAATTATATTAAGAGGAAGTGCAAATTGTTTGTAACGCCAAACCATTTCCACCGGCATAGCACAGGGGAACCACCAAAAGGTTCGGTTTTACCCACCTTGCCTGGAGTGATGAGCCCCTTCTCCTCTGCATCAGTAATCATACTGTATCCAATCCTGCACAAATCAAACACAGCATCACACAGAACAAAATTTCAGCTCAGAATCCAAAATTTGAGAAAAGGCTTTCAAAAAAAAAGATCTGATGGAATATGAGAGAAAAATCAAATTCATATCCAGACTAAGAATAACCCTAGAGGATCAACCGGCTTTATCCCAGGAACAACCATAGAATGGATTACCAAGCTTCCCACACATAATCCATCCACCCTCAAGTTTCGGTAAAAGACGAGCACAAGGAGACATTTTTAGAGGCTCCCACCTATCCTTGACGCTGGAGCAGGGCTCCATGGACTCGAGCTTGGCCGCGACGCGCCCGACGCACCCATCGGTCACCTTGTTGAGGTACACCAACGGAGTGTTCCCGATCAACTACACATCACAAAAATTCAGTTCATATTTTGTCAGTCGCATCCAAACACCAATACAGGCCACACCCACAAAGAATACACTCAGAATCGAGAGGAGATGCGGTCACCTCAGTGACATCCTTGGCGATCGCCGGCGATGCCTCTCCCATTCCGTCGTCAAGGAGCTGAAAAAAGGAACCCAAAAAAAAAATCTCAAATTTATCCCCGAATAGATAAACCAGCTCGGATAGATTGACCAGGATGGCAGAAGAAATCTTACTACCGAACTGGTAGAGAAATAATCCTTGGCGAAATGGCGGCTCTTGGAAGTCGCTGCAGGCGAGGCTTTCTACAGAAGAGGATGGCGGAGAAGGGGCGGGTTTTGGCCTACGACAAAAGCTCGGTGCACGGTGGACCGCGCCACTGCACGTGGGGCCCCCCGGAGATAGACTCGGCGATCGGCGTACGCAGACCGGGGCTGGCCACGGCTCGAGCTGGAAGACAGCAATGGCGTTCGTTGAATCTGGACGGCGTTTTCCGCATTGGAGAATTGCATTGCTTGCCGATGAGAGTGATACTACTGCTACCGGTAGAGGATCCCAACACCGGCTATAAATACCAGCACATCTTTGAAAATTCGCGTTCTAGATGGACGTGATGGGAAAATAGCCAATTATCACTATTTGATTCCGAACATATTCACTGTACTGACCTAAGCAATACTAAGGCTAAACTAGCTACACATTAATTTCTGAGGCAATAATCCCACTGGCCTTACTAGCTTGTACTAATACAAAACAATACATAGGAGACGCTCTATTTGTGGTGGTTTGTTTGGAACCGTCACAAATAGCAGTATCAGTCGTGGTTTTTAAGCTCAAACTGGTGCCAGGATCATCAGTGGCGGTTTTTGGATAGAACCGTCACAAATACTTCGAGTACTATTCGTGACGGTTGTAAAAAAAAAACCGCCACTGATAATGCGTTTTCTGTGGTGGTTCAGAGTATAAACCGCCACGGATATCTCTTTAGAACCGCCGCTGATATTCCTCTCCACAATAGTGTTGGTTTGCTCCATCCAAGACATATCCAATGCTGCCGCCTCTTTTAGTGGTATTATCACGTAAAAATTACGAAAACATTTGGCAACGCTGACATGAGATGGATCTATCAAGCGACAAACCATTTCGCGGCTGCTTTGTGAGAGGTGGTAATACGATATAGCCAATGGCGGTACTAGGGGGGTGCCGGGTATGCCCGGGCACCCCCAAAAATTTTAGAAACTATATATATATATTTTTTCAATATGTTAAATATGTTGATGAATTTATTTTGATTTTGATAGTTTGAGATTTTTAAAACCTTAGAACTATTTATATTACTTTTAGCAAATTTTAAATATATATGTTGTATTTATGATATTACAAAATGATTATACAAGACTATAGATTTATACGTATGAAGTGTGCACATCAAGGGATTACAATACCATTTTGAGTTTGAAAATCGCCATTGCTCATCACCGATTTTTGTCGAAAATCGGTAGAAACTGAATGGTTTCGAAATCAAACTCTTTGAACTCGGCGGTAGAAAAAAAAAATGAAAAATGACTAATTTTGCCGATTTTTGACCGGTTTTCTTCGAAAATTTGGCAAACTAAGCGAAACAATTTGGAAACCGATTTTTGATTGATTTTCGAGCAATTTTCACCAATTTTCGAGTGGTTTACATTATATAAAATTTTCTAAATTTTTTGAATTGAACCGATTTATCAACCGGTATAGTTTATCGAGCCGGCTGGATACGATCGAAAATCATGATTTTTGTTAATATTTGAAACTATATGCACACCCATCGAAATTTTTCTATTTCCTCCACTGGATATAGCACAGATCATTTCACGGCTCCACCTCCCTTGTCTTGTAGCAGTTTACTATCGCCGAGAAGCCTCGCGCTCCTAATCGTTTTTGTTTTTTTTTTACATGTGTCTTCTTTTGATTTGGTTCTTGGACTTTCATCCGATCGAATTCAAGCATGTCATTTTCTTGGACACGAATCTATTTTTTTCTTCCTCCTTGCATTGATAGTAGCATTCCATGGGTGGTTACAGAGGAAAGCGTGACGTGCTGTGTATTTCGATCCTAGATCTCGTTTTAGAGTAAAGCAAACCTACACAATCCACATACATCGTATCCATAAAATACAGTGTGTGTGTATATACACAAACACACGTATCAAATTAATTAGAGTTCTACGATCACCGAAACGCAGAAACAAGTTACTCACCCAAGTGCACACGTGTCTACTAGTTTTTTTTTAGATCAAAGGGCATACATGTGCCCCAGTTTCATATATTGAAACCAGAATATCTTACAGATTTTTTGACAATGTCCAAAGCAACGTCCAAACAGTAAACATTCCATAACAGCATTCAACAGAAAAACCATAGAGAACAGCTCAAGTCATCCTATTAAGTTCTTCAGATATGCAGACAGTCGCGTTAGTTCCTGATCAGGGATCTCATCAGACTCAGCCTCCGTTCCTTCCACACCTGCATTGTCATTTATACTCAATCTATTCCCGGACACAAAGCCAGTGGCGCATGCAATTTTTCCTCCAACATTATGCAAAACATATTCACATTGGGCATCATCTCCTTCATGAATAGCGGGTTCCAATCTCTTAGAAGCACAAGCATCTTACTCTAGCCAGACAGGATTTGATCAATGCGCCATATGAGAGTTAATCAGGTCTAAAGCCCATTTAGGAAATTTAAAGAAAGAAAGAAGATAGAGGGGTATACTAGCCAGACAGGATTTGATAAGCACTAAACGACCACTATAAGAAAGAAGTTTGCCCCTCCAATCAGCAATTCTTTTCAAAATCTTATCAAACATATGTTGAAAATCCTCTCTTTTAATCTTATTGTAATGAAGAGGAATACCCAGGTACTTAATGGGAAAAGAACCAATTTTACAACAAAAAATGCTTGCATATTTTTTAATTTCATCCTTGTCACACCCAATAGCAATCAACTCACTTTTATGAAAATTAATTCTCATTTCCGACATTTGCTCAAAACAGGTCAAAAACCACTTTAAATGTAAGACAATTCTCTCATCATTCTTAATAAACAGAAGAGTATCATCCGCATACTGCAAACTAGTTATACCTCCAGGACAGAAATTATCACACAAACCACTAATTAAACCAGCATTGATAGCTTTATGCAAAATCCTAGCAAAGACATCCACAACCAAATTAAAAAGAACGTGTCTCGATATCGTCGAGCTAGGCTAGTTAGAGCATTGTAGACGTCGCCTTGTCTCAAGAACATACCAATCAATCAATCAATCAAAATAATAATAATAATAATAATCAATAATAATAAGGGTAACCTGAATATGAATTTTTGTGAACATGAATAATGGTTATGAACCTTAACTCGTTGCTCTAGTTGCTAGTATAAGACTATATATTCGCCGCTGTTGTAGAATACTAGCCAGAATGTGCGGCGCACGCCGCACCGTGTAAACTTTAATCTATTTTTTTCTTAAAAAAAACTGTAGGAATATCTAAATATTTTTTTTTCGGAGCGATTTTAATACTCTATATGTTCACCGGTGAATAATACATTTTTTGAAAAATATTATAGATCGAGTTGCAAAAAAACCCACAGAGATACAGTTGTATAGATATATTTCTTATTCCGGAAAATATCAGAAATCGATTTACAAAAAAATAGAGAGATTGAGTTGCACACATATTTCTTTTGACAAATTTAGTTAACACTTTATTATTACCCATCAACTTTCTTTTGTCGAGTTTAACACTATGCGTTAACCGGGTAATAATACATGTTCCGAAAAATATTAGAGATGACAACCTTCTTTTGTCGAGTTTAACAATCCATGCGTTCACCGAGTAATAATACATATTTCAAAAAATATTAGAAATCGAGTTTGGAAAAAAGTCTAGAGATTAAAGATCGAGTTGGGAGAAAAAATCTAGAGATAGAGCCGTACACATATATCTATTGATGAAAATATTTTTTCCGGGAAAAACGAAGAAAGAACCTAGACATATATTTCTTTTGACGAATTTGGTTAACACTTTATCATTACCCAACTAACCTCCCTCTGTTGAGTTTAATACTCTATGTGTTAACAGGGTGATAATGCATGTTCCGAAAAATATTAGAGATGTCAACCTTTTTTTATCGAGTTTAACACTCTATGCGTTCACCGAGTAATAATACATGTTTGAAAAAATATTAGAGATCGAGTTGGGAAAATGTACACATATTTCTATTGACGAAAATATTTTTTTTCGGGGAAAACAGAGAAAGGACCTGGACGTAAGGGCTGGGGACCTGTTCGTTATATTTTCGGACCTAATCGCTATTATGAAAAATTAGAAAAGGGCTCGTTCGAGATTCGTATTTAGCGGGGGGCTTTGCTGTAAAGTAACGAACCAGGGACCTAAACGTAATCTGAAAAAGTTTTTTTTATACTCACAAAAAATCACAAAGGATCTATTTGTAATTTACAGGGACCTATCCGTAATTTAAATAACATAGAGGATTTTTTTGCAAAATGGCATGAGGGGTGAGGTGGATGGCTTGAGAGGGCTCCAATTCTTTCCAACATAATAGATGGAATATGTGCCGCATCTAGGGGTGAAAACGGAACGGAAAGTTCCGAATCGCTCAAGAAAAGCGGAAGCTAAGCTCTTTTGAAGCGGAAGCGGAAAATATCGATGCGGAAGCGGAAGCGGAAATTTTTGTCGGAAGCGAAAGCGAAGCTACAGAGCCAATTCCGACGGAAACGAAAGCGAACGGAAATTCCGTATAAGTGAAACCGAAACTAAAAGCGAAACGGGCCGAAGGGAAATGGGCTTGGCCCAAAAATGAGAAGAGAGTTTATATTTATTTTCGAATTAAAATAATTTCATAAATACAAATGGTTTTATATAAAATACTAAATAGAGTTCAAAATTCCACAAAAATTTTCAAAAATACTTTGGAATATTTTGAGCCTAGAAAAATTATTTTCAGCATAATTTTTTATAAATAAATTAATTTTATAAATCTAAAAATGCAAAATAGTATTTATAAACTCCAGAAAATCCAAGATAAATCTCAAAAAATCATAAATGAACATCGAATAATAATATACAAATTTTAGGGTGCTAAACCTTTGTAGTTGGTGGAGCAATAGGATATCAATGATAATTATATGGATGAGGACATGATAATCTGATATGAGAGACAAATAATGTGCCATTAGCTGACAAACTTGAGAAAAATTTTCTAGTGATATCAGTGAACATAGCACTATTCTTGTGTCCACCTTAGAGGTGGAATGGGCTATATTGTTCTTGTGGTCATGTATATTGTAATTCTCTACTATGTTCTTGTGGAATTTTTAGCTTCGTTTAAAGTATCAGATTCCGTTAAGATTCGATTTCGTTTCCGTCACTATCCGTGTCCGTATCCGTTTCCGGGGTTTCCGATTTCGTTTCCGTTACCGGTAAAAAATGTGGAAACGGAAACGGAACAGTCATTTACCGACCGTTTCCGTACCGTTTTCATCCCTAGCCGCATCTAGTGTCCCTCCTCCTTCCATGCAATTAATTAAGCCACTTCTCCTCTCCATTAATCCTCCTCCAAACTCATGCACCCACTCTCATTCGTACGGAGAACGACAGAGCGCAAAGCCATCGATGTATTGGATTTGGATACCATTGCGATTGCTGCAATTAATTGCCTTGTCAGCTGGTCTCCAAGATACTTGGTATCGAGCTCCAAATATTAATTCCTCCGTTAATTGTATGGCTGTCCAACAATTTGGATGTAGCCATTGATTGCTTTGACTAAGGGTTTTCCTCAGTCTTTGTTGAAGCTGAAATGATAAGCACTAGGCCGGGTTTCGCCATTCACCACTCGAATGATGTTATACGTACGTACGTACCTTCGTTTTCTAATCTGACAGGCCGGGCTACGAAATCACATCTCTCACCTTTAGCCTTATCTTTAAGTTACCCACAATTTAAGTATCTTGATTTCAGTAGATATCTTTAGCCGTGGATTATCGGAATATTGTAAATAATGAATTGCTATCCTAGCTTTAATTCAAGCACCGTAGGAAATCTAATTATCTTAATAATTAATCTTTCCCTTCGTCCTTGGAACGTAGGCGTACGTCTTAATTTCCATTTGATACAGGAGCTAAGCTATATTTCATGTGAATTTCCTGCGTAATTCTTACGTAGGCCTCGAGTACAAGTTTCGTCCCATGAAAACGAATCTATGGCCTCTCGATCGCTAAACAGTGGCGGATCCAGGCTACTTCGCGAAACTGGAGTGTAGATTTCTCTATATGTTAATGCGGGTCGATCCATTATATATAATTTCACAGACCCTTCCTTCTACATGTCCTAAAGAATCACGTTGTTCTTGGACAAGCGGACAAACAGTATTACACTACAGTGTTTTACTAATCATCCCTCCATTATACTCCGGAGGATTGCTGTCCGGTGATCCCACAGTGTTTTACTAATTGTCGACGATTGGGGAGCAGGCCCCCGCCGAGCTTACTTGTTGGTGGAGGGACCAACCGCGACCCCTTCTTGCGTGATGAGATACTCAGAGGGGTGACTCACTAGACTTCAACAGGCAGAGACACTGTAGTTTACCCTGGTTCGGGCCTCTCAAGAAAGAGATAATAGCCCTACTCCAGCCAGTGTATATCTTTGTGCAGGAAAAGTTATCTGTCTGTCCCCTTCACGGTGGGGATGCTTTTATAGCTTACAAAGGGGCGTGCTTGTTCAAACCCACTAACTCCACGTCCGACCAGGTCCAACGTGGTAACTAACGGATCCTACACTCCTGTCACGTCCCCGCGAGGATCGCAACGAACTAGCGGAGGTTACGCAGCGGGCGGTTACCGACCTCGGGATCACGTCAGGTCGGCTAACGTCTAACTCCGAACTCGGCCACCTCGGCCTGAGCACGAGCTATCGGTCCACCAGGCCATGCGACCTCTTAAAAAGGTCCCGGCTAGGCCGTCCCTTGGAACAACTCCTCGCGACGGGGCGAGAGCGACCTCGTCGCTCGTGGCGCCCGGCTAGATCGCCCAGAGGCGGCCTTCCGGTAGTTCGGGCAGCGATGAGCTCGCGCCCCTCGTGGCACCCGAGGTAATTACGTAAGTCTGCAGGCTCCCGACAGCTAGCCCCGAGGTTCAAGTGGAAGAAGGCTTTAAGAAAAGACCTTCCTCTCGGGCCTACCGTCTCCCGAGCCGACCAGGTTGGTCGCGACGAGCAATTGCCCGACCTCCGAGCTATTAGTCCGCCCCGAGAGACGAGCTCGGTCCCGCCGTGCCTTGGGCGTGCGAACTAGTTCCCATCTTACCGACGGTTCCTTCCCTTGGAAGCTTCATTCGGTTAGTACGAACCGCCCCTCCTCGGGAACCGTCGCCCGGCAAGACAGCCTTGGTTTGCGTGTCCACACGTCGTTCTCCGTGTGGTGGACGTCTCAACTGCCCCCTGCGCCTTTAGGGCTTCCTCGACTATAACGGCGGGAACCTCTTTGTTCTCTTGTTTGGTTTTTAAACCCCAGAAGAGAAACCCTAGATCCACTTGCCCTCTCAATCAACTAGTGCGCTTCCTACTTCTTCGTTCCGGCGCTTCATCCTCCTTTCCGATCATCCCCTCCATCCTCATGGCGAAGTTCGGCGTCAGCAAGCTTGATAGGCGCAAGCTGGAGATTCTCGAGCGGGCGAAGTACCTCGACGCCGGCTCATGGAGAGCCGCTGGTGCCGAGGAAAGCCCCGAGCCGGAGGAAGGAGAGATCGTCTCCACCGAGCTCTACGCCATAAACGGGCTTCGCACGCCCGAAAGCGAGTTCGTTGAAGCCGTACTCGCCTTCTGTGAGTGCGAGATCGTCCACCTCCACCCAAATTCTATCATTATCATGGCCATCTTCGCCCATCTCTGTGAGGGGTTTGTGGGCGTCGAGCCTACTCCTAGTCTCTTTCTTCACTTCTACACCCTTTCGCGCACCGGCACCCCCTCGCAGGCCGGCTGCCTTTACTTCCGCCTCCGACCTACCCGCCCGTACGAGTACCCGAGCTTCACGCTCAAGGACTCCGTGTCGGGGTGGGCCGACTCTTGGTTCTATTCTGAGGAAGGCCGAGGGGCTCGCTTTCCTACTCGAGCCGTGGGTCGTGTTGCCGAGACCCCGACCGACGGTGCCGGGGAGGAGGAGAAGGTGTTCTCGCTGATCAACGAGCTCACTTGCTCGGTGGCCAGGACGGGATGTCGCCGGGACTACACGAGCCCGGTGTCGCCCCTCGGGAGGAGGGTGCATCCCTTCTTCAAGGTTGAGGGGTGGCAGGACATCACACGGGAGTCACGCTCAGGTATATCACCGACCTCGGCCTTCTCTCCTATGCAGAGGACATTCGGTCTTACCACTTCCTCTCGCTTGGTACGCAGCTCCACCGGAGGACTGGGTGGACGCGAGGGTGTCCGAAATGTTCGGCACCCCCAAGGGCAAAGAAATCCTAGAGGGTCGCCAGATCCCGAATAACGTCCTCAACCGGACCGACGCGGTAAGCTTTCGATTTGGCCCTCCTTTCTTGGCGTCCTACTTGGTCCGAGTATCTCCAGGGTGCCCCGACCTCATAAAACTCTCCCTGGCAGGAGAAGGTCGCCCTCGAGGTCGCCGTGGATCAACTGGCGTCGCAGCTGGGGGGACGAGGTCGTAAGACCAAAAAATTGGCGGGCCGCAAACGCCGCGACCGATCTCCTTCGGCCACGCCGTCTCCGCCTCGGCGTTCGCGCAGGCGTCCTGGCTCGGACGACCGTTCACCCCGCCAGCATTTGGAGTATGCTGATCGGCAGGAGGTGAGCGAACTAAAACTTTGGATGGATGAACATACCAGAAAAAACCCCGAGCTGATGGCTCGTTTACGTCGGCTTCGCGGCGAAGAAGGAGGCCGCGGTGGTCGGTAGCGAAAGGAGGCAGCTGGAGAGCGGATCGCGGTTCTTCGAGCAGAGCTCGCGGGTGAGCTCGAGCTCGGCCCCTACGGATGACGAGGAGGAGAAGGACGAGCCGATCCCGCCCCCTGGTCCCGAGGTCCCGCAGGTCGCCCGCTGCATCCCAACCACGCCCAACGCCGACCATCACCGAGGCCGACTTGGGAGAGGTCGACCCTTCCGTCGCCAGGGCCGACAAGGCACGTGAGGACATGGCTGCCCTCCTCGATCGCGCTCGAGGCCAGCTGAGAGATGCCGAACGAGGTCAATCTCTTAGCCCCATCTCGTTTCTCTCATCCCCCTCCGGCACCACACTAACCCCACATCGTCTGTAGTGGGTGTGGCAGCTGGTGCGGAGTTATGGGATTTTGGAGCAATGGCTGACGAAATTCTTGATCTCGTGCTAGAGAGGGAGCTTGCCCGCGCTGCCGAGGCCGTTGTGGGCGAGGAGGTCGAGGTGGGAACTGAGGCCGCGGAGGCCCAGTCCCCACGAGCCGCTGACGGTGACGGCGTCGGGGCGGAGGAGCCAGCTGCCGCGGAGATCCGGGCCCCAGAGCTCGTCTCTCCTGAGGAGGAGACGCGGAGGAAGATTGCGGCTGCCGATGCTCGGGCCGCGGCGGAGGGCATCCCCCACATTATAATTCAAGACGACGACGAGGAGGAGGACGGTGGTACCGAAGGCCACGAGGCTCCTCGCGAGGATTCCGCCGGCGCGAGTGACATTATCGTCGCCACGCTCCAAGAGATCGCCGAGATCTCTCCCCGAGCCCGCGACGCTCCGCCGGACATCAACGTCGAGCTCGACCTCACGGCTGCCGACCCGGCGACTCCGGTCGATCTCGTGCCCGAAGACGCCGCCATGGCCCGACTTCAGGCGCCCGACCTCCCGGCCGCCGACCCGGCATCTTCAGCCGTCCTTGCGCCCGAAGACGTCGCCACAGCCCCACTTCAGGCGCCCGACCTCCCGGCCGCCGAGGAGGAGGAGCCCCCGAGCGCAACTCCTGCTCGGGAAGAAGAGGAGCGGGAGGTGGTCCTTGCTCTCGAGGCCATCCCTCCGCAGGAGATGGGGTCCGATCCTCAGGGGCAAGGTCTCCCGCCCCCAGGGGACGGGGGAGCTCGAGCTCGAGACCCAGCGCTCGATCAAGGAGAAGGAGCTCAAGCTCCCGCCCAGGGAGTAAGGAGCGGGACGGAGGACCCTGCCGAGCTGTTCAGGAGGCTGGAGGCTCGGCTCTGTTGGGTAAGTTTCCTAACACTTATGCGTTTTTGTCCCAAAAAGAATCCGACTGCGACCCGAGATGCCTTGATGCGTAGGTGTTGGAGACCACCATGAAGGACTTCCATGCCGCGACCGTGCCGCCAGAAGTCGTCGCGAAGCACCAGGCCGAGCAAGACGCTAGGATCGCGGAGCTCGAGCGCCTGGTCGCCGAGCTGAGGTCTTCTGAGGCCGAGATTCGGCAGAAGATGGAGGAGTCCGCGCTCTTCCTCAAGGAGCCTCGAGCAGTGCGGCGGCGGAGTCGGGGCTCGAGGCGGCGGTGGCGTCCTGCGTGACTCCGCCTGGCGCCGAGCAGACGATCGACCAAAGAACGGAGGAGTCCAAACGGCTTCGTCAAGCGGCAAGCGAGGGTCGTGAAGCTCGTCGGCGGGTGCTTGACCTCGAGTCTGAGCTTGAGTCCGTGCGGGACGAGCTCGTCGCTCTGCAGGACGAGAAGCGTGCCGGCCTCCTGTAACTTGCTCCTGCAAAAAACTTTAGCGAAAAAGCTGCCAAGTTGGGCATAATACGATCGTGTTTAATAGAAGTCTTTTATTTTTCTCTGTTTTGTCTCCCTCGGAACGACAACGATATGCCCTATCCTGTTGCTCCCTACCCGGCGGAGCTCGACAGTCACGCGATCTAGTGATAGTCACGCGATCTAGCGAACGATCGTACTAGGGAGTGACTACCTCGTGCGAAAGATCCTCTAGGTCGTAGCCACACGGTATCCTTATAGCCCCCGCCGCCAACGGAGGTCGTGGGGGGAGGCTGCAAACACGACCTTGTTGACGGAATAGAGCCCTGCGGGGACCGTGTGACTTTATACGGTGCGTCTACGCCGCTCACCGGCCGACCTGAGCTGGGAACCGTCGAGGGGTGCTCATGCGACCCTTTGTCTGCGGCGGAGGCCTGCCGAGAAAAGATGGTCGTCTTACGGAGAAGGAAACCCCCGGGGTCGAGCTCCGGTGGTCCGATGTCAGGCGGTAGGATGCTTGACCGTTTGCGCCCTGAGGTCCGAGCTCGCTCTTTGATACCGGATCGAGCTTGATCATGGCGCCAGCGGGAGGTTTAAAGAGAGAAAGAGAAAACGAGAGAGATCGAGGGAGACCGAGAGGCCAAGTGTCGAATTTTTATTTAAAGGAGTAAGGTTGGTTTGGTTAGATATGGAACTTACGCAGTTGGTCGATGTTCCAAGTACTAGCTAGTTCTCGACCATCTTCCATTGCGAGGCGGACGGCCCGGGCGTCTTTGTTGAGACGGCCGTGTAAGGACCTTCCCATCTTGGCGTTAGCTTGTTGGCTTTTGACAGTCTTGGACCCGTCGCGAACGAGATCGCCCGACGTGCAAGGTCCTTGGTCGCACTGATTTAGCGGCGTGCTGCGGAGAGCTTGCGAGTAAACCGCGGATCGCAAGAACCCGTTCACGAGTCGCCTCCGCGAGGTCGAGGTCGAGAAGGCGCCGCCTTCTGCGTCGATGCTATCGGCCAGGTTCACCCTTGGGGATCTTAGGACAACCTCGGCGGGTAGGGCGGCTTCCGCGCCATATCTGGTGAAAGGGGTCTCAGTAGCTCGGCTCGTCGTGGTGCGGTGACCGACCAGGAAGGGGGTAGCTCGTCCACCCAGGCTGACCATGCCGTCGAGGCTCTTGAAGACTCTCTTCTTGATTCCTTGGACGATCTGCCTGTTCGCGCTCGGCGCCCCATTGCTCTGTGGGTGGGCCACGGATGCGAAGCATATCTTGGTCCCGACCTCCTCGCAATAAGCTGAAACACCTCGCTTGTGAATCGAGTGCCGTTGTCGGTAATGAGGCGACTTCGGACGCCAAAGCGGGTTACTACATTATTGCGGAAGAACCTTTTAGCCGCTGTGTCGAGATGGTTGATATAGGCTCGGCCTCGATCCATTTAGTAAAGGTGTCGATTGCGGCGAGCAGTATTTACAACCCTCCTTCCCTGGGAAATGGACCGAGTATGTCGATGCCCCAAACCGAAAACGGCCAGGTTAGCGGCATGGTCTGCGATCGTATGCCGGTGATGGACTTTCCGGGCATGGAAGCGGCAAGGTCGACAGCGGTCACTATTGAGCGTGCGTCGGCCAGAGCCGTCGGCCAATAGTAACCCAACCGGAAGGCTTTGCTCACCAAGGTCCTAAAGGATGAGTGAGCTCCACACATCCCGTCATGGATATCCTTGAGGAGATATTTGCCTTCCTCTTGGGTGATGCACTTGGAGAGGACGCCAAGCGCGCCTTTGCAGTATAAGAGGCCCTCGACCATTTTATAGGTCGAGGAGCGTCTCACTAGCCGGGATTTCTCGGCTTCCTCCTCGGGCAGTGTCCCGTGCACGAGGTATTGGATGAATGGCGTCATCCAATTCGCATCCTGCTCGAGGTAGGAGACGGTACCACCCGTCTCGATTGCCTCCTCTCCGGGGGGTATGGAGGGCTTATAGAGGTGCTCGATGAGCACCACGCCGAAGCGAAGCTGGCGGAACCGACCTTCGATAGATGGTCGGCCAGGGCATTGTCCTTCCTGGGGATGTATAGTACTTCGAAGTTTCTGAAGTACTTTTCCATCTTCCTTACTTCAACCAGGTAAAGCGCCATTGAGTCATCGGAGCACTGATACTCCTTGTTAACCTGGTTGACAACCACCGCGAGTCGCCCTTCGCGATTAGTCGTTGGACTCGAGCGCCCCGCACGCTCAAGTCCGGCTAGCGAACCCTCATATTACGCCGCGTTGTTCGTTCTTGGCGAAATGTAGTTGGAGGGCGTCTTGGATCCGCTCCCCTGGGGATTCGAGGACCACTCCGGCCCAGAGCAATTGTAAGCTCGGGATCCGTCGAAGTGCATGACCAGCGGCCGTGCTCGATGCAGTCGGGTTCGGATTCAGGTGGGGTAGGATTTGTCCATTCGGCTAGGAAGTCTGCTAGAACCTGGGACTTAATCGCCGTCCTGGCCGAGAATTCGATCTCGAATTCGGCGAGCTCCATGGCCTACTTCGCGATCCGTCCGCTTGCGTCCTGATTCCCTAGAATCTCTCTAAGCGGGAAGTTGGTCGGGACTCAAATTTTGTAGGCCTGGAAGTAGTGTCTTAATTTCTTCGAGGCCACGAGGAGCGCATAAAGGAGCTTCTGGACCTCGGGGTAACGCTCCTTTGGTCCGTGTAAGACTTTGCTGACGTAGTAGATCGGTCGCACCCGTTCCGTTCCACCGATTATGGCCAGCGCTTACCGCTGGGGTGTGGCGGCCAGGTAGAGCAAGAGAACCTCTCCCATTCTCGGCGTGGTCAAGACCGGGGGTCTTGACAAATATAGCTTTAATTCTTTGAAAGAGCGGTCTGCTTCCTCTGTCCAAGCGAAACCGTCGTGCTTAGGGCGCCTTGAAGAAAGGCAGCCGCGTTCCTCGAGCCGCGAGATGAAGCGACTTAGGGCCGCCATCCTTCGATCGTGGATTGCACTTCCCGCGTACAAGCGGGTGGCCGCATGTTCTCGATGGCCTCTATCTTCTCAGGGTTGGCTCCGATTCCTTGCGGACCGATCATGTAGCCGAGTACTTTACCAGCCTTGACCCCGAACACACATTTTTCAGGGTTCAACTTTATTCGATGCTTATTGAGGTTATGAAAAGTCTCCTCTAGATCGGATGCATGGTCCGAGGCCGTCTTGCTCTTGACGACTATGTCGTCTACATATACTTCCAGGTTCCGACCTATTTGGTCCGAGAAGGTTTTACGCATGATGCATTTGGAAGGTCGCTCCAGCGTTCCTTAGACCGAAGGATATGGTCGTGTAGCAGAATGTGCCAAACGGCGTGATGAAGGAAGTCTTCTCCTCGTCGTCGGGCGATATGCCGATCTGGTGATAGCCTGAGTAGGCGTCCAGAAAGCTCATCGCCTCGGAGCCGGCCGTTGCGTCGACCAACTGGTCTATCCGAGGTAGCGGAAAATTGTCTTTCGGGCATGCGGCATTCAGCCCGTGTGATCGACACACATGCGCCACTTGCCCCCTTTTTCATCCACGATAATCGGGTTGGCCAACCAATCGGAATGGTCGACCTCCGTATGAAACCGGCTTTGAGGAGCTTGTCGGTTCCTCTCGATGATGGCTTGCTTCTCAGGGAGAAGCGCTGAGCTTTCTGCCGCAGGCTTTTTGTCGAGCCGAGCGCTGCTTTGTGCTCGGCGACCTCCCTTGGGACTCGGGCATGTCGGACGGTTCCCGAGCGAACGATGTCCGCGCTTCTCGGAGGAAGGTCACGAGCTCGAGTTCCTATTTAGGGTCCAGGGAAGCCCCACATGTACGACCTTGCCTGGCTCTGCGTCGCCTGCAATGGATGGCCTATAGTTTCTCCCAGGCACGGAGGAGGGTAGCCCTGGCGGGGAACTCCTCGGCTCTTGGTCGGGTCCGCTGAAGCATTGCCCGACCATGTCTAGAGCCTTCTCGTCGCAACTTAGGGCCGCCTTCGGACTTCCCTTCATCGAGATCACGCCACCGGCCGGGAACGCCAGGCATTGGTACCGTGATGCGTGGCGGCCATGAATTTGGCGGCTGGTCGGCCCAGGATGGCGTTGTAGGCCGACTCGAAATCAACCACCTCGAAGGTGACTAATTCCGTTCGGAAGTTGCTCGGGCTTCCGAAGGTTACCGGCAGACGATCGCCGGGCGGCTTGGCCGAGGTGCCGGGACTATCGTAGAGCGGGACTACGACGCTCTTGATCTTGGACCGAGGAATTTGCATCTCGTCCAGGACCCTGGCCGATATCAGGTCCAGGAACTCCCGCGATCCACAAGCACGCGTCCTACCGCGGTATTGCGGATCGTCGGGCTAACGACCATCGGGAGCCTCACGGGGTTTCGTCATCCCGAGGGGGCGTCTTTGGAGAAGGTAATGGGCAGCTCGGACCACTTGAGCCGTTGAGCAGGAGGCTTCCCTGGGTGACACGGAGTACCTCGCGTGCGGCCTCCTTCAACTCCCGTCCGAGACCCATAGGCGGCGGAGCCCCGAATATCACGGCGATGTGGTTTCTCGGCTCTGGTACTCCATGTCCGTATCTTCCTCCTCGGCGGGCTTCTTGCCCTTGACGTCTCCTTCTTGCTCGGGAGCGTAGGCATGGGACCCTTGCCACTTTGTAGAATTGCTCGGCGGGAGGCCCATGTTACGCAATTTCGCAGTCGTGCCCGTGTGCCTGGTGGAGCGGGCAAAAATAGGCGCTAGCCCATCCGCGTTGGTCGCGCGGTCTTGGTCGTCCGGTTTTGCTCATTTGCTCCATTGGCCGATCGGCCTTTCCCTTCGCGGCTCCTCCTTTATACGATTGCGAGGTTGGCCGTTGTCGTTGTCGTTCGATGGCCGCCACCATGCTCGGAGGCGGAGGGTTTTTCTTCTTTTGATTTTTTCTCGATCGAGCTCACGCTCTTTTCGCTTGACGCCCTTCGAGCCGGCCGAGGGGGCAGCTTTCCTCGCCCGGCTTCTTCCATTGGGCGGCCTCGTCGCATTGGCATAACGATCGGCCATGCGGAGCGGCTCGTTAGGCTGTGATGTCGGGTGAATTTCGAGGTCTGAGTAAAGCGTCGTCTCGGACCCGAACTTGAAAGCCGGACGACCGCCTCATCCGAGATGCTTGGGATGGAATTGCGCACTTGCATGAAGCGGCCAGACGGCGGCGCGGTCTCGCCCTCGTGCATATCAGGCGACGCTCAAGGTCGCGCTCCTTTCAGGCGGGCGTAGCGACTCTGGAAGTTAGCTTGAGAAGTCTTTGCTCGGTGGGCCAGGACCGGATCGAGTTTTCCTTCTGGTTGAATAGCCACGTCCAAGCCGGCCCGTCCAGGACTGTGGGCAGAAAGTTAGCCATGACCCTTTCATCACCCCCGGCGGCTAGAATGGTCGTGGTGTAGATCGAGAGAAACTCGTCGGGGTTCTGAGTCCCATCGAATCTCTCGATGTGACCCGGCTTGAACCTTGTCGGCCAGGTCACACGTCGTAGCGACGTCGCGAACGCCCTGCACCCGAAAACGGGACTGTCGGGACGGTCACCACGAGCGCGGCGGTCGGGGCAATCCCCACCAGCCGAGCCCGAGGTTAGTGGGCCCAGGCGAGATAATATCTCCCTACGCCTGTAGGATGGAGAGTGGCCCGAAGAGGAATGTTCGGCCAGTTACGCCGCGGCTGACTCATTCCGGTCCCGAGGAGCCCCGGAATTGCTCGGGTGCCCTCCCGAGCCAGTCGCCGCGCCGGTCCACTCTGGATGCTGCGTGAGTCGTCGGGGTGGGGCGCTTCGGACGCGGCGGCGGCGTTCCCAGGAATTGCTCTGGGCGTCCCTTTCTCGGGAGGCTTCCGCCGCCTTTATGTTTGTGGCGATTTCCTCGAGGTCGTCGGTCACGGCCGCGCCCATGGCTTCTAGGTCGACCTGCTCAGGAAACTCTCTGAGGTTGCGTACCACCGTGGCCAGGGCTTGAAGGCGTTCCCCGCTCGGGGGAACGCGGGGTGTGAAAGTGCATCTAGGCCCCCTAAATTTGTTTTGGGTGATTAATGACAAATGATTAAAGAAACTAATGTGTTCAACTAGTTTATGAACAGGCAAAGGCTTCAAGAAGAGATCGTCTATGCACGTGAAGTGTCCCTTAGTAGCGCGGAGTAAGAAAAACGGTATTTAAGCTTGTAATTTTAATCTATTGAGTCATAGGAATGCCGTACTATTAAGAGGGATGCATTGAAATTGACTTGGAGATGTTCTCCTCACTCAAGATGAACTTAGACGAGTCTCTCAAGGGCTAGAGTGTTCTTTCTCGCCCGAATGTAGTTTGTTTTAAGTTCGGTCGGATGTTCGAACTTGTATCGACGTTAGATGTTTGAAGTTCAAAGTGGAGTTGTGCTTGATCAGGTGTGTTCATTTGGTGGACATTCCGATGTTCTATTTCGGATGTTCCGATACATTGTGTTTTAGATAGGAGCTCTCTGTTTGGTTGGATGTTCCGATATTGAGTATCGGAAGGTCCGATGTGTGCCTTCTTGAGTAAAGGTGCTCTACTGTCTAGTTCGGATTGTCCGAAGTTGCGTCTTCGGAAGTTCCGAAGTGGTTGTTTTCCTGTTTGGGAGCCCATTGTTTCTTCGGATGTTCCGATGTCTTTTGGACGTTAGATGTGGACTTGGCTTGTTTTTGTTGGGTTCCTCTTCGAGAGTCATCGGATGTTCGATGTTGTTATCGGACTTTCCGATGCGTGTTATTTCGACCGTTGGAAGTTTTCCAAGCCTGGAGTTTGCACACATCGGATGTTCGAAGTTTGTATCGGACATTCCGATGTGAGGCTGAAAAGTGCGAGGTAACGGCTAGTTTTGATCCAAAACTATAAATACCCTCTCCCACTCCTTTTCTTTGGTTACTCACTTGCTTGGTACATTTACTTGAGCTTCTTGAGCACTTTCTAGAGCACTCTTTTGAGCACTCTCCTCCTCCTTGATCTTAGGGATCATTTAGTGAGTGAGGGTTGTGTTATGTGGTTTGTGAGTTAAGAGCTAAGTTGTCATTCATCTTGAGAAAGTAGAGAACCTCTCCAAGATCGAGATTCAAGTGTATTCATTTCTCTTGGAGGTTGAAGGACTCCTAGACGGCTAGGCGTCGCTCACGAGCCCCCAACGATTGTGGGAAGCCGTGAGAAGTTTGTGAAGGCCGGCTCCGCCTCCGAAAGGGAAGGAACCAAATAGTGGAACCAAGCCTCAAGTGCGGCCAGAGGTTTGGGAGGAAAGGGTTGGAAAGACCGGGTTCTTTGGAACCTCCTCAGCGAGACGTACGATCCCCTCAAGGATCCGAACTCCGGGAATCAAACTATTGTGTTCTCTCTCGTCTCTAGCTGCCTGCTTAATCTTGTTGATTCTCTTCGGCACCTTCTTAACATCTAGTGCTAGTTGTCGAACTACTCTTTCTACTTGACTCTCTCAGTTGAGTACTAATCGGATAGTCCGAAGTAATCACGGAAGTTCCGAAGTTTTCGGAAGTTCCGATATTAATTCGGAATATCCGACCTGTTTCCGCTGCATTAATTTGTTTTAATTTTAAATTAGCCTATTCACCCCCCCTCTAGGCAATCTTCTAACCTTTTCAGGGTGACGAGCTCGTTCGTCGTCACACGGGCTCCGGAGTCCCGTACGCGTGGAAATTCTCACGAACTTCGGCCCTGGTCTTATCGGTCAGGCCACCTCGGACTTGCCGGCGTAAGCTGGCCAGCGTCCGATTCAGGGATGCCTGCAGGTGCTCCTTGGCCGCCTCGTAGCGGTGAAGACGCCGGTAGGGATTTGCTCCGACATTTCCATCCTCCTCCGCAACGAAGGCGTTACGGGATTGGACGGATCGCGAGGGGACATCACGGTGTCTCCCGTGAAGCGGTCCCCTGGTCGAGCTCGAAAGGTCGGGGATGTCGGACCATCGTAGAGCCCGTCATACTCGTCGTCCGAGAGGGCGTCGGTGAGCGAAGAAGCGCTCGGTGCGGCGGTTTCAGCGAGAAGCTCGAGAACCGTCGTGATTCCCAAGGCCGGCGACGTTAAGCGGCCCCATTGTCGAAGCGCTTGTCTTCTTCCTCAATTCCGGGCGCCGAGGTCTGGCGATCTTGGGAATTTGTCATCCTCCGGATTCCTCACGAAGGGAAAGTCGGTCCCCACGGACGGCGCCCGGTGTCGGCGATTGGGAAGCGAGGCCCCGCCGAGCTTACTTGTTGGTGGAGGGACCAACCGCGACCCCTTCTTGCGTGATGAGATACTCGGAGGGGTGACTCACTAGACTTCAACGATCGAGACACTCGTAGTTTACCCTGGTTCGGGCCTCTCAAGAAAGAGATAATAGCCCTACTCCGGCCGGTGTATATCTTTGTGCGAGGAAAAGTTATGCATCTGTCCCCTTCACGGTGGGGATGCTTTATAGCTTACAAAGGGGCGTGCTTGTTCAAACCCACTAACTCCACGTCCGACCAGGTCCAACGTGGTAACTAACGGATCCTACACTCCTGTCACGTCCCCGCGAGGATCGCAACGAACTAGCGGAGGTTACGCAGCGGGCGGTTACCGACCTCGGGATCACGTCAGGTCGGCTAACGTCTAACTCCGAACTCGGCCACCTCGGCCTGAGCACGAGCTATCGGTCCACCAGGCCATGCGACCTCTTAAAAAGGTCCCGGCTAGACCGTCCCTTGGAACAACTCCTCGCGACCAGGACGGGAACGACCTCGTGCTGCTCGTGGCGCCCGGCTAGATCGTCCAGGGGAACGGCCTTCCGGTAGTTCGGGCAGCAGTGAGCCCGCGCCCCTCGTGGCACCCGAGGTAATTCTGTGGGGTCTACCCGACTCCCCGACACTAATGTATAATACGAGTCGGAGACGGTCGTCCGTCTCCTTAATTCTCCTCCTTTCTAAGAATAGCAACGCGCTAACGTATATATGGATCACTAAATAAAAAACAAATCAAATGTATCTCTCCCTTTGGTCGGGCCATTACCCATGTCTCCCTTCCTATTATAACTCAAGAGTGCAATTTTTTTTATAAACACATGATATGATTTGATTATTTGGTTATAAAATGTGTTTCCGTTGCAACATATGAGCACTTGACTAGTATACGTATAAAAACTTAGTACTGATCGAAGACGGCTACGCCTGGTGGGATGCATGCAGATCAAGTGATAACATGTACAACTTTGTCCTAGAGAAGTTTTACATTACATTATACTAGTAGTATATATATAATGTGTAGTAGAAATCAAATATAGTCATTTATTTGTTAAAAATATTTATATTACTATACTAGCGGAGGAAGTATAAGTAACTACTAGCTAATGTGATCTATTGGATCGAAAAGAATGAACAATATATATTAAATTTAATCTACCATGAATGAGCTCTTATCTTAACCTTGCTCAATGATCTCTTGCTCACTGCTAATTAGGGATGTACACCTTTTCTGTACTCTTGGGAGTACATACTCCCACATCCAGTATACCACTTAAACGAATGTGTTATACTCTTTTATCACTTTCAATATACTTCAATAATAATTCTAAGGTACTACAATACGGTATTGTTGAAAAAAATTATCGGAGCCCTTTATTTCTTGCTATATACCATTTTTCATGTGTAAAAGAGTATATAAACAAATTATGCTATAAAGGGTGGACTTTGATGAAATTTTTCGTGAAACTCACTTTGGAGTATCTTATAATCAGTATTAGAGTATGCTCAAAAGGATAAAAAAGTATAACAATATCATTTATGCAGTATATTGAGAGTGGGAGTACTCTCAATACACTGCATAATATATACCAAGATTCACTCTCAATATACTGCATAATATATACCAAGATTTGCTTGTGGGGCCAAATAATGAACCATCACGCCGGGAGTAGCACCAGTCATGCCACATCCACCACTCCACCGATGCGCAGCGCTCAGACAGGTCACAGATCTGACCAACCAGGGGTGGAAGAAGCGATGGAGCACGAGGGGCTAGCACCAGGGGTGGATAATGAGCCGACTTGGCTCGACTCGGTTAAACTCATTAAGATAATAAGCCCGCTCGACTCGACTCGTTATCTTAACGAGTTCAAATCTTAGCTCGGCTCGACTCGACTCGTTAAACTCGCGAGTTGGCTCGTTAAACTCGTTAAACTCAATATTGCCATATGAGAGGAGGATTGCTGTTGAAACTTACAGTATGCCATGTGTTATCATCCTCACCTCACACATATACAGCTATACTTGCCGACTGAAATACTCGTTAAACTCACGAGTTGGCTCGTTTAACTCGTTATCTAAACGAGTTCAAATCACGATTCGACTCGACTTGTTAAGAAACGAGTTCGAGCCGAATCGAGTTGAATCTGCAAGTATTCGTTTAACTCGCGAGTTTCAAGGTTTTTTTTCCAACCCTAGCTAGCACGCGTTCATCCTTACAAGAGTTATTATTATAAAGCAACGAACTGTGGACCTAAACGCAATCCGAGGAAAAAAAATTCCCCTCACATAAAATCGCAAAAGGGCCATTTTGTAAATTTGCAGGAACCTATACGTAATTTGAAAAATGGAGGGACTTTTGCGTAAAACTGCGGGCTGGACAGGCGGCTAGCGTGAGCTTTGAGGAAACCTTCCGAAAGTGTTTTATTGAGTATATGATCGGTTGACTCGACCCGGTTAACAAGTCAAAGTCATCCCGCAACCTGCAGCTTCTTCCATGCATGCATGGACGGGTTCGCAATTGTCCAACGGCCTGCACCTTTCGATCTCGAGCAGCTAGCTAGCTGGCTACCGTCTTGTGGCTTGCTCCTGTGCACAAAAACAAACAAACATCATAATCGAAAGGTGAAATTGGAAATGGATTGCGTACATGAATTGATGAATGTAGACAGGGGGCGGATCCAGGCCCCGGGCAGAGTAGGCTGTAGCCCGGGGCTTAGTACCGAAAGCCAACTAAAATTATACGAAAAATTATTAAAAAATCATTGAAAACAGATATTTAATTTAAGATCAGCTGGCCCAGCCCGGGGCTTAAGCCTGAGCTAGCTGCGCCCCTTATGTAGAAAAGTATTTCCGGGCATTAACGTCAGGGGCAGTTCAGCGTCTTGCATGCACGTCGATTTCGCAAGAGGCTAGCTACAGAGGAGATCTAACAATTAAGTTCGTGTTTGGTTGAAGAGACGAGAGATAGATGGGATAAACCAATTTTTTGTTTGGTTGGAGGGATAATATTAGATAGGATAATAGTTGGCTGGTGGATAGGGTGAGAAATTAAATTTAGTTTGTGGGATGAAAGTTAAATGGTGGATGTGGTGAAAGCTGGATGACCTCATCCACCCACTCATCCATCCAAGTAAACAATGGATGGATGAAAAAAGGTGAATAGGGTCATCCCATCCACCCTGGGGTCTCGAACCAAACACACCCTAAGGTGGCGTTTGGTTGGGTGGATGAGGGTAGATGAGATATTGTCATCTCTGGATTTAAAGTCATCCAATTGTTTGGATAAGTGGATGGATGAGATATGATCATCCAGTTTCTTGCTGCAAACTGCTATAATAAAACATATGCTGCATTACATGCATGCTTGAAATGCAGGAAACAGCTTCCTTTGGAGCTTTGTCGTGCCATGCTTGCTTTGAACATATACAGCACAATATTCCGTAAAAAAGAAAAGAAAAGAAATTTTAGGGTGCATTAGTTTTCTCTCGGAATCGTTGCGTTGGGCCGTTGGCCTGCGGCGTGTGGGCTGAAAAGCCGACGCGACTGGTGTATTTGTTGTGGGCTCACTATTTTACGTAAAACACAAAGCGCTAGCGTTTATGTGGAAAGCCGACGCGACTGGTGTTTACGTTTGTTTAGGTGTTTGCTAATACTTTGGACACTTGTACTTCATCTCGAAATCTTTTAGCGTGTGTTTGGTTGGAGAGTGGGGTGGAATGGAATGGTTTTATCCCAGATTTTAGAGATGGAATTGCTTCATCCCAGACTTCAGGAATGTAATGGTTCTATCCCAGATTCTCAGACAGGACCCACTGTCACTCTCACATTCCAAGTGGGATGGCTGCGTTCCAGAAAATTTTTAGAACTTGGCCGTCCCGAATCTAGAGAGAATATTCTCTTTTCTGGAACCGAGTCATCCTTAGCTCTCCAACCAAACACTAGACTTGGTAGGATGGGATGGGTCCATTCCACCTCACTCTCCAACCAAACACACGCTTAGTTGTGGTGTCTAAAGAACCTACATATAAGCACGAAACACAGGGTAATTAAGCACCCTATAAACTATGTAGGATAGCGATGGGAAGTTGATTTCATGATACAGGTACCATCATTGATCACCGTTAATTGCAGCATCGTAACCACAGAAATAAAATAACTGGGAAATTAAAGATGCTGCTACCTAGAACTCGGTCTCAGAAACTTACCAAGACAGAGAAATCAGAGAAAAGAAAAATCGCTCGGAGTTTTTTTGGTCCTACTCGCAAGAGGCATCTCGCAGCCTTGGATGCCGGTGATGGTGATAAGCATGGACCAATTTGGGTTTCTTCGTCAGTCGAACGATGCATGCCTGATGTATACGTCTCCATCTCTGCATACAGTGACTCGAACAACCTGAGCTGAGGTCGTCCTTTCCTGGCGAGCAGCAATGGCGGATCAGGGCTCGGTCCCAGGACCCAGATCCTCGAACGCATCGTCCGTACGCTCCAAAACTTTTGTCTGAACGATCGAGTTAGCGCGATCTAATTATCTGAGTGAATGGATATAGTATAACCCACTGACTGACTCTCGATCGTCGTCAAACTGGGAATGCACTGGCTGTCCACCCCAGGAGTTTTTAAATGGCTTCTTCGATCTCTTCTAGACTCGTCCTGGTCGCCATTAATTATATATGGAGAACTCCAATGCCAAGGGTGCCTCCTTCCATATTGTGTATCTGCCTTGTTTTGTTTGATTAACTAAATGCCACTGTATGTAGGACTTGATTAATTACTCCTAATGTCCAATGGCGATCTTGTAATCTATTATATACTCCTTCCATATATGCGTGATTGGTGTACGGTATGTATCGAGTGTGTGCCTACCTTGTAATCTATTATATACTACGAGTCGATGAAAAATATTTTATAGTTGTTAATAAAAAGAGAGGTGCTTCTGTGCTTTCCCTCCTAATACAAGTTGCACGAATCTTGAAGCAAACGAAGGGGTAAGTAATCCTTATTTACCCTTCATTCATGCTTTAATATTTGTGCAACTTTAAAAAGGAAGAGCATAGAAGGACTTCTAAAAAAAATAGCTAGAAATCCTCATTTGATCCTTAATCACACAGACCCTAATTAAAGCTGTACTATATGAGCATATTTCCATTTTATTAGAAAAAGGGGAATATGCTAGGAATTGTCGGGGGGGGAAAGCAAAATATATATCTTGTCTTTTCCTATGGAGGGACCAAAATTAAAGTTGAACTGTAGTGGTCATTACATCTCAATACTTAGAGATAATATTACTTTATAATTTAAAAACTATAAAGGAGAGAGTTTTTATAATTTAATTAAAAACAATAAAAGAGAGGATGATCCTTACTCAAAGAAGAAGAAAAAGGTGCCATGGAAAAATTACCGGCCTTGTGCATGAGTCCTGCACATGCATAGTTCTTCTCGTGAGTGACAAGGACATTGCTACATATAGCTTCGAAGTTGTCCTTTTTCCTACCTAACTTTCTCCACCACTTTTATTATCAATAGTTCTTACATGATTTGTCATATGGTTTTTGGTATAGCAAGCCATACAAAATTATGAATAATTTTAAGTATCTCGATTGCCGTGAGATTGCATAGTTCAGTGGAGTAATCATTAAGAGAGTGAAGTTACTTAGGAGCGTGAAAAGGATTTAAACTTATGTACGTGGTAGTATGCATGCATCTATCTATTCTCAGTGGCAATCTCAAGAAATTTTAAGAGACTAGACAAATCCAACTACTTAACGGTCTAGGACGAAGATTTGATCAAAAAAATTCGGTTTTTATGATATTTTCAACAACGAAGATACACTACACCTCCATATATAGCATATTGTCAAAGAAGCCGAGCAGCCATCCACCTGCTCGGGAAGGGCAGCCGAAACCTGCGCGTGCCAAAAATAGGGCGGCGAGCACTGTGCAGCAGTGACCTCGGCACGACGGCGATGTGGTAGGACCCATGGCCCATCGCCTCCTACGAGGACCAAAAGCAACAACTATACTAGTACTCCCTCCAGTTTACAAATACTTCGTTTTGTAGTTGTCTAAGTCAAAATTTTAGAACTTTATCTATAAATAACTTTTAAACCGTTTGGATTGAACACATAAAAGTTATTGTTTGGACCAAAATTTTGTAAGGCTGATCTCGTGGAGATCGGTTTTGATAAGGGATATGTCGGTTATAGCAAGTTAATACCGTTTCGGATTGGAGGGCCGCGATTTAAAGGAAACTGAGTCCGATACGGGTAGGATAAGAGATTAAGTCGGATACGATCGGACTTAACATGGTAAGGAGAGATTGAGGCCGATACGTGTGATTGAAGAGACCAAGGAGGATACGTTCAGGCCGAGTGCTATATAAGAGGACCAGAGGCGAGAAGGAAAAACGCCCAGAGCCAACCCACAAACACGCTTTACTTTTCCCTTATTTTCCAGTCAACTAGGAGTAGTCTCTAGTTTTGTAATCCTTCATTTGTAATTCGTTCAATCAATAAGAGTTGCGCATCGCCGATTATTGATTATGCCAACTTACGCCAATTCAGGTCTGTCTTTCCTCCGATCTTGCTGCGCATCGTCTTTTTCGGGAAAGCTACCTCCACCCCCATCCAATCAACTCCACCAGGTTGATTAGATTTATCGGTTATTTTTGTCTCAATCGGTTTAAATAGCTGAGTTGGACTTGATCTTCATCGATTCTATCCAGCTGATCAGAGCCAGGCCGACCATCGATTTGGTATCGACCTTGATCTGATTCACAATTCTTATTAATTGCAGAGATCTATCGGCTTCTTGCCGATTCGATCTAAGCCGATTCTCATATAATCGGCTTTGAGTAATTTTTACCTTCTCCTTATCTGTTACTCAGGTCAAACAGATTGGCACGTCCGCACGAACCTCAAACCCGGCGTTTGTCTTGTATGTTCGAGGCTAAGAACCATACCACACATTTTTAGCGCGAACAGTTATATAAATAGATTTCTCATAAAAAGAACTTTCAAAATATTATAATTTCAATGCATTTTATAAATAAAATACAATAATTTTTAATGATCAATATTGTATTTTGGAGACCGTATCGATGTCTAAAACGATAAGTACTAGCTACATGCCCGTGCGTTGCTACGAAAAACAAAATTGATAACGAAAAATAAAGATTAAAAAATAAAAAAAATTATTTTACAAGATCAAACATCTATCTTTAACGTTTCGTTTCTTGTGAAAGCTGGCTAATTAAAGCAACGTTTCGTTTCTTGAGTAGGGCAATTAAGCAGGGCAATTAAGTAGAGCAATTAAACAGGGCAATTAATGACGTGTAGAATGGACCACTGCCACCAAGTGGTGCTTTAGAATAGTAGAGATTTGTAAACCGGAGGGAGTACTTGGCAGCACAATAGAAGGAGAGATCGATCGAAGGGGACGCGAACAGCAGCGGCTAATCCAAAGCATTTAAGAGGGAGTACTTAGCCTTATCGCTAGCTTATCAGTTATCACTGGCGACCTAGCTAGTTGCTCCTCCAGTGATTAAGACAGGCCTTAATTAGAACTTGTACCGCTACGTACGCACTTAAATAAATTATTAATGAGGGGAGCTAACCTTAATCGGAAACGACATGCATGTTCGCATCGCTGCCTAGTAAGTAATATATTATTATAATCAAAGTACATAGTGACGTGTCGCCGTCGTGGAGCTAGCTAGCTAGCTAAGGGATCTTGGGAGCTCAGGATTCTGCTACGTTTTCCGAGGTGGCCTCCTGGCCTTAAGCACTTGCTGTTATCCTTAATTAGCATGTATTCTAATCTAATCTAATCTAATCCTCCCTCAAAAGAGTGAGAGGAAATGGTAAAGAATTAATACTAGTATCACCGAGTTAACCACGAGAGGTGATCGGTCCGGACGCGGTGACCGATGCGGTAAAGCGTGAACCGTATGGAGCCGGTTCTTACGGCGTCGCCACGCCCGATGTGGATATTTGGCGTGTGGGCGCCCACGCTTGGAAGGCGCCCACACGTCAGTGATCCAATATCGGAGACGCGGCGTCAGAAGATCTTCATCTAGAACCGTATATGCTTAGCGATCTGCTCATCCTACTTTTATCTGCCCGCGACGGCGCGCTGTCTCCTTCACACGGCGGCACATGCATGTGCATGCCCTCTTCACTAGGAGCTCAGGGCCAGTGATTAACTCGAGTCGTATTAATTACTACCTAATTAGCCTAGAGACGGTCACAGATAAACCAACACACAGCGGCTCATACACAGCCAATAATGTGATACACAGCCTTTAATTTACACATTGAAGATTCCAGATGAACATCGTGTTAATTACCATCGTGTTTTTGACTTTCTCTTTCAATCCTCCTCATCGTAGGCTCCGTATCTTGCAACGGTGTTGTAATTACCGACGACGATCACGGTAACACGAAGTAAAACATCGACGGTCTCTGTTGATACGTAGGACGCAACGGTGTTGTAATTACCGACAATCACGGTAACACGAGGTAAAACATCGACGATAAATAAATAAGTAAAACATATTATACAAAAACAAACAACTAATGTGATACGGAGAGCCAGTGGCGGAGCTAGAAAAAATTCAGACCTGACCCGCCGAGTCGTGGCTCCGCCGGTGCGGAGAGCCCTACTACTACTACTACTACTAGTGTAGTGTTTGCTGCAGTCGCGAGTAGTGAGACTCGCCAGCGTGTCATGTGTACGCGTAGCAGCAGCATTCAAAGGCACACGGGTTGGCGTGGGATTTGGTCATTTGTCCAGAAATTGATGTGCAATTGATCATTTGCCTCGTGTGTCTCACTGACATGTGGCCCATGACCCACATGTCAATGAGATATTATGGACGAAATAATCAATTGCACGTTAACTTCGGAGCAAATCAGCAATTATTCCCGGGTCGGGTGCTCACTCGAGCCATTTATAAAGCCCGGCCACGGCGAGCCCAAACAACACCAGCCGAGGCGAGGCGAGGAACGACGGACGCATCGCACACACCGATCCATCTCCTCCCTCTCTTCCCACCGAATCGATCCATCTCGCCGGTCGCCGGATGGCGGGGTCATCCGCGGTCTGGACGGCGCACCACGGCTGCAAGGTCCACGCCCGCCGGCTCCCGCAGCGGAGGAGGCCGCGGGGGGGCCTTCCTTCCAAATGGGGACGCGCCTTCGCGAGCCTCGTGGCCACCGCGCCGGCGAGGACGGCGTCGGAGAAGACCGTCTACGAGGTGGTGCTGCGGCAGGCCGCGCTGGTGGAGGACGGGGGGAAGGTGGCGCCGCGGCCGCGGTGGGCGGAGGAGGACGCCGGGGGGGAGGGGGGGCTGCTCGGGTGGGGCCTGCTCGGCGACGCCTACGACCGCTGCGGCGAGGTCTGCGCCGAGTACGCCAAGACCTTCTACCTAGGTCAGGTGCCTCCCTGCTTCTTCTTCATCGGTTCACTCAATGACCTCACAGGCTCACAGATAGCTAGCTAGCAATAGCATAGGTGGAGAGTGCAGGTGAAACCATTTCATTTTGCTACCATTAACCAGTAGTGGTGCCTGCAATTCTGGATAGATTAATGGAACGAAGGTATCATTTCATTTACATTCTTTTCCTGTTCTCGAGCATAAAGACATGATTAAATCGAATACGTAAATGCGTACGCGATAATAACACAGTGGCCACGAGATCAAATTCCAGTAGTATGTAACTAATCGTATTTGTTTCTTTAGGATTGCAAGAGGAATTAGGGGGGTAAAAATCCTTGGATAAGAGAAAAACTCCGAACACTTGTAAATTTCTACGAGGCAGAAAATATTCACGCTGTCTGTACTGTGCCTAACCAGTTCTCGAACTTCGGTACCCGGTAGGTAAGATAAGGCACGTGGGTGCTGGGTGCCGTCTTGACCATCTCAAGGAAATAATCGACATGGCAGTGGTATGCTGTGGAATTACGGTGGGCTAGCAGCAATTTACAGCTTTCTTGAACAGTATCGGGGCCAGGGCTAGATTTGTCGGTGGGGTTGAGCTGATGCGGAGATGCATGGGTGTTATTTAATCCTGTAGGGTTTCAGTTAATCTTATTTTGCGTCTCTGTTTCCACTTGGATATCTGACATTGTAATAGATCATTTTCTATTGCTGTGTGCCTATAACTAGCAGTAGCATGATGGTCAATGCTAAGATTTGATTCCTACAGTGAACTTTTACCATCTTTAGTTTCTTACGGATTTTTTTTTCGGCATCAATTTATCTTTCAGGTACGCAGCTTATGACTCCTGAAAGGCGCAAAGCTGTTTGGGCAATCTATGGTAGGGTTGAGTTGCAAATTTACTTATTATTACCACTTGTGTGAAAATTAAAGCTGACAGATATTGTCCATGGCCTTATTAGCTCTTATGTAATGTTGTTTTTTACCCTTTGCAGTATGGTGCAGAAGAACTGATGAGCTAGTTGATGGTCCAAACTCATCTTACATTACACCAAAGGCACTTGATCGATGGGAGAAGAGATTAGAAGATCTCTTCCAAGGCCGCCCATACGATATGTACGATGCGGCCCTGTCAGACACAGTGTCAAGGTTTCCGTTAGACATCCAGGTAAAACGACCAATAAATTAATGTAGCACGCCTGAAATGCTATTTTTAGTTTCTAAATTGAATTATTATTTTCATGCATTTTTATGATGTTTCTGCAATCGTAATTTCTTTTCGTCACAGCCATTCAAGGATATGGTTGAAGGGATGAGGCTTGACCTGTGGAAATCGAGGTACAGGAGCTTTGATGAGCTCTACCTCTACTGCTACTACGTCGCTGGCACGGTTGGTCTCATGACAGTACCGGTGATGGGCATTGCCCCGGACTCGAAGGCCTCAGCTGAGATTGTGTACAATGCTGCACTGGCTCTTGGGATTGCCAACCAGCTGACAAATATTCTCAGAGATGTAGGCGAAGAGTGAGTACCCATTTGTTTACCACCACCAAGCATATTCTTGGATGTTTTGGACATTAAAATTTAAACTGCAAATAGTTTTACTGTATTTTACTCTCAAGTCTCTTTGTCAGCAAGGAACAGGTTAACCTGTCGCTGTTCAACTTTTTGTTTTGTTTTGGCTCGACTGTAATGTGATGTGTTTGTTGTGGATGGAATTTCAGCTCAAGGAGGGGGAGAATATACCTTCCAATGGATGAATTGGCTCAGGCAGGTTTGACAGAAGAGGACATATTCAGAGGGAAAGTGACCGATAAATGGAGGAGGTTCATGAAGGGCCAAATCCAGCGTGCCAGGTTGTTCTTTGATGAGGCTGAGAAGGGTGTCCCCCATCTAGACCCTGCGAGCAGATGGCCGGTATGAGAGGCTAGAAATTTAGCATCTTGATATTGTACAAATAAAACCAAAAATTTCTTCATAAGCCTCGGTATATTTACCATTTGCACGATTCTTTTCACGCAGGTTCTAGCATCTTTGTGGCTGTACAGGCAGATCCTGGATGCCGTTGAGGCGAATGACTACAACAATTTCACCAAGCGCGCGTACGTAGGCAAGGCAAAGAAGCTGTTGTCGTTACCGGTTGCGTATGCTAGGGCAGCTGTTTCGTCATGAACACTCCCTAGATCAGATGTTTTTGAGTCCTCTTTTTTTTTCCCCCTTTGATTCTGCAAGATTTCCTGGCTGTTGTATATAGTCAGCTGCCCGTACGCCATAAGCCTGTCACAGTTTTCGTTTCAAGGGGCTGATTTGAGGTCCCACAATATTCAGATATTATTACAATATTCAGGAACCATCCATCGCTCTTGAAGAATCCACCTGCGCAAGTTCTCATCTTACAGATACCAAAATTCAGGCATACTGACCCGAACACTGAATGCACAGCTAAAAATAATAACTAAAACTGCTAGCTGATTGCAGCTCCAGACCCCTCTTAGGCTAATCATATCCTCGCTCTGTCCAAATTTATAAAGCTTATTTCTTCTTGGCATATAGACCAAAAAGGCATTAAAAACAACTAGATTACCTCTAGTTTTTATCACTAAACACTATAATCAGTGCATGCATGAAGAGAATAATAAAGTAAACATGGATATTTATCGGAGATATAAAGAGAACAACATGCTAATTATGCATTAGAATATGAAATACGCTTTATATTTGTGAACATGATCATTTAAAAAATAAGCCTTATAAACTTGGACAGAAGGATTAGTAGGCCTATGGCAACCAAAAATGCTCATATATAAACCGGCTTAGGCTTAAAAATTCTTGAGTTTGTTAATGTTATTGGTGGCACTGGCATCCAGGGTTTACATTATGGAACCGAGCTCAGAAAGAAAGATGCCCACTAGTGTGATTAGATGGATCACCAGCCCTTACTATCAGGAACGAATACCAAGACAGCCATTCTTGAGTCTGTAATGGACAGCAAGAACTTTGAATCAAGTACCAAATCAATTGGAAATGTACGCTCCTGTGGGAGTTGGACCCACCACTCGCCCCCGCCCCCTCCGGCGGTATCGATTTTCGTTGAAAATTGAATAAAATTTAAAATCAAATTTTTTGAACTCAACTGTCAAACAATGACAACAAATAAAAAATGACCAGTTTTACCGATTTTCTACCAGTTTTTTGCGGGAATTGGGAAAAAATTTCAAGGAAAAATTAAAAAAAAAAAATCATCGGAGATGTCACTAAACTATTAACACTAATTTTAGGGAATTTTTGGATATGTTTTCTCAAATTTTTTGAATCTTTTGAATTTAAATTAGACCAATTTATCGATCAATTTCGTTTATTAAGCCAGATCGATACGATCTAAAATCGCAATTTTCGTAGACATTTCAAACCCTACTGGCAACCACCGGAGAATGCGAGCCACATTTAGTGGGCCAGGTTCGACGCATGCAGGCACGTGGCGGGCCACTTAGCTGGGCCTAATTCCCTGATACACACGATTACATGGCCCATTCTCGGTGAAGGCTTCGAGCCCGCCCCAAATCCCCACTCCACCAGGACCACCACTCACACCACTGCCGAGCCGAAAATTCTGCCTCCGGCGGCGCCGGCGCCATGAATTTGTTCGCGGGGGTCGCCGGCGGCGCGGCAGCGAAGGAGGCGGGATCCCTCGGCGCCGGCGTAGTCGGGGCGCTGCCGGAGCTGACTCCGCACAAGATGGCGGTGTGCCACCTCGTGCAGGTCTTCGCGCCGCCGGCGCAGGCGGGGGCCGCCGCGCTGCCGTTCCCCTTTGAATCCGTCGCCCACCACAACCGCCTGGGCCTCTTCCTCTTCGCTCTCACCCGCGTGCGTACGCTTCCCCTTGAAATGTCACTCCTAGTCTTTTTACTGTTGTTCCGTTGGTGCTGTGGTATTGTGTTTTGGATTGGGCGCGGTTTGCTCTTAAGCATGTGGAGATTAGCGTTATCCATTTTAGTGTCGAACAAGAAAAAAAAAAGTACTTGATCCCATATCTGGTATTAAGTAAAGCATAAGTTGTTCGTGAATTTACTCAACATTGTAAAATATCGCAATTGTCAGTTTTCCGTAGTGTTTGTTTGAATATCCGGTTTATTTTGTCTGCTAAACTTCACAGCTGATTTAACCATATTACCATTATTGCTTTGCAATTCAACCTTTGTCAATAGATTCAGTTTGAACTTGGCTCGAGAGAGTGGTCGTCGATACACTTATTATTGACCAACTGAACGCACGTCATCCACTCATTTTGACATTTTCATGGTGATATGTTGTAACAGATGCACAATTGTGGCCATGTGTGTATTACATTGTAACTTCCATTTTCTTGTCTCTCCAAGCCATCATTGCCTTTCAGTTCACTCAGACATGTCCTCATTTGTTCTTTTTGTAGTCATGCGAGGATTTTCTGGAACCTCGGCTGGAAGAGCTTTTAAGGCAGTTGAAGGCGGTAGATGATTTAGTTAATGGTTGGCTCTGTGAGCAACTGACAAGTACCCTGTCAGCACTTACCTCACCAGATGATTTGTTCAACTTTTTCGATAAGCTACGGGGTGAGATTCACAGTATGGATGGATGTTTTTGAGTCCTTCATATTTCATACTTGCAAACGGTATCAAATAGACAGCTTACCCTGCAATGGTATTTGCTAGGCGTGCTCACTACACCGGAAGGTGCAAATGCAGAAGACGCATTTCTGGATCCAAATAGCCAGCTTGGAGTTTTCCTTCGTTGCTGCATACTTGCCTTCAATTCAATGACTTTCGAGGTGCTACAAGTCGAACAATGCATTCATAACCTTTTTTCATTGGCGTTTTTGTGCCTGTTTCTTTTCTTATTTAGGGCACTAAGTGCGTTCTCTGAAAATTCCTGTAGGGTGTCTGCCATCTGTTGGCTAATCTTGTGGTGTATTGTAGCTCCACTGACACTTCATATGACTTGGCAGAAGATGAGGACTTTAACAGTGAAATAGAAATGAGCAGCTTGATGGATGCAGATATAGGCATTAGAGCTGGTATACTTGACAAATACAGGCAAGGTTCTGCCTCTGAGAACCATATGGGGGAGAGCTCTTCATCTCTAGTTCACGCACCGATCTCACTCCATGATTTTGATGAAGGTAACTCCAAACACTAAATCCATGACCTATTGTTCCTTTGATTTTAATTGGGAGTGTGGAATTATTTTGAAAGATGCCAAACAAGAACAAAAAGAAGGCACACCAGGGTTTTCAGAATCACCCTCCATCAATAAAAAAGAATGTGATGAGCATAACATCAGGGAAGAATAGATATCTCAGCATTTGGCATTTAATCAGTTTCTTTTTGTGCTATCATCTGGGATCATGAAAAGGGCTATCCACTACCTTAATGAGTATTGAAATTAAAGTTAGAAAAAGTATCCATTACGAGTATTTTCTTTTGGTTCCAAGCTTGAAGCAATTGCCTCCTAACATGCTACGATTTTGGCATCTGATATTAGAAAAATATGGGATAACTTGAACAGATTACCTCCAAACACCTAGCATTTAAAATTTTAAATAATGTCATCCAGCTGGGGTACAATTCTTACACTTTTTTTTTGGCCACATAATTATTTGGTAATATTAATACCACTATACCAGCATTCACCTCCATGCTTCATTCTCGAATGCCACTCTAGTGCTGAAAGGTGGAGCAGTTGCCAAATTATGTTATTTCTGAATTGTGGCTCGGGATTTTAATAATGATCTTCATCACAATTATCATGGATTAGTTCTTTTATTTTGTACATGCGCCGGTTGTTTTTACCAAATAGATTAAGCGAATGGTTTGTACCCATTTTTTTTTTCTCAATACCATATGCAATGTTCTTTGGAAGAGTTATTTTGGTTTTATCAGGGTGTCAAAAGAATGACCTATTTGTTGTAACATATATTTGTCTTTCTTTTTTGTGCTAGCTAATATTTTCAAAGCAGACGACAATCCAACTTGTCTGAGATCAAGGTGGCAATTAGAGGCATATCTCAACCAGCAAGCTGATATTCTTGACAAGTGAGTGCGCTTTCCTACATTTAATCAGTTAATACTATCACAAATTTGTCCTACTTCTAGAAATGTACATAAAGCATAGTCTTTAATGGCAGCTCTTTTGCTGCAGGGATCCCAGCTCAGTGCCTTTGAATTCATTTAATGCCACTATGACGCAGCTTCAGACATTAGCTCCGGAGCTTCATCGTGTAAGTTATGGCACATCGCAGTACCTTACATCTTCTATGAAACTATGTGGAACTGCGAACAGCTCCTGATCATTTTGGTTTATTTTGATCCATGTTCTACTTGTCAGGTTCAATTCTTGCAGTACATGAATGCTCTTTGTCATGATGACTATATTGCCTCATTAGATAGTCTTCACCGCTATTTTGATTACAGGTCAGTCCCAAAATCCGTATCATATTAGCGGGAGTGCTTGATGTTTTGACCACCTTTTCAATGATTGTCTTTGACTGTTGAGCATTTAGTCGCCAACTCATTGCCGGGGAGTGATTGATCTTTTGACCACCTGTTCTGCTCATTTAAGCAGTGCTTGACAAAACATTTGTTTTAGTTAATTCAGGCCTTCTAACCAAATATGGCAATTATAATTAGTAAATTACGGAATTTTAATCTCTAGCATGTTCTCAACTGGCTACAAGGCCCTTCTGTTGTTTGCATGCAAGAATGCTGCAGTTTTTTTCTCCAAGTTTTGACTTATCTAAATCTCTATTCTAAATCTCTATTACTTTATATATTACCTAGATGGATTGAATTGTGATAATACAACAAGTGTAGGAGTCCTGATACATCAGTCTACTCTTGTTGTGTTCTAGAATCTAGATTGTGGAAGTGGAAGCATATGCATGAAGTAAAACTGCCACAAGACTATTCATTCACGATTGTGGCCCTTTTGTCACCCTAGTTTAGTTTTGTGCAATGCTACCACCAATTTGTTGGCCTGCTTGCTAAGCTAAAAGTTTGGAGTCTTTTGGCTACAAATCAAGAGGAAGCTTCTCTGATAATGACATGTTGTTGCATGTACTATATGTTGAAAACACAGAAACCTCTTGTAAATGTGTTCTTATTTAGTTATTTTATATGGAATTTGTTTGAACTCTAGTTATTTTATATGAAATTTTTTTTGAACTCAGTTATTTTATATGGATGATGTAGTGCAGGGATGCAAGGACTTTTCAGTCGTTCTGTGTCTCCATTCCAAGATATTATTGTTGGAAAGTATGAGAGTGCTTTGCTCTGCTTAGGCAACTTGCACTGTTACTTTGGACATCCGAAGAAAGCCTTAGAGGTAATACAAGTTATTTGGTTTTCCTTGCTTTCTGTTATCAGCCTATCACCCTATGGACCTGTTTGTTTCAATATTGTACATTGTTAATTGTTCTGTTGGCTTGCTTTCTTCCAGGCATTCACAGAAGCAGTGCGTGTTTCTCAAATGGTTAGTTACTGAACTGGGCTCTTTCTCAAATATGATTATATACCCAACTAGTTTGAAAGGAACTTAAGATTTAGATCGTTTTACATTACAATGAGTTGATTGAATAGCTTAGGAAGGGTACGGTCAGTTTTGCTATTGTTAATATATTTCTAGTTCGGTGCTGTTACTCTGATTTTGACACTTGCTCCCAAGTTGCAGGCTTGCAGCACTACCATAACCTGGAAAAACACAATCACCATATTTTTCTTTTCTAACCCAACTCATTTAAAGTAGGATAGACAATAGACTGATAGAACTTTGCAGTATACAAAATACAATTTCTTCATATCCGGTTCTTAATTTCGAAATCTATTGCACATTTGCACCTATGTATTTCCCAGCACTGCCAAGGTGGCCTGAGGGCCCTGAACAGATGGATCTCTCCAAATTGTTAGTTTATTAACTTGCCATGGCAGTTCCATGGCTCATCCTAATCCAAATTTCCTTATAGTCAGATTGCCGGATAAGTACTGTATTATAAGCCAGCTCAGGTTCTTGTACAAATTATGAACAGAATTTTAGATGTATTATGTTTTCTAGCGATATTTAAGTATCCATGCAAACTGCAAGCTGCTCTTCAGTTGACCGTTTAACACATGCTATCATTTTTTTTCCCAGAACAATGATGACTCATGCCTTGCCTACATATTAGCAGCCATTTCTGATCTATTATCAAAGATAGGCATGCCAAGCACAGTTGGAATAATCGGTTCTCCATATTCACTTGGGAGCAATATTGGATTAGGCACACCGTTGTCCATTCAGCAGCAATTGCTTGTTCTTTTAAAACGATCACTTAAGAGAGCTGATATCTTGAAACTTACAAGCTTACTATCCTTTGATCACCTCTCTCTTGCGAAATTTGATCTGAAGGTACGATCCCTGTTTATCACAATGTTTATTTTAGTATTACTATGGCATCAGTTCTTTGATCTTGAAAAGGTTAGATGCCTTTTAGTTAATAACATACTCATATGCTTTAATTTAGTGCACCATTTGTTTTTATCTTCCCTTTGTTCTGACGGTAAACCTGGCTTATCAGCATGTCCAAAGGCCATTGGTGTCTTTTGGCCCTAATGCTTCTACAAAGCTTAGAACATGTCCTGCAGATGTCTGCAAGGTATGCTGCTCGTACTCTGTACTCAATAATATCCCAGTCATCCTCCACACAGAGAGTGTATATGCTTTGCTTCTAAATTAATTATTTTTCTGTCTTGTATTATACTGCAGAATTTGAGATTAAGTTCCCGTGTGTTGACTGACTTTGGCGCAGATGGCTTATCAATTTCAAACGATAACGGTAGTTTTAGCAGCTCGTGGCTTAGGAATCTGTCCGCTGCTTCTAGTTCTTGGTGCAGCAGCTCAACGAAGTCTAGGCTACTACTTACAAATGACTTTGACAATTTCCATTTTCATGCCCAACCAAGTCCAATACCTGCATCAGTATTGCAATTAGCTGGTTCAGCATATTTGCTTAGGGCCACTGCCTGGGAGCACTATGGGAGGTACTTATCTGTCCTCTGTTAATGTTTACTATAAAAAAAGACCGATTCTCAGAGCAACAAATGTGGGTTGTCTTACCCTTTTTTCCAGCATGGCACAGTATTGTAGTCTTGTGGGAAAGGTGAGTGTTGGATAAGCAATGACCATGTGTGGCTTCTTCAAGTTATATACTTATATTAGATCATATTTTATACTGAACTTCAAATCCATCTGTATCCTTTCTTAAAAACTACTATTGGTAATTTTCACCCATCTTTTGTTAACCCCTTTCACAGTTCTCCGATGGTTCGAATGAGTGCTTTGGTCTATGCAACCTGCTTTGCTGATGCTGCAAGGTGAGAGCATACTAAAATTTTAGTGATCATTCAACACATTTACAACCTTATACTTCTACAACTGTATAAGTTATACTTCCTCCATGATTTTCCTGTTTCATGTAGGCTGTAGTTTTTAATTTTAAATTATCTTGATGCTTTGTCAATATGGATATGTGATAGTGTTGTATTTTCCCTTACAGTTCATCAGACCTGTCGCTAGCATATGTAAAGCTAATTCAACAATTAGCAGTATTCAAAGGATATGCAGGTTAGTTCCCATATGACTAATATGTATTAGCCTCCAAGAGCTATGTAAGTTTCCACAGTTTCTTATAGCCTTGCATTCACTGATTGATCTGCAGCGGCATTCTGTGCTCTCAAGCTTGCTGAAGAGAAGTTCCCGTCTTCAACAAATTCACACATCCAGCTTCTTAAAATGCAACTACTACATGAGCGAGCCTTGCATCGGTACAAACTATTTCTGCACTTCTTTTAGCAGCTACGTTCTGCATCCATAATCTGATCTGTTATTATTTCGTGCAAAATTGATCTATTTAGAGGACACCTGAAAGTTGCGCAACAAATCTGTGATGAGTTTGGGGTGCTGTCGTCTTCTGTTAGTGGAGTAGACGTTGAGCTAAAGACAGAAGCTAGTCTGCGACGTGCCCGCACTCTACTTGCTGCGAAACAGTTTAGCCAGGTTCTGGATTCCCTTGCTTAATATATTTTCCCTACAAAGTATGTATTACTCATCTGATTGGTCCTTTGATTTAGAAACTTGTCAAAATAACACATTACCTTTTACTGCAAGTGCGTTAACATATATTTGAACACATTGACCCCTCTTCCCTCATTTGTGCAGGCAGCAAGTGTGGCAAATTCTCTTTTCTCTACATGCTACAAGTACAACATGCAAGTGGAGAATGCTAGTGTTCTTCTATTACTTGCTGAAATACATAAAGTATGACAAACATTTTTTTGTTGAAGCCAGATCCTAATAAAGATTGCAATGTCATACAGAGAAAACTAATATTTTCCTACTTTTCCCAGAATTCTGACAATCCAGTCCTTGGGCTCCCTTATGCATTAGCCAGCCAATCGTTCTGCAAATCATTTAACTTAGATCTGCTTGAAGCCTCAGCGACACTTACTCTCGCTGAACTGTGGCTGGCTCTTGGATCAAGCCACGCAAAAAGAGCCTTGAGTCTTGTATATCAAAGCCTTCCGATGATTCTTGGTCACGGTGGTCTTGAGCTGCGTGCTCGAGCTAACATAGTTTTAGCAAAATGCCATTTATCTGATGCGAAATTTTCAGGTATATGCTAATGATACTTCCCCATTCACATGGTTCTTACTTTGCATTTAGTTTATATTCCGTTACATGGACAACCTTTTGAATTTCCTTAATGTGCTTCAGCAATCGTATATTCTGTCATTGGGTTTTCTGTAATCCTTTCCTGAGTAGTTATGCATGCTATTCCTTGTGGAGGTGATTGTTTCAGAAAATAGATCGGCCTGGATACCTAATACGTTTCCCTTAGATACTAGATCTGTTATGCTTCCTAAATCTGTGAAGGTCCTTTTGTTATGACAGTTTCTGAAGACCCTTCCGCTGTTCTGGATCCTCTAAGCCAAGCTGCCGAAGATCTGCGAGTCTTGGAGGTGAGCTGCCTGGTCCATGTCGGACTTTGTTTCCGAAACACAAGATATTTACCGGGATGAAACACGCGTAAAATCTTGCTTAACATCTGACAAATCAATATCTGTATTGTATGTAGTACCATGAGATGGCGGCAGAGGCATACTATCTGAAGGCAATGGCATATAACCATCTGGGCAAGCTAGATGAGAGGGAAGAAGCTGCGGTTTGTTTCAAGGAGCATGTCACCGCCCTCGATAACCCGCGTAACGAAGAGGATTCACTCGCTTACTGAGATCGCAAAGGCAAAAAAAATGCAGGTTTCTGCTCCGATCTCCAGCATGCAGCCTGCAGTAAATAAATTCTGTGGAGCTGATATGCAAACTTCTTCTCGTGCATACCTGACGTTGATTGATGCTATGTGGATAATCCTGTAATCCAACGTCACAACATTAAGTCTGAATTAAGCAATTAAAATTGCATCAAAATAGGTATTTATTTCCATCTAAATTAAGTCGTGGCGTTGGATTGCAAGATTGTTCATGTGGCATCAATCAACATTAAGTATGTACGGAAAGAGTTTACATAACGGCTCCACGGAATTTATTCCCGCAGCGTCCTTTTGTGGGATCGATCCAGTCGTCACAGCGAAATGGTCTCACTGAAATGCCGGAAGAAGCTTGGGCTCTGTGGCGACGAAAGCAACCAGCTCACCTTAACTGTTGCCTTGTACCTTGGTTACCGCGCCAAAATCTCAGTTCGTGAGAACTAGTAATACATGTAACCATGTACTCCTTCCGTACAGAAATATACAAGACCTAAAGTCATTTTTTTTTTGTTGGTAACTTTTAACTACTTCGAACTGTTTAGATTGGTCAAATAAAAATAGCATCGTTGGTATGTGAAAAAAAAGGGTTGAAATTCCATGGATTATAATTAATTGTCAAGCAACAAAGAAAATACCAAATCGGATTGTTCTCCCAAACTGAATTGAAGCATACCTCAACATAAACAAAGCGACTCAAATAAAAGATCGGATCGGCATGGCAGCACCTAGGAGTGGAACGTGCACATGGATGGACAGTCACACGGAGACGGAGTGCTATAAATTAAGAGGCTTTATATCTTTCTTAGTATGCATTGAACTAGCACTAGAACATATTAAAAATTTGAAGATTAAGGTAAAAGAGTTTAAGTGTAATTTGATGGTACCTATACTCCAATCCAAAGATAGTAGAAACTCTAATAATTTAAACCGGGACGGATCAGCTAGGTACGTATAAGAGCGGGCCGTAGCGCGCGGCCAACCGGCTGCTGCATCCAAGTGAAGAAATTTTACAATGAGCTAAGTACGTACGGACCGATCGATAAACATAATTTGCAGTTGCACGCCTACATCTCAATCAACCGAAAGTATACATCATCAAATCACCACAACAGCCATGTAGCGGTAGAAACATACTCCACAGTACTAGCATTAGCATAACCACAATCGACTAATGATTTTTTTCCTCTCGCTATCTTTTGTTCTTAAAACAAAAAATATATCGTTGTCATTCCCATTAATTGCTGAGTCTCCCGATTCCCGAGCGTTGAGAAATACTGGTTTATTGAGTCAAAGCAGAGTGAGATGCATCAATACATAGCTGCATTCGCACTCAAAATTTGCTCAGCAAATAGCTCACTGCCCCCGGCTTCAACAACAGGAGCGGCATCATTGCACGCGTCGCTGGGACTTCAGCAAGGCGGCCATCAACTAGACTAGAGTTCATGAAAATCTCTCGCAGGCAAATGCAGTACCACACTTGTACATTAAGTGATGCTTCACTTCGTCCCCTTTGTGATCCACTATGTCGTCTTCTGGCAGCCAATCAGCTCTAAAAACTGGCCGGCTTCACATTTCATAGCATTTTTCTCCCTGCAAACCGCGTGGGAATGGGTTTGGATATTACAAGCCATCAAATTATGATATTGTTCGTATGAAAGATTGTTCTCACCTCTCGATTGACAATTTTTTGATACAGATGCGTAAAATTGTGTGAAGGACGCATTTCCACCGCTCTTCTCCGCCTGCATTCAAGGAAGAGTTCTTCAGCAACCTCAGCCTCGAAAACCAGGGTCAAGTCTGCAAGCGCAACTGATGACTACAAAATAGGAATCTAACAATAAAGGGGGGAAATCCAACCTCAAGGAAGCTCTCAACTGATGCCTGATCATTTGGTGAAAAAGAGACCGTCTCTCTCTTTCTTTGTATAAAATCCATGTTTTCATTCACCTGCAGTTTCAGCGTTAAAAACAAGCTGTCGTACATGGAATGAAACATTGAAAGTTCGAAACAGAAAGAAAAAAGATCATGTGTCATGTGGTCTGCCCTCATTCCCACCCCACCCCCCCAAAAAAAGAGCAAGAAAGCAAGGCAGTATGGAATCTATTCTCGCATTCACCAATCCTGACGAAAATTTGCAGTTTACATGTAATGTGGAGGTCATCGTAGAGTAACTGAGAAACATAACAATGCTAATAGATCTTACCGGGATGCTGACAGAACTAGAAAGAACTGGATACTGTGTATTCACCTGATCTATCAGTCGTTTAACAGGGCGATGAAGGGACTCAATTGTTGTCTGCTCATTTAATCTTTTCAAGAGGATGAGAGGAATGGTGGCTACTTCTGGAAAAGAAACATGGTAGCTCCACTGGGCAAAATGTGCCGATAGAACCTCAATAGCTGAAAGAATACACTCCTCTTGGAAATCTCGTGATTTCAGCAAGTTCTTTGGCACCTAAAAACAAAGAAAACAACAGTTAATTTAAAACATTTTCAGATTATGAAACCAAAATTGCACAACTCCAGAACTTGACGCATACAAATGCAGTTGTAATACATGTTTAAAATAAGCAATCTACAAGGAAGACTCAAGAAAGACAGAACAGTTCTTGATTGCCAAACATAATGCTTCGTCACTAAATAGCTTAGTGATGTTTGGTGTTATGGGGGGATCAGGGCTGAACAGTATGTATGGGATTTTTTTTGACAGAACAGGCATGAAAGGAAACGGAACTTCTTTGCATTATCATCACAATTTGCCCAGTAAAAATGTCATACCTTCAATAGTGATGAAAAATTGACCTTTGTTTTTTGCATTTGTTCCTTCTGAGATATCCCCCTAAATTCTAGGCAATGAAATAACAAAGATGGAACTGGAAAGAACATCTGACTGCATTTGGAAAGCTCATTCAGCATCTGCACAAGCTTCAGTCTCAGTGGTAAGTAATGTGTACCCGGGAATAAATGAGCCACTCCTCTTATTATCTGAACAAGTGAAGAAAATAATGCATGGAGATTGTAATCCTTGTAGTTACAACAAAGAAACCTAACCCATAGGTTTACACAGTTAATATATTGCCAGTTATCTATCTTCCTGAGGTCTTCCTGCAACCACAAGGAGAACCATATAACTATCCATGTGACACCAAAAAAAAAATAAAAAATACAACCGCTGGGCTAAGCCTCAGCGTGCACATGCACATAACCAATATTCTTTCTTTTGGGCCAGTGAAAAGGACATGCATATCAGTAAGAATTTTTTTTGTATGATCATAATCATAAATCATAAACTTGGCCAAGTTAGATAGCCATAGCAAGAAAAGGCTATTAACATATCACACATTCTCAATTGTCAACAAATTGTAACAAGAACAAACTAATACGTAGCAGGTTATGAACTCACACATCGGGACATAAGAAGGAAATGGACAATGAAAATAATAAGTATTGTGCAGTTTTTGTACTCAGCATCACGATGCAAGGATATGCCAGGATCACTTCTGAGCAATGCTTTTAGCGAATGTGACGATCATTAAAAAAATTATCTAATGTCTTGACACAGAAGAAAAAACTAAGGGCCAGTCTATTTGAATGAACTGCATTTTACCATACCCTAAGGCCTTATTTGGATGTGGGGGACCCAGTCCAGCCCCTCACATCTAAACAGGCCATACGGATCAGTCTGGATAGGATACGTGGATACGATAGGAACTCTATACCCCTGATCTTCAGCTAAACAAAAGTGCAAACACAACTGTAGATATAAGCTTCTTTTATACCTTTTCCTCTGTTTTAGAAGCCTGTCTAAGAATAGCATTCAGTTGTCCCACAGACATCACTGCTCTCTCACATGATTTCTGAACATCCAGAGAATACAGCTCCACCAGACAGCTCATCAAAAAATCATTATGCTTTATACTTCTGTCATCCACAAGCTTGGAACTGGCAATGTATGTATTATATGCTTTAGTTAAGCAGAGATCCAGACAGTCAGGTAACAGTGAAACCACCTCTCGCATCACAAGAAATGAGGACAGAGACAAGTCCTGATCACCACTTGCCCACAAGTGAACTAAGATCTGCATAATGTTTACAATATATGATGATGTAGCATGACAACTAAAAAAAGCAAAGCATTTGACACAACAAAAACATTGTAGAAGCTATATTCACACAGTGGTAGAATAATTGAACACCATGTGAATTTTCAAAACCTAACCTACTGACACCATGACATGTCTGGTACATCAAGACCAGTCGGGTGTGTACTGAATCTAAAATGGTCCCAACTTCAAGGTTTCTGAAACATTCCTTTTCAAGGTCGATAAAAACATTACCAGAAATAGATGAGTTAAATGAGTTGTTTGAAGCAATAGAAAACATGTGGCTATCCTACAAACACAATTTCCAAACAGAAGCCACCTTTCTCCTCTTATCCGCATCTCCATAACAAACAAATACGTGTTGTCATCTAAAAAAACGTGTTGTAAGTTGTCTAATTTGCGGATATTTCAAACAGTCATTTTCCAAAAACAAAAACAAAAGTAATTCTCACAAAGGCCAATAGTGTTCATCATATATGATTGACTAGAATAGCTTTTAGACATGAGTTCCCTCGGAAACAACAAAAGAACATGCAAAATAAAATTAAATATTAACAACCAACATCATCAACAAACAACAATACCTTGAGAAGCCTCCTTGACATTGATGGATATGCAGAAAAAAGTACCGCAGATGCTCTCAGACGAGTCAAGACAAAAGTAAGTATTTGGTTATCAGTAAGTTGACTAAGCAGATCAATAGAATTCCGCAAGTAAGACTTCATGAGTGGCTCAATAGCCTGCCATTTCTTTGCATTTCTCAGATTCATAATTTTCCCTTTGTTAACATCATCTGAAATTTCCAAAAGAGCACGGAAAATGTTGTCTGCCTCAGAAAGAACAAATGTTATTATCTGATAAAATACTTCAGTACTTTGAAGTCTCTGCAAGGAAGGGCTATTGGAGTGAACACCAAATCGACATGCATCCCGAAAAGCATTTAGTAGGTTACGTAGAGCAGATGCTTTGGGTTCATTTGAAATTAACTGACACCATTCATTTATAGTCTTGCTTGTAAGGATCTTATCGTTTGGAGGATTTTTATCACCAAAACCAACACCATCGTCCACAGAATCCGTCTCATCTTCTTCATCCAAATCCTATTGATGATAGGAACAGCATTATAACAGAAGAAAGATTATTTGGTGAGATCATCATTGGGTTCGAACAGTACATTATAAACATAAAAAATAAAAGGCGTACATTAATTGCATCAGCTAAAGAAAGAGCAACTAATAAGCAAATCTTACTTCTTTACTTCTGTAGCTCTCGAACTCCGATTGCCATTTTTCAAGAAAGTTAGCAAACTCCGGTTCCTACAAATAACATAAACACTGACAATCCACATAGAAAAAATCCAACAGGCCAAAACAATGTACATTACGGCCCTAGAATTCCAAAAATGCAGCCAATATATGGGTGAATCCATCCTGACCATTCAAAAACATGACTAACAGCGTTTGAACATTGTAATTGGCTGTATGCATAACTAATAGTTTGGAGAACTGATAAAATCTAAAAAATGCTGCCCAATCAATTGGGGGAAAGTTTGCAAGATAACAACTGTTTGACAATGCTTTCTATAAGAACAAATAATTGCACGAGCAATGCTTCTATGCTTTCCCTCCTAATACAAGTTGCACAAATCTTAAAGCAAACAAAGAGGTAAGTAATCACCATCTACCTTTCATTCATGCTTTAATATTTGTGCAACTTTCAAAAACTAAAGTATAGAAGCACCTCTCTGATTGCACACATCACTAAAACCAAGCAAAAAAATATCCAGCCACTAAGCAGACAGCCTGTAACTGCAGGAAAGAATACAGATATTTTATAGGAAAAATTGAGGATTTCCCACTCCGTTGAAGTGCATTTGTGGGTTAGCCACTCCATTGTCTTGCTGACATGTGGCAAAAGGACCCACATGTTAGTGAGCCATCGAGTGGCAAATCCTCAAGCACCAACAAATAAAGGGGCAATGTGTATGGTCAATTTCAGAGGTAAAGGCAATCTTTCACCTTATCAAGCAACTTCTTCAACTTTTTCTTTTGCCTTTTGATCTCTAAATTCATCTCATCGTTTTGTCCATCTAAACCATCTCGGATAATACAATCTGCACAGAATATTGAGATGCTTAGAAACTATTACAGAACAAAATTCAATAAGCATTACGACAACATATACTAGCCTTTGAGAACATTGTCATCCTCGCTACCAGAATAGTACAGACACTCAGGATCCTGCATACCAAGCATCAAGCAACAGTTTATAAGGGCAACATAGCTATAGCAGTTGCGAATTGTGATGTCAGAAGAATCAGCTGTACAAATGTTAGGTGCAGAGAAAATACACTTTGAAATACCCACAAAGAACAAATTTGTTCACCTCTTGCCAACAGAAACTATAGGCTCCTACTTGGACACTATTCAATTATCTCATAATTGACCTATGCACACAAGATAAATTTCGAAGATATTTCCAACTAAATGCATCTCTCAAAAGGTTTTAGTCTAGAACAAATCACAAAAAGACTACAGAATGTCAAACAACCAAGTTGCTCCCCTCAAATAGCCATGAACTTCTAGAGCTGCTTGCTAAACTGCCATATCAAAAAAACAAAAAAGGACACCTGAGCACATTGCTGGAAGCAAGTTTATCTACAAGAAATAGAAATAAGCCCTATGTCCTTGTCCACACAATGGCAAGAAGACAAAGAGATATCGAGAGTTTTGGGATGAGCACGAAGTAACGGTGGATGATGCTGATTTTTATATGCTTGAGATTGAGGTATCAAAGACAGAAACATTACTGCAAAAATGAAACGATATTAAACACTAAAAAAAAGCATGTGTCATAATTCATAAATGAAGTTTGGTTGTCAATAAATGAATAAGAGCCCGACAGCCCGTGTAAAGGGCAGCCAAACATACCTCTGAAAGATAACCGTCACTGTCAGATAGATCACTGTTTAATTCACTCTCCTCTGGGAACTCTAGACAATTAACCAATGTAGCAAAATCATCGTTGGTGTTCCTAAAGGCAAAAAAAAATGAACTTCGTCAAATAATGAATAGAAACAACTGAATGAATGACTGCACAGTATTTTCGAGATTAATTAACTTCAAGTAAGTTATGGGAAGAAAGAGAAATCCATAATCTCAACATTCAAAATTGTAAACTAACTAGGTTTGGTCTAGATCAATTTCATTGACAAAAAAATGCAGCTCCGATCATAATAACCAGAAACGCGGTCGTCTGAGTCGCGGTATAGGATTCGGGTTCGCGGTTCATCACTTTTTCTTCCAATTTCTACTGAGAACACGAATCTCGTACCGTAAACCGGTTCAGGTTCGACGAATCCGGTTCACGATTCACGGGGGTTAACAGCGAATCCGGTAACTATGGCTTCGATATGTATAGTGATACCGGTATGGCTGCAAATTGACTTAACCTAGAAATGCATTGCATAATCCTCTTCCTAGTTTTCACCGTTGCTAGGGGTTAACACTTAACAGTGGTGAAAGCTACTTTAAACACTATGGATATTATCCCAAACCAAATAAACGCAGTATACTACATACCAGAAACATCCTAATGCAACATCATTATATCCCAACAGGTAGTAATTAGTATGAATCAACAATGCATAAAGAAAACAACAACCCTGCAACTGTCCAGAGGTACAACAACACATCTGATTTTAGTGTGGAGAGACTTAAACCAATCCACCCTAATTCTCACATCACACCAATTGATCAAGCAAAAACACTTGACTAGAACGAAAGGGGCCTGCTAGTGGTCGACGGCACATTTTGGCGAGCATCCTCTATACCAGCGCACCAAATTAAACAGAGCATAACAGCAGATTACATGGTGGAATCGTCCACTCGCTGCGGCATCTCCTCGTCGCCATCGCCCAGGGGCCTCCCGCCGCGACCGCTCCCACCTGAAACAGCTCGAATCAGCCAGCGATTAGCACCAGCAAAACCAAACCGAAGGGCACGGCAAGTAGGCGCGAACCTTTGTGGGGGCGGCGGGTGAACTGGGAGCGGAGCTTGCGGTTGCGCTTGGCGGCGGACTGGAGATGCTTGCGCGCGAACTTGCGGGCCTTCTTCCCGAGCTTCTTCGCCATCGCCGGCGCCTTCTCCTTTATTCCGCTAGGGTTGGCTGCTTCCTGCCTGTGCTGGCCGAAGCGACGTGAAGCCGTGAAGGTGATTTGATTTATGTATTAGGGGAAGCCGGTTGGGCCAGTCAGCTGGTGGGCCGCGGTGGCATCGGGCCCAATTCAAAATAATTTCATTTATGTATTGTTTTTTAGGTTAGGTCTCGGGCCTAGACCCTACTAGCCTGAGGTCCACCTGATTTCTTTCTCTCTCCTTTATTCCAGTTAAATCTGCATTCTCTCAATCTTGCAGCGCCTTCTCCTCCTCTTCCTTCTCATCTCCTCGGAGTAGCGACTGGGTCTAGGGTTTATTTCTTTCCTTTATTTCAGTTTAGTATGCATTCTCTCAATCTTGCGGTGCCTTCTCCTCCTCCTCTTCCTTCTCGACTCCTCGGAGTAGCGGCTGGGTCTAGGGTTTCTTTCTCTCTCCTTTTTTTTCAGTTAAGTATGCATTCTCTCAATCTTGCTGCAGGCTTGTGTTTACGTCAACAATATCGTTTCGATCCCATTTTTTAACGAGCGGTAGCGAAATTTGCAAAAAACAAAACAAAATTTGAGAAAAACCAAGGATTTTGAAAGTCAAATGAATTTGTAATCGGGTCAAACAGCAGAGCGAAATTCAAACGAAAATGTCGAATCTCGTTTGAAAAGATGAGAATTTTGATAGCTTTTCTTGAAAATCGGTGGCAGGTTAAAAAAATTTGGGGGAAATGGAAAATAAATTGCCAAAAAAATATTATAGCATTTGTAAAAAGCCATAATCTGTGAACTATAACATGTTTTGTGTTCTATTCGAACAAAAGCTCCTTAACGGTAAATCAGCATTATCATTTAAAGATCGGCTATCCGAAAGGAAATCAATCAATATAATCGGATCACTTACTAATATAGCCATATCATATTATTAATAGACACGTCAAATAATAATATATGGGTAAGGATAAAATTCAATGTAAATTTAAAATGTAAGAAAATAGTAATGAAACCGTAAGTTTTGGTAGTTCGTGTTTGCATACAGCAAGAAGTAAGCTTTTCAATGTTGAATAACATTAACATATTAAAATATACTCTAGCAAGATAATTTTTGTTCATACAAATATCGCTCATTAACAAATAGTACCATTTTCGGGTGTCATCCATTGCTACTAAATATACTTTAACAAATTTTGCTACTAAATATAATTGAATAAATATTGGTACTAAATATACTTCAACAAATATTGCTATTAAATATAATTGAACAAATATTGCTACTAAATATACTTTAACAAATATTGGTACTTAACATAATTGAACCAATATTGTGACTTGACATACTTCAACAAATATCGCTACTTGACATACTTGAACAAATATTGCTACTAAAAAATATCGAAGTAATGTTGCTACTTGACATACTTGAACAAATATACTAAAAATAGTTCTAATTTCTTTCTTTTTTTTGCCTTTTTCTATTATTTACATTTTGAATGGCTCAAAAACATCTTCAAACTCCATTTTTTTCAAAAAAAAAATTCACACCGGAAGTCATAAGGCTATTAATACTAATTATAGAGAAATTTTGAATAAATTTTTCTTTTTTTGAATTTGAATTTGAATTTGAGGGGTAAACCGAACGATTTTTTTTTTTTGATGAGGAGCGAAAAGGATGAAATTCGTGTAATTCATTCGAATTTCGATGAAAAGGTGAAGCCCGCGAGTGTCTTAATTTTAGGGTTGCAGACTCGTACCCAACTATGCATCAAGAATTTGCAACTCGATAGATCAGAAAAGAAGAAAAAAAATATTTGCAACTCAGAAGAAAACAAGAAGAAATGCTATTTTGCCATTGCTATGACGTAGGAAGGGCAAGCCTGCATTGAAAAGGCCCAATATTATGCCCAACTATTTTTTGTATGTAGGCCCAGAATATTAGGCCCAGAGGCTGCCAAACGATTACCACAGCCGCTAGGCTAGCGCACTAGCAAAGCCCAGCCAGCTTCGGCTCGCGGCCTACTGCTGCCTCGCCGGCGATGTCGGCGCCGGCGGAGGACAAAAAACTGCGATTGAGCAGGGAGAGTGATGGCTAGCTTTCTTACGTAATTGCTTTGTCACTGTCCTCTCTCTCTCTCTCTCCCTCTCTCTCTCCCTCTCTCTCTCTCTCTCTCTCTCTCTGGGAGTGCCAGAGGCGGAGCCACGGCCGGGGCAGGGTGGGCCCCGGCCCCGGTCGGAGCGTTAGTGTCGTTACTGTTTTTTTTTATTTTTGTTTTGTGTAGTTACTGAATTTTCTATTTTGAAAATTTCTCTCGCTTGGAGCGATATCAAAAGAATAAAGCATCAAACTAGGTCGAGTCTCTTCCTTCATGGTAAAGATAGTTGTTATGTGTGAGTTAATTGTTGGCTGCTCATTTTCATCTGATTTATTTTCAACATAAAGATTCGTAATTATATTTACAATGCATTTTTTTCGATAGAGAGGACATCACAAAGATGATGTCCCAGTTCCTATTTAAGCTGGATTGAAGACATAATTCAAGGACAAATATTTGCAATGCATGCAGGTCCCACCTCACAGGAAAGCATCAAAATTTGCAAAGAGAGTAAGCTTTACTGTCAACTCGAAAATATCAACTATCGCCTCATGTGAAATAATTAGTGGTACGTTTTCATTCAAAAATTCTTGCAAATTACAAGTGTTACATATTGTATTTATTATATACTGAGCTTTAAATATCAATCATCAGTAGAGATTCACTTCTTTCTTGGCCCCCTCCTTTGTAATTTTCTGGCTCCGCCACTGGGGAGTGCCATGACTCAACAGTACTCATCCCGTCATCCGTCATCACACAAGCAAATAAGGCCATGCCCTAGTGGTTCAGGCACCGGGTTTATTTTATTCTAGTTGCTGGTTTGAGATCAACACCTAGCTAGCTAGCTTTATATCGCTTCAGTGAAACCACGAACGTCAGTTGGCTAGCTAACTAACTGATGCAACTTCTTTCTCGACTGCTAGTTGGCTGGAAATGAGATCCTCTGACGTCGAATTCTCTGACGTTGGATCACTGACACATGAGGCCTACGTGCTGGGAGGGTCCACGTGCAGTGACCCAACGTCAGTGATGTCGACGTCTGAGGAACCGATTCCAGTTGGCTGTTACAGCTATTCTTAAACTTGATGAGATCGAATCTCTGAAAATATCCACCTGACAGTACACACGGATAAGATTTTGCTTGGATCTAGACTGGATGATACACCTACCCATCAGTGTTTTATGTCAATTTCGATCAGATACTACTAGAAGTTTTTTTTTTCCGAACGAGGTACTATTGGGTTGTTTGGCAGAGCTCCGGCTCTACCAAATCCGTGGAATTGGTGGAGCTGGGTATTCATAGCTTCACCAAATTCGTGGAGCTGGAGCTGTGGGTATATTAAAAGAGTGTTTAGGTCGGTCATCTTGTTTACATTTTAGAATAAAATTATAAACTTAAGTCACTTTATTTCAGTCTACAAGTTTCAGTTTTAAGGTGGAGCTAGGATCTGGAGCTTTGCCCCACTGTTATCCCAATTCATGTGGTGGATCGATAAACAATGTCCAAAAGTTCTTCATCAGTTCAGTCAGAAAAAAACGATTATTGAGTTGCTGAAATTTAAGTGGGTATGAAATAATGATCTAGTGCCGACAACTACTAATCACAAATTTCATGAGGCCCATCTGATCATTGTGATACCTATCATGAGGGTACCCTAGAGTTCATTAAAGAGCCAAGTGGTTGGAATTCTCTACACCACATAGTTCAAGCCAAATTGGTGAGAAACTTTTTTAATTTTAATTTTTTAAAAGCGAGTTCGCTCAAATGTTAAATTAGGAAATAATTATTAGGCCGTGTGCATCTCGGTACGCAGAGACCGGAAGATTAATATATTTTTCCATTGTCTAAAAAATCAATGCCTTCGAGGTTCATGTAGCTGAAGAAGAATTCATCATGGTTGGGTGGAACACACAAGGATCGCACGCATCGATCCTTGTGGCCGGCCGCCTGCATTGGCTGGTGACGACAAGTGTTTTATAGTTGCCAATTGGATTGGCTGGCATGGTTTCTTCTGCAATCGAAACACGGGATTTTTTTTTTCAGAAAAACTAAAAAACGGTATACCGTTGTGTCGGTGTTTCGTGCACCGGCAATACGAATTTATGGTCGGATGGGGTCGCGCGCTCCCTCTCCCCGAATGGTCGACTCAAGGAGTCAGAAGATGTATACTGGTTCGGGCCGAATGTCCCTACTCCAGTTCGTGCGGTGTGAATGTATTGATCTTTGGGAGACGGACAAGGGGTGTACAGGCGAGACGGATGGTCGGCTGTCCGACCACCTTGAGGTTTTCGCTAGGGAGCTGAGGCTACCTAGGAGACTGTTTTCTCTTTTTTCCGCGCCCCTCCCTCTCGGGCCCTGCCTCTCCTTATATAGACGGAGGAGGCAGGTTACACGGGAGTCGGGAAGACTACGAGGAGAGGGGTCTGCATGTCTTGTCCGGCCAACCCCTGCCTGTCCCGAGGTAGGGTTGGTGGCTCTGTGGCGTACAGTCTTGCGTAATACTGTCAGGGTGGCGTGTTGCGTGGTGCTCTTGTCAGCCTCGGTGACTTTAATGGCGCTTGACTTTGCTTAGGCCTCGGGAGTGGGCGTAATCCTCTGCGGTGTGCCAGCGGCGGGGCGGGGCTTGACTTCTTGGTGGCTCTTCCGGCGGCCTTGGGAAGGTGCCGCCTACCCTGGTACGGATGTCGAGGGCGTTGCGCACAAGGCGACCACGACATCGGCGTGGGCCCGCTGGCTCGTGGCGCAGTGGAGCTTGAGCCGATATTAAGCGGCGGCGTGTCAGCCGCTCGCCGGAATCGAGTCCGCCGACCGTCGTGGTCGGCCCACAGTGTCGGGCTCGTTCCTGCGGCCCAAGTACCTTTCGGTGGTGCCGGACTTCCGTCGTGATAGGTCACCCCGTTCGTGCTTCCGGTGATGGGGTACCCATGGTATGGGTACTCGCCAAGGTAACCCCGAGCCGGAGGCGGGTCGGAGAGCCGCTCGGGGTTTAACCTGGCGGCGGTAACCGTCGACCGGAGTCGGTGTGGCTGCCGGAGCCGTGCCACCTAGAAAGAGCTCCGGTCAAGTGCGGCGCACCGTGGTGTAACCCGAGCCCCCGAGCGGTCGTGAGCCGGTCGGGGTTTACCCGATCGAAAAGTGGCCGCGGACCACGAGGTCGGCGACGCCTTTGGTCGGGCCGCCGCTGTCGGTCAAGCCCGTCAAAGAGTCGGTCTTGTGGCGCCCGGTGGCGTAACCAGAGCCGGCGGGTCGGGGAGGCCGGTCGAGGGTTTACCGGCCATGAGTCGTTGACCCTGGAGGTCGGTGGCGTCTGGTGGTCGCGATCGCTGGGAGTCGCACCACTGAAAGAGCCCGGTCTTGGCGCACCCGGTGGTGTAGCCCCGAGCCCCGAGTGGGTCGGAGAGCCCGGGGTTTACCGTCGGACTCTGGCCAGGCCACGGTACGTGGGTCCTTAGAGTCGGTGAGCGGGCCGCGTTTACCTTCGTCGGTTTGAACGCCGTGCTCGTGCGAGCTACACGGGTGATCCGAGTGGAACCTGGCGATCCCCTCGAGGGAGTTCGTTTCCAAGCGGGCGTAGCTCGGCGTGGGCGTCCGACTACCGGGGCGTTCCATAAAAACCTTTCCTTACTCGATCCGTGTCGGACTGCCGGGTCGTCCGCCGACCCGAGGCGGTGGCCGCTTACTCATCGATGAGTTCGCGGGAGAGTGTGAGGTATGGTCTCGGGCGAAGTCACGGTGATTGGGTCGTCCGCCGACCCAGCGGAGGCCTCTGAGGGCTCGCTGCGACTTCGCCCTCGCTCTCTTTTTCTCTTTTTCTTTTTTTTTTTTTTTTTTACGTCTTTGGGCGGCTTCGTTCGGTGTTGGATCGGCCTTCGTAACCCACGGCACGGTGCGGGCCTCGGAGTGCGAGCCTATAGGCGCTTTGTTTCTCCGAGGTCGGCGCCCAAATGGGCCGCTTGCATACCTTTCTACGGGCGCTCGCCCATCGTGAATCGGCGAGGTTCGCGATGTCGCGGCGGGGGCGCGAGGCGCCATCCCGTCTGAGCGCTTAATGCGCGCAGTGGATTTAAATGGATCGCAGCACGTTACGGGAAACGGACGAGGCAAGAAAGTGACGGTTTATGCATCGCTGCTTGATTCGCGCGAGGAGGCGCCGATTTCGCGCGAGGCGCTGCCTCGTTTCCCGCCGAGCCTATAAAGGAAGGAGTGGGTGGCGCGGTAGGCGCCAAGCCTTCTGTTCACGCGCTCTGCAAAAAAGGAAAAAGGGAGGAAGAAAACGAGGGAAGAAGAGGAATCTCCTGCTTTGCCGCGTCGTCCCCTGCTTTCCTTTGCGCAATTGGAGATGTCGCTGTACCCGCACTTTTCGGCGTGGCGAGTCGCTATCTCGATGCAGAGAGGAAGGAGTTCCTTCCTCCGCGCCCGAGTCCGGGCGAAGTTCCGCCGACCGGGGCCGAGGACTCCCGAACTTGGGGACGGGCGAGATAGTCTCGTTGGCGTCCTTCTCTGAACGGGGCTTCGGACTTCCACTCCACCCGCTCGTCCGGGGTTGCTTTGCACTATTACGGGGAGGTTCATCATCGAACCCGAATGGTGTCCTCCACATTGCGGTCTTCATGACGCTGTGTGAGGCCTTCTGGGATCGAACCCCACTGGGGGCTCTGGCGCCACTTCTTCTTCGCGAGGTCGTCATCGAACACCAGCCTCCTCGGAGCTCTGATGATCCAACTGCGCAACCACCGCAAGCCGTTCTACGTCGATTTGAAGCTGCCGACGTCCAACCGGGGGTGGCATAGCGAGTGGTTCTATGTCCGAACCTCGACAATGATGCTCGGCCTTCGGTGGGAATCTTAGAAGTCGCATCCTTGTTGGACCTGGGGCCACGACAAGAAGGACCAGGAAGAAGGTGGACGCGATCCTTGAGAAGCTCGCGGACTGGCGGCGGGCCTGGCGAGGCAAGGTGGTCCTCAAGACGTTCATGGAGAGGCGCATCCAACCCTTCAAGGACCGGTTGCGCCCCATGTTTGAGTACATGCGGCCAGACCGACCTGCAAGGTCGTCGGAGGCGGGAGCTTCAGCGTCGGAGATCTCCAGCGGCGTGTCCATGATCTCCATCACGGAGACACCGAACCACGGGCGAGGCGCTCGCGCTGCCTCGCGCAGTAATCCGTGAACCTGGTACGCCTCGACGGCTCTTCGCTTTGCTTTGCTCTGCTCCTCGCCTCCTTACCCGGGCGTGCTCGCAGGGGCTCCGGATCGATCTCCGTCCCTTGCTGCCGGGGAAAAGGAGTTGAGGCGGCCGCGCTCGAAAGGAGAAGCGGGACGCCGCCCGCTAGCGGAAAAAGAGGCCACCAAGACGCGGAAGAGGAAAGAGCGCGGACCGAGCCGCGCGCGGCGAGGAGGTCTCGGAGGAGACCTCGGAAGAGACCTCGAGTGAGGGTGACGAGGAGTCGTCGCCGAGCGAGGGAGAAGAGGTTGCTGGAGGCGATTCCGGTGGCCGCGGCCAGCGGTCGGTCGCGGGGCGGTGACTGCGACTCCTCCGAGGAAACTGCTGGCGCAGGTTTTATCCTGCGGGAGCCAGACCCACGTCGCCTCCTCGCGGGAGTCCGCAAAGAAAGAACACGTCAAGTGCGGTTATTCGCTCCTCCCGTAAGTGACTTGCGCAATTCCTCTGGTGCTTGACTTCTTACGCAATTCGACCGGGCCCATGCGTCTGAGGCCTCACCAGCTGGAGGGCGTTGAGCCCTACTTCGGCGGTGAGAACCGCCTCCCTGGCCCCGACCGCGGGCGTCAGTGGTTGTCGGGAGCGGGATCGTTCGGATCGCGCCTCGCGGTAGGGCTCGTCGGCGAGGGACGCTGCCGAGGGGGACGATCTGCCGCCGGATGTGAGCGCTACGGCAGAAGCTCCGTCGGCGTGCCGCCCGTCTGCCGACCGATGAGGCCGGCGGAGTTCTGCCGGCCCTATCTTCCCCCATGCTGCCGACCGTGGAGGTCAGCGCGAGCCTGTCGCCGGGGGAAGCACTGGGATTCGCGGCGTTAACGCCGGCGGGACGAGATCCACCACCCGCCGCCGCCGCCGCCGCCACCGGGCGGTCCGAGTGTCGCCAGCGATACCGACCGCCACAGCGCCTTCAGGCGGGGGAAGCAAGTCGTATGGCCGATCGCCGCGACGGTCTGGCCCCGACCGGCCGGGTCCCGCTCGTTTACGACGACGGCGAACGCGGCGGATTGGGACGCCTGGAGGATGAGATGGGAAGGATCACGCCGACCTTACCCTTGTTGTTGACGCCGCGTCCAAGGCGAGGAAGTCCATTGCTCAGAGTCCCGCCGCCAGATCGTAAGTTTGACGGGATTTCTCTTGTGCATCTTCTTAACCGGAAATGGAGATCGGCCAGGCGGGCACTTGCAGCGCTTGACATCCCGGCGGTAGGCAAGTCAAAGTTCCTCGGCACTTGCACAACCGGGAGTGCCATAGGGAAGAGCTGCTCGGCCTTTCGGAGGGCGCTTCTTTGAGCAAGGAAGGGTCGCCTCGGCGGTCGGGCCGGGGGAGGTCGCCGAAGCCTTGCGGGAGGCTCGGCCGACGTCTTGAGTCGTTGGCCACCGAGGGAGAGAGGGCCGGGTCGTCCACTGGCCCGGGGATCTTTGAAGCGGCCAAGACTTCAGCGATCAGTCTTGGCAGATCCGCCCAAGTGAGGCCGTCCTCTAGCGGAAGGAATGCGAGTCGACCACAGGAGGCCGACCAGCCAAGGCCGGCGGATCTCGCTCGGGGGGAGCTCGTGACGATGAAGGAGCTTGCCGACCGCGCTACGGCCGACCGGGAAGCGCGTGCCAAGGCCGAGGAGGAACTTCGCGCCAAGGAGGCTTCCGTGGCCGGTGAGTAGTTTAGTCTTCCGGGAGTCACTGCGGCGAGCGTCCCCTGACGTTGTTTTCGTCCCTGCAGATCTGCGAAAAAGCCTTACCGACGCGCTGGAGTCGCGAAGGGCGGCGGTGGAGGCACGAGACGCGGCGGTCGAGTCACGCGACTCGGCCCTTTTGAATAAGCGGCTGGCGGAGACGGATGCGGCCGACACGACGGCCCAGCTGACGGTCCTCCACGTGGGCGTCCAGGCCGTCTGTGACCGGCTGTTCGGGCTTACTCCGGGCCCCAGCGCCATCCCCGCCATGCTTGGGTGGATCCCTGAGCGTGTCGAGGCGTCGGTGCGGGAAGCGGCGGTGCTTGGCGCTTCTTCGGCCCTGGTCAACACCGTCTCTTATTACGACGGCGTCGACCTTGAGGCGGTCGGGAGCGGCGTCGGCCGACGAAGCGATGAAGAGGTCGACGCGTTCATGGCCCGGGTCGATCCGTGCGCCCAAGAGATTGCCGGCCGAATCTCGCCGCGCGAAATTCTCCGTCGAAAGGGGGAGGAGGATTAGTTTTCCTTCCGTTTGCTTTTTTGGCAATGTATGTAATGAACAAAACTGCCCTAGTCGAGCTCGGCGCAGGTGTTTTTAAGTTACTCTGCCCGTCTATCCCGTGTTTCTTTTATGAATTTGGGCAATTTTTCAACCGTAGCTACGGGGGTCCACAGGGGTGCCCTGAGAGCGTAGGCGTTGCACCAGATTCATGCGAAGAGGACACGGGGGAGGGCGAGCTGCCTCGAGCGATTGCTTGGTGAAGGAGGTGTTGGGGTTGGACCACCTCCTTCGCGAAGCTTTGGCGGGTTGAAATCTAACCTAAGTGGGGGTGCTCCGACCGCTCATAGTGTTTCTTGCTCGGAGGGCTTGTTTCCCTCCGCAGAGTGCTACTTCGAAGCCGTAGCCGCGGGGGCGTAGGCCGTAGTACTTTGAGCCGAGGGAAATAGCCGCGAGGTAGATAGCTCGGTCGGTCGGAGTGCGGCTTAGGTTAGCGACCCGCGCGTTTTTAAATGATGGTCGTGTTGGGCCAGAAGTAAGTCGTAGCATTCGCCAACCTATATCGAAAGGCTCCATCCGACCGCCGCTCGCCCTTCGCTCAGGTAGCCTCCTTTTTGCACAAAGTGCTACTTGAACCGTAGCAATGGCGGGCGTGGGCCGTAGCATTTTGGTTTTGAGGAGGTTACTTTAGGAGGAGCTCGGTCGGAGTGGTAACCGGTTATCGATTTAGGTCGCCGACCCCACGAGGTCATGCACCCAGAGTGGTGCGTGGGGATCGAGGGTGCAATGCCGCCACGCCGCTTGAGTTCGTGGTGGGTGTGCGATTTTTCCGAAAAGGAATTTTATGCTTTCGGGATAAGGGTGGATTAACTCGCCTTGAGGACCGCTGATTTTGGGTCGATATTTGGCGCCGTCTTCTTAGCCGTTGCGTGACCCCAAAGCGCCGTCTTCTGCTCCTTTAAATCGCCTTGGCGACTTGGGGCGCTTCGTCTTCCGCGCCGCGGGTTATAAAAGGAGAGGCGCCAAGGCGCCTGTTGCTTTGCCAAGGCTGCCGTCGAACGAAGTTGCTCCATGCGCCATGGCGGACCACAACGCTCAGCTTCGCGAGGAGGTGGCCGCCCATCGAGCCTGGTTGCGGGAGGTGGCGGATCTTTGGCCGTATTACCGTGAGGCGTCGGCGGCGAGTCGGCGTCCTCGTCGTCGGCGTTCCTCGGCCGAAGCGAGGCGCCAATATTATGGCGGTGGTAGAGGCGCGCCGCGCGGAGTTTGGCTGGCAGGGCGCGCACCAAGATCGCAATGGGCGGTTAGCTCTTGGTTGGGGCGATGTTCCTCCATAAATAAATAAAGTGTTTGGGTTTCTCTTTTCGTCCCTTTTCGCTCCTTCTCTTTTTGTGTTGAGATCTAGCCCTCGTTCTTTCGCACGTGATCGAAGGAGGACAGCTTCGGGACCTCTGCTTTCGGGGCGGAGGTCGCAGCGCTCATGACCAGCAAAACGAAAGAGGTTCGAGAGAGAGAGAAAAAACCACTTGGTCGGTCGTCCGACTGCTGCAGCTTTCTTTGCTCGAGTGTGTTTTTTTTTTGCATGGTACAAAGAGAGGAGAGAGGCCGGCTATGGATAGAACCTTCTCAGCTTCTCTATGTTCCAGGCGTTTGTCACGAGATTCCCTTCGGTGTCCTTGAGGCGGAAAGTGCCGGGTCGGAGGACTTCCGCGATGGTGAAAGGGCCCTCCCAAGGCGGGGAGAGCTTGTGCTGTCTTCGTGATTTGGACTTGGCGCAGCACTAAGTCGCCGACTTAACGAGCAATGGCGCGGACCCGTCGGCTGTGGTAGCGACGCAGCGCCTGCTGATACTTTGCCGACCGTAAGACCGCGACGTCTCGAGCTTCGTCGAGTCGGTCGAGGTCATCTTGCTGTTCCTCGATTGCCTGCGCGCTGTTGTAGTTCTGCACCCTTGGCGCGCCGTACTCAAGGTCGGTCGGGAGGACAGCCTCCGCCCCGAATACCAAGAAAAAAGGAGTGAACCCGGTCGACCGGGTCGGTGTGGTTCGCAGACTCCAAAGCACGGGCGGTAGCTCGGCGGCCCATCGTCCCGCGAATTTCTTCAGTCGGCTGAAGATTCGCGGCTTGAGTCCTTGGAGGATCATGCCGTTGGCTCGCTCGGCCTGTCCGTTGGCTCGGGGGTGTGCCACTGCCGCTTGATCGACTTCGGATGTTGAAGTTGTCGCAGAACTTCGAGGAACTCCTTTCCGTGAAGCTGCGTCCGTTATCGGTGATAATGGAGTTGGGCACTCCAAACCGGTAGACAATGTCGCGGAAGAAACTTGCCGCCTGCGCCGATGTGATCTTTGCCAATGGCTTTGCTTCAATCCACTTTGTGAACTTGTCTACGGCGACAAGCAAGTGAGTGAAGCCCGGCGCTTACTGAAGGGTCCGACCAGGTCGAGCCCCAAACCGCGAAGGGCCATGTGATGGGGATCGTCTGCCAGGGCTTGCGCAGGAAGATGCGTCTGCCTGGCGAAGAATTGGCATCCTTCGCGAGTGCGGACAATCTGGTCATTCGCTACACGATCGGCGATAGAAACCTTGTCGGAAGGCCTTTCCTACCAGGGACCGCGGGCGCGACATGGTGCCCGCACACCCGTCGTGGATGTCTGCAGAAGGTGCTTCCCTTGGTGGTCGGAACGCACGAAGGATTCGGACGGCTCCTCTTGTAGAGGGCGCCGATCAGACGAAAGACTTAGCTCGCCGAGCGAGGCGCCGAGCCTCGGTGGTATCGGCGAGGAAGCGACCCGTTTGTCAATCGATCGACAAGCGGTCGCCTCGATCGGTTTCGATGCTCGGACGCCCAAGTCCGACCGGTAGTGGGCTTCGACCAGAAGATCGGCCGGGGCCGCCGCTTTGGGGTCGGCGGCGTCCTCGACTTCGGGTCCAACCAGGATGGATGGGTTTGTTGAGGTCGGAAGCGAAGATTCGAGGAACCGGTCCCTTCCGGAGGCGAGGTTGGCGAGAGTCGGCTTCACCGTTATAGCGTCGGTAGCTATGATGGAGCTCGAAACCCTTGAACTTCTCCTCAAGCTTGCGGACCTCCAGGCGATGGCGGCCATCCGAAGCGTCGCGGGGCTCGGTGGCTTTCATCACTTGGTCGACGACCGGCTTGGAGTCGCCGTGAGCGTTGAGCCGTCGAGCACCCAGGTCGGCGGCGATCCGAAACCATTGACGAGGGCTTCAGACGGCGATATTGTTGGTGGCGTCGAAGAGTAGTCGTATGGCATACCGGAGCTTGTTGCCGAGTGGGGAGATGATGACGACCCCCGCGCCGGCCCCGTTCTTGGTGTAAGACCCATCGAAGTACATCGTCCAGTACTCCGGGTCCTCGACCGCCGCAGGGACTTGCGCCTCGGTCCACTCGGCGACAAAGTCCGCCAAGACCTGGGACTTGATCGCCGTCCTGGGGACGTACGATATGTCGAGGCCGTTGAGCTCGAGAGCCCACTTGGCGATCCTTCCGGTAGCGTCGCGGTTGTGAACGACTTCTCCGAGCGGTGAGGAGGTTACGACGGAGATGGGGTGTCGATCGAAGTAATGGGCAAGCTTCCTCTTGGTGATGAGCACCGAGTCTGAACCAGATATCGAGGATATCGGATCTTTGTTTGGAGAGCACCTCGGCCGAAGTAGACCGCCTCTGCACCTTGAGAACGCGGCCTTCCTCTGCTCGCTCCACAACAAGTGCCGCTACCGACGACTGAGTCGTGGCGGCGATGTAGAGGAGCAAAGGCTCTCGCTGACTCGGGCGACCAGATCGGAGGTGAGGTCGAAAGACCTTTAGTCGGCTAAAGGCTTCACGAGCCGTTGGTCCAGGAAAAATGGTCGGACTTCTTCATCGGCTTGTAGAGTGGCATCCCTCGTTCGAGGCGAGATCTGGCGACTTAGTGCCGCGAGGCATCCCATCGACCTTTGAACTCCCTTGGATCGTTGATTGGCCCCATCCTTGCGATAGCGGAGATCTTATCTCGGTTGGCTTCGATGCCGCTCGAGACGATGAATCCCGACAACTTGCCCTTGGGGACCCGAAGACGCACTTCGGGGTTGAGCCTTATGCGAAACCGTCGGAGGTTCGCAAAGTCTCCTCCAGGTCGGTGATGAGGTCACCGGCCTTCCTGGTTTGACAACGATGTAAATCGGCGTGAAGGCTTCGATGTTACGGCCAATTTGGTGCGAAAAACACGCGCATACATCGGTATGTGGCGCTGCGTTTTGGACCAAAAGGCATCGTGGCGTAACGATCACGAGCCATACGGGGTGATGAAGGAGGTCGCGAGCTGATCGGACTCCTTCATCGCAATCTGGTGATAGCCCGAGTAGGCATCCAAAAGGAAAGGACTCACACCGGCGGTGGAGTCCACGACTGGTCGATGCGAGGCAATGGGAGCGGATCTTTCGGACAGGCCTTGTTGAGGCTCGTGTAGTCAACGCACATTCTCCATTGCCCGACTTTTTCTTTACAAGGGCGGGATTGGCGAGCCACTCGGGGTGACGCACCTCCCTTACAAAACCGGCGGCCAAAAGTTTGGCGATCTCTTCCCCAATGGCCCGTCGCTTCTCTTCGTCGAAGCAGGCGGAGGCGGCTGAAGCGATCGATGCGGATCGGTCGAATGTTCGAGGAGTGCTCGGCGACCTCCTTCGGGACTCCTGGCATGTCCGAGGGTCTCCAAGCGAAGACGTCTCGGTTTGCTTGGAGGAAGTCGACGAGCGCGCCTTCCTATTTGGTGGTGAGGCGGCCCGATCCGCGCGGTCTTGGTGGGATCCTCGGGATCATGGCGACCTCCTTCGTGTCCTCCGCGGACTTGAAAGAGCTAGTCCCCGACTTGCTTTGAGTCGGGGCGGATCCGAGGCCTTCTCCTGGAGTGGGCGAGCTCGGCGAGAAGCGAGGACAGTGAGGCTAGCTTCATATTGCCGCTCTTGATTGTGGCGAGCTGGAAAGATGTGGCCACGGTGATGACTCCTTGCGGCCCTGGCATCTTGACTTGAGGTAGGTGTAATTGGGGACCGCCATGAACTTCAGCGTAGCATGGTCGTCCCAAAATGGCGTGGTAGGGCCGGGAAGTCCACAACCTCGAAAGTGAGGCTCGGTGCGGAAGTTGTCGGGCTCCCAAAGGTGGCAGCGGGCAGTCGACTGCCCAGGGAGTGGGCTGTTGGCACAGTGCACGACGCCATGGAAGGGCGCCTTGCTCGGCCGGAGGGCGGAGCGAGGGACCCCCAGGGCGTCCAGGGTCTCAACATACATGATGTTGAGACTGCTGCCGCCGTCCATGAGCACCTTGGTCAGGCGCTTCGTCCCCACGATGGGGTCGACGACGAGCGGATAGCGTCCCGGGTGCGGGATGTGGTCGGGGTGGTCGGTCCGGTCGAAGGCGATCGGGCACTCCGACCACCTCAAGTAAGTGGGCACGGCGGGGGTAGCCGTGTGGACCTCTCGGTGGGCGAGCTTCAGCCGTCGCTTGTCGGCGTAGCACTCCGCCCCTCCGAAGATCATGAGACAGCCGTCGAGTTGTGGGAACTCGTCGGCTGGCTCATCGCCCTTTGTCGTCGCGGCCGGGATCGCGCTTCTTCCTTACCCCGCGACGTCGTGGGGTTTCCGAGAGAAACCGTTTCAGGACTTCAGCGATCCGGAGCATTGTGCTTGACGGGATAGTCGTGGTTCGGGCACGGACTATCCATCAACTTCTCGAATCGGTCGGTGTCTGCCGAGCTCTTTGCTTGGCGGTCGGTCAGCGGCGGCGACCATTCGGCTTCGCGGCCCTGCTTCCCCTTCCGCTTTCTTTTGTCGGCGGTCGGAGGCGCCGGCCCCGGTGGCCCGACTTGTGGGCCGTCTTCCTTTCGAAGATGGCCCCCACGGCCTCCTCGCGGGCGTGATTGGTGGCGATGTCAAGGAGCTCCTTGGTGGTCCGGGCCCTTCGTGACCCAACTTGTGGACGAGCCTGCGCCGCGTGGTACCGTAGATGAAGCGCCGACGACGTCGGCGTCGCGGATGTCGGGAGCTCGTTGCCTTTCTTGGGAGAAGCGGCGGATGTAGTCGGAGGGTCTCCCTGCCGCCGCTTGCAGCTTTCAGTGTCCCAGGAGTTGCCAGGGCGTTTATGCGTGCTCACTGGAAATTTCCGACGAAAGGTTCGTCAGTCGGCCCAGTGCCGATGGTATCTGCGGGCAGGTACTCGAGCCATGCTCGAGTGAGTCCATAAGATAGATGGGAAGTCTTGGATGAAGGAGTCGTCCGTCGCTCCCCCAGCTCGACAGGCGAGCCGGTAGTCTTCTAACCAGACACTGGGGTTGGTAGCCCCCGTGTACTTGGCTATGTTGGTCGGAGCCCGGAATCTGACCGGGAAGTCGGCGTTGCGGATGCGGCGGGTGAACGCGCGCGGCCCAGGACCGTCGAATCCTGGGTCGGGATGCTTGCGTCGCCCGCTATCGGCGACTTGCGAGGGTGCTGCCGCGTCGGTAGCTCTCCTTCGCGCCTCGAGGGTGGTGCGGAGATCATACTTGTCCCCCAGGCGATGGCGCACCGGGGTGTATGATGCCTGGGGGAGTTCGTGGGGCGGAGCCGTCTTGGCTGGGCTGCGCCGGCCCTGTGAGGGGGAGTGGCCCAGGCGGCCCGAAGTGGCGCCCGTTCGCCGGGAGCTAGAACCTTGGGCGTCTTTGAACGACAAGACGCTCTACGATCCGGAGGTTACGGTAGGTGGCCTTGGCTTCAGGCTCGTCGGCTCAGGTAGCCCTCAGTAGCATTGCCGCGGCAATGTTACGGTTGGCGTGGGGAAGAACGGAAGGCCGTTCGCTTCCTCGACCAATTGTCGATGCACTTGGCCTTGAGTGCGCGCCGGAAGCTGGTGGTGGGCTAGGCTGACGGCGCTCCAGTTCGGCCTGGAGCTTATCGAGCTCGGCCTTTCGGGCTTCTAACTCCTCGTATCGGCTGGAGGTCAGCGTTAGTAGGTCTTGTCGTCGTCTTCAGCCGGATTCCTCCCGCGCTTCGTCGCGGGAGGAGGGTCCCGATGGTAACGGGGGTGGAGGATGGCTCCGCCGCACCCGTCATATTGCACTCGCGGGTGTAGGCCCTTCGAGGGGCACACTCCTTGTCGGAGCTAGAGCCGTGGCTGGAGGAATCCGCCAGCAGGTCGTGGAGGGAAGCCGGCGCGTAACCGGCCATGGCCACGAGTTGTGAGCTCGTGGAGGGTGGTTCCGCCGCCGCCGCTGATCGCGTGGCGGTGTCGCCAGAGCAATGCCCGTGAGCGGCGAGCCCGTAGCGGCTTCTTGTGAGGGGCCTCGAGGCCGAGGTTGCCGAGGACGTCAAGAATCGCATCCAGGCTCATGAGGGCGTCCGGTCCCGACGGCAGCAGGACGAGGACAAGCTCTCGCCGTAGTGACGATGAAATCGAGGGCGCCGAAGCGGATCCAGCCCCTCGACATCGGCGAATCGTAGTGGGAGGAAGCCATCAGGGAGGAGAATGGGAACCCGGAGATGAGGATGTCGGTGAAGACGCGCGAGACCCCCTACAGCGCGCCAAGCGCCGGTGTTTCGTGCACCGGCAATCTGAATTTATGGTCGGATGGGTCGCGCTCCCTCTCCCGAATGGTCGACTCAAGGAGTCAGAAGATGTATACTGGTTCGGGCCGAATGTCCCTACTCCAGTTCGTGCGGTGTGAATGTATTGATCTTTGGGAGACGGACAAGGGGTGTACAGGCGAGGCGGATGGTCGGCTGTCCGACCACCTTGAGGTTTTCGCTAGGGAGCTGAGGCTCCCTAGGAGGCTATTTTCTCTTTTCTCGCGCCCCTCCTCTCGGGCCTGCCTCTCCTTATATAGACGGAGGAGGCGAGTTACACGGAGTTGTGAAGACTACGAGGAGAGGGTGCATGTCTTGAGGTGCAGCTTCGTCTTGTCCTGGCCAACCCCTGCTGTCCCGCGGTAGGGTTGGTGGCCTGCGGGCGTCTGATCTTGCGTATCTTGTCGGGTGGCGTGTTGCGTGGTGCTCTTGTCAGCCTCGGTGACTTTAATGGCTCTTGACTTTGCTTAGGCCTCGGGACTGTGCGTACTCCTCAGCGGTGTGCCAGCGACGGGGCGGGGCTTGACTTCTTCGGTGGCTCTTACGGCGGCCTTGGGAAGGAGCCGCCTACCCTGGTACGGATGTCAGGGGACGTTGCGCACAAGGCAGCCACCTGACACTAGCGTGGGCCCTGCTGGCTCGTGCGCAGGTGGAGCTTGAGCTTCGATATTAGGCGGCCGGCGTGTGCCGACCGCTCGGAACCGGAGTCCGCCGACCGTCAGAGTCGGCCCGCCTGACAGTCGGGGCTCGTTCCTTGCGGCCCAAGTACCTTTCGGTGGTGCCGGACTTCCGTCGTGATAGGTCAGCCCGTTCGTGCTTCCGGGCTGATGGGGGTACCCATGGTATGGGTACTCGTCACGTTGCAACGGTATACCTCTGAAACTCATGAAACTTATGATTTTTTGCACTGAAACTCATGAAACTTGGCACTAAAAACTGATAAAACATGAAACTGATGAAACTAAACATTGAAACTCATGAAACCAGCACTGAAACTGATAAGTTTCATGGCTATACCGTTGCAACGGTATACCGTTCCCTAGTCAATCATAAGTTTTGTAGGAATTTTTTTTTCCTACAAAAATCAATCAAACTGATTCCTATAAAATTGCCGCGTTCCAAAGAAAGCGATTCCTACAAAAAAATTGTGTGTTCTGTTCATGGAATTGGGACGGAAAAGGCAGCTGAATTTGAGGGCATGCATGTTCCACGAAAGCTAACATCACAAGGAAATACTCTACTAAAAGCTTGCTGAGTGATTGCACTTGCATTCTTTTTCTTTTTTTCTCCCCCCTCCGTACGTGATCATTTTCCTCTCTCTTTTTATAATGACCCGACACGCGGAATGATCTGAACTTGCATGGATGCAATGCCTTCGTGCTCCTGCAGGTCCCTAAAACTCAACTTTAATTTTTTTAGTCACTAATTTCTATTGTAATGTACTTAAAAAAATCCAATCAAAGTATGACATTATGAAAGTACGTTTCGAGACGAATCTACACGTACGATTTTCATCCACCCAATCTAAATATTTAAAAACATCTCGATACCTAAACTTTCAATAGTTTGACCGCAAACATACCAAATCGACTACTATTTGCGATCGGAAAGAGGGAGTACGTGTTGTTTTAAATACGGGTGACCAAACTTTCGAAAAGATCGATATACCTTTAAATATTCAGATTCAGATTCGAACTAACAGCAGTGTACGTATCTCTTTCAGCAATTATATATGATGGCTAGCCATGATTTCTTATCTGATTAATGTAGAAAGTGTTAGACAACCTCGCTATCGAATAGTCCGGGGTTGCCTAATAGATCTAAACTGGAGAACAGAAAGAGAGGGCGAGAGACACAATATGAGGAGGGACGGATCTGCTTTATTATTCTGTATGCTTCTATACAATGGGGTGACCCCCTGCCTCCTATATATAGCGGTTCTGCTTAGAGATAAGGAAGAGTCCATATCGGATACGAATCCGTTTCCTAACACTCCCCCTTGGACTCTTCACTGCGAGATGCATATGTCTCATTAAAACTCCATAAAAACCCAGTGGGAAAAATAATTGGAGAAAGAGTACATAGCATAAACTGCTGTGTTGCCTGATTGCCTCATCAAAAATCTTATGTAAGAAAACTTCAACGAAAAACTTACTTAAGGAAAAGAGTACAATCCACCCAAACTTCAATGTCAATCTTCAAGATTTACGTTGGGTACTCAAACTTCATGTTTGAGATTTATGTAGGAGTATGTGAAAATTCTCCCCGAAATCTGCACTTCTCTAAGCCTCAACATCCCGATTCCTCTAACACATCTTTCAAAGGAAGATGCCGGGAGTGACTTAGTGAATAAATCTTAGATTTTCACACGACTTAGTATGCGATATCTTTATCTCGTTCATCTTATGCATTTCATGAGCATAAAAGAACTTGGGGTTGATATGCTTTGTAAGGTTACTCTTCACATATCCCATTTGTACTTGTGCAACACAAGCTGCATTATCTTCATAGATAATAGTGGGGTTTGTTCCATGTTCGAGACCACATGACTTACGGATGTGGTGAACCATTCTTCAAGCCATGCACATTCGAGAGGCTTCATACAATGCAATGATTTCGAGTGGTTAGTCGATGTCGAGACAAGAGTCCGCTTAGACGACTTCCAAGAAATTGCTTGTTCCACCGCAAAGGAAAACATACCCAGTTTGTGACTTGCCGGTATCTTGGTCCGATAGGTACCCAAAGCATCGGCGTAGCCAACTAAATTCAATTCATTGTTTCTTACGTAAAACAAGCCGAGGTCTTTGCTTCCTTGAAGGTAACGGAAGATGTCCTTCACCCCTTTCCAATGCCTTTTGGTGGGTTACGCCTTTATGCAGTGCTAGCAAATTCACGGCGAACGCAATGTCCGGCCTAGTGCTATTCGCAAGGTACATGAGCGCTCCAATTGCACTCAAGTATGGGAATTCCGCTCCCAGGACTTCCTCCCCTCTTCTTTAGGCACATGCGGGTCTAGGTCCGCTTGGAGTGACCTTCCGACCATTGGGGTCTTTGCGGGGTATGCCTTTTCAAAGCCAAATCTCTTCAACACTTTCTGCGTGTAGGATACTTGGTGTACCAAGATTCCGCCTTGGACATGTTCAAGCTGCAAGCCTAAACAGAACTTGGTTTTACCCAAGTCTTTCATTTCAAACTCAGATTTCAAGTATGTGCATGCTTCTTCAATTTCCTCATCCGTCCCAATGATGTTCAAGTCATCTACATAGACGGAGATTATACAAAATCCATTCGTGGATCGTTGTATAAATACACATGGACAATCTTCATTTGTTCGTGTAGCCTTTCTTGCAGAGAAAGTCACTCAAACGATTGTACCACATTCTTCACATTTATTTTAGCCCATACGGTGATTTCTTCAATTTCACCTTTGTATAGGTTTCTATTTGCTCTGTCTTGGTTCGGGATAGGGATACCTTAGGTACTTTCATGTATATCTCGAATCCAAGTTTCCATACAAATATGCTTGTGACAACATCCATTAGCTTCATTTTCAACTTCAAGTTGATCGCCATTGAGATCAAGTATCTAAAGGTAATTCCACCCATGACCGGAGAATAGGTTTCTTCATAATCAACCCAGGACGTTGAGTGAAACCTTGAGCGACAAGCCTTGCCTTGTACCTTACAACTTCATTGTTTTCGTTTCTCTTGCGTAACAAAAACCCATTTGTGACCTACGGGGTTTTATATGGGGAGGCGTGCGGCACACAGGCCCAAACACCTCTCTTTTGTTCAGAGAGACTAACTCATGCGGTGATTGCCTTCTTCCAATCTTCCCAATCGAGCCTTTTCTTGCACTCTGCGAGAGATGCGGGCTCGGGATCATGATTAATGATCGTGGCAATCTTCTTTGCAAAGTATGCATCGACATTGGTACATTGCTCTATTCATTGATTCTCCCGTTATTACAAAGTTTATGGCCATTTCATCATGGGGTGCTTCGTGCACTTCTACTTGCTCTTCATTGCTATTTCCCATTCCAGAGCAAGTTCCTTTAGTTTTTCTCCGCCAATGTGTGCGCACACATTATTTTCGTGGCTTCTTCCAATGGAAGGTTCAGATCTGGAATTGCCTTTTCCACAGGCTTCTTTCGGTGCCAGGTCTCAACTGGCTCCCCTTCTTGCTTTGGGGGCACTTTTGTGATTGGTGTGGTAAGTCCTCTCTTGATTTTCCCAGACGTCTCCGGGTACTTTGGGTTTGAGAAGCCAGATTTCCTGTTCTTTTTCTTTGAGGCCTCTGAACAGGATGAGGGATACCTTATGCTTTCTCAGGTATTTCCACCCTCTCTGGTGCATTTCTTGCGGGTACATGCAACTTAACCACGCTCTTCAGATCACAAAAATGATCAGGTAATTCATTTGCTAAATTCTGCAAATCAATTATCTTCTGGACTTCTTGATTTGCTTCATTAGTGCGAGGGTCATGTGCGGGGATCCCAGTGGAATGCCATTTTATTTCCGGCATTTTTCATCCAATGGTTGATTCTCTCCCCTAATGACGGAAACGGTCCTCGTCAAAGATACGATCGGCGAATCGGTGTATGCAAGTCTCGATCATGGGTTCCAAATACCTGATTATGGATGCACTCTCATAACCAACGTATATCCCAGGCTTGCGGAGAGGGCCCATTGCAGTCCGCTGTGGGGGTGGTATAGGTACATATACCATACAACCAAAATTTCTAAGATGGGAAATCTTCGGGATGACCCCTTGCACTAGTTGCATAGGTGAATGGATGTTGTAGGCCGATGGTCTATAATTGATAAGTCTTTGCTGCGTGCGAGGCTGCGTGTCCCCAACAAGTGTTGGGCAAGTTACAACTCTGCAAGAGCTGTCCGGCAATGAACTTAATCCTCTTTATTAGTGCTTCACTAGCCCATTTTGGCGTATGGACGTGCGGTGCAGTGCTCATGATTATTCCGTTCTTTGTGCAATAATCATCAAATGCCTTGGAAGTAAATTCGCGGCATTGTCCATTCGAATGGACTTCACGCGATGATCGGGAAAAGCATTCTTAATTCGATGATCTCGCGAGATCGGTGGCGAATGCATGATTCCTTGTTGACAACAAACATGTATGCGACCATTTCGAGGAAGCATCAATGAGCACCATAAAGTATCGAAGCGGCCACGACAAGGGCTGAATCGGGCGCAAATATCCCCTGAATGCGTTCCAGAATGCAGGGATTTCATGTTGCACTTTCATAATAGAGGGTCTAGTTATTAATTTCCTGGTGGCACATGCATGGCACACAAAATCTTCATGATTCGGAAATTTTTAACATTGATGCCATGACCTTGTGAGTTATTAACTATATTTCTCATCAATCTAAGACCAGGATGACCTAATCTACAATGCCATAAAGAAAATAATTCAGCTTCTAAATACTGAGTCTTTAAAGAAGTATACACTGCGTGTGCATTGATTTTCGTGTAGTACAACCCAGATTCATATGAGGGACATTTTTCTAGTACCATCTTTCCATATTCCGCGTGCTTCACAATGCACAAGTGTTCTTTGCCATTTTCTTCATTGGTTTCTACGTGAAACCCATTGGCGCGGATATCCTTGAAACTTAAGAGAGTGCGAGTTGATTCAGGGTACAAGAGGGCTTCTTCAATTACCAAAGTTGTACCCATTGGCAATATAATTGTGGCTCTTCCTGAGCCTATTATATGCATATCGCTTCCTGCGATAGTCGTAATCCTTCCGTTCTTCGTGATCGTGCGGAAGTATTTCGACTCTCTTAAGATGGTATTTGTTGTGCCACTATCAACAATGCATATTTCCTCCATTGGGCGCTACACGATTTCTAGATGAAAAGAAAAATAATTCTAATCATACAGTGGCTAAGTAATTCAAAAATTGCTTGTAAAGAAAGAATACTGGAATAAAGAATAAATTGCAATTCTATTCATGAGAAAAGTATGCTCTTCGAGAGCTTACTATTCATTATGCAATCTGATGTCTATGTGAGATAATTACGACAATTCATGTCGATTCTTCAAAAACTCACGTTAGATAATGCCACACCTTTGCACATTCATAAGGTTCTTCCATTAGATTACTACGTGCAATCTAATAGGAAATGGTCGCTAGATTCAATAAAATGCATAATTGAATTCTCATGAGTTTCAAAGCAGACTAAAAGAAAGCAATAATATCAAGATTCATATATACAAAGATAAATGCAAAATTCATAAGTACAAGATTCATAAGTACGAATTCATAAATGCAAAATTCATAAGTGCGAGATTCATAAATGCAGGATTCATCAATACAGTATTCATAACTGCAAAATTCATATATACACAGATTCATAAATATTCAGAATAAACAATAATTGCACAATTCATAAAATCATAAATGCGGAAATAAATTCTCAGAAATTTCCGAATTTTTCTTAGTATTTGGCAATTTTATTAATTATACTGACAATTTTCCAAAGATCCCTTGATAATGAGAAAAAAAAATTGCAACATGAATTAAACATGGCATAAGTCTAATTACAACTTATATAATTCTTGTTGGCTGGGAACAAAAACAGGTAATGAATATCTCTGTCAATTTGACTCTTGGCCAGGTCAACCTGCCCCTAGGGCTCACATGAGGGAGGGAGCACTTCCCGTTTCCGGGTGCCAATTAAAGAACCAAGCCTCATGTGTGTTTTCCTAGACACCAATTGTCTCATATCTGTTTATTCATTACCAAAATCAAATCCCAACCACTCATGTTCTCATTTTATGCCATATGAAATATTCTGGAATTTTCCTAGCAGTTTTCATAATTTCTGCTAATTTCAAGCAATTTTAATTACTTTACAACATGAATTTGAATTTCATCAAATATCAACATGACATAATGCTAAGGAAAATTAAAACCAGATCCAAGGCATGAACAAGATGTCATCATAATTTTCTAGCAAATTTCACAATTTTCTGTTAATATATGAGCAATTTTCAAAATTACTTATGCAACAGAAAAAATTAATTCACCACATATAAAACATGGATAAAGAGCTAGAAAATAAACCCAGGATATGTAGCTTCCAATATGTCCTAAATAATAAATTATTATTTTTTCGGAAGTCCACATAACTAGAAAACTTATTTTCTAATTTAAACCATGATTTTCTAGAATTATTAAAACAGAGGGGCGAAATCGTAATTTTCATTTTTTTTTTCGTTGGGCCGGCCCACTAAGCCGCAGGGATAGGAACCGGCGGCTAGGGTTGAAACCCTAGCCGCCATCGACTACCGGGCGACACGGCAGTAAGGCGGCCGGCTGCGGCAGATCATGGAGGCCAAAGCCAGCGCGCAAGAAGCGGGTCGGGCGGACGCTGGCAAAGTTAACGCGCCGGGTTGGTGGCTTCAGTCGCGGCCGGAAACGCTGGCGAGCGCCGCGAGGCTCACGGCAAGACGCCAACAACACTTGATGAGGTAGCAGCAAAAAGGTCAGCCAGGGCACGCAAATCAATACCCTTATTGGCTAGAGCAACACCAACAGCAAACAAATCAGTACTAACCATAGTCTCACAATCCTTTTTACTAAAGTTCTGATCAACTGCAATAACTGAATAATTAGAAGGATCAACAATTGTTTGTACCAAATGCGAGTCATTGCAGAAAAGAGTTAACATCAAAAATTTCGACATGAGCAATATTCCTAGTATTACTGATACTATTATCAACCGAGACATGGACCACATCAGAGGATTCGCTGCGAGCGCGACGGGACGCCGGCAGGACTCGGCAGGTCAGGTGCGGCTTCATCGCGGCATGCGCAAGTCGGCTTCGGGCTGTCGGCCAATTCATGCCTGCATGCGAATGCAAGGCTAGCATGCATGCAAGCATGCAAAGCCACATGCAAAACTAGTACGCACACTGATCGGCAAGGAGCAAAGCCATATGCACGTCTGATCCGCAAGGGGTAAAGCCACATGCTAGGAGGCGGCGGCTTCGGCACGGCCAAGTCTCCTATTTTTATTTTTGATAAGATGATGAATAGTAATAGATCTCGGTATCTAACATTAGATTACATCAATACATCTAGCGAAACAATCTGCAGGATTTTTCGACTTACTTTCTTGATACCAGAAGTGTTGGCTATCGCGTAGGATAGAGTCGCGTAGGACTTTTTCGGCAATCCGAGCGGAATCCGGCGTGGTGACGAGTTGATTGCAGATCCGATCCGGCGATAAATAGCCGGTAGTAGACGTTCGTCGTCCTCGAAGATCCTTCGCTTCTTCTCTTTTCTCACCTTTCAATCTTTCTCGGTGAAAGAGCGTCGATAACGTGTTAGACAACCTCGCTATCGAATAGTCCGGGTTGCTTAATAGATCTAAACCTGGAGAAACGAAAGAGAGGCGAGACACAATATGAGGAGTGACGGACCGCTTTTATTATTCTCAGATGCTTATACAATAGTGACCCCTCGCCTCCTATATATAGCGGTTCTGCTTAGAGATAAGGAAGAGTCCATATCGGATACGAATCCGTTTCCTAACAGAAAGAAGCATTTTCTATTTCTAAATTAATTAATTAATTAGTATCTTTCCTATTAAGTTCAGCCGCATCAATTTATTACTGTGTGATTGTGATATACCTTGCCATGTCATGTCACACACCAGTAGATTTGACTCTGCTGATCCCCATTTCTGCTTCGTCGAGAGATTTGTATCGTTGGCCGGCCCGCCCGCGTTAACTCCAAAGGAAATCAATGGAGAAACCCAAATGAAAGCCTCCAAAACCATCCACAATCTTGGCTCCCTGCAGCTTCTCTCTCGCTGCACACTCGAAGCCGGACCTATGCTCGCCGGCGATGCCCAGCCCGCTGAAGCGCTCCTCCGCCGGCCGTCTCCTCGCCTCCCTCCGCCCCCCGGCCCGCGCGGGACCCCTCCCCGTCCAGACCGGCTTCCCCACCTCCCTCGCCGACCTCGTCGTCAGGAACCATGGCCGCCTCAAGAAGCGACGCCCCGCCACCGCCCCGTCGTCTCCCGCACCACCCGTCGCCGCCGAGCCACCGCCCGAGCTTTCGCCGGTGCAGGACTCGCCCCGCCGCAAAGGCGCCGGCTTTAGCATCCGCCCGGAGCTACTCGCGCTCGGCGGAGCCGTGGCGCTCGCGCTCATGGTGATCTGGAGCAAGAGGCTCGTCGCGGCGGTCACCGTCGCCTCGTTATCGCTGCTCTGGATCGAGTCCGTCAGGTCTGCCTCCCGCCGGCGGCCACGGCCGCGCCCGGCGGAGACCAAGGAGCTGCTCGTTTTGTGCGGCCGCGGGCGCGTATCGCCGATTCGGGAGGTGGAATCCGAGATAGAGACGCCCAGGTCGAGCTGCGCCGATTCCGACAAGGGAAGCGAGGTCTCCTCCCTTTGGACCGGCGAACGGCGCGATCTCGGCGGAGACGATTCGATCAGTCCGCAGAGGAAGGAGAAGAGGTCGCTGAGGAAACTAATCGCCAAGAAACTGCATAGCGGCAAGAAGCAGCCCAAGGAGAAGGATACCTCGGGCAAGCAGCCGGACGCCGCCGGCGAGGAGGGCAGCAACGCGGGGCCGGTGAAAGCCGAGGCTTCAGTTGCTTCCACCGAGCAGACACCATCGGAATCGCGCAGAGAGGAGGAGGAGCTGGACGGACGAGTGGGCGCATTGCCATTCGCGGCGTTCGTCCCGGTGGTCCTCGTAGGCCTCCTCGCCGGGAAGCTCCCGGCGGTGGCGCTCACCATGCTCTGCGTCGTGTTCTCCATCTCAGTCGAGAGGTTGCCAGCTAGCTAGCGATGGGAGTGATCTGATTACGAGGTTCAGAATTCAGATTCCCTCAAAACCGGGGGGAGGTTGCAGACTTGCAAATTGAGTTTGTTCGTCGTAAATTAGAGGCAACAAAAAAAAAAGACAGACAGAGAAGTGTATACATGTTCTTGTGGGGTTTCTCGCTCCTTTTGTTTTTCTGAATGTTTTGCAATTGCATAATTCGCATTCCTTCTTGAATCCGAATAAGAAGTGAAATGATCAAAATTGTTCTCCCCGTCTGAATCTGTCTGTTTCCTCTGATCTCACGCTGTTCTGTTTGTGAGATTGCTTCGTGCTGCTCGCTCAACCGGAGAGCGCCTGGTTCCTGTCGCGAAGAACAGTTCCTCGACAGCGATCGTAGGCTCAGACAAACCGTTAATTACGCAGGCTGGATGCGATACAGTTCAGAACTCAGAAGCAATATGTATGAAAGTTCATCAGACAGACAGATCGATCGGGTTTTGTGTTGACGATCTGACGGATGAACTCATCGTCACAAAAGGACTAGAAGGTCCTGTTGCATGCGTGCGTCGTCGGCGCGCAGCAGTGGCATGTGCCCGGTCTGGCTGCCTCGATCCTGACAGCGACACAGTCTCGTCTCGTCCGGTCATCTTGCTGTCCCTCTCCCGAATCGGTGGTCGTGTTTGCTTCTGCCAAGAACACGTCTCTGTCCATTGCCTGCTTGCATTGCCCGAGCTGGTGCAGTGCAACTGAGATGAAAGGGTTTTTGATAAGTTTCATCCGGATGTTTTCTTTAGCAACCATCGTCTAAATTCTGGGCCATTGGATTTGCTTTCAGATCGATACACACACCCTGAATTCGAGATGGGTTGATCCTACTGATGTGTGTTTTGATCGTACGGTCCAAAATTTGGATGTTTTTTGGGACAAAAACACCCGGCCAATTGAAATCACTTCCTTGAGGTTTCCTCGGCATTTTTAATCCTTGGCGTTTGCTCAATCATGCACTGGAGAAGAAATCTTGACGTTTTCCATGTGCGTGATTCTTGTGGTAGCAACACCAACCACACGGAAGAGAGAGAGAGAGAGAGAGAGAGAGAGAGAGAGAGTTTGGATGCATCCTTGGTGAGAAGACTGTGTGTGATCTTGGCAAACAATGATCAACGTGCAGTCTGGTTGCTTGTGTCTGCCTGCGAGTCTGTGTTGGGTGGTTGGGTTTCAGAGTTTCCCCCCCAAGATTATCCATCAGCTTTCTTCTTCTTCCAAGAAACTGCAGTCTTTCGAACCCTCATCTCCGCTCCATCTGCAGCTCTATACAGAAAGAGAATGCTAGTAGTACACTAAGAATTAGGGCATGTCCATGGTCCATTTAACCTTGTTTAATGTTTACCTCTTACAGGCTAATGCTGCAAGGCTTGCGATTTTATGTGTCGATCATGCGACAGATTTCTTCAACTCGTATTCACGTAACACCACCTCTTCTTTTCCCCCTTATATATAATCCTATAACATTCCGTCGCAAACAAAAGAGCAACTCGATAATTAATACCATGTTAATCTCAGACTTGTTTTTTATAAAAAAAAAATACAGTAACTAGCAATACAAGCAAATCAATGGCTAGCTCATAGCAGAGATTAGTGTACAGGGTGTTTAACATTCTGCCCATGCCTGTATTCTTCTCTCTAGTAGAAACGCCAGTTAACGAACACGTGCGCCGTCGAGCCATTTTAGAGAAGGAACGAGTGCCATCACAAGAGTTCCGAAGTCGTCCTTGTCGGCAACCGCATTTCCTTTGATCTGAAGCTGTTCCAATTTCACAGATTTGAAGAACAGTATGACTTCCCAGTATTCCTCCACATTGGCATTTGTCTTCTGGAACCCTTCAAGAGCTTCACGTGCTTCGACTTTGTGCGAAAATGGAGATGAGCAGATGTACCGTGTTGTGTCGATCGAGTGAGCTCCAATCTCATTGAAAGATAGATCCAGTACTTTCAAAGAAATTATCTTCTTAAGGGGTTCAAGCGCTGTGAAGCTACCTATCTGGTTTTTGCTGAGGTTCAAGCATACAAGCTGCTGCAAAGCCTCCAAACCTGAAATAACCAAGAAATTAGTTCCTTGTAGCCGTCGCACCACACAGACCTTATTCATCAGGTTAATGCTTATGACTTCAGCATTTTATATTTTTAGAAATAGCAGTTAGTTTAATACAACTATCGTTTTGGCAAATTATATTGAGAAGCTAATTAATTTGCAGGTCCCATAACACCGATAAATATCAAAATGCTTCTGAAGTAGAAATGACAGCTACAAGATTCGAAAAGATCTAACCTTCAACTGATCTGAGACTGTTATGGCTTAGGTCCAGCATTTGAACCCACAACAACCGTTCAGCGAATCCAATGCATGTTAAAGACAATCCGCAAAGTTGCACATGGTTTAACGAACCAAAATTTGGTTGAACTTGGACTGAACAGTACTTCATAAAGGTCTCCAAGCTGCATGTTAACTGCAAGGAAAAGTCAAGTCAGATAACAGCACATTCTATGCTCAAAATAAGATCCAATTAAATGAAGAAAGCACAAATGAATCATTTTGTGAACTTTGAAAAATATAAACTAATCATATTTCACCCTTTCACTAACACTATTTTCTAATTTGAGTAATCATAGTATCAAAAGGTGCTAGAATACCACACGATCAATTCAAATTTAGATAAGCAGAGTGTCAAGAGGTCAAAACCTGATTAGTTTGCATGTATTACTAAATGGTTTCAAGGAGCATGTAGATGACTAGTTTATACATTGATTCATTGGCTTTAAACAACACAATTACACACAGCAAACATTATGCTACTGAACTTTCAAACGAACTATCATGTAAAAAGGGAAACCTGTTGTAATTTTACATTTTCACCTTTGCTCCTGCTCATGTTTATAAGTTGAGGAGAAAAAGAGAAAGGCGTTAACTAGATGTGGGATACAAGAAATTTCTAGCAAATAGAACATTCATGCAGTACCCAAATATTGCTGATTTTCTACTGAACAAGTTTTGTCTAAACATTCTTCTGTTACCTGATCCATTAGGGCTAAGCTCCGCTCATCATTGTAGTACCTTTTATGAGATGGATCCAAGTAAATCAAGTCACTGAAGAGCCCAAGTGCCTCTTCACAGTATCCCTTCCTTTCATCCGGAGAACTTCCACGGGACTTTATTGCAGCATAAGCAAGCAATAGCCGTGCTAATGTCAACTTCACAAACTTGCTGAGAAAGAGATGACATGTTGTGAAAATGAAGGTCAAATTCAAGCAGCAGCTGCAAAAATAATGTAGAAGCTAACCTATTCTCATCAGGCAATTCTCTGAAAAGGTCTATCTCATCAGATAGTCTTTCCAAATGCCATTTTGGATCCCCTTGAACCAAGGCACTAGGGATCTTTAGCTGATCAAAGGGGATGCAAATAGGTTTTCCATGAGACTCTAATGGTTCTGAGAAATCCCAGGTGATTGGTCTATGAATCAGATCAATATCCTGGGTTTTACCATCATTGTTGCTCAGTTCAACGGTAAATGTGAAATGCACAGGACAACTGTAGTGAGAGCCACTTCTAGACACTATGCCGTCTGAGCAGGGTATGCTTACTTCAACGGAAAATTGCTGTGAATTGCTACACTCTTCATTTGTAATTTCAAGATATGCAGCCCAGCACTTAGAATGTTCAGACTCTGCTACTGAAAGGGGCCTCCATTGAATATCCTTACTAAACACCAAATCAGAATTCAACTTCACACTTGATGGATCTAATGCTTTCACAGGCTCATTGAAATACAGAACAATGGGTATAATCCCTTCCTTCAATGAGTAACAACAAAAGGAGGTTGAGGAAAACAGTGTGTTCTGGTCATCTTTTCCCCTGACAGAAGATAAACTGAGCTTGGTACCATCACAAGGCCATGAAGCAATCAGCTGCGGGTTCTCTGGACTAGATGTCTGAGCTAAAAGCCAGAGGTGATAGAACCATCCACTTTGGTCACTTGGGTCTGTAAAAAGAGCTTGAGTTACAAGTTCAAACTCCTCTGAAAAAATTTTCTCCTTTGATTCAAAGCCCTTGCTCTGTTGGATTAGCAGATTGGACAGAAGTATACTGCAATAAGCTGAGTGAGAGAACTGTAGCATATAACAAAAATATGATAAAACAAATAAATACCAAAACCGATGAGTAAGCATAAATAGCAGATAAGGAAACAATTAAGACCAAGATAATACAAAGAACTCAACATATTACATATACACAGATTAAGGAGAGTAAGCATATTTGCAGGGCACCAATATTCAGTTTGAATCATAAGAAATAAGTTATCAAGTTTCTATTTGCTATTTTATCCGATATGCACTCATATTGCTATAGGACAATATGAGTCCAATTGACCAGTGGGGCAGCAGAGATGCGCATCTTTCACTACAGGCAAAACATAAGGTGGAGGAGCTTAAGTTTTCACTGGTTGACTATTGTCTATCATTAGTTACAGCTGTTCCATGCTTCATCCACTTACTCCAAATATAAATTCAGAATAAATTTCCAACATCAGCAAATGGACATGTCGAAAGAGCATTCAGACAGAACATCCACTAACAACCGCATACCTACGATTATGCCACGCTGAGTAATTACTGAAGTTGTCACTGATCTTATCCATTGTGTACTTGAGCTCTTCCTCTTCTGGCACCCCCATGAATCTTGTAAGGAACCTGTGCAAGGGGGAAATCAATTGAAACAGATCCTTTTGTCTAAAAAATTCAATGCACACACATTTTGTATTTGAATATCTGGAAAAAAGGGAGAAATTTACCTGCGATAGTTCCACCCATGGAAATTCCTCGCATCTACCTTTAATAGTTTATCCAAGAGGCCAAACTCACGCTTGAAATCCATTGGAGCAAGCTTTTGGTTTAGCAACCACTTCCGGTGATACCAAGCCCCATAGGACTTTGGATTCTGCCGTAAAGCAATCTCCACCTACCAGATTCCAAATTTGAGGGCCATTCAAGTGATTAACTACATGGACACTTTAAACGACTAAAACATGAAACACAAGAACTCTTTACTATTTGAATGCTCTAGCTATAATTGTTGTTTCTTCTTTGTTACTGAGCTTTTTTCTCCACAAAGAAGACCAATTTGGTTTCTTGAGAAAGCACTACTGGCGAGCACAGATCAACCTGGTCCATGATATAAGTCAATAAGTGATGGATGGATCAGAACTCACTACTCTGAGCTCATCATCAACAGCCGACTTGACAGACTCCGGGTCAGAAAGCTCCCCAAGGTTGTGCTGAAATGAAAGCTTCCGGTAGTTCCACGCAGTGTAGGCCTCAGGATTCATCTCGAGCAGCTTGAAGCTCAGACCGAGAGCCTCCTTGGTGTACCTACAGCCCCAATCATCCAACTAAGTTCATCCTGGTATTGAGCACAATCTTTTGTTACATTTTTTTTAGATGATGGAAGATGATTGCTCGCTTTGATAATAACAGCAGAAAAGAAGAAAAAAATGTGTGTAGTATTGTGGACAATACAGATAGCAACGAGAAGAGCAATTCGATCTCGCTCCACTCAAAACAGCGCTGTTTCGACAGTAAGGTGAAATTTACAGCAGAATGCGATCTAGCCCTCCACTCATCAATAATTAATCCTTCTTACGAGCCCGCCCTGAGAGGCTTGCAAGTCACCGTCGAGAGAGAGAGAGAGAGAGGCGGCGAGCTTACAAGCGGGAGTGGTGGTTGTGCAGGACCTGGGCCTGGAGGTCGCGGAGCTTGGCGGCCTTCGCCGCCGCCGCCGCCGCGTCCTCCGGCTTGTCCGGGCGCCGAGGCCGGCCGTGCATCTCCTTCCCTCCTCTCCAGCGACGACCACCGGCCGCGCGCAGTTAGAGGAAGGCGGCGGAACGAGGGTCGACGCGCGGCGCAGAGGAGGATGCTGGCGAAGATGCTTGTCGGCGCGGGGAGAATGGGATCGGATCGATGGGCGGCCGACGCGATGCAGAGGAGCTGGGGCCGACACGTGGGCCCACACAACCCCTCTTCCCTGTCGATGAAATTTTCGCTGGTATAGCTCGGGTAACCAAAATACAACAGCATAGGAGGGAGAAGGAATAATTGATGATTTGTTCCGAAGTTCATGTGTAATTGATCATTTGTCTCGTGTGTCTCACTGACATGTCAATGAGATATCATAAGGAAAATGATTAATTGCACATGAACTTCGGAGCAAATAATCAAATGCCTGGGAGGGAGAACTCCGACTCACTTCCTCAGAGATCATAGTCCTTGTCCTTGCTGGACTTTGGCCAACTCCATTTCCCTCCAAACACTCCTCTTGGCTGAGAGGACGAAGGCCGTTCTTGTGATGTGCGTACTTGTGTTTGTGCCACTCAGATTTGCAATGCTCTCTGGACAGCTTCTCCTCCTCAAGCACGAGCTTCTCTGTTGCTTGCCTTGTCCCTGACTTACTACCTCACTAGAAATGTTTTCTCTGCATTTTCCCACTGAGTTGAGCAATAGTATCAGGATCCTTTGCAGGCACTGGTTGTGCCTCTTTGACACCGTCATACTGGTCCAGAGAAGAGCCGCTTTCAGCATGCGCCAACACCGACAGTACTTCCACCCTCCGTTGCACAAAATTTCAATCACTCCTCACATGAATGCAGAATAGATGGCTCAATCTCACATACCAGTAACACATTATTCGGAGTAATAAAGTTAAGCATGAGAGAGATTGTAGCTTCAAGAAATAATTACAACAGTACCACAATGGAGGAGAACACTAGGCGGCAGCAGGCAACCTGAGTAGACTTTAATGTTGAGTTCATCATGGATTGGACATCCGTTGCAAATGTTTTTCAAACACTCCAAGCAGAAGGCACAATCAATTACAAATGCACTGTCAAATAACAATTAGATTCGCGATATCCGACCCAACTTAACTGAACACCTTATTGCTGAAGACGTACAGTTATGGTTGAAAATCCATACTCTCAACCTGCGCCCGAGAATTGATGATGAAATAACTTGGACACAAAGTCTTACCAGCATCTACACAGCTTCATCGGCCTACCACAATCAGTGCGCAGGAAGCATTATTACATCTTTCCGTACTACAATCTGGTCAGTGTGGGCGCCATCACGCTGCAAAATATTCCTTTGGCTTGCTCACCAAAATCGGCTATGGATGGCACATCGTCTGCTGCGTAGAGGGTGGCCGCATCATTATTTATGTCAGATGTGTTGACGAAACTTTGAAACCGTGTGCCACCTATTCGTAGATTGCCCCCAATTTCGACGTTTGTGGACAGTCGTTGCTCGATGGGTACGATTGCCATCTCTCGTACCGAACCGGTGGGAAGCTTCCACCAACCTGGATCAATGGAACCTGCTTCATGTAAACCATCAAATGACATTTAGAAAAGGTGCCAGAACCTTGATTATCCTAGCTTGCTGGCACTAGTGGAGAGAGCGTAATAACAAAATTTTTCAAAACAAATGGAAAATCATCGAGGATATTCTCCAGTCCATCAAGGATGAGGCTGCTAACTAGATGGTTGTGGGCGCTTTAGACCTTAAAAACCTGGTAGAGAGGCAAATTTGATTTCACCCTCCTTTCCGTTCCTCCTTTTCCTTCCTCTTTTGTACCTCCTCTGTATCCTCTTTAAATCCTCTCTCTTGTGGTGCAATCTCCTGCAGCTTGTACTCTACTTTGCTTTCTTTTGTCGCCTCTATCTAATATACTCACAGCTCGGCTGTCTTCCAAAAAAAGGTATCAAGGGCCAAGCTAATGAGTGATAAGTCTAACTTCTACTACTAAATGATAGTACAAATCAATTACCAACTCTATACCATTATGGTGGAAACATACAGAACACATCATCCTATATTAATTTGTGCATAGACTCAAGTGAAGCGGGGAAAAGTTTGATCATGATCGGAAATTTGAAATTTTTATAATAACATATGAATGCTCTAAGGATCCTTCTAAAATTATATTTCAAGAATTTGCAAATTTACTAGCTCAATTAAATCAGTGAAGTTTCTTTAAATGCATTAGTGGTATTGCCAAAAATTTTAAAAATTGCACAAGTTTTATCATGATCCCAATTTTTTATGGTAGGTTAGGCATGGTGGGAGGACCCTTCTCAAAAATTTACAACATAATTTAATAGGTCAATTAAATCAGCAAAATTGATTAAAAAAATCGCTTTCTATAGGATTTGAACTCGAGACCTCACACACGCACCACAAGAGCTAAGGACTACTTGTGAAATATAATGCGCACTAAATATATGAGCCTAGGTATCACTTCACTGTGGTTGTGAACGACACGAGTGGCTGGCAGAGCGGTTACATTAGGTTAGGGTGTGTTTGGTTGCCTGCATGGTGTCTGAATCGCATGAGTGGATGCAACTGTATTTGTTAAACACATGTTTGGTTTTCTATTCATCCTGGCCAGGTGGATGCAATTGCACCCACTCATACAGGATGGAGAAAACACAGAAATTGGACTTCTCTCTAATGCAGGCCCGTGAGATGCACAAACAAGCAACCAAACAAATTAACTTGCATCCACTCAGTCAGGCCAAGGCTAGCCTGGATGTCTCATACGAAATAAGCTAGGATGGTGCAGGTAACCAAACACACCCTTAGATTCTCAGTGCCTTTAAAACCGAAAAATTGCAAATGAAAAATAACAAAAGAGAATAGATAAAAAAAGGCCCCTCCGAGGGGAAGGTGCTCGTCGCACCGGCCTAGGACAAGCGCCCGATCGCCCAGGCCCGACCGCTGGAGACAGGGGTGCCCTCGCGCCCCCTCGAGAGGGTCGTCCAGTTCTGGATCAAGCACGCCCCTGGCAGGCGACGAGTGGCCAGACCCCGAGTCCCTCGCCGCCTGGGACGCGGACTTTGCGCCGCCTCGACCACGACGGCCTCAAGATGGAGGTCACCGTCGCCGCCCGACAGCTCCGCCTCAACGACGACCTCTCGGAGCTGCTCTCTGACTTCGCGTGGGTTGGTCGCCCGACGGTGTCCTGCGCCTCGCACGCTCGTGCCGCCTCCTACGCTAATCTTGCCGCCGCCTCCCACACTGATCTTGCGGTCACCTGGTGCGCCGTGGTGCGATCACGCCACCGCCATGCGTACCACGGTTACGATCCCGTCAGGCTGGTGCGCCGCCCATGCCAATGCTGATGCCCGTTCTGATCATGGAGCTGCAACACGTCGCCGTGGATTCAAGAGGGCCACCTGCCGCCAGCGCAAGCAACCGATGGCCAGCGTATTAGCTAATAAAACGTCGGGTGCGCTTGATGTTTTGATTAGCTAATATGCCGAGATTCGTGTAATTATCTCAGAGTAATGACGGTGTTACTGTAGTTACCCTGGGCTAATTATGCGGATATCGCCGCACAGAGCACCATAATTTCAAACGCACAAATTCAAGCCAAATTCGGATATGTTTTTCTTGAAAATTTTAGTTTTAAAGTATATACTCATCTATAACAATTCATATAAAACACATACATTTGGGGAAAAAAAAACGCTTGGATTCAAAGATTTTGACAGATTTTTATATCAAAACCCTTTTATATATTCATCATCTTTAATTATTTTCCGCTCGTACGTATATATACATCGGCTAGAATACATACGTGCGTGCGTACGCACTACAGTTTTATTCGTATATATATACATCATATGTCATGGCTGCGCATACATGGATGACGTAGAAGGGCCTAGGTAGGTCATGGGCAGAAGACGACTTGGTAGTTGCTGTTGCCGTTGCAGGCGTGAGTTTTCGGGTCGTTGGGCTGGTGGTACGCGTCGGGGCAGCCGGCGTCCACGCAGCGGAGGGTAACGCCGGTGCTGCAGCCGAACTCCATGGGCAAGTTGTAGCCGTCGATCACCGAGATGTCGTAGAAGTCGGTGGGTTCGCCGATCGTGAACTCGGCCAACGTCGTCGGCGGCTGCCCGGAGACGCTGCAGGAGAGCGCGCCGGCGCAGTCCCCGGTCTGGCAGCGCCCGCCGTTGAAGTTGCAGCCGGTGCGGCCCCACACCCTGCCGGAGCTGGTGCCGGCGGGCACGTTGATGGTCCACGTCTGGCCGGGGTCCAGCTGCACGCCGCCGCCCACCGGGATGGCCGCCGGCCACACCGTGGAGGAGCATCGGTTGGTGATGGTGAAGGTGGCAGCTCTGGCGCCGGCGGCGAAGGCGGCGACGAGGAGGAGGAGGAGCACCGAAGAGGCGGCCGGAGACGCCATTGTCGATGGATCGCTGCGGTTAATTTGGATGTATATTGTGTGTGATGTACCTAGCTAGCAGGTGGGGTGCGTGGACGAGTTAGGATGGGAGGGGGCATGCGAATTTATATAGCAAAGTCGAGACCGCGAGAAATTACAAAGATGCCCTTGAGTCGCCAATACTGTCTGAGCTATATATATATATATATATAAAAAGAAGTATGTCTAAAAAGTGTACATACCACCTCTGAAAAAATGTAGATACCACCTAGATGATCTTATATACTTATATACTACACGTACATATATATATATAGGAAGCCTCTTTTCTACTCCCGGGAGTAATTACTCCCTATGCCGTATCTCACAACGTAGGGAGTATCTCGCGCAACATAGGGTATGTACGTGTAGTATATAAGTATATAAGATCATCTAGGTGGTATCTACATTTTTTCAGAGGTGGTATGTACACTTTTTAGACATACTTCTTTTATATGTATATGAAGGTATTTGCAAAATATGCTAAAAACTATGTACTCCCTTGCAATTTTTTCATGTGGATCTCATTGGAATATCTTATAATTAGTATATGAGTGTATCCAAACTGATAAAGGAGTATTTCAAGTACGTTTGGGTGGTATTTCAAAGATGGGAGTAATTACTCCCGGGAGTACGAAGTATTTTTCCTATATATATATATATATATAGGGAGCCTTTTCCGTACTCCCACCTTCAGTATACCACTTAAACGAATGTGTTATACTTCTTTATCACTTTCAGTATACTCCAATAATAATTCTAAGATACTACAATGCGATATTGTTGAAAAAAATTGATCAGAGCCCTTTATTTTTTAGCTATATACTCTTTTTCATATGTAAAAAGAGTATATAAACAAATTATGCTATAAAGGGTAGACTTTAATGAAATTTTTCGTAGAATTCACTTTGTAGTATCTTGTAATCAGTATTAGAGTATACTTAAAAGGATAAAGAGGTAAAGCAACATCATTTAAGCGGTATACTGAGAGTGGGAGTACGTACTCCCAGGGGTATGGAACCATTTTCATATATATATATATATATATATATATATATATATATATATATATGAAAAATACTCAGACTCGGAGTAATTACTCCCATCTTTGAAATACCACCCAAACGTACTTGAAATACTCCTTTATCAGTTTGGATACACTCATATACTAATTATAAGATATTCCAATGAGATCCACATGAAAAAATTGCAAGGGAGTACATAGTTTTTAGCATATTTTGCAAATACCTTCATATACGCATATAAAAAGAAGTATGTCTAAAAAGTGTACATACCACCTCTGAAAAAATGTACAACACATAAAAAGAAAAGAGGCTTCCTATATATATATATATATATATATATATATAGACACACACACTAGCTAGCAGTGTGCATATGAATTAAATTTTAGACGTTTCTTGCAGTGTAAGATTGGTTGGAATTGTCGAATAGTTCTAGATGCTCGATCGAAATGTGTTGGAAATGTAATCCATTCGATCACACACACACATACACACGTATTGCTTGTTCAATATAGAGCGTAGCCGTATACTGCCTCGAGACCTGGCCGCTAGATTCAATGATACGAGAAGCGTTATTAATGCTCATATGCGTGAACTAATTAACAATATGAATGAGATGCTTTTTTCTCTGAAATTTCAAAGTACTTGTTGAAATAACCCGGTCTATCAAGTACTACAAATGAGGTCATTAAAATAAAACACATCGTACAATTAAATTAAATTAATCAGCAAAGAATTAATATTACAATTTAACTGTTACAAACTGAGTGCTATGGAATAAATCGTAACACACAAATTTACTACATCTCTGATCGTAACTTACATAAACGAACAATTAATTACATTTAAAAATAAAAATTATAAGATTATAAACTACAAACATCTGTGTTCGCTTGATATTCATTGATAGATTTGCACATTCAATTGCATGCATAAGAATAAAAAAAAATCAGCGAATCAAATTAAGCAAAAGGAATTAATTAAAAGAAGAGTTGTCGTCAGACCCGTACGATTTGGTATCGTGCATTGATATGCCAAATTCGTTCAGGGCCAAATCCGCACCTCTCACGAAAATAGAGATCATCATTCAGCAATTGTACAAATCTGTAAATAAGTTATAGACACATGTATTTTAAAATATCGTGCAATAAAAAAAAATGCAATTCTCCACAGTAAAATGGAATGGACTCTAAATCCCTTCGCGAACAAATCCCAAGTGCTCCAGCGGATTCCCTTCGGAACGTATTCAAACAGTGAATCTCTTTAGAAAGGGATTCTCTCTCCAATCCCTTCACAAATCCCTTAAGGGGATGCTGCTGGAGATAGTAGGAAATAAAGGGAATGGATATGGGAAAGGGAATAGGAAAGGGAATGGAATGAAGGGAAATTGCTGGAGATAGTCTAAGCCATTGTATCAGGGATAAGGATAGACTTCCATCCAAAGCTCCATGTCGGTTCCTTCCAACCGAAGCCAAGCCTCAAGTCCAACCCTTAGTTCATACGTTACATGCCCCCAAGCACATGTAGGCAAGGCAAGGTTACCAGGAAAAGCCCCAACACAAGCCCAACTTCCAGAAGCACAAGAAAGTAAAGCCACCATTAGAAGCAACCAAGACCAAGAGGTCTCCAGGAGCAAAGCGAGCAAGAAGACCAGAAGGTCACCACGAAGCCCACACTTAGCAACAAGAAGGAGCTCAAGCAAATGGATCGGCCACCTCTACATCAGCACATCACACTCTATTCATATCACAGACCCACTTTCACTCCCATTTTCGTTCCACAAATTCAGGTAACCCCCATGCTTAGCAGTAGCATTTTCATACAAATAGCATTAGCAAGAACCATAAATAGAGACTGAGACTAGCTAAAATAGTGGTCTCCGTTGATTGTTGCCGCGGGGATTGCGCCGTGCGTGCCCAAAAATCTACGCATGCTCCCGGCGCACGGTAGATTAAGGGTCTCGTCGTACCACTTGTTGGAAAATTAACATGGCATAGTATTAATTTAATTCCAAAGATGCGCAATGAAAACAGGAAGGTACTGTGACGCCCAGCTCCTTGCTCCTCCCCGCCGCCATAACAGCCCCGCCGCCGCCGCCACAAGAACTGCCGTCGACGAATCTCGGCGCCATTCGGCTGGCTGCGCAGCGCCCCCCTCCTATATAACCCCCCCGAACCCCCCTTCTACTCGTGCCCCTCCCCTCTCTCTCCTGTGCCCCCTCTCCTCCCCAGAGCCGTCGCCGCCTTCATCTCCGGCTCCGGCCGCCAGGTTTGTGCCGCGCGCTGTCACACCGAAGCTCTCGCCTTCCGCCGCTTCTCCGGCTCGCCACCACTGCGCTGCCGACTTGCCGCTGGCCGCCGGTGCGCCGCCGCCGCCGCTTTGGCGCCGTCGTGCTCATTAACGCCGGCGCTGGCGTCAGGCGGCCAAGACGCTCGCGGCGTGGACGTGGTCCACGACTGGGGGCCTGACGTCATAAAGCGGATTCTTTCTAAAATAAATCTAAAAACAGAATTCTAGCCGCTGACGTCAGCGTTGCGCATAAATTCGGTTTTTATTTTTTAAAAATAATTTAAAATTCCAGAAAATCCCGTTTTAATTGGTTTTAAACTTCCGGGAGCCCGTTTTCGCCCGTTCGAACTCCGTTTGGCTCCGTTTTTCTTCCTAATTTCATTTTAAATCTTAGATTTCAGTTTTGTGCTAGTTTGAAATTTAATTTGAATTTATTTGGATTTTATTTGAATTTGGGTGCTTTTTACGCGTAGATTATGGAGAGTCCGAGGAGTTCCCGAGCGACGAAATCGAGCAGCAACTCGTCGAACCAGGCAAGTCACACCACCTTGATCATGTTGCTCCCAATTTGTGAACTTGTATGTTGAATTTTAAATTATTACATGCTTATTTGTTATATACGTTAATTTACGGACTAGATTTAAATGATAGTTATAACCAATAATTGATATAGTACTATATTTGACATTTGAATTCCGAAAAACTTGTAACCTTAGGAAAAATATGAACTATGACTATGGTAATATTTAGACATGCTTAGAACTGAACTTAGGAAGTTTTGGGGAACTTTATGTCAAAATGATGTCATAATTAAATGGAAACTTATAGTGATCAATATTAGTATTAATGTAGAGACTAGTATGGTTAAAATGAAAGTGACTTAGACCGGGCGAGAAAGGGTTGGAAAGTGGTGTGGTTATCATAGACTTTTCATATATAAGCTATACCATCTAACCCATTAATAAACCATGATACCAAACAACAACATGTCTTGGCTTAAAAGCTCATTAAGTCAAAAGGCTAGCTTTAAGCTAAAAGCCAAAAAACCTAAGCTGAAACAACAGGGCCAGTGTCACAATTTGAGTAGACTCAAATGTTATGTGAGTATAATCTATTTCATACGGCAAATCTAGGAACATGATTTGAATACAACAAATATAAGTACTAGATAGATATTGCGCGCTACGTTGCGCCGGTTAAATTTTGATAGAGTGCTCAGACCCTAAAATACATTTAGTGAAAAAATGTTGACATGTTTGAATAGAAAGAAACAATAATTAAAAAAACAACAAATATACATGCTATAACAGTATACTCGACATATCATTGAGAATATGTACACACCAGCCTAAAACGTTTGCAAAAGACCATTATGAGGTGTGCTCAAATTCTGGAGATCTCTATTGCTCAAGTTATGATTAAGTTCAATTTTTTAGCGCAGATGACACCTGTAATGTGTTTCTCTATTTCCGAACTGCAATTTTGGGATTTTAATATCTTAGGTTTTAATCTGGCAGTACCTAATCGTAAAAGCGCAATATTCTCAAAAACATAACTTGAGATCTAGACCAATAGTAGAAACAAGTACATTAGTATAGAATTGACAAACAGAAACAACTAACACCATGGTAAGCAAGATGGTTTAGAGAAAATGTATCTCTTATAGTAAAGCAGCAAAGAGCTGGAGCAACAAGAAGCGAATCAAATAGCTAAATGCTAGGCAAACCTGGAAAACCAAAGCAAATGTTAATTTACATAGGCAGTACAGGAGTTTAGATCATAATCAACATCAAGCACCTTAGTTAAACAGGAAGACACTTGTTAGTGATATGTGGTGATAGTTAGCTTTTGTAATTTTGACAATACGTGAAAAATAGCAAGTAAAAGAGACGACGCTGGAAGATGCAGTAGAACCGAAGCTAAATAGCTGGTAAGGCCACTAACCAGTATATGATAGGAAATGGCATATAACATGATTATATAACTTATAAGCAAGCGATATAGTAGTGAAATATAGCAAGTAAAAAAGACGACGCTGGAAGATGCAGTAGAACCGGAGCTAAATAGCTGGTAAGGCCACTAACCAGTATATGATAGGAAATGGCATATAACATGATTATATAACTTATAAGCAAGAGATATAGTAGAACGATAAAACAACTTACATGGGATATGGGGTAACACAGTCAAATTGTTAATTCTGCAGTTGTAAGCTATATTCTCTTCAATTTCTTTGTCATCATAACCAGAGGTCGTAATATCCACTCCAAGTGTTTTTCTCAAGAAAATGGCCAAAGCTTATGTCCCACTATACAGGGTAAGAAAAACCAATGAGCAACACACAGGCAAGATGTAGAACGCTTATCATACAGCAATTGTGGTCACATTCGATAAAGACAAACAACATAAAGCTTTTATTTAACATATCATACAATCATTATTATGACAGACATATTAACACCTGAGAGGTGGCACAACAAGGTACTTTACTCTTACAAATACCTAGTACCTTGGAATCCAACAGAACATTTAGAAATATTAACTTTCTGATGCTTGAATTGATAAGCAGTTAACATACTTGCATAAGTCACACTACTGTATAATGGGACTGGAGTTTTAGCCAAGTCAACATACCTGCATAAGTTTCACAGCATGATAGAAACTTAAAATACGCCTCACCAGTCAATGCTGACAGCAACCAAGAAAGTGCTGAAACATAAATATATTGATTTTCTGAATTTGCTTGGAGCCAAATAACAGGATGCATTACATAAATAGTCCTTGATCATCAGTCCTACGTATAGTAGCCAAAATCTATGGGTTAATCAGAACATCAGGAGAAAGGCCACATTTTTCACAATGCAAATATAGCCTCCGTACCTTCTTAATTGTAGGATACGTTGTCCATCCAAAATTGATCGATTCTGAATCAGCTATTTAGCAAATCAAAATGTCCCAGGCAACAGCAGGTTAGTATTTAGCAGATAACTTAATGAATCACTTATTCTTAGTACCTGCGCCGAAATATATGTTTACCCTAATCACAACCTGCTCAAGACCAATTAAACAATCACGTTTGTCTACTCTAATTTTTGAAACTAAACAATCTAGATCATTGAATGTGTTTACATGAGGGCAGTTCGTGCAATATCAAACTCTAAACGAATGCAAGACCCATCAGAAGCTGGTGCATGAAGCTCTCGCTACACAGCCACATTTGCCCTGCAAGGAATTGGCGAATAGATTTATAGATTGTTGCTCTATCAATTCATGAGTAATTGTCGGAAATAGGTGAGGCCATGACAATGCAGTTTTTAATACAAAAATTGATCGGGGTAGGAGGTGGAGCCGGAGCTGCGCGCGCGCCGACAAAAGAGCGGCGCGAGGGTCCAGATGAGGGCGATGGCGCCGAGGGCACGAGGAGGAGCTGCGCAGTGGTGAATCAAAATGCACATAATCTGGAATTACACATAAGTGGAACTAAGTACATAATAGATGAAATTACAATAAGAGATTTATCCATGATAAATGATGAAATGATTATAGGACTAAGATTTTTAAAACAATCGGTTCAAACCACAATTATACATGAATAGGGAATTACTTTCGTCCCATACCAAGATAATATCCCTTACATCTCAGAAGTGCGAAAGCGTGTGTATATATATATATATATATATATATATATATAGACACACACACTAGCTAGCAGTGTGTATGAATTAAATTTTAGACGTTTCTTGCCGTGTAAGATTGTTGGAATTGTCGAATGGTTCTAGATGCTTGATCGAAATGTGTTGGAAATGTAATCCATTCGATCACACACACACATACACACATATTGCTTGTTCAATATAGAGCGTAGCCGTATACTGCCTCGAGACCTGGCCGCTAGCTTCAATGATACGAGAAGCGTTATTAATGCTCATATGCGTGAACTAATTAACAATATGAATGAGATGCTTTTTTCTCTGAAATTTCAAAGTACTTGTTGAAATAACCCGGTCTATCAAGTACAACAAATGAGGTCATTAAAATAAAACATATCGTACAATTAAATTAAATTAATCAGGAAAGAATTAATATTACAGCTTAACTGTTACAAATTGAGTGCTATGGAATAAATCGTAACACACAAATTTAACTACATCTCTGATAGTAACTTACATAAACGAACAATTAATTACATTTAAAAATAAAAATTATAAGATTATAAACTACAAACATCTGTGTTCTCTTGATATTCATTGATAGACTCGCACATTCAATTGCATGCATAAGAATAAAAAAAATCAGCGAATCAAATTAAGCAAAAGGAATTAATTAAAAGAAGAGTTGTCGTCAGACCCGTACGATTTGGTATCGTGCATTGATACGCCAAATTCATTCAGGGCCAAATCCGCACCTCTCACGAAAATAGGGTTCATCATTCAGCAATTGTACAAATATGTAAATAAGTTATAGACACGTGTATTTTAAAATATCGTGCGATAAAAAAAAAATCAATTCTCCACAGTAAAAAGGAATGGACTCTAAGCCATTGTATCAGGGATAAGGATAGACTTCCATCCAAAGCTCCATGTCGGTTCCTTCCAACCGAAGCCAAGCCTCAAGTCCAACCCTTAGTTCATACGTTACATGCCCCCAAGCACATGTAGGCAAGGCAAGGTTACCAGGAAAAGCCCCAACACAAGCCCAACTTCCAGAAGCACAAGAAAGTAAAGCCACCATTAGAAGCAACCAAGACCAAGAGGTCTCCAGGAGCAAAGCGAGCAAGAAGACCAGAAGGTCACCACGAAGCCCACACTTAGCAACAAGAAGGAGCTCAAGCAAATGGATCGGCCACCACATCACACTCTATTCATATCACAGACCCACTTTCACTCCCATTTTCGTTCCACAAATTCAGGTAACCCCAATGCTTAGCAGTAGCATTTTCACACAAATAGCATTAGCAAGAAATAGAAATAGAGACTGAGATTAGCTAAAATAGTGGTCTCCGTTGATTGTTGCCGCGGGGATTGCGCCGTGCGTGCCCAAAAGGCTACACATGCTCCCGGCGCACGGTAGATTAAGGGTATCGTCGTACCACTTGTTGGAATATTAGCATGGCATAGTACTAATTTAATTCCAAAGATGCGTAATGAAAACAGGAAGGTACTGTGATGCCCGGCTCCTTGCTCCTCCCCGCGCGCCGCCGCGCCAACGGCCCCCGCCCGCGCAACTGTCGCCGCGCGAATCTCGGCGCCATTCGGCCGGCCGCGCCGCGCCCCCCGCCTATATAAACCCCCGGACCCCCCCCTTCTACTCGTGCCCCTCCCCTCTCTCTCCCGTGCCCCCTCTCCTCCCAGAGCCGTCACCGCCTTCGTCTCCGGCTCCGGCAAATAGGGCCAGTGTCACAATTTGAGTAGACTCATTAAGCTCATTAAGCCAAAAAACTAGCTTTAAGCTAAAAGCCAAAAAACCTAAGCTGGAACAAACATGACCAGTGTCACAATTTGAGTAGACTCAAATGTTATGTGAGTACGTATAATCTATTTTATACGGCAAATCTAGGAACATGATTCGAATACAACAAATATAAGTATTAAGAAAAACACTATTGATCAAAGATTACGATATTACGGTCGACTGGTCTCAATGCATATGAGGTACTTAATGATACTCAGGTTAAATATCATTTTATGCCACGTATCATATTCTGAGTTGGGTCCAATCTCATATGCAACGAGACGGCATGGCAATCCGAATCTTAAGGCATAGCAATGCATCTAGCCTAGCTACATCCAACAACAAACGACTCAACCGATCTTGCGCGCATCGAACACCAGAATTTTTTTTTCGGAGGTAATTGAACTATTGACTATGTCGAAGTCGTGTGGAATTTGTTGGCAAGAAGCTTTATTAATTGGGATTTGATAAGTTTCATCCGGATGTTTTCTTTAGCAATCATCATCCAAATTCCTGGCCATTGGATTTGCTTTCAGATCGATGCACGCCCCCCTGAATTCGAGGTGGGTTGGTCCTGCAGATATGTGTTTTGATCGTACGGTTCAAAGTTTGAATGTTTTTTAGGACAAAAACATCCGGATAATGCCTATACACTCCTTATTAATTTCCACACCTCATTAGCATCGATTCGTTCGTACATGCATCTACCTATGAATTATGATGAGCCCCACCATGCATACTTCTGAACTTGTTCTCGGCATAAAGGCAACAGCACGTCTACCAACAGTGACATCTCCTCTATCCTCATCGTCCTCGACCATGGACGCGGTCAAAGTCATCTGGGCTACAACCTGAGGCGGATCTATCCCGTATCAAAAAATAAAAAATACTACAAATTCGTATCTTTAATGTGTCAAATTTATTGATTAAATTAGTTTCGATTTTAATGGTTTAGGATTTTTAAAACTTTATGACTATTTTTATTCTATTTTTTAATAAATTGTAAATATTAAAACTATTGAGTTATATGTGTTAAATGGGTACCCATAAAAAAAAAAAAAATTAGTTCCTTTACCGGCTGCAAGTCTACAACGACCCAGCATGTTTCTATAAATTCCTTTGGTTCCTCGCTGCATATCATAGTAGTAGCTACTAGCTACTAGCTATAAAGTTGATAACAACGATATACAATGGCCACATCTTCCGGATCCATCTTGCTCGTCCTCCTCGCCGTCGCCGTCGCGACGAGCCACGCGGCCACCATCACCGTCGTCAACCGATGCACCTACACGGTGTGGCCAGGCACCCTCCCGAGGGGCGGGGCGCGGCTCGACCCGGGCCAGTCGTGGGACCTCGACGTGCCCGCCGGCACCCCGGCCGCCAGGATGTGGCCGCGCACGGGCTGCACCTTCGACGGCAGCGGCCGCGGGCACTGCATCACGGGCGACTGCGGCGGCGCGCTGGTCTGCTCCGTCTCTGGGCAGCCGCCCACCACGCTGGCCGAGTACACCCTCGGCCGCCAGGGCGAAAGCGACGACTTCTTCGACCTGTCCCTCATCGACGGGTTCAACGTGCCGGTGAGCTTTCAGCCGACGAACGGCGGCGTCGGGTGCAGCAAGGGGCGCGGGCCGGAGTGCGGCGTAGACATCACGGCGCAGTGCCTCCCGGAGCTGAAGGTGGCAGGAGGCTGCAGCAGCGCCTGCCTCAAGTTGGGCGGCGACCTGTACTGCTGCAGAGGGCAGTACGAGCACGAGTGCCCGGCGACGGACTACTCGCGGTTCTTCAAGGAGAAGTGCCCCGACGCGTACAGCTACGCCAAGGACGACCAGACGAGCACCTTCACCTGCCCCGCCGGGACCAACTACCGGATCGAGTTCTGCCCACCACCAACTGCGACTGCGATGAGACAGGCGAAGAAGAGCATGGCAGTACTGTGATCGCCGCCTCTGCGTAGACGATGGATCGATCGATGGATACTACTAGCAATCTAGCATCAGCATGCATGTTTGTCCAGTGCAATAATAAGGCCTCCACCTAGCTAGCTAGACCATGTTAATTTGCTCGTGCATGGTTGTGGAAATGCATGGTGGTGAAGATATATCGCCGGCCGGATCACTGGCACGTACGGTTACCTGTGTGTTCATGAATAAATAAATCAGTGCGAATTAGGATCCCAACTCAGTGAGAATCTCTAGCTTTGTTCATTAATTTTTCCTTTGATGAATATGAGAATTTCAAGATTTTACCTCCTAGCTAGGATCAACTCAGTGGCCTGGCTCCTAAATTAAAAGCTTTCAATTAGTGAAGATAGAGAGAGAGATGGCGCCATTGAAACAAGGCACTGGAGATTACATGCACTTTTGTCCAAGGATAAAATTTTGCTACGAGAGACCCTTCTCTCTTTCTGGGTGTGAGCTCCTTAATTAATTATCTGACCATACGCAACAGGCCGGAGGAAGAAAAAAGAAAGACGAGGAGATCACATCTGTAGTATACGTATATACACGTGTGGCTGCCGAGTCGGACTTGGTCACTTGGACCGGCACGTACAGACAATTAGTTGGTGGTTGGCACGTGAGGAGACTAAAACGAGAAACATTAATAAAGGTGTCGGTAGCTTAGCCAGTGTCGCTCCTACTCCCTTCAGTTTGGTAAACAGCACAATTGGTGTTCTTCTCACGTCATTAATTGCCGTTTAATTGCTCTGCTTAATTGCCCTACGCAAGAAACGAAGCGTTGCTTTAATTAGTCAGCTTTAATTCGCAAGAAACGAAGCGTTAAAGATAGATGTTTGATTTTGTGAAATAATTTTTTTATTTTTTAATCTTTATTTTTCATTATCAATTTTGTTTTTCGTAGCAACGCACGGGCATGTAACTAGTACCTATCGTTTTGGATGTAGTGATGATCAAACTTTCAAAACTTTGACTAACAATATATTTTTAAATATTTAAATTAGATACATAAAAATTATACGTGTAGACTTGTCTCGAGAAGTACTTTCATAATATTACAATTTTATTGGGTTTTATAAATATACTATAATAAAAATGAGGCGGTGTTGTTCTGTGTGTTCGAATGAGGTGGGACAAAAGATTTCTTACCTTGGTGCGGAGATTAGCGCTCCTTTTGATGATCGCCCGCGCCAGCTACGACGGAAGGCGAGGAGGATCGCTTGGGAGGGTGATATGACACGATCTCTCTGTTATTCCTCTTCCTTTTGTTCTTGCGAGAATCCGAATTGGAAATGGAAAGGGCGAGAGGAGAGATGTGGTTGGAATCGCAAATAGCAACAATAATCTACGGGTACGATTGTCATATATCTAATTTGAATATCTAAAAGGATATTGGTAATCTCAAAGTTTTAAAAGTTTAACTATAACTATATTTAAAACGGTAACTATTTATAACCTATTTCTTAATCTTTTCTCCTTTTTTATTCTAAGGAAACAGCAAAGGACACTCAAGGGTAGCAGTGCTGTTCGTAGGCTAGCCTTCGCCTTGCCAAGCAGAACAACGAAGGCATGCATGCGTGTACACTGAAATTGGCAGCTGCATGATCAATAATAATTAATATACATCGTCCGTGCGTGCGTGCGTGCGTGCTATTCATCGAGAGTGCGTGCGTGCTATTCTTCTTATTTATGTTTTTTTTGGTCAATTGTAACTATATAAATAGGTTGAATAAAGATAGTAGCCAATTTGTTCGATTGATTGATGCTAACTTGTTTATAGATTTATAAAAGTTTAACAAACGAATTTTTTGCCCACCAAAGGCAAATGAAGTGCCCACGGAGGCTGTGTAATGGTTTATCAGGCTTTTCCAAGAGCCGCTCTCGGATGGCACCATTGAGGCACTGAAAAGCATCTACCACCTCGATGAGCAAGGCCAGCAGGCCATGGATGCTTGCTTTTGGGTGCACGACGGGGGGTGACCCCTTATCGCCGTACCTATTCATTTTAGTCATAGACCCGTTACATTACATCCTAAAAAAAGCCACGAAGGGTGAAAGTTCGCTTGCCCTCACTCCGTCTCTCCCTATATGCGGATGACATCGTAATCTTCCTAAACCCGATCAGGGAAGAACTACAAGCGGTAATTGCTATTCCGCATCACTAGGGTTGAAAACGGAACGAAAAGTTTGCGACCATTTCGGAGAAAAATAGAAACGGAAGCCTTTTTCTTGGAAATGAAAAATACAGTACAGAAACGAAAATGGAATTTTTTTGTCTGAAACAAAAACGAAAACGAGAGATCCAGTTCCGACCAAGGTTCACAAAATCTCGAAAAACTTACCGCTCTGGTTCGAGATCCAAAACCGCTCGATAAACCGGTTTAATTCAAAAAAAAATTGAAATTTTGAAAAAATTTATGTGTCTGATTTTTCATGAAAAACCGCTGGAAACGGTTTTCGAAGAACATTCAATTGGTCGCAAGCAATTTTTTGTGAAAACCGAGCTGTTTTTCGTGAAAAACCGCGATTTTCTCGTGTGAGTTTGACCCGAAATCAAATTGATTTGGAATTGCGCACCGTTCGATTTTTTGCAAAAATCGGTACCATCGTACTAGCGAAATTCACGTTCGAAACGGTTTTGTGAACCCTAGTTCTGACTAAAACGAAAACGGAAACATAAATTATGTATAAGTGAAACCGGAAATTAAAAATGGAAACGGGCCAAAAGGAGAAATGAGCTCTGCCCAAAAAGGAGAATGGTTAATTTACATTTATTTCCGAATTAAAAAAATTTTAAAAATACAAATAGCTTTATAGAATAATCATTATTATTCGTACAACTTTAGAAAAATATATAAGCACAAAATTTTCCCCTTGACATCCAGGGGCGTTGGTGGAAAATATCCCACATTCCGCTAATGACGACCACAAGCCGAGGGAATGCAACGCAATCACAGCAGCAAGCATTGGCGCCGTGGCAGCCGGGCAGGCGGCGCGCGCAGATTCTAGAGGGCACTGGCCGTGGTCGGCATCGGCGGTGGAGCCCGGTGGTTCGTGACCGCGGCCACGCGCGCGCGCCGGCCGTGCCACGACGAAGTTGCGCTTGCGCGTTCGCGGACGCGACGGGGCCCAGAGGCCAGAGCCGCAGGTTCCCCCAGACCGCGCCGTCCAACCGAGACGCCCCCGCAGCCACATCCCACAGGCGGACTCAAGGACAAGGCCCAAGCCCAGGGAACCGCCCCGACGACGACCACACGCCGGCGACGCCAGCTACCGAGTCCCGAGGCGGCATGCTGTCCCTCGCGCACGCCACCCACCATCCCCACCTCCGCCCTCCATCCCGAGCCCCAGCTCCGCGCCGCTCTCCTGCTCGAGCTCGAGTCCGCCTCCACAACAGCTCCCATGCCCGAACCCTCGCCCGAGCGCGCCCCCCAAGCGCGGAGGCGAGCGAAACTGAAGCCACCTCCGCCGCCACTACGACCGGCGGCGGAAGCAGCAGCAGCAGCGTCTTGTCCTTTCTGTGCCCGCTCCTCAAGTTCCTCGGGGTAATTGCTGCGTTTTTCACCGAGCTTGGGTTTGTTTACACAATGGATTTGCTAAACAAGTGTGATTTCTGTGAATTGCCAAGCAGGGAGGTGATCCTTCTCAGGAGAGGAATGACATCGTGGAGGTAATCCCTTGCTCTCGGCTCGGTTGTCCTTTGGATAGATTAGTACTTAATTACAATTCCTAAATCAACTTGGATTTGAATGTAGAGTTTAGTGCAATATTGGGTAATGGGTACTGGATTGGGAGGCTAAAACAAGTGCATTTCTTACTATATGAATTCCTGTGGGGGCAAAAGGAAACTTTTGATCGATGTACTTACTGCTGCTGACAGTGTAATTTGTGCAGAATTTGCACTCGATGTTATAGTCTTGAGTCATCTAGCTGCAAATGCAAGCATTTCTCGATGACCGTCGGTTGTTACATTTATTTGTCAGGTTACCACATCTTCACTTTCAAGTTTAGCTAGACTTCCATGGGGATCAAGTGTGGCTACTGGTAGCGGAGAGAACATTGATGCAGCGATGAGTGCTCCGACTCTACAACTGTATGAGTTTGGTAAAACAATCTATTGGTTCTGATTTGTAGGCATTCAACTTTAGGAGTTTTAATAATCTACTGATGGAATCCTTTGTTGTCCTTCAAATAGAGGCATGCCCCTTCTGTAGGAGAGTTCGTGAGGCCATGACTGAGCTTGATCTTTCTGCAGAGGTGTTCTTATAATGCTTCCTTCAATTCTGCAATTGTGAGATTATAAATCAATGACTGGAAAAATCATGCAATTTAACATAGCTTTGCTTGTATTATAGTTTTTTAAAGGAATTGCGCTGATGTAAATTCGTAATTTGTGAAGCAATATATGTCAAGGAGAATTTTTTGTCTGGATCTAATCTGGTCTTTTTGTTTGTTAATAACTTCGCCTCCAAATATTAACTAAATGCAGGTTTATCCTTGCCCAAAAGGATCACTGAGGCATAGAGACCTGGTCAAGAAAATTGGAGGGAAGGAGCAGTATGTCTTCGTCTATTCTGTATTTACTTATAGCTGTGGCAATGCTTCAGTTGAATAGAAATGCAGTTACCTGGAAAGTTGATAAATTCTTTGTTCATCGTTAACATTGTTGGCATTACTGTCACATCATTTTCTTGTCATATCTTCCTTAGGGTCGCTGAATTGCTGTCTTTTTTATACAGGTTTCCACTTCTTGTTGATGCAAGTACTGGTGTTACAATGTATGAAAGTGGTAAGATCTAATTGATCTTTCTTTTTTCTTTTTCTTTTGAAAACTAGCTACCACTAATATGTGCCTTGAATGTGCAGGAGATATTGTGAAGTTCTTGTTCAGACTGTATGGACAAGGAAAGCACCCTTCTTTTGGACTCCTTGAGAGGTATCCAGCTTTGCTTATTTTGAAAAGCCTATGTGTTTTACCTCTCATAGGTAAGAGAGCTAATATGCTTGTCTATGATATGTTGATGTTGGAATATCTGAAACTACTGCTCCAAACTAATGCTAGACGAATGTCCTGTCATCCTATGCTTTTCTCAAGTCGTCTCCATATTTTTGCAGTACAATTTTCACAGGATGGGTGCCTACTCTTCTTCGAGCTGGAAGAGGAATGACACTGTGGAGCAAAGCTGGTGTGGTTCCTGCAGAGAAGTTGACACTCTTCTCGTTTGAGAACAATACTGTAAGAACCACTCCTCTCCGTGCTATCCTTTTTACATGAGTTGGCTCTATTTCTTTCTCATATGTGGGTGATTCAGTATGCCAGGATTGTCCGAGAGGCCCTCTGTGAATTGGAGCTTCCTTATGCCCTCCAGAACGTGGGACAGGGATCCTCAAAGACGGATTTGCTTATGAGGACATCAGGTTCTAAACAGGTAAAGCGAGCCACATGATGCACTTTGAAACATGATTTGTTTTGGAGTTAGAACAGCAACTAAATTATTTTGACGATAGGATCTGATACTCACACATGTTGCCTCGTATTCTTTTATTGGACTGCAGCCTCTATGCCCAATATGCCTGCAAATTGTTTTGGCATCCTCCATTCCAGATAACTTCTAATACCTCATACTATCCTGTTGTTTCAGGTGCCATATCTGATCGACCCTAATACTGGGTTCAAATCGGGCGACCATAAGAAGATACTATCCTACTTATTTCAACAATATTCGATTAGTAGCTAGTTTATCTCATCAAATCCTACACATTCTCAGATAGCTCCGTTCTATATTTGCCATGACGCCAACTTATCTCTGAAATGTCAGTGGTTCGTGGTTCTTGCTGGCAAGGTTTGAAATTTTGTTTTTTTGACCCCATCTCGGAAAGTCAGAGGTGGCCGAAATCCAAAATTTCGGCGAAATCTTGGTATTTTGGATAAAATCCAAAAATCAAATTTGCAATCTGGTATTTTTTAGGGCGACAAAACCGAAATTTCGGCAACTTTTAACCCCCATAAAAATTGTCTTTCGAAGCTAAAAAAAATTAACCTGGATGCCATGGCATCAAATTGAGTCAATGGCGTCATTGTGGTTTGGAAGGTCGTGGGTTTGAATCCCACTTTTGGCATTAGATGCGGGGATCGAACGTGGGACTTCTCTCATACTAAGGGAGAGCTCTACATCTCAGTTACATATCTATGTTATTATATTATGTATAATAATCTTATGTATAATAATTTTATGAGCATATCTATGATATATAAAAAAAATTGCGTTCCCACGAATGGAACCTGTCACCTGTCACCTCGAGTGTAAGCCACTATCCCAACCAGCTAAATGAATTTTCACGTGTAATCCGGTCCAAAAAACATCAAATCCGGTCAATTTTGTATTGGTTTCGAAATCTAGGCAAAACCAACGAAATTTCAATGAATTTCATCTAATACTGTACAACCCTAATTTTCAAAAAAAAAAAAAAAATCATTCCTCCGGGATTTTCGATCCCATCACAGGCGTTCGAGATTTTACGGAATTTTGAACTCGTGCTGACCGTGCACCATCTACTGTAGAAAAGCAAGTGTATCTTTTGGTTATACAAGACGTGTGACGTGTGACGCATGACATGGCAGTGGTCCAATGTATCATTAGCACCGTCTTCTTTACGTGACACTGCATTAATCTCCAGCTAAAAGTGATGTTTATCTAGGAGCACTGCCTAAAGGCGCAGTGACGCGCCCGTGAATCCTTGTCATCATTAAAAAAAAGGGGTCATATGCTACGCAACGAGGAGGGAACAGTCAACTTCGATATCTGTAGTGTTAATTTCTGAATCATAACCCTTTATAATTCCGAAGATTCTACTCTATATCTTAGTTGTACTCTTTTTCTTTTAAGTTTTCTCCTATAAAATTTTTAACGAAACAACTAGTGTAACATGGAGTGCGAGTGCAGTATACTCTTTTATTTGTCTCTCTTTTTTTTTCATTGGGTTTTTGCGAGAAGTTTTTAATGAAACATGTGGATTACGTAGTATTCGTCTATGGGGGAGCGTTATGATATAGATAGAATCTTAGTCTAAGTTTGGAAGCAGTGTATTTATTAGTGGGCAAATCCGAACATATCTCCGGTTGGTTTTGCTATATATTAGACATCCCCTTGTACAGAGATAATCTCTACTATATAAAGTGAGAGTTTCTTCCCACGTCACATTAATTGCCCTACTTAATTACCCTACTTAATTGCCCTGCTTAATTGCCCTACGCAAGAAACGAAGCGTTGCTTTAATTAACCAGCTTTTACAAGAAACAAAGCGTTAAAGATAGATGTTTGATCTTATGAAATAGTATTTTTTATTTTTTAATCTTTATTTTTCGTTATCAATTTTGTTTTTCGTAGCAACGCACGGGCATATAACTAGTTAATATATAATAAGAGAGAGAAAGCTTTTGCCCCCCTTCTTTTATGTTTGCTTTTTATTCTTATTTTTATGATTCCATTAACGTATGATTGATTGAGCATAAATAAACGGCTACGTTTCACAACCTATAAAAAATAAATGCACCAGCTGATGCTGCTCAGTTTGCTTAGTTTATACACTACGCTTCAGACTTTGAGCAGCGTGAGCGAGGTGACCAACTCACTGGGTCGTCTTCTTCTCCCTTCTCACCACCTTTTCCCTTTCAGAAGCCTCTCCAGCAACTCAAGCATCAACTCTCTCTCTCTCTCTGTCTCTCTCTCTCTCTCTCTCTCTCTCTCTCTGCTTCGGTTCTTGAACGTGAAAATTGGAGGCAGGAACGAAGAATCATGAGCAACGAATTGTAAATCTCTTTCAATCTTGCATTTGCAGCTGGCATGTTTCTAACTTCTGTTGTTTCTTTCGTCCGATGTGATGAAATGTTTACTCTTGTTTGCTTGTCCTGAGCTAGTGACTACCTGTTCAAGCTACTCTTGATCGGCGACTCCTCGGTCGGCAAGTCCTGCTTCCTCCTCCGCTTCGCTGTGAGTTGGCGATGTGAATTGATGGCACCGTACTTTGAAGATTAGATCACACGTATGGTTCGTGGTTTTGATTCCCTTGTGTTTAATCCAGGACGATTCGTACGTCGATAGCTACATTAGCACGATTGGCGTTGACTTTGTGAGTGGATCCCTCTTGCAATGCCGCATTCTTGATGTTTCTCTTGCTAGTTCTTCATCCTGTATTTTGATTGTTCTTTGGTCCGTTGACCCCAGTTTATCGTGGTATGCAGAAAATCCGCACGGTTGAGATGGATGGGAAGACCATAAAACTGCAGATTGTAAGTGGTTTATTGATCATTTTCACAAGTTATGCTTCTAAAACGTTTGTGTTGTCAGGGAATATGTTACCAATTAGCGTTTTGCTATCAGAAATGTCTGATAGGGAGAACCTAGAAATCTTCCATGTTAGCCTCTTATAGTTTGGCTTCGGATGTTTTTCTAGTACTAAAAGGCTTCTTGTATTTGCTACATAATCATCACTACATGGTAGGAATACGTTTGTGCAAAGCAGAAACTGTAATTCTCCAATGTGGTCTGATATTGGTACCTGCTGCATGTCAAACAGTGGGACACAGCAGGACAGGAGCGTTTCAGAACCATCACGAGCAGCTACTACCGAGGAGCTCATGGAATAATCGTAAGTCTCTCGACCTGTAAGCAAAACTTTCTGCAATTTTCATGCACGTTTCATGGTTTCAGCCAACATTTGGTTGCTTGAGTTGTCTCCAGATCGTTTATGACATTACGGACATGGAGAGCTTCAACAATGTCAGGCAGTGGCTGAGCGAGATCGACAAGTACGGCAACGACAGTGTCTGCAAGCTTCTTGTTGGCAACAAGTGCGATCTGGCTGAGAGCAGGGCCGTCGAGACTGCAGTAGCACAGGTCACATTTCCGATTACCCTGTTGCATCCTAGATAACTCTCTTTACGAGCGGTGCTTTTATGCTTTCCCTCCCGATACAAGTTGCGCAAATGTTGAATGTAATGTTTATGTTGCACTTTTGTGTACTTTGTTAAGCTAAATGGGCAATGCAAATCAGTGCAGGCTTATGCTGATGAGATAGGTATTCCTTTCCTAGAAACAAGTGCTAAAGAGTCCATCAATGTCGAGGAGGCATTCTTGGCAATGTCTGCAGCAATCAAGAAGAGGTAGGACAAATATATTTCAAAATTTCAGATTTATTTGGAACGACTTATGCTGATGAAACTTCTGTGTCAATCTAATCTGCAGCAAAGCTGGTAGCCAAGCAGCCCTGGACAGGAAGACCTCCAATCTGGTCCATATGAAAGGCCAGCCAATTCAAGAGCAGCATCAGAAGCAGAAGAGCAGCTGCTGTTCAACATGACGCCGCACCTATCTCAGTCTTTCAGGAATCAGGATGAACATGACATATCTGCCACCTTGTCTTTGTGAACACTTTGGTGGTTGCAAATTGTATCAGTAAGCAACTTCCGATGTTCGTGTGGATCTTTCGGTGTTGCAACTTCTGCTGAAATTGAGTCGGAAATTTCCTGATTTTGATGATTCTCTAATCAACATTGCATTCAGGAAGTTATATCATATTAAACAGATATAAGTAATCTACTAACTGTCCAATCTGAAAGATGGTTAATTTACATATGCAAAACCATGTACAAATGCAAACGTTGTTTTTTTTTTTTTTGCAACATGTAGTGATAGGCACAAGCTTGTAAGAGGTCCTTGCAAGGTAGCCCTGTCGAACTTAAATCACAACTGACAAGATAATTTGATGAGTAGTGCTTCAATGCTTCACCCTCCTAATACAAGTTGCGCAAATCTTGAAGCAAGCGAATGGGTAAACAATCGCTATCTATATTTTATCCATGCTTTAATATTTATGCAGCTTTTAAACAGTGATGCATAGAAGCAGTCGGTTGTTCAGGCTAGAAGTAGTAGTTACTCTCCATGGTTGGCTGGAATGGAAATTGTGGTATCATCATGTTGCTGCCGGTATCCAGAATCCCATTCTGCTCAATTAACTGCAGATGCAAGATCAAGACAATAAGAAATGTGTTGATCTCTCCCCCAAAACAAAAGATACACACACAGACAGTTTATTTTCAGAAGATAGCAGCAATGTCTCTCTAGCTGGGCTGCCTCTATGCAGTAACTAGAATGCCGGCACGGCTTGTTACCCCACATCCAATCGCCGCCATTCACCATACGCAAAACTATGCTTTACGAGCAAGAGTAGGTCCGTAAGTGTATAGATAAAGAAGATAGGCAATGAGGTTTTGTACTTAAGTCCTCTGGTTAATTCCTAAATGCTAACGCTACCTCGAACTCGCTCCTAAAATCCAAATGTAAGCTTATCCTCCGGTTAATTCCTAAATGCTAACGCTATCTCCAACTAACTCCTAAATGTCGCTCCAAAACAATCTAAATACACTTTGACGGTTTCACCCCTAAAAGATCATTTATTACTTCATTGACTTGATAAGGCATCCATACGTTTCAAGATTCGAATTTTTTTAATTTTTATTAGCATTTAGTCCAAAATTGCATATGCTTAATCTTGCAAAAGCGATACTAAATATTGCTACTTAACATAATTGAAGAAATGTTGCTACTTGGCGTACTTCAACAAATATTGCTACTAAAAATACTTCTAATTTCTTTTTCTTTTCTTTCTATTTTCTACATTTTGAACGCTTCAAAAACGACTCCAAACTTCATTTTTTTCAAAAAATATTCACACCTGAGGTCATGAAACTATTAATACTAATTATAGAAATTTTTTGGATAAATTTTGTCAATTTTTTCAGTTTTTTTAATTTGAATTTGAGCGAAAAATCGAATGAAATTCCTTTTCGATACGGATCGGTAAGATCGAATTTCGCGAATTTCCATCGAAATTCAACGAATTTTGGAACCTTGGATGCAGGTAGACGATGCAATGTAAACGATCACGATCGACCATGGTAGAATATCGTTGCAATGCAGATTAACGCCGTGTAGATGTAGTGTAGACGATCACGATCGGCAATGGTAGAACTTCGTGTTTTCAATTCCGTCTTTTTGTTGATGAGATCAATCTCTCGTTTGATCAGCATGCAAATCAACCATAGATCAATCTATGATCAGTATCAGGAAAACAAGATTGACCTACTTGTAAAGAATATAGAACGACATACACTGCTGGTAGATTGATCTATGCCTTTAGCTTTGTAGAACTTCGTGCTGATAACGTGTTGTAAAATGTAGTCGTTCACCCACACCAATCAACAGCACGCCAACGCAATCACACAAACATGAACAGGGAGCACACACAAAGTAGGGGGTAAAGTACTATCCCTTTATTAGTTTTTTTATTCTCTGTACAAAGGGTGCCCATTATATAACAAAACTGACAGGAGATAGATTCGGATTTGCACACCAATAAATAGAGTCCTCCCAAACTTGGATTGAGATTATATCTATATCATAATAACAGCTTCCTTCTCTTACCTCATTAACTACCCCTTCACATCACTCTTCGTCCTACGTGACGCATCTTTAGAAACTGCTTACTAGGAGCATTGGGAGTGCCCTTAAGAGCAAGTGGAATAGCAAAATCCACTACTTATTTTATCTTTTATCCATATTAACAGTAAGCAGTAAAGTCAGTTTGTACCGTAACTATCTCTGAAGCTTGCCTCTAGAGAAATATTAAAGCATTTAATTTGGACATTTAACACTAATTTCATCTTTATTGCTATTGGCAAAACACTAACTTCAACATTAAGGCCATGTTTGTTTCAACTGTGGATTGTAGAAAACAGCTTTTAAAATCTTGGATTGTAAAAGCTGGATTGTTAAAAGCTCGAGGTTAAAAAGGTGATGCTGTTTGGCCTTCCTTCCCTCCCATGGTTCTTGAGTTAAATGCAGAGGTGAAAGCTGCGAGAATAGTGTACAAAACATGCAAGGCTTTTCATGGCAGCAATACTTTTATTGAAGGGAATAACCAGCCGTCCTGTTCGACGGGGAAACAAAATCATTTTTCAAGCATTACATAGTTTGTTTGAGAGTCTAGACAATGTTGTTTGCGCAAACGGGTGCAAGAGGATTTTCAGTAACAACACAGGGATACAGAGTGCCTTAGTTCCAATCAAAGCGTGCCTACGGTGGCCCTTATTTAGTCTTCACCTTTCCTCCTTGAAATGCTGCACAGATCTTCTTCCAGCTCCTTACGGCGATGAGTGTTGGTATCACAACCCATGAACTGTTTGCACCAATGAAATATGCCCAGTAGTAGAGTGGACTGGCCCAGAAGTTGAAGCCATCCAAGTAGGCGGTAATGAAGTAAACCAAGCATCCATAGAGCTGACCCAAACAGACAGTGAACTGGAGAATATGGCTGTATGACTTCCGGGATGCAATTGCATAGCTGCAAGCAGCAAACTTGTATGAAGATAAGCATACATAAAACTGTAAAACGTGCATTACGAATACAAACCACAACCAGAACAATTGTGGACTAAAATCTCCTGCATAGCTTGGCTTTGGAAGCAATTGTACTAGACAAGAAGATAAGGAGCCTGCCATTTAATCGTCGAAATACCAACTAGTTTTCATTTCAAGATGGTGCTACTACCTTATGTTGTTATGCTTCACGGTTCAATCAATTTAATCTGCGAAAAGCCGAAAACACAAATGGAACTAAATTCTATGCTGATGCATTTAATTACCAAACGTGTGCTGTAAATTTATTCGACTATAACTATTGTCTGGAAAGAACAACGTGGAAATCAATATGTAAAACCATATGGTGATTATGTATTGTAATCGAGCAATGTTCATGGAGCTTATAAGTTACATACAGTATTTTTTTAAGCACGCTTGGCAGAAGGCACACCAGAGTTCTGTTAAAAACAGATTATTTATATAACCCTAACATTCCCCTCTGGATTCAGTCAAATCACCATCACACTCGTTTATTTCAGGGCCGGCAGAACTACTCCATAAAGAAGCCCATGAACATTACACTCCATTTGTTCATGATTTCTCTTATTTGTGGCATTGCATTTTCTTTCCTGCCTCTTGCCATGCAAATGCAACCCTACTTTTACTGTAGCACAGCCCAAGATCTAAAATATGCTGTCTTGAGGGATCTATCTGATGGAATAAGTCTTGGTGATTTGTGGGCAGCTTTTGACTAGCTTTTTGGGCAGCTTTTAGGCAGCTTTTGACTAGCTTTTGGGCAGCTTTTAGGCAGCTTTTGACTAGCTTTTGGGCAGCCTTTAGGGCAGCTTTTAGGCAGCTTTTGACTAGCTTTTGGGCAGCCTTTAGGGCAGCTTTAGACTGGTATTATTGTATGCTGCGCCAGCAGCTATAAATATGGCACTTGCCCAACCCCTTAGGGTGGCAATAGCACTGGTATGAGCAATAAAATTCAGAAAATTTGCCCCAATTCAGTGTGTCATTCTCTCTCTCGATGATAGTAAGAATAGTGCTACTAACAAGTGGTATCAGAGCCGTTCTTTCTTGCAGCCTAAACATCTCTTGCTCATCTCCTTCCCACGCTCCTCCTCGCTCAAAGAAGCGCAGTTAGCCACAACAACCAAGTTCGCCACCCTTCATCTTTCGAACAATGAGCAAAGAAATTGCCTCGAGGCGCCTTCTTCCTAGCAAAGAAATTTCACTAGCGCGCCATGTCGTAAGGATAGCCTCGGCCACGGTCGCCGAAGGCTGGCAGGGCAGAGGTCGGTTGCCGCGGCAGAGGATCATGAGCGAGCAAAGCAGAGAGATCGCGCAGCCGACGCGTGAAGGGCGCAAAGTCGGGCGGCAGAATCGGCAAAGAAGAAGAGCAGAGGTGGAAGCAAGAGCCATGATGCGCTGCGGCGCGGCAAGAGAGCTCGAGGCTCGCGGCAAGAGCTCCAGCAGCTGCTCGCCGCCGACGGGCGGCCGACGGCAGCTCAAGCGAGAGGAGGCGAAGTGAGCGCGGGCGCGGGCGCTGCCCACCCTCATGAGCGCGATGGAGCTCAGACGAGCGCAGACGCCGCCGGCAGAGCTCGGCGGGACGCCGCTGGCGGCGATCGCGGCCCCTGGCAGAGCTCGACGGACGCTGCGTGGCGATCGCGCCCCGGCAGAGGCGGCACTGGCCGACGGAGATCGTGGCCCTTACAGCGGCGCGCGACTCTCCTCCAGGCCGGCACCATGGTCACCGCGGACCCAGGCCATTATCGAGGACATTGGCCCCAGATCGGGTGGCCTACCTCACCAAGACCAACTATGTCGAGTGGGCGCGGTGATGAGGATAAGGCTCCAGTGCGGCACATGCGAGGAAGCGATCCGGTCTGGCGACGTCGACTACGACGAGGATCGACGGGCGTTGGATGCCCTCATCGCCGCGATCCGTCCGAGATGCGATTCACGCTTTCAAGAAGCGACCGCCAAGGAGGCTTGGGATGCCATCGCCGCAAGACGACGGCAGCGGATGTGCGCGCGCAAGACCACACCGCAGCACTTCGCAAAGAGTGGGAGAACCTGGCCTTCGTGCCAGGCGAGGATGTTGACGACTTTGCTCTCCGTCTTAACACTCTACCGCAGAAGATGGTGCGGTTTGGTGACGACACCTACGATGAGGAGAGAGCCGTCGAGAAGCTCTTCCGTTGCATCCCCGAAGTACAAGCAGATCGCTCGCTCAATCGAGTCTCTATTGGACCTCTCCACGATGTCGATCGAAGAGGCGATAGGTCGTCTCAAGGTCGCCGACAAATGACGAACCACGCCTTTCTCTCGGGCCTATCACCATCGGCGGAAGTTACATCTCACTCGAGAACAGTGGGAGGCTTGCCAGGGTGACGGAAGAAGGGAGTCCTCTCGCCGCGACAGCGGTCGCAAGCACGCCAAGCCGCGCAAGAAGGCGCGCGGACGCTGGCCCAGTCGGGGCGCGAGGACGCGTGCCAAGGGCGACACCGCGAGGCGCCATGGCGGCGCCGGCAAGAACCAAAGGCCAAGACGAGGCGACTCTCGCCACAAGCGGCAAGCTTGGCCATTGGGCCAAGGAGTGTCGCTACCACGACGTGGCCAGGCCCACATCGCACAGTGGAGGAAGAAGAGCCGCTCGCTTCCTGGCACACGCAGCATCGAAGCTATCTCCAGCGCATCACCGCAGCCGAATCTCCTCCACCTTGATGAACCGAGAGCACACGTCTTTCTTGGCGACACTCCAATGGTGACAAGATTGACGGTGGTACCTCGACACCGGGCGCTACCAATCACATGACCGGCCGACGGAGTTCTTCACCGAGCTTGACTCCAACGTCCGAGGCTCGTCAAGTTTGGGGACGCCTCAAATGGAGATCCAGGGCGTCGGCTCCGTCATACTCACCGCCAAGTCTGGTGAGCACAGTCGCCACCGAGTCTACTACATCAGCGTTGAGGAACTCTATCATCGCCTTGGGGCGGTGGATGAGAATGGTTCGGTGTGTTAGTAAAGAACGGAGTCATGAGGATTTGGGATCGCCATCGCCGCTTTCTTGCCAAGGTAACCAGAGGCACCAATCGACTCTACATCCTCAACGCGTGTGGCACAACCCCTTCGCCTCGCCGCTCGTCGGGGACGAGGCGTGGCGATGGCACGAGCGCCGGACACCTTTCACTTCGAGGCTGCAGGCGACTTCGGTGCGAGGAGATGGTACGAGGCCTGGCCGTGTCTCGACCACGTGGAAGCGCTTCTGCGACATCTGCAGAATAACGGCGAGGCGGCTCCCTTTCCCAGCCGAATAACTTCCGAGCCAAGGAGCGGCTCGAGCTTGTGCACGGGGACTGTGCGGCGGTGACACCGGCCACACCGGAGAGACGACGCTACTTTCGCCGCTTTCGTCGACGACCACCCGCTACATGTGAGTAACGGTCCTCGCGGCAAGGGAGAGGCTGCGGAAGCCATCAGCGCATGCAGTCGCCATGGAGGCAGAGCGCGCCGCAGCCGCGTGTCTGTCGCAGATCGACAACGGCGGCGATCCACGGGCGGTGAAGTTCGCATCGTATTGCGCGGATGAGGCATTCGGCGCCACTATTCCGCTACCGTCTGACCGCGTGAGAATGGCGTCGTCGAGCGGCGTAATGTCAGACGGTTGTGGGGATGGCTCGGGCCCTCCTCAGCAGAGGGATGCGGCTATTCTCTGGGAGAAAGCGTGGTAGCGGCGATCTACATCCTCAACCGCCGCCTACCAAGGCTCTCAACGGCAAGACGCCAGACGAGGCCTGGCACGGACGCAAGCGGCGGTCTCTCACCTACGGGTTTTCTACGCCTCGCGTTCGCCAAGGAGCTTGGACATGTTGGCAAGCTCGATGACAGGAGCACTCGGAGTGTTCATCGGCCACGCGGAGGGCTCAAGGCCTACCGCATTCTTGACCCAAAGACACGCCAGCGTGACGCGCGACGTTGTGTTCAACGGCGAGGATGGGCGTGGGACAAGGCGATTGACAATGGCTCGACTCGACGCACGACGACTTCACCATTGAGTACGCCCACCGAGGGAGAGTAGGCAAGACCTCTCTTCGTCGAACGCGCCTACCCGATCCGAACCCCCAGACTCGGCCCGCTTACTCCAAAGACCAACGGTTACCCTCCAGGCACGCCCTCTCCGACACCGGCTCGTGTCGAGCACACCGGTGGAGTTCGTTACTCCACTCTCCCACGACGAGGAGCGATCGACGCGTACCACGTGGCGAGCCGCTATGCGGTATCGCACGATGGAGGACCTTCTCGGCGACGGCCGGTGCCAGGATCGGTGCCTCACGATCTGAGGCGCAGCTTGCATCTTGCGCGCGGCGACGATGGTGAGCCTCGGTCTTCGCAGAGGCGAAAGACACGCAAAGATGGCGTGCCGCGATGCAGACGGAGATGGACGCGGTTAAGAAGAACCGCACTGGGAGCTTGCCGATCTTCCGAAGTAGTCACCGCGCGATCACCCTTAAGTGGGTGTTCAAGGCGAAGAGGATGAAGCCGGCGCCATTGTCAAACACAAGGCTCGCTTGGTGGCACGTGGTTTCGCGGCAGAGGGATCGACTTCGACGATGCCTTCGCCCGTGAGTACCCGGTTGGAATCCGGCGACTCCTCCTCGTGACCGGCCGCTCGGGAGGGTCGGAGTGTTCACCACATGGACGTCAAGTCGGCATTTCTAAACGGAGATCTCAAGGAAGAGGTCTACGTGCACCACCGGGATTTGCGATCCCGGCAAGGAGGGCAAGGTGTCGCGTTTGCACAAGGCTCTCTATGGCTTGCGGCGGGCACCAAGGGCATGGAATGCCAAGTTAGATTCCACGCTCAAGGGATGGGCCTCGAGCAAAGCTCGCGACGAGGCGACCATCTACCGGCGGCCAATGGAGGAAATGCCTGGCGGTGGGTGTCTACGTCGACGACTTGGTGATCACGGCACCAAGGATGCGAGGTGGCGGCATTCAAAGAAGAAATGAAGGCCACCTTCCAAATGAGCGACACAGGGCTTCTCTCCTTCTACCTGGGGATCGAGGTGCACCAGGGCGACTCGGATGTCACTTCAACAGATCGCTACGCCCGGTAGCGTCGTTGAGCTAGCTGGCTCATCGATTGCAACCCGGCCCCACTCCGATGGAGGAGAGGTCAAGCCGAGCCGCGACAAAGACAACAAAGGAGGTGGACGCTACACAGTACCGGCGCCTTGTGGGGAGCCTTCGCTACCTCACCCACACACGGCCGGACTTGGCATTCTCCGTCGGCTACGTTAGCCGGTTCATGCGGCGGCGACAACGGAGCACTGCAGTCGTGAAGAGAATCATCCGCTACGGTGCGGGGACTCTCGATCACGGTCTCCACTACCCGAGGTGCCCTGGGGAGGCACACTTCGTCGGGTACGGCGACAGCGACCACGCCGGCGACGTTGACACCAAAGAAGAGCACGAGCGGATGCTCTTCTTCCTAGGCAAGTGTCTCGCTTACCGGCGATCGGTCAAACAAGCAGTGGTGGCCTGTCCCAAATTGTGAGGCCGAGTACATAGCGGCCTCCACCTCTGCAACTCAGGCTCTGGGCTTGCCCGACCGCTTGGTGATCTCATTGGCGTAAACACTAGCACGGTGGAGCTCGGGGTAGACAAAGAAGTCCGCTCTAGCCCTGGCAAAGAACCCTGTTTTTCATGAACGGAGCAAGCACATCCGGGTGAGATATCATTTCATCCGAAGCTGTCTGGAGGAAGGAAGCATCAAGGCAAGCTACATCAACACCAAGGACCACTTGCGGACCGCCACCAAGCCCCTTGGGAGGATCAAGTTTCTTGAGCTACGCTCCAGACCGGATGGTCCAACTTTCCCACAAGACGACAGACAAGACTTAGGGGGAGAATGATGGAATAAGTCTTGGTGATTTGTGGGCAGCTTTTGACTAGCTTTTTGGGCAGCTTTTAGGCAGCTTTTGACTAGCTTTTGGGCAGCTTTTAGGGCAGCTTTTAGGCAGCTTTTGACTAGCTTTTGGGCAGCCTTTAGGGCAGCTTTTAGGCAGCTTTTGACTAGCTTTTGGGCAGCCTTTAGACTGGTATTATTGTATCTTTGCGCCAAGCTATAAATATGGCACTTGCCCAACCCCTTAGGGTGGCAATAGCACTGGTATGAGCAATAAAATTCAGAAAATTTGCCCCAATTCAGTGTGTCATTCTCTCTCTCGATGATAGTAAGAATAGTGCTACTAACACTATCACTAGCATCCTACTGATCAAGGCCTGACATCCTACTGAAAGAAAAGGTTAACCATCAAGTTCCCTTGTGCCTTATTTCTAACATGGTAATATGGTATAGCAAGAGCAAAGGGGGTAATTCCCAAAATAGTCTGAAATCTGAGTGAGGCTTAACCCCCGTTTGCAGAACCAGGTTTAATTGAACTTCAGTAGCAAAATCTGAAAATGCATTTCATTTAGTGAATAAGGGAAAAAAGCAAGCTGCGATGCATATCTAGAACTTGAGCAACAGATGACAAGGCATACACGGCAAGTAGAGATGCAGGGCCTTCTAATACAGCCGTGATTCCTTCAACTGTAACAGTTGCGGCGTCCCTGGCGACATATCTGGAGTCACCTTTGCTGTACTCTTTCCCTGAACAACGCAGGCAGAACCCACTGTCAGTTATCTCAAACACCACTCCATTTTGATCTGGGAATGTTGATATAATATAGCGATGGGAGAAATGAAATCAGCGAGAACTTACAAACTTCATCAAAGTAATTGGGGTTTTCCTTCTTGAAGAAATTCGGGGTGAACACAAAGGTTCCCTCGATGATTATGTGGGTCAACCCAGTGAATGCCCACCAGCACATGAGCAAACGGTCAGTCTTGGATAACCTTCCGCATCTTCCTGCAAGCAATGACATGAGCTGGGAGTGTCATACAGGCAGAAGGGCAAAGCAGATGCATGGTTTGATACAGGCAGCTAATTCTGAATCGAATATAACAGCCAGTTCTTGGGTCTCCCATGGTATGCAAAGATCCCAAATTTGGACAGTGAAATTTCAACTTCAAGAGGGGGGGGGGGGGGGGATCCTCTCCTCTTCCAGCTAGAAGCTGGCAGAAATTTCTTCTTCTTCTTTTCTCAAGACGACCGTGGAAGGTAGGAACATGTACGAGTAAGCATGAGATGGCGCGGGGATGGTAGTGACAGTAATACCGGAGACGAGCCAGACGGCGAGGACGACGAAGAGGGAGGTGCCTATGTAGGGCACGAGGATCTCGCCCTGCGACAGCTGCAGCGGCACGAAACCCGGGAGGTCCAGCTCCGCCGGCGCGTAAGGGTGGCCCATTGCCGCCGCCGCCGCCTAGGTTCCGATCTGGAGATGGAGATGCAGGAAGTCGGCGCTACGACAGCAGCAGCTGAAATGGAAATTCCTTATATATACTAGCGGGTTGCTACGAAAAATAAAATTGATAATGAAAAATAAAGATTAAAAAATAAAAAGATTATTTCACAAGATCAAACATCTATCTTTAACGCTTCGTTTCTTGCGAAAGCTAACTAATTAAAGCAACACTTCGTTTTTTGCGTATGGCAATTAAGCAGGGCAATTAAGCAGGACAATTAATGACGTGAGTAGAACTTACCACTGCCACCAACTACTGCTTTATAATAGTAGAGATAGAGATAAAAAAAGAGGCAAGCTGCTGGATGGAAGGATGCCATGCCAACCGTTGGATCCAGATCCAATGTCCTTGATCCCTTCCCTTCGCCTCGAAGCCTCCGGCGACGGCGGCGGGCGGCGGCGATGGAGAATATCCCAGCGGCCTCCTCCATGGATTGGAGCATCGACCTCGACAAGGGCCTCCGCTCTCGCCACCCCCGTAAGACTAAAGCCCCCCACCCCTTAAACCCTTGACAGCGTGCACGTCCGCTCTCACCTGCTCTCCGGCCTGTGCTCTTCCACTGCTGCAGAGTTCAGTCAACCAGTAATCGCCACGAATTGCATAAATGAGTTTGCAATACACACGCTGCATCCTGATTATTGTATTAATAATTTGCTCAAGAGCCATGCTTATCCTTTGGCAGGTCAAAGCGGCATTATTTGCAGCTGGTTGCTTCTGTAAGCTGTCAGAGGACTTCTCGTGCACCACCTTTGAAGCACCTACAAGATTAATTTGTTCACCAAGATCAGAAGCTCAAGTTATTGTGGCAGCAATTAAGGCTTTCTCGGAGATTGATTGATTGTATGTTGGCTGTTGTCCATAGAGTTCATGAGGTGCTTATGGATATATGTTTGTTGGTTAAACATGATTTACTTAGTTATTTACTGTAGTTTTGGCCAACATCTGGTGCTGCCTGTGCACTTTTATACAGACAAGACAACATTCATACGGACATGCTTGGTCACATGGACACATATCGAGCTAAAGCCGTGCTCATTATTGAGCTGATATAGATTTCAAGGATGATATTTGCGTTAAAACAATACAGCCTCTTTGTGTGTTGCGCCATGATATCTTAAAATACTGCACACGTTTCACAATACAGGTGGAATTGCTGCTATTTTTGTGTGTTGTTGACAGTATAGTTGGAATTCCATGCATTTCACAATTATGCCTATTTGTGTATTGTTCTAATAGGGACTACTCTGCACGTTTTTTTTCTTGCAGTTGTTTTTACCAAATTTTAAGAAAGTGTTTTTCACTGTTAATTTCACAGGTGGAAAGCAGATGGTTGTAGGCACACTAGAAGATGTCTTCAAAGCTGAAATGCTCTTGTCACTCTCCAGATTGTCATCCAAGTCAACATTTTGTTTGGAGATCAGGCAATGTAACCCACAAGTTGGTAACTTATGTATTTGGCTGAATTTAGTCGAAGTCATCTCTGCAAGTATGTTCCCCATTATGTCATTTGAGTTCACTTTGCAATAAGTGTATCTTTGTGTCTAGCTGTTCACTGAAATGAGTTGTATATTTCTTTTTCAAATGACATTTGCCATTTCAATAGATGTTGCCAAGTGTCAACAATGTCTTGTAGGTATTTATGGTTCCAGTTGTCATTGGAATTTTTTTGTATGATTTACCTGTGCCAATTTATTGAAAGGTGGTTTCTGTTTTCCATAATTAAATAAAACTATACATATATGATGTTAGAACATGGTATGATTGCCTTGATTCAATAGTAAACACAACCTTCATAGTTCTTGGATGTTACCCCACAAACCACCTTCCCTTGGTTTCTTCCCTTGCTATCATTCAAATTACCTTCTGAGTTTTGTACTGCTGCAAACTCCCATTTCAATTCACAATCTGTGCTTTTATTAATCCTCTAGCTGAGAAGTTGGGGGCTACTAATGATTCATAAATATCAAATTATCAATGTTCTCAATTCGTCAATTGATTTTGAACTAACTTTATTTCCCTGGCCAATTTGTTATTTCAGGTGGAATTGCTGTTATTTTTTCTGAGGCATGAATCTTCTCTTTCTATGAAGACTATGGCGTTAAAATGTTTATGTTTAGCAGAAATACTTGCCATTTTCCTGTTGTTAGTATTGTTTTTGGCACATTGTTGCAGCTAATTGATTATGAGGATTTTCCACTTAATTTTAAGATCCATGCATTTAGGATTCTGCAAAAGGTGAACACTAATGGCTTTTGTGCATTCTGATTTAGACTTCTGTTTTCTTTCTTATTATCTGATTGAAAAAAGTACTTGTCACTTTTCAGATGTTCTGTGGTAAAGCTCGAAGCATTCATCATGTCAATACTTTTGAGCTATCTAAGCTTTTTCTGGCTGCTGAATGTTCTTTGCATTGTTCTTCCTGGGAGATGCAAGGTACCGCACTAAAAACTCTCGTGGATATATTTTTCTTTCTCAAGCAAACAAAGCCACAGAAGACCATAAGCACTATGGAGAGTTCATCATTCACATTCACGTACACTGGGTGCCAAGGAATTACCAATGACATGACGTTAACTTATGAAGAAAATGATGAGGACAGATCTCTGAATAGGATTATAACAGCAATAGTAGATCGTAGTATATCTCTGGTCAATCAAGTAATCAGCAATGGAAGCAAGGAAGTAGCAAGCAGACATATCTGTGTGTCCTCTGAATTGAAGTGCAGAGCTCTGCTTGGATAGCTCAGGAAATGTGTGCACTTCAGCTGAATACAAATCAAGAATCAGGTGATTCAAAAGAGCACCCTGACATATTGTTTACTCCTGTTTGGATAGCTCAGGAAATGTGTGCACTTGAGCTGAAGAAAATGCTTACAAGAAAGGAAAGCATAGGTATTGGGAAGCCTATAGGTCTGCTATGTACTGCTGTCTTGCAGGTCTTTGGTTCACGGCGTCGTTTGTCTTTAAAAAACTTGCAGATGCTTTTGAGTCAGGCTCCTTCAGTTTTTGGTTTAAATCATTGCTGCTTTTTTCTGCTGGAGAAATTGAGATGAAGCTATTGCTTTTTTCTTCAACGATCATTAAGTTGGTGGGTGAGCTAGAAACAGATGATATTCATGAGGACCTTTACTGTGTTGAAACAGATCTTGACAGCACTCTTGGTTTATCCTCAGATTTGCATGGTTACCAAGCTAAAGGTTGCTGGTATTTGCAGTAGAACATCCTTAGCAAATGATGCACTCTCGTCAAATACCTATTCAGATTATGAATTATTTTTCCAGAGGTGGTTTATTAGTCTCAGAGTATCATTTCTTGGGATCCTAACTGATGTACTTGGTATCCTTGGTGCACATTCTTCTGCTTCGAAAGACATATCTCATCATCAAGCAAGAGGCAACCATTTAAGTGTAACCAGAGAGCATGATAACAACCAAGTACTTGCTTTGGCTAACTGTTTTTTAAGATTTTCGATGGGATGAGGCCTCTTTCATATTCAGAGGCTTAGTTTGGTTTGGATCGGAGCAGAGCAGCTATACTCTTGTAGTACATTTTAACTAGTTCGATTTGAATTCAGTCTTTAGGTTGGTTGGTTGGTGTTCACTCCCTTGGGATTGGATCGAATTCAAATCAAATCAAATCAAATCAAATCAAATCCACTTCGCCCGCCCGCCATGCCCTTATATATATATATATCTCTCACATGACTGCAAGCCCACCCTTAAAACCGACCGCTCGCCTCGCGACGCCTCCTCCTCCTCCTCCTCGCCGTCGCCGGAGAAGAAGGCTAGCTAGCTCATCGAGAGTGTCTGTGTGGGCGCGCGGGCATGGCGCTTCTCTGCTTTCTGCTCGACCTGCGCAACATCCCCCCTCCCCTCCTCGGCCTCCTCAAGCAGGTATGCAGGTCGATCGTTACGTACTTCAATTGTATTCCTCCGCGCGCGTCGACCTCCAAACCCTAACGGCCGTGGCCGTGGCCCGCGCGCGCAGTGCCTTCTCCACCTCGCCAACCTCTATGCTGCCATCCCTTCACCACCAGCCGCCGCCGCCGCCGCAGCGCTCCCCGACCGGCTCGCCCTCTGCTACGTCCACCCCGTCGCCTCGTCCTCGTCCTCGTCCCCTCAGGTCCGTATCAACGCCCCCCCCCCCCCACACACACACACCTACCTGCTGCTTCTCTCCCTAAATTAGTGTTGGTTTAGTTGGATGATCCTGCTAGCTATTTCAGTGGTGCATGCAGCATGATTAGTTTGTTAGAATTAAACCTCCTCTATTTAACTGATACTGTTGCATTCCGATACACCATAGCTCTGCTACTCTAGCGCCGCTGTTTTGTTTCGTCCCGAAATGAATTGGGTGGCCTGGCCTGTACGCACTACTCATAATCAGTCAGGCTGTAACATGTTGGTTTGCCTTTTTACAGCGCAGGCCCCTTCCTGGATGGATTCTATGACTGTTTTAAGATTCCAGTGTACATGTTGCTTTACCAATTTCAGCTTAATTGCTATGAAAATGATGATTTTACTGCTGTCGTAGAAAGACTGTGGGTGCTTTCAAATGTCAAGAGTCAAGTATGTGTCCTGATTTGGGATTTACCAGTCAATTTGTCATTATTCACATCTGGGAAGATGAATGGCATAATGCCCTGCACTGAATTACCTGCATGCTTCCTTACTTATGCACTAACAACACGTCCTAATGAGCTAGTCGAAGTAACGTATATGCATTGGCTGCCTCCTGGGCTACTTAACTAATGACAATTCGCCCTGTAAATGTCACTGCTCGCTCATGTAGCCAAATTTGAGCAGCTAGATGATTTTGTCACATATGTACTTCATTCTATTTACAGTGCTGATTAGTCTCAAGCCCAGATGTGTTCCTTATGCACTGTTCTGATCCTGTCACTTTTACTGAAATGTCAACTTCCATCAGCTCAAGATTGTCTACAGGCCTGGAGAGAGATTTAGCCTTCGAGATTTCCACCATGCCGTAAACAATTTGCCTCTGGATGGCTTTGTTCCAGAGCAAAATGGATCTGTACCTACTGAAGGTAATAACTATTGTATGGGTTGGATGATCTTCATGTTCAATGCATGATGGTTCCCAAGATCAAAACAAAGTCAGCAGCATAAACATATTCAATTTGTGTGATTTTTAATAGGAGAATGCTCTTCAGATAGAAAGTTACCTGACTATACAATTCTTGTGTGCAGATGTTTCGCTAACTAATCTTTTTAGTAATAGAGCCATCTATTCTTGGGCCACCGATGACATCTCCAAGAAAGTGATTGCTATATGTATGTCTGCACAAAACACAGAAGCTTTCCGAAGATCTCTTATGGTATTGATGTATAGCTTTAAAATTTTCTTTGAAAGGCATTAACTAGCACTTCATCCTCTAATTCTTTTCTTATGATAATGGCATTCGTTTGATTGTTGTATTATATTGTCATCAGGACGCAGCAGAACAGTGTATTACGGTGGAGTTTGTAATGTTGGAAACAGAAGCTGCATTCATGTATGATGTTGTTTCTGAAAATTCCACCAGTTTCATAAACAGAATTTGTGATCTTGAAAACTGTGTCGTACGGAGATACATTCCTGGTAAGGAAGCCTGATGGCTATAGCAATCATTTATTGCTTTTGGTGTTCTTTTTTTTTTAATCTTCAGATAAGATTATGATCTTTCTTGATCAATTTGTAGATTATAACATGATCCTGTAACTTAAACCATGATATTTACTTTTCCTGTATCCTAAAATAAGATTGGGATCCCAGAGTTTTAACTGCTATAAAGCGTCCTTTACACTGAGAAGTTAATCTTTGTCACTTTTGCCGTGTAACCCTAAGGTCCCTAACACTATAAATGTTTGGAATGCAGAGACACAAGTTTTGCATGGACTAGTCAAGAGGTGGTTAGAAGAGCTAAAGGATGACAAGGAAGAGGCACTGCAGGCTGTATTTGTGTTCAGAGTTCCCATAATTAACTCTGTTAACCAAATATCTTGCAATGTATATGCTTCAGCAAATCAGATTATTGATGGTTTTCCATCTTGTCAGGTGATAGATAAATTATTTATGCCAATTATCAGTATTTAATTCTAAAGATGTAATGGCATAAAAAAGATTGAATGTGCTGCTTTCTGACTGCTTCATTTTCATCCTGTGCATGAGAATATTGTGATTTCGTCACTGTCTATTTTAGCTTTTCATTTTCTTCAGATAATAACTATCATGTATCTATACTTTCGTCAATTCTGTAGCCTCTTCAAGGGTTATGTTAATGCAGAATACACTGAACAGATATGCAGGTGCCATGGTCATCCTATAGACCTTGTTACCACAAATAAGGCAAAATGGCTGTGCCCAATAACTAGCCGACATCTTGCAGCTTCTGATGTTACTGATACTGCTGTGAAGATTGGGGAACAAACGGTACTGTTTCTTCCCACTTCAGAGGGTGGTTCAAGCTTGCAACGTGCCTCTACTTCCATTTCTTTTGATGTGATTGAGCGCACTGAATTAGCCTCACTAAATGAAGGTATCCATTGCTGTTGACTATTGAGATACATATACTTCAGTCCGTAACGACTTCATCTTTACTTTGTTGAATTTAATGGCAATGTGTGTCAGCAGGAGTCATAATAGGGTCATCTCATGTTGTGATTCCTAGCTCAAATGATGTTGAAGTTGCTCTAAATGATGAGAGCTTAGATCAGAACACACAAAGTAGGTATAGCGATATACATGTAATATGTCTCTAATTTCTCAAAAGATCCTGGTGTTTCAATTTTGCCTATATTGTGCAGTTTTCTATGGTCTATGTGAAACTCTTTTCAAGCTTGATCAGGGACTCGTGTGCTCCTCAGCATGCAATACTGAAACTATGAAAATTGGAACTCTTGAGTGTTATTATCTTCTCCAACCATCTGAGAACGGACCAATGCTTCTGAGGGTATAGACAACATCCCCCCTGTTCTATTGCAATATATAATTTAAGGCATACTGAACTTCTTTTAGTGCAAAAGCCTGTTGGATTGAATTCCTAACACTGGATAACTATCATTATCAAAAGCACCTAATTTGAGAACTGAGTCTTGCTCAGTTGGCAAGAGCTTGTAGCCGCTGTGCTGCCCACGCTCGTTCGAGTCCGCTTGACGCGCGGCTCACGGGGCTGGGTGCAAGCGCGGGGTGCATGCGTGTGCGTGTGTGTGTTTATAGCCCGACTGTTCTTTTTCTTCTATAGTGAATGCTAAGGCTCTTGGCCAATTTTTTTTTTTAAAAAAAAAAACCTAATTTTAATGTAGCTCCTATACATTGCTGGAATTTAAGGATCTGTGGTTTGTTATTGCTGGGTTCTAATGGTTGGAACATATCATGCTGTAGAGGCTTGCTGGTTCTGAAGAGATATTGCCTCTCCCAGATGTGAGTCGAACTTGCAATTCTGCTGTTACCAAGGAAATCAAGAAATCAATTGAAACCTCATTATCGAAGGTATGTTGCTGGGTTGCTCCATGTTTCTCTAATTTGCACGATGCGGTTGACTAATTGTCATTGGTTTCCTAACTTCGTGCTCCAGCCATAATTTTTCCAAATACATTTTTGTTAGTACTTGGCAACTGACAGCTTGCATATTCCAGATTGCGCTGAAGCATTACGACCCTCTACAACATGAAAGAGGTTTCCAGTCGAGGTTGAATTGTCTGGTGAAGGATAGCCTGCAATTTGGGTACCTCCTCCTCAGTTGTTGCTTTATTTTCCATAGAGTTCTTTTACAGTACACTAAATTCAAAATGAACTGTTCATTCTTTTTGATCTAATGGATCAGATTAAATAGAATTTATTTATACTTCATTTGGTAATAGAGTAGTAAAAATACCTTTAACAAATCAACGGTTAAATCTAATTCTACTACCCATTATATACTATGCTATTTTTGGTAGATCGATGGTTTTCAGTTGTTGGCTTGCTTTTTCGCTGCCTGCTACTACAAAGAGTCAAAGACTATGCTCAAGTAAGATGTTCTGTTATTGATTCGGCTTCATTTTACAGATCGACTGCTCCAGCCTATGCCGTGAAGGATCCTCACCATCTTGATTCGTTCAGTGAACCGCATGTATCAACGTACCAGGGTCCCGAGGAAAACAAGTTCTCGAACCAATTTAAGGAGCAAACCGGAGCTCCTGACCATATTCATTCGTTTAGCGAGCCACAGACACCATTTCGAGCTCCAACGGAGAACAAGTTGCCAAACCAATCCAAGGAGAAGGCCTCCCCCAGCGTTACTGAGGAGTGGGAGATGCTCATCATCGTCGACGATGATTTCACCGACGACTTCTCTACCGCCATCACTTCTATGGCTGCTGCCAAGCCTCAGAGTGCCAAGTTGCCGTCTCCAGTGAAACCATTGGATGAGAGGACATCAAGGATTCTGGAGAGATTGGAAGCTCCAAGGGCAAAGAAGCAGAGGGCTAGCAAGCCCAGCAGCTGCAGCACCAGCACACCGCCAGCATCCAGCCATGTTGCCAGTACACAGATCAAGAAGCCGCTGCTGCCATTTGAACCGAGCGCAAGCCAACCACTGAGACCTACCTTCAACAGGCTAAGGCGAAAGCCCATTACATAGCTAGGCGTATGCTCACCTCGGTTAACTATGCAGATCAGGAGCGTTCGACAGCACTAAATTGTGAATACTTCTAGGCCACGCACGTCCAGCCCTTGTGTGTTGATGTCAATACATTTTTTGTTGTCAAATGTAGATATCAGACCTTACTGATGTGTAGACCGTAGAGACATGGAATATCACAAACTGCTTTGTGAGGCCCCATCTTTGCTTCAGAATACCAACAATGAGTTTTATGTGCATACAATACTAGTCCCAAGATCAGTGACTAGTACGTATATTTACAAATTGATAACTCATCCATACACAATTTATTACATATAATACCGGAAGTATTTATACAATATGACCTATAAGGTCGAACAGAGTACAGCAAAAAAAATCAAAAGTCTTGTAGTGTGCTACGTAACTGACAAGGTATAAATCATCCTAGAAATCTCGTAAAAAGATTCCCCGTATCCTATGGTATAAAACGTATCCACATGGTTTTCTATGCTTTCACTTAAAAACAACAATAATAACATGGGTAAATACATAGTATACTTAGTAAAACTTGAAGTGTTTGCAAACATATAATAAATGCAGGTTGTATCAAGAGAAAATCTACTACGGTTAAATTGCATGGAGCCAAATTGAATTGTAAGTGATGTATGATAGATTGAAAGCGAAATTTAGTAAAAGCAACTCTGACCAATATAAAATAACAAGTACGAATAATAGAAACATAACAACTCACTGTCCTTCGTGAACAGCAGATCATCCAATTCCCAACACATGGTACAAATTCTATTTTTAAGTTTTTTTTTCATTTTTAAAATGTTCGGGATGTTACACTACTGAAATTAGCATTTCTGTGGAATATAGATGCGTAGCTATCACAAGCATTGAACACGTTTGCTCACTAAACACTCGACAAATACAGATCTACAGTGGTGGGCAACCGGATGACAAGAACAAATAATACGATATTACAAAGGTTTAGGCCCTCATGTACTTGCCCAGAAGGAAGTCACTACGCTTACAGTTACAGGTAGTTCTTGGGTCACTCCGCACCTCCAAGAAATGTGCTACCAACTGGCTGACGATGCGAAGAACAGATGGGTTCCCAACTTCTCATAGTGGAGGATTTCAGCGAGGTGTACGTACCTCCAATGGTAACATTGGAGACGTCGTGCTGGTGCTGGTCCCGCTTCTCAGTTGTTCAGATGCTGCCGACTTTAGCTCAAGCTGCTGTAGTTGATGGACGACATGAGACATCCTTGGCCGCACCGAGGGGACATGCTGGGTGCAGGCATAAACAAGGTCGACAACTTTCTGGATGACCCCCACCTCTGGTAAGTCCTGAATGAGCGGGTCTAGCAGCTCTAGATATCGGTGTGACTGGACCAGAGGCGTTGCCCATTCAAAGATAGTCTGCCATCCGACAGATTCAACGGATTGTGCAGGCCGACGACCGCTGATGATTTCTAGAAGCAGCACACCAAAGCTGTAGACATCGCTCTTTGTTGTCAGTTCATTCCTGTATATGAACTCAGGAGCAAGGTATCCATAGGTTGCAGCCTTGACAGTCCTCTCATGCATTACTTCCCATGGCACAAACTTGGACAGGCCGACCCCCATCAGATGGGAACCAAATTCCTCATCAAGAAGAACATTGCTTGCACGGATATCACGGTGCACTACCTGAGGCTTCACCTTGTCATGCAAAAATCTGTATTAAAAATGAGCACCAGTAAGTACATAGTAATTTATAGTAGTGGATTAAACATAAGGCCGTGTCGACAAGGGCAACGTAGCCAAATGTCTCGCATTAATGTTAAATAGTAATTTCAGCTCATCATGATTCAGTGGAATGCAAACAACACTCGTGAACTAATATTGCTTGAAAATTATATATGACTGCAGCAATCCTTCTGTATAGTTTAAAACTTAAAAGTTATACATTCATGTGAGAGAACTTGCAGCGATAGAACAGTGCAACACAGTTGGCTTCTGTAATTATCATTCTTTATCATCTAGCTAAAGCATAAGCGTGCCAAGTAGTTTACCATGCATAATAGTTCATAAATATTCACAGCACACTAGTGCCACTTAATAAAAAACTTTGGGTCTAATATCTAATTTGGATTCCGTGTAAGATAGTACTATAATAGAAAGAACAAGTCATCCTAAAATGGCAATCCAACTGAGAGTTGTAATAGCCCATGTTGTAAAATAGAATGGACCAATACATGTAAGCATTACGTAAGTTCTGCATGCACAAAATACGTTTATGCACGTATCAAACATTACTGAAACCTAAAATAATGTTTCCACACAAATTTCAGACATTGAACTCTCGATTCTATTTAAGTCTAATTGGACTGGAAGCACACCAAACAACACTATGAAAGAAGTTGAAATAACAAAAATACTTGCAGCTAAGACCTAAGAAGCTTGATGCTTTCATTACTTATTATTTCAAAATCTCAGTAAGAAATTATCTGAAAAACTAAGAAATAATGTATCCCAGTGAAACAGAGAAGAAACTCAAACTTATACAAATGGCTAGAATGACTTACCCAATCCCCTGTGCAAGAGTTGTGGCAACTCTCATTCTCATTGGCCAATCAAGGCTCCGTCCTCCTCTGGGAATATGATACAGCCACACATCCAATGGCCCATTTGCGACAAACTCATAAACAATAAAGCGATCACCATGATCATAACAACATCCTTTTACAGCCACTAAGTTAGGGTGGTAAAGCTTAGCGACTCTCCCAATCTCAGAGTAGAAGTCCTTTTTTCTTTGTAGGCTGGATCTCTTTAATCTCTTAATTGCTACTCTGGATCCATCTGGCAAGATTCCGCTATAGGTTCCGCCTGTCTTTGCATTCCCAGGAAGTCGGTTTCCCTCACTGAAGTTCTTTGTGATTGATCTAAGTTCTTCACCGGTGAACACTTTCCATAGAGGTGGCACTAATGCAGTAGCTGAAGTACCAGAAGCTTCACGTGATCTTCTTCTTTTCTTGCTTCGCCTATAGACTAGTAGCCAGACCACAACAGCTAGAGTGGTCGAGAGAATTAAGCCACTTACAATGATGAGAACTATGAAATACTCCTTGTGGCAGTGATCATGGTGGCATCTGTTTTCTGATATAAAACAGAGGCTGTTAGTGCAACTATATTTGAATACCATGAAAACAACGTACTTTAATAAATTATACAGAAATCTCCAATATTAACAAAAGAAGTCTCACCATGATTGATCATGCAAATCAGTCCATGGGACTCGTTGCACATTTTCCCAGTAAGTTCAGCACGACTATTGGGCACCAAAGTGCACATATAATTGATGGCATGCGATAGCTCACCAAGAAAGACGGTCTCATTCCAAATAGATGAATCATCGGACCATTTCCAACCAAAACCAGTACTTGTGTTGTAGCTATGCCCTCCAACCCAGCATCCTGAGGAGGAAGCTCCACAGAGAGACTTGGCAAAGTTTAGCTCTTGAACTGATGATAATGAAGCCAGATGGCCACTGAAGTTATGGCAGAGAGCCTCGGATCTATCCCAAGAAAAGGGGCTTGATATGTACATGAAGCACTTATTCTGATCAGGACCGGTTTGCCAACCATCAGGGCATGACGCTGCAGAAAATTTACATTTGTTGAGGTTAATAACTTATTGGGAACCATCAATGATCTGGAATCTAGAGACACTTTAAGACATTCACATGAGGATGCATACAAGTCGTATATCCTATTATAAACTCATCTGCCCAAAATGCTTACGAACATCTTGATTCAATACATGATATAGGAATGTTAAGTACACATTGGGCTCACTGCGAAAAAAGAAAAAACACAGATTGGGCTTTATATATTTTACCAGCAGACAGAACTGGGCACGAAGTGCGCAGCCATAGCGAGTATGACTGGTTTTAACTTAACTAAGATGCAAGTTTTGTGCCAAGTGCAGCACCAAAATCAATCAGAACGAAACATCTGGCTCTGGGTGCAGCAAACCACAGTAACACCAGAGCGTGATAACAGATAAGCTTTGCCAATGAACCAAGCAATGGATTTGATAGTTGTTGGCCGCCACGACCACCACACCAGGACCAAGATATCAAAGGTTTGTTCTTTTCCTCTTCTAATTCCAGGTTCTTCGTGGTGAGGGTAAGATCACATGTTTTAGCAGGAAGTTGCAACTGCAAGAGTATTTTATCTCAAAAAAAAAAATCCCCTTCCCATAGGTAGCAGCACTTTATCAATCAAACACACTTTACAAACAAGAAAATATTTCGATTTGGTCATGCTGTGCTTCATATGTTGTATCATGTTTCATCATTCATAAACAAACTTACAGGCGAACGGGGGTCATGCAGAATTTTCACACGGAAACAATCGATAAACATTCCTAAAGAGGCCGCCCCAGAATCGGGAAAGAAAGCTAGAAATGATGGATCTGGCCGTATACGCAGAGGGAGAGAAGCAGAAGACTCACAAGGCAGAGCCAGGGCAGCAGGGCTGGTGACGGAGAACACGAAGGAGGCGAGGAAGACTGGGAGAAGGAGGGCGGGTGCAGCCATGGCCGCCGCCGTCTCCTCCGGGAGGCGCAGGGGCGGCAGCTAGGTGCGTTTCCTCGCTGACGAGAGGAGGGGGAGGGAGTGGGAGGAGACTGAGCGCGTCCATAAAGAGGGGCGTACTGCATCGGCCTACCCAGTGTCCCCTGCCGGTCTCGGCATTAATTTCTCTGAATCTCCCTGACGACCCTTTCTCTACTCGTTTTTCTTTTCTTTTTCGATTTCATTTCGCTAAGTGTGTTTGGTTGTCTGTATCAAGTGGTATATGTATAAAATAATTTTTAAAAAAATTATTCATACGTTTGGTTGCTTGAATGAAACCATCTCATCGTTTGAGGAATATCTCTACTATTATAAAACAGCAGTTGGTGGCAGTGGTGAGTTCTACCCACATCATTAATTGCCCTGCTTAATTGCCCTACTTAATTGCTCTGCTTAATTGCCCTACGCAAAAAACGAAGCGTTGCTTTAATTAGCCAGCTTTCGCAAGAAACGAAGCGTTAAAGATAGATGTTTGATCTTGTGAAATAATTTTTTTATTTTTTAATCTTTATTTTTCGTTATCAATTTTGTTTTTCGTAGTAATGCACGGGCATGTAACTAGTTCCCTTTAGATACTGAACCATCCCATTCATCCAAAATAATGGAACCAAATGATAGAGGACCATCCCATCACATTCAACCTCATCCAATGGACCAAACATGCCTTAACTCGAGGATGTCGAATCTTCTTTCTCATTGTGACACGTGGGACCTCTTCCTTTCTTTCACCGCTACTTTAAATTTTCTCTTTTTTTGGATAGGAAGTGTTTTTTTTAACTATTTTTAAAAGTTTTCGAACAGAAAGTCTTTTAATCGAGAGTCTTCGGACAAAAAGCTTTCTTAATCGAGGGTTTTCAAATCGAAACTTTTGGAACAAAAAATTTTCGGCTTAATTTATTTGAAGTTTCGGATTGAATTTTTTTTGTGTTTGAGAAGAAGGAAGAAGTGGAAAAGTGAAGGAAAATCAAGAGAGGGCCGCTGTATGATAATATCTGGATGTGTCCTTACTAAAGAATTAATGAGGATAATCTCAAATTAACAATACCTTTACCTGTGAAATACATTCATATATAAAGATGGACATTAAGATTTATATCTCGGTGTACAGCTCCACGGCTTCATAACCCGCACCGAGAGGTAGTTGCTTCTATTTCTTTCTCTCTCTTTTTACTTTAGAAATGCAAAAAAATCTCTGTTACCCAATAAAATAAGCCCTAAAATAATTTATTTGTGCGATGAGCCCTAAAATAATTATAGGATTTGCCATAAAAACTTATATGGCCAGATACAACTATAGTAAGGGCCCAGCTGACCGTGCAAGTTTGCGATCTAGAAGTGCGTTCTCGCTATGTGAATTATGATGTCAAAAAAAAAAGAGGCACCAAAAGTTTCAGAATTAACAACCGGTTCATTCAAAAAGTATTTTAAATAATTTTTGCGTTTGCCCTAACCAATCATTTAGAAATATTGGTTCAACTATCTTAATATAACCCTTATGCAACATGATATTAGTTTTTCTTGTTGTTTTTTCATAAATAATCTCTTTGCTTACCATTGACCTTTACTTTATAAGAAACAATAAAAGTAAACAAAAAAGATAAATAAATTTGTTCTCCATATTTGTGTACTTAGCTAATCGGTTACAATGCACTATCTAAATAATCCGTTCACCTAAGTTAACACGATATATTTTTTGAATAATCTTGTTCATAAATATAGAGCATATTTTATGTTATAATGCAAATTAATATGATGTTCTCTTTATAACCCTAATAAATATCCAAATTTACTTTATATTCTTTATATGCACGCATTAAATACAGTGCTTAGAGATAATAATTAAGGATAGTATAGTTATTTTTAATATCTTCTTATGTACTATCTGCTAGGAGAAAACACGTCTTATAAACTTGTACCGAGGGAGAGGGAGTAATCCCTTCAACCATTAATACAAAAATGCGCAAAAAAAGAAAAAAAAGAAAAAAAAAGAAACGTGCGGGCTAAATATTAATCAAGTCGAGGCGACGAGGCCTCTCCCAAGAAAAAGAAAAGAGAAAGGGGGAGACTGTAAAAAAACCCTCACGAATCCAGCCCGGCTACCCATTCCTATCCAGGAGAGGAGAGGAGAGACTTGTGGTGGCGGTGTCTCTCAGGCGTCCGCCGCGGAGGCTCCCTCGCCGTCGCCGGCCGATCCAGCCCCAGCCGAACGCTCTTCCTCACGTAAGCATCAGTTCCATCCCGTTTCACCGCCTCCTTGCTTGGATTGCTGCTTGGCCTACCGTGACCGATCCTATCGCTAGGGTTTCTGATTAGGGCGGAGCTACGACCGCACAAATCAGAAGAAGCCAATGGCCAATTTCAATTGCTTTGTAATTAGGAATCTCCAAATTGTTGATGTTTACAGGGAACTTGCGAATAAAGAATTATGAGCTCCCTCTGCCCTTTCGCAAAAGCTACCACTGGTGGCGGCGTATGCCCCGTCAAATCTGACAAGAACAGCGGCGGCGCTCCAGTATGCCCTGTCGCCGGCAAGAATCGCGGCGGCGCTGACCACAAGGAAAGCACAGACCATGCCGAGGAAAGGGGCACCGATCCTCGTGTGGTGCCCCCAAAGTGCCCGTTTGGCTACGACTCCAACACGTTCAAGCTCGGTCCGCTCAGCTGCATGGTCTGCCAGGCACTGCTCCATGAAAGCAGCAAATGCACGCCGTGCTCACATAAGTTCTGCAAGTGCGTCTTGTGCTTATCAAATGCCACTTCGTGTTTCATTTGCTTGGATAGGTTCTTATTGGATTGCCTTGGCAGGGCATGTATATCGCGCTTTAAGGACTGCCCATTATGTGGTGCTGATATAGAGGGGATCGAGCCTGATGCCGAGCTTCAAGCCCTTGTCGATTGCTTCATTGACGGCCATGCCCGAATCAAGAGATCGCATGCTGCAGGGGATGGGGAAGTGGCGGAAGGCCAGAACAAGGTCATATATGAGGATGTTTCCATGGAGAGAGGTGCTTTTCTGGTCCAGCAAGCTATGAGGGTCAGTAACCAATCAACTCTATTAGCCTCCTACCTTGAGCTCTTTAACATGTGAAATTTTTTGAATAACTTATCGTTCTTCATTCTGTACTAATGTCTCGATGGTGTTGATGTTATGACAATGCTTCTAACTTCCACGCCACCAGGCTTTTCGAGCACAGAACATTGAAAGTGCGAAGTCAAGACTAAGTATGTGTGCAGAAGACATCAGGGAGGAATTGAAATCTTCAGAAGATAACCTAGACCTATGTTCTCAGCTTGGAGCTGTGCTGGGGATGCTTGGGGACTGCTGGTATGGCCCTTTTCTCTTGACTATTATTGTCCCTTTCTAGTTGTTTCTCTTTGCAATATGAGAAACTTACCTCTGGAAAGTAAACTCGGAAACATACTGTTGGTCTATGCCACCAGATTTTTTACTTCGTATATAGTTGTTGGCTGTATTCTGGAGGTTCAGTGATTTGTCTGCCATGCACAAGGCCCCAATTCTAGTCTATGACAGCAAATTAGCAAGAAATTTTCTGTGAACTTACCGTTGATATGTTGACCATGTATTGAGTAAAATTCTTGCATGTTTTTACTAGTTAACAGAACAATTCTTTTTCATATATTGTAATACCTGAATGTACTAACTTTTAAATAGCTGTGGCTTTCCTCAAAAAAAAAAAGAGAAAAGAGAGAAAGAAAACTTCAGTGCTTTGTGTCTGCTATGCAGCATAAGGGCTCATTCTAGTCTAAGATAGCACATCAGCAAGAATTTTTCTGCGGATTGGCCGTTGACCGTTCGATTGTATATTGAGTTGCTCTCATAGAACAGTTCTTACTCATGCACTTTTGTATCTGATTGTTCTGAGTTTTGACTAGATGTAGCCTTTTCCTTTAAAAAATAGAAGGACAAATCTCACTGTAGCTAAGTTTATTTTTCTTTTCATTGAAGAATCAAACAATGCTGTATCTCGTTGCATGTCTACTTTGGAATGACATAGCAGATTGTAATACATGATGCAGACTAACTGATTCACAGAGGGGTCTCATGCAAGGTTTTAAGCTGATAGTTTTGCCGGTTACAGGCTGGCTACAACTTGTTTAGTTGTTTGTATGGTACATTCGCAATTGGGAAAAGTGGGAACCATTAACCATGTCCTAAACCAGGCAGCAAGCTGGTGCCAATCACAAGTTGATAGCTTGTGTAATAGGCAGTTAGCAAGATCCTACTTCTGGTCAGGATGTCTGGTAACTATATAAAAGGCACAGGGTCTGTCATGTCTCTGATGACCCCCTTCTGCTTCCGTTTAGTACTGAATATTTTTCTTTCACTCTATTATAATATTCTGACTCAACTTTATCCAATAAGTATGTTGTACAGTCATTATATTCATTACACAATATCACAGTGGCAACTAGATCTTAGTTTACTTAGTTTGTTAATAACTAAACTCATTGCACAGTACTTCCTCCCTGGTCCTCATCACTGTACTGTGTTTTTTCAGTCGGACCTTGGGAGATGCTCCTTCAGCGATCACTTACTATGAAGAAAGTGCTGAGTTTCTCTCGAAGTTGCCCACAAAGGATCTCGAGGTTGTATTCAATATTAGTATCATTGTAATAGAATTAAGAAGTTCCTTCTGTTGATTTAACTTTCGCATTCATCCACAGCTGGTTCATACGCTCTCAGTTTCACTAAATAAAATTGGAGACCTTCGCTACTATGATGGGGACCTACAATCTGCAAGAAGTTACTATGCCCAATCATTGGATGTTCGCAGAAATGCAGTAAAAGAACACTCAGCTGTGGCTTCCCAGGTAATTGCTATGGTGTCGATTAAGAATTGAAAATTAAGCATAAATGCAAACAAGATAGTTATGTCTTAGAAATGGATAGAATCTTATGCATCCCTATCTCTTCTCCCTACTCCTTAGTTGGTAATCTTTTCGTTACCGCTGGACTTTGTTTGGGGAAAATATATATCATTCCAGCTATTATTTTTTTGGACACTTTTATTGAACTGAAATGTGTTACATAGTGATGGGAAACGGAAGGATAAAGTAGTGAGCTGTAAAACCAAATGCGCAGGGAGCGGGCAGGATAGAATTTTTATCTGCGCTTCTGATACAAGTTCCTGTTTTGATTGAATAGTGGCAAGCACCTGTACTTTTTTTATGTCTTCTTGAATCGTTGACTTGAACAATTCATTTTCATGCAAAATGGATGAGAAATGTGTTTCACTGCAGATTTTTAGTCAAGTTTGTCCTTTCTAGTATCAAAAGGTGAATTGTCTTTTTCTGGACAAACTGCAATGCTAAAATGTCAAATATTAGATTCCCTTGTTTGCTTTTACGCAATAAACGTCTGTTATTCAGTAAAAATGTTCCTTTCTAGAATAGTATGGTTTGACTTTGAGCAAGTAGGCTTGATTTATTCAGCAGGTTTTTAAATGTTTTCTCTAACTACACTGTTACATATAAATACAGAAAAGATAGATGATTCATAGTGTGATTTGCTTTAGCTGCTATTATTTGACAATGTGGCAACTGTTGGATATAGGTCATTGATCTAGCAACTTCTCTAGCCAAAGTTGCGGATGTGGATAGAAATCTTGGGAACAAAAATGCGGCTGTCGAGGGGTTTGAGGAGGCAATTAAATGCCTTGAGAAGTTAAAGCTGGATTCTGAACAAGCTAGTCTTGAGCAACGGGTAACTACAATTTATCCCTTCTTACCTCCTCTCTTCTTTGTGCTCCTGTGTGTTGTTCTGGACTAACTTTCGTTCTGTACTGTACTTTTGCAGCGCCGCTCAGTTCTCGACTTTCTACACAAACAGTTAGATGATAAGTAAGATACATGGCCCTCCTAAGAGCGCGTACCCATAGACAGGATACGTACTATCCATAATGGGGTTCAGCTGCAGTATTCGTCTGATGCATATGCAAGGAGTTGCTCCAGAATTGGTGATTAGTGTGTATTACCACTTTAAGTTTGTCGCGCTACAAAATAAATACTCACATTGTAAATGCATCTTGTGTCTGCTACGCGAGGGATGTACTCTTGATGGCCACCGTTATGCTCCAGCGCCCCTCCAGCTTGCTTCTTAACGGGAAACAAACTTGTCTGGAATTCCTTCTTGCTTTGCCGTGTCACGTGAATGCGGTCCCAGTGTATATTTGACAATAAGACAAGAAAATGAGTACTAAACCATGGACGATTTGTTTCCTTTAATTAGGGGTTCCTGTCATTATCTGTTTGCACATATGTTAGGGTGTGTTTAGTCGACGGAATCCTCTGAGCATTATCTCCTTTTCCATGCGAAGTTCTCGTCTACATCGTACCTCATGACCTTGGAGAAGTTCTTCAACATGCTTCTTTCCGGAAAGGATTGATGTGTGCACAGGTGTGCGCTCATGAGAATAATTTCTTCTAACCAGCCACTGGTTGATGATCTCCATCTCTTCATCGTCTCTTCGCTTTCTACTAAAGAAGTTTCTCCACATCCTTTTTTGTTTTGTAAGTCTGGGTGCTCAAATGGAGCAGCATGTCCATATATATAGACATGGTTGTGGAGAAAAAAATGCAGCATGGTTGTGGAGAAAAAAATGCAGCACGTAAAAAAAATGCACAGTTGTAGTTAGTGTAGAGAGAGTACACATCTTGTAGTTAGCCCCTTCACAAAAATGCATGGCTTGACTGGTGAGTAGAGAGATGAAGCATCTGTACACCAGGCCATGCAACAAAAACTTTGAAAATGTCAACCAAAAACTTTGTAGCCAAACAGTTGGGAGTTCCAAGAAAAACCATGGTTTCAATGGGGTTTGGTAAAACCATGGTTTTTATGTCATGACAATTCCTAAACCATAGTTTTGCAAAACCATGGCTTTACAAAATCTTGTTGCCAAACAGGCCCTTAGTGATTTTAGATTACTTGTTTTTTAGGGAGCAAGACAGAGACAACTACAATCCAATAACCGACAACTATAATCAATATTAGAGTATACTTAAAATGACAGAGGTATAACATCATCATTTAAACGGTATATTGACAATGGGAGTACATACTCTCAAACATACTTTCAGTGTGTGTGTGAGAGAGAGAACCAAATACTGCCCTGATTAATTAGCATCATGCTTCTGCATGGATCGTCTTGTTAAGCTAAGACCGAGTGGTGGTAATCCTAAAAACTCCGGTGGCTTTTCTTCATTTATGAAGTAGTTCACTCTGACCCGAGACTCTAATAGGGATTACTATCCATTGACGATCGACCTAAAGTTACACGTATTCTATGTTGAGTGCGTGCATGATGCAAGAATTATGCAGTGGTCTGCACACGTGTTTGCAAGCACCGATTACTACTCCATCTGTTGCTGTAAACTTCCCGATGCCTTCCATGACTACCATCAGTAATCCTCGAGCAGCAAGACCAAGATGCGTCGACAACATCACTAGATTAGTAGAATGGGAGGAAGGAGGAGGAGGAGGAACTAGCTAGTACTACCTACATTTTGACGGAAGGATTTGTTACAGTAGTTACTGCTGATCGTTGCGTACAAGGTCTTATATGTTGTATTGTTAGAGCGAGATTTTGTTGCGGCTATATTGTTTCTTTTTACCTAAATATTTTTGTTGTTGCAATGGGTTGCTATTTTGTTGCATGAGAGAGAGAGAGAGAGAGAAGAGAGAGAGAGAGAGCAGAGCATGGAGGAGCAAGCTAGTGTATTGGTCAAATACGATGCGTGATACAGTCATACAGCCGTAGAATAGTTTTTGATAAAGCGTGATACATTTTAAATCGGTGTAATGGCGTCGCACATCGCTTGACAAGCTAATGCTCGGTTGCTATCCCCTTAATTCCAACCAGACAAGTAGCAGATACATGCAATTAGCTCTCGTCATGTCACACGTCATGTAAGTGTAATAATAGATGCTTCTTGTCCTACAATTTGCTCAGGTGAGGTCTCACCCTACCCAAAATTCAGGGATGGTTACACCGTCCAATCTTGGCACGCTGCAGAGACAGATAAAAAGAAAAAGAAGAATTCCTGAGCAACCTACCACCGACTCGAACCGGAGGGATCTCACGGCCACTACGTTGTCTGATCTAAACATTGTGTTGTCACCACCGGATGTGTTGTTTTCGTAAACTTCCGGACGCCTTCCATGCCTACGAGTAATTGAGCAGCAAAGCAGATAAGTGTAAGATAAGGTGTTTAGGGAGATGCATGTAGCAGTGTGAGAGGAGGGGGAAGGAAGTCAGGATGATATATATAAAAATAGTGGGTGAAGGTTTCAGAATTTAAGATCCTCTGCTAGCTAGGTAATAAGGTGAGGTAGATGATGGGAGAGGTCAAAATCGGAAACAAGGTAGGTGGATCGGATAGTGCAGGAGATCACACACACGGTATATTTACAGCTAAATATTGGAACACACAGCAAACCAGGCTATGAATTGAATTGCCTCATTCAGGTATTCAGTACTAGACAGAAAACAGCGTAATTAAAGCAGCTTGTGCTTCATGGTTTTCGGCAACACGCTCAGGTTTTACATAAAGCCTCATCTTGGTCATCACTTGGTCTTCCATTGGCTAGGTTTGATTCCTTATTAAGACCACTTTTTGCTCAGCAGTTTCGATATGGTTAAGTCCGTGTCGCCGAATCCATCCATGACGGCCTTTGCAGAGTGAAATTCTGCTCTGGCGGTTAGGCTGGGAGAGGCAAACACAAGTAAGATGGCAAGCACAAACAGAATTGCTGTCCAATACAGTATGATGGAGTGTATTTACCTGCTTCGAACAGCTATGCACGGCATGGCAATGCGCTCAGCTGCCAGGACTCCAGATTGGCTGCCAGCAATAAGAATGCAGTTTCGCATGTCGCATCCAACGTATTCAGACCCAGCTCGCAGCGTCGCTACGATCTTCTCAGAGCTGAGAATCGTGATTGAACAGCGAAATTCAGATATACTTCTCCAGTGCAAAAATATGGCTAATCAGCAGATAGTAATAACCTTTCAGATGCCGTGTTGATGTCGACGCTAAGTTTTAAAATGGATGCAACCTCTTCTGCTATCCTCTGCTTCTCTGAGGAAGCTGCCACAACACAGCCATTTGGAAATAACTTGGAGTGGTACTGGAACTAAAAAACATGAATGAGGCTGCAATTGCTCCAATTAGTAATACCCACCAGCCTTCTGTGCTTCCCTAACAAGTTGTTCGTCCAAACTGGAGGCAACTCCTTTACCAAGAACAAGCTGCCCATATAGGCTTCCTTCAACCTCTTCGTTTCCAACAATATTTATTTTTGATGTTCTCTCGGGGCCTAACTTTTCAATTATAGATCTGCAGTCGAAGATTTGCATGACATTACCATGAACTAATATGAATCTACAGTAATATGTTATCTTGGCAGTGCAAAGTTTATTTTGAGACAAACTACCAGACTTGAGAAAACAAAATTATTCAATAAATATAAACCGAACCTTGAAATCTTTTCTCCATTTCTTCCATATGTTATCAATATGGCCACAGGCACACCCTCCCTAAGTGCATCATCAATGAACCTTTGAATGATTCACACACAAAATCAGATGTAAGGCAACTTAAAGTCCAAGATAACTATTCATAGAGCAATCACAGAGTACAGAACAGAGTACAGAAAAGAGACAATAACTGCACAAGTGAACACATACGATCAATAAGGACAAAAAATGTCACTTTTAAGTACTCGTGTATTGATGGAATTAAAGCATGCTGCATGGGTACCAGAACATCCAGAAACTTTTGATTAAATACGCTGTGATTTCAGTCCATTCTTGCAGATAACAACAAAGTCCTCACATATGCTCGGTTTGTACAATGGCCTAGAATTCTTGCCAATGTTTTAAGACAAAAAAAACTAACATACTACCAGCTATGGTCATAGCATCTTACAATTAATTTATAATGATCCTGAAAGTTCTCTATCAACAATAGCTCACATTCTCCAGGAATTATTTCTCTAGAGGGATTTTTGCAATAAATTGACATAAAAAGGAAACAGTATACTTACTTTTCAGCTCCAGGCCGCAGTGGTAAGCTATCAGAAGCTGAGAACTCTTCCAAGGCTTTCAACTATGAGAAGAATCATGAATAAACAAGTCACTACAAGAATACTAGAATAGTTCTATTGAAAAGATAGGAAGAAAAGAACCATTTCGATATTAACAAATCCAAGCATAAAATGAATGCATTGAACAGCAGATAAATAATGTAACCCTGTTTTCACTTTTTAGGGTATATACAAAGTCCAAACATTTTTCTGACTGCTAAATCCTGTGCCTCCCAGAGTCCCAGTTATAAAATTCAGTTTGCTGTCCCCTTCCTTAGCAGAACTATGCATGATACACCCATGAGGATGAGAATCTTGAATGAACACAGTTAATCATACGTTTGCAAAATTTAAGTGTAATCACTATAGTCTGGCTGTGATGGAAATGTCCAAAATTTTAATATCAGCTTCATATCTTCAAGGATTGGGTGGAGGTGGCGTAAAAAGGAAGGAAAAAGGCCACGACACAGAACAGGAGCTTGTGTGGAACCTTGGATTTCTGGCATAACAGCAGTGGAAGGTATCAAAATATTATGGCCGCATAACATAGGGGCCTATGCTTTATGATTAGGTAGGACCTCAAGGTCATCGACACAAATCAAGATATTAATCAGGAAAAAAAACATGAAATTCATCTGATAGATGAAGACTAAACATTGTCAGGTGACAATTCTAGCTAATGCTAATATGTTGAGCGCCTGCATAGCATAAATTTGTCGAGGAATGGTTGGTGAAACATATATATCTACCTTTTCACGAAAAACACTTTTTATAAATGACCCTTTCTCACTAGTTGGCAAAGATGTAGGCCAGCCAATCTGCATCAAGTTAGGAGAAATGATGGATATAAGTAATACATTTTAATTCCAATGTTTCAATCAAACAGCAAATATAATTAGTCAGATCAACAACACTATGTTACATAATGAACAGCTGTGTCGTATAAGAGGAATAAATAAAAATCTTATTGGACCAAAGAGGGCAGATGGGAGAAGAAATGGCCTGTACCCTGTTAAAGAATAGTACCAGCATCCTTTCCTCATCGCCGCTAGCTTTCCTAGAAAACTATGAAGATTTAGGAAAATAAACAATGTAGTGAGGAAAAAATAAACTCTCATGCAGCCCAGTCCAAACTATGTTGTTCATAAAGGAGTAGAAAGGAACTATTAGCGGACAAACAAAAGGGAACAAGACAGCAGGGTAACACGTTCAAATCAGTGATGCCAATAGTTAACCCAATGCAGTAAAGAGATGATGCTCAAGTTTGATGGGGCTAAAGAATCCAATACGCACCTCACTAAATCAGCATATATTGGTTCTGTCCAATTTGCACAATCTAGGCCAAGATTTTGAAATGCTGGTGAAAAAATATGTTTAAGTGCGTTAAAATAACAAGACAGATAAGAAAAATACATACTTGCACAGCTAGACTTCCATTCTATTAAAGTCCTACATGTTTTATTCTATATTTCAAAAGGAAACATTTATTACATAGGCCAATGCTGTCAACTTATCTACTTCATTTGATGTTTTCCCCTTCAATCTTGACATAGCATAGACCATAGAAAATGAACTATCACAGAAATGGAATAGTATTTGATAAGGGCATTAAGCAAAGATGTATATTAACATTGTTCGCACCTACATTGAAAGCTTGCCGATTGCCAAAGCGATAGACATCTGCAAGAACTCTGAAGGAAGAGAGACACGCATGTTACTCAATCAGAAAGAGCAACCCCCAAAAACAAAATTGCAAAATGGGACAAACAAAGCTATAACTATTCATCAAGTAACCACAAGTTGTCATTAATAGCATATGACATGTCAGTCACATTGACCCCGATAACACTAGATAGAATGCCACAAACTGTGTATCTGCCTTGAATTGTTGAAAAACATGGGAAACACATCAAACTATGAACAACCGCAGGTATTTGCTCAAGGATGAGACATGATGCATTTTAAATCACCGTAATAGCGTAATGACATAATCACAATAGCCAGAAATCACATTGATTACTATCTTCGGGCATCTCCATGAAACATCTGGTTAGATTGATGGGAGGTTACGTTAGCTAATTCCTACCATTTTTAATTCTACATTTGCATAGCAGTTCTAACTTAAGTTATAACCCATGATTCCAATGCCGGTGACCAGAAGAGTGAAATAACCCAAAATTCAAAAGCATTTAAATTTGAATGTTATTTGGATTTTCATTTGAATTTTGGTTTGATTTTCGGATTGGATTTGGATTTGTTTTCGTTTTAGGCCAATTCTTCGCATTTTTGGGCCTTCGGCCCATTTCCCAGCCGGCCTGCCAGGCCGACAGGCTCCCTTCGCCCCCGCCTCCGGCGCCGCCACCGCCCGCACGCCTGACCCGCGCCGCTCTCTCTCTCCTCCGCTCGGCTATAAAAGCCGCTCGCCGCCGACCTCGTTCCCTCGCCCCTCTCGCCTTCCCTTTCCCTCACGGTGAGCTCCCTCCCCCGCGCCTTCTCCCCCTCGGCTCCAGGGGAGAACCCTAGGGTCTCCCCCGTCCCTCACTCGCTCGCATGGGCTTGGCCCAGCTCGAGAGCCCCCACCCCCCGCGCCAGGCTCGTGGGCGGCCCAAGATCTTGTGCGGCCTGGTCCATTTCTTTTTCTTTTTATTATTTCGGATTTTTAATTAAATTAATTAATCCAAAAATCCTTTTTAATTCTAGAAAATCCCAGAAAAGTCCAGAAAATTCCCGAAAATTCCAAAATACACCATCTTAACCGTTTCGCGCCACTGAGTCCAAAAATAACCTCTGCTCCACCATCTGAAGCTCCCAAAATTCCCGAGATGACCATTTTGCCGTCCGACTCTCTCCCAGTCCGTTTTCAGTTTCCGTTTCAATTTCCATTTTTGTTTTCGTTCCTTGTTTGTCGTTTATTTATTGTCGTTCGTTCTTCGCGCTAGATTCGGCCGTTGAGCAGTTCAAGGTGCATCAGCAGTACCCAGAGCAGGAGCTGGACCAGTCGGAAGCTGAGTATGACTACGTTCACTACGATTTAACCGATCCCACCGCCGAGCAAGGCAAGCCGCACATTGTTGATCATATTGCGCCCAAATATTCTGGATATCATAGTAATTAATTTCTATTGCATTATTTTACGATATGTTCAAATATTGAAAATCGTTATATTGGAATGACATGATGCTTAATTAATGCCGAATTGTTCTTAAGCCTCCTTGACATTATTGAACCCTGTTAAATCCTTGAATAACCCTAGCTATTAATTATGCAACTATAGTTAGATATTAATCCTTTTAGTATCACTCAAATTCTTTAAAAGAGAAAGGAAATTGTGGCGAGCCGCCGGCTCGGAGTTTATAAAACTGCTACAGTCAGGGGGACAGTATTGGGCTAACCACGAGGTGGATTTGAGTCCGATCCCCAGCTGATGATTAATGCCTTGGTTGGTTTGGCTGCTGGTACATGCTGATACTAGATGGGTTTGTGAATGTTGTAAGACTTGATCTTTGGCAATATAAGGATAATAACCACCTTGAGCAAAGTATGGTTTGGCTGCTGGTACATGCTGATACCAGATGGGTTTGTGAATGTTGTAAGGTTTGATCTTTGGCAATATAAGGATAATAACCACCTTGAGCAAAGTAAATAATTGAAGTTTCGCGCTCAACCACAAGTCGGGTCGGTCAGTAGGCCTGTCTCCGACATAGCTCAGTACATTGATCATTCCCTAGAATGGAACTTATTTCTTGGTGGTACCATTCTCTGAGGAGAATGGCTCAGAGAATGGGGATCAGCCTTCCTAGCAGGGAAGTGTCCTGAAGGGGTGGAACGGAAATGGGCCGTGTCGCGCCATTCTCCGATTCTCACAACGGTAGGTGCTCATTTAGAACAGTGGGTTCTAAATAGAGTGTTCAGACTTATCGGGTAAGAACTGATTCCAGGGATGTTCAACAAAAGGCTGTGATAATCTCGGCCCGATCGCATGCATTTAAGTTGCATGTAAGTTCGCGCGTGGCGTTAACGGCCGTAGATATCTTGTGGGTAAATCTGAGCACCTCTGCAGAGTCTTTAATTAAAACGGTATTCGAATACACCGTGCTTCCGGTCAATGGAGCTAAGTTTGAATTGGGGGACGGCCGTAACCAAGCTCAAGTAAATTTTGTGATTTTGGAGAAATTTGGTTAATGGTGTTAACTTTGGAAGCCCCCCCCCCCCCCAACACTATTTATTTATGGTTTGTGTTTCAAATGTAAAATGATATTATGAACAGAACTGCATCCACAATACTTAAACCCGTGCCATCCATTGTTAATCCCTTGCATATAGTATTCAAAATTTATCGTGCGATTTGTTGAGTATTATTGCACTCACTCTTTCTGGGTTAGACGTGCTCCTGAAAAGACGGTCCATCACAAAGAGTAGCTACAAGGCTACAAGAATTGAATCCATATGTACCGAACTACTACAGCAAACTAAAATGTTACATAAGTGGAAAAGGTCACTCCTTTTGGGCAAGAATTGCAAGCATGCAGGAAACAGGCAGCAAAAGACGGGACCTTGGGGGTGTCCTTACCCTTCAACTTCGAGAAGCACGGCGAGTTCCGGCGTGGTTGTTCCTTCCGAGGAGGAGGCGGAGCACCGGAGCGGCGGCGGCGGGAGACGCCGAGCGGAACTCGGGGAGACGGCGGCGCGGAGAGGGAGAGAGGTGGAGTTGGAGGAGGCGGGGATGGAGGCGGCGACCTTCGCAATCTCCGGCGGGGTCGGGGCCGGCGGCGATGCCCGCAGCAGGAGGCATCGGACGGCGGCGGCCATGGCGGTCCAACGGAGATTTTTTGTTCGGTCCACCGCTAGATGTGATAACACAGCTGCTGCCAAAACTAATCGTGCCATAGTTGTAGTCTTGTAGACTGCTCGAGTTTGAGAACGTGACGTCATCTGTCGTGGTCTACTTTTTCTTATCTTAAGCCATATACAATAGTTATGTCAGCTATTTGTATACTTTACTCCATAAAATTTTTGTTGATACAGAAGAGAGAAAAATAAAAGAGAATATAGTTGTTTTTTTTTGTAAAGAGGTGTCCATGCATACAGCATAAAACACTATTACATGAGTTATTAAATAAATACTTTTTCATACCAAAATTAAAAGATTGTAGATTTTTATACAGATAACCTTAAGATGCTATCTATTGTATAATATGTAGCCTAAATATCCATTTATGTATGTATGTATACATAGATACATATGTGCACCGGTGCATGGTAAAATTACCATCTCTCTACACGGATGCGTGCATGCATTGCATGGTTCAAACATATCGACGAGCAAATTAATTTGTGTGTAGGGATGCAAATGGGCCGGCCCTAGAGTCATCTTTGACCCATTCTAGTTCATTTGGTTGCACTAAAACTTAAAAGGTGGACTAAAAATTAAGTTTTTAGTGCAAACAAATAAACTATAATGGGTCAAAGAAGACCCTAGGGTCAGCCCATTTGCATCCCTATTTGTGTGAGATGTTCAGAGAAAAGGCGAACTTGGGTCAGGCACCGAGAGAACATGATTCGTCCAAGGTAAAGCTATGTATCATTCAAAAAAAAAGAAAGAAAGAGATAAAACTGTATATGTGATGGTCAAGTGATACCTGACGTAGCTTAATTATTTTGGTGCACCTTTGTTTATTCTCTCGATCTTTTTCTTTCTTTTTTTCCTTTTGAGAATCAATTGGCCAGCAGCCTACAGGATCAATTGAGCAAAGGCAAAGCAAGGCACTTTAGGCCCAAAAATAAACAGGCTCGATCAGGGTTTAAAAAAACATCAAAAACCATTTGGTTATTGCGAAAACAGACCGTATCGAGCCGGTTTGAATTTTGAAACCGGTCGGAAACTGGTTGAATTCAAATTCAAATTGAAAATTTCAAAAAATCAGAAGAAAAAATTTATCCAAAAGATCCCTAAATTAGTAATAATAGCATTGTGACATGTAAGATGATTTTTTTAAAAAAAAAAATGAATTTAGAAGATGTTTTAGAGCAAATTACGAATTTACGAAATTGAAAAAGGAAAAACACACAAACAGTGACAGCTGCAAAGTGTCCGACCTAAAAACCCATCTAGCCCACGAATGCTGGGAACATAGCCATAACACTCAAACCCTGATTCCGACAGCCAGTTCACAACCAATTAAGGGTGCCTTGACCACTTAAGACTATGTCCACTTAAGGGCACGACTTGTTAAAGCCACGACCACTTGAGACTCCGACCTGTCAAGGCCCCAAACAATTAAGGCTCAGATATGTCAGGCCTAACCTCTCAAGATTTCGACCTGCCCAGGCTACGATCAGTCAAGGCTCCAATCACTGGTTGAACAACTCATAGCAACTCAAATTGCTCAAAACCAAGGCAAGCTCAATTCAAACTCAAACTTGAGCACCACAAACTTAAACACAGTCAAATATTCATCACAAATATAGATAAACCTCCACGTGGTCTTTCATATATCCCAAAGGAAGGCATGCTTAATATGCACAGGCTGAAACATGCGTGTATACTGGTTTCCTTTTTTTTTTTTCCTTTTGAGAAAATAAGATTCATCAGTAAACAAATAGTTTTTTTTATAACAGAAAAAGATTCAGTACACAAATGATCTAACAGCATCGTCTATAATCACGTACATACGTCTAGCTTACTGAACTATCCGGTTCTCCATTCCGTTCTGATTTTTGAAAGAAAGATGCACTGGCACATCACCATGGTTATTAGAGCAAGCAAGAAGTTCACGAGCTGTTCTGCAGGAAACTATCAGTAACTGCAAGTAGGTAGCATATATATACACAACTATATATACAAGAATGCAATAATAGCTCGTAATGTATACATATAATACACATAAAGTTCTATACTGCACAAGCAAGTCAGATATTGATGCCACAACAAGGGAAATCTAGTTAATGATATGCATTTACAAGTAAGTTGAATCAGTGGAGATCTCCATGATCCTCCCCAGCTCGTCCCAGCTGCTGCTGTCCCTAAAGCTCATCAGATTATCGCTCCACCCCGACGGCGGCGGAGCTCCCATTCCCAACGACGTCACGGCGGCCGACGACTCGCCAGCATGGAAACTAGACAGAATAAACGGCCGGTGGTGAGTAGTAGCATGAACCCTCCCGGCGTCTGACTCGAAGCTGTTGGTCGCCGTGGAAGCGACGTAGGTATAGTGGTGGTGATGGTAGTAGGACTCCAGCTGCTGCAGGTGCTGATAATGGTGGCTTCGTTTGCTGCTGATCGTGGAGCTGGCGCCCTTGCCGTGTTGATCTTGCTGCTGCTGCTGGTACCTCTTGTTGTAGGACATGTTCCTCTCGAAGATCCGGCAAACAGTCCATATTTCCTGTGATGAATCAATTTGTACATAGAATTAAATGAATATAAAGTTCATTTCGTTCTTGTGATTTAGCAGTGACAACACGATCGATCGATCTCAGTGAGCAGTACTACTCACTGCATCTTGGAAGGCGTTAGGGGAAGGGGAGTTAGAGGTGGCCTCGGCCGGCGACGAGGGGAGGCGGAACTCGTGCATCATCCAGTCGGTCTTGGTGCCCTTGCCGGCGCTGCCGCGGTAATAGACGAGGGACTTCTTGAGACCAATGCACTCGCCGGCGCCGGCGACTACGGAAGGGGAGGAGGGGTATATGGGCTTGTCGATGCCGGTGGCCTTCCAGAAGCCGGAGCCGGTGACGCGGTTGGGCCTGATGCTGTTCCTGTACTTCCTCCCCCGCAGGCAGAAGAAGTAGCAGCACTCTTTCTCCCCCGATCCCTGCTGCTGCAGATGGATCGATCCTGCATCGCACAGCAGCAATTAAATACGTACGTACACTCCTTAATGATCAAAGAAGAACAAAAACATGCAGGTTTATGCATGGGACAAATTTTTTTTGATCAAAAACTTACTTGGAAGATCCCACGGGTCATGCTTGTAGATGTCGATCTCCATGATGATCTCAATACCGAAAGCCTTCTTCTCCACCTTCCTTGTCAGGTAGAACCCGACGAGCTCTTGATCAGTCGGATGGAACCGAAAGCCTGGAAACACCAAATCATCCTCGTCTTCATCTCCTCCTCCTCCTCCTCTTTGGTCCTTGATCCTTTCCAGGTCCTTCTTCTCCTCTATCTCCATGACTTGATCTGAAGGTGAGCCAGCTTGTGATCCTAGCCAGTGTCTGACAGAATGATATTTCTAGGTCTAGTTGCTTAATTTATGCTTACATAATCACGTACGCATGCAACAAATGCTGGCTGCTGTGTACGGCTTTGCCTGCTGCATGTATTAGTAATGTCTTTGACGACCTCTCCATAATTAATTGGCCCTAATTAACAAATGTTTAGTACTCTCGTATATGGTTGAAGAGATAGTCGGGGGAGATGGTGGAAATTAAAGGTCAAGTCAATGGAGTTGAACTCGATCTCTTTTCCTATGGTTATACAGCTGACAAATCATGCCTTAGATGATTCGCTCCAAACTGAAATATCTGTAGTATTTTGACCCATTGTTGTTTAAAGAAAACACTGTCAGTCAGCAGAGCGAAAACTGTTACTTCCTCGTTGATTTTTATAAGGCTTATTTAGTTTACATTTTTATTGAAAATTATAAAGCGTGGTGCATCTTCAATGCCACTTTCTCTCTTTTGTCCTAGTTATTTCTTTCTATCTCCCAAGTATTTATGCATAACTAACAACACAATCTAGTCTTTTTCGTAATTCCAAAACCCTTAATGATGAAGTTTGGTCATTCTTTTTTTTATGACTTTCTCACCATTTTTTTAGTTCAACCCTTTTAATTAAAACACAAAATCTAACTAGTGTTAGTGCACCAAATCTCTCATAACCGTGAGCACGGCTTTTTGAAAAGATTTACATTATGCAAAGGAGTACAACTTTACTTGCAATATATGATCAAATCTTGTTACCGCTATTTCCACACTTCCTTTGGTGTATGACAAAGAGATCGTGACAATAACCGTTACATCACCTAGGCCAAACATTGCCCCAACCCGGTGATATTTGCAAAAGTTATGAGCGTTTGAATTTAAATTGGCTAAAAATTCTCTAAAATGAGAAAGAAGATGACGTTGAAGGCGTATTCTTTGGAAATTATGCCTTCTAACAGAGAAGACGTATTCTCCTTTAAACCGAAAGTGTATTTCTCAGTTGTGAGGTTTTTAAAACCTATTTTACATAGGCTAACATGTGGGGTCCATGTGTTAGGGTTTTATTATTTTTTGAAAAATGACTGACATGTGGGATCACATGTCAGTGACTTATGTTTGAATACCTATTTGATTTACGAAATAAGTTTTTATTTTAACCTGAGACTATTTTTTACCTATAGAGTTTTTATTTTTGGTTTTAAAAAGAAAAACCGACATATGGGATCGATTTGTTAGTGACTGAGAGAGAAAGAGCTGTGTGAGGGTGCCTAATAAGTGGGGCCCACTTATCAGTGACTCGGGACAGAGCAACAGTTCGGGTGAGGCTTGCCGGTGGTGAACGACGGCGGCTTATGTGGTGCGGGTGGTTAGAATAGCTAATGGGGATGAAGGGAGCTCAAGGGAACTATTCGCCATGGCTGGGGTTGGCTAGAGTGGGGCCGACTACTGAACATAGCGACGGCGACATGGCGAGTAGCAGAGGAAGAAGCACATAGGTGATGGTGCTCGATTGAGCGAGGAAAAATCACTAGTGGGGTATTAGGGTCCAATTTGGGGGCTCAACGGTGATAGATACTCACTGAGAGAGCTTGGCGACGATGGTCGGGATGGGGGAAAGAAAGTGGGCAAGGCAATGGTGATCCAGTAGCACAAAACTAGGAAGAAGGTAGGGAAAATGGTTTGGGCATGCCAGAGAAGTTTTAACTTAGAGAAATTCAGTAATTTCTCACCGATGAAGGAAAATTGAGCTTGTTCACCTTGGTAGCTCCTCACAACAATGGAGCCTTGTTGGAGGCAATGGCACCGGACTCTAGGCAAGAGGATGAGCAGGGGCAGCATGGGGAGCTGGGGGCGGCCATGGAGCTTCTTTATAGCCACAAAGAGGGATTGTGGCTAGGGGCTTGCGAGCAAGGCATCGCGACCTAGGAGAAAAGGACGTTGGCGGTGCGAATCCAGGAAATTGCGACGTTAGGGGCAGCAAGGCATAGCGATGACTCAATGAGATTCCGATTTGCACGGGGTGGCGAGGTAGGGCGGCAGAGCTTTGCAAGTACCAGAGCTTGGTGTGGCGTGGTTAGCGGGAAGAAGCATGGAGAGGCTGGTGGCGACAGCCAGGGTGAGCATGGCGATGTGGTGGCAAAGGTCTGTGAGAGCGTGCTGGTTTGCCAGAGCGCACATGGTGTGGCACGGGCATGGCACGGTGCACTCTGGGCGGGGGCAGAGGCTGACACGTAGGCCTGACCAGGGGAGGACTAACAAGCAAGCCTAGTTGGTCAAAGAGAGTGAGAGAGAAGCGACAAATAGGGAAAGCGGTTTTCACCAGATTATGCTTTCTTGATGACGAATACGGGTTCCAAGCAGGTGCTTTCCTTTTCGGGATTTAACTAGATTTTAATTAAGTTTTTAATTTGTAGCTATGGGCTTCTAGAATTTTTAAAGTTAACAAAGTAGCTTAAAAATTTATGACATTTTTTAAAGTGCTCTTGGGGTGATGCTAATATTTGTGTAAAATGTTTAGAACAATTGGAGCTCTATGTATTCTGCTATAATTTTTTTAGTGTTTCATCTTTAATAAAGTATGTAGTATTTGATTTTCTAAAAAGAGCAACTTACTTCCAAAATTCATAAAACTTTTCATGGAGACATTTCAGATTATTCAGAACTTGGATAAAATATTTTTAGACTTTTTGCTAATTTTAATTTGAAACTTAAAAATAAGAAACGATAACTAGGTTATTGAAAAGTATTTTCTTTAAATGCCAAAATTCCATAAAATCAAAAAAATACTGAAAATTCATAATAAAATCAGAAAAAATAACTTGACAATTGTGTATTTCAATTTAGTGCAAATTTTGGATGTTACATTCAGTCAAAGAAATCTCTTTTTATTTGTACATGTTAAATAGAGTAACCCTGAAAATATTAATTGCGCTACTAATTATTGAGAAGGCACATATAATTTATATCATTATTCGACCAAGTCAAGTCAGAGGTATACTATTTGACTTGGTAGGAGTGTTACTATTGAGAAACGACTCGCGACTTCAATTAATTATTTCATTAATTAGCAGCTCATGAAAGGAATTTGAATTTTCCGATGCTTCCTCCTCCCAACATGCCTTCCGTCTCTGCAATGTTTCCATCAAGACATCTAAAATTCTACTCACATCTTCTAAATTTGGTCAAAATTTTTTTTTTTTTGCCAACTAGAGTAAACTTTTAAAACTATTGAGGTACATCCGGAAGGACAGAACTTAATTAGAGAAGCTTCTGATTAGGTTGGACAACTATAACCCTTTACCACTCCCTCCAGTCACAAATAGTTATCGTTTTGGACATCAACACGGTTTCTAAAACACATCTTTGACACTAATTTATATTATAATATATTTATAAAATCCAATAAATTTGTGATATTATGAAAGTACTTTTCGAGAGAAATCTATACGTATGATTTTCATATATCTAATTTAAATATTCAAAATGATATTGATAGTTAAAGTTTTGAAAATTTGACTACGTACACTTATGTTCAAAACAACAACTATTTGTAATGGGAGGAAGCAGTTTGTAGGACCAGAGGTAAAGAATCTCATATCATTCACACTGAACAAACTGCAGCCACAGGATTTAGTCACGGTGCAGATAGTGATGGTGCGCATTAACAATTCCAAATAACCATACCCAAGAGAACCGATCCATGAGATCATGCAAAGGTTTACTGGTGACAAAAAAAAAAAAAAGAGAATTTTGAAGATTTCCAACTTCGGAAAATTGCGAGGGTCGAATCCATCATTTTCGCCCTCAACGACAAAACTAAGTTGAACTCGCTCACAGAAGAATTTGTAGCTCGTTTTTATTTTCTGATGGTTAGAATCGTATGCGGGGCCCACAAATTAACCTTTCTAGACCAAATTGCTGCTTTGTATAGCACTATGACTTCCTTGTAAGAGTACAATAGTTAAAAGGATTTATTCTGTTTCCTGTAAAATTACTTTTCAAATAGAACTCTTGCATTTTGCCTTTAATATACCTTTCATAGAAGTTTTCGTGTAATTAAGCACCCCTCGAGAAGTAAAAGAGTTTTTATGCGCAAGACTGTTGTCTGAACAAACAAAATCGAGAAGGTGCTTGACGAGTACCCATGCCGTGGGTACCCCCATCAGCCCGGAAGCGCGAACGGGCTGACCAACCACGGCGAAGGCCCAGCACCGCCGAAAGGTACTTGGGCTGCGGGGAGCGAGCCCCGACTGCGGCAGGTCGACCGAACGGTCGGCGGGCTCCGGCCGCCTAATATTGAAGCTCAAGCTCCACCTGCGCACGGGCCAGCATGGCCCACGCCAGTGTCAGACGGCTGCCTTGTGCGCAGCATCCCCTGGCGTCCGTACCGGGGTAGGCGGCCCTCTCCCAAGACTGTCAGAAGAGCCACCGAAGGAGTCAAGCCCCCGTCCCATCGCCTGGCACACCGCAGAGGAGTGCGCCCACTCCCGAGGCCAAGGTAAAAGTCAAGCGCCATTAAAGCCGCCGAGGCAGACAGGAGCACCACGCGAGGCGTCATCCAGACATCATCACGCAAGACCACACATCATAGAGCCACCAACCCTGCCTCGGGACGGGCAGGGGACGGTCGGAAAAGACAGGAGCCAGACTCCGAGACACGCACGCCCCCTTTCTAGTGGATTTCCCAAACACCCGTGTAACCTGCCTCCTCCGTCTATATAAGGAGAGGCGGGGCCCGAAAGGGAAAGAGGACAGAGAAAAAGGCCCTCTAAGAAGCCACGACTCCCTAGCCAAAGCACGAAGGGGATCGGACAGCCGACCCCCCGCCTCGCTCGTACACCCCTTGTTCATCGCCCAAAGATCAATACATCCGCACCGAACGAACTGGAGTAGGGACATTCAGCCCGAACCAGTATACATCATCTGACTCCTTGAGTCGACCATTCAGGGAGAGGGAGCGCGCGACCCCATCCGACCATAAATTCGTATTGCCGGTGCACGAAACACCGACAGTGCTTCTATGCATCGTTTTTAGAAGTTGCACAAACATTAAAGCATGAATGAAAGATAGAAATGATTATTTATCTCTTCGTTTCCTTTAAGATTTGTGCAACTTATATTGAGAAGAGATGTTAACAATATTTCGTCTAACGTATTTGTCTCCGTGTATTTTTTTTTTCAGAAATATGTAAAATAATAAAGCTGTGCACGGTGCATTGCCTCACATGATTTACTTTTAAGCATGATCGACGAATCCTGCTGTAATGGATAGTTTGTCTCAAGAAATCAACCCTATCACCTTCAGGAAACAATTATTTACGGTTATTCGAGTTGATCTAAGCTAGCTATCGTGCAATTGAATCACGTTTGTCAAAAGCGTTGATGTCACCGCATATGTCCGGTATATCCGGCTTGATATTTACCTTGCAAAGAAATATTTACTTGCAGGAAAAATGAGTGTTTTTAATTTACCTTGAGCTTCAAACTGAAACCTGATCACTCATGTTGATCAAACTGTTCGCCACTGTGCTCTTCATTTTTCTTCATGCGAATTAAGTCAACATACTCTGCTGCTCCAGCAGAACAGATTCAAAGCGAAATAGACGAGTTCCAAGTTCCAACCTTCTAGACTCAATCGAGCAGTCAGACATGAGCAAAAATCGATCGGTTAAAGTGCTTTTTTTCCCCATTAGGCTATCTGTATTACTCACGTACGTAGACTCTGCATATGTTGCATATTGAGTGTAAGACGGAGTTGCAGGCTTTCAACATAATGAGTTAATTTGGGCTACGCATGATCGAGGAGATTTTTAAAGAAAAAAAACAATGTTAGTTGAGGAGCTAACTGAATTTGATGTCCAATCACCGTTTGAATATGTTATAATTTTTGATTGCTTGTGCGACCATTATGAAAATTTTGACAACAATAATTTTCAAGAATTTAATGACATCATGATGGTAGCTAGCAGGGGCGGATTCAGGCCCTCAGAGTAGGTCAGAAATGAGCCCTGCATCGAAAAGCCCACTAAAATTCTACGAAAAATTACTGAAAAATCATTGAAAACAGATATTTAATCTAAGATCAGCTGGTCCAGCTCGGGGCTTAGGCCTAGGCTAGCTCCGCCCCTGGTAGCTAGCATCATACTCTCCGGAGTTTTATTGTTTAAAAGTGAAGGCCCTGCTCCAATATCAATTCAGGGAGATGCATGACCACGGTAAGTTCTTGCAGGAGTCCAGCAATTCGGCTTGCCTTTCTATCAACTGGTTACACTCGAGAATCAGACGTTCCTTTTCAGTTTTCTTGAGTTATATACAGTAGCATCATTCATGCTGACATTTCAGATTTCAGTACATCCTTTCTTTCTGAAGATTGCACGATGGTAGCTGACATGTCAGGTTCAACACTACTTGAGGCCTGCAGAGTGCAGACTACTAAACCACTTGGTGTTAAAATGTCCGATGCTTCCAAAACACATCACTGCCAGTTGCATCTACCGTCTACCAGATCGACATGTATGTTTATATCCCAGAACAGTAGAATTTGTTTGGAAGAGTCTAAGAGGTGACGCGTGTGCAGCCTAATGACCTCATGAGCACGGTTGACATGTTTCTTTTTGGCGACACTACTGCATTAAAAATTCCTGAACAATGTTCTGCAAATTTTCCTTAATGTATGAATTGCCGAACAATCTTCGTCTTAGAGGTATCGCCTTTAGATTGTCAAGTACGAAACAGGGAATCTCATTGTTTCATACTAGATAAGTACATAGGCGAATCCACTGCAGAATGAATGAAGAGAGTCCAAGCGTGAAACAATCTTTCGGTGTTCTTTTCCTTAAGAAAGAGTCAGTTGACTTCAGTTTGCTTGCTTAACCTCCTCAATCTAACCCTCTCATGATTCTGGCTAAAGACAGGTTGCTTTGTTAATACTATCACCCAAGGAGCATTGCAGCAGCTGGGACAACATTGTCTGAACATGATGAAAGAAGTGTGAGACAGAGGGAGCATTCTAGAAATTAAGGGCATTTGACCGCCTTTCTGAAAGGTACTTCCCGGCAGCTTAGCCCAAACTGCACGGCCGGCCGGTGTACAATTTGTAACGACAACGACAAGAACAAAATAAAAATGAGTCCTTCACAGGGTTCGCAAAGCCGATCGGCTTTCGCGAATTTCGTTCGAAATTCGACATTTCGAGCCTCGGCGAAATTTAATACCGAGCGAAAAATCGAGCAAATTCAAATTTAAATTCAAAAAATTTCAAAAATTTGAGAAAATTTAACCAAAAACTCTCTAAAATAAGTATTAATATTTTTATGACCTCTAGTGTGAATATTTTTTGAAAAAAATTAAATTAAAGATTTTTTGAGCCATTCAAATTGTAGACAATAGAAAAGGCAAAAAAAATGAAATTAGAAGTATATTTTAATATGTTAATGTTATCTAATATTGAAAATTTTTCTTGTATTGGTATGTGACAACTTTCAATTATTGAAAATATAGTAAATGTATGGTATTTTCTTAATATATTAGTGTTATCTTGATAGGGTATATTTTAATATTTTTATTACATGCATGCCTTTTCTTTGCAATTGTATTGACATGCGACAAGTTTTAATATGTGAATTGCATTTTACAAATTTTACAATAATTTTTTTGTAATTTTTCTCATTTTTTATATTTTTCTTAATTGTTTTAAATCTGTCGTCGAAATTTCGAGCTTTTCGATCGAATTTCGGTACTTTTCGATCGAATTTCGAGCTTTTCGATGGAAATTCGCTCATGTATTTGACCACTTTTCAAATACGTTTGAATTCGGCAATCATTCGATTTTTTTCGAATTTCGAGCGAATTTCGACGATTTTCGCTACCGAGGCCTGCTCGAAAATTGACTCCGAAACGAAATTGTTAACCCTGGTCCTTCAACGACGACGACGACGACAGCGACAAATGAAATGAATCTTTGTCACGAACGTGCCGTGTCAGCGCAGCTGCTGCTGCTTCCATCCGAGCCCCAAAAACTCCAAATCCACCGGCCTAGCTGTCCTCTGCCATGGCAAGCATTGTAAAGATCACCCTGACGTTGAACAAATTTCAATATAGACATGAGTGTATCGGTGCTGACCGTTGACCCTCATGTGGATCAATGTAGACTAGATCGAAGGAGCGACTTTGATCTAGTTGGAAATCAAGCCTACTCGTACGATCGAGTAATTGACATCAGCTTGAGCTTATAGAATGGTAATTGGAACTGTAATTTCTCATTAGAACAGAAATTGTTATTTATGATCTATGTTATCATGGAAAAAGAAACTGTAACTTGTGCCAGACCGGTCCAAATTCAAGAACGAATCTTATTCGTCTAATAGTATTATAAGTGGATGTCCTAATCAAATACTCCTACTGTTTAATTATAATAATAATTACACAATACTTGGGGGAGCGGACTGCAAAACGGTTTCTCTGCTTGTTTCCTTAGCCTTAAGCCCTTAAGGCGGCCGAAAGGAAGAAGGGAACACGCGGTAACACGCAGAACGTCACGAGGTGCAAGATTTCCCCCCCAATTTTTTTTTTCTTTCCCTACGAGAAGAGGAGTTCTTCTCTGAATCGATCGATCGATCGCTCGCTCGCTCGCTCGCTCTGGTGTGATTTGATTCCACCCAGGCTTCGCCGGCGATTCCTCCGATCCAAACCCTGATTCGATGGCGGCCAACGCCGGCAACAAGATCCGCAACGCCAAGCTGGTGAGGAACCCACATCCCGAATCTTCGATTTCGTTTCTTGATTTCGTCGATGATGGCGAGCCACGTTGGGTTGCGCTGTCTGGATTCTTGGTCCGCGGTTTTCGGCTAATCTTGTTGCAGATCGCTGTGTGCTCGTCCCCATCGGACGAGTCGATGCCAATATGTTCGTTTATTTAGGACTTGTGTGTCGTCTGTAACTCTGTTTTGTCTGATACGATGGATTAGTTTACATGTAATCATGAAAAAAAAACGCATTTTTTGTGTACTGTGAAGACTTACTTTCTTGTATGACAGATTCTGAGCGCTGCCATATGCTGATATGTGTTTACTTGCTGTGTTGGATCACCAGGTTCTTCTCGGAGATGTGGGCACCGGCAAGTCAAGCCTGGTTCTACGGTTTGTAAAAGGCCAGTTTGTTGAATTCCAGGTGAGTTTTTTCTTACGTGTAAGTTTCGATCTAAATCGAGCAGGCCTGCGTGCTGGGGGTGCTTAATTTGTTGGTTCGTTTTGCTGCAGGAATCGACCATCGGTGCGGCTTTCTTTTCGCAGACCTTGGCAGTTGATGACGAAACGGTGAAGTTTGAAATCTGGGACACGGCAGGACAGGAGAGGTATCACAGCTTGGCTCCGATGTATTATCGAGGTGCTGCTGCTGCGATAGTTGTCTACGACATCACGAATGCTGTTAGTAGAACCCAGTGACTTACTTGAACTAATTTATAGTAGATCTTGGTTATAATTTCTTGCTGTTATGAATTACAGTTTTCTGCATCATGCTTGCCTTTGACTAAGGATAATAAATATGACACATTGTCATCACAGCCACGATTAATAGAAATTACTTGCACTTAGTAGTTATTGATGAAAATATCTTATCTGGCTCCAACTTTAAGTCTTTAACATTTGGTCTCTCCCATAGTTCAATCGTTGGTGCAAGTGCAAAAGGTTTGAACTTTCGGCGTGTGGGTGTAAATGTTTTGTTGGTCTTGTAGTTTCCATACAATCATATATCGGTCTTAATAGTTTTCATATAATCATATATTCCCATAGTGATATAGTTGTTAGGAACACAAGCATGTTTTGAAAAAAGAAGCACTAAAAGAGACTCCTTTTACTTAAATGAGTCATCAGAAGTAGAGCGGTATGATGTACTACCAAAGTCGGACCAACCAACTGTTTGCGCATTTTATTCCTTGCCTGCATCTTGTGAGCAAGCCAAATGCCAGGAATATATTGTGTTTGGTGTTTGGTTACGAAGTCATCTGGTCTTCCATGAGTTGTTACTTTGTAATAACAAAAGATCATTTAGTTTTGATTTTCAGGATCTTATATAATGCTAGGGATCTCTCATACCTAGTGTCATATATAACTTTTACCCACTCATAATCTGCATCGCGGTAAATCTTGGCTTGATTTGCACCACAGTCAAATTTAAATCCACCCTGATTCACGCAACATGGAAATTCAAATCCATCCTGGTTTGCACCACGAACGAATTTAAATCCATTGTCATTTTTACCTTGTTATATTAAGAATCTACATATTATTAAAAAAAGGTAGGAGTGGTGATACTCATTATTATTTTCTACCTTGCAGGCCTCTTTTACACGTGCAAAGAAATGGGTTCAAGAACTTCAAGCACAGGGTAACCCAGTTACTACTTCATAATCAAAAGAAATTGTATTGATACTTTACACCTGATGGACCATTTTTACAATTGTCATATAAGAAGTTGATCTAGTGATTATGGCTATGTAAATGGGCTGGTTGATACACAAGTTATTGATTCATGATTGTTTCTATTTAGGAAACCCAAATACAATTATGGCTCTTGCTGGGAACAAGGCTGATATGTTAGAGGCGAGGCAGGTGCCAATGGAAGTATGTAATTCTGCTTCTTAATTCATTACTACATTTTTTGTTCGGAACTACAGTATCGCTGAGATGAGGTTTGTCATCAGCATCTTATAATGATATGCTTACTTCCTCCCAATTGCTTTCAGCAATCAACATAATAGGGCCCTTGCAATTCGAAATAGTACATTTTCTCCCGTTGCATTAGATATTTGGATGATAACATATGGTGTTATATAATAAAGAATAGCAGAAATTGTGTTTGGCTAATCCTCTGCTCTAGCTTCATGGAGAAACCAGATCCAAATGAGGAGCTGGAGCTCTCAACAAATTTATGCTTCTCTTGTAAATTGTAATGATAGTTTTGACTGCAGAAGAAACATAAGAAAAGTAACAAGCTTCTACCAGTTGAGCTTTGTGTAAGCAGAGAATATGAAAAGTTACGATGCTTGGGCATGGGAGAAACAATGTTTTGCATCCTGTGCCAGCTTGTTTACTTGCTATAGTGTTCTATTAAATCAGAGGTGCTGTTTTGTGTGTGTGTGTGTGTGACACGATGCTATTAACGAAAAAAATTCAATAATATAGCCTCCTCTACTCCGCTTATCAAATCCTTACCAATGGATCAAATACTGTGCGGTGCAGGATGCGAAGACTTATGCTCAAGAGAATGGACTCTTCTTCATGGAAACATCTGCCAAAACAGCGATCAACGTGAACGATGTGTTTTACGAGATTGGTGAGTACAGATTATAAATCATTTTAGGGTTAGATTTCTGATATGCCAGCTGTTTGCTGTACAAAAAAAAATGTCTATCGCCTGCTCCTGGTAGATTCTAAGCGTTTGTACGTTCAATTTCAGCGAAGAGATTGCTCCAGGGACAAGAGGCTCAAAATCCACAGGGAGGAATGGTTCTGACCCATAGACCAGCTGAGAGGATGGTGACCAGTTATTCATGCTGCTCGTGAAGCAGTGTGGTTGGACTACATACTATGCCATGGTCTGAATCCCAAGAGAAGCGTGTGAAGTGGCTGCTGCCATCCCAGCCGCTATACTTTAGCCTTTGTTACTTATCTTGTCGTGTTCGTTCTGTAAATGTGAATACTAGAGCGTTGCTGCAGAGATTTAGAAGCGCTGCTACAGTGCATGTGTTCATATCCATGATGATTTGTGTGTTTGGTTTCTTTGGTTAGAGAAGCACTAGGTTGGCCAAACTGACCGTACACGTCACTTTTCAGTTCTCATCATAGAGAATAATAATTTGGGTTTAGATTAAATGTATCTTTAACGCTCCAATTTACCATGAACAGTGGCAACGAGTTTTTATGCCGTACGCACCAGCAAAACATTTCCTGGTAAGCTAAGGACGAGGAAGTACTTAGCTGATGCACTACAACGAAATGACATTTCCTGGTAAGCTAAAAACGAAATGACATTTCCTGGTAAGCTAAAAACGAAATGACATTGCTGTGATGTTCTTCACTGGATGTAATCCTCGTTGTAGCTGTCGCTGATCACCGAGACAAATCGCTCGAGCCAGGGCAGCTGGTGGAGATCCTTCATGGCGTCGAGGACATGCGAGTCGGAGCAGCGGGGTGGCGACTGGCATGGGTGGTCGCCCAGGCTGAAGCCCCCAGCGAGGAACCTCTGGATGAGTGCCAGCTGCGCTCTCTCCTGCTCCGAGTACCCCTCAATGGCGGCGGGCATGCAGTCGAATGCGTCCCACACCCGTACCTCAGATGCTCGGCTCGAATGCGCCGCCGACGAACGCTCCATGCTGTCATCGTCCCAGGACACACATTGGCACGTCTGAACACCATTGCTGTAGTCAGCGCCGCACGAGTAGCACAACTCATGGCCGCACCTGCGTAAGATTATCCAATTTCTCTACAAATTTCATGCACCTGAGGATGGTTGAAGATTATCGTCGCCTAAATATCTGTCAAATACGGAATAGAAATACGCAAAGCATACCAGCAAGTCATATGAAAGCAGCCTTGTGTGAGTTCAATCATGCTTCGACATCTCCGGCATCGCCTCCACCTGTTGTTTTGTGCGAGCCGCAGCAAAGGTAAGTCTCCAGCGTCTCTTTCCTCGGTAGGCAAGCTCTGGTACTCATCGCAGCCCATCATGATGTGCCATGGCACTCCACAGCTGATACAGATATCTCTATGGCATTCTGGGCACTCAACACAATTGAGATCTGATTGACTGGATGAACTTGCCCTAGAAAAGTGTTGACTAAGGTCTAATAAAACCGAACAATTTGGAAAGGGACAATAACATCTTTCCATGTCCGAGGGGCCAGCTTCCGCAAAAGCTCTCTCCAGGGAGACATAGCAGCTAACTGGAAGGAATGACTTACACTCACGAACTGAGATATGGTATTTACACCTTAACTGTGGGCATCTTATAGGCAGCTTTGATGTTTGCAGCTTTTCTTCAACGTATGCAATCAAGCAACTGTAGCAATATGTGTGGGAACAACCCACCTTAATCATCTGAGAACCTTGTTTTGCCTCGCGGCAAATTGGGCAGGTGCTAACCTCATAGGGAGATATATACATGATGCCTATTGCTTCTTTGGCCAACTGCAAGGGCCTCTCAAGTTCAAAGCTAGGAAGCAATATTAGATCAAAGTCCTCCAACTTCTCAGCCAGTTCAAGAATCCTGTGTCCTAAAGCTACCAAAAGCTGGTCTTCAAGAATTTCAGCTTCTGCAATCTGTCAGTTAAAAAACAAGAAAAGAAAGAAGCTTTGAGTTGAGTACTTGAGTCATCCAAAGATGCATAGGCTTCAATTTGATACACTACAGCAAGACCGTAATTAATTGAACTGAAATAGCACAACAGATTAGCAAGCATTCTATAGCAGCATTCCAGATAAAATACAATAAATAGGCCACTGCATATGACTTTTATTGTATAGGTGTATAGTACATAGCCGTTGGGTTCTTCAGTAGTAAGGAAATTATCTACGGTGACTGATTGAATCAATTAACTTGACTAATTTCGAACCAGCCAAGAGGGCAAGAAGTCAAAATCAGCTATCATGGGAATAATTCGTGTATGGCCAACCAGTCAAGCAGGCGAATTTCCCAAACATGAAGCACATGATTCTGTGAATACACATCAAGAAGGCAGATGCAATATTTCAGTTTGATACAACTGAAGAGTCAATTATGTTGATTTTTAATTGTGTCAAACACAAGGAGTGAATGGAAAATCATATCGGCATAAATGGCATAAAGAACAACAGAAGTTCAGTGAGCTGACTGAAACAAATATCAGAAACTCTTACCTGAAAGTACAGCTTCTCTGAATTAGTGAAAGCGAAGATCTTGCGTATCCCATTCTGCAACGCCACCAACAGGCCATCCATGAGTGCCAAGTGCTCAGCCACCAGCTCCTCCACGAAGAAATCCAGCTTCTTCTGTACCCTAAGAACAGGCACCCCAGGTGACCTCTCCATCACCACCCCGATCCCGGACAATTTCTTCCCCTCTTCCTCCGTGCTCGACACACCCTTGAAGAACAACCGCACCCAAGTATCATCAAGCTCCCCCTTCGCGACACCGGCTGTGAAGGACTCCTCAGTGTCCTCCCACTCCTCCTCATCTCCACAGCAGCTCCTGAAGTCATCCTCGCCTCTCGAATTGCCACCAAACCCGCCTTCCACATCGAATAACCTCCCCTCCATCCTCAAATCAATTCCAATCAAAATAACCTTCTCTCTCGACTCAATCAGAAGGTTCTTTCATCCCCAATTTTAGCAATACTCATTCAATTGGCTCACCGAGAAGCTAAGCACACAACAAGCAACCGAAAGGTTCCCACCAAACGAGCCTTTTCGAGCTCAAGACTATACCTAATCCAACGAAGAAGGAGCCCTGTTCCTTTTGCCGCAAATACTATGGTACCAGTGGCCTGCTGCTCTCACAACCGCACAGATTGGGGGCACAAAAATAGCACAAGATTTTGGCTCAGAAACTCGTGGAAAATGGCCAGGAAGCACCAGACGGAGCTCCACATGGCGAATTCCAGAGCTGCGATGGCGAAATTGGCTGGGACGGCGACCAAATTCACCAAAATGTTCGAGCTTTCATAGCTTGTCCAATTCCTCATATGTGACACACAATGATTTGGCCCCCCAAAATTGTACACACACGGAGCAAAAACACTCACCACCACGAGCTCCAATAGCCTATTCTGCAAGAGAAAAATTACCACAAATCATGACCAAAATTAGCAGCTGCAACCAAGTACAAGCTTTCTCCAACCGCACACTGAATCGATTGCTCCTATAATTGAGAAGATTTCAGCTCAAAACATGCCTCGCGGGCGCATCTGATCGTCAATTCTGCGAGAAACTCATTCAGATAGATCTAAAACAATCGAGCATTTGGCCAAGACTACAAATTCCAGCTCCAAATTCAGATTAGGGGAAAAAAATGCAAACAGCAAGGAGGGAAACTCTCTCGCACCCTTTACATGGACTGCGAAATCTGCAGAGAAAAAAGCATAAAAAACGCACCCCATCACGGTCTCCCAAACGTAGAAATCGGTGGCCCAAGAATGAATAAACCCCGGATTTAGCTCAGAAAAACGGGGAGAAAGAAGCGCGAGGAAAGCACCTCGGAGTCACATCGAGTGAGGCCTCGGGACAAGAAACCAGAGGAATTGTGCGCAAATGGAGACAAAGATCGAAGCTTTTTTGCGATAGAGAGGTGCCTTTCTCGCGGCAGTGGAGTAGGAATTTATTCGGGGAGGGGGTTAAAGCAAGAGACCTAACGGCATCACCAATGGTATAGTCAATTACTAACTATAATAAGTGTACATGTCATCTATAGATAGCTAATAGACAACCTCTCTAATGGACTAGCTATAGCATTATCTACAAAATTAAATATGGGTCCATATGTAAGAGATGATAAATGCCTTGGAATCATTATAAGCGCATTTATAAGTTAGTAGTAAGCATATATCTCTCTCTTCCTTTTCTCTCATCCACCTAAGCAAAATGCTAAGTTGGCACCCTTATAGCTAGCTGAAGTGGCACCATTGGAGATGCCCTAACTATTCATTCTCTTGCAGGCGTGGAAATAATTGCACTACTCTTTTTTTTTTTGAGAGCAACTAGGCAACTGGGAGTGGTTCCTCTACATCACCAGGGTTGACAAAACCGTTTCGAGGTGGAAAATCAAAACCAGCTCGGTTTCGGTTTTTCGCGAAAATCGTCAAAAATTGAAGATTTTCGAAACCGAGCGTTTGAACAAAAAAATTCAAATCAGATTTTAAAAAAACAAAAATCGATCGGTTTTCTCGAAAAACCACTCGACGAGTTGAACCTTTTAGGCGATCGATTTCTTGAGCGGTTTTCGTTGGTTTTCTCGAAAAACCGCTCGGTTTTCGATCGGTTTTCATCGCATAAATTTTTTCAAATTTTCAAATTTTTTTTAATTGAACCGGTTTACCGACCGGTTTATGATTTCGAACGGGCTCGATACGGTCGAAAACCGCGATTTTCGACCGATTTTCGACGATTTTGCGAACCCTGGACATCGCGTCCTCTCATGTTGGGTCACTAACGTGTGGACTCAGAGGTGCAATGTCAGAGGATCTCGTTTTCTAGGCAACTGTATACCGATCCAACGGTACACCTTGAAACTCATGAAAGTCGTGATCGTTTTTATGTGTTCCAGTATTTAGTTAATATGCTGTGTTATATAGAAATGCAGCTCCACTCCCATTAATTCTAGAGAAATATTACATGCATTATAGTAGATATTAGAAATCAGATTTAATAATTGATTTGTTACGGATACTTGTACTATTCTAATACCAGATAAAGTATAAATAAATTTTAATTATTCTGATCTGTTAAATCGAAAAGAATGAACGATTTATATTAAATTTAGTGTACTATAAAAAAACTCTAATTCTAATGTATATGCTCCTATTAAATGAATCTGCTTTGGAAAAGGGAAAACTCATCGTAAGATATAAGTATACAGCATAGAGATGATACATCAGAATGCTTTGGAAAAATACACGGAAAAAGAAGAAAAAGGGGAAGTAGCAGGATATATATCATTGTCGATCGGGTTTTCTTTTCATGCATATGTCAAGTATTATCGTTAACTTTGAAAAAGAGTACATCAGTGATCACATTATCCCTCCATTAAGTTCAGGAGTATTGCCGTCCGATGAGGTGCCCCACGTGTCCCACCCCCTCTCTCTCCTCTTTTTGCGAAAAAGTCCCTCATGTTTTTGAAATTACGGATAAGTCCTTTGCAGTTTTTTGTGAGAGGGAAATTTTTTTCCCGATTCGCGTTTAAGTCCCTCGTTCGCCGTTTTACGTAAAGAACCTCCCGTTAAATACGAATCGTAGACGAGCCCTTTTATAGTTTTTCAAAATAGCGAACAAGTCCAAAATCATAACAAATAGGTCCGTGCACTTTTCGTTCAGGTCCTTTCTCCGTTTTGCCCAAAAAAATGTTTTTGTGGTCCGTTTTCCCTCCGGAGCATGGAAAAAATATTTTCGTTTCTCCGTTTTGCCCAGAAAAGATATTTTTATGATCCGTTTTCCCTCCGGAGCATAGAAAAAATGTTTTCGTTAGCCGTTTTTCCTAAAAAAACTGAAAAAATATTTTTGTGGTCCGTTTTTCCTCCGGAACATGGAAAAAATGTTTTCGTTTCTCCGTTTTGCCTGGAAAAAAAGTTTTTCTGGTCCGTTTTTCCTCCGGAGCATGGAAAAAATATTTTCGTTTCTCCGTTTTTCCTAAAAAAAACCGAAAAATGTTTTGGTGGTCCGTTTTTCCTCCGGAGCATGGAAAAAATGTCTTCGTTTCTCTGTTTTGCCCGAAAAAAAAAATTTGTGTTCCGTTTTTCCTTCAGAGCACGAAAAAAATATTTTAAAGTGTTCTCGTGGTCCGTTTTTTTTACGAAAACATTTTTTCAGTTTTTTTCGTATTAAAAATATTTTTTCCCATTCACATGCGCGGCGTGCCGCCGCGCTCAATTTCCTAGTTGCAACTAAAAACCTGCTAAATTTATGTAAATAAGTTTCGATGAGGGGAAGAAAAAAATAAAGCAAAACCAGCAGTTAGTTATTAGTTGGGCTTCGCATGACACGCGTAACATGTGTGGTTACCCTCCTCTGCTATAGGAATTAGGGGAAGACGCGAGGTTGGAATCGCAAAAAGGGTCAAGCATGCAAAGTTGTTGGCCGATTGATTGGGTTAGCGAGTGAAAGCGAAGAAAGCTAATGGCAGTGGGGCCCACCCACCGGAAAGGAATGCCAATAAGGGTTCGACTTTTCGTTAAAATCCAAACGTAATTCGTGAATTTCAACCATACCGTTCAAAACTGTTTCAAATTTTGCTCAAATTCAAATTTAAATTCCAAAAAATTGAAATTTTTTTTGAAAAAATCTATCCAAAATTTCTCTATAATTAGTATTAACAGCCTTATGATCTCTGATGTGAATATTATTTAAAAAAATGAAGTTTGAAAACGTTTTTGAGCCATTCAATTTATTTAGCAGCAATATTTGTTGAAGTATATGTAGTAGTCATATTTATTGAAGTATATTTAGTACCAATATTTTTTTGTAAAAACCAGCAGCATAAGGCAAGAAGGACACTATCCATAAAATTATGACCTATATTCAGAAGTACATCTTAGTCTTTCTTAAAATCACATGTAAACTGATAATAAATCATTAGACTAAATCAAAATCCCCGGTTTAACTTGTCAACAATCAATATAGAATTATATGAGACCTCTAGTGATAAACCATCTATTATTTTTTTATTTTGATACTACACCTCCACAACACACTGCGTGTTTCAACATTTATTCAATTATATTTAGTAGCAATATTTGTTGAAGTAATTCTTCAAATATAATTTTTTTTTGCCTTTAATGGCTTTTTTTCAAATTTTACAACAATTTATTTACAAGTTTTCCCTAATTTTTCTGCATTTCCTCTCCATTTTTCAACTACCATTGGTTTTTCGAGCTTTTCGAGCGGTTTTCGAATGAAAACCATGAATTTTGCTCGGAGGTTTCGAGCCTTTTTAACTAGATTTCAAATTTATTTAACTTTCGAACCGAGCGGTTTTGAGTGAAATTTTGTGAATTTCGATACCGCCGGGATGTCAAAATTTGAGTTCGAAACGAAAAGCGAATCCCTGCCAATAAGTGTGTGTTGTTGTGAAACAGGTAGATCTTAGTCCATATTTGAAAAAACTATATCTATTATGGACGAATTCAAATTCATATTTTTGTTGTTTTTTCTATATATTATGCATTACCTTATACAAAAAAATTAATCTAATAACGAGAGAGTACTTCACCCATCTAAATTGTGTATCTCCTACTACTTTGTTCATGTGATCCTATTTGCATGCTGTCGATTGGTGCGGATGAACGACTACAATTTACAACATGTTATCAGCACGACGTTCTATTGTGGCCGACTGAGTTTCGTCTGCCTACATCAATCTATACTGCATCGAAATCAACCGGCAAACACATGATTAAATCTACTTCAAGCCTTACATAAGTTAAAACTACGTGAGTAATCGCACTCTTAAATCCTATGGATTAAATTCCCCTAGTTGGCTAGATTACTTGATTAATCTGTAAATATGAAAATAGGGTTCTTTATTGAGAACATTGTTCATAAAAAAGGGTCTCACATAATAACAGTTAATCGGCATTGCTCATCAACAATTAAAAAGTAACTACCGATATTAATGGGATGGTGGTACCGCTTGTCCGATATTACCGCTTCTTAATGCCTTTAGTGCCGCTCTGCAAACGACCACAAGTGTGGACTTTTGCATAAAAAAAAACCTACCGCGGTTCAGTGAGCAGTACTACCGCACCATCGATAGTACTGCCCCTTGTGCTCGGTAGTGTCGGCCAAGGAGTTGGCCCGGTAGTGCTGGCCTCGGAGGAACTATAAGTCCTTGCTATATGTTAAATAGCTACCACAATCTAGTGGGTGGTACTACCGCATCCCTGGTTGTACCGCTCTTAGAGGTCAGTAGTGCCACTTTTGACATAAAAGCAAAACTTTGAAAACATTTTTTTGTGCAATGCATGAGTACGAGATATCACATTATTTGAGACATTAAATCTACTCATTTTCAAGCTACTAATCAAGAATCCCTCTTAATAGTACGGCACCTAATCTAGTAACCTGATCTTTCTCCAAATACCGAGATCGCAAAATGCTATAAAATGTCATTAATTCTTTTATACCTTGATATTGAGCTTGACTTCAAATTGTGACTCTTGATTTGCTTTTCCATATTCACTGACAAGGACCAACCACCTTTTGCACACTGAAAGAAAATTGTTAGTCTAATAACATTAATTGTCATTACCAAAACTTAGTGAAATTAGGGGACTAGATGCTTCACAAGTTAGGGCAGCGGAGCTTGTGGCAGCTGTAAGCAGGGAGTGTGGGTGATGCGGCGAGGTGCTACCAGCAGCGGTAGGTGGGGGGAGGCACAACGAGCGACGAAGGCGCTAGGAGCCAAGGAGAGGTAGTGGAGCAGAGGGCGACGATGTAATGGGATCGAAAAGCAAGAAAATGGCCTGACGACGGTGGCCGAGGGGGGAATTGGAGGTGGAGATGGTAAGTCGGAGATGAAGGGGAGCCGAATGTAGAGAAAGTAATTGAGGAATCTAATCCGGCCAAAATCAAATACAGTGAGTTTTATTCAAATCTGGTCGAGATCCGAATCTCAGCGGGATTTCATTCCCCCACCGGGAGTAGGCTTCGCCCTCGACGGCACGCACGTATCCATTCCTGACAAATTAACCGTCTTAACGAAAACGTACTCGACTTAATCAATTCTCCCATGTATCATGTATGTGATCCATCTGCATCTGCTTAGTTCGCCCATGCATGTTTCAATATGCGAACGCACGAGCTTGACTCCTGCAAGGTCTGCTGCTACTTATCTACTCTTCTCGGTCAACAAAAAGACTGCAAATAATACCACGGCGACCCAAACCATTCGACTAATCCGGCTTGAAGAGTTGTGCTAATACAATTTAAGCTTAGTTAGTTAGGTTATGCTCCGCTTTGATGTTGCTCTAGTACCACTGGTATACTATGGCATGCACGATGGTTTAACTAATTGTCCATCTATCTATCTATCATTAGCTAATTAAGTATCGTGTGATATCTCTCTGTACTATGCTTGGATCGGTCGGTCATTCGACGGCAGTGCAGTCAGTACACTCTGTCGTGTCCATTCTGTCTGCGTTGACCCCCAGTCAAGACGGATCGTCAACGCTACGCTACACTTGACACCCAGCGGATAATTCTTGCTGTATTTTTCCTCCTATGAATAAGTGCAATGATAGCAAAATCCACTTTATATTTATACTAATAGTAAACTATAGTAGAGGTGTATTTCTTGATGTGTGTATATATATTCCATCAAGGATGTATACTATTAATTATACCATATATATATATATAACTTTATGTTTTGCAGCTACTATTATATACCAACACCCCCAGAAATCTATCGGATATCTCCGGCTTTTAGGTATATATTATTATTATTATTATTATTTTTCTTTAGAAAAGAAAAAGCAAAGCAAAGGGAAGGGAAGGAAACATACATCTGATCTCAGTAGAGTTGCGTAGCGCCCACGGAAATCGCTATCCCGCAGTCACTGACAAGCGCGCCGCCCAGAGCGCGTGGGTGCTATCGCCGCAACGACCTCGTCGACGGCTCCTCCGCCGTGCGGGCCTACCTCCCTCCCATATAGTCTCGCCGTCCTCCGCCGCAAGCCTGCAGACCCGTTCCATCCATCGATCCCCAGAACCCTTGCGAGGGACAGCCATGGAGCCCGACGAAGAGTGGGTCATACTCCAATCCGATAACCCCGCTGACTCCGACGACGACGACCGCGTCCTCGCGCTCTCCTCCTCCTGCTCCACCCCCTCCGCCTCCGACGACGACCACGACGGGGACGAGGTCGTCGACGACGACGGGGAGGACGTCTACGACCCCGAGGACGCCGAGGAGGACGACCCGCCGCGCCCGCCGCCGCCCAAGCCCCTCTCCGGCCTCTTCCACCACACCCCATCCAAGGCCGCCTCCTACGCCCCGTTCAACGCTCTCCGCAGCGCCAAGCAGCTCATCCCCGACTCGCCCTTCTCTATCTTCCCCGAGGAGGTCAACGTCCTCGCATCCACCCACGGCCTCGTCTGCCTCCGCGGCTGCACCTCCGGCCTCTACTACATCGCCAACCCCGTCACCTACAATCGGGTCCCCCTCCCGCCCCACAACCGCGAGCACGACGCCTTCGGGGACCCGGCGGTAGTCGTCACCTTCGACGGGCCCTGCGCCGACGATACCATCGCCCACTACCACGTCGTCGTCGCCTTCAACCTCGGCGACGGCATCTTCGCCTTCGAGTCCTTCTCCTCCAAGACCTGGGATTGGCGCGTGGGCGGCGGGATCTGCGCCGTCCAACATGTGGTGTCCGCGTCCGGAGTCGGCGCCCTCGGCCGCGCGTTCTGGCGCACCACCACCGGCCACATACTCTGCTACAATCCGGACGCGGGCTGCCAGGATCTGTTCCCCGCGCCGCCACAGGTGGAGCACCTCCCGCTCTGGGAGCTCGGCGAGATGGAGGGGAGCCTCTGCGTGACCTGCATGGATGAGAACGTCAACGAGGTCGAAGTGTTCTACCTGAACCTGGACCGCAGCGCTGGGGAGGTCCCGTGGGATTGGGCCGGTCACTTCGACGGCGGCAAGCTCAGGAACCGCGAGGGGGTGACGCTGCTCCGCTCGCAGGGAGGCGCGGAGGTGGTGATGTTTGACCCTCTGACAGAGCTCGTGGTGGCCATGGACCTCGAAGGCCGCACCACCCACACCATTGGCCCCCTCTTAGGCGGCAAGTACTACGATGATTTCATCCCCTACGTGAGCTCAATCACCGAGATCTCCAGGTAAAACCAGGGCTTCCTGTCTCCTCTTACTTTGGATAACACTGCATGAGATGAGATCTGCTATGGTAGATGCGTTAGCTAGTCATCGTCCTCTCCGCGAATAATCAGCTGATAAGGTGTAATGGAGATCCATGTTTATTTTCCAATCAAATTTGCTGGTCCTTTTAGGATGCTGTAGTGATTTGATTATAAGAAGCCCTGTTTCATGGTTTGTTAAAAAGAAGCAGAGCATTGGAATTTGGCTTGCGTTTTGGCGTAGATCCAGGTTCTTACTCTAACCTGTCTCTGGAAGTGTATACTGATTTCTCTTCTCGCATGTAGTTGCAATTTGCATGGTACCAGTCCATCAATTCATCAGTCAAGATGAAAATTCAGTTTCATTTAACAGGAGAGCAAGTTCATGTATTCTCTGAAACTGTTTGTGTCAAAACTGGCATAACGAGTAGAGGCATCTCCTCCCATATGGTCACCTGCTGAAGTGGATACTGTACTATTGCTTTCTGATTGATAGTAGTAACCTTGAAGCCCTCGTTTGGCTAATAATGACGCATTTTTTTCCTGCCTGACATTTAAACTGTTTGGTACCTCTTACTGTAGTTGTGTAATCAGGATATAGAAATTTGACTGTATGTTTTAATGCTGATTAGATTTTGAGCTATCAGGATATAGAAATTTGACTGTATGTTTTGGTTCGTAGCTGCTCTGCATTGGTATGACGAAAACCAGAGAGCAGAGTTTGAGAAGAAGAAAAACTGAGACAAACTGCTACGCTGCAACTTAAAGTTTCTAACGTAATGTTAGTCAGATGTTAGCTTAAAGTTTACCGGAATTAGAATTGCATTTTCTCCAGAACCGCATAGCTAGCAAATCGTGTGTTGATCCACCAACAAGGGCATGCGTTGCTTTTGTTTTTGTTTTCAGCCAACAAGTTGGTGCAAATTGTGGTGCTACCGCTGCTGGTGGTTCTGACTTCTGAGACATTCAAGCCTGCAATACCATCTGGCGAAGTATGCAGAGGTTTCGCAACCTGCAAGGCTGCAACCATCCATGTGTTCTCCTGTTGGCTCGTACAATGGCATGGCATTCCATCTGATTTTATGCCTCTGTTTTAACGATGGCAGGTACCCATAAGAAGAAGATTCTCTGACGATGAGAAGAAATAATGAGGCTGTCGAAATTGTTAGAGGGCATAACGGAAAGCACGAAGCATCATTCTTTCAGCCGCGGCTCTGCCTGCCATGTATATAAGCATCTTTCTGCTGTCGATACAAACTACGCTTCTCTTCTTCTTGTTAGGCCTTGTGTCTGGCATCTACAAAGGTAGAGGCGGATTGTGCCCCCCCATCTCATCTGTCGAACAGTATAAGCCCAAACTGACACGTTGGTGGTCGGTTGAGTTGTGGGGATGGGAGGCGTGAGAACCTTACCATCTTCTCTGCTGTGTGCAACTAGGTTTGCTTTCTGAATAAAAAAAACTATGTAAATTGCTAGGTAAAATCCGCCGCGTTTGCCATCGCAGACGATTGGCGCCGGGCGTTTCTGACTGCGCCTTTCAGTGTCATCTAGTGCTTGCTTGCACTGAGCTATGGTAAAATATGCTGCGCTTTTGCTCATTCAATCCTGCTATTCACTGCTTGCTCGTATTGAACTCCGGTGTCGCTTTTACGCTTCAACTGTTATATTTTTTTTAGCACAACTTGCTAACAGCGTATCATTGCAATGGTATACCTAAGTTTCATTAGAGCCCCCAATCATGCCAGTGCTGGGAATTCAGAGATGCAATAAAGCTGGTCAAGAAATTCAGCAGCTTTGCTGAAACAACCGGCGGCTCCTTCCTTCACCATCAGCAAGGATGGATAATACAAAAAGATACATGGCATGATGCTCACTGCTAGCTTAATTAGGAGTAATATACTATAACTAGCACCGACTCACCCCCTCAGACGCCGGTGGATCCGAAGCCGCCCTCGCCCCTGACGGTGGCGTCGAGGTCATCCACCTCGGCAACCTCCGGCGTCAAGATCCTCTCGACGATCAACTGAGCGATCCGGTCGCCGGGCTTCACCGCGAAGTCGGCGTCCGAGTGGTTGAAGAGGATGACGCCGACGGGGCCCCGGTAGTCCGCGTCGATCACGCCGGCGCCCACGTCGATGGAGTGCTTCCACGCCAGCCCCGACCGCGGCGCTGCAGCGCAGCCACACACACACACACACAACCGAGCCAAGCATTCCGTCAAACACCTGAAAGGCAAAAATAAAACCCAAAAGCGGTAGAGAGTGGAGGCTCACCGATGCGCGCGTAGGTGCCCTCGGGGATGGCGATGCTGAGGTCCGTTGGCACCAGCGCCTTCCCCCTCGCCGGCACGACCGTCTCCACCGCGCTGACAACACAATAAGGAGAGAGAGGGAGGGAGGGAGATCGATCTTGAGACCCGCACGCCCGTGCCAAGGTAAGGTGGGGGTGGTTTCTTGAGATGAGACTCATCGTATGCGTACCCGGAGAGGTCGTAGCCGGCGGCGAGGGCGGAGCCGCGGGAGGGCAGGATGGCGTTGGAGGAGAGCTTCTTGACCTTGAGCAGCGGAGAGAGCTTGGCCAACTTCCGCGCGGGCTCCAGGACGGAGTCGGCGGCGGTGCCATTGGAGGCGGCCATTGCTGCGGTTGTGAGGGCTCTTAGGAGGAATAGCCGAATAGGAGGCGGCGGCGGCGGGAGAGACTAATAAATAGGGAAGGGAAGTGGCGGGAACGGATGGCGCCAACGCCAAACCTTCCCGCCAACGCCGAGTCGCCTATGTTAGAACAAGGTAAAGCTATAAGTAAAATTAGGTCAATGATACAAGCGCTACTCCCAAAAATTGTAAAATGTTGCGACTGTCCAAGGATGTATGTATACCAATTTGGTGGCTAGTCGTGTTAAGATAAAACAGCTTATCCAGTCTGTTGTACATTAACATGATGCACTCCTGTCAGATGGGAGGGAGACTTTGCAGAGTTTCCAAATTAACAACAATATATCTTTGAAATCCAATACCCTCCTCCTTAATGCAAGGTTCTCAGCAGACAGGCAAGCACACGGAACATCCTAGTTTTGTCCCAATATGCAGCACTTGCAATCTACTAATCCTCTAGATGTGGGATGCTTCTCCTTTAGCCGTCATTCACTTAATATTCATGTCATTTCTGGGTGCGGGTTTACCTTCAAACTTTGCTAGCGAAGCCCATGTACTAATTTCACACCTTGCATTGGTAGGTACTGGCTCGATCTTGTCTGACATGTTTCACTAACTTTAACTGCATCTAAATATGCATTCTTTTCTCTCGACAAGTAGGGACGACTGCACAGGTGTGTCGGTTTTTCTTCTTCTTGCAGAATCGAAATGCATCTTCAATTAATACCCAGGACGATCGGAGGAGAAGATCAAATTTCATCCCATCACGGGCTTCAGAAAATGGACTGAAGGTAGCATGCCTGCAGCATCCAGTCATCAAGGTCAGTTTCTTTTAAAATAGGTCTCATCCACTGTTACTTACCGAGCCATGAGCCCATGATATCATGCCTACAACTTTGCTGTTTGCTTCTATCACGATTATATATGTGCAAGAGTTGTATGATTGTAATTTCTATCACGATTATTTTGCTTTGCGTTGACGATTGGGAAAAGAGAGACGGCCGTTTCACCAAAACAAAAATGAGAGGTGCTTCTATGCTCTTTCTTTTTAAAGTTGCACAAATATTAAAGCATAAATGAAGGGTAGATGAGGATTACTTACCCCTTCGTCTGCTTCAAGATTTGTGCAACTTGTATTAGGAGGGAGAGCATAGAATCACCTCTCAACAAAAATAGCGCGTGCAAAACGGGACAAAAAAAATATTCGCGCCAGGTAGGGGTCGAACCTACGACCTTCTGCTTAGGAAACAGACGCTCTATCCACTGAGCTACAGGCGCTCACATTACTAGGAACTTACAATACTGTGATAACGATTGGAAACGCTGCATTTCCTTCAAACGACCAGAAAGCTATTGAAAATCCTGGAGAGGAAACACTCTTGAATCCAAGCGCTGTGTTTGAAGAAGACTCGTCAAAATTGTTGGCCTGTCATATTAGGTAAGCAAAGATTACAATATAATCATAATCGGATCAAATCAATAAGTTTATTTTCTTGGCTAGTTTTTTTATGTTTAGTGTTTGTCTTGGCTGTGCGTGTGCGTCGCATCCCCGCGTGAATTCATGCGGAACGGGGGTTGCGCGGGTGTATGTACGTGCGTGTGATACATGCGTGCACGCTGTGTATGAGAGATGGAGAGGGATCCGGTGCAATCACTGTGGGGACTGCAAGTTCAGCAGTCCTCATAGGCGCGAACCGTCCGATAGCATCAGAAACTAAAAATCGGATGAACGGTATTTGCTACAGTGTCGTAAGCAGTGTTCGTGCGGTGAGGCAGTCTAAACAGTACTTTTAGCTAATCCAAACCGTTCACTTTGATCGAACAGTCCCGTAAAAACTGCTTGAGTTGTCGGATCCCTGTTCGAGAGATGAACGCTAGACTATACCAAGTGGGTGGCACGCCATGGCCTTTTTTTCCCTTTGCGGGTTACTTCTTGACCCTAGGTTAATTTCTACGCGTCTGCTTCTTGCTGGCCTATTATTCTTTCTTACCCTTGAAGCGGAAGGAATCCATCTCACGTCCGCTTCCGTGCATCTTCTCTATTCTCCTTCTCGTGCCCCGGCCGTGAGCGTAGGGTAGTTATCTTTTTTTGGTTTTTGTACATGTCAGTTTGATCATCGTTCCTCCAAAAGGCATATCTTCTAAACCAAGTGCTAGATTTGTGATTTGTTTGAACCTACGCGCTCTTTGCGATAAATTCTTTCAAATGAGTCTCATCTCATAGTCTTGATTTGAGAAATTTTGTATGCCATATACTACTCCTACATCTCGTACTTTTCACTAGCATGTAGACCGCTTCCTCTTTTCTTTTCTTTTTATTTAATGATTTTTGCATACAAAAATTCATAGAGGTTCCATAGACTGGATGGATAGAGATTAAAACAGATGTAAATACGTTTATGCCGAAAGAAACCATGCATCTGACTATAAGCGCTCCCCGTTAGCCCTCCCATAAGACATCCTGATCGTTCACCGAAGAGCTGTGTGACAATTCATTCAGAAAAATGTGTCTCATCCTCTTATCATGCAAGTACACATGACAAAAATGTTTATATCTACTTTGCCTTGAGATCTTCCAAAACAATGGCGGCAGCATTGCGGCCCGGCGCACCCATCACCCCACCGCCAGGGTGCGCACCGCTGCCGCAGAGGTACAGCCCCTTGAGAGGGGTTCTGTAGTCTGACCTGTGCGGCGCAAAGGTCAGGACGTCAGACCTGGAAGAGTCAAAGATTGCCAAGTATATGTGCAGGTTAGAGTTCCAGTCATACCATCCCTTGGCCGGCCTCATCAAGAACAGAGAATCCAAGCCCATCGCACCGTGAAAGATGTTGCCTCCTGTCAGATGCAAATCACCATCTTTTAGTAACTTCTGCATGGATTGCAACAAAAACGGCGTATATTATGCGGGGGGGCGAAAAAGACATGACCTGTTAGGCCAAACTCCCTTTCAAGATCAGGTGGAGTCAGCATATCATAGCCTACCACTGATGAGCTAAAACCAGATGCATATTGATCAATCAAGGAAAAGCATCTTTCAGCAAAGGATTTCTGAAAAGGTTTCAGGCAAAATGGTCAATGCTCGGTAGTTAAGCCCAAATTCAGAAAAATACTTCACTCTACAGATAGTGACAGATGACAATGCTTAAGGGCATCATCATCATATACTCTGTTCAATTATGGGTAAACAGTATTTACGGTGCAATATAAACAGCAATCTGTGTGGGCCGTGGCGAGGTGCAAAAACTAAACGGAGTGCATAACCAAGAAGGGCCAACTTACTCTAACATTAGAATCCTGCCAACTGCCTTCTGAAAGCTTGTAGGGTGTGTACTGAACAAAAAGATTGATAACATGCTGACCTATTTGAAGGATTAAATGAAAGATGGAATTCGAGTCAGTCCATGGTACCCTGTAAAGATCACAACTGTAGAAACATCCAAAATAGTAGGGGTGAAAACGGATCGGATACGGTCGGATATTGCTGTTCCCGTATCCTAACCCATATTTTTTTTCCGGGTTCGGAATCGGATACGGTAAGACCGAATACGGATACGAATATGGATATTTCGGAGTTTCGGATATGGTAATGTTGGAGCGGATACATACCGGATTCGGTTCGGAAACGGATAATACAAACGGATACATACTTATTGAAACATTTGACAAGCAATAAATTCATATATATTACATAAATTTGACAACTCACACAACACAAGTATAACAAGGTATCAAATTCATACATAACTTGAACAACTAAATCCCGCCGCTTCAACAGGCCAACACACTGAATTCATGTGGCGGCGGCGGCGCGGAGGCTCAAGCACTAGGGTTAGTTTTCGGGTTGGGGAATCGAATGGGGAGGCAAAGAATGAGGCTTGCGGGAATCGAATGGGAAGCCCTTGACTCTTGAGTCTTGACTTGAGTACGGAGTACCCTTGTTTTGTTGATTCGGATATCTGGTCGGATAATATCCGGTTACCATATACCGCAGCTATTCGGTCGGATATCTCGTCATCAGATCCATCAGTATCCGGTAGCAAGTATCCGGTACCGTATCCGAATCCGGCCGGATACGGATTTTTTTTTCCCGGATACGGTTTTTAACGGATTCGGTACCGGATCGGTCGGGATTAACCCGTACCATTTTCACCCCTACAAAATAGCCTTGGACACATGAATTGTAAATTGCAAATATAGTTTACTAAAACAGACTCCATATATGTTTATTGCTCTACTGGGATAATGAAATATGCCATAATAGTAGGTTTACACAACCGCAACGATGGGGGAACAAAAAATTGGCGTACCTGGTGGAGAGATGGTTTTATCCAAGACAGAAGGAATTGTCATTTCTATAATAGGCCTTGTGGACGAGACACCGCCTGCGGCTTCCTTGTATGCTAGATCAATTTCCTCCATGCTGAAGAGCAAGTAAAAGTTCCGTTTTGAAAGATAATACGGATTAAGTCTGACAAAGTGATCGTAGGGCTTAATGAGAAGCTAGTCTACAGCTGGGAGATCTCATATAACATGATAACCATTAGCATGACCAGATTGTGCTCTTTATCAACATAAGGTACTAAGCGGAAACATAACTACTTCAATGCATACCTGTAGGTCATCAAATTGGTGTATAAAGTTGAGATGACAAGCACGGAGCACTATATCAAAACAGCAGAACAGTGACACTGTTGAATTAAGAGACCTTTTTCCCTTGCCCTACTCATGGTGATAAAACAAAGCTATACTGTACATGAGCAGGATCAAGATAACAAATAGTGTCTCACAGAGTTTCGCTTGTCCACATTTATGCAGAAGAAAGGTTTGAACAGCTGAATAAAATAATACGTCACATGTCGGTTGTTGTTGAAGTAGGACTTGCTCACTAACTTTAGTTAACTACCTTTCAGATCCAATGTGTATGGTGCCCATGTGCTCTGGACCACCTTCAGGGTTGATGTTTTTGCAACAGTGAAACTGTGGCAGCTTGTCAACAGCAACGTTAATCTTTGTTGTTGCCTGCTCTCCACAGAATCCATAATACAGTGTTAGCAATCAATATTACAACTCAGTTATTGGAAGTCGTTAGCTCTTAAAACCTAGAGGCTTGAACACAAATAGATGACATGAATAGACTCTCTGTTTTCATCTCAAAGATCTACAAAAATAACCATGTTGTAGTTTTCCAAAATCGTAACTTCTTTTTACTTGAGAAAACTTTGGCATTCATGCTAATACAAATAAGGATAATTGTGGACACCTGGAAGAGTGGATCGGACCTTGCTCGTGCGTTGGACTAGAAGAGAGACCCAAACTCCATTTAAGTGTATGCCACTGTCCTCAAATAGTCCCGAGCACAGATGTTATCCAATGTTATTAAGTCGTCGACTAATCCATGGTTAGTCATCCAGTCGGTGCATGCAGAACGACTAGGACGCTCGACTCGACTGGAGCGACTAGTCGGGCGGCTGGACAACTAATCAGCAATTAACCATGACTAATCTTGCTCTTCTAGCCGGTTGACTTACGGCCTATGTTCAGAGGGATGACCACTCGAAACATTTATATCCGGAATAGAGGGGCCGAACCCTAGACGCCTCCAATCCATATCATCATCATGCATATGTTGTTTTTCTCTTCATTTCATGCTTTACAATATGTGCTTAATTGTTGCTACAACTTAGTATGTGACATGTCCTACTAACATACTTCCTAGTCTGGAGGCTAGTCGAGATTAGTCGCGACTAGTCGGTCGACTAGTTGCCCCTCTGGCGACTCGACTTGACTTTACGACTTAATAACATTGATGTTATCCAAATGGCCCTCACTCAAACAAATATGAGCCACCTGAATAGCACTGTACTCGCTCACGCATACGCAAGTTCCGATCACTTTCCAAAGAACCATGCCGGGATTGAGGTCAACCTATCCAGGCATATCACACGCCGGCCGTCTCATAACCTTAGTACCGCCCACACCTACCGAGGGGTGTGCATCGCAGTAGGCAAGGAACGACGGCCGCTCGTGTGCACGCGTCGAACGGTTGAGAACAATTCCGAGTACCCGGATATGTGTCCAACGCTAGTTTCCAAGATCAAAGCCTAGCGCCCACATATCCCGCATTCGAGATGAATCATTACACATACACAAGTAATTGGCATAAAAGTAGACTAGAACTATTACAGATACTTAGCTACTTAGTTATTATAGTTAATGGCTGACCAGCCAAATATAACATATAAGAGTAAGTTGCAGCGGAAATAAAGCAAAAACCAAAAGTGGAAAAGCGGTATACCCATCCAAACCCAGAGGCAACCGACTGGGGAAAGACCCAGTTCATCCATCCAAATATTCGTTGGACCCTAGTGTGAAGTATACATCGTTGGGGATCTCTTTATTATCTTCGTCTATACATTTGATATAGAGCAAACGGTGAGTACACTTATGTACTAAACCAACGTCAAGTGCGAGTTATTAAGCGCCAAATCCAAAAAAGTGTACTTCCTTTACGCTTGACCTTCGTCTATACACTTGATATAGAGCAAACGGTGAGTACACGTATGTACTCGCAAGACTTTAGTGCATTAGTTATACACATTTCAAGTTTTTAACTTTGCTTAGACCCTCCTAAGTCCTTAACATAAAAAATAGCGAGGCTCGGCGGACTTAGCCAAGTGACGAAGGAGGCGAGGCAGACCTGGCGAAATGGCAGTGGGCAGCGCGCCCTGAGCGCGTGCGCGCGTGTCCCATTGCGTCCTATCGCATGCACAGCAGGGAGGGAGAGAACGGGCCGGGGAGTAATGGTGTGATGCCGTTCAACTGTGTGGCCGATCATGCACTGGCAGAGGCTGCGCGGGGCGACGGCAAGCAAACGGCGGTTCACGGCATTTCGTCGAGCAGGTGGAGGGCGCACTGTTGCAAGACATTAATGGCAGTTTTCGGTTGGGAGTAGTTGGGTCTGTCCAAAGGAAGTTCAAGGCTGTTTGAAAATTTTTACAAAATATTCCTGGTGCCAGCCCAATGCATGAGGTCTCAAATGGCTTTGAGTTCACTTTGGCTGCTTTTAAGCTTTGATCGAATTTTTAAGGCATTTGCATGTGGCGTAAAAATTATGTAAAATTCATATTTATTCATCTCATAAGTCCTAGTATTTTATAAAATTATTTCCTATATTGGGTTATTTGGGATTTTTAGAAGATCCTTTTGAATGGTCAAAATTGAGTGAAATTGAATTTAATTAAAGAATTAAATCTTTAATTCAATTAAATTAAGAGAAAATCCAAAATGTTTTGAAAGTCATGCCAAGTCACTATATTATATTCTTGCATTTCTGAGGGTGTTACAATAACGGATAAACTATGAAAATAAAGTGAATAAGATTATCATGAATACATATTGCATAGGAAAACATTTTTTTAAAATGCACACCATAAATGTAGTTTCTCTATTAAAATATGCTTGTAAGTTCTTACAGAGCTATAATCTGCTGTCTTAATAGCACAGAGGAAGTCCTCTGGAAGAATGTTGGCAGGCAATAGGTCCTGCAAAAGAAGCCAGATGTCAGTGTGGAAAATATTTGCTTAATTATGCCTAGAAAATTAGAGCTCATAAATCTTCACAATATTACATATTCAGAGTAGTCAGTACCACAAATGTTTTATATGGAGTGGCATTTGATAAAACAACTGACGAGTGAACCTCTGTCCCATCAGCCAAAGCTACCTACAAATTCCCAATCTTTCAAGAGGTTGAAAGCAATGAAATATGCATGAACTTATTAGTTAGTCAAAGTACTTACCCCTTGTACCTTTCCAGTAGTTTCATCGACCATTACTTGGGAAACCTAGACAGGAACAGTGGAGCAAGTGAGGCAAGAACTTAAAGACAGAAAATTGGGCATTATGCCACTACGTTGCAAACGACTTTCCCTGTGGAAAATCCAGTTAACCATTGTGAATAAATGGTCATTTTTATTTTGTTCTGCTTAAATTTGAATCATTTGCTCTGCCAAAGAGCAGTCTTTCGAATCAAAGAGGTACAATCAGGGCATAAGAAGAAAAAAGGCACCTCTGCATTTGTTACAATTTGGGCTCCTGCTTCAACAGCTGCTTTGCTTATAGCTGATGACACTGAACCCATTCCACCTTGGACATACCTGTAGCAAGTGTATTCTATATCAAATAAAAAGTTTTTTGTAAAAGCAAAACAAAAAGGTGAACTAAGAAACCAACTAATAATGAACCCAAAGTGCTAACACCACCTGATTTGGCTAGAGCGTGCGATGCCATTTTCTATGCCCCTAAAAACTTGTTTTTTTAAGGCAACTGAAAACTTGCTTGACTAGACAGTGGAGATATACACCAGCTGATCGTCAGTTCAGTATAATTGATGCTAGGGCCACAATGGTTCGTGCATGGTTTCAGGTGTAGAACAGTGAAGGCTATATTTTTCTATGGTGGAACAGAATAACATGGATCAGCATCTCAAGGTAAGAAGCATACGCCCAAACACCACGTTGGCCACCAGTTTCCCCCATGATATGGTGCAGGAGAACATATCCAGATCCTGGAGTGTTGACACCAGCCTATAGAAGGAGGACGCAATGGTTAAATGTAAACGACTAGGCACAAAAGTTTTCTTGGTTCATGCAAAGCGCCCTTACCATAGTACCTATCACAGCATCAGTTGCAAGAGTCGCCTTCAATACATCACTCTGCGGTAGTAGAGCAGTCAACAAGAAGCCATCGTCCATGGATACAAAAAAGTTATGTACTTATGTATAGATTGTCAAATGCAATAAAGCAATCACACACATGCTTCGTGTGATCAATGTGAAGAGAAGTGTTTAACGAATAGAAGGGGAAAAAGCTTTCAACCTCAAACCAATTGTTTAAGATCTTTGACGCTGGTGAAAGAAGAAGGTCAAAGAAATCCCTGCCAATAAAATAAAAGAGATAACTTTACATATTGCATTGTGCACAAATGGTGCTGAACTGCTGAAAGTGCTGACGATAGCATTGACAAAGGGGTCAGTACTGTACTCACACCATGTCCTTCTGCCCCTGCTGCATCACAATCCCAAGAAGCTTGCTCCAGAACACAGACTTGTCGACCTTATCCTTCATCCTGTCGACCATAGAGGGGTGGTACTCCTGCCTGAGCTCAGGTGGTGGCGAGTCTATGACAAAGTCCATGAGCTTGCAGAACTTCTCCAGCTGCCCCTCGTACCTAAATTCACACATGGAACAAGCTAAGAAGATCATCCTTATCTCAAATGCACACAGAAACCCGTCATTCAATGTCTCTATTAAGGTAGTGTCACCTTGGGTATGCGTTTGCATCCTTCTTGGAGAACTTGCTGATCTCTGAGTGGTTCAGCTCCGCGTCTGGGCCGAGAAGCAGGTACCTGTCGTCCAGACACGGCGTGAACGACGACGGGCTCCGCGGCAGGAGCTTCAGCCCGTGCCTCTCCAGCTCTAGCTCCCTTAAGCAAGCACCGAGTCCACCAACCGCAACATCAGCAGCAGCAGCAGAGGAAACAACCCGCATTGCAAGAAAATTACAGAATGCAGATAAAGGAAAGGACTTGGTGTGTGAATTTGACAGAAATGGAGGTTGTAATCGTAAAATGGGACGAACCCTTTGGGGGTTTACCGGATGAGGGAGGGGCGGAGGAGGCTGAGGAGGTAGCTGCAGCGGGAGAAGCGGAATCCCGGGACAAGGTCCGACTCCGACACGGCCGCGCCGCCCAGGATGCCCCGGCGCTCCAGCACGGCGACGGAGCGCCCGGCTAGGGCGAGGTAGGCGGCGGCGGCGAGCCCGTTGTGCCCGCCACCGATCACCACCGCGTCCCACCGCTTACCCCTCGGGAGCTGCGACGACTGGAAGGGCACCGCCGATGCCGAGAAGCTGCGGCGGCGGGCGCGGGCGAGCAGGAGGCGCCTCGCCGCCGGCGACATCGGGACGACGGGCTCGGGGTTTCTGTTTGGGATTAGCCGCCGCGCTGGCGTTCAGAGGCGTGCGTGCAGCCGAATCTTTCTTTCGCTCTCTGAGTGTGTGCCGGGCCTGCTTAGTATCCGCCGGCACTGCTAGGAAGGCGGATCTTGGCTAGTACGTGTCCCTATATCCATTTGCTCACAAATCACTAGCCAGAGACGCATGCATGATGCATGATAACATTGCGTACTTTCTGTTAACACTTACAAAAGTATCACAAATTACAAAACCGTCGAACAATGTCACCACACAAGCACTTTCTGTTACATTTGCTTTATTTATGGAGTACTCACATAGCTAGGGCTAAATTTATTCTACCTTCATTTGTACTGGTAATGTTGACAGGGTAATTATTTCTTGTGCTACTGCTCACATCTCACTTGAACTTAGTACTTGTTAGAAAATTAACATGGTCTAACATTAATCTAATTTCGTAGTTACACAATAAAAATACAAAGTTAAATATTGTGTCTACGATAAGATTACTAGCGGCCGTCACATATTCGATAGATACATAACATCCTAAATAAAGAAGCCACGCCTATGTATGTTAAATAACCCAATTGATACATAGACGTAAACAATACTATCATAACAATATACATTCCCTTGAGATTCAATCATAAAAGAAGAGATGTTTAGACCATCTACTAGTGAGTCTGGGACACATACAACGGACTTGTTTACTAGTAGTTTTTTTCTTTTCCGTTTTGAAAAGATCAGGGGACCTACGGCGTAAGGTGTAATTAATTGGTGTTTTTAGCAAACAGTGATAATCAATACTCTGGGAGTGTGTTGTTACTCCGAGAAGGTACAAATTAATACAAGTACAAATGTACAAGGCACGAGAAACAGCTAAATAAGGTCGCTAATTACATATACAGTTGGGCTTGCAACACAGATGGTCCCATGGTCTAGCGGTTAGGACATTGGACTCTGAATCCAGTAACCCGAGTTCAAATCTCGGTGGGACCTTATTTTTATTTATTTATATATAATTATGTTCATGACTCTTCTTGGTCTTCCCTTAAACATGTTTTTTTTTTTTTCTCAATCATGAAGTAAACCCGCTGTTCCATTCCACTTCAAGATCAAAAGTTCCACGCGGACCTAAGCTTAGCGATGTGCTTTTTCACATCACCCAGAATTAAGCTTGACGAAATAAACGGCATCCTTCCTCGCATCAGCCTGGAACCCGCGACTAAAGCACCCCGCACAAGCTTACTAGTTACTCAGAACTAGCTAGTAAACTGGTTAAACTCAACATCCAAAAATTTTCGAATGTAAATAAATAGAAAAAATATCTATTTTAAATCATGATACCCAGACACCATGATTCTCCAAGTAATTATAATATATATATCGCTTGGTACAAACAACTAAACACATCCATCAGTCATGTAGATGGTCATTCTTCACGCTTTTGCGCAAACAATATCAAGTGGCACCTTAACAATATCTTCTACCCTTTTAATTTTTTGAGAGGTGCTTATATGCTCTTTCTTCTAGTACAAGTTGCACAAATCGTGAAGCAAGCGAAGGGGTAAGTAATCACCATCTACCATTCATTCATGTTTTAATAGTTGTGCAATTTTTAAAAGAAAGTGCATAGAAGCACCTCTCTTATTTTTTTATTTGCACAAAAAAAAAAAGTTGACTCGTTCAAAGGAAACAAGAGGAAAAATTAAAGGCATGCTATGGTAAGCACATACGTGTGAATTCTTGTCCAAGTGCACGTGTTTTTATGTGGAGAGCATCGATGGATTTCGTGTACCTTGTACGGTTCAGAATTGGACTGGACTGGAGCGGTGGAACAGGCTTTGGTTACAGAGAGGCTCTTTCTTTGTTCTATTTTCTACATGCTTTATTTCTGTTCATGATGAAATTACAAATTTAACTTTTCTATTACTGCAGAAGCAAAATATGTTATTTACCGTGTTCTCCTATCATAACAGGTGATAGGAGATAAAAAGTGTCCTCCATAACACTGGATTTACAATTTTATTTAAACAAAAACTTAAAAATGCGAAAGGAAAATACAAATAAAAAGGCTAAGGCGCATTTGTTTTGAACAAGGCTTTTGGGCTTTTAAACAAAGCGAGTTTTTGGCTTAATGAGCTTTTAAGCCAAAGGCGTGTTGTTTGATATACTTGGTTTATTAATGTGTTAGGCAGTGCGAACATAGATGAAAAGTCTAAAATGCCCTAAATGAGATGGTGGATGAATTCTCAATTTATATATGATGGTATTTGGTGGGTAATTTTGGAGACTTTTAGTGGCAAAGGGTTATTTCCTTTAAAAAAAAGCCAAAAAAGCTCTTCTAGTCTGGTTTTTGGTTTATAGTTATACAGAATCTTTTGGCTTTTTCAAATTCGGCTTAAAAGCCAGTCGTTTATTTCGAGTTAAACCTTTTGGTTTTTAAACCGATGAGGATCTAAACAGCGGAAGGCTTTTTTTCCCTTCGGGATTGGGTCGGGGCAGGACGACGGCTTGAGTGTTGGACGGGCCGGAAAAAGCAGAACGCGTAGAAGAAGGGGCATGGCCGTCATTTCCCGCCTCGAGATATTTTTAGAGCTCTGATCCAGCAAGAAAAGGACAGACTGGGCCCCACCACGTCACGTGGGACCTGCCGTGCGCTGTGCGTCTCTCTGCACCTGATCGCGCCCTTTCTGCTCCGCGTCCCCCCACGATCATTCTCATCCTCATAGAGGAGCACAATTATTTGCGAGATCCTGAATAATGTAATAGCCAGAGATGGAGAATCACATAACGGTTTTGTTGTAGGCATCTTTATCTTTCGGATTTATTCTATAACTTTATCTAAAAATTATAAATTGAGTAGATTCCGTATTATAAATAGCTAGCTATAACTTTTTTTTAACACAAAACACAAAGCTACGGGTTAATATTCTGTTATATTAACTACAGGCGATATAGTTAGCAATAGCTCCACTATTTGATATAGTTTCTAGCTAGCGATAACTCAACTATCCTACATAGAGATCTGAGTCAAAACATTGATCCCATCTTAAAATCCAACATTAATAAAAAGGTTTAAATGCATCTCTTACAAGTATGGACTATAAAAATTTAGTAAATGATCTCATCTCACCTCTTTTCAATAATCCAACATTCATAATTCTAAGAAATAAAATGTTTGTTGTTAAGAATATTAAGATATAGCTATCATTTATGCCCTTTTTGATATTGTCGGTGTTTCGTGCACCGGCAATACGATTTTTCGGTCTAGGGAGTCGCGCGCTCCCTCTCTTTGAATGGTTGACTCAGTGAACCCAAGATGTATACTGGTTCGGGCCGAATGTCCCTACTCCAGTTCACGCGGTTAGTGTATATTACCTTTGAGGACAAGTCCTTAGGGTTTTACAAGAGCTTGTTCCTTGGTTTCTATTGATTCGTTTTCTTCGGTCCCCCCCTTTTTCCTAGGGTCCTGTCTTTCCTTATATCGACGGAAGTGGCAGGTTACATGGGAGTTTGGAAAGAAAAAAAGGTGGGATGTCCTATGTCTTGGAGTCTGGCCTTCCGTCTTGTCGTCTGACCGGCCACAGTCTGCCCTGCATCGGGTCGGTAGACCTGTTGAGGGAGTCGGTCCTTGGCTCGGTTGGGGAAGTGACGCATTGCTTCGTTTGCCTGTCAGGTGCTGACGTCACGGTGTTTGACCATGGCGCTGCCTCGGGAGGAGGCGTGCTCTTTGATTGTGTGTCAGGATGATGGGACCGGTGCTTGACTTTGTGCGGCCCCCTGACACCTCGGGAAGGAGCCACCTACCTCGGCCCAGACGTTTCAAGATGTCACGCCCGTGGGGCAAGCAGCCAACTGCTAGTGTGCGCCAGCGTTGCGACCGCTGGCGGAGATGCCCCCCAGCTGGGTCGGGGCCGTCGGGCACTCCAACCAAGAAGGGGTCGGAGCTCGCCCCGGTCATCCGACCCAAGGGTCGGAGTGACCCCCGAGCTAGCCTTGGTCGGGAACAGGTCCCCTCCGTGGCCCGCGGAGCCTTCGGTCGGAGCTGGGCCTCAAAGGCAGCCCGTTCGTCGTTCCGGACTGCTGGATATACCCATGGTATGCGTACTCGTCAGATATGTATTAATATGTTTGTTAATTTCGAACTTGACTCATATTCTTATCATAAAAATATTAGTTTATTCTAAAGTACCATCTTTTTATGCTTTATTTGGAAGTGACTTATATTATATACATATTTAATTTTGTTATTACTAAAAACGCGATGAATGATAACTTCTGCGATAGCTAGCGATATTGAATTGAACTTGAGAATATCAAAATCCATATCTTAAAATGTATACTTATATTAGATACACATTTAATTTTTTTTATTATTATGCTATTATCCGAAAGCTTTACAAAAGAATATACCTTTTCTATCCGAAAACGACCTTAGTAGTGGTACATAATTCTTGCCTACCTGAAAATGACCTTAGTAGTGGTACATGATTCCGAATTGAACTTGAGAATATTAAAATCCATATAGTGTTTACTCACAATAATATTGTTATCTTAAAAGAAGATACTCAACAAAACGATAACTAAAAGTAGCCTACGAGTTATCTCTACTATTCTAAGAGCATCTCCAAGAGGGGCCCTAAATATGGCCCTAACTTGAATTATAGGGCTTTTATGGGAAAAGATCAACTCCAGCAAGGACCCTAAATTGTTAAAATTTATCAAATTGTTTTAGGGCCCATGGGAGAGTAGCTATATTTAGCAACTCTGTGATTGAGCCCTACCTTCATTGAGTTTTAGGGCCTAATTGCTGGAGTGAATATTTCATTGGAGCCCTAAATCTAATTAGTTGGGGTTCTAAATTAAAATTTAAGGCTCATTTTTAGGGCCCTCTCTTGGAGATGCTCTAAAGCAGCATTTGGTGGCAGTGGTCCATTCTTCCCACGTCATTAATTGCCGCTTAATTGCCCTACGCAAGAAACGAAGCGTTGCTTTAATTAGCCAGCTTTCGCAAGAAACGAAGTGTTAAAGATATATGTTTGATCTTGTGAAATAAATTTTTTTTATTTTTTAATATTTATTTTTCGTTCTCAATTTTGTTTTTCGTAGCAACGCACGGGCATGTAACTAGTAATACTTGTATGATAACGCGGAGCGATACACGGTTAAGCGCAGGAGCTACCGGTGTGGGCATAGCGGCAGTGAGAAGTAGTATATCTCTGTCACGCCTCAACCACTTGAGGACGCATATTCCAAACTCACAAAGGGCAAAGGCACCTTACCGACGCGGGCCCACCCGTCCTGCTCCGCTCGCTCCGCCCCGACGCCGCTATAAAGGGAGGCCAGCGCGAGGTGGTTCCTTCCTCGTGCTTTCGCAGAGGTGGGTTGGCTTCTCCTCCCCCTCCGGTTCGGTTCGGTTCGGGTTCGGGTTCGGGTTCGTGTTCCCTGTGGGAGGGAGGCAAGGCATGGCGGCGTCGGACGTTGAGTACCGCTGCTTCGTCGGCGGCCTCGCCTGGACCACCGACGATCGCTCCCTCGAGAGCGCCTTCAGCCCCTTCGGCGAGATCCTCGAGTCCAAGGTCCGTCGCACACCAACTCAACCCAATCGATCCTTCCTTCTTGCTCTTCTTTTGCTGGTGTTTCCTTTCCTTGGCTCGATATGCTGGGTTTGTGCGGATCCTGAAGGATTTATTAGTATGGTTTTGTTCAGAATTTTTAGATCTGGTACGGTTGCTTGCGTAGAAGCGCTCTTCTGTCGGGAAATCTGCCCCAAAAAAAAAAAAAAATCAGAAAAACTAGTCAGATCTGTCAGGATTCTGTGTGATGGATGTTTGTTCTGAGGTAGATCTGCAATTACGGTGAAGAATTCTTGAGGTTTCTGACTTGTTAATGGCGGTGTCTGCAGATCATCAACGATCGTGAGACTGGGAGGTCGCGCGGGTTCGGCTTCGTCACCTTCTCCAACGAGCAGGCGATGCGCGACGCCATCGAGGGGATGAACGGGAAGGAGCTCGACGGCCGCAGCATCACCGTCAACGAGGCCCAGTCCCGCCGCTCCGGCGGCGGGGGTGGCTACGGCGGCGGCGGCGGCGGCTACGGCCAGCGGCGTGAGGGCAGCTACGGTGGGGGCGGCTACGGCCAGCGCCGCGACGGCGGCGGGTACGGCGGCGGTTACGGCGGTGGCCGTAGTGGCGGTTACGGCGGCGGCCGTAGTGGCGGGTACGGCGGCGGCAACTCCGACGGGAGCTGGAGGGGCTGAGCGGTGGGGCCCTCGCGGCCAGTTATCTTGTTGTCGTTATCAGTTATCCCGAGTTATCTTGTCGTCGTCTAGTGTGCTCCTCCTATCTTGTGATGTTGTCTGGTCGTGTGGTGTTTTTGATCGCAAGCTCGTCGGTTAATTAGCTGTTTCGGTGAAGAAAATCAAACGAAAATGTTGTTTCATGATGATGCGATCCCCTTCTTACAGATGGGATGATTGCTGTCCTGTCCTCGTTGCTTTCTCTCTTATTTCTTCGTGGAGGATCGTTTCCCTCTTTTGATTGCCACCATGGACAACACCATTCATACATCTCGGAGGAGAGAAAGAAAAGAAAAGCTGCTGCTTATTACCATATATCATCTTTGCAGAGTGCTGAACCGATGATGCAGATGGGGCAAAACTTCACAGGAGATTCTCCTGTCATAATTTGCATCTCATTCAGCACATTTCCTTCCCAGAAAATAATTGAGATGTCAGGGCCGGTAGCCATCTGCAAAGCAGCATGGTTGCGTAACAGACGTACATGTCTGGATATCTGAGTCGAAAAGTTTTGAGTCCCGGACGTAGATCAGTAGATGCGAGAGGCGACGTCCTGAGCCAAGCCAAATGATAGGCCTAGTTCATTTCATATTCTGGGTTACGGAAGAAGCTGTTTATGATAAGAAAGCCAGGATGGCTGTAATTTTTAGGGGGAATTAGGTTTTAACCGAATTGTGATTCTATATAGAGGATAGTGTTTAATTATGGGAGAAGATGTTCAGAAATTTTCTGTTAGGCAAATAATTCGCCTCGTTTTTAAGCAAAAGTTGTGCAAAGATTCTGTGAAACTAGCCCTTTGTTAAAGCTTAGAAGGTGTGGCACGCCATTGTCACCTATCGCGCTAAAAAAGCTGAAAGATCATGTGAAATTTTACCTACGTTGTGATGAGTATTTGATCATATTTGAGCAAGGTATACTTATGTTTAAGTTTGATTTAAAAAACTATGTGTAGATCTACCTATATTTGTGATAAGTATTTGACCATGCTTGAGTAAAGTGTGCTCATGTTTGAGTTTGATATGAATTGATTTTCAAAATAAATCAATTTGAGTTATGTTTGTCTTAGATGGCACTGCCAGCCCTGTCAGCAGTAGTATCGACCCGTGGAACCACCGGACCCATGCGGTAGTGCTGGCCCTACGGTACTACCGGCCTAAACACGACGTAGCCATTTTCTAGAGAGGTTTGCTGGGTTTTTATAGTCGAGCGGAGCTACCAACCAAAGACCAACTGGGAGCGTTAGTACTAGACTTGTACCAGACTTGTACCAAAGACCAACTGGGAGCTACCAACCAAAGACCAATTTAGAGTTGTTATGATCAAGAAGAACCGTTAGATCGCGGTTTAAAGGATAAATGTAGGATCAAGGATACCGACTAGAGGGGGGGTGAATAGGCAGCTTTTAAAAATTCTTTCACTACGAATAATTAACACGCTTAAGTTACCCTATGTCAAAACCTTAACAACAATAATGCGGAAACGATAAATTAAGGTTTTGACAATTAAGGCTTAAATCAACTAGGCTCACTAAGTGCACCAACTAATTATATCTCTACTTAAGAATAGCAATCTCAATGACAAACATGCAATTTAATTCTAGGAATATAAATTACAATATTAAGAACAAGGAATATTTGAAAGTAAATTTGCGCAAGAAACACACTGATATTTTACTGTGGTATCGGAGACTTGCCAGTCTCCTCTAATCCACGTTAAGGCAAGGGTAACAGATATGTCCGCCAAGGGTAACAGATAGAAAGTTTAGTCCATGCCAATTGTCCTCGAGTGCCTAATGCCTGTGGATATGCCTAGGGGTGAAAATGGTACGGATAATTTCCGACCGACCGACTGACCGAAGTGTCTCGGATAGCAATTCGGATAATTTTTCGGATATCCGAATATTTTTTACGGATACGGATCGGATATGGATAAAATGTCCCGGATACGGATACGGATATCACGGATAATTATCCGTCGGATATTATCCGACAATTTTTACGGATATAATCCGTGGATAATATCCGAATTCTCACATTATAGCTTAGCTCGGTGGCCGCTTGACCTAATGGCTCGTATGGCGTATGTCACCACTCAAGTCACCAAATAGGGGCAAATGGGCTTCACCGCCTTTTAGGCCCTTAACCCTTGACATGAGTTTGGCCAAAGATTCATCAAACCCTAGCCTGTAGCCTCCTCACTTCCTGTCCTGCAGAGTTTCTTGCCCCACCATCCCAAGCTCCAGCTCCGGCCGCCCCAGCTTGACTCCCAGACCCACCGCCTCGCCTCCCCTACTCCTGGCGCCCGTCGCGCTCACCTTGCCGGCGTTGTGTGGCTTGCTCGCACTCCTGGAGCTCACTCGTGGGGTGTCGTCCGCCACCGCCACGGAGGCGGCTCTCTCCTGCTCGCTTTCGCCAATGCTCCTCTCGTGAGTCGTGACTCCTGACCGCTTCGCTCAAGCGTCCTTGGCCACGGCGTCCTTAAACCCGATCAGAGCATCCTTAAGCCCCTTGCTTCTCGTCCGACATCCTTGACCCCTTGCTTCTCGTCCGTCGCCGCCGCCATCTCTTGCTCCGCCATTCTCTCCGACGCCGCCATTCGCGCGTCGAAGGACAGGAGCAGTAGTTGTTCGATTAAATCTGGAACTTCTTTGTGCTATCTCATCTTTCAATGATAAGCATATTAATGTGTTGGTTCTCATCCTATTTGCAATCGATTCTCAATAATAAATCTACGTATTATGGATGCTTAGTGCTATGCATGTGCTTTGTTACTTTTGTTTACCTCTATGAATGGTGTGCAATTTCTATGGATGATGTATGTGCAATTACGAGATGTGACTCGATATTGCTATAAGCGTAAGGTTTTAACGGTCTTGATGTCTCAATGTCCTATACAATTTATGTTGGTTTTTTATCGATAATATTCATTGTAGCCCATCACTCCATTTGTATTTAGTGTTTACGCGTATTATTCGAAAAATATCCGTTCCGATGATTATCCGAACTTATTTTATCCGTATTCGTTCGAATATTATCTATATCCGTATCCGGCACTATCCGTGTCCGAATCCGTATCCGGTATTATCCGTGTCCGAATCCGATCCGATAAAATTATATGGATCAAATACAATATAAGTGGTTTCCGATCCATATCCGATCCGTTTCACCCCTAGATATGCCTGTGTGCCCACCAGATTCCATATCAAACAATATTGCATCAATCAACAAACAATTTCAAAGCCAGTTCCACGAGAAACTAATCCGCATCCGCATCACACATTCAAGTTCAGTAATCTAAACAAATATACAATGTAGACCACAACACATCCACGAGAACATTTTTTACAAAACAGAAAAGTCATTCTAAGCCGAAATAAGATCAAGACTGTATAGAGAAATGATTAGATGATCCAACAAAGGAAAAAATACGCAAAAGAACTAAACTGCAAAACTGAAAATAAAGACAAGGCAACTAAACTGCAAAACTGGAAATAAAGACAAGGCAAAAATTAAATTAAAATCTCACGATATGTTTAGCTCCTACTTGTAACCAGGCATCCAGCAATTACAATCTCTCTCTCTCTGTGTGTGTGTGAGAGAGAGAGAGAGAGGAGGGGGGAGGAGTGGCTGAAGAGGCTACTAGAGGAAGGCAAGGAGTGGCGGCATCCATGGGAGTTGAGGACCAGTGGAGGGAGCTATCGGGGGCGACGGCGGTGAGCAGTCGATTTTTTATTTTTTCAACGAAAATCACTCAAAAATCAGACGCAAAGAATTAGATTCACTAGTCGATTTTTGAGAAACCGATCGGTTTTCCTAAAAAGCCGATCGATTTTTTTTATTTTTTTCCCAAAACATTTGATTTCCAAATCCTTTGATTTTTGACGATTTTCGTTCGATTTTTACGATAAACTAGTACCACCAGACTTTAATTTTCAACCCTAAATCGGGTTGATTAACACTGATGTGATGTGGAGAACCTGGCTGCCTCTTTCTTAGGGAAAGCCCACCCTCGGATTGCCGTTCAGACATCAATGATTTAGTATGTAACCAACACACCGCATTTCTCTCTCTCTGCATCTTCCGTACGTGACCAACATGATCCCAATCCTTTCCTCCCCCATTAAGTATTGCTGCAAAATCACTCTCACAAAAAAGTATTGCTGCAAATCTGAGTATCATGACATAATCCTAATCTTCTTCTTCTTTTCTTCTTTTCAGAACTACATGATCCTAATCTGATTGGCTCCTCATGTACGTACTTACTTTCTATCTTAAACAGCAAAAAGAAAAAAAAAAAAAAGGAAATTGTTTCCTTGCTACAACGGCGAGTATTTCTTTCTGATGATGAGCTAGTGCACGCCGATCGATCTGGCCGTGCGAACTCACCCCTTTTCAATATATGGGGAACATATCGCGCTGCAAATCGCAGGAACCGCTCAAAGCTTGCAATTAACAATGCTAGCTAGTACAGTAGTTGCCTTTGCCAATGTCTTGTTCTTTTCGTTTTTCTAGAGAGAGAGAGAGGGGGAGAGAGAGAGAGAGGAGGACGGTGGATGTCTTAATTTATATGTATCGCTCTCAAATCAGGAGATAATCTGATAATACTAATGTATTACCAACCTCAAGATTTTGGAACAATCTTATCCACAGAGGTTATTCCTTCCTATCGATCCGTACGACATGTATAAAAGCCATGCATGCCAGATGCATGTCGAGCTAACCCAACTGTCGTGTTGCAGAAAGGAATAATCTCAAATGTTTGGTATACTCACTAAGAATCATTTGTGGTATACTAGCTACATGCCCGTGCATTGCTACGAAAAACAAAATTGATAACGAAAAATAAAAATTAAAAAATAAAAAAAATTATTTTACAAGATCAAACATCTATCTTTAACCGTTTCTTGTGAAAGGCTAATTAAAGCAACGTTCGTTTCTTGAGTAGGAGCAATTAAGCGGGGCAATTAAGTAGAGCAATTAAACAGGGGAATTAATGGCGTGTAGAATGGACCATCGCCAAGTGGTGCTTTAGAATAGTAGAGATATATATATATATATATCTCTACTATTATAAAGGCGATTGAATAGCGATGTGAGTTCTACGCGTCATTAATTGCCTCTTAATTGCCCTCATAAAAAACGCAGCGTTGCTTTAATTAGCCGGCTTTGAAGCGAAGCGTTAAAGATAGATGTTTGATCTTGTGAAATATTTTTTTATTTTTAATCTTTATTTTTCGTTATCAATTTTGTTTTATAGCAACGGGCATGTAACTAGTATATATATATATATATATATATATATATATATATATATATATATATCGGGTATATTCGATGCAAACCTCTCTTACCGTGAAAATCACGTGTAAAAGTTTAGAAAAATTCTCAAAAAATTATCATAGGTAGGGGAGGTGAGGTTCTACAACCCTGTAAAATTTGAAGACCAAACTCAATCGCATTTGGAAGATGTGAAAAAGACAAATTGCAAAATGAATAGTGCTAAACAGTGATTTTAGAATATTTGTAGAGAGAGGCTCCTCGATCGGCATACCAAGCTTCAACTTATGGCGTAGTTCAACTGGGATGCATGGCATCTTGACCTTAAGATGACTGCACTCGCCGGCTGTTTAATTAACAAGAATATACAAGCTTAATTTGCCTTGGGCCTCGGTAGTTCTGTACGTAGATTAAAAATTGTTGGAACAACCGATCAGTAGTTAGTTCCGATGCATGACATCTTGGACTTTACCCTATGAAAGACATTGTTAATTATTAGGATTTGGTACGCGATTACTGGCTCTTGCTCGCTCGCTCGATCTCTGTATGCAAGGTCCTGTTGCTGATTGGACTTAGATTATATACGTCGGTACATGATGACTAGTGTACTTTACCTAGCTTAATATATATAGTTCGTCTCTACTTCAAGGGATTCGCCATGATACGCTGACGATTATGTATCTCTATCCAGGTCTTCTTCCTCGATCCATCGCTCGCTGCTTTTTTTTTTCAGCCAGCTAACCTCCATGAAGCAAAAAAAATTCAAGCTCCAAGGCTCAACTCTTCTTCTTCTTCTTCTTCTTCTTCTTCTTCTCTCAACTCTTCTTCTTCTTCTTCTTCTTCTTCTTCTTCTTCTTCTTCTTCTTCTTCTTCTTCTTCTTCTTCTTCTTCTTGCGAGTTTAGCCTATTCGATAGAAACTTGACAAAGGAGAAGTGCAAATCAGACCGTCCAACACCAGTGCCTTTTCGGGTGCACATGATTGAGGCATTTTGTCACGTGTTAAATAGTATAATAATTTACTAGTACATATTTTATGGAATAATTAACTAGGGGAGTAGTATATATAGCGTGTCCTGGTTGTATTGCCGGGCCCGGCTATAATGAGCCGACACGTGAGCATGTCCGGCCCATTCATATGCGTCGGTCGGTGTCAGGCTGTGGGCCTGCTACGTACGTACCGCGCAAATTGCATATAGGAAAATAAAAGCATACGGCGAGACGTACATGTTTCCTACTCACTGTATATTAGCTGATGTTACGTAAGTGGAAGCATATTAAATAAGTGAAAGTTGTTAACTGGTTTTTCCTGATTAGGAAGTTGTTATTAACCAAATAGAAATACGAAGTACATACACTGGGAGTATAGAAAAGGAGCATATACCATGAGTCAATCTTAATAACTTTTTGTACATTGATGCTCAAAGAGAAGAAAAAAAACTATGTAGTCCAGTAGGTGGTGAAAGAGACGGCCGACGCTGACCTGCTGGTCGTATAATTGGGTCTGTTTGGTTGAAGGGCAAATGGTGAATGGAATGAAACTATCCATCTTATTAGGGATGAAATCATCAAAATTCATGTTTGGTTGAAACCAAACAGCGAGGATGTGAGATAGGTGAAAAAAGATAGATAGAATTATGCCATGGATTCAATCAAACAATGGTACAAGTGAAAGAAAAAAATGATAGATAGGGCTATCTTATCTATCCAATCAAGCAATGCGATAGACGATAAAAAAGATAGATAGCACCCTGCCCTGAACCAAGCGCACTCGCAGTCGCAGAGGAGGGCCGGCATGAACCACGAGGGGGGGGGGGGGGTGTGACTGACTGTGACGTGACGTCAGCGAGCGAGCGAGCTTTGGCTGAAAAGCTGCTGTGCTGTGCTACACTGCATTTCCAGAATTAGCTGGTCAGGTCTGGTTTGTCTCTACACGCGCAGCGCAGGCAGCTCAATCAACATTAATCAGTACTAATAATGTACTCAGTTTATGCATCCATGCAGCGCCAAGTCCTAATCTGTTTTTTTTAGCTGCCGCAATTTGTACAGCTCACGCACGTTTTTGCATGCATGCAGCTAGCACGTGATTAATCAGGTTTAGCCCTTTGCCCACCTGCCTTGGTGATTTTACTACTTGATCCATGACGTGTCGATTAATTACTATTCAAGATATTGTTATATTGTTGTGGTTACAGACGAGTTAGGGGCTTGGGGATCCAAAACGGCGAATCTGCGAGATCATGGGTATTTTTTTTTAAAAAAATTAGTGGACCCGTCGGCGAATTTGCGGAATTACAAGATCTTTTTACAAAAGAGTCGATTAGAGGATAACCGGTGAAAAGGCCTATACATAATTTTGAATTTTCCAAAGAGACTCGTCACAAATCCGATGAGGTGGCACGGCTGAGAGTGCTCCAATCTCTTCCCCTTTAATATAAGTTGTTGTTGTTGTTGTTGTTGTTATTATTATTATACATCCATGCATACATGTCAGGCAAGGAATAGTTAGCATAGCTCTTCCTTTTGCTCAATTCTTTTTAGAACCAATCCTCGCGCAACATCTGTTGATTGCTTATTGCTAATATCGTGTCGATGAGCAATCTGCTGGAGCATTTGGTACGTAGTCTCATATTAAAAACTAAAATGGCAAGTATTTGCAAAACAAAAGCTAATACGTTAAAACGACGTCTAAATGAGAGAATGGAGGAGGTACCGTGTGCTGGGCCGCCTAGAAAGAAGTTCATGCAATTATACTCCCTAGATGCCTTCATTCACGTAATTAAGATCGATTTGAATACGATGGCCAGTAAGATCCGCAGCGCAGAAAACGTATCACTGTCGGTTCTTGAGCCGGCAGTGATAATCCCGAGTATCACTGCCGACCAATCACTGCCAGCTCCTATAACCGGCAGTGATGGCGTTTCGGACCCGGTAGTGATGTACTATTCTGTAGTAGTGAATAAGGCCATCTAAGTTTACTATTATCATGTACATATTAACTTTGTCATATGTGAAAAAGTGAGAAAAGATGAGAGAGAAGGAAGCTAGCTCTTATTTAATTAGTTGCCAGCTTTGCACCGGAATATAGGTAGATTATTTGAATATAAGAGATAAGAGATAATCATTGCACAACATCTAATGGTAACCTTTAGAGATAATTATTATATAAACTGATTTTTTAGTTTACTTATTAGCGTGTAGTAGGTTTTGCTGTTATACCGTACGCTAGCTTCCGACAAAACAGAAAGACACGTCGCTTAATTTATTTGCACTCAAGATTGGGCGCTCCTAATGCGATTTGATGCTGACTCGCACCAATCAGAGGGCAGATTAACTTATCGGCGATTAAGTAAGTAATTTCCCTTCACGGGCAAGCTGCTGCTGCTGCTGCTGCTCTGCTGCATGCATGCATGCATGCATGCATGCGACGCACGCTATCCATGCACTGCTGCAACACGTTTCTGGTACCACAGGCAGCAGTGTGGGCCAGCCAATAGCCATGCATCGATCGACAAGCTTTAATTTCCCACCTTTCTTTTTCAAAGGAGCCCAGCTAACTTATACGAAATTGTATCGACAGCTTTCCCAGTGCATATATATGTACGTACTTGTAGTGCTAGCTAGCTAGCTAGATCCATATATGCGTCTACTGTCTACATACATTTACGCATGAGATCTCATCGACAGTATCTCACCACACCTGAATCCATGCACTCACTGCACCAATTAAAACTCAATTAGCTAGCTGGGATCGATCGATCCCACATCGCCACTAACTACTGTGCCCTCGCGCTGTGCTGCATGCTGGCTCTCTGACCTGCTGTTGCTGGCGATCCGTCATGCTCACTCCTGCCCCAGTCTGACTAACTTCCAATTTTCTCTCGTCTGCTGTTGCTAGCTGGTGATCCCTCCTCCCCAATTTGACTAACTTCCATTTTTCTCTCGTCTTTCGTGCGACTAGAGGTGGGACACGGGCACATCGTGCTTCGTGCCTAAATCGTACCGGGCTGCGACGGCCTGTCGTGCCCGTCTCTCAATATCTCTCTCTTGCCTACCCCTCTCTCTCTCTTAGATGTCTCTCTCAGTCTCTCTCACCTGTCTCTCTCATTCTCTCTCTCTCTTGTCCGTCTCTCTCAATATCTCTCAGCTCTCTCCCGCATGTTGCTCTCTCTTTCTCAATCTCGGAGGCGACATTGTGGTGTTTGTACAGAGTATACAGTTCTTTTTTTTATATCCTTTTATCCCTTTTTGTTTTCTTCCTTTCCTTTTTCTTTTTCCCTATTCTTTCTTTCTTTTCCTCCCTCCCTTTCTTTCTTTTCCTCCTTTTCTCTTTCTCCTTTTTTCTTCCTTCCTCTCTTCCTCTTTCTTCTCTGTCTTTTCTCCCTCAGATATGGTCATCTGCCCCCTTGTCTCCCGTCAAGCCGCCCCACATCGGCCTCCCACCCCCTCACCACTCCATCCTCGGCCACCGCCGCCCCGCACCCCCTTGCCTCCCACCTTCCTCCTCTAGTCCAGTGCCCCCTCGCCACCCTTCCCCTTCCCCTTCCCCGCGATCTCGACGATCGACTGGGCCGACAACCTTCTCACTTCCAACGACGTCCTCACCCCCACACTAGGCGCACCCTCCCCTTCACTCGATGGCCACCATGCCCCATGGCGGCCGGCTGACCCCTCCCCTTCCCTCTTCTCCTCTTCTCCTCTGCCCCTCTTCGCCCCATCTCCTTCTCCTTTGCCTTCGGCGCTGGATCCCCCACCTCCGTCTCCCTTAGCGCTCGATCCACCGCCTCCGCCCTCTCGCTCGAGGCATGGCGGACGGTGTAGGCACCATAGGTAACCCCCACACCCCCACTCATCTCCCTGACAACCCACCTCCTGCCACGGCTCGCGGTAGAGCCACTGTGTCTGGCCGTGCCAACATGCCGCCCATCGTGCCCGATTTTCGGGCCCAGCACGGCCCAAGCTACAGTGCCGTACTAGTACAGCAGGGCCCGCATCGTGCTGGATCAGATTTTGAACCGGGCCATGCCCACTGTGCCTCGAACCGACCCAAAAAAGTCCGACCAGTGCCCACCTCTACAATCATGCCCCAAAACAATAGGTATTGCGCTGGTGCTTCCGTCATATATGCATGTTGGTGTTATCTTTCAGTTATCTTTTGCAACAACCCTCTGATTCTTAAATTAACTTTTTACATGCTCCGATGATAGCTACCGGTCATAGTAATATCTATGAAATTTGAACGAGCCAAGATTTTTAAGCCGTTTAGCTCTCAACCTCACACACGCACCGCATCTTACTTTCTCTCTGTGGGGTTTAGTGTAAAAGACAAGTATAATGTACACTAGTTATATGCCCGTGCGTTGCTACGAGAAACAAAATTGATAACGGAAAATAAAGATTAAAAAATAAAAAAAATTATTTCATAAGATCAAACATCTATCTTTAACGCTTCGTTTCTTGCAAAAGCTGGCTAATTAAAGCAACGCTTCGTTTCTTGCGTAGGGCAATTAAGCAGGGCAATTAAGTAGGGCAATTAAGCATGACAATTAATGTGACGTGGGAAGAAACTCTCACTTTATATAGTAGAGATTAGTAGCTAGGATTAGGCCACACAACAACAGCGAGAAAAATATTCTTTTATTTGCCCTCTGCCGCTTGAGAGAGAGAGAGAGAGAGAGAGAGAGAGAGAGAGAGAGAGAGAGAGAGAGAGAGAGAGAGAAATACAGGGATCCATCTACCAAACAAATAAGCCAATACAGTCTTAATTCTATGGATCGATGCTGCAAGAGGCGTCGACACTAATGTTAGCTAGGCCAAAATAGGAGTGCCAAGATCTTGCTGAAGATTTGAGGAAGGCTTCCCACTCATCAATTGATCCATCTGCAGGTATATATTTGAGGTATTTCATACATATATCGATCTGTTCCTCCTCCTTTGCGAGGAGCTAGCTTTTCTTGGGTTCTTTGCTGTTGTTCTTACTTTTGATCTGGCAAAGAAGACGAGACATCGATCATATCTTGTTCCCTAGCAAGTTGCTAGCTAGAGTTGGTAAGATCGATGCACCTGTGGTGCCATGCCATGCTGATTTAGCTAGCTCTCAAATCAGCTCCAGTTCATTCCTGCTGACATGTGATTGATTAATTAGCTAGTGTTCAGCTTGACGAGCTTTTGCTGCAGCAGGCTCGGCTGGCTGCAGAGCTACCCACTCGCTGTTACAAGTCGTTTTTCTTATCATCCTGACGGATTCTTCTCTCATGCACTGATAAAGAAATAAAGAAAGGGAGATCAGATCCAAGTTTTGTTGGAGCATAGACAGCATTTCTTGATTTCCTGCAGGTTACAGATCAATATGCATGCTTATCGATCGATCGATCCAATGTTCCTACACGTGTTCTTCATGGCTTGTTTAAATTGTTGATGCAGGGACGCGAGCAAGGATCAATCGATCGACATGGACGACTCCAGCCTCTTCATGCAGTGGGCAATGGACACGCTGCACCAGCAGCACCCCTCGGCCGCCGCCGCCGCCGCTCCAGCATACGCTGATGGCGGCGGCGGGGACGGCGAGGGTGCTTCCTTCCCCTCTCTACAAGCGCACCACAGCACCTCCCAGACCTCCGCGGTCGCAGGCGTCCGGGACCTGACAGTGCAGGTCGACCAACGGGCCAGCAGCTGGAGCTCCGGCGACAGCCCCGGCGCCGCCATGGACCACGACGCGGCCGCCGGCTGGTCACCCCACACCGCCCGCGCCAGGGCCGGCGGCGGCGGAAACAGGCCCATGAGCTGGAACTTCAGCGCCGCGTTGGCGCAGCCAACTGATGTGATGAGCGGCGGCGGCGGGGGCGGGGGCGGGGGCGCTGCCCTGCCTGACGCCGCCGCCGCCGCGCCCTCGAGAGGGCATACGCCGTCGCCGGCCGGGAAGAGAGGGGGTAGCGTGGGGTCCGCTGCGGCGGGGGCCCAGGGGGCGGTGGCGGCGCCATCGGGGTACGTGCAGGACCACATCATCGCGGAGCGGCGGCGGAGGGAGAAGATCAACCAGCGGTTCATCGAGCTCTCCACCGTCATCCCCGGACTCAAGAAGGTTCTTAATTTCTTTTGGTTGATTGGCTCTTGTTTAATTTCATGCCTGCCTGTAGTTAACCCTCTCGTGCTGCATCATCATTGAATTAATTAGTGCTTCTCTTTGGATTTGTTAGTTCCTCCTCTTTTTCGTTTGCTTAATTTTAACATGCACAAATTAACTGCAGGTAATTAATTTCAGATAGTATTGCATGCATGCAATATGTCATCTCTCAACGGCACGGCACTGTGGTGAACAAGCAGCATTAAGCTTGCCCAGCAAAGTGCTTCTGTGTTTGCAGCAAAAGAGCAAGCAAGCATATTAATTCTCTTGTAATAATGTACTAGTGATTAATTACTGTGATTACTAGCATAGCATCATATTAAGGATGAGTTAAAATGCATGCAAATGCAATGCAATGCGTGCAGATGGACAAGGCCACCATCCTTGGGGACGCGGTGAAGTACGTGAGGGAGCTGCAGGAGAAGGTGAAGACCCTGGAGGACGACCACAACGCCAGGAGCCACACCAACAGCATCCAGTCCGTCGTGCTCGTCAAGAAGCCATGCTTAACCTCCGACGCCGACCACGGCGAGCCGTCTTCATCGGCAGCTCACGGCGGGGGCTCGCGGCTGCCGGAGATCGAGGCGCGGCTGTCGGAGAAGAGCGTGCTGCTGCGGATCCACTGCGAGGACGCGAGGGGGCTGCTGGTGCGGGTGCTCTCGGAGGTGGAGGAGCTCCGGCTCGCCATCACCCACACCAGCGTCATGCCATTCCCTTTTTGCACTGTCATCATCACCATCACCGCAAAAGCAAGTACCATTCTACATTTATATATAAATTGCATCCATGATCTCCATTAATGCTGTTAATTAACCCGGTCACCATATATCAAAATTTGTCTTTCTTTTAGGTAAAACTGTTTATGCAATTACCATACTCTGCTAGAACTAGCAAGAGTACGTGCAATTACATACTGTGAGATCAGTTCCTTAGCAGATCGTGCATGCTATATAACACAGTACTTGCATTTACATGAGGGCTAACTGGACACAGAATACACTTGCTGAATATATGCACGATGCAAGTACCATGTTTTGATCTCATTATCCTAATTTAACAATTAATCGTGCTCAAGAGTCAGCCAATTCGATCGTACGTAGTCCAATAACTATGCTCAGGAGGTTGTGGGTTTAAACCCCGCCGAGTGTGTTATTTATAGAAAAATTTTACGATGTATTTTATTGGTAGTATATAATGTGTAATAGAAATCACATTTAACCGTTGATTTGTTAAGGATATTTTTACTATTCACTACCAGATGAAGTATAAATAAACTCTAGTTAATCTGATTTATTAGATAAAAAAGAATGAATAATTCATATTCAATTTAGCGTACGTAGTGTAAAAAAGCTCTATTTATAATGGTGTAGAGCAGATCGATCCATCGCCAGGGATCATATTTATGCCGATTCTTATTAGTACAACAGTAAGTGCGGTAAATGCATATGTACTGCGCATCATCAGTGCATTGGAGTATATATATTAGTTATTTCATGTAGGCCACTTCTACATTAATTTCTGAAGATTTCTCTATTTAATTATATACGTTTTTATGGGCAGGTGTACTTGTCAATGTACTCCATGCATGGGAATTATGTAAAATCTTTGGGATATGGAGAGAGGTGTACGTACTCCCCTTGAGTAAAACCCCAAATGGACCAAACACAGAAAAAAAAATGGAGACTAGATATATATGAACAAACACAGTGGGTTCCATGTTTTATGATTTAAAAATTGTACATATGTGTTGAAGAAAACTGCACCAGCACGAATTAAGGGTATCATGACAAGTGAGGCCGTTAGTTGATGTGTGTGTATATATATGTATATGTATAGGATAAGATCAGGTGGATGAAATATTAGCTAATAAAAAGTGGATGAAATTTTGCACAGATCTTCATGTGATCGAATCGTTGAACAGATAAATAAATCAAAAATGCAATGACAAAACTGCTGGCAAGCAGAAATTGGCACCTAATTTTATTAGCAATGGGGTTGGAGAGAAGGTGATCTTTTTCCATATATTTTTTTATTCACAAACCAAGTATAATATTTTTTTTTCTAGACTCACGTACAATTCCCTCAATAGTTCACCAATTTCCAAACAGACTACAAATCCTTTTGTTCTAAAGACAATAGTTCACCAATTCCTCGGACTTGATGAATTTAATTTACTCCAGACATGCCTTAATTCCTACTTACGTTCATGCTTATTATTGACTCTGTTTAAGTTTATAAGGTATATTTTTTTAATGATTTTGTCCATAAATATAATGCATGTTTTATAACCCAATGCAAAATTAATGTGATGTTCCCTCTATACCCTTAATAAATATCCATCTTTACTTTATACTCTCTACATGCATGCGTTGAACATAGTGCTTATTGATAATAATTAGAGGTAATATAGTCATTTTCAATGTTTTTTGGTCTATGTGCTAAGAAGAAATACATTTTGTAAACTTGGACGAATGGGGTATATACACTACTACATATATGCCCATCAGTACCGGTTGGCAATAGCCATTAGTACCTGTTTTTAAACCGGTACAGGGCATCCGGGACTGATGCCATTGGGCATCAGTCCCGGTTGGTGGAACCGGTACTGATAGGACTAGAAATGTTTCAAAATATATCGAGGGTGTATGGGAGAAGCGGAGCTCGAACCCGCAACCTCGTGACTCCAGTCTCACCCTTCTAACCAACCAACCCACCCACCATCGCGTACTAATATACATAGAATGTGCATTCCTTTTGAACTTTCCTAAAACGAGGCATCAGTACCGGTTCGTAATACGAACCGGTACTGAAAGCCCACGACAGTCCTGTAGCTAATGAACCGGTACTGAAGCTCTCATCAGTACGGGTTCAAATCCAACCGGGACTGATGAGCCGGTATGGAAGGCCTAATCTGTAGTAGTGATAACTTCTCGTTTTAGAGGGAATGCATGATCCAGGTAGATATACAATCAATAAATACATGCATCGAATTAGAGACACACTAGCTAGTATTAATGAAATTCTTTTCACATGTTCAATTATTTATTGAATAATGTGCAATTTTTCAGTTGGAGGAGGGGTTCAACGCCACAGTGGAGGAAATTGTTAGGAGGCTGGACTCGGCGTTGCATCAATATCAGTGCGGCGTCGACACTGAAGAAACAAGCTAGCAGAAAGTAATTAAGCTGCATATATGTCTCTATCCAAGTGAAGGACATCTGAGAATTCAAGCCTCTTCCCTTGATGATATAAAAACGCTAGCTAGCAGCAGGCAACAAATTAAGAGAGGAGCTTCTGGTGAGAAATTCCTCTTCACGCATGATGTGCTAGCTCATGCTTAACATCGCATTCGTGCGTCCTTGCATGCACCGTGAGGTCAAAAAAAATAATTTGATGATGAAGTACTGATGGTGCCATGCTAATTGATGAGCATGTTGCTGCATATGCATGGTGACGAGAATTTCTAATCCACAGCTGGTTGCAAGTTTTGGTCCTAGTTGTTGCTCAATCCAAATCATTGATGAGAGAGAGGAACAAAAATGACCTCTTGCATGCTGCATGTTATCTCTAAAAAAATTGACCTGTTGTTATATGTTTTGCAATCTGCAGTGTTTGCATCAACCATTTCATATATGTACTATATATGGTCGTCTTCACAATTAATTAAATATACCTCTTATTTAATATTAGGTTGATTCTTTAACTAAAACAATATATATATATATATACCTTGTTTTGAAATAGTTTAGGATCGCATCAAATCCCGGCCGGCATATATCTTCTCTGACTCGTGCATGAGTCATGCATACAATAAATTAATATATTTCCCTTGTATAAGGTTTAATGGTTTTAATAAGGTTTTAGTTAATTAGTTCTGCATGATTTGTACATCACTAAAGGTAAAGATACCAAAGCTCCTCTCAGAGAGAAAAAAATGGATAGCAAAGTAAATTTTTACGTATATATATATATATATCCATTTTTTTAGAGGAGCTTTGATATCTTTACCTTTAGTGCTGTACAAATCATGCAAAAATATCTCTTAAACAAAGAGGGCCAATGAGAAGTATATATATATATATGGATACACAAATAAGTTGTTGAGATATGCAGTGCAAGGTTGGCACAGAGTTGTTTGCATAAAATGCAACATGTCTTTAGTTGGTAGGGCTTCCCGAGAAGATCTGATTAAGTAGTATATATATTCTATATGCAGTTGTTGCATATCATGTGTGTACACATATATATACAACATTGACTAATATACACAGATCAGGCTCGTCCTTATTCCCCACCATGGAATAACGCAGGATTAACAACGTGTTAACGATGATTTTGAGGGACTCGATGAGTGTTTTATTGGCAATTAATTCGATTGGACTAGTTTAGTGAGGGAGCATTAGGCTGATGAACACTACCTTTTGGGGACCGGCCGTTTGGTTATCGGCAGACAAGAGTACTCCAATTTCGGAAGTGTGTGAACGTGATACTACCAAACTAGAAGAGGACATATAAAAATCGCAATTTAAGATCAGTGACAGCTCTGCATATCTCAAGAAACTTTAGTTTATCCCTAGGTAGACTTTAGTTTAGCTCAACCCAAGCTATCTTATATTATATCATCGAGCAACTGGGCACATGCATGCATGCATGGATGTATGGATCGATGAAAGGCTTCAATAATTGGTTGATTCATTAGCCATGCATGGTGTGTTTCATTGCCAAAGTTTCGGTGGTTAATTGCAAGTAGTAGCAACTTTAGTGTCTGATTTTGGGTGTTTAGTTCTGAGTGGCTGCATGCATACTCAGTGGTGGAACTAGAAATTTTTTAATTTTAATGGGTGTTTACAGGGTTTCAAATATTGACAAAAATTGTGATTTTCGATTGTATCGAGCTGGCTCGATAAAGTATACCGGTCGATAAACCGATCCAATTCAAAAAATTTAAGAAATTTTATGCGACGTAAACCTCTCGAAAATCGGTGAAAATCAATCAAAATCGATTTTTGAATTGTTTCACTTAGTTTGCTGATTTTTCGAAGAAAACCGATCAAAAATCGATAAAAATCGCTCAAAAATCAGCAAAATCAGTCAATTTTAAATTTGTGTACCACCTAGTTCAAAGAGTTTGACTTCGAAACCGTTCGATTTCTACCAATTTTTGACGAAAATCAGTGCTGAGCGGTGGGCGATTTCTAAGCTCGAAACGGTATTGTAATTCTTTGTTGTGCACACTTCGTATGTACAAATCTAGTCTTATATAATCATTTTGTAATATCATAAATCCAATATATATATTTGAAATTTGCTAAAAGTAATACAAATAATTCTAATGTCTTAAAAATCCCAAACCATCAAACTCAAAATCAATCCGATCAATAAATTTAACCTATTGAAAATATAAACATGTAACGTTCCTAACATTTTTGGAGATACCGGACCAAAGCCGGCACCTCTGGTACCGCCGCTGTGCATGCTGACTGTAAAAGGCACGTTTTCTTGGCCTTCATGCATCGACTTTGTGTGCCAACAACGAACACGCCTTTCCAAATGCTTTCTGCTGAGAAGGATGGATGCAATTACACTAACACATGAATTACTAGCACCATTTTTTTTAAAAAACGTCCTCATGATCACACCGTAACCAGATTGAATTCAACTTTGAGCCTTCCAAGGTCGATCGTGATTTTCTACGCTTACTTTCAATTCTGGGATCTCCTTCTGATCAATTGCAGTTAATTTCATGCTGCCATCTGCAGTTGATTACTACACTTGATACCCAACAGAGAAGTGTGTAAGCAATTCATCATGCACATATATATATATGTATATATATATATATATATGTATATATATATATATATATATATATATATATATCCCGGGATGGATTTGATGGCGATTAACACAGTGAGATTAGCTCCCAGCCGTTTTTAAAACTGGAAGCCTTGTCTGAACTGAACTGATCCACGTGCACTCGCTCCCGATTGCGATGCGTGCTGCAGTGCAGTGCCATTATCTTTTGTTTATTGCTGTCGCAGATACGGCACGATAACGTCAGTGTGCCGCCATCAAAAGCTCCTTTCTTCAAGATCTTGATGTCTCAACTACACGCTTCAGTGTCAGGGAACAGTGTTCTTCGGCCCCAGAGAAGCAACCTTTGGCCAAGATAATGTTCTTTTTTTGGCATCATGAAAGCAGCAGCATTATACCAAAACATCAAAATATCTCGTCACATGATCTGATGCTCACCATCAGTGCATTAGCAATCTACATGTACTGATTCTAACAACATACAGAGTATGTAATGTAATTATGTATATTGTCAGGCACATTACTATTTTACACCTTTTCTTGCTTGATATGTAAAATCCTTCTTTCTGTATCGTCAGTTACGCGGATTATATCATGGGCAGATTCAAACCACTACTACTGAAAAATTAATCACAGATGGTTTTCTAAACATCATTACAGCATCTTTTCTAAACCATCTTATCAAGAATCGTTTGTGATAATGCAAGACCTGAGAACAGAATATCAAACTCACAAGCTTTATTCTAAGAGCTGTATGTTGCATATTCAAGAGAGCAGCTCTATAATAGTAAGTATGCTTTGTTACAAAGCATGCAACCAAATTCAAGCAAATACTTCTACGACAGTCTATACCTTATATTAATTATCATTAACCCTTTGCCAAGTGATATCCAGTTTATCCTTTATTTTTTTTTGAGAGAGAACAGTAGGATACGGCCCTAATGAAACAGGTTATCCTCCATGACGTAAGGGCAAAAGATAATGCTTTCAACGAAGTCTAACAGCCAGTATGGTAATAACTTGTAGTTATATCACCTGGACACAGGTCAAACACTACTGAACGGTGTTATTCTTGCATTGTTGTACAGTGAAACTGTTTGGATAAGCAGAAGGAACAGAAAAGTATCTGATCATTATTTAGAACATGAAGTCAAAATCAATTAAATTAAATTGACCTATTGAATCATTTATTATAGGGGCTTATGATATTTGTTAAATAAACTCACAAGAGTATCTCAATATTGATTTAAGCTTTCATAATATATAGACTGCAAGGCAGGGGCAAGTCTAACTAGTCAAAATAAAATGAATGTACTTACCTCATGCAACAGGTTGCTACCTTCACTTGACATGTAAAAGACACGCTTGGCACTTGAAGTTCAGCACAAGAATTACAGTCCTTTCCAAAAGAGGAAAACAAAAGGAAACAATAAATAAGTGATCAGAAACTAGCAAGCATAGGGAAAAATCCACAATTATGCATAGATAGAAAATACAGATCCGAAATGTCATATGAATCGGAGAAGCCCATTAAGCAAAAAAAAAATAGCAATCAATATCGTATCAACAGGCTCGAGGAGGAGGGGCGACGGGCTAGGGGGAGGAGGCGCGTGGGCTCTGGGGAAGTGGCAAGGAGGATGGGCGGCAACGACGGGCTCAGGAATGAGAAAATGGTTAGTGAAAGATTTCGTTTGAATGAGTGCGGTGGGCAAAAACCTTAGAATGAAATATATAATAAGTGTTGTCATAGATAGTTCGTCCCACAAACTGTCTGTGATATGTAGTACATCACAGACGGTTCGTCTCACTAACTGTTCGTCTGTGATATCAGTTTATCATAGATGGTTCTTATCATATCCTGTAACTTTGACGATCGCGCTAGCAAAACCGTATGTAATTAGTTTTAATACAAACAGTTTTTAAAAATTATATATGATTAGACATCTAATATAGATCTTTCTATAGCAGTGAACGGACCTCAACTCTGCTCCTAAGCAACACATGTTAACTGGCACGCAAGAAACAAGATTGACACCAGAGCCCTTTTGTTGAGAAGCAACTTTATTTGCATACTTGTCGTATTTGGTACAATCGTATAGATTATAAGTATAATGTATACAGTTTTACAGAGAGATTACAGGATAGGTGTATCCAGAAAGCAAAAACACAGCACATGCATTTCTATCTTGGACCTGGACATTCTGACAAGGACTCACATCACTTGTTGATGAAAGAGACTCCCTTTTGGATGCTCCCAGCCAGCTCTTTTTTCGCCTTCTCCAGTCCAGCTCTGCATGTGAGTGATGTATGAAGAAATTAGGTAATGAAGGTCAGCACAGGTCCAGGATATCAAAAACAATTGGTGCGGCCCTAATGCAGCGTCTATTTATATCTAATACTAATTGGAGGCTCTCCTAGAAGCCCCAAGTTCATCCTAGTGCTAGGATATAAAAGGCTGGAAATTTCTATATTAATCGGAGAAAAAGAAAAAATATACTAAAAATTCCCACGTTAATCGAAAAAAGGGAAAACATAGCCTTTTGTAGCACCAATTAACTTCCCGTGCTATGTCAAATCCATGTACACATCATTTAAAAAGATGGACTCCTATCCAAGACTATAGTCTGGTTTTTAAAAACTCCAATCCACGTACTTTGATGGCCTCCTATCATATAGCAATAGCTTGGACTAACAAATGTGAGTCCATATTGGCTCAACTTTCATATAGGTATACACGTATATAACGGAAGATTTGAGTTGTTAATAGACAAAAAAAAGCAAGTTGTAATACAAATAGAAGTCCTGCGTGCATCTATGGATATGTATAGGAGGAAGGCTGGGGTGTTTGTATGAACGGGATTCATTTCGAAATTATGGAGATATTAAAAATGGTCCTAATTTTAAAAAAATATGGAGATATTAAAAATGGTCCTAATTTTAAGTGGTTGAAAAAACAACAACAAAAGAAATCATGTAAGCCATCCTCATGCGTCTAGAAGGTTAACATAAGGAAATTGAAAATTCAGAACTATATTGTTTCAAAAAGTAAAGAACAATTGAAAAAGGAAAATATTGGTTAAGCACTGAGATAAATTCGGAATTTAAGATATTAAAATATTGTAGTATATACATACATGGAAATAAAAAGTGAGAAAATAATATAATGTAGTCCGTGCAGCTGGACGGGCTGATGACTAGTTTATAATAATGGTATGAAACAGAGGCTTTTCTTCAGATGCAAAATTCTATGATCCCATCAGATGGTCACCCTGGTGTCCTACAGCAGTACAGCACAGCTATGGGATCTGAAGAAATCATGCGGTCATCATTCCCCCAAATGCCAAGTCATACAATTTCAAAAAGGTTGTCTCTATTTATTCAGAACTGTTTCTAAGCACATCTGCATGGTTTTATACGTGACAAATTGGTTCTTTCTTCAGTGCACTGTATTCTAGTCTATGAACAAATTACTGTGAACAACAGGTCACGTGCCCACCGAATTGAAGCCAGGAGACTGACTTGTCCGTATATACTTATATGGCAAATCTAACAACAAAGGTTTTAATTGAAGATTATGAACTGGCAATATGAGCCTAATGATAGCTTGAGCAAAAATAAGTTGCCAGGATCAACTTCACTGCTAAGCAGCGCAGTTAGAGTTGAATTACAGACCTTTCAAACTCATTCAATGGACCAAATGGTAAGATCTCCTCAATGCCAGAACGACTTAACTGCACTTTGGATGCAAAGAAAGGCAGTTCCGTCACCTTCAGCCCCCAGAAGGAAAACAGGAATTGCAAATCAGAAATACTTTCCAATGAAGTAATAGTAAGAAAGAAATTAAATAATAAAACAACAAGCATAAAAGAAACAAACAAAAAAAAAAACCCGAGAAGCTACATAAGAGCACTCCACTATCCCAGCATCACCACGCAATCCTCTCAGGCAAGCATCTGCAAATTTAGATGCCGCATACGCCTACGAAGGAAAGTGCAGTGTTAATTAATTGGTCCAGCATAAGAAACTACAAACTAGATGAACTAATGTGCATATAATTGATAGAAACCAACCATAGAAAGAGTTACCGATCCTGCTCCTGCTTTTGCCTGAAATACATCGAGAACAGGATGGAGCAAAAAGGAAGTTTAGTATTAACACAGAGAACATTGATCAAGAAACAACACACAGGAGTGACCAATGAGGAGCAACATATGAAATATCAGTCAACCAACAGTATTCAGACCTTTCCTTTAAAGAACAACTGTCAGGCCTTCACCTAACTAAAACACATGTAAGCACCTAGTACGCATATATAAACCATACATGGGTAAAAAAGATATGCAAGGAAGGTTTTGTTGAACTTAGCATGCACCTATTAATTGGCCTTTGTTGTCAACATCATGAAGTGCATGTAACTAATACAAACATACGCACTTAATTTGTCTTTTATAGAACATAAGGTTTGCCCATAATTTCACATATCCAGTTCACATTTTCAGTGGTCTCACTCTTATATTCTCTAAATTTAACATGTCAGTTCCTTTTCAGCTTTGTTCATTATAGAGCTGAACAACTGCAACCAGCATACATAGCTAACACAACACAGTTACTTCGACAGAGAATCTCAACCAGTATACATAGCTGAGAAATTGCAAAAGGGCCTTTGGAATTGACTTTTCTTCCTCTTTCCTTGTGCATAAAAGATGAAGCATTAGATGAAAAGGAAAATCATACCTCAACTACTTCTGTCCCACCATTCTGTATGCGAGAAGTGAGATAACTATTTCTTCTGTGGTATACGAGCGGGGAGGAATTACCTATGAAATTAACAAACTTCCATCAAGAAAATTACAAAAATAAAATAGCGCAAATTGATTCTACCATTCCCATCAGACAGAATCAATTTTTCGGCCACATATATGGTTCAGAATTTTGCAGCAATTGAAAGTACTAACGACCTGTGAAAGGAGTGGTAATATCATAGCTCCTGCATGCCCACCAACAACAGGAACATTGACATCTCTGGGGTCAAGTCCAAGAACCTTTCCCAGTAAACAGAGAAGGGCAGGAATAAGAATTTTGAGAAACTGTCCATGTATAAATTAGTGATATAACAGCGCAATATGGCAAAATCTTTTGAAGTACATACCACAAAAGTATTGGCTCTCACTACATCAAGTGTTGTCACCCCCAATAGATGCTTAGGGTCGTACGTGCCAGCTTTCTTAGATACTTCAGCAGCAATTGGAACAGTAGAATTAACAGGGTTACTGATCACATTCACAATTGCATTTGGGCATAATTTTGCAATTCCTTCACAAAGAGTCCGGACGATTCCAGCATTGATGTTGAACAAATCATCCCTTGTCATCCCCGGCTTCCGAGGGACACCTGCAGGAATGATCACAAGATCCATTCCAGTCAGAGCATTTTCCAACTGCAGCTGGCCCAAGAAGCCACGCACTTGTAGAATTTAGACCTTAGCATAATTATGCACATCCAATGATCAACATAACTTTTACTGTTCAAGAATCAGATGACAACTGTATGAATAGCAGAGGGTGGTCAAAGATATCTAGGAAGCTACAAAACTGAAATCCAATTACAATCAGACTCCTGTTGGAAAAAATGCAAGTAGGTTATGATGCATTTTGCTCGCAACATTATTTATATTTTGATATTTGATCTACAATTATTACTGAATGATCAGATACTAAGTAAATTGTCTCCAAGCGCTCTGTAGAAATTCCTGATGCAACATGACTTTCAGAAATCAGAATTGTGCATATTTCACTGGAAATTGGTTACTTGCTTCCTGAGTTACAAAGATTGTAACAGCTAGCTGGTCCTAAGCTGCTTCCGGATGAACCACAAGTACAGTAGAGAAAGACATATGTGCAGCATTTTATATCCTCTAAACGTAACCAGATTACCTAAAAGATCAGATAGACAGCAAGTCAGCAACCGTATTAGAGGCCTACCAACATGCAACAACGGTAGTAATTTACCCTTCAGAATCAATATGTAAGAATATCGGAAAGCAAATGGTCAAGGAGCTAACCACAGCACCAGTGTTCATGTGGCTAATGTCAGCTGTGACACCAGGTGTGTTGACAACATCATATAGATGGAGCACGGAAACAAGATGGTTCATCTTCATAAGCAGAGCGAGTGGCTGGCCAATCCCACCAGATGAACCCAAGATTGCAACCATGAAGCCTGGAGCCCCACCTTTTGCACAGAAATTAGAGCCCCTCAGGAGGGTGACCTCCTCCATCTTCAAAATACAGCAAGAGAAAATTTAGCCCAGTAGAAACAGATTCTGGAAAAGATGGTAGGACTTTGATTACAATCTTTTAGCTTCCAGGCACTACCTAGGCTGAACCTAACGGTAAGTCTGAAGGGGTAAATTTAGGAAGTTGTCACTGGAATACCCAATATAATTTTGAACTCAGAATAATTCGAATGTAATTCTTAATTCCGTAGACTGATCAATAGCTATTAATTTGGAAGTACACAGATGGAAAGTATGCATAGCAGCACCTCCAATCTATTAAATATGTGATGTACAAGGTTTCAACTATCCAGAGTTAAACGTAGAATTTGCGGATCACAGTAGTCCCTGATTACATCCCTAGTGGACAACTCATCGTCAAAAGATCCTAGAAATTGTACGTTTATGTCAACATTCTGACATTTGACTCACCAAGAGGTTTCAATTTTTCATCAGAAACCAACAATTCATCCGCAAATCAGTACGTCCAATGTCACCACACATAATGTAGGTTCATTCATCATTTTTTATCTGCACTCGCAGCCCCACATAAACATCAATCAATACCCTGAAGCGGCGATGAAGTTATTTCAGCATACGAAAGATCCCAATGTTTGCTCCCGAAGCAAAAGGAGCCTCCACCTCAATCAAGGCCCCGGCTTTCCACCGTAAACCTTAGAACTGACACCAAATTTGAACAGAGACACTAAAGAAAGAATTACTCCGTAAACAAGACTAGAGCAAGAGATCAAAACTACAGTCATCTAGGTCCACCCCCAATTTTTGGCCAAGCTCGCACCTTAATTTTCTATCGGGTAACGAAAATTTACACCGCCCAGGTAAGTAGCTAACCATAGATGCACTACAAGAAGGGATCAGCTTCCAGTCCGCCGAAGCAAATCGCTCGAGGACTCCCCTCTAATTAATCCCCAACCCAAGACACATCAACGAAAGAAAGGGAATTCTCGCGGGGACGGTGAGGACGCCCTGACCTGAGAGGTGAGCGGCTGGAGGTGGGACGCGAGCCTGGCCATCCGCCGCGCCGGCGCCTTGCGCCATGGTTGCCTCGCCGGGGACGGGTACACGGAGGAGTAAATTTGAGGGGGCTGGAGATCCTCTGTCTACGCTCTGACGTTGGGCCCGGATGTCAGTGACTCAAAGTAAGAGAACGCTCCGGGGATGTAAAAGCTGTTTTTTTTTCGCTAGAGAAGAGGAGTGAGGCTGTGGCCTGTGGGTGAGTCTGCTTTGCTGTTTGCCATGCGTTTCTAGGGAAGATTTTTTTTTTTACGAAATAGATTATATGGACTATTTATACTTTATCTGTTAATGAAGTAATATAAATATTTCTAACAAATCAATAGTTAAACCTAATTTTTATCGCTTCGTCTACTATTTGTTTACAATATAGTACACTTAAAATTTTTGCTTTGCTTGCGTCTCATCGTGGGAATAGATATTATAATCTGATCCTCGATGTGCTGCAATGCAACATGGAGTCCGTACTCTCTTCTTCCTCATCTGCTGTTGCACCACTCTTGCCTATTTCCACACCAGACTATTAGATTTCTTCTCAACGATGCCATCTCATATCTCGTCTCGAGTCTTGTTTCTTTCCTTCTCTTCTCTCTCTTCTCTTTTTGGTACTCATCAAAGGAGGTTTCGTTACGGTACAAGAACGTACTTAGTAACAAAATAATAATAAAAGGAGAGAGGAAATTAGCCGGGCTGGTTTGTTTCGTACAGAAGCCCTAGGCCTCCTAGCTTTACATACAACTAGGTGAGTTGGTGCGGTGCACGCCGCATCACGTCAAACCATTACACGTCCATTGGTAAAAACTGCGTGATTCGCAAAAAAAAGTTTTAGCTTTTTAGAGTCCCTTCATTAAAAAAGGATCATTTTTTTTTGGGGAAAAAAGCATACCTGTATGTAATTTTGAATTTTTTGAAGGGCATACATGAAAAAGGAAACGGGCTAAGTTTTTTTTGAGAGGTGCTTATATGCTTTCCCTCCTAATACAAGTTGCACAAATCTTGAAGCAAACGAAAGAATAAGTAATCCTCATCTACCATTCATTCATGTTTTAATATTTGTGCAACTTTAAAAAGAAAGAGCATAGAAGCACCACTCAGTTTTTTTGTTCTTTTCGTTAAAGAAATGTTTGGATTTTAGATTTTTTTTAAGAACTCGTGTGAGGAAAACATGGATTTTTTTAGAACTCGTGTGAGGAAAACATGGATTTTAGATTGTTGCGTTGATTTTGGGTTGACATGGTTGCTCGTCATTGTCCCATATCTTCTGCTTGACTTAGCTGGTTGCACGGCTTATATATTTTAACGGTGTCGTTTTACAAAACAAAACGTGCAGTGCAACGGTAACACTCGATGTGCTTACGTTGTCGGTCGCGTGATCTATCCTCGCTCGCATCGCACTACGTGTTTTTTGCCCGCGCAACACGCGGCGTGAGCGGGCGGTGGGTGTTTTTTTTTCTCGAAAAAGTGTTCAAGATTTTCTAAAATTGCAAATTAGTCCAGAGTCTTGCTCTTGTAGATAGAGTTGCTCCTGTGTGGAGCATTGAGTCTAGAAAAAGGGGAAGCCAGATACATAGTAGTATGGTGCTGATAAGGATTTCACGTGTATTTCTAAAAAGGAAAGGATAGTCTGGTGTGAGGTTGCTCAATTGCTTGTTATCATCATCGCCCATCAACTTAATCAAACGGAGGCCATTAGCTTGGAGTTGCAGAAACGAGTTGTCTGATACCTCAACCGGAGGTTGTTGCCACTGTCAACAAGATACATACGGTGCTTGCAAAGCTCTGCAGCTGAAAGGGTCAGCACGCAGATCACCATCTTTCTCAACAAAACGCAAGGCGGCAAGAGTATTCAGGACGCTAGCCGAGAGATTTACACCGGCAATATTATGTTATCATGAATCACAGCCCTAATCTAGAAATTAACCTGGCTACGTTACTTACAACCGTGGAATGAGCAATGAATCCCCAAGGGCAAACGCACAAGAGGCTGGGCATTTTTGAGAGTTCAGAAGAAACTTCCTGGCACATACATTAAAGGGAGCCATTGAAAAGTGACTGAAACACCTGAAAGAGACGAGCAAAAGCAACAAAGCAGAGAGTAAAAGAGCGACTGTGATTACAACATTATTGGCATAGCTTAAATCTATCCAATCAATCAATAAGAAGAAATAGGAGCGAGCATGGGCGAGCAACGCGGTATTAAATTTAGATTATACGTCGATGGCACGAATCATAAGACAGTTATACTTATAAATAAGAAAAGTTATTATATACGCAAATTTAACGGTAGGCAATCTAAATCGAAATAGCAGCAAATAAATCTGGTAAAAGGCAATGGAGACCACAACAATAAGGCAGTTAAATAAGCTAATTGAGAGCACCATTTGTAGATCAAGATAAAGTAACAGAGAGTAACAATAATAAATTTTAGAGAAACTGGATTGAGCTGATCTGGAAGCAAACATTTGTTGTTCTTTATGAGTAAATAGAGGACTACCATGAAGATATTATTAGTGGTGATCTCATCTTATGCTAATCAACTCTGAAAATCTCGGATCTAAGAGGACCACCACGATTTAGCTCGCACAGTGATCGGGAGCGCTCCAACGTTCTTTTTGGTTTCGGTCCAGGTATCTAGCGCTACATAAAAAAATAGGGAGACGACGGCGCTGTTTTTTTTAGCGAGTCCAATAACGAGTTCATCCTCTCCTGAGATAATCATCCGATCAAACCCTAGCGCGGAGGTACTGAAGGCCCCTACCATCACCTTGAAAGCCCGTGTTCGTCTTCGACATGCCATCAATGTCGGCGTCCAGCTTGCTTCCTCTCGGAGTTGTCGGTGGATATATAGAGGAGTGACAGCCCACATGCTAAACATGATACGTGACACCAGCTAGATCACTAGCTACTTCAACAAATTGCATGATTACTAGTAATTAAACAAACTGCACAGACGTCATGTACGTACGTTTACGATGTGCATGCAGGTAATAAGTAGCCAGGACGAGCTGCTGGCTAGCTTGCATGCATGGTTTAGAGTTAAACTTCTGGATTTGCTCGTTCCTGATTGACAAAATTAAGGAGTAATATCAGGTTAAACGCTCGACACCGTACGTACATCGATCCTTTGCTGCCGTTATTGTCAGTACTAGTTTCTCCCGGCAAAAGCGTATATATATATATATGCACGATGAGCATGACACGTACGAATGTAATTACAGAAAAACATAACATCAATGTGAATGCTGCTGCTCCCTTTTTTGACACGATCTGCCCAAGAGCATGCATGGGTCGCTAGCTCCTTTAGTTTGCTCCCAAGAGTCAAAAAGATCAAGAGAGAAGCTAGAAGATCTTAGCAAGAAGAGAAAAGAAGGTAGCTAGGCATGGTGCTTGCTTAATGCTTATTGTCTTTCTAGTTGGAGAACAGAAAGAGCTAGGACCAATGCATGCAGACACCCCACTAGCCATTAGTACAAAGTACGCACGCAGTGCTTGTCTTGTTCCATTCCGTCGTGCTTCTAGCTATTCGATCTCCACTCTCCAGTGCTGTCCTCCTCTTCACGACAACCAAATTAAGAATGCTAGCTACCTCCCTGCATTTTTTGTACTCGCTGAATCCTCTCTCTCTCTCTCTCTCTCTCTCTCTCTCTCTCTCTCTCTCTCTCTCATTTTAACTAATCGGCAGTGCTGTGGACGGTCACAAAAAGAAACTTGAGAAACTATCAGTCCGTACGTCCAATCAAAAGATCGAAGAAACGAAGAAAGGCGCGAGAGAGGTCCTTGGGCTCAGATGAGACGGTGCCATACTCTGCTTATTTTTTTTCCGGGGAGGAAAGAAAACTAGCTGGTATATATGAGCACGTTTGCCTTGTTTTTTCCTCCAAAAAATAAATTGGTGGGGGTGCGCTTTCCTCTCACCAGTCTTTCTTTTTTCATTTTTATCACAAGATTTTTTTTCAAATCTACCTATCATGCGAACAAATTTATAAAATTAGTCTTATCTCCGACCACAGGAACAATAGCAGACGACATGTATCACGTGTTATGCTTCTGTAACGCATCAGCTTAGTCAGTTGGGGTAGTGGTAGTTTTGGGCTCGTCATGTCACCTACCGTGCAATACAATCTCGATCTCGGCAATAAAGATATGCTGAGCATCACAGCTCGAAAGGTAGATTCCTGATTAATTAAGTAAAGTCACTAATTGAGTGACTTAATTACGCGATTACATAATGAAGTGATTAATTTATTAAAGGGCCAAGGAAGGGGAGCTCGATATAAAACCTTGTTGCGGTATAGAAGACCGCACCATATGTGATCAAGGAGGAGGGTATTTTTACAAATTTATTCAAAAAGGGTCAGATTTGAAAAAAAAAGTGTATGAGGGTTGAAAAAAGAAGTCTTCCTTTCTCACAGGCAACATAGAGCAGAAAGGAAAACTAAGTTGGCCTGCCGAGCTGGAACCATCGGCAAAGGCTAACCCTGCTTTTCTGAAGAAAATTAGTGTGTGTGTGTATGAGAGCTTTTCTGAAGAAAATTAGTATACGAAATTACGAATCCTAAAGAAAAAAAAGGAAGAATTTATGAGCACACCGGAGTCTCCAGTGCAGGTGACTAGTGTGGTCTCTTTTAGTTCGCCGCTAATTTAGCTATGCGAAGATTCAACGTTTAGTACTAGTAACCAGGTTCACAAAACCGATGAAAATTGGTGGATTTTCATGAAAATTAACAGTATCGAGCTAGTTCGAAATTCTAAATTAATCGGTAAACTGATTAAATTAAAAAAATAGAAAAAAAAATTATATGATGTAAATGAGTCGAAAATGGTGAACATCGCTCGGTTTTCTATGAAAATCGACAAAAATCGCTCAAAAAATCTTCCGGCAAACAAAGTCAGTTGGCCGGTCGATTTTGACCGATTTTCTTGAAAACCGGTCGATTTTTTTTATTTTTTTAAAAAGAAGTTTGCTTTTGAAATCTTTCTGTTTTTGGCGATTTTCGTATGGTTTTCACGATATATCGGTGCCATCGGACTTTCGATTTTCAACCTCGATTAGGTTTTGTAAACCTGCTAGTAACATACTCTTAGAGTACGGTCAGCCACTCACGTGGCTGATGCTTTGGGTTTGTACTACCGTTTTAGCAGAAACCTGAAGATTTTACAGTAATTGTGAGAGAAGATTCACCGCCTGTAACTAGCACTACCGTTTTAGCAGAAACCTGAAGAAAACATGTGCTGAGAAGATTCACCACACCACTGTCACTGGAAAAAAAAGAAGGAATAATGATGCACGTGGTTAAAAAGAGAGGGAGTAATCATGTGTTACTCTGTACTTTAGTAGGAAAAGGGCGTGTTTGCTGAGGGTCATGGTGTCAGTTGCACTCGGTTTGCGCGGGGGAGATGGATCGATCGAGTCAAACGAGGCGGCGACAGAAGGCGAATTGGCCTGCAACTTCCGCCCAGTTCAAGTGCCAACAGGGCTTCTAGAAGTCTGGCCATAATCGGTCGTCTTTTTCTTTTTTCTTTTTTTTTTTTAAAAAATCTGGCTCCATTATAGTAAATAAAGTTTGAAAAATAACCCACTCGTTGACCGCGAGATTTAAGACGACTACACCAATCAAAAGGTAACTGTGCTTCATACAAATCCACCAAACTTTCACGCGGAGCCCACTGGTTAACAGATGTTAGGGCATGTACAATAAAGCCACCCACTCGTTAACAGATGTTAGGGCATGTACAATAAAGCCACGTCGGCTGGCACTTAGTTTCTACATGTCCGCTTTGGTCTGTATGGAAGAGTAAGAAAAGAGAAGAGAGAAGATAATTGATTTTTATTTAGTAGTCAGCTTTGCATGGAAGCATAGGTAAATCATTTATGCACAGGAGAGAAAAGATAATTATTGCACAACATTAGAAATAACTTTTAAAGACAGTTATTATACAAACTGGCTTTTAGCTTACTATTAGCCTGCAGTAGGCTTTACTATTGTATTTACTTTTAGCACACGGAAGCAAAGCAAAACAAACAAAAATCTCAGTGCTAAGTTTTTTTCTTCTTAAAGGTTAGTATATTTTATTCATTCACTTCAGAAACAGTATCTTATCGTACTGTGTCGACAAGAAAGTCAGGGATTACATTAAGCCAAGCATATACAAACATAATTTACATATAAAGCTATCTTGGCACAAGAATACACCGCATGATTAGCTTTCTATTGATATATACCGGAGTTCAAACCCTGAAAACTCCGAGCCATTTCTTCTAACTCTATTACGAGATTGTAGACAGATGGTCATTGTGTTCTAACACTGCTCCATAGATTTTCGAGGACCTGACAATCAGTTTCCAACACGTGTTAAGCCCCTTCGTGCTACAGTTCGACACCATCCTGTAAGCTAAAACCTCAATTTCCAGAGGATTGTCGAGATGGGAATATTTCTTGCAGCCAAAAATTCTCCTTTTTCTCCTTCGCAGGTATCTTCCTGACAATATAAGACATAATTGTGTTTTTTCAAGTCCCAAAATACAGGACACGGCGCATATATCCTCGGTTCCTGTTTTAGCTTCCCTCCCATCTTTCGTGCCCATGCATGCATACATTAACCTTCTCTCCCATCTCTCACGCGCATGCATGCATTAACCCCATTGAGCCCCGCGCGACGCAACTGCTTCTTTGGTATCTGCGTTGGTAGGAGTTACGCTTTATATAATGGGATGGAGGAAGTATACTCTAGTGTAGACATTAGTGCTAACTCCATCGGGGCCATAAGTTCTTCAATTAATTTCATAGATCGATCTGATACAAATCATTCTTTACCATGTACCAACTTGTTCCTATAGGGTGCGTTTGGTTGCCTGTACTAAGTGGTGCACGTATGAGATAGTTCAAGAAAAATATCATCCATGTGTTTGGTTGCTTGAATGAAACCATCCCATCTTGGAACAAGTGATATAAATTTAAAGAATATTCCCTCTAGATGCCGATTCATCTCATTCACTCAAAATAATGAAACCAAATGATACAAGACCATCTCATCCCATTCCACTTTTATCTCATGAACCAAACACACCTTAAACATCAGAGACACCACATACTAGAAATAACAATGGCTGTTTCATGAGGTTTTAAAAAACATACCGTACGTTAGATACACTGCCCTTGACATAGGATGTAGTCTCAGCAAGATGATCCTATAATGCTCCAGCACAGCAAGCCGGAAAAGTTTGGCATGTCTACACGCACTCTACCAGCGCATGAAACGAAGACCTAGCATGCTTAATTTACACCTTCATTAGTACCCTGCCTATATAGTCATCATCCATACTCCTAATCCATTATTACTCCCTCCTAAACTTTTCTTCTTTTAAAAAAACACCATTAAGCACTAATCCTAGCAGGGCATGTACAATACTGTAGACAGCTGCTGTCTATAGCAATTTGCCATGTCACCTATAGACAATCTTAAAGATAACTATATAATGGTACAGACAATTGCTTTCTTTATAAACAACTCATCTCTACACACAATCATCTTAATTCTCATGCTACAATCGACTACAAATGTATAGACAGTTTATTTCTCTTTCCTCCTTCTCTTTCTTAAAGGCAGCTCATATCAACCCATTGTGGGTGGTCAACAGGAGTATTAGTGTAGTACTGTAGTCCCTGGAACAGCGAGGTCGAGGGCCCCATAAGCTACCTTAAAACCAATGAATCGCCATCGGAACGCCGACACGGAGGAAGCATCCTTCCTTTCCAGCCATGCCACCCGCCCATCCCCTCCTCCTCCTCCTCCTCCTTCTCGTCCGACTCCGTGCCGCCGCCGCCGCGGGCGGCACGGCGCCTTCCGAGGTGGACGCCCTCCTGGCCTTCAAGAAATCCCTCACCATCCCGCCCTCCGCCGCCGGTTTCTTCGCCACGTGGGACGCCACCGCGTCCTCCCCCTGCAACTTCACCGGCGTCGATTGCAATTCCGTTCGCTCAGTCGCCAGCATATCCTTGCAAGAGCAGGGTGTCGCCGCCGCGTCCGTCCCGTTCGATGTCCTCTGCAGCTCGCTGACTTCTCTTACCACGCTCTCCCTCCCGTCGAACGCGCTTGCCGGGAGCATCGACGGGGTCGGCGGGTGCACGGAGCTCGTGGAGCTCACCCTCGCATTCAATAGCTTCTCCGGCCCCGTGCCGGACCTCTGGCGGCTGACCAAGCTCCGCCGGCTCAACATCTCCCAGAACAGCTTCGCCGGCGCATTCCCATGGGCGTCGCTGAGCGCTATGCCCGACCTCACCGTGCTCGCCGCCGGCGACAACCCCTACTTTGTGCAGACGGACTCCTTCCCGGCCGAGATCACCGCGCTCAAAAACCTCACCTTGCTTTACCTCTCCGCGGCCAACATCGGCGGCGTCATCCCGCCGGGCATCGGAAACCTCGTCAAGCTTGTCGGCCTCGAGCTCTCAGACAACAAACTCACCGGCGAGATACCGCCGGCGATCACCAAGCTCACCAATCTCCAGCATCTCGAGTTGTACAACAACTCCCTCCGCGGCGCGCTTCCGCCAGGGTTCGGCAAGCTGACAAAGCTGCAATACTTCGACGCGTCCATGAACAGTCTCAACGGAAGCCTCTCCGAACTCCGGTCCCTCACGCAGCTCGTGTCGCTTCAGCTGTTCTTCAACGGATTCTCCGGCGAGGTTCCACGCGAGTTCGGCGACTTCAAGGAGCTTGTGAACCTGTCCCTGTACAGCAACAACCTCACCGGCGAGCTGCCGCGGAGCCTCGGGAGCTGGTCGGAGTTCAACTTCATCGACGTGTCGACGAACGCGCTGTCGGGGCCGATCCCGCAGGACATGTGCAAGCGCGGCACCATGCTCATGCTGCTAATGCTGGAGAACAACTTCTCCGGCCCGATTCCGGCAACCTACGCGAGCTGCACGACGCTGAAGAGGTTCAGGGTCAGCAACAACTCGCTCTCTGGAGACGTGCCCGAGGGGTTGTGGGCGCTTCCCAACGCCCAAATCATTGACCTTGCGGCGAACCAATTCACCGGCGGCATCCGCGACGGTATCGGAAACGCCGGGTCGCTGACCAATCTCGTCCTGGCTGGGAACCGGTTCTCCGGAGCGATACCGGCGTCGATAGGCAACGCCGGGAAACTCGAGAACATAGACGTATCATTGAACGAGCTCTCCGGCGAGATACCGGACAGCATCGGGAGGCTGGCCCATCTTGATAGCGTCAACATTGCGGCGAATGGAATCGGCGGGGCCATCCCGGCGAGCCTCGGCGCATGCTCGTCGCTTAGTACGGTTAATTTCGCCGGGAACAATCTCGCCGGTGCGATCCCGCCTGAGCTGGGGAACCTGTTGCGTCTGAATTCCTTGGACGTGTCAAGGAACGACCTCTCCGGCGCTGTCCCGGCGAGCCTCGCGGCCCTGAAGCTGAGCTACCTGAACCTGTCCGACAACCGGCTCGTTGGGCCCGTGCCGGAGCTGCTCGCCATCTCGGCCTTCGGCGACAGCTTCCAAGGGAACCCCGGGCTGTGCGCCACCAATGGCGCGGACTTCCTCCGCCGCTGCTCGGCGAGTGCCGGAGGCCGTTCGGCGAGCGTGGCGCGCACGGTCGTCACTTGTCTCCTTGCCGGCACGGCCGTCTTGCTCGCCACGCTTGGAACGGCGATATACATCAGGAAGCGCCGGCCTGCGGCGGCCGAGGCGGCGGTCGCCGGAGGGTCCGGCAAGCTGTTCGCGAAGAAGGGCTCTTGGCACCTCAAGTCGTTCAGGATCCTGGCGTTCGACGAGCACGATATCATCGACGGCGTCCGCGACGAGAACCTCATCGGGAGCGGTGGCTCCGGGAACGTGTACCGCGTGAAGCTCGGGACCGGCGCCGTCGTCGCGGTGAAGCACATCACCCGGGCGCGCGCCGCGGCCTCGAGCACCGCGCCCTCGGCCGCCATGCTGCGGTCGCCGTCCGCGGCGCGGCGCACGGCGTCGGTGCGGTGCCGTGAGTTCGACTCGGAGGTGGGCACTCTGAGCTCCATCCGGCACGTCAACGTCGTGAAGCTCCTCTGCAGCATCACCAGCGAGGACGGCGCGGCGAGCCTGCTGGTGTACGAGCACCTCCCCAACGGCAGCCTCTACGAGCGCCTCCACGGGCCGGAGGGCCGCAAGCTCGGCGGCCTCGGATGGCCGGAGCGGTACGACATTGCCGTCGGCGCCGCGCGGGGCCTCGAGTACCTCCACCACGGCTGCGACCGCCCCATCCTGCACCGCGACGTCAAGTCCAGCAACATCCTCCTGGACGAGTCGTTCAAGCCCCGCATCGCCGACTTCGGCCTCGCCAAGATCCTGAACACCGCCACGCCGGACTCGTCCGGCGGCGTCGTCGCCGGCACGCTTGGCTACATGGCACCAGGTAAATAAACACTTGTCCTTGTCCTGTCCCGTTGTGTTTCTTCTTTTGCTACCAATCTCTACTAGAATATCACTAGATTGCTCCTGTCGGAAGCACATGTTAATTACCTATCGAATTGTTGCTTATGTATGTTTAATTCCCCAGAGTACGCGTACACATGGAAGGTGACGGAGAAGAGCGACGTGTACAGCTTCGGCGTGGTGCTGCTCGAGCTAGTGACGGGGCGGACGCCGATCGAGGCGGAGTACGGCGGGAGCAAGGACATCGTGGACTGGGTGTCGCGGCGGCTGGACAGCAGGGACAAGGTGATGGGCCTCCTCGACGGCATGGTAACCGAGGACCGGGAGAAGGAGGAGGCCGTGAGGGTGCTGCGGGTGGCGGCGCGGTGCACGAGCAGGACGCCGCCGATGCGGCCGTCGATGCGCACGGTGGTGCAGATGCTGGAGGACGCGGCGATCGGGCGGGAGTACGGCGTGATGGCTTCGGGGAAGGTGGAGGTCGAGGTGCTCCCATAGGCCGTGGCGCGGGGAGCAATTCGGATCCCTGGTGGTCGTCCGATCGGAGAATGAAGGGCTGAGATAGATGTTCTTTCCTCCGCCCCATCATCATCGCTCGATCCTGACCTTTGTTCATCTGATCGGACGGGCGCAGCAGCTTTCTAGTCATATATTAGCAAGACTTACACTGGATGAGTGATGAAATTGGCAAACCTGTATGTAGATAGAGGGGATTGGGCAGGTCAATGCATGCAGTGCGTAGCATGTCATGTGTAGCAGTGAGATTTTGCCAGAATGACGACGAGCCAAGCAAGCAATCCGCACGTAGTAATTAGCATGCGTGCAACTGCAAACAGTAAGCAGAAACAGATGCAATTTTGCCAATCATTCTCGATCGGGTCAGAGGCAGTAAAAAAAAAAAAAAGAAAAAGAAAAGAAGAGAGGAGAGATTAGAGAGTACGATAAGAAGGAAATTGCTGGCTCCCCTTTCCATGGCAGACATTCGGGTCGGGGCTTGGAGTCGCTTACTTGGTGGAAGAAGGAAAGGAGCCCAAGATTTTGCTGAGATGAGACAAGCAAGCTGCCCACCTGCAGTTGGAAAAGAATGGGAGCTAGGCTCCATAGTCCATGCATATCATTGAAGCTGACCGATTCGGCTGGGGGCTGATTGGTTTCAGCAGCAGGCAGGCAGATTACGTAACAAGAACGGAGGCGTCGTTATCGCGAGCTGGATGGCACCGGCCGGGAATCGTTGCGGAAATCATCAATGACTCCACGTTTTGATGCAAGGCATGGACTTGATTTGTTGCGAGCTGCTGTTCAACAGTGCCGCTGCTATGCCTATGCTTCCACACGTTGGTAGGTTTCCTGCCCCTGGTGATGAGATGGTGGTGTACTCATGTGCAGTTTTCTACTACTCAGGTTGCTGTCCAGCACACGGTTGCTTTCCCGTCTTTTCCTTGTATTCCCATTGGCCAGAGGCCCAGAGCAACCTGAGTTGTCTGCATTCGCATCTATGTGCGTGGCGGAACGGAACGGAAGGGCTTCAGAATTCAGATGTCGACAAATTGCAGTACCAGAGTCACACTTGGGCCCATCTCTAGTGGGCCGGTTAAGCCCAGAAACTGCTCAGATGCATTGCTCCTGTGGTGGAGGAGGTTTTCGATTCGATCCCTCCCGTGCCGCCCAATTCGACCGACGCGGCCCAATTTTTACCTTGTTAATGGCCGTAATCATTTATCCTTTTTACCAAAGATTTTTCAAGTTTTTAACATCCTACTTCCATGGTGAAAAGAGTCGATCATATCTTAGAAGACATGTTGAGAGCACGTATATTGAATTTTGATGACACTTGGGAGATACACATCTACACTTCACTGAGTTTGCCTATAACAATTGTTACCAAACTGGCATACAGATGGCACCGTATGAGGCATTATATGGCCAAAGGTGTAGATCCCTAATTTGTTGGTATTAAGTTGGATAAAAATCCTTAATAGGACCAGAATTAATTCACTAGAATGATGAAAAGATGAAGCCAATTCAAGAAAGATGATTGAAAATCATCCAGAGTAGACAAGAGCTATGCCAACAAGCATAGAAGAGATTTAAAGTTTCAACCGAACAGAAATTAAAGGAAAGCTAAGTCCTTGTTATGTTGGCACTAGTCCAACAGCTAGCAGCTTCAAGTTTGTTGTATCTGCAGCGTTGAGTATTGAAAAGGAATGAATTGATGCAAATTTGTGGCTTGCCCTTCAAAAGGAGTATTCACTCCCCCTCCACTATAAGCTAATGCTACGTGACAGCGTTTTCACCTTGTTAATGGTCGTAATCATGTATCCCACCGGTGCTTACCGACGCAGTAGTACTTGTAGAGCCTGAGGATGGCACAGGTGTTGCAGCTTCTTCAACTTGATAGGATGCAAGAAGCTCTAAGAGTGAAATCTCGAAATCAGAAGGTGGGAATGACGGAAAATCCTAGTTCTCCATTAAGAAAACTGCAGAGAATAATTACGCTATTCTTACCTTGAATTGTTAACAGAAGGCAGAAGTTGGATTTCGGATTTTTTAGCTAAACTATTTTGAATTTTGCTAAATTATCGCTAAGAGCAAGAGAATGCAGAGAATAGATTGCAAGTTTAATTTTGGGAAATGAGAGGGGGTGTTGCCCTGTTTATAGGGGAAAAATTTAGGATTTTTTGAATTTTTTGTGGATTTGTTAAAGCCTCTAACATGAATGTTTGGTTTGCATGCATTTCACTAACATGTTTCTGATGAAGGCCTTGTATTCCTACTGGGCCTAGAAAATAGGGTCAAATGTATATTTTCATAGTTTGGGACGTCGAGTAGACTACTTTTAAGAAAAGTTTAGGGTGTTATAGGATAATTTTCCTTTCTGCTAGGCTGCACTTTTTTTTAGCGGTGGTGGGCTGTATTGGGCCTTTGTAATGCTGTTTCGGCCCTTGCTACGGTAGGGTACGTTGTTCCGTCACATGACGGAAACCCATTCACCCCAAAGGGGTACAGCTTCGTAGGCTCCCTGGGCTGCGCTATGTACTTGGGCCTTTTTGTTTTTGCAGATGCTTACAACCATACTGGGATCGGAGTCAACGGTCAACAAACAAGACCAGGAAGACCTACCTACAGCTACAGGGAAAAGATAAGAAAAGAAAAGAAAAGAAAGACCAGCAACAGCTGCACTAGGAATGGCATTTGGCCAGATGACTAGACGTACGTCTCCATGTTCACCTAGCCCAGCATCCAAAGTCGGAGACTCGATGCCAGTGCCCATCACATTTAGGAGTATACTATACATGTGTATATATTCAGTGTCCATAAGAGCTCAAGTGCCGTGCGTATGCGCGAGTGGTATAAGCGTGTGTTGAGCGAGCGTATCTTGTACTCTTACGGAGAGGGAAGACCAGCAGTGATATGCTTTTGACATCCTCAACAGTCGATCTGTGTAACAAATTATTATTAGTTAATTAGCCTCCTAATCCTGTAGGAACTAGATGCTCCTCAAGCTGCTACGACAAGCTAGGTAGGCACTAGTCCAGCAGCTTCATGTTTTGCTGTATCTGCAGCGTTGACTGTTGAGAACTCTGTGTCTTGCCCTTCAAAGGGAGTATTCATTCCCCCTCCACTATAAGCTAATGCTACGTGACAGTGTTTTCACCTTGTTAATGGCCGTAATCATTTATCCTTTTTACCAAAGGTTTTTCCAAGGTTTTTTACCATACCTAACTCCTCCATTTCAAATCGTGTAGCTCTAGCTGTTATCTTCGTATTACGCACAGTCACGCACCACAAAAGTGATATCTATCTTTCACCATCCTGAATAACTGACAACAGTGACAAGCACCATTTGGATTTGGGGGCAAAGTGGAAAACAGGAACCTGATACAAATTTTAATGCAAGAGTTCAAGTAGTACAACTAAACATCAAATTAAGCACATACTAGCCCCCTCCTAATTACAATTCGTGCCTCATGCATTAATTCCTGAATCACTTTACAAACGGCACGCGTCAAACTTTATTCCTGGCTCTGAATTTCCTTGTGTGCACGAAGTAATTAAGGTGTGTTGCCGACAAATTAAATACCCACCGCCTAAAAAAAGGGTTACTGGTATGAACAATTAGCCCCAGAATATAGTAGCTAGTCTTGTTTAGATTCATCGGTCCATTTAAGAAGGAGGGAAAAAGCAGGGCCCCTTTCCCAAATGTGGCGAATCGTTTTGCACTGTATTTAACAACCAGTGGCCGGCCTGATGTGCTTCCGGACCTAATGCCTTCACCAATCAAGAGATTCAGGAAACACATGAATGTGTGTGCAGCAGACAAGGGGATTTTCTTGGCTTGTCAATGTCCCCTTTTCCACCTCCCCCACCATGGTGAGTTTTAGTATATAGTAATCTAATCTCGAGTGCTTCCTTTCGAGTGAGCATCTGTGTGTTGTATTCACCACCTTACCTTGAGGCTGGCCATGACACACACAGGACACCTCCTTATCCACTACGGATTCCTCCCCCACCACCAAGAAATACCTCTTCTAACCAGATCTTCGTAACGGCTAATGGCGAAGTGCCTAAATTAAGTATCTCGCATCTAACAGAGTACAGGTTTCAGAGAACGTTGACCAGCTGACTCTCACGAGGCAATCGCGCGAGATCTTCTAATTTAGCGGTAAAAGTTTCCCCAAAAGCTTGCATATCAACGTGCGTGCGTTTAGGCTTTACTCCATTTGGTTGATATAATACAACAAACTAAAGCCCCACGATTAGTTTAGCATGATTAGTTTATGTGCAAGCGCACACTGAAACAGGAAAAGATGCAGGTTGGCATTATGCAGCATTTGTTAATGAAACACATCATTCAGGCCACTAGTTCAGAAGTAGCAGTAGCACACACTTGCTTAGTTGCTACTACTAGCCTACCGCTGCTGCTGCTTTCTGGTGCAGGCTGTGCGTGTCATGTGAGAGCTCAAATCAGTTGTTTTTAGGAAGAAAAGGCTTTGCATTTGTCACCTCCCAGGCTCCTAAAGTGTCAGCAATGATTGGGATGGGCAACACCAGTCGGTAGAGGTTTTGTTCCCCGTGGAGATTGCCAACAGCACTGTTCACGCATCTGTCTCTGCTATCTGCTCTCGCAGCAACCGCAGTAGTGTTGTCACTCATGCCTCTCGAGATCACCTGCATATCTAGCTCCTGCAATATATATATATATATTTTGTGTGTAAATTTATTAGTTTCTCAACGTTTTTTTACAAAAGTTAGGTATGCACAGAATTCGTCTCTCGAGCCTATCAGTAACAGTCGCAACTACAGTTCCCTCCGTTGCAGCAGGAAAGCATTCAGTTGACTTTTACTCTTGAGTTATCAGTAACCACTGGCTTGTATGAAGTGAAGCCGATGAAGCTGACATGGCTTGCTGCGCACAAAAGAAATCAAGGTGTGAAGCGCGATTGGGTTCGGTTGGGCATGGGCCAGGCCGGGCCTGCGTGGGCTCCTGCCACCGTAGATTCTGACCATCCACTAGAAACTTAGAAGGGAATTGCTACGGATCAGACGTCTGATTTTTTTGCAATATTTTTTTCTATGCGTGAAACATTTTTTTCTACGTAGTGAAACATTTTTCTTCGACAAACAGTAAAAAAAGAATGTTTCATACAGTAAAAAAAATGTTGCGCGGCGTCCGAAAAAAAAATTAAAATCGGACGTCCGGCTGCTAGTTCCTTCCAACTTAGAAAGGATGGGCATGACTGGGCTAGAGCAACAGTACTTGCTACGGCGTGTCACAGTTTTGTTTGACCACAGACAGGCACAGCTAGAGGCACGGCACTGCATCGCTGGAGGGAGGAAGAAGAAGACGACGACGGGGAAGGTTGCAGATTGCATTTGCAGGAATCATGATACAGCAATCTGGCCGTCGGTTTGGGTGTTTTCGGTGCGTGGGCATATATGCCCCAAGCATAGCATGCAATGCCGAAGAAAGGCTCTTTAAGCTAAAGCCATGCATCGATCGCATCTCATCTCATCTCATCTCCTCCTCTCTTCTTCTTCTTCTCTTCTCTTCTCTGGGCGCAGGCTGCGGGCCCCACACCACATTCCCCTCCTTTATATGATTCTCCCTCCACTTATATACTCCCCGGCCCCATTTCATTTCTGATACCTCATCACAATTCACAAGCACTCACACAAACATTTCAACAAGAAGAGGAGGTACTATAATGGTGACCACTCTCTGTTCGGTTCCAGCCTTGCTGTGGTGTCTTGTCCTCTTCTTTGCGGCCGGCGATGGCGGCGCAGCTGCATTGGACACCCAGGCCGCGTACCTTTCCCAGATGAAGGAACAGTTGGCCGGACCGGCCATGGCGATGTGGGACTTCTCGTCGCCGGCGCCGGACTACTGCAACTTCCAAGGTATTGCCTGCGACGGCGGCGGCAACGTCACGGGCATCGACGTCTCGTCGTGGAGGCTGAGCGGCAGGCTCCCGCCGGGCGTCTGCGCGGCTCTTCCCGCGATCTGGGATGTCCGGCTGGCGTACAACGACATCCGTGGGGGCTTCCCCGCCGGCCTCCTCAACTGTACGTCCCTCGAGGTGCTCAACCTGAGCTACACCGGCGTGTCAGGCGCCGTGCCGGACCTGTCCCCGATGCGGGCGCTGCGGGTGCTCGACATGTCCAACAACTTCTTCTCCGGCGCCTTCCCGACGGCCATCGCCAACGTCACCAGCCTCGAGGTGGTCAACTTCAACGAGAACCCGGGCTTCGACATCTGGCGGCCGCCGGAATCGCTGATGGCGCTGCGGAGGCTACGCGTGCTCATCCTCTCCACGACGTCGATGCGCGGCGGCATCCCGGCGTGGCTCGGCAACATGACGACGCTCACCGACCTCGAGCTCAGCGGCAAATTCCTCACCGACCGCATCCCGCTGTCCGTCGCGCGCCTCCCCAACCTCAAGCTCCTGAGCTCTACTACAACGAGCTCGAGGGCGGCGTCCCCGCCGAGCTCGGCAACCTCACGCAGCTCACCGACATCGACCTGTCCGAGAACCGCCTCACGGGCGGCATCCCGGAGGCGCTCTGCGCGCTGCCGCGCCTCCGCGTGCTCCAGATATACACCAACCGGCTCACCGGCGGCATCCCGGCCGTGCTTAGGAACTCGACGGAGCTCCGCATCCTGTCGTTGTACAAGAACCAGCTCACCGGTGAGCTCCCCGCCGACCTCGGCCGGTACTCCGACTTCAACGTGCTGGAGGTGTCCGAGAACCAGCTCACGGGGCCGCTCCCGCCGTACGCCTGCGCCAACGGCATGCTCCAGTACATCCTTGTCCTCAGCAACCTCCTCACCGGAGCCATCCCGGCCTCCTACGCCGAGTGCAAGCCGCTGCTCCGGTTCCGCGTCAGCAGCAACCACCTCGAGGGCGACGTCTCGACGGGAATCTTCGCTCTCCCGCACGCCTCCATCATCGACCTCTCCTACAACCACCTCACCGGCCCAGTGCCCCCGGCTGTCGCGGGCGCCAGGAACCTCAGCTCGCTGTTCGCGTCCAACAACCGGATGTCCGGCGTGCTCCCGCCGGAGATCGCCGACGCATGGGGGCTCGTGAAGATTGACCTGAGCAACAACCTGATCGCCGGGCCGATCCCGGCGGCGGTGGGGCGGCTGACTCGGCTGAACCAGCTGTCCCTGCAGGGCAACCGGTTGAACGGCTCGATCCCCGAGTCGCTGGCCGAGCTGACGAGCCTGAACGTGCTGAACCTGTCGAACAACGCGCTGTCCGGGCCGATCCCGGCGTCGCTGTGCTCGCTGCTGCCCAACTCGCTCGACTTCTCCAACAACAACCTGTCGGGGCCCGTGCCGCTGCCGCTGATCAAGGAGGGGCTTCTGGAGAGCGTGGCTGGCAACCCGGGGCTGTGCGTGGCGTTCCGGCTGAACCTGACGGCCCCGGCGCTGCCGCTGTGCCCGAAGACGAGCCTGCATAGGGGGCTGGGCAGCGTGTGGATCGTTGGGGTGTCCGCGCTGGTGTGCGTGGTGGCGGTGCTGGTGCTGGTGAGGCGGTGGATGCTGCGGGCGCGGCGGGACATGGAGCACGATGGGCTGCCGACGTCGCCGGCGTCCAGCTCGTCCTACGACGTGACGAGCTTCCACAAGCTGAGCTTCGACCAGCACGAGATCGTGGAGGCGCTCATCGACAAGAACATCGTCGGCCACGGGGGCTCCGGGACGGTGTACAAGATCGAGCTGAGCAGCGGCGAGCTGGTGGCGGTGAAGAAGCTGTGGGTGTCGCGGCGGTCCAAGGAGCACCAGCACGGCGGCGGGGGCAGCCTGGACCGCGAGCTGCGCACGGAGGTGGAGACGCTGGGCAGCATCCGGCACAAGAACATCGTCAAGCTCTACTGCTGCTACTCCGGCGCCGAAAGCAACCTGCTGGTGTACGAGTACATGCCCAACGGCAACCTGTGGGACGCACTGCACGGCAGCTGGGGGTTCCTGGACTGGCCGACGCGCCACCGCGTGGCGCTCGGCGTCGCGCAGGGCCTCGCGTACCTCCACCACGACCTCATGTTCCCCATCGTCCACCGCGACATCAAGTCCTCCAACATCCTCCTCGACGCCGACTTCGAGCCCAAGGTCGCCGACTTCGGCATCGCCAAGGTCCTCCAGGCCCGCGGCAACAGCGACGCCTCCACCACCACCATCGCCGGCACCTACGGCTACCTCGCGCCAGGTAAATAACCCTCCTAGCTTACTAATAATCATCATGCATGCATGCATGGATCGATCGCCATTGTGTTTGTTTATTCGTGCTTTAATTGCATCGATTGATCATGTATGCAGAGTATGCCTACTCGTCCAAGGCGACGACCAAGTGCGACGTGTACAGCTTCGGGGTGGTGCTGATGGAGCTGGCCACGGGGAAGAAGCCCATCGAGCCAGAGTTCGGCGACACCCGCGACATCGTGCAGTGGGTGTCTGGCAAGGTGACGGCCACCGTGGAGGCGGACACACTCGATGAGCGCCTCGCCTGGAGCCCCTTCAAGGAGGAGATGGTGCTGGCGCTGCGTGTCGCCGTCCGTTGCACCTGCAGCATCCCGAGCCTCCGCCCCACCATGGCCGATGTCGTCCAGATGCTCGCCGAGGCCGGCCCGGCCGCCGGGCGGACAGCCAAGGACAACAAAGACTCCGGCCAGCCCAAGCTGTAGTAGTATTGTAATTAACGTAGGAGCCCTCTTTTAGTACACTAAGAGCACGTACAATACATTGACAGCTCTTGTCTGTAAGAGTTGACATGCCACCTATTTACTGATGTGGATGAAAGAGAAAAAGAAAAGAGAAAGAAGCTGTCATATACGTTTGTAGTGGATTATAGCACAGAAACTAAAGTGGTTGTGTGTAGAAACGAGTTATCTATAAAGAAAGCGATTGTCTGTATACCTTTATATAGTTGTCTTTAATGTTGTCTATAGATGATATGACAACTTACTATAGATACAGCCTTACTGCTACGTGCAAACAATGATTAACTAATTAAGGGAGAGTGAATCAAGCGATGATGACGTCCAATTAATTAGGCAAAAATATAATTATTATACCAATTAAGAAGGTAGGATCATGCATGCAAGCTAGGATGGATGCAAGATTGTTTGCTCTTTGCACTACTAGGCTAGGATGATCAGCTCATGAAGATCGCTCGCTCGTAGCGAGCCAGCCAGCCATCTTTATTGGGTCGTTTTCCTGAAGCGTTTCATCATTCGCATACGGTCGAGTCCGCTTGGTGTTTACGCAGAATCTGATGCTCCGAGTGGATGGACCGATAAAAATATAAATATTTCTATAACGTGTATATATATAGACAACGCCATGATGCTGAGTGCCATGATCTAATATACATGTATTTCCCGTCAGTATGTATGACGTGCAAGAAAAAAGGTATTTTTTTTGGATTTCAGGTTTAACTAGTTCAAATAAGTTTGACCTAAAATTCAAACTACTGTGGCCTTTTTTATGATAGTTTGATCGTAGACGAGTGGTGATTATATATATAAATCGACAAAGCATGTGTTCTAATTTTGTTCAAAAGATTTAAATTCGAGTATATTTTTTTCAAAGGTATGTGTTTTATTTGAATTGTTATAGATGGGTACATGCCTTAAAATTGGATTCTCAAAATATACAGCTGAATTAGGTTTAAATTACGCGCATTTGAAATTATGATGCCCTCGCACAAAGATCTTCATGGATCCAAAGAGAAAGGAACATTTCAACAAAGTAGAATCCATGGGGACCTTTGTTTTGCTTTTTATTTTTGGTGAGAGTGATGGTACGAATTAAGGAGCAGGGAAGTTAGACGATACAGAATTTTCTTGTTGCAGCTGTAGTGTACTCTAGGTGTTCTCTGAAATTATTTGTCTTTCTCCCTTCTCTTTTTTTTTTACTGAAGAAAAATTCAGCCATGAAGGAAGTTTCTGGCTGCAAGAGCGGCGTACATTTTTCCACTGGAACAGTTAGTTGGATTCTGTTTGTGGGGCCCCGTCAGTGACGTGGCTGTGAGTGCATTGCATCGCAGGAGGGAATGATTTAGCGTACGAGTGGCATGGAAGTTGACTCAGCCTAGCTACTAGTCTTTTTACAAGTGAAGCATCAAAGTGTAATTAAAGCAAAAAAGATATATTGCATTTCTATATCTCCTTGTATCTGCTAATTACAGGATGTGTCGAAATAGTTGCGGTCGCATTCACCGCTAGCTTCGTTATGCTCTCTCCGGTTACCAAAGAGCATGTCAAAAACACATCATATATAACCCTGTAAAAGAGGAAAGAAAGAAAGAAAGAAAGAAAGAAAGATGAGGTGGTTAATTATTCGCAAGCACGTACGTTGTGCCATAGGCATCTATCTAGGGGCCTTATAATCCTCTCTCATTAACCGTACATAGTGGCGCCGCCCATGCATGCATAAGGGCCTGCAGGTGTGGTGGCAATACTAAGAATCCACTAATTTACTAGCGCTAGCGGTGGATGCAGTGGTAAGCAGCAGCAGCAGCAGCAGTAGCAGCTGGCTGGCTACTAGATATATATATAGATCTTGCAAATTTGATGGCCACCCTTGGTGTAGCCTCACCAGGTTGGGTAGGATGCCATTCATCGGCAGCACAACGTGCATGGCATCTGCATTTGGATCGTCGACGATCATGAACGAAGCCTATTTTGTTCATGTCATCGTGTCATCTCAGCATTTTGACTTTTGAGTGTCGAATATGTGAGTAAAAGGGAAGGAAAGAAAACGTATTGATAGGATATTCAACACATTATCAGCCTGCATAGCATATATATCCTGCGAGTAATTAAAAGGCCAACAAATATCTCTACAAGCTTCTGCTCAATCTCCAGCCTCTTCTTCACCAACAATGTATGGTAGTTTAGTTGTTCAGAAGCTCGATCAATATCCCCCTCGCAGTGTCCAAATGGAACAGCCAGCCTCATGCTAAGTGATATTCTATCTAGTCTGCTTGAATACACACGAGACAGGCACGAACTCGATCGGCTTGCCGGTTGCAGATCGAGCAGCTCCCCCTCCCAGGGGTGCAGAGTCTGTATCGATACTCGATAGAAGAACGACGACGTACAGAGAAGCATCCACGTCGACTAGATGCATGCATGCGTAGTATTCAGATGTCCAGTCTATATATGATTCTGAGGTCATGCGTGTAATTAAGATGGATAATGAGGCAAGAACTGATCGATATATAAGTGGCGTGTATGTCTTTTGTATTTACCAGCTGGTCTTTGAACAGAATGAACTGGACAGCAAAAAATGGATGCCATTGCCTTCAGAATGATCCGGTTTGAGCATGCACCACCGGCACCGGTTGCTATAAATCCGCTTTGGAGGTTCTGGCAGTGGCAGGTCGCATCTCTCAGCAAGTCAGCATTTGAATTCCTTGACAGGAGTTGCCCTTGTAGTATTATTGCGTGAACCTAAATCAATTCTTTTGAATGGCCTGAAGAAAGTTCGGCATATTAAATCGTTTGATGATATTGACAGGTTGTGAAGTACCCAGATGAAATAACCCGGTCAATCAAGCAATTCAAATGAGACGTTAAAATAAAATAAACCATAAAGTTAAATTAAACTAACCAATAAAGAATTAATATCACAATAAAATTATTACAAATTGAGTACAAGTGATTAAATTGCAACACTTCAGTATTTAATTACAACTCGGGTCGCAAATTACAGAAATGAATAACTACATCTTAAAAATAAAAATTACAAACACCGGTGATCTTCGAATCTTCAATTATCAACCTGCAAATTCCATTGCACGCACATAAGACTGAGAGTAGAATCATCGTATTAAATTATCAAAATGAAACAAAGAATTAGACTTGCCGTCAGATCCATATATTTGGTATCGTGCATTGATATACCAGATTCGTCCGAGACAAAAAAAACTGGCACCTCTCACGAAATTGGATATCATTACTTGGCAATTATACAAACCTATCATTATTTATTGATGTGCATATATTAAAAATATCACGCCGATAGGAAAGTGAATTTCCCACGTAAAAAGTAAAAATCCACAGTAGAAATGGATAAGCCTGAAACACTGTATAATTGTAACACCCTGGCACCGCACGTGACCTGAATGTTACACCTTCGCACAACAAATAGCACAAGACCCTATAATAATAATTTAGCAAAGCGAGCTAAACTACTAGAAAGTTACGAAATTGCTAGAAATTTCGGCAACACCTCCCCTAAAACTAGGACATCCACTCAGCAGACAAAAGACATCAATTCATATAACAACAATATAAAGTAACCTAAAGTAACCAATCAAGCACAAACAACAACCACACATTAATTACAAGACATGAGCTCAATACATTCAGAAGCGGTAAGTTAAAATGAAATTGTGACGATGCAAAACGTGTTCGTGCCACTACCCCCATTCATGCATGTCGGCTTCGAGGCACCTACAAACAATAACAAACAAGCGTGAGTCGAAGACTCAGCAAAGTACAACAATTAGCAATATCAAATCAATTAAAGTATTTAAATCAGTAACAAAGTCAAATCGCTTACACCAAATTAACAAGTACATAACCCAAAGAAGGCGTCGTCAGTTACCTTATCAACTACATTACTCATTTATTACACATACCTCAATAGATAACCTCGGATGAGTGCATGACTCGATCCATTCTCAACCTGTCTATTGCCATCGACTCAGAGATAATCAATTACCATTCATTAATAGTATTATCATGCAACGCGACAGGCATACTCGATAAAGAACAACTCAGAGCATAAGCACATAACTTGTCACAACCAACACTCATCTTTTCCATGCTATGCAATGCACTTAAAGCATTAGTAATCCATGCAACACAAATGCAATGCAAGATGCGTCCTTTTCTCTGAGCTCATACCGGTATAGCTAGGTGTGCACCCGTCGATGCCACACCTTGCCCCGTCCTTTTTCATACGGGGTCGAATCCTCCACTCCCGTGGATTCCCTACAGAGTTCCCACTCCCATGGGGACTACCTCTGTAGGACTTTTTCGGAGCACCCAGGTCTAGTCATATAGCTTTCTCACCGACCTGGCCCAAAGAGCTCCCGGGTCAAAATCATACATCTTTCTCATTGACCCGGCCCTTGGCACACCGGACTAGTTATATGACTATCTCTGACCTGGCTCCTATGCACATGAATGCATATGATGCAACCACAGCTCTTACCATTATGTCGACCCATAAAGCAAGGTTGATTCGTAAGCATCATTCACAAATAGATTCATTCTCGTTGTTACAACCGTATAGTCATAATCCAATACACGAATAGCTATTCCTCTCATCCTTAACTTACCATCCTCAGTACTATCATATTCATGCTTAAACCTTGGTAATAGAACACATGCACTCAATAAGGCAATTAAGTGTGACAATAAGCGAGCGATACTCTATCATGCGACATTCATTATAAAACACTTGCAATCGTCGTCACCTACTCATCATTTGACCTATTCCTAATTATAACCATATTTGTCAGCACAATTAGCATATTTATACTTACGTGCAGCATCAAAGTAATGAGACGAACCACATAGTTAGAATAATTAGACAATACTCATACAAAAATTCCTTAATTGATGCACTTGCCTTTAACCTCGGCGACAACTGACGGCCTGATTGCAGTATTAGAGACCTCCAACCCTAGAGAAATAACACAATACTAAAAATTCATTCTTCAAGCGAATAATGCCACTTATTCAGTGATATAAACTCTAGTGACCTGAAACCCAAATTTCCGAAAAATAGCCAATCATTTAAACATACTAATGCATGATTAAACCTTTAGGACATCTATGAACTCAGCACTACAAGACTTCCCTTGGAATAGAGAAAAGCCTAAATTTGGAACACGCATACAAGTAATATGGCTTATTATCGATCAAGACAGCAACCCAAATAAATTGTTTTATAACTCAACAACACATGATCTTTCCAATGTGCTCATAAGAATTTCAGAACACACATACACCTTCCAAAGCATAGACATAGTACTCTCTGATGATATTAGACTCATGCACATATACCTGTTAAAAGGTAAACTCTAGCACAAATATCAATTTGGGATATGCATAATTAAATGGTTGTGACACTGCTATATATATAACATGCTTCCACGCATCTGGCTTCATTAGTCATTACAGGTATACTCAAAAACCATTCATCACATGAATATGTGAAAGGACCAACGATGTCGCCTAGAGGGGGGGTGAATAGGCGGATTAAAATTCTGTATTGAGGAATAAAGCTGGCGGTGAGGTCAACCCGGAGTCTCGGGTTTTAGTCGAGATACTCAGCTTGTCCAGTGTCGGTATTGAGTCCGGACTCTCGGGTTAGGTGGCTCGGGGCGCAAAAAAACTACTATAGCAAGCACAATAAACTACTAGAAATAGAAAGCAAGAACAACCTAGAACAATTGCTAGACAAGATTTGAATTAAGGCTAAGCAAAGAGCTAGATCTAGCTTCACAAATTCAAATCCAAATGAGCAAGACTAGGAAGTAAAGAGAGCTAGAGGCGATTTTTCACGAAGTTCGGATTCTTGAAGGGAATCCTACGTCTCCGTTGAGGTGGCTCAGGTCACACTTGAGCGGGGTCTCTTTCAACCCGCTTTCCTCCGGTGTTGCACAAATGCACTCGCCAGGCTTCACTCCTGTCTCTTTCCTTTGGGCGAGACTAGCCTTCACAAGCCGGCTCACCACACAAGTTGGTAGCTCCAGGTGACTCCTAAGCCGTCTGAGACCTTCAACCTCCAAGAGAAATAGCACCACGAAGAAGAATGGCTTGGAGGATGAACTAGTGCTCAACAAGATGAAATGAATGCACTTAGCACTTTGCTTCTTCCTCTCCTCACCAAAAGGATCAACAACCAAATTAATTGGTGGGGAGGAAGAGGGCTCTATTGAATGCTTAGAGATGGTTAGGAATGGCTTGAATCTTTAGCTTATGAATGAGCTCAATAGAGATCCTAGCCGTTGGAGTGGAGTGGAGGCTTTAAATACCCTTTTTGAAAACTGGCTTACTCCGTTTTGAGCAGGCGAGTGTCGGACAAATAACTCGGAGACTTCCGGGTTATCAGGAACTCGGACCAAATGTCCGGATCTCAGGACAATGAACCAAAAGCAGCGAAGGAGAGGTCAACGGAGACTCGGACAAAATGTCCCGGATACTCGGATTGAATCCGAGACTCGGACCAAATGCCGGATACTCGGGTTACCTGGTCGGTTTCAATTTGAAACTTTTCAAAGCGAAATGTAGGAGTGATAATTTGAGATGCGATTTGATGTTGAGCACATGCACATCCTAAAGTCGATTTCGTCATACCCTCTTAATGAAATGCGGCTATCCTTAAGACACAAATAAATAAAATGTTACAACTTTGGTCTTGATGCCGTCCTTTTTGCTTTGAGTAGTCATAGGGCCGTCAATGTCATTCCAAGCTCGATATGATCTCGATCTCTGCGGTATTCTTGGATAAAACATTAGAACTCTTTAATTGTGTCATCATTAATCACCAAAACAATTTGAGGGCCTAGATGCACTTTCAATCTCCCCTTTTGGTGTATTGATGACAACACAATTAATCAGCAAATAAAATAACGAGAACTAGACTTAGCTATGAGAAAGAAGAAACAAATGCACATATTTAGAGAGATAGAGAGCTCCCCCTCAAACCACGACATCGAGAATACAACACAAGTAAATGAAAGCAATCCATGCATAAAATAAGCATTAAAGTCATTACATGGAATATGAGTTCATGACAGAAATAAGCAAAGATATGAAACAACACAAGCATAAAAGCAGCCCCAGCGACTAAAGACAAGCGCGACTAAAGATATCACTCCCCTTTGGCATCAAGACACCAAAGAGGAGAAACACGAAGGATCACTCGTGTAGCCTTAAAGTCCGGACACGGAGATGCTCGCTGCCGGGGTCATCTCCGGTGGCGGGAGGAGGAGGTGATGAAGAGCGTCTGCGAGGTGGCATCGCCTCTCCTCGGAAGACCGGATGAGTCATTTGGGAGACCGCCGCCATTGTGGCGGCGGATCTTTGCGAATGTCTTGACCATTCTTCTTGATTTGCTTGCTCATCACCATACACTTTTGGTAGAGATGTCGGCAAAGAAGAAAGACATGCTTGAGCATCCTCTGAAGAGTGCCACTAGGAACCTCGGATTGCCAGAAGTGGCGGGAGGCGGCCGAGGTAGAGGTAGAGCACACGACCTCGGCCGAAGCCTAGCGGCGAGGACCTGGAGCGGTGGAGGGCTGGAGTAGGCGAGGCCGGACCTTGTAAGCAAGATGCTCCTCATCTCGACAAACTTCAGCCCACTCCTTTGAAGAGATCAAGGTCATCACGAAGAGGTGCATAGGCTGCTGGCCATGTTGCTCTGCGCGTGTCTCATCATCTCCCCACATGAAATCGACAATGTCAAGCGGGTGGGTGCGCTCGGCGAGATGAAGCGACAAGTTCCTTCCATAGGAAGGCTGATGGTAGAAAGCATCTCCTCCTTGGGAGAAAGAGTGACCCTCAACATCCTGTTGAGGGCGGCGGAACATCCTTGAGACCCTTGATGGTCCCCGCGTGAAACTCTCGAGCAGTGTCATACAAAGCCTCAATGCTCGAGTCATCACGTTCTTTGCATGAAGCTTTGGTGTCATTATACACGAGATTGAGGACTACTGGCAAACCTCTTCTTGCTAGCCACATACCAAACCTTGTCGGAGTCATCCACCATATGGCCTCATCATTCTTGTCAAAGTACAAGGTGGCATAGAATTGCATGATAACCTCATTGTTCAGTCATACTTGTATGCCAAGATGTTCTTGATTTGATCAATAAATCTGAATGATCTCGGTGAAGGCTGGATTACTGCGGCGACCATGTATTCCCAGTCCAATGGTCTTCATGCGAACCAGGGTGCTCAAGTGGGTATAGGACCGAATCTCATAATCCGTGAAACGGTTCCAAAGCGGCGGTCCACATACTCATCCTGGTGGAGCTCGGAGGATCTTTCTTTACGTGCTCAACAATGGCCTTCCCTTTTCGAGATCTGTCCGTGTCGATTATCCTCATTGGGTTCACGGACAAGGATAGTTCCACAGGCTTAGCCTTGGCTAGAGGACCAATAGAAGCGCCCGAAGCCTGGCTGGCTCCTCTTACGATCCACTGGCTTTGGCATGAGTATCTGCGGATGCTCATCTGGATCGAGTTGGGCGAGGTGGAGGAGGCAGGGCCAGTCTTGTGGCGGGCGCTAGTAGCCACAGTGCAAATGGGTCTTTTGGCCCTCCAATTCTCTGCCTGGAGGCCGCGGAGAGGAGTGGTGGGAGAGCCAGCGCATCTGGCCCGGGATCAACGCCACCCGGTACCTCTTGAGGAGGATCATTGCCACCGGTATCTGCGAGGAGGATCGTTGCCCGCCGGAAGTTCCACGAGAAGGATCCATCGACCCGGATAAATGGCGAGCGAGAAGAATTAAGGCGAGACCACGAAAAACAGCGAAGAAGGAATGGCGAGGCACCCAACCGGAGTCGGACAAAGTCCGGATACTCGGATTGCATCCGGAGACTCGGACAAAATGTCCGGACACTCGGATCGACCGAGACTCCGGACCCAGTCAGGACACTCGGATATGTGGAAAGCGCCGGGCGGCGGGAAGAAGCCGTCAATCAGCACAACTCAACAAATTGACTCTAGATTGCCACAAGAAGATTGGAATTATGTCTGGGCACAATCTAGAACAAGATTTGTGAAAATTAGGGCCGCAGTTGGAACTCACCTCAACGCGATTGAAACCGAGAAAATGCGGAGAATAGGAGATCGACTCTTCGATCTTGAGAACCTCCACGAGACAAATCACACCCTAGAGAGATGAAGCACGAGGAGAAACCCTAAGAACCGCAAGAGATCGATCCAAACCCGGAAGGAACGAGATTAGGGCAAAGATTCTTACCACGATCTCCAATCCAAGGATGAGGAGGAGTCCAAGATCCCTAGGAGAGAGAGAGGAGCACGAGAGAGGGAGAGGCGCCCGGAGCAAAAGGAATGAAAAAGAAACCGCGCGGGATTGGGGGAAACTTAAACCGTCCGCCCCAACCCGGAGACTCCGGATTTTCAGTCCGGAGACTCCGGCCTAACCCGGAGAGTCCGGACAAATAGTCCAGAGACTCCGAATGATCCGGAGACTCCGGATTAAATACCGGACAGTCCGGGTTGCCCAGCTCGGTTAGGAATTAGACAAAATGAAGGATAGCTCAAGGAATTCGGCGGAGCGAGAGGGAGAAAGATTCCTAAGATGTCAACTTGATATATGACCAGTGAACAATAAAGCAAACAAGCTATGGTCACATATCTATGACAAGATCAGAGGATCAAGAGCCAACAACAATGGATAAATTCAAAGAAAAAGATGAATAAAGTTTTGAAATTCATTTTTCATTCACCAACCAATATGTGAGCACATTTCAAGCCACGTTACGAGAGTCTAAGATATTTAGTTCACTTCTCAATTCACAGAACCTTTTCTCGTCAAGGGGCTTGGTAAAGATATCGGCTAATTGATCATTTGTACTCACATGTTGGATATCAATTTCGCCTTTAGTTGCGTGGTCTCTTAGGAAATGATGGCGAATATCAATGTGTTTTGTTCGGGAGTGTTGGACAGGATTGTTGGCAATTTTTATGGCACTCTCATTGTCACACAAAAGTGGAACGCTTTTGTAGGATAGGCCATAATCACTCAAGGTTTGTCTCATCCAAAGTAGTTGAGCACAACAACTCCCGGCGGCTATATATTCAGCTTCCAAAGGGATAGGGCTACGGAATTTTGGTTCTTGGAAGACCACGAAACTAGGGACCTACCCAAGAATTGGCAGGTTCCCGAGGTACTCTTCCTATCCACTTTGCAACCGGCATAATCCGCATCGGAATAGCCAAGAAGTTCAAAGGAGGATCCTTTCTAAACCAAAGTCCGAAATGAGGAGTGTGCACTAAGTATCTCAAGATTCTCTTAACGGCCACCATGTGGCACTCTTTTGGAGCGGCTTGAAAACGTGCACACATACAAACGCTAAGCATGATATCGGGCCTAGATGCACAAAGATAAAGGAGAGAACCGATCATCGAACGATATACCTTTTGGATGACCGGTTTACCTTCTTTGTCGAGGTCTAGATGCCCGTTGGCCTGCATAGGCGTCCTTATAGGCTTGGCGTCCTCCATTCCGAACTTCTTGAGCATGTCCTTGATGTACTTGGTTTGACAAATGAAAGTTCCTTCCTTGAGTTGTTTGACTTGAAATCCGAGGAAGAACTTCAACTCTCCCATCATGGACATCTCAAATCTTTTGGTCATTATCTTGCTAAACTCTTTACACAAATGTTCATTAGTAGATCCAAATATAATGTCATCGACATATATTTGGCACACAAACAAATCATTATCAATATGCTTAGTAAAGAGAGTAGGGTCGGCCTTTCCGACTACAAAACCTTATTCCAGAAGAAAGTCTCGTAGACATTCGAACCATGCCCTTGGAGCTTGCTTAAGTCCATAAAGTGCCTTGTGAAGGTAGTAGACGTGGTCCGGATGTCTTGGATCTTCAAATCCGGGTGGTTGCTCGACGTAGACCATCTCGGAGAGTGGTCCTTTTAAGAAGGCGCTCTTCACGTCCATTTGATCTGACTTGAAATCATGGTGAGTAGCAAAGGCAAGTAATATTCTAATAGATTCAAGCCTAGCTCTTTGGAGCATAAGTTTCATCGAAATCCAAACCTTCGATTTGAGTGTACCCTTGAGCAACCAAACGAGCTTTGTTCCTTGTCACGATCCCGCTTTCATCTTGCTTGTTTGGAAGACCCACTTAGTGCCGATGACGCTTTGCTTGGGTCTTTTGACAAGCTCCTGCACTTGATTGGCGCTTGAAGTTGTTCAGTTCCTCTTGCATAGCCATCACCCAATCTGGATCTTCAAGCGCTTCATCTACTTTAAGAGGTTCAAGAGAGGAAACGAACGAGTAAAATTCACAAAAATTTGCAACTCGAGATCGAGTGGATACTCCCTTGTTGATGTCTCCAAGTATGTTGTCGACTGGATGATCTCTTTGAATGCTTTGATGAACTCTCGGATGAGTTACGGTTGAGTCCAAAGCTTGAATAGGGCCATCATCATCTTGAGTGGCATTTGAACCATCTTGAGCTTGCTTGGACGAGGAGGGAATATCGCCTGAGTCATCCCCATCCGGAGACTCCGGTATTGGACCCGGAGACTCCGGACCAGTCCGGACACTCCGGGTTTCAGTCCGGAGACTCCGGGTTGGGGTGCTCGGGTGAGTTTCCAAAAATTGAGGTCTTACCTCCCCGATTGCCATTTTCTTGATAGCTTCACAAGGAGGTTCTTCCCTGTCAATCACAACACGATCAACTTGCTCTACTTGAGAACCATTAGTTTCATCAAAAAGTCACGTCACGCGAGATTTCAACGACACCGGTGGTATTGTTGAAAACTCGGTACGCGTAAGCATTAGTTCCATAACCGAGTAAGAAACCTTCATCTACTTTAGGAGCGAATTTAGATGACTTAGCCTTTTGTTAAGGATATAGCATTTGCTCCCAAAGACTCGAAAGTAGGAGACATTTGGTTTCTTCCGGTGAGCTCAGACGCCGTCTTCTTCAAGATCTTGTGGAGGTAGAGGCGATTGAGCCGTGGCATGCGGTATTGATGGCTTCCGCCCAAAAGCTATCGGAAACCTTGTACTCGTCAAGCATCGTCAGCGCTATCTCGATGAGGGTTCGATTCTTCCTCTCGGCCACCCCATTTTGTTGAGGAGAATAGGAGCCGAGAATTCGTGCTTGATTCCTTCTTCATCTAGAAACTCCTCCACACCAATATTCTTGAATTCGGTGCCGTTGTCGCTTCGGATTCTCTTGATCTTCACTTCAAATTCATTTTGAGCTCTTCTCATGAATTTCTTCAAAGTCACTTGGACTTCACCTTTGTCATGCAAAAGAACACCCAAGTGAATCGAGAAAATCATCAACAATTACTAGACCATACTTACTTCCCCCGATGCTTATGTAAGCTACGGGACCGAATAGATCCATGTGGAGCATTTCCAACGGTCTTGTGGTCGTCATTACATTCTTGGCGGGATGGGAGGCACCAACTTGCTTGCCGCTTGACAAGCGCTACAAATCCTATCTTTCTCAAAGACAATATTGGTTAGTCCGAGAATGTGGTTGCCTTTAACGAGTTTGTGAAGATTCCTCATACCAACATGGGCTAACCGGCGATGCCAAAGCCAACCCATGCTAGATTTAGCCATTAAGCACGCTTTCAAGATTAAGTCTATCCGTATTGAAGTCTACGAGATAGAGCTTACCCTTCAAACGCCCTTTAAAGGCTATTGAACCATCAAGCCTCTTAATGACATCCACACCCTTTTCATTAAACAAACAATTATAGCCCGCTCACATAATTGTGCAACGGACAATAAATTGTAGCTTAATGACTCAACAAGCAAAACATTATTTAATTGAAAATTGCTTGAGATAGAAATTTTACCCAATCCAATTACTTCTCCTTTTCCATTGTCTCCAAAGACAATGCTTTCACTATTTGATTCATTTGCGCCCAAGTGAGCGAACATTGCCTTTTCTCCGGGTCATGTGGTGCGTACATCCGCTATCCAAAATCCAACTTGTTCCACCGAGATATAGGCCTACAAAACGGCATTTAGTTTTTGCTCTTTGGTACCCAAACTTGATTAGGTCCGCACGTTAGTCACAAGCGATTTTGGGACCCAAATAGAACGAACACAAGGAGTATTTTTCGCTTACGCCCAACATGATAAGCAACTACACGACCAAGGTTAGTCCTTTTAAGCACATAAGAAGCAAAGAACTCGGAGTGAGCTTTGTGCTTGGATGTTCCTTCGCTTTTACAAAGTGAATGGGCTTGCTTAAAGGAGCAACAACAATGTTGCTCTTTTTGCCCTTTGGCGGAACATACCCAAGCCCTTGCCTCTTAGGATTACCTTGGCGCCACCGAGATACTCCTCTAAACCCTTGCTTGCCTTGTAGGACTTTTTGAAGTCCATCTTCAAGCATCACCTTAAGCTTCTCATTTTCATGAGCTAAGACTTTCAAAGTCTCACGGTTAGTAGCACAAGTAGCAACATCAACATTAAAGCATCTAGCACAACTGCTTGCTCGTCGAGGGTAATGAAATATTGGAGTTGTTGATTGAGGTAGAAGCTTTATTCGAGAGATCAACAAGCTTCACTTCAAGAGCCTTGCAAGCATCCTTTGCTTTTGCAAGTTGCTCTAAGAGTGAAGCATTGGTGATCTCAAGACTAATTGCTTCATTTTTGGCCAAATTTGAACTTATGACCAAATCCTCATTTTTCTTCTTTTCAAAAGCCAAGCTCTTTTCTAGTTCAAGGTTCTTCTCCTTCTCAAAAATAAGGAGATCTTCTTGAGCTTCGAGAATAGCTTCCTTTTGCTCAACAACCTCCTCCAATCGGTCAATATCCTTAAGTAGCAAGTCTAATTTTTAACATCAAAATCATCCATAGACTTAAATGCTACTTCTTCCTCATCACTAGCATCATCACAATCATCCAAGCTATAATCAACAATAGAATGAATAGTGCTCTTGGATGATACCTTGTGCCCCTTTGCCATAAGGCACATTGGAGCATCTTCATCTCCGTCGCTCAAGTTGTCGAAGAGGCTCTTCGACTTTGTCGGTGGAGTAGCGATGGCGACGGTGGCAAGTCCTCCTTCATTGTCGGAGTTGGACTCGGACTCGGACTCAGAGTCGGAGTCGGAGTTCCACTCCTTGCCAATGTAAGCATGACCCTTGCCCTTGTACTTCTTGCTCTTGTCCTTGTCCTTCTTCTTGAACTTGTCTTTCTTGTAGGGCTTTTCTTCCTTCTTCTCTTTGTGTGGGCACTCGGCAATGAAATGACCGGGTTCCCCACACTCATAGCACTTTCTTGAGGAGTGACGCCCTCTTGACTTGTTGCCATAGCTCTTGGAGTGACTACCCGGCTTGTAGCCCTTCTTCTTCAAGAACTTGTTGAATCTTCTTACGAGCAAGGCCATATCTTCATTTGTCAGGGGGCCGCTCGACTCTTCTTCATCGCTTGAGCTCTCTTCGGCTTCTTGCACCACCTTGACGGCCTTCAAGGCGATGCCCTTCTTCTTGCCGGACTTGAGCTCCTCCACCACTTCCGCTTCCTTCACCATCATCTCATCCGTCATCAACCGGCCAATCACATCATGAGGAGTGAGGGTGTCGAAGTTTGGCCGGTCGCGGATGAGTTGCACAAGATTGCGGTTGGTGGGGGTGATCACCCGGAGGATGATCTTGACAATGGCTTTGTCGGTGAGCTCGGTGCTTCCAAGTTCTTTTGCTTGATTTACTAGCAACATCAAGCGATCAAACATCTTTGTGTAAGTTTCTCCTTCTTCTAGAGTGAATCGGCTCAATTCTCCAATGATGAGCTCTATCTTTGATTCACGGACACTTGACACTCCTTCATGAGTGACCATTAACCTTTCCCAAATGTCCTTGGCATTGTCAAGGCCATCGACCAGTTGAACTCTGAGTCGCCAAAGCATTGAACAAGGCATTGACGGCCAAGTCGTTGAAGTGTTGAGCTTTGTCTTCTTCGGAGGTGAGATTGTTGGGGTTTGCGGGCTTGAAACCTGTTTCAACAATCTTCCAAATACACGGATGAAGTGATCTCAAGTGCATCTTCATCTTATGTTTCCATGCCGCATATCGAGTGCCATCGTGAGGCGCTCGGCCAGACGAGACGGAGACATAGGATGAGGAGTTTGAGACTCCAAAAGAGGAATAATCTAGAGGAATTGCAACCCCTATACTGGAACCCGAGGCTTTCTCTTGGCCATGGGTTTCGGTAACCTTCTCTATGTCCGACATCTTGATTCTCCAAGCGGTTAAGCCAAAATAAAGGAGATTTGGCTCTGATACCAATTGAAAGGACCAACGATGTCGCCTAGAGGGGGGGTGAATAGGCGGATTAAAATTTATGCAGCGGAATAAAACTGGCCGAGCTGGTCAACCCGGAGTCTCCGGGTTTTGGTCCGGATACTCCGGCTTGTCCGGAGTGTCCGGTATTGAGTCCGGACTCTCCGGGTTAGCTGGCTCGGGAGCGCAAAAAAAACTACTATAGCAAGCACAATAAACTACTAGAAATAGAAAGCAAGAACAACCTAGAACAATTGCTAGACAAGATTTGAATTAAGGCTAAGCAAAGAGCTAGATCTAGCTTCACAAATTCAAATCCAAATGAGCAAGACTAGGAAGTAAAAGAGAGAGCTAGAGACGCGATTTTTCACCGAAGTTCGGATTCTTGAAGGGAATCCTACGTCTCCGTTGAGGTGGCTCGGTCACACTTGAGCCGGGGTCTCTTTCAACCCGCTTTCCTCCCGGTGTTGCACAAATGCACTCGCCGGCTTCACTCCTTGTCTCTTTCCTTTCGGAGGCGAGACTAGCCTTCACAAACGACCGAGGCTCACCACACAAGTTGGTAGCTCCCGGTGACTCCTAGCCGTCTAGGAGACCTTCAACCTCCAAGAGAAATAGCACTACGAAGAATCGCTTGGAGGATGAACTAGTGCTCAACAAGATGAAATGAATGCACTTAGCACTTTGCTTCTTCCTCTCCTCACCAAAAGGATCAACAACCAAATTAATTGGTGGGAGGAAGAGGGGGCTCTATTGAATGCTTAGAGATGGTTAGGAATGGCTTGAATGCTGCTATGAATGAGCTCAATAGAGATCCTAGCCGTTGGAGTGGAGTGGAGGCTTTAAATACCCTTTTTGAAAACTAGCCGTTACTCCCGTTTTTGAACAGGCCGGAGTGTCCGGACAAATAACCCGGAGACTCCGGGTTATCCGGAGACTCCGGACCAAATGTCCGGATACTCCGGACCAGCTGGAACCAAAAGCAACCGAGAGGTCCAACCCGGAGACTCCGGACAAAATGTCCGGATACTCCGGATTGAATCCGGAGACTCCGGACCAAATGTCCGGATACTCCGGGTTACCCAGTTCGGTTTCAATTTGAAACTTTTCAAAACGAAATGTAGGAGTGCTAATTTGAGATGCAGTATTTGATGTTGAGCACATGCACATCCTAAAGTCGATTTCTCGTCATACCCTCTTAATAGTACGGCTATCCTTAAGACACAAATAAATAAAATGTTACAACTTTGGTCTTGATGCCGTCCTTTTGCTTTTGAGTAGTCATAGGGCCGTCCAATGTCATTCCAAGCTCGATATGATCTCGATCTCTGCAGTATTCTTGGATAAAACATTAGAACTCTTTAATTGTGTCATCATTAATCACCAAAACAATTTGAGGGGCCTAGATGCACTTGCAATATGGAAATCAAAAACGCAAGTAGAAACAGGGAAAGATGATGTGCAGAGCTGCACCAAGACCCTAACCAGCTTGGAGCACCGATCCAAACACAACCTTAGCATTTCATTCTGAAAAGCTATATCAATCTTTAGCAGCAATTTGAGGAACTAGATATTAACAGGTACTAGCTCAAAACATTGTTCTGAATTTAATGATGTAGTGCAACTAATATTTCCCAGAAGGCCAGAACTATACAGTTGTGTTACTGAAAAGTTCAAAATCTTAATATCTTGCTCATCATTGATAGGAAGTTAGGAATAATAAATGAGTTGAAAGCAAAGCCTAGTGAGCATCTCCCAACAGTCATCTATATAGCGATACCGGTTCCTAGACATTACTAATCACCAAAGTATATATCAATCTTCTCACAACATGTACATCATGAATAAACTGACTCATCAACACTGAAATTAGCAAGGCCACTCAGCTGCACACATGCTTGATGTAACACCCTAATATAAACCTACTAGGCATTTCCACAAACACCTCGCATGCACAAATCAAATCACATACTAGAACTTCACATGCGCTTACCACAAGGGAGGAGAGGAAGGAACGGGGAGGCGCCGGCCATGGGGGACGAGCAGCAAGGTGCGAACTCGCTGGCTTGGGAGAGGAGCAACAGGAGGGGACCTCACCGGCCTGGGGGCCAGGCCGGCCAGGAAGCGCGCCAGCGAGCAGGAGGTAGCGGCGTGGGAGTCGGCTCGGCGGCAGCGGCTCGGGAGGTCGGTGCAGGCGACGGCACACCGTGGTGAGTGGAGGGAGCAGGGCGACTCCGAGCTGAAGGCCGGGCGGCGTCGGGCCAGGATTGGCGCGCCAGGGCCGGGGAGGAGCAGTTGGGCGAGCTGGGGAGGCGCTCGGGGGCGACGGCGTCCAGCCGGCTCGGGTGGGGCGCAAGAAGCAGCCCGAGTCGGGTGGGGAAGATGACCACAGGATTGCAAATTTGGGTGGGTGGGGAAAGGAAGAGAGAGAAGGTGAGGATAAGATTAGGTGGGAGAAAAAAGAAAGGCACTAATTCTCTCCCACATCTAATCCTTGAATCTCACAGAACACAAACAGATCCCCAACCACCCCGACTACGAATTCCAAAACTCGGAGGAAACCCGAAATATTACACTCTCCCCCTCTTAAAGGAATTCGACCCCGAATTCAAAGAACTCCAAATAAAGGAACAAAGTCCACAAGGGACTCAAATGCATAATCAACTCAAAACGCCAACGCGAGGAATCAACTGGATGCCAACGACAAACCAAATTCTCAAATCCAACGATTAACGAAATGATTTGGCTTAGCTCAACTAAGTGCAACTTCTCACGGTTCCACATTCACTCCAATTTCTTCTTAAATTTGTAAGAGACAAAACTCCTTAGCATTCTAGGTTCCAAGAAAACTTCCTAAACAAGAAATCTCATAAAACTTTCTTAACCTTCATCCTCAATTGCACCCACCTACAGACTCAATCATACTAATCGATATGCTAAATCCCCATTTCAAACATATCATATTACCATCGCGAAATAATTTGATGTAGCTCCGAAAACTTCTTTTGGGCATTACTGGACAAGACCTCCATTTAACCAACAAGGACATGGTCCCAAACTCTAAACTCAACTCTACATTCCTTTTTCAGCTTCAATCTAATCTCCCCTCTTGACCCTTTTACCACAATTCGCCTTATTCGTGACAACAGGAATGATGCCAGGCTCGTCAATCTATCGTGCCTCTAGCCATAACCCAAATAATCACTCCTACCATCTGTTGAGATATCTCGGATTCCAAACTTGAACCTCTAAGTATCGAATACATGTAATCCCATTCTTCTCTCTCTTTTTTTTCACAAACCACGATATAAGATTTTATTATATCCACTCCCACACATATCTCACACTCAGGGACAACTAGCTAAATTAAATATTCACAACCGATCACTTTACATCCAATTGCCATCACTTTCTTTACAACCACTTTACTCCCAAAAATTTTGAACCAACATTACAAGCCTCCTAATCCACCCTTTTTAAACCACAACAGTTCTTATTTCTAAGAGGGCCTCGCCCTCACATTCCCTCACTCAAAACTAACCAAGACCATGAGTATACTCCTCTATTATAATCATCACTTCCATAAACATTCCTATTCTTATCTCAACTAGAATGCCACCAAATAGCAAGTCTCTTTAGCCGGACGAACCACATTCATCACCTTGAACCCACAGCACTAAGATTCACCTTGAGGAGAAATTCAACAAAATCCAACATTCATGCATTGATTTTTTTTTCCAAGTCAAATCACAAAGGGAACTCAAATCATAATACATAAGCCACTTTATGCGATAGAGATTCACATGGAGGAAAACTCAGCCTCAACGAGAAACGCTACATAAAACTTTAAGTAGGATTCGCGAACTCTCAAATTTAACAAAATAAAAATTCTAGGCAAGCGAGAGATACACATATCTTCAAATTAAGAACTTCCAACACAACATTTCTAATATTCCCATGCACCCACCACTCTAGATTTCATTAGTCACCATGTGTACCTTAGGAGAGCTTAATCGCTTTAACAAGAGTTACACAACCCATCCCCCCTTTTTTAATTACCTTCCCCAATAGTTATAATCACGACTGACTATAATACCATCAAGAAGTAGACCAAATCTATCTCATGATAATCCACAAGAGGGAACATGCCTTACCTTTTAAGCACACCCCATCTGATATTTAATTTCACATAGGATAGTGCATCAACATTCTCTTTTAAGGCCTTCAAATCACAACAAACCATCGATCATACCACTTCCTACCCTCGGTTTAAGACATTTCTTTTCAAATAAACCTTCACGAAAATCAACATCCACAGGTTATCCTTCCCATACGTCATCGTTTCAACAACCACAACATGTTCAAACTCTAACTGACTCCAACAATTATATAATATCTCCTCGAGATATAACTTGCCAAAATGGCTCCAATTCATGGTAAATTTGAAAATATGAGAATGTATAGTATGCTTATTAGTGTTGAATCAATGTGGGTTTTATGCATATCACAGACGATTATTGTCTAGAACCGTCTATGATAACATATTGTCACAGACGATTCATGGGTAGAACCGTCTGTGATAACCTATTATCACAGACGGTTCGTGACTAGAACCGTCTGTGATGTGTATTTCACAGACGGTTCATAAACCATTTATGATATGTAACGATTATCATTGACACATGATTACAGACGGTTCGGAAAACCGTCTATGATGACGGTTCCAAACCATCTTTGATGTCCTTTTCTGTAGTAGTAGTGTTCTGTACTCAATCCATATCGTTAATTGACGCCCGTGATTTTTTTCACCTAAAAATCTATGCCTCCACAGGTTTCCGCGTCATCTTGTGTTCGGACCGTCGGTCAGATTACTGAGAGAGTACGTAGTACGTTCAGGATGCATGCAAGCACTAAGTCGATCTGTACGTGTACGTAATTAACAACTCAGTCCGGTGTAATCTGCCGTTACACATTCAAACCATCCCGGCCAGTTTGGATAATTGGAAGGTAGGATCGATAGGAACGCATGAACAGGAGAAGCTCTCGCGTTCCAAACATACGGCCTCTGAATTAGTGTGCAAATTAAAACAAGCGAAGTAAATTAAGTTGACACTCCAGTTAGCAATTCTTACATTGATAAAACCAGATAGGTGTGCACGCATCAATCGAAGGACAACATTGCGCACAAATAATGTATAGTATAGACTCGAACGTACGTACGCATATACTCATCCGGCCTTGAACTCAACTCGTGAGAAAATATATGGAATCAATCGATCAGAGATGGCTGGATCGAGCGATAAAATTGGACAGATCGGATATATCCCATGCATGCATGGGTTGGATTTTAATTTGGATTCAGAAGGGCTTCTCCCCGTCGTAGTTGCCTGGCGGCCAGTAGCTGCAGACCATCATTGTGTCGCCGGAGCTGCAGGTTACGCGGCCGCACCCGACGCCGGTGGTGTTCTTCCAGACGACGGCGGTGTAGTGGCCGCACATCTTGCCCGCCTTGCAGCTGTTGGAGTTGTAGTTGTAGCTCTTCTTCTCGTCGCTCCACTCGTCCACCGTGTGCTTCCACGTCCAGCCCTTGCCCTCACCGTACATCAGGTTCTCCCCGTACGGCCCCGTCGAGTGCTCCAGCTTGCAGTCCCCCTTCCGCTCCTCCGCGTAATGCTGCGCGTACTTGGCCAGCGTCGCGTTCCACCTGCATTGCATTAATTTCATGTTCGCATTGCGCGTCATCGTCATCCACGATCGGAGCGTACGTGCATTCCGTTTCTCTCGTTACGTCGCTGGTGAGTGAGTTTGATCATGCTTACTCGATCGGTGGCACCCGCTCCCTGGCGCGGAACACGTTGTGCTCCTTGACAATGTCCTCGATGGCCTTGGTGTCGAGGCCGTCCTTCAGATTGGACGACGGCGCTGGTGACGGCTGGCCGTCGGTTTGATCGTTCGCTGGAGGGCCCTCGTCCGACGACGGCTGGGTCTCAGTTTGGTCGGTCGAGGGGGCGGCCTCCGACGGTGACTCAGGCGTCGCCGGGGTCGGTGTCGGCGTGTCGTAGGCCTCGTCCTTCGGCGCGGTGGAGTCCGGCGTGGACGGCGCCAGCTCGCTCGGCTGGGAGTAACCTGCATCGGTTGCCGCGGCTGCGGCGTCCGGCTTCTTCAGTGGCAGTACCGGCAAGAGCTCCGGCTGTTGAGCCTGGTTCCGCCCAGTGACCAGGGCGACAGCGGCGGCGGTGTCCTCCTCCGTCAGCGGCGCCGTAGGGACCTTGCTCGCTGCAGCAAGCCAGCCAGCGAAGAGGAGGCACAGCACGGCGGCGATGACCGAGGCGTGGCGGCACATCTTGTGGTGTACTCGTTGGTCGCTATGCATCGCGTTTGCTCTGTAATTAGACACGAAGGATTTGCGTTCATTCGTAGCTAGTTGATGCATTTATGTAGAGAGCTAGGGATGGATGCTATTTTTGGCGCGCATGGATTAGTGGTGCCGAGGAGACGACGGCAACCTCAACCAACCAGCATCAAATGAATCGCGCCGGAATCGAAACCATGGAAATCAAATGAATATATATTTTTAGGGAGAAACTAGCAGTCGGATGTCTGTTTTTTGTTTTTTTTTTCGGACGCTGCGCAATATTTTTTTGAACGTATGAAACATTTTTTGAGCGTATGAAACATTTTTTTTACTATTTGTCGAAGAAAAATGTTTCACTACGTAGAAAAAAATATTTTACTACGTAGAAAAAAATATTGTAAAAAAATCAGAAGTCTAATCCCTAGCAATTCCCATATTTTTATAGATCACACACACGCATGCACACCCACTGCAACATTGCGCATGCTCGAGTGTCTCTGGACCGTATACGCTTATCACCACCGAACGTACACAGTGTATACATTCTGGTCAAATAAAACTCACTATGTACGTCCATGTTAGATGAGAATTTCTGATAATTTTATTCTGAAGGAAATCAATAGGATTAAGTCAGGACAGCCTTCCAAATTCGAGTTAGATGAGAAGGGAACTTTTAGACTCCATGATAGGATATGTGTACCAAACGACTCAGATACCAAGTCACTGATCTTGAAGGAAGCTCATGACACAGTGTACACCATCCACTCGGGAGGTACTAAAATGTACAGAGACTTGAGGGAAACTTTCTGGTGGAATGGAATGAAAAAGGAGATAGTAGAATATGTTAGTAAGTGTGACACATGCCAAAGAGTTAAAACTGAACACCAACGTCCTGCAGGCTTGCTCCAACCCCTCCAAATCCCTGAGTGGAAATGGGAGGATGTTTGTATGGATTTCATAACAGTCCTGCCTAGGACTGTAACCAAAAAGGGTGCCATATGGGTTATCGTGGACCGACTTACTAAATCGGCCCACTTTATACTGAAAGGATAGTCACACTTCACAGAATTCCCAAAATAATTATCTTTGATAGAGGCACACTTTTTTCACCTCTAATTTATGGGGAAGCTTACAGACAGCTTTGGGAACCAGGTTAAACTTCAGCATGCGTACCACCCCCAAACGGATGGACAGACTAAAAGAATAAATCAAATTTTAGAAGATATGCTGAGGGCATACATGCTGAATTTTAAAGAGAGTTGGGACAAATATCTACACCTCGCTGAGTTTGCTTACAATAATAGTTACCAATCAAGTATACATATGGCGCCATTTGAGGCTCTATATGGTAGGAGGTGTAGATCCCCAATATGTTGGTATGAAGTTGGAGAAAAGTCATTGTTAGGTTCTGATTTGATTCGCCAAAATGATGAGAAGATCAAACTGATTCAAGGAAGGTTGAAAACTACTCAGAGTAGACAAAAGAGCCACGCTGATAAGCGTAGAAGGGAATTAAAGTTCCAACCGAAGGACTATGTGTATTTGAAAGTGTCACCAATGAAAGAAGTTCACCGGTTTGGAGTCAAAGGAAAGTTGAGCCCTCGTTATGTGGGGTCATTCAAGATTTTAGCTCAGAAGGGAACTGCAGCCTACCAATTAGAATTGCCTCCTCAGTTTTCCAGAATCCATAATGTCATCCACATATCTCAACTTAGAGCTTGCCTTAGAGAACCTTCGCAATTAGTGCAAAACCTTGAAATTACTCTCCAGCTTGACCTAACATATGAAGAGCATCCACTCAAAATGCTAGTCACAAAAGAAAGATAGTTTAGGAGAGCAACCATTAGATTCTGCAAGGTTCAGTGGAAGCACCACACCGAAAAAGAAGCTACGTGAGAGAAAGAGGATGATCTTCACGAGTCCTACCCCCACCTCTTTAGGTAAGGTGGATTTCAGGGGCGAAATCCCTTTTTAAGGGGTAAAGGATGTAGTACCCTAGAATATCAGCTAAGCAGATAATAGCTATCGACGATTGGGGAGCGGGCCCCCGTCGAGCTTACTTAGTTGAATGAGGGATCAACTCAGTCCCCCTCTTGCGTGAAGGGCTGCTTCTGAAGGAGGTCTGGTTTCACCGGATCTAACACACCAAAGGATGACACGGGGGTTTATCCTGGTTCGGGCCTCTCACGGGGGAGATAATAACCCTACTCCAGCGTGGTATGCATTGTGTGTATATCTGTCTTAGTACGTCTCTGTGTCTCCCCTCCCTCTAATGCTCGGGAGGTATTTGTAATTTACAAGGGTATCGGGACGGTTACGGCCCACTCCATGCACGTCTGACCCTGTCCAATGTGGTTGCAACCGAATCCCACTTCTCTGTCACACCCGCGTCCTGGGCGCAACGACCCTCCGAAGTGGCATGATTATCGCCTTGACCGTTAGGGGTACGCCACTTCCCAATGGAGCAGAAAACCTCGCCACCCATTGTGTCTACCGACCCAGCACAGGACGGACAGGCAACCATCAATCACAAGAGACCAGGACTCCCGGGCCTGCAAGAATCCATCATCTTTTTTCCTTTTCTTTTAGACCCCCATGTCGCCTGCCCCTCCGGCTATATAAAGGGAGGCAGGACCCTCAGGGAGGGGCCCCCCGATCGACCAACTCAAGCAAGGAGAGTTAGAAGGATCGACCATTGAACCTTTCTTCCTCTCAAGGCACGAAGCACTTGTAAATCTTACCACCAAGAGCTACAGAACCCCACACGAACTGGAGTAGGGACATTCGGCCCGAACCAGTATACATCTTGGGCTCCCTGAGTCAACCATTGAGGAGAGGGAACGCGTGACCCCCTAGACTTACAGATCATACTTGCCGGTACTCGAAACACCGACAGTTGGCGCGCCAGGTAGGGGCTTCGCGCGTCATCACCGTCACACTCGGCTTCCCGTCTCTCTTCCTCGATGGTTTCTTCCATCCGTGGCGGTGCGCTCGCGTTGAGGGGCTGGATCCGCTTCGGCGCCCTTGACTTCATCGCCACTTCGACGGGAGAGCTCGTGCTCGTCCCCGTCGCATTCTGGGACCAGGCATCCATCAGGAGCCTGGATACCGTTGTCGACGTCCTCGGCAACCTTCAGCTCGAGGCCCACGTGTGGACCTCGACGCCGGGGCGAGCCGCGAGCCACACTTTCCCCGACGACCGCACGTCGGTACCCACGGGCTCACGGCTCGTGGCGATGGCCGGCTATGTGCCGGCCTCCATCCACGATTTGCTGGAAGACTCTTCCAGCCACGGCTCCAGCTCCGACAGGGAGCACGCCGCACGCAGACCGCACTCTCGTGAGTGCAACATGGTAGGCGTTGTGGATCCATCTGCAACCCCCCAACTCCTGGAACCCTCCTCCCGCGCACCGAAACGCGGGAAATGGAGCGCCGACGCGAAGGCGCTGACCACCTCCAGGCTCGTCGCGCTGTGCTCCGGCGACAGCGCGAAGAGCTGGAGGCACGAAGGCTCGAACTTGACAGACTCCAGGCTGACCTAGAGCAGCATCAGTCCGAGTCCCTACCTGCACACGGCGGTGCGCGCTCACGCGCACGCCAAGTGCACCTCCAGCTGCCCCAAGGGTCGGACGGTCTTCCGTTCTTCCCCCATGCAAGCCAAAATGTCGCCGCGGCTGCGTTGCTGCTCCGCGGCCTTTGTGAACCTACGGACCCGGAGGACAAGGTCGCGTACCAAAACCTCCGGGGACTGGTGGAACGTGCTGCCGTCCAGCACGCACAGGGCTCTGACTCCCACCACTCGGGTGCCTCCTCGAGCCGCCCTTTAGCCTGGGGATAGCAGAGCCTAGTAAAGACGGCGCCGCAACCTGAGCGGTCCCAGGCCACGCGTACCCCGGTGCATCATCGCCTGGGAGATAACCGCGATCTCCGCGCCACCCTCGAGGCACGGAGGAAAGCGATCGACACGGCGGCTCAGTCGCGGGTCGTGGACAGCGGTTGCCACGACGATCGCAATCCAACCCCCGATGGGCCAGGGCCGTGCGCGTTCGGTACCTCCCCATCTGGCTAGAAGGCAGGTTCCGGGCCCCGGTCAACATAGTCAAGTACACGGGGCGACAAACCCCAGTGTCTGGCTAGAAGGCTATGGTCTCGCCTGCCGAGCGGGGGGAGCTACAGATGATCTCTTTATCATCTAGTGCCTCCCCATCTACCTCGCGGACTCGGCTCGAGCTTGGCTCGAGTAACTGCCCGCGGACACTATCAGGAGCTGGACGAACCTGACAAACCTCTTCGTCGGCAACTTCTAGGGCACGTACAAACGCCCTGGCAACTCCTGGGATTTGAAGAGCTGCAAACAGCAGCCAGGGGAAACGCTTCGGGATAACATCCAGCGTTTCTCCCAACAGTGCAATGAGCTCCCTGACGTCCGTGATGCTGACGTCGTCGGAGCATTCATCTACGGCACCACCTACAAGGCCTTGGTGCAAAAACTGGGCCTTGGTGCAAGGAACTCCTTGACATCGCCACCAACCACGCCTCCGGCGAAGAGGCTGTGGGGGCCATCTTCGATAAGAAAAAGGCCAAGCAAGCACCTGGCAACAAAGGCGGTGCCACCTCCGACCGCTCTGACAAGCGGAAGCGGAAGGGGAAGCAAGGCTGCGAAGGCCGCATGGTCGCCGCCGCCGACCGCCCTGCCAAGCAGCAGGCTCGGCAGGCGCCGGACCACTTCGAAAAGCTGATGGATAGCCCGTGTCCAAACCACACCTACCCCGTCAAGCACAAGTACCGGGACTGCGAAGTCCTGAAGCGCTTCCTCTCAGGAAACCCCACGACGTCGCGGGGAAAGGGGGAAGAAACGTGACCCAACATCAGATGCTGGGGTTAAGGAGGAGGCAGGCGACGAGTTCCCGCAACTCGACAGCTGCCTCATGATTTTCGGCGGACCAGCGTCCTACGCCGACAAGCAGCAGCTCAAGCTCGCCTTCCGCAAGGTCCACACAGTGACCCCCGCCGTGCCCAGCTTCCTCCGGTGGTCGGAGTCCCCGATCACGTTTGATCGGACCGACCACCCCGACCACGTCCCACAGCCGGGACGCTATCCGCTCGTCGTCGATCCCATCGTGGGGAAGAAACGCTTGACCAAGGTGCTCATGGACGGCGATAGCGGCCTCAACATCTTGTATGTTGAGACCCTCGACGCCCTGGGGATCCCTCGCTCGAGTCTCCGACCGAGCAAGGCGCCTTTCCATGGCGTCGTCCCAGGCCAACAAGCCCATCCGCTCGGGAAGGTCAACCTGCCCGTCACCTTCGGGGGCCCAGACAACTTTCGCACCGAAAACCTCACCTTTGAGGTTGTGGAATTTCCTGGCTCCTACCATGCCATCTTGGGGAGGCCGTGCTACGTCAAGTTCATGGCGATCCCCAACTACACATACCTGAAGCTGAAGATGCTGGGACCGCGGGGAGTCATCATCGTGGCTTCGTCTTTTCAGCTCGCCTACAACTACGAACGAAGCAGTTGCGAGTTGGCTTCGGCGATCGTCGCGTCCGCCGAGCTCGCCGGCCTTCATGGCCGGGTCTCCGACTCCGCCCCCGACTCCAGCAAGTCAGGGCCGAGCTCCTTCAAGTCCACCAAGGACATGAAGGAGGTTGCGGTCAATCCCGAGGATCCCGCGAAGACTGTGCGGGTCGGAGCCACGCTCCCCGCCAAATAGGAAAGCGCACTCGTCGACTTCCTCCGCGCCAATCGGGACGTCTTCGCATGGAAGCCTTCCGACATGCCGGGAATCCCGAGGGAGGTCGCCGAGCACTCCCTAAACATCCGACCATGCTCAAGGCCGGTTGCCCAACGCTTGCGCCATTTCGACGACGAAAGCGCAAGGCCATTGGGGAGGAGATTACCAAGCTTTTGGCCGTAGGTTTTGTAGAAGAGGTGTGCCACCCCGAGTGGCTGGCAAACCCTGTCCTTGTAAAAAAGAAAAATGGGCAATGGAGGATGTGTGTTGACTACACGATCCTGAACAAGGCGTGTCCCAAAGACCCTTTTCCATTGCCCCGTATCGACCAGGTTGTTGACTCCACCCCAGGGTGCAAATCCCTATCTTTTCTGGATGCCTACTCGGGCTACCACCAGAAAGCGATGAAAGAGTCCGACCAGCTCGCGACTTCCTTCATCACTCTGTTCAGCTCGTTCTGTTATCTAACAATGTCGTTTGGTCTGAAAAATGCGGGCGCTACAACCAGCGATGTATGCAAACGTGTTTCAACGATCAAATAGGCCGTAACATCGAGGCATACGTCGACGACATCGTCGTCAAGACAAGGAAGGCCGACGACCTCGTCGCCGACCTGGAAGAAACCTTCGCGAACCTCCGACGGTTTCGCATAAAGCTCAACCCCGAAAAGTGTGTTTTCAGGGTCCCCAAGGGAAAGCTGCTCGGCTTCATCGTCTCCGAGCGCGGCATCGAAGCCAACAAGGAGAAGATCTCTACCATCATGAGGATGGGCCCAATCAGCAATCTGAAGGGGGTCCAAAGGCTAACAGGATGCCTTGCGGCTTTGAGCCGTTTCGTGTCTCACCACGGCGAACGCGGAATGCCGCTCTACAAGCTGCTCAAGAAGTCCGACCAGTTCAGCTGGGCGCAAGAAGTGCAGGAAGCCCTCAGTCGACTGAAGGCATTCCTGACCTCACCCCCGGTACTGGTCGCCCCGACGCCAGGGGAACCACTGCTCCTCTACAACGCCAGGGGAACTACTGCTCCTCTCGTAGCCGCGGTTGGACTCACCACCTCCTCTACGGCCACCCCCGAGAAGGCCCTACATGCGACAACCGATCAAGAGCTGCGAGGAAACAACTCGGGTGAAGAGTGGGTCGGAAACGAACGAGGCACTTACCGCGGTGAAAGGACGCGTGGCCGTCACGCCCTCTTCAACCGTCTCCCACGCGAAGGCGTGTCGGCCCTCCGCCACCTCCAGGATAACCTCGCCGGAAGTATCTCCTCCTAGGACTCAACGGCACCAGCGTCCCTTCCCACGCCCCCACTCGGACCGCCGCCAAGCGGCAGCGCGGGCCCGAGCAGGCGGCCCGGATCGCCCCCGTTGTCCCCACCGCTCTCGCTCGAGGATAACTCCATGTCGTCCCACTCGACGGAGGTTGGGTCGGAGACCTCCTCGCCACGCGCGGCCCTGGCCGCGCGCTCCTGCTTCTCCTCCACCGCTTTCTTCCTTTTCTCCTCCTTTCGCTCTTTGCGGGCGGAGTCGCGCTGCTCGGCGACCGCACGGGCCGCGGCCCTCAGCTCCTTCTCCCCGGGAAGGAGGGGTCGGGAAACCATCCCGCCGAGCCCCTACGAGAATACGTTCAGGCAACTACCAAAGGGTCGAGGAAGAGGAGTCAGGGGGGATGACTTACCAGGTTCGGCGGGTTGCACGCCGAGAATGGCGCGGGCACCTCGTCCGCCGCCTCGGTGGCACCCACGCCTATCCCTGCAAGGACCCGAGCCGTGAGCTCCGACGCCGGAAGCTCCATCTCAGACATCCTCATGGGGTCAGATGCCCCGATGTACCGAAACATAGGGTGTACCCGGTCCATGAGGGGTTGAACGCGCACCCCCATGAATGCGCGCACGATGACATCGCCAGTCAAGCCTCGCGCCTTCAGGGCCCTGATCCGCTCGACGATCATCACCACCCTCTTCTTGTCCTTCTTGTCAGGCCTCCAGCTCCATTGGGGGCCCGCCTCAGGAAGTCGACCGGTGAAGGCCGGAACACTGCCACCTGGGTTCTGGACGTAGAACCACTCGGCGTGCCAGCCCCGGTTCAACGACGGCAGCTTCACCTCGATGTAGTCCGCCGCGCGGCTGCTCCGCAACTAGAAGGCCACGCCACCGATGGGTGTCGAAGCACCCGCCGGCTTGTCCTTCATCAGCCGCGGCACGAAAAAGTGCCTCCAGAGTGCCCAATGGGGATCGATCCCTAGGAACGCCTCGCACAGCGTGATGAAGACCGTGATGTGAAGGACGCCGTTGGGGTTGAGGTCCTGCACCTTCGCTCCATAGAAGTGCAACAGCCCGCGGACGAAGGGATGGAGCGGAAGATAGAACCCGCGCTCAAAGAACGAGGCGGGCACGGCGGCCCCCGTCGGCACCCTCCACCTCGAGATGCCCCGCGGGGGAAGAAACCCCTTCTTCTCCAAGGCGACTGCGCGGATGGGCAGGATAGAGCACGCTGGCCACGACATCCCCGGAAAGCTAAGTGGCAGGCAAGCGAAAGTTTTCCTGATCTGTTCCCCTCCGCCTCTCTCGTTTTCTTTTGTGGCAGAAGCAGGCGCAAAGGCGACAAAGGGGAATGCAAGTGCTGGCTCCAAAGCCCGCCTCTCCAAACTTATAGGCGCCAACGGACGTGAGCCGAGCGGACGCGAGCCCGACGGGCGCCAAGCCTAGCGCTCGCCGCTTCGGACGAAGCGTTACCCGGACCGCCTTTTCGCCTGACAGCCCACTACCGAGCCGTCGGTAAGACACGACGGTTTCCAGTATCCCCACTACGCATTAAATACCGACAGGACCGCACGAAGCAAGGGCGCTGCATTGAGCCGCACAATCCGCAGCCCCGTGGTCTCCGCCAGTAGTGATGGGCCGACCACCCCGAATAGGTACGAAAGGCCCGCTGGGCCGTTGTGGCCTCGAGGCGGCAAAGAGCCCAATGACTCACGCCCGAGGCCCACTCTAACGCTGTGGGTTGCGAAGGCCCGGTTCGCCAAGCGGATTTAGCGTTGCCCCAGCGAAAATTTGAGCGAGGGGCGAGGACAAGGCGAGCCCCCAGTGGGCCTCAAGTTGGGTCGGCGGACGACCCAATCGTCTTAACTCGCGTCCGAGACCATACTTCACACTCTCCCGCGGAACCCATAGATGGGCGGCAGCCAGCTGCGCTCCGGGTCGGTGGACGACCCGGGGACCGGAACGGGATCGAGTAAAGAAAGGTTTCTAATGGGACGCCCCCAGAGGGCCAGACGCCCACGCCGGGATCGTCTGCTAGGAAAGATCCCCCTCGGGAGGAATCTCCAGGTCCCACTTGGATTACCCATTATTAGCTCACACGAGCACGGCGTTCAAACCAACGTTGGTAAACGCGTGTCCGCTCACCCCCTCCAGGTCCCACACCTGCGGACGGGGCGTATACGTGGGACAGACAGCGGCCACTCCTCCCGCAGATGGCCTCACCAGATGAGGACTCGGGACAGACGCCCCCCACCTAGCTCCGGCGTAAAACCAACCCCGCGAACACGTCTAGCTACGACGTAAAACGAGCACCCGGACACTGGAACCTTGCGAAAAGGCATCCGAACATTCGCGCCGACGAAGGCATCTGGGCACCCACGCCAACCAAGGCAGCGCCCAGCTACGACATAAAATAAGCACTCGGGCGCCCGAACCTTGCTAAAGGCATTAGGGCATTCCCCCGACTGACCTGTCGCTCAGGGACTCGGGGATGCGATTTCGCATCAGTTCATGAGCGCGTGTTTTCGTGGGTCGGTGATCCGGTCGGCCGTTCGATTTCCCCCTAACGGTAACCCTTTCAACCCGGGTGCTACGGCCTATGCCCCAGCGGCTACAGTCGCGAAGTAGTGCCCCGTGGAAGAAGGAAGTGCCTACTGGGAGTAATCCGCGGTCGGTCAGAAACACTCCTGCCCCACGCAAGCACTCGCAAAACATCTCGTGCCATGGACACTCGCAAACTCAAGTGCATTCACGCGGGTCGGTGACCCGACTGGTCGTTCGGTCCTTCCCGCGCGAACGCACGTAAACGTCCATGCCACGAGACACACGCAAACCTGCTCCGAGCGCGCTCGATCGGAGGAATGTCCCTAAGATGACCCGACCGGCAGAAACCCCCACTCCCTCCCACATTCTCCTTAGGAAATAATAGCGCTCCCACCTGCATTCAAGCAACCCTAGCACAGAAATCACCCAACCAGCAACCACAGCAAAAACAAAAAACCACGAAAAATGAAGTCGGGACAGGCGCCCCGACCAACCGACCATACATATATGTATATTTACATATTGTTCCAAAAAAGGGGAGTGGGGGAGCGGGATATAAAAAGAAACAGAAATTATTTTTGCAGCGGCCGCACTGAGGACCTTCAGGGGGAGGCGTCATCCTCGTAGTCGTTGGCGTCCGCGCACACTGGCCCCGCGCGCCACAACAGAGCGTCCGCCGCCCGGGTGAGGTGGAAAGCGTACTGCACGGCAGTACGCTCCACGGGCTCACCCAGCCTCACGCCCAACAACTCCAGGCTTCTCGACAGGCTCTCGTAAGCCGGACGAAGGATGGCAACTAGGTCCGCACGAGCCCGGATGAGCTCCGCCTCGGCAGCCTGGGCATGGACCCACTGTGCCACCAGCTACGCCTCCTGGGCGGCGGCCTCGGCGCCCAGAGAGGCCTGCAGCCCCGCCAGCGCCACTCACATGTTAGCCGCGCGGGGCCTTATCCCCGGGGCACCACCCGGCACGGGCAGCGGAGCCCGGAGGACTACCCCGACGCCCGCGGCTCTCCCCACCAAGACGGCTGGCGGAGGCGCCGCTAGCGGCAGTCCCAAGCTCGAGCTGGGGCCGCTGAAGAAAAAGAAAAAGGAAAAACAAGCCAGCATCAACAAAGAAGAAAACCAAGCCCGTCCAAAAGCAGAGGCAGTGAAAGCTTACGCTGCGGATGGGGCCCGCGTGCCGAGGACGCACAGGGGCAGGATGATCCGACACCTCGCCGCTGGGACAAAGGACGACCTGGAGCCGCGGCGAGGCCTCTTGGGGCCCTGACCCCGAGAGGCTCCGTCTACCAGGCGCTTGCCGGCCCGCCGATCGCCGCCCAAGTCGTCGCCTCCGCTCGCCATTGAGGCTTCAGAACGCTCCGAGGCTGTGAAGAGGACTGATGAAGAATGAGACGGGGGAGCGAGTTCAAACGACCAGGCGTGGTCGCTCTCACATCCCCCGCGCTGTATTTATACGCACGTCCGAGAAAGGCCACGCGATCCGAACAGCCGCTGCCTCGAGTAGAGAGTTGAGCGTGCCGCCCCTCAGGCTGCACCAAACCTCGGTAACACGCGACGGCGCTCTCCCGCTCTCCCCGCTGCACATTAAATCGCGACAGGGTAACGTCAGACGAAAGGACGTCGCTTCGGACAAGGCGCCTCGCCACCCCTCGGACTCCAGCCCTTAGGCTGGCCAAGCAACCGCCAACGAACGGGTCTGGCGCCACCCCGACACAACGGACGCCCTCGGCGAGCCGAAAGCCCGACGAGGGAACAACCCGCTACAAGGTCCCCAACCCGAAGAAACCTCCGAAGACTGCAGTTGAGGAAACCCCCTGACCGGCTCCCTGACCCGCTCGGGGGCTCAGGGGCTACACCTACCGGGTGCGCTCGCGCGCACCCGGCCTTAGGTACGCTCGTCCGTGCTCGGTCGGAAGCAGCAAATCAGGGGAACCCCCCGACCGGCTCCCTGACCCGCTCGGGGGCTTGAGGGCTACACCCACTGGGTGCGCTCGCGCGCACCCAGACAAGGCCGCACGCTGAGTACGTTAGCGCGCACTCGGCCAGATTTCGCCAACTGTAGCAACCCCCGATCCCCTCTGATAAACGCGACCGGGGGCTCGGGGGCTATTGACGAATACACATACCATGGGTACCCCCAGCGGCCCAGAACGATAGATGGGCCGATCCAGGCCCAACAATGGCCGAAGGGCAAGTAGGCCACCAAGTGGCGTCCGACCCGACCAAGACTCCCACCAAAGGGCGCCAGTGCTGGGCGCCAGTCGGAGGTCATCTGCCCCACGGACGCAACGACCCACTGCGATCGTACGGGGGTAGGCGGCCCCTTCCCCAGAAAGTCACCAAAAGTCAAGACATCCGTCCCGTCACCCCGATAGGCACAGCAGGCGGGCGCGTTCCCTCCCGAGACAGCACCGGAGTCAAAGCCTCACCTCAGCATCTGGCAAATGTACAGGGGTAGGTACGCCACTTCCCAACGGAGCAGAAAACCTCGCACCCGTTGTGTCTACCGACCCAGCACAGGACGGACAGGCAACCGTCAATCACAAGAGACCAGGGCCCCCGGGCCTGCAAGACTCCATCATCTTTTTTCCTTTTCTTTTAGACCCCCATGTTGTCTGCCCCCTCCGGCTATATAAAGGGAGGCAAGACCCTCAGGGAGGGCCCCCCGATCGACCAACTCAAGCAAGGAGAGTTAGAAGGATCGACCATTGAACCTTTCTTCCTCTCAAGGCACGAAGCACTTGTAAATCTTACCACCAAGAACAATACAGAACCCCACACGAACAGGAGTAGGGACATTCGGTCCGAACCAGTATACATCTTGGGCTCCCTGAGTCAACCATCGAGGAGAGGGAACGCGCGACCCCCTAGACTTACAAATCATACTTGCCGGTACTCGAAACACCGATAAATAGATTAGAAAAGGATATTACCGTCAAACCCGTAGGCGAGGTATTGATCATTGAGATACCAGACCCATTGGGGCCGAGTTCACACCTCTCGCTAGATCGGGTTCATCCCTCGGCAACCGTAACTTACTTGGTAAGGACTGCGGGTGTCCGTAGCGTTTGGAGCCAAATAGTAGCCACCCAGTAACTCAGTAAAAGGGCAGATAGTAAAATAGTAAGTTTGACCCAAGTCACCGCCAGCACAGGGATACATCCCCCCAAGTTCAGCACATCGAACGAGGCAACAAGGAGAGGCATGGCTTCGGCAACAGGGCACGTCCCTTGTCCAGTCGAAAAGCAAGAAAGGCATCACCTCCATTTAATCCCCCAACAGCCACCTTTCCTCATTCTCCATTGGAGCAAGAACCAAGAGCCACCCGAGCAAGAACCACCGAAGGCAAAAAATCGAAGGAGAACCAGAGGAGCAAGCCAGGGTGAGGAGGAAATGGTGAACCGAGCAAGGAAGAAGCCAGGAGGAGGTCACCAGTAGTAGAAGAGCATTCCAGTAGAGGAACCCTGGCCACCACTTCTTCCTCTTCACCAACCCGTCAACACCGACCCCCAAATCTGATCTCAGGTGCACAGCCATTCCTAGTAGCAGTACTACTCCCTTGAGTGCACAAATGGGTAGATCGGGAGGGAAACTAGTGGTCTCAGTATTGAAATTCTAGGGTTGCATAGATCGGTGCCTAGCCGTCCCTCAAGAGCTTTGCATCACTGACCAATTTGCAAATCAAAGGTAGAAGCAAAAGCAAACGGTGAAGAATAGACAAAACGCAAATAGATCGAGTAGTATCTGTTCTTATTCGGCCATTAGAGCAAAGAGTAGCTGGGCTAGGGTTCGGCCAGGAGAGAGAAGAGAAGAGAGGAGGAAGAAGGAGAGTAGAGGGGAGGGAACCAGTAGGCCTAAGGAGGAGCGGCGGTGCTGGCATCGGCGTCAGTGTGGAGTCGGTCGGGAGGAGCGGATTCGATCCCAAGGGCGAAGAGGAGAGGTGAGGAGAAGAAAACCGAGCGAAGAGACCGATGGGTCAAGCCAGGAGTTCGGCCAGAAGAAAAGAAAAGGGGAGAGAAGGAAAGGAAGAAAGAAGGGGAAAAGAAAAGAGAAAAGAAAAAAGAAAAAGGGAATTTAGAAAAAAGTTGTCTCCGTGCAATCTACGTTCCACGTAGATTAAGTCGTGGTATTTTAATTGTAGGAAAAACTTTATTTTAATTTCTAAAACAACTGCGATTAATAGTTATCAAATGTGTAAAATAGTCAAAACTGTAAAATTTGTGTTGAATTAGAATTGTTGTATTGATTGTGGGTAAAATATTAAATTGGGGCTAATTAGAGTATTTTCAGTTAAGGGGATAGTACCCCTCTAGTTACCGGTAGTTTCCCGTAGACAAATTGGACGTCTTAGGTTTGGTTGTAGATTAATTGTTGTAGTAATACCTTTTTATTTGTCAGGTCTCGAGTCGAACCTGTAAAACCTTCCTCCTAGCATTTTGAGCGAGGACACACCATTCAATTCTATACCAGGCAAGATTTCCCTTGAGCAATTTTATTAAAAGTCTTTAATTTGCTTTCAGTATATTTAAGTGTATCACTGATGATAGAAAATGGTTATTTATTAAAATAAAAAAATCTTAAATCGATTGCGATCGAAAATGTGGAAATGTGGATGAGAAAGTGGAATTGATGTTGTGATATAATTTGTGAATGAATGAATGGGCTCATCCAACGAATGGAGTCGTTTGTGTATAGTTAATGTGGTGGGTAGAGGGTGCCGATGAGAATGATTGTCATTGCTGGTGGGGCCCTCTACATAGGTTATAGTATAAGGATAAATAAACTACACTTGAGCAATGAGCCGTAATTACAGTATCAACCATAGTGTGTGGAATAGGTCAGAAAAGGTTATCCTATGAAGGTCTTAGATCTCCACATTGGGTAAGTTTTTATTACAGGCATCCATGTGGGATATGCCGGGAGGCCCATGGGGATTCACCAAAAGATGGCGCTATATTGAAGCCATGAACCAGTTACTGCCGTGCGGTTGGCCGTAGTACAACTGCTATCTACGAGTCTGGTGGGATAGCTCGGGATGGGTGTCTCCGACATCGAGTAGCAGGGTTGGACATCTAATTCTGAATTAGTGATAAACGTTCTAGGGCCTCTATTGTGAGGGTCACTATGGGTAAAGTGGTACAAACCTGCGCAGGGTTAAAATCATGAATTCATGCCTGTCTCTTGGACCGGATACTGCAGAAGTTTAAGATGTCTCATATACAATTGACAGTAGTCCTTTTATTTAATCAAATGACTAACCTTTAAAACTAGCAAACTATTTTAATAAAAATCAGAATTTGAGAGAAAGTGAGCTTGTGAAAAACAGAGAGAGAAATTCATATCATTATGCTACTATTAATAATTACTGAGTGCATTGTACTCACTTTTGCTTAATTCTCCCTCTTCTTAGAAAGTGAGTTCAATGGATCCACCAATGAGACCTGGAGTGAGGTTGATCTGTAGGACCAGAATCTATCGGCGGAGGACTACTATTACTACTACTACTACAGCAATCAGGAGGAGTAGAGATTTTAGGAGACCGTTACCTAGTGTTAGACGGTCACTGGGGTAATTATAAGTTGTTGTATATTTTTGTTGCACTTAGACCCAATGTAAAATTATTGTACTGGAAATGTAAGCCATGCGTAGCTAGAATGTAATATATTTCAGTTCAGTCTCTAATTATTGTTCTGCTGCAACACTTTGAATACGGTGTAGTAACTGATAAGGTACTGGGACGCCTAGTACTTTGTTAGCTACTATATCAAGATTCGTGTAATTAACTTAGGGTAATAACAAAGTGGAGATTAATTACCTAGGCTAATTATACGGGTCTCCACACTGATACAGAACTCGTCCATGTCTGACGTGAGCTGATTACAATACAGTAATTAACGCTGACACATAAGGGCACATTTTTGGACCCGACTTACGTACAAGCTGGAACACCAATTAACTACGTCGGGTCCAGAAAGTCTAAGCTCTAAAGCTATGTAGAGATCACCACTGGCATCAACAAAACACCCTTCGTCCCCTATATACACTTGTAGGGGTGAAAACAGGACAGAAAATATCCGTCCGATCCGATCCCGAATCCGTTTAAAATCCGTACCGATGTTATCCGTATCCGTATCCGGAAAATCCGATGTTAATATGGGTTAGGATATGGGAAGAGCAATATCCTATCCGTATCCAAAAAATCTCATGTAATATGGGTTAGGATATGGGAAGAGCAATATCCGACCCGATATCCGGTAAATATCCGACCCAATATCCGGATAAAATCAGTTATTCTGCCATTAATTTGGTTCATTATTGGATGGATAGAGTAGTTGTTTGATTCTGGCACTAAAAAAGACTACTTTGTTATTAAGCATGAACTTCAACAAATCTATCAACAAACAAATAGAGTGATGATATAATATTTTTACCTAAATTGATTTGTTCAACTTATTTTATAAACTTCTTTTCTATTCAAATTACTGGAATTAGTTGAGTCACTAAATTGAAGCATAAAAAACAAATCCGAGTAGTCCTCATTATGAAAGAAATCTATCTTCAGTTTGTCAGAATGTGACAATTCAACACTATTTAATATCTCCAAGAATTTATTCCGTAAGGTTAAGTTTGATGGAAGAGCTCCCCTTGTTCTCTGTTTTCTTTATGTCTCGATCTCTCCTTGTATCCGACCCATTTGCACAACTAACTATACTACTATCCTACGTTGAAATAATTATGATTTGAAGATAATGTTGTAAGGTTAATGCTTCATTCTTTCTTTTACGTACACAATTATGTATTATACTACTATCCGATTATGATATCCGATCCCAACCCGAATCCGTCAGGTATCCGCTCCGCATCCGAATCCCGAATAATCCGAATTCGTATCCGTATCTGGGACATCCGTATCCGACTCCAAATCCGGGAAAAAAAAATATAGGTTAGGATACGGGACAAGCAATATCCGCCCGTATCCGACCCTGTCTGACCTAGCATAGTCCAAGTAATATGTGCAAGACAAGGCCATAGATACAGTACAATCATCATACATCTATTGACAAATTGTCTAAGCTTTAGTAACAGAAACACCAATCAATCCTGTACCACATGCATTTTGCAAACATTCTACATGTGTGTTCCAGATCCACTCTTAAAAGCCTGCTTCGGGGGAGGCAGTAATGGAAAGACCTTTTTACTTTCTTTCAAGAAACAGTAGAAAGATTACAATTAGCAGTACACAAAAAGGAAGGGAACATCACCAGAGACAAAACAAAATATTTGTTGTAATCAACAAGCCCTAGATTTCTGTGATGCATCGCACAATACAAAAGAAAACTATTGAGCATTACTTTAATGTATGCAAGGCTAAGGCTTGAATCTACTAACTAAAATGTCCTGGAGTCGCAACACGGATATCTGACGAATCAAAACACCAAAATTGCGCTCCAGCAATCATGATGATGCTCTCTTAGATTGCTATCGTATTCTTAACCCATTTGTCTCGATGTATGTTGTATGATGTATATGGCGTACATTTACATGAACGGACAGATGAAGGGGTTAGTGGTTGATTACTTATCCAATGCTCTATTCTGATAAACCTCTTTTCTGCAATCTGATAAGGAAAGTAATCGATCTCACAGCATGCTGCAGCCGACTAACGGGGAGTCCTTTTAGTGTTGGGTGAGACAAATCCCTTTTGGGTTCCTCACAGGTTTCTCTGCCGTTCGACTCACCCGAGCTACAACCTTCGTCCTCATCCCTCCCGACAATCTGAATTTTCTCCAAGGGAATATCTTCAGTGTCAGGGAACTGGCAATAAGCAGAATGAAGTAGGTGGTGGATTTCATCCATTCTTCCTGACAGTTCGTCTTCCCTATCCATGTCAATTAAATCCTGCAGAATCAGAATGCAGCAATCAATAACACAAGAGAACAGCTCACCTAGGTTCATCGCTATAGACTATTATGGAACTGATACTAACCTGTGCTGGAAAAGTTCTGAATAAAGGGAGAAGTCGGTTTCTGCAATACTGGTTGAATAAAAGAGTAAGGATGATAAGAGGTATGGTGAAGCCTGCAGCTACTGGTGATTCTTTAAGGCCAAGTACACCGAAGCAGATGATCTGGGTGAGCACAAGGGAGAATATCACCGTGCTGTGTGCAATTGGCCAATACAAACCACCTGTGTCACACCTTGTGCGGTAAACATTGAGCAACTGAAAATGCAAATGGCAGATTGTTAGTATGTAGAAGCAATAGGGTTGAAGCCTAACAAATAAGAAATGTTATTTCATCAAATATTCTTTGATAAGAACATGCAGTTCATATTCCAATTGTAATTGCATATAACGGTTGTAAGCTACTAGACAATGTTCACCTCTAATTCCAACACAATAACGATGATTGATGAAATTTTTTCATATTTATGGATAAAAATCATGGTTAGGACTTCCAAGCAGAATATCATATCTAGTTTCTCACCTGATTGCGGTATACAACGTAACCGAGGAAAAAGTACACTAGCAGAAAAGGTAAGATCAAAGGTGCTAGTACAGAGCATGTGAAGCCCAATAGTCCAAACAACATAACTTTTGGTACTTCTGTGTGATAGGGGAACGAGGGCACAAATTCTGTATCTTCTCTCATTCTCATAATATATTTTCTTATAAAGTTCCCTATCAGACCAAAGAGTTGCATAACTTCAGATGATAAACTGGCCCATCCTGAAGTCAGAACATAGGTGATGAAGAAGGTAGCCTGAAATGAAGATAAAATTATAGAATTACAGTGGTATGTTGGAATAAAATTACTGAAATGATAAATATAGTATCTTTATGTATGCAAAAGCTTTTTGTTTGCGAATTTCAAACTGTTGATCTTTCTGTAGCATAAAGACAAAAAAGAGCTTAGACATGGTTTACCTGGCCAGGAACAGCTCTAGCAAGCTGGACAGGGACGTCCATTGGGCTTGATAACACATTCAATTGGCTTATGACAGTACCAGATAACACATTAACAAAGAAGACGTTCCAAACTGTGAAGTACAGCACTTTACAGCAAGCACTCCTCTTCCTTTCACTGTGAGATGTAGGCCCCTCTAATGTAGAAAATAGTATCATTGTTGGTGCCACGGTGTATAGAAATATTTGCAGTATGACACTGGGAAGGTATCCAGTTACTAGATGGCTCATGTATTTCCTGAACATGGAAAAGAAGTCAATAGACGCCACAAACAATTGAACAAAAGCACATATTTCTATGTTGAATAGTGCCTCAACAACACCAGAACACAAGATACATCAAAATATGTTCCTTTACACATTTGAATAGACTAACCTCAGAATTTGTTAATCAGTCTACATCTCAACAATTGGACATATTGTTTAAACTCTAGATGAGATCTGATGCATAATACGGTCTACAAGTCATTGGATATGAAGATGAACTGTATACTAACAAGAGGTCACTTCCAGAATCCAGTATAACATAGGTGTAACTTACTTCTTCAATATCCCCTTAAGGAAAGGAAGCTTCTGCTGCAACTGCTCTAGCTGAGATAGTCCTTGTATAAATGTCACTGGTATCAGAAATAAGAACATAAAAACAATAGAACCTAGGAGTGTAGCTATTCGGCGAATCCAAAGCTGCTTATTGGGTAGCCAAAGATTTGACCAGTACACATCATCTGGTTCTGGAGCTCGGTTGGTAACCCATTTCATAGGGTTAGATGTTTGAAGTATTTCTGATGCAACAAGCGCAGCATACCGAGTATTGAAAAATACAAAAGCAGCTGCACATTCCTGTGTATAACTCCACAATTAAAGTTAATATTTATACTAACTTACAGATGAATTTAGTAAAAGAACCAATATAAGCAAGATTGCAAGTTGAACCTCATCATCTAAGGTCAAGCTGGAATCGTTCAGGTCAGCTTGCCCCCTGTTCTGCTCAAATTCGGTGCTCAACAACCGGGAAGAATTCGAAGAGGCTCCACAAAGACAACATCGGTATGTAATTGTTCTGCAGCTCTGATCGACAGTGGTGTCCTTGAAATGTTTGAACTTCCTATATGCCTTCTTTGCACCAGTCTGTCAGAGTACGAAATAGATTTACACCAAAAACAGAAATACAAATATGCAGATAAAAGGTATACATTCAATTGAAGGAACTGGTGATTAATTCACCACTTCATGGAAAAGACCAAAAAAAAAAGACATGGGAAGGAATATGCAATATCATAAGTAGGGTTTTACATTATCTGTAATAGTGATTATCCAACTATACGAAAAGTAACATCATTTAAGCATAGCAGCTATCTTAGCAGTACTCTCACATTTCCCTTCAGACAATTCGAAATGTTCTTTATAAGAAGAAGAAATGCTCGGTAATTTTTCTGTGGCCCATGTTGCTAACCATTATCTTCTGAATTTTCCCAACTTTGTAAACAACTTGATGGAATAGGTAACTTGATGCATGATACTTGGTGAAGAAATCATCAACAGCATTACTGCATGAATCTTTAGTTGTCTTTGGTATTCCACGAACAAGGACAGTAAAGTGGCTTGGACTGTGTGTTGCACGTGTAAGATGAAGAAGCCTCAGCCTAGCAATGTGCTTGTACTCCTAAAAATATCATGTAGACAAGAACATTATATGTGTTCCAGAGTATGAGGAAATAGAACATTTCACTAATTCATATGGGCAGAAACTTACAAGATATAGGAGAATGCAAGCTACTCCAGATATTATGTACAGGGCTACACAATGGACCCAAAGCCTGCAATGCAACCCACACATAAACTGAGTACGGAAGCATGTATATTGTTGATAAATCTAGCATGCTATGTCCACTTCTTCAAGTTTTGAAGATAGTGAAGACATACGTGGAACCAATCAATTCCAGTTAGAGGCAGAACAAGAAAACACTATAAATACCAATAGTCAAAACAGCACATAATACATAAATATACAATTTCAGCCACTGGTAAAACCACCTTATAATAAAACTAAAATAAGTTGCTCAGCTCACCATCTTGATCTCACATGCACATTCCCGATTGTAAAGATATCCAATGATTCTGAAGGAATCCGAGCATGATGTACATCTTGCCCAAAATAATTAAGTGGAAGAATTCCAAAAACACACAGAAGGGCAGCTAGGGAGAAGATGCGTATGCTGTTGAAAAACAAATGTATTAGCATGCAAATCTGGTTATTGCGATTAAAAGAATAGGGAAAACAGAAAACTAAATAATTTTTCAGCATTTGCATCGCCAAGTCAATTAAACATGTTTTAAGGATGATGCACGCGCAAGTGCGCGGGCCGCCTTGCTAGATCAAAAGGAGAGACAGGATGTGCAATTCGGCATAAAAGCACATCAAGAAGTTCTGTTTTAGTTGCAGCAGTGACATTTACAAGTTTTCTTCTCCTTCTGATTCCTATCCCATATAGATGCTCCAAAACTCAGAAATCACGCACCGACTTGTACTGGAACCAACTTAATGCTACAAAGGGGTACATGGAGGTCAAAATGAAGTTCCGTGTTACCTGAATACAAGCATTCTGTTGAAAACAAGAGCATCCAACCCAGCAGCAGCCAATATCTCTTCCTCTGTACACTGCAGGGCCTTCACTATCCAGCCAGTGGATGGAACAAATCTCTCCAAAATAAAAGCCTCTCGGAGCCGATTATGCTCCTCAGCAATCCTCCGCCCAAAGTAGACCCTGACATTAGCTGGTTGCTTCCTCAGAACGGAATAGAGCGACAGAAACAGCACACAGAGACCAATGTTGATGCCCGCAGAGGTGACAAGTGCGCTGATTTTCATCGCTCCTTCTCCAAGGTCAATGAAACCCTATTGAAGCTTGATCAGAGTAGTTCCTGGTGTACTCCAAGGTCACGTGCTCCTTCTCCAAGGTCAATGAAACCCTATTGAAGCTTGATCAGAGTAGTTCCTGGTGTACTCAAGGTCACGTGCTCCTTCTCCAAGGTCAATGAAACCCTATTGAAGCTTGATCAGAGTAGTTCCTGGTGTACTCCAAGGTCACGTGCTCCTTCTCCAAGGTCAATGAAACCCTATTGAAGCTTGATCAGAGTAGTTCCTGGTGTACTCCAAGGTCACGTGCTCCTTCTCCAAGGTCAATGAAACCCTATTGAAGCTTGATCAGATTTGGAAGGGGAAGCCAAACAGCAAATTGCTGGGCGTGGAACGGCTGCCCAGGACAATGAAACCCTATTGAAGCTTGATCAGAGTAGTTCGTGGTGTACTCCAAGGTCACGTGCTCAAATCAGCCTTGTTTATATTCTGCTATCGAATGTGATGTGATGGCAGCAGTGTGGACATCGCTAACTGGAACCGGATGAATCCAAGCTGTCTGGTTGGCTTCACAGGTAGATTAGATTCGATCATTGGAATCAGTTTTGCGTGCGAGCATCAGCAACAGCAGACTACCACGCGACCGAAGCAGGGATATTTCCAACTAAAAATGGATTATTTGCCAAAAGTTGATAAAAATACCTAATATGTAACATTAAAAACAGATGGACTATGAAGAAGAAGAAGAAGAAGAAACAAAACAACCGCAGGCTATCTCCCGTTAACTGCAGTAGAGAGAGAGAGAGAGAGAGAGAGAGCTTCGAACTCGGGGAATCCATCCATGAACAAATGCGGGAACAAACGGAGTACCCAGCATCGCGCCGAGACATCTAGTGCCGCTTCACCCAAATCAGCGCGAGGAATTCGCCAACCGAACCAATCTCTGGATGTAGTAAACGACAAGAGAATCAGTTACCTCCGAGCCGACGGGAGCACGCCCAATCAAGCAGACGACGCCTCGATTCCGCAACACCATCCAAGAAATCACGAGACAGAGAAGACGGAAAGCTAATCGGAAGCATCGGTGGGGAACGGAAGAGCGCGGCAATGGAGAAATCAACCAGAGTTGGAGATTGGGTTGCAGGAGGCGAGAAGAAGTAGCACTACCTGTTCTGTTCTGGGGTCGGAATAAAAAACCAAACTTGCTTTTTAGCAAGGCCGGAAGTTAGTGCGCGAGCGAGAGTAGTTAATGAATTTGAACTCATTAATCAACACTAAATAATACTCCTCATTTCAGATATATTTATGTTGCTTGTTTGCTGCTGCTACTGCACTAAAAGGCCCCGTTTGCTAATTTAGAATCGGATGTTTCTACTAGATTCTTAAAGAAACCTAACTAAACGTACTAAAGCTTAGAACGATTCTCATTAGATCGTTTCTTTTTTTTTTCCACCTTTTTTCACTCCATAGCTGAATCGATCTTAACCCCGTTCCATCCAATTCACAGAATCCTACCTGAAACGTCTCTACTAAGAATCTGGAAGAAGGGATACCGTAGGTTAGTTTTTCTGCTCTCTTATTAGGTTAACCTTTTGAAGAAGGGCGTGCCCAAATTTCTCAGGAAGAAGGGAATTAAGAAAGGAGGAAGCCGTGCAATGAATGGAGGCAGAGAGAGGTAGCTCCAAACTATGGCATATATATTTTTAGATGATGAGGATATCGTTACAGATGCCCCAATCCCATTTTGATGAAACTGACTAAGCAGGTCTCAGCACAGTGCGGTTGTGAAGCTCCATACAATCTTTCCATTTGGATTATTCATCCGAGGCTGAGCCATTAATTACTTGCTACGGTATCTTCTTGTGGAGCCCGAACCGCCTGGTGAAGAAGGCGTCGCGCACCCAGACGGGCGACGCGGCCAGCGCGGCGAACAGCATCGTCATGCTCCCGTACACGATCTCCCGCGGCGGCCGCGGCCCCAGCACCCGCCGCGCCACGTGCCGAGCGAACACCCCCGCCTCCGTCGCCCTCCCCGCCTGCGACGCCCGCGCGCGCTCCTCGATCGCTGCCGCGAACTCCCGGTACAGCCGCCACTCCCCCTGCCCGGCGAGGCCCGCCGCGTTGGCGTGCCCCAGCCCCGACCGCACCGCCCCGGGCACCACCTTCACCACGTGCACCCCGAAAGGCCGCACCTCCACCCGCAGCGCGTCCGTCGCTGCGTGCACCGCCGCCTTGGACGCGCAGTACGGCCCCGCCCAAGGCGTCGCCACCCGCCCCACCACGCTGCCCACGTTCACCACGCGCCCGGACCGCCGGCCCGCCATGTGCGGCACCACGGCGCGCACCATCCGGAGCTGCCCGAGGAAGTTTACGTCCATGGCGCGCCGCACGGCCTCGGCGCGCAGCTCGGCCAGCGGGCCCGTGCAGCCGATGCCGGCGTTGTTGACGAGCACGTCGACGCGACCGTGGTCGGCCAGCACGCGGTCCACCGCGGCGGCCACGCTCTCGTCGGAGGTGACGTCGAGGGGGAGCTGGTCGGCGTCGAGGCCGGCGAGGTCGGGCACGCGGTCAGGGATGTCGGTGGCGACGACGCGGCAGCCAAGGGCCGAGAAGGCCTGGCAATACTCGTAGCCGATGCCGCCTTTGGCGCAGCCGGTGATGAGCACCACCGGCCTGTCCTCGCCGCCCTCGGCGTTCGCGCCATCGACAAGCTTGTTACCGTCGTTAGCCATGGAGACAGACAGAATGCAAGCATGCAAGACGTAGGTTTTGTGTGTCCAAGCACTGAAGCACGTATATATGTTGATGATATAGGGGCAGATAGATAGGAGCAATTAATGCAGTGCTGCGTGCGTTTGGGATGTCCGTCGAGAGGATTTGCGCGGGGAATATGCACGACGGATATCCCATTTTATCTTGGCTCCTTTCGCTTGGTTACTTCATTTTTGGATTGATTCAGCTGTCACCTTCTTCGAGCTGGGAGCTCCGATCCGGCCGCTGTTCTTGGTCAGCACTGATTTCTCTAGCTTCTTCCGATCCCGAGTATGTAAGTATCGCATGGTTTTGGCCTAGTTCATGAGCAGTCATCAGGTATTGTGTTTTGAATTGAGCTCACTGTTAAGTGGGGTAATGCAAAATACTAGCACACAAGACAAACAAGCTTCTGATTTTTCAGGTTCAGACAATGATATGGAGCAATTGAAACAAGAAGATCAATACTCAAGAGAAAAATAGTGTACTACTGTATATATACTTGGTCAGTTCTTTTTTTACTCATCATTTTAGACACCAATACAGTTTCCAATACACACATTTGATTATTAATTTTTTTTTACTTGTCATTTGATTATTTTACTATTTTCACAATTTTTAAAAAGAAAAATATAGAAGCACTTCTTGTCAGTGTTTCTTTCATGTGGAGCTAGCTGTATGTCTACAGTTAAGGTGTCAAAACTCAAAAGTGAATCATCCCTTGTGAAGATTTGTATCATGCTGAATTGCTGATACCTTGATGGGTGAGCACTGAGCACTGAGAGGGGTTTGATTGGATGGCAGCTCTTGAAGCTCTTTCGTTGCTCCCCACACGAAGGATTGGACTGCTGTCAGATGAAAAGAGCACGCAAGTTTCATCACTATAATCACTTACTTTCAGATGGATCAGAAATCTAGCGCAGAAGTTTCGCCCTTAAAATGCAGTCCATCTGTCAGTTGCAGTATGCACAACCCATTGATTAGGGCTCAACTGTGCATTTGGTTTAGGCCCTTCTTAGGCCAATTGTTGATTAGGCCCAACATCGATCTCTATTGACTATTGCATGATTTTGACCTATATCGATCGGCATATATGTGCCGCTCGCTGAAACGAAAGAAAACTCCATGAACAACGTCACCAAGGGAACGTACACTCCCTCGTCTCACATTATTTACGCTACGCATAGGCCTGACAGGAGCACCGGCTAGTGGCTTAGTTATATATTGAGCTCAGTGGTAACAACTGAGCTCAATGCATGGCATGTTCTAACATTAATTGTTAACTTGTTCAGGAACCAAACAAGAGCATCGATCGAGCTAGCTACCTGTTGCAACCATGACTGAAGGTTATAGACGTTAGGAGCCGCAGCGTGGCCATCTCCTCCTCTCAGTGGCGGAACCATAGAATTTTGATTAGGGGTGCACTATTGATGCTTAGCAATATAGTATTACACAAATAACAACTATCAATTGTTGATAATGTTATGAATTACACTTGTATTCAACATTAGTCTAACGGGCCAGTATATATACATGTACATGAGGGTATAGAAGGAAAACCTATATAAGACAATATCTATGCAAGGTAACTAGCAATCTCTTATATAAGGTAACTAGGATATTGTCTGACAGATAACAGTTAAGAATAGTGCTCGCCGATAACAATCCATTAGTTTTTATTCTTGGTATGGTTGTGTATACATTATGTAAAAGTTTATATGAAGCTAAAATATGTATAGCTAGGCCCAGAGATACGAGAGCAGTGTATATATTGTAGGATCGATATAGACTAATATAGCAATCAGAGGGGGGGTGAATGATTGTGCGGAAGCTAAAATCAAAAATTTAAACTACTAACAATTCACCCCAATTCGGAAACAAATAATCGCTTCGATTTCACGCAAAAACAGATTGACCTATGTTCACTAAAACATGAATTCCCAAAGATCCAACTGTTAGAATGATGTGAAATTTTTACTGTAGAAACTAGATTCAATTTAGAAACTAACCCAACAAGAATCAACTCAATCGGATCTACGGATCAAAAGTTATAGGCTTTGCAAGTTGACTGTTCGAAAAGCGACGCGAATTAATTAAACCCTAATTTCGTGATTAAACAAAATCTAAAAGAATTAGCCAACCAAACTCTTTAGATCACTAACTTGATACCCTAGAAAGGTTTGGAATAGATCAAATCAAAACTATCAAGATGGAAAAATAAATCAATCTAGAATCAAAAAGGGGAAACAGTAAATCACCTAATTGGAATTGAGACACGTAACTTTCCTGTTGAAGCGCGTGTACTGTAGCATGGCGAGTTACTGTAGCTACGGAAGTATTCTCGCTGGAACTCGTCGCCTCCTATTTTTGTTGCCGTTGCTTGATGGATTGCTTCTGTCGCCGTTGCTTCAGCCGAACAGCGCCGCCTCCCTTTTTTCTGTCCAAACAACAACAAGCAAACAACAGATTGATGTTGTAACACTTACCTCAGTTGCGGCGAGAAGCAATTGAGCATTAAGCCAAGTGCAAGGAATAAAGCACTAGAAGGAATTTTTCCTTTCAATCTCACGTAGTAGATTGCTCTGTGCCTTCTAGTTTCTAGTCATGGCCACAACGTTTCTCCTTTTGCTCTACCGAGGCGCAAGTCGCTCTTTTTGCGTAGCTCTATGGCTTTGAAGAAAAATAGATTTTATTTCTTCTTGTCTAGATTGGTTACAATACTCCTAACAAAAGAGTACAAACCCTGATCCTCAGCACAATAAACAGGGGACACCTCCCCCTATTTATAAGAAAACCCTAGAAGAGTTCGCATGCATATCCACTTGGCCCAACATGGCCCAATACATGCAAACTACCTCAAAACGAATACAACTGCACGCGTACGGCCCACCTGCCGTACTCACGTGACTCACTAGCAACCACGTGCACCGTTCTCTAGTCCGAACGCCCCGCATGACATCCTCGACCACCAAGACCTCGATTCCTCCCTGAACCTAGTCCCGAACCTCAGTTCCTCCATGAACCTAGTTCTGGTCCCGTCACCGACCACGTTCGACCTCAAGCAACACCTGCACATGAACAAACACACAACCGTGTACGAGCACAAATCCACGACTTGACTCAATATCAATCCATGCAACCACTCACACGAGCGCATTGCATCAAGCAAAACAATTACCATGCTATCACAAGCATATCAAATAATTATCTGAAACAGCACATGCACATACACCACACATGCCATGAGAACAACCACTTTGCAATACCAAATTCATCATTAAGCCAATTTTTCAGCACATGATTTCACAATCTCCCCCTTGATGAAAACATTGGCAACACCACTTAGACTGAACATTGGCATTCACCTCACAATTTTTTTTTTGAAATTTAAAAGTTTAAACCAAAACACAAAATCTCCCCCTTTGACAAATATGCAAAGTGAAAACTCCCCCTAAGTCAAGAAAAGAATAACCTTCCCCTAAGAAGAAAAATGTGTATGTGAATGTGCAATGTGCTCAAAATTCTCCCCCTTTGACAATGGATTCATCAAGAATACAAAAGAGAGAACAAAATCTTTTTGTTGTTTTTTTTTGTTTTGCCAATTTTTTTTTTGTAATGAGCATTATAAATCATCAACAAATGTAACATCTTCCAAGTCATGCTATCAAAAGTACTTGCACCCTCAAATCTACACATAAACAATGTAGAGTAAGCACAACTAGAAATCAAGTACTATTAACGATTTTTTTTATGGCATGATCTCCCTTTCTCAACTATCTCAAAACCTGAAAACATGAATTTTCGTGCACTTCTTTGGTGCTTGAAAAGCTGATTTATTTATGATTGCAACAAAATATAAAATTGCAAGGAATTATATGCATCGTCAGCCTTACTTTTCAACCATGCCAAGCAATGAGCTTAAGGTTTCATGGTTTCGGTCATACACAACCTCTTCCAAGTTCATATCAGAGTGCAATGATAAGCAGTCTCGTAAAGAGGAAGTGCGACAGTGCATAACCTTGATCTTGCATCTATCAAAAATCACTTTTTGAGCTTTTAGCTCTTTAACCTTGAAAACTTTCACATTGAGCATCTTTTTTAGCAGGATCAAGATAGTTAAGAAAGTTCAACCATGACAAGATTTAATTCAAGTTTTCATTCCATTTAAATAGTCATATCATAAACTACACCATATATGCATAAAGATGAAGTTACAAAGACTTTGTAGCATAGACATGGCTTCAAATCACATATGTGTATCAAATATAATGCTCAATACTTTTTCATTTTCCCTTTTTAATTTTTTTTCATTTAAGAAAAAGAAAGAAGAAAGTGTAAACAAAGAATCACAAAGTTTTCACAAACTCCCCCTCAAAACAAGCCCATTGGATGAACAACCCCAAGTTCTCCCCGAATAAAAACAAAACGAGAAGAAGACAAAGGTTCTGTGAAAATGTCTGTCAATTGATGTTCAGTATCCACATGGTGAAGCACAATATTTCCTTTTTCTACATGATCTCGGAGAAAGTGAAATTTAATCTCAATATGCCCAAGAAAGTGAAATTTAATCTCAATATGCTCAAGAAAGAGAACTACCCAAGAAGTGGCATGAACCAGATTTACTTTTTCTATCAATTCTACATCCTCCAAAATCAGCATCAGAAAAAGCTCTTAAACTAAAGCATGAGGAAGCAGAAAGCTAAATGCCAAAATCTTGAGTACCATAGAGATACCTGAAAATTTCGCTTGATGGTTTGTTGATGTGAAGCATGTGGGAAAGCTTGAAAATGAGCACACAAGCACACAAAGAAATTCCAATTATCTTATCCTCAACAAAGATCAAGATCTTCATGAACAAAGATACTCTCCCTGAACATATGCACTGTACTGCATCATTTGGACTAGTGCTGTTTTGCGAAAATAGAGGTGGAAGAAGCATCTTCAAAAATAACACTTTCAGCACGAGATGCACGAGTGAAGGAGAACCAAATCTTATCACTGAACATGTGACGTGAGCATCCGAAATTTACTAGTCATATGTTCTCCTTCCTCGCTTGAGAAGCCTACATAGAAGCAGAAAGTGTCGAGGTCTCGATACTGGGGTTAGAAATAAGATGTTTAGGAATCCAGTACTGAGACACACGACGCACAACAGTAGGCACAACACGAGCATTCTTATGCACAAAAATAGATTTGTCTTTTCTCGTGTTCTTAGCAACCAAAGGTGTTTGCATCACCCTCGGCACATAATGAGAAACAAAGCATGCCTGTCTGAAATTAGACCTAGCCTTAGCTTTTTCTTTCTTTTGTTGTTTGGCTAGTCTAAAGCAAAAATCTACTAAATGTCCATCTCTACTACAATGAGTGCAAGTGTACTTAACAGGATGTTTGGCTTTAGAAGTAGAAGCAACATTTGCATTCATCATAGTAGAAGATAGCACTCCAGCAGACTTAAAGACAGTTTTCTTAGGCTCATTGTCAATTTCAAATTTTCCTCCTTCAAGAGCTTTAACAACAGTGGGAACATGTGATTTATGATGAGTATAAGAATCAAAACCTAAACCTTTATTATGAGTGCTGACTTTTGATTGATCCAAAATCATGTTTAGGTTTTTCTTTCCTTTAGTGAAACGTTCTAATGACTTTTCCAAGTAATCAACCTTTTGAGAAAGAGTTAAACAGTTATTACAGAGAACGTCCACTTTTTCTTTTTGCTTGCGACAAGTTGAACATGAAAGAACCTCATGTGTAAGTGATTATCAGTCAATTGAGAAACCCTAGCATTTGCATCTTTCAATTTTAATTCAAGGGTTGAGCATTTAGAACAAGAAGTTGAACCATGCAAATCATCAGTGGAACAGCTAGCATGTTTAACATGATTCTCATTTTTCTCATTTAGATGTAACAGAAGAGCGTGTTCTTTTCTAAGCAAGGTGAGCTCATTGTAAATTAAGTCACATGATTTGCAAGTATCATCATCAGGAATCAAAGTCTTAAGTCTAGTAATTTCAGCATTCAATGACTCCACAAGAATATCATGTTTCTTAATTTTTCTATCACGTTTATCAAGCAATTTACCAAGTCGAGCAACAGCAATAGCTAATTCATCATAGGAAGGATCTACCTCATTGAAGTCGTTGTCGTGATCATCCTCGGTGAAGCTGTCGCTGCTTTTGGCCATGAGACACAATCCCGTCAACTCATGCTTGCTTGGAGTTGCATCGTCCTCGCTGCTCTCCGAATCCACATCGCTCAAATTGACTTGTTCAAGAGCGGAAAGGACTCGGTGAACCACCTTGCGATTGATGAAGCTCTTTTTCTTTCTATCAAATGAAGGAAACTTTTTCTTCTCTTTTCTGTTGTCCTTCTCCTCCCATGATGCTTTACCTGCAAGTTTAGGACAATATGTGCGAATATGGTTGAGGTCACCACACTCATAGCATCTTGGAGGACCACCACCACCTCTCTTCTTCATTCTCACATTCTGCAAAGCTTTGTTAAAACGAGAAGAGAGTAGTGACAATTCTTCTTCTGGAAATTGCTCAATCTGTTCATCGGTTAGTGAAGATAAGAAAGACAAAGCAAAACTTGAAGAAGTATTGTTAGGAGACATGCTAGTTTGAGAGGATAAAGCAATTGATTTATGTCCATTCTTCCTAGCAAAAACATCCAACTCATGAGTCTTCAGTTTAGAGTAAAGAACATCTAATGTGAGTGTGCTCATGGTAGTAGATTCTTGTATAGAGGTTACTTTCATCTCCCACACTGACATGTCCAAAGCACTAAGCAATTGTCGAGCATTTTCAGCATCAGTGTAGCTAACTCCAACAGCACGTAGATTGCTAAGAATTTTATTGAAACGTGCAAAGAAGTCATCTACAAATTCACTAGGTTTCATCTCAAAACGCATGTATTCTTTTTTGTAAATATCTTGGCGAACCTCTTTGACAGTGTTAGAACCCTCGTGGTAATCACAAAGAGATTTCCATACCTCATATGCGGATCGAAGATGAACCACTCGATCAAAATCGCTGCGTCCCAAGCCTTGGATGATCAAGTTGCGCGCCTTACTATTTGCTTCAACATGTGCGCGATTGGTGTCGTTGACGTTGTCGTTTGCTGGGACTTCATATGGCTTGTAAACCTTTTCCCAGATCGCGAAGCCCTGCGCTTGAATGAACGCCTCCATCTTTGCTTTCCAAAACGGAAAATCAACACCATCGAAAACACAAGGTTTTGTCGAATACCTATCCATCGCTACGGTTTCTAATCACCGGTTAAGATTAATTAGAAAGACCAAGCTCTGATACCACTTGTAGGATCGATATAGACTAATATAGCAATCAGAGGGGGGGGTGAATGATTGTGCGGAAGCTAAAATCAAAAATTTAAACTACTAACAATTCACCCCAATTCGGAAACAAATAATCGCTTCGATTTCACGCAAAAACAGATTGACCTATGTTCACTAAAACATGAATTCCCAAAGATCCAACTGTTAGAATGATGTGAAATTTTTACTGTAGAAACTAGATTCAATTTAGAAACTAACCCAACAAGAATCAACTCAATCGGATCTACGGATCAAAAGTTATAGGCTTTGCAAGTTGACTGTTCGAAAAGCGACGCGAATTAATTAAACCCTAATTTCGTGATTAAACAAAATCTAAAAGAATTAGCCAACCAAACTCTTTAGATCACTAACTTGATACCCTAGAAAGGTTTGGAATAGATCAAATCAAAACTATCAAGATGGAAAAATAAATCAATCTAGAATCAAAAAGGGGAACAAGAATCACCTAATTGGAATTGAGACACGAACTTTCCTGTTGAAGCGCGTGTACTGTAGCATGGCGAGTTACTGTAGCTACGGAAGTATTCTCGCTGGAACTCGTCGCCTCCTATTTTTGTTGCCGTTGCTTGATGGATTGCTTCTGTCGCCGTTGCTTCAGCCGAACAGCGCCGCCTCCCTTTTTTCTGTCCAAACAACAACAAGCAAACAACAGATTGATGTTGTAACACTTACCTCAGTTGCGACGCAGGAAGCAATTGAGCATTAAGCCAAGTGCAAGGAATAAAGCACTAGAAGGAATTTTTCCTTTCAATCTCACGTAGTAGAGATTGCTCCTGTGCCTTCTAGTTTCTAGTCATGGCCACAACGTTTCTCCTTTTTGCTCTCGGCTGAGGCGCAAGTCGCTGCCCTTTTTTTTGCGTAGCTCTATGGCTTTGAAGAAAAATAGATTTTATTTCTTCTTGTCTAGATTGGTTACAATACTCCTAACAAAAGAGTACAAACCCTGATCCTCAGCACAATAAACAGGGGACACCTCCCCCTATTTATAAGAAAACCCTAGAAGAGTTCGCATGCATATCCACTTGGCCCAACATGGCCCAATACATGCAAACTACCTCAAAACGAATACAAGCGCAGACGGCCCACCTGCCGTACTCACGTGACTCACTAGCAACCACGTGCACCGTTCTCTAGTCCGAACGCCCCGCATGACATCCTCGACCACCAAGACCTCGATTCCTCCCTGAACCTAGTCCCGAACCTCAGTTCCTCCATGAACCTAGTTCCGGTCTCGTCACCGACCACGTTCGACCTCAAGCAACACCTGCACATGAACAAACACACAACCGTGTACGAGCACAAGTCCACGACTTGACTCAATATCAATCCATGCAACCACTCACACGAGCGCATTGCATCAAGCAAAACAATTACCATGCTATCACAAGCATATCAAATAATTATCTGAAACAGCACATGCACATACACCACACATGCCATGAGAACAACCACTTTGCAATACCAAATTCATCATTAAGCCAATTTTTCAGCACATGATTTCACATATATTCTGTTGATTCTGTAGTATGCAATGCGTGTATATATTCTGCAATAGTATTTCGCTTGATTTTTCTCGATCCTCGAGAGAGGTTCTTTGCCGGTAGTGATTATTACCCAACGCCTCAACAATAGATTCTGAACCTTGCTGAATACACAGGAACATCTCCCCTACGTCTGCAACTGGACACTCAAATGACTCTGTGGTCAGAGACATGGAGCCAACTCTCTGCTCTGGAAACTCTCACAAACTCTCTGCTCCCCATGGCAGATTATCATCATTTGAAGACACGTACGAACACAGAAATTTCATCATTATAATCACTTTTGGATGATTCTGCTTATACAAATCTGTGCAAATAAGAAATTAGCACAGGAGTTTCATCATTAAAATGCAGTCGATCTGGCACTGGCAGTACACACTACACAGCCTGTTATGCTTTTCTGTCTCAACTGTGGATTTGTTTCCGGCTCTAGTTACACGTCCATTGTCGATTTAAGCCCAGCAATCACATTACTTGGACTTCCTACTCCATCATCTTTACTTATTTTCTGAAACAGTGCCTTCAAGTCAAAAGCAGAGCTACTAATATCACAAAACTACAGTTGTTTTTCGATTGAAAGATACCTTACAAGTTGAAATAAGTTATTCGTGTAAGTAAGTTTTGAAAGGTAAGAAAGCTTGCTGGGGGAAAAAAACTCCCTGTAACAAGCAACACTTTGTGAGTGTCTCTCTATCTCTATATAGATATATATCCGTCAGGGTTAACAAACTGCTACAAACATATATAATCGGGTTGGATACTTTGATTCCTCTAAAATGTTTTTAACTACTCTGATCGCGAGTTATATATGGATGAGTTGCACTTGTTTATCTCTACTATTCTAAAGCAGCACTTGGTGGCAGTGGTCCGTTCTTCCCACGTCATTAATTGCCGCTTAATTGCCCTGCTTAATTGCCCTACTTAATTGCCCTGCTTAATTGCCCTGCTTAATTGCCCTACACAAGAAACGAAGCGTTGCTTTAATTAGCCAGCTTTCGCAAGAAACGAAGCGTTAAAGATAGATGTTTGATCTTGTGAAATTTTTTTTAAAAAAATTAATCTTTATTTTTCGTTATCAATTTTGTTTTTCGTAGCAACGCACGGGCATGTAACTAGTCATGAATAAAACGTCTAATAAGGACATAATGAACCAAAATGTTAGTTCTATTTGCTATTTGCAATATTATATATATATATATATATGTTGATTAATTTGACAAAAATATTTGTGACGGATTATAATATTTATTATGGAGTAATTTATTTGTGGATGAACAAGGTATTGTGCGAGTTTATTTTTTTTATTTACAGTTGATACAGCGTAGGCATGTGTGACATACACTCAGTGGTGGATACAGGCCCCGGGCTGCCTGTGCTGTAGCCCGGGGTCTGGTACGAAAGCTCAATAAAATCCTATGAAAAACTATTGAAAATAAATATTTGGTCTAAGATCAATTAGCCCAACCCAAGACTTGGGCCTGGGCTGGTTCCGCCCCTGCATACACTACACGTTGGGGAGAATCCGTGTAGGTGGGTCATAATCTAGGTGCAACACGCGACGGTCGCAGATGCAGCAAGATGGGATATGAAGATGTCTACGTAGACGGACGACACAGTATAATGGCTAGCGGGTCGTGCAAGCGAGCGAGTCACGCGAGAGCGGCAGGTGAATCGCATGTATGTATGTATGAGTTTTGGGTTTTATATATGCATGTATTGGTAGGGTCATGTGTAATTAGGCGGCATATATTTGATTAGAGATAAGATATTAGGGTTAAGAGGAATATAAAAGGAGTCGCGGCTGGTCACCAACGTGAGGAGCGCGTATAAAAAAAAAGAAGAGAGGAGTGGCTGGCGGCGTAAAACAAAACAGACGTGCGAATGTGAGTTGCTTTTGCTTCAAGCGGCCTACTGGATTAGAGACAAGACGACTCCTACTGGATTAGAGTGGAGCGGCTGCCTTGGCGGTGTTAAAAAAATAGCTCTTTTACAGTATACTAAATCAAATATAGACCGTTTATTCTATTCAATCTAATAGATCAGATTAATTGGAGTTTAATTATACTTCATCTGGTAGTAGGGTAGTAGAGTAGTAGAAACATCCTTAACAAATCAATGCATGTTAGATGCAATTTTTACTACACATTGTATACTACCAGTATAATGCATCGTAAAATTTCTCAAAAAAAGAGACAAGACTCCTCCTACTAGATTAGAGATCCGGCCGATAAGCATTCCTTAATTCCTTGGAGATCCCTAGCCCGATTCGATTTGTTCCTAATTAGATTGTGTTCCTCCTAATCCCTAGGGAATGGCTGACATTGATTGTTCTCTTTGCTTTTGCTTGCCTGCCAATGTGAGTTGCTTTTGCTTCAAGCCAGCGTATACGTACGTATTGTATATATGTTTTGTATTTGAGCTGAGCTCATCTTGGACCAATTAATTCACAGTGCGCCTCAATGCTTCACAAAAGAATCGCTTTCTTTTTTGTCAATTGAAATACGCTAAACATCCCTTAGGAGCAAACAATATATATATACACGCTAGCTGCAACTCTTCAGATTTCCCGGAGAGTATATACACACATACATACAAACATGAAACATACATAGCTCCTAGCTCTGACTAATTCAAAGATGTATACTTTTCAATCACATTTTCCCGACAGATCTAGTCACTTTCGGGTAAACCTACTTATATAATACTGTGCAAATCAGGAATTGGCAAGGAAGGTTCATCATTAAGGACATGTGCACTGAGGGCACATCAGATGTCTTACGTGGAAGAGTGAGAAAAGATAAGAGAGAAGAGAACCGGCTCTCATGTACATAAGAGCCAGCATAACATGGGAAACAACATAGATTAATTATGCACAAGAGAGAAGGTATAGTAATTGCATAACATCTAGATACAACATTTAGAGATAGTTATTGTACAAGATGACTTTATTGCTTTCTCTAGATAATATGAATGGAAGATGAAGTAGGATTGTTCCAACCATCTTCAAAGATCATATCTCAGCTAGGAGACTAAAATGAGAACTCATATGTAATAATAATGCAGGCTTTTTTAACTAATCACATAGTTGGAATAGTCATGTACAACTAGGTGAATAATTTACAACTAATATACTTGCAGCAAAACTATGTACGCCATGGTCAAATAAATAAGTGAAGTTTCTAGCGTACGTTAAGATATACGGCGGCAAAACCACCAGAAAATCAAGACAGGCGCTTCAACTTCTTGCTGAAAGAGTTTATGAATGTTGGAAAATCCACACGCCTGACTGTAACCGATAGGTAATCAATTGCCATTCTAGATGAAGATGCTTTCTTTCGTAAGTTTGTGAAGTTCCATTGAAAGAAGGAAAATATGTCTTTTACTTTGCCTCCGATCTCACCTGCAGTCAAATTACTATAGTCCATTATTATATATATCTAGACTTGCATATGTGGAAGTCAGGAACTGCGATTTGACCCTTGTATTGTAACTTAGCACGGTTACTAGAGGGGTTTCGTGTCTATGGCCTGCCATTTGCGCTTTGGCCCCTATCTAGCTAGCTAGGTCAAATACAATGAAATCGACATGGCTATTTTTTGCCTTTTATATTGGAGATTGGATGTGTGGATCGATCATATCCCAAACAGCCATGCAACAAGTAGCCGGCCAATATCTTTATATATACCCTTTGCTGTTTGGAACTAATCCAAGTAACCCATCTTCTAGATACAATGCTTTCCCCATATTTTTTTTATGCTGTTATACATTTTGTAGCAGCTATACTAGTCCTATAACCAACTTGCGAATGTTTTTGTTGCAAACAATATGGAAAAAAAACAAAACCAACAGAATAAGAAATGAGGAGGAGCATGCATGCATGGTCAAGCCATCACTACTGAAGGCTTGAAGTTCATCTACCCTAACAAACATGCAAATTCCCTGCACATAACTCCAACCATTAATTCCTTGCCCTCTTGTATTTATTTTCTCCATGGACTCGGGTTAATTTACTACTATATGCAATTTATACATGCGTACATGAATAGAAATATAGAATACAGCTACAAATTAACAACACCAATACAGCCAATATAGTAGTAATTAATACCTAGGCAGCTAGCCAAGCCAGCCGGCCATTAGCCTTCCATGCACATCCTAAACCACAACCGCCAAGCATAGACTCCATTAATTTGCCCCCACAAGTTTGGCGTGCATGTAGTCTGCATGCATGGTGCATTCTTGATTCATGCCCACTACTTCCATCGATCTTTAAGTGCTAAACCCTCTCTCCTCTCCTCTCCTCTCCTCTCTCCTCCTCCTTCTTGTTCCTTCTCTCACACCAAGAAGCACAGCAAGAAACCAATCCGCATCAAAAGGGCAGGTTGATTAGTTAATTGTAGTGTCTTTGTGTGTGTGCAGTGCCAAGAAGCAACAAGTGCTTAACTGTTCTAAGGACATGGGCCAAGAAGAAGCCGTGCCGTTCACCGTGATCTTCTCGTGGGAGCACGAGCCGGGCGTGTCGAAGCAAAGCCCATGGGTCTCAACGGCCGTCGAAGCCCGTGACATGCCGGAGAGCCCGAGGAAGGCGCCGGCTCTCCGTGCCGCCGCCGCCGGGCCGGCCGTCGATGCCGGCGACGAGGAGCTTCTCGAGGGCCCGGGCCGTCCGACCGGAGGACGACCCCTTCCTCGCGGCGTACCTGGCGTGCACCAAGGGCGGGAAGAGCGGCAGCGCTGCGCGAGAGCCCAAGGGCCAGAGGCGGTTTACGTGGGCCGGGCTTGGGCTTGCGCTCTCCTGCAAGAGCTCTAATGGAGTTGTAGAGAAGACCATGGTGAGGCTGGTTAAGCAGCCTGAGGTGCACCCCGGTGACGCATAATCATCATCATCAGTTGATCTCCATTGTTTGCCTTCTCTTTTTCTCAAGGTTTCTGTCTAGTGCTGTTTGTTAAGGTTGTGTGCCAAGTTTGGTTATTAGTATTACAATTGACGGAGGTACAGAGTACAGACACATGTATGGTTTATCTTGGTGAAGGAAGCATATCATCTGCCCAATGGATTTGCGATTTCAAGTTTCTTTTAGCTAGTTTCATGTTGTGTGAGTTGTTCATTTCTCAATCTTCTCCCTTCCTTTTTTTCCAGACAGATTACCTCAGCTTGGACAGTGAATGGCATCTGTTTTGTGTGAATGTCAACTTGACAAAGACACGGTTTGACCCAGGCTTTAACCTTTGATTTTCGTCTGCAGTTAACTGCTCATCTAGGATACATGTTTTGTCGTTGAAGGCTTGAATTAAGCCTCCTGACAAATAGGTGATTCAATCAGAATTGCTGCTGCTGTTCATGAAGTGCAGCTGCAGGTTGGTGCATGTATCGCTCCCATCCGATAAAAGGATTCCCATAGAAATCATGTTCACAGACATTTCTCTCTGTTTTTTTTTTTGGAGAAATCTTCACAGATATTTCAGATGAAGAACTATAGCCTACACACTGTAGTTCCATGTGAAGAAAGCCCTGCTCCAATAAATTCAGATGTTGTTGCCCTTCGTATTTCCAAACTGATTCCATTGTTTTTTCTGAAGGTGTGCTTCCAGTTCAGAGCTTTGTGCCAGATTCCCTTGTATTTTACCTCCCAAACTGTTTTGTTTTTTTCAGATAGTCTGGTATGCTTGTGGTGTAGGATGCAATCCCATATATTCAGCACATCACAGTGAGGTGTCAACTCTCCCGTGGTGCCAATTGGTAATTCATGTTGCTATATCCGAATCACAAGCACTGAAATACAAGTGCTGACAAGGCACACCTACCTCTCTCTCTCTCTCTCTCTCTCTGATCGATTAGTTTCATGACATGAAGAAAGAAAGAGTGGCAGTTCTTGGATTGCAAGCCACTTCAACCGATGTGCCATACTTGAAAGAAACTGTACACGTCAGAAAAAAAAAAAGGAGCATCAGATCAGACGCTAGCTAGCTACAGACATCTAACGGATCAAGGTTTCAGATAAGGATTTTGTCCCACGTCTTTCCCTGACAGGGCAGAGAGCTTTCAGGTAAGGTTAGTTTTAACTGTCAGATTTAGTATACGGACACATGTATACTTGAGCATGTACAATATGTGATGTTGGCCGTCTATAACTTTTGGCACGTAAGATTTTTTGGCTCATAGGGAGGAGTGAGAAGGAGGAGAGGGAGAGAGAGAGGAAAGCTTATCTCTTCGTAAAAGGAACGGCATATAAACAACACAAAACACTATTTTATAAGTTATTATATATGTCAAACACTTTTTCATACCAATACTAAAAGATTGTGATATTCTATATAGACAATCTTAAAATATCGTCCGTCATAGAAATTATTTTATTTTGTATTTAGATGATAAGAAGAAATATGTGGATAGTAGTGGTATCTAGTATTGCGCATGCTGTTGCAATACAAGGATTGCAGTTAGCGAAGTCCTGGTACCGGTTCCAAATCTCATCAAAACTTTGAATTTCTCAACAAGAAAACAAGTTTGACATGTTTGCACACGTGGAGAGGTAGGTGTTATAAAATCACTATGATAGATCCAAGGCGGTTTGTAGGACCGAATATAGAAAGCAGAGGGGGGGTGAATGATTGTGAGGAAGCTAAAACTAAATTCTTGATCTATTAAAAGTTTACCCCAAAATAGAACCAAATAATTGCCTCGTTTTCGAAAAAAACAGAATGATAGAGGTTTGGTAAAACGTGAATTACCGGAGATCCAACCGTCCGATCGATTTGAAATTTGGACACAAGAAACTAGATTCCAATACGAATCAAACCCAAAAAGAATCAACTCAATCGGACTTACGGATCAAAAGTTATGACCTTCGCAAGCTTACTGTTCCAGAAGATGGCGAGAATAAATCTAACTAGAATTGTAGCTCGCCGAAAGATTTGATGAACTTGATCTTTATTTCTCCTTTTTATTGTCTAAAATACTCCAAACAAAATAGTACAACCCTAAAGCTTGCTCAAAGCATGATTGCCTTCAACAGGAGGCAACCCCTCTATTTAAAGAAGGCAAACACACCTAATCCTAGAAGGAGTCCTAATCCTAGAAGGATTCCTAATCCTAGAAGGATTCCCACTCCTAATCCTAGAAAGAGCATGTATTCAACACAACTCCACTTGGCCCAACCTGGTCGAGTACAACTCTTGCACGCGTATGGCAACCCTACCATACTCACGTGACTAACACTTTGCACGCGAATGACCTCATGCCATTCTCACGTGACTAACCATTCTTCATGTGCACCATTCTCTTAGCCCGAACGTCCCGCATGACATCCTTGACCACCAAGACCTCAGTTCCCCCTGAACCTAGTCCGAACCTCGGTTCCTCCATGAACCTAGTTCGATCCGTCATCGACCACATTCGCCCTCGAGCAATACGCACATGAACAAACCACAAAAGCGATTCCGAGCACAAGTCCGCGACTTGACTCACATTAAACCATGCAACCACTCACAGGAGTGCATTGCATTAAATATTCTAAGAACACGATTTCAAAACACGAACAAAAACCTTTGCAAAAATCAAAAAGCTTTTCAAATAATCAAACTGATTTCAGATCTTTTCAAATAAAGAAACCAAAAAATAAATCTTGTCGAAATATCAAACTGGTTTCAAATCTTTTTCAAATACTCATCATCAAAATCAACTGGATCAAAAATAACGATCCTTCACGGTTAAGGTGGCAGGATCGATGATCTGAAAGATCACACAAGTGTCTGCATCTTTAGGCACGTTTATAACAACACGTCGCTAAAACTTTACAGTATATACTAACATAGTTTTATTTACTGGAATATTTCGAAATTCCCAAGTTGTAAAAGAGGAGGCCTTAGGAGGCTTCACAAGGAGAAACCACAACATTTTGCCTTGAGCAGATGAAGCAGCAGAGCGCGTCGGTTACTTGCTGCTACCACAACGATTTGTAGATTTGAACCCCTGAACTCTGGAAACTAGGGCACTCTTTCTTAGAAACTAGGGCACTGCATGAATTCAGCGGTCCACGCATGTGCACGTTTGATCGCGAAATGGCAATAACTCGATTTGTCTGATTCCAACTGCCGCTTCAGATTTTGCATCTGATCCTTCCTGCCCCAAATACATACTCCGAATGAATCCAAGTGGAGACCACTACCTCTTCATTTCCATGCAAAACGAAGGGAAAAAAAAACTTCTACTGTACTAGTGAACGATTGGCAGAATATCAGAGCACCAACCAGATTCAGATGGCTTAATCATCAAATCTAAGTGCTATTTGCTGCTGGGATCATCAAATCTAAGTGCTAATTAAGATGGAGTGCCCACGATGTTTACTGATTGGACTGCAACAAGTTGGAACATTGCATGATCAGATCTAACCTAACCTCAAGCCTGCCAGAGCATCAAACAGTTTGAACCCCTGAACTCTGAAGTAGGAGCGCCAAAGCAATTGTCAAAAGTAAAGAAACAGCAGAGTGAAGACCGAAGAATGGTACTTCTCCAGCGTCCGTACAGGAATCTTTCGTCTCGAAAAAAATCCGAAAAAATTTCTTGATTCACTTCCAACCTTACCCTACGTATGTATAAAATACCTTCCCCATCATAGCTACACATCTAAGTGTAGCTACACATAGCTACATTTTTTTAATTTTTCAATTCTTAACTAAATTACACCATAGCTACACATCTAAGTGAGATTGTATACAATACCTTCCCCATCACAAGTCCCTACCTCATCATGTGATCCAGCGGTACCTTCTACTGTGTTTTGTCAGTTTCTATAATTGAAACTGGGGCATCTCTAAATGCCCTATTGATCTAAAAAAAATGGTCCTTTAGCATCTACACTTTATCACAAGCAAACAGGGTACAAAGCCAACACAGTTGCACTTTTTACACGCAAGGAGACCTTGAATTTGTACCACTGAAGAAGGTAATTGCACAGGAAGACCCAGAAAATTATACACATCTTCTCTCCATCTCATCGAATTGAAACTCTCTCCAGTTCATCATCAACTAAACCAAAGTGGTTTCTTTTTCCTTTTTCTTTTGAGAAAGAAAGCATCAACGAGATGTTGTGACCAATCCCAATTCACAGTGGGAAATGGAATTAAGATTCAAGACATCATGTCGCGCACAGCTTCCCCTCTGATCTCCTCAAAGATCATGGCCTCTATGCTTGTCCCCACGAGCGAGACGTCCTCTCCCCTGAGCCGCCTCCATTCCTGCACTGAGCCGGAGAAGTTGAGCTCCACCAGTATGGGGATCTTTGATATCTCTCCTGCGATCCTCTCCCAGGAAGAGATGACCTTCTGTTCATCCATGGACTTGCCACTCCTCACAACCTTCTCCTTGTCTCCTACCTCCATCGCACAAATCTTGTCGCTGCTGTAGAAGGTGAAGCATGGAGAGGTGGTGCCGATGAAGTCCTGATCAGATGGCGGCGAGCTCCCTGACGTCGATGGGTTGTCCTCCTCCTCCTCCTCCTCCCCTGTATCAAGAAGCAGAGTGGAAATTGTAGGAAGGAGAGGAGAGATTAATGCAAAGAAAATGCAGTGACAGATACAGTAAATTATTCACAAGATTGCACTCAAGACTCCGAGAGAGAATTCCTGAAATTAATGGAAAAGAATCATAAGAGTGCTTACAATTGCTGAGCATGGGGGTTTCCTCGTCGGAGTGCAGCTCCAGGACGGACACTGGGCTGAGCTGCCTCCCATGCCTCGCGCTACGGTCGTCGCCGTCGAATCCCATAACGACATCGCAGTCGCGAATGACGCCGGCGCGTGGCAGCCGCCAGAAGCTCTCGCGGGCGCCGCAGGAGAAGCAACCGGCGAGGTCCCAGCGCAGCGCCCTCCTGACGGTCCTCCCAGCATTGCTGTTGCTGATGCATCGCCTCTTGCTGCCGGAGCCGTGGTCGCAGAGCCCAAGCAGCCGCCGCCTGCAAGCCTCGACCACGGAACAGCACGGCACTGCCCCGGTGGCGCCGGCGCCGCTGTGGAGGAGGAACGGCTCCTGCTGCTCCTGGAGCAGCTCGGAGAGCCTCCTGCCGTAGCAATCCTTGGCCATTAATTCTAACTCAAGAAACACAAGCAGAGTGTGTTTTCCTGCAAGTGTCAAGCGTGTAGAAGAGAGAGGGCACCAAGCCTATTACTCCTAGCAGCTCTCGTGGACATGGAGTTGATCAAAATGGCCAGCTTTGGATGCGTACATAAAGGTCGAGATTCTTCTTCTTCTTCTTCTAGAGTAGACTAGTCCTGGGAATTGGGCCGGGCCGTAGTGGGCTAGCACGAGCACGACCCGATTTTAATGGCCCAAAGCACGACCCGACACGAAAAAAAAATGGGCCTGGCACGACCGAATGGCGTCGGGCGGCCTAAAAATCTGGCACGATGGGCCACCGGCACGCCCGATTGTATGGGCCGTGCTTGGCAGACGGCCGAATTGAAGCCCGAACCTGTAATTTGCATTTTTGAAGGTCTTCCTTTGCTCATATGAATTTATATTCTACATGAAAGTTGTAGATAATTTCGAGACACATCTTTTTCATGTAGACAACTTTTTCATTTGAGCAACGTATGAAGTTATACAAAAATATTTAGTGCGCTGGGTAGTTTCGGACCGACGCCACATCGCGCGGTAATTTGGTATTTTCACGGTCTTCCTTTGCTCCTATGAATTTATATTCTACATGAAAGTTGTAGATAATTTGAGACACATCTTTTTCATGTAGACAACTTTTTCATTTGAGCAACGTATTAATTTATAAAAAATATTTAGTGTGTTGTATTCTCTCGTGCGTGCACTGGCCCGAGGCACAGCGTGCTTAATGGTTTGCCTTGATTTTGCCGTCTGCTAGCCCGGCCCGACACGAAGAAACAACCGGCCGTGCTGGCCATGCAAGACGATGGCTCGGGCCGTGCCGGCTGCAAGACGGCCCAAGTCCCACCACTAGAGTAGACTACACTGGGTCGGCCCTCAACAAGTAGTCAATTCTTTGGCTTGGACTGAGAAAAGTGTGTGTGAGAGAGTGTCTTGAGGGCATTAAGAAGGTCCCCTACTAGGTAGTTGTTGCATAGTGGGAAGGTGGTGGGGTCATGTGGCTCAATGCAGTGCAAATTTGCAGTACTGCCAAAATAGAAAAGAAAAGAAAGGAAAGGAACGACAAGAAAGAGATTTGATCTGATGCTGATGTTGTTTGCAGAGCAGCGAGCAAGTTGCATGGCGCTTTTAAATCATTTCATTTGTTTGTGCAAGCAGGGCACCATGGAATGGAATGGATTCGTGCTTCTTTAGACGACCGACGGCCCATGCATTAGCAATGCCCCTGCTTCTTTAGCTTCATGCTTCTTCTGAGGCGTTGCTTTGCTTGGAAATTGGAATGGTCAACGCTCACGAGATGCATCATGCATGGGGTAGTAGACTAGTGAAGTGAATCGCGCAGAAACCGATGCATGGGGTAGTAGACTAGTGAAGCAAGTGAAAATGCCCACAGGTGCTTCTGCAAATCCATCATTTAGACAATCAGATCAAGTCATGCATGCGTGAAGCCTGTGAGACACTAGAGCCAGTCATACTGATCAGTACCAGTCTCTACAGTACAAGTACAGCAGCAGTGTGAGTCCTTGCATGTCCCTCCATGGGGTGCCTTTCTGTTGTGCAGTGCACAGTTATTACTGCCACTGCCACTACCATATTACCATTTGATGCTTGGAAGATTAAGTAGGACTATCGAGCTTAGCGAGTTACTATTGGGTTTCTTTCGAAATTAAGATATTTTGATATAAAACTATTTTATTTATCATTTAAGTAGTTTTCTCAAATAGAGCTAACTAGTCACTGTCGAGCAAAGCCCCGCTAACATTTTTCGTTTAAAATGAACTCATTAACCCTTACGATCGAAACAATTTTGATTTGAATTCTAACCAGCCTTTTACCTGCCCTAGTTTCCAGGCACGAGAAACCAAGGAGACAAGGACACATAACACAGGCACAGATAGCTCCCTGCATCAGTGGCAACGACGAAAAGGAGACGATGGTAGATGTAGGTGGTGTGGTTACTTGTTTGCAACAGTACCTATCTGCATTTTTAAATGTTGGCGGTTGCTGTTTCAAAATTCACTACTCCGTCAAGCTGTTGCACGTTGAATGTCTTGCTGACATTCCATTCCATTCCTCCGCAAGCTGTACATGACTAGATGTGGATGCTGCAGGTCTCTACACCTGACAAATGTAGTTGTAATGTTTTGTCTACTCAATATATTTTCTGCTGTAATGAGAACAATGAAGAAGTTTTGTTTACAGAGTACAGTAGAAAAGTAAGTGGTCCCGGTTAAAAGGGAGAAAAAGAAACCAAATACTTTTCTGTTGTGATTTTCTTTAAATGATGTTGTTCTTCTCTGTTCTTCATCGCCTCATCACAAAGTTGGAACGTCGACTCACGCCGTGATGCAATCAGCGGCAAGGGGATATTACACAAGCAGAGCTGAAAGTTTATCTTTTCAGAAACTAGAACTGAAAGCTTGATACAGCAAACTGTATGCGACATGTGCGCCTCATCATATCTGCAGATGCGGTAACACTATTTGATTGAGCTGAATCATATCTACAGATTCCACATCACCTCTGCTGAATTAGGTCGTATCCATCCATCCTATAGGTTTGATAGGCAGCAGGGAAGTAAAGATGGTTCAGATTGATAAGAGTAGCATGCGTGGATGATCAGTGGAATTGATACGCCAGGGCTCTCATTCCATAACATCGATTGATCCACAACACCTTTGTTCACAAATCAAGCTAGCCTCACCATATCAATCAAATCAAATCAAACCCCTTTTTGTGTTCAGGAAGGCTCCCTCCCTCCCAACATGTCCAACAGAAACAGAACGACATTCCGAATAATTCTGATTTGAAAATCTTGAGATGCACTAGAATCGGTGACAGTCCGACCTTTTCCTCTTAGATTCAGTAGTCACGCCATCACCCGCCGAGTTCTTCCCGACTCCTGAATCGTCCCCCACCACGCACGCCGCAGCGGCATCGCCCCCACCCACCATCCGCACCTTGGAAGAGTGGCAAAAACGAAATGAACCGAGCAAGAGTGAAAGAAAAACGAAATGAACCGAGCAAGAGTGAAAGAAAAACGATCGTTACTGCGTATATTTTCGGTGGCATGGACAAAATTTTCCCATTAAATAAAGATCCATCCGTGTCATTGGTTTGGCTACTGCAAAATTCTGAGCTTGAGAACGTTATCATCCGTGTTCATGCATGCGCGCAGCTGTACTAACAGTTATATCGCCGGCCGCGTGTTGCAGAAAATTAAGTCCAAGAGCTTGTAGCCGACCTCTGTATGTGTGTGTGTATACATATGTGTACACACACACACACACACACACACATACGGTACTAACTATGTACTATATATCTTCAGGTAAAGGTCACATCAGGAGGAGGACTGCAAAGAAGAGAAAAAATGGTACTCCATCATGACGAGCGAATCGGGCAGCTTACATTAGTCGTCGTCGTATCATGAGTCATGACTTTTGCGGGCGATCGATGCCGGTGCAGCGATTCTTCCTCTGCTGCCTTTAGTTCAGCTAGCTAGGTGCATGAGCTGCTGCTGCTGCTGCTGCTGACAAGGGTGGATCGATAGACATCCATCTTTGATTCTAATTCCCAGCCTCTCCGAGAATGAGCTGCTCTGCCTGCAGCCACGTTCCCATCCATCCATCCATCCATGTCGGCAGCTAAACCGGATCTGGAACGATCTCATCTGCCATCCATCCATCCATCCATCCATCCATGCCTATCAGAGAAGAAAAGAAAGGCTCTTGTGCAGTGCAGGCAGGTGACAGCTCTCAATACACCTCCAGCGTACGTACTGATCAGCAGGTCCCAATCAACCGATCGACCTTTTGTGCCGACCCAGCGATCGATCGAGCTGCATGCCTGCCTGCCTCTTCATCGTTAGTCTTGCGAGCCTAGACCGTTTACACATGTCGATCTGGAATTAATAATATATACATGCGCGCGCGGTTTGAAACTGACAGGGAGGAGATAATTAAGGTAGAGAAGCTGCGCATCCATGACATGACTCGTCTGAAAGCTAGGCGATCGACCACCACTGGTACCAGCGACAGGTGTTGTTGATCACCGCTAGCTGCATCCATGACATGACTCGTCTGAAAGCTAGGCGATCGACCACCACTGGTACCAGCGACAGGTGTTGTTGATCACCGCTAGCTGCATCCATGACATGACTCGTCTGAAAGCTAGGCGATCGACCACCACTGGTACCAGCGACAGGTGTTGTTGATCACCGCTAGCTGCATCCATGACATGACTCGTCTGAAAGCTAGGCGATCGACCACCACTGGTACCAGCGACAGGTGTTGTTGATCACCGCTAGCTGCATCCCTATGTACTATCCATCCATCATTCATGCATGCATGCAGCTCGATCGATCGGTGACAGTCCGACCATGCATGGTGAGTGCATGACCGATGCAGCTAGCTTAATTCGTACGTACCACAGCTTGTAATGCACCGGCACCGCCAGCTGCCTGCATTTGAAGGCGTTTGAAACCACTCCCTAGTCTGTGAGCCGGATATACCACAGGGGTACTAAAAACTTGTGCGGCTGAAATCGAGACACGAAAAGGAGCCAAATTTTGGTCCACCAAGGGTCACATTAATGGGTACCAGAAGCTCATGTAGTCGAAACTCGAAACTAGGGCACGGAAAGGAACTGGGTACCAAAATTTGGCGAGTGCACTTGTTGCGTGCCCTGTGGAATCATTCCTAGGCATTGAGCTGAATTTTGGTCCTCGACAGGTCACTATGGATATGAGAAACCCGAACGGGCGAAACTAGAGCACGAAAAGGAACAAGGTACCAAAATTTGGTGAGTGCATGTACGTCTTGGGTGCCCTATGGCATCATGGGATGTATTTGGAAGGGTTTTGATAAGTTTTATCCGGATGTTTTCTTTAGCAACCATCATCCAAATTCTGGGCCATTGGATTTGCTTTCAGATCGATGCACACCCCCCCTGAATTCGAGGTGGGTTGATCCTACAGATGTGTGTTTTGATCGTACGGTCCAAAGTTTAGATGATTTTTAGGACAAAAATATCCGGATGATGCCTATACACATCAGAACCCCGCACGGTACGACGAAGCCCGCCCGTATAGACGAGTCGAGACGGGTATATCAAACAAAATTGGACGGATATGCACGTCATGTACGTGTGAGGAGCATGCACACTGGAGCCACCCTCGAGTGCTGGGTAATGTACACCCCCCGAATCAAGCCGTTTGTGCGTATGGTCCCTTGGAGTTACGCACGCGGCGCACGCATGTTGGCTGCTTCTTTCTTCCTTTCCTTCTTTCTTTCTTGACTTTTCTGATCCTTCACTGCTGCTGTTTGATACACATCACAGACAGGCAGGCAGACAGCAGCTACATATACTTACAGGCAGCAGTAGCAACTACCAACTAGCACCACCACCTGTGTGTCTGTCCCCTTCCCTCTCTAGATCGCCTCCTACGTTTGCACCACCTCAAGGTAGGATCCTTAATTAGTTATATAGCAGCCAGCCAGCCATGGCCACTGCCCATGCTCTCCTCCTCGCCCTCCTCCTCGTCCTTGCAGGCGCCACCTTCGCCGCGCGCGACCTCGGCGACGCCAACGGCCTGCCGGCGGCGCAGGGCAAGGACGGGCCCTACGGCATCCCGGGCGTCCCGGGGATCGGCGGCGGGTGGGGCGGGGGGTACGGCGGCCCGGGCGGTGGGTACGCGCACGGCGGCGTGGAGGTGCCCACGGTGGTGTGCTCCGAGAAGGGCCCCTGCTACGGCAAGAAGGTCACCTGCCCCAAGAGGTGCTTCTGGTCCTACAGCCGCTCCGGCAACGGCTACGGCGGCGGCGGCGGCGGCGGGTCTTGCTCCATCGACTGCAAGGCTAAGTGCACCGCATCCTGCTGATCCATCACCTGCAATCCTGCATGCGTATATATATCCGGTGCTAGCTAGCTGGCTGGCTAGCTAGCTATATATATTGGAGAAACCGGCCGGCTGCTGCATCCGCGGTTACAAGCTAGCTAGCACCTACGTATATACGATGAGTACGTACGTATGATGAGCTAGCTCCTACTGTATGGAGTAGCTAGCTAGCATATGACGAGTACGTAGAAGTAGTGATACGCGCGTGTGCCGCCGTGTCTGTTTGTACTTGTATCCTATACCGATACGGATGGGTGGGTGGGCTCTTACGGCCTCTTAATTTGAAGAAACTACGTACGTACTACTATACTAGCTAGTATATATGTACATCGATCCTTCCTACATGCATGTATCATGTAGGGATAAATAAAGCAGCGCATGCAGTGCAATATATACACATCATACTATCATGTATTCATATCATCCGCACATAATCATCTCGAAATCAAAAAATCATATTATGCCCTGTTTGCCTTGTCACCTTCTGTTGTTGCTTCCAGGTCTCAAGCTGACGATATATATGCAGCTTCATTACTTAATTACTGCTAATTATTCTTCAATGTTGCTAGCCTCTGTTCCATGCATGCGTATTACTAGTTCATGATCTGGCATGGACAGAATGAAAACAAGGTGCCTAGAACATGCATGCTTCTATCCATCTATGATCTATGAGCTTAATTTGCCAGCTCCACCGAATCAGCAAGATCGCGAGCACATCAGGCATCAGTCCTGGGACAGCACGATCGAGTAAAGCCATCAGTCGCTCGATCATGTCCTCACTTCCATCTGAAATGCTCCATAGCTAGGTTTCCATATCATCAACTTCCCCAGATCTTCTTCGCTCTCCCCATCAGTTTCCATATCATCAACTTCAAATTCCTCCTTCAATAATGCATATATGGGCCGTGGGTTTTTGGGCTGGGACACTGTGCAGCCTGACACTGTTCACGGTTTATTCATTTTTATATCTGTAGATTCGAAATTTGCTGTAAAACATCGCTCAAATTTGTTGTTTTACAAAATTTCCATGCTATAGGCCACAAACCTATCAATACTATTTTTAGGGAACTTCTGGATAAATGTTTCCAACATTCTCGAATTTTCGAATTTGAATTTGAATCTGACCGATTTTCCACTTGGTTTCTAAATTCGTCCTGCGGCGATATTACCGATAATCGCGATTATCGTGGGATAATGGTCGATTTTTGGATCCCCGCTACTAGTTCCAACTGCTCCTGTGATGCTTGTTTAATCCTGCGAAATGGTGTACAACGATGATCATTGCTCTTCCTAGCTAGGAGCCCGCACAGAAGATGATATCTGTATTTTTTTTGAGACCTTGTTGTTGGGTGTTCTTGTGCCTCAATTTTCTTACTTGGATGCAATTCCATTAAGAGGAGAAAGCTACAAGGGAAGCACGGTGTAGCCTGCGACAAGCAAGAGTTTTACACGACTGAACCAGGCAATACAAATGGTCTAAGGGTAGTACGATTGAAGCTTGCTTGTACTAGGAGCTCTCTCCGCCGCCCCTGCCTGCTTTTTCCTTTCCCTCCGGCCTGTGAATTCCTCTCGGACACCTCCAATGGCGGTCGCTCTAGTTGTCATCATTCATGCGTTGCCGTGGCAGACATATACTTATCCATATATAATAGAGAAAATTATGTTCCTGCTATTTAAAATATGTGTAACATCGTTTTTACCATCGGAAATTTGCTCGTTTCGTTTTTAGCATCCTTCCATCACTGCACATTTTTACATATTCTTCTTCTTCTTCTTCTTTTAGATCAAGAGGACATCAAATCCATTGATGTCCCAGTTCCATTCAGAAACTGGAAGTAAAGGTACAGAGGTTCAAAGTATAGATCTCAAAACATACCCAACAGCTCATGCTCAGCATATTAAGATGACCACAACACAGAAAAACAACTACTAAAACCGGAATCATTTCTTATCACTCATCAAGACATTGAAGTAAGAAGCACAAGAAATTAATTCCTCCGAGATTTCCACATTTGTGCTATCTTTGTCGACCGCGCCTTTGTTCTTGATTAGGTTCCTCCATATCCCAGTAGAAGCGGCAATGGAGCCCGAATCTTTGCTTCCACCATCTTGCAAAACTGAGTCATATGAACCGCCATTTCCTCCTTGTACAACGGCCTCCAATTCATTAGAAACATAAACACTTTTCTCCATATAGTTTTCACATCTGACCAAAACTGAGACAAGAAAATCACGTTATTTCTAATCTTCCACAAACTCCATAAAATAGCAGCACGAATAGTATTAAGAGCAACATTCTTCTTATTACTAAGCCAAAACCGGGCAACTAATTCATAGTTGTACCCTATGTTAATCCCAAAATAGCTTTCAACAACCTCCCAAATGTTTTTGGCAACGACGCAATCGAAAAAGAGATGTAAGACAGATTCCTTTTCGTTACAAAAGGCACACATTTCACCTTTGTTTATGCCTCTTTTCAGCAAATTATCCTTAGTCATAATTTTATTATGAGAAAGAAGCCACAGGAAAAAATGAATCTTAGGAGGAACAATCAGATACCACACAACCGGAATGTAAACAGGTATCACCCCTCTGAAATTGATGATAGCATATAAAGATTTAACAGAATACACGCCATTACTATTATATTGCCAAATTAACGCATCTTCGTCCTCAGTGAATTTAATGCTTTTAGCCACTTCTACCAAACTAAACCACCTTATCATCATTTTATCGGAGAAAGTTCTTCTAAAAGTGCATTTAAGAATCAAACCATCCCAAATCTCAGCAATCGTGATCCTTTTTTCATTGGCCAACACATAAAGGCCCCAAAACTGAATAGCCAGACATGAAGAACCAAACCAAATATCCTCCCAAAACCTAATCTTATTACCATTACCCACACTCCACCTATATCCAAACATACTCAAATTTTTTCTATCTCTTTTTTATTACTCCGTAATCTGTAATCCTTACTAGGAGTAAGGACTCTGGACTCGGAAAGAATATCTAAAGCATTATACTCATCAATAAGCCGTCTCTTTCTCTTTCTCATCTCGGAATCGATATTAAGGCTCCACCCTCTAGTAACCTTTCTAACATTTCACACCTTGCATTGCCATTTATCTATAGCATTTAAACCTCACACAAAGTTATTCCAAGCTTTGTTAACTACATTATTAAAGTCTTCATGGAGAAACCACCATTTCTCAAATTTATAAGTGGACTTATTTTGAATTAAACCATCCCCAGAATCCCACAGAATAGGGGTATGGTCGCTACCAATTATAGCAAGAGGAGATAAAATAGCTAGAGGGAATTTTTCCTCAAAGGAAGTGCTACAAAACACTCTATCAATTACCGACATGATTAAATTACTTTGATTATTAGTCCAAGTAAACTGTCTTCCTATCAAATTTAATTCCATAAGTCCCCAAATACCTATCCATTCATTAAATTTGTCACACCACTTGTGATCCACTTTACCGTTATTTTTATCCATTCATTAAATTCTCATTCTTCTTCTTTATGCCAGGGAGTCAACAGATTCTTGACTACTCTTCTTCTTCTTCTTCTTTTTACCAGGGAGTCAACAGATTTGACCCAGCTTAAGAAATACGGGAAAATACAAAAAAAGGTAACAGAAAAACAAAAATAGACCCCAAAAAAAAGAAGTTAAGGATAACTTTGGGCAATTCTGTCTACTCTTTTATTGAACATATACGGTAGGAAAATTTCTCGAAAAATTCACGGTTAGAAAAACATTTTAATCTTTGTCAAATTTTACGGAACATTTTAACTCCTTCCGCGGTGCACGTCCCATCAAAACCAATCCGCCCGGTCCTCACGCGGCAGCCAACTTGGATACACTGGCTAGTCTAATAAGTTTAGTTTTACCAGTACCAGTTCTACGCTGAACTACGTGGTGTGCCCAGCTCTGCTGCCTGAAGAGAAGCCGGCCAGTTTACCTTAAACGGAGAGAGCTTTGCAAATTAAGGTTACCAGTATCACGATCCATATGCATCCTAGATATATAGAATCGTACGTCTGAACGGAGTCACCTGGAAGTCGAAAGTAGCACTTGGTCTTGTTTACCTCGAAAACAAGAAAGAAAGCTTCTGGCTCTGGGTACAGTATTCCTTCCTACCATTATCGGTCATGTCAATGAAAACGATGATCAGCGACCCGACAATTCTGACCGCATGACGGGGCTAAGCTTAGCTTCAGGAAATTTCAGACTTCAGAGATGTATGTATGTAGCTGGTTGCTGGTTGCTACCATCAGATCAGCATCAGGTGGATGCGAACAGATGAAGAATAATATTTGCGAACAAGCAGCTTCGACCACCTACCGACCTCGCCGGGGCTACGAGTAGATGTCACAGCGTGTGCACCGGACCGGGCCGTTGAATGGAATGGAACGCCGCTCCAGCCTAAGCAGTGCTGCCCCTGAATATTCAGATCGGAGAGTGGGTTTAAAATATTAGGTTACATGGAAAAAAATGTATTAAACAGTTTGTAATGTGTTCTCATCGGTTCGATGGTTACTATTGATATTTTATTATTTATGAAATACTTGTACAACATTCGCTTGTTAAACTGCTGCAAATCTATAAACTTAAGACCAATCAATCAAACAAATCGGTTATTATCTTTGTTCAATCCATTGCCAAAATCGTAAATTAGAAGAGGGCTTCACACTGTCTATTTGTTGTTCACTTAGTGGGTCACGCACTCACTGTCACCGCCTTCCCTTCCTGCTCGCCGTCGCCGCACGCCTGCGCCCTCGTCGGCTTCCTGGCTTCCACTCGACACCCTCACCTTGCCTTTGCAATCGCCAACTCCCCGCGACGCATGCCAAGTGCCCTTCGACTAGATGGCCTGTCATGTCCTCGCAAAAGAGAGCCATCGAGTCATGCCCTCTCTCTCTATGGTCTATGCGTGCGTCTAGGATTTGAGTCCCATTGTACAGACAGAAAACGAAATTATTAATTGCTAAATTAAGCCTCTAATAAGGAATGGTCCACCAAGCCACATAATCCAGTAAATAGTTCATCTACTTATCAAATCTTCTTATTCCTTCAGCCTTGCTGGAGCCCATATACATTCATTGCTACTATGTTAAAAACTAAACGTGATGCTAAAGTGAGCCGAAGGATTGGCTCGAGCCCATCGGAACCCCGTTGGCTACGTACGGCCAGTGCAGTCCACACCAACCCCAACCCCATCATACATGTCCTCGATCGCACGCCAACTCCTGCAGGGCAGGCTAATCATTCCTAAGCTTACTAGTAACCTGCGAATTGTAGTGATACGAGTACTCTGATCAACAACTACAACTATTTCCATGGATCTTATTCTTTGGTTCGTAATTGAGAGAGGGAGGGAGAGGGAATTGCACAAAAAGTATCGCACAAAGAAATACAACAACAAGATCATTCATATATGCTTTATTGATTGGTTTGTGCATCACAAACTGTGTGCGTGTGTGTTCCTTGTAACAACTACTACATCTACATGCATGTTCTTACTTGTATTCACTACTAAACTCAACAAAGAGAACAAGTATACTACTAACATCTCAACACGATCCCCCGATTAAACAAACTTGTTCTTTTTTAAATAAAAGCTTTACTTCCCTTAACAATTACACTAGCTAGGCCAAGCTATATGAGGGCGCCGTTGCCATGGTGGGCGTCCATGGACGACGGGCCGAGCAGCGGGAAGGAGCGCCAGGGCGCCGCGTAGAACTGCGCCTCCTCGCCGGCGCGCACGGGTACCGGCTGCGCCGGCGCCACCGCCTGGTGGAGGTGCGGCTGCTGCTGCCTGGCCGGCGCGCCGGTGAGCCTCTGCACGAGGTCCCGGAACTCCCTGGGCTCCACGCGGTACACCTTGGGCGCCGCCGGCACGGCGGTCGATCCGCCGCCGCGGCACGGCTTGGCCGGCGGCTTCTTCACGGCCCTGAGCGCCGCCTCGTGGACCGGAATCTTCATGTCGCCGTGCCCATGGTGCAGGTCCATTCCAAGAACTAGATGAATTGAACTCAGCTCTCTGTCGCGCGCGCGCGCGGTAAGAAACAGAGCAAGAAAGGAGAAACAGGGTAGGAATGTAGGAGGAGATCGTTCAGGATGAGGCCGGGTTATATATACTGGGTGGGTGCGTGCGGTTTCTAGAAGAGGACGAGGAGAGAGGTGGAAGGGGCGGGTAATGGCGGCTGGGGCGACGCAGCAAGTGGAGATGGAGGGCGGGCGGTCAATCCTGACGCCTGCTCGCCTAACGATGGCGTCACATCTCCACCCTTGTTATCAACTCCTTAGTATTATTATATTTCTCCTCTGCTTCTTGGATCCATCCATGGATCACCACCCGGACACCTGGACCTGGATGTTACCGACCAACAACATGCTACGGGGTAAGGTTTCAAATCTCGTTTTGAGTCAAATCTCGGAGGTTTCCGAAATCTGAAATTTCGATGAGATTCAGAAATTTTGGACAAAATCCAGACGAATTGCAAAAACCAAATTTCAAATCCGGTTTTTTTTCTACCGGGAAATCCGAGATCTCGGCCAAATTGAACCGGCTGAAAAATGGTTCAAAATACGTTAAAAAAAATTGAAATTTTTTTTGGATAGTCCTAACACATCACTAATATTTCCATAAAAATTTGAGATGATGATCAATCATGAGGAATTTTTAAAAAATCTAACAGTGGTAAAGTCGTGATAAAAACCGTATATAAAATCAGTTTTTGATTTTTCAAATGTAACAAATGAACTTCAAGTCATTTGAAAAGTTTTATATATGTTCCAATGTATTAAGAGAGGTTCTTTCTTTGAAACCACCTGCAGTTTTGAATTTTGACCAGTAAGAAAAGATCAATGCCATAAATATGAGCACTGATCATGTATATGTGAATCTCCGCCTATATATACATAGGTGAGTTAGTACTGTACCCATTTATAAATGCATGTTATCTTAAGTTTTAAATTTTGTTTTTCAATATATGTCATTCAATAATTTTGAAGTGGGTTTTGTACCACTGTTTCCACTCCACTTCTCTCTCATAGTCATACACAGATTGATTCCAACTATCAATATCAGATATCATTTCTCTCTGCTGTTTCAATGCACTAGAAAAGTTCCTATGTATTAAAAAAGTTCAAACCACTTTAGAAATTTTTGAAATTTTTTTTAAATGGTCCTAACATATCCATAATATTCACATAAAATTTTCAGAAGATAATCAATATTGAAAAATTTTAGAAAATTCGGAAAGTCCTAGCCGACATATTGAAACGGCCAAAAAATGGTCAAAAACATGTTAAAATTTTTAAAATTTTTTGTGGATGATCTTGATCCTAAACCCAAGCAAATACAATGCACAAAAATCAAAATCCGGCAAAAAAATATCAAATCTCGCCCGAAATTGCCGAGATCTCGCCGAGAAATCCGAGATTTGATTTTTTTTATTTTTTTTTAATTTTTCGGGATTTTGAATCTCGGAGGGGTCCGAAATCCGAGATTTCGCCGGGATTTCGCCGAATTTTGGACCCTTGCTACGGGGAGCTAATCTAGTACTCCTACGAGCAGCCTACGTGTTTGATTTGATGCCTGGTTGGAGCTGAGATACGAATTGCGATTCATGCATGCATGCATGCATGCTCCTGCTCTTAGTCTCTTTGTTTTTTCTACTACTCTTTTTTTCCGACAATTTTCAAAATTTTCCGAGGACTACTACATGTTTAATTCTTTTTTTTGTATGATCCTATACGGTTAAAGATGGTACCATAAATTTTTCCGAGCACGATCAAGCTTGTTGTGAGGAGCCGCCCAGATCGTCCTCGAGTTGTTGGATGAACAGTTGCTCCCATCGGATTTGGATCCTAGCAACCAATCACCGGAGGTGATCCTGATGCTAATACCCAAGCCCAATGGAGACAACCTACTGAGCGTCAAGCGACTCGACAACAACCGGTATTCCCCGGTTATGCGACCTGAAACACGCCAGGATCACCGCACACCGGAAAACAATCACGATATCAATTCAATTTGCATAAAGGGGCAACGCGAATAAACTTTGAACCGAACCGCATAGCGGATAACAACAGCACAAAGGCGAACCCGACAACCACCAACCAAGATTGAAAACCACGCCAAGACTCCAAACTAGACAAAAGCGGAGAAAAAGACCAAGACTACAGCCCCGGAAAATTTCGGCATGACCTTTCTAGATTCTACGGACATCCACTCGTGAACAAGAAAACACAGTTGATATATATATATGGAAAGTACAAACGACATCCACGGCACTACAGCGGTATCAACGGCTCAAGAAGACACAAGCGGAACCGACATACGTGAAGCGTCCCATTACCAGCTCCAATTCAAAAGCCCATCGAAAGCGCCTATCTATACAACAAAAGAACCAACCAACGCATTTAACAAAAGTAAAGCAAATCCGGAAGTGTTACGCCCCTGAACACTCCCGGGCGACGACATCGCTAAGCCGCTACTGGTGCCCGCTTTGTTCGAGAGGCAAGCGGTATGGGCGAACTCACACTCGCCATGACCAGGATCCTCAATTTGAAAACCACAAAGCGAAGCATGAGTACGAAAGGTACTGCAAGACTTATCCAGTGGGTCCATATATGACCGACTCAAAGGATTATGCATTTAGTTGTAGCAAGGAGAAAGCTTAAGGTAAAAAAGTGCGGAAAAGCATTAACATTTGTAGTATAAATGCGACAATCAGACTAATTACAAGTTTAAGCGATTTATAGACCGCACTTACTTCTAGGGTGAGATTGAAATTAACACAATTAATGTAGAGCAATACATAACCATTTTTAAGCTCAAGAAGCCGAACCACAAGTTCAAGTTACTTACTACGCAGAAGAAGTCAGGATCAAGCTTGCTCATATCCGAGGCGTGGCACCGAATCAATTAACCTGAGGAAGCATTGATCGCGACGACACTTACCACATGGGCCTAGCGCCAACCCTCCCAATCATACCCAATCGAAGCGTCCTGTGGCTCGAAAACCTAGCACCCCCTCGAGCAGCCCCAAGCTTACGGCTTGGAGCGCTCGGGTCACTAAGCCTCGCCCTCAACCACGTCCAACCACGAGGAAGTTACGGTCCATCGATTCGTATGAGAGAAAGAGTGGCTTACCGTGCCATAATCGGGCATGCGACGACCAGGTGTGCTCAATCTTATTCCACTTACGGATCGGTCCTTAAGCGACACAGACGGCGGGCTACACATTTGAGTCTCCATACCCCAAATAGAACAATTCCCTGGTCCACAAGTTAACCTTTCCAAAACATTTTCCCAATTCCAAGTCCAACATAACGTAACATGTGTGTAATAATAAAAACCACAAGTGACGAACCCTCGTCACTTGGCCCGAATAACATCTAAGCATGCTAGCGTGAACTCATTATATTACCCATATTAGCTCCAAGGAAATGTTTAACAATTTTCAACGGTGTATGTCGCGACAAATGGGATCTAGTCCTATCCCACAATTAACTCCTAATGCAAAACGTAACTCACAATTTAGCAATTTATTCTCAAAAATAGAATCATATAAGGGTTCAAAATGCTTAGGTGCTTGCCTGATGCTTCTGCCGGAGTCTCAGTGACAACCTGCTCACCGTGGTCACCCTCGACCGCGGCCACGTCACCCTCCGCGTGATCGTTCTCTACACGACACATACGTATGCGAAAATGAGATGCATGCGATGCATATGTGATGAAATGACATCCGAAGACAATATGCAAGCATTCGACAAACCAAAAATGAAAACAAAATTACGAAATCCCACAATAACCGCCGAACCATATTATGAATGGCTCAACACTGTAAACGATCTAGAATAGAGCATAAGTAGTAAGGGCTGAACGGAAAGAGCGGAAGCTAGGCCTACAATCTGAAATGCATGGATGGTATCTCGCATTCGATTTGCCGCGGATACACCTAATGCATTAGAACGTTCGGAACACATATACCTACCCAAATTGCACGATCAAACACACTAACGACAATTCTTGGAGAAACCCCCCAACGCATCACAAATCCATTATTCCTAAATCATCCCATCACCACGCAACCATCGATTACCTACATGGCCCATAATCTCTAGAAGGAGCTCAACGAGACAACACATCCACAATAATAATTCACGCAAAATCCGAGCTTTCACGAGGATGCCCAAGCAACAACTACCTCCATGGGCATTTTAACAAACACCTAGCATACACATTGCAACAACCATCACCAAGCCCTTGCATGAGCACTCCCAAACAACCACCTCCCACATGGGCATTTCAACAAACACTTGCCATGCACCACCTTGGAGTAAACCTCCTCTCAACATATCTAACCCTAGCCATGGCCATGGAGGTGAGAGGAAGGAGAGAGAGAGAGAGGAGGAGAGTCTTCGCTGTCTAGAGGAAAAGGGGGTCGGCGTGGAGGGGCTGGCCGGTGGAGGCGGAGCCGACGAGGGAGGGGGGCGGCGTCAGTGATGGAGCTGCAGGGGAGGAGCTTGGCCATTGGCTGGAGGAGCAGCCGCGTGGAGGAGGCAAAGAGCAGGGGCCAAGGCGCCCAGGGCGTCGCCATTGGAGCCGCAGGGAGGCCGTGGCGTCGCCCGGGGGCAGGGCGCTCCGGGGTGGAGTGGGGAGCCGGTTGGAGTGAGGAGGAGGTGAGTGGGGAGTGAGAGAGGAAGAAAAGAAATGGGGAAAAAGTTGGGGGAGGGGAAAATACCCATTTACCCCCAAGCCCAACACATAAAAAAAAAATTCAGGGCCATGACACTTGTACATTTTTATAAAAATCTAAAAGTGTTTTTGTTATTTTTATAAACATCTCGGCAATTCGGTTTTTCTACAAATTTTCATGGAACATGACATTTTCAAGAGATATTGTCCCAAATCTGGTTCAAAATTTTATTAGCCTCAAAACAACGAGTAGTATCTAAAAAATAATTTCTAGCAATATGATCGTTTCTATCGTAGTTATAGCAATTAACATTACAAAAATTATCCTAAAATTTTGGACTTAAATTAGCGTAGAAATTGGTTTTAATATGTCCATATTTTCCACAATTAAAATATTTTTGTCATAAATTTATTTTCAGACTCAACATTTAAGGTAACAACATACAAATTGATTTTTTTTAGCAAATCAAGTGTGAGAACAAGAGTTTTTAATGTATCCTAGACCTTCTTTCATGAATGAACATTTTGATGTATCTAGGATCATATTTAAATTTTTCTCGCCATTTATCTTTTTTAAGTTATTTTTAAGTAATTATTTTCTTGAGCAAGATTAGAGCATCTATTACCTAAAAGGTGTATGGATGTTTTTCAAATTCAATTAATTTTCATCTAATTCCAACAAGATCCTCACAAGAATTTTTTTTACTAACTTATTTGCATCATTTTCTAAATTGAAGCAATTTTTTACCAAAGAATTTTTCAAATAAATATGTCGATGTTTAAGATCCAGGGGTTCCTTAATCGAGCTTACGAATGTAATTCTGGTTGACTTTTATCTATAAAACAATATTTAAAGGGATAAAAAAATGATGGGAATTATATTGTTGGTGTTTCTTTATAGAGTACATACTTCTTCACACCAGAAAGCTATATGCCATTACACACTTTTGCACACACTATCTCTGAATCCTTGCGGGAGTAACTTACTTATAGCGTTGAAGGGATGGCAGCTGTCATCTTCGGGCGTCTTCCTGTCAAAAGGTGTCTTGTCACTGAAGAGGTGTCTTTTCGTCAGAGAGGCGCCTCTTCATAGGGGGTAACTTCCAAACAGTTGTCTATACCTGTCAAAGAAAACTTCTTTTACATGTAATCCCTGCGCAGAGATTTCTTCTCGACCTGATTCAGGTTGGGGCTAGGATTTGCCCGATTTTTGCTTAGGTCGGTGTGATAAAGGACACTATATCCGATCTGTAATGATTTTCAAGTCGGTCTGTTGCCGACCTGGCCTTTTTCCAACCTGGTAGAAGCTTAGGTTTCGCACAACCTATATTCTAGGTTGGGCAATTATTTTCATGAGAGAAAAAAAAAGAGAAAATACACTATACGCTTAAATTTGTATTTTTGTTTGTCTGGTATACGTCGTTTTTTGAGTTGAATTTTTGCATCGTGCTAGATGATATCATACTCTACATAACCATTTTTTGAATTTTTTTTATGATCATTTATTTTATTTTGCGGAGAAAGATAGTATGGGAAGTATCGCAAGGGTGAAAGCACATAAATATGTACCGACTCCATGTAAAAGGTGAGCAAGCTAGGCAGGTTTGCGTGCCATGGGGAATGGGGATGATAAAGTCGAGTCCAAGTCAACCAGTGGAGAAAGCTTTTTATCTGCCATGTTAAGTAGGACAGAAACGAACAAAAAGGAAAAGTCGTCGGTGGCAGTCCATGATCAGCTTGGAGGAGGAGAAGTCATGATCAGCTTTTTGCGATTGGACTGGGCTTGAGGATAACCAGCCCAAACAACACACGCCCGGCCCGGCCCGGCCCAATCAACGACGGAAACAGTCTACTAATTACTCGATATTGCTATGTATGAAACACCATTATTCACTCGTTCATTCACATGTAATAGCAGCATCAAATCTAATCTTATACAATTTATTCATCTGTGAAGGTGACCTGTCTTAGCTGTACCGTATATACATACCATCAGGTTTCTGTGGGAATTTTGTGCAGATTGACGGACTATAAAACTAGTCGTTGCACTTAGCATAAGTCATAATAACGGAACATTTAACTAGCAGCAGCAGCAGCTAGCACACGTACAAGATATCCATTCCATCCGAGTACACAATTCCTTCAAAATATTCCTTCAAATTTTCTATCCTAAGTTTACGATGTATATGCTAACAAAAAAATCATAGTAGTAGTATCTATATTCATGGGAAAAGAGGAAGAAAAATCTCTTCTCTTGCTCTCTCTTTCTCTGGCAAGCAAACAACAACGGATTAGCCTTCGCAACAAGTCACAAACTGATAGCTGAAAGCATCGCCTTTTTGCTTCCACCACCTTTGGTTCTCTTTCATTTACACAAATTGCACCTTACTACTGGCTACCGCTGTTGCTTATTATGTCCATGTTTGGCAGAGTTCCTGTCCCATCAAATTTATGAATCTGATGAAGTTGGGTATTCCTAGTTTTAATAGATTTATGGAGCTGAAGCTGTAGGTATATTCAGAGTGTTTAGGTGGATCATCCGTTTACATTTTAGAATAGAAATATAAATTTAATTTACTTTATTTTAGCATACAAGTTTCAGATCTGAAGTGAAGCTGGGACCTGGAGCTCTGCCAAACAGTGCCTATAAATCAATTCTTGCAAAATAAAAATAAAAATCAAGAACCCCCTAATCCAACGATTTGCAAGCTGATAACATCATCTCCCGATCGTCTAGACACTGAAGCACAGACCATGATCGTAACCCGTTAGTGCAAGTATACAGGGAAGGTACAGCGCCAAAAAATGGGACTAGAATGATAAAACCTAGAAATTCTTCCCAAGGAAAGAAACAGCCACCAAGACGAGAGCACAAGATTGATATGGCTGTGCTGAGTGCTGAAAAGCCAAACCCTGTGTTCTTCTCTGCTCTCGAGTATTACTCTTCAGTTGCAGCTGCTATCCTCCAACAGTTTTGTAGCACTTGGTGGAGGAGACGAGGGGATCTTCGCTTGCTGCAGCTTCTCCTCCATCCTGATCGATTGGATTGCTCAGACTCGGTGCAAGCTGGAATTGGAATTGCTCCCCTCCCCTCCCTGAAGCAAATCGAAAACCAGAAGGTCTCGATCTTACCTTGTTTGTTTCCTATCGAATAACCAAAATTTTCTTTTCTTTTCTTTTTAAGTATCTTTTTTTATAGCATAGTGTCTCTCTCTCTCTCTCTCTCTCTCTCTCTCTCTCTCTCTCTCTCTCTCTCTCTCTCTCTCTCTCTCTCTCTCTCTCCCTCTCTCTCCCCCCTGGTGATCTTACCTTAACTGTGTAAAGCGAATTCATCTTTATGCGTTTCTTGCCTCCCGGTGAAGGAATGAATCCTTCATCGCCTTGTTTATGCAGATCACAGCTGTTACTGACTGATTGCTCAATTAATTCTCTTACCCCAGAATTCTTTCTCTCAATAAAAATTCTTTCTACTTCTCTTTGATTCCTCTAGCGATCAGAAACCGCTGTTCCTTGGATCAGTGACCGCTGCTCTGCTACTCGTATGTATCCAAAAAATCGTATATTTGGATTGGATTGTAAACTTACTGAACGCTCCCCAAATTCCACTGTCAATTAATTCCTATAATCCTCGTAAAGAACAATATGGCAGGATCAACACTTGCGCCATCTAAAGATCTCTTCTTTTTTTCTTTTCCTTTCTTGGGATCGATCAGCATGCAGGGAGGAGGAGCACTAGTCGACGGCAATGGCAAGGACAGCAGCTGCAATAACCCCACGAGGGCGCCGTCCAGAACGCTCCCCCAGAAGCTCCTCATCGCCGTGATCGCCACCGGCTTCCTGACCGTCATCCTCCTCCTCATCGGTGGCGGCGTCACCGCCTCCTACAGCCTCCGGAGGCTCACCGTCCCCGACGTCCTGGCGGTCAGAGCGCGGCCGTGCGCGCAGCGGCAGCAGCAGGTCGGGCTGGAGCGGTGGAGGCTGCCGGCACCGGAGAGCACGTGGCACAACATGAGCGACGAGGAGCTGCTGTGGGCGGCGTCGTGGGAGCCCCGGGTGCGGAGGTACCCGTACAGGAGGGTGCCCAAGGTGGCCTTCATGTTCCTGACGAGGGGCCCGCTGCCATTGGCGCCGCTCTGGGAGAGGTTCTTCAACGGCAGCGGCGGCAGGGAGCTCTACTCCGTCTACGTGCACTCCACGCCAGGGTACCGCCCCGACTTCCCGGCGACGTCGGTCTTCTACCGCCGCCAGGTGCCCAGCAAGGTACGACATCCATCCATTGCTATCTGCTCGATCTGACTAGCAGTAGAAATTTACAATATATGTTGGTGTGCATGGAATAAAGCTACGAAAGCTCCTTTGGTTTCAACGCCACTTGACAAGTGCCACGAGAGTGAAGGCGAGGCTGATGTATAACGTACGTACGGCATACACAGGTGGTGCGGTGGGGCAAGGCGAGCATGTGCGACGCGGAGCGACGGCTTCTGGCGAACGCGCTGCTGGACGGCGGCAACGAGCGGTTCGTGCTCGTCTCCGAGTCGTGCGTGCCGCTGCACAGCTTCCCGGTGGTGTACCGCTACCTGACCCGCTCCCGCCACAGCTTCGTCGGCGTGTTCGACGACCCGAGCCCACACGGGCGCGGGCGGTACCGGCCGGGGCTGGCCCCCGAGGTGTCCCCCGAGCAGTGGCGCAAGGGCGCGCAGTGGTTCGAGCTGGAGCGCGCGCTGGCGGTGGAGGTGGTGGCGGACGCGCGGTACTACCCCAAGTTCCGGGAGTTGTGCCGGCCGCCGTGCTGCTTGGACGAGCACTACCTGCCGACGGTGCTGTCCATCGAGGCGCCGCGGAGGATCGCAAACCGGAGCGTGACGTGGGTTGACTGGTCCCGCGGCGGCGCGCACCCGGCGACGTTCGGCGGCGCGGACGTGGGCGAGGCGTTCCTGGAGAAGCTGGCGCGCGCCGAGGGGCAGAGGTGCCTGTACAACGGGCAGCCGGCTGAGGTGTGCTTCCTCTTCGCCAGGAAGTTCTCGTCTAGCGCGCTGCAGCCGCTGCTCAAGCTCGCGACCAAGCTGCTTGGCTACTAGCTAGTGCATAGCTCATGCACATACCCTCAATCCACTACAAGAATCCATATTATTTTCGTCGGCCAAGAACCGACGAAAATAATGGCAAAACCGATAAAAATAATTATTTTCGTCGGTTTGCCGACGAAAATATACCGACAAAATTATATTGACAAAAATAAGAGCCGTTAACCCGACCTCCCGTGCTCGATGATGTGGCCCAGTTTATTTTCGTCGGCCTTGGCCGACGAAAATATCGCTGCTACTATTTTCATCGGTCAAGGTCGACGAAAATACGATTTTAAATTTAAAAAATATAAAAATCCCTGAAAATTAACAGAAATTCACCGCATGCATAATTCACAGAATAAAAATTAACAGGAATTCACCGCATGCACACAATACTATAAAGAACCCTAAATACACTAGATTTATTTAATAAAAAATGTGTAATTAGTAGATGTACAAAAGCGAAGAGGTAAGCAGCCATCTTGAAGCAACTACACTATTAGAATATTCCCTTTAGGTAATTCAAGAATTTCATTTTAACATGACAACTAACAACAAACATTGAAATTAATTGATGACTACTTAGAAAATGTATTCATAAGGAAAAGAAACAGTAAGGACATTATCCTAGGTACAATACCATCCAATCATCCACAAAGAAATATGCAGTGAAACAATATAAACAATAATTGCCTCAATTTGTCCCATGAGATGACAATAATACAAAAAGTTGTGAGTTGTGACCCCAAATGGATGAGCTATAGTTCTAAACAAATATCAATGAGATAGATGCTAATGATATGCCCTGGAAACAGTTTAGGAAGTGATCACTGGATAAACACTCCAAAGTGCCTAAGCATAGGCGGACCCAGGGCCCGGACAGCCTGGGCACGGGCCCGGGCTCAGGCCCATGTAACAAAAGTCTAGATCACGAAAAATATAGTGTCCTTCCGTGAATTCAACAACGAACCGAGCTAATAACATCTGGTTTTAACAAAAGCCCAGTTACTACTTGATAGAAACTTCCTTCAGTGATTTGGTCCCTTGTTATTAGCTCAGTAAATAGTTTGTGAACTTGTTGTCCTCCATTAAGCGTGCCCGGGCTCTAGAAAATTCCTGGATCCGCCACTGTGCCTAAGGATACACTCTGTTTCTCTTTTTTTGATGGGAGAAGTGTAGTTAGTCTTAGAATTAATTAACCAGTAATTTCTTGCTTTGGATCTAGGTAAGACAAAAAAAGATACAAATAATAAAAATGTTATAACTGCACAGTTTAGCAGTCTATTCTCCATAATACAAACCCTAAATCTAGGTTAGGATCAAATTAAACTCGAATTAGGGTTTTGAATTCCTTTTGAAATTTCTGGGTCATTTCAGTGTAACAACGAGATGGGGGAAGAGAACAATATAGTGCTACTAGTAATCAACATTCTCTACAGAATTACAGTGGGTGATTGAAGCAATTGATCAAAGTTTTGTCCAAGGAGGCAAGAGCTGCAGTAACTAACCATATAACTTCATCTGAGTGCAATCTCTGATCTCCCTTCCATTTTGGGAGAGGATCGATAGATCATCTGAATATAAATAAACAAGGGCTTCATTCAAAACTTATTCTTTTTTCGACTTCAAAATTGGTTAGACAGTACATGCAATGTTGAGTATAGTGGCCCAACCCAACCCATCACGATCCAAGCCGGACGAGACGAGCACGAACACATCATTGGGAGGCCCAATCTCGCATTGTCAGGTAAGCTAGGGCTGAGACGCTCCGCCTTCCGATGTCTGTCTGCACATTGCCACTTTCCCGCCTTCCCAAGCAAAGTTACGTCAGAATCTCTTCACGGTCAATCTTGCGCAGCTGATACGGCGGCGGTAGTTAATTTAATTCCGGCCGGCGCCACCACAGTGCCGGCATGAACCGGATGTGAGCTACTTCGGCCGGCGTCACTCACCAGCCGGAGCCTTCCTCCCTTGACCGGTAGGTAGGTCGGTCTTAGGTAGGTCGGTCTCCCCGGCCGACATGGACGCAATCAAATCATTGACAGGCAGGTTTGAACAGAAGCGAGAACCATCACATACACTCAGTTCTTCCTTGTTGATTAAGCAATGCAATCATGGGAAGGATGCATGCAGGTTCAGCTAGGAATAGGATGGAACGCAGCAAAACTTTGCCAATGTGTGGTGTCCATCTCCCCCAAAGTACTACTAGAGAACGGATCCGGTTCCTATGCAGTCCGAAAATAGACAGTTAGCTCAGTTAGGATGGAACGGATCAGTTTGCGTGCGAGCCGCTGAATTGAAAAGAGATAGTTCAGGCCGTCCAAAAATACTGTAGCAGTTATTATTAAAAAAAAAAACTGTAGCAAATGGGTTTAAACGATTCGGACCATTCGCTTACTCGATCAGACGATCCACACTTGTAGAGATTGCTTAAGTTGCAGTCCCCACGAGATTGCATTTGATCCTGCTCCCTAGAGAACAGAGCCTTTCCGTTCTATTATGTGTGCACCTGTACTTACAAGGACAAGGCAACTTGTTGTCACTTCACATTTTCACAAGAACCAAAGATATAACCATAAGAAAAAAAAAAAGAGAACCCAAGATACTTCCAAGATACTAGCTAGCAACATAACAGCAAGTAATGTGTTTGCAAATTGCAGCACATCATGCTTGTTGGCAAGTCTTTATATTATTGGGTGAATGGGTGCAACAACTGGTTTATTATTACTAGTTTGCTCATCGGTCCATGTCCAAATCATTCAGCTGATGGACTAATAATCACAGAAATAGCCCGAACACACAGCTCAGAAGAATCTACTCTCAGATGGCAGCGAGTTAAACATAAAGGTCAAAATTTTAACAATCGGAAAGTGCCAATATGTTGAAAGTTCATCTCAAATCATGACACAGAAGCAATAAATATGGTCTGAAAAACTTTCTTTTCTTGTAATCATATGAACACTAGGATTTGATCGAATTATTGCTCCCATGCCAATCTGTTGTTGTATTTGTTTACCATTCTCCTCCTCGTTTCATTGCCATGCGGCCATGGTTATGTACAAAATATTACAGGATTTTGTTTTCGGGGGTCACCTCGCGCCAGCTCGTCATAGGTCCTTTTTGCCGTCGTGCCGCGCGCGGGCGGCGGTGGCGCCGCCGTCGTCGTCGCAGACGCCGCGCTTGCCGTAGCAATGCAGGAAGACCCAGAGCAGGGCGGCGTTGAGCAGTGTGTTGAACACCCAGGCGCCGATGCCGCTGCAGCCGCCGGCGCCGGCGCCGAAGTGCATCCACACGACGCCGACGTGGCAGACGAGGTTGCACCCTAGCAGCGCGAGCTGGCAGGCGAGCGCGACGGGCGCGCCCCTGGCCGCGCGGGCGGCCGGGAGGCCGGCGCCGACCCAGAAGCGGAAGGCGAAGGCGACGGCGTGCGAGAGCGTGGATGCCAGTATGGCGAGCACCTGGAACGACTGGGAGAACTCGAGCCAGAGGAACGCCATGGCGACGGACGCCGCGTGCGCGAAGACCCTCGCCGACGCGCCGCGGCGGCGGCGCAGGACGGCGAAGACTCCCCGCGCGGCGTGGAGGTACCGGGAGAGGTAGTAAGCGTAGGACCAGAAGAAGACGCGGCCCGAGGAGCGCGTCCCGGGCGGAAAGCAGAGAAGCCAACGGAACGGCGTGGTGCGGCTCCGGCCCCGCCACGACCATCGCGTGTCCCGTATCTCCGCGACGGCCGACAGCAGCGTTCCGGAAAATATGACCGCCGAGACGGCGGCCATGAGGAGCGCGTGCGCGGCGGGCACGGGGCCCAGCTTGAGCGGCCTCCGGCGATGCAGGACGGCGCCAAGGAGCGCATCGAGGGCGAGGGAGAGCGCGACGTAAGGGGCGAGGAAGGCCATGAGGAAGGCCCAGGTGGAGAACCACAGGTCGGTGGGGCTCCAGCGGAAGCGGACGATGGCCGGGTGCTCGGCGAGCCAGTAGGCGAAGTCCATGGGCGGATCGGGAGGAGGAGGAGGCGGTGGTTGTTGTGGTTGTATGGTCTATGCCTCTATGGTGGTGGAGGATGGAAAGCGATCCGGTGGAAGGGAAGGCCGGATACCGTATATATATACACACACTCTCCATTCTCCGATAGTATAGTGAGTGTGAGTGCCCTTACTTACTTCCTTCGCCTCGGTTTGTCGGTCAGACTCAGCCAGCTATTTTTTCTTAAAAAAAGAATGATTTTGTTTCGGTTTTACGAGGTTTGTTTTTTTTTATAAAAAATGGTTTGACAATGTGCTGGTCTAGAATCAGACCTTGAACTAAAATGAAATAGGCCTCGTGGAGCAAGTATTCTTCTTTTCACTCTCTGCATGAACAGACGTCGGTGCTATATATAGACGGCATTAGCGCATATACCACTCTTAAGAAGTGGCATCGCTAAAATGCCACTCTGGCCCACTGTCATACACACAGATGGTCCCACCTGTCAACGACAGCGGAGTGGCATTTTTAGCGAAGCCACTTCTAGAGAGTGGCATTTTATCAATTTTTCCGCTATAGACCCTGAATACTCTGTCGTTTCATGCACAGCTTTTTTGGCTTTGTGAATGCTTACAAAACAGCTCCGCTAGAAAAGAGGGGGGCAAACCGGCAGCAGATTATACAACTCGTCAAAATATGCCCTTGGACATGGAATACATATCTCTACTATTCTAAAGCAGCACTTGGTGGCAGTGGTCCGTTCTTCCCACGTCATTAATTGCCGCTTAATTACCCTGTTTAATTGCCCTACTTAATTGCCCTGCTTAATTGCCCTACGCAAGAAACGAAGCGTTGCTTTAATTAGCCAGCTTTTGCAAGAAACGAAGCGTTAAAGATAGATGTTTGATTTTGTAAAATATTTTTTTTTATTTTTTAATCTTTATTTTTCGTTATCAATTTTGTTTTTCGTAGTAACGCACGGGCATGTAACTAGTGTATCTGATGTCTGTGTGGTATAAAGGCCGTGGCAATTCTGGGTGGTCGATCGGTTCTACGTTCCAACACATCGTTCTAGATTTGTTCACTGCAATAGCGAGATCAAGGATTGTTTATCCCCTTGAGAGGTTGCTCTGCTGGATTCAGAGTTTAATCCTCCGTTGCTGATTTTTAAGGTTTGCTGATCATGCATGCGCCACTCTTTGGAATTTGGTACTCCCTTCGTCCAAATTTATAAGAATTATTTTTTAAATGGTTTTATTTATAAATACTACGCTTACATATAGATTTAATGAGGCCTTTCCTTATATACTCCTATTTATTTTTTCTCTAAACTATATGCATTTATTCGTTACCACCCACACAAAGTATATTTTTCATCTTTCAAGACAATTAAATGGGGACATGCAAGTCATTTTTTCTCATACCTTTATCAATTTTTACAGTCTTAATCCTTTGCAAAGTCAAAATACGTGTTATATTTTTAGACGGAGGGAGTAAACGGTTTTGCAAGAGATAGCATATATTTCCGAAAATTCCTGCACGTCCTTAATATCATTGGAAACAAAAGCGAAATTCACATCGACTGATACTCGCGGGTGCAGATTTATAGGCTTGAAATTAAATGTGAACTGGTAATTCCATCACAAGAGCAGAGGTTTATTTGGAAGATAGGTACTATGACTGTATGAGGAGATAATACTATCTTGTTAGTGATTAGGACTACTTGATATTAGTAGGAAAGAGTTTCTCTCTGCTTTGCCAGCGTAATATATACCTAAAAAAAAGATTCCGATGCCTAAGCACAGAATTAATTGAAGATAATCGTGATGCTTTATCAACCTCTCGCTTTTGAGAAGACCCTGAAGCAATCATCACATGGGAATATTAGGTTGCTCATCGATTAGAACAAGGCAACGTGTTAGATTAAAACAAAACTAGCCAGGAAATTAAGCATGGGATTTATCTTTAGACATGCAGCATATGTCAACTCTCTAATTCAACTGAGAGTTGTCGGAAAGAAATACCTATTATTAAACAAGACGACTCATATCTAGTTTTTTTTTTATTTGAAAATATGTGCTAGATGATTCCTAATATGATTATGATTTATAGTCCTAATCGGAGTAGGATTCCTATTTGCTTTGGAGGAGAACTAGAAAGATTATATAAATCTAAGGGTAGTTATGGAGAACTCAAGCAACAAAGAAGCCACAAACCAACTCATCCAAAGTAAGAAGTACACAAGAGGATTATATGCTAAGTTATTCTTTAGCACTAAATTCTTTTATAGAACAAGGATCTAAATGTCCTAAAAGATTCGAGAGGTTGTGAGAGAGCAACAACCCCTTATTAATGAGGACATCACTTCTTCAGATACACACAACAATCCTCAACAAGATGCTTAGCAATGACCACCAATGACCAGGGTGCGTGCACGATAATTGAATTATCAGGTGAGCTCATTTCTAGGAGTTCATAATTTTCCTATTGACGATGGATTGCTATCTAATTCATTTGGTGTTATTCTACTCAGAAACCAATGAGAGGGGAGAAGCACTGCTACCACAACAAGTCTAGGGCGACCCTGTTTCAATTCTAGATCAGTTTAGAGTCAGCCTGACAATTGGGAGTAAAATGATCATAACTTTCACATACAAAGTCCGTTTGAGGCGTTCAAGTATTCGAATCGAAGAGGACAACGAGACCTTTCCAACATATATGGCCCCATCTTCGTATTTATTGCATACGAGTCACAAACATCAAAGGAATGTGCTATATTACCTGTTGGGCCAACTTGGGCCTTGTAATAGAGTTGAAATCCAACTCCAATTGTGTGTGCGCCCCCTCCTATTGGCACATGCAACACCTCTTTATAACCTTGTGGCCGTCACTTTTAGGGTTAAGGTTTGTTTATATTGGTTTTTCGTTCAGAAAATATCAATTGTGTACTTGTGTCGACTAGACCAACTTCGGCAACTTCAGGCCTCTACATTAGTCAATAAAACTCCATATTTCATCCTCCAATTCAGATTGCGCTTGTTTCTTTCTTGCTTGATTCTCGATTGCTTGTAGGAAGATCAACTGTGTTGGGAACGGTTGATAACGACAAAGGGTGTGGTGTAGCGATTGCAAAACGAACTTGGTCGTCTCGGTCAAGTAGTCTCATCGTCAACGTCGCATCTATCAATCGTAGTTATCACTCTCAAAGGAAGATCGGGCCAAACCCTCTCATCATTTATTCTCTTTTGAGGTTGTGCTTACAGAATTTGCGATCGGTTTCGCCAAATCTCTCTCATCGTGGTTGTTTCAACGTCATTATTTTGGTTTTCTCTACGAGATTTATCTTCTTCATTCTTGAGACCGTGTACGCTCGTACCATATCTCACGACTGTTGCGCATAACAAGAGGTATTAGAGTGTAACACTTTTTTCCCCTATTGAGATACAGATAAAAAAAGAACAAAAATGTACAATATCTGTGTCCACAGAGTTTGGTCGACGTTAAAATTCTCCGGATCGAGGAAACGTCTTGCTCTTGCAACAGTAGAGATTAATACTCGGTTTTTTTTCTTTTCTTTTCTCCCCAATGACTAAATGAGCATGGAACTGTACAAGGGTAAGAATTCCAAGCATCTAGACCAGTGCCGCCCGTTGATCGAGACGTCGTCCAAGACTGGAGAAGAAATTTGAACCTATAGCTGTTGCCTTTATTAGAGTTGCAGATCGTGATCGCAAGGAAGCCAGTCTCTGATGAAGATGCAGATGGCATGCTAGTATGTATCCATCCAATCGGGATCCCACGCAGTAGTCAGGTGTGGTCTGTAACTTAAGCAGTCCCGCATTATTGTCCGATCAAAATAGATGATTCAGGTCGGCTAAAAATATTGTGATGATTTTTTAAAAAAAGAGTCACCAGCCATCACCACGGCGGGTGCTACATCACGAATTGTACAAGTCAACAACTTCAATTATACATGTGATATCTTGAAACAGACGCGCCCTTGCACATTTCACTCTGATTTCAGCAAATTCGTAAGCTGACAGATTGGAAGAGAAACATACCAAATCCATCAGCAGACAGATAAACGGTGTGAGACCCCATCACCACTATGCTTTCAGCGAATTCATAAGCACACAGATAGCAAGACAAATTTAGCAAGTCATAGTTAAATCTGCATTTCTTTCTGGCTCGTGTCAGTGAATTGACACGTTACACTAGTTCTTATTCTGTATATATATATCACTGATGGCGATAATATATTCATGGCTCGACACGTGTGCAATTCATGTACAAACCACCACAGCATGTTAAGCTTTGCGTTCCAATAGAGGGGTGCTTAAAAATAAGCCTGAAACATCTCATCTCCCCTTGGAAGAGATCTCACAGAAAGGAAGGCTGGCTGGCGAGTAAGGGGTGGCCAGAAGAGCCTGCCAATGGCCGTTACACTTTGTCGTCATGGAACCACCATCTGGTCTCCTTTGGTGACCTCCCGTTGCGGCAGTTCCTCACATAGCGGTCATTGTCCGCTGGACGTTGCTGCAACCAATTCTGTAGCTAGTCAGATACCAAATAAGAATGAGCATTTTTGATAAGTCGAGGGCGATCTGTAACCTTTGCGGGCGAGCTAGACAACATGGACAAGATGCTGATACAGACTGAACTCACAGTCATCGCTGGTGACCATGAATCATACAATATGTCTGCAGATGAGAGAAGCAGCAGGAGCTGTTATACCTAACAGAGTAACAATCATTACAATATGCAAATCAAGCAGCAAAATTGTAGCCAATGCCCCTCAAGGTTCCACCAACATCATTTCTTTTTCATTCACAATCACAGCAGCAGTAAACAAAACAGCAAGGCCAAATGCTCAAAAGATGAAAGCAAAGGTTAAGATGCTTCCTTTTAGGCATAGTTTAGGATTTTTAACCTAAGAGGGCCAAATGATAATTGATATTGCTGGTTTCAAAGTGGTGCAAAAATAACGAACAATGAGAGTACCTTGGATGTCCGTATAAACATTTTTCAGCTAAGCTAAAATTCATATTCAGCAGCCTCAGTTACCTAAACCAAGTGCTTTACAGAGTATATCCGGTAATATATAACTCCATAGCCATTCAGATAACAATTCACTTCGTAATTACTAATTAGTGCTAAAACAGCCAAACAGCATTAAAAGAATCATCTGTGTCCATAGCCACCTATATGGGACTAATGTAATTCCTTAAGTAGAGCTTATCTTGACAAACTAAGGCCCAATGCATTATTAGCCATGCCCCACCGTAACTTGTATAGTCCACAAATTTTAAGCTTGTCTTCTCAATTCGGACTAGTTAGCTTTAACAAAAACAACAAAAATGAAAAATTGGAGTAGTTTGCAAAATTGAGCACATGGTAAACAGCCGAGCAGATCAAGGAATCAAGAAACATGTGAAATGTGCAATTAAGCTACCCAAAAATTAACACAAGTCACTTTTGTCTCTACTGTGGGCTAGTTACAGTGTTGGAAAATTTAAAAACATGTTGCTTTGGTCCAATGGTGCAAGGTTTAAATTTTAGACATTCCACAAATAATAATGAGAATCCCCTCACCTCGCGCCCATCACCAAGTCAAAAAGTTCCCAAAAATAGAATACAAGGATTAAAATCACCTCTGCTTGTTTCCTCAGCAAATGACCACAGTGATTCAAAAATCAAGCGGCAACTCAGTGGGGAAGATGCTCGTTGTACGAAAAGTCACAGATTCTGTTCATATTGGCATGGGTTTGGAATTTGGGGGTTGGGTTTAGAGATTTTCTAGAGAGCACTAGCTCCAAGTATGAAGCTCATAATTCTCACCAAAAGAAAAAAAAATGCTAAGAATAGTAGCCACAATTGCAATGGCAATGTTACCACATTGAATAGACAGGGGCAAGAGTATCATGTATGGGATGCAGTGAAAATGAATGATGTGACAATGATGACCGCAACGATGGAATGGATGAACATTAAAAGAGGAGAAAGAATGTAAGCTGAAGATATCATTAAGATATAAATTTGAGTTTGGATTCAGGGTTGCCAACTGCTATTTTAGTATCAGATTTAGTAGTTTGATTTGTTTATGAAATCAAATAATAAATGGCACATTCAACATTGGAAGAAATGCGGGAGAGTTTGGTTATGTCCTGGTCACAATAAACAAGTATGTGAGGCGATCTTTCAAATGTTTAATTTCATAAATAGCATATTTACTTAGACTTGTTATGATTTGAAATTAATGTATGCATATAGCATAGGCACAAAACTTAATGCGAATACCATATACTTGCACAAGGATACTGCCAAAAAAATCACATAGCTATTTGGATTGCTCCATTTATTATGCTATGCCTAAGTATTGTCACAATGCATTCACAGCTACTTTGATAATGGGAAATAATAGTGTTATCCAAGAAACAACAACCACCACCACCACCATGCCTTTTGTCCAAAACAAGTTGGGGTGGGCTAGGAATGAAACCCAATCAAAGTACGTGAAGTGTTATCCAAGAAACATGAGAATCAATATTCTACTCACACAATAGTTTAGAAATTGAATTGGAGAAGCATGCTATAGTCCTAGCTATATATCCCCATGAAGATGTCTAGTCCCTCATCAACTTTCCAAGAGGTTTATTTCCCCCCAAAAGCACACCTTTCCAAGTGTTTACATAGGGAAAGATGCATTCATATCCCAACTTCAAACTGTACTCATTACTTAGGTACTTCAGCAAATCAAAGTAAAAAAAAAACTTGTGATTTCCATTAGTATTACATTTTATTAACTTTGGAACTCTTCACTACAATGAAGTAAAAAACCATCATACTTAAAAAAAATAGTTGACACAAAAGTTTATACCATGTTTCTATTCTGTGTAAAAAGTAATCACAAATGAACATCAAGCATAACAACAAGCTTGTATGGTCACTACACAAAGTGAGGGTTTTTTCTTCATTGTTTTGAAATCTATGCCACTTTAACATGAAATACCTACTTCAACAGATGACCAAAAAAACAATCTCAAAAGGGAAAGGAAAAGAAAAGAGGTATAGCAACACATTTCCTATCATATACAACTGGTGCAGAACTAACATACAAACATGAAGACAAAGGACGTTAACAAGTGCACCATCCACACAGCTTAGAGATCAAATTTCAGGGAGGGGTGAGAGCCAGAAAAGGAGTTATCACTCATCATTACAGAATAAGACAGAACACAAGACTCTAAAGTTTTCCTCTAACGACTAGCCGTTATTGAAGCAATGACGATAGCTATAATATTAGTTAGGAAAAAGAGACAAGCCATCAATACCCAGACATTATGAGAACTTAGAAAGCGCAAGCACTAAACACCTGCATTTAACAAGTTCATGCATCTGGTAATCCCATCAAGGACGTCTAGCAATAGAATGAAAAGGTGAGTTGAAGCATCTCAATTGCGCAGCTACTCTAAAAACTGCAAAAGCACACTTGGCTAAGGTGGTGGCTTTCCACTAAGAAATAGAATCTTAGCACCTAACTGACAGCTAGATGGAAGATTAAGTTAGGCAAAGAATCTTCCCACACACCACGCAGTTAATCGAAAGCATCAACACGGATACATAAACAAATCTTCTCCAAGAGAGAAGAGGCGTAAGGAACAACTTTACCTAAACAGATGTGCCCGTTGCTGTAAATATGTGGATGCATCGGCGCTGGATTGAGAAAAATGACCTGGAAAAAGGACAGGATTATTGTCCAATCAAACAAATCAAAAGATTATTGTACAATATTTTTCATTAAAATCTCACCTGAGGTGCCTCCATGGGATAATGCTCGGGGAAATCGACCTGCAGCTGGTACGTCTCGCCGGCGTAGAGCGTGCTGGCCGCTCCGGTCACCTCGATTACCCACCTGTTTAATCATCCAAATAATTTTTTTTTCTATTAGGCACGTAGTCCAAATCCATCTCCACAAACAAAAATTAGGAGGAACCACCAAAGGAATCTCTAAAAATCGAGGGAAAAATGGGAGGAAAAGAATCGTAAAGCCATCTGAAAGATGGAAACAGGCAATTCGTCCACACAAAAAAGAAGAATCAGAAGTAATAACGAGAGAAATCGCAGGTCGGGAAGGAGGCACCTTTGAAGGTTATCCGAGACCTTGTGCTTAAACCCAGCGGGAGGGCCGACCTGCCACTCGGCGAGCTCCTTCTGCAGCCGATTGCAAGCGATCTTGCTCAGCGCCTGCGCACGCGAAAAAAAAAGAGGGGCGAAACTTTAGGCGAATCGTGCATGAAAACACCCGCCCTGCTGCTCTCCGAGTGGGGAATCCGATGGATTGGACGAACGAAGAGAAGAATGGTTAGGGCTTGGTACCTTTCGGGAAGGAGACGAGGAGCTCGTCATGGTGCGGGGTGGGTTCTTGGGGGGGGGGGGGGGAGGCGAACAAGGAAGGGGAGGGGGGAAGAGAACGGCTGAGCAGCCGCCTGCCTTTTTTATTTCCTTGGATGCTTTTTCCCCCTTAGTTTTAAATCTCTTTATATTTTTTTTCTCTTCCTTTTAAGAATGACACGACGGATTCACGCCCAAGAGACATATAGCCACCAAAAAATGTGGGATCACACTCTAATAATTGTAGATTTATTATCCTGCAAAGCTCTGCTAAGTAGCTAGACCCTGTCTTCTCCAAGTGTTCATTGTGGCAATTTCTTCAAGATTTAAGATGTGACCATGGACATGGACATTTAATAATGCAGAAAAAAACCAATGAACGCTTTATGGTTCCTCGTTCAAACAACGGAATAGCCTTTTCATCTATATACCGCTTCGTCCTCACTCCTCATGCTAGCATTTAGGTGATGTCAAGGTGCTTGCCGGAGGCCCAACTCTTGCCTACAATTGGAGATAGTAGGAAACAAAGGGAATGAATATAAGGAAGGGAATAGGAAAGAGAATAGAATGAAGAGAAATTGCTGGAGATAGTCTAAGGCCATAGGGAAGTGTGACTAGCCGGAGTTACGGCCATGACAGCGGCCACGGTGGTAATCAGGTAGCAAGAATGACGGCCACGATGGAGCACGGGTAGTGAGAGCGGCATCCACGGTGGAGCGTGGGTAGCGAGAGCGACAGCCTACGGGCTCGCTGGATGCCCAATGACCACGTGCTAGAGACCTACAGCCTACTTTTGGGAGTTTGTGTAGGACCGAATATAACAATCAGAGGGGGGGTGAATGATTGTGCGGAAGCTAAAACCAAATTCTTGATCTATTAAAAGTTTACCCTAAAATAGAACCAAATAATTGCCTCGTTTTTGAAAAAAACAGAATGATAGAGGTTTGGTAAAACGCTAATTCCCGGAGATCTAACCGTCCGATCGATCTGAAATTTGGACACAAGAAACTAGATTCCAATACGAATCAAACCCAAAAAGAATCAGCTCAATCGGACTTACGGATCAAAAGTTATGACCTTCGCATAAGCTTACTTGTTCGAGAAGATGGCGAGAATAAATCTAACTAGAATTGTAGCTCGCGAAAGATTTGATGAATTTGATCTTTATTTCTCCTTTCTTTTGTCTAAAATACTCCAAACAAAAGAAAGTACAACCCTAAAGCTTGCTCAAAGCTTGATTGCTCTTCAACAGAGGCAACCCTCTATTTAAAGAAGGCAAACACACCTAATCCTAGAAGGAGTCCTAATCCTAGAAGGATTCCTAATCCTAAAAGGAATCCCACTCTAATCCTAGAAAGAGCATGTATTCAACACAACTCCACTTGGCCCAACCTTTGGCCGAGTACAACTCTTACTTGCACGCTGTGGCAACCCTACCATACTCACGTGACTAACACTTTGCACGCGAATGACCTCATGCCATTCTCACGTGACTAACCATTCTTCATGTGCACCATTCTCTTAGCTCCGAACGTCCGCGCATGACATCCTTGACCACCAAGACCTCGGTTCCTCTGAACCTAGTCCGAACCTCAGGTTCCTCCATGAACCTAGTTCCACCTCCGTCATCGACCACATTCGCCCTCGAGCAATACACTCGCACATGAACAAACCACAAAGCGATTCCGAGCACAAGTCCACGACTTGACTCACATTAAACCATGCAACCACTCACAGGAGTGCATTGCATTAAATATTCTAAGAACACGATTTCAAAACACTAACAAAAACCTTTGTAAAAATCAAAAGCTTTTCAAATAATCAAAGCGATTTCAGAATCTTTTCAAATAAAGAAACCAAAAAATAAATCTTGTCGAAATATCAAACCCGTTTCAAATCTTTTTCAAATACTCATCATCAAAATCATTTGATCAAAAATAACGATCCTTCAATCTCCCTTGATGAGTAATTTGACAAAACACAATATAAGATTTGACAAGAGATTGAGCAAGAACCAAAAGACCAAATAATCCCAATTCAAAACCTCTTTGACTTGTTCTCCCTTTTTGACAAAATAGTCATCAAGATCTCAAAACTCCCCTTAATGAATGCAAGATCTCAAGCTTTGAAGTATATTCAAGGTATATAATCAAAGTAAAGCATTTGAAAAGTTTTTAGGAGAACTTTCTCATTTTGTATCAAATTATCCAATGAGAAAGCAAATTGTGAGAACATGGAGGCTCTAACACATAGAATAGTTATTGCATAAGCAAATTAGAGCAAACAAGTAAAATGTCATAAACAGATTTTGCCCAAAGCGAAGAAGAAATCTATCATGAGCATAGAGAGACTTTCAAATTCACTAATATTTGTCTCAAGCCTTTTTCAACCATTTGAATTTCCTTTTCTCTTTTAGCAAGTTTGACAATTTTGCTTTGTGATCACTTGAGGGATGACAAATGCTGCACACTAGCCCATACTTGTGTATGAGTAGGTAGTTCTTTCTTGTATCTTTCTCAGTTTAAATTGGCAAGTGGCTTCACATTGTTACGAACTTTTGTTTAGACAAGTAGCCTTTCTTGCATCTTTTGCATTTAAATCCTCGGCAAGGAAGTGCACATTGTACTAAACTTGTGTTTAGCCAAGTAGCTTTTGCTTGCATCTTTTCAACTTGCTTTTAACATTAAAACACTGATTTTGCTGAGACTCATAATGATCATTTGAAGTCCAACAAAAAACTCACACATAGTTTCTAATCAGCTCTAGCCTTTCAATGTATGACAAGAAACTTTAAGCCTATTTCACAAATGCAATACCATAATGAGCAAGAGCCAAAATATTCTCGAAAAGCATCTCAAATTGAATTATTTTAGCCTTTTAGTGATAAGTAAAGAATTGTGAGCATTAACTTGGCTATATACACAAGAATAATCACCAAAGCTTTGTACTACATGATGCAATGTAAACAGGGTTTTACTTGAGGTGTAAAGTCAAATACCACTTATAAAAAAAAATCACTTCTAGGAACCAAAGTCAAGTAACCCAAAAAGAGATAAACTCAAGACTCCCCTCAAATCAACCCACGGGGATGAATGATCCCAAGTTCACCGTAAGAAAGCAAAACGAGAAAAATCAAGCGGTTTAGTGAAAATATCAAGTGAGCACCCGAATCAACAAATTTCGCTTCAATAGCTCTTTTTCAACATGATCTCTAAGAAAATGAAATCGATGTCAATGTGTCCAAGAAAGAGAATTACTCAAGAAGTGGCATGAACGGATGTACTTTTTCTATCAATTCCACATCCTCCAAATCAAAGATCAGAGAAAGGTCTTAAACTAATGCGTGAAGAAGCGTAAAGCCAAATGCCAAAATCTTGAGTACCACGGAGATACCTTAAAATCCTCTCGATAGCTTATCGATGTGAAGCACGCGGGGAAGCTTGAAACGAGCACACAAGCACACAAAGAACTCCAATTATCTCATCCTCAATGACATCATCATCTTCATCAACAAAGATACTCTCCCACGAACATATGCACTGCACTGCACTATTTGGACTAGTGCCTTTTGAAACAGCAGTGGAGGAAGCATCTTGAAAAATAACACTTTTAGCACGAGATGCACAAGTGAAGGAGGAGAAACAATTCTTATCATCGGACATGTGGCGTGCGCATCCGGAATTCACTAGCCCTATGTTCTCCGTCCTCGCTCGAGAAGCCTACATAGAAGCCGAAAGGGTCGATGTCTCAGATGCTGGGAGTTAGAAATAAAGCATTTAGGAATCCAAAGATCTTGAGACACAACACACAAATAAGAGGGCACAACACGAGAATTTTTATGCACAAAATAGATTTATCCTTTCCGTGTTTTTAGCAACAAAGGTGTTTGCTTCACCACAGGCACATAATGAGAAGCAAAGTGTGTCTTTACGACATTAGACTTAGCATTGAACCTTTCTATCCTTTGTTGTTTAGCTAGTTTAAAGCGAGCCCGAACTAAATGACCATCTTTACCACAGTGAGTGCAAGTGTATTTAACATGATGTTTAGCTTTAGAAGTAGAAGCAACATTTGCACTCATCATAGTAGAAGATAAAATTCACAGATTTAAAAGCAGTTTCTCGTGCTCTTTGACAATTTCAAACTTTCCACTTTCAAGAGCTTTAACAAATGGTAGGAGCATGTGATTTGTGATGAGCATAAGGATCAAAACCTAAACCTTTGTGATGAGTGGTAACTTTTGATTGATCCAAAATCATATTTCGGTTTTTCTTTACTTTAGTAAAACGCTCTAAACAATCTTGCAAGTAATCAACTTTGCGAGAAAGCACAAGACGATTGTTGCAAGGGATATCAACCTTCTCTTCATTTCCGACAAGTAGAGCATGAAAGAACCTCATGAGTGAGCATGTTATTAGTCATCCGAGAAACTCTAGCATTTGCATCTTTCAATTTCAATTCAATAACCGGAGCATTTAGGACAAGAGATTAAACCATGCAAATCATCGAGTGGAGCAGCTAGCATGTTTAATATGTTTCTTATTTTGATGCAACAGGAAGCATGAACATTCCTTAAAACAATAATCAGTTGTAGCATATCACAAGATTTGCAAGAATCATCATCGAATTAAAGTTCTAAGCCTTGCAATTTCGCAATTGGAATTATCAATTTCTAGATCTTTTTTCTTTAAGAGCTTTCTTAGATTTTTAAGTTAAGCTAATTTAACCATGGCATACTCAAGATCATCATAAGAAGGTCTCACCTCTTCAAGGTCAGTCGTTGTCGCTATCCTTCTAGCCATGAAACACATCCCTAAGTGAAGTCATCATCAGATCTCCTTTTTGTCCTTCTTCTTGTCATGTGGCTCATCATCACTCTCAAAGTCCACATCGCTAAGATCACACTCCTCTATGGCGGCTAAGACTTTCTTAGCAACTTTTCAAAAAATTGGGATGCCTAGGGGTAGTGTGTCTTGAGCTTCAGCCGGTTCCCTTTCTTCCTTCTTCTTCAACTTGTAGACAGCTTTGCTTTAATATGTCAGAAGGCCACACTCAAAAGCAGTTCAAGGACCTCAAAGTTGTGCCTCCATGCCTCCTCATCCTCAAATTGTTGAGTGCTTTAAAAGCACGTGAGGAGATGAGCACAAGATCTTCTTCGAAGCATCTCAAACTGCTCATCTCAAAAGAAGCCAATGCAAACAAGGAAACAAAAGATGGTAGTCCAGACGAAGTCAAGGGGGTTAGCAACAAGTGCATGTGTAGAGGACTTATCATCTCTAGGTGACAAAGAATCCATTTCATAAGTTTTCAATCTAGAATAAAGATCATCCATGGTCAAAGTATCCAAATCAACAATTTGATTAATCGCAGTAACAACCATCGCCATTCGTGACTAAGAGATCTCAAAATTTTACTAGCGTTATCCTCAACTGAATTAGTTACTCCAACACCACGCAAATTACACAAGATTTTCTCAAATCGAGAGAAAAGATCATCAATTGATTCACCTGGTCTCATAGCAAAATTAAAAAATCCTTTTGGTAAATATTTTTGCGCACTTTCTTAATCTTAGTAGAACCTTCATGATAGTCACATAATGTCTTCCAAACAGAATAAGCGAACGTAGATGAGAAACTCGATCAAATTCATTTTCAGAAATTCCTTGAAAATCAAGTTTCTAGCTTTAGCATTCATATCAACGTCTACTTTATTATCATTGGTGACTATATCAGGAACATCAAAAGCATGAGAAACTTTGCACCAAACATCATTACCTTGAGCCTCAATATAGGATTGCATACGACTCTTCCAATAAGAAAAATTGAATCATCAAGCATAGGAGGATGATTAACATACTGCTTGACGCCATACCTTAACTCTGCTCTCGATACCACTTGTAGGACCGAATATAACAATCAGAGGGGGTGAATGATTGTCGGAAGCTAAAACCAAATTCTTGATCTATTAAAAGTTTACTCTAAATAGAACCAAATAATTGCCTCGTTTTTGAAAAAACAGAATGATAGAGGTTTGGTAAAACGCTAATTCCCGGAGATCTAACCGTCCGATCGATCTGAAATTTGGACACAAGAAACTAGATTCCAATACGAATCAAACTCCAAAAAGAATCAGCTCAATCGGACTTACGGATCAAAAGTTATGACCTTCTCAAGCTTACTGTTCCAGAAGATGGCGAGAATAAATCTAACTAGAATTGTAGCTCGTAGAAAGATTTGATGAATTTGATCTTTATTTCTCCTTTCTTTGTCTAAAATACTCCAAACAAAAGAGTACAACCCTAAAGCTTGCTCAAAGCTTGATTGCCTTCAACAGGAGGCAACCCTCTATTTAAAGAAGGCAAACACACCTAATCCTAGAAGGAGTCCTAATCCTAGAAGGATTCCTAATCCTAAAAGGAATCCCACTCCTAATCCTAGAAAGAGCATGTATTCAACACAACTCCACTTGGCCCAACTGGCCGAGTACAACTCTTGCACGCGTGATGGCAACCCTACCATACTCACGTGACTAACACTTTGCACTACGCACGACCTCATGCCATTCTCACGCGACTAACCATTCTTCATGTGCACCATTCTCTTGGCAACGCGTCGCATGACATCCTGACCACCAAGACCTCAGTTCCCCCGAACCTAGTCCCGAACCTCAGTTCCTCCATGAACCTAGTTCGGTCCGTCATCGACCACATTCGCCCTCGAGCAATACACGCACATGAACAAACCACAAAAGCGATTCCGAGCACAAGTCCGCTGACTTGACTCACATTAAACCATGCAACCACTCACAGGAGTGCATTGCATTAAATATTCTAAGAACACGATTTCAAAACACGAACAAAAACCTTTGTAAAAATCAAAAAGCTTTTCAAATAATCAAACTGATTTCAGATCTTTTCAAATAAAGAAACCAAAAAATAAATCTTGTCGAAATATCAAACTGGTTTCAAATCTTTTTCAAATACTCATCATCAAAATCAACTGGATCAAAAATAACGATCCTTCAGTTTGATGTTTCAATTTTCAAATAGGAGTTTTAGTTTTGAAACTCCCTGAAACTTTATTGACTCTCCGAAGCTAGTATGAAATTTTCCCAAACTTGACTTTCGATTTTGAAATGATGTGAAACTAGCATGAAACTTTCTCAAAACATAATTTTGGAGCCTAATGTTTCATTTTTCAAACTTATGTTTCAATAATGAAACTCTCTGAAACTTGATTGACTCTCTGAAGCTAGCATGACACTTTCCTGCAACTCTGAGTTTCAATTTTGAAACTATGTGAAACTAGCATGAATTTCCAGAAGTCACTTTTGGAGCCCGATGTTTCATTTGTGAAACTTATTTTTCAATTTTGAAACTCCCTAAAACTAGTGTGAAACCTTTGCGGAACTCACTTATGGAGCTTGATGTTTTAGTTTTCGAACTTGAATTTAAGTTCTGAAACTCTCGGAAACTTGATTGGCTCTCTGAAACCAGCATGAAACATAAAACTTGGCTGAAACTTGCTAAGGTGCTATACCGTTGGGAATTTCTTTGAAATTGTGGAACTTTGATACGCTTAAGTCTCTACAGGATTCAACCTACTTTCTTAAACCTGAAACTTTTATTGAGTTGCATGCACCAGCCAGTTCACCAAAAAGCTTAAGCTGATGAGGAAAGACGGGTAATTCACTTATACTTCAATACTCACCCTCACATGTAGGCTCCCTCAGGTCTAAGACGTGGAATAGAAGTGAGCTGCAATTATTATTTTTTAATTGCACCAACCGGGTCTTGAACTCGAGACCTCTTGGCTCTGATACCATATTGAGTTGCATGCACCAGCCAGTTCACCCAAAAGCTTAAGCTGATGAGGAAAGACGGGCAATTCACTTATACTTCAATAACTTTGACATGTTTTAGTTGTTGAAACCTTCCAATAGGCCAACACGGCGGACATCAAAGAGGTCTCAGCATTGTTGGATAGAAATGGGTCCTTGTGCATGCGGAGGAAGATGATGATCGGGTCCCTGTGCATGGAAGAGGATGACCATAGGTTCTTGCACTCGTATATGATGATGTCTTCCATGCGCGCTTGCGCCTAGAAGAACAGCGACAGGGCCTATTGGCAAAAGGAGGCAATGGGCTCGATAGGCTTAGCAGCAAAGACGCACGCATAATCGTCTGAGTAAAGCTTATCTTATGGTTGAAACATGACCGTTCGTGACATCTCTCTATGGTATACCATTGTATAGTCATCCTCTTAATCATGACTACTTGTAGCCTTGTACCCATCGATGCACTGATTGAAATGATGTTGAAGCTAACAAGACCTGCAGCCGGTGCGAAGGGTAGCATTGATTAAAGGGAGTGTATAGGTATCATCCGGATGTTTTTGTCTTAGCTAACATCCAAATTTTGGACCGTTGGATACCTCACCGGGATATCACCGGATCGTTAGATCAAATCATAGAATCGGATGTAATCGATACTCTCAAATCTCAACAATGATCCAATGGTCCTAGATTTAGGTGATTTCAGCAAAAAAAAAATATCCGGATGATGTTTATCAAATCCCTTGATTAAAATGGGCATCCAAAATCATTGTTTGCATGTGCCACCAAAACAACAAACATGCAAGTAATAGTTGAAAGAGTTACCAGCTAAATCCATACTGTTACATGCATGTTATCATATTCAAGCTTCCAAGAACAATAGAAAAATAAAGAAGAAGAAGAAGAAGAAGAAGAAGAAGAAGAAGGGCCATTGAGAGAGTCAACATCAAGAAGTATCGATGACCCAAATGTATGCAAGGGGGCAGAATGACATCTCCTTTCCTCTTAATTATTACTTGTTTTTGAGAACTAATTTGCTTTGTTAAGCATACACTAGTATTGCAATTCCTCTGGCTCTGGCTATAGAAGGCACCGTGAGACATGCACGCATAGGCCACATGGAGACAAAGCCAAGCCGTTAAGAAAAGCCATAGACAAGCTGAAAGATCATGTACAAGTTTATCTATGTGTGTATTGAGTAATTGACTGTATTTGAGCTTGTTATACTCATATTTAAGTTTGAATTGAGCTAGTTATTTTCTAGAGCGAAATGATTAATATGGCTGTTGGTTAATATTTTGTTGAGCAATGCTACGTAACGGTTGTCTGTGATGGTTACAGGATGATGGAACTAGATCATAGTGAGGCGGATGAGACCGAGACTAGGATAGGAGAACCGAGGTCCAGGCAGTCAGGCGACGCCGAAGATGACCAAGGTGGGAGTTTCTATGAACCGGGATGATAAAGTGGATGGCCTGGATGCTAAATTAGCCCCTATTCGAGCGAAGGAGAGCCATTAGATGATGGATTCACGGATAGAGTAGCAATCAAGTTAGTCTGCTTTGAGAATCATGTAAAAACCGTTATGTTATTGGGTTGCGAATTAGTCCATATATGAGTGAGGGAGCGAATCTCAACCCTTGATGAGATTTCCTGAGGGCCAAGAAGATCATCCAAGGGTGGAGATTGCCTTAAGATTACTATAATAGATGGGTAGGGGTATTCCTCTTGCCTCGTACTGGAAGGTGCGGCTGGATCACCTCCTTTTCAGGGAAAGCTAATGCTTATGCTTATTGGGTATTTTGGTTTGACACTGCTTCACGCACAAAAAGAAAAGAAGGCAGCGACGTCTAAGCTAAACTTGGATATATCCGTATTGCATTCTCAGACCTCCTTAGAATCTCATCCCATAGGTTTTAGGGTCCCCTCCACTGACTCTTGTACTATCAGTTTTTGGGCATGAGCTAAAGCTAGGGAGTCTTTGGAGAAGGATTTTGGTTTTGCTCCTTTGAGTCTTGCCCACCTTATTGTGAGGCTTTATAAACCTTTCCTCTCAAAGCTTTTAGTAAGCTAGGTAAATTCCATGCTAGAGCTAGAGCTATGTGTTCAGAGTTAGAGAAGGAAGTATGTACTTCGATACATGAGTTAGCTTCATTTAGATCTAGTTCCTCCTGTAATACTAATGACTATACACTTCGTGATGCTTTACTTATAGAGCTTGAGAACCTAAGGACCATCTATGATTGTGTGCTTTATGGGGTTGAGGTTCTTAGGGTGAAGAATGATAGTTGTAGTTCTCTTGTTGCTATTTCTGATGATGCTAACTTCTTTATGCTCACACTAGCCTTTATTGTTATAATTGTCAAAAATTACTTGCTAAAATTGATACCATGAGCACTTATCTTGAAGCTTTCTATTAGCAATGAAGAGCTTGAAAATTTTTCTTCTAAGGACCCAGTCAGCTCATGTGAAGGTTGTAGGTAACTAAAACTTGATAATGATGCTTTAAATATCGAGTGTGCTGAACTTGCTAAGAACTGAAAAGGAGGATAAAGATGATGTCACCAAGTGTCGCGACGAGAGAACCTTCAAACTGAAGGAAAGTGGGAGAGGCAAGGAGGTAATGTCATTTATCACAACAGGAAACTATCTTTATCAAAGATTCGGTGAGGACGTACTTAAATTAGGAATTCCGGCTAAAGTTTCACCCCTACAGTTCTAGGATTTCCTGTTTACGCGTCATTGAGCAAGATTGTTGTTGTGGTTTCAGAGGGTGTATTTATACGGGGTTACTCTGAAGTCTGAACAAGAAAATATAAGAGGAATTGATAAATGATACTCAAGTATTTTTTTTGTTTCGTTTTTTAGTACTTAAATATTTTTTGCAAGAGTATATGGAGAATCCACATTTGGCAACATGGACTGCGACGAAAAAGGGATCTTCTTGGCTGTTTAGAATGCGGGATTTCATCCGGAAATTGAGCTGTTTTCTGTGAACTTTTAATTGTATGAGTTTCAAACGGGCCGTTGAATCGAGGAGTCGTGTTCATAGCCAGAGAGGAGGAGGAAAGACTCTGATTCTACGCCTACTCTTTCGCTTCTTCCTTGTCAACTCCGGTGCCATTACTGCTCGCTCCCACCACCTTCTCCTCCTTCCTCTCTTCCCTCCCCGCCTTGAACCGCGCGTATATATCCCCCGCGTAGAACTCCCTAGTCCTCCACGCCAGCGCCAGCGCCACCACCGCCGCGGCCACTGTCACCGCCATTATCACCAAGAACGACTCCTTGTAGCACCGCACGCCAATGCAAGTCACCGCCTTCCCCGCCGCCGCCACGGTACCCTGACGCGCGGCCTCGCGGTCGTACATGCGCCCAGCCACGCGGACGTTCAGGATGTACGACCCCACGGGGCTCGCCGTGCCGCACAGGTTGTACAGAGTCGAGTAGTACTTGAGCCCGAACAGCTCCGACACGCTCGCAAGGATCAGGGGCTGCGCGGCGCCGAAGCAGAAGCCGATGATCACTGACGCAACGTACAGTGAGCCCGGCACGCCGAAGGCGATGAGCAGGTGGCCAGGGACCGTGAGGAGGAGGAAGACGGCCAGGATGAGCGGCCGCGGGAGGCGGTACCGCGTCAGGAGAGCCTCCGAGGCGAAGCCGGCGGCGACGCGGCCGAGGTAGTTCCAGATGCTGATGAGCGAGACGAAGGTGGCGATGCTGCGCTGCGGGTACCCCAGCGACTCGCCGATCTGACCCATGTTATCGATCGCCGTGAGGGTGCCGCCGACGCCGAACACCGTCGCCGTGAACAGCAGCAGCATGTCAACGCTCACCAGAGCCTGAAGGATCGTGTAATCCTCGCCGCGCGGAGGCGGCCTCAGCGCGCGCACCGCCCTCTCCATCGGCGTCGCTGGCTTCTCGGTGGAAGGCGAACGCTCTGGCGTTGGCTTCGCGGCCACGGTCACCACGGACAGCACCGGCGCGTTAGCTTGCGCTTCGAGCTTGTTCTTGAGCAGCGCGGCCTCCTCACGCAGGACGACTGCAAAGGGGAGCAGGAGCATGGCGAACACGATGCCGGCGCTGACGCCGTACTCGGCGCGGGTGAACTGGAACCGTTTCTGGAGGATGATGGCGACCATGAGGTAGGCGGCGAGCGCGAGCGACACATACAGGAAGCCGCAGAACGCGTGGTACTCGCGGCGCGCCGCCGCTGCTGAGCGCGGCGCGCGTATGATCCGTATTGTGCCGAGGAAGGCCACGGAGACGGCGGCCGGGAGCCAGCCAACAAGCAGGATGAGCGGCCGGGTGTCGCCGCGGCCGTAGAAGGCGAGGTAGATCTGCGTGAAGATTGCGCCGCTTAGGCCGACGAAGCCCTTGAGCAAGCCGAGCATGACGCCGCGGCTCTCGGGGAAGTTCTTGACGCAGGTGACGAGCGCGCCGGTGTTAGCGAAGGCCTGCGAGTTGGCGCCGACAGCGATGTAGATGCAGACGAGCCAAAGCGGCGGCCTGGAGCGGACGCGGCCGGTGACGGAGAGGTAGACCATGAGGTATCCCCCCAGGTTCATGGCGGCGCCGATGGCAAGGACGAGCAATGGCGCGGCGACCTCTGCGACGAGGCCGGCGTGGATACCGACGTTGGCGCCGACGTCCTTGAAGAAGCCCACGGTGTTGAGCTGCTCCTGGGTGTATCCCAGCGTGTCCTTGATGTCCTTGGAGTAGATGGCGAAGATGTAGGTCGCGCCAGCCGCCGACATGATGAGGAAGGATCCGTACGCCATGAACCACCGCCCACGCAGCACCTGCGTCGCGAAGGCCGTCGCCATGGCTAGCTGCTTGCTTGCTTGGTTTCTTAGCAAAGCTGGAATGGTGTTCGTACGTTTAGTAGTAATTACTGTGAGTGGTTAAAGTAGCACTTGGTTAGTGGAGAGCGAGCGTGCGTTAGTTCAAAAGCCGCAGAAGAGAAAAGAGAAGAGAAGAGCTCATAGTCTTCTTGAGAATGACATGGCAGTTCAGCTAAGTATAGTCCCGATTATTTTAAGACATGATGTGGAATATCTTACCCTTTAGGCCTGTTTTGGAAACTCGATCCCGGCTGAGATTCTTGCCTAATCCCCGGGATGGAGGCCCACGGGGAGTAAGACTAATAAGCTATGCAAATGCTTAAACGAAAGGGATCTAGGACTAATAAGCCATGCAAAAGCTTATAAACTAAAGGGATCTAAGACTAATAAGCTATGCAAATGCTTAAACGAAAGGGATCTAGGACTAATAAGCTATGCAAAAGCTTATAAACTAAAGGGATCTAGGACTAATAAGCTATGCAAATGCTTAAACGAAAGGGACCTAGGACTAATAAGCTACTCCCTCCGTTCTTTTTTATAAGGCGTATTTGGTTTCGTTAGGACAAGGCTTTGACCAACAATTATTCTATTAGCATATAATTTTTATGATACAAAATTGATATTAGCAGATTTGTATTCAAAAGTACTTATATATAATTATAATTTGTATTGCATAAATGATATATTAATGAAGTAATCGTTGGTCAAAGTCTTGTCCTAACGAAACCAAATACGCCTTATAAAAAAGAACGGAGGGAGTAGAATGTTATTCCTTTCGGATCTCATGGAAAACCTGTTCAATTTCCCTTGGTTCAACTTCAAAGCCGACGACTTATCCTGGGCCGGGCTCTTGTATCAGCGCATCATTACTATCTACCTATCACATGGTGGCAGCAGTACATAGTTGGTGTCCATGCACAGGCATGTGGGCCCATGCTCACGCATCAATATCATGCCTTGGACGTATTGTGGGCCCAGCAACCTCTGGGCCGCCAAAGCCAGCACAACTTTGAAGGCCTAGTTAAAGCCAGTGCAGGTGCTCCTCTCCTCTGCATAAAAAGGAAAATGCAGGTGGGCTCCACCATTCTTTCCTGCACATCCTTCTTTTCTTCGTTTGAAACCAAAACTGCATTTTAGACTTTGTTTGGTACCGTTCCAGATTTTAGATTCTAGTAGAAACGGAAACGATTCTAGATTTATGGTAGAAACGTTTCAGAATCACTGTCTGAAACCGTTTGGCTTGATGTCTGGATTCTGTGAATGAGAGGGAGGGAGAGGGTGTGCTATTGGGGAGTGCACAAAGCTCCGCATATATTCTATCCTGTCCGTGCTATGAAAGCTTTCAAAAGGGTTGGTTGGAGATTTTGACGAGGGGCTCAGTTTTCCAAGCGTGGCATGGAGGAATGGAAGCGTGAGAGGAATGAGCCATGAAGTACTAATTTTTTTCCCCCTTCTTGGAGCATTGTGCAAGTCATGCTCCCGTGCGCATTGATGCCTGGTCTCCCCGTCGCTACTTGATTGTTTTATTTAGAGCTTGGAACTTTGTGAAACGCAAAGCCCAAACTTTGGTTGCAGGTGAGCAAAGATTGTTGTGTTGTGCAAGGCTGGAATATTTGGAGCCACTCACCCACAAGTTGTATAAAGTCCTCAAGTCAGGATGGTGATGTATGACTCTCCGGAAGGACAGGCTCCTCGGGTAATACAACTTTCAAATTCACAGGCGTATGTTGAATGGAAAACTTACCCTAACATTTTTTGTGTACTGTACCAGATATTGTAGCAGGCTACTGTAGCCCATGAATTTAGAAGATCTGATGCGTTTGTTCGCTCGATCTAACTGTCTAAATCCGTGGAACTGCACTGTCCTCTCCGGATGAACAAAAAGTTGCTGACAATGTGTCTCTAATTTTTCACATTGGCCTGATGCTCCTGCACTCCTGCACGTGTGTGGGGCTGCGTGTGTCCGTGTTTTTAGCTTGGCTGCTGTTGTTTCCTTTTTTAATGAATGCTAGTGCTCTTGCCATTTTTAAAGAACAGAAAAAAATTTAAAGAAAAGAAAAGGGAAAGGGAAAAAAAAGGAAAAAAAGAAAGAAAGAAGAGGACTCTCTATGTACAAAAGGAGATTGTTTGGTTCTGTCCCAAGAACCACTTGGGCACAAAAGGAGATGAGAAGCTGCACTTGTCCAGCTACAGTCCTACATGGTTCATCATGTATCTACAAAACTTTTGCTTCTTGCTTGCCCTCATCATGAGCAGTAAGTATTATACTCACTCAGAGTTCCAGGTGCTGCTCGTAGTAGAGCTCACTCATGCACGGTGACAGGATTTCCTCCTCCAGCATTTTCAGGACAGCACTCATCGATGGACGCTGGCATGGGTCTGCATCGGTGCACATTGCAGCAATGTCGAGGATTGCTTCGACCGCTTCAACTTCCACTTCACCAGATCTCTCGTCAACAATGTCCTCCAGCCGATGTTCTCCGGTTAGTGTGTTCAGCTGCAAAAGAAGGTCGAGAATTCGGATGACTTTGATCACTGTCAAGATTCATTTGGAGAGGAATATAGTAGACAGATGGAACCAGTACTTACCCAGCCAACAATGTTCAGTCCCTTCTTGATGAAGCACGAATCAGTTGGCCTCTTTCCGGTCACTAACTCCAGCAAAAGCACTCCAAAGCTGTACACATCTGATTTTTCAGTGGCATGCCCATTTTGCAGGTATTCTGTCGATGGAGTTAAAGTAGCCTATGTTAGTTTGGATCATCACTCATGACTCATGATGAGGTGCTAAAAATAGAGCAAAATGTAAGCTGTTTATTATTGTTCAGAACAAAAAGGTATCTAAATTTGATCCGTTAAAAAAAGGTCTATAGATTTGTGTCCAGTAACCGGTGTTCTAAATAGCTAGCTATAGCTTTTTTGGACCCCAAATGCGAAGCTATGAGCCAATGTTCCGCTATGTTAGCTACAAACGCTATAGTTAGTAAAAAGCTACTCCGCTAGATGCCATAGTCTGTAGCTAACGATAGCGCTCCTCTATCCTATAAAGGTACCCACGGGCTAAAATATTGGCCTATTTTGAAATCCAAAATTACTAGAAGGTTTAAATGCATCTCTTATAAGCCTAATCTATTTTGTTGATTCCGGACTTGACTCGTATTCTTATTTTAAAAAATATTAATACCTTCTAAAGTACCATGGTTTTATGATTTGTCTAGAGGTGACTTGTATTATATACATATTTATTTATTTATTTATTAAAAATTAATACTTAAATCGAGATAAAGGATAGCTTCCGCAATAGCTGCTATAGCTTTTTTGGGGCCTTGCCGTGAAGCAGCGCAAATCATGATTTAAAACCTTGCTAGTAACTTTTAACAAAAAAAATTTCCACTCTTGATAGGAGTATGCATATATTCCTATAAATGAACCAAAATATGTTCTCTCCGTGGTAGAGCTCAAAAGGACAGAACAAGATTCTTCCTTTTGTTTGAAAGCATTACAATGTCGACTAGTATAGAGAATAAGTACCTGGTGCTAGGTATCCAAAGGTGCCCGCCACAACAGTGGTAACATGGGCGTCATTGTCCACAAGCAGCCTAGCAAGGCCAAAATCGGATACACGGGGCTCCAAGCTCCTGTCCAGAAGGATGTTGCTGGCTTTGATGTCCCTGTGGACAATCCCCGGTGAGCAATCGTGGTGCAAATACGCCAGCCCTCGAGCAGAGCCCAGGGCGATCTTCATACGCGCGTTCCAGTTCAATGGCTGCTCCTCCTGTGCATTTCCTGCCATTAGTAACACACACAGCACGTAAACATCAGATGGCATTGCACCAAGTAATAAAGTTGCAACCATGATTAATCATGAAATACTAGTAGTATACAAGGCAAAGGGGCTTACCGTGAAGGTAGCAATCTAAGCTGCCCAGCTCCAGGAAATCGTATATAAGCAGCTTGGCTGTGGGGAGCCGGCAGTAGCCTCGCAGATTGACAAGGTTAATGTGCCTAATGCTGCCCAGAATCTCAAGCTCCTTCTCGAAAGTCCTGTCTCGTCCTTCGCGGTTGACATCGATCCTCTTGACAGCAAATGCAGTGCCATCATCCATCACCATCTTGAACACTGTACCGAACCCGCCGCAACCAACCACATCCTCCTCATCAAGCAGTTCCAGCCTTCTGATGATCTCACTTGATGAATACGGAAGGTTCCATTGGTACGTCACGAGTTTTGCACCTATGCCAGGACACCACAGGTAACAATTAGTTTCCATTTAGTGAGTCGGGACAAATTGTCGTGAGTGACCGAAGTTGGTGCTGATTTATTACCATCCGGTACAGTTTGCTTGTCCATTTTTACATAATCTCCACCAGTGTTCTTCTTCCTGGACAGCAAGCATATCCAAAGGAAGCCAAGAACCGCGATCAACGCAAGGGCCATGGTTGACATTGAACCAATCACAATGCCATTCAGAAAGTGAGAAGTCTTGTTGTTGTTGATTGGAGAAACACCTATTTGAACAAGAAACGAACGGCAAAGCCAGTTAGTTGGGAAAGTTGGGGGTCCCAAACATTATTGAGATGGAAGGCTTGCCAGATGATGAGAGGGGATCGGAGTGCGGCAGCACGGCAGGAAACCCAAGGGTTCCATGGCAAGCTTTCTGGATGGGCAGCCCGCAAAGCTCCAGATTTCCAACGAACCTGCATTTGCGGTGTGAAGAAATGCGCTAGAGCATTAAATACATATGTTGTTCTAGCATAGTAAGTAGGTACAAACTACACAGAGATATCATTCATTCAATCATTCATTCATATTTGCAACAGCTGCCTATCCCGCATCATAAAGAAGAATGGCGTACGCGTGGAAGGAGGGAGAAAGGGAGATGGGGCCAAAGCTTACGAGCTGCTTTTGAAGGTTCCCAGGACACCAACATTTGGGATCTCTCCGGAGAAGAAATTGGTGGACAGGTTGCTGCAATGCAATTGTTGTTATTCAAGTCTTGTATCGGCATTTCGTTTCTAAGCAATAATCAATGCCAATAACGGAGCATCAAGATGCACCCAAAAACTTACAGAAAACGAAGGTGGGTAAGGCTTCCGATCGACGCTGGTATTGTGCCCCTCAACAGGTTACTCGACAGGTCCCTGTAGTTAACACACATTAGACCAACAAAACATCGTTAACAGCATAAGCGGATAGTTAAAGATGATATCTTGTGAAGAACCTACAAGATTGTGAGGTGGATGAGCTCGCCAATCTCCGAAGGGATGCCTCCTTGCAGGTAGTTAGCCCTCAGGTAACTAAAGACGCATGCAAGCACCCACATTTTAACAGTTTGATCAATTTTACTAAACAAACCGAAGAAACTAATGTAGGTCATAGCTTACACTGCTCTGAGCTCGGTACAGTTCTTGATCTCTGCGGGGATTGGACCATGCAAGCTGTTCTGGTGTAGAGCTCTGAAGAGGGAAAACAAAAAAAAACAATAGAAAAGGCCGACGCAGATGGCATTAGAGCTTGTCGGGATGATTTGTGCGGAAAAATGGTGAAGAAAATCTTACAATCTCTGCAGCTTGTCGAGCTTCCCAATGCTAGGTGAAATGAAGCCTCCAAGCTGCATGTAGGGGAGGTTTCTGGCACAGAAAAGAAAAGGGCACACAGATTATTCAGGGACAAGGAATCCAAGAACACATCGGGAACAGAGCCATCTTCTCAGGCATTTCCTTCGAATACATGGGGGCGGGCGGATAGAGAGAAGTTACATCTTGATGCTTGGAAAGAAGAAAAAGATGAGTTCCTAATCTAAACAAGGACGAGCAGGAGAGGAAGCAACGCAATGCAGGAGCAGCCCAAGGAGGAGGAGAACGCACATGGATTGGACCCTGAGGTCAGGGAAGGAGCAGGAGATGCCCTCCCATCCGCAGGGGTTAGGGTCGGTCGGCCTCCAGCTGGAGAGCTTCTGGGTGGTGGCGTTGAAGGCCAGCTTGAGCTCGAGCAAGGCCTCACCTGCAAGAAGAAGCGCGCTAATCTGGGTGGGGGTCGCAAGATATTACACAGCAGGGAGAGGGGGGAGACTGAGGCAGAGATGCGCGCGTACCATCCGGGGTGAGGGCCATGGAGGTGGAGCAGAGGAGGGCTGCCATGGCGCAGAGGCCCAGCAGTCGTCGGCCCCCATGGCTGCTCTTCTTCTCGTCGTTCTTGTCCATGGCGGAGGATTACACGCTGGCTGGGAAGGAGTGAGTGAGTGGGTGGGTTCTTGTTTCCTCGATTTTTGAAGGGAGGGGAGGGGAGCACTAGCGGACTGATGGATGGTTGGAGTGGAGGCGAAGCTGCCGCTAGTTGCTAAAGCAGCCGTGAAGGCCATTGACATGTGGGCTCCATCCTGCACGTGGTCCCGCCTCTCAGCGAGTGAAGAGTGGGCGTGGTAGCTTTCCCAAGGACGCGAAGCATAACAACAAACAAGTCACTGGCTTCAGCTTCGACGCTGACCGTACGCACATCCAAACACCGAGTCTCTTGTCTTTCTGTTCTGTATACACAATCCCTACCGACCATCTTACCAGTAAGAGAGAGAGAGAGAGGTGCTTTTGTACTTTTTTTTTAATTATATAAATATTAAAGTATAAATGAATAGTAGATGGTAATTACTTATTCATTCATTTGTTTTGCTTTAAGATTTTTGCAATCCGTATTAAAAGAAAAAACATAGAAATACCGCTCTACTGGGGATTGTAGGTTACCGACGGCAGCGTGAAGGGGTAGGCTCGAATCTAAGTAAACCTCCCGGTAGATTTACCCCTGTATACAGCGTGAAGGGCTAGCTGGGGTGCACTGCACGTCTGCTGCACTGGCATACAAGGAAGAAGGTCAGGAAACCAAGTGTAGTTGCGTGCTAATCAGTAGCTAGGATCAGTGTGTGTCTTGAGAATGGTGGGTGGGGAGCTTCAGCTGAGCCATGCATGAATTCATTGCCTTGCAAAGAAGAAGAAGAAGAAGAAGAAGAAGACTTTTAGAGGAGCAGGAAGAAGACGAAGACATCAAGTCATCTTCTTTCAGGCATGCTGGCTGGAACTGAAGTAGCCGTTGCGTTGATGAGATCGACGACGAGATGGCCCACCACCTGCAGATGGACAGTGAATAAAATGCAGCTAGCTTAGCTTAGCTTGCTAACTTGTTTGGAAAACAAACACAGGACAGGATCATTATTCATTCCACCCGGATTAAAAACATATATATAACACATTTGAAAGAAACAGGGGTCTCCTCGGTCCTGAACTGAATGCAAGTGAAACAAGTTGTTTTGAGATTATGCAGGCGTTAATGAGGAGGAATGTGGCAGCGAGTCACGTGCATATCTTGCATCTTCATCTTCCTCTTTTAAAACTGAGAGAGAATTAATGGAACGGAGCACCAACGGCAACATGTACGGACACTAAGCCAGTACACTGTTGCGCCAAGAAAAGGTCGCCACCATCAATTGGCACACTATAGCACAGTATACGTACTGTAGCAAAAAAAGATTAAAAAAAAGGAGTTGCTGCTTTGAGAACAAAAAAAGATATATTAAAATTTTTTCTCTGCAATATGGCTTCGTTAAAATATGATGTTCCACTGCTAGACCGTGATACCAGGTTTTCACTATAGCAAGTCAAGATGCGAGCTATCCTAGCGCATACTGATCTGGATGATGCGCTTGAGAAATTTGGGAACAAAGAGCAGAATAACTGGACTGATGAAGAGAAAAGAAGAGATCGTAAGGCTTTATCTCAAATTCATCTTCATTTATCTAATAATATTTTGCAAGAGGTTTTGCAGGAGAAAAATGCAGCTGCTTTATAGTTAAAGCTAGAATCAATTTGCATGTCCAAGGATTTGACTAGCAAGATGCATGTGAAGATGAAATTATTTTCGCACAAGTTGCAAGAAGGTGGTTCCGTGTTGAATCATCTATCGGTCTTCAAGGATATCGTTTCTGACCTTAAAGCTATGGAAGTAAAATTTGAGGATGAGGATCTAAGTCTTATTCTTTTGTGTTCATTACCTCCGTCATTTTCAAAATTTAGAGACACTATTTTATATAGCCGTGACACACTAACTGTCGCTGAAGTTTATGAGGCCTTACATGCAAAAGAAAAGATGAAATTAATGGTGTCTTCTAAAAGTTTCAACTCACATGGTGAAGCTTTGTCTGTTCGTGGACGAATAAAGGAAAAGAAATCAAATAATGAATATAAAGGCAGAAGTTCAAGCAACCACAGGGGTTGTTCTAAGTTCAGAGGTAAAGAAAAATTCTACAGGTATTGCAAGAAGAATAATCATGATGTATCTGAATGCTACAAGTTAAAGAATAAAGAACATGGAAATGATACCTACAGGCCAAAATTAAGGTAAATCTGCTGAGAAAGGTAAAGCTTCTGTTACTATGGCTGATAATAGTTCTGATGGTGAGATTCTTTTAGCTTTTGCTGGATGTGCAAGTAGTGATGATGAATGGATTATTGATTCCACTGCTTCTTTTCATCTATGCATTAATAGATATTGGTTCATCACTTATGAGTCTGTTAAAGATGTTGGTTCTGTTAGGATGGGTGGCGATTCGTCACGTCCTATTGTTGGCATTGGATCCGTCCAAATTAAGATGCATGATGGCATCATTAGACCTTGACAGATGTAAGGCACGTTCCAGGTATGACCAGAAATCTCATTTCTTTGACTACTTTTGATACTAAATGGTATAAGTATTCCGGAGGAAATGGAATTTTGAAGGTATCAAAAGGCTCTCTTATTTGTTATGAAAGGTGATTTGAAATCAGCAAATTTATATCGTCTACTAGGCACTACAATTACAGGTAATGTCTATATTACTTCACATTTTGTACCTGATATTGCTAATCTTTGGCACAAACGTCTTGGGCATATGAGTGAACAGGGTTTGGCATAATTGAGTCAGAGAGGACCTCTTGATGGTTATAATAGAGGAAAATTGGATTTTTGTGAGCATTGCATATTTGGTAAGCATAAGAGGGTGAAATTCAACACTTCTGTTCATTCTACAGAAGGTATTCTTGATTATGAAGGCATTGTAAGACACTACACCGTTCCTCATGCTCGTCAACAAAACGGTGTAACTGAGCGTATAAACAGAACTATCATCTCAAAAGCCAGTTGTATGTTGTCTAATGCTGGCTTGCATAGGCATTTTTGGACTGAAGCCGCTTCCACTGCTTGCTATCTAATAAATCGGTCACCCTCCATTGCTATTGATAAGAAAACTCCAATTGAGGTATGGTCTAATTCTCCAGCTGATTATTCACAATTGAGAGTTTTTGGTTGTACTGCTTATGCTCACGTTGATAATGGTAAGTTAGAGCCTAGAGCTATTAAATGTATCTTTCTTGGTTATAAATTTGTTGTTAAAGGTTTTAAATTGTGGAATCCTCAAACACAAAAGGTTGTTATCAGTAGGAATATCATCTTTAATGAATCTGTTATGTTAAATGATAAATTGGATACTAATGGTCCTATTGAGAAACAACATAATACTAGTCTGCAGGTGGAGCACCTTATTGATTCAGAAAATACACCAGAAAATAATATTGATGTTCAAGATGCATCTATTGTTGATGATTCACATATTGTTGAGCATTCTCGGAGTCTTGCCAGTTTTTTCTAATTCACGTTGAGGTAGTTTGACCAACTCAAGCCGGCACCTTGCGCAATTAAGCCTCCCTCGATCACTAGTGGTAGTTCTTCCCTGCTCCAGGTAGGCGAGCTCCGATCTTCACAAACCACTGGGCCTCCTCACAAACTTCCTTGAGAAGATCATCGGTTATTTCAAATTCCTCACAATGTTTGGCGTGGACGAAGCGCACTCTGGCACGTCGTGGTGCGCACGAGTAGGGTTGGCTATCGAGCTTAACAAACTAGTATATATCGGGTTTTTTTTCCTCTGAAATTGTTATAATTTGACATAAAATTAATTTATTTATCTGCTAAGTGGTAATTTCAAGTTCGAGCTAATGAGCCAGTATCGTGCCAAGCCTCATTTAAACTTTTTGCTTGGAATGGCATTTCAATTTTGAACTCGTTAACTAATGTAATGGATGCAATTTTGATTCGATCCTTAAGGAGCTTTGTCGCTTGCTCTACGCACGGGGGAGTGAATGGTATGCGGACCTAGGTGTGTATCTAGCTAGTTTGGTCCCATCTGGCTCTGCAAATGAAAGCATCTGCCGCTCGGAATCAATCCAATCGACCCGAAACAATGACTACTTGTTCAGTTCTTGTTATATATATGTACCTTCCAAGGCTTCCATGCCCCAACAACGAACGGAAACAAGCCAATGCCAATGCCAGCGCTGGCGGACTGCGCGTGGTGGCTCGGCCTCCTGTTCGGCGCCGTGCCGCTGCTCGCGCTCGCCGTCTGGCACTGCAACGACGCCTTCCACTGCGCCGCCTTCGCGCTCAAGCGTCGTTATCTCCGTCCCCCACGTCCTAGTCGCATGAGGCTTCCGCCGGGACACATGGGCCTGCCCTTCGTCGGCGAGAGCCTCGCTCTGCTCTGGTACTTCAAGCTCGCGCGCCGCCCCGACGCCTTCGTCCACGCCAAGCAGAGGACGTACGGCGAGGGCGTCGGCGTGTACCGGACGCACCTCTTCGGCTCGCCCACCGTCCTCGTCTGCTCGCCCGCCTCCAACAGTTTCGTCCTCAAGTCTCCTGACAGCTTCGGCATCCGGTGGCCGGCGCCGGAGCTCGTCGGCGTGTCCTCCCTCATCAACGTGGAGGGCGCCCAGCACGCCAGGCTCCGCGGTTTCGTCCTCGCCACCATCAACCGCCCCAAGTCCCTGCGGACCATCGCGGGGGTCGTCCAGCCGCGCGTCGTGGCGGCGCTGCGGTCCTGGGTCGACAAGGGAACCATCACCGCCGCAGCAGAGATCAAGAAAGTACTACTAGTATTTTGCGCTCACTACGAAACTTGAAATTATGCTTTATCACTCTAGATACACTCGTAGACTAATTATAATTATAAGATATTTTAATATAAATCACATAAAAAATTAGGAGAGATTATATAGTTTTGAGCATATTTTATAAATACCTTTATATACAAACATAAAAAGGAGTATGTCTAAAAAAATATGCTGTTAGATCGAGGATGTCCACTAGAGGCGAGTGAATATGCGATTTTATAAAAATTCTTCAATGTGATTAACACACTCTAATGATGGTTGGGCAACAAAAAATGGACAAAACTTACTGCCAAATGCATTCTAATTTACTAGTTAGATTTTAGTATCGCACCTTACTGTGGCACATGGCGGTCGTGGGATAGCGGCAATACAAAATAGGCAATTTTACTGTGAAATGCAATCCAATTTACTAGACGACTTGTTGGATTTTAGTGCCACTCCTCGCCATGGCTAATTTTAATTTATTTTTTGTATTGAATTAGTAATTTAGATATTTTACTTTGGAATTTATATCAAAATCAAATTCCAATTTTATTTTATTTTTTATTCTGAATTTCAATAATTTTTTTGGAATTCGTATAGAAATCCAATTGCAAATTTTAATTTAACTTTTATGCTGAATAATATTTATTTATGGATTTTACATAGGAAATCGTATGGAATAGAATTGCCAATTTTATTTTACTTTCTATTCTAAATTTGGTTATCTTTTGTTGGAATCCCTATGGAAATTAAATTGATAATTTTTTATTCTTATTCAAAATTATATTATTTAGGAATTCTACACAGGAATTCGTGTAGAAATCAAATTGCTAATTTATTTTTTTATTCTTAATTGCAGTTATTTTTGTTGGGAAGTCGTATGCAAATTCAATTGCTAATTTTTGTTTAATTTGTATTCTGAATTGTATTTATTTGTGGATTTTACATAGGAATTTGTATGTGTCGGGGGGTCGGGTAATTTCCATAAATTACCTCGGATGCCACCAACGACCAAGCTCGCTCCCGCCCGAGCCACCAGGAGGTCGTTACCCTGGGTTGTCTAATCAGAACTTGGAAGGCTACGCATTAGGCCGATTCGAGCTCGGGCTCGGGTGGGACCGAGAATGCCACGTATTCGATCGATTAGAGCTCGAGCTCGGGTAAGATGTCCAAGCTTCGGTCGGCCATCGGTAGGCCTTACGCGGTCTCGGTCGGTGGGAATAACCACCCGAGCGTAACTTCCGTTGGCGAATTCTACGTTTCCGTGGGAGCGTGGCGGAAAGGTAGGATCCACCGGTTGCCACGTTTGGGCGAGGTCGAAACGCGCGGGTAGTGGGTCGTGGAGTTCGATCCTTTGTAAGCTATAAAAGGGTCCCCATCGTGAGGGGACACACAACAACAACAACAACACACAGATGCACCGATTATAAGACAAGAGTCATACACTCGGACACTTTGCAAGAGTATACAAGAGCCGAGTAGGGCTATTATCTCTTCCACTGAGAGGCCCGAACCAGGGTAAGCTCATTGTGTCCACGCTCGTTGAGATCTGGTGATCCGTTCCTCGAGTAATCCCTCACGCAAGAAGGGTCACAGTTGGTCCCTCCACCAACAAGTAAGCTCGGCGGGGCCTGTTCTCAATCGTCGGCAATTGGCGCCGTCCGTGGGGACCGACTTTCCCTTCGTGAGGAATCCAGAAGAATGTCGTAATCCCATAACCACCAGGGCTCTACGCCCGAGATCGAGGAAGAGGACAAGCGATTCTTCGACAATAGGGCGGCGACGTCGCCGCATTAAGAATCAAGACGGTTCCAGGAGCTTTTCCTTGAAGCGGCTGCTGCCGAGCGATTCTTTCGCTCGGCTCGACGCCCTCTCGGACGACGATTTACGGCGACGCTCTACGATGGTGCGGACATCCCCGACCTCTACGAGCTCGACCAGGGACCGCTTCACGGGAGACACCGTGATGTCCCCTCGCGATCCGTCCAATCCCGTAACGTCTTCGTTGCGGAGGAGGATGGAAATGTCGAGCAAATCCCGGTGAAGCGGCGTCTTCACCGCTACGGCGGCCAAAGAGCACTGCAGGCATCCCTGAATCGGACCGACGACTTACGCCGGCAAGTCCGAGGTGGCCTGACCGATAAGACCAGGGCCGGTTCGTGAGAATTTCACGCCGCCAGACGGACTCGAGCCGTCGGCGACGACGAAACGAGCTCGTCACTGCGTTCCCCGAAAGCGAACGCCTTCAAGCCAGCCACGGTGGTGCGCAACCTCGAGAGAGTTTCTGAGCAGTCGACCTAGAAGCCATGGGCGCGGCCGTGGCCGGCGACCTCGAGGAAATCGCCACAGACATAAGGGCGGCGGAGGCCTCCGGGAAAGGGCGCCAGAGCAATTCGAACGCCGCCGCCGGGCGTCAGCGCCACCACCCCGATGACTCACGGCCGCACCAGTGGCTGGCGCGAAGCGGCCGGCTCGGGAGGGCACCGGAGCAATTCAGGGGCTCCTCGGGACGGCGGAATCTGAGCCACAGGCGTAACCGGCCGAACATTCCTCATCTGCCACTCCCCATCCTACAGCGTAGGAGATTTTCTCGCGCTGGGCCCACTAACCTCGGGCTCGGTGGTGGGGATCGCCTCGGCCGCGCGGCTCGTGGCGATCGCCAAACGATCCGTGTTCGGGTGCGAGGCGTTCGCGACATCGGCTGCGACGAGTGACCTGGCCGACAAGGTTTAAGCCGGGTCACATCGAGATTCGATGGGACTCGTAACCCCGACGAAGTTTCTCTCGATCTACACCACGGCCATTTTAGGCTGCCGGGGTGATGAAAGGGTGATGGCTAACTTTACGCCTGATCCTGGGCCAGGCGGCTCGGGCGTGGCTATTCAACCAGAAGGAGAACTTCGATCCGGTCCTGGGCCCGGTGGCGGCACTCTCCGAGCCAACTTCAGAGCCGCTACGCCCGCCGGGGAAGGAGCGCGACCTTGAGCGTCGTCTGAGACGGAGGCGAGACCTGCGCCCGATTCGTCGGCGCTTCATGCAAGTGCGCAATTCCATCCCGAGCATCTCGGATGAGGCGGTCGTCAGGGCTTTCAAGTTCGGGGTCCGAGACGACGCTTTACTCGGGACCTCGAAATCCACCGGACATCACGGCCAGGTGTTCGCATGGTGGCCCGTTACGCCAACGCGGACGAGGCCGCCCAATGGAAGAAGCTACTAGGCGAGGAAAATTGCCCCTCGGCCGGGCTCGAAGGGCATCAAGCGAAAGAGCGTAAGCTCGATCGAGAAAAAATCAAAAGAAGAAAAATCCTCCGTCTCAGGCATGGTGGCGACCATCGAAAGACAACGGCCGACCTCGCGATCGTATAGGGGAGCTCGAAGGAAAGGGTCGGCCAGGTTCGTGGAGCAACGAGCGTAACCGGACGACCAAGAACGCAGCGACCAACGCGGGCGGGCTAGTGCCTATTACGCCGCTCCACCAGGCGCATGGGCATGACCTTCGGAATTGCGTAACGTGGGCCTCCCGCTGGAGCAGTTCTACAATGGTAAGGGTCCCATGCCCACGCTCCCGAGATGGAAGGAGGCGTCAAGGGCAAGAAGCCCGCCGAGGAGCAAGACACCGACATGGAGTACCAAGAGCCGAGAAACCACATCGCCGTGATATTCGGGGCTCCGCCGCCTATGGGTCGCGTCGGGAGTTAAAGGAGGCCGCGAGGTACTCCGTGTCACTCGAGGAAGCCTCTGTTCGGCTCAAGTGGTCCGAGCCGCCGATCACCTTCTCCAAGGACGATCGCTCTGGGGATGGCGAAACCCCAAAGGCTTCCGATGGTCGTTAGCCCAACGACCGCAACACCGCGATGAGTCGGGTCCTTGTGGATTGCGGAAGCTCCCTGGACTGATATTCGCCAGGGTCTTGGGCGAGATGAGATCCTCGCTCCAAGATCAAAAGCCTGGCGGTCCCGTTCTACGGGATAGTGCCGAACGTCGGCCAGGCCGCTCGGCCAGATCGCCCTGCCAAGAACGTTCGGCAATCCGAGCAACTTCCGAGCGGGCTGATCACGCTCGAAGTGGTCGATTTCGAAGTCGGCTTACAACGCGATCCTGGGCCGACCAAAGACTCGCCAAATTCATGGCCGCCACTCACCACGGGTATCAATGCTTGAAGGTCCCCGGCCCGTGGCGTGATCACTGGTCAAGGAAGCCCAAAAGCAGCCCCTAAAGCTGCGACGAGAGGCGTTAGACATGGTCGGTCCAATCGCCCAGTGCGGCCCGAGCAAGAGCCGAGGAGTTCCGGCCCAAGGCTAGCCTCAAGCCGGAGGAGAAACCAAGGCCATCCCGTTGTGCGGCCTGAGAACAGACAAGATCGTACACGTGGGGCTTCCTAGATCCTAAATAGGAACTCGAGCTCGTGACCTTCCTCAGGAGAAGCGCGGACACGTTCGCTCGGGAACCGTCCGACATGCCGGAGTCCCAAGGAAGGTCGTCGAGCACAAAGCTAGCGATTCGGCACGACAAAAAGCTTTGCGGCAGAAGCTCAGCGCTTCTCCGGAGAAGCAAGCCATCATCGAGAGGAAGCTGGACAAGCTCCTCAAAGCCGGTTTCATTCGGGAGGTCGACCATTCCGAGTGGTTGGCCAACCGATTATCGTGATGAAAAAGGGGCAAGTGGCGCATGTGTGTCGATCACACGGCTGAATGCCGCATGCCCGAAAGACAATTTCCGCTACCTCGGATAGACCGGTTAGTCGGCCTTGGCGGCCGACTCGAGGCGATGAGCTTCGGGCGCCTACTCAGGCTATCACCAGATCGGCATATCGCCCGACGACGAGGAGAAAACTTCCTTCATCACGCCGTTTGGCACATTCTGCTACACGACCATGTCCTTCGGTCTAAGGAACGCTGGAGCGACCTTCCAGCGCCTTATGCAGAAAACCTTCTCGAACCAAATAGGTCGGAACCTGGAAGTGTATGTAGACGACATAGTCGTCAAGAGCAAGATGGCCTCGGACCATGTATCCGATCTAGAGGAGACTTTTCATAACCTCAATAAGCATCGAATAAAGTTAAACCCTGAAAAATGTGTGTTCGGGGTCAAAGCTGGCAAGGTGCTCGGATACATGATCGGCCCACAAGGAATCGGGGCCAACCCAGAAAAGATAGAAGCCATCGAGAACATGCGACCACCGACTTGCACTCGGGAGGTCCAGTCCTGGCCAGGAGAATGGCGGCCTTAAGTCGTTTCATCTCGCGGCTCGAGGAACGTGGCCTACCTTTCTTCAAGGCGCTCGGAAGCACGACGGTTTCAGCGTGGGCGAGATGAAGCGCACCGCTCTTTCAAAGAGCTTAAGCTATATTTGTCAAGACCCGGTCTTGACCACGCCAAGAATGGGAGAGGTTCTCTTGCTCTACCTGGCCGCCACACCAGCGGTAAGCGTCCTTGACGGTAGAGAACGACGGGGAGTGCGGCGCCGATCTACTACGTCGGCGAAGTCTTACACGGACCAAAGGAGCGTTACCGAGGTCCGAAACTCCTTTATACGCTCCTCGTGGCCTCGAAGAAATTAAGACACTACTTCCAGGCACACAAAATCCAAGTCCCGACCAACTTCCCGCTGAGAGAAATTCTCGGGAATCAGGACGCAAGCGGGCGGATCGCGAAATGGGCCATGGAGCTCGCCGAATTCGAGATCGAATTCTCGGCCAGAACCGCGATCAAATCTCAGGTCCTAGCGGACTTCCTAGCCGAATGGACAAACCCAACCAGGCCGAGCACGGTCGCTGGGTCATGCACTTCGACGGATCCCGAGCTTACGATTGCTCGGGGGCTGGAGTGGTCCTCGAATCCCCTCAGGGGGAGCGGATCCAGTACGCCCTCCAATTGCATTTCGGCGCAACAAACAGCGGCGAATCTGAAGGTGCGCTAGCCAAGGGCCGGGCATGCAAAGCGCTCGAGTCCAACGACTAGCTGCGAAGGCGACTTCGCGGTGGTCGTCAACCAGGTTAACAAGGAGTATCGGTGCTCGATGACTCAATGGCGCTTTACCTGGCTGAAGTAAGGAAGATGGAAAAGTACTTGAAACTTCAAGTACTATACATCCTCAGGAAGGACAATGCCCTGGCCGACCATCTATCGAAGGTCGGTTCCGCCAGATTCCGCCCGGCGGTGCTCATCGAGCACCTCTATAAGCCCTCCATACCCCGGGAGAGGCAACCGAGGCAGGTGGTACCGTCTCCTTCCTCGAAAGCAGGATCACGAGGTGGATGACGCCATTCATCCAATACGCCGTGCACGGACCTTTGCCGAGGAGGAAGCCGAGAAATCCGGCTAGTGAGGCGCTCCTCGACCTATAAAATGGTCGAGGGCCTCTTATACCGCAAAGGCGCGCTTGGCGTCCTCTCCAAGTGCATCACCCAAGAGGAAGGCAAATACCTCCTCAAGGATATCCATGACGGGCTGTGTGGAGCTCACTCGTCCTTTAGGACCTTGGTGAGCAAAGCCTTCGGTTGGGTTACTATTGGCCGACGGCCTTGGCCGACGCAGCGCTCAATAGTAACCTCCTGCCCGATCTTGCAGTTCCATGCTCGGAAGGTCCATCACCAAGATATCGCGCTCTGAGACCATGCCGCTAACCTGGCCATTCTCGGTTTGGGGCATCGACATACTCGGTCCATTTCCAGGGAAGGAGGGGTTGTAAATACTGCTCGTCGCAATCGACACCTTCACTAAATGGATCGAGGCCGAGCCTATATCAACCATCTCGACGCAGCGGCTAAAAGGTTCTTCCGCAATAATGTAGTAACCCGCTTTGGCGTTAAGTCGCCTCATTACCGACAACGGCACTCAGTTCACAAGCGAGGTGTTTCAGGCTTATTGCGAGGAGGTCGGGACCAAGATATGCTTCGCATCCGTGGCCCACCCACAGAGCAATGGGGCGGCCGGCGCGAGCAGGCAGATCGTCCAAGGAATCAAGAAGAGAGTCTTCAAGAGCCTCGTCGGCATGGTCAGGCCTGGGTGGACGAACTACCCCGATCCTCTGGTCGATCCGCACCACGGCGAGGCCGAGCTACGGAGACCCCCTTCGGCTCGTATATGGCGCGGAAGGCGTCCTACCGTCGAGGTTGTCCTAGGATCCCCAAGGGTGAACCTAGCCGATAGCATCGACGCGAAGGCGGCGCCTTCTCGACCTCGACCTCGCGGAGGCGTCCGTGAACGGGTTACATTGCGATCCGCGGTCTACCTGCAAGCGCCAGCGAGCACGCCGCTAAATCGGTACGACCAAGGACCTTGCACGTCGGCGATCTCGTTCTGCGACGGGTCCAAGACCTGTCAAAAGCCAACAAGCTAACGCCAAGATGGGAAGGTCCTTACACGGTCGTCTCAACAGCACGCCCGGGGGCTGTCCGCCTCGCAATGGAAGATGGTCGAGAACTAGCTAGCACTTGGAACATCGACCAACTGCGTAAGTTCCATGTCTAACCACACTCGCCTACCTTTCTAATAAATTTTGTCACCTCGTCTTCTCGTTCTTTCTCTCTCTCTTTCTCCTTTACCTCCGCAAAAAATTCTACGATTAAGCTCGACCCAGACAAGGTGTCAGGGGCAGGTCGGTCGTCGGGGCAAAACACCGTACGACAAGAGCTCGACCTCAAGGGCTTCCTTCCTCGTAAGACGACCATCTTTTTCGCGGTAGACCTCCGCCGCAAGCAAAGATTCGCACAGGACACCCATACGAGCGGTTCCGAGCTTAAGTCGGCGGTGGGCGGCATCGGCGCACCGTACCCTAAGAGCCACACGGTCCTCATGAGAACTCTACTCCGCCAACGCAGGTCGTGCTCGCGATCGCCCACGACCTCCGTTGGCGGCGGGGCTATAGGGTACCAAGTGGCCACGACCTCGTGCGGCTCTCACGCGAGGTAGCTACTCCTAGTACGATTGACCGCTTAGTCACGTAAGGCCGAAGTAAGCCGAACAAGGAACCGCGACACCAAACAAATCGTTATCATCTCGGACAAAACAACAAAAAACGTTTAGAGATAGATAAACGCTCTTTCTATGTTCAACTGGGCGGTTTTTCCTTAAGTTTTTTTACGGTAAAGACAGAAAAGAAAATTACAGGAGCCCGCAGACGCTTCTCGCCCCGCAGAGCGACGAAGCTCGTCCCGCACCGAAGTCAAGCTCGGACTCAAGGTCGAGCACCCGTGGCGAAGCTTCCCGACCTTCGCATGCCGCTGGTCGCTGGACTCCTCCCGTTCTTTGGTCGATTGTCCTTTGGCGCCGAGGCGTCGCGCAAGGTCGCCACCGTGGCCTCAAGGCCCGACCTTGCTGCTCGCTCGGTCAAGACGCTCCTGGAGCTCGTGCACGGACTCCTCCACCTTCCGCCGGATCTCGGCCTCGAGAAGATGTCGGCTCGGCAACCCGGCGCTCGAGCTCCGCGATCTTGGCGTCTGCTCGGATTGGTGCTTAGCGACAACTTCGGCGGCACGGTGGCGGCATGGAAGTCCTTCATGGTGGACTCCGGCACTGCGCGACAAGGTATTTCAGGTCGTGGATCGAGTTTTTTTGATAAAAACACATGAGTCGAGTACTTACCCAACAAAGCCGAGCCTCCGGCCTCTTTGAACATCTCGTGGGGTCCTCCGTCTCGTCCTGTTCCCCTGGCGGGCAAGGGATCTCCCGCCTCGATCCCTTCTCCTTGATCGGAGGCGGGGCTTGAGCCCGAGCTCCCTCATCCCTTGAGGGCGAAGGAGCTTTGTCACGGGGACGACCTCCGCCTCTGGAGAGGGCGACCTCAAGAGCGAGGATCACCTCCCGCTCTTCTTTCTCCCGGCAGAGAGTTGCGCCGGGGCTCCACCCTTCGGCGTCTACGGCCATGGGAGCAACAGGGGACAGGGTCGGCATCCGGCCCTTGAGGCTGCAGCAGCGTCGGCCAGCGGGATCAGCTGGGGCACCGAAGTCGGCGGCCGGAAGGTCGGTCCCGGCTGGAAACGACCTCGGCGCCAGCCAGATCCCCTTCCGTCTTGAAGCTGCCCGGCTCACCTACGGTGGCGGGCTCATCTCCCGACCGGCGGGGTAGCGGCTCTTCCTCGTTGGGCGAGCTCCCGCCAGGATGGGGTCCCCGACGCCGGCCGTGGCTGGGACCCGGCGTGGCGTCACGAGCACGGGGAGACCTCGGCGATCTCTGGAGAGTCGCGGTGATGATGTCGCCGGGCGCCGGAAGAATCCTCGCGGGGAGTTTCAGCGGCCTGCTCATCACCATCAGACTCCACGACTATGATGTGGGGGATGCCCTCCTTCGCGGCTCGGGCATCGGCAGCCGCGATCTTCCTCCGTGTCTCCTCTTCGGGAGACACGACCTCTGGGTCCCGGAGCTCCGCGGCAGTGGGCTCCCCCACCTCGACATCGTCGCCACCAGCGGCCCGTGGGGGGCCCAGGCCTCCGCGACCTCGGCTCCCGCCGGCCTCGTCGCCCACGACGCCTCGGCACGGGCAAGCTCCTCTCTAGCACGAGGTCAAGAATATCGTCGACCATCGCCGAAATCCCATAACTCCGCAACAACCGCCAAACCCACTATATACGATGTTGGGTTAGTATGGTGCCGAGGGGAAAGAGACAAGCGAGAGGAGCGAGAGCCCGACCTTGCTCGGCGTCAGCTTCGTGAGCTCGAGCGCGGGCAGGAGGCGGCCATGTCCTCGCGCGCCTTATCGGCCCTGGCGGCCAGAAGGAGTCGGCCTCCCCAAGCCGACCTCGAGAGGCGGTCGGCGTTAGGCGCGGTTGGCGTGGCGAGGCGACTGCGGGACCTCGGGACCAAGGGGCGGGTCGGCTCGTCCTTCTCCTCCTCGCGGTCCCCGGGAGCCGAGCTCGAGCTCACCGCGCGAGCTCCGCTGAAGGCCGCGATCGGCCTTCGGCTCGACCTTGGCCGGGCCGGGCGCAGCTGCGGCCTCCTTCTTCGCGCGACAATTTGGCGCATAAGCGAGCCATCGGCTCGGGATTGTCTCGGGTGTACTCATCCATCCACAATCTTAGTTCACTCACCTCCTGCCGATCCGCATACTCCAAGTCTTTGGCGGGGTGGCGGTCGTCGGCCGAACGCTGCGTATGCGCTGGCGGGGGCGGCGTGGCGACGGAGATCGAGCGGCGCTTGCGACCGCCGGTCCCTTGGTCTTCGACCCGTCCATGGCCAGGATCGGTAGGACCGCAGCGACCGAGGGCAACCTTCTCCTGTTGAAAAAGAGAAAAACTCAAATGAGGTCGTAATGCCCCTGGAGAAGCCTGTCCGGACGAAAGCTTCGAAAGAAGTCCGAATCAGAGAATTACAGACTCGGTCAGGATAAGGACGTTGTTCGGGATCTGGCGGCCCTCGATGATTTCCTTGCCTTTAGGGTGCCGAACATCTCGGACACCCTCACATCCACCCAGTCCTCTGGCGGAGCTACATACCAGCCAAGGGAGAGGTCGTGAGAAGGGGCATCCTCTGCTCGGAAAAGATGATCGAGGGCGGCGACATACCTGGCGTGATTCGGGTGATGTCCTGCCACCTCGACCTTGAAGAAGGGATGCTCCCTCCTCCTAAGGGGCGATATCCGGTTCCTGGACGTAGTCGGGTAACGCCCCACGGCCACCCCAGGCACGTGAGCTCGTTGATCGTCATGAGGATCTTCTCCTCCTCGGGCTCCACAGGCGGTCGGGCGTCTCGAGCGCGACCTCTGGCGCCGAGTAGGAAGCGTGCCGCCTCCGCTTTCCTCAAGTAGAACCAAGAGTCGGCCCAACCCGACACCGAGTCCTGAGCGTGAAGCTCGGGTACTCGTATGGTCGGAGTAGGTCGCAGCGGAAATGAGGCGGCCGGCTGCGAAGGCGTCTTGGTGCGAGAAAGGGTGTAGAAGTGGAAGAAGAGGCGGGAGTGGGCTCGACGCCCACGAACCCTTCGCAGAGATGGGTAAAGATGGCCATGATGAGAATGGAGTTGGGGTGGAGGTGAGCGATCTCGCACTCGCAGGAGGCGAGTACGGCCTCGAGGAACTCACTTTCGGGCGTCCGGAGCCCGTTCATGGCGTAGAGCTCGGTGGAGACGATCTCCCTCCTCCTCGGTGTGGCTCTCCTCGGCGCCAGGGACTCTCCATGTGCAGGCATCAACGTACCTCGCCTGCTGGAGGATCTCCAGCCTGCGCCTGTCGAGCTTGCTGACGCCGAACCTCGCCATGAGGGTGGAAAAGGTGATCGAGAAGAAGGATGAGCGCCGAAGCAGGGGAGTATGAGACGCAGCGATCGCAAAACGGCCAAGTGAGTCTAAGGGTTTTCTCTTCGAGTGTTTAAAAGCTCCTCCAGGAAATGGGAAAGCAAAAGGACTTCCCGCCGTTATGGTCGAGGAAGCCCTAGAGGCACAGAGGGCAGTTGAGGCGTTCGCCATTCAGAAAACGACACGTGGGCACGCAAATCGAAAGCAAATCTGCGAAAAGACGGTTCCTCAGAAGAACGATTCGAGCTTCCAGAGAAGGAACCGAGAGAGGCCCACTGTTAGCTCAAGCGCGGCAGTGGGGAACAATCTCGTTCCCGGAGGAGGTTAATAGATCGTTGGTCGCGGCAGTTGTCCGCCGCGGCAGAACCGACATGCTCGTAGAACGTTAGGCCCAAGGTGAAGGCCTTCCTTATACCTTTTCCCACTTGAACCTCGGGGCTAGGCGTCGGGGTCGGGTAATTTCCATAAATTACCTCGGATGCCACCAACGACCAAGCTCGCTCCCGCCCGAGCCACCAGGAGGTCGTTACCCTGGGTTGTCTAATCAGAACTTGGAAGGCTACGCATTAGGCGATTCGAGCTCGGGCTGGGTGGGGACCGAGAATGCCACGTATTCCGATCGATTCCGAGCTCGAGCTCGGGTAAGATGTCAAGCTTCGGTGCGGTCATCGGTAGGCCTTACGCGGTCTCGGGGTCGGTGGGAATAACCACCCGAGCGTAACTTCCGTTGGCCCGTTACGTTTCCCGTGGGAGCGTGGCGGAAAGGTAGGATCCACCAGTTGCCACGTTTGGACGAGGTCGAAACGTGCGGGTAGTGGGGTCGTGGAGTTCGATCCTTTGTAAGCTATAAAAGGGTCCCCATCGTGAGGGGGACACACAACAGCAACAACAACACACAGACAGACCGATTGTAAGACAAGAGTCATACACTCAGACACTTTGCAAGAGTATACAAGAGCTGGAGTAGGGCTATTATCTCTTCCCTGAGAGGCCCGAACCAGGGTAAACTGCTGTGTCCACGCTCGTTGAGATCTGGTGATCCGTTCCTTGAGTAATCCCTCACGCAAGAAGGGGTCACAGTTGGTCCCTCCACCAACAAGTAAGCTCGGCGGGGGCCTGTTCCCCAATCGTCGACAGTATGGAAATCAAAATTCTCTTTTTATTTTAATTTTATTTGGAATTTAAGTTATTTATGTATTGTATATGACATGAACTATTTCATATCTGGACCATTATAATCGGGGAATACTACGATCTTTATCTTTTTTTTCTCCAATTAATATGGAAATTTATAGTCCTGAGAGTGACCGTGGTGGCTTTTTTCTTTGCCTTTGCTTTCATATTATAATAGATTTAGATAACATGATTTGGTGATTTAAATATAAAATCAGCACATACGTACAATCAAACTATGGTAAAAAAGGTAGCTCTAGTTTGAATTTCGGTTCATAATTGTTTGAACTAGTAAGTAGACCAGTTAAAGTGGACATCCAAAAAATCTCAAGATTTTACGCACACGATACGTAGGAACAATACCCGATTTAGATTATAGTGCCAGAACGTATGCAAGATGTATATGATGGATTAATTTCAGGTGACGTTCGAGAACATATGCAAGATGTTCGTGAGCATGGAGCCGTCACCTCTGACCGGCAAGATGGACGAGTGGTTTGCCGGCCTAGTTGGTGGATTCAGGGCGTTTCCGTTGGACTTGCCAGGAACAGCGTTCCATCGCGCTCGCCAGGTAAACTAAATCTTTTTTTGTTCTTCTCAATAATTTGCAAAAGAATTTATAATCTCTTAGCAATGAATGAATTAATCGAGCTTCTGACTTGAGAAATGCATGCATGGCAGTGCCGCAGGAAGCTAAACGCGGTGTTCAGGGAGGAGGTGGAGGAGAGGAGGAGGAAGAAGGCGGCGGCTGCAGGAGGATTAGAAAACGATGATGTGATGAGCGGGCTGATGGAAATGGAGGACGAGCATGGGAAGAAGCTCTGCGACGACGAGGTGGTGGACAACATACATAGTCTCCCTGCTGGTTGGGGGCTTCGAGTCCACCTCCAGTGCTACCATGTGGGCTCTCTACCACGCACCTCGCCAAATCGCCCCATGCCCTTGCCAAGCTGAGAGTAATTAAGCTATATACCTCTACCTACGTATGTATGTCTCTCATCACTCTCAGGCTCAGCTGCTTGATCTACCTATATATGCGGCAGGAGGAGAATGCGGCCATCAGCAAAGACAAGAATGGCGCCTTCCGCTTCATTACCCTTGATGACATCCCCAAGATGAAGTACACTGCTAAGGTAGTCCAAGAAAGCATTCGGCTGGCCAACGTTGCATCAATGGTCTTTCGCGAGGCACACAAAGACGTCGAGTACGGAGGTACGTAGTAAGCAAACTAAGCACGGTATGAAATGTACCATTTGCAATGATCACTGGAGCTATCTAGCAATTAATAGTATTGTATCGATCGATCGATCGTTAAATGCATGCATGCATGCAGGTTACACGATACCGGAAGGGTGGAGAGTTGTGGTTTGGCTCCGCTCGCTGCATACTGACGCGAAATATTACGACGATCCACTCAGCTTCAACCCTGACAGATGGGATGTAAGTTGGCTCATCAATCTCGCTAGCTAGTAGGAGTATATATATATATATATGCATGTGTTCATGAGTGACTGATCAACACTGGTAACCAATTAATGAGCAGGAACCGGCGAAGCCAGGCACATACCAGGTGTTTGGAGGCGGCTACAGGCTCTGCCCAGGCAACATGCTGGCAAGGCTTCAGCTCACCATCGTGCTGCATCATCTGTCCCTTGGTTACAAGTCAGTACTACTTAACCTTACGTGCTAGCTAGCTAAGAACAGAAGAGCCTAGCTTGAAATTTCCATCTCTTTTCCTTAACTTGATCAGTGAGTATTTTTATTCCCATCACTTTTTCTTGGCTTAATTTCTCTTGTTTCAGGTGGGAGCTGCTGAATCCTGATGCAGGGGTTGTTTACCTTCCGCACCCAAGGCCAGTAGACGGCGCTGCCATGGCCTTCGGTAAACTTAATTAGTGCGAGTACGCGATCCACACCAATCTATTACTTGCACAGTGCAAGGGTGGACAAGGGAGATCGACAGAGCGCTCTGTTACACCTACCTCTGCTTGTTGCCACCAATCCATCTAGTCTAGCTATTACTACTACTTGTACTGATATTGGCAGGAATGTACCATCATATCAGACCAGCCTGTGTTCCTCAAAACCATGCACCTCCCTCCTGCTCTCATTCTGTTCTGTTCTGTTCTGTTCTGAATGTAAATCGACAGAATTATGACGACGAATAACTAGCAGTGAATCCACGCAACTGTACGGGAAGATTAGACTCCATGAGTCTTTTTTTTCCCCTCCTGGGGTTAACTGCTCTGATCTTATGGATGAAAATTTGACTCGTGTTGCGGCAGGGGGATTATGTGCTAGCTTCAGATGTTAAGTTGCCGCGGTAAGTGGGGGTTGGGTAGGGTGTCGAGGAAGATGCCGGCAGCATGGGCAACCTGACGTGGAGCAGCAGCGACACCCTTAATACCATGGAGCATGACGATGGTGAGGAGGACTATAGGATACGATTGATATATACTAGTATAGCAATAAGAGGGAGGGTGAATGATTACGCGAAAGCTAAAATCAAATTTTGGATCTACTAAAAATTCATCTCAATTCGGAATCAAATAATTGCTTCGTATTCAACAAAAACAGATTAGATGTGTTTGGTAAATCACGAATTTCTTGAGATCCAACCGTCGGATTGATCTGAAATCTGAACAGAAGAAACTAGATTCCAATAAGAATCTAACAAAAAAAATCAACTCGATCGGACCTACGGATCAAAAGTTATGAACTATGCAAGCTTGCTGTGACAGATTATGCCGAGAATAGATCTAACATTAATTTCCGAAAATCCAACCGTCAGATTGATGTGAAATTTAACCGGTGGAAACTAGATTCAATTTCAAAACTAACCCAACAAGAATCAACTCAATCGGATCTACGGATCAAAAGTTATAACGTTCGACCTCAAGCAACACCTGCACATGAACAAACCACGGAACAATATTCCGAGCACAAGTCCACGACTTAACTCAAGATCAGTCCATACAACCACTCAGACGAGCACATTGCATCAAGTAAAATAATTACTATGCTATCACAAACATATCAAATAATTATCTGAATTGAAACAGCACATGCACATGTACCACACATGCTATGAGCACAACCACTTTGCAATACCAAATTTATCATCAAACCAATTTTTCAGCACATGATTGCACAAGGACACGACGACAACGTTGGCCACTAGATCAATGCTTCGTTGGTAGATACCGTGCACGTAAGAGTATCGATAACGCTTGGTAGATACCGTGCGCCGGCGTTGCAACACGATCTTTGTGGGTGAACAGGACACATGATGTAAAGATGTTGTGCCCCCTCCCTCGCTTAAGCCAAGCAAGATTAAGATGTAAAGATGTTTGTGTCACATGAACATGATCCACCACCACATACCTGATTCCAAAGATTCGATCAGTACAATCCATCACAGCCTATCTATCTATCTATCTATCTATCTATCCCGATCCCAAGTCTCTATGGTACGTATTAAGGAGAATCGAATCTGCCGATCTATGCATGCATGCATGTTGATGCTGGTATATACCATATAGATAAATATCGCGTTGCGTTGCGTTGCGTTGCTTTGCTGGTAATTAAACCGGCGCCGCGTTTGCCTTCAAGCCGTCGTTTCCCTCCAACTCGACGGCGGCGACGGCGTCCGACTTCTTGAACCTGTACCAGCGCGCGCACAAGACGAAGTACACCAGGTTGGCCGCGGCCAGGGCGGCGACGACCAGGTAGAAGAGGTCGACGCGGCCCTGGTTCAGGTCCTGCGCCAGCCAATCCGGCCGCCCGGCGCGCCCGCGCGTGGTCCGGTGCACGACGGTGACCATGAGGCCGCTCGCGTAGCTCCCCAGCGAGAAGCCCAGGAAGAGGAAGGCCCCCGCCACGCTGCGCATGTTCTCCGGGAACTGCTTGTAGTAGAACTCGATCTGCCCGATGGCCGCGAACCCCTCCGACAGCCCCGCCAGCAGCTGCTGCGGCACCAGCCAGAAGCACGACATGCCCGACCCCACCCTGCGCCGCCTCTGCTCCACCGCCGCCGACAACAGCATCGTCGCGATGCACAGCGCCAGCCCCACGCCGATGCGCTGGAGCAGGCTGATCCCGCCCTGCCGCCCGGTGACGCGCCGCAGCGCCGGCACCACGAGCTGGTCGTACACCGGGATCCACAGCGTGAGCGCCAGCATCTGGAACACGACGAAGGAGCCCGCCGGGATCTGGAACCCCGACCGGCCGATCCGCCGGTCGGTCTGCATGGCCTGGAGCACCACGTAGGTGCCCAGCTGGGTCAGCACGACGAAGTAGGCGATCCCCGACGACCACACCGGGATGATACGCGCCACGCACTTCACCTCCTCCACCTGCTGCAGCGTGCAGAGGCGCCACGGGTTCGCCGGCGTCCTCCCGTCGGGTCCGAGCGCGTCCTCAGGGGTGAGCAGGGCGGCCTTCTCGAGGCACCGAAACTGGTCCGTGTAGGCGATCTTGGAGACGAGCTTGCTCCGGTGCGGCGGGTCGAAGAGGTCGGCGGGCGTGTCGGGCAGGCGGAGGCGGCGCTTGCGGGCGGCGGCGACGAGGACCTGAGCGAAGCTGGTGAAGGGGCTGCCCTCGGGGCGGATGCGGACGTATTGGCGCGTGCCCATGAAGAAGAGGACGCAGGAGAGGCCCATGAGGGCGGCGGGGATGGCAAGGCCGAGCGCCCAGTTGACGTTGCTCTGGAGGTAGATGATAAGGGTGGCGGAGAGCATCATGGCGATGGTGAAGGTGAAGTAGTACCAGTTGAAGAAGCTGGTGATGCCGCGGCGGCCGTCGGGGGTGCGGGGGTCGAACTGGTCGGCGCCGAATGCGAGGTTGCAGGGGCGGATGCCACCGGCGCCGAGGACGATGAAGAAGAAGGAGGCGAGGAGGGCGGAGAGCTGCCAGCGGGAGGGGCCGAGGCATGAATCTTTGGACGAACAGGGAGGTGGGTGGAGGGAGTGGATTGCGGCGGTGAGCGTGAGGATGAGCATGCCGAGGAAGGAGGCGATGGATGCGGCGGCGAGGGTGGTGTAGCGGCCGAGGTAGGTGTCGGAGAGGAAGGCGCCGAGGAGGGGGGCGAGGTTGGTGGTGCCGGTGAAGAAGTTGAGGAGGGTGGCGGCGTTGACGCTCTTGATGTGGTACACCGTCGTCAGGTACACCAGCAGGTTGGACAGCGTCCCGATCGTCCCCAGCTTCTCGAACGTCTCGTTCCCTGCCATGGCAGCCATGAATGCATTCTGAGTCATCCATGGCCATGCTCTTCAAATTTCTACACAAGCAAGCAGACCAGCAGCACTAATCCATAAATCAGATTGCTGCTGCTGCAGTACTATTCAGCATGCATGAGTGACGACAGTAACAGCTGCCATGGCCACTGCTGCTGCCACTAGGTGAGATCAACGCAGTACCGACAGCAGCTGAACTCTAGCTATTATAGCTTGTCGCGGATGTTACTAATTGCAAACAGAATTAACCCGAGCGACGAGCGTTTCGCATTATCTCTACTATTCTAAAGCACCACTTGGTGGCAGTGGTCCATTCTACACGTCATTAATTGCCCTGTTTAATTGCTCTACTTAATTGCCCTGCTTAATTGCCCTACTCAAGAAACGAAACGTTGCTTTAATTAGCCAGCTTTCGCAAGAAACGAAGCGTTAAAGATAGATGTTTGATCTTGTAAAATAATTTTTTTATTTTTTAATCTTTATTTTTCATTATCAATTTTGTTTTTCGTAGCAACGCACGGGCATGTAACTAGTAAGGGCAATTAAGTAGGACAATTAAGCAGGGTAATTAATAACGTGGGTAGAACTCACCACTGCCACCAAATGCTGCTTTATAATAGTAGAGATACTCCCTCCGTTTTTTTTTATAAAGCGTATTAGGTTTCGTTAGGACAAGACTTTGACCAATGATTACTTCATTAATATACCATTTATGCAATACAAAATCGTAATTATATATAAGTACTTTTGAATAAAAATATGTTAATATCAATTTTGTGTCATAAAAATTATATGTTAATAGAGTAATTGTTGATCAAAGTCTTATCCTAACGAAACCTAATACGCCTTATAAAAAAAAACGGAGAGAGTATATTAGCTAGGATTAGCTACAAGGAGGAAAAGGTGACAATAACACATGAGCACTACTTGTGAATCAGAACAAGCCCGTAGCTAGCTAAGAGCTGGGTGCGGTGTTGTTGGTCGTTTCTGATCGACGACTAGCTCATCAAGCTAGCTAGGGATCAAAGTGCTTAATTAATTATTCTCTATCGAATTGTTGAGCCTAGCTAGCTGTCTGCACATACACACACACACATGGATGAACTCAATTTATCTTGAATTCTCCATGTTTGGCTATCGAGTTCAGACTTGAAAGTAGAATAGTAATAATGATTTCTGGACAAGTATGAGTGAAATGATCGTCTTTTCTAATAATTTTAAGCTTTTGAGTGAGCTTATGGATTGATGCACGTAACTCAATATAGTATAAGCGTCAAAAGATTTTAAGTTCAAAACTGGTTGACGCAATTAAAAAAAATAATTACAACCTATTTTTATTTCATATCTTAGAGTGGAGCCAGCGTACATACGAGGAAAGTGACGAAGTACAGGTGGATTGACCGTCTTTTCTCATAGGCTGTGCCTGTGCATGAAACCCAATAATTTAGTATCCTATCCAGGGTTCCACTTTTCGTCAACGAAAAACCGTTCAAAAACCGAAATTCAAAAAACCGTTCAAAAACCGTTGGAACAGTAGCGGTTTTCAACGAAATCCTTTTTCGAACAGTAACGGTAACGTCGAATTTCGCAAAATTCGAATGGTTTTCGACGAAAATTTGAACCCTGATCCTATCCAGCTTGGACGACCCGACCTCACATACGAACGCATGGCGCCATGAATACTAGGTAGTAGGCAGCTGATTGATAGTACTGCAAAATTAGATCAGTTCTCACCTATGACGTACGGCATGGCCTTCCACCCGCGGTAGTCGACGGCGGGCTCACCGGCGTCCGCCTCATGATCAGCCTCGCCGCTGTCGCTCGACTGCTGCTTCATCTTCTCCTTCATGGCGTCGTCGTCGTACGCCTGCTGCGCCTGCGGCTTGTTAGCAGCAGGGTCCATCTCCTCTTAAGAGCCTAGCTATGTCTGTCTGCCTCACATGTGCGTGGGTTGGGTTGCTGCCTCTAGACTCTAGAGCAGAGCTGAGCAGAGCATGGGAGCAAGGAGAGAAGAGGTCGGACGTATAAATATAAGCAGAGCATGGGAGCTGGGCTCTCAGCTAGCTAGGAGTATACGACGACCTCAGCTCAGAGAGATACGTAAGAGAAAGAGAGATACGTACCGTACAAAACAAATTTGGTTTCTCCACCTCTTCGTGTCTCTATGTGATCTGTATGTATGCAGATGAGCATTACAGAAAGCAACAGCATATACATACGGTGCACGTACATATCCGTATAAACCATTCTTATCATATAAACTCTAAGTTTTCAAAAAATTTCAAAAAATTGCTATACGTTGGGGAGATGGGCTTCTACGTCCTTGTAAAATTTGAAGACCAAAATCGATCGCATTCAAAAGATTTACAAATATAAAAAATCACATCACCTACGTATGATAATTTTTTTAAAATTTTTTAAAATTTGTTTATATAATATATTTATGAAGTTTACTTAATAAAGACGGTGATACCTGCCATCACATTAGACATGAGAGTCTCTTGATGATATAGCAGAGGCAAATAATTGAGGATCGAGAGAATAGGAGGGGGGGAGGCTGCAGGTACCTAAAATTAAGGTAGATGTGTGAAGGGGAAGCATCCCTTCCACCTACAATTAATTAATTGATCGATTAATAAACCAGCTAATCATCTAGCCATCTATCTACTCCCTTCAACCATAAATAGTTATCATTTTATGTATCGATACGATTTTCAAAATATAGTTTTCACCACTAATTTTTGTTTATTATATTTATAAAATATAATAAAAGTATAATATAAAAAAGTACTTTTTGAGATAAATTATATATAATTTCTATATATGTACCTAATTTAAATATTTAAAAATATCGATAATAAAAATTTGGTCACACCTATATCGAAAACGTACTGGCGACTGCTAGTGCTGGTACCGCAGTCTCTCCTTTTGTTAATCAAAGCCGCTGCACCGCTAGCTAGCTAGTACTCTCATGCACTGCACCCCCAGTCCCAACTTAATTATTAGTAAATCAAGGAGAGGTTAACTTTGGTAAGCAGCAGTTGCAACTAACCGGGAGTTTTTAAGGAATTGATATATATAAATTGATTGGTCGACCAATAAATTGCAAAATAGTACTCCTCCAGTCATAACCACTAAGTTGTATGATAATATATATATTTATAAAACCCAATAAAATTATGATATTATAAATGACATGTATTTGGTACCAGAGAGGGTGACGTACTCGGGCTCCGCTCCAGTGCTCGTGGTATTGTCTAGTACTAGTTACATGCCCGTGCATTGCTACGAAAAACAAAATTGATAACGAAAAATAAAGATTAAAAAATAAAAAAATTATTTCACAAGATCAAACATCTATCTTTAACGCTTCGTTTCTTGCGAAAGCTGGCTAATTAAAGCAACGTTTCGTTTTTTACGTAGGGCAATTAAGCAGGGCAATTAAGTAGGGCAATTAAGCAGGGCAATTAATGACATGGGTAGAACTCACCACTGCCACCAACTGTTGCTTTATAATAGTAGAGAATACGGTAATTCTCCCTCCAGTCATAAATAGTTATCATTTTGGATATAGGTACAGTTAAATTAACTTTCAAAACTTTGACAGCATTGGATACATGAAAATCATGCGTGTAGATTTGTATCGAAAAGTATTTTTTTAATAATATTATAATTTTATTGGATTTATAAATATATTATAATAAAAATTAGTTGCCAAAGCTATATTTTTGAGAATATATCAATACCCAAAACGATAACTACGTGCGACAGGAGGGAATACTAGCTAGTCAGTGCAATACACAGTAACCGGCGGTTTGCAAAGCTAGCGTGAGGTTCAGTGAAAATAACTTAGTTGGATTGATGCAGGCGCAATACGGTCAAAAGAAGTGGTAATGACGTACGTTCAAATGAATTGTGCAAGATTAATTGATCACAGTTTCGGACTTAGATTAATTAATTGATCACAGTTTCGGCTTTTAGATTTCACATCAAGCTAGCTTGGTCGTAGGTTCGGTCGTCAGAATTGAGATCTATATATCCATCTCTGCTGGCTGCCCAAGTCATCTACGTACATACTGATGACAAGCTTTGGTGAAAGCTCGCTCTTAATTAATTCCTCTTTAACCAAAAAAGAAAAGGAAAAGGAGAACGTTCCTTTTCAATTTCAAAAGAAAACGATCAATTCATCCAGCAATATATTCATGCATGCATCAGCATTAAGACTTAAGGCCGGCCGGGTTCATGGCTTCGATCCTTCCATTAGTTGGTTTCGAGAGAAAAAGGAAACCTTTCAAACGTAATATATACTTGATACGTACGTGCGGCGTCATATAAGGGTGATTTTACAAGACTTTTTTTTATTTTTATTTTCCAAAGGGATCTAGACGCAATTCTCTTAAATTATGAGGGATTTTTTTTTTCCAAAAAGGCTCAAGAAGGAGCTTGATTTGAACCAGCGAAACCACTAGTTTTTGGGCAAAACGGTCGACGGGAGGACCTAAACGTATTTTTGGAATTTTTAAATGGGCCTTTTGCGAAAGAGCCGGTGAGTGTTTGTAAATGTTTACCCATAAGTGTTTTTGAGAGGAGAAGATAAATGAGGGTAAAAAAAATGAAGAAAATGTAATTAAAATCACTTGTAGACATTGTTTTAAACAAACCTAAAAATATATGCCCTGCATTTAAAAAAGAGGGCGACTATAATATATGAAGCACAACCTCAAAATAAAAAATTTTAAATTTAAATATTAATTTTGGCATTGGTCTAAATTTTTACTGTTTTTATGAATTTTTCGTGTTTTTTGCTATCTAAAGAACAGCTTTTTATTGATCAAAATGAGGTATCTAAATTTAAATTTCAAAATCAAGCAAACATAAAATCTTAAAAAAATTAATTGAATCCTAAATAACCCTCAGAACAGGATCAAAAAGTTTTAGAGAAATTTGAATCATTTGATGCCTCTGCGAAATAAAAAATAGTGAAAATCTAAATGCATTAGTATGATTGTAAGAATTTTTTAAAATTTAAAAAGTTCGATAATGATCTGAAATTTCTATGGTAGCTTAGGAATCTTATAAAATAGTTTCAATAATTTGCAATACGATTTAATAGCTAGGAAATTAAAAATAATGAAATCTAAATGTATTAGTAGCATTGTCAGAATTTTTCAAACTAGAAAAAGTTTGATCAAAACTTTTATAGTAGCTTAGGAATGCTTTCAGAACCCTTTGCAAAAGGTTTTGAAAATTTTCAAGATGATTTAATAGCTAGGGAATAAAAAATTAGTGAAGTAGTTGCATTGTCAGAATTTTTAAAACCGAACAAGTTTGATCATGGTCTGGAATTTCTATAGTAGCTTAGGCATGCACTTAGACCCTTCTCAAAAGTTTCAAGATGATTTAACAGCTTGGAAATTGCAAAACAGTAAAATCTTGATGCATTAGTAGTATTGTTAGAATATTTAAAAATTAAACAAGTTTGATTATGATTTGTAATTTTTACAGTAGTTTAGACATGCTCTCTTGATCCTTGTTAAAAAACAAATTTACAAGATAATTTAATAACTCAATAAAAGCATTAAAGCTGCTGCAAAAATCAGAATGGAACCAGGGTTTCAGTTATCGTCGATTATCGCACGATTTTCGCAATATCGACGGCGGCCGAAATGCAATACCGAGCGGTAAACCGAAAAAATTCAAAAAAAAAATTCAAAAAATTCAAAAATTCAAAAAAATTTATATGACGCAAATATCGCGATTATCGCCACATATCGAGCGATTATCGCTACATATCGAGCGATTATCGCTACAAAAGTCGGCCGCACAAAAAAACTCAACATGGATGTCGATTTTCCACCGATAATCGTCGATTTTCCACCGATAATCGTCGATTTTCCACGTATTTTGATTTTTTTTTTCAAAAAAATCGGTTTTTTGAATTTATGCGATTTTCGACCGATTTTCGGCTCGATTTTTGCGATTATCGAAAAACACTGTTCATGCGAAAATCGCATGTAACGATAACTGAAACCTGAATGGAACACGGGACCACGTTCACGCGTGCTAGAGCGTAGATGTGAGCGGTGCCGCACGCGTAAGCTTAGTCCAAATGTCGCGTGGGGGCGGGGCAGTGGGAGCGACGTGGCCAGAAATCTTACAAGTTGTACTGCAGGCACTAGGTAACATCCATTCCCTGCAGACAGTAGCTAGCAGCCACCTGCGATGCAGGCACTAGGTAACATCCATTCCCTGCAGGGGCAGGCTGCAGCCGGCAGTGGGTAATTAAGCACAAGATTTTCCAGCCGCAGTTTCTAGACCTTGCTCCTTTAGGATATACTAGCTGGAGTATATAAGAGCAAGTATTACAAGGTGACGTAGGCGGGCTGCAAGAAGTGGCACATCAGATCTGTGATGAGGTGGAAGAGAGAGAAATGGAGAGAGAAAGAAAGCGGGCTGCTTACTTGTAGCCATTGAAAGTGGCCGCTTCACGGACTCCAAGACACTTTGTGAGAGGAAGAGGTAATCCAAGTATTAAATGTATAGCTTGTATCAAGAGTGAGCTATTATATAAGTAGACTTTTTGTTGGCTATGTGTGACATGGCAACACTATAAAGCCCACCATGGGCTCTATTATTAACCTTGCTCTAAGAGAAGTGGAGAGACAAGATAACCGGCACGGCACTTATTCTGCAGTTTGTAGACCTAGCTTGCACGGAAGCATAGCTAGATCATTTATGTATAAGAGAGAAGAGATAGTTATTACACAACATTTAAAGATAATTTGTAAAGAGTGCTATCGTATCGAGAAAATTGTCATTCTGCCACTTTCGAGAGTTGGTTTCGCCCAAATGCCACTCTGAATATTGCACACTATAAAATGCCATTCTCAAGAGTTGTCAACTCGCTGGCATACCATTTTAGAGTTTCCAGCCCATTTTTGTGTTCAAGTGACCGTTTTGCCCTTTTGTTTCGTTGCTCTTGGCTGATGTTTTTTTGTTGGGTTCGTTCCGTGGTTCGCAGTTTCATCTTCTCCCCGCAGCGTGCTACGACGCGAGGGTCGCGGACGAGGCGTACCGGGCGGCGTCGGGCGCCAGTGGTCGGGCGACGCGGCCGCGTTGCCTCTCTGCGGGTGGCGCTGGCGAAGCCGCTCACGAGAATGGCGGCGGTGGCGAAGGTGAGGTCGATGCCGCCATCAGCGTCACAAGAATAAGACAAGCAAAGAAGACCAGCGCAGCAGCAGCAGAGCAGGAGATGAGATGGAAGTGCTACTGAGGGCAGAAGTGTCATTTCACAATGCCATGATCCGGAAAATCCACCGAAATCAACCAAAATGGCATAGAAATGAAGTGAAATTGAAGGGAGTGTCATTTTGGCGATTGCAAAGTAGAGGATGGCATTTGGGTGATACCGCATCTTGAGAGTGGCAGAATGACATGCAATTTTCTCTATCGTATCTGCAGTAGACTTTACAATCTCTTTAAACAGCTGTCTAATCTTTCCCTTTTTCCCTAGCACGCATCCAATTCCAATCTGTGTGGCGGTGGAGGTAGTGCACATAACATCTACTTATGTGCGCATGTGGCACGTACGGCGGCATTAATTGTCCGTGGCCGCTCATCCACATCCGCGCAGGCGCTGCTTTGCTTGACTGCCTCTGCCTGCCATCGATGCATCGATCGCAGCTGCTTTGCTTGACTACTAGCTGTTAGATTTTGATGGACAGTCAGTCAAAGTCAGTGCTAGCAATTAGCTAGGAAGCAATTAGGAAGCAATTAGGAAGCAATTAGGAAGCAATTAGGAAGCAAGATTCCATCCATGGATATATCCGGCGACTCCACTGCACTGCAGCACAGCACAACTAGAACTAGAAGGAGGAACGTACGTACGCTGTTACGTGTTGCATTGCAAGCCCAACAGATGCGCCAAACTGTACCAGCGTGCACAACAGATGATCCATGTTGTGGATCATACGCACGCATGCTCTTGCTCTTTTCCAGCTAGCCAGCACCTAATTAGGCTGCCTAGCTAGATCTCAACCGGAATGCGACACCTACCTAGCTGCACTACCGGCCGTCACCTTCCGGAATCGTACGTGTATTCTCACCCGATCCATCCGTCGTTGCAAAGAGCTAGCTACACTAAAACTAAACTGGGCAGATTCCATATAGGAAGCCTTTTTCGTACTCCCAGGAGTACATACTCCCATCTCCAGTATACCAGTATAACATCTCAAATTGCTTCAAATCCAAAACAATTCAAATCAAACTTAATCCTGAGCGCCACAAGTAAGGGTGGATAACGAGCCAACTCGGCTCGACTCGACTTAACTCGGTCAAACTCGTTAAGATAACGAGCTAGCTCGACTCGACTCGTTATCTTAACAAACTCAAATCTCAGCTCGGCTCGACTTGTTAAACTCGCGAGTTAGCTTGTTTAACTCGTTGAACTCGATATTGCCATCTGAGAGGAGGATTGCTGTTGAGACTATACAGTATGTCATGTGTTATTATCTTCGCCTTGCACGTATACAGCTCTACTTGTCGATTTGGAGGGCTTGTTTAATTTGACGCACGTGCTTGCTTGTGGTGCGGATTTTACATGGAGTAATTAAAGACATGTACAGTGATCAGGCCGCCGGTCAAAATTTATTTATCGCGCGTGAATCATGCAATAGATCGACGTAGAGTGTTGCAGACGATACTAGCTAGCTTGTCTGGACTCTGGCAACTCTTCAAACATGAAATAGTCGTGAATTATAAGTTTGTGATTCCGCGAAAACTACTGCTAATTAATAGACGATGCAAGATATATCTATCAACTAATCAAAGTGCGATACGCATATATCTATCGACCGTTCAAGTTGATTATCATAGACAAGGATGCCTACATACCGTTCAAGTTGATTATCATAGACAAGGATGCCTACATATAAAGAGATCATGTATACGCATGCGTGCATGTACTCTTGCTAGCAAGTTGCTGCTTCATTGTGTACCACTACCACAATTTCAACTGTCCTACTTTTGTCATGAAAAATACTTTCACAATAATATAATTCTATTGAGTTTTATAAATATATTATAATAAAAATTAGTGACTATAATTTTATGGCGGCGTGCGGGCGAAGTTGGCGCGGCGCTGAAGGCGGCGGCGTCGGGCGTGGGTCGGCGCATGGGCTGGGCCACATAGGTCAGGCGGCACGAGGCCGGCTTGGGCCGGGGAAAGCAGGCCGGCGGCCCAAGAAGCAAGGAAACGGCCCAAGGTAAGAAAAACCAAACTCAAACCGAATTTCAAATAAAGTCAATTGAATCTAAATTAAAACTTTTAAATAGTTTTGAAATTTTGAGGTTGTTTCATATATACGGAGCTACTGGTCACATAAATTTGATTCGCAGAGAACAAGTGATCGATATGTCCGACTGACAGATTACGGCGCTTATTAATTAATTATTTCGTTCACTTCATTAGGAACAAGTCTAGCTAGTAAATTAGGAATTATTCAAGATGCACACACACGAAGAGGGGAAAGGGACGACTATGTGATGCATATATTAACACCTTTATAAGGGAAATAATTCCTGCCCAATCGACCACCCATGTGACACTCTATGCCGTTTTACGAAAGCCTCCTTCGTTCCTTCAAATTATGGATAGGTCATCGCGAATTTACGAATAGATCATTTGTAATTTTTTGTGAGGGAAAGAAAAATTTTCCCGAACCGTGTTTAGTTCCTCGCTCGCTATTTTACGGAAAGAGCCTCCTGTTAGATGTAAATCGTGAGCGAGTCCTTTTCTACTTTTTTGGGATAGCGGTGAGGTCCAAAACTATAACAAATAGGTCCCCAATTTTTACATCCAGGTCATTTCTCCGTTTTCCGCGAAAAAAATATTTTCGTCAACAGAAAGATGTGTACTTTTTTTTCGACTGAGTCTCTAGGGTTTCTCGAGCCTCCATTTTTTTTAAAATACGTCTAAGTCTACTTTTTCTTCGGAAATAAAAATCAAAAGCATTTTTGGTTCACGCGCGCGGCGTGCGCCGCGCTTATGGGCCCAAGTCCTTTCTCCGTTTTTCCGAAAAAATATTTTCGTCAACAAAATGATGTGTACTTTTCTTCCGGCTCGGTCTCTAAGGTTTCTCGAGCCTCCAAAAATTTTGAAAATACGTCTAAGTCTATTTTTTCTCCGAAAAAAAACGCAAAATCATTTTTTGTTCACGCGCACGACGTGCGCCGCGCTTATATCTTCCTAGTATGTCCTAACATACACGACAGACAATTCAGGAAGATCACGTACTACATAAAAGGCACCGTACGTAGCAAAAGAGCTCCATCGCAAGACGAATAACCGAATAAGGGTGTGTTTGATTGATGGGATAAAGTGGAATGGGATGGGATGGTTTTGTACCATTTAGTTCTATTATTTGGGTGAATGGAATAGTTCAGCATCCATAGAGAATATTTCTCAATTTTGTATCACTTGATCCAGAATGAAAAGATTTCATTCAAGCAACCAAACACATGAATGATTTTTTTTCTTGAACTATCTTATACATGTACCATTTGATAGCCGCTAGACGACGGGTCAAAGCTGCCGGCAGGACATTGCATTATTGCATGCGCGCGAAAATTCAATTCAGTGATATCTCCATGTGGAATTGTCTATAGATTTTTAATAATGCAGTACGTTCGTTTATGAGATGAGAGCGACAAAATAAGCCTTAGAAAAGCAGAAACCAACGTAACGTGCCATGGACGCCGCCTGCCTGAAGCTAGTCGGCACTCGATCAACGTTATCGATCGATCTACATACACACCTCTAGCTAGCTAGCTAGCTTCTACGTACTGCAAGTATAAATTAATATCATCAACACACGCGTGCTACACTACTACTAGCCAGTGGATCGAGTGTATATACGTACCTGTCCGTATCGCTCTCTCTGTCTCTCTTACGTCTTTGGTACGGTTCTAGATTCTTATAGAAACAAAAATGGTTTTAAATTTTTGTGCAGAAACGTTTTAAGTAGAATCATAATCACTATCTGGAAACCGTTTGGCTAGTTGTCTGGATTCTGTGAATCAGGGTGGAACGGTGTTGAGGGCGATTTAGCCCCGGTGTGGAAAAAGAAAAAACGTTCCGAGGAGAATCGTTTCGAGTTTTAGTTCGTTTGGCTGGGTTTCTTTCAGATTCTAGTAGGAACAGTCCGGTTCAAGTGGCCAAACGAGGCCTTATTATTGCAAATTTGCAATGCAGGCAGCCGGGGTGGAACTAAACAAACACGTACGTACGCTTGGTATGCAGTGGTGCGAATTGCGATCGAAGTCATACGTACGTATGTATATCGTTGAAAATTATGCGTCGCTTGGACGGCTAGCTAGCGACTGACGTGTTTACTTGGTCACAATTAAGTGGCGGCTAGCTGGCTGCAGCATGGACCGGCCGGCATTAATGCATCGATCTGATGGAGTGAGCGAGATTGAACTCAAACTCAATCATCGATCAGCTAGGAGTCAACGGAGCAAGCAAGCAAACAAGAGGGCACATTACCTGAATGAGCTACTGGTCAACACTTGCTGCACACACACTGACACACTGATCAACCGCTGACTAGCTTGCACCCATTTTCCTTGTCTCCGTTCACTCGTAGCTCTAGGTAAGCCAACAAGTCGTACTGATGTTGCTGCAACAGTAGTACAGTGATGCTAGTCTACTACGTACTGGACCAGCTAGCTCATACAGCAACTTGGACCTGAGAGCTAGTCAGAGATCATATGACCAACGATTAGTGGATGGTTCTCTCTGGTCACTCATCGGTGGGTGTGCACGAAGGCGAGGAGCGAATCGACGTCCCTCTTCTTCGACGGTTACTTGATGGACTTGGAGGTGCAACTCGAGAAGAAGAGGGTCTTCCTCGGGAAGCTCTGCAACTGTAGCTCCACCTGCACGAACTACTTCTGCTCGTCGTCGGCGCGGAACTTGGCCACCTTTATGCTGAGCCGCTCAGCTTCTTGGCCAGGTCAACGTAGGACGTCTCCATCGCCTACACGACGCGGCAGAGTCTCGCCGGCGAGCCCGGGCAGCTGCCCAGGGTCGTCGGGAGGTGACTCCGCCACTGCCAACGATGACGATGACCTGAGAGCTAGTCAGAGCTAGTCGATGTCCCAATTAACAAGCACGTTAGCGTTTTTTGGGGAAGATAACAATGGATGAGTTGAGATTGCAGAACATGAATGGATGCATGAGTAGTGGTGGGTGTTGTGCCGTGCCGTGTCGGGCCGACGTGCCCATCGTGCTTCGGGCCGCAACCGTGCCGGGCCAACTTGCTTTTGGCAAGTCCAGGCACAGCCCATTTGCGTGCCGTCCCGGCCCAGGCCCACGCCTAACCCATTTATACTATTGCGATGAGAGAAAAGAACCTAAAGACGCACGGAGCTTACACCCCGGTGTTGGGTATCTCCGGTAAGGAAAAGAGAACATTAACTACTTATATATACATATATTGAGATTGTCAAAGTCAGTAACCGCTTCTTCTGTAATCTCCGGATCCTCAGGCTCATATTGTTCACATCCACCAGGGAACGTACGCTAACTTAGCTTAATTCACAGGAATCCACAGGATTAATTTTTCCTTGACTGGAGATCGATCGATCGAATACCAATATATGCCTTAGATTGAAGTACTCTTACCAAATCTAGATGGCAGCCCCGAGATTAAGCAGAAAGGCAAGCATGCATTAAAGCATATATATAATCTTGAATCAAACATGCACGTCCGTTCTGAATTATATGATCTACTACGCACGCACGCACGCACAGTAGCCTTTTCCCTAGGTTAATCAAGCACGCGGTCTCATCTGAAGGAATCACCTCATGCATGGGACCTCCTCGTTTAGAATGTTAATTAACATGCATGTTGTGCCATGTCGACCTCCTTTGCATGAGAACGATCACTAGCTGGCCTGTCTGGTGATCAAGAAAATTAAGCATCACTTATCCATTTGGGGATATATATATATATATATATATATATATATATATATATATATATATATATATATATATATATATATATAGGAAAAATACTTTTTACTCCTGGGAGTAATTACTCCCATCTCTGAAATACCACCCAAATGAACTTTAAATACTCCTTTATCACTTTGGATACACTCATATACTAATTATAAGATATTCCAATGAGATTCACATGAAAAAATTGCAAGAGAGTACATAGTTTTTAGCCTATTTTGCAAATACCTTCATATAAGCACATAAAAAGGAGTATGTCTAAAAAGTGTACATACCACCTCTGAAAAAAATGTAAATACCACCTAGATGATCTTATATACTTGTATATTACGCGTATATACCCTCCGTTGCGCGAGATACTCCCTATGTTGTGAGATACGGCATAAGGAGTAATTACTCCCGGGAGTAGAAAAGAGGTTTCCTATATATATATATATATATATATATATATATATATATATATATATATATATATATATATATATATGAAAATGGTTCTATACTCTTGGGAGTATGTACTCCCACTATCAATATACTGTATAAATGATATTGTTATACTTCTTTATCTGTATGAGTATACTCTAATACTAATTATAAGATACTCCAAAGTGAATTTCACGAAAAATTTCATCAAAATCCACAATTTATAGCATAATTTGTTTATATACTCTTTGTACACATAGAAAAGGGTATATAAAAAAAATAAATGGCTCCCATGAATTTTTTCATTCATGCCGCATTTGAGTATCTTAGAATTATTATTGAAGTATACTGAAAGTGATAAAGGAGTATAACACGTTCGTTTAAGTGGTATACTGAAGGTGGGAGTACGTACTCCCAAGAGTATATATATATATATATATAGAGGATGGCTAGTGTACTATCGATAGCACAGATCCTCCGTGCTATAGGGTTGTTGTGAGGAGCCGCCCAGATCGTCCTCGAGTTGTTGGATGAACAGTTGCTCCCATCGGATTTTGGATCCTAGCAACCAATCACCGGAGGTGATCCTGATGCTAATACCCAAGCCCAATGGAGACAACCTTACGAACGTCCAAACGACTCGACAACAACCTCAGATTCCCCGGTATGCGACCCGAAACACGCCAGATCACCGTGATACCGGAAAACAATACGATATCAATTCAATTTGCATAAAGGGGGCAACGAACCCGAAACTTTCGAACCAACACGCAAGCGGATAACAACAGCACAAAGACGAACCCAACAACCACCAACCAAGACTAAAAACCACGCCGAGACTCCAAACTAGGCAAAAAAAACGGAGAAAAAGACCAAGACTCCGAAAACTGAAAAATTCGGCATGACCTTTCTAGATTCTACGGACATCCACTCAGCAGACAAGAAAACACAGCAGTTGATATATAGATATGCAAAAGTAATGCAACAACCACGGCAACAACACATTCACAAGCAGAGAGAATCCACGGGACAACGACATAGACTAGAACAACGACGAGGCATAAAGTAGAAGACTAACTATACAACAAAAGTGAATCAAATCGCAACACATAGCAAAATAAGACTACTCCGGAAGTGTCACACGCCATCGAACACTTCCGAGCGCAGCGATAACGCGCTAAGCCTCTACTCGGTGCCCCGCCTGCCACCGAGAGGCGATGGGCGTAACTCACACCCGCCATCCTGATCCTCACCTGAAAACCACAAAGCAGAAGCATGAGTACGAAAGGTACTCGCAAGACTTATCCGTGGGTCCATATATGACCGACTCCAAAGGATTATGCATTTAGTTGTAGCAAGGAGTAAGCTTAAGGTAAAAGTGCGGAAAAGCATTAACATTTGTAATATAAGTGCGACAACCGAAACAAATACAAGTTTAAAGCAGTTATAGACCGCACTTACTTCTAGTGTGAGATTGAAATTAACACAATTAATGTAGAGCAATACATAACCATTTTTAAGCTCAAGCCCAACGGCGAACCACAAGTTCAAGTTGTTTACTACGTGACTGTGCGATGAAAGAGCTTGCTCATATCCGAGAGCGCGGCAATTCGAATCGCTTAATTAACCCTGCAGGGAAGCATTGATCGCACGACACTTACCACAAGGGCCTAGTGTCAACCCCCTCCCAATCATACCCAATCGCTGAAGCGTCCTCCTGTGGCCCGAAAACCTAGCACCCCCTCGAGCAGCCCCAAGCCCGGCTTGGCGCTCGAGAGTCGGCCTAAGCCTCGCCCTCAACCACGTCCAACCACAGGAAGTTACGGTCCATCGATTCCGTATGAGAGAAAGAGTGGCTTACCGTACCATAATCGGGCATGCGACCAACCGGGGTGTGCTCAATCAAAGGGCAACCATCGAATCGGTCCTTAATCGACTCAGACGGGAACTACCACATCGGGTCTCCTTACCCAATGTCCCAACCTTCCCGCCCGGTCTCCAATTAATCTTTTCTTTTCCAACCACCCACCCATTTCATTTTACCATAAGTAAAGCAATTGATCTCGAGCGGTGGACCATCCACCACTCGGCCCAAATCCCGACCTCTAAGCAATTCTAAGCAGTGACTCATTTAATACCCATACTAGTTCCAACGGAAGTATTCACAAATCCAAGGGACGAATGTGCAGCAAATAGGATCTAACCCTAACCCCATTCAATTCCTAATGCAGACCTATTTCACCAATTAAGCAGGTTATTCACAAAAATACAATTAATACGGGTTCAAGATGCATAGGTGCTTGCCTGATGCTTCTGCCGGAGTCTCAGTGACAACCTGCTCACCGTGATCACCCTCGATCGCGGCCACGTCACCCTCCGCGGGATCGTTCGCTACACGATACATATGTATGAAATGAGATGAATGCTATGCCGATGACATGTAATGAGAATTGAAAAACAACACGCAAGCATTCGACAACCAAAAGGAAACACAATGCGAGAGCCCACCAACAGGTAAACAATAAATTTTTGAAATACCCAACACTATTTTAACATCAAATCTTTACAAACGGAAAACGACTAGCGACAACTCTCATTCATTTAACCACCGCACAGCACTATCCATTATTGGTTAGCTCAACCCATTTCGACCTTTCCCGCATAATCAATCACATAAAACCGAGCACCCACAATACTCCAACCTAGATTAGTACTAATCCCAACATGTACAAAATGATCTAGATAAGGATTCTAGCATCCCATATGGTGGTTTAGCATCAACCAACATCCGCGAAACACATTCATCTACTAAACGAACTCAACCACTAAATAGCACCTCATTGGCATTTGATCGAACACCTAGCATCCACATTGCGACAACCACTCCATAGCCTTTGCATGAGCACTCCCAAGCAACAATCTCCCCATGGGCATTTCAACAAACACCTAGCCTACAACCCAACCAAAATCCCCAAATCCCAAACCCTAGCCATGGCCATGGGGGTGGAGAGGAAGGGAGAGAGAGAGAGAAGGGGAGGTGTCTTCAGACCGAGGAAGGGGCGCCGGCGTGGCCGGGTCGAGCAGTGGGAGGGCCTCAAGTGAGGAGGCGGAGAAGCAGTGGGCGCGGCGGCGATGGAGGGAGGCGCGGCCGGTGGATGCGGCCGGCTGGGAGGAGGGCCGGGTGGAGGAGGGCGCAGGGAGGACCACCCACGGAGGAGGGAGAGGTGAGGGAGTGGGGAGTGGGGCGTCGGGTGGGGAGGGAGCCGAGTGGGTGAGGAGGGGGGGTTTCGGGCTGGGGAAAAAAATGGGGGGAGAGAGAGAGAGAGGAGTGTGGGGAAAAAAATATCTAGGTGGGAAATTACTCATTTGCCCACCATGGCACTCAATAGGAAAATAGGACCATGACAGTTGTGTTTGCAAAATTCGAAGACGAAACTGTTGATCCAAACTGTGCATTCTGTTCATCTCATTGAAATCTCACTACCCACCAAATTTTATATTTTTTTGAACTTTTTCTCCTATTTATTTTGTATTTTTCAAAATCCATGATCTAATTAGTTGTGGGGCGTCCAATGAAGCTGGTTTTTGAAAATACAAAATAAATAGGAGAAAAAGTTCAAAAAATATAAAATTTGGTGGGTGGTGAGATTTCAATGAGATGAACAGGATGCACGGTTTGGATCAACAGTTTCGTCTTCGAATTTTGCAAACACAACCCTATAGCACGGAGGATCTGTACTATCGATAGTACACTAGCCATATATATATATATATATATATATATAGCCTGGTACGCTACTAGCTCATCTTAATTGATGTCACCAAGAACCATGTGATCACAAGTTAATTCCGTCGTTCAGAGGATGATGGCTAGATAGCGCTTCTGTAGGATCGATATATACTAATATAGCAAGCAGAGGGGGGGAATGATTTAAACTGTAGAAACTAGATTCAATTTTGAAACTAACCCAAGAAGAATAAACTCAATCGGATCTACGGATCAAAAGTTATAAGCTTCTCAAGTTGACTATATCAATAATGACGAGAATTGATTAAATTTCATGATTAAACAAAATCTACAAAAGATTATCCAACAAAACTTTGAGGAACCCTAAATCAATGCCGTAGGAAGGTTTTGGATGGATCAAATAAAGAAGAAACTCAAAGAATCAAGAGAGACAATGAATCAATATACTAAACCGATAACAGGACGAGAAAATGAAAAATAGAAATCCGGCTTTTTTACCGCGCGACTTTGATGAAAAATAAATTTTATTTCTTTTTGTCTAGTCTGGTTACAGTACTCCAAACAAAGGAGTACAAACTATAATGCCTAGCTCTGGCTCAATAACAAACAGAGGACTCCTCCCACTATTTATAATGAGCAATCCTAAAGAGTTCGTATACAGATACATGCATGCATATCCACCGGGCCCAATATGGCCAAATACATGCAAGCTACCCCAAACAATTACAACTGCACGTGTACGGCCCACATGCCGCACTTACATGACTAACTAGCCTCCATGTGCACCGTTCTCTAGCCCGAACGTCCCGCATGACATCCTCGACCACTAGGACCTCGATTCTTTCGTGAACCTAATCCCGAACGTCAGTCCCTCCATGAACCTAGTTCCGATCCCGTCATCGACCACATTCGACCTCAAGAAACACCTGCACATGAACAAACACAAAACAATATTCCGAGCACAAGTCCACGATTTGACTCAAGATCAATCCATGCAACCACTCACACGAGCGTATTGCATCAAACAAAACAATTACCATGCTATCACAAGCATATCAAATAATTATTTGAAACAACACATGCACATGCACCATACATGCCATGAGCACAACCACTTTGCAATATCAAATTCATCATTAAGCCAATTTTTCAGCACATGATTTCACAATCTCCCCCTTGATGAAAACATTAACAACACCACTTAGAACTAAACATTGGCATTCACCTCACAACAAAAATTTTGAAATAAAAAAGTTTAAAATCAAAAGCCAAAGTGAAAAGCACAAAATCTCCCCCTTTGACAAATATGCAAAGTGAAAAACTCCCCCTAAGTGAAATAAGAAAAATCTTCCCATAAGAAGAAAAAATATGTGTGTGAATGTGCAATAAGCTCAAAATTCTCCCCCTTTGACAATGGATTAATCAAGAATACAAAAGAGAACGAAATCTTTTTCTTTGTTTTTAATTTGTCATTTTTTATGTAATGAGCATTATAAATCATCCACAAATGTAAAATTCTCCAAGTCATGCTATCAAAAGTACTTACACCCTCAAATCTACACATAGACAATGAAGAGTAAGCATAACTAAAAATCAAGTACCATTAACAATTTTTTGCATGGCATGATCTCCCTTCCTCAACTACCTCAAAACCTGGAAACATTGAATTTTTGTGCACTTATTTGGTGTTTGAAAAGCTGATTTATTGATTGATTGCAACAAAATATAAAATTGCAAGGAATTATATGCACCATCAACCTTACTTTCCAACCATGCCAAGCAATGAGCTTAAGGTTTCATAGTTTCGGTCATACACAACTTCTTCCAAGTTCATATCAAAGTGCAATGATAATCTTGTCTGCAACCTGTTTGACCAAATTTCTGATCCAAGTTAGTTACATGAAGCCACGGTGTGTCTTGACAGAAGGAAAACATGGCCACGCGAGAGAAAGAGATGGGCAAAAGACAATGACACAACTTAGTGCTAGGGGGGCAATCAGAGTGGATATGATTACATATTTTTTCTCGGAATTAGAGTCAGACACAGATAATGCTAGATATGAATACGAATACAGATTATCTCAATAACGAATATGGAATGAATACATGTCGAGCCAAATACGGACAGTCAGGGTCACGGATATTTAGTCGGATATCATGCAAAAATATAACCCATATTTGTCGCATATAAAAGAATCAACGAGCCGTACTACATCTTAAAAATAAAACTCCTCAAGAAATTTGAATACAACAATTATATTCAAAAGTATTTTTTTTAAGTTTCTTATGTCAAACATATTTTCCTAAATTGTTCAAAATTATTCTGATTTCATTTGCTATTTTTTTTTGGCTTATTTAGATCTGTTATATTTAAAAAAAACATATATTAAAAAGCATTGTTGGCTGATTTCTCTCTCGGACTCACTCTGGGCAGTTGAGATGCTAGTTATCTCTTCGTGGGCCTATGACCTCATAGACCTTCCTATTGGGTTGATATCTGGGATATATTTAACGGATGCTATCTAATTAAATTCATGGGCAACTCTAAATCCGACAGATACTTACCATGAGATCATCGGTTCCCATAAATTCTTAGTGGCACGTAGTGAAACAAAGTATATTTTTTCCTGGATGCGACATGTATAGAAGGAAGGGAAATTGGTAGCCTTAGTTCACTTCAGTTTCATAGCAGGAAGCAAGCATAGCTAACAAGTTAAAAAAAAAACTACGGGGTGCACTGTAAATTCAGAAGCAAAAAGGCAAACTTTCGGTAGACCAAACTTGCAAAAAAATTATTTGGCTGCAGTATTCCGTAAGTTGATTCTAAATGACGCAAGAGGCAAGAGCAACGCTTGTTTTTCAATTCATTTGATGTCTCTCAAATTGTTGGTGTATCATTATTTTCAATTGTACAGCTCTTCGGCAATCTCGTTGATTCTGTTTGTGGCCACCATATTGTAATGTAGTACCAACTCTTTGATTTCATCCATCCAGCTCTGCTGATAAGTCGTATCCCCCAATACAGCTCTGACATGCAAACGACTCGGACAAGCACACGAAGAACATTCCATTTGTCAGGTATTCCAATTGAAGGAAGGTTTCTTCCAGATGCCACAACGAAACTGGAATAGGAATTGGAATTGGGTTGTCAAACTTGGACATTTCATCACTTTCATTTCACTGTACCGCAGGGGCGTAACCAGGGGTTGTCACGGTTGGACCATGGCCTAATCAATGCTCCGGCCCACCGAGTATTCACTAGCCCACGCACACGCAGTCAACAGAAAAATAGAACATCGCGGACTCGCAAGCGCATCCGCGCGGGGAGCTAGGGGTCGCGACGGGGAGGAGCAGCGCCGATCTGATCACGGCAAGTCGCGAGTGGGCACCGCCGCTCCTGAATCTTGGCCGGTCAGCCCGTAGGCGCCAAGGCACGCCGCACGCGAGTGGTGGCCGATGGTCTCTACGCGAGTACGGCAGTACGCGCCTACACGGCTCGGCGGTTGGTTCTTCTTCTTCGTTGAGCACTTGAGCAGCGTCTCTGCAGACTTTTGCAGGTAGAAAATTGGTGATGAATTAACGCCTTAAGTGCTTTTGCGGCAGAAAATTGAATTAGGATAATTGGACTGTGCCTTGTGCTTGTGTGACTGCTGCGGTAGAGAGCAAACAATTGGATTTGGATTGGATCACGGCAGGCCATAGGTAATTTTGTATTTTTGTGCTTGTGGCCTTGTGGTTTGTGCGGGTGAAAGACCGACAAAAAGAAGTAGTATGGTAATATTCAAAACCTTATTATTATCTTAGTATATATTTAGCTTTTCATACATGTTTAAGTTTATACGTTCCCTTATTATCTTTTTTTTTTAAGTTAGACTAACCTTATCTAAAATCCTGGCTACGCCACTGCTGTACCGCGATGTGGTTGAGTACAAATGACCTACGTACCAATTAATTTGCAATCATCCCATATAATTAAGGCAATGGTGTAAAGTTGACATAGCTATTGGCACATGCATGTGCTTTCTATGCTGTTTCAGATGAAGTTGATCAGCTTGATTGCCCAAGCTTACACCGGGAGGTTTCATAAATTCAGAATTCGGTTCGATCTCACAAGATTCCCAAAAGTACATGCAGTCCCGTATAATTTTTTTTAAAAAAAAATCTTTTTCTCCTTGGACCGAGCCCAGCTCACCCGGGCCATCCCTGCCTTCGGCCCGGCCCGACCCCTTTCCCCTTCCTCCTCCTCCTCTCTCCCTCTCCCTCTCCTCCCGCGCCGGCGAGCGCTGCCGCCACCGCGCCCCATCCCCACCACTTGCGCTCACCCCGCCCTTCCCACTAGGTGCACAGGCCACGTGGGCTCGATCCACGCCGGCGGGCCCACCTGTCAGTTTGACGGGATTTTCCTCGTTTAAAAGTAATTCCACGAAAAATCATTTATGACGTCAACATTGCGTCATAAAAACCGGGTTTTTCTCGTATAAATGCTATTTTCTGTCCTAGTTTTCAAATGCTAGTTATTCCTAGTATTGATACGCCACCTTTGAAATTGAGTTTCGATGTCCTGGTAACCTTAAGAAAAATATGAACTGTTATATGCTAATAATTAGACATTGTTAAGGCATGCTTAGAACTAAACTTAGGAAGATTTGAGGGATTTGTGCTAAAATAATGTTCTATTAAAATGGAGTCATAATGTTAGTATTGTTGGAATGGTTAAAGATGAAAAAGTGATTTAGACCGGGAAAGAAATGGTTTGATGGTGGTGTGGTTATGATTTTGGGTTTGTGGAAAGTCTCGCCTGGTCAATTAAGGACCGGTCCGAGTTTCGCTGAATGTAAAGCTTAACCGTGCTACCATAAGTCTGGAATGGGATAGACCTGGCTAGCCGTATTAAAACATACCATTGACAGTCATGTCATTTGGTGGTAGTGGTGTGGTGAAAGCGTGAGACAGCAATGGAAATATCATGTCTTGTGGGTAAAGTTGTACAACCTCTGCGGAGTGTAAAACTAATCAATTAGTTGCGCCCCCGCGGTCATAGGCATGCCGAGCAAGCCATTCACAGACTAAAATTTGCTAAGTTCAAAATTTTGAGTTTATAAAAAAGGCTAAGTTTAAAATTTTGAGTTTATAAAAAAATGGAGTTGTGATGGAGAGAATCCATCGGGGGTAAAACTTGGAGAGTTTCAGGAGTGATTCTGAAGTTAAAAAATGTTAAATTTAAGTTTCCTTATAAATTATGCAATTTAAAATTATGTAGAATATTTAGAAAAATATCGCTTTATGCTTACATGAACCATATAACCTTCATTTGCTGCTTGTACATTATATTGCATTTTCTAGTGTGATTTGCTGAGTACGTTTGTAATCACCCTTGCTTAATCTGTTGCTTTAGAGGAGGAGTTTCACGATGGTGACGACTAGTTGGACTAGGCCGTGTCCCGAGACTATTGTCTGTGGCAATTTAATTGGGCTCTATCTTCTGTTCTTCAGTTCCGTTGCTTTCATTTAGTCGTTTATTTATTTATTGGCATGTGTGCCATTTAATTTGTAATTCTGGTTATTTATTATTAATAAAGTCCGTTGGATATGCTGTGATTTTATTTTTACTAGTACAAAATAAATAGAGAATTTCGGAGCCTGCAAATTGAATGTATTCATGCTCCATGTACATTTGATTTGTCACCTAACCTGAAAGAAAAGATAGTTGGCGTGAGTGCGAACGGATGGGCCAATGTATTGTGAAACTTGACAACAATTTTATCTTGGCCCGAATGATTAAGACAATGATTTGACCTAAACATCATTCATGAATTACGCATTGCATGCCACATGCCATCAATCTCTAAATAGACGCTCGCATTTGGAAGTGTCTGAATAAAAGAAACCAAGGATAATTAGAAATAAATAAGAAAACAGAAGAACGCAAAGACAAGGTGGATGCCAACTTGGCAAGAAATAACTGAAGATGCCATGCGTTTTGCATCCGGCAATTGCGCTGGAAAGGCCGATGCAGAAAGGCTGATCTTGATACACACATATGTGACTTGAAATGCTTCATTTCGATCTCAAATTGGCGGGGGAGGATGGAGTAGCCGAGTAGGTGTGTGTGGAGATGAAATTGATGTGATTCCAGAACCACCTACTGTTGAATTTATCTTGCCACCCCAGGCAAGCTAGGATGACAGGCTCGGTTTCAGAAAAAGCGGGTCGGACTGGTACGGTCCGTACAGACTGACGGCAAAGTCAGGCGATCGGCCACCGCCTGCCGACTTGCTGGTCGGGCTGAAATTTTGACACCTTCTGGTCACCTAATCTAGTAATTGTTAGTCTCTCCTTGAGATTGTTAATAATTGTTAGGTTTACCTACACATGCAAGCGTGCTCTGTCGATGTTTAGTTTTATTATGCAAGTACATATCGTTCAGCTGTTGATCTTCGGGAGGTTGCAGGAGGAGTACCTGAAAAAGCTTTTTTGTTTTGTCCGTGAAGTTTGTTCAATACCATCGCATATGCAATTCAAGGCTTCATACATTGGTTACGGAAACTCTGTATAGACAGACGATCTCGAACGATGACAGTGGAAAAACACGATCTCGCTGATGTCAGTTACACAATTCCCAATTTGCACAAGATATATCTGATAAATCTAAAAGATTTCTACGGATTATCATTTCGTGCGTGGATATGGTATCTCGATAGTTAAGGAATACCATTAGTTGCATCCTTGCACCGTACCAATTTCTATTTGCTTTTCGATCCAACATATATACAGAGTAAAGATGCATCTCTTTTCTCTTCCTTTTTCCCTTTGCTTTTCGTTCTTTTCTTCTTCTTTTTTCCTCCACGTTCCTCTTCGTCTCCCATACGTTGTGGACTCCCACTCCTTTGTACCACTCTGACTCTTCCAGCTTCGGCAGTTACTCCATCCATCCCAGCGTCCAGATTCCAGAGGTAAAAACACCAGGGGAGGGGATAGAGGATACAATCATTCATGGGTTTGCAAGCAAGTTTTTTTTTTTTTGCATATAAATCTGCAAGGTGAACCGACCAGGAGAGAGAAGGAGAAGGAAGGAAGAGCCGGAAGGAGATCCGTGAGGCTCCTCCATGGCTGAGAAGGAGGGCAACCTCGAGGCCGTCCTCAAGGAGGTCGTCGACTTGGTACGACCGCATTCCCTACTCTCTACTCCGGGGGGTGGTGGTTCTTGGGAAAAAAGCTTGCGCCTTTAATTGTGCTCCTCCTCGGTTCTTGTTTCTGTTCGGCATTTCGCATCTGGGTTCCTGGTTTCTTGGGTTGTAGGTGTGTGTGCCTCGTACCGAGTTGCCTTCCGTATGATGGTTGCCGGTTCTTGTTTTTTTTTTTTTTTCTGTTCTGTTCTGCAGGAGAACATACCCCTGGAGGAAGTGTTTGAGAACTTGAGATGCAGCCGCGAGGGTCTCAGCACCCAGCAGGCGCAGCAGCGCCTCGAAATCTTCGGCCCCAACAAGCTCGAGGAGAAGGAGGTTCGCTTCACTCTCTGCGCTCTTAGTGAACTCGGGGATTTGCGTGGGAATGTCGAGCTCACGTGCGTGAATGCTTAAATGTGGGATCTTGATGGTGGCAGGAGAGCAAGGTGCTCAAGTTCCTGGGGTTCATGTGGAATCCACTCTCGTGGGTCATGGAGGCTGCAGCTATCATGGCCATTGCGCTCGCCAACGGAGGGGTAAGGCAGCCAGACATTTGTGCAGATTAGTTTTCAGTTCATCGATTTTGTCTGGTCTGTTGTTTAGAGTTCAAGATTGGATTAATAAGCTTTTTTGTTGCCTTGTGTTGTGTCGTCAGGGGAAGCCACCGGATTGGCAGGACTTTGTTGGTATCATAACTCTGCTTGTTATCAACTCGACGATCAGTTTTATCGAGGAAAACAATGCCGGCAATGCTGCCGCTGCCCTCATGGCTCGTCTTGCACCAAAAGCCAAGGTCATTTACCACCTGCTTTATGTTCTCAAGACAGGCTTGATGTGTCTACGGATCACATTCGAAATCCTGAACTCATGATATGTATGTGTTTTTTTTACTTACTTCAGGTGCTTCGTGATGGCCGATGGACTGAGGAAGACGCTGCCATCCTTGTACCAGGGGACATCGTCAGCATTAAACTCGGAGACATCATACCTGCAGATGCACGCCTCCTCGAGGGGGATCCTTTGAAGATTGATCAGGTTCTTCCCATTGTTCTTGACTCGTAAAAATCACTTCCAACCAGAATAGAGCTCACAATTCCTCTCGTGTTGTAGTCTGCCCTGACTGGAGAATCATTGCCAGTCACCAAAGGTCTCGTTGATGGTGTCTATTCTGGTTCTACGGTGAAGCAAGGTGAGATTGAAGCCGTTGTGATTGCCACTGGTGTTCACACTTTTTTCGGAAAGGCTGCACACCTTGTTGACTCCACTAACCAAGTTGGCCATTTCCAGAAGGTAGGATTGAAAGCCTTACCTCACGTGTGTATTTTTGACCGAATTAATCACTGTAATTCACCGGTCATATTACTATCTGATTGATGCAGGTCTTGACGGCTATTGGGAACTTCTGTATTTGCTCAATTGCCGTGGGAATGTTTGTTGAAATCATTGTAATGTATCCTATCCAGCACAGGGCATACCGCCCTGGGATCGACAACCTCCTGGTCCTTCTCATTGGAGGCATTCCCATAGCCATGCCAACAGTCTTATCTGTGACTATGGCCATAGGGTCACATCGCTTGTCTCAACAGGTTTGTATGTGGAGGCTCGAGCATCACATCTGTTGCTTTTCGGTTTTTTTATGTGTATTAATATACTTAATCACTTAAATACGATTCCTGCAGGGAGCCATCACAAAGAGAATGACTGCAATTGAGGAGATGGCTGGCATGGATGTTCTTTGCAGTGATAAAACTGGAACATTGACCCTGAATAAGCTTACTGTGGACAAGAACCTTGTTGAGGTGAGGCAAGGATAAATTTAATATTCTCCTGTCTTTCTCATGTCTGATTTCAATTTTTTTCAATCCAGGTTTTTGAAAGAGGGATCACTCAAGACCAAGTCATTCTCATGGCTGCTAGAGCATCTCGAACAGAAAACCAAGATGCTATTGATACTGCAATAGTTGGGATGCTAGCTGATCCGAAAGAGGTGGTTTGCTTTGTTGACGCGGTGGTAGATGATTACCTTGCTTATCTGTTGAAATGACTGTTTGTTTACATTTTCACGCAGGCACGCGCTGGTATTCAAGAAGTTCATTTCCTGCCATTCAATCCTACTGACAAAAGAACAGCATTGACATACATCGACGGTGATGGCAAAATGTATCGTGTTAGTAAGGGCGCACCTGAGCAGGTACCACAAGAACGAACTGCTTGTGTATTCATATCCTAGCATTGCCCTATCAAAGCATTATATCCAGATTTGAATATCGTTGCCTATAACTCAATGTATTGACTGCAGATTCTCCACCTGGCTCACAACAAGTCAGAGATAGAGCGGAGGGTCCATGCCGTGATCGATAAATTTGCAGAGCGTGGACTTAGATCGCTTGCTGTAGCGTATCAGGTGACAAGGATTACAATGTACCTTTAATCTTAGTGAGCTATTCACGGTGCAGCTGCACTGACCACAAGGATTTCATGAACATGTATAAAACAACGTTAGTAAGCCTTGTGCATGCAAACTGGGGAGTACTCAACTTAAGCTAATTGTTTGAACAATGCGACTTATTCTGTTTGTCTATCACTTACACCAATACGATAGCTACCTACAGGTTCACCTGTATTATTTTTTCTTCTTCTGTATATGTTGTCTTAGTGGTGTGCATTATTCTGTTTTTGCATGTAGGAAGTACCAGATGCGAGGAAAGAAAGTCCTGGTGGCCCATGGCACTTTGTTGGTCTCATGCCACTTTTTGATCCTCCAAGACATGACAGTGCTGAAACAATTCGGAGGGCACTTAACCTTGGTGTCAATGTCAAGATGATCACAGGTATACTTCCAATGGAAAAATATCCAAATAATCTATCTCTCTATATATTCATTTCCAAATTTTTTGAGTGTACGTGCCTTTGATGCAATCCTATTAATTAATAGAAGATATTTTCAAAAAATAGGTTATTCCCTGTCTGTAGCTTCGATACATTCGCAAGGCTAATCTTTGTTTTCCTTGCTTCCAATTTTTTTAAAAATTTGTTCTCTGATGTTCAGGTGATCAGCTGGCAATTGGAAAGGAAACAGGGCGTCGCCTGGGAATGGGTACAAACATGTATCCTTCTTCTGCTTTGCTGGGACAGAACAAGGATGAGTCCATTGCTGCTTTACCAGTTGATGATCTCATTGAGAAAGCTGATGGTTTTGCTGGTGTATTCCCAGGTATGGTTTATAAGGAACTACGACACGGCAATGTTTGGGAGTTGGGACAGTGAATAAATAGTCATCTCTCGATTGATTTGAGTAAACTATTTTTTCCAGAGCACAAGTATGAGATTGTGAAACGTCTGCAAGCACGAAAGCATATCTGTGGAATGACTGGTGATGGAGTAAATGATGCTCCAGCCCTAAAGAAAGCTGATATTGGTATTGCCGTTGCTGATGCAACTGATGCAGCCAGGAGTGCTTCAGATATTGTCCTTACAGAACCTGGCCTTAGTGTGATCATCAGTGCTGTGCTTACGAGTCGTGCAATTTTCCAGCGTATGAAGAACTACACTGTATGTAAATAGTGGAGATGTGCTCCAGTATTCTTTCCTTTTTTTTTCCCCCTTTAAGTTACCTGGCTAATACATTTTCATGTTGGCAGATCTATGCTGTCTCGATCACCATTCGTATTGTGGTAAGTTTTACATGTCTTTTACTTCTGAATGAAAACTTTTAGATCGATGCATTTTTTGATTATGTGATTCGACTATGTTGGTTTCAAACTGCATCAAGTGTATATATTCTATTCATTTGAGAAATTATTCTTGATGCTTCTGTTGGGAATTAAAATTGTACTTTATTCAATGGAAGTAACAAGGATAATGAGATTCCTGTGCATAAATGTCTTGTATAATATATATTAACCCTGAACATTGAAGTTGTGCCTTGTGGCCTAAATATGTTTATATGCTACCTCAGGGTTTAACTCCATCTCTCTCTCTCTCTTTTTCTTAAATTCAACAGCTTGGATTCATGCTGCTTGCCCTTATCTGGAAATTTGATTTCCCACCGTTCATGGTCCTAATCATAGCAATTCTAAATGATGGTACATCTCTCTCTCACTCTCACTCACACTGTCACACACACACACACACGAGCGTGCTTGCGCAAGCGTGAGCACACACACACGACAGAAGTAAAACTAGAATCTACAAGTATATAAAAATTTCCAACGTTTGCTATGATCCGTAGGTACCATCATGACTATATCAAAGGATCGGGTAAAACCATCTCCACTACCCGACAGCTGGAAGCTGGCTGAGATTTTCACAACGGGGGTTGTTCTTGGTGGATACTTGGCAATGATGACAGTCATCTTCTTCTGGGCTGCATACAAGACAGACTTTTTCCCAGTAAGGAACTAAGGACAATTGCTTTTAAGCGAATAACATTTGAATTTTGATGAATCTTAATCCAAATAAAAAAGTACCCTTAGCTACTAAGTTTGGTTAGAGAAATACTTTTAGGACCTTTACTCGTACTTGCTGATGCTTCCTGTTGGTAACTTTGCAGAGAATATTTCATGTTGAGAGCCTTGAGAAGACAGCTCAAGATGATTTCCAAAAGCTTGCCTCTGCTATTTACCTCCAAGTCAGTACCATCAGCCAAGCTCTCATCTTTGTCACAAGGTCGCGCAGCTGGTCATTTGTCGAGCGCCCTGGGTTTCTGCTGGTCTTTGCTTTCTTGGTCGCGCAGCTGGTCTGCTCCTACTCTCCCTTCCTCTTATAAATTGCTTCAGGAGATAAGTCGCATTGAGTCAAGATTTCCCGTTTAATTACAGATCGCTACACTGATCGCTGTGTACGCTGACTGGGCATTCACTTCGATCAAAGGCATTGGGTGGGGCTGGGCCGGTATTGTGTGGCTTTACAATCTCATCTTCTATTTCCCACTTGATGTCATCAAGTTCCTCATCCGATACGCTCTGAGTGGCAAAGCATGGGATCTCGTCATTGAGCAACGGGTAAAAATATACATATATACGTTGCGCAACATGAGCTTGTTGCACTCGGTGTCGTGAGCTTGCTGCTATATATGTTCATCTTCGTGTAGATCGCCTTCACAAGGAAGAAGGACTTCGGCAAGGAGGAGAGGGAACTCAAGTGGGCACATGCACAGAGGACCCTCCATGGGCTGCAGCCACCGGATGCCAAGACGTTCCCGGAGAAGGTGGGCTACAATGAGCTCAATCAGATGGCTGAAGAGGCCAGGAGGAGGGCTGAGATTGCAAGGTATACATAATTCTCGTTGCTTCCCTTTGTTCATCAATGCATCATTACTCATGAATCCATTTGTGAGGAAGAAAGGTTACATCAGCGGTGAGGTTGCTCGATGTGAAGCTAACCATGCATGCTCTCAATCTCTCATGGATGGATGTTGCAGGCTCAGGGAGCTTCATACGCTCAAGGGGCATGTGGAGTCGGTCGTCAAGCTGAAGGGCCTCGACATCGAGACCATTCAGCAGTCTTACACCGTGTGATCTGAAGGGCCTGTCCAGAAGAAGGGAAATTTTCCAGCGTTTGCCGCCGATGAGTGTGAATTTGATGGGTGGCTTGGCTTTTCTTCTTTGCCTCAAAACTTTACTACAATCATCTGCGCCTACTCGAAACGGAATTGCTGTAATATAATTTGCTCGCACAGTGGCATTGCCATGCTCTTTGCTCATTTCCTGATATGCATGTTTTCACAAAGATTGTGTATACCCTTTCCCCCGTGTTATTATCCACATGTTTGGTAAGGCGATGAGATCCTCTGACGTCAAGTTCTCTGACGACGTCAGAGGATCAGGATCCACATGTTGGTAAGTTCGGTGACCCAACGTCAGAGGATCCAGATCCACATGTTGGTATAGCTGGGTTAGCATGTGAGCTTCAATCAATGCACGGCGGTGAGATGCTTCCTGGGATCTGGTTTCGGATCTGTAGATCTATCTGTAGTTTGGCTGATGTTGCCTGCCAAAAATGCAAGGGTAGCCCTCTTTTCAAAAAAAAAAAAATGCAAGGGTAGCAACACATGATTTGGCCGAGATGAAATGAGGTGTGCGCTTTTCTGGAAGATCGTTTTGTCTGATAGTTTCAACGAGTCCATTGATTCCCCGCAGACGCAAACTGGCCCCACTCCACCCAATCGTCAGAAAAACTATTGCTACTCTATACAGCTTACAAACCTAATTAATCTGATCGATAAATCATGTATCTAAAAAAACTATTGCTATTCTACACGGCTAATTACTTACAAACCTAATGAATCTGATCGCTAAATCGTGTATCTAAAAAAACTATTGATATTCTACATAGATAATTACTTATGTGTACAATTTACAATTAATTAAAGCCACCTTTACAGCTTTGTGCTCTATGACTTCTATCGCTAAATCGTGTATCTGTGTTAATGGACCTTTGCCATTACAATTTACAAATACAAATAATTAAAGTCACCTTTACAGCTTTGTGCTCTATGACTTCTATCAGTCATATTGGTCATTGGAGTGTTTGACCTTAAGTTTTGAATGGGTTTTGTAATTTATTACACAGATATTCTCTGTAATCATGCGAATATTGCAATTGTTCCAGAAGATGTTAAATTGTTAATGATGCAGTTGAACTAAGAAGTTTTAGTCCCTGCAGAAGCACAAATTGAATAACACTTCTCCCTTGGAGTTTGGTCTGGTGAAGAGATTTTGGAGATTCCTGCTATAACAGGTCATAATGTTGCTTAATAAGGCTCTTTACTCATTCCTTAAATAAGATCATTTCAGCAGTTAAAAGTCTTGTCTTGCAGAGCTTCGATGGTGATATGCACTGGGCCTCTATACCAAATAATTGTCAAAACACAATAGCCCTTCGCTTAAAACATGGGACGTTCGAGGTCATTGGGAAGGTATGTGATACCTTAATATACCACCTAGAAAGTATTTCAATGACTTGAAATGAGATTGTAACAGTGTTTCTGCCAAGACTCACCGCTTGTCGTCTTATCATCAAATGTAGGGGTCAATTCAAAGATGAATTTGTGACTGCCGGAGGTGTTCCAATTTCAGAGGTTTTAAGTGTTAATTGCAGTTTTCATGAACATGTATCAACTTGCATATAAACCTAACTTGTTCCTCTTTCGTAAAGATATTACTTAGCAACTATGGAAAGCAAGAAACAGCCCAATCTGTTCTTTGCAGGAGAGGTAATAGTAATGTTCTTGAACTTTCAACACTCTAGACCAGCAATAGTACTCATCACGTTACAGAGGGTGATCTTGTTGTAGGTACTTGATGGGTGACAGGCGTATTCAATTTTCAGGTAAGCAGTACAAGTTTCCTTCAGAATTTCACTTCTTTTAAGAGAGCAATAGGTGCATCACAAACTCGCAGATCTTTCCATAAAATAACACACCTATCAAGATCATCGAGTTCTTACTTCACTTCAATTAACTGATGGAAAATTTGATTTAAAAGTTCACTTCTTTTGAACAATACAAAAGGTTTGCAACTAGCACTGGTTACTTGTTGTCCACAGAATGCATGGACCGGCGGGTATATAGCTGGGACAAGCATAGGCACATTGGCATCAAGCAGCAATCTCAGACAGCAGTCGTATTTGAAACTGGAAGGATCATAAGGAGATGGATGGAAACATGAAAAGGACTCCTGCTTTGTTCACCTTAGGATTCTGATTAAGGGGTTCTTATTGGCGGGTATACAACTTTGTTGCTCTTAATTAAGATCTTGAAGCAGTTCTCTAGTTGAACAACCTCTGAATTGTACTTCGCAATCAATATGCAGATCGAGTTATGGTTCTTCTCCAACACTAACAAGATCCACAATCCGTTTTTTTTTTTTAAAAAAAAAGGATCTATAATCCAATACATGTTTTCCACAAGGTCAGTTGGCAGCAGCAGCTGACGTGTCACTCAAGTCCCAAAACAAAGTTGGAACATACAGCTATTGCACCTGATGTACATGTACTGAAACACGCAATGATTCTAATTGGCTAATTCAGATTAATGAATTATCCCACGCAAAGCGCAACAATGCCATCTCTAAATGTTACCACAATAAATAGTTTCAAAGCATAAGTATTCGACCACCGCTACACTTGACTAACACACGCTACAGACCAGACTAGAACAGATGCACCAGATCTTCATCCAAGCTGATTCTTCCGCAAAACTGCACCTGTTTATATAGGTTCTTTATTTCTGAGTTCTGACGATTATGTAACCTCACTAGTCACTACAGCAAATGCATGCGCTCAACATAAGCATTGTGCAGCCATTTATTAAGTGGCTCCCCACATCCAACGAAGCAGCCAGTATTGCCGCGAGCGGTGAAGAATGGGAATTCAAAGAGATGCAGAAGCTTCTGAACTGACTGTCTAACCAACGACGATCCGGTTACCCTGCTCCTCCTGCCCCAGCCAGTGACAATGTCGATTCTTTCAGGGCATATGCCCATTGTCAGAATCTGCCTGTGGAACCAAGCAAGTGTCCTGGACAGCGCAGTCACTGCAGTGCCCTCGGACATCAGGTGAAGGTTGATAAGCCAATATGACGAGCTCTTCTCTCGCACAGAATCCGGGTACACATTCTTCTGGGCAGCAACCTCCCATATAAAGCCAGCCTCCTCCTTAAGGCCGGACTTGTGCAGGAAGTCTATGACAGCATCCATTAAACCTCTTTTGCTCTCTCTGTCCTCGCTATGCATCATGTCCAAGAAATAACTGGTGTGATCCCTCACATTCTGGCCACCAGGCTCTGAGTCAGGCAAATACAGCAAGAACATGTGAGCTGGATGTCCGGTGATCGCCATGAGCTGGCAGCATAACCCCATCTGTGCATGAGCCTCGGTACAGCAGCTGAGCAGCAAGGTGTATGTCTGCAGAGATGGAACAAGTCCCTGATCAAGCATGTTCTGAAGCACGCTACGGGCATCTTGAAATCTGTTTATCTTAAGGAAAGCACTCAAGAGGGAATTGCAGGTGGGCACATTAGGCTGCAAGCCATCCTGAAGCATTGCATGGTACCATCCTAACGCCTTGTCAACATGACCAGCTTTGCCCCAGAGGTCCACCAAAAGACCATATACAGGTTCATCAGGAGCCCAGTCACGCCTCATCTCAATGAACACACACTCAGCCTCATCCAGATGACCACAATGACCAAGAACTTCCATAACAATGCTGTATGTTATTTTGTCAGGACGAAATCCTGCAACTTGCATGTCCTTGTACAGCTTCACAACATTTTCATAATTTCTTGCTTTGGACTGGAGCGCAATCATTATATTGTAAGTCACGAGGTTAGGTGTGCAGCCATTTTCAATCATCTCACAGAAAAGCTCATAAGCAGCTGCCAAATGACCACCTTTTCCAAGGCAATTAACCATGGCACTGTACGTGAAAGTATCTGGTGACAGGCCTACTTGTTGCATCCTGCCATATAAATCCATTGCTACTTCCAGATATCCTGCTTTAGCATGGATATCAATCAATGTACAATATGTAACCTGGTCAGGCTCATAACCAGCTTCCTGCATTTCCTCAAATACTTTAACAGCCTCCCTGAGATAATTTGCACGGCCATATGCATGTATTATTCTGTTGTACGTTACTACTGTTGGTTTGCAGTGAGCTCTGTACATCTCATCAAGAAGTTTTCTCATTGTACCAAATTGCTTGGCTTGTCCAAGGATCCCTATCATGGTTGTGTAGGTATGACCATCGTGCTTGAACCCTGGCTGCCGCTTTAACCACTGAAAGAAACCAAGCGCGATGGTGTGGTCATGAAGCAGCTTGAGTACTTGATTAGCCTGGAATGGATCTATCTTGCAACAGAGACTATCCAGGACATGTTCTGTCATAGGACCCCATTTCATCTGCTGCAGTGTGTGGTAGTATTGTTCAACCGCCCGCAACGATTTCAATGATCTTAAGCTAAACTGAGGTCCTCCACCATGAGCTTTTATCGTTCCTATAGGACCCTGAGATTTACCACTGGGACCACTATAAACAGTCGGAGCTGAAAAGTTTCGAGATTGAACTTCATCCCACCTGCCATCCGAATTGAGATTATTAGAATGATAATTTGTTTGGCGCTGACCAGGGTGTCTTTGATTCCTTATTTGTGATGGTGAACTAGAGACTATAGCAGATGGCCCTGAGAAATTCTGCTTTGACTTTGAATAGCCAGATCTTGAGACCCCCTTCCCAAAATCATTTTGCATGGAAGGGGTATAAGGCATCTTTGCCTCAGGAAAGTTGTGCTGATTATGTGCCTTGTTATTAGAAGACTGGCTATCGGATAAGGGTTGGCAAGAATAGTTAGTAACAGCCTGTGGAGCTTGATCAATGCTTCCATTATTTGATGTGGACCTCAAGTTTACCAACTCAGAATACACACCAGCTCCTGCAATTCCAGACTGAGAAACACTTTTGGCAGTCTTCTCAGATGACTGTACATAATCATTCCCTAAAACCTGATGATCACGAGGATGGTTGCTTCTGTTGCTAGATGCTGGCTCCTTATCTGCAGATGAGGTGGAAGGGATGACATGAACAGCTGGAGGTGGGTAGCCAGTAGCACGACCAATGGATCCAACATGCTGTGCAGGAGGCTGAGCCTTCACAGAAGATCTGCGGTTTGAACGAAACTTCTGCTCAGTACCATTCGCAGTCTGCCTTTTTGAAACACAAGTATCATCCTCAGAGCATGTGCACGAAGCTCCATCAGTGCTACCACACCTTGACCCATTAAGATAGAAGGACCGTGCACACTGGGTTAGTGTGCCGAGTTGCTTTGCCCTCAACATGATCTGCAATGTAAAATTACATAATGTTGTCAACATAAGAGAATCTGCTCGTCATAATTTGGATAAAGATATAAAAAGTCGTGATAACGTTATAATGATTGACTATGTATCATCTAAGGCACAATAATCATAGAAAAAGTACGAGGTCAGAAGGAAATAAGCTATAGACAACCTGAAAAACATCATTAAGTGAAAGAGTAAAACTTGTTATTTGTTTTCTACAATACAATCACAAACGTTAACCAACTAAAACCAAAATTAAATAAGATATCTGCAAGTTCCACAACAGAAGTTTTTTCTTTACTGATATACTAGAGTCAGATTGTGCAAGATAAATGTTAGTATATAGCGTGTGTGTACTTGCACGTAGATATACCAAATTACCAACTCTATCTAACATTGTGAGTCAGTAATGTATTGTGTACTCATTTTCTATGACTCGTATGTTTCCTCGTTTTTAAAATAAGAGAATAATAGTATGTATTATGAAGGATATAAATTAGGCAACATGTATAGTAATAGAAATGGGTGTCAACTTGCAAATCATACAAGGGAAGGATGACTAGGTATGGTGTTGCAGACTTGCAGTGCATTTTTTTTGGGTCTTATATTTACGTTCAAGTATTAAACAAACCATTATTTATGTTAAAACACATGAGAGAGAGAGACGTACTTGCTAATAAATCAAAATAGAACTTTCAACATTGTCAATGTGGACTTCTACCCGCCAGTGAACTCCATGTGGCCCCTCAATGGCAGACCTGAAACAAAAAGTTGGTGGAAATCAATACATAGTTATATCTGCTTAGGAAGTACTATTAGCTGTATATCAAACCAGTAGCACAAACTCAATTAGCCTACTAGATTATGTACAACAAAAGGAGTGCCTTTTATAGGTAAGTCTAACTTCTGAGCATCTGTTTAGGCTAGCTTAGTCTTCCATGATCAAGCTTTTGGGATTCCAAAGCTAAAACTCAATGAAAAACCTTATAGGTACAAGATAAGTAATAAGTCTGTCTGGTGAGCTCTAAAATTTCACTTTTTAGCGAAGCCCTGCCACCTGAAACAATTTTGCTTTGTCCCCTAATGCCTACCCTGACTATATGACACTCTACGAAGCACTTTATCAGTCTCAATTTTTTTATTATACGTTTGCAAAAAATACACATTTGAACCGTGAAATAAGGTCCTTGTTTGGTGTTATTTAGCCATTTAGGACTTCATTCAAGCTCCAGCTGGCCTATGAAGACAAGCTGCAAGCCTGCTACTGCTGTGAGGCAGCTTTTCTGGCTTACAAGAGAGGCTTTCTACAGAAGCAGAGATTTAGTGCTCATATGCCTCTCTTGTTGTTCTGCCAAATGGCTTTCATGACTGATCACAAGTTGGGTGAAAGCATATGCAAGTTAGCTCATTGAAGAAGCATATGCCATGCTCAACAGGCCATCTTGTATGGCATAGAAATAGCACGGCAAAAAAACAAGTTCATACAGATTAAGCCAAGCAAGCTTATGTGTGCCAAACAAAGCTCAAAGAAGCAAGTTCGCAAGCAACCTGAATGCCAGCTGAAGCTTAGGTCAACCAAGCTCACAAAATTGTTTAGCAAGAAAACGAAGCTTCAGTTTAGAAGCCATATCATTCCCTTCCCACCAGATTCAGGGCCTGTTTGGCCAATCTTAAACATGTTCGATAAGACAGCCTTTTGGGGCCTAGCTTCTAGTACAAAAGGGTCTTAGATATACAGGTTAATTCCAACAAGCCACCATGGTTTTTTCTAGGCTTCAGGCAGCTTATTTGTAGGTTTCTAGTTGGAAGAAGGATTAAGAATAACTCCAAAAGTAAGACCCCTGTTTCGCTATAGCTTCAAGTTATAAGCCAAAAAGGTGACACTAAAAGCAGGCAAAACAGGTCCTAAATATAGGTCAAATAAAGCACCGGCAAAGCCATTGATATTTAACTCTTTTAATACAAGAGTATTTGCACAAAATTCCAAAAAAATACAACAAAAGTTGCTCTGTTACATATAATGGGCGCACTAAAGTACCCTGTCTAGCAATTTTCATGCAAGCTTTTAGAGTTGTGACACAATATCCTGCATACATATAAAGGTTTTGTGCTGGTACTCTTATAGCACGGGCTACAACAATTGGTGTAAAAGTTTTACACCATAGGTAATTCGAAAATGGTTCCATCAATTTGCACTCTCCTATGTAAGAGTTCAGTGTAGAGGAATAAACACAACGTTTTTTTTAATCTATTCCGCGCAAACACTAACAGGCAGAATGCATGAGTACTGCATAAAAAATATATGGCTTTCAGATCTAAATACATCCTATTGGGTATACAGCCCAAACTAAAGCCCCAAGCCACACTGACCACTTGGAGAGCTAAATACAAACAAGTATAGGCTTCCACAAAGGCACAGTATGTAGTATGATTAGTGGATGATGCGGCGTAGAACACTACATAAAGATACGAACAACATCACTCCCCAACTAAAGAACCAACATGGAAATAGGGGAAAAAATCCTAGTCTTTACAAACGAAGAGAGCCTGAAGGGAGAAAACCCCTAAATTGTAAGACTGTAGGACTGCAAATTTGTCAGAATTTTTTTCCGGTTCCATACTAAAAATTGAATCTTTATATGAAGCATCACATGTAGTTGGGCTTGGGAGCATCAAAATTTCCGAATCTAAAAACAAAGAAAAATCGTACTGAAATTTCACGTCCAATACAAAGGAAGGGGGAGAGCACTATTGCAGGTAACAAGGGCAGGCAATGCTTCCAGCAATATTTACGACCTCAAAAGGCCCCAAAACAGCAGCCAGAATGGCAAATGCCTACGGAAAAGATGCAATCTCTCCCCATTCCACAAAGGGAAGAAGAAATTTCGATGAGCACACAGAGAACCCCGCCCAATTCGATGGGCACCAACACTAGATCAAGCCCCTTGCGTACGAGTCTAACAACACCTTTCCGCGGCGCGACTCAAGAAGAGCAGCAAGGAACGAGAAGAAAGAGGAAGTCTTTCACCTTCCCACCAGAAGAGCATCCGAGAGAGGGCGACCCGACCCGACACCCAGCCCTGGCCGGCGGCGACGTCGCCTTCTCCCGCTTCCTCCCCTCTTCCCTCACTCGTGTATGCGGAGGTGCGGTGGCTTCCAAGGGAGAGCAGCGTGAGGAACACGAGGGAGATTGGAATTGGGAGCAAAATAATTCCCGAATTCGGGTGCTAAGATCTCTCGGCGGCGCGGGTTTGGGTGGGGTGGGGAGGAAGCTAGGGAACGAGTCTTCCTTCCTTCCTTCCGGGAAGCGTATCTGGGACCGGTTTGGTAATATGCATCGATCACGAGAAGTTTTGTGCAAAATGTGACGGAAGGAAGGCCAGGCCGCAACTTCTTACGCAAGCCAAACTCAAAATTAAGTGTATTCTAGGTTCAAGTCATATCTGGTTCATATTTACCTACGCTGTCATGTTGTTAAATTAATATACCGTGCAACGGTTCTATATGTTGGCGTCATTTTTTTCCGCTAAATGTTTTTCACTGCCATGTTGGCATCCTTTTTTTCCACTGAATGTTTCCATAAATAGGTCTTAATCTTGTCTCTGCTTCCCCACATCATCTTCTTCTTCATCTTACTTCAGCGTCCTCCACTTGCGTGGAGATCATGTCCGAAACGTCGAGTTCAGGGAATCAAAGGGCCCTTATTCTTGCCATTGCAAAGCGTTGCCCTAACTGCCATGTGCAAGCTAATGTGTTATACGTCAACACTCTGGGCTAACTAGTATGGTGTTTTTTATTAACTTATGTGTACTATTTGGATATGATCTTCTGTTTTCTTAAGTAAGATTGATTAATTGACGCACTGGTTAAAGCAAATAAAATAAACAAATTAAAAGAACTTTTCGCGATACGGTGTTTCATTGGTTGTGAAAAACAAAATTCAATTATAAAAATAATATTTGAGTTAGTACCAAAAAAAATTTCGCGGTATATTTTTCACCGTACTTATTTTTTAAAAAAATAATAAAACAAAAATCAACATATATATATATAAATTAAAAGAACTTTTCGCGATACGGTGTTTGCAAAATATGAAGGTATTTGCAAAATATGCTAAAAACTTGTACTCTCTTGCAATTTTTTCATGTGGATCTCATTGGAATATCTTATAATTAGTATATGAGTGTATCCAAGCTGATAAAGGAGTATTTCAAGTACGTTTGGGTGGTATTTCAAAGATAGGAGTAATTACTCCTTAGGAGATTTAAGTATTTTTCCTATATATATATATATATATATATATATATATATATATATATATATATATATATATATATATATATATACTTGCCTCTCCCGGGAGGCGCAGCAGGGAGGGGTAGGGGATTATTTTTCGTAAATATCAATAGACAGAGGCTATTTTTGTAAAAAAAACATTGAGAGAGCTAGTACAGTAGAGAGAGAGAGAAACTCTCTACCCCTGGCAATCACCGGTAACGCCTCTCGCTCGACGGCCATGGACTCACCGGTAACGTATGTAGGTTTTCGAGGACGTGTGTTTCGCTTTCGGCCGTGAGAAATGCGTGGTCGACGTTGAAAGGAAATTGCTGGATGCATGGATACTACCTCCAGACAACAGTACAGTTACAGTTGGTAGCAAATAAGACCGATCGAGGTCGATACAGCTGCGCTTCACCAAGAAAACCAGCCGGCCACGTGTCCATATATCTCTACTATCGTATGGTCTAAAATATCAATTGTTGATATGTATAATTGTATATTATGTGAATTGGTGTCCTTTTATACCGCTACTACCGTATGGTCACGATGTTAAAGATCGAATTATATCTGTAATTGATATCTAAGTTTCTATAAGATAGAATAGCTCGATTATGTTGTAATAGATCTAGTCTCCTGTATATCCACGGCAGGGGATCTTCCTGCTCTTATAAATATAAGGTGCGGCTCGAGAAAAGGGTTTAACGCTTCCACAAAATCTAAAATGGTATCAGAGCCAGATATACACACCACACATTAGGTTTTCATAGCCATCTTTGGTTCATCTTTAGTTCTCGCCATCTTTCTCCATCACACAGCCGCATCTTCCTGGCGCTAGAGCCGTCGGCCCGTGCCCGAGAACTCCGGCCGATGCCCTTCCGATCTCCGATAGCCACTCCTCCGGATCTTTGGTCTCCGCCGGTGCCCATTCGAGCCGGTCGTCCACAGCTCCGCCTGCGCCCGTGAACTCCGGTCGCCGCCGCCCTTCAGATCTTCGGTCGGCAACCCTCCGGATCTTCGGTCTCGGCCGGCTCGCGCTCGAGCCGGTTGTCCACGGCTCCTCCCGTGTCCATGAACTCCGGCCATCGCCCCTCCAGACCCTCTGCCGCTGTCCACCCGAGCGCTCCATCCGTGCTCCATACGTCGCTCCACCCTGACTGCTCTCCTCGGCAAATCAATGTCGATCTCGACCTCAGCTCTCTCCTCCCCGGCTGCTCTCCTCGGCGCCCCAATCTTCGAGAAGCTTACGCGAGAGAATTACATCCTATGGAAGGTGCAAGTCTTACCAGCTATCCGTGGAGCGCAGCTTACTAGTTATCTAGATGGAAACCGTGACAGCACCCGCCAAGACAATTATGATCGAGAAGGCGAACAAGAGCACCGAAAAAAGGTGTCTAATACGGCGTATTCTCAATGGATTGCCCAGGATCAACAGGTTCTTGGCTATCTGCTCAACTCCCTGTCGAAGGAGGTGTTAACGCCAACAGTGTACTATGTGTTCATGTCATATCCGGTTCATATTTATCTACGCCGTCATACTATTAAATTAATATGTCATGCAACGGTTCCATATGTTGGAGCCATTTTTTCCCGTTGAATGTTTCCACTGCCATATTGACGCTATTTTTTCCTACTGAATGTTTCCACTGCCTCCATAAATAGGCCTCAATCTTGCCTCCGCTTCCCCACGGCCTCTTCTTCCTCATCCCACTTCAACACCCTCCACTTGTGTGAAGGCTATGTCCGAAACGTCGAGCTCAGGGAAGGTGTTCTACGCCAACACTCCGGGAAATAACAGTCGGGTATTTTACAAATGTTTTTTTCTCTATAAGTGAAAATGTAGTTCGATTTCTTCAGATTTTGATGATTATTTTCATGTTTGACTTGTCTATTTCTTTTGAGATCTTTCTTACCACGGCCTCAAAGCATGTTCACATCGTCACATAGCAGGCTGCGGGATACCAATATTTCCAGTGGGCAAACACCATGGATACATCGATGGAGCATTCTAGTAGTACAGTACTACAGAGGATGCAACCTTGGCTAGAGCAAAGGATAGACCCTATACTGAAGCAGAGACTTTACGTGCTGGTGTTTGAGATGAAATGCATTTTAGATCATATCAAGTGGTTAGAGAAGTTTGTGTGTAGGTATTCTGGTTGTACTTTATACTATAATTGCGGACTATTGTGGTGTTTTTTTTATTAACTTACGTGTACTACTTTAATATGATTTCTTATTTTCTTAACTACGATCGAGACCGATTAATTGGTGCACTGATCAAGCAAATAAAATAAATTAATTAAAAAAACTTTGCGTGTTACGGTGTCTTGTTGGTTCTGAAAAACAATATCGGAGCCAGTGCCAAAAAGAAAAATGAAAGAAAGAGAAGTGGGCCTTTGCTCAAGCCCACAAGGCCCAGCCCTACTAAATCCAATCCAAGGAAACAAACATTTTCCAATCGACAGATAAAATGCTCAAACGAAATCTAACGATGAGTAGGTAGGAGCAGATCATGCAGCGAGTAAGAGCAACTCTACTGTACTGTAATCAAAGTATTGCCATTTGCCGTGCTACTCTACTGGGCTGCCGTGTAATGCTAACAGCATGTACAACAGTTAGACAGTTGCTGTCTATATAGTGCCACACCAGCATTTTAGTCCTACGTGGACACAATTAAATGAGCAGAGAGAAGAGTACCGTCTTGTCGCGAGGCGACGGCAGCCGCTCGTTGCGACGCCATTCTCCACCGTTGTACTGCTTCGTCTCCTGGCGCTGGCTTCCGCAGATCCGGAGGGGCGGGCTAAAAAAAATGAGATGGTGGCAAATCCAGAAATCTTCCCCTCACCCATGCGCGCCAAGTCCAGAAACCTTCCCCTCCCCCATTCTCCATCTCTTCCCCCCCACTAAAGCATAGCATTTGCCCCCAGTTGGTAGCGGAGGGCCGCTGCAGCAGCGGCGGCGGATCGGCCGGCCAGCCCCGGCACCCCTCTGCCATCGCGCCGAAAACCCCAACCAATCGCCGCCACGGGCCGTCGTGACTCCGCTGCAGAGCATCTCGCCGTCGGCTGTCACCTTTGACGGCATCCAAGTGGTCCCGGGACTCCATTATTGCATCTACCGCAGTTCCTTGGTCTACCACGCCGCCGGCTGTGTTTGTCCCTGGCGCCACCGTGAAAGGCTCAAGGTTCTGTTTCCTTTCATGAGTTTGTTCTTTGCTCAAAGTCCATCCCATTATTCAGTAACAATGCGATTTCCTGTGAGTCCTTGAGTCCATTTTGATCTTGTGGCAGGTAGGACCGATCCAATTAGGAACCAATTAGTTGGGTGGTATAATATCTAGACCCGGCCTTTGCTCTATCGCAAAGAGGAACTCGGAGCTCTGTTTGATCGTTTCTTCTCTGCCGATTAGTCCCAGCCAAGGTAATGAAGTGTCAGTAGCTTCCCTGTCATTTTCTTACCTTCATAGCAGGTAGAGGGCAACTAAGTTCATGCTAATCAGAAATTAAAAAGTTAAATGATTCTTGGTTGAGCCAAATAAGCTATGTTAAATATACATGTATCCTTAGTGTTATATAGAACCTCTAAATAATCAGTGTCTATTCCATTTCCTTCTAGCATTTTCAACTAAGATCAGTTAAATAAATACAACTCATGCATCTTAGTTTCAAGTCTGGACAAACAAACTCTAGATTAGGTAGTTAAATAAATACAACTGATGATGAAAAAGCTGAACATGTTGCTGCCTTGAAGTGTTTCAGGAAGAGGTTATTCCCTGAAAATGACTAGGTATTTAACTGAAACTTATTTAATGTTTGCCTTTTCGGTCTCAGACTATCAGTGATCAAATTTTGCATGGTTAAGTACATGAAGTAGAGCTGAAAGTAGTATGTGAGAGACTTGACTAGCTAAATGTTTGATTGTGCAGCTGGATATCGACTTAATTCAGTGTGACATAAAGAACTTAAATTTGAAAGGTATTATACCTATATTAAGTTCCGGAGGTTCTCAGCGCTCCTAGAGGGTCCACGTCATCGGGTTTTCGCCAGCCGCTCATTCTCGCGTCGGTGGAAATCCGGACGTACACGCGCACCTCGGTCCCCAGAGCTGCCTCGCCAAAAAAAAACAGGAAAATTTGATAATTTGCCCTGAAGTTGATGGGTATTTGATCATTTGCCCAAAGTTGGTGAGCATTTGATCATTTGCCCTACGATGTCTCATTGACATGCGGGTCCTAGGGCCACATGTCAGTGAGACATCGTAGGGCAAATAATCAAACGCCTATCAACTTTGAGCAAATGATCAAATACCCATCAACTTCAGGGCAAATGAAACAAGCCGTTCGAGGAGAGGCTTCCGGTGTCCTCCGTCGTTTCCTCTTTTCCCATCGCGATGCCCTCGATTTGCTCGTCCGTCCTCTTCGCCCACGCCGCCACCGCCGCCGCTGCCATCGCTCTGGCCATCAGTCGTCCTCCCCTCATGCGTCGCCTTCCGTGCTCTACGCCTCTGCGTGCGCCCGCTCCAGTGATTTGCCAGCATGGTCAGCGCGGGTCGATGCTCAACCTTCCCCTGCCCCGCTCCCATTCCTACCTCACAGCTCTGTCGCCATCGCCGTCCTGCTGCGTGCCGCCCTGCTCCCGTCCGTGTGCCTCGATGCGCTTGGCGTCCTATAATAATAAATCACTTGTGCGTGTGCGTTTCTTGGATGGATCTACAAAAATCGATACCCAGTGTTCGAGTACCAGAACGAGCGGTCGGACGTGGTGCAGGTGGGCGAGGTCGGCTACGACAGTTGCGACAAGTAGAGCGCCATCAGCAGCTACAGCAGGGGCCACAGTTACGCCTTCCAGCTCAAGGAGGCCAATGACTACTACTTCATCTGCAGCTACGGCTACTACTACTCCGGCATGAAGCTCGCCGTCACCGCCAAGAAGGCGCCCACCTCGCCGCCGGGGTCCAAGTCCTCCGCCGGCGCCGCGCCGGACAAGACCGCCTCCCTTGCGAACCGAGCCACGCCCTACACCACCGCCGTCGCCGCCATCGCCGCCGTGCTCCTCGGATGCTTTGATCTAGCTGGGCTCAGATCTTCATGCCTCAGTTCGGCCGTTGCTACATCAATCTCTGTTTCTTCTCCCTTGGTTAATTGGATCTTGCCTTTGCTATATTTCTGTTTTCTTTCGAAATGGTATTTGATGGTGGTGGTGCTACTGTAATTGAGGTTGCAAAGATTCAAGCGTGGATTAAGAAGAGTTCTTACTACTAGAACTAGAACATTGATGTCGCAAAAAGGACCAATAGCGATTTCTCAGATTGTTTGTTCATTGTGCATGTGATTGGCGAGGCAGCAGATTGTGAGATGCAGTCAAAGGCAAACCCATGTTGTTATGAATTATGATAATTTTCAAATTCTTGTTAGTTCTGACAAACTATGGATTCTAATTTAATCAATGCCTTCCTATAATAATAAATAAATACCAGTCATTTTCATGCTCTAGGAAACATATCTGGTTGTCAAACTTAGTATACCAACCGCCTTCAGGAAAAGAAAAATTAATCACAACTGTTGCGGTGCATTTGCTTGATTCCTACGCATCAATGATATATGTTCCTCACTAAACATAAATAGTTGTTGCTACAAGAATTTATATGCAGGCCATGCTGCTCATTTTTCTCCTTATTTTCAGTCTAACCAAAACCCAGGTTTCTTCGTGTTAATGCACTCAAGATCGCTACGGAGTCTGTCATTGAAGAACTGAACAAAATACACAAGGTACTTCATCTTGTAAAGTTTAATAAGCTTGCTGCTCTAAAATAAAATCCCTCTTATTTGATGTTTCTGGATGAGCTTGTTGTTTTAACTGCAACCTTACTTTCAAGTTATATTCTTAGTGAGCCTATACTTATTCCCTCAGTATTGAATAGGTTGCTAAAGATAATATGGTTCCAGGCATGCTGATGCTCCCACCTGAAACTGATTTGCATAACTATTCTCTGGTCATGGATGGAAAAGTGTTTTTGCTGGTGAAGCCTTATGATTCTGTAGCATTTACTTTTGATAGGGCCTATTCTTTCACAGGGCAAAGCAAGTTGTATGCTGTCAGTAGCATCATACCCTAGGCCAGGCTGGAAGATTAGTGTTTCAATTCTTGTTGAGCTAAAAGTTTAATAATAATATTGCAGTTATTTGCATACATGAGAAAAAATACTTCTATTTGGATTACCATCTGATTTGATGGCCATGATTTTATATAATACTAGCATTCAGATTATTGCATTGCATACTGCAAAACTATAACCTATACCATTGTAGTTATAAAACCATCTATCAACCCTGTATAACAATAACTTTAAACTATACTCTCTACTGTTTAACACGGGCTCAATCTATCACATCTATATACTCGCTTTATGTGCTTCTTCTCCACACAGAGGCAAATACTACTACATGACAATTATTATTCCTCATGCCTGCTATTACATAAACATACAGCTACAACGATATACAGAAATATGTACATACTTACACAAAATCATACTAAAATATTTTTCTACATATGTACAGATTTTGCTTTAATCCTATCCTATTATTGCAGCACTACACAAATTGTACAATTTCAACGCATACCACTAATCTCTCTATTAAAAAAATATCGTAATATCAATATAAGCCTATAACATTATTTTTCGCTTAAAATATACTACATCAAGTACTATCGATAAAAAAAAAACTTCAAGCAAAACTTACCTGCCTTCTGATTGTTCTTACCCTTTCCTTAACAAAAACATACCGAATTACTACGCATATCGTTTGGCCCTAAAAATACATTTTAAAAAATAGCTACCACTTCATTTCAACAACAACAGATTACAATACCCTAAAAAGCTCCAATTTATTGTTTTATTTTACATGTTACTATATTGCTCGCATACGCTAGCTTACGCGGTGTGCCGCCGCGTACAGCTTCCTAGTTGTTCTTAAATGGTAACATATCCTATCCAGGCTGAAATGAACCTCTAGTGTTCTTTTGGTTATCATATACACTATTGTCTCTGATCTTTCAGAAGTTTCTATTTTCCCCCAACATTGTTCTTCTCTACTCCATTTTTTTAATGTTTTATACATAAGTAGATAATGTCTACAACCAATGTGGTATCCTAGCTGAACGTGCTTTAGAATCTTGGCTGATTAAAGCTGATTACTATCCAGTACTTCATAGCTTGCACACCATTGTTAGTCAGATTAGCTCAGGTCAAGAAAGTAGATGAAATAGCATGACACCTAGCAAATGAAACACTTGCAAAATGTGGTCTTGAAATGAATCATTTTGATATATTTATATACATAAATAATTAAATATAGATGCTTTTGACATTTAGGAACATAACCTTTTGGCTACCTAATAAGAGTTATGGTGCAAGCCTTCTTGTTGACACTGTTGTCATGAATCCTCCCTTTGGGACAAAAAGGAAAGGAGCTGACATGGAATTCCTTTCTATGGGCCTGAAGGTCAGAGCAGTTGTTTGCTATAACAATTTTATTGAAAGATTATGACATTGATTTTTTAATTTTTTTAATATCTATTTACTATTCACATGTTGCCTCTCGAGCTGTCTATTCTCTACACAAGACTTCCACGAGAGAAGTAAGTTTTTCCTTGAGACTAGAAATGTAGCTTATATGAGACTCTCTCTTTGATTTGGCAGTTTCCCCAACATCGTACAGGAAGCTAACATTATATCATTTCTTTCTTTCAAGCCGGTAGAAAAACACTTGCTGACAAATATGACTATGTTATGCATGGAAAACTTGACAAGATCTCAGAAGACAGTTCCAGTGGTCACGCAAGACATTTCTTTCTTTCTAGCAGAACTACAGAACCTAGTAGGGCTTAATCGCAGGATATGTGATGTATAATATATGATTTAGCTTGAGAATATTGCTTCTTTCCTGCATATTGCTAGCTGATGAAGAACTTATAGTACTGGGTTTTACTTAATTTGAGTGTGTCAAGGTTGTCTTATTGATTAAGAACATATTATATTTGAGCTTTTAATAGAAATTATTATATTTGTATTCATGTTCATCTTATTTATGTATGTTTGATATCATTTGTATTGAAGAAGCAACAAAATGGTACATATAGATCTAATGTATGCTTTATATGCATTAAATAGTTTGCAGACAGCTAAATAGACAACCCACTGTACACATTGTCTGTATTGCCGTCTGCGTGTGACATGGCTACTCAAATACTCCCTTCAGTCTGGTAATATCTGTCGTTTTGGACATCGACACGGTCTTCAAAACACAACTTTGACCGCTAATTTTTATTATAATATATTTATAAAACCCAATAAAATTATAATATTATGAAAGTACTTCTCGAGACAAGTCTACACATATAATTTTTATGTATCCAATTTAAATATTTAAAAATATATTTGTCGGTGTTTCGTGCACCTAAGAATATTTAATTTATGGTCGGAGTGGGTCGCTCCTCTCCCCGAATGGTCGACTCAGGAAGTCAGAGGTTTATACTGGTTCGGGCTGAACGTCCCTACTCCAGTCCACTCGATCAAGGTATATTGCCCTTGGCGTCGAACAATTACCGTGGGAATACAACGAGAGCCGGTCTCGATGGGAACGAATGTCTCGGTGAGTGTTTCTTTTCTACTACTTCTCTCTTCCTCCTCCCGGGGTCCTGCCTCTCCTTATATATCCGGAGGCGGCATGTTACAAATGGGAGTTGGAGAAAAAGAGGAGGGGGTACTGTACGTCTTGGAGTCTGGTCTTCTTGTCTTGTCGTCCGACTGGGCCCTGACTAGTCGCTATGCCGGGTTGGTAGCCCTGTGGTCGGAAGTCTTGGCCGTCTTTGCCGAGGCGACGATCATACCGGCGGACGCCACCCAGGCATTTAATGGTTCTTGACCTCGGCTTGGTCTCGAGGGCGCTTCTCAGCGGTGTCAGCGGTGACGGGACCGGGGCTTGACTTCTTGGCGAACCCTCTGACATCCTCGGGAAGGAGCCGCCTACCCCGGTACGGATATCAGAGGACGCCACGTACACAGAGCAGTTGGCCCTTCGAGTGTTGGTGGAGTTGGCCGGCCATGCGTTTTGACTTGGGAGGTCGGGGTCGGTCCGGCCGCCTGGGACTGGTTCCGATCGGTGGCAGGCCGAGCCCTTGCGGCCCACGAACCTTTGCCAGAACTTGGGCTTTTGAGGAATGTCAGCCCGCTCGTGGTCTCGGGCTGATGGAGGTACCCATGGTATGGGTATTCGTCAATATTGTTAGTCAAAGTTTCGAAAATTTGACCATAACTATGTCAAAAACGACAGGTATTACCAAACCGGAGGGAGTAGACAACAGCCGTCTGAACTGTTGTACGTGCATTGAAACATTTCGAGATTGCAACGCAAGCAAGCTGTAATGAGTATGAATGGTTTTTCGCTTTCGGCCGTGAGAAATGCGTGGTTGAAAGGGAAATTGCTGGATGGATCTCGGAGTCGGAAGGTGTGTAGCTTGCTGACTCTGCTGCCGTTGCTGGGGCCCAGTCGTCAGTTGCTAGAGAAGACGAATCGGTGTTGTGCTGTGCTAGAGGAGAATTGACCATCTGAGCGATGCCGATGCGTGCCAATCAAATCCTTGTTGACTTGTTTTTGTGCAACAAATTCGCTACCTTGTTGCCCAAGCACGTGGTAAGTGACATGTCAAATAAAGCTGTGCTGTGCTGTGCTGTGCTGTGCTGTACGTAGGGACTCCAGACTTGTTGCTCAAGCTGTGCCGGTTTCCCTTCTTCTTCTCTTTCGATTTTGTATTACTAGTACGTGGTAAGTGACATGTCATCTTTGAATTTAACAATCTCTATATAATATAGTAGTTTATTGCACTCTTCCAGGAAACGCAAGGATCACGTAGTACAATACATGCTGCTGCTTAGCAATTAACAGTCTGACGACTCGATCTTGTCTTGTTCACGTCACTCATCTTGTTTGATCTCCCCGTTGGCATTCTTCGCTTCGTCGGATGATTTGCCCTTCCCATCGTCGTCTTCTCCGCCTTTCCCTTTCTTCCCGTCCGCCGCCTCATCTCTCTCATTGGCTTTCTTCGCTGCCTTGGCCTCCTCTTCCTCCCTCGCTACCTTGTCCTCCTTGGCCTTCTTCACCGCCTCGATGAGCTCGGCGAAGCACACGTCTGGCTCCCTCTTCTTCTTCTTGGACATGGGCATCAGGGTCTCGGCCACGTCCGCCGGCGACATGTCAGCCTCCTCCAGCAGCTGTCGGATCTCGCCGAACAGCTCGTGCTCGTCGACGTCCAGGTAGTTCTTGGCCAGGACCTTGAAGGCCTCGAAGCGGCAGTAGGACATCTCGATGTGCTTGTCCATCCTGCCCCGCCGGATCAGCGCCGGGTCCAGCTTCTCCTTGTGGTTGGTCGTGAACACGACGATCCTCTCGCCGCCGCACGCCGACCACAGCCCGTCTATGAAGTTGAGTAGCCCCGACAGCGTCACCTTGGTGAGGTCTTCCTTCTCCGGCTCCATCGGCAGGTTGGGCTTGTCGTCGTCCTCCGACTTGTTGTTGCCAGAGGCCTTCTTGTCCTTGCGCTTCCCGGTGAGGTCGACGGAGCAGTCGATATCCTCGATGACGATGATGGACTTGCCCGTCGTCTCGATGAAGAGCTTCCGCAGCTCGGTGTTGTTCTTCACCGCCGTGAGCTCGAGATCGTAGACGTCGTAGTCGAGGAAGTTGGCCATGGCGGCGATCATGGTGGACTTGCCGGTGCCGGGGGGCCCGAACAGCAGGTAGCCTCGCTTCCAGGCCTTGCCGACTTTGGAGTAGTAGTCCTTGCCCTCCTGGAACGCCATGAGGTCGTCGATGACGGCCTCCTTCTCGGCGGGGTCCATGGCGAGCGTGGCGAAGGTGGCCGGGTGCTCGAACGGGACGTGGCTCCAGGCGCTCTTCCCCCGGTAGGGGCTCCAGCTGCTGCTGGAGCTGTTGGTGAAGAGGCGGCGCTGGCGGTTCCTGACGGTGACGGCGCGGCCCTCGTCGAGGACGTAGGGCAGGTAGGAGCCGACGACGAGGTCGCGGTGGCGGCGGTGGAAGACGACCTGGTAGAAGCGGCGCTCGTCCTCGCCGGGGTAGAGGCTGATGACGTTGGCCCGGGAGTGCTTCTGGGAGGCGTACCACCAGAGCTTGGCGCCGGAGAATTCGTCGGTGACCTCCTCGTGGTTGTCGACGGAGACCTGGAGGTTCTTGCTATCCTTGCCGAGCTCGGCCTTGAGCTTGCGCGCGCGGCGGGCGCAGGCGTCGCTGAGGTAGGCCTCGACGGCGAGGAAGAATTCGCTGCGGGAGAAGCGCTCGGCGCCGTACTGGGAGATGGTGACCTGGAGGTAGGGGTTGAGGTAGGAGGAGAGCCTGTGTGCCCAAGTGGTGAGGTGGTGGCGGAGCGTGACGGGGATGTGGTTCTGCACGACGGACCAGAGGAAGAAGAGGCTCCCCAGCGCCGACCCGAAGCCAGCCCAACGCTCCACCATCGCCATAGCTTCCCTCCCTCGAGCTAGCAGTCGATAACTCTCTATATATATACTCCCTATTGATCAATTGATGGACAGGAACAGGATGACTTGTAACGTGCAGCTCGTGTATCTATTTCAACTGTTTCGAGGAAGCTAGCTGCAGGTGCATATAAGTTGGGTTGACTGCTAGTCAATGGCGTGGTTCGTCGCCGGAGCAGGTGACGGGGAGCTGTCGGAGCAGGTGACGGACGGACGAGCCCAACAAATTATTCAGGGAGGGGGCACTTTGTTGACCAACCACGGATACGTCTTTCTTAATTTGTCTTTACTAGCTGAAGCCTCCTTTTCAATCTATTCTATTCTCTCTCTACTAAATTGCAGGCTTCTTCATCACACTAATCGGAGGCTGAGCTCTCAAGTTAATATACTAGTATGTATGGAAAATAAGCTGGAGGTTAACATGTTAATTAGAGTCAAGAATAAAAGTTAGAAATTCACAAATTAATTGATAAAAAGAAGAGATCTAAACCGCGCTGGAAGTTAACATGTTAATTAGAGTCAAGAATTGGAAATTTCAGTTTTTGATATTTTTTTTAAAACGTTCTACTTTGCAAATATGTAGAGTAATACGTTCTACACTTCTACTTTAAAGAAGAGCATTGGTTGAACATGCATGCTTCTAGTCGCAGTTGAACTTTGAATTAAGTGGCTACGCGCTGCGCGCATAGAGCAGAGCAGAGCAGAGCAGAGAGCATGGGGATGATGCCCGACGGCAGCGGCGCCCAAGGCTACGGCTGGGCCGGCCTGTGGTCGGCGCTGGCGAGCCTCCTCTTCCTCTGGTCCATGCTGCAGCAGTACGTCCCCTTCCAGCTCGAGGACTACCTTGCCGCCCTCGCCCGCCGCCTCCACGCCGCCGTCTCCCCCTACGTCACCATCTCCATCGACGAGCACGTCTTCGACTCCTTCAGCCGCAGCGAGGCCTACCTCGCCGCCGAGGCCTACCTCAGCGCCTCCTCCTGCGCCGCCCGAGCCCGCCGCCTCCGCGCCGACCTCACCGCCGGCACCGACCGCATGACCGTCGCCGTTGATGACCACGAGGAGGTCGTCGACCACTTCCGCGGCGCCAAGCTCTGGTGGCGCAAGAGCAAGGCGCTCCCCCGCGGCAACGTTATCACCTTCTTCCCGCGCGAGGAGGAGCGCCGCACCTACTGCCTCACCTTCCACCACAGACAACGCGCGCTCGTCGAGACCGCCTACCTGCCGCACGTCCTCGCCGAGGGCCGCGCCGTCACCGTCAGGAACCGCCAGCGCCGCCTCTTCACCAACAACCCTAGCGCCGACTGGGCCGGCTACTATGGCCGCGTCTGGAGCCACGTCAAGCTCGAGCACCCGTCCACCTTCGCCACCCTCGGCATGGACCCCGAAAGGAAGCAGGAGATCCTCGACGACCTCGACATATTCCGCGACGGCAAGGACTACTACGCCTCCGTCGGCAAGGCCTGGAAGCGCGGGTACCTTCTCTTCGGGCCCCCCGGCACCGGCAAGTCCACCATGATCGCCGCCATGGCCAACTACCTGGACTACGACGTCTACGACCTCGAGCTCACGGCGGTCAAGACCAACACCGAGCTGCGGAGGCTCTTCATCGAGACGACCGGCAAGTCCATCATCGTCATCGAGGACATCGACTGCTCCGTCGACCTCACCGGCAAGCGCAACAAGGCGAAGAACAAGGGCAAGAAGAAGAAGAAGGGCGAGGGCAGCAAGAAGAAGAAGAAGATGGCAGCGATGATGGGGGACGACGACAAGGACGAGAGCAACAAGGTGACGCTGTCGGGGCTGCTCAACTTCATCGATGGGCTGTGGTCGGCGTGCGGCGGCGAGAGGATCATCATCTTCACGACCAACCACAAGGAGAAGCTGGACCCAGCGCTGATCCGGAGGGGAAGGATGGACATGCACATCGAGATGTCCTACTGCTGCTTCGAGTCATTCAAGGTGCTGGCCAAGAACTACCTCGGCGTCGCAGAGCACGACCTGTTCGGCGAAATCAGACAGCTTCTAGGGGAGGTGAACATGTCGCCGGCGGACGTGGCCGAGAACCTGATGCCCAAGTCGAAGAAGAAGGCCGTGGACGCCTGCCTCGGGAGGCTGGTCAAGGCGCTGGAGGAGGCAAAGGAGGAGGCGCTGGCGAAAGCACTGGCCGGGACTGGGAGCAAGGAGGACGAGGAGGGAAAGGAAGACGAGGATGACGACGACAACGAGGAAGACTCCTCCAGCGACGAAAATTCCAGAGAGGAGAAGAAGGAGAAGAAGAAGGAGAAGGCGGCGGCGGCGGAGTAACATTAACGCCGACATGGACAATGACTGATTTGTTGTTGGGAATGATTTTAGCACTGCACTGCACTGCACTGTCTTTTCCTAAGAAAACTAGGATCGGGCCGGGGATTTAATTAGCCCCAGGAGAAGCCTGTTATAGTATTTATTTACTCCCCCTTGAACTAGTAAGTAGTAAAAGCCATGGACAGCGGCATTTGCAGCCTTGCCATGGGCAGGCACCCAATAAACACGAAAAGGTTTCGTGCCACAGCAATACATCGTATTTTTCGCAAGGGCTTTTGCTTAAGTACGATGCTCATTAGCAAATGTAACTTTAAATAGACAAAGTTCAGCACAAGGCCGTACCATCTATAAGTCTCTGTTCTTTAGTCCCATCATTGAACTAGAATAGCAAAATTAGATTAGGTTGGATTGAGTGCTGCAGATATTAAGTTGGTGTCTAACAAAATTTCAAGTCTTGTACATAACACAAGGCTGAAGGGTGACATATATAGCCATTATCACATCAGGCATCTTCCAAATTTGAGACAAAGTTTCCGATCGATCCATTACCCGGAGGAAACAAGCTTGTCATGGAAAATGAAACAACTGTCAGAAACCTCACATAACACCATGGATGTATACACATGACGCCATGGATGGACAAGGTTGTTGCCTATATCTAAGAAATTGGAAATGCTGTCAATCAGTACAACTAGCTATGATAGTAATTTTCTTTTAGCTGATCTGTCGACATGAATTAATGTTTGCTCAAATAATAAATAGCTGAGTGTAATGATCACTAGCTATCTCTTACAATCCACTTTGACTTTGGAATGTTAATTCTTCTTAAGGAGTGAATGATATAAACTGCAAATACCACATATACTAAACTCCATGGGTTCCGACCTCCTCACTGCGCCACATCACCTCCATCGTTTCGTCTGTTCGATTGTGCTCCTACAGCCCAGATGCGTGCCACGTCACAAGGGCCAACCTTGTCCAAAGCACTCCTCCGTTGCGGATTGCTCCTCTGTTGATGGTCGGTGCTCTGTTGACGTCGACCAAACGAGGAATGATCTACGCGGGAATCAGTCAAATTTCTCAAAGAATGAGACACACTCTGTACTTCTGCAGCAGCTTCTTGCAGATTAGCAGCTATGGATCATATAAGTGGCACATTGTCTTCATCCATAAGTTGACTTAAAATTACATTAGTAATAATGCGAATTTTGTCCACAAAAGTTTCCTCTTGTGGACTGTTAGGAACCATGTTTATATCCTTTGTTGCCAACTTTGGAATATGTGCCGTGACCGAAAAGACAGATCGGGGATGACTTCTCGACGAATCCGAGCTGTCGTGGTATAGACGTCTTGCCTCTTCCACAGCCTTTTGTTTGGCAATCACGAGACTCTCGCATTGCTATTGGGCGGATTTTTCTTGAGCTTCACGCTATTCACATTCCTCTCATTGTGCCTCTGTCTCCTCCGTGACTGCGCAAATGCAAAATCCAGCATTGACGAAAAGGGTGAATACTCCCTCATCAGAGGACGATGATGTGGTATAATCGAGTTCAAGACTTTGGAGAACATTTTCTGAAGATGAACTATTATGGAGGTCATTGTCGTTTTTGTGAGTTTGTATATTGTCGACATCCATAGGGCATAAGCGCTGATCCTTTACCACTGAGATAAGGGCAGGCACGGAGTCACTCTATTTTTTTGAATTTTTTTCTCAGGAAATGGTGATCCTGGCGTGTCCTCATCCGGTTTGGATGAAGTTACCTGGGGGTTTCTTAAATCTTACATGGTATTTGGAATAACTGCCACCGGATAATGCGCATTTTACTGCATTAACCGCAGTTGCAACTAACCCGTTGTGGGCGTAATGACCCTAGATCGTGGCGTAATTATCGCTATTTAGATGTTACGGGGGCGAACACGATCTTCCGATCATGCTCGAGGAGTTCCCCAGCTCTAACCGATTCTTGCACGTTTATGAGCTCACATGTTCGTGGGTGAGCTTGGATGCTCGTGGTCGAGCGTCGGGCCTAATCCGGTAGGGCGGACCAGCCGGCTAGACTAATCGAGGGTCTTCCTTGGGGATACCATCCAAGGTCATGTATGGTCGATCAAAACTAACTGCCGAGGTATAACAGTCTTTATGGACATTATTCAATCCCCAACAAATTAATTTTATTAAAATGATATTATTTAAAAAATTCAACGATGCGGGTTGGGAAGAGCGAGGGGAACGTGGTGAGGGAGGGGTCTGGACTCTGGAATATGTTTTTTATACCTTGGGACGAGGTGTGTAAAAACTATTCAACTCTAGGGGTAAATATGGAAGTTCAACTTGCAAAAGTGGTGGAAAGCTACTCCAAAGTCCAAACTGGGTTTTAGCTTTTGGCTTTTCTACATTATGAAGAGCTACAGGCTTTCGACTGCTACCAACAAACAAGGCCATGGCTGAGGCCAGAATGGGTCCATATTAGTGCTGGGAGAATGGGCGCGGTTGGTCGGCACGAGCACTACCGAAAAACAGGCCCAAAGCCCGACCAAGACGAATAGCGAGATGGTGCACCGGCCGACATCCGTGCCGTGCCGTGCCTCAAAACGGGCACGCCAGGCCGCCCGGCCGCCGGCGCTGCGGTCTTGAGTGCTTGGGCCGACGACGAAAAATGGCCCTGGTCCATTCTTCTAACACTAGCTAGCTCTTGGACGACATGTACATATGGTGAATCATACCTATTGTTGATTAGTGGAGTACTAGCAAGTGCTAGAGTATAATAATGAGTGTAGCACTAAACAACTAGCACTAATTATCTACTTGATGGGACAAAAGGAAGGTAGAACCCCAAAAGAGAAGGAATTTTTGATCTCAATCGACCGCGGCAGCTTGTTGCAAGACGGCCGATCGAGGCACGACGTGCTTCCGGTCGTCGGGCCTAGGTTTGTGCACATCGGGCCAGCCCGGCACGGCACGTACAAAACAATGGGCCGTGTCGGCCCGATGCATTTAGGCCCGAGGCACGACGGGCTTGGGCCGTGCCGGCACGGCACGGCCCAACTCCCAGCACTAGTCCATATGCCGATGATCCATCCATGCCTGCCTGCCTGCCTGCTGCATGAACCTGGCTTTCTTAGCAAGATCAGGATGGTGTAGCTGTATCCGACAATTTCTCAGCTATTGCGTCAGCCCACTGGCACTGGCAGCTACAACTTGTATTGGTCTTCTAGTTCTACCCAACCCCAGCTTGGTCAAACTCTTGTGCATCTAATCTTGTATAATCTAATCTCAGCTACATTAGATACATGCCAAGCTAGCATCCGTCAAACAACCAACCACCCCCGTGGAAGTGGAAGAGCAAGTGGAAGTGGATTGGATTTCACAGATCACACTGCTACTGCTAGCAGCTGCAGCTGCAGCTGGAGCTGGAGCCGGAGGAAATTCAACAAGCTAGCTAGCAGTTGGCTGGGTGCATCCATCTCGTCGGCCGGCGAGCTCCTGCTTCCACTCGAGCCAAGATGCGCCGTCGGCTAACGCCTGCTGCCATCTGCTGCTCCTCCTACTCCTTCGTCGTCGTCGTCGTCTTGAGCTTCAGCTTGCTCCTCCTCCCTGCCTCCCGCGCCTTCCCGCTATGCACCGACGCCAGTCAGTACCACTCGACTCACTACCCAATTTGCACTCTCCGGCTCTGAGTCTGATTGATGGTACGTACCATGGTGGTGGTGCTCCCTGCTGTCCTTCTTGTTTAATAGGGGCGCCTGTGCTGCTCAACAAGACGCTCGCCTTCTGCGCCTACGCCGGCAGCAGCTGCTGCGACGCCGCCGCCGAGGCCGCCCTGCAGAAGCAGTTCGACGCCATGAACGTCTCCGACGCCGCCTGCGCAGGCCTCCTCAAGACCATCCTCTGCGCGGTACGTACGGCTTTCAATCTCTGCTCAATTTTACAGGCAACCTTATTTGCAACGCCTGCGCCAACGTTGGAATTTGGAACCGCCCGCCACGTGCTCGACGGTTTGCCTCACCGGATAAGCTGTGGCCTTCACTTCGTTTTAGCTGCATACTCCTGGGACTAGTGCTACCTAGATATACGCTACAACTCTTGCTCGTAGTGATAATCCACATAATACCGTGCAAATATCAATCAAGATGTATAATAGAGCCACTGTTTTTTTCCCCTCCTTTCATCTTCTTTTTTCCCCCCAAAATTAACTGGCCTTGAGGAATCCATATGTTGATTTTGTCGAGTTCTTGCATCGCATGTGTGGGTTGGTGTGACGCTGTGAACTGAACCACTAACTAGCAATATGGATAGACCACTCTTTTTTTAAAAGAAAAAGGAAAAGGAAAAGGAAATCTTTTTGATGGATGAAGAAGTAGGCTCTGAGTGATATATCATCTTATCAAGTAATTGAATCACCAGTCCTCTCTTGAATTTACCAGAATCAACAACCCTCTCTTGAATTTACATGTCAATCTAATGAATTTTATCCACTTTACGTTTTCAGAAATGCAATCCATATTCGGCTGATCTGTTCAACGCTGGGCCAAAGATCCGCACAATTCCTTTCCTGTGCAACTCTACCTCTTCAGCGACTTCTGCTCAATCCAAGGACACCACACAGGACTACTGCAAACTAGTTTGGGAAACTTGCAAGAATGTGACGATATCAAACTCGCCCTTTCAACCTCCCATACCAGGCAGTGCAACACTTCCTAGTTCACCGTCAAAGCTTACTGACGCCTGGCAGTCCGAAAATGACTTCTGTACATCCTTTGGTGGTGTACCTAATGATCAATCAGTATGCTTCAGCGGGAACACAGTTTCATTTAACACCACCCAGCCTTCACCCTCTCCTAAAGGGATATGCCTAGAGAGGATTGGGAACGGATCCTACCTTAACATGGCTCCTCACCCTGATGGGTCCAATAGGGTCTTCTTGGGCAACCAAGCTGGGAAGATATGGTTGGCAACTGTCCCTGAGCAGGGATCTGGAGGTACCCTGCAATTTGACGAGGCAAGCCCGTTTGTTGATCTGACTGACCAGGTGCATTACGATTCGGCGTTTGGACTCATGGGTATGGCGTTTCATCAGAATTTCGCAACCAATGGACGCTTCTTTGCCTCTTACAATTGTGATAGGACAAAGTCACCCAGCTGTTCTGGTAGGTGCTCTTGCAATTCTGACGTGGACTGTGATCCCTCAAAGCTTGGCAATGATAATGGTGCTCAACCATGCCGGTTTCAAGTTGTCGTATCAGAATATTCTGCTAAAAGCTCCTCATCAAATGTTTCTGAGGTTTGCCTCATGTGTTTACACTCTACCATAATTTCATTCATGTCTAGATATTCCCTGAGCCTATTCATTATCCATTCAAGTTCTTCTTTCCGCCTTTTGTTAGGTAACATCCGCCGATCCATCTGAAGTTAGACGAATTTTTACTATGGGGCTGCCTTATTCATCTCAACATGGAGGTCAGGTACTTTTTGGGCCTACTGATGGATACCTCTACCTCATGATGGGGGATGGTGGACAGAAAGGAGATCCTTTTAATTTCGCCCAGAACAAAAAGTCACTTTTGGGAAAAATTATGAGGCTTGACATTGATAATACACCAGGTGAGCCTTCGAGAAGGCCATCTTTCATCACTTGTTAGATTTACACAAATTAACATACTACTTTCTTTCCTTTCCCTTCACTTTCCATGTTCGCACCTCCATGTGTTTCTCTTTATTCTGGTTATTAAATGTTTAGTACTTGGACATTCCTTTGTAAAATTAGTTCTTAGTTATTTTACTTGAAGATTGTTTGCATCGGTACTGTAAAGCAACATGGTACTCTCAAGTGCTAATTATTGAGTTGCATGCACCAGCCAGTTCACCCAAAAGCTTAAGCTGATGAGGAAAGACGGACAATTCACTTATACTTCAACACTCCCCCTCACGTGTAGGCTCCCTCAGGCCTAAGACGTGGAATAGAAGTGGATTGCAATTATTATTTTTGATTGCATCAACCGGATCTTGAACTCAAGATCTCTTGGCTCTGATACCATATTGAGTTGCATGCACCAGCCAGTTCACCCAAAAGCTTAAGCTGATGAGGAAAGACGGACAATTCACTTATACTTCAACACTAATCACCACCTTTGGTGACACTATTTCAACACATATAGCTTTTGGGCCAATTGTATTGAGTGAGTAAAGTACTGGACACATTGTTTTCCTGTCTAAAGAGTGGGTTAGTCAAAGATGCTTGATGATGACTTGGAATCTACTTAAGGAGCTCCATTATGGTAGCATTATCATTCCATATTTACTGAACTAGTATGTTACTTTGTATATGTTCATGATTCATTATAAAATCTTGCACACATTTTTCACTTGACAAATTTAGTCTATCGAGTATGGATTAACTGGTTTCTGTTGCCAGAGCAAGTGCTTTTTCAGACAGACATTGAACTTCGCTTCTCTTTATATGAAGAAACAACTAGCGCATCATCATGTACTGCATTTGATCATTTTGGCCCTTGAAGCTTTCTAAACTTTTTTTTTTGTCTTCTCAGGACAGGGTGGAATCACTAACCAAAGCTTGTGGGGTAACTATTCTATTCCAAAAGACAACCCATACTCTGATGATAGTGGCCTAGAACCAGAAATTTGGGCATTGGGTCTTAGAAACCCTTGGAGATGCAGTTTTGATTCTGAGAGGCCTTCCTACTTCTACTGTGCAGATACTGGTCAGGTACCATTCCAAGATTATAAACAAGTCATGCTTGACATGCTAGCTACTGGTTTTATGTTAGTTCTTGATTAGTTTGATACCCCCATGGGCTGTAGTGTACTGCTTGTAGTCATCATTGATGAACTTGATTCACATATATCAGTTTGTAGATTTGTCTGTAGTATCTAGCTTAATCACGAACTTTTTATGCTCTGAAATCGACGAGCATCTGCATTTTACAGATAAATACAGTTAAGACAGGATAAAAATGTAGCAGATGGCAGCTAAAAATTCTTAAATGTCTTGTGTGCATCATACTAATAGAACTTAACTACTCTTTCTCGACTATTGTATTTTTAAGATACCCAGAACTTAGTTTCGTCTAGTTTATAAAGATTGGCAACTATTACTAGTGCGATATGTGTACTTTATAAACAATATATCATTTGTATATTGACCTTAACTATGTAGGATCAATACGAAGAAGTTGATTTGATCTCCAAGGGCGGAAACTATGGATGGCGTGTGTACGAGGGTCCACTTGTTTTCCATCCAACATGGACACCCGGAGGAAACACATCAGCCAGCTCCATAAATGCCATCCCCCCTATCATGGGATACAACCATTCTGATGTCAATAAGATCATGGGATCTGCAGCAATCATGGGTGGTTATGTCTATCGAGGATCTACCGATCCCTGCTTGTACGGAAGGTATTATCGTCATCGGAGCACATCTTGAGCTGATCTGGAAGTTAAAGATGCCTTGAACTGCCGTTTGCGCAGCACAATTCTTGAAGCTGGATTCACAAGGTATATCTGTTAATGTGTTTTCAGGTACTTGTACGCTGATCTGTACGCTTTGGCCATGTGGACCGGCACGGAGACCCCAGAGAGCAGTGGGAACTACACCAGCACTCTGATTCCCTTCAGCTGCTCCAAGAACTCTCCCATACCCTGTGACACTGCTGCCGGGAGCCCTCTCCCATCGCTTGGCTACATATATTCCTTCGGCGAGGACAACAGAAAGGACATCTACGTGTTGGCTAGCAAAGGCGTCTACCGGGTTGTCCGGCCCAGCCTCTGCAGCTATACTTGTCCAACGGAGAAACCTGCGACGAACAATGGGACGGCACCCCCTGGTCCTTCGTCAAAGGCGTCAGCAGCAGGATTGGGCACGCAGATGGGATCGCTTTTGCTGTCTGTTTTTATGTTTTGGGTTTTGATAAGATAGGATCGTATTCGTAGCTGCTGCTACCTCATGTCTTGTATGGCATGTAGTCGGATCCTGATATGTTTAAGACTGTATTAGCAGCAGTGTAGTGCTAAACCGACAATACATATTGACGTGGAAAATAAGCCTTGTTCCGCCTCCCATGGAGGAGATGTTCCGACCAATTCTCAGACTCTATCGTGTCGTCTCGTAGACGGCCTGTCCACACCGCTGCCCAGGAAGGAGGAAACGATATTTTTCTTCAGTTTGACTTATTTGGAATATGAAATCTCTGAGGAGTGATCTAGATCGAATTAATTGTTCACTATGTTGCAGTTGTAGCTGGGAACTTGGTTCTAATTAATCCAAGGAGATAAATTTTACGGTGCATGCATTATACTGGTAGTATATAATATGTATCTAACTGTTGATTTGTTGAGGATGTTTCTACAATTTTACTACCAGATGAAATATAATTAAACTCTAGTTCATCTGGTAGTATATAATATATATCTAACTGTTGATTTGTTAAGTGTGTTTCTACAATTTTACTACCAGATGAAATATAAGTAATCTGACCTATAGTTACTGCAACGCTGAGGAATTCAAAAACCTGAGTAAATGCATATGTTTAATTTGGTCATGGACTTGGATATATATAAATTCCTTTTCTGTCCATCATCCCAGCCTGAGTAAATCCATCTTGCACGCACGGGAATCATTCATCGGCCCAATCCCAAGCCCCAAGCTGATTCCATTGTTGAGTCAAGCACTTGCTGTCCATAATGTCTATTCCCTTTCGATTTGAGCTCTTTTCTTTTACCGTGCATTGAATTGAACATGAACCGTTTATTCTTTTCGATCCAATAGATCAAATTAACTAAATTTTACTTATACTTCATCTGGTAATAGAGTGGTAAAAACATCCTCAACAAATTAACGGTTAGATATAATTTCTACTACACATTATATACTATCAGTATAATGCACCGTAAAATTTCTCTTCAATTTATTACTTACAGATGCTCTGGATTCTTGCACAAAATTTGCCAAGTTGCCTCTCTTATTCATTTTATGTCTGATAGGTGCCTGAAATCTTTTTCTTTTTGTTAATACAGGAATAGAATAGGAGGACAAGTATACAAGTCAGAAGATTAGGTGAAGGTTCTGAAGGCAACTTGTGTGTTACCGGCTAATAACTAACAAGCAGGTTGGTCGTCCAAGAAGACTAACAAAGTAATTAACGAGGACAGTGACCCCTTGCTATCCAATCCCAATCCATCTGATCAAGTTCGATCCGTCCAACTCCTTGCTTTGACAAGTTCCAAAACGGCGTTTCAGCGACGACAATACAATTCTGCGTTGATCCACTCCCTTCCCAGTCTAAAATTAAATTAAACTAGTTATATGCCCGTGCGTTGCTACGAAAAACAAAATTGATAACGAAAAATAAAGATTAAAAAATAAAAAAATACTATTTTATAAGATCAAACATCTATCTTTAACGTTCTGCAAAAGTTCTGGCTAATTAAAGCAACGCTTCGTTTTTTGCATAGGGCAATTAAGCAGGACAATTAAGTAGGACAATTAAGCAGAGCAATTAATGTGACGTGGGAAGAAACTCTCACTTTATATAGTAGAGATTAAATTGTTGTTGTTGGTACATCATAGGTTACACCGCCATTCCTTAGCTAGCCACCCACAAAGCTAAGAAAGCTTTGCTTTCTTGGCAAGAAGAGAACATTAACGCTCCTCTACCCCCTTCTCTCTCTCTCTCTCTCTCTCTTTTAGGTAGGTGGTGGTGAAGAAGAAGAAGAAGAAGAAGAAGAAGATAATTAAGAAGAAGAAGAAGAAGATAATTCGATGGCGCAGAAGGAGGCGTATGGGACGCTGATATACGCGATGGTGGCGCGTGGGACCGTGGTGGTGGCCGAGCACACGGCGTACACGGGCAACTTCCGGGACATCGCGGCGCAGTGCCTGCGAAAGCTCCCCGCCGGCGACAACCGCTTCACCTACACCTGCGACGGTCACACCTTCAACTTCCTCGTCCACCAAGGCTACGGTACGTGTCACAGCCTCACAGCAACTTAATCAAAAACATGCCATTCATTTCTCTCTTTTCCTACCTGTTGAAGGAAACAGTCTCGGTCCTACTGTTTTCCTTCAAAAAAAAAAGGGAATTTGTCCTGTATATGTCTACCTACATATATGTATATACATACATACATACATACATATATATACGAGATGAAATTTCCTTTTGAGCGTGTTTTCTTGGAGATTCCACGATGATACATCTTTCTGCTAGATTTTCGGGGTGATTTTGATTCCATTCATGAGCAGATAGTGGCAATTGCTGCTTTGATTATGTTATACTTATAGGACTCTAATCTTTTTCTTGATACTTTAAGTTGGTAAATAAAATTGAATTGGCAACTAACCTGCATTTTACAATATCCTTTGGCTCAGCTCTAGTGCTTGTTTATGATTTGGGCGGTGCCTACTCTGTGCTGCGCAATAACTATGCCGTTTTAACGTACAATAAATGATTTCAGTTGGATCAGATCAACAAAAGAAAAGAAAAATGGCAGCTAGAAAGCACACCTACTGCATATATAACTCGGTTTTGCTCTTCCTTGAATGAATGGCAGAGCTCCTGATTCTCTTTCAATATGTATGTGTGTGTGTGTTCGGGAAGTTCAGCTTATGCCAATATTCAGAGTTGCTAGGATTCTGGTGCCGTCTGTCTATAACTCTGTATGTGCGCAGGCAGAAAGAGGAGTTTAAATCCATCTTATTACTAGATTTCTTGAGCTCAAATTACTACTTATATATTCCACACTATAATAAGATGGGTTAATGTATTAACGATGATGCTAAGGAGGACATCACCCTCCCAGTTTGTCAATGCTTTATGTTGTTTCAACTAGAGAAGTCCAGACCGGAAATTTGGTACTACTTCAGACCTGATGCTCCTTTTGTTGCTCTCTCATTAAGCTTGTCCATCAGAAAAAGTTATATTCCTTCTCTTCATGCCAAGTTATCCCCCAAAATTCCCATCATACAAATCCTACATTTTCATTCTTGCGTACGCATTAGATGCTGAAGAAAAGGCATCTACGTAATGCTACAAATAAACATCTCTTGGTACAAACCTGAGAGAAGAAACACACGATTGCAATGCCAGCGAGAGCCGTGGAAACCGTGTAAAACTATCATAGTTGCCAATGCAGAGTTAGCACAAACAGTGAAACAGATGGAAACAATTGCAAAAGCTTCAACTGCTTGTATGTGTTGTACTATTTGTAATGGTAGTTCTGCTAACTGAAGCATCTGCAACAAAACTGTAGCATACTGCGTTGTAGCGATCGAGTCAGCTGGCCGTCAGATTCCTATTGCTTTCCTAGAGATGATCAAGGAGGATTTCAACAAGAGATACGGAGGAGGGAAAGCAGCCACAGCTGCAGCCAACAGTCTCAGCCGAGATTTCGGGTAACAACTCATTTCATCTGCAAATGATTCATGGGATTCAGAGAAATTGTGGTTTTAGTTTCACCATACTTGCCCCCAACACATTAATTTCTTTTTCCTATTTGTTCATGGGGAACTGGCGAGACAGGCCAAGGCTTAGAGAGCAGATGCAGTACTGTATGGATCACCCTGAGGAGGTCAGCAGGTTGTCCAAAGTGAAAGCTCAAGTCTCAGAAGTTAAAGGAATTATGATGGAAAACATCGAGAAGGTATATTCACTCCTGGCACTGCCGGGATGGATTGTGCAACCTTTTCATGCTTAAAATTTTACTCTTTCATTATTAAGGTTTTACCTTGTCTGAACCTTCTTCATGTTTTGGTCAGTTCTTTTATGTGTGCTTTTTTTAACAAGAAGTTGAGTTGGTATTTTTATGGTGAGTTCTTATTCCAGTGGTTTTCTTGAATATGCTTCATGCCAGGCGATCGATCGTGGGCAACAGATCGATGTGCTTGTCACCAGGACAGAGAATCTTCACGACCAGGTTGGTAATCGGAAGCTCTATTTTTTCAGTCATCAGAGCCAGTTTTGTCTTGTGATTAAGTCGAGACGACGAATTCAGTAGCATACCGGTGTCAGAAAAGCAATGGAAAATGGAGGGAGTGTGGTTGACATCGGGCATTATATGTATGTTTTCAGGCAGCTGATTTCAGGCAGCAAGGCGCACGGGTGCGGCGCAAGATGTGGTACCAGAACATGAAGATCAAGCTGATCGTCCTCGGCATCATCGTTGCGCTGATCCTCGTCATAATCCTGTCGGTTTGCCATGGCTTCAAATGCTAGAGCGGCAGTGATCGAGCTCATTAATTGCTTCAAATGCTATGTTCAGAGTTGAGACCTCTGAATTCTAAGTCTGTTAAAATCAAACTCGTGTTTTGGATTCGTTTCAACGCTGTACAGATGGATGCGCACGATACTCTACCACCATTGTCAACGACGTACGTACCACAGGGTTGTTTATTATTTTTTCGTGATCTCTTAAGTTAATATATACTAGTTGTTGCTAATTGTTTACGTAAGAGAACGCATGTATAATGTATTCGTCACCTACGTATGGCTGGCTTTTGCGAGACAGAATCATTCTGAGATGCAAAAATAAACGAGCCGCTGCCGAAAAGGGAGATGGATTAAGGAGAGCTGCCAAGTAAGAACATAGTGTATATCTCTCTCTCTCTATATATATGGCTTAGTTTTACGATGATATGCAACGTAGATGCTCGATCTGCATGCGTTTCTTAATTAGTTTCTAGGTGGAGGTGGAATGCATGGTGGCTAGGTGGTGGATCATGGTTGATGAGGGCCAGATGGTGACCTGAGGAGTTGGACTTGGAGCAGGCCGACGTCGGCGCCTCGATTGAAGACGCAGGTGTCGGAGACCTTCAGTCCATTGTCCTGCGCGAAGCCCGCCCACCCTCCGCAGATCATGCCGCCCTTGCCGGAGACCTTCACGCTCACCGGCCATCGTCGGCTCTGCTCACCGCCGGCCACGCTCAGCTCCGCGGTGCGCGACGTCGTCCAGCCCACGTGATCGCAGAAGCTCTTGGTGACGTCCTGCATGCATGGTTAATTATATGTATTCGGAGGAGATGCAAATATACAATCAAGTCACCGATCGATCGCTCACCAGGAAGCGCAGCTGGTACGGCCTCTCGATGTGCCGGCGGAGCGTCTCGTCGTCTTGCTGTTGGCAGGGGCCGGAGGTGGCCGTGCTTGGCGAGCGCTTCCTCTTGTTGCTCCCAGCAGCGCACGGCCTCTGGCACTCGTCGTTGCTGGACTCCCTGTCGGCGGTGGCGGCGGCGGTGGCTCTCGTATTTTGTCCCACCCGATGGCCACAAGCACGCTCGTCCTCCGCGGCGTACTCGTCGAGGCATCCGGACGCGTCGAACGGGTCGACGGCGAATTCGAGGCCGCCGCGGTGCTCGAAGACCAGCAAGTGCCCGGCGGAGAGGCCGCTGCCGGCGACGAAGCTGTGCCACCCCCTCCCCGCGAAGTACAAGTTGCGGTGGTGCTCGTCCTCTCGGTTGAGTTCCACGCCCCATGGCCTTCCCGCGGGGTCGCGCAGCGTGGCGGTGGCGCCGGCCGGGCACCCCAGGCTCGCCGCGAACTTGGGCGGCAGGCACTGCATGCAGTTTATTATTGAACAAAAGTAAGTCGAATCGATCAGTGCAACAGCTCAACGTCGATCGTATATATGTATGGTGCGTGCGTGCGTGCATGCTTCCTCCCGATCATGGTGCGGCGGAGGATTGATTTTAATCAGTTTGTAGATCAGTTAGCTGCGGCAGTTACGTACCAACCTGGACTCGAAGCTGCCGGGCAAGAGGACTTTGAAGAACTTTCGCCGGCGCACGCCGCCGCCGCCGCCGCCGCCGCCCTGCGCTGTCATGATTTGCTGCTTAATTGTCGATCTCCTTAAGTTGACGTACGGTTTATTATTAGTATTACCAGCTGAAAGGATCAGGGATTTGATCTCGTAACCATATTTTCATTAGGGTTCCTTTCTTTTGCGTTGATATATACCTGCAGTTGCAACCGATTAGCGTCAAATCTCCACCATCAACGGGCCTAACTTTCGAATCATCTCTGTCCAGTACGTCTGCGAGGCCCATATTAGTCTTTTCTTTGAAGGAAACACGGCCCGGCCCGCCCCGGCCCGCCCGAAAGGAGTCATTGGTGTATGTAAGTAACTCGTAGGTGTGCGCCGATTATAAGATCATTTGTTTGACCAAGACATAATATAAAATGGTTTAGGAATCACATGCAACATAAATAAGCAACTATCAATAAATCTATAAATGAGCTAGCATGAATACTTGTCAAAACTAATGTGGCCCATATTCGAATAAAATGCTAACCAAAATAAGAAAGAAAGGTATAGAATTATGTTGTAAAGCACAATGCCATGTTGGAGCTAGCTTTGCACCACTATCTCCTCGATGATTTCATAATTTCTGACCTATATTGGTTTCAACCATATCCGTAATAACACATTCACCAAATTATTAAGACGAGACGACCCTACCCTACTGCTGCTACTACTTATCGCGAGGCTTTCCACTCGATCGGCATGGCGCCCTCATCTCCAATGGACTCCTAACAACCTATTTGCATACAATTAAAAGATATGGTCATTAGAGATATTTAAGTTATCTCCAACAAACCTCCACTTAACTCAAAATCCATAATGAAATTATCTCCAAAAAAACCCCAAAGGGTAATTAAGCACATGAATACAGATACCTTAAAAATCAAAAGGACTACTGAACGAGGAAGACTAGAACAATCAATCTAAACACTTGTAGTAAAGACTGGAATAGCCAATCCAAACACATCTATAACAGAAGCAGAAAAAGAATCTGGGTCTTCAACAATTCAAAATCCCAATAAAGTCTGAGTCTATGTAAATGATCTTCTAAAACAAAAGTTCAAAACGACATAAGCTAAGACATCATCTGTGGTGTTTGATAAATAGCGAAGAACTCATATCATGGAATTTTGACATGCTTTCAGGTACACTGAAACATAAAATTTGGCAAATTTCCTATTGAAAATCTATAACATGAGTGAAACTGCTCAAAAAATATTTATCCCATTTCGGTATTAGGCGGACCGGGCTGGGACATAGCCCAATGGAATGGAGTGCCTATTATGGGCTTTCTTTTACCAAGCAGCCCGTCCGTCCGATTAGATCTAGAGAGAGAGAGAGAGAGATGGCATTGAGGAAGGTAGACCGTAGGTTAACCCATCCGATCTTCCTCCTCCCAATACGACCTGCTCTGCTTTTCCCCCTTTCGATTCCGTCGATCCATCGCCGCCGGCCAGCACGGGATTCGACCATCCGTCGGTCGATTCACCGGCCGGGCAAGCAAGCGAGACAAGAGGCCGGCGATTCGATCGGCCATGGGGCGCCTCTTCTTGATGAGCCTGGCGCCCTCCGGCGGCACCATCTACCGCTGCAAGCACTGCGACGCCCACCTCGCCTACGTCACCGACGTCCTCTCCAAGGTCCGCCCCTGCGCTTGCTTCAATCCTCCGTTGTTGATGCCTCTCGTTCCTCCTCGCCACGCTTGACATGTTAATGGACAAGTCGCTTCTTTTTTTTTTTTTTTTGGTTCTCTCTCTCTCTCTCTCTCTCTCTCTCTCTCGTTGATTTAGTCGTTCCGATGCAAGCACGGCAAGGCCTACCTCTTGGACAAGGTGTAAGTACTAGCAATCCTTTCTCTTCCTTCCTTCCTTGTGATCCTCTCTCTTCCTTCCATGAATGAACGAATGAATGTGTTGTGCAGGGTGAACGTGAATGTTGGGGAGAGCGACGATCGGATGATGACCACGGGCCTGCACACCGTCTGCGACGTCTTCTGCGTCGGCTGCGGCTCCATCCTCGGCTGGAAATATGTATGTATTTGACACCCATCTTCCTTACTTGCATCATTCCTTCACCCTTTCAGTTGGTCGTCGGTGCTGTATGATGGATGCATTCGATTCGCCACCTTGCTTGCTGTAGGTGGCTGCATTTGAGAAGAGCCAGAGGTACAAGGAAGGGAAATTCATCCTGGAGAGGTCAGCCGAAAACCTCCTTGCTTCCATTGCATTGCATTGCTTCTCCTGTCCAAGTAAAAACCACCACTCTTAAAAACCCATAGTTTTAGCCTCTTGACTACCTAGAAACTACTAGTTGGTACTAAGCAACAGCATCTTCAGTTCCGTTTATTGAAACCAAATAAGGTAAACAGATTGCATAAGGAGAAGAGAAGTGTTTTCCAAACCGGAAGAAACCCAAGTCTCTGTTGATGATGGTGTTTGGCTGAGGCAGGTATAAGGTGTCAGGTCCCCCTGGTCGGATCCAGCAGCTGTGGGCTGAACATGACGCACGCGCAAGTGAGAGCGACGAGGATGACCAGGACGCTACATTGTGAAGCAGATGGGACGTCGCCAGCAATGCAATTTGAATTAGACTTGTTCATCATCCGACATGAGTCGACTGTAAATAGCTTAGCGTTGTCTTTGTTTCCCTGGTACTGCGAATCTGCCTTTCGTTTCCGGTTGCAACATTCTGGGAGTCCATGCATGCTATGATACTCTAGTAGCTAGGAATCTACTAGGAATCTGGGAGTCCCTGCCCTGCCCTGCCCTGCCCTGCCTGCCTATTATGTATATGAAGGAATCTGCAAACTCTCTCGCTCTTGTGTCGTCAGTGATGTACATACGTGTGACTGCCCTCATATGCAGGTGCTGCTGTTGATCTCTTGTTTTTGCTCTGTTGCAAACCATCAGGTAAGCAAGCAAGAATGTTGGCTGCCCTGCGCTGCCTGTACCTTGTTGATCGATGCACATCCACAAGTTTAAGTTTAAAGACTAGGGCTTATTTCCAACCCCACCGAAGAATATTTTGAGCAAGGCAAGCACTTCTTTGATCATATTGAACCCATTGTTTTAGGTGTCAGTTATGTTATCAAAACTATTATGCATGTGACTTGCACGTAGTATAGGGAAAGTTTTCGTCCGGATCGAATTAAGGACCGAATGTAGTGTTGTATAATTCAAGTAAATTAGTGCAAACCACAAGTGCTAGTACGGGATGGTCTTAAACCAAGTAAGTTATTTAGTTTAGCTTTGCATGTTAGAAGACCGAAGTAGTACATGCTTTCTGAAATGGATTGCTCGAGAGGCATCTATACTAAGGTGTTGAAAATAACGTTTGTTGATACAACGATATACGCCTTGCTATAGGGAGAAGTTAGTACTCAACTGGAGTGAATTGTTGAGAATACAATATTGTACAATATCTTCTAACGACATAGCTATAGGGAGAAGTGGGGACTCAAGAAGTGAACTGTTAAGAGTACAATATTGTACAAATATCTTATGCCATCATAGCAAGGGTTTTTCGTTATCAGGCTGATGCAAAGGAATCGTGAAAATAGTTTGACATCAACAGTTGGTCATGTTTTACAGGTTAAAGATGTACTTCTCTGCAAAATGTAAAACTTTTTAAGAAGACATGCCTGCTGTTATGAAAGACTTGGTGCATGACACTAGTTAGTTGATTTTGATATTTTCAAAAAGGGTGGAATCGTGAATATTTCTTGGAAAAACCATTGTTTCATATTTATTGCCAAGGATTGGCGATGTACGAATTACTACTCACATTCATAGATGGCTGTAAGTTAATATTTACAATGCTATTTTACTTATTATTTACGTATAATCAAAACTACTCTTACAAATTCCACTTACAAATCTACTGTATGTTATTTATGATCATTTTCGATTTGTGTAAATAAACCTGTTAGTCTTTCTTTAACTTAGCCTGCATATTATAACTTTGCAATATACTACAAATCTTACGGAGTATAAAATATATATACTCAACCTTACTATTGACCTACTATTGATATGGGCAGTACTAGCACCCGGACGTCTGATTTTTTTTAAAATTTCGGACGCCCGCGCAACATTTTTTTTACTGTTTGCAACATTTATTTTCAACGTTCGCAACATTTTTTTCACTTTTGAAACATTTACTATTTGTCGAATGAAAATGTTGCATGCGTAGGAGAAAAATGTTGCATGTGTAGAAAAAAAATGTTGCATGCGTAGAAAAAAATGTTGCGGTAGAAATCAGACGTCCGAACTGTAGCATTACCGTATTGATATTCATTAGGCGAAGAATCAGAGAACCCCCGACAACACTTTATATTCCGTAGAATTCGGGGACTTTGCCGACTATCTTTTCTAAGGTCTATGCCCCGAGAGCTACCATAGTACCATCGCGCTCAAGCCACCGCCGCCAGCCCCCATGCGCTGCGCTCTTGACGTCCACCAAGCGACACCACGTAGAGCAAGGCCTGGATGTGCTAGGTTTTTAACCTAGCTCGTCCGGTGGACTGGGCCACCGCCGCCACCTCCCCCACCCGTCGCTTCCCCTCCTCCACGTAGTCCGGCGTGCTCGCCACCGCCTTCCTCGCCGCGCTAGCTAGGCGCGACAGCAACGCCAGCCCCCCGACGGAGAGCGCGCCCGACGCGACCATGCCCGTTGCGGCCAGCGCCACCGGGGCGAGCACCGGGCTGAAGAGCAGGAAGAGCGGGGCGGCGACGACGAAGCCAATGACGGAGGCGGCCAGCGCCATGCCCGAGAGGACGAGGAGGCTGCCCGCGAACGCGAGGAGCGTGGCCACGGCGAGCGCCCGTGACGACGACGGCAGCCCATGACCACGGTCCGCCATGGACAGGAGTAAGTAATTAAGGAGCTAGCTGGTGATACAAGGTCGAAAAGAGAATGAATTAAACAGTAGTAGGTATCAATAGCAATTTGTCTCTGCTCTAGCCAGGCAGCTGGTCTCTCGATCCATGCATGGACGCTGGAATTAATAGAGTTTTGGTTTGGTTTATATGGATGGATTGGAGGTGCATGCCGAGCGCGGTGACACCGACACGTAGGCTTTGCGTGGCCGATGCCGGCCGGCACGCGCTACACATATACTCCCTCTGTCCCACAAAGAACAGATTTCTGGTGATTTTTAAGACAGATTAATGCTAGCGAAATGACTAATCGCCTTTATTACTCCATACACAAAGATTACGGCTGGGCTTTGCCACAAAGACTTAAACGAAAGACGCATACACTTACTCCTGTGAGAATTTGACAATTTTTTTTGCTTTAAAAGAGAGGGGGATAACAGAGTACACTATGCCTGCCTTGTTCAAGACTCAAGAGCGATGCAACGAGAGAATCCATCATAGATGAACAATGAACGAAATCCATCATCTATCGTCTGTTCTTCCAAAAATGACTCGAATCGAATGTTGTCACACATACTCCATCTGCTGCAATCTGCCGGCACACATGAAAGAATCAAAAGATGGTGGGAAGAAGAACACGAAAAATTGTAACTATGCAGCGGAGTATGTTATTTACAGGCAGGCAGCCCAGACATTTCATCTGGGACCCGACAGCTGCTGCGCCGACACGCACGACGGCGGCGACCAGCTGCTGCTCGCGCCGCCGGTCATATCTGACCCTTTCCCCTTCCCCTTTTCCCCTTCCGTCCACCCGCCCGGACGGACGTCGACGAGCCCCCGCCCGTACATCCTGAGGTACCCAAGGAGCTCAGTCCTGGGCGCGCTCACGTCCATGCTGCCGTCCAGCATGCCGGACACCGCCGTCATGCCCGGCCGCAGCGCCGCGTCCTCGTGGAGGCAGCACAGCGCCACGCGGACCACCCTTGCCACCTCCACCATCTCCGCCCTGCCCTCCAGCCTCGGGTCCACGAGCTCCCCGTACCGCCCTTCCTCGTGCAGGTCCAGCGCTAGCGCCGGGAAGTAGCTGCTCCGCTCGCCACCGCCGTCCGACGACGTGCTGGTATTGCCCGTGCCCGACCGGCTGTGGTCCTTCTTGGAGTTCTTCCTGCCTCGCACGATCTCCAGTAGCACCATGCCGAAGCTGTAGACGTCGGCCTTGTCGGAGATGGGCGCGTTCATGAGCCACTCCGGCGCCAGGTACCCGCGCGTGCCGCGCATCATCGTGAACAGCCCCGACTGCTCCGGGCTCATCAGCTTCGCCAGCCCGAAGTCGGCGATCTTCACGCCGCCGTGGCCGTCCAGCAGGATGTTCTCCGGCTTCACGTCGCAGTGCAGGATCTTGCGGTCGCAGCCGGCGTGGAGGTACGCGAGCCCGCGCGCCGCACCGACGCACACGCGGAGCCGGTCCGGCCAGTCCAGAGTGGCGGCGCCGGCGCGGAAGAGGCACTGGTCGAGGGAGCCCCGGTTCATGTACTCGTACACCAGCAGCTTGCGCGCGCCCTGGGCGCAGAAGCCGCGCAGCTTCACCAGGTTGACGTGGTGGACGTTGCCGATGACGGCGATCTCGGTCAGAAACTCGCGCCGGCCCTGCATGCCGAGGTTGTTCATCCGCTTCACGGCCACGCTGGTCCGGTCGGGTAGCTCGCCTCTGTACACGGAGCCAAAGCCGCCCAAGCCGATCTGCGACTTGAATCCGTCGGTCGCCTTGTCGAGGTCGGCGTACGTGAACCGCGCCGGCAAGCCGGCGATGAGGACCTCATCTTGGTCGCCCTGGACGTCCTCCTCGCCGGCCGACGGAACATTGGAGGATGCCTGCGATGACAGCATCCGTAGCTTGAACCAGTTGCGGTGCCTGCCTTCGCTGCCCTCGTGCTTCTTCACGCCCTTCTTGTTCTCGAGCTGCCTGCGCCGTCTCAGCCACCGCACGCCCATCACGTACAGCAGGAACGTGATGAACACGGCCGCCACGGTGGGGAGCACGATGCCGAATATGATGGTTATGAAGCTCAACGACGAGCCGCCGCCGCCTTGTGACGGTGGCGGCGGGAGCGTCTTGATGAAGCCGACGGCGACGTCGGTGTTGCCGCGGAAGACGGAGCCGATGTGGTCGTGCAGGAGGAAGCAGGACTTGGAGGAGTTCTTGTAGAAGAAGCCGAGGCAGGTGCAGTTGGCCGAGCAGTTGTCGCGGCACGCCGGAAGAGCGTCGCCAGACGTCACGGGAAACGCGAACTTGTTCGCGAAGTAGCCGATCCCGTCGCCGAGGCTCATGTAGCTGGCACTGGCAGGAGGCGCCGCATTGCCGGCAGCGCCGCAGCTCTCCGGCAGTGCCGAACCATCGGCCGGCGAGCAGCCGCCGCTGGTGTAGGTGCTGAACGCGTCCGGGCACAAGCAGGAGGAGCCGTTCGTGCCCGGTGTGCAGAGGCCGAGGGACCCGCACGGCAGCGGGAGGTCGCAGTCATTGGCCGGCGCGGTCCACACGGTGGGGAGGGTCGCGCGCGCGGCGGTTGGGGAGTAGGCCTTGCTCAGCGCGAGCAGGCGGCCGGAGGGGTCTACCTTGAGGAGCCTGGACTCGCCTTTCGCTGGCGTCGACGGGAAGAGCAGCCTGAAGACCGTATCCCTGCCGTTGGCGGCGAGGAGGTAGAGACCGGAGGCGTTGACCGCCATGGAGTGGACAGCGTCGTTGGAATCCTGCACGGAGGCGGCGTCGGAAGAGAGCGCCCAGTAGGTGAGGAAGGAGGCGTTGGGCGGGGTCGCCCACTGCAGCAGCGCGTCGTTGGGGGTGAGCACGAGGCGGTAGGCGCCCGGGGAAAGGTCCTGGGAGGACGCCGCGGCGGTGAGTGGGACGCCGACGCGGAGGGTCTGGCCCGAGAGCAGGGTGTCGGTGGGGCGCTCGAAGGAGGACCAGAGCGTGGCGTTCCGGGCGTCGATGAGCACGAGCTCGCCAGTGTTGCGAAGGCGGAGCGCGGCGACGGGCGCGGCGAGGCGCGGCGTGGACCATGCTGGGGCTGGGGCGGTGGGGTCGGAGAGCGCGAGGCCGGAGAGGGTGAGGGAGAGGACGACGGACTGGAGGATGGTGGAGCCGGCGGTGGCGGTCCAGACGGGGGTGCGGGAGGAGGCGTGTAGGACGGAGAAGAAGAAGCGGGATTGCTGGTCGGAGGCGTCGGCTCCGGCGTTGTAGACGGCGGCGGAGAAGGTGGCGTCGGGGGAGAGGAGGAAGACGCCGTTGGTGTCGATGAAGTGGAAGTAGGAGAGGTTGAAGGGCGGGTAGAGGTACTCGACCGGCACGTCGCGGGCTGCTGCCTTGGAGCTGGAGTGGGCGAGGAGGAGGATGATGCTGCAGAGACAGGAGCCGCGTACGAGGGCGAGGAGAGGCGCCGTACGAGGACGAGGCGCCATGGAGCGCGCGCATAGGAGGAGGAGCAGGCAGGCAGCACGAAGAGAAAGAGAAAGAGAAGGAGAAGAGAATAAAAATAAAATGGTAGTTGACTTGCATAGGTGACAGGGTGAGGCTGGAGCTGAGGTGGAAAGTTGACTTGCGCCACAGATCGATTGCAATGGCGGCGAGGAGTTGACTGCTGCCCAACTGGAGATTGGAGGCAAATGTTTTGAAATCATCGTCCCGTATGTATCTTCTTTTTTTCTTTTTTGGTAAAAATTAAATTCCTTTTAAATGTAATTACAAAAATAATTTGTAACGATGATTTGTCATGGGCAGATAGATGACAAGAAGCAGCGACAAATCCAGGATGAAAATTGAGCGGATGCTCCCATGTCAAAGTTCTAACTCAAAATCCACTAGTCCAGGTGAAAGCCCATGAATAGTTTTGATGGCCCATGTAGTAACTAATAAAACCCACTAGTCCAGTACAATATTGCTTTCTCCTTTGTCATAAGTCTTAATTCTTAAACTTATCGGCTTGCCGCCATGGCTCTGTTCTTTCTCGCATGGGGGATGCTAGGGAAGGAGGGAGAGGTGTTGTGTTGCCGATCGGAGGTGGTGGGGCTGGAGCCCCAACAATAGATGGAAGAAGAGTTGTGAACAGAGTACGTCCATGCTACATGGAGTGTTATGTATGAGAAAGAGAGAGAAGGTTGTAAAATGTACTAGCCAATTGGTGAAAAAGACTTGAAAGTTGAAACTGAGAGGGCTACCTACCCTATTTGATTTGGCAAACAAAATGGTCAGTCCAAGAAAGTGTTCCCCTGTCTGTAAGCATCCGACTCCGTTCAAACAATGAGTCAAATCCTTGCATGCATAGCCACAAATAAATAAATGGGACAGAAAAGAAGGCAGCTGGCAAAGTAGACTTTGACAATTGGGTTTGGTTGGCAATCTCCGGCTGTAATTAAGGAGGCGATCTTCTAAGAATTTTGCCAACTGGGAATAGGATACACGAGTAACTAGCATTATATGCTAATTACCAGATGGCAAAGTCGTTTAAAGAAAGGTAACCTTGATCACACTCATTAAGTATCAAATAACTGCAAATAAAGCTACATGCCTCCTTCTTTACCTAAAAAACTAGTACATAAAATCAAATTACGAATAAAGATATCTGCTCTGTGTGTCAGCACCCTCCCTATAACCTTGAATGCTGGCATTGACTCTGTATGGAATCATTCCAGCACCATCTTTCTTTCTTTCTTATAGATAATTTTTAGATCAATAGGGCATTTGAGATTACAATGCCCCAGTTTCCAACATAGAAACTGAACTTCAGATTACATCATCCGATAAGATCACAGTCTCAACATAGCAGAATTTGAGCATCTAAAAATCAAAACATCTCAGCAGAAAAATCAAAACATCTCAACATAGCAGAATTTGATCATCTAAAAGTCAAAACATCTTAACATTGCAGAACTTCAGATTACTTCTTTCCTTCCACCAAACCATTCAGTAAGACAGAAACTGGAATCCGCTCATCAGAAAAAAGCACCATCTTCTGAGGTCTTTGTCAGCAAGCCTTCATTCCTGTTCACGTTATCCAGGACCCAGAAGCAGCGGGGCTCGAAGTCTTGATTCCAGTTTTTTGCAAAACAAGTTCAGCTGGACCAACATTCCTTCCTTGAACAACAGACTCTAATTCCTTAGAGACAATAGCATTTTTCTCCAAACTGTTTTTACACTTGACTAATCCTGAGAATGAAAAATCATGTTATTTCTAATATTCCATAAACTCCACAAAGTAGAGGCAAAAATAGTATTCAATGTCGCATTTTTCTTATTACTCAGCCAAAAGCGAGCAACAGATTCATAATTATACCCAATGTCTACATAAAAAAACTCACTGATTATATCCCAAACATTCTTGGCTACAACACACTCGAAAAAAAGGTGGATAACATATTCGGTCTCATTGCAGAAGCTACATAAAGCTCCTCTATCTATACCTCTTTTCAACAAATTGTCTCTAGTAAGCTTATTATGAGAAAGCAGCCACAGAAAAAAATGAATTTTAGAGGGAACAATTAAACTCCAAAGCGCAGGAATAAAAACAGGAAACACCCCCCTGAAATTGATAATTGCATAAAGAGATTTAACAGAATAGACTCCATTACTATTGTATTGCCAAACTAAAGCATCATCGTCATCTACAAACCTTATATTATTAACCACTTTCATCAATTCAAACCATCTGATTATCATCTTTTCAGAGAAAGTTCTTCTAAAGGTACACTTAAAATTAGTACCATCCCAGATTTCGGCAATCGTGAAACCTTTCTCATTGACTAACACATAAAGATCCAAAAATTGTGTAGCTAAACAGGACGTGCCAAACCAAATATCTTCTCAAAATTTAATCTTATTACCATTGTCCACACTCCATCTATAACCAAACTTGGTAGCCTGCATGGCCCACAAAATGCCTTTCCAAAAAACAGAAATATGCTCCTGATTACAAAGAAAAATGTTTGGTTTATCGGTTTTGTATTTGAAACTAACCAACTCTTTCCACTGTTTATTCTCAATATTACAAAATCTTTTTATCCAGGAAGTCAAAAGGCACATGTTTAGATATCTAATATTAGGTAAACCAAAACCACCATACTTTTTTTAAATACAAACTAAGTTCCAGTTAGCTAAATGAAGATTATTGTGGCCTTCAAAATCATTCTAAAGACAATTTGCCATATGAGAGTTAATAAGGTCTAAAGCCCATTTAGGAAATTTAAAAAAGGAAAGTAGGTAAAGAGGAATACTTGCTAGACAAGATTTAATAAGAATTAAACGACCACTGTAGGAGAGGTTCTTATAGAAAATTTCCCTTTTCGTTATTAATCATCATATGATCTCATAACAAATTCCCAACGGCCTATCCTATATATGTTTGCGTCACTTTATCCCTTCAAAATTTAATTAGTAAAACAGAGATTGCAATTGCAAGGATCGTATAAACAACTTAAAACAGCACTATACAAATAGTATGTTCCCAAGCGGTCTTATTTATTTAGTGCTACATTATCTCTTTTGTATTTCCTTCTTTCCCAAGCGGTCTTAAATTCTTAACGGAATGGTACTTTAATCATTTGCTTTGATGTCTTTCTCAGTCTTAAAGCTTACTCACTCTATATACCTAGTTAAAATGCATCTCCCTCTATCTCTCACTAACCAAGCACACTCATGGTTATGTTTCAAAGTCCAGCCATTTGAAACGCATTTCCCTGTCCTGATGCTCAAGGTTTGACTGTAATGTATAGTTACAGACTTACAGTTACTCCCTCGATGAGCTGCTCTTGTACTCTGAAGACCATCCAGTGAGATGATTGCTGGTAATCATGGACACGGAGCTTCCTTTCCAAGCAAAACATCCTATCAAAACCCCAGTTAAATCATTTCACCCGCTCTGCCCATCCAATGGAATTTCCCTTGATTTTTTTCACTGCCTTGCTAGCTGTCTTCGCTGAAAATTCTGCAGATGAAATCTTTGTGAATAGAGCTTTGGGTCCACTGCAGAGAATGAATTAGGGTCAGTCCGCAATGACTTGTAAGCATGCTCTAGCTTCTTGGAGATGTCATAATCTTGAAGAATGTCAATTATCCCAAAATAGAGAATGACGTCATAGGCTTCGCCCTTCTTGTTTCGGGTCAAGAATCCCCCACCACCAAAGAGAAACGAATCGATCTGGCTCCTGGATGTACGCTCTGCCCGAGCCGGCAAGTGTGCACCCAATCTAATGAATGATTTCCTCAAGTTAGTGGACGAAATTAGAGAATACCAATTAAATGGACTTAAAGTTGGAGTTGCAGAGCGTCACTGGAAGGAATAATCGACATGGTAGAATTACTAAGGAATCATGCTATCCCTGTATTACAGTTGGGGCAAACATGCCCAAATGCTGGCACAACATGCACTATGTGAAAGATAGTAGGGCAGCAATCAAGTTTACACTATGGTGACAGCTCAAATTTCACAAAAGAAATGGACAGCGGGACCAGGTGTAACATCGTAGGCAGGCAGAAGGCAAGTGTAGCACTTGCGGATAAAGCGTGCCTTCCATGAGAACTAACGTATTTACAAAAGGTGATATCTGATATGTATGCACTAAGTGGCAAACAACTGAAGCTCTGATATCCAAGATATAAAAAAAGGGAGGTGCTTATATGCATCTCTTTTTAAAAGTTGCACAAATATTAAAGTATGAATGAAAGGTAAATAGTGATTATTTACCCCTTCACTTGCTTCAAGATTTGCGCAACTTGTATCGAAGGGTGATGCATAGAACGATAGAAGCATCTCTCAAAAAAGAAGAGTTTGCATAGTATGATATATTTATCCTATAGACGTGTTCAATAAATTGGTTATTCGTTTACTAGAGTCCTGACTCCTGAGACAGCAGCACATTTGATCTTGCGCAGCAAAGCCACAAAATATATTGTCCAATTCAGCAAATAGTTGTTCAAAGGATAGACATCGATATTTCGTTTTCATGTCAATAATATGATGTCTTCAGATACCTTGCCTTAGCCAAAAGAGGCTTTGATGTTTGAATTAGTCTTCTTTTGATTAGAAAATTTGTTGTTACTATGTACGACTAATTTTGGATTTAATTCAGGACAAACTATAATTCGCACGAGTCAAAAAGCAACAGAGATGCATATTTGCAAACACTATTATGGCATACCGGTAATCAGGTGTATGGTCCAAATCTTTAGCTGAGAAGCGCAGCTCAGGCATGCCGACACCATGTTGGTTGAAAGCTCTGGGTAAGATAATGCTGACGTTAGGGGGAAAAGAATCCGTAATGTTGCCAAAGTTCTGTATTTGGCATTTAGGAAGAGCAAGTCCTGCAAGGAAAATCAACTTACTTGGAGCAAGCCCTTTATACCAAGACCGCTGCAGCCGAAACACAAAATTGAGATCCAAGTCCTTGAGTGTGGTTGTGTCATCAATCTCTTGTTCAAACTCGTCAGCTCACGCAATGCATCGTCCCCGCAGATTGTCGCGAGGATCAAAATCAGCCTGCTTGAGCATGAGCTCCTACCCCACCGAGTTCCTACAAATGGAAATCAGCAGCGAATTCACAATCCATTCCAAAATCTTCAATGCATTTGGCCCACCATTAATTCATCAGATTGCAGCAGCGCACCTGACACCCAGCTGCAAGTTGAGCATGAGCTCCTACTTCTTGTGGCCCTTGGAGATGGTCTTCCCCGGCCGGCTCCCTTCCGGCTGCACTGTGGAATGCGCGGGGTCAGCACGGCCGCGTCGACGATGTCGCAGGTGATATCGCCGGCCTCGCTCTCCGAATCCCAGATGCAGATCCTCGGCAAGGCGGGCGCTCTCTCCACCGAGGAGCGCTTGCAGCCGGCGGGGGCAATGTCCGGCAGGTCGACCTGGTGCTGCAGCCAGGGACCGAGGTTGCGCGTGCCGTCCGGCCAGGTGAAGGCGCCGGGGCCCTTGGGCGCGCCATTCTCCCAGAGCCCCTCGTAGCAGCAGCCATTGGCCCAGACGAGAACGCCGCGGCCGGAGATGACGCTGGCGCGCCCAAGGGCCAGGAGAAGCTGCCCTTGCCGGAGGCCTTGCCGCGGCGCCACTGGCTGTCGTACATGCAGCCCTCGGCCGTTGCCGTGCGGCGCGCCAGCCAAGAAGTGGCCTTTGTACACATCTCCGTTGGGTAGGGCCCTGTCGAGTGTCGACAACCGGGGCGTCGTGCAACTCCCCGGAGCCGCCGCGCCACCCGCGCCCGCACTCGGTCGCCCGACCGCGCCCCGCCCCGCCCCGCTGACCCGCCGCGAGCTCGCCCCCGCCTCTCGCGGTGGCTATAAAAGCCACCCGAGCCCGCCTCACTCCCTCGCCCCACTCGCCGCCCTCACCGGTGAGCTCTCCCTCTCCCAGCTCCGGCCGCCGCCCGACCCCAAAACCCTAACCCTAGCCTCCGCCCGCGCCGCTCGCCCCCCTGACCCCACCCGTCGGCGACCCCGCGCTGCGGGCCCGCATGTCAGCCGGCCGGCTCACCATGTGGGCCGGCCCATGTGACCGCATGCACAGTAAAAGGCAGTTGGGCCAAATTCGCGCCGAACGGCCCGGCACTATTCATCCTCTTTTTCTTTTTGATTTTCGGATTTTTAATTGATTTATTAATCGGAAAATTCCAAAATCCTAGAGCATCCAAAATTCCCTAAAATACACCATCTTAACCGTTTTACGCCACTAAGTCCAAAAATGATCTACGCTCCGCCATTCGAAGCTTCCAAAATTTCAGAAATGCCCATTTTGCCCTCCAACTCTCTTCCCGCCCGTTTTCGGTTTCGGTTTCCTTTTCGTTTCTGTTCGTTGTTTTTCATTTGTCGTTTATTTACCATCGTTCATCCTTTTGAGCTAGATCTGGCCTTTGAGCAGTTCGAGGAGCATCAGCAGTATCCGGGGTAGGAGTCGAACTCGATAGGGGCCAAGTACGACAGCGGCCTCTTCGATCTAGACGATTCTGCCGCCGAGCAAGGCAAGCCACACACCATTGATCATATTGTGCCCAATTATGCCTGATATATTAGTATTTAAATTCCTAATGCATTATTTTACTGTATGTTAAAATATTGAAAATCGTTATGTTAGAATGACATCTAGTTAATGCCGAATTGTTCTTAAGCCTCATTAACATTGTTGAACCTTATTCAAACCTTGATTAGCCCTAGATATTAATTATGCAACTATGGTTAGATATTAAACTTATTAGTTTCACTTAAATTCTTTAAAAAGAGAAAGGTTGTGTCGAGCAGTTGGCTCGGTGGTTTTGTTTTAAAATTGTTGCTACAGTCAAGGGGACAATATTGGACTAGCCATGAGGTGGATGTGAGTCCGATCCTCGGCTGATGATTAATGCCATGGTTTGTTTGGTGGTTGGTATGTGCATGTACCAGATTGGTTTGTGGTTGTATGGCTTGATCTTTGGCAAATTAAAGTTGAAACTCCCTTGAGCAAAGTAAATAACTTAAGATCCCACTCAATCACAAGTCGGACCGGTCAGTTGAATTATTTTCCGACATGGCCCAGTAACATTGTTCGTCCCTTGGGAATACTTACATTGGTGGTACCATTCTCAGTGAGGAGAATGGGGAGCAGTCATTTCCGACAGGGGAATGACTGAAGGGTTGGTGGAACGGGAATGAGGTGTCATTCGTCGATTCGCACAACGATAGGTACCCAATCAGTACTGGAATGCGGCTCTTGCGTTGGCCAGTGGGGTCCCAAGAATAGTGGGTCCAAGGACCTATCGGGTAGGAGCTACCATGAGGATGTTCAATCAAAAGGCTATGATGGTCTCGGTCCGGCTGCATGCATTTAAGTTGCATGTAAAATTGCGCATGGCATTAACAGTCGTAGATATCTTGAGGGTAAAACTTAGCAGCTCTGCAGAGTCTCGATAAAATGGTAATTGATTACGCCGTGCTTCCGGTTAACGAAGCTAAGTTTGATTTGGGGTGACACCCGTAACCTAGCTCAAGTAATTTTGGAGAATTTTGTGAATATGGCTAAGTTGTGTTAAACTTGTGAACCCCCTCAGTTACTATTTATTTATGGTATGTGTTTCAAATGTAAAATGATCTTAAAATTAAAACTGCATCCATAATAATTAAACCATGTGCCATCAATTATTAATCCCTTGCATATAGTATTCAATAAATTTCCCGTGCGACTTGTTGAGTACTGTTGTACTCATCCTTGCTTAAACCCAACCCTTTCAGAGATCCAAGAAGCTGGAGCTGCATCCATAATAATTCATCTAGAACATGTCCCAACCTAACAAGATCTATTAGAACTTATTCTTTCTCAAGTTGTGCTTGCAACATCGTGTTCTTCAGATGAAATCACTATTTTTGGTGCAGCTTGAACTATTTGCATGAAAGGTTGAGACCTTAGGCTTGTCCTTGTAATTTCTTTTGGAATCATAACCCTAAGGACTTTATCTTGCTTTGTTTCAAGTTTTATCAATTTTGGATAAGTAGATCTATAGTTATTAATGTTTCTTAACGGTCAAGTTTAATATTTCTTCACACCAGAATTGCTTAAATTCTTGTTCTATTCATCCTGTTTTTGGTATTTTTGAACCTAATGTTTGCTCCACAGTACTAGTGTTTTTGAGAAGAGATTCTTGAGAAAGAAATTTTAATTGGCTCCTGTTTACCCCCTCTAATCAGAGCCTGATGATGCTCTTTCTAGATCTTGACCGGTCTCTAGAGCCATCGCGACTGACAAGTATTCTACCAAGCCTCCGATATTTTCTGGGCTCTACTATCCCTTTTGGAAATATCGGATGGAGTCATACATCGCTGCCCAAGGTTTCTCGACTGGAAGTTTAAGCTCCCATATGAGGTTCCTGCTGGTGAGAATATCAATGCCAAAAATATGGCTAATGTTGAGGCAAACGCTAATGTAAGAACATTCTCATATAGGGACTTAGCCATGGTGAGTATGATAGGATCTCTCATCTCAGATCTGCTCACCGGATCTCGGTGACCCTCGATGCCTACCATGAGGGTTCCACCCAGATTGAGATGGTGAGGCAAAATCAATTCAAGCGTGATTACAACAAGTTTGAGCAGCATGCTGGAAAATCCTTGGACAAGTGCTTTGCTTATTTCACTAAGATTCTGAGTGATCTCCGAGCTGTATGTACCACATGCTCTGACTCGAAGAATATTTGACATTTTTCTCACTGCACTTGGTATTCGTGTTTGGGAGATGCAGGTGACCTCCATGAAGGACACTACTGGTATATTGACTCTTATTCTTGACGGGCTAGAGCTAGAGCTAGATGTTTGGAGCTTGAGAAGTAGATAGCTTGTCACAAGACCTTGCTTCACTCATATCTAGTCCCTCCCATGGCATTGATGATTGTTCTCTTTGTGATACTTTTCTTGTAGAGTTAGAGAACTTAAGAACCTTGTATGATAGTGTGCTTTCTGATTTTGAGGTTCTTAGAGTGAAGGATGCTAGCTTGATTGGATTTCTAGTCTCCTTTATGCTCCTACTTGTGCTTCATGTGATAATTGCCCTAGGTTACTTGCTAGAATTAATAATACAAACTCTCACATTAGGAAGCTTTCTGCTAGAAGTGATAAACTTGCAAGATTTGCTTCTAAGGATCCAATCAGCTCATGTGAGGGCTTTAGGTAACTAAAACTTGATAATGATGCTTTGAATGTCAAATATGCTGATTTGAATAAGGATCTACTAGCTAAGTCACAAGATGCTTGTGTACAATGTGATAAGATTGAGGGGAACATAGATAGGATTAATGAGGAGCTTAGGATGAAGCTCAAGGCCCGAGGTTCTAGGATCAGCCAGCTATGCATAGGGAGAGATATGCATGTGTTGTTTGTTCTTTTGCTTTTGGTTCTTCATCCACATCTTCCTCTTGTTCGTTCCTGATGATGTTACCGAGCGGGCCCAACTATCAGTTGTGCCACACCGTGCGTGTAACGTTAGCGATGAAGTCATCGGTGGGGCCCATGTGTTAGTGAAATAGAGAATTTCTAGAAAAGATTTATTTTATTTATTTAATCTGTTGATGTAAGCATGACTTCATTAATCGGTTTTTCTTTCGAAAAATAATTTGGCTAAAAATAAATACGGTGATGACATCATTATTACAAATTTCCAGTAAAAAAATAATTAGATTAATTTGGTTTATTCTTTTTAGTTTATTTTCAAACTTTAAATTGTTCGTTCTTGTTCATACGAACTCCGATTGAGGTGATTCCAAAGACTAGAAATTTGTAAAATTGTGCTCTATTTAATGGCAAATTTTATTTGATTTTTGGAGTTATGTTTCTCTTTATTTTTAGTATTTATTTATTTATTCGTTACGCGTAGACGTTGAAGTGCCTAAAGGATACGAGGGAGAAGTATTAGTATAAGAGCAATCCAAAGCAGGAGCAGGAGCTTTTCCAAGGCAAGTTGTGCTTTGACTATATTAATCATATGTTTTAAAATTATATTGTTTCAGATTATTGCATGCTAATTCAATTAAAAGTTATTTCAATTAATTTGGGATTAGTTAATCAACCTATTTGATTAAGTCACCTTATCATTATTACTTGTATGACATGATTCTGTCATCCTAGGATTGTTGTTTATTAGTTAGATGCTATTAATTTGCCAACATGAGTTACTAGATCATGGCTAGTTTGCTTAGACATGCAACGCGTTATTGATATCATTTTGGAAATACAACTTTAATATTGATTAATGGAATATGGAATGTGTTTCTGAAGTAGTGTGATATTGACACATGATGATGTTGATATGCAGAGGCATGTGTGGTTCTACATGGATGTTGAGTTATTGTTGGCATGTGTTGCACAATAATCAACCGGGGTGAAAAATGATTTAGATTGGGGCAAGTGGCAAGAGCTTGTCTCATGGTGGGCCTGTGTGGCAATGGGTTGATGAGTGATGTGAGGACTGTGTGCCAAATATTGAGAAAAGGATGTTTTGCCTTGGTCAATTAAGGACTTAACCTTGCAAGCTTTTGAACTGGGCCAAACATACAACCACATGTCTGGAATGGGACAGACCTAGTTTAGTAAGTTACCGATGTTTTGCATGTAATACCTCAGGGTGATGGTTACACAGAGGTGTAACTGTGTGGAGGAGGATGTCTGTGCTACGGTTTGATGTCGATCCTATACTTCGGCTCTGTGTGAGGGGAGGAATAGTAAATGCAATATTGGAGAGATTCATATGCTAGGATAAAAGTTTCTGAAAGGTTTTGTTATGGTCATTTGCCTTTGTGGTGGATTGATTGTATCTTGTAGGTAAAGTGTGTATAACCTCTGCAGAGTGTCAAACCTATTCGAATAGCCATATCCGCGGTATTTAACAATGCTTGGGAATTACAGTCAAGGATTAGATTTTGATAAAATGAACTTGGGTTTGGAGGCAAGTTGTCTCTGGAAAAGTGAAAATTAGTTGGAATGGTGTACTTGTGAAATGACTGAGAAATTCATTATTGTTATTACTTGTTTTACTGCTTTTCAATCTATTTATTGTAGTTATTGTAAATGCTCCTTTATTGCAAAACAACCACTTCAGTCATTCATTTGGAATAAGCCATGCATGTAGATAATAGACTTGCATTCTGTGCATGACTTGTTGAGTGCTTTATGTACTCACTCCCTTGCAATAATTCAAATACTAGTTGAGAAAGAGTCTGCACCTGCTCTTGAGGAGTACTAGGAGGAAACGAACAATTAGGGTGCGAATCTAGTCAGTTGCTTATGGCATATTGATGGGTTACTATGAGTCTTATTTATTTTTCGCTGCAGTCTTCTTTATATTTGACTCTCGTCCTGCGAGGCGTATTATTGTAAGTTGACCATAAGGTTAACCAAACATGTTATATTAATAGATGAAATCTTTATTTACTATTCCGCTGTGTATGATTGTAATATTTCATCTATGTTGAGACTGTGTGCACCAACGTGATCCTGAACTAGTGTAGAATACACAGAGGGTTTGAATTAATTTGCACATTTGGATCCCGACACCCTGATGCTTTTGGACATGGATTCTACCAAAGATGCCTACCTTGAAGAAATTTTGCCGTACCCGACGATGTCTCCTGCATGTAGAGATTGTTTTTTTTTAATAATTTGGATGGAGGTTGTGGTATTCTTTAAAAGAGGATAACAACCAAGCTACAAATGCACACCCACACACCCCCACACGCGAGCGCGCGCGCACACACACACACTTGGCTCCGTGAGCCATCCGCATCGAGCATAGCTGGAATGCAGACGGGCTAGGCGCGCAGCTGTTGTCCTTACCACCCAAACAAGGCTCGATTTGGAGTTCATCAACATAGCATATATAGATCTTCTCCCCTCAAAGAAAAAAAAAAGGAGAACTCCAACTATTCCATTGTGTACCACAATTATATGTATATAATATTGGTCGATGTATATGATATTGTGTACCATAGTTACCGGGGGCTCGCCTGCAGTTACGGAAAATGCGAGGGCCTCTCCGTGCAAAGCGCCGACGTGGCATGGGCGCATGACTGAGCTTCCGGCAAATCTTCCCAGCATAAAGAGTAGTAATATTGGTGGATGGATCGAGCAGCTAGCTGCAGCTGGCTGGCGGGCGGCATGCATGCGCGCAGTACCAAATTGGCTCAACTATAGCGACGTGAGAGAGAAAGAGATGCGCCCCAAAAGTTTTTGTCCTCCGATCCTCAACTTAGGTGGAGACGGAGTGCTGCTGCTGCAGCTGCAGGCCTGCAAATTATGTACTAGTGCGTACGCTCCAGCTCCCAACTTGGAATAATGCATATGCATATACTAGCAAACCTCTTGGTACATGCATGCATCTCATCTCATCTTGTCGCAGTCGCAGCAGGAGCCAGCTCCATCATTTTTTTTTATTATATTCATTATTTGGCTGTACAGAAGCCAGTAGTACACTGCAATGTGTACGTGGTCCAATAGCGCCATGGGGACCGATCGATCCAAAGTTTTAAAAACTATATAATTATTTTGAAATGCATCATTTATGATTTTTCGTGCATTTTAGAAACTGTCTGCATGAAAAAAAATTGTTTTCTTATTTTCTAGCTGCAAAAAAAGAAAGAAAGACTTTCTATAATAAATAAACTTAACTAGATGTTGGAAATAATTTATTTGGGTTCTGAATAATCTAACAAGTCTCCCCAAAACTTTTTCTAAGCTTTGGAGTTTGTTTCCTAATTTTAAAAATTCAAACTTTATTTTTAGAATTAAAATAATTAGAAAGCGATTCAAAATTTGATTGACTCTGTCAGGCTGATTTCTTCTCCCCGGTCCCAGCCCATCTCCTGTTCCAGCATATTAGAAAAATTAGAGAAGCAATTAAATTTCAAATCAAGTAAATTCAGGAAAAATTCTCAAAATGCAAAACAAGGCATGCCAAATCATTTTAGTCATATTTTACATTTTCTTAGGGTGTTATATGAATATACTATGAATTTATCAATTATGTATATATATTGCCAATCTGTGAGTATACTGTGAATATGAATATACTATCAATGTGGATATACTACGAGTATACTGTCAATCTATGAATATACTATGAATGTCAATATACTATAAATTTATCAATTGAGCATATGCTGTCAATATGTGAATTTCTGGTGCTGTTCTGAGAAAATAACCTGGGATTTATCGCTACCGGTTCCATGCTCGGAACCGATAGAGACGTGTAATCTCTAGGAGGATGTCTATATCGGTTCTGAGCGTGGAACCGATAGAGATTCATGCATTATCTCTATTGGATTCATGCACGGAACCGATAGAGATAATTGGTATTCTGGGTCGGTTCTGAGCTTGGAATCGACCGGGATGACACTATATCTCTATCAGACGAAAACCGACCGGGATAGCCACTCGTCATCGCTGTTTAAAAACTTTGTATCGTCACTAAAACTGACCCAGATAATAAAAAAGAACTGATCCAAATGACCATTTCTGTAGTAGTGATCATTGCATAAAGACATGAATCCTACATCATGAATTCCATTGTGTTACAGTGTTGCAAACACGCAACAAAATTAACTCTCATCTAAAACTGAGTTCAGCATTCCATTCGGCTGGTCAAAAGATACAATTTCTTTCCCCACTTGATCTTGAATTACCAGCTAGCTAGTAGGAGTGCATATTAATTAATTTCACTGTATATTGGCAAATTAGGAGTTCTTCCAGCCAGCTGTTCAATTGGCATAGGTGCAGTTTCTATTTCATGTAGCTGACAAACTAAACAGTTGATAACAAGATGTAGTACAATTGTCTGCATGCTAAGGTGTAAAGATTGGTCAGTTCTCAAAATGTGCTATTGAAAGTGTCAGTATGTCGTACAGAAAGTTTTAGGTTGAAGCAGCGATGCAACATGTGATTGTTGCAAGATTCTTTAACTGATATTGGCTCTCCTCAGAAACCGACACAGCCATTGCTCCCAGTACGAAACCAACAGAATTAGGACAAGGAAATTAATCGACTGGAACTCACAATCAAACAGATCTATCTAATTTGAAAGAGCGTAACAATCAAGTCCTGATCTGGATTTGTCGCCCCAGCTTAATGAAAGTGCAAGTTCTAAGTGTGCAATTGCGCGCAACTTGTGTGGAAAAATAATGACAGGACTTATGGCTGTACAGGCTCAGGATGATACCATGCATCAATGTCGATCGTTTGCTTTTATCACCCCCCACAAACACTAGTACATTTCTAGGGTTCATGAGATCAGGACTACCCATTGAGAATTGGTACAGTATTACACTGTACATTTGCCCCCGCAAGTTCTTCGAATGGTCTTCTGCCTCTTGTTATCCGCATATATACGTCGACGCTGCTGGTGGCGGCGGTGGGAGAGAGAGGGGGAGGTGAACGGAGTGTGAGAGGAGAGAGGTGGAGAGTTTGAGAGAGAGAATCGGAGAGGGAGAGATGTGTGGTTGAGAGCAAATTTGTTAATACCGTATCGGTAGCTATACCGATTAATTTGGTTCTTAAAATAGTACATTTCATTACCGGTCTATACGGCATACCGTTTAATGGCACATTTCAGTACTGGTCTATACGGCATACCGTTCCAGATTTAGTACAATAACATATATATTTATAAGTATATGCATGTTTAATTATATGTACACCAATGTCACTTATAAATATTACTCAAAGTATATACTAGTACTATCAAATATAACATATAGTTTAATAGACCATATTATCAATTCTACCGGTATGATTGGTATTGACCGGTATCGAGACCGGTAATGTACATAGATCTATTTTATACTGATTTAGGTGCCAAATTGATATATAGTGGCTATGACGACTAGACTTGAGAGTGAAAATGAGGGGAGAGGAGAGTTAGAGAGAGATTGCATGTTTGGTCAGCGGCAAACAGCGTTAGTCCAGCCAGAATCTCGAAGTTCTACGGAGACCGTTGGTGTCCAAACAAGTTTTGTACAAAACAATAAGGCCATTCCTTTCCTGAAGAAGGAATTCAAGGAACAACCAAAACAGCAACAAGTTAAGCTTTCTTCCATTGAGAGCTAGTAATTAATTAAATGCGTAGGTAGCCACATAAACCATTGATCCCCGTGTAGACATGCATGCATGCATGATGCTACTAGCTAGCTAGGTGGATTGTTTCGTATTCTCCTCATCAAATTAACCCACACCGGAGAGCTAGATGAAGTATAAGACTATCTCCAGCAATTTCCCTTCATTTCATTTCCTTCCCTATTCCCTTCCCCATATTTATTCCTTTTATTTCCTACTATCTCCAGCAGCATCCCCTCAAGAGATTTGTGAAGGGATTGAAGAGAGAATCCCTTTCTAAAGGGATTCACTGTTTGAATCCCTTCCGAAGGGAATCTGCTAGAGCACTTGAGATCTATTCACGAAGGGATTTGAAGGGGATGGAAAGCTACTGGAGATAGTCTTAGCACCAGCCTCCACAAGATGACACATCCCTTTCTCAAGTAGCTAGCCTAGCGCGCAGCTGGTGAGAAAAAAGCTAGCAGTAGGGGTAGTAGTATGATTTAGAGGAGGAGGTAGCAGGGGAGACAGTGTGGTACTGGTACACTAGCAGTGCTTGCTAGGCTAGCTAGCTCAAGGCATGTTTTTCCCTTCCAGCTGCTGTGATGCAGCAGAGAGCCCCCCCATGGACATTTCTTCGTTTTACCAACAGCTTCAGCTCAGCCCTGCAGCTTCCCCCCAACAAGCTCAAGCTGGCCACCACCCGGCGGCGGCGGCTGCCTTGTGCTACTACCCGTACCATTCCCCTCCTCCTTTTGCCACCGACGATGGCTTCGGCCACCACCTCCCCGAGGCGCACACCGCCGTCCTGAAGGAGAAGGACAACCCGTCGCCGCCGCCGCCGCCGCCGAAGGTGGACGGTGGGGATCAGAGGGTGGTGGCAAGGAAAGACAAGCACAGAAAGATATGCACTGCCGCAGGGATGAGGGACCGGCGGATGCGGCTGTCCCTCGACGTAGCCCGCCGCTTCTTCGCCCTCCAGGACAAGCTCGGCTTCGACAAGGCGAGCAAGACGGTGCAATGGCTCCTTGACATGTCCAGGGCCCGCATCAAGGAGGTCATGGTGTCCAAGGACGGATCGAGCCTCTCCGACACCACCAAGCAGCGCGACGAACCCCACTTGTATTCCGAATCTGCAGACAGAAAGAAGAAGAGGCCGATCAAGGCTCCGGTAAAACGGGCAGCAGCTCCGCCTCCGAGGAAGCTGAGCTACGCCTCCTCGTCGTCCTCGTCGTCGTCGTCCGTCGACAGGGAGTCGAGGGCACGGGCGCGGGAGAGGGCTAGGGAGAGGACCAAGGAGAGGAACCGCCTCCGGTGGGCGATGCTTGCCTCGTCCATCTCCATCGAGGAAGCAGCTCCTGCAAGCTCTCGGTCTCAGGGGGAGGATGTGATTGCACTTGCAGCGCGGCAAGACCAGTGGGAGCTCAGCGGAGTCGTCTTTGCCAAAGCACGCGCGCACGCATCCCTCCCACTGATCCAATAAAAGCTGCTGCATTCATGCATATATGCATATATGCTACCTCCTCCTCCTCCTCTTTCTTGTGCATGCCTAGCTTGCTAGCTTTTCCATTTGCTTCTCCTTTTAATTAATTGGAGCCAACACCGAGCTGACAGACTAGCTCGCTCCACCAGTGATCGATCGATCATGCACAGGATGCTTTATGGATCGATGCTGTTTGATTTCATCCCAATTAACGAGTGCTTCTAGTTTGAGTAAACCCGTAACTACAATGACTCAGCCCCTCTACAAGATCGAGATGAGATAGCTGTGCTATATCTTGCCTTAAACAATTAAGATCATTCCTATGATAATCGAGAGTACTGAATATATATAGCTTCTCATATCTAGCTGAGGGCCGGGATCTTAATTGTCTTCCAAGGCGGGTCAATATATTTCAGTAATAGCGATCGATCTTTAAGGTTGCTATGATATACGCATCGCAAGTCGATCCATCTATATGTTCGTAAGTAATTAATGCCTTTATTAGCTAGCTCCAATTACTTATGTTCATCAAAGTGGCAAGTTTCCGGATCTTACGTACCTTGCTTTTCTATCTGATCTTGATTCTTAATCTATCTGATGGACATATATTTCAGCAGCAAAAACATAATTTCCAATTATGGGATGTACAAAACTAACAATGATATTCTCAAACTACAAATGAATGAAGCTGTAATATTCCATTTATATCACATGGTATTTCTTACAGCCACCTGAATTTTACATCACAACAATCGTATCAATTTAAACAGAGTTCTACGTTTTGCTTCCATTAGGGAATTTATAGTTTCATCGGATCGACATGCCGATTCCAAGTACGTACTGCGCTTCAAAATTTTTTTTTCTCTCTCTCTCTCTTTTGATATCTGTTTATTGGGAATAAATATTCATATATAGTACTGTTGGATAGTTACGTTTGCAGTACCAGAGAAAGACTTCAGGTTATTTTTGTGTCAACAAGCATAACACTACGGGCTATAAGAGATCTAGCTAGTGCAATTCACACTGTATCTATTAGAATTGTGTACTCGTCGTCAACCCATGTATCTGCAAGGGCTACATATTTTAAATGGTGCTTCTCATTGTCACGGAAGTTTTACTCCCTCCGTTTGTTTTTCATAAGGTGCCCATGCATTTCTAGAGTAGCATTTTCAAAATATTTTACGAATAATTATTTTAATAGTGCACTGTATATATGTTAGTGCAGTTTATCAATAACTTCTTCTTCAACTGAAATAAGTATAAAATGCTAACTTGATTAGGATAGACCTTCAACGAATATTGTCTTTGTTTTAGTTTGGATGAACAAAACTTTCACTTTTTATTTCCAAAATTTTATTTGGATTTATATAAAATTGGATGTAATCTTCAGATATAAATAGAAATTAAATTTGTAAAAGAGAAATAAAGAAAAGCTATATTATAACCATAGGCACGTAAGCAGGTCAGACTTATGACACCTCACTAATGTATGTACATAGACAATGGTCTAAAGCACAACATGGCACATGTCTTTAGGCTAGGCCGGTACGGCACGAAGATGAGCTGTCAGGTCTAAAAACTCGGCACGACTAACAGGGTTGTGTTTGGGCTGGCCCAGCCCATTATCAAATAATACATCTCCTATTCGCTTTCTCCTATATATGACCCATCTGCCGCAGTCACCATCTCCTCATACCCCCCCTCTCACCCTTGCTTCTTGCCCGCACTACCACCTCCCCCCCTCCAACGCCATCTCCTCTTCACCATCTCCCGCTGCCTCGGTGCCAAATCTAACAACCTTTGATCACGCCGCTATTGAATACAGTCTTGCGGCTCGGCACCACCAGCTTCGCCGACCGTTCCGAAGAAGAAGATGATGGCGACCGGAGAGGAAGAAGACGACGCCGGCGCCGGATCTCAACGATCCTCACCGTCGGATCCGGCGGTCTTTTCCCAATGAATAAATAAAATTTAGTTCCTTTCCCCAAATAATTGTGTGTACTAGATCCTTATCAGCGTCGACTCTCGCTCCTCATTCTTGGTGCTATCCATGGTGGCGGACCGACGGCAGCGGTGTCCACGACTTCACACGTCCAATAGGACAATGGCTGGGCCGACACGGTGTGCCATGTGCCGTGGCTGAGAGATGAGTCGAGCCAGCACGACACGACGAGGTGGCCATGCCGTGCAAACACAGCACGCCGCGGTCCAAAGCACGTTAAACCTGTGTCGTGCTGGCACAACACAGTTCAACTCCCACCTTGAATGCACGCATGCATATGCATATTCGAGGGCCCTGACACTTTGTCTTTGTTTGATACAGCAGCGTGTTAGTCTTAGGTCATGATGTTTTAATGTGTTGTTCCATTTTGATCTTCACAGCTCGGTAGTAATAGTTGTTTTTCTTTTCATTCATGCCAAGTCTTAGGTCAGGGACGCGTGGGATGGCGTGGACAGGCCAGAAGCATCAAGATGGCGTGTCCCCCCGGTCGAGCTCACGTGATGAAATCCACCGCGCATATGATAGTAGATAGATCGATATAATATGGGAGCTCACGTGTAACTTTTTATTGTTACATATGCATATCTAAAATATTATGGGTTTGCAATATCATTTTTTAGTAGATGCATTAGTTGTTTTTAATACTTTTACGCTATTCTTTTAAATAGGCTGATCAATACTAATTTAGACATCCAATACTACTCAAGTTTGCCCAAGTTATTGAGGGAGTGATTTTTTTGTTCAAATTTTTTCTTCAGTGTTGTATGTGTTTTTTTTTCAATGTTGCACATACTATCGTAAATTGTTGCATACGTTAAAAAAAATTGTTACACTGCTTTCGGGTATCACCCTTAAAATGGGTATACGTGCCAACCAAATTAGAAGACTTGGAGTTCAGACTTGACTCGACCGGAGTCCAACTATTAGCTTTACGATGCATCCAATCTTAACCCATACAATTTATCCTTACAAACAAATCCGTGGTCGTGACGTTTTCTAATTAATGTGGGAATTTTCAGTCATTTATTTTTTATGATTAATATAAGAATTTTTAGTCTTTTAACCTTCTAAGATTAATGTGAGATTTTGTAGAGGAGCTTCCTAAATATAAGGTTTCACTCTGATGCCCCTTTTATGCATGGTAACCCCTGAATCGAAACCGAGTTTGTGATATATGATATGAGCATGTACGTTATCAAGAACGATGAAGATGAATCATTTAGGGAGAACCAAAATAACAATGTTGAACTAACCATAACAAGAGAGAAGATTTGGCGAAACATATCTCTAATTCCTTAAGCAAGACCTTAAAAGAGTAAAAGGGAGTGTCGCTCTCTCACAACCCTCTCGATTTTTTAGGACCCTCAGATACTTGCTTTATATAAGAATCTACTGCTGAAGAATAACCCAGCCACTAATTCTCTTGTGCACCTCTAGTTTGGATGAGCTCCTTTTGCTTGACTTGCTTCTTGGTTGCTTGAGTTATATTTGACCACCTCTATAGATTTATATAGCCTCTTAATCTTTCTCCAAAGGAAAGTATGAATTCTATTTAAAAAAATAGAAAAACTAATTTTATTAAAATTTGTATAGAACTCTTTATATATATCATACTTTTTTAAATCTAAAAAACCTATATACGAGCCACCTTACTTAACATATGAAGATATCTTCATTTTCACCCAATTAATTATCATGTACTGGTACCAGTGCAGCCGACAAAAGTACCAACGACAGGCGACAACCTCACATTTGAAATGTGTTGTTGGCAAGTGGCAACTCGGTCTGTCCACATGCACTAGCAGGTAGGAACACTTTGGTGTGATGTCAACAGAATTAAAAGCCTTGAAACAAGCTGGCAACCATCATCTCTTACGTACCTTGCTTTGTTTTTCCTTTGAGAGAGAGAGAGAGAGAGAGAGAGAGAGAGGAAACTCTTACATTACATACCAGACCAGCCGTATTTTAATTTTACACCAAGATTAAAATTACAATACAATTAGAAAAAAAATAAAAAGCATGACTTAGATACCCCACTTGTATTGTCTTGGAAGATAAGAGATAATACTTTATGTGAGTGATAATGAATAAATGCATTTGGTTAAGAAAGAATAAATAGTGGTATAATAGAAAAAGCCTCATTAATTTTATATGCAAACTGTATATTTCTAAATAAGATCATTCAAACTATATACCTTGTATTTCTGAACAAAGGGAGTAGTACCTTCACACACATCAGCAGAAAAGTTGACATGCCATTTTGTCTGCGAAGAATTAATTCATGAACGCCATCCTTAATTCCTTGTCTTCCGAATCTACACGAAAATTAACTTCATTCTCAAGGTAGCAACTTGCCTGTGTAAACATATGTGCAGCATAAAACCTTACAGCTAGCGTACTAGTATTGTAGAGGTTAACTTTCATTTTCCTTTCTCTTTCCAAAAGAAACTACATTTGACCGGAGTATATAATTTTATAGGGGCATTAATTCCATGGACATGACAGTTAAAACATGCATGTGTAATGTTCTGGACACAATAGTGGTTAATTAATCACATGAAGGACAAACAGACTGAAATAGGGCAGTTTTCTATTCAGAACTGCACTAATATTCATATAGCTCATTTTAATTAATTCATACAATGGAAACCTTTGTAGAAGCAATTATTTTGTCGTGACCCAAGGTCACCATTTTCCCACAACCACTCAAGAATTCAGTTACGGATAGAAGTTGTATCTCACCAGCTTACGACAGTGAAAGAAAGAGATTAGATTGAGTAAGATATAGTATATTGGCTGAAATTATAAATAGCATTACATGCTGCTGCCCCGAGTTTAACTTACAAACAACAATTGAAAACCCACTTAAAAAGTCTGAGTGCGGTCGCAACCCTAATACATCAACATTTCCGAAACCCATAACGTAAACTAACCGCATGACTGGTATTTTCTCTCATCCTTTGTTTGAGTATCAACAAACAAGGGTAAGTACATTTGTACTCAACAAGACTTTTAGTGTATCACAAATATAAATATATGTATGACTTATCAATAGGAAGGCTATGTCAAAAGAATGGCTATCCTACCATGTTCTCATATTTTGCATAAAGCAAGGTTTATTTAACAATAACAAGTAATAGATTACAAACTAATCCTGTAGAGAGCGGTTGTCATGTATGTAAATAACAAGTATGTACATGAGTATGAGAAAATCAAAATATTCTATGATCGTGATCAACAATCCATCCCTGGACATACACCCGGCATAACATATGTACCATGGTTACCTTCCATTTTCCGATTCAAGTTTTTGCAAAAAGATTCAAGACTAAATAGGCGTCAATGCACTAAGTCACTCATGACCACGAGCATGGATTTTCGAAAAAGTTACACTATGCAGAGGCATGCAACTTTACTCATAAAATATGATAAACATATTTTTCGCTCACATACTTCCGTAGTGTGCAACTAAGAGATAATAACAAAACTGTTACATCATCTAAACCTAACTTTGCATCAACCCAGTGGATATTGACCCTTGCTATGGCGGCGGAAATAAAAATCTTATATACACAATTACCATTGATAGTCTATCCCTTTCACAACCATTTTTCTCTATAGTGAGGCATGCACCGTCGTATCAGCAAGCTTTATCCCCATCACTTCAATGAGGGAACCCCTTCGAGCAAACCTACCTGGAATGCACATACTACTTCGGCCTTTTAATGTGCAGAGTTAGTCCTAAACAACTTAGTAAGTTAGAACCACCCCATAATGCACGGATATTTTGGATTTTGCAACACTAAGTTCCGTCCTTAATCAATCCAAAGAGAACTCCCCTATACTAAATACAAATATATCCCCCGTACTTTACATATCATACACATAACTCATCGTACTGAGTCTAAAAGGACTCAACCTTCCTTAGTCCACAAAACCTCGATCACAGCAGGTCACATGTTGTACTATGAGGCCAGGACGAACAGTGCAAAAATGCATGTATCTAGCTATGCCATTTCGGAGTGAGCAACAAGAAAACAAAAAGAAAAAGGTGTATGCATGCTTGTACATATATATATACAAGACCCAATCAAGAACTGCTCTAGATTTCAGCATTCAGCAACCAGGAATCCATGAATGGATTATCAAATCCTATATGTAATGAGTTCTGGAATCTGGATCAACTCTTGTTTTGAAAAAGCATGGAATTATATTAGAACGAAGCATGCATGTACCTGGATGGGTTTCCAGTGTAGGTAACTTCTCTCTCTTGTGGCAACAAACCATTTCAGACCACCATCATGCATGCAGCCAGCTGACAGGCCACCGCGCGAGAGAATCTCAAGATATATATTTTGAGGGCCAAGTAGTCATGCAATCATGTAAGGTAAATATCGTGGCGATCAGCAACCAGCGATTCTTGGGATTATAATGTTAAGATTTACATATCAACCTATCTCTTACGTGCACATTAATATTAAAGAACGTCCTAAATGGTCATTATTGCTGAATGCAGACCACATCAACAAGCTGTTCCTTTGCATGTCATCAAACTATATATTCTCTTTCTCTTGGTGAGTAGCCTTTACTAATTCACAGTGAAAGCAACCGCAGATTGTAACCTTTAGGGCACCAGTAAACTATTCGGTCAAGCCGTCGCTTTTCTCGACCTTTCAAATTTGTTTTTGACAAATTTAGTCTCCTTTCATTCGAATTTGTGAAACTATGCCCAATGATAAGCACTGCCGCGTCAAAAGAGCTTGGCAGTTTTCTCGGCAGGCAAGTTCCATACTTGGTGGCGCAAAGGAATCCAACGCACCTTTCGCGCTTGGTTGCCAAGGAAGCAATCGAGAGTGCACCTTCCGCACAAGGCTACCGTGGAAGGACGGAAATTAATTAGTGAATTTGATTAATTAGCAATTTAACTAAGTGATTAATTAAGATATATGATTAAATTAGTAATTAATTATTGGAGTTGATTCTTGCCGTGGAAGGAGAGCTCCGCAGGAATCTTGGCGCCATAGGCAACCTGCTGAGCTCCCTGAGCATGGGAGGTCTCAAGTGGGCAAAATATGCAAATTAATGATTTATAATGAGAGCTATATTCGGAAAAAAATGTTCGCAAATAGTTAAAATGCAATAAAAATCCTATTCTGCGCCTACATTATGTGTGGATGACCGTCATTTTACTTCAACCAAAGTGAAGGACATTGAATGTTGTTACCAATTAAAACAAAGTGTCTAAGGAGAATGTGTATGTTTTCTTGCTAAATAGCACTCAAATTTTGAGCCTTTAGATCTAGATCTAATTGATGAAATCAATTTGCTTCCTCTCCTTGTAGGACTACTCAATTTTTTAGGTATTGGATGTGTATACGACTTCGTCCACTAGTTTGCTCTTTAGTTACCAGCATGTGATGTGATAGAATGCTCCAATATAGGTTATTCCCTTCTGCATGTCTATTTTACATCAATTATATAGTATTTTTTACGCAAATTAAATTATATAAAAAATGATGTGGCAATTTCTAAGAAAAAAGGAACATTGTTCTTTTCCGTATGGCATTTTTTACATCAATTATATATAGTTTTACACAAATTAAATTATATAAAAATGATGTGATAATTTATAAAAAGAGAGGAATAATATTCTTTTCAGCATGTCCTTTTTACATTGATTATATACTAGTTTTGCAATAATTAAAATTATGTAAGAAGTAATGTGATAATTTATAAGAAAAGGGGAACGAAACAATCTAAAAGGAACGGCTAGCCTGGAAACATATCAGTCGTTGATGTACAGAGGAGTAACTTAGGAATATATTCTTTTAAAAACATGAACTCGCTCTTAACCAATTCACCGTCACCATATGTGATCTGGGCCACGTCGGCGCATCTCTTAATTCAGGCCGGGAAGCACCACCACTCCTAATTCTTATTCACTAGTTACATGCCCATGCGTTGCTACGAAAAACAAAATTGATAACGAAAAATAAAGATTAAAAAATAAAAAATATATTTCACAAGATCAAACATCTATCTTTAACGCTTCGTTTCTTGCGAAAGCTGGCTAATTAAAGCAACGCTTCGTTTTTTGCGTAGGGCAATTAAGCAGGGCAATTAAGTAGAGCAATTAAGCAGGGCAATTAATGACGTGGGTAGAACTCACCACTGCCACCAACTGCTGCTTTATAATAGTAGAGATTAATTCGATCTCAAGCAGACGAGAATACGGGCAACAATAAATAAAATCTTGAGAAAACTACGTACTTTACGTATGTACAGTTACTAACTATATTTAATAACCAATTATATATTGCCATGAACAATGATTATGATTCAATCCAGTTACATAGTATATAAGTTTCAACCCAATCTGTAGCCACATAACCAACCGATTTTATTTAATAACCAATTATATATTGCCATGAACAATGATTATGATTCAATCCTGTTTTTTATTTTTCAACCGATTTTATTTGATTTTCGGCACACTCAAAGAAAATTGAAAAAATTCAAGAAAAATCAGAAAAAATATCATAAAATCTGAAAATAAATCCCAATTAATCTTTAAAATACATCAGAGGAAATTTAAATAAATTCTTAATTCATTTAGTGCTTCTAGAAAATCAAAACAACAATTAATGAAAGGAACAAAGTAACTGTCAGATTTTTATAGATCTTTATAAGCTTGATCATGCTATGAAATTTCAATAGTATCATAAAATGTTCCTAAGGATCATGTAGTAAAATTTTCAGAAATATTAGACTTCATTTAGTGCCCATAGAAAATAAATAACTGAAGAGCATATACAAAGATAGTAGTACTCTCAGCATTTTTTTAAAAAATACACAGATCTAATCATCATCTAAAAAATTTATAGCACCATTAGCATTGCCTCAGGACCTCATACAAAATATTCCAAAAATATTAGACTTCATTTAGTGCCCCTAGAAAATGAAAAACAGAAAAGCATACACAAATACAGTATCACTATCAGAATTTTTAAAAAAAATACACAGGTCTAATCATCATCTGAAAAGTTCACAACATCATTAGTATTTGCCTCAGGACCTCATGCAAAAATTTCAAAAATTTTAAGGAAATTTTGGATAATTTTTTTTCCAATTTTTTTGGATGTGAATTTGAATTGGACCAACTAGTTCCAAATCTCATGCCGGAGCTGGAGTCTTGGGGAGGGGGCACTATATATAAGTGATAGAGGAGGGGTGTACCTCGCAACCCTAGCCCTGCCTTGTGCCACCACAGCCTCTTGCCCCAGCCCGTCGCCCCAACCCATTGTGCCACATGTTGCTCCTGCCAAGATGCAATCTTGATGCGCCGCATTCAAACCACTGCAACACGCATACGCCCCAACTGCCATTGCGCCACTACTCCACCATCCTTTACCGTCATGCCACCGATCCTCCGTCCTCTACCGTCGACGCACCCCCCCAAGCGATGAGAGGGGGACTCGGTCGATGAGAAATGGACGAGGAAGCGTCCACGAAGAAAAGAGAAGAAGAGGAAGCGGGGAAAAGGTGAAACGGAAGGAAAGAAAAGGAATAAAAAAAAGAAAAGGCAGGAAGAAAAGAAAAATAGGAAAAGGAAAGAAAAACAAAAATAAAAATATAAGTAGGAAAAAAAGAGGAGAAGGCTGTAACAAGGGAGGAGAAGAAGAGAAAGAGCAAAGTCACCACCTTCGACGTTTTCGTCGAATCTTCAGGACGTATGTATAAGCCCTAGGTTGATTCTCATCATAGTGGAGTGATCTCAACGTCATATGAGCGGTGGATGGGATAGTTGGAATAGCACCAGGAAGGTGTTTGGTAGTGATAAAAATTAGATTAACATCAGACTCTATCTTCAAGGTTAGTTTTAGGGTATCTACAGTTTGTTTCATGATTTTCCCAAGTTATAAAAATTATAGGTAATTGTCTAAAGTTACATTAGAATACACGAAAGTTGAATTTGGTTACGCGATTAAAAAGTTATGGCTAGAAGAACACTAATGTCTAGAAAATAGTTGTTGCTGAGCGCAGCTGTGTTAATCTGCTTATTAGGTATAGATGCAAGCCAAATTAAATTATGAACATAACGAGAGAAAGCTAGGGAATTTTACATAGTCCAGGGATGCTATGGTTTGTTACTTTTGATATAGTGTAACAATAGATACCAAATTGTTATGCATGTTGTCCAGTAAAGCAATAGGACATACTTTGGGGCTAGAAATGAGGGGTTAAATTAATTAATTTGAATATGTGGCCAACTAGAAAATTGTAGAAAATCTTATGTAGCTTTCAGAATATATATGGTTTGCTATGTTTGGGGTCCAGAGCTGGGAGTTATGGTCGTTCGACTGTCGGGACAGAAAAGAGGAAGTTGTTCGGCAGGAGAGAAAATTAGGCTCGAGATTGTGCATAGGAGTGATATTGTTATGCTTGATGTTATGTACTATTATGGCATGTTGTTGAGTTGGGATTACCTACTATAGGAGGTGTAACACCCTAGTTTTCGCCTTCTAGTGAAAAACCTAATTTAAATAAAGTAAATTCAAAAATTGGAGTTTCCTTGGTGTTTATATTAACCTGGCATCCGTTCCCCTCCAAAATCGGGATTTAATTCCCCTCCGGTCGAAAAATCGACTTTTCCCGTTCCCGTCGGTACCCGGAATTTCACCCGAGTCCAAAAATGCTCCAAAAATCCCCAAACCACTTCAAGTGTGTCCCAAATATTCCAAAATGATTTTAGGAATCATTCCCCGGAGTTTTTTTTGGACCTCCGTTCCTATTTTATCTCGCGCGGCTTTTGTTTAATGCCCGCTATTCGCTCCGGAATATTTAATTCCACAAATTTCATCCAAATTCAACCAAACCAGTTCCATTGAGTTCCAAATATTCTAAAATGGCTCTAGGAATTTTTCCGGAATTTTTAGGCCATTTTTCCTAATTTTTCTCTAGGGCGGACTTTTCGCGTAAAAGGGAACCAATGAGGAGGTGCCACGTGTCATGCACTATTCATCATCCTCAACCTCTAGCCATGGCATGAACTTTGGAGCTCCAAGCCAACGAAAATGGAGGTGCTCTCTTTAATCGCTCATAACTCCCTCCACGCACTTCCAAACGACGAACGGTCGGTTGCGTTGGATCCGTAGCGTCGTCCTCTTCGCATTCCCCACCACCCCTTGCCGGAGAGCTCGCCGGAATTTGTACGGTCGGCCAAAAACCGAAAGCCGTCCTAGTGGCTTTGAATGCTCATAACTCATGCGTTTCTTCATCATTGCGTGCGTTTCCACTCCCATTCTCTCCGTATAAAAGTGCTCTTCCCGATGGTGTGATCCTCTTTTTGCGTCTACTCTCTATTTGCTCTCTAGATCAAGAAAACCGAAAACGGGGCACACTTTTTCCAAGTTCTTCGAGTTCATCGTTGTGTCTCCCTCTCCGGTGAGCCATTCTTCGTGTTCTTGGGTTCCTTGTGACCGTGAGGAAGTCTAGAAGCTCATCCAACAATCAATTTTAGGTTGCTTCAAGTTTTGGAGAATTTCAAGTTTTTCTCGGTTCGGCCGGAGCTCCGTTCGTCGCGAAATTCATCGTCTCCGGTGAGTTTTGATCCAATTCCTTCCGGTTATAGGTTCTTAAGGATGTTCTCTAGAGGTTCTAGGATTTTGTTTGGATCAAATCCATGCAAAAACGGGTTAAAAATCAAGTTTTTGGAGGAAAGTGCGTTCTCTGTTTTCTTTGGAATGCACTGTGTACGTGGTGCATGGGTGCGTGCTCGCCGCCGGCCGACCGCCGCCCGCCGGCGCGCCAGCCGGCCGCCGCCCGCCGCCGCGCCGCCGCTTAACGCCGCCGCCAGTCCGCATGCTTCGGCCGGAAGCGCGCGCGCTGCATACCGTCGCCCAAGCCACCGCCAGCCGCCGCCGCCGTGGCTGGCGCCTCCCCGCCTTGTGGCTGCTCGCCGCTCTATCGCCGCCGGCCGGCGCTGCCACACCTCGCCGGCCGGTCTCGCCGCTCGCCGGAGCCCCGCCGCCGGCCCCCACTCTCTCTCTCTCTCCCTTTCTCTCTCTTCCTTGGGACTTGGAAGCTTCTTGGAGAAGCTATCTCCTGGTGTATGACGGGTGGGCCCAACCTGCCATACACTCAAAGCCTGGTCAAAGTCCAGTCAACCCCGGTCAAACTTTGACTCGGTCAAATTGGAATATTCCGGGAATATTCTCGGTTTTCCGATTTATTCGAAATTCAAACTTCGGAAGCTCATAACTTTCGCATCCGAACTCCGTTTGACTCCATTCAAATTTCTAAATTCATCTAAAATCAGGATCTACCTACCAGTATTATTTTTGTAATTTTTGGATTTTATTTATTTTCTTTTATTTATTTGTTGTCTCGTTTTGCGCGTAGTCGACGACCCCGACGCGACCGCCGACCCCGCCGACGGACTTCTCAAGATTCAACAACTCCTCTGCGACTGAGGCAAGTCTCCTTGACGCATGTTGAACCCATGTTTTATGACTGTTTTATACTGTTTTACAAATTGCATTGCTATTTACATAAAATGATGATGTTAAACGTTAAGTTGTTAGTTATACCTGTTGTGTAAAACTCCTTGAGATTTGCTATCCATGACCCTTTGTCGACCTAGAACAAGGATCCACCATATTAAATATTTTTAATAAAAGACATTTTGATGGGGAAAAGGATTATTTAGCAGATAGTTTGAATAGGGTAAATCGGGGGCAATGCAATTTGGAGACGAATGAATATTAGTGATAATGTGAGGATTGTCTTTATGAAATTGATTTATGGTGGTGATCACTTAAATGTTGAGGAGTTAGATTGTGATAGTAGTTAACAATATAATGAGTATGGATTGGGGTGGAATGCAAATTGGAGATAGATGAATATTAGAGTTGATATGGGGCTTGTAATCATAACATTGATCTAGGAATGGTAGTCTATATATTTCGGTGGATTGGGAGGATGTTGGAAGATGTATAATGTCAGGGATAATAGTCGGTGAGAGTAAATGAATGTTATTGAGAGTCATATGTATAGATCAAATAGAACAAGTGGTAAGTTATATTTCGGTGGATTTTAACTAGAATGCTATGTGATAATCATTTAGGGAGATTGTGAATAGTTCAGGATGTTTGGTGGTTTAGTGAATAATAATATTGCGTATTTTTGGTGGATTAAAATAGCTGATTTAAGGGTGATAATGTGAAGGATTAAATATAGGGTGTGATGAAGTATTATCGGTGGATTGTATTCGAAATGATTAGAGATGAATTTGTGAAATAGTCTTCGTGGATGATATGAGTGATCGCTATAAGAATGATGGTCAATTCATTAATACAAGTCATAGTTCAAGGGAAATAGACACACCCAATTGGGGTTTAATATGATTTTGAGAGTTAGGATATTACCATGATATACTCAATAATTTATGGATACGATATTGAATCGGATTATTCATATGATTGTGCCATTAGGGCAATTTAATGATTATTAGAGAGTAAAGAATTGGTTATAAGGATTGTCATCAACCCCTGAGATTTGTATTTTATAAAAATAACCTATTGGTAGAATAGAATAGTACGGTAGAAATGCTTAGCCTCGCTATCGGTCAATATTCACCTATGGGTGGGACTTTCAATTATATCTTGAAAACCTTGTGTTGAAAGTTATAGGCAAGGGTATTGCCGTCGGTTTACAAAATAAAAATAAAATGAAAAATGATTTCGACTTGGGCGGCCTGGAATGTCGGGTGGAAGCGAACCAATCCTTGGTTCTTTTGTGCAAGTACCGTTCCAAGTCAATTAAGGACCGACGCTTATGACTGTCTCCATTCTAAGCATTACCGTACAACCACATGTCAAAGTGGGCACGACCTGGCTAACTAATTTGTAGAAACCTGACTTAGACTCACCACTCGGTGGTTGTGTGAGTCTTGGGACGGAGGCATTGTTGTTGTTGTTGTTGTTGTTTATCTCACACGGCGCAAGAGGGGCTTCAGATTTGGTGGACATAACCCTAACGGCGGTGAAACCTCGTGGGTGAGTCGGGTTAGGCGTATACATTGTAAAGGCCTTGTCATGATATCCTGTAGGCACACCTAAGGAAGTGTGTTAATCGCGTGGCATCAAGGGAATATCATGTCTTGTGGGTAAAGTTGTACACCTCTGCAGAGTTAAAACTATTCGAATAGCCGTGCCCCTGGTCAAGGGCAAAGCTTCTTTGAATGCTTTCATCTTTGGTAGACTTTGGTTTTTGGTTTCAAACTAAACAATGGTTTGTTTTGGGATCCGGGAGCGGTTAGACCTCTCGGGTGTGCTTCTGGCGGCTAGCCAGGTAGGTGGAAGGAACCTGATTTGTGAATCGTGGCAGATAGAGCCATGTGCATGGATTGAACCCTGAATTTGTTGAGATGTGGCGGATAGAGCCTGTATATTAGTGAGTGGTGGTTAGAACCTTCACTGCAATATTACATAATTCAACTATTAAAAAGAATTGCTCAAATACGCTTTGGGAAAATTATTATCACATATGATGTGTTGGAACTTGGCTTTATGCAAAAGAACCATAATAAGCCATCTTTGGATAAGCCTACATTGTGCATAATTTCCTAGACTTGCGGAGTACTTTATGTACTCACGTGCTACATTCTAATCCTCTCTCAGAAGTGAAAGAAGCTGTTCAAGATTTCCAACGACTAGGGTGCGTTCTCCACTCGATTGCCTGTGGGCATTTGGATGAGTCGCATTGGCGTTTTCATCTTCCGCTGCAGTTGTTCAATTTGTTCAGCCTGTTCAGGCCGTAATGGTAAACCTTGACCATAAGGTCTTTGCCTTTATTTGATGTTCTTCTTATTTAGTTATATGTATTCGTGATGTGGTTGTTGATTTATCACTCTTTGACTGTGTGTACTAGCTACTGATCTGGGACTAGTACAGAAATACACAGAGGACTCCGGATAGCCGATCCGGGGGCCTACAGGAGGTGTGACTTTGGGTTGGGCTTCATCCACACATCATTCCATCTTTATTGGGTAAAAAGGTAAGTACATAGTAGAACGATGACTTATTTGTTAACTCTTGTTGTTCATACTATCAATTTGTTTACTTTGTTGTTTGACATTATCACTTTTATTTACTATGACAATTAACAAACTTAGTGTTTATGATGGTAAATGTTAAATGTTGATAAATCCTGTCGTCTACATATGATGCATTCATATTGGAAAGAGGTGACCTATGTGGGCGTCTATGCTTTACTTTTGTGTGGGCATAAAAGACCTACTTCGGTAGGCACCTCTACGGGATGGAGGCAATGAGATGGTGCGATATCGACGGGTGTGCACTCAATTATACCGGTAAAAGCTATGTGACGTGCATATGAGCATGTAGATATATAGAATTGCATTGCATCGCTAATGAAAAAAGATGATTAATAAGATAAATGTGATAAATAGTTATGTTATTATTTTATTATGTATTTGATGAGTCTTGAACTCACCCTTGCTTATTTCTTGTTTTTAAGTAAACATTGAAGACAACATAAATTAGCATAGTCATATCACATGTTTCATTATTCACCACAGTTATCTAGTATTAATAGTTCATTCATGGAGTAATAAATCGTCTAATCGGTTTAGTTGTTGAACTTTTATAGCATAACCATAGTCGTGTAAACTTAGTTTAACTTATTTAATATTTTGTGAAATTTGATTGCTTATTTATTTATTTTTAATCTTCATTCGACAATGCAGCCTAAAGGTAAGTTTGCTCCCGAACGCATATGATCCAGGCTTTCTCGAGGATGTGGACCTGAGCGTTCCCAAGCATATGGATTTGGGTATTCCCTAATGCGTGGAATCGGATGTTCTTGGGCGTATGGTTTCATATTTATTATTGTTTATTATTTCTGTTTAGACCATGCCATTCATGTCTATCTTATTTTAGTATCGGTAGTAATTGTTTAGTAAATGTTTGCTGAGATTGTTGGTAAAAAATGTTTAAATGGTAAAAAAAAATGTATGATGAGGTAAAACTCAAGTATTTGGAGTGCTGGGTGTTACAATTTGTACAATTTCGTAGCCTGCAATCTAAGTAGAACAGTACAGTGCATAAATTGATTTCACAGCTAAGCTATGAATTAAATATAAAAAACTAATGAGTATTTGTACTCATGAGAAATTCTTTTACCTGCAACGGTCTCATGCATGCATTGGACCCGGTCTCAAACTTTTTCCACGTCGTGAAGGTCAGAATTGTGCAATTAGAATCAGACGGTACCTAAAACAAATGAAAGCCTTTAGATGAATTTAACAAATTAATTAATGTGCAGATTTGTGCCAGACCCAATATCTTGCAATGATTCTTCAAGCATGGAACAGCACTGAACTCGGGTGTTATACAAGACATAATTAAACAGTGCAATATAAATATTTAAACTAATTATTAATTATTCCTACAAGTAAGATGGATTACTAGTCTATGAACATCCTGAGCGGAAAAGAGGAAGTCAATGGAGGAACAACGAAAATGCAATATTTCGGCGGCGGTTAAATTGCATGCCGCATGCACCACAGCAAATTAAATTAGTACAAGAATGAAGAGGGAATCGGAAATAATATGTAGGAAAACTAGCAAGCTAGAGTCCCCAGCTGATAAAATTGTCGAAATTTTACACTAATCCACTACAAAGCATATACTGCGGCCAGCTTCAGAGATTGATGGATCTTTGGTTGTCTACATATATGCACTGAGCTCTCCGGAAACAAGGATCGAATGGGGAAGAAAAGAAAGTTTGTTATATGTTTTTGTAGAAATTAATTAACTAAAAGCATATGTATTATATGTTAGAAAGAGAAGAAGAAGAAAACTCTAATGAATTAAGCGTGCGAAAAAGCATATGTAAATCGACAGATTGGCTCACGTTCGTATGGCATCGATCGATGTGAAGCAGCTATTGGCCGGAGACCCTGGTCATGCCTGCCTGCCTGCTATCTGCATGCTTCTCTAAGCCAAAACTTAGAAAGAACTCGAATCCAATCCATCTCTGCGTGTGTCTCTCTGTCCGTCTCATGTTTTGGAAACGGATATAGATGATAGATATGGAATGCCGTAGCGTGAGGTAAGGTAGGAGGAAGATGTCAAAAAAAGTTCATGGAGTAAGAAATTAAGAAAGAGTCTCCCAGCCGTACGTGTCTATGGCTTTGGCTTTTATTTCTGCAGAGAAGCTAGGGATCAAGGGAAGAAAGAAACAAGCCGAGGACAAGGACGAGAGGAACATGGACATATGTATATGTGTACAGTGTACTATGCATGCTAAAGGCTAAAGCTAGCTATGCTGTGCATGCCGTTGAGGATAAGGTCTCAGCTAAATATATATATAGTACGACGTGTACGAACGCTCAAAAACTACACTACCCTAGTAGCAACCTGCTAGCGAACTTCCGAGTGACGTCTCAGCTAGCTGTGTTAATTATCTAGACTTCCTATTAATACCAAGTGCCATATAACCCGTGTGAAACAATTGTAGAAATAGTCATATTGATTGTTCAAATTAAGGGCACTCATTAGGTCCAAACATAGCACTTGCGAGGTAACCTTTTTACACGCAACGAAACTGTAAGTAGTGTGCTGTGCATATGTGTGTCCATGAGTCCATCCCACGATGGGCTAAGCTTTGAGCGGATTTTGGACTTGTATGTTACAGATGGTATCAAAGCATCAACAAGTGTGCGATAGGGGCGCGTGACATAAAACGCATGGCGTGTGTGAGTCCGGAGTTGACACACGACATAATATATATGCATTGATACTGAATACACCGACGTGTATCGAGAAGTAGTTCTGAGCATTTATCATATAAATGGTGTGCTTCCGATACTAGTAATAATCAATACTTGGTCGGTATTTTGAGCAACTCAGAGTGCAGGTGCATGGTAACGTCGCATACGTGCGAGTACTAGGCGAGTTGTAGGCTGTGGTGCCGAGTCTTGAGTAGAGGTGGGCACTTGGGCCGGGCCTTTTTGGGCCAGCCTGAAGCACGGTGGTCCTGCCCAGTCCAAAACCCGGCATTGCACGGGGTGGGCCATGCCGGGCCGGCACGACACTGTAGCACGGGCCGTGCCAGGCCTGAGATCAGGGCACGATGAGCGGCACGGCCCGGCACAACCGTTTGGGCCTGAGATCACAGCGCGGCCTGAGATCAATGGCTAGTACGCACATTCACAATATTATCATCATAATCATACAACATAATATAGATCATATTTATACAAAGGTATATTATTCTTACAATAAAAAGGGCTTTTGGTCAAATAAAATATAGTGAAAGTAGTGGCATAAATGTCAAAGTCCAGCGGTATGTCTTAATCTAAAAATATCCATAGGCAACAGATAAGGATTAAGCTTAGAAAAACTTGTCGTTGTAATCACCGTAACCTATGACAAAATATGGATCATTAGGGGCCTTGATTTCTATCGAGACCCTCCCTTTTAGTGTGAAATACCAAAGGGTCTCATATGCATACCGTATACCGTATTAGTCCCATGATTCGTGGCTAATACAAACATTTACAATATAGTTATCACATCTATACACAATATAACATGAATACATATGTTGATGATACATAGTTCTTACAATAGAGGTCTTAATAGCCAAACAAATTGTAGTGGAAAAAAATAGTGGAATCAAAGTCCAGCAGTATGCCTTAGCCTAAAAAAATATCCACAATCAACTGATAAGAATTAAAGTAGAGGTCATCGAGGACCTCGGTTTCTTCGCCTAATGAATACCAACATCAAGAGTGGGTACATTTGTATTTAACAAAACTTGTAGTGTATCATAATTATAAATAAATGCTTGGCTATATCAAAGGAGGTGGCTATCCTACCGTGTTATTGTGCATAAAGCGAGATTTAGTCATGAATAACAGGTAGTAGATTTTAAACGGAATTTGTAAATAACAATTAACAAGTATGTAAATAACATGTATATAACATAAATATAAGTAACTCACAATCCTCTAAGATTGTGATCAACGATCTATTCCCTGCCATACATGGCATAACATTTGAAAACATTGCTACCAACCATTTTTTTCCAATTCAACCCCTTTTATTGAAACATAAAATCTTACTAGTGTTAAAGCACAAAGTATCTCATGACTACGAGCACGGCTTTTCGAAAAGATTTACATTGCAAAGGAATAGAACTTTACCCACAATACATGACCAATATTTGTTGCTACTATTTTTACACTTCCTTTGGTGTGTGGCAGAAAGATCATAATAAGAATTGTTACATTGTTTGGACCTAACTTTGCACCAGCCGGTATTAGAGACAACTTTCTCAACATATCAATATTTTCATCCATTAACAAATGATGTATCGACCATTTGTTCTCCCAAGTCCAAACCATGGCTAAGCAAATATTTACATATTCGAGTATATCCAAGTTTGACATTATTTAATGTTTAATCCCTACCTTATGGATTTTAATATTGATATTTACGTATTTATCAAGGAAAACTCATGCAGCAAGTAAGAATATCTACCGATACCCGCAATGTAGTGATTTTCACAGAAAGTACATGCATGCATACAAAAATTTGTAAATATAACATAATTTAAGTGAAATAATATGATCAACATGGTAAAAGGAGATGCTTGCCTTGTTGTTGACTTGTTGAGTTGGTTCGAGGACAACAAAGAAGTTTTCTAGACTTTCGGTATCTACACGTAGTATATCATAAAATAATAATAATAAGAGCTGAATAGATTCAAACAGAGACCAAATTGAAATGTTTTTGTAGAAACTAAAATATCATTATTTTAGAATAATTTAGAAACTGATTTCACTCAATTTGAAGTTTGTTCATAAAAGTTGTGAATATTTGAATTTAAATCGGTTAAAAATACTCTAAAATGACAAAGAAGTTAACTTCGAAGACATATTCTTTGGAAATTATGCCTTCCAATAGAGAAGATGTATTTTCCTTTGAATTGAAAGCTCATTTCTCATTTTTGAGGTTTTTGAACCTATTTTACAGAGGCTGACAGGTAGGGTCCAGCTGTCAAGTTTTATTATTTTTTAAAAAAATAATTCATATATGGGGTTCACATGTCGGCGATATATATTTTAATACCGATTTAATTTACGAAATAAGTTTTATTTTTACTTGGTCCTACTTGACAGTGGCAGAGTCTTTGAATTAAGTTTTTAAAAGAAAAACTGACATGTGGGGCCAGCTTGTCAATGACTGCATGTGTGTGAGATACAGGGTGCCTAACAAGTGGCCTCTGTAGGCGAATCACAGAAGAGCAGCGGCTCTGGCAAGGCCAATGGTGGTGAACGGTGATGAGTTGCGCGGTGTGGGTGGTCGGGTTAGCAAGAGGAGATCGAGGGGAACTTTGGGGAGTGGTCAGCAGTGGTCGAAGATGACCGAAGTTGGTTGGTGGCAGAGCTCTACGGTAGCCATCATGGCGAGCAGTGAAGGAAGAACCATAGAGGTGATGGTGCTCAATTGAGCAAGGGGAAAGCTTTAGGGGTGTAAGGGTTTTTTTTTAAGCAGAATAATATATGTTTATAAGTATACACATATTTAATTATAAGTAAAGCAAAGTTCACTCATAATATTCATCTAAGTATACAGTAGTACCATCAAATATGATAATGACGGTTATAAAAACAGATATAATGGATATTAAGATAAGTATAATATATAGATATATTTTATATCAATTTAGTACTAGCGATATTTGATAGTATGCTCAACAAATTTTCTTGGTGCTTCGTCCGACCGACCAATAAAAAATTTCTTGCAGTTGAGATTAATAAAGTCTTAAAGATTCTAGATGGTGAGTACTTAGTATTGATGAACATGACAAGACAAGCGCAAGGACCGATAGTCAACCCAAGTGCGCTAGCTTAGCTGCTAGGATAGGAGGTAGCATGCTATTGCTAGCTGCTCCAGCCTCCAGCAATCCAGCTAGTATAGTATCACGTGGAGTGCAGTCCGTTGCTCTCCTTCTTCCCATAGTCGTATTTAACTAGGCCGTAAGCGCGACGCACGTCGCGCGCGTGAACGAAAAATGATTTTGCGTTTTTTTCGGGTGGAAAAATAGACTTAGACGTATCTTCAAAATTTTTGGAGGCTCGAGAAACCATAGAGACCGAGCCGCGTGCGTGAATGAAAAATGAATTTGTGTTTTTTTAGGGAAAAATGGGGCACGCATACATTTTTTCTAGGTTTCGGAGAAAAAACGGATCGTGAAAACATTTTTTCGGCAAAAACGGATGAAGGACGAATGAAAAATGGATATGTATTTTTTTAAGAAAAAATGGATCACGAAAATACAAAAGCGGCGCACGTCACGTGCGTAGACGAAAAACGGATTTGTGTTTTTTTTAGGAAATATGGACAACGAAAATATTTTCCCCGGGATCCGAAGGAAAAACGGGCTACGAAAATATTTTTTCCGGCGAAAACGGAGAAAGGATGAACGAAAAACGAATTTTCGTTTTTTTAGAAAAAAATGGATAACGAAAACATTTTTCTCATGGTCTGGAGAAAAAACGGACAACGAAAAAAAAATTTTCGACAAAAACGGAGAAACGACGAACGAAAAACGAATTTGCATTTTTTTTTTGAGAAAAAACGGTCAACAAAAATATTTTTCCCATGCTTCGGAGGAAAAACGGACCATGAAAACACTTTTTCCGGAAAAAAACGGAGAAAGGACCTGAACGTAAGAAACAGGGACCTATTTGTTATATTTTTGGACCTGATCGCTATTCCAAAAAATTAGAAAAAGGTTCGTTTGCGATTCGTATTTAACGGGAGCTTCTTTCCATAAAACGGTGAACGTGGGACCTAAACACGAACCGGGAAAAATTTCTTCCCCTCACAGATAATTACAAAGGACCTCTTCGTAAATTCGCGGGGACCCATTCGTAATTTAGAGAAATGGAAGGGTGTTTTTGCAAAAGTGGCAAGAGGCGACGTGGCCGGCCCTCCAACCGGCCCTTCTCCCGAGTTTAATGATAGTAATACTAGTGTACATGAATTAATATAAAACCTATATTCATTCTATGTGTTGTATCAATATCTTTAACTTAGATTATATCCAGCAATTTCCCTTCATTTCATTCCCTTCTCTATATTCATTCCATTTATTTTCTATTATCTTCAACAGCATCTCCTTGAAGAGATTTCTCTCTGAGATTGGAGAGAGAATCTGTTTCTAAAGAGATTTTCTCTTCGAAACTCTTCTGAAGGAAGACTGAAGAGAATCCGCTGGAACATTTGTGATCTCCGAATCCTAGAAGGAAGGCTCAAGAATAGCAGCTTGATAAGTTTGGGCTGATTTTTCGAGCCCAAACAGTAATTAGACATTATTCTTTCGGATGGTCATTGAGGGCATTTCACGCAGGAAATACTTCATTCCCGTGTTTCGAAGACTGCTTCTTCCTCGGAACAGGACTAGTAATTTCAGATAAGGAACCAGCACAGCACAGCACAGCACAGCACAGGAGTACTCCACAGGCTCTCCTGGAAGCAAGCGAAGCGAGAATGCCAGCCTGCAGCGCAGTGAACGGGGGAGAGTACAGATGAGTAGTGGAAATAGTACAGTACGACCCCGCCAGGTGGGGCCCGCATGCTGGGAGAGCGTGCGTCCTACTTTTCCGCTGCAGCCGGGCGCCACCTGTCACCCGCTCATCGTTGCAGCATGCCATGTGGGTCCCACCGCAATCCAGCCGCGCACATCAGTCAATAAATTAAGACGCCTTTGGTTGCTCGTACGTCTGAGATGGTTTAACCAAAAAAAATCATCTAGTACGTGTTTACTCCCTTGCTATCACATCCTAAATAGCGAGATACATATTTAAAAAAAATATTCCCTACAGATACTGAACCATTCCACAAAACAGTATGTTATCAAATTATACGGTGTGAGACTATACCTTTTATGATATTGTGCATCATAAAAGAAAGGCTCTACATATGCATTGTGTGCAAGTCCCGTGATCAATAGTTAGTACGCATTTACACATATTGCAATCACAACTATACATCATATTTTATTACAATTATCAGCACAAACAATTCTTACCTAAAGCAATTACAAACCAAAAGTTAACATAGTGAACATAGCTTTATCTTGCAAAAAGTCTAACAACCCATTTTTTACAGGCAACTGATAAGGTAAAATCCTAGATAAAAAAAGCATTGTCGTCATCTTCGTATTCTGCGTCAACACAAGTATCTTTAGGATAATCTATTTCTTCACCTAAAACAACGTTAATAGCAAGGTTGAATACATTGTGTACTCACCAAGACTTGAAGTGTTTGCAAAACCTAATTACATGCAAGCTGATACAAATGAGGCTACTACAGTTATTTGCATAAAGCTGAATTGAATGTAATTCTAAATAGTAAATTGAAAGCATAATTTAGAAAGAAATTTGACAAGTATGTAAAACAATAAACATAAGTAACAACATAACCCAGATGATTATAATCAACTATCGCGTCATTTTTCTAGCCGACACATGGACAATTTCTTTCTTTTGCCAACACATGGCACAACAGCTGAAATCAACCTTACTAACACATGGCCAAACGTTGAATCATCTGTAGGGTAATTTTCTCCAAATTTTATAATTTCAATTCATTTTATGAAAATGTCTAAATTCTAACTATGTGATGACCTTAATAAGTGTCCATAACCACAAACGCAGCTAATCGATTAGTTTTAACTTTGCAAAGATATACAGCTTTATCCACAGGGAATTATTATATTTTTTTTGTAATGCATAATTAACACACTTCCTTTGGTGTGCCACAGAGAAATCATATATAACTTTTACATTACTTAATTCTAACTTTACACCAGTCCAGTACTGACAAACCCTTACTGTGACCGCAGAAGGTATTTTTACGCTAAGTACGATAAATGGTTTCACATCCCACTGTCCCATTTCTTTCTATAGTAAGGCGTATAATGTTGCATTCATATGTGTTTGACCCACACCTCTGTGTGGGCACCACTACGAGCAATCCAACCAGAATAACTAGTGCTACTACATCCTTCCAATGTGAAAATCCAATTTTAAGTAACTTATTCAATTATAGCTGTCACATATCAGCCTTTGTGGTTGTATGATTATCTTGGTATGAAAACAACATCATAGTTTGGTCCTTATATTGACTCGGGTGACAAATCTCTCACTATATACGTGCAAGTCACATGCACAGCCAACTATTGCTAATATTCACCCATATCGAAATCATAGTTTTATTTTTATTTTTATATAACATACCATTAATCATACTAGTCCAACATGTCCATATCCAAAATTTATGATTATCATGTTCAACGTTTAGATACTTTGTGAGCAGTATATTCGTGTGTCCATTTTCTCATTCTAAAGCAAAACTATGCATATGAAGTTATTAAACGAATATACCCATTACACATTTTTATGTGTCATTCCATTGTCTAGGGTTATCAACGGTTCACATGACAAAGTTAATTAAGGAGATCCATAATGAAGGTTTTAACTACCACATCGCACAATATAATATTGTATGAATATACAGCAAGCATGAAAATATTTGATAAAATATTTCTGAAAACTGGGATCAATATGTTCAAGGGGGTGCTTGCCTTGCTATTCGTTGCTGTTAAGTTCTAAACCAGGTTCGTTAACAACAGCGTTTGTATCGTTAGGTTCTATTCGTCGTACGTCGATCCATAGCAAATAACAAACTCCAATAAAGCAAAAAACAAAACAAATAGAAAGATCAAATAAAAATTACTATATAAAGCAAGTAGGGTTTCGGGTTAGGGTTATGTGATTTCATGTACACGCAGAACAATTCGTCTATTAATTAACTTTTAACTTGATTTCAGTAGTCTTGGATTAGGTTGAGGCACAATCACTTGTTTTTTATGAGTTATTTATTTTCATTTTTCAAATTCAAGATGCTAAAATTATGTATAATTGTATGCATTATTTCAAATTCAAGAAGCTAAGATTATCTAAATTAATAAGAACAAGACACTAAGCTACTAGATGAAACAACATGTAACCTAACATGTTACTCTAAGTATATTCAACATAGCCAGGTTCCTTACTGTTTTAAGAATATTTAGAGAGTGATTGCATTAAATTTTAAAGTTTGTACATCTAAACTGCACATGCATGAACATTTAGTACATAGAAACTAATCTCAATTACAAAATGACATAAATCAAATTAAAATCTAAATCTCTTTACATATTTAGGTTGCTCATAACTTCTGGATTCTAACAAAAGTGGTTTCATTTGATTCAGAGTTTATTTGCTCAAATTCCACATGTAGTATATTTTAAACATATACATTAAATTTAAATTTAAATTGTAGGTAACATTTACAATATTTTTGTATAAAAAAACTAGAGGATTAAACATGAATTTAGAAATTGATTTCACTAAATTTGGAGTTAAAACGCAAAAGCTATGTGCGTTTGAATTCTAGGTTTACTGAAATTCGCCAAAAAAAAAGGATATTACGCTTTCTAACTGGGAAAGCACACTTTCCATTTTCGGAAATTTTCAACCCAACCGAGCCGACATGCGGGGGCCACTCGATAGAGAGCGTGCAAGTAGGAGTGTGAATGACAAGGAGGCTCACATGTCATTGGGAGTGAGTAGAGCTAAGCGGGGAGGTTCTCACTAGCGACGAGGTAGTGCTGCAGCTAGCCAGGTGAGGGCACGGTGAGGTGGAGGGGACCGAGGAGAGGTCGAAGCACTAATTGGTGGAAGTTGGGCATAATCGAAAGGGGGTCGGCGGCGAGCTTGGGCGGAACACGGTGATCCTGAGCTTGGCGAAAATACCCTTGTTTCCCGTAACTACGTAATTAGGCTATTTTCGCCACACAGTTTGGCGAAAATGGTATTATTGCCGTACGGTATGGCGAAAATAGGCTAATCGCCAAGCGATCTGGTGAATACTTATGTCAGGGTTCTAGTTTTCCATGTGAGTGGCATGGGGGTAGAAAGGTAACTTCACCAATCAATTTTTTTTCCCCAAACAATTCCTCTCCTTCTCCACCCAACTCCCTCCCTCACACGCCACTTCTGTCTTTTTTCCTCCGCCCGACGCCTCCACCTGGGCGACGCCGCCGTCTCCATCCTCGGCCAGCCGGCCCCGCCCCTCGACGCCGCCCCTGGCTCCTCCTCGTCCGGCGACGCCGCCGCCTCTCTCCTCGGGCTCCTTCCACCGCCGCCCCCACCCGTCGTCCTCCGCCTCCTGCGCCGGCCGCCGCCGTCGATTCGGCGCGCCGCCCCTGTCGTCCTCCGCGTCGGCCGGCCACCCCGCCTCGGCGCGCCGCCTCCACCGGCGCCGTCCTGCTTTGCCTCCACCGTCGCGCGCCTCCCTTCGGTCGCCGTTGCCCGGCCGACTCTCGCCGCCTCCCGGTAGTCGGCGACCCCGCACGGCTACTCCTCCTTCCTTGCTCTCTCTCTGCGTTCAGAATGCGGTGTGAGCATCGATACCATGTGGCCTGCATTCATGAATGGCTTAGGCGTAAGAAGCGGTGTCCAATATGCAAAGCGTCGGCAATACCTTCGGAGGCGGACAAGGGGACACACGCAATTTAATTTGTTCAAGCTCGTAGATAGTCTGAATTTATCGTGAACGAGTGTTAGGCATTGTAGACGCCGACTCGATTCACTCCAACTTGTGAATATGATAAATTGGCTCTTGGACCTGTAAATACAACGTGTGGTTCTCTTGTACACGTCACTCGCCATCGATAAAGAGACCAAAGGATCATCCTTGTGAAATATGAATTCTACTTGATTGGATTATTAACAATAGTTGTTGGTGCGCGCCATGTATTTGATAGAATGTCTAGTAGGTGTATGGTAGATGGTTTCTTTTGGTTAAGCTACACAATGTCGAAGATTTGGCATACTTATAGGTTAGTGTACTACTAGTAATGGCTAATGAATTCTTTGCCTAGCAAATGTTGAAGTCGATGCTATGTTATGGGGCGATGCCTTAAATGCTTATCGTCACGACAATAGTCTTAGAAAGGGTTGTTGCATGGTGGGTGAAGGTCTGACTTCCTTGCTTGAAGAAGGTTCTTTGCCTCCTCATGGTTGTGATGTTCAGAGGCTTGAATCATTATAGACTTAGCTTAGTATCGATTTGGGAGTAATTCTTTTGGTAATATAAACTCAAAATGTAGAACAGTCCGTTGGGTGTATGAACTGTAAGTAAGAACGCGTGTAGCAAATCTGTTTAAGGGTGTGGATGATGAACATTTAGGTCACTAACTATGAATATCTTGATCGAAATAGTGTTGAGTCATTCTTAATGTGGTTTAGCTGTTATTGTGGAATTTCGCAATTGTAAGTCATTTTGGCTTGATGAATGCTTATCGTATTGTCTTCCTTTCTCATTCCATGTTCATACGCATCGCATGCATCTCATTCCATTTGCATTGTCATCGTGTAGAGAACGATCACACGGAGGGTGTCGTGGCCGCGATCGAGGGTGATCACGGTGAGCAGGTTGTCACTGAGACTCCGGCAGAAGCATCAGGCAAGCACCTAAGCATGTTCAACCCTCTATATATGTTTATTTTGGTGGATAAAATGCTTATTGAATGATTAGGTTTTGCATTAGGAGTCAATGGTGGTAAGGGTAGTAGAACCTAATTGCTGCACACTCACTCCTTGACACTTGTTGAACCCTTCCTTGGAGCTAGCTTATGGGTAAATACAACGTGTCCATGCTTAGTTTGCTTAGAGGTCGGGTTTGGGCCAAGTGGTGGACGGTTCCATCACTTGAGAGTACTCAATACTACACATGTGAACTATATTGGAAATGGGTTCAGTCATGTTACTTGGAGGTAGATATTAATAACTGGCGACCGGGCGGGAGAGTAGGATCAGTTGAGTATGGAGACTCAATTGGCGTAGTCACTTTGTGTCAATCAAGGACCGATCCGTTTGTGTGCCATGTTGATCGAGCACCATTAGGTTGATCGCATGCCTGATTATGGTTGGGCAAGCCACTCTTTCATCACATGCCGTTCGATGGATCATGCCCTCATGCGGTTGGACGTGGTTGAGGGCGAGGCTTAGGCCGACCCTCGAGGGCCAAGTCGGGCTTGGGCCGCTCGAGGGGGTGCTAGGTGCTCGGACCGCATGAAGATGGTTCAACGAATGGGTATGGATGGGAGGAGGGTTGACATGAGGTACTTTGTGGCACATGTCGTGCGATCAATGCTTCCTGCGCAGGGTTAATCAAGCGATTCGAATTGCCGCTCTCGGATATGAGCACGCTCGCGTCATCCGACACTCAACGTAGTAATAACTTAAATTCCTGGCTCGTCGTTGTACTTGAGCTTTAAAATGGTTGTAAATGCTTTACTTTAGTGTTGTTACCTTTCAACTTCATGTTAGAAGTAGGTGCGGTCAATAACTGCTTTAAATTTGTAATCGGTTTAGCTGTCATACTCATACTACAAATGTTAATGCTTTTCCGCACTATTACCTTCAGCTTTATTCCTTTCTGTACCCAAATGCATAACCCTTTGGAGTCGGTCATATATGGACCACGGGTAAGTCTTGGCGAGTACATTCGTACTCATGCTTCTGCTTTGTGGTTTTCAGGTGAGGATCAGGAGGGCTGCGAGTTTTGTCCCTACTGCCTCTCGGTGCCCGGGCGGGACACCGAGTAGAGGTTACTTGCGATGTCACACACGCCCGGAAGTGTTCAGGGGCAGAACACTTCCGGAGATGCCGTATTTTGCTAATATGTTGGTTAACTCGCTTTTGTTGTATAGCTAGCTGTGTATTCCCTGTCCTGTAAGGCTTAAAGACTTGGTATTCCTCTTGTTGATCGTGGTTGTGTTGTGATGTCCTTATCATGCTTGTTTGTTGCTTTTATCCTTTCCATATTATCATGCTATATCAACTGCTTTTTCTTGTCTGCTGAGTGGATGTCCTAGAATCTAGGAAGGTCATGCCGGATTTTCGAATTTTTGTGCTATCTTGGTTTAGGTTGCATCAGCTTAGTTATCTAGCATGTTAGTTGAGTGTTTTTAGTTGTGTGGTTGTCGGGTTCGTCTTGTGCTTGGTTTGGTCTTCTGTTGTGCTTCCGCGTTGCGTGTCCGGTTGTGGGATTTGAGTTCGTTGTCCCCTTTATGCAAATTGAATTGATGTGGCAGTGGAAACCGGTATGCGGGCGATCCCGGCGAGTTCGGGTCGCATACCGGGGGAATACCGGGGCTGTGGTCGAGTTATTTGAATGGTTCCACTGTTATCTCACTTGGGCTTGGATGCTGGCATCGCGAGCGCCATCGGCGAATCGTTGCTAGCCACCAAATCCAATGAGGTTAACGGGGTGTTCCAATAGCTCGAGGACAGTCTGGACGGCTCCTCACAAGGCTGGTATCAGAGCAAGGTGCATAAAGACGAACTCTAAACTTGACAACCACTTAGGTGATTGATAGTGGTTTACTAGCCTTCTAGTAGTAATTATCGCTATATTACCCGCCCTATGTTTATAATTCGGGTTGTGTAGGTTGAATGGTGAGTGAGGGAGAAGCGATCACGTTGGAATCGTGCATTTCATGTCATACCATGCATGCATATGCCTTGCCATGTCATTTTGCATCTTGATCTATGCTTTTATGTATGTTAGATTGTGCTACTGTCTAGCTCATGTTTAGTTTAGATTTTTTTTGGCCTAGTGTAAGAGCTTATTCCTTCCTTGTGGTGTCTAACTCGTGTCGTCTACTCTTGGTTGACGACAGAATGAGGACCCACGGGGATATGGGAGGTGATGAGGGTGCGGGCGATCGCGGCCTCACGATGGCGATCCGCCTCCTCCTCCCAACCTCTTGGATGTCTTCTTGAGGTCGGAACAAAATCAGCAGACAACCAACCGACTCGAGATGCTTGTCCGTAATCAAGCTCCTCGAGGTGGCCGTGATGGGCGAGACCGCCCCAATGGCTATCTGGATTTCTTGCATACACGACCACCCACCTTCTCTCGCGCCAAATGAGCCACTTGAGGCTGATGATTGGTTACGCACAATTGAGCAGAAGTTTGCTCTCATCCGCTGCGAAGATCATGAAAAGGCACTCTTTGCTGCTCAACAGCTTCAGGGCCCTGCTGGTGCTTGGTGGGCCAATTTCCTGGTCATGCAGCCCGCCGGTCACCAGGTGACTTGGGCGGAGTTCCGTGAGGCCTTTCGGGCGTATCACATCCCGAAGGGGCTCATGGACATTAAGAGGCAGGAGTTCCTCTCTCTCAAGCAGTGGAACAAGTCTGTGATGGACTATTCTCGAGAGTTCAACTACTTGGCCCAATATGCGCCAGAAGAAGTGAACACTGATCAGAAGAAGCAGGACCGTTTCATGGGTGGGCTGTCAGCAAAGATGCAAGACAAGCTCTCTGTGTGATTTCCGGACTTCAATAACTTGGTGAGTCGGGCGATCATCGTTGAGCATAAGATGAAGAATCACCAGGAAGAAGAAAGCGGAAGAGGGCGACACAAGTTCCGGTGGCGGCGGTTCGCGGCGTGCTCGGTATCTTTCCTCTACCGAGGGCACTGCTCCTACACTTCCGCTACCGGTGGGATGCCCCGTCCTGCTCCCGTTGCTGCTCCCGGCCTCCACCGCCACCGCCGGAGTGAGCGAGGGGCAAGTTCAGGTTCCGGCCCATGCTACAACTGTGGGCGCGCGGGACACTTCATCAGAGATTGCCCTTTTCCCAAGCGGGGCAACGACTCTGATGCTCCAAGGCCTCAGGGCGCACCACCTCCACGTCCCTACGGGAAGGCACCTCAAGCGCCGAAGCATGGCCGGGTCCACTACACCGACGCCGAGGCGATTCCAAAGAGCAACCATGTGTTGACGGGTATGTTATGCATTGATGGGCATGCTGCTAGAGTTCTGTTTGATTCAGGGGCTTCTCATTCGTTTATTCGCAAGGATTTTGCTATGCATCATCAAATGAGAGTGAGTTGCAGCAACACCCCCTTCCTCATTGAAGCACCGGGTTCAAAGATTGTTGCAAATCAAGTAGTCCAAGGAGCAACTGTTCTAATCCAAGGGGTTCCATTCTTTGTCAACTTGCTACTCCTTGACCTTCGTGGGATAGATGTTATCTTGGGCATGAATTGGCTAACCCGACAAAGAGCCATTACGTATTGTTCTTGTCGCTCCATCTCGCTCAAGGGGCCGAAGGGCGACCAGTTGACTCTACTTCGATGGTGGCAATGCCACTCTTTGCTCCTTGAATGGTGCTGAAATTGAGGAGTTAGAGTCCATTCCCGTGGTTTCGAGTACCGGATGTGTTCCCAGGAATCGCCAGGATGCCGCTCGACCGTGACATTGAGTTCGTGGTTGAACTCCAACCCGGATCGCTCCGTGTCCAAGCGGCCATATAGGATGCCGCCAAATGAATTGGCGGAATTGAAGAAGCGACTAAAGGAACTGATGGACAAAGGGTTCATTCGCCCAAGCTCCTCACCTTGGGGCTGCTCGGCTCTCTTCGTGACTAAGAAGGGCGGTTCTCTTCGTCTATGTGTGGATTATCGCCCTTTGAATGCGATTACTATCAAGAACAAATACCCTCTGCCGAGGATTGATATCTGTTCGATCGACTTCTTTGAGGCTGGTATTCTCCAAGATTGACATGAGGCTCGGGTACCATCAGATTAAGATCCGGGCTGAGGATATCCCGAAGACCGCCTTCTCCACTCGGTATGGGCTGTACGAGTACACCGTCATGTCGTTCGGGTTGACGAATGCGCCGGCATACTTCATGCACATGATGAATTCCATCTTCATGGAAGAGCTTGATTCCTTTGTGGTCATCTTCATTGATGACATCCTTATCTATTCGGCGAATGAAGAAGACCATGCCAAGCATCTTCACATTGTTCTCAGGAGGCTTCGAGAACATCGCCTTTATGCCAAGTTCAGCAAGTGCGAATTTTGGCTGAAGGAGGTATCGTTCTTGGGGCACGTCCTCTCCGAGCAAGGTGTCATTTGTCGACCCAAGCAAAGTACAGGGGCGTGCTCAAATGGGAACGACCTAAGTCCATCACCGAGATCCGTAGTTTCCTTGGGTGGTGGCTATTATCGCCCGTTTCATTCAGGACTTCTCCAAGATAGCCAAGCCTATGACGGAGTTCTTGAAGAAGGGCATCGAGTTCAAGTGGTCCGTGGGCTGTGAGCGAGCATTCAGACTCTGAGCGGCGCCTCACTACTGACTCCGGTCCTCACGACCCAATATTCACGAGCCGCTCGACGTCTCATCGCGATGCATCCGGCATCGGACTGCGGTGTGTGCTTATGCAGACAGTGAGTTGTCGCTATGCGTCTCGGCAACTAAAATGTCATGAAGAGCACTACCCCACCCATGATTTGGAGCTTGCGTGATGGTCCATGCATTGAAGATTTGGCGCCATTATCTCTTGGGAACAAGTGCAATGTCTACACCGATCACAAAAGCCTCAAGTACATCTTCACGTTGCAGACCTGAATATGAGGCAAAGACGGTGGCTTGAATTGATAAAGGACTACAATTTGGAAGTCCATTACCACCCTGGGAAGGCCAATGTGGTGGCTGACGCATTGAGCCGCAAGGTACAATGCCATTGCCTTGCTCTTCCACCACGGAGTGCCACCCTTTGTGCTGAGTTCCAGAAGCTCAACCTGGAAATGATAGAAGAAGGGACCTTGTCTAACGTGGAATTGAAGTCCACATTGCTTGATCAGATTCGGGAGGCACAAGGCGGAGATGCGGGTGTTACCTGCATTCGCAATAACTTGGAGTTACAGTCGGGCTCACTGGTTTTCGCTGGATGAGCAAGGAACCTTGTGGTTCGGCCAACATAGTTGTCCGGATATCCAAGAGTTGAAGCGGGCGATCCTTGATGAAGCCCATAACTCGTTGCTCACAATCCATCCGGTAGCAATAAGATGTACCAAGACTTGAAAGCGGCAGTTTTGGTGGACTCCGCATGAAGCACGAGATTGCTCGTTATGTGTCCGAATGCGATGTTTGCAAAAGGGTGAAAGCGGAACATCTCAAGCCAGCTGGCACTCTTCAGCCATTGCCCGTCCCAAACTGGAAATGGGAGGATATTAGCATGGATTTCATTACCGGCCTACCCCTGACTTCTTCGGGTCATGATTCCATTTGGGTTATTGTCGACCGGTTGACCAAGTCAGCACATTTTCTAGCCGTTCGCACAGCTTATCAATTCAAGAGGTATGCGGAGTTGTACATCTCTCGGATTGTATGTCTTCATGGAGTACCAAAGCGGATAGTTTCAGACCGAGGCTCTCAGTTTGTTTCTCGGTTCTGGAAAAGCTTGCATGAAGCGTTGGGCACTAAGTTACTTCACAGCTCAGCATATCACCCACAAACTGACGGCCAAACTGAGAGGGTCAATCAGATACTTGAGGATATGTTGAGGTCTTGTGTTCTATCTTATGGGAAGAAGTGGGATGAGTGTCTTAGTATCTTGAGTTTGCCTACAACAACAGCTACCAAACCAGCATCAAAATGTCTCCCTTCGAAGCACTTTATGGTCGTAGTTGTCGAGCACCTCTCAATTGGTCTGAGAGCGGGGAACGTTCGTTCCTTGGGCCTGAACTAGTCATGGAGGCAGAAGATAAGGTGAAAACCATCCAAGAGAATCTGAGGGTAGCACAATCGCGACAGAAGAGCTATGCTGATCACCGTAGGAGACCTCTCTTCTTTGACATTGGCGACTTTGTCTATTTGAAGGTATCTCCTCTCCGGGGCACCCGTCGTTTTGGAGTTAAAGGAAAATTGGCACCTCGCTACATAGGTCCATTCCGGATCCTTGGAAGGCGTGGTCAGGTGGCATATCAGTTGGAACTCCCTCCCTCACTCGAGATAGTCCACAATGTCTTCCATGTCTCAGAATTGAAGAAGTGCCTCCGTACTCCCTTTGAGTCTCTGGAAGTGGATGAACTCGGAGTTCAGCCTGAACCTGATCTGTCCTACCAAGAGCATCCCATTCGGGTTTTAGATGAATCCGAACGCAAGACTCGTAGGAAGACTATCAGGTTTTACAAGATTCAGTGGAGCAATCACACTGAAGATGAAGCCACTTGGGAGCGGGAGGATCGTTTGAAGGGCGAATATCCCGAATTTTTCCAAGACATGTAAGTGCTTCGACCCTATCCCTTCGCAGATGTTGTCTATGTTAGATTCCCTTCTAGCGATGTACTCGTTTTGAATCTCGGGGCGAGATTCCCCTAAGGGGGGAGGATTGTCAGGGTTCTAGTTTTCCATGTGAGTGGCATGGGGGTAGAAAGGTAACTTCACCAATCAATTTTTTTTCCCCAAACAATTCCTCTCCTTCTCCACCCAACTCCCTCCCTCACACGCCACTTCTGTCTTTTTTCCTCCGCCCGACGCCTCCACCTGGGCGACGCCGCCGTCTCCATCCTCGGCCCGGCCCGCCCCTCGACGCCCCTGGCTCTTCCTCGTCGGCGACGCCGCCGCCTCTCCCTCCGGCTCCTTCCACGGCCGCCGCCCCTTCGTCGTCCTCCTCGCCTCTGCGCGGCCGGCTGCCGTCGACTTCCGACGCCGCCGCCTGTCGTCCTCCCGCGTCGGCCCGGCCACCCCACCTCGGCGCTCGACGCCGCCTCCACCGGCGTCCTGCTGCCTCCACCGTCGCGCCGCGGCCCTCCTTCGTCGCTGTTGCCCGGCCAGGCTCGCCGCCTCCCCACTGTCGGCGACCCCAGATGCGGCTACTCCTCCTTCCTTGCTCTCTCTCTCTCTCTGCGTCAAGAATGCGGTGTGAGCATCGATACCATGTGGCCTGCATTCATGAATGGCTTAGGCGTAAGAAGCGGTGTCCAATATGCAAAGCGTCGGCAATACCTTCGGAGACGGACAAGGGGGACACACGAATTTCGGCTGTTCAAGCTCGTAGATAGTACGAATTTATCGTGAACGAGTGTTAGGCATTGTAGACGCTGACTCGATTCACTCCAACTTGTGAATATGATAAATTGGCTCTTGGACCTGTAAATACAGCGTGTGGTTCTCTTGTACACGTCACTCGCCATCTGATAAAGAGACCAAAGGATCATCCTTGTGAAATATGAATTCTACTTGATTGGATTATTAACAATAGTTGTTGGTGCGCGCCAACAACTAAACCCTATTAAGAATGTCTAGTAGGTGTATGGTAGATGGTTTCTTTTGGTTAAGCTACACAATGTCGAAGATTTGGCATACTTATAGGTTAGTGTACTACTAGTAATGGCTAATGAATTCTTTGCCTAGCAAATGTTGAAGTCGATGCTATGTTATGGGGCGATGCCTTAAATGCTTATCGTCACGACAATAGTCTTAGAAAGGGTTGTTGCATGGTGGGTGAAGGTCTGACTTCCTTGCTTGAAGAAGGTTGCTGCCTCCTCATGGTCTGTGATGTTCAGAGGCTTGAATCATTATAGACTTAGCTTAGTATCGATTTGGGGAGTAATTCTTTTGGTAATATAAACTCAAAATGTAGAACAGTCCGTTGGGTGTATGAACTGTAAGTAAGAACGCGTGTAGCAAATCTGTTTAAGGGTGTGGATGATGAACATTTAGGTCACTAACTATGAATATCTTGATCGAAATAGTGTTGAGTCATTCTTAATGTGGTTTAGCTGTTATTGTGGAATTTCGCAATTGTAAGTCATTTTGGCTTGATGAATGCTTATCGTATTGTCTTCCTTTCTCATTCCATGTTCATACGCATCGCATGCATCTCATTCCATTTGCATTGTCATCGTGTAGAGAACGATCACACGGAGGGTGTCGTGGCCGCGATCGAGGGTGATCACGGTGAGCAGGTTGTCACTGAGACTCCGGCAGAAGCATCAGGCAAGCACCTAAGCATGTTCAACCCTCTATATATGTTTATTTTGGTGGATAAAATGCTTATTGAATGATTAGGTTTTGCATTAGGAGTCAATGGTGGTAAGGGTAGTAGAACCTAATTGCTGCACACTCACTCCTTGACACTTGTTGAACCCTTCCTTGGAGCTAGCTTATGGGTAAATACAACGTGTCCATGCTTAGTTTGCTTAGAGGTCGGGTTTGGGCCAAGTGGTGGACGGTTCCATCACTTGAGAGTACTCAATACTACACATGTGAACTATATTGGAAATGGGTTCAGTCATGTTACTTGGAGGTAGATATTAATAACTGGCGACCGGGCGGGAGAGTAGGATCAATTGGGTATGGAGACTCAATTGGCGTAGTCCCGCCTGTGTCAATCAAGGACCGATCCGTTTGTGTGCCATGTTGATCGAGCACCATTAGGTTGATCGCATGCCTGATTATGGTTGGGCAAGCCACTCTTTCATCACATGCCGTTCGATGGATCATGCCCTCATGCGGTTGGACGTGGTTGAGGGCGAGGCTTAGTCGACCCTCGAGGGCCAAGTCGGGCTTGGGCCGCTCGAGGGGGTGCTAGGTGCTCGGACCGCATGAAGATGGTTCAACGAATGGGTATGGATGGGAGGAGGGTTGACATGAGGTACTTTGTGGCACATGTCGTGCGATCAATGCTTCCCTGCAGGGTTAATCAAGCGATTCGAATTGCCGCGCTCTCGGATATGAGCACGCTCGCGTCATCCGACACTCAACGTAGTAATAACTTAAATTCCTGGCTCGTCGTTGTACTTGAGCTTTAAAATGGTTGTAAATGCTTTACTTTAGTGTTGTTACCTTTCAACTTCATGTTAGAAGTAGGTGCGGTCAATAACTGCTTTAAATTTGTAATCGGTTTAGCTGTCATACTCATACTACAAATGTTAATGCTTTTCCGCACTATTACCTTCAGCTTTATTCCTTTCTGTACCCAAATGCATAACCCTTTGGAGTCGGTCATATATGGACCACGGGTAAGTCTTGCGAGTACATTCGTACTCATGCTTCTGCTTTGTGGTTTTCAGGTGAGGATCAGGAGGGCTGCGAGTTTTGTCCCTACTGCCTCTCGGTGCCCGGGCGGGACACCGAGTAGAGGTTACTTGCGATGTCACACACGCCCGGAAGTGTTCAGGGGCAGAACACTTCCGGAGATGCCGTATTTTGCTAATATGTTGGTTAACTCGCTTTTGTTGTATAGCTAGCTGTGTATTCCCTGTCCTGTAAGGCTTAAAGACTTGGTATTCCTCTTGTTGATCGTGGTTGTGTTGTGATGTCCTTATCATGCTTGTTTGTTGCTTTTATCCTTTCCATATTATCATGCTATATCAACTGCTTTTTCTTGTCTGCTGAGTGGATGTCCTAGAATCTAGGAAGGTCATGCCGGATTTTCGAATTTTTGTGCTATCTTGGTTTAGGTTGCATCAGCTTAGTTATCTAGCATGTTAGTTGAGTGTTTTTAGTTGTGTGGTTGTCGGGTTCGTCTTGTGCTTGGTTTGGTCTTCTGTTGTGCTTCCGCGTTGCGTGTCCGGTTGTGGGATTTGAGTTCGTTGTCCCCTTTATGCAAATTGAATTGATGTGGCAGTGGAAACCGGTATGCGGGGCGATCCTGGGCGAGTTCGGGTCGCATACCGGGGGAATACCGGGGCTGTGGTCGAGTTATTTGAATGGTTCCACTGTTATCTCACTTGGGCTTGGATGCTGGCATCGCGAGCGCCATCGGCGAATCGTTGCTAGCCACCAAATCCAATGAGGTTAACGGGGTGTTCCAATAGCTCGAGGACAGTCTGGACGGCTCCTCACAACTTATTAATTTTGCAATTTTTATTTTTTGAGTATTAAAACCGCAGTTCATTTTTAAAAAAATATTATTTAAAAAAATCAGGGGAATACAGTCAGCATTGCATGGTGAGTCTTTTAACCAAAAGAATCGAAGAGAGAAGGCTTGGGGAAGGGATTTGCTCGCGGTGGAGCTCACGGCGGTGATGCAACTGGAATTGAGGAAGAAGCTCTTGGTCTATGCGGTTCTTCTCTAATGTGTTCACGAGTCCAACTAGGAAATAGCAAGGAAGCTTAGAAATGATCTTTAGTAGGTTTTATAGCTGTTCTAGGGCAGTTTGAGCTTAGGCTCGATCACCAGGCTAAGTGACGGTCAAGCGGTGGCTCAATGCTCCTCGGTGCGACAGGGTATGGAGGAGGTTTAGGCCCTGTTTGGTACGGTTCCAGATTCAAGTAGAAACGAAAACGGTTTCAGATTCAAGTAGAAACGTTTCAGGTTGGATTATGTGAATAGGATGGAATTGGGTTGAGATCGATTCAACCACGGTGTAGAAAAAGAAGAAACGATCCAAGGAGAATTGTTTCGAGCTTTAGCCCGTTTGGTTGGGTTTCTTCGAGAATCTAGTAGAAACGGTTCGGTTCTAAGTTGCCAAATGAGGCCTTAATGTGTGTTAGAGCAGCATGAGCGACCTTGTTCTTCGCGAAGCGGCGCCAACCAAGCTCAATCAGTTGAGTCGCTTGTTAGCCGCACAGGAAAAGGAGAAAGAAGGGGAGAAAAGGAGAGAAGGGGGAAGATGACAGGTGGGTCCCTGGACCCAGGTGGTAGTCGGTTGAAGAAGTGGTAAGCGGTGCTGTGATGACTGGTGGGGCAGTTGGGCCCACAGGTAAGTGAGAAGGAAGTTCATTACAGCTCAGTTTCTTCCAGATAGTCGCTTAAGGCATTAATTTCTAGGGTAAAATCAGTTCACAAATTTTCGCCAAATTTTATTTAATATGATATATAATATCTCTAGTAGTTAATATGAAAGTATTAATGCAGTTAATGGATGTAGTGACCACATATTTGTATAGTTTATTAGATTCATATATTTACATAAAAGTCCCTGAAGGGATTAAAATTTTGAATCCTAATGCAAATCGTAACATGTATAGCGTGAAGTTGAAAAAGTCACTGTATGAATTAAAGTAGTCATGAAGGATGTGGTACAACAGATTAAGTGAGTTTCTTTTGAAGAAAGGATACTTCAATAATGATGAATGTTCATATGTATTTATAAAGAAATTTCAAAGTGGATTCTATATCATCTCAGTATAAGTTGATGATTTAAAAATCATCGGAACCACAAGGGGCCTAGAAGAGGCAAGTAACCATCTTGTAATGGAGTTTGAGATGAAATATTTGGATAAGATCAAATTTTGCTTAGGCTTACAGCTTGAGGATGTTCCTAAAGAAACATTTGTACACCAATCTACATATATCCAACAGATCTTGGAGAAATTCATTATGGATAAATCGTATCCAACGAAAACACCTATGGTCGTGAGATACCTTGGATAAAAACCCATTTAGACCTAGGCAAATTGCTCCAAGCCTGACATTGCATTTGCAGTCAATTTATTGGCTAGATACAATGCATCACCAACAAAAAAGCATTTGACTGGTGTTAAACAAGTCCTCAGGTACCTTAATGGTACAAAAGATCTTGGTTTGATATTTCAAAGGAATCAAGATATTAATTGGATACACAGATGCTGGCTATCTGTCTGATCCCCGCAATGCCAAGTCACAGATTGGATTTATTTTCCTTTATGGTGGTACGGTTATTTCATGGAAGTCTTGTAAACAGACTTTAGTAGCCAGTTCCACTAATCATTCTGAAATAATTGCTTTATATGAAGCATCACATGAATGTGTATGGCTTCGCAGAATGATTAACCACATACAAATGTCATATGGTATTAATCCATTGGAATCTCCGACCATTATCTACGAAGATAATGATGCTTGTTTTGCTCAGATGCAAACATATCGCTCCTAAGCTCTCACGAACATCAAAAGAGTGATGAAATAAATGTCTTGAAACTGAAGTTATGTGAAAATCTAGCTGATTTATTCATTAAGCCTTTACCAACGTCATCATTCCAAAAATGTGTCCAAGGGGTCGGTATGAGACGACTTCGTGAGTTGCAAGGTTCAGGGGGAGTAAACCGTTGAACTAGAACATGTTGCACTTTTTTCCTTTATGAGTTTTACATAAATGGTTTCTCATAGAATGTTTTTAATGAGGCAACATTGAATATGAGCTTATGCCATAAAATTTCTACTTATATTTTTTCTATTGGGTTTTAAAGGAGTTTTAAATGGCATGTAATTATGAGAAGGATTTTCTCCTCATATTTTTGCACAAGGTTTTTAAGAGGAGTTTATCGAAATACATGAAGGCTGTGTTATTCGCCCAAGGAGAAGTGTTAAGAAATTCACAATGCAGTTAAGTGGACGAATAAGTGTCTTTTGGAAGAGATGCCTTTTAGAAGAGGTGTCTTTTAGATACATCTTTTCCCTTGTATAAATATGTAAACACTTGTATAATAAATTATTCATTGTTTATTCTCTTTTCTATTCTCGACTTCAATCTTTACTCTACTTTAGAGCATCTCCAAGAGAGGGCCCTAAAAATGAGCCTTAAATTTTAATTTAGGACCCCAACTAATTAGATTTAGGGCTCCAATGAAATATTCACTCCAGCAATTAGGCCCTAAAACTCAATGAAGATAGGGCTCAATCACAGAGTTGCTAAATATAGCTACTCTCCCATGGGCCCTAAAACAATTTGATAAATTTTAACAATTTAGGGTCCTTGCTGGAGTTGATCTTTTCCCCTAAAAGCCCTATAATTCAAGTTAGGACCATATTTAGGGCCCCTGTTGGAGATGCTTATTCTCCAACAGGGGATAAACGTGCATCCTTATAATCTAGAATGTCCTGGATTTCTCGATTTAACCCACCTAGAAAACGAGCCATAGAAGCTTCCTCATTCTCAATTAAGCCACAACGCAACATGCCAATTTGTAATTCTTGGTAATATTCTTCCACTGAATTCTTACCTTGGTGTAGGCGCTGCAATTTATTCAATAAATCTCTTCCATAGTATGAAGGAACAAATCTGTGCCTCATTAGCAATTTTAATGCTTCCCAAGTGGTGGGTATATTATTTGGATGAGAGCGACAATGTTCTCTCCACCAAATAGACGCAAAATCAGAGAATTCACTAGTGGCAGCCCTAACTCTTCTATTCTCAGGAAAATCATGGCATGCAAATTTTTTATCAACAAGTAATTCCCAACTAAGGTAACCATCAGGATCATATTTACCTTGAAAGGTGGCATATTGAAATTTACCTTATGGAAAACATCATCTCGTTCGTTCCTCGGTCGTGGAGGATCACGTCGCATACCTTGTTGATTGAAGCGTAGCCGACGATGGTCACGATTATTGTCGTAATTGATGTTGTCTTCCTCCAAATCGGTGGTGTCGTCATATTGGTTCTCTTCGTTTTGTTCTTCTAAGTCTGTTTGGATGCCTCTCCGTGGAGCTGAAGTGTTGTTTGGATGACGCGATGGCGGATTGGAAGCCCAGATGCAGCGGTTGCAAAAGTATCAAGTCTAGCCAAAATAGTAGCAAGAGTAGTGTTAGCAATCCCTTGTGCGGCCTCGATGGATCTCGAGACGGTCCTCTTGCATCGACATACGCTCATTAGTGAGTCGTACATCCTCGCTAAGACCCTCGGTGGTCTCCTCGTCATCCTCTCAAAGTGAGCAATGATGCCCTTTGTTCGTGGAGAGTGGTGCAGCGATCTCTCGTCACGACATGGTTAGTAGAAGACAAGGAAACAAAAACACAATTAAAATGTTCCTATCAACTACTAGGAGGTGGTGGCAAGTCTCTCAACACTCAAGCCTATGACCAAAGCTCTTACAAGTTCTTACCATGCAGCGAGGTGTTGCCGGTAGTTGGCGTTGTCAAAAGTTCTCGAAGCTTGGATAAGCGATTGCCAAGGGACCGAACAAAAGTACGAGGTTGGATGTGGAGCTTGGATAGGCAATATTTATTTCCTATGCAATCTGATAAGTCTAGTTATTGTAATGATAATTAATGATCCAAACTAGAATTCACAAGCCCTAGTTGCCGATCTCAAGGATATAAGTGAATTTGAAGGCAACACACACGCAAAGATGATGGCACTTATGCAATCAAGGAATGAGCTATAAAATATAAGTGATGCACCAAAAGCTCTATTGCACAAGTCGTAGAGAGACGCTAACTTATTGCTTTGAGAAAGTAAAAAGGGCACAAGATTGCTTACTAATTAATAAATTGCACAATATTAAAAGTAACAAACACAAATTAGGGTTTTGCTCAATGTAGTGTGACCGGCCACAATTTCCTTTTTCTTTTCCTTTTTTTTAGCCTTTTGGCTCTTTCTCTTTTCTTTCTTTTGGTGACTTTCGGCCAACACTAGTATGAACAAAGTTTTGGAATCCCTAACTCGGTGTCACAAGATAATATGATATGATAAATGAAGATTGTGCAATGTATCAAGTAGAGCAGCCCTAAGCAATATGAACAAGCTAGTCTCAAATAGGATCAAAGTGTTCACAAAGGATGCATTGGTTCCCAAAGGTAGGTGTACTGATGTTTTTCTAGGGCAGCAAACTTGTCGCCTAGATTAATGTTTGAAGATCACCGATTTTGATTGGTTGACTATGGAAGGAATTGAAGCTTATATCCTCAGCTTTCAATAGAGTGCAAGAACATAAAAATCCGAGATCGTATGTGAAAGTTATGCTTGAAATACCAAACTGGACAGAATTGAAGAATTGAAGCTACGCGAAGGAAAGGAAAGATCAGCAACTAAAACATGGACTCTAATGGATCAAAACCTAACAAAACTCACTAAAATAACAGATTGAAACTAAAGGTTGAATTTTTGTGGAGTAGTTTTCAATTTAGGACAGAAAAAACTAACCTAAAGGCACCGATATTCTCACCGATCAATCAAGCTCGATACCACTTGATGTAACACTGGGTGTCCCGATCTTTCGATGAGAATGATAACCTTCGATTTGGGTGGAGACGACTTTGACGATCCGACTACAACGTACAACGACGATGCGCCTTAGCAATCGCTAAACCAACTCCAGATGGTTATTGACCTTGCCGTGGGCACAATCAACCTGATCACGAAGATCTATTCCTGCAAGCAATCGAAGAACAAGCAAGAACAAGGCAAAAGCAATCTAAAATTGCAAATATAGATGAAGTATAGAAAAAGTTAGGGTTCCGATACAAGAAGCTTGTTAGGCGGCCGTTGAGCACGTCTAAAAGACTCAAATAGTAGCAAAAGGCACTTAATGGTGTGGATCTAATTGCATGGGAATAAGGATTCCAATAGTTCAATCGGGTTGTCAATCGAAGGTGTGTACCAAAACTTTTTATTCGGAAAGAATCGGAGGGGTTAGTAGTGTACGTGCATCAATCGTCCATATCGACAAACCAATTGCTGATAGTTTATGGTGTGGATATACTCATATGGACATAAGGATCCTAATGATTCAACTGGCTTAATTAGCAATTGGATTTATATATATATTGGAGGATGTAAGTTGCACACTTAGGACTAGTGTATGTACCTAGGGGCAGACCTCCTGTAGCCATGTCAAATGGGATATGAAATGGTAACGAGTATTAATATTATCGTAAACTTTTTCACATAAGGTTTATAAGTAAAAAATGGCAACACCACATGTGGTGGCGTTACAAATAAGTTCATTTATACAAATAGGTTTCGGAGGGGGTTTATTAAGAATATATTTATTATTAAATGAAATCATCCACAAATTACTGTGATTTTGGATGATTGTCAGATCTCGGATGGAATAATAGCGGTGCAGATCTCATCGGGAGGATCACATACGGAGTCGTATATAGTGGTGGCGGCGTAGTGGAGTGATGGATGCGTGATCAATGATGAACAGTTGGGAAGATCTCATACAATCTATCGGATCCCTTCTCATGAAGATGATGTGCAACGCAATGCAATGTTGCAACATATGCATATATGCAATTAGTGCACTTAAAGCAATATATAATAAGAAGTAACATATCAACTCAACAGATTTATCACATTAATATCTTTTCTCTTCTTTGAGCAATGCAATGCAGGCTAATCAACAATATAAAATAACATAAACGTACATGCAATGCTTGTCCCAACCCATTCTATTGTGCACCAGTGTGTCAAATTGTTAAAGTTATTTAATAATCCTAAATCAATTTTCATTAATTAATCAACATAAGTCAAAATTTTAGGGTTGGCTAACCAATCCTGTCAAATTAAGGTTTAATTAACCAACCAATCCTAAATTGTATCAAGTTATCAAATTGTCCTCAATTACCTTAAATTACCTATTTCTATTTTTAAAGACCTAATGCTAGCTCTGATACCAACTGTAACACCTAGTACAACCAAGTGCCTAGTATGTGACCACTACCATTTTTCTCTCTAAATTAAAACCTCATTATCTAGAATTTGGGTAAAAATTGCCTAATGATAACTTCTCAAAATAAAACTCAATAATAAACAGGAACCAAATAACGATGAATAAGATAACAATTGCACAATAATAGACTTGGAACCTTGCGCCCAAGAACACTCGAAACCACACGCTCCATAAAGCCTGTAACTATGCGTCTGAAAGCAAATTTACCTTTAATGATGACAACGACAGATATATAATAATAAAGGTAAATCAAATTATTTAAACCTTGTCCACACACATATGTAATATCTAGGTTCACACACCACTATTCTTGTACCATAATTGCTCACTAGCTAATTCCAATGTATGAGCTAAATCTCTAAGGTTAAGTGAAGATAACTAGAAGCGTTTGGTAAAAAAAAAACTACAATGCATGCAATATATATTTGCTACTCCCACCCCATACATGACGTCCTCAATGATCACCTAAAACAACAAATAGAGGGAGAGTATATGGCTTAGCAAGTATGTAATAAACCAATAACATATCAACTCATATATTTATCACATTAACATCTTTTCTCTTCTTTTAGCAATGCAATGTAGGCTACACTACATACTCATATGAACATCACATAGCTTATTTCGGTATAGTTCAATGCACACGTGTTGATATCGCACCCTCTCAATGTCTTCATCATGTGGACGTGCCTACCAAGTAGGTCTTTTATACCCACATAAAATAGGCCATAGAGGCCCACACATAACACCTCTTTCTAACAAAAATGCATATTATGCAAATGTAATGATTTATCAACATTTAACACACTTCATCATCACCATTAAGTTCATCATCATATAATTACCATGGTAAGTAAAAGTGATCATGTAAAATAGCATAGTAGAAAATTTACAAATATAAACAGCAAGGGCTAACAACCCGGTTACCATTCTACTATGCACGCCTTTTACCCACGTGAGATGGAATGGCCTGTGGTTGATGCTAAACCTGAAGTTACACCTCCTATAATAGACAACCCAACTCAACAACACGCGATAACAGTACATAACATCAATCATAACAATATCACTCCTACGCACAACACTGGACCTAACATTCCCTTCTATCGGACAAGTTTCCCCTTTGCTGTCCCAACGGTCGGACAACCATAACACCGAGCTCAAGAGCCCCAACATTGCAAACCATATAAGTTCTAGAAACTATACAAAATTGCCTACAATATTCTAGTTGGACAAATGTTCAAATTAATTCATTTAACCCCTCATTTTTAAACACCCCCCCCCCCCCCAAAGATAGTTCTGTTGCTTTGTAAGACACCAGGCTTAACAGTTTCATATCTATTTTTTATACAGGACCAAATGTAGCAAACTATAACATCTTTGGACTCTATAAAAAATTATTTGGCTTCCCTAGTTATGAGCATAATTTAATTCATCCATCTTCTTAGCATAAAAAGCAAATTAACGCAATTGTGACAAATAATATATAATTTCGTGATAGCAGCCATTTTAATACCATAACTTTTGAATCGCTCAACTAAATTCAGCATTGTTTATATTCTATAGAAATTTTAAATAATTTCCTACACTTGCTCGTTATGCTTGGTATGTTTATCGGTCACGAGGTTTGTTCTTTACCTGCTCCATGGCTCGTTATGCTTGGCACGTGGTAGCGGTCGTTGGGAGTTTCAATCCCAAAAAACATGCCAAGTGAAGAATGAAGATTGAACCTGGGAGTTGTCGCTCTTGGTGGATTCTGCATGAAATATTTTGTGGGATGGTGGTGACATCTAAATTTAGTATGTAACCGATTTGATTTGAGTCGGTTTGGTATAATCGGTTTGATAAAGAATATATTAGATTTAATGGTCATAAATCGATACATTCTTATCGGATTATAACCGATGCTATCTTAAATGGAAAATAACAACGGAAATTGAGATCGACATGAACAGTTCAACAAGAGACCGAAAAGGATACGATCAACCTGATGCTATAAAAGAAGACGATGAACAACATCGAAGGGATCATGAAACACACAATCAACCAAACTTGTATTTACATTTTTCTTTATTTTTTGTCGATTAGGAATAGTTTTTAGGCTTATACTATTTCTTTCGTAAGTCGTCTCAATCAATAAATTTGCGCATAGCTGATTATTAATTTTGTCGACTTACGCCAATTCAGGTTTGTCTTTTCTCCAATTTTATTGCGCATCGCTTTCTTTGGAAAAAAACAGCCTTTACCCTTATCTAATCCATTCAGGCCCTGTTTGTTTCGGCTTTTTTATCGGCTTAAAAGTCAAAAAGCCTAAGCCGAAACAAACGACTGGCTTTTAAGCCGGGCTTTAAAAAAGCCAAAAGCCCATGTATAACTATAAGCCAAAAGCCAGACAAGAGGAGTTTTTTTGGGCTTTTTTGAATGAAATAACCATTTGCCACTAAAAATCTCCAAAATTACCCACCAAATGCCATCATATATAAATTGAGAATTCATCCACCATCTCATTTAGGGTATTTTAGACTTTTCATCTATACGATGTACCATCTAACCCATTAATAAGCCATGATACCAAACAACATGTCTTGGCTTAAAACCAGACGGCTTAAAAGCTCATTAAGCCAAAAAGCTAGCTTTAAGCCAAAAGCCAAAAACCAAAAAGCTTAAGCCGAAACAAACAGGGCCTCAATCGGATTGATTAGATCTATCGATTGCTTTTGCCTACATCGGCTTACACAAGCCGATCGGGCATGATCTCAGTAGCAAACTTTAGATCGGCTTTATAGCTATTGACCACACTTTTGGCATGCCCGGTGGGACCCAATCGGATAGCATGTCTTCATCTGGAAAATCAACCTCTCCGTCCGACATAAATACTGAGGCGGTAATCGTCCCTACATTGTATGATTTGACACTGGAATAGCGAAAAGAAATCGAATATCAAAAGGCTGCGTTTGAGTAGATGACGCTCAATTGCTACCAGAAGACCCAACGCAGAGTCACGCAGAAAACCACGTTGCTGACGGTCAACTTTGGCGGCAAGGAGGCTTCAGATACTACCGATAGGGCACAGGTAAGCCGATATATGCTAGCACAGGCGGAATTATTGGATATGATCAACCAATCTATACATTGTGATCTTATCAACCAATCATCGGATTTAGTGACAACCCTCCAGCCGATGATAGCTAATAGTGTCAAGGAAGTGGCGCAGGAACTTGTGTCGGCTGGTGTCGGCTGGTACTTTGCTTGACCCACTACAAGCTTTGCCGACGTAACCAGTATACTCTATAGGCCAAAACACCCAAAACGTTAAGCTAGCGGTTAACCCAACGCCGTCGATTAACATTCCCACTATGGCACCTATGCATCCAACCATGATCTTTTCACGAGATTTCGATGCGAGCGGGGTCACACATTACCAAGCCTATACCGATTGCTCCAAGTTGGGCAATCAACCTGGCTTACACCCGTCCGCCCCATTCTGCGTCTATCCTGGATCGACTGCACAGCCGATTGAAGCCCATGTACGTCCTCAGTACGTTGAGCTGATCCCTCCCAGGGATTCGGCACCTTATAGGGTCGTTACATACTTAGAGCCATTTTGTTTCACTTCCTGAGCTGACATTAAGGCAACAGAATGTCGGATATGAACAACGTGCTTCGATACAACCCCAGCTACAAAATCAACCCGAGTTTGCATTCAGGGGGCAGCACAATGAGTCCGCCCCTGCTTGGCAAATACCTCAAGCGCATATAGCATCGGCCAGAGAAACAGATTGGGCTAAGGCTATTAGTATAGTCTTGAGAGAACAATTTGGCATTCAGCCAAAATGGCGAACTATCGGCTATAGAAAGCCGTATCCAGATTACATCGATCGAATCACATATCCTAATAGCTATAGGGTCCTTGATTTTGGTAAGTTTTCTGGTGATGATTCCACGACCACGTTGGAGCATGTCGAACGCTTTATGTCGCAATGTGGGGAAGCTACGCAGTCCGATGGGCTAAAAAAGAAGTTGTTCTCCTTGTCTTTGTCTGGGACAACATTTACATGGTTCACTACTTTGCCCCCAAATTTGGTCAACACTTGGGACGATTTGGAAAGACGATTCTATGAATACTTTTTTGCGGGAGTCTAGAATTGAGAATATCATATCTAAGCTCTGTCCGACAGAAATTTGGGGGATCGGTAGTGGACTATATTAAGAGATTCAGGGAAGTAAGAAATTAGTGCTATAGTGTCATGTTTCCCGACAACCAGCTAGCCGATTTAGCTTTCCAAGGGTTGATACCTCCCTTAAAAGAAAATTTCGACGGCCAAGAATTTACTGATTTGAGCCACTTATTACACAGGGTATAGGCTCAAGAAAGCTGATTTTTCAAGAATAAAGGCTTCAAAAATAGGTTTAAGAGCAAAGATAAAAAGAAGTCTAAAGTTAACCCTGTCGAGCATGAATCTAGGGATTCATCCAATGAAGATGAAGTCGAAGTAAACATAGTCGAATGGGTTAAAGTAGGAAGTCCCTGGTTTATACGCGGCTTAAGCCGACCAAAACTAAGTTGGAAGTTAAATACTCTTTTGATGTGACCAAATGTGATCGTATTTTTGATTTGTTGTTACAAAAAAAATTATACGATTGCCCGATGGTCATATCATACCATTGGCTGACGAAATCAAAAAACGCAGGTATTGCAAATGGCATCATTTTTTTGCATAATACTAATGATTGCAGTATTTTTCATCAACAGATTCAATCGGCTATTGTAGACGGCCGACTAAAGTTTACCGAGGAGCTCACCATTCAGCTTGACAGCAACCCTTTTTCAATTAATATGGTCAGCTGTTCATCTAAAGGCAAAAAATTGGGGTGAGACGAGATTCGATCGTTGTCTACATCGACTAACACGGTGCATCAAGCCAATGTGAAGACCGCCAATGGTGAGCAAACCATTAAGATCACGGTCGGGTCGATTTAGATTGAGATCAACCATGAGAGCAGACGGTTAAGGATGATCATGCTGAGAGTCAAACTCAAAGTCAACAAGTGGTACAGAGCTGAAAAATCACTACCGCCACGGAACCCAATACAAAAACATAAGCCAACGCTCTCTTAATTGTTGGCCAAGTACGAAACAAGGGGCGAGAGGCGACAACAAAGTCCTCATCAGCCAGCAAATGTTTATCGGCCAACTGCTGCTGAAATGGTGCATGAACGGTGTCCCTTTTGTCAGTTTTGCTGGGGGAAGGGGTTGGCGTTGCCATCACCCTACGTTTGCCCGATGCAACATTATCTTAAGCAGAATCCAGAACACAGATTGTCGGCTAAAGCCAGAATATCAGAACCAGGCCCAAGCCGATAGAGGGGAGATCTGAAGAGACCAGTTCAGAAGAGGATTTCTGAATTGGTCCAATAGCAGGAATGACCCGACCAGGCACGGGAGGATGCTGACAAGTTGAACTTAATCGGCAAGATATAGAAAACGATTGAGCTCATGCCGCGCTGGTGTCCTCCGGGTTTGAGCAAGTCGCAAAGACTAGTAGTTATTTAGACTTAGAATCTGTCCTCTGTAATTCGTTTTTGATCAGTAAAATTACGCATCACCGATATTGGTCACTGTCGACTTACACCACCTAGGTTTGCTTTTTCTATGATCTTGTTGCACATCGCCTTCTTGAGAAAAATCAACCTTATCTCCTATCTAATCAGCTCAATCAGGCTATTTAGATTTATCGGTTACTCGATCTAATCAACTGTGTTAACTGTTTAGATCGGATTATCATTGAAAACATAATCGACTAGTAAGATTACATCCTTCTCTTACCGATTGCAGGATCAAATCAGTTGACACGCCCGCACCTAAATTAAACCCAATGTTTACATGTGCTAATAGCCGATTAACCCTTCGTCACGTTTTCGGTGTCAACACCCCTAAACTATAAAACCGGTTATTTAACACCCTTTTTAATACTAGACAAAATCACACCATAGAGCAATTTTCCTTGGCTATTTTGCATCTTATATATAATTAAGACAAATTAATTCAAAATTTTTGAAGATTTTGATTTTTCTAAGATATCAAATTATATTCAATTAATTTAGAAATTTTTCTATATGATCCTAGGGTTTAAAGATAACACCATAAAAATTACAGATGATGATCAAACATGTACATTTTTATAAAAATCTGATCACTATTTTTAAATTGCTGCTAATTTTGCTAAGTGTATTAAATGCTTTCAAATTTCTATTCTAGCATGATTCTCTAAATCTTTGATTTGTAATCTCTTAAGTTCAAAATCACGCAAGAGTAAAATTTGGAGAAAAATTAATTAAACCCTAATCCACCTCCAAAATGTTCCCAAAAACTCTTAGAGAAATTTGAAAGCATTTAATACATTTAGAAAATAAAAAGCAGCAATTTAAAAATAATAATAACACTGTCAAATTTTTATAAAAATGTACAAGTTTGATCATCTGAAAATTTTAGTGCCATCTTTGAACTCCTATGATCACACAGAAAAATTCTCAAATTAATTGAACATAAGTTGATATCCCAGAAAAATCAAAATAAAATAACCCTTAATTGAGATAATAACCTTATCAGAATTTTATAAAATTGTACAAGTGTGATCATGGTTTGAAATTTGTACGAAAGTATAAGTACTACCTTAGGCTCATACAAAAAAAAAATTCCAAAACTTATAAATCACTTTTTGCTTTAATTATATATAGGAGATACAAAACAGCCAAACAAAACCATCCTAGGATGTGATTTAGTCTGATATTAGAAGACAATGATGTTAAATAACCTGTTTTATAGTTTGATGGGTTATTTGGATTTTTTTCATAGCTCGGAGGTGTAATAGAATTATTCCTTATATAAACAGCAAACGTTCATTTCACATAGGGCTTCGACTTGATCATAACTGAAACATTACAGGCCGTCAATGCGCTGCCATTGAGGCCTCAATGTAGAACAGCCAACTGACTAAGTTATTGCGTTGGTTTGCATGTTCGGTGATGCAGACTATTCAAGATTTGTTTCTTGCATCCCAGCCAGAGGTGTTTTTGAAAACTTGTGCTTCACACACACAATGTAGAAAGTAGAAAAGGCAGGAAACCATACAATTTGATGCAAAGATACATCCAGAAAAGAACATATTTTGATTGTGCTTGTTTCAGTTAAGTCGGGTAATTTGATTGCTTCAACTGTTACATAAAGATACGAAGATCCAGACAGAAAAGGTAACAATATAAAATAAGTGCATATTCATGAACAGGTTGACAAATAACAGGTCAGATGGTCAGTGAGTTCTAAAATTCCACTTGCCTAAAATTTTGTGACATGATGTTACTGAAAACAACACTGAAATATGGATTTAGGCCATTTGGATATGTGAGCACCAAAGTACAGCTGTAACATTTTTCATTAACACACAAGAAAAAAGAACCAACTCCGATGGAAATTTTGTTAGAATAAAATATTATCATTCTATTACTTCTGGAGACCACAATAATACCCTCACAACAAGAACACTAATACAAATGCGCATTATTTAATACACAGAGAACAAACCTCCAATTATGTCAAAAACAAATGTGCCATATATGAAACGCAAACAAAAATGACTCTCTTCGCAATGAGAGGAAGGCTACTACTAAGGTAAGGTTTCCCTTTGATGAACTCTGTAATTCTTTAAAGGGCCCTAGTTTTTATCAAAATACCGAATGATTCAGATTACCAAATAAAGCATAACGTAAAAAGAGTCAGCCAGCCGAAAGTCCATTGGGAAGGAAACTGCACAGCTTCCAACTGGTTTTTCAGAAAAAGAAAAACTGACAGATCAATTGATTAGCCTATAACTCAGTAATCATTAATACTAGTAAGGTGCCCGTGCGTTGCAACGGTATATACATTTTGAACGGCTGTCCTGTTATTACGATAACACGAAACAATAAAATTTGTTGTGCAAATAATACCTTATACAATAGGACACTATTGAAGCAATATTTCTATATTTCTATGTAAATGAAGCGTTCTGACGCTTCGTTTCTTGCGCCTAGAGTGGTTAATTAATTAAAGAGATGGGTAATTAAAGAATGGTCTTGTGTGCTATCTTCCATCCACACCTGAAGTGGTTAATTAAAGAGATGGGTAATTAAAGAATGGCAGAACTGGTAATTTTGATGAAATGACGTGGGAAGAAACTCTCACTTTATATCATTAATATATATACCTCAATCATATCTCAGAACTCACAGATACAGTTTTCACCTATTCTCAAATCTCAATCCTAGCTGAGTTGGCACCAAGTGATCTCTTACCGTACCGGTAGGCAGTGTTCACCAAGGCGCTACGCGCTAGTCGGGCAGCAGACCGGCGACTAGCACCTAATTGCCGATTAGGCGGGCTAAGCGGGACGGTGGAGCCTAGGTGCCACCTAACAGTGCCAGTAGGTTTCCAGGATACCAGCAGTAACTAGTCACACCTAATACCAGTGTAAAAACCTTGGTGTGCGATTTTTGGATTACAATTGAATATACCATCACTGAAACTGCGTTAAGAAGAATAAAACGGGAAAATAATTGCACATAAAGGGAAAACAGGAGTCACAACTCCCAAGTTACCATGTTAAGTAATGTGTTTGCAATCACTCGTATTGTAATATTTAGCTTAACTCACAAGATAGCAACAGAACAAAATTCAAAAGAATGAGCTACAATTTCTTACGTACTTACTTATATCCAGTTCTTCCCAAAAAGGTTTGCCCAGGTCAAGTTTTCAAGTATCACTACAGCTAGAGAAAGAAGTAAAACAAAACTACAAAAGTTCACATACATCTAGAAAAGTTTTTACTCTATTCATTTACTTGCTCTATGCCCACTTAAGGATGTATGTCGCCATAGGTTAAAATTGACAAATGGCATTCTAAGAAATCTAACTGAATGAAACTAAAACCATCAATTTCTCAGTGAACTTCAGCTAATAAAATCAGCTAAGGCCACTAGAATCGATCATCATTTTCCCTAAAAAAAAAGAATGGAACATCATTCATTGTGTAGAAAGCACACCTAGCCCTTTGCTACCGGTGTTTGTTAACTGAGATTTGGATGTTAAATCTTTGGTTCTAACTATCCTCACTCCTTATTCCTTTTAAGGCCTGTATATTTATTAGATACAGCTAAAATTCTCCAATTTCTCACAAAGTTCATTACATGGCAGAGAAGAGAGCTCCTAATGCTAATGTATTTAGTTGGAGTTACATAACCAGATAATATGAATTTTTGGTGAGCAATAAATAACACAATGTGCAATAGAATAAAGCTCTCAACAAAACCTACCATGAATGTTAAAAAAATTGATTATAATAACTTACTTAATCCCACTAATGATTGAAAGAAAACCTATACTTGAAAAGCTCGCAAGAGTTAGGTAACGAAGTCACAGCGTCAGGCTTTCATTATCAAAATTCAAACATTATGAACATTAGTTGAAAATTCTTAAGAATGAATTAAAAGGATGATGTATCCAGAGAGTTTAAAGAATTTACCATGACAAGTGGCTAGTGGAAGCAGCACATCAAGTAATCTTCATCCCAGGGCCTCAATAACATAAAAGCAAAAGCAAATCTTCAATTGATATTCCACATGAAGTACATAAGAAGCTAACAAACTTAAGAGACGTATAAACACCATATATCAGTTCATACAGAATACCAAAAGACAAACACAATGTGGTCTTTCTCAGACTCCCTAAAATTTCCAACTTTGATTATGCAAAAAGAAAAAGGAGTGCCTACGGTACATTTCTTTGTATTTTAATCACTTTATGTACTCCCTCCCGTCACTAATATATGTCGTTTTGGGATAAGTGTAGTCAAACTTTTGAAACTATCGATATCTTTTCAAACGTTTAGATTGGATACATGAAAATCATATGTATAGATTGTCACGAAAAGTACTTTCAGAATATTATAATTTTATTGGATTTTATAAATATATTACAATATAATATAGTGGTCAAATTTGTGTTTTGGGAACCGTGTCGCTATCTAAAACGACATGTATTTGTGACCGGAGGGAGTACAATTTTCCACCATGCACTACTCATCCTACAAGTGGGTAGTGGGGATAAGTGGCTTGTGGGAGAAGAAAAACGATAAGAAACTCTGGCTAAAAGTTGTTTATACCATTGCCATCCGCAAAATAAAGTACAGATCAAGTGTGTGTGTGTGTGTGTATCAAGGAAGAGACCAAGTGAGCAACACATGAAAATGCTGACATTTATTACTAATAAAATTTACATATCATTGCGTCAACAGCTCAACGCATAACTCATCTAGCCAACTTAATCGCAGAACCATCTATCTTCGAAAAACAGAAAAGCATATCACTTTAAACAGGTTCAAACACTTCTATGTTACCCAGATATCAAACCAGGGTACCTTCTTATGTTGGCCCTTTAGCATATAAAATGTGCACACACCAGAGGCCCTGGCAGAAACCCTGAATGAAAGAAGAATTAGAATCTTATAATCCAAGTACAAGTAGACGTAAGAAATAAATTAACAATGAAGGACAGTAGTGTTAGTATTAAAAATAATTTATCAAGCAGTGAGAACATCCAGTGCATTGCACCTCCAAATAAGTAAACGCCTGGGACCAAGCATACAAAACAAGCAATCTTAAATATCAGCAGACTAATTGGCGGCACACAAAAGAGATATGTGCCAAGTTCGTCCATATGTCAAGCGCATGCAAAGTTTTGCTCACTCCAGTTATTAGTAATACATAGAACATTGCTTGCCAGCCATCCAAATTAGCACAATTATTAAGTGAAATGAAGAGGAATTTCATGTATATATTATAAATACATAGGAAAGAATGCATACAGGAAATGGAATGCCAGCTGGCCAGTTGTCTTACAAGCAACAAACATATCCAAATGATAAGTGCATGCAGCAAGGTCTGTAAGACAGCCATCTCTTCCATGGTTCCATTCTTCATCCACATACGCTGATCTCATAGCTCCCAGGACACAAGACAAAAATGCTGATGATTAGACAAGAGGAACCCAAATTGTAGTTTACAAGGAGATGCAAAGTTCAACAATGTCAAGAGTAATCAACTTCTTATTTTCACTTGCCAGTGATAAATGGATGACTAAGTGCCTGTGATACGGCTATCCTCTTTTCTGGATCTAAGACAAATATTTTTTCAAGAATATCTTTAAAATTGGATAACATTTTTGGATCATCGCCAGGAAAGTTTGAAATCAGAGAACCAATATCCTTTGGTTTAATGTTCAAAATCAACCTCCTCAAAGCCTACAAACAGAAAGAGGGTAAATTAAGAATTCGAATCACTCAAACAGAAAAAAGCAAAGAGAGGTTATGTAGACACACCTTTTTTGTCACAGGATCCTCCTCAGTAGCATGAAAATTGAGATCTTGGTCGAAGTGTTGCATGGTAAAGGCTCCCTGTGTAATTGGGAACATTTATTTAGAAAAGTATTTATATATTTACTCAGTTTAATGGAAGTATGTAGGCTTTCTGCTGCACAATTACAAAAAAAGGAAGTATGTAAAGTTCCTAATAATGTTGTAACCTTTCGAAGCATCTTCTTAGGGAAAGGGCCCTTCAATTCCATATGAAGCCGAAGCATGTCGTTATTTGATGGACCTGGAAATAAGACTTTTCCAGTGTAAAGTTCATATAAGCAGCAGCCAACTGACCACATGTCTAATGGGTGATCATAGGGCAACCCAAGAACTGCAAGAAAAATAACTCATTAGAGGTAAAATACATTTCGAAAAGCAGTATGCAGACTGCCTATGAGTAGATACAGTACTTAATAAACATAGCAAGATAAGGTACAGGTTGAAGAAAGAACTCACTTATCTCAGGTGCCCGATAGAAACGGCTGACAAGATAAGGTGTAACCTCATTCATTCCAGCAAGCATAGCATTGCCAAAATCACATAGCTTCAGCACATTCTTAGACTCATTCACCTAAAATACAAGCAAAGGATTATGGTTAAAAAGGATATTTACCGGATGATTGTGCAATGATGGATGAATGAAACCACAATGAAGGATAAATGTTGGCATACACAAATATTTATGTAGATAGTTTATATATCGACTGGCTAAAGCTGTAAACATGCTTTATAGAACCAAATTCAACAAAAGATACCAAAAGGTGATACAATAGACTAGAGCGAAGAAAAATTATGTGAAGAAAGATGACATACCAGCATATTATCTGGCTTTATATCACAGTGCAGAACTTTGCAGTTTTTCAGATGCTTCAGTGCAATGAAAAGCTGCTTTGAATATGCCCTCACGGCAGTCAGTTTAAGCCCGATATTACGACCAAATTTCTTCAGTACCTCACGAAGATTCATATTTAGAGATTCAAAAACTAAGGAAAGATGGTTCCGGTACATGAAACTATAAATAAACCGCACGCAGTGGCGTTTGTCCTCGCGATCCGCACTTGCCAGTTTTTCTAATACAGAAACCTCTTGCTTACCAGCCTTGTACCTGAATAACCAAATATTGAATTAAAATGTCATGCTTTATTTTCCATAGTACAGGTAAGGCCAAAAAATGTTTCTAGGGAACATAACTCACATTGTCTCATTGTTGCGAATAATTTTAATAGCAACTTCTTCAGGATCATCTTTACCAGCTTTAAGATCTTTTGCCCGGACAACTGTTGAGAACACCCCCTTCCCATGTGCTGCTGTAATTTCATAACGGCCATCCAACAATTCTCCAAATCGGTAAGCTGCAGAGAGTCGCGAAAAGTAAGGAGAAAAGGAATGAAGTACAGGAACAATGTATGAACACAGTTAAACAAAACAAAGAAAATAAAAAGGAAAGGTGAGCACAAGATGACAGAACTTACTATAGTACCCCTCTGCATCATCCCAGTTGTCATGAAGAGCAGTTTTCTCGATGCGCACAGCATCATCCTTGCCCTGCACAGAAAAATGATATGAAATTGAGTAAACAGAAAAATAGTATTTCTATCTAACATTAGGAAAATATATTTCATCTTCAAAGTTCAACAAGATAATGTAGTGTACTAGTGATACCTAAACAAGACATGTTCAGGCAGATTAGCATGTGGATCAAGTTTTATTGGTTTCCATGACCTTATAATCACAATACCATAATATTTTTCTTTAACTTCTATGTTCACATTTCAAAAGTCTTCAGAGAAGTACTACATCTTGGGTTTCGAGAACCCATAAGCAATATTTCAATAATTCTTACAACTTACAAAAGCCCACAGTTCACAAAGACAGTTTGCAGCAAAAGAATGTTTCCTCACTAGTGACCTCTCTAAGTAGCAGATGCCAGAAGGGATAAGAATCGTACAAATTTCCGAACAGCAGGTGATTCTCCAAAAATGTCATCACAGAACACATCCGCTGATCTCTCACTCTGGAAATTTAAAGAGGCAACATAAATTTTCTGGATGGTCTGTTTTCATATAAACTGTGTAGCTGGATAAGAGAAAGTCTGAGAAACAAATACCTTTGGAGTACCCTCTCCAAGGCCTGAAACACCTGTTGTCGTCTTATTACTCAATGTTCCTACACTGGCCAAAACATCATTGTGAGCAGGAGACTTGCCCACAGTGAAGCCTGTTTCAACAACAAATGCATCTAAAGAATCATTCTTATTTTCAGCTTCCTCATTGGCCACAAAGCTGCTATCATTATCAACTTTCTGATCTGCAGTCTCATATCCACCTATTGTTCTTACTTCTGTAAAAGTAACAATACATTTGTCAGTAGAAAATAAACTCATTTGAACATAACATAGTATAAGTATGTTAGTTCACAATAGGTTGACTAAATTTTAGCTAATCGGGCTACCTTCATTGTTGCTTCTAGGTACAGATTCCAGCTGCTGCTTCTGCAATTGTTGCTTCCTGTATTTCGCCATAATAGCTTCTTTCCTTCTCCTTGCTTCCTCCATAATTTTTTCAGGGTCATCTTCTTCCTGCATCGCTAACTGCTGTTCAATTTTCTCTTGGTACTTATCTTCATCTTCCTCCCTAACATCATGAAAACAGCAGTAACTACAAAGTGCCCAGAAACCAAAAAAAAAACAGAAAAAGGAGAAGAACATGTGAAAGATCAAAGATGCCTTACTTAAAAGAATTTTCCTTTGTTTCTTCATATCTCTGGCTTCTGCGATCAGCATCTCTACCTTTCTCCCTGGATCTTGACCTGTCTTTATGACCATCAGATGAGCTGTGTTTTGAGCGTGTAGAATCCCTGTGCCTATCACCATTGCTAAGTCTGTCCTTTCTTTCTCCGGTTCTACAAGTTTCGTTTACCATATCCCTATGTCGTCCCCTGCCTCTATCATCTCTCACTTTCTCCCTTTCATGCCCACTGCCAACCCTGTCAGATTCTTTATAACGATACTTACTTGTATCCCTTCTCTCATGATCTTTATGCCTTGCACTGCCACTCCATCTGTCCCTATCTCTGCTTTCATCACGAATGTAATATGCACTTCCCCTTCGGTCAGATCTACTATAACTGCTGCTCCTTTCTCTGTCCCTACGAGTAACTTCACATGAATCAACTTTATCTCTATCTAATAGGTTGCTGCTGTGCCATTTCTCATCCCTATAATTTTCCCGGCTACCATGTCCATCACAAACAGCACGACTGCTGCTCCTTTCTCTTTCATTCTCCCGGCTCCTAGCTGTATGCCAACTGGACTTACCAATCCTATCAGTGCTGTCATAATCAGAATCATCCCATACACTTGCCTGCAAAGCATTAGCTTCAGCACCAGTTTCTCTGGACCTTGACTGATCCCTGGCATGAGCTTCACTGTGGTGCCTTGAGGAAGGAGATCTTCTAGAGTGATCTTTCAATTCTTTAGAAGATGAAGTGTGGTGCTCATCTTTGTGCTTCCTTCCCTTCTCCCTTCTCAGTTGTGGAGATTTTGAAATCCTTTGGCTTTGTTCGTTTCCTTTAGTATCCACCACATCGCTTGACAAGATACCTCCACCTTCAGACTCACAGGCACTGTGATTTGACTTATGCTCATCTTTTGAGGAAGAACGACTGGGTAGCCAAGAAGCAGGCAGCTTGGTTGCATCAATGTTTGAGTTCATATCAGCATGATTATCAAAGTGCTCCTGCATTTAGAACACAACAAACAGTAAGTAGATTTCCCGATTAGGATAACAGCATGGGAAAAGAAAACACAAAAGGATGCCGAAGGAAAAATACATATTATTTACCGAGTAAAAGGGTCATCATGCCAAGTCATTCATGAATTTCTCTAGGTACACTAGCTCTTGGTACGCTACCTACTCTGCTTTGGATTTTAAATGTACTTTGGAACATAACAGAGTGTTGCATTGCACCTGAACAATTCAAAGTATACTTGGACGTATTGAAAGGAAGCAGAACTGCAGCAATGGTATTTGGTTGGCGCTTTGGTTATCAATCATAGCTTTTTGAGTTGTATGTGTTTCTTATCATCATCAAGTCATGCTTTTTCGGTCACGGTCACTATTTGAAAAGAAGAACAAACAGAGTTGGCTTCCACTAAAATCGCAACTGAAAACAATAATCAGAATCTATTCTAGTTGTTTCCAACTTTGGGGTGAAGCTACCACCCTCCCTCGATAGCAATTCAGATGACAAAGTCGAAATAGATGACAAAGGCGAGCAGGCAGACTATAAAGCGCACTATTGTGGCAGCGCAAAGGAGAAAATCTGAACTGAACGCCAGTTAAGAGCAAGAACGTAAGTAGAGAATTAGCAATAATAATTCCAGTTAAACGGCAACCAAAGCTCGGGGGAGAGGGATGGGAACAGACCGGAGCAGCTTGTGGCGCGGCGGAATCATGCTGGGCCCGGGCATCGACATCCATGGCTCCGCCGCCGTCATCCAGTATCTCCCCCTCCTCGACCTCGTCGTTCGCCGCAGCTAGCGGGGACTCGTCATCGTGCTCCCCGTGATGGTGGCGATTGCCGTGGTGCCTGCGGCGCTTCGGGGAGGCGTCGGGGTCGGCGCCGTCGGGAGAGCGGCGGTGCTTGCCGGAGGAGGAGGTCCGCGAGGGCGAGGGGAAGGATTCTCCGGCCATGGAGCGGAGCTAGGGTTAGGGTTTGGACGGCCAGAGGAACAGCTAGAAGGGTCGAACCAAAGCTGCGACGCAAACGGAACGGAGGATGCGATGCGGTGCGGTGCAGCGCTCTTGGTCTTCCGCGCGCGCGCCCCCGTTTAAATGAATATCTTATACTTCTTTGTCATTTTTGGTATAGTATAATTATTATTATTATCCCTTTATTATAATTGGGAGGTTTGATAGTTTTCGAGGGTGTATAGGTGTCTCCTCCCGATTTTCCGAAAAAACCTCTTTATTCCTTCAAATTACGGATAAGTTCCTGCAAATTACGAAAAGGTTCTTTGTGATTTTTTGTTACGGCAAAAAAAAAAAACTATTCTAAATCACGTTTGGATCTCTCGCTCGTTACTTTACGGTAAAAGCCTCCCGTTAAATACAAATCGCAAGCGAGCTCTTTTCTACTTTTTCGGAATAACGATGAGGTTCAAAAATATAACAGACGGGTCCCCGGTTCTTACATCTAGGTCTTTTCTCTGTTTTTCTCGGAAAAAATATTTCCGTCAACAGAAATATATGTACTTTTTTCCCAGCTCGGCCTCTAATATTTTTCGAGCCTTCAACAATTTAGAAAATACATCTAGATCTATTTTTTCCCCGAAAAAAAGCAAAATTCACGTGCGCAACGCACGCCGCGCTTATTGGCCTATTAATAATTATAAGATACTACAGTGTAACATTCCTGGAAAAAAAAGTCATCGCGCATCTATATAGTTTTTGTTGTATACTCTTTTTCATATGTAAAAAAAGTATATAAACAAATTATGCTATAAAGGGTGAAATTTGATGAAATTTTTCGTAGAACTCACTTTGGAGTATCTTATAATCAGTATTAGAGTATTGTCAGGGATTAGATAATCTTCATAAGTACTATTATACCCTGGCAGCCTGTTTCGTCCAACCATGCATACCCTCACATGATGTTCCCGAGGAAGACCCTTGCATGATCTAGTTGGCTGGTCCGCCGATCGGATTAAGCTCAGTATTCGGCTACGAGCACCCATGCTCGGTAATGAGCACCTATGCTCGCCCCGGGCTCGCCCACGAACATGAGACCTCGGAAACAACGGGCTGAGCTGGGAATCTCCTCGAGCATACGCGGAAGGTCGTGCTCAGGTCATAACGTTCAAACAACGATAATTACATCACGATCTGGAGCCGTTACACCAACGTCTAGAACGTGGCGAGAATCAAGGCTTCAGTTGCAGCTACGGTTAATGCAAACCAAGAGCGCATTATTCGGTTGCAATTGTGAGAGATATTGTAAGATATAAGTACCTCTGAATAGATGGAGTGGGGTATCACGTATCGCGCGATTGCACGGGAAACATACGAGACTTCCCTGTGAAAGGTCGCGTGAGCGCATTGAGAACAAGAATAGAAAAATCACTAGAGTAGAGTTGTTATCTCCGTAGTGAGAGGCCTGAACTAGTATAAACCCCTTTGTCCACTTCCTGAGTATTCTATTTTTCCCTCACGAGTATACTTCGGACATAAACCCTTCACAGAAAAAAGGGGCCGTGTTGATCACTCATTCAACAAGTAAACTCAATGGGGATTCATATCCCAATAGTCGACAGCTGGCGCCATCCGTAGGGATCGTTCCGGGCTCCCTGGATCTCATATCTGTCAAGGCCTTGGATGAGATGCAAGTCCCTTGGTCTAAGAGCATAGTGGTCCCCTTCTACAGGATCGTTCCGGGCACCTCGACCAAGCCTCTTGGTCAGATCGTTCTGCCCGTGACATTTGGGAGTCCGAGTAACTTTCGGACGGAGATGATCACCTTCGAGGTGGTCGATTTTGAGTCGGCCTATAATGCCATCCTCAGCAGGCTGGCCCTCGCCAAGTTCATGGCTACCCATCATGGGTACCAGTGCCTAAAGATTTCCGGTTTGGGTGGTGTAATCACCGTGAAGCAGAGTCAAAAGGTGGCCCTAAATTACGATGAGAGAGCACTAGACATGGTCGGGCAGCTGCCTTATCGTGGACCCGACCAAGAGCCGAAGAATTCCCGGCCAAAAGTTACCCTCCAGCCCGGATGAGAGACCAAGGTTGTTCCACTAAGCGAGGCGGAGCCGACCAAAGTCGTGAGTTTAGGATCTTCCTTAGATCCTACATAGGAACTCGAGCTCGTGACTTTCCTCCGAAAAAATGCGGATGTGTTTGTTTGGGAACCATCCAACATGCCTGGAGTCCGAAGGGAAGTCATTGAGCACAGGCTAGCGGTTCGGCCTGACAAGAAACCAGTGCGGCAAAAGCTCAGACATTTTCCCCCGAAAAAACAAGTTATCATCCAAGAAGAACTCGACAAGCTCCTCAAAACTGGCTTCATACGAGAAGTCGAGCATTCGGAATGGCTGGCGAATCCAGTCATTATCAATAAAAAGGGGGGAAATGGCGCATGTGCGTCGACATACGGGCTTGAATGCCGCCTGTCGCAAGGATAATTTCCCGCTGCCCCGCATAGACCAGTTGGTCGACGCGACAACGGAGTCCCAGGTGATGAGCTTTCTGGATGCCTACTCAGGTTACCATCAGATCGGCATATCACCTGAAGATGAAGAGAAGACTTCCTTTATTACCCCGTTCGACACTTTCTACTATACGACCATGTCATTCGATCTCAGGAATGCTGGAGCGATCTTCCAACGTCTCATGCATAAAACTTTCTCAGACCAAATAGGTCGTAACTTGGAGGTCTATGTGGATGACATAGTGGTCAAAAGTAAGCTCTCCTCGGGTCATGTCTTCGACCTAGAGGAAACCTTTTGTAACCTCAACAGACATCGAATAAATCTTAATCTAGAAAAATACGTCTTCGGTGTGAAGGCGGGCAAGGTGCTTGGCTATATGGTTGGTCCACAAGGCATAGGGGCAAACCCGGAAAAAATCAAAGCCATCAAATGTATGCAACCACCTAGCAGCGTAAAGGAGGTCCAAGCCATGACCGGATGAATGGCTGCCCTAAGCCGCTTTATTTGCAGGCTAGGCGAGCGTGGTCTGTCTTTCTTCAAAGCACTACGCAAGCACGATGGTTTTACCTGGACAGAAAAGACAAATCGCTCTTTCGAAGAGCTAAACCAATACCTATCCAAACCACCCATCCTGACCACACCAAAATCAGGGGAAACATTGCTATTATACTTGGCAGCAACCCCATAGACAGTAACGCAGTCTTAACAGTGGAAAGGGATGGGGTCCAGCAACCAATATACTACGTCAGTGAAGTCTTGCTCAGACGTTACCCTGAGGTCCAGAAGCTCTTGTACTTACTGCTCGTAGTCTCTAGAAAGCTGCGATACTATTTCCAAGCCCACAATATCGTGGTCCCGACCAACTTTCCGCGTAAGTAGATCCTAAAAAATCAAAATGCCAGCGGCCGTATAGCAAAATGGAACATGGAACTCGCTGAGTTCGAGATTGAATTCTCAACTCGTATGGCGATCAAGTCCCAGGTCTTAGCAGACTTCGTAGCAGAGTGAACGAATCCAGTGCCACCCGCTGCCGAGCTCGTTAGGCCTGAAGAAGATCGTTGGACCATGTACTTCAACAGGTCTCGAGCTTATGAGCGCTCGGGGGATGGGGCCGTGCTAGTTTCTCCCCAAGGAGAGCAACTTCAGTACGCCGTCTAATTGCACTTCGCCGCGACCAACAACGCTGTAGAATATGAAGGCCTGTTGGCAGGACTACGGGCATGCAAAGCGCTCGGAGTTCAGCTACTTACTGCGAAAGGCGATTCACAGTTGGTCATTATCAGGTCAACAAGGAGTATCAATGTTCCGATAACTCAATCGCGCTTTACCTGATTGAAGTGAGGAAGATGGAGAAGTACTTCAGGAACTTCGAGGTACTCTACATCCCCAGGAAGGATACCTCCCTGGCTGATCAACTTTCAAAGGTCGGTTCCTCCCAAGTTCCTACTCTGGCAGAAGTGCTCATCAAGCACTTACACAAGCCCTCCATTCCCTCTGTAGAAGAGGCATCATAGGAGTGCGGTAGCGTCTCTCTTCTTGAGCATAGTGCGAATTGGAAGACGCCATTCGTTTAATACCTCGCACATGTAGGGGTGAAAACGGTACGAAACCGGTCGGTAAATAGCTGTTCCGTTTCCGTTTCCATATTTTTTATCGGTAACAGAAACGAAATCAGAAACCCCGAAAACGGCTACGGAAACGGATAATGTCGAAAACGGAAGCAGAACGTAACGGAGCGGATACAAAAACGAAAACAGAAAATTCCACAAAGATGTAGTACACTAGTACAACAGTACATGATCTATCCAAAGTTCCAAACATACCAACTTTTTAAAATGGTATTGTAGTTACACTGAACATCTTAATAGCATTAGCCAACATTGAGCATTGTATGAATAAGGGCATGTAAACATTGTTTACCTCAAAATCAATGAACACATCATAGTATTTGCAAAGTCCAAAACAGGTCCAAAATAGTCATATCCTCCAGGTCAGGCTAAGTAAATGTGCTCCCCAAACATTTCAAGTTCACGATTCCACAACACATTTCAGTGTATTTGAACATCATTATCCAATATACGTCATGAAAAATCTTTTGACATGTAGTATTGTACTCCTCTAAGGCTCCAATCTAACTGAAAATTCAAAACATACATGGAACTTCGAGCAACTTTTGATGACTGGTTGTAGTTATGTCTAGAGGTAGAACATCACAGTGTTTTATAGACCAATCTAGCTACTCCAGCAGTCAAAGATGTCTCCATTAGAAAACTAATCCCCAGAACTATGCCTATTAGTTTATTAAACGCTTGGATGGATTCCAAATAACATGGGAGAAACAACTAGCAGTAGTGGATCGATGCCTCCTTTACCATGGAATTAGAATTTCTACTCTCCAATTGCTGCTCTTGCTTTAACAAGTTAAATTACCCCCACCCTTTACCCCCACCCTCTACTCAGTTTGTTCATAATCTTCAGATCACTGGAGCAAAACATCATATGGATATTTCTTACGGTCGGGGGTGATGTCGTGCGGTCGTGGAGGGGCGCCGGTCGGGGGCGGTAGAGGAGCGCCGGTCAACGAGCGATGGAGGTGCGCCGCCGGTCGAGGGCGCGATGGAGGAGCGCCGGTCTGGGGGCGTTGAAGGGGTGCCGGTCGGGGGCGCGGTGGAGGAGCGCCGGTTGGGAGCGGCGTCGGTCGAAGGCGTGGTGGAGGAGCATCGGTCTGGGGGCATTAAAGGGGCACTGGTCGAGGCGACGCCGTGAAGGGGAGTCAATCAGGCCGTCGGGGCGGCGCGTTGGACGGAGGGCGACGCCGTGGAGCCGTGGAGGGGCGCCGGTCGGGGGCGAGTGGCAGATCTCTAGGGTTGGAGAGTGGATTAGTTATATACGGAATTTCCGTTCCGTTTCCGTTTCCGTCGGGAGTCACTCTCCTGATTCCGTTTCTGATTCCAAAAATGATTTTCCGTTTCCATACCGAAACTTTCCAATTTCGTTTCCAAAAAAAGGTTTCCGTTTCCGTTTTTCTTCGGAACGGTCAGAAAATTTTCGTACCGTTTTCACCCCTACGCACATGGGACACTGCCCGAGGAAGAAGCCGAGCGTTCCCGGCTTATAAAGCGATAATCTCCTTACAAATGGATCGAAGGCGCCTTGTACCGCAAATGAGCACTAGGAGTCCTCTCCAAGTGCATCTCTCAAAGAAGAGGGCAAATACCTTCTTAGAGATATCCATTAAGGAATGTGCGGAGCTCACTCGTCCTTCAGAACGCTAGTGAGTAAGACCTTTCGATTGGGTTACTATTAGCCAACGGCCTTAGCCGATGCCCGCTCGGTCGTGACTACTTGCCGGGCATGCCGGTTTCATTCTCGCAGGATCCATCAGCCGGCATACGTGCTTCAAATTATTTCCTTATGGTGGCCGTTCTCGGTCTGGGGGGTCAATATACTTGGACCTTTTCCCCCGAAGCCAGAAAGGCTGCAAATACTTGCTCGCGGCTATCGACACGTTCACCAAGTGGATCGAAGCCGAACCCGTGTCGACCATTTTGGCTTAGGAAGCTATAAGGTTTTTTTGCAATAACGTGGTGACGCGTTTTGGCATCCCCAATCACCTCATCACGGATAATGGCACCCAATTCACCAGAGAATTATTTCAAGCATATTGTGAACGCATTGGGACAAAGGTCTGCTTCACCTCTGTGGCACATCCGCAGTGCAACGGAGCGGCCGAACGAGCAAACGGACAAGTAATCCAGGGAATCAAAAAGAGAGTTTTCAAAAACCTCAACTAGCATGGACAACCGTGGGTGGACGAGCTCCCTCCCATCCTTTGGTCGGTTCGCACTACGACGAGTCGGGCTACGGGAGAAACTCCCTTCCAGCTCGTCTACAGTGCAGAGGCCATTTTGATTGCCGAAATCGTGCTGGGTTCCCCAAGAGTGCACCTGGTCGATGACATCGACCAGGAAGGCGAGTGTCTCCTAGACCTAGACCTAGACCTCGCCGAGGCAACACACAAACGGGTTTTGCTACGATCCGCAGTTTACCTACAAGCTCTTTGTAGGCACGCGGCTAAGTCGATTCGACCAAGGACCCTACAAGTTAGTGATCTCGTCATACGTCGAGTTTAGGATTTGTCAAAAGCTAACAAGCTAACCCCCAGGTGGGAGCGTCTATACACGGTCGTATTAGCAACATGCACGGGGGTTGTTCGCCTAGCAATGGAGGATGGTCGAGAGCTTGTCAGCACTTGGAACATCAACCAACTGCGTAAATTCTTTGTCCAGCTTTTTTCTACGCAAACTCAACGAGTTTTCTATAAAATCGGTTTTTTGCCCTTGTGGTTTCCATTCTTCCCAAGATTTTGTGAATGTCTTTGAAGTCCCTACCCATTGGTAAGTCGACTCAGCTTCGCTCAAGGGCACACTATCCTCCTCACGATCTTGATGATGGGATGAGCACGCGTGGGCAATAACGTTCGCTCCAATCACATTTTTCTAATGTTTGGCTAGTATGCGCGAGAACGACCAAAGCGCAACGACCAAAGCCGGATCACTAAACTCACCTCCAGAGGCCTCAGTCTACACAAGCCAATTATCATTAGTAGTAGTTCTTCGCTGAAGGTCACAATCGCATACAAACACCCTCTCGGTTGGTCCAGAGTTTTAGTTCGATTCACCCGCGTCCGGTTGTTCCGCAAGATGTCGAGCAACCGTGTGACTTCCCTGTCCTCATCGAAATCATGCTCGCAACTTAGGAGCATGGGTCATGACACTCGGGGGGATGAAGCCGCGCATACTTCTTTCTATCGACCTGGCCCATGCTCACAACTCGGAGAAATGGTGTTATATCGTTAAGTGAAAGGTACGCTATTTTTTCTAACTCTCCTATGAATGAGCTTGTGCTCGCAACTTAGGCGCACGACCTTCGTTCATAGCGGGGGCTTAGTAGGGACGAACTATCGTGTTTTTCTAAAAAACGTGCGCTCGTATCTATTTTCGTCCTTTATTATTTCAGTATTGTTTTCTTCATTCTGCTCGTTTTTGCTTTGTTTTTGTTCAGGACATTCATCGACGATAAGCAGGAAACGATCAAAACAAATAGAAGACAACAGCACAAAAGAAGACAAGATATTTACTCAAAGTTTTCCTTCCATCCATTCAAAATAAATACAGGTGAAGTTTTTACAAGGAGGGCTATGTACCGCCGAGCTTCGCGTCTTGGAGGACCATAAATTCCTCCCTCACCACATCAAGCTTTACCTCAAGGTCGAGGACACGCCGCCGAGCTGCACACCCCTCGCTTTCTCCTTGGAAGAGTCGCTTCGCCTCTTCCCTGTGCTGGTTAGTCGACTCAGTGGCCTCCCGCGCAGTTCGGCTTAGCTCCTCCACTTTCTTCTCCAACTCCTCCATCTTCTTCTCCAGGGCCGACCTAGCTAGCTAGCTCTGGAAGAGCTGCTCCTTGTAATCCATGGCAAACTCTTCGGATGATATGCTTCTTTCCAGTACATTGAATTGCAGACCAAAGCGGCCAAGTCCCTTCATTAGTGCAGCACTAATAGTACTTCATATCTGAATTGTTGATTGATCAGAAGGAAATATGGTGTTGTCTCATTGTCTGTTGTGCTTTACATGGGCTTTACATTGTCCTATTCAATTTGCTGCCCCTCCAATTGAGATCTATTACTCACATTGTTATTTTAGTTTTGATATCAATAACTTTTTGTGTCAATCAATATATTTTTTGTAGAATGAGAGGATGAATGCGGCTGACATCGACTAAGGCATGCTCATAGGGATGGCTAGCTACTGGCTTCATGTGCTCTATTCTATCCTATATTGTGATATACTGATGTAATGAACTAGTGATGTACTTGGCTATGGACTGTGGCTACTTGAATTTTGGACCATGTAACAGTTTAAGGTGTGAGAGTTGTGACTTGTGACTTGTGACTTACTACAATGCTACTTGCTAGTTACTACTCGCCTAACTTGCCCTGGTCATATACTCATATGCTTGCTTAATTAGCCCCTGTTATTATCGACTAATGTACTTAAAACTATTTCTCAATCTACTGATGTAGTTGCATTTTGGACATAATATGGTTGATTGATCCTAATATGTGTGATATATATGGTTTCTGCTTTCACGCATTATCCGACTAAATATTCGTGATTGAAACTAACCGTATTCAGAACGATCTATATTTACTCCATATTCGTGACCGAGATAGTCCGTATTTGTATTCGAATCCAGCACTACCCGTATCTGACTCTGATTCCAAGAAAAAATATAGACTAAGATACGGGATGAGTGAAATCCATCCGCATCCGCTCTGTTTGCACCCCTAGTCTCTATTTACATGCTTCATTTGGAGTGTGATGGAGAGATCATGATAAAACCGCTACATCGCTTAGACCTAACTTTGCACTAGCCCGGTGATGTTTGACCCTCACTATGGTGGCATAAAGAAAAAAATCTCAAGCACAAAGTACAAATGATAGTCCATCCCTATCATAACCATTTCTCTCCCCATAGCAAGGCATGCACCGGTATATAGGCAAGCTTTATCCCCAACACCTCGGTGAGCAAAACCCTTCGAGCAAACCTACCCGAAATGCTTGTAGTATTTCGGTCTCTCAATGTGCAAAGCTAGTTCTAGGCAACTTAGTATGTTAGAGCCACCCCATAATATCACTTGTGGTTCTATGGATATCTTGAGTTTTGAAAGACCACGTGGAGGTCTACCTATGTGTGTGATGAGTAATTGATTGTGTTTTGAGCCTTTGGTGCTAAGGTTTGAGTTTGCTTTGTGAGAAGCAATTTTAGTTGATGTGAGTGTCCAAGACCAGTGGTTGGACCTTGGCTTGTCGAACCTTATAAGTGGTCGAAGCTTCATTGGTCAGGGTCTTGATTGGTCGAAGCTTTATGTTTTCTTAGTCTTAAGAGGTCGGAGCAACCCTAAGTGGTGGTAAGCTAAGGTGAGATCCTTAGTTGGGTGATTGTTCAACTGATTACTATGTGCATATCATTTTGAGAAATGCTATGTGATGTGTTTTATTTGTTTATGATGGTTGCAGGATTTCGGAGCTAGGTCATGGTGAGACGAAGGAGGTTGGAACTAGGCTGGGAGAGATGAGGTCTAGACGATCATGGTGTCGCTGGAAGATGACTAAGGCTAGGGAGTGGCTACGAACTAGGACGACAAGTGGATGGATGAAATGCTAACTTGAGCCATACTCAAGCGAAGGTGGATCGTTGGATCAAGGGTTCATGGGTGGAGTAGTAGCTAAGTTGTTATGTGTGTGTGGATAAAACCCATTATGTTGTTGGGTTACGGATTAGCCCATTTATGTGTAAGGGAGTGAATCTAAACTCTTGATGATATTTCTTGAGGGTCAAGAAGGTCATCTAAGGGTGGAGATTTCTTGAGGAGGAGTTTACACCAGCTCTCGAGGAGGAGTTACAAGAGGAGGCGGTTATTTAGGGTATGAACCTTGTCAATTGCTTGTAGCAAATTAATGGGTCACTATGAGTTTTCTTTTCCGCTGCAGTTTTCTTGATTTTCAACTTCAAGCCATGCGTGGCATATTATTGTAAGTTGATCATACGGTCATTTAATAGATTATATTAATAGATAAAGTATTTTATACTATTTCTGGTTTTTATGATTGTGATATTTTATCCTATATTGAGACTGCGTACACTAGCGTGGTCCTTGACTAGTACTGAATACAAAGAGGGTCCAGATTTGCGCATTCGAGTCCCAACAGCATAGCTGTGGGGCTGCAAAAATTATGACAATTTTTGTGGATGCACCCGACGTGGTAGTTATGTTTGTATACTTTTTCTATAATTTTATTAGTCCTAGATTGTTCTCATAAATTCTTTTACTGCCACTATTTTATAAGATGCACTTGTTTGATTTTGCAAAAATAGCAACTCAACTCCAAAATCCATTAATATTTTTGGAGAGGCACTTCTAATTAGAACCTAAATAAAATGTTTATAGACTTTGCACAGTTTCGAATTCATATTCAAAATTAAAAAACTGCAGCTAGAAAATGTTAAAAAGCCTTTTGTTAATGCAGAAAATTCATAGTAAATGTAGAAGAATAATTTGGCAACTCAAATAATAATTTTTGGTCAAAATATGGGATGTTACAGATGAATCGCGGCAACGACGGGCATAAGTCGCCGACGCGGAGGCCAAAACCGACGACAAATTGGAAGCGGGGATGGTGGATCCGGAGGTAGAGCGATGGGAGGATGCCAAAGGTGGTTGTTGTCGTTGCCCAATTTTTTTGTTTTATCCGTAGTAGCTCATCAACGCCATCATCTTCCTTAGGACAAGCCAAAATCACCCCCATCGATGCTATTCCCATCCAAGGGAGCTTCAACTTGATTCCATCTAACCAGATTATCTCCTCACCGACCTCTATCTTCCCCATGCCCTAATGTTGGCCGTCTCCTTCCGCAGAACCGTCACCGCGTGGACCTCACCGCGCGACCCAGGTTGCGTCACCAGCCTGCATTCGCTCTTCCTCGCCTTCACCAATAGTCTCTCTCTCTCTCTCTCTCTCTCTTAGAATAAAGACAATGATTGGTGAACCCAAGTGCATAAGGGGATACCATGGATGCCATGCTGACCAATTATTAACATGTAGGTGATAATTCAGCCAAACTAAGATGCCACGTTAGACAAAACCATCCTGATTTGGGTTAAAGGGGTAAAGCAAACGATTTTGTTAGTTTGAGGTCCCGATTTGAACGGTTTTCATGGTAGAAAATAGAACTAAGGCCAAAGTTTAGGGTGGTAAATTGGGCTCTTTCCTCTCTTTTTTTTCTATGTAGGTTGTTTCATTTATATGATTGAAGTGGCACAATTTCTAAAGAGTGTTTTTCGTAACCTTTGTTACAAATTCTCGTGGTTTCCAATCATTACAATTTTATGTTTTTTTTTTGTTATTCCTACGTTTGAAAGATCCTACCAATAAAAAAAGCCCTAAAATGGATCAATATCTGGGTGGGGAAATAGGGAAACAAACAAGGGAATAGTACCATCACATCCTGAAATCAAATCTTTACCAACTACTACTAGGAAACCTCAGTTGATCGGTTCGGGTCGATGTGCTAGAGCAATCACGGCGCACGCCGCGTGCGTGAACGAAAAAATGATTTTGCATTTTTTCCGGAAAAAAAAATAGACCTAGATGTATTTTCAAAATTTTTAGAGGCTCGAGAAATATTAGAGATCGCGTTAAAAAAAGTACACATATTTCTGTTGACAGGAATATTTTTTCCGCATAGAACGGAGAAAGGACCTAGATGTAAAAACCAGGGGCCTGTTTGTTATATTTCTGGACCTAACCACTATACCGAAAAAGTAGGAAAGGATTCGTTCGCGATTTGTATTTAACGAGAGGTTTTTTTCCATAAAGTAACGAGCGAGGGACCCGAACACGATTCGGGAAAGTTTTCTTGATATCACAAAAAATCACGAAGGACCTTCTCGTAATTTTGCAAGGACCTATCTGTAATTTAAAGAAACAGAGGGACTTTTTCGCAAAAATGGCAGGGTGACACCTAAATGCCTTAGGAGCTCTCAAACATCCGGAATGTAACGGAGACAGAAATATTTTTTCCACGAAAAACAAAGAAATGATCCAGAACCGAGGGCATGTTTGTTATATTTCTAGACCTAACCGCTATACCCAAAAAGTAGAAAAGGATCCGTTCGCGATTTGTATTTAACGAGAGGTTTTTTTCCATAAAGTAACGAGCGAGGGACCCAAACATGATTCGGAAAAGTTTTTCTTGCTCTCACAAAAAATCACGAAGGACCTTCTCATAATTTTGCAGGAACCTATCTGTAATTTAAATTTAAAGGAGCGAAGGGAGTTTTTCGCAAAAATGGCAAGGTGACACATGGGTGCCTTGAGGAGCTCTCAAACCGCCAACAAGGTTGGGAAAAAAATTCTGTGGAGGAGGTATGCAAGTTTAACTTTGTGCATCCCCACTCCGATGGATGCCACGTGTCTATCTAGCTAAATCTCAACCTCATCCTATCAACAGTGTTATTAATTGGAGGAGTGAGAAATCAAGGGTGCTATTAATGGCAGGAGTGAAAAATTAAATGAATGGTTGAGATTGGTAAGATGAACACGTGGCACCTATCGGAGTGGGGATGTACAGAGTTAAATTTGCATACCTCCTCCATAAAATTTTTTTCCACAAGGTTGATGAGAGAGGCACCAGCCTCGCTGAGTCGTTGGTGTGTTGGGCAGCAGCTACTAATCGGCTTGACTTGCACTTTATTAATGTTATTATTGTTTTATCCTGTAACAAATCAATTACAATACATACCAGCAGGCAGGCAGCACTCAAAACATTTCCCACGTCGATCAGCATCCAAAAACAAAACAGATTACAATGAACGCTCAGCTTCCCTAATGGCAACCATAATCCCCCAAACTAAAAAGAAAACCTACTGCATGTATCGGCACCTCAATAATTTTATCTACACTACCATTTTGGGCCCTGTTATTGTCCTCCTTCCTGGAAATCATTTCTCTGCTCCCGCTGACGCCCAAAACCACATCGACAAAAGTATTCGGGGATAGGCCCCTCGTCTCCAACCACCCACGGATGCTGCGCCGTGGCCTGCAGGGTGATACGATCTACTGGATCTGTAATGCAACGGAATAACAAAATCTATTAATATACAATTCATGTGCATCAACAATCAAATACAAAAATCGCATAAAGATAACCTTTGCAGAGAAGTCTTTCCAGCAAATCCACCAGCTGGGGGTTAATGCCATCAGGAATTTCCACGGGATTGTTCACTATCTATCCGACAGAACTAACAAATTTAGGATATATATGCATCAGGTACAACAATTACTACAACGGATAGCGAATCCACACCTTGTCATAAGTTCCCTGCAAGGTATCCCCGAGAAATGGATACTGACCCAAAATCATACAGTACAGAGTAACACCGACAGCCCATGTATCGGCTGCCCTACCATGATAGGTTAAACCTGCAGGATGGTAGCCATAAAAAATGTTGGTTAGATTTTATAAAGCATGAGCCAATGGCAGAATAAATGGTCTTATATTATCCAAGATTCATCATTGATGAGATGACCAAATCAAATATTTCCGACTTTTTTTATTTGGACATAATATATCGTTTGATTCAATCTACATATCACTCGAGCCCTATTTTGCATCTACATAATTAAAGGTGCAAGTCTGGGAGTTGTACAAGCAGCATGTACCACCAAAACACGGGTGGTTTTTTTTTTACCTTGACAGCACTCTGGCGCAGTGAAAACCGGAGTCCCTGGAGATCTCCGGAGCACATCATCATCATCCTGGAATACAACCATACACATGGAACTTCTTAGCAAGTGCCAAACACTACAGTTAGATTAGACTATCCTTAGGGCACGTCTTGAGCATAGAGCAAGAGACTGACAAACAATTAAGTAGTTATTTACCAAACAAATGATAATAAACTGTTTCAGTCAAGTGGGCAATACTACCAAAGGGAAAGCTTGAAATCATCAAAACTTTGATTGTCCACTCAATCCGTTCGCAAAATACTCTGGAAAGGAGGACCCATTTTACAACTGTCCAGATTGGTGCAAACTTGGCCTTAGAAACTCTATAATTATGTCATTATCCTTCATTTAGAAAGAGACCATTTTTTTAACGAAGAACAACCGAATGCTAGACCTCGGGCAATTTAGCAACGAAAGAAAACCATCAATCAAGGGCTAGGCACTAATTCCATGGTGTGATCTTATCAATAAAGCGAGGATCTTATCACAGTTGATTTAACAACATGGTATTAAGAGGAACATAGAGACTACCTCAAAGACCTGGCTAACACTGAAATCCCCTATCTTCACATTGCCATTACTTGTGACCAGAAGATTGTCTGGCTTAATGTCACCATGAATGATGTTCTGCTAGTAATGAAAGAACACCTTCAATTTTCCATCTAGAAAAATCTTTGAGTGAAGGCAAGACCGCAAGTCACTCATCATCACCCAGTATGACATATTAACCACAACATGCATACAATTAGAAGCATGTAAATCCAGGTCTTACATGAGAATGGAGGTACATGAGGCCAGAGATAATGTCTCGCAAATATTTTCTGGAAGAAGTTTCTCCTAGACCACTATGACAGACCATCTTTCCTTCAACAAACTCTAAAACTGAAGATGCAAACCCAAAAGGCAAATATTAACGCATTAGAATTTAGAAATCTCACAGTACCAAATAAAAACCTAGATAAGAGTAAGACATCAATAAGAATGACATCTTAGAACAATAAACTAAAACACTATGACAAAGAGAGTGGAAACAAATACCCATGTAGAATTTATCTATTTCTGGGTCATCAATCACCTCGATGAGATTTACTATATTGGGATGATCCAACATTTTCATGATGGACACCTGTCACAAACAAAGTTGATAGATCAATTAAATGATAATAAATCAGCTAGTTATCATGTAAAAGTATAAAAAGACATAGTATGCTATAGATGGGAAAATTTACTGACTATGACTAGCAATTGCCAAAATGCTTCTGCAGATTGACAACTAAAGATGTAGAAGTAATCAACAGAAGTAATCAATTTTCAGTTCACAAATTAATGTGCAGCCACTGTTCCCCTAGGTGGCTGCCTAGCCCACCTAGGCGGCACCTAGAAGCTAGGCTACACCCTCCCGCCTAGCCCGCCTAACTTATTTATCCTGCCTAGGCGAGCCTGCCTAATCGGCGATTAGGCTCTAGGCGCCGGTGTGCCGCCCACCTAGCAGCTAGCGCCTAGGGGATCATTGTGCACAGCTGTGCCTATAAGTCACGCCGCTTTGTGGCATAATACTGGTAAGGTTTGCATGACTTCTAAGAGGGAAATGAATATCTGGTGCATCTTTTCTATGGATATTACTGCTTAGTAAAGCTCCGAAATCTGCAGTAGATGTGGACTAGTGACAATAAACTCCAAATTCCCAAGTAGTGTTTGACACTGTTAGAAAAGGATATGGCTAGAGCAACAAGGTCTGCAGTTAGCTAGCTACCTGGAAAACCATAGATCCATGCTCAACTGTTATCTGATCATGCAGGTAACCCAATAGTCCAATACCTTCAGCTTGGGTTCTCGAATTACCTTGATCAATGGGCATCATCGCATACAGATATTGACTCCTAAATAACAATTTACAATTTCTTCCAGCTCCCTTTAATATTTACTTGGCACATCCACACGATTCGGAAAGCAGATATTCTAGTGTGACAAGCTAATCCAATAATGGCAGCACTCCGTGTTCCTGTACAGCACCAAGCTATACAAGAGTGGGAATCCAGACAGGATGGAAGCCAAATAAATACGCAAATGGGTTGCAGCATTAATTGCTCAAGCCCATGGAGAACGCCGGGGACCTCATTGCCGCCGCACACATCCTGCTCCTCCATCGCTCCTGAGGAGTTCACAGTCCAAGCTGAGCAGCAACAGCTGAGCCACCAAGGAGATCTCTCGCCAAAGATGATGAATAGGGTGGAATCATGAGGACAGTGGTGGGAGGGTGAGCAAGGAGAGAACTGTGACGTGGAGAGACTTTTTTTCTTTTGCTGACTCATCATAAGCTATGTCACCTTATGGGGATGCCACATCAGCGCAATACCAGGCTTTGGCAAGAGTTCAAGCAGGGGTCTAACAGACTACTTCCTAACTGTCAGGAGTCTAGATGTGTTTCAGAAAAACACAAGTGTAATAGGTTACCTGTGATAAAATATGTGAAAATGTGCATGAGAGTCCCTTTCTAGAGAAGAACTAAGCCATGCATGCATGACAAATTGCAATTATGGCAAGTATTATGCAGATGAATCAAGCAATAATGTTACTTACCTCACGAAGAACATCACTCATGGCAGTCTCCGAAGGTGCTACGCGTATTTTCTTCATGTAAGATTTATGCAAAACCTGTAACAAAATAGGATTAGGCTACAATTCCATGAATCAGAAATCAGCATCATGCACCCAGTGCATATAAGCAAGCCTAAGCTATTACCAAATTTTAATGTGTGCAACTCCAAGAACTGGCTTTGTAACAAAAACAACACAAGTGTGCAAAAGGGGATAACATGTTAGCAAGGCATCAAGTAAAAGTATTTTTTAAAAGGTATAAGTATTTGGTCTTCAAAGTAAAGTATTATGAAGAAAGAAATAAGGAATTTTAAGATCCCAGGAGCAAATGTAACCAATAGGTAGCTTGCCATGCCACCATAAAAGTCATTCACCAAAAGGATATCCAAATCACTACCTTTACTGCATATAGCTTCCCATCTTTTGTGTTCCGGTATAGAACCTGTTCAATGGTACAAATGGATTGGTCATGCATCTGTCAGAGTTACATTGCTGCAAATTGAAGCTATCTTACCACTTTGCCATAGCTTCCAGACCCAATTTTGCGCTGGTGGACATATTCATTAACCATTTTATTACCATTCTCATCCTAAACATGTCAACAAAGAAAACGATGATGTTTTCTTAAATCAACATACACAGAGAAACAGAAAAGTATAACATAACAAATGAAACACAGGTATGATGTGACACAAAGGTGACCGTTTTATGCTAGTGGATAAAGCAAAGAGAAGGTCTACCACCAACGCTGATTATAGGGCAAAAGATCAGTTGGAAACAAAGTGTATCATAAAGAGCAGTCCATGGCCAACCTATGATTCAAGAAATACGACAGCAGAACTATAGGTAATTTTCAATTACATTGGGATGGTCAAGACACGTCTTTTTGGAAGGAAAATGTTTACCGTGTTGTGACGAATGTAAGCTGACCAATAAAGAAAATATAAATAAAAACAATACCAACCCTTGCTGCATTTAATATGATGCCATCTGAATGTATAAGACAAGAACTATAAATGCAGAAGTTGAAGTCTATGGGAAATTGGAAATAATACCTCACAGCATATTGCTTTATTTGTCTCCTTAACTGGAACTTGTCGACATACGAAGCCACTTTGAGCTCTGGACAGTATAATCTGTTCAGAGCGCTTAACAGACAGTTGTGGCCCATTATCATTTTCATAAAGAAACTCCGTATCCTCGCCATTGTAGAAGCTTCTATCGGGGTCTTCACCGTCTTGATGAATCAACAAATCATCGGATAAGAAGCCATCAGATACTCGAAACTGGACTTGAGACCTATGTGGTTTTCTCAAAAAGCCGAAACAACTACAACAGCCCATGTCAGTTATGTCCGACATGCAGAATGAGCGGGCACCAGAGAACCCTGAAGCAGGAAAAAAGGAGGGACATTTGAGCATAGGAAGACTAGGTTAGCAGTCTGGCTAGCAGATGTTGAGCAAAAAGATCAAAAAACACAGAACAAACAGGGAATAATTACAACAATTTGAGTGAGCGGTTGGATTGTTGTGCTAGTGGTTTTTACTCCCACCCACCCTGTTTGTGGGTCATACGATACGACCAGCATGTTACTAATAAACAATCACAACAGAAAAATGAACTTTTAAGGTACAAGCAAGGAATGACTTCGGGATGGTGTAGGTCGAGTTGAGTGAATTACCGTTAGGGTGACAGTTGTCTGCAATTGAAATGTAAGGAGGACAGGATACTATTAAATTGAATCGATTTCATGCCGTGGTAAACAATAGTACATAGGTAGAGATACATAGCGTCAGTTTCTACACACAATGCATAAAGGGTCAGGCTGCTAATGGGCACAAACCCAACCCAAACCGATAGTGAAGAAACAGAATTTATAACCCACCAAAAATCCCTTAGAACCCAACCCACATGGCATTTCCACCCAACCCACTTCCTTCCCTTGCATGGGTTTCAAACCATTTCCTCATATGTGTCAAACCATTTCCACGTAGCACTTTTTTTGGTTGGTAGCCCACCAAACAATGAAATGAAGGAAAGTGAAAGAGAATAGAACATCAGAATCAGAAAAATTCCAAAAATAAAAGAGAAAATTTCCAAATATCATAGAACTGAAGAAAAGTTTGAAAATAAATGCAAAAAAAAAAATCATGAAACATAACCATTTTTGAAAAATTGGGGAACAAATATTTACAAAACAGAATAATTTTAAAAACGTGCATATGTCCCAATAATAGAGTTTGAAGCAAAGAATTCAAAATTGCAGATGATTGTCCAAATCATATTCATACAACCTCATAAGATCCTGATAGATTTCTAGAAATGATCTCAGTAAAACTGAAATAGAACCAAGCATATCCCTAATTAGTAATAAACTGCAAATACATCACAAAAGGCTAATGCTTAATTGTAGATTTTGCAGGAAGACCCATCCTAGCAGTAATCATAGTTGTCATGGCGTCGCCAATGCGGCTGGAGGGGGACAACTTGGCCCTTCGCCCAGTCCGTGCCGCCGTGACCTCTGCCGCTGCCGCCCTCTCCGGCTAACTCCCGCCGCCAGCCCTCTCCAGGTCAGTGCTCTTCTCTTCCACTCCCTCTTCTTCTTGATGCCGCTGTTGCTCTCCCTGCGATCTGGGTCGGCGCCGGGACGCAACCGGAGAGGGGGTGGGGATGGGGAGGGAGGTAACCCTAGTTGCCGCCATTGCAAGTCATTGCCACCACAGAAGAAGCCTATATCAGAGAGGGTGTGGGTGAGGGAGAGGATACAAGAGAGAGAGAGAGAGAGAGAGAGAGAGAGAGAGAGAGGATAAGGCAACTGTGGTTGTAGAGAACCCTGTGGACTGTGGTACCAGGGCACTAGAGATGAGGGAGTGGTGCTTACATAGGCTGCTAGGCTTGAGTGGGATAGTGGGCTGAGTGTAGTAATGGCCCATAACTCTTCTCTTTTCCTTTTCTCTGATATATATGCATAGACCATAGCTCTTAATTTCATCTAATTATATGAGATATTATTTATTATCATCATCATCTAATCATTGCCTAGGTGCTAGGCGGCCTGGCGCTCCAGACTCACAGCGCCTAGACGGACCGCCGTGACAACTATGGCAGTAATACCATTAAATGCTTGAAGTTGCGAGGTGAAGACTCAATATGTATAAACAGGTGGTGTATACTTACAATTGCCACATGAATTAGTTTCATTCCATCCTGAACCAAGATATTTAGTATGTGAGCACAACATTTGACATGAAAATGCTGACCATCAAACAACAGGTCCTGTTTTTGGTTCTCAATTAACAAGTTACATGCTGAATTGTTGTTGCTTGCATTGTCTAGGGTTAAAGTAAACAATTTACCCTTTATACCCCACTATGTGAGACACTTGGTAATAGCGTCCTCAATGGATAAACCGTCTCCAAATACACGTCTCGACAACAAGTCAAGAGGGTGTGTATCTGGAGAACACCAAGGAGGGGAGATGCTACTAAGATTTTCTCTAGAATTGTGTGATGACTTAGGAACTTGCCCAAACCACATATCCTCGAACTGTCCAAAAAATCGTGGACAATTCATGAGCATTTGCTTATAAATATGCCATATTAGCATATTTATTAACAAGCAATCTCAAACGGGAGACGTGGGTTACACAACCTAAACTCTAACGTTGAGCACATAAATGACAACTAAACAATTAATTCAAAACTCATAAACACTATAAATGAAAAAAAATAACTTTTAAGATTTATGTCATGTGTGAATATAAAAAATGTTATTTTCTATGTTAGAAGTATAATTAATCCCAAAAATATGCAATTCAGAACCCTAAGTATGTAAATATCCTAAATTTGCATGTTGTTTATTAGCAATGGTAAATTTAAGATAGTTCATAAGTTCACTATATGGAATGCAGTGAGTGAACAACCCGTTTAATTGTAAATTAAGTAGGATCCCTGCTACTGGTAGCTTTCAGTTAACACTAACACATCATGCATACCACTGTACTAGACTAATCAATTCATGACAACTATGTCAGCATGACAGCGTCATATGCTTCTTCTGGCTCTCATGCCATAAGCATGCAATGCAACCAGCCATTGATATTCATGCTCATACCAATAAACAGATAACTAGTCAGAACAGCTTTGGTACATTGTATGATCGTATCAATCACAGAGGCAACTATATTGGTTATATAAGCAAGGCAGATACTAAAGGCAGACAATATGCACATAATGATAGCAGGCATGCATGTGCTACAATGCATATATATTATGCATCAGAGCACCAGAGTTATCATGCAGGCATTGTTGTTGATTCTGTACTTAGAGTCACTAGTTCACCTCAGTCCCATCCTTGAAATGTAAATCAGAAAGCTGTAAGGTGATCAATCACATGCATTTCAACTTACCTTCGACGGAAACCAGCTTAAAACAGAGAGATGACTATATCCATCACAAAAACCTGAGCACTATACAGTCAGCACAGTTCTACACTTTGTACTACCACTGGAAAAAATATTTGCTATTATCTTTCTAATTTCACAAAAAAGTGATTTAATCCCATCAGATTTTCACAGGATTGTCGATGTACTACTAAAGAATGCTTTAGGTGTCCCTGCTGGATCTAGCCCTCAAAGCCAGGAATCAGAAGTGGAAGCCAAAAACATACACAACCTTTCCCTCCTTACAGCAAGTGTCAAAACAGCGGTGAGGAACTTCAGATTTCTAATCAAGATGCTGTCTCAACTTACCTAAGCAATGATTTTATCTTAAAATCTGCACCTAAACTGAAGTTGTTTTTTAATCTGCACCTAACGAAAAATCCCTCTTCAGATTTGAAGGTTTATAACATCTCACAACATCTCCGATTTGAAGGTCAATTTGAAGGTTTGTAACAAAATTTCTTGAACATAGTATTGTTGATAACTGAAAACAGGTGTTGCAATTGCGAAATATGAGAAATTTACCACCAAATAACACCTATCAAGAACCGAAACGTGAGCGCAACAGCATAACAAGATCAAGACCACCAGAACTGGGCAGAGAAAGTAAGAAGGGCACAGAGAAATTACTTGCTTTGGACTTGTCGGTAGGGAGGGAAAAGTGAGGAGGGGGAACGCTAGCGATAGAGCTCCGGGCAAGTCGAGGCACGCAGTTCTATGCGGAGAGTCCGAGGAGGAGGGTGTCGCGAAGGCGCACGGAGAGTCAGAGGAGGCTTCTTGGTTGCCCGCTCCGTTTGGTTTGAGATGATTCCGCGGATGGCAACAGTGGAGATGAACGGGAGGAGAGCCGGGGCAAGGGTACAAGGCAGCCGGCGGCGACGGAGGGAGGCAGGGACACTGAAACCCTAGCCCCTCACGGCCTCACGCGTCACACCCTCGCCCAGTCGCCCCAATCCAACTCGCAGGCAGGTGTGCAAACGGAGCGGATACGGATGGATTTCACTCATCCCGTATCCTATTCCAATTTTTTTTCAGAATCGGAGTCAGATACGAACAGTGCCGGATTCGAATACGAATGCAGACTACCTCGGTCATGAATACAGAGCGAATATAAGTAGTTCTGAATATGGTTAACCTCAGTCACGAATATTTAGTCGGATAATGCGTGAAAACATAAATAATATATGTCGCACGTATTAGGATCAATCAACCATACTATATGTCAAAAATGGAACTACATTAGTACGTTAGCAAGTAGATTTAAGTATATCACTCGATAACGGGGACTAGTTAAGCAAGCATATGGCTAGAGCTAGTTAAGAAGGAAGAAAAAACTCCAGAACTAGTAATCATGGTTCAAATATAAATGCCACAAGAAGAAACAGGGAATTAAGTTTCAACAAGCGATACCTCAGAAAAGGCACATGCACAGACTATATGCTTGTGTTCAAATGAATGTAGCTCATCGCCTGTTAGTGCATCCCATACTTTGCTGCAAAAAAAAGAAGTCAGCATATCTACCAAAAGAGCAAACTAAACTCAGGAATGAATAGAACCTTCTTTAGGTATTAACACTACAGGACTACAATGTTTGCTGATTAACAACCTTTATTAAAAAAATGCTTGTTATTTCTTTGCACACGGTTGCAACAGACCCTATAAAATTCATACAAATATATAATAAGCCAATCTAAGAGAACATTCAACATCTTTGTGTATCACATTTATAACATTGCATGGAGTGATTTATGTACAATCACATACCTATAGATGTACCCTAGTTCTGAACTGAATTAAATACAATTACCTACTTCTGGATGCACCATAATTCCTTAAATACTGTATAGACTAATGTCATGCACTAGATCAGATCAAAAACAAAATATAAGGAGCTTAATACCTCCTATACTCTTTTAGGAAATCGATGTCTTCATTGGAATAGTGCTCTGCAAATTGAAGGTTGCTGAACTACCGATCTACAAATGAATGCAGCCCATTTGTCTTCCAAATTTGCACAGGTTCTAACTAATTTTATGTTCAATCATCAATGCGTTGGGTTATGGTTTATCATGCGCGCAACTAACAGCGGATAGAACAAACAAAATTAACCAATGATGTGCAGTTAAGTGTGTCTAGCTGTATAGTGAAATCTGCTTAAATCGCTTTGCAAAAAAAAAAAAAAAAACTGAAACTTGTAGCTCAGTTTGAAACGTATTGCAGACCCAATACCCTATGCATCTAAAACAATGGTCTTAAATTTGTTCATGACTTAAATCAAAATCACAAGAAAGAGATCCTTAAGTTAGCAGAAAAATCAAATGCAGTTTTGCTCAATTCGGTGCTCTTTTCCAGGTCAACATGGTTAAGTCAAACTATGTCAGTACGATGATTAAGCTGAGATATTTTGTATGGAACAAATTAATGCACAGAAACATTCAGGAAGAAATATTATCCTTTTTAACATTATCAAGTCCAATTGACAAGTGTTCCAACAAGAACACTAGCTTGGAGAGCTAAAGCCTTACAGCTGTTCACAATACCATCTAACTGAGTAAGCATCACATAGATCTACAAACTATCTAGTTGGATCTAGTTCAGATAATGAATTTTTTAGAAGGACCGCTGTTAGACCCATTGCAAGAATTTGCTGCACCGAAAACATCCATTCAGATGATGATCTGACTAAACCCAATACACAAACTGACATATTCTTGAAGAGAAACAGTAGGGGGAGTACCCTAGTGTACATAAATAACCCACAACCTAACTAAATTTGGAGACCTGAGCAAAAGTACCACAAACGTTTGGATGCAAGTAAAGACTACCAATCTTGCATCCTAAAACCCATCCTGCATGACTGGAATGAGTCATATGAACACTATATTTTAAATAAGCGTGTAAGATTTCCCGATCCCATGCTATATCTTCTTGTCAATCCGCATCATCACAGTTGAAAGAAACCAATTGAGGACCCTATTCAGACCGCGGGCACGCGCAAGAGAGAGAGAGAGAGAGAGAGAGAAGGGCTGGGGGAGGGGGGTAATACCTAGGGGACGCGGCGAGGAGGCGGACCACCGCGGGGAGGCGACGCGGCCGGAGGAGGCTGTAGCCTGCAGGCGAGGGAGGCCGTCGACTGTGCGGACCGGAGTCTGGAGGGCCGCGGCGGCCGGCGGGGAGATTCAGAGCATGGCACGAGGGCGCGACCGCGCGAGGAATGGGATTGGGGAATGGGGATTCCCAGTTGGCCAGTTTTGGGTTGGCTAGGCTACGGATATTTCGAAGATAGTTTCCACTAGCTCCGATTTAAATTCGGAATATATCTTAATGTGACGGATATTTTACTTGTGACTGTTTTCGTATCCGAAAAAATTATGTGAATCTGACTCTGATATTCAGAAGAAAAAAACTTAGATATCCGATTTTATGCTCCGAGTACTATTTAAATTTATTCGGATAGACGAACGGTCAGAAACTATTTGTTCCGTGTACACCTCTACTCGCAGGCTCGCCGCCGCTGTTCAGTCCCAACTCCCAACCCATACCAACCCAACCGTGGCAAAGGTTTGAATCGATACGAACCCAAAATATTTGAACCACATCAAGCCAATCCAATCCATTTTCAGTACAAACCCCACCCAACTCAACCAACCAGCTCCTACAATCCGCTTTTACCCACCAAAACCAATCCGAATTCAAACCAACCCGTTCAACCCAATCCATTAGTCCGTTCAATCCAACCCATTAGTGCCCATAATAAAGGGATAACAAAAGTTGAGGACATCGCTGGTATGAAACGTGGGCTCCATGGTAAACGATAGTACAAAGGTAGCAAGTACCTACTTAATAAAGGTTTGGTTTATCCAAGCATGCTATCATGTCTTTTGACCAACAGATGTGATTCATCAAAGTATTCAGATTATTGACAGCAGAAGGAAGAGTCGAATGTGGTATTTGAGGCACTATAGACTGATGGCGAGGTGGATCTGTGTCGTCGTCTCCACGCTTATGCGCTACCACCATGGTTCAGAGCAGCGAAGGGAGGCAATCGAACGGCTGCCGTCAGGCGGGGGGAGGGGGATTGTGAATGCACTGGATTAATTAGTCTATCCTGACTCATGGGCATAAAATAATCACGTAGAATCGTACTCTCTTTTTATCGGACCAGAGTGTTAGACAAAAGAAGAAATCAAAGGAAGGGAGTAGAAGGAATCAAGAGGAAATATGATAGCGCATGCGTCCACTGGCTAGGACCCTTTTAGAATACAAGAATCTAAAAACATGAAATTAGAATGTTATGATTTATTAAATCCACAAAAAAACAAAACCGCATAGCTTGTTCAAAAGATGCGTTTAGATGGAAGATGCGTTTGAGATTAAATGTTAGTTATTATTAGAGAGACACTGAAACTCTCGAAGAAAAGAAATCATTAAAACTGAGGTTAAACTTGGTGCTAGAATTCTTATAAAATTTATAAGAATTTTTCTAATATTATAAAATCCACAAAGCAACCCTATAAATCAAACACAAATTTTTCTTAAATTTCTACGATTTTTCTCCAACATTTCCTTTATTGGCTCTTATTATCGTGCACTCACTGCTACAACCATAGACAAACTCTCTCTCTCTCTCTCTCTCCATCCAGATGGCTAGGCTGGTGCCGGTGAGATAGCATTAGCGAGCGAACAAGGTAGGGTGTTGTAGGTGTGAAAACCGAACACGAGCGAGGGGTGGACATCGATTGTTTTATGAGCCCTTGCCCACAAAAGTAAAAGTGACACAGGGGGTTTATACAGGTTCGGGGGTTCGAGAGAATCGTCGTACTCCTGTCGGTGAGCCTGTGGGGTAGTCTCCAGAGAGCAGAGCCCCAAGGACTCACCAGTTTGCTTGCGCTATTATCTTGCTCAAGAGAGTTCAAGATATAAATGAGAGATACATGGGGTATTTATAGGTTCTTAGGCCTATACAAATGACCAAAATACCCCTCAAAGAAATAGCTCGTATATGAGTACAAGTGAGGGGTATGGTCGTCTTTTCTAGGCACAGCTACAATTCCTTGATCTGCATGTTGTATATGTCACCGGTTAAGGGCATGTTTGTTTCAGCTTTTGATTATCTAAAAGCTGATTCTGGATTGTGGTCATATAGAAGCTGATTCTCCAAAAACTGGAATCCAAAAGCACATATGAAATGGAAATGATACCAACCTATGTCTTTAAAATTTAAGGGAGTACGACTGGACTCAGGGTATAATAGGGCATTCTTCAAGTGCCAACTTTGAGAGTATCGCTTTCGGCGATAGTCATATTGTTTTAGTTCACTGTGTGGCATAATTGTATTCTAAACAGATTTTCTCCTTCATCATTGGATTATATTTTGTTTTATATTAGAAATATGATTTAACAATCAAACAATTATTATATTAGGAACAAATTATAGAATATAGAACAAACTTAGCACAATTAATGAAATATCTAGGAAATAGTTATTTATTCAATTTTAAATGATAATCACTCAACAGGAGTGTAGACCAAATATTCATTCAGGAACTAGGACTAAACTGATAAGGAGACTTGCAAGGAATATGTGGCATCGAGTAGCAAAGTGAAGGAGTATTTAGGAGACTAATCCATGTCTCCATATGAGTCGTAGGTGTCCTCCTCGAACTCCTCGAACTCAATAATTTCAAGAACCATATCATCACATTTCACAGTGCGCGTGTCAACAACAAGTTGAACGGTGAAGTATGTCTCAACATTGTTTCCCCGGGTTTTATTGATTTTTCCAGTGGATTTCATGTAAAGGCCTATTATATGCTTCGGGATGCGATAGTTGCATGGCCAATAGCCAGTGCATCCATACATAAAACAGGGTTCTTCAGGGTTTGCAGCCTTATTTAGCTGAATTTTACTTCTAGAAGCTCTCTGACCCTTTACCTTTACTTATCCACTATGAATTGCCTCTTCCCTATCTAATCTGTCATTCTTCCACTTATCCCCTTTATCCATTTGGCCCTTTATGCGGCAATGGCTATTGTTAGCCTGCTGAGCATTTGCATGTACTTCAGGCATTGCATGACTCCCATTAGGAAATACGTAATGATTCTCCACAAGGAGTTCATCATGTTTTTCTATTTCTAGAAAAATGCATATAAGTTCGAAGTATTTCTTATACTTGGCATGACGATATTATTACAGTAGTATCATCATATTGGGGTGGAAGGTGCATAATGTCTTGTCGATCATTTTAGCATCAGTAACTTTCTGGTTACAGAATGTTAGTTTAGTGACAAGCTTGTGCATGGCAAAGTTATTTGCTGCCACAACCTTTAAAATCCTGAAAGCACAGGAGGATCTATTCGCGTTGTGCTTTTGGTAGCAGGACAGATCTTTATTGGTTATAATTTTCTTTTAGGGAATTCAAAAGTACCAGCTGGTCCTCTTTCATCAAATATTCAAGCTGTCAAATTAATCTTAGTACTAATTTTCCAGGTAGTGTAATTGTTGCTACCATTGGGGCAAGCTTGATAAATTCCCTCTTTGCGACGTCCGACATATCCTATTTTTATTTATGCAAATGATTTTTACTATTGATAAACTCATTATATCGCATGCTCACTCTTCAATCAGTAAAGCTTGGTTTGTATCTATTCAGTAGATAATTATCTAGAATTTTCTTAGCATTTATCATAATTTTCTGTTAATTATCAAGCAATGTTCAAGATTACCAAATAACAGAAAAACAAATCCCAAGATAAATTAAAAATGGAATAATGCTAAGAAAATAAATCCAGAAACATAAGGCTCCCAATATGCTAACTAGAATTTTTCTAGCATTTTCTGTAATTTTCTGTTAATGATTAAGCAATTTTCAGAAGTACTTAATGATAGAAAATTAAATTCAAATACACATAAAATATGTAATAATTCTAGAAAAATAAATCCAAGGTATGGAACTTCTAAAATGTGCAAAATATCAATTTTACCAAAATTTACAGAAGTCCATTGTAATATCCCGAGTATTTCTATACTCAAGCCACTGTACATTTGTACTCAAACGCTGTTCAATAATACACTGTGCTTGTGTATTTTCGTGTCTTGAGTGAACATACTTGCTTGGGATCAGAAAGAACCCTTCAACTTAAGTAATTTCGCTCATAAGTAAATTCGAATTAGGTTGGGCAAGTGCCTGTGACCCTATTAACTTCCAAAATACTTTGGGACAATTAGTAATCAACCCTGGAAGCTTTAGCCGTCAAGGCCCAAGTTCAAAAGTTCTGGGATGTCCGGAGTATCCGGATCCACACTCGGAGTATCCGGATCCAACCCGAATGTGGGACAAAGTCCGAGTGTCGGATTGGGTGGCCGAAGCGCTCAACCCGAGTGTCGGGTTAGTGTTATCAAGACCCCAACCGGAGTCTCGGGTTGAGTCCGAGAGTCCGGTATTGGCGTGGGGTTTTGTATAAAAGTCCCATTTCGTGGCTCCCTTCCATTCTTTCTTCTTCTACTTTGGTTTCCCCACTTCCTTGGTGTTCTCTCCACCACCCCGAGCTCCTCTCCAATGAGCCACCGGCAAGTGACCCTCCCCTGACTCCTCCATCTCGGTGTGCTCCTCCCCAAGCCGTCATTCCCCATCCTCCACCGGCGTTGCTCCTCCTCCATCTTCCTTGGAGGTAAGCTTTTCTCTTAGGGTTTGATTCGCGGGATTCTTGGGTTCTAGAGTCGTTCATGGTGGGATTAGGACTTAGGTTTGGATTTGGGAGGCTAGGGTTGAACTTGGATTCTAGGGTTTTGGGTGTAGTGGTTCTAGGGTTGAAAATGGGATTTGGATTAGTGAATGTGGTATGCTAGAGTGGTAGATCGGGTAGTAGTAATGTTGATTTAAGAAGTTGTTGGTGTGAGTTAGAGGTTTGGCGGGTTAGCGGCGTTTTCTCGTAGAATCGGCTAGCTCGGAACTCCTTCCGGTTCGCTAGGTGTCACGAAAGTCGTAGATCGGGTCGCGGTGAAGTTGTAGGAAGTGGTAAGGTCTCCGTCTCCTCGTCGAGTTGGACCAAATGCCCTAGGACCAGAGTATCCGGGCATATGGTCCGGAGTGTCCGGATTGTCCGAGTATCCGGACCAAACGGTCCGGAGTGTCCGGCCTATCCGGATGTCCGGATGCAAAACCGGACTATCGGGTTAGGCTGTTTCTGTCCGGTCGTGTTGTGTTGTCCGAGTCGTCGTTTCTTCAGGGTTTCTTGGTTGTACTTCATTCTTGTGTATTGCATGCACTTCATGGTGCATTTAAAACTTTCTTTTGCTAAGTTGTATTTCTTTCGCTGCGTTTTTGTTGCTTTGACCGATTAGAGGCTAGCGAGTCGGGCCGCCTCGAACAACCCGAGCATCATCCGGACATCACCGAAGTGCAACAACAAGGCAAGCACCTCCTTTGACCATCTTGAAACCTATATTTCACGATGTCTACTTTGATTTCTCAAACCATATGCATTGTTTATATTCGATGAAATTGCTAGTTTGTGGGAATGGTAGATATACCTGATTTGGTGGTTTCCCTCAATTTAATTCCACGAGATCATTGATAACCTTAGTAGGGTTAGACAATTTAATAAATTGTCACTTGGGTATAAACGATTTAGTAATTGCATACGCTTAGACACTGCAATAGAGGTGAGCAAAGTCAGTCCTTACCAAATGCTCAAAATTATGATAAATGTAATTGGTTTTGGAAAAGTTTTGGAAATGTGAATCGTAAAGGTATATTGATAAAATGTGAAGTGTCTAGTTGGTAATTAGACTTGGCGGGAGGTATAATATGTGCTAGTTAAACATGGTGGCGATTGGTTGGCGAGTTAAGTGGAGTTCCCCGCTTGAGTCACTAGGCAAAAATATAAGGACCGAACTTGTGACGGTTTTGAATTGAACACCGTGCAACCGCGCAATGCTTTGGGATGGGGCAGCCTATTCTAGTACTTGAAGTGTGAGGGGATAGCCATGCCTGTTGGTAGGTCGAAGAGTGGACCTTTTCCTGTGTTGGCGATCAAGCGCGGTGTGTGTGTCCTCACGACCCGCCGTATGCGCCGTGTGTGCGCTTGTACTTTTGCAGCAGGGAATCGCTCGGTTCATGTTTGTTGATACAACGGTGTACGCCTTGCTATGGGGTAATGCCGCGGCCAACAATTCGCCGTCGTCACGATGAGTATTCCGTGGCGCTTTGAGTGGGGTTGGCCTCTTATCGCCATAGTAGTGGATTTGTCGTCACCGGTCTTTGGGGTGTGGCTATAACCTCAACGATGGGAAAGAATAGATCATTCTTGTATATCGGATACCTCGTGTATCGCGTGTACCACTGGGCAGCAGGGATGCAAGTCCGAGTTGTGTTTGGGTAAAGTGCGCAAACTCTGCAGAGTATCAAATAATTCTAATCGATTAGCCGTGCTCACGGTTATGAGCAATCTTCTCTAATCATATCAAGTATAGAGATTTGGTTTGGTTTTGAAAGCGAAAATCTATTTGGTCGGTATAAAGTATGTGGTGGAATGGTACTTGATGGGATTGTGGATATGTGTATATGATTCTCGATGGGATTATGTATGGATGTCGATTCGTATCGATTGCGACCATGGATGGTGGCATTTGTGGAGCTCGATTATTACGATATCTTGTAAATATGTTTTATTCAAGCTGCTGTCTTTCAAATTATGTATTACTTTTCGATGAACTGTTTTAAATCCAAATTTTACGCAATTAACCCGATGTAGAAGCTTTATCGATGAATCACCTGCATTTATTTATATTTCCATACACTAAAGTCTTGCGAGTACATACGTGTACTCATCGTTGTCGCTAACCCTTTTCCACGAGAGGAAGGTAATGATGATGTCTGGATGATGGCGAGCCCTTTTCCTGCGAGTGTTGCGGCCAGAGTCCCTCCCTCGATCGGTAGCTTTGTGGGGTGGTCGGGCAGTTGTTGGTTGTCTTTCTTTTGTTTCGCTGCCGCTTTACTTCTTTTGGTTTTACGTAATACTCTTGTTCAAGGTTTACACAGTTATGTAAATTATCGTAGTTTATCCTTCCGTGCCTTGGTACTCGTGTTGTTGGTACGCGATCTTGGGCTCTTGATCCAGGGATCGATGATCGATGCGTCTGAGCACCGTCCGAAGCTAAGGGTTCGATCCCGTCGATCGAATTCTTAGGTTCAGATCTTCGATGTCGAGGCTTCCTGTTGCTATCACGGTGCTATACGCTCTGATGAAGCGGCGTCTGATGCGGTATAGGAAGAGGGGTCCTCACGGCGTTGGTATCGAGCCATTGACCGCAGGAGGACTTAGTTAGCATGGAAGTTAGACTTAGTGACAGATTTTTCTTCTCAAAATTTATTTTGAAGTACAAAACTCTATTTTCAAAGTGTAGAATGCTATTCTTGTCCATTCTATAGCTTTTCGCTTATCTACTCTTCAAAATGAATCTGATCTTAATCCAAATTTCAAAATTTGTTTCCTTCTTCTATCTTGTTCAAAAGGATTAAGAGGAATGCGGTTTTAGCTAAGAATGGGTTAAGGATAGATGTTTGTGGTTGTAATTAGGGGTTATTTGTCGTTTCCCTGAGTTGGTTTTTTGAATTGGTTCTTATGCTTCTTTGAATGAATGCTTGTAGTGTGTTTGTGTTTATGAGTGCATCCTTTGGGATCAGTCATTACGCACTTGATTTGCCTGATTAGTTGACTCAACTGTGCATTTCAGATGCCTCCCGAAGAGAAACGATTCGTGCGCTTCCGGTGATGATGCTAGGGGCGTGGCGATCTGATGGGAGCGGGGCCCAACGATCGCGAGTCCCTCTTGGTGGGTCACTGGGCTCGATCCTCGGCTACATGCCCAGAGTGAGAGCTCCCTCCACCTCCTCCTCGCTCCCGATATGGCTGCACTCATGTTGCGGGCAGACTCGGCTCATGGAGCCGATGGTCCAGCTGTCCAGGGCAGCAAGAAGCGGCGGCCCGGCGATCTCGGTTGTCGGAGTTCCAGCCGAACTCGACCGCCGAGCTTTTCTTCGACTCTGATCCGATGGAGGCGGAGGATTGGCTTAGCGACATGGAGGAAGTTGGAGTTAGTCGGTTGCCACCGATGCGGAGAAGGTTCAAGACACCGCCTACTACCTCCAGGACCGGCAGCCGTGGTGGAAGCGGCAGGGTCGTTCGCCTGCAGATCAGTCACCACATGGGCGGAGTTCAAGGCGCCTTCGCTCCTTCCATGTTCCAGCGGGCTTGATCGAGATCAAGAAGCGGGAGTTCTACGACCTTCGCCAGGGGTCTATGGCGGTGATGGACTACCTCCACCGCTTCAACCATTTGTCACGCTATGTTCTCGATGAGGTGACCGAGGCTAGGAGAGTGACATTGTTCAAGGAGCACCTCACCGAGGAGATCCGTTTCGGCTTCGCCGGTCATGACATTCCTAGCCTGCAGGTCTTGGTGGGCAAGGCCATTAGCATTGAGGATGGCGCCAAGGCGCTTATGGAGAGCCGCAAGCGCAAGTGGGCGGCTTCGGCGGCGGTCGGTAGCGGACCTTCGAGACCCGCACCTTCACTCGATCGGCTTCCAGCCTTCAGCGCGCCGCTTGATTCGAGAGGTCTCAGGGCTTACCTCCTCGCCACGCCCGAGTTCGGTGCGATCACCTAGCCGCCAAGACAGCGATTGGGGTCCCGAATCCATTTGGCCATATCACTTGCTTCTCCTGCGGCGGAAGGGCCGCCATGATGCTGTCGGCGAGCAGCGGCAAAGAATGACAGCTTGGGTGCACCGGCCGTCCCGAGTGGTCGATCTGGTGGGCGTGGGAGTGAAGCGTCAGACGCCGGTTCCGTGCGGCAGGCCCGGGCCATGGCCGCTGAATGTAGCCACCAGAGGAGGAAGCGGCGAGCTCAGATGTGGTGTTGGGTACGTTATCTGCTCATTCCGCACCGCCTTAGTATTATTTGACTCTGAGCGTCGCATTCCTTTATTTCTTCACGCTTTGTTGTTCAAAGATGAGGTGCGTTCTTTGTACCTCGAGAAGTACTTGTTGATCCGTTCGCCTGGATCTGTTTTGACTGCCGAGCTCGTGAGTCCAGGGGTTAGAATTGAGATCAATGGAGTAGAATTCTGGAGTGATCTCATTAACATTGAGACATCGGGTCTTGATGTGATTCTGGGTATGGACTGGTTGTCCAAGCATCAAGGGCATATTGATTGTGCCAGGAGATCCATTTCATTAGTCAACCCTGATGGCATTGCTGTCACCTTTTCTTCCGTTCCAAAGAAGGTGCCAGCCTTTGCTCGGTGCTCTTTCCGTTCTGAGGACCCGGTCAGTGCGGTGATATGTGAGTACCCTGATGTGTTCCCTGATGAGCTGCCAGGTTTGCCACCTGATCGTGATTTGGAGTTCATCATCGATCTCTTACCTGGCACTTCTCCAATTTCTAAGCGTCCAGACAGGATGCCTGGCGATGAGTGATTGAGTTGAAGACTTCGGCTCAAGGAGCGATTAGAGAAGGGGTTCATTCGTCCTGGCTTCTTCTCCCTGGGGCAGCCCGATTCTGTTTGTGAAGAAGAAAAGCGGCACTCTTCGCATGTGCGTTGATTACCTGGCCGTTGAATGAGGTCATCACAAGAACAAGTATCCTCTCCCTCGGATCGATGATTTGTTTGACCAATTAGGCGAGCTCGAGTTTTCTCCAAAATAGACTTGAGATCCGGCTATTTTCAGCTCAAGATCCGTCCGAGGATATCGTGAAGACCGCATTCACCACTCGCTACGATGCCTGCACGAGTACACGCAGTTGTTCGTTTGGCCTCACCAATGCACCAGCCACCTTCATGAATCTGATGAACAAAGTCTTCATGGAGTTCCTTGATAGATTTGTGGTGGTGTTCATTGATGACATCCTCATATACTCTAAGGATGATGATGAGCACGCACTTCACTTGCATATGGTGCTTAGCAAGCCGCGAGCATCGGTTGTATGCCAAGTTCAATAAGTGCGAGTTCTGGCTCAAGCAAGTGGAGTTTCTGGGGCATGTCCTGTCAGAAGGTGGGGTAGCAGTTGATCCACGCAAGGTACAAGACGTACTCAATTGGGAGCAGCCCCGCAATGTCCCCGAGATTCGGAGTTTTCGGTCTTGCCGGATACTATCGCCGGTTTATCGAGAATTTCTCCAAAATTGCTAAACCAATGACAGCGCTACTCAAGAAGGAGAAGAGATATGAGTGGTCGCTGGTTGTGAGTCCAGTTTTAGGAGTGAAGAATAGACTCACCATCGCACCGATTTGGTCCTTCCCGACATTCACAAGAACTTTGATGTCTATTGTGATGCATCCGTCTTGGACTTGGATGTGTGTTGATGCAGGAGGGCAAAGTGGTTGCTTATGCTTCTCGACACTAAAGCCTCATGAAGCCAATTACCCGACGCATGATTTGGAGCTTGCGGTATTGTTCATGCTCTCAAGCCGTGGCGACATTATCTCATAGGAAACAGATGTGAGATCTACACCGACCACAAAAGCTTAAAGTACTTCTTTCGCAGCCAGATCTAAATTTGAGACAAATCGATGGCTAGAGCTGATCAAAGACTATGATTTGGGTATTCATTACCATCCTGGCAAGGCGAATGTGGTTGCAGATGCCCTCGATGCGCAAGCTGCACACTGATGAATGCCTTGGGTGTCATTGGCCGCCTCACTGGTTGAAGAGTTTGTAAGCTCAATCTAGAAGTGGTTGAGTATGGTTACGTTTCGCTTTAGCCGTACAACCCACTCTAGAGTCTCAGATTCAGCGGCTCAACTACAAGATGATCTTTGTGATTGAGATTAGACGCCGATTGGTGAAAATGGCGCATCTCCGTGTTTTTCTGTGAAGTCCAATGGGCTGATCTTGCATGGGCGGCAGTGTATGTCCTCGATAATGTTGAGATCAAGGGGTTGATCTGTCGAAGCTCATGATATTCCTCTCTTCGCCCATCTGGCAAAGCACCAAGATGTACCAGGACCTTCGCAGTACCGGTGGCCAGGTATGAAGAAGGAGATCGCGGCTCATGTGGCGCATTGTGATGTGTGCCCGGCGTGTCAAGGCTGAACATCAAAGGCCCGGTAGGATTACTTCACCATTGCGAGATCCCTCGAGTGGAAGTGGGAAGAGATTGGGATGGATTTCATTACCGGTCTACCAAGGTCCTCCACCGGTCACGACTCTATTTGGGTGATCATTGACCGTCGACCAAGGTAGCTCATTTCATTCGATTCATACCACCTATTCTCGGAGCCAAACTAAGCGGAACTCTATTTGCGTAACATTGTTCGGCTCCATGGAGTTCCAAAAGTCATAGTCTCGGCCGTGGTTCGTGATTCACCTCCAGATTTTGGGAGAGTTTGCGATCCATTCTTGGCACTAAGCTATCCTTCAAGACAGCTTACCATCCCCAAACCGACTGACAGACGGAAAGGGCAAACCAAATCCTTGAAGACATGCTAAGGGCTTGTGTCTTTGTACTCTGACAAGTCGTGGGAGAAATGCTTGCCATTTCTTTGAGTTCTCCTACAACAACAGCTTATCAAGTCGGTCTTGAGATGTCGCCGAGGCTCTTTATGGCAAGAAGTGCGTAACACCACTGCTTTGGTCCGAGGTTGGTGAGAGGCAATTCTTCGGGCCAACCATGATTGAAGAGGCCGAAAGGCAAGTTAGCTTGATTCGAGACCTACCGAGAGAAGCTCAGTCTCGTCGAAGAGCTATCTTGACGCCGCCGCCGCGAAGTTGAGTTTTGAGGTGGGTGACTTTGTTTATCTCAAGGTCTCACCACTCCGCGGTACTCGCAGATTTCAGAGTCCGCGAAGCTAGCCCCGCGATACATCGGTCCGTTCGGATTTTTGAGAAGGTTGGTGTTGTGGCTTATCGGCTTGAGCTACCGCCACATCTTTCGGACATTCACGATGTGTTCCACGTGTCCCAATTGAAGAAGAGTCTTCGGTTCCATCGGAAGTTACCCAATTGGACCATCTTGATTTGCACTGATCTTTCGTATCGAGAGTATCGGTCCGTATTCTCGAGACAGTGGCGTCACACTCGTGATCAGGTTATCAAGATGCTCAAGGTCCAGTGGAGCAACCATTCAGAAGATGAAGCCACGTGGGAGCGTGAAGACCATATTCAGGCAGAATACCCCGACTTTCTTCGAGAGGATTAGCAATCTCGAGGACGAGATTTTTGTAAGGGGGGTAGACTGTAATATCCCGAGTATTTCTATACTCAAGCCACTGTACATTTGTACTCAAACGCTGTTCAATAATACACTGTGCTTGTGTATTTTCGTGTCTTGAGTGAACATACTTGCTTGGGATCAGAAAGAACCCTTCAACTTAAGTAATTTCGCTCATAAGTAAATTCGAATTAGGTTGGGCAAGTGCCTGTGACCCTATTAACTTCCAAAATACTTTGGGACAATTAGTAATCAACCCTGGAAGCTTTAGCCGTCAAGGCCCAAGTTCAAAAGTTCTGGGATGTCCGGAGTATCCGGATCCACACGGAGTATCGGATCCAACCGGAATGTCCGGACAAAGTCCGAGTGTCCGGATTGGGCTGGCCGCGCTCAACCGGAGTGTCCGGACCAATGTCCGAGTGTCCGGGTTAGTGTTATCAAGACCCCAACCCGAGTCTCCGGTTGAGTCCGAGAGTCCGGTATTGGCGTGGGGTTTTGTATAAAAGTCCCATTTCGTGGCTCCCTTCCATTCTTTCTTCTTCTACTTTGGTTTCCCACTTCCTTGGTGTTCTCTCCACCACCCCGAGCTCCTTCTCTCCAAATGAGCCACCTGGCCAAGTGACCCTCCCAGTGACTCCTCCATCTCGGTGTGCTCCTCCCCAAGCCGTCATTCCCCATCCTCCACCCGGCGTTGCTCCTCCTCCATCTTCCTTGGAGGTAAGCTTTTCTCTTAGGGTTTGATTCGCGGGATTCTTGGGTTCTAGAGTCGTTCATGGTGGGATTAGGACTTAGGTTTGGATTTGGGAGGCTAGGGTTGAACTTGGATTCTAGGGTTTTGGGTGTAGTGGTTCTAGGGTTGAAAATGGGATTTGGATTAGTGAATGTGGTATGCTAGAGTGGTAGATCGGGTAGTAGTAATGTTGATTTAAGAAGTTGTTGGTGTGAGTTAGAGGTTTGGCGGGTTAGCGACGTTTTCTCGTAGAATCGGCTAGCTCGGAACTCCTTCCGGTTCGCTAGGTGTACGAAAGTCGTAGATCGGGTCGCGGTGAAGTTGTAGGAAGTGGTAAGGTCTCCGTCTCCTCGTCGAGTTGGACCAAATGCCCTAGGACCGGAGTATCCGGGCATATGGTCCGGAGTGTCCGGATTGTCCGGAGTATCCGGACGAAACGGTCCGGAGTGTCCGGCCTATCCGGACTGTCCGGATGCAAAACCCGGACTGTCCGGGTTAAATTTTCTGTCCGTCGTGTTGTGTTGTCCGAGTCGTCGTTTCTTGAGGGTTTCTTGGTTGTACTTCATTCTTGTGTATTGCATGCACTTCATGGTGCATTTAAAACTTTCTTTTGCTAAGTTGTATTTCTTTGCATCGCTTTTGTTGCTTTGACCGATTAGAGGCTAGCGAGTCGGGCAAGCCTCGAACAACCCGAGCATCATCCCGGACATCACCGAAGTGCAACAACAAGGCAAGCACCTCCTTTGACCATCTTGAAACCTATATTTCACGATGTCTACTTTGATTTCTCAAACCATATGCATTGTTTATATTCAGTAAATTGCTAGTTTGTGGGAATGGTAGATATACCACTGATTTGGTGGTTTCCCTCAATTTAATTCCTGAGATCATTGATAACCTTAGTAGGGTTAGACAATTTAATAAAATGTCACTTGGGTATAAACGATTTAGTAATTGCATACGCTTAGACATCGCAATAGAGGTGAGCAAAGTCAGTCCGTACCAAATGCTCAAAATTATGATAAATGTAATTGGTTTTGGAAAAGTTTTGGAAATGTGAATCGTAAAGGTATATTGATAAAATGTGAAGTGTCTAGTTGGTAATTAGACTTGGCGGGAGGTATAATATGTGCTAGTTAAACATGGTGGCGATTGGTTGGCGAGTTAAGTGGAGTTCCCGCTTGAGTCACTAGGCAAAAATATAAGGACCGAACTTGTGACGGTTTTTGCATTGAACACCGTGCAACCGCGCAATGCTGGGATGGGGCAGCCTATTCTAGTACTTGAAGTGTGAGGGGATAGCCATGCCTGTTGGTAGGTAGAAGAGTGGACCTTTTCCTGTGTTGAAGCGATCAAGCGCGGTGTGTGTGTCCTCACGACCGCCCGTATGCGCCTTCGTGTGTGCGCTTGTACTTTTGCGGCGAGGAATCGCCTCCGATTCATGTTTGTTGATACAACGGTGTGCGCCTTGCTATGGGGTAATGCGCGGCCAACAATTCGCCGTCGTCACGATGAGTATTCGTGGGTCGCTGAGTGGGGTTGGCCTCTTATCGCCATAGTAGTGGATTTGTCGTCACCGGTCGGGGTGTGGCTATAACCTCAACGATGGGAAAGAATAGATCATTCTTGTATATCGGATACCTCGTGTATCGCGTGTACCTGGACGGCGAGGATGCAAGTCCGAGTTGTGTTTGGGTAAAGTGCGCAAACTCTGCAGAGTATCAAATAATTCTAATCGATTAGCCGTGCTCACGGTTATGAGCAATCTTCTCTAATCATATCAAGTATAGAGATTTGGTTTGGTTTTGAAAACGAAAATCTATTTCGGAGTCGGTATAAAGTATGTGGTGGAATGGTACTTGATGGGATTGTGGATATGTGTATATGATTCTCGATGGGATTATGTATGGATGTCGATTCGTATCCCAGTTGCGACCATGGATGGTGGCGGTGTGGAGCTCGATTATTACGATATCTTGTAAATATGTTTTATTCAAACTTGTCTTTCAAATTATGTATTACTTTCGATGGCTGTTTTAAATCCACTTTACGCAATTAACCCGATGTAGAAGCTTTATCCCGATGAATCAGCCTGCATTTATTTATATTTCCATACACTAAAGTCTTGCGAGTACATACGTGTACTCATCGTTGCTGCTAACCCTTTTTCCACAGAGGAAGGTAATGATGATGTCCCGGATGATGGCGAGCCCCTTTCTCATGAAAGTGTTGCGGCCGTAGTCCCTCCCTCCGGTCGATGCTTTGTGGGGTGGTCGGGCCACCGCAATGGTTGTCTTTCTTTTGTTTCGTCGCTTTACTTCTTTTGGTTTCGTAATACTCTTGTTCAAGGTTTACACCCAGTTATGTAAATTATCGTAGTTTATCCTTCCGTGCCTTGGTACTCGTGTTGTTGATGCAGCGATATCGGGCTCTTGATCCAGGATCCAAAGATCGATGCGTCTGAGCACCGTCCGGCTAAGGGTTCGATCCCGTCGATCGAATTCTTAGGTTCAGATCTTCGGTGTCGAGGCTTCCTGTTGCTATACGGTGCTATACGCTACAGTAGACGGCGTACAGTACGGTATAGGAAGAGGGGGTCCTCACATCCATATACCTAAAAAAAATCTAATTTATAGTATTTAACATGGATTTTTTAGCATTATTGGCTATTTACTGAAAAACAGGAAATTCCTAGGGCCAAAGTGTGAAATTTCCTTTTCCTTTTTTTCTTTTGGAAAATCCGATGGGACTTAGAGCCCATTAGGCCTTCTAGACCCAAGCCATCCTAATTTTCATAGCCATTAAAAGTGGCGACTAGGGTTTCCAAACCCTAGCCGTCATCCATTCTTACCATGCGGAGCGACTGGTCGGAGGCGACGCGGCGTGGCATGTGGTGCCAAGCCTGTCGGTGGGGCACGACGGTGCGGAGGCGTGGGCAGGTGACGCTGGTGGGGCGCGACGGTGCGGGGGCGGCATAGACACCGCTCACGGCGAGTAGCTACGCCTTGGGCGAGGCTCACGATGGAGCAGTGGCACGACTGCAGGCCATTGGCCAGCGGGAGCGCATGGAGGGCCAGCGACCGGCTCATTGGGAGCAACGGTGTGGCCGACGCGCCAAATGGGCCGACAAGGCCTGGTGCTGCTAGCGCGATGAGGCATGAAGCCTTGGGTGTTGTGCATCCACAGGACGCGACGGCGTGGCCGACGTGCCAACTAGGCCGGCAAGGCCAGATGGAATTCTCCCTTTTTTTAATTGTTGATGAACAGTGTCGATGAACTGTTATTATGTGTGACCCTTTTTGATGAATAGTGTTCTCAATAAAGAACCCTAATTTCATATTTACAAATTAATCGAGTAATCTAGCTAACTAGGGAAAATTTAATCCACAGGATTTAAGAGACTATTCAGTTGCGATTACTCACGTAGCTTGAACTTACGTAAGGCTTGAAGTAGATTTAATCGCGTGTTGCCGGTCAATTTTGTTGTAGTGTAGATTGATGCAGGTAGACGAAACTCGATTAGCCTCGATAGGACGTTATGCGTTCGTTCATGCATGCATGTAATTCTGTCTTTGTGTTGATGAGATCGATCTCTTATATGAGCAGCATGCAAATCAAGCATAGATCAATCCATTATTAGTATCAAGAAAACAAGATTGATCTACTTGCAAAGAATATAAAACAACATACACAGCTTGTAGATTGATCTAGAGCTTCATGCTTATAACGTGTTGTAAAATGTAGTTGTTCACCCACAATCAATCAACATCATGCCAACGCAATCACACGAATAAAACAAGGAACACACAATATTGGGTGCAAAGTACTCCCCACCACCACACCTCATTGCCCGCCACGCCACCACACCGCCCGTTGGAGGGGGAGGGAAGGGGGTGAGTGTCGGGACCCGAATTTGCAAATCCGGACCCTCTGTGTATTCAGCACTAGTCCAGGATCACGCTAGTGCACACAGTCTCAACATCGGTAAATATCACAATCATACTCATCGAATTAATAAAGTACTTTAATTAAAATAACCAAACTGGTTGCTCGACCTTATGGTCAAGTTACAAGAGTACGCCACACAGGGCGAAAACTTATTAAAGGAAATAAATTGCAGCGGAATAAAAGCATCAACGTGGCGCCATCCAGTATATCACAGGCAACTGACTAGACTCGCTCCCTAGATAGATGGTTCCTCCTGAAGTTCTTCCTCCAAAGCTGGCGTCGCTTCTTCTTCAACTGGCGTTGTATTATTGCAAGGGCTGAGTACTTGGTACTCAACAAGTCATGCACATAATGCAACTAATATTCTACATGCATGGCTTAGTACAAGGAATGTTTCATGGTTCATTTGCAGTAAACAGCAATTAACAAGTAGCATAAGTAGATTCGAAAGTAGTAGATGTAAAGATAATATGAATAACTTTTCCAGGAGTTAAGTAAACACTTTCCCTTTCCTAATCCACATTTCCATCAATGTCATTAATAAACCCAACTAGACTTTTCAAGTCCCAGTTGTTTTCATGAAAGTATAACCCTTGACTGTAATCCCCGAGCAATGTCCAGTACCGTGAACTCGGCTATTCGAATAGATTGTACACTCTGCAGAGGTTATGCACTTTACCCACAAGACACAGTCAAACACCACAAAGGCGAGTGATTGTAACAAAGCATTTCAGAGACTGCAAACTATACAAGTGAACCTCTCCGGTTTTTGCCATACACCATCCCTTCCCTTAACATAGACGAAGTATGGGACCGACATACCATGCCATAGCACTGGTACGCTCCCCTTTCATGCTACACAAAAAGGTGTAGTTGACACCCCGAGGTACCACATGCAAGTTATTAGTAACTTACTCAACTAGGTCCGTCCCATTACAGACATGTGGTTGCACGTTTGACTCAGATCAAAGGCTTGCAAAGTTAAGTCCTTAGGGTGACCAGGGCAAGACTACCCAAAGAACCAAAACGACATCCCCGGTACCACTCATGGCCCACCATAACATTCATGCCACTTACCCCGGTCTAAATCTATTTATCTAACCCAGTTGATTACCATGCACCACGTGCCATCATCATCATCACAACACATGATACTTCTCCAAAACAGGTTCAATATCTCATTAAGTCAATATTAACATTTGATTGTCCAAAATCATGTCATGTGCACGTAGCAGGTCTAAGCAATATACTACGACGGTCTAAGTACCCAATGTTGGCAATTTAATAATGTCAAACTCTATAAACCACAACTAGGGTGACAAGGGTTCATGGCACATAATTTAATTTATCAAAGTGTCATACTGCAATTTGGCATTTATCTACTTCCCAGAAATAATTTAAACAATTTCTAATTAAATTAGCATGCAATAATTTAAATTAAATTAATTTCAAAAGTGGGATCAAAATAGTAAAAGCATAACTTGCCTTCAAAAAGTACTTGCTCTTGGTCCTGAGCTGGCTCCTGAGTCAAAACTTCACCTTCGTAGCCTTCAGACACTTCAACGTCTACTCGTAACGCGTGCAAATAGCAATAAATAATCAAGCAGTGGACAAAAAGTGTCCAAAAATTCAAATAAAATTCATAAATAGAGAGAGCACATTTTTATAAATTTTTAGAAATTTGAATCGTCCAAATCGGAGTTAAAACGCGAAAGTTATAATCGTGTAAAATTTGAATAGTCTATTAAATAAATATAAACAGAGGCAAACCATGCCCAAAAATTAAATAAAATTCACCATTAAGTAGATCTCAATTTTATAAAAAGTTAGAAATTGGAATCACCCAAATCTGAGTTAAAATGCAAAAGTTATAAGCGTTTGAAGTTTGAAAAATTAAATAAAAGGATAAACCAAATTAATTCATTTATTTTTCTATTGAAAAATTGATTTATTGTGTCATTAAGACAAATGGGCCAATCAGAAGCCGCCATGTTGCCTTGGGTCCATGGACCCGGTGCACGGCATGGCTCGGTCCACCGTGGATCCGATCCACGGGCGCACGTCCCGCTGACGCGTGGGCCCAGCTTGATGACGCCGGGCCACGACGCCAAAGACAAAGACGGCTAAGGGGACAATGACACGCTGGCCCCACTGCGTCGCCAAGATGACGTCACGGATGACGCCACGCCGCCAGCGTCGCACGACGGCCGACACGCAGCGGGCGCCATCGACGGCGTCGGGTGACATCGGCCGACGGCCGGTGGCCGCGTGGACCGCGTCGTTCGGCTCCCGCACACGTGGCTTGATCTGGGTCATTGGTTTGAAATTCAACGGTCTTGATCGGATCCAATCTCACGTGTTTTGGAATAATGCGATCGGTCTAGACCGTTCGATTCGGATCGGATGGTTGGGATTGGATAGGGTTTCACCGCGTCACTGGGGGGTGACATGGCATGACCCGGCGTGCGACACGCGACATGATCTACGCTGTTCGATCTTGATCGAACGGCTGAGATTTCGTCTAATGCTACAACGCTGGTTAGCCCTAATCGTACGATCTAGATCTAACGGCTGTGATTGGATCTAGCACGGTGCAGTCTAGGGGCTACGTGGCTCAATCTAGAGCGTTGGATCTAGAGCGTTGGATCTAGATCCAACGGTTGAAAATAGATCTAAAATCGAAACGTGAAAAACACTTACAGGTGACGTGGACGAATCTGGGCTGTTTGATGAATATCCAACGGCGGAAGGAGCTCGGTGTTCCGGCAATGTCCATGACGGAGCTGGCTGGCCGGAGCTGAGGACGACGACGTGCCCAACGACGCTTCAGGGCAGTTCTAGCGAAGTGAGTGGTACGCACGGGTGCGTCTCGACGTGACGGTCTCGGATCTGGGCACCAACATGGCGGAGACGGCTCGACGGCGGTGGAAAACGGCAAAAACCGCGGCGGAACCCTAGCGCGATTTCGACGAGCGATTGCGGCGTGGCTACGGCGACTCGAGCTCCAAGACCTAGGGCAAAGCGTTCGTGCGAAAACGGTGGTCACCACACAGGTGGCGGCGCATTAAAAAGTGCCCCCGACGTCCGTGAAAATCGCGGAAACCGAGGCCCACACGCGCGCGACGGCGGAATCCGGCGGCGGCTCGGACAGGGTGACGTGGACGCATCCTGACCGTCCACGTGCGCGTGTCCAACGGCTGGGATCGCTCCTGGCGCGAGCGGGTCCGATCTGGCTCGGGCTCGGGTGACGTGGCGTAACGCAGGTCGTTGGATCTCGATCCAACGGTCGTGTGGGTTAGGGTTTGGTCCGTTCGAGTTAGACTTGAGTCTGACTCGGGTACGGCTCGGTCGGATGAACAGTAAAACCGATTCGGATTTTTCAGCGATTTAATATTCAAAAATAATTTCTAGAAATTCAAATAATTCGAAAAAATAGCAAAATAATCAGAAAAATTCCAGAAAAATTCTGAAAAATACTTTGAGACATTTTGGACTCAAATAAAATATTTCTAACAAAATTTTATTTAAAACGTTTAATTATTTAGCTATCTCAAAAGGGAATAAATTCAAATTAAATCCAAATAAATTCCAGAAAATTCCAAGAATTCTCAAAAGGGTAAAATTTACATTACATTCATGAAAAGCAAAAAAATTTGGGGTGTTACAGCGAGGGGGAGGCATCCGAAGGGGGATGGGAAGGGGACATGGAGGGGGGGCAAAGGGAAGGGAACCGGGGGAGGTCTGGGGGTGGCGCCGCGATGAGGGCCGAGGTTGGGGTGAAGGGGGTGGCCAGAGGAAGGGAAGGTGTAACATCCCAATTTTTGCGTTTCATGAATTTAAATAAGATTTGGCACCTTTGTGAATTTTTGGAATTTTCTGAGATTTATTTGGAATTTATTCCCTTTTCAAATAATTAAAGAATTTAATTTTGCAAATAAAATTTTGTTGGAAATATTTTATTTGAGTCCAAAATGTTCCAAAATATTTTCTAGAATTTTTCTGGAATTTTCCGAGTATTTTGCTATTTTTAATGAATTAAATGAATTTCTGGGAATTAATTTAAATATTTAATCGCTGGAAAAAACCCAAACCGGGTTTTACTGTTCATCCGACAGGACCCGAGTCCGAGTCAGACTCGAGTCCGACCCAGACCCGACCGCGCCAAGCCGTCTCGGTCGAACCACGTAACCTAACCCTAACAGTGTGACCGTTGGATCGGAATCCAACGGCCACGATTGAGCCACGTCATCCGAACCCGAGCCGACCGAGCCAGCCAGGTCGCCCGACCGGACCCGAGCCCAAACCCTCGTGCCGTTGGATCTTGATCCAACGGTCCACGTTGAGCCACGTCACCGAATCCGAATTGGATTCGGATTCCGCCGCCGCAACCGGGTGGACCTCGGTCTCCGCGCAATACACGGAAGCCGAGGCCCCTATTTAAGGCGCCGCCGCCACCAACATGTAGCCGACTTCCGTGCGCACCCGTAGCCCTAGACCACGTCACCTGAGTCGCCGCCGTTCGCCCGCTAGACCTCGCCGTAGTTGCGTTAGGTTTCCGCCGCGGTTATTCGCCGTTTTCGCCGCCGTTGAGTCCATATCCGGAACCGCAAGGACAAGCCGCGTCAGAGGGTACCTTTCACCTCGCTGGAATCGCGCCCAAATGCTGTCGGGCGCGTCGTCGTCCCCGTCTCCGATTGTAACACCCTAGTTTTCGCTTTCTGGAGAAAAATCTAATTTAAATAAATTAAATTCAAAACTTGGAGTTTCTTTGGTGTTTATATTAACCTGGCATCCATTCCCCTCCAAAATCGGGATTTAATTCCCCTCCGGTCGAAAAATCGGGTTTTCCAGTTCCCGCCGGAACCCGAAAATTCACCCGAGTCCAAAAGTGCTCCAAAAATCTCCAAACCACTTCTAAAATGTTCCAAATATTCCGAAATGATTTTAGGAATCATTCCCCGGATTTTTGGACATCCGTTCCTATTTTATCTCACGCGGCTTTTGTTTAATGCCTTCGATCCGCGCCCGAATATCCAATTCCATAAAAATCATCCAAATTCAACCAAATCACTTCCATTGAGTTCCAAATAATCTAAAATGGCTCTAGGAATTTTTCCGGAATTTTTAGGCCATTTTTCCTTATTTTTCTCTAGGGCGGAACTTTCGCGTAAAAGAGAACCAACCGGAGCGTGCCACGTGGCGATGTATGTAGCATGGGCATGTGGCGTCGTGCTACAGTATCACGTAGTAATTGTTCATCTTCCCGATCGATCTTTTTCCCAGGGAAAGAACAGAACACCTCCATTCTTGCTTCCTTGGATTCAAATCTCGTAACTTCCTCATTAATCACCCAAATTGCGAACTAGGATCCGTTGAATCAGAATGGCGACCCTTCCATTCCGGTGGTTATTAAGCCCAAATCTCACGGAATGTGCGTAGTTCGCCAAAAACTGAAATCACCATTAATGGATTTGATTGTTCATAACTCGGCCGCTTTCTAATCCGCTTCGCACGATTCCACCTCTCAAATCTCAGTGGGAGAGTCCTCTTTCAGTGCACCTCTTCTTCCTTGGCCTCTCCAACCCTTTAGCTCGAGATCGAAGAAACCGGCCGTATCACACTTTTTCGGTGTTCTTCGTGTTCTTGCTCATAGATCCTTCTCCGGTGAGCCATTCTTCATGCCACTTGGTTCCTCGTGACCAGTGGATGAGTCTAGCTTCTAACCCAATCATCAATTTTAGGATTTCTCAACCGTGGGCGGCGAATTTAGAGCTTTTGTCGCTTCGGCCGCACCTCCGCTCGTCGTCGATTTCTCCCAATCCGGCAAGGTTTGGTCCAATTCCTTCCTCCTAGATGTTGCTAAGGATGTCCTCTAGAGATTCTAGGCTTTGGTTTGGATCAATTCCATGCAAAATTGGTTGGAGAATCAAGTTTTGGATGAAGTTAGGTCCTCTGTCTTTTCTTTTTCTTGTTTTGGGTTGCTCTGTTGGTTGAACTGCCCATGCTTGCGCCGCCGCTAGCCGGCCGGCCGCCGCCCGCCGTCTTGTGGCGCCGTCGCCGCTGCCGCCGTCGCCGCGCCATGGCGCCTGCGGCGCCCGCTTCGCCCGCGCCTCACGCAAGGCTGCGTCTGCCGCCGGCAGCGCCACCGGCGCGCCGGCGACCCTCCGCCGCCGCCCCCCCCTCTCCGGCGAGCCCCTCCTCTCCTTCCCTTCAAGCTCCACTTCACATTCATGGTTGCCATGAAGACCAAGGTTGAAGACAACCTCCACACAATGACATCTAGGCCCCACTGTCATAGACTCCATCCTAACCAGCCCAGTCAAAGTCAAAGTCCGCGGTCAAACTTTGACCCAGTCAAACCCGAGAGGAATATTCCGGGAATATTCTCGGTTTTCCGATTTATTCGAAATTCAAACTTCGGAAGCTCATAACTTTCTCATCCGAACTCCGATTGACTCCATTCAAATTTCTAAATTCATCTAAAATCAAGATCTACCTGCCAGTACTAATTTTGTATTTTTTTGGATTTTATTTATTTTCTTTTATTTATTTGTGGTCTCGTTTTGCGCGTAGTCGACGCTTCCGCCGACCCCGCCGCCGGACTTCAGAGAGTTCCACCTTCTTACTGTGACCGAGGCAAGTCTCCTTGACGCATGTTGATCCTACAATTTATAAATGTTTTACCATGTTTTACAAATTGCATTGCTAATTACATAAAATGATGATGTTAAACGTTAAGTTGTTAGTTATACCTGTTGTTTATACCTCCTTGAGAATTGCTACCCATGACCCTTTGTCGACCTAGAACAGGGATCCACCGTAATAAATATTCTTTAATAAAATACATTTTGATGGGGAAAATGACTATTTAGCAGGTAGTTTGAATAGAGTAAATCGGGGGCAATGTAACTTGGAGACGGATGAATATTAGTGATAATGGGAGGATTGTTATTATGAAATTGATTTATGGTGGTGATCATTTAACTGTTGAGAAGTGGGATTGTGATAATAGTTCACAACATAATGAGTATGGATTGGGGTGAAATGCAAATTGGAGCTAGATGAATATTAGAGTTGATGTGGGACTTAAAATCATAAAGTTGACCTACGAATGGTAGTCCATATGTTTCGGTGGATGGGGAGAATGTTGGAAGATGTATGATGTCGGTGAAAGTAAATAAATGTCATTGAGAGTCATATTTATAGATCAATTAGAATAAGTGGTGAATTATATTTCAGTGGATTTTAACAAGAATACTATGCGATAATCATTCAGGGAGATTGTGAATAGTCCAGAATGTTTGGTGGTTTAGTGAATGATATTATCGCGTATTTTTGGTGGATTAAAATAGATAATTTAGAGGTGATCATGTGAAGGACTAAATATATGATGCTATGAAGTATTATAGGTGGATTGTATCCTAGATGATTAGAGCTGATATTATGAAGTATTCCTGGTGGTTTAACAGACGACTTTGTGAAATCTTCTTAGTGGATGATAAGATTGATTGCCCTATGAGTGACGAATAAATCAATAATACTAGTCATAATTCAAGGGAAATAGACACACTTGATTGAGGTTTAATATGATTTTGAGGGTTAGGATATTTCCATGATATGCTCAATACTTGATGGATACGATATTAAATTGGATTATTCATATGATTGTACCACTAGGGCAACTTAATAATTATTGGAGATTACAGAATTAATTATAAGGATTGTCATCAACCCCTGAGCTTTGTATTTTATAAAATAAACTATTGGTGGAATAGAATAGTACGGTAGAAATGCTTAGACTATAAGCGGTCAATATGCACCTATGGGTGGGACTTTCAATTATCTCTTGACAAGCGGTGTTGGAAATTATTAGGCAAGGAGTAATGCCAATGGTTTACAAAACAAAAATAAAATGAAAAATGATTTCGACTTGGGCGGCATGGAATGTCGGGTGGAAGCGGATCAAGCCTTGATCCTTTTGTGCAAGTACCGCCCCAAGTCAATTAAGGACCGACGCTTATGACTGTCTCCATTCTAAGCATAACCGTACAACCACATGTCAAAGTGGGCACGACCTGGCTGAATAATTTGTAGAAACCTAACTTAGACTCACCACTCGGTGGTTGTGTGAGAGCCGGACGGAGGCATTGTTGTTGTTGTTGTTGTTGTTGTTGTTTTTCTCACACGGCGCAAGAGGGGGCTTCTGTACTGGGTGGACATAACCCTAACAAATGGGTGAAACCTCGTGGTGGAGTCGGAGTTAGGCGTATACATTGTAAAGGCCTTGTCATGATATCCTCGCAAGACACCCTAAGGAAGTGTGCTAATAGCTTGGCATCAAGGGAATATCATGTCTTGTGGGTAAAGTTGTACACCTCTGCAGAGTTAAAACTATTCGAATAGCCGTGCCTACTGGTCAAAGGCAAAGCTTCTTTGAATGCTTTAAATCGGTAGAATTTGGATTTTGATTTCAAATTAAACAAGGTTTTGTTTTGGGATCCGGGAGCGGTTAGAACTCTCGGGTGTGCTTCTGGCAGTTAAAGCCAGGTAGGTGGAAGGAACCTGATTTTGTGAACCATGGCGGACATAGCCATGTGATTGGATTGAGCCCTGATTTTGTTGAGATGTGGCGGATAGAGCCTGTATATTAGTGAGTGGTGGTTAGAACCTTCACTACAATATTACATAATTCAATTATTAAAAAGAATTGCTCAAATATGCTTTGTGAAAATTATTAACAAGTATGATTTGTTGAAACTTGGCTTTATGCAAAAGAACCATATTAAGCCATCCTTGGATAGCCTACATTGTGCATAATTTCACAGACTTGCTGAGTACTTTATGTACTCACGTGCTGCATTCTAATCCTCTCTCAGAAGTGAAAGAAGCTGTTCAAGATTTCCATCGACTAGGGTGCGTTCTCCACTCGATTGCCTGTGGGCAATTGGATGGGTCGCATTGGCGTTTGCGTCTTCCGCTGCAGTTGTTCAAGTTGTTCAGCCTGTTCGGGCCGTAATGGTAAACCTTGACCATAAGGTCTTTGCTTTTATTTGATATTATTTCTTATTTAGTTATTTGTAATCGTGATATGGTTGTTGATTCATCACTTTTGACTGTGTGTACTAGCTACTGATCTGGGACTAGTACAGAAATACACAGAGGACTCCGGATAGCCGATCCGGGGGCCTACACCGATGAACCAGCTCCGTCGCACGCCATCACCGTCGCTCGAGCTCTCTCCACCGTCCGATCCAGATCTGAGGGCCCAGATTCGTCCACGTCACAACGGTAAAATCTCACGTTGTAGTTTCCAGATAAGTTTTCAACCGTTGGATCTAGATCCAACGGTTCAGATTGTGCCACGTAGCCGTAACTGTACCGTGCTTGGATAGATCTCAGCCGTTAGATCTAGATCGTACTGCTAGGGTTAGCCACGTTGTAAACTCTAGATTTGATCTTGACCGTCCGATCAAGATCGAACGGTCCAGATGGACCGAGCTGTTTCCTAACGCGTAAAGCCAGATCCAATCTAAACCGTTGATTTTCAAATCAACGGTCCGGATCGAGCCACATGGCTGGAAGCGTGACCGACGCGGTCACCGCCGGTCACCGCTGATGTCACGCGTGACGTCAGAGTGGGGCCCGCGTGTCAGTGGCTCAGCCGAACCGCACCATGACATCACCGTGACGTCACGGTGGGTCCAGCTGTCCACTGTCCTCAGCCGTGCGTGATGACGTCACCGCTGACGTCATCCGAGGGGCCCACCTGTCAGAGGCACACGAGCCGTGGACCGGGTCCACGGTGGACCAAGCCAAACCGTGCGCCAGGTCCATGGACCCGAGGCGACGTGGCGGCCTATGATTGGTCCACGTGTCGTGCTGACGCAATAAATCATTTTCCGAAAATGAAATTATTTATTTAATTCGGTTTATTGATTTTAAATATAGATTCAAACTTCAAACGCTTATAACTTTTGCGTTTCTACTCCGACTTGAGTGATTCAAATTTCTAAATTTTTATAAAATTGAGATCTACCTAATGGTGAATTTTATTTAATTTTTGGACCAAAGTTTTTCTCTGTAATATTATTTAATTAATTATTTAAACTTTAAACGCTTGTAACTTTTGCGTTTTAACTCCGATTTTGCCGATTCAAATTCCTAAAAATTCATAAAATTACGCTCTCTCTGTTTATGGACTTCATTTGGATGTTGGATACTTTTTGTCTACTATTTATTTATTTATTGCTATTTGCACGCTTTACGAGTAGACGTTGAAGTGCCCGAGGGCTTCGAAGGTGAAGTGTTGACCCCGGAGCCAGCCCAAGACCAAGAACAAGTACTCTTTTGAAGGCAAGTTGTGCTTTGACCATGTTGATCCCATTTTCAAATTAATTTGGTTTAAATTATTGCATGCTAGTTTAATTAGAAAATGCTTTATTTAATTATGGGAAATTAGATAAATGCCAAATTGTTGTATGACACCTTGGTTAATTAAATATGTGCCATGACCCCTTGTCACCCTAGTTGTGGATTATTAGTTGGACATTATTAAATTGCCAACATGGGTAGTTAGACCGATGTAGCATGCTTAGCCTTGCCACGTGAAATGCTTTGGACAATCAAAAGCTAATATTGACTTCATGAGATATTGAACCTGTTTTGAAAGAAGTATCATGTGTTATGATTGTCGATGGCATGTGGTGCATGGTAATCAACTGGGGGTTTGATAAATAATTTTCGACGGGGGTATGTGGCAAGAATGATCGACTGGGGGTTTGATAAATAGTTTTCGACCGGGGTATGTGACAACTAACAACATGCAAGTACGCGTGAAAATGGATTGGATAATTTTTTAATATAGATTATGTCAGCTCAGATATTTGTCATATAGTATTTGATCGGAAATAAATATGGATTTATTCTGCTAGATACAAATACGAATTCGGTAACTAACTGAAAGTGCATCTAGGCCCCTCATTTTATTTTGGTGATTAATGATGACACAATTAAAGTGATCTAATGCTTCAACTCAGAGTAATGCAGTTATCGAGATCACATCAAGCTTGGAATGAGATTGGACGGTCCTAAGCGCGTCAAATTTCGATAAAACGGCGTCAAGACAATGAAGTGTAATTTTCCTTTTATTTGAGTCTTAAGGATAGCCGTACTATTAAGAGGATACGATGAGAAATCGCCTATTAGGATGTGCATGTGCTCAACATCAAGTATTTCATCTCTCATTAGCACTCCTGCATTTGGTTTTGAAAAGTTTCAAATTGAAACCGAATCAGGTAACCGGAGTCTCCGGATTCGATCCGAGTATCCGATTCAATCCGAGTATCCGACATTTTGTCCTGAGTCTCGGGTTGGACCCTCGGTTACTTTTAGTTCAAGGTCCGAGTATCCGGACATTTGGTCCGGAGTCTCCGGATAACCCGGAGTCTCCGGGTTGTTTGTCCGGACACTCCGGCCTGTACAAAAACAGGAGTAACGGCTAGTTTTCAAAAAGGGTATTTAAAGCCTCCACTCCACTCCAATGGCTAGGATCTCTATTGAGCTCATTCATAGCAGCATTCAAGCCATTTCTAACCATCTCTAAGCATTCAATAGAACCCCCACTTCCTCCCACCAATAGATTTGGTTGTTGATTCATTTTGGTGAGGAGAGGAAGAAGCAAAGTGCTAAGTGCATTCATTTCATCTTGTTGAGCACTAGTTCATCCTCCAAGCGATCTCTCGTGGTGTTGTTACTCTTGGAGATTGAAGGTCTCCTAGACGGCTAGGAGTCACCGGGAGCTACCGACGCGTGTGGTGAGCCCCGGCCGTTTGTGAAGGCGAGTCTCGCCTCCGAAAGGAAAGAGACAAGAAGTGAAGCCGGCGAGTGCATTTGTGCAACACCGGGAGGAAAGCGGGTTGAAAGAGACCCCGGCTCAAGTGCGACCGAGCCACCTCAACGGAGACGTAGGGTTCCCTTCAAGAACCCGAACTTCGGTGAAAATTCGTGTCACTCTCATTCACTTTTACTTCCTAGTATTGCTTTTTGGGATTTGAATTTGTAAAGTTAGATCTAGCTCTTTGCTTGGCTTTAAATTCAAATCCTTGCTAGCAATTGTTCTAGGTTGTTCATGCTATCTATTTCTAGTGGTTTATTGTGCTTGCTAGAGTAGTCTTGTTTGCGCTCCCGAGCCAGCTAACCCGGAGAGTCCGAACTTAATACCGGACACTCCGGACAAGCCGGAGTATCCGGACCAAAACCCGGAGACTCCGGGTTGATCAGCTCGGCCAGTTTAATTCCGCTGCGTAATTTTAAATCCGCCTATTCACCCCCCCTCTAGGCGACATCGTTGGTCCTTTCAATTGGTATCAGAGCCAAATCTCCTTTATTTTGGCTTAACCGCTTGGAGAATCAAAGATGTCGGAAATAGACAAGGTTACCGAAACCCATGCCCAAGACAAGGCCACGGGTTCCGGTATAGGGGTTGCAATTCCTTTAGATTATTCCTCTTTTGCAGTCTCAAACTCCTCATCCTATGTCTCCGTCTCGTCCGGTCGAGCGCCTCACTTCGATGGCACTCGATATGCGGCATGGAAACATAAGATGAAGATGCATTTGAGATCACTTCATCCTTGTATTTGGAAGATTGTTGAAACAGGTTTCAAGCCCGCAAACCCCAACAATCTTACATCCGAAGAAGACAAAGCTCAACACTTCAACGACTTGGCCGTCAATGCTTTGTTCAACGCCTTGAGCGACTCCGAGTTCAACCGGGTCGATGGCCTTGACAATGCCAAGGACATTTGGGAAAGATTGATGGTGTCTCATGAAGGTGTGTCAAGTGTCCGTGAGTCCAAGATCGAACTCATCATTGGAGAGCTAAGCCGATTCACTTTGTAAGAAGGTGAATCGTATACAAATATGTTTGATCGCTTGATGGTGCTAGTGAATCAAGCAAAGGGATTTGGAAGCACCGAGCTCACCGACAAGGCCGTGGTGAAGATCATCCTTGGAGTGATCACCCCCACCAACCGCAACCTTGTGCAACTCATCCGCGATCGGCCAAACTTCGACACCCTCACCCCTCATGATGTGATTGGCCGGTTGATGACGGATGAGATGATGGTGAAGGAAGCGGAAGTGGTGGAGGAGCTCAAGTCCGGCAAGAAGAAGGGCATCGCCTTGAAGGCCGTCAAGGTGGTGCAAGAAGCCGAAGACAGCTCAAGCGATGAAGAAGAATCAAATGGGCCACTCACAAATGAAGACATGGCCCTCCTTGTTAGAAGATTCAACAAGTTCTTGAAGAGAAAAGGATACAAGCTGGGAAGCCATTCCAAGAGCTTCGGCAACAAGTCAAGAGGAAGGCACTCTTCAAGAAAATGCTATGAGTGTGGGGAACCCGGCCACTTCATTGCCGAGTGCCCACACAAAGAAAAGAAAGAAGAAAAGCCGCACAAGAAAGACAAGTACCGCAAAAAGGACAAGGACAAGAGCAAGAAGTACAAGGGCAAGGGTCATGCATACATTGGCAAGGAGTGGAACTCCGACTCGACTACGAGTCCGAGTCCGAGTCCAACTCCGACAATGAAGGAGGACTTGCCACCGTCGCCATCGCTACTCCATCGAGCAAAGTCGAAGAGCCTCTTCGACAACTTGAGCGACGGAGATGAAGATGCTCCAATGTGCCTTATGGCAAAGGGGCACAAGGTATCATCTAAGAGCACTATTCATTCCATTGTTGATTATAGCTTGGATGATTGTGATGATGCTAGTGATGAGGAAGAAGTAGCATTTAAGTCTATGGATGATTTTGATGTTAAAAAATTAGACTTGCTACTTAAGGATATTGAAAGATTGGAGGAGGTTGTTGAGCAAAAGGAAGCTATTCTCGAAGCTCAAGAAGATCTCCTTATTTTTGAGAAGGAGAAGAACCTTGAACTAGAGAAGAGCTTGGCCCTTGAAAAGAAGAAAAATGAGGATTTGGTCAAAAGCTCAAATTTGACCAAAAATGAAGCACTTAGTCTTGAGATCACCAATGCTTTACTCTTAGAGCAACTTGCAAAAGCAAAGGATGCTTGCAAGGCTCTTGAAGTGAAGCTTGTTGATCTCTCGAATAAAGCTTCTACCTCTATCAACAACTCCAATATTTCATTACCCTCGACGAGCAACGGTTGCGCTAGATGCTTTAATGTTGATGTTGCTACTTGTGCTACTAACCGTGAGACTTTGAAAGTCTTAGCTCATGAAAATGAGAAGCTTAAGGTGATGCTTGAAGATGGACTTCAAAAGTCCTACAAGGCAAGCAAGGGTTTAGAGGAGTATCTCGGTAAGCGCCAAGGTAATCCTAAGAGGCAAGGGCTTGGGTATGTTCCGCCAAAGGGCAAAAAGAGCAACATTGTTGTTGCTCCTTTAAGCAAGCCCATACACTTTGTAAAAGGCGAAGGAACATCCAAGCACAAAGCTCACTCTGAGTTTTTTGCTTCTTATGTGCTTAAAAAGACTAACCTCGGTCGTGTAGTTGCTTATCATGTTGGGCGTAAGCCGAAGAATGCTCCTTGTGTTCGTTCTATTTGGATCCCTAAATCACTTGTTACTAACGTGCGTGGACCTAACCAAGTTTGGGTACCAAAGAGCAAAAACTAAATATGTTTTTGTAGGCCTATATTTCCGGTGGAACAAGTTGGATTTTGGATAGCGGTTGCACGCATCACATGACCGGAGAAAAGGCAATGTTCGCACACTTGGATGTGAATGGATCAAATAGCGAAAGTATCATATTTGGAGATAATGGAAAAGGAGAGGTAATTGGTTTGGGTAAAATCTCTATCTCAAATGATTTCCATTTAAGTAATGTCTTACTTGTTGAATCATTAAGCTACAATTTGTTGTCCGTTGCACAATTGTGTGAAGCGGGTTACAATTGTTTGTTTAATGAGAAGGGTGTGGAAGTCATTAAGAGGCTTGATGGTTCCATAGCCTTTAAAGGACGTTTGAAGGGTAAGCTTTATCTCGTAGACTTCAATACGGATAGACTTAATCTTGAAACGTGCTTAATGGCTAAATCTAGCATGGGTTGGCTATGGCATCGCCGACTAGCCCATGTCGGTATGAGGAATCTTCACAAACTCATTAAAGGCAACCACATTCTCGGACTAATCAATGTTGTCTTTGAGAAAGATAGGATTTGTAGCGCTTGTCAAGCGGGCAAGCAAGTTGGTGCCCCCCATCCCGCCAAGAATGTGATGACGACCTCAAGACCGTTGGAAATGCTCCACATGGATCTATTCGGTCCCGTAGCTTACATAAGCATCGGGGGAAGTAAGTATGGTTTAGTCATTGTTGATGATTTTTCTCGATTCACTTGGGTGTTCTTTTTGCATGACAAAGGTGAAGTCCAAGTGACATTGAAGAAATTTATGAGAAGAGCTCAAAACGAATTTGAAGTGAAGATCAAGAGAATTCGAAGCGACAACGGTACCGAGTTCAAAAACATTGGTGTGGAGGAGTTTCTTGATGAGGAAGGAATCAAGCATGAATTCTCGGCTCCCTATTCTCCTCAACAAAATGGGGTGGCCGAGAGGAAGAATCGAACCCTCATCGAGATGGCGCGGACGATGCTTGACGAGTACAAGGTTTCCGATAACTTTTGGGCGGAAGCCATCAATACCGCATGCCACAGCTCCAACCGCCTCTACCTTCACAAGATCTTGAAGAAAACGGCATACGAGTTGCTAACCGGGAAGAAACCAAATGTCTCCTACTTTCGAGTCTTTGGGAGTAAATGTTATATCCTTAACAAAAAGGCTAAGTCTTCTAAATTCGCTCCTAAAGTAGATGAAGGTTTCTTACTTGGTTATGGAACTAATGCTTACGCGTACCGAGTTTTCAACAATACCACCGGTGTCGTTGAAATCTCGCGTGACGTGACTTTTGATGAGACTAACGGTTCTCAAGTAGAACAAGTTGATCGTGCCGTGATTGACAGGGAAGAACCACCTTGTGAAGCTATCAAAAAAATGGCAATTGGGGAGGTAAGACCTCAAAATCTGGAATCTCACCCGAGCACCCCAACCCGGAGTCTCGGCTACCAAACCGGAGTGTCAGATCTGGTCCGGAGTCTCGGGTCAAATCTAGGAGTCTCCGGATGGGTCAGGCTCAGGTGATATTCCCTCATCGTCCAATCAAGCCCAAGATGGTTCGAACACATCCCAAGACGAAGAACCTATCCAAGCTCCAAATTCAACCGTTCCTCACCCAAGAGTTCATCAAAGTATTCAACGAGATCATCCGGTCGACAATATACTTGGAGACATTCACAAGGGAGTATCTACTAGATCTCGAGTTGCAAATTTTTGTGAATTTTACTCGTTTGTGTCGTCTCTTGAACCTCTTAAGGTAGAAGAAGCGCTTAATGATCCGGATTGGGTGATGGCCATGCAAGAGGAGCTCAACAACTTCAAGAGAAATCAAGTTTGGGAGCTTGTTCAAAGACCAAATCAAAACGTGATCGGCACAAAATGGGTCTTCCGGAACAAGCAACATGAGAATGGAATCGTGACAAGAAACAAAGCTCGTTTGGTTGCTCAAGGGTACACTCAAATCGAAGGTTTGGATTTCGATGAAACATATGCTCCAGTAGCTAGGCTTGAATCTATTAGAATATTACTTGCCTTTGCTACTCACCATGATTTCAAGCTGTATCAAATGGACGTGAAGAGCGCCTTCTTAAATGGACCACTCTCCGAGATGGTCTACATCGAGCAACCACCAGGTTTGAAGATCCAAAACACCGGACCACGTATACTATCTACACAAAGCCCTTTATGGACTTAAGCAAGCGCGAGGGCTTGGTTCGAGTGTTCTGAGATTTCCTTCTGGGACAAGGTTTTGTAGTCGGAAAGGCCGACTCTACTCTCTTTACTAAACACATTAATGATGATTTATTTGTGTGCCAAATATATGTCGATGACATTATATTTGGATCTACTAATGAACATTTGTGTAAAGAGTTTAGCAAGATAATGACCAAAAGATTTGAGATGTCCATGATGGGAGAGTTGAAGTTCTTCCTCGGATTTCAAGTCAAACAACTCAAGGAAGGAACTGTCATTTGTCAAACCAAGTACATCAAGGACATGCTCAAGAAGTTCGGAATGGAGGACGCCAAGCCTATAAAAACGGCTATGCAGGCCAACGGGCATCTAGACCTCGACAAAGAAGGTAAACCGGTCATCCAAAATGTATATCGTTCAATGATCGGTTCTCTCCTTTATCTTTGTGCATCTAGGCCCGATATCATGCTTAGCGTTTGTATGTGTGCACGATTTCAAGCCGCTCCAAAAGAGTGCCACATGGTGGCCGTTAAGAGAATCTTGAGATACTTAGTGCACACTCCTCATTTCGGACTTTGGTATCCAAAAGGATCTTCCTTTGAACTTGTTGGCTATTCCGATGCGGATTATGCCGGTTGTAAAGTGGATAGGAAGAGTACCTCGGGGACTTGCCAATTCTTGGGTAGGTCCCTAGTCTCGTGGTCTTCCAAGAAACAGATTCCGTAGCCCTATCCATCGCCGAAGCCGAATACATAGCAGTAGGAGTTGTTGTGCCCAACTACTTTGGATGAGACAAACCTTGAGTGATTATAGCCTAAACTACAAAAGTGTTCCACTACTGTGTGACAATGAGAGTGCCATAAAAATTGCCAACAATCCCGTCCAACACTCCCGTACAAAACACATAGACATTCGCCATCATTTCCTAAGATATCACGCAACCAAAGGCGAAATTGATATCCAACATGTGAGTACAAATGATCAATTAGCCGATATTTTCACCAAGCCCCTTGACGAGAAAAGGTTCTGTGAATTGAGAAGTGGTCTAAATATTCTAGATTCTCGTAACGTGGCTTGATAAGTGCTCATATATTGGTTGGTGAATGAAAAATGAATTTCAAAAATTTATTCATCTTTTTCTCTGAATTTACTCTGTGTTTTTGGCTCTTGATCCTTTGATCTCGTCATTTGCTATGTGACCATAGTTTGTCTGATTGATTGTTCGCTGGTCATATATCAAGTTGACACCTTAGGGTCTCGTTCCCTCTCTCGTTCCGCAAATTTCCTAGGGTCTTCGTGCGTTTTCCCTTTCTCCTAACCGAGCTGGGGAACCCGGAGTATCCGGCTTTCTATCCGGACTCTCCGGGTTAGCCCGGAGTCTCCGGACAGTTTGTCCGGAGTGTCCGGGTTGGGCCGGAGTCTCCGGACTGGAGTCCGGACTCTCCGGGTTGGGGCGGTCGGTTAAACCCCCCATATCCCGCGCGGTTTATTTTTCCTATTCCTTCGTGCGCCTCTCCCTCTCCCGTGATCCTCTCTTGGCTTGGGTGTGCTTTCCTCCTCTTCCTCATCTCCAAGGAAATTGGACCCATCCTCTTCTTCTCTTTGGAGATCAAGGTAAGAAATCTTTGCCCTAACCCTTTCCCTTCCGAAATTGGATCCATCTTCGCGGTTCTTAGGGGTTCTCCGCAAGATAATGACCAAAAGATTTGAGATGTCCATGATGGGAGAGTTGAAGTTCTTCCTCGGATTTCAAGTCAAACAACTCAAGGAAGGAACTTTCATTTGTCAAACCAAGTACATCAAGGACATGCTCAAGAAGTTCGGAATGGAGGACGCCAAGCCTATAAAAACGCCTATGCAGGCCAACGGGCATCTAGACCTCGACAAAGAAGGTAAACCGGTCATCCAAAATGTATATCGTTCGATGATCGGTTCTCTCCTTTATCTTTGTGCATCTAGGCCCGATATCATGCTTAGCGTTTGTATGTGTGCACGATTTCAAGCCGCTCCAAAAGAGTGCCACATGGTGGCCGTTAAGAGAATCTTGAGATACTTAGTGCACACTCCTCATTTCGGACTTTGGTATCCAAAAGGATCTTCCTTTGAACTTGTTGGCTATTCCGATGCGGATTATGCCGGTTGTAAAGTGGATAGGAAGAGTACCTCGGGGACTTGCCAATTCTTGGGTAGGTCCCTAGTCTCGTGGTCTTCCAAGAAACAGAATTCCGTAGCCCTATCCATCGCCGGCCGAATACATAGCAAATGGGAGTTGTTGTGCCCAACTACTTTGGATGAGACAAACCTTGAGTGATTATGGCCTAAACTACAAAAGTGTTCCACTCTTGTGTGACAATGAGAGTGCCATAAAATTGCCAACAATCCCGTCCAACACTCCCGTAAAAAACACATAGACATTCGCCATCATTTCCTAAGAGATCACGCAACCAAAGGCGAAATTGATATCCAACATGTGATTACAAATGATCAATTAGCCGATATTTTCAACAATCCCCTTGACGAGAAAAGGTTACGTGAATTGAGAAGTGGTCTAAATATTCTAGATTCTCGTAACGTGGCTTGATAAGTGCTCATATATTGGTTGGTGAATGAAAAATGAATTTCAAAAATTTATTCATCTTTTTCTCTGAATTTACTCGTGTTTTTGGCTCTTGATCCTTTGATCTCGTCATTTGCTATGTGACCATAGTTTGTCTCGATTGATTGTTCATTGGTCATATATCAAGTTGACACCTTAGGGTCTCGTTCCCTCTCTCATTCCGCAAATTTCCTAGGGTCTTCGTGCGTTTTCCCTTTCTCCTAACCGAGCTGGGGAACCCGGAGTATCCGGCTTTCTATCCGGACTCTCATTAGCCGAGTCTCCGGGCGATTTGTCCGAGTGTCCGGTTGGGCGAGTCTCCGGACTGGAGTCCGGACTCTCCGGGTTGGGGCGGTCGGTTAAACCCCCCATATCCCGCGCGGTTTATTTTTCCTATTCCTTCGTGCGCCTCTCCCTCTCCCGTGATCCTCTCTTGGCTTGGGTGTGCTTTCCTCCTCTTCCTCATCTCCAAGGAAATTGGACCCATCCTCTTCTTCTCTTTGGAGATCAAGGTAAGAAATCTTTGCCCTAACCCTTTCCCTTCCGAAATTGGATCCATCTTCGCGGTTCTTAGGGGTTCTCCCATGGCAGCAGCTGAGCTTCCTGTGTTCTCTCATATTCTGGAGATTTGTGAGCTGCATGAGATCAAGGACATAATGTCTTTCAAATTTGATTGGAACAATGAGATTGTCATGCAGTTCTTTGCCACCCTGTACTTTGACAAGACAGAGGATGCTATTTGGTGGATGACAGACAAGGTGTGGTACAAGGCCAACAAGAAGAGACTTGCTAGAGTCCTCCACCTTCGCTACAATGACAGTCCGAAGCTTCATGACAAGAAGGTGTTGACTCCCGAGCAGATTGAGTCCTTGTATGACACTTCGAGGAGCTTCACAGTGGGGACCATCAAGGGTCTGAAGGATGTGCCTGCCGTGCTCAACAGAATGCTGAGGGTCACTCTTTGGCCTAAGGAGGGAGATGCATCTGCCATTAGTTCCTATGGAAGGAACTTGCTTTACCACCTCGTTGAGCGCACTCATCCTTTTGATATTGTTGACTTCATCTGGGAGACGATGAGACAGAATGCGCAGAGCAACATGGCCAGCTGCAGCTATGCACCTTTTGTGATGGCATTGATCACTTCAGTCAGTGGTCTGAAGTTTGTCAGGGAGGAGGAGCACCTTTCCTATAAGGTCCGACCTCCTTCTGCTCCTTCTGCTCCAGCAGCCCCTGGTCCCGCTCCTCTGAGGACTCGTCGTGGTCGCGCTTCGGCTTCCACCTCTACATCTGCTCCTGTTGTGCCTCCTTCCATTCCTTCTGAGCAGACCGAGGTCCCGAGCAGCACTCTTCAGCGGATGCTCAAGCATGTCTTCCTTCTTTGCCGCGACATCTCCACCAGGCAGAAGGTGATGAGCAAGCAAATCAAGAAAAATGGTCAAGACATTCGCAGCATCCGCCGCCACAATGGCGAGGCAGTCTCTCCCAGCGACTCCTCCGGGTCTTCCGAGGAGAGTAGCGATGCCACCTCTGCAGATCAGCTCTTCGGCATCACCTCCTCCACTCCGCCTGCAGCTGGAGATGACCCCGGCAGCGAGTACTCCGCGTCCGACGACGAAGGCGACGACGAGTGATCCTTCGTGTTTCTCCCTCTTTTTGGTGTCTTGATGCCAAAGGGGGAGTGATATCTTTAGTCGCATTGTCTTTAGTCTCGTCGTGGTTGCGTTTTTTCCTTGTGCTGTCGCTTGTGGACTTGTGTTGCTTTTTATCTCTGTTAGAGTTATTCCTTGTAATGACTTTAATGCTTATTTTATGCATGGATTGCTTTCAGTTACTTGTGTTGTATTCTCTGGTGCAAATGTTTGAGGGGGAGCTCTCGGTTATTTCTCGTTAAATATGTGCATTTGATTCCACTCATTTCTTCTAATGCACACATTTAGGGGGAGCTCCACCTTTTATTCGCGTTGCTAAAGTCAATTTCATTTCATTTCATCTTCCTTTAATTGTGTTGTCATCAATTCACCAAAAAGGGGGAGATTGAAAGTGCATCTAGGCCCCTCATTTTATTTTGGTGATTAATGATGACACAATTAAAGTCATCATTAAGGGGGAGCTCAAATATTTTGAAATTCATACTAGAAGCATCTAGTCTCAGTTTGAATTTCAAATCTTGCATTTTCAGAGTTATTGGCACTACCGTCGTTCATTTCACTGTAGTACCGCAAGGCGGTACCACTGTATTCTCTTTAGCAGTAGTTTTATTCCAGAGATAGCAGTTTTCCTAAGTTTTCCAATTTTCTCTTAGCCAGAGCTATCGCTGTTGCTAACACAGTACCATCGCTCCACGGTAGTACCAACTTTTTATGCGGTAGTTAATAACAAAGAGACACCTTTTCTGAGTTTTCTGGAAACGGTACTACTGCAGTACTAAAAGAGGTACTATCGAAAGTTTGGTAGTACCAAAATTTTTAAAGCGGTAGTCATTTTACATAAAGGGGTGTTTTTGAGCATTTTTACTCTATTTTGAGCATCGGCACTACCACAGTACAAAAAGCGGTACTACCGAAAGATCGGTAGTACCACGTTTAAAGTGCTAGTTGTTATTTTATAGATGGACATATTTTTGAGTCAGTTCACGAACCAATTGTCGGTACTACCATATAATCAATGCCGGTAGTACCGGACCTCTGTAACGGGCAAAATGTCAGAGCATTTAATGCGTGCAGTTGACCGTTGCGGGGCATTTTTAGAGGGGCGGTACTACCGGCCATTGGCCTACGGTAGTACTGCAAATTCTGACTTTTTCAGGATTTGCCCCCTAATGGCTATAATTGTTGGTGGAGACTTTAAATACCCCCACACCTACATTCATAGAGCTTCGTGGTGACTCATTAAATACTCTTGAGCTCTCGCAAGCCTTCTTTCTCCCATTTGCATTAAATTCATCTCTTGAGAGGAGTTAGAAGCATGCAAGTGCATAAATCATTTTTGAGCCAATTGTAAAGTCGATTCAACTTCAAGTGAGCTTCAATTCTCTATTCTCTTAGAGGTTGCTGCCTCCTAGACGGCTTGGTGGCGTGGAACTGGTGATCTTCTCAATGGAGATTGTGAAAAGCCCCAGTTGATTGTGAAGGCCTGAAGCTCGCCTACCCGGAGTGGGAAAGAGCTACCTTGAGTGATTGAGAAAGGCTCAATTGCGCAAAAGAGCCAGCTTGAAGTGAGTCAAGTTACCTCAACGTGGATTAGGGGAGACCGGCAAGTCTCCGAGACCACGGGATAAAATTTCGTGTCTCCTATTTGTGGTTTGCTCATTCTTGCTTTAATTTGTCTTTCTCGTAATTCTAGTATATTTAGGAGTGGTCACTTATCTAGAATTACTTAATTGCTTAGACTTAGCTTTGTTGGTGCACATTAGCAAAACCTAGAAGATTTAGGCCTTGATTGTCAAAATTCTTAATTCTAGTTTTATTTGCTTATTTAGAGTAATTAGAGCCGAGAATTTTAAAAGCCTCCTATTCACCCCCCTCTAGTCGGTTTTCCTTGATCCTATAACGGTCAAACGTTGAAATATCCATAAACGTAATGGCATTTATTTAGAACATTGGAAAAAAATCTCCACCTATCAAATCTAATCTAAAAATCTCTAGACGTCAGTACCCTTTGATACAGATGGATCAAGGCCTCGCTCTGATTATAGAGTAGATACGGTTTAGACGAGGCAATGCTTCTGGAATCCAGTACTGTCAGATGATATGGTTGTTCGCCTTAGGGATGTATGTCCACAAGCCCAACTACATCCACCACGCATATTGTATTCCAAATGATGTGCATGTACAATAATTGTAGTTCGTGTGGTTGCTTGGTGCTTGTTGTTATATGTACTGTAGTAGTAGACGAGCAAGATATGCACCTAACAACACCACACACAACATGTCTTACCGTTTGTTGTTGAATTATATCCAGTTAATGCTCAGGCTTACTCGTGATTATGTGCACAACATGGTTATTGCTTCCAACTAAAGGTCTTACTTAGCTTGTATTTGAAAAGGTAATGTGTTGTCATTGTAAGCTATGGATGAAGAAAATTTGTTCGATCTCGCTAACTATGCACACATCACCGCTGATGACTTCATCGAGGAAGAAGAAAGTAAAAGTGAATTCTGCTCTGGATATGTTTCTAAGGCATAATTATCACAATCAACAACCCCATCCAAATTGGTCGAGGTCGCATCGAAGTCGCCGCTTCCTGAGAAATCAGGAGGTAAGAGTGACTTCGTACCTGCCCTAGTCTCAGAGGCAAATGTCCATGGATAATGTCCTAGGAAATTGACAATCCTCGAACTTACCAGAACGACAGTAACAACCATGAGAGTTCATCTTCAGATATTTTCTTCGAGGTCTTGAACTCGATTATGCCCCATCATCATCGTCATCTGATGAGGGAGTATTCACCCCATCTGTTAACTCTGGATTCGATGTTTGTGCGGTCATGGAGGAGACAGATGTATAGTAGGCAGAGCACGAATAGCGCGAAGCCTAGGAGAGGGTAAAGAAAGCCACCCAGGAGCAACGCGAGAGCCTCATGATTACAAAATAGAAGGTTGTGGAAGAGGCGAGATGCCTGTACCATAACAACCAACCAGGGGCATTGTGAAGGTTGGATCCCTTAGGGAGTCGTCCCCGACGTGCCCTTCAGATCACACCATAGGTTCCAAGGTTGGCAGTAAGGGACTTGAATTTGGTTCCAAGTAATTCACAAGATGAAATTCCTTTGGATAAAATCCGAATAATATCTAATGCGATTTTAAATCAACTAGTGGATAGAGATATGTACCACTCATAAGATCTTTAGCTGCTAATATGCAAGAATTAAGCTACTGCAGATGTACAAAGCATATCCCCTTCCACGAGGTCCCTTACTGATTCCCATGTAGATCATTCCTCATTTGGTCGGTGTCAATAGAGCTCCGACCACCAGCAAAGGAGTGAGCCACGAAGGAGAAGTGTTTTCGATAGACTTGGCTCAGATGAAAATGCTAATCATGGTCAGTGATGACCTCATTCTCTTGAATATGAAGAGCAAATTTCTACGTATGAATGCATTTGAGATTATATACAGGATGCAAAGCTTTCTCCCCAGATCTCATGAACGTCACTTGGCCAGAGAAATTCAAGCCAGGACCTTTGGAAAGTTACGATGAAACTCATAATCCATTAGAATTTTGCCAAATCTATACCACCGCCATCCAAGCTGCCGGTGGCGATGAAAAGATAATGGCAAATTATCTTCCTACTATCCTTAAAGGATCGACAAGAACTTGGTTATTCAATCAACCTAATGGGTCCATTTTCAGTTGGGAGAATTTATACCATGCCATTTAAATAATTTTAAAAGTTGCTATGCTAATCCAGACAAAGAAGATGACTTGCATTATCTTCATCAAACCTTAGATGAAAATTTACGTCAATTTATTAAGATGTTTGTGGAGGTCCGTAACACAATTCCTAATATATCTAATGATTCTGTGATACATTCATTCAAGTAGGCTATACATTACAAACATTTTACAGAGGACCTTAACATCCATTCGCCATCTACCATATCAGAATTCTTTGATATGGCAAATTGGTACTTGGACGCTCATGAGGCAGTTGAATGGAACCGTATGGTCGATAAGGGTCATACACCACTCCAACTAGGTTTGAAGATTTCTGAAGGTAATAAACCTAAAAGATCTACATACCTGAAGAATGCAAAGGAAAAACAAGAAAAAGAGTAAAAAGATCTCTCAAAGTGAGGTCGCGTGCATTTCCGAACGACCTGTGTACTCCAAGGATAAGACGCCTTGGAAGAAGAAACTTGGTCGGATAGGCGACCTGTTCATTCCCAAGGATCCCACTTCAAACAGTGGGAATGGATGATGGTGTCCTCTGCATAACGCACTTGGGCATGACTTGCGCAATTGTCGTATATGGCAAAGGCGCATGGATGAATTTTACTCTGGAAATGGTCCCATGACAACTTTACAAGAATGTCAGGTCAACAAGGATGCAGATGGTGACAAAAATATGGGTTATCAGAAACCTGATAATTGTGTCAACATGATCTTTGGAGGATCCTCCGTATACTCTTCAAAAAGGCAATTTAAGTCCGCTTGGAGGGAAGTTAATAACATTGACACTCAACCAGGAAGACCAGACTTTTCGAAGTGGTCGGATGTCGCAATCACCTTCAGCAAGGATGATTGCCCAAAAGGTCTGTCAATTTCACGTAAATGTTCCTTAGTAGTATCTCCTACTATTAGTACCTGCAAGGTAGGAAGAGTTTTAGTTGATGGAGGGAGTTCATTAGATTTACTCTTCATCAATACTCTAGATGAAATGCAAATACCCTGTTCTAAGATCTAACCCGTGATGAATCCATTTTTAGAATTGTCCCTGGTCCTTTGGTAACTTCAATAGGACAGATAGTGTCACCTATCACTTTTAAAAATACCAGTAGTTCCAAAACGGAGTTGATTTTATTTGAAGTTCTTGATTTTGAATCAGCCTACAATACCTTTTTAGGTAGACCTTCACTCACTAAACTTATGGAAGTTACTCATCTTGCCTACTAGAGTCTTAAAATACCTGGTCCGAAAGGTGTGATCAATGTGCAAGGTAATTAAGTTGCTACACTAAATTGTGATAAAAAAATTACTTGAGATTATCGATCAATTACCATTAATAAATTGTGTTGATGTAGATAGACCTCGCAAGGTAGATAAACCTAGCAAGATGGAGGAGTTGAAGGCAAATCCTCAGCCCAACGAGCAAATAAAGTAAGTCCCCATCGACCCATCTGACCAGTCAAAAACTGTTCGGATAGGGTCAGGAATGAATGCTAAATAGGAAGACGTGCTCATTGACGTTCTCCAAGCTAATGCATATGTGTTTGCGTGAAAATCATTCGACATGCCTGGAGTCCCAAGGGAGGTAATAAAACACATATTAGCTATCCAACCTGAAATACAACTAGTGAAGCAGAAGGTATGGCTATTCACTCCTGATCGGCAAGAAGCTATCCGATAAGAGTTGACAATCTCTTAAAGGCTGGTTTTATTCGTGAGGTTGATCATCCCGATTGGCTTGCGAATCCGGTTATGGTCAAGAAGGCAAATGGTAAGTGGTGAATATGTGTCGATTTCACTAGTCTAAATACCGTTTGTCCAAAAGATGATTTTTCTTTGCCTCGAATAGACCAGTTGGTCGATTCAATGGAGAGTTGGGAACTGATAAGTTTTCTAGATGCATACTCCGGTTATTATTAAATAAGCATGACAAGAGGAGATGAAGAAAAAGACTTCCTTCATTACCACTTATGGAATCTACTGCTACCAGAAGATGCCATTTGGGCTGAAAAATATGGGAGTCACATACCAGTTACTTATGTAAAAGACTTTCATAAGACAAATAGGAAGAAATCTAGAAGTTTATGTTGAAGATCTCGTTGTAAAGAGCAATAAAAGCTCTAACCATTTGTCGGATTTGGCCGAAACATTATGTAATTTGAAGAAGCACAGAATAAAATTAAATCCCAAAAGGTGTATTTTTGGAGTTTCTTCTGGCAAATTGCTGGGTTTGCTTATTTGTTCACGCGGCATAGAGACTGATTACTGAGAAGATTCGTGCAATTGAATCTTTTAAAATCTCCTTCAATAAATGAGGTACAAGGTTTAACTGGTCGGATGGCTGCTCTCAATTGCTTTATATCTAGATCAGGAGAATATGGTTTACCTTTTTTAAGGTAATAAGAAAACACAACAAATTTAACTAGTCGGATGAAGCAGAAAAGGCCTTTAAAGATATTAAACATTATTTATCAAGCACACCCACACTGGTATCACCCAACCCAGAGGAACATTTGTTACTCTATCTAGCAACTATAAATATTGCGGTTAGTGCTATCCTAGTCGTCGAATGCGACAAGGTTAAAAAACTTGTCTATTACGTAAGTGAAATTTTACTAGGACCTATGAAGAGGTACCCTCAGGTTCAAAAACTGTTATATTCTCTATTAATGGCTTCAAGGAAATTACGATATTATTTCCAATCTCATCGGATTATAGTGCCATCATCTTTTACTTTGGGCAATATTATCCATAACCAGGAAGCAACTGGTCGAATTGGTAAGTGAACTGCGAACTTGGATCTTTTGACATCCATTTTGTTGCCTAATCAGCAATTAAGTCATAAATTCTAGCAAATTTCATCACTGAATAGACTAACAGTAAGCCTTCTGTAGAGCAGAATTCCACTGATACCAATCACTAGAATTTGTACTTCGATGGTTCAAGAGAACCACGAGGTTAGGGGGTTGGTATGATACTAGTTATGCCTCAAGGACTAGTTACAATATATAATCTATATACAATTCTCTACTACCAATAATATAGCATAGTATAAAAGTTTTCTAGCCGAGCTTCGAGCAGCAAAATCCATTAGAGTCCATCAACTTTTAGTGAAAGGTGATTCGGAATTAGTGTAAACCAGGTTAGCAAGGAATATAGGACATCCAATAAGGTAATATCTCACTACCTGGCTGAAGTGAGGAAATTGAAAAAAAATACTTCACTGACTTCGAAGTCCAATATATTCCGTGAAAAGATAATCTTTTAGTGAACCAGTTATCCAAAATGGGCTCCTCACGATCACCTGTTCCAACCGGTGTATTTATTGAATAGTTGTCTAAACCTTCTATAGAAACTCACGTAAAAGAGTCTCTGACCAGTAATAAGGTCGGAGTCCTTGAGTAGAATATAGATTGGGCTAAACCATTTAAAGCCTATCTTGAACATGGGGACATTGCCTGACGATACACATGAAAAAGATAGATTAATTCAAAAGACGCGAATATACAAATTACTCGACAATACTTTATATAGGAAGGGAACACATGGAGTTCCGATGAAATGCATATCCCAATAACAAGGGATATCATTGCTCCATGAAATACATGGGGGCTTATGTAGAGCACACGCTTCATACAGAACACTGGTCAGGAAAATATTTCGACAATGTTTTTACTGGTCGACTGCTCTACAAGATGCTATGCACCTTATGAAGGCCTGCGGATAATGTCAATTTCATGCTCGATAGGTACATCAACCCGCTAATCAATTGCAAACTATATCGTTGTCATGGCCGTTTTCGACATGGGGCATTGATATAGTAGGTCCATTACCAAAAGCAACTAATGAATTTAAACTCCTTTTTTGCCATTGATACATTCACAAAATGGATAGAAGTTGAACCCGTAGTTTCAATTATGGTGCAAGCAGCAAAGAAATTCTTTGTAAAAAATATAGTCACTAGATTCGGAGTTCCTAGTAGACTAATTACTGATAATGGATCATAATTCGTTAGCGGTCTGTTTCAAGATTATTGTGAAAGAATAGGCACAAAAATTTGCTTCGCTTTTGTTTCCCATCCGCAAAGCAATGGAGCAGTTGAACGTGCTAATGGTCAAATCATGCAAGGCATGAAGAAACATGTGTTTGATCATCTAAGAACACGCTTGGGGGCTTGGATGGACGACCTCTACTCAGTGCTTTGGGCTATACGAACAACAATCAGTCGAGCTATAAGAGAAACAACAAATAACAAAAAATCAAGATCAAATTATTATTTTCTTTTACATAAAAAACAACAAATAACAAAAAATTACCAAGTCCGGAAAAGCTCCTTACTTTCTACTTCGGTCTCCTTCTCAAGAATAATGACTTAGAGCTCTTGATCAAGCTTCTTTACTCGTTCGTCATTTTCCTTGAAAGCTTGGTGAAGTCTCGAGTTCTTTTCTTCACTATCTTAATGCTTTCCATCTGCTTTGACAAGATCAAATTGATAGTCTTTAGTGGTGTTTTGAGCCACCAAGAGTTGTCTTTCCAACTCTATTATTCTTTCTTCCGATCTGTTTTCGAACAAATAAGATTAGAACAATTTCAGAAAACATAAGAAAAGAGTTGTTTTTCAAACTTACTTTTTTGTGATTTTCTCGACTTCGGCCTTTTCTAAAGTCTGGACCTGTCGACCTAGAAGGTCGCATGCTTCTTGTGTAAACTACAAAGTAAGAAAAGAAAACAAATGAACTTAATCTTCCTTTTTCAAAGCTTGACAAGAGAAAGAAAGAAGAGTACATTGGATAACAAGTTATTAACAACTTGTTCATACATCCTCTCTTGGTCAGCAAAACCAGAAGTGAATGGTCTTTCACTTGCGGTGTACATGGTCGTTGATATAACCACGCCCATCAGTCTCGCCTCGCTAGTCGGAGCAACAACCATCTCTTTGGTTGCCCCTACCTCTTCCTCTACTGCCCTAGGAGATGTATGAGCCTCCTCAGTAGCGGTAGACACCTCACCGACCAAAGGCTCATTTCTAATGACCGGAGGATCTTCACCCTCAACATTGGTTGTCTCTGCCTCCATGCCTTGTGCACTTATCGAGATCTCCTCGGCATCCACATTAGAAGGTGCCAAAAGTGGCTTTGCACTAGCCGACACAACACCCACCATAGGGTCCACATCAGGAACTGCTTGAGTTGTAACCTAGGGTGTAGCCAGGGGACTAAAAAGGGAAAAATCTACATTTAAAAAAGACAGAAGAAGAAAAACTATACTAATTCTGAAGACTAAAAATACTTAGAACTAAGAAATAAAAAAAAACTTACTTGAAGGACACCCCCAAGTCCATACTCCAGGACAACCAAGGGGCGTCAGATGCCCCTACATTCAAAGTAGGAGTTTTGTCTCCTCAAACTCATCCTCCTCACCCTGAGTATATGGAAACAAGGGGTAATTCTTATATGGAGTAATCCCATGCACCATATCTTCTTCTATTATGTACCTATAAGGATGTCCTTCTGTGTTCCCACAGAAGCTCTAGTTCTCTGCTCTTGGACTTGAGGTTGGTCTTGTGTACACTTAGAGTGTGTACTTTGGATCATACCAGTGCTAATCGGCTCAAAACTAGTCACTACGGTGGAAGTCGAACCCACCACCTTCGAGGCACCTCTACTTGTGGTCCTCTTCTTCATCGGAGGAACTAGGAGCGAGACCTCAAACTGGTCGGCAACACATTTCTGACCATACATCTAAAAAATAAAGTAAGTTATTAGAATAAACAATGATTTGATTCTAAAACCAAATGTGTTATTTGGTACTTACCTCGATGAGTTCATTGATAAACTCATCACTTTGTCCGGTCAGGCTAGCTGGTTGCTTGTCTAAAGCAGTCTGGTCAGATCCGTTCGAAGGAATGCACAAAATAAACACAACATTCGAACAAGTTTCCCAGGTAGTCAAAACTGAATGCGAAAACATATTTATATGTCAACAAGATCTCTATATATAATAATAAAAAGGGAGACCGGGTACTCAGAATCTCTTACCTCCAGGTTCGTCCTTGGTAGGATGTTGATCGCCCTCGATCCTCTAGGTGTATCTACACCGTCTCTTCACGGGACTCAGCTTGTGATACAGAAAATCATAAACGATTTTCTACCTCGATAAGCCCCTGATACCAACTTGAAGATGACTTTCACGATATTCTCCTCCTCATCAGTCAACTCCTAAGTCCTTTTTGTCTTTCGCCTCTGACCTCGTCCAGATCGGGGAAACCTTCCTGGTAAACTAAAGGTGACTACCCCCTGGAATTTTCGAGTAAAACCACTCTTATCGATAATCTTTTCAGGTATCTTTGGTCGGAGGGAAGGATATTGAACTTCAACCTGGAGTTTAAAATAAACACTCCCAAAACATCTTGAGTTTTATTGTTTTTGGTGAACTAATAGAAAGAGCGAAAAAGACGAACGGGAGAAGGAATACCAAAAAAGTCTCGTAAAGATGCGAGAAAACACTCAAAATTAAAATAGAATTTGGGAGAAGATAATGAAGCTAAATCTCATAATGATCGAGCACGTTAGCCATGAATTCGCTTTCAGGGAAATGAAAACATAGCTTAATAAAGGCGACAAAGAGCATGATGCGCTCTTCTTGGGGGACAGGCTTTGTGTCTTCACCGTTAAGATCCCAGCACACCATCTTATGAGATGGAATCAAGCCCTAATCCTCAAGTTCCTGGATTGTGTTCTCGGTGAAAATAGATTTTTTCATTGCAAATGAAAGAAGAACCCAAAAGGTGAAAAACTTCAAATTTTCTTCTATTCCTTGAAGCTTTTCACCTCCGTTTCTTGATCTAACTTCTCAAATATGGTAGAGAACAAAACAGAAGATAAAAACCCTCAAGAGCCAAGAAGAAAGAAAGCAGAAGAACTCAGAGTTTTTTCGCGCTCAAGAATCTGAAGGCGCAAAGCGTTCGAGGGAAGCCTTACCCCCCTTATTTATACTGCTCATTAGGATATTTATACCATCGTTTCGGTTACCGAGAAAATGGCAAAAGTTTTTTTTAATCAAAAACTCAAACGGTAACATGATTAGCGCAAGACCCCATGATGTCTTGAGATACAAAAAATCTCGAACAAATACACGTATTTACTTGGGCCTTGGGGGCTAGCTGATAACGATTAATATATCACATTTTAATTTTGGGCCTACATGCTCATGAATAAAAGGAGTCCATAAGAAAAAATAAGGCCTAAGGCACATTACTTGGTTATGACTTTGACCAGAGTCAATGTTAGCCACATGGAAAAAATCCCAACCAGTTTGTTAAAACTGGTCGGATATAGGGTGTGTCTTATCTCCTTGACCATCTATGTATATACAGGTCGGGATTAGCTTATTCGATTACCTTGACCAGCTAGAATGTTTTGGTCGGGAATAGCTTATTCAATTGTTCGACCAGTTCAGCTTTCGCCCCGACCTGAAACTGGTCGAAGAGGCCATTACTCCCGCATAAGACTAATTGTGCGGAGGTTTCTTTCTGATAAATACAGATAATTGATCGGAAGTTACTACCTACAAGAGACGCCTTTTGGCGAGAAGACATCTCTTTGAGAGGAGACACCTTTTGGCAGGAAGACACCTCTTGGAAGATAATAACTGCCACCCCTTCATCCAATATAAATAGCGAGCCCACAAGAAGAAGGACAAGGACACAACAGAACATAGGAAAAGAACAAGATTATCATTAGTATTTCATTCCCAATTCACCAATTTATACTCTTTCAAGGCATGTGACTAAATAAAGAGCAATCCCTATTTTTCTCTTTTCAATCTCTGATTTGTTAGACAAAGGCAACCCAAATTATATTCGTAAGCTCGATCTAGGGACCCCCTGATCTTGAACATCGACACTTCCCTATAGGTAGTTTCATGAGAGGCTATTTTCTAAGCATATAGGCCCCCAATTTTAGTGTTTTTACGTTCTGGTGATTAATGATTATTTTTTTGTCAAGACTAACCCTATGTAAAGGTTCTAAAAAGTCAGGGCTTGATATTGGCAAAATGGGTGTTCTTGGTGTTCATGGATCCTCATATAGTTGTATTGATGGCAAAGCATAAATATTAATGACCTTGAGATTAAAAATGATTCAAAGAGTGGTGTTTTGGACCATTTTAGTGATATGCAGTGTTTTTCTTTTGGCCATAGTATTAAGGAGGAGTTTAAGACTAGTAGCTTGAGCTTGGTGAGGTTAGTTAGCTAGTTGTGATACATACCATATCTCACTAACTCATGTCTAGTTAGAGGAAGCCAAGAAACTAAATGAGGATACCAAGTTTAGACTCAGCGTGAATTTTCAAAACTTGGTTAGAAATTGTTAGTTGATGTCGAATAATCTGAGTGTGTCAGACCACTAGTCAAATCAATTCAACAAAGGACAGTTTCTAAAAATCTCAATAGGAGTAGGATGATCCGGGTCAATCGAACCACCAGTCAAGTCAGATCAATTCAACAGAGAACCTGTTTTGAAAATTTCAATGGGACTCGTATGATCCAAGTGGGTTGGATCAATTTTATAGAGGACATGTGCTGGAGATATTCATGTGACTTGGATGATCCGAGTAGATCGGATCATCGGTCGGATAAATTTGGCATAGAAGGCGATCTTTAGATTTTTCAACAGGGTCAGATGATCCGAGTGGGTTGGATGATCTAATTGGGATGAACAATCTTACTAGGCCAGACAATCCGGTCGTACATAATGGCCAGCTTTTAACCGTTGCAAAGTGTTTAAGTTGAATAATGCAACTAGGTTGGATAATCCGACTCAAAATCATTTTTAATGTGTCTACGGCTAGTTTTTGAGAGGTAGAGATACATATTAGACTCTAAGGGGGTTCTTATGCAGAGGTTGATGACTCTTATCTCAGTGTTCATCCTAGTGAAGACCTTGAAGGACACTCTGAATCTTTGATTGAAGATCTTTGAGTGCTTAGAGAGTAGATAGGTCTAGTTTGTGCATCACTCCTAGTTGTTTTACATTGTGAGGTTCAAGCGAGTGTTTTGGGCTTATTACTCTTGGAGACCGGTGATTCCTACACGGCTTGGAGGCGTTTGGCCTGGTGACCTTTCATGGAAGTGTTTGCGGTAGCCTCCGGATTCTTTCGAAGATTTGAAGTCCACCTATCTAGAGTGGAGAAGGATTTACCACGAGTGGATGGTTTGATTAACAATTTTAAGTCGAAGCTAGAATCTTGTGAGAATGCTCCAACGAGTAAGGAAGGTTGTCGAATCTCCGAGACCTCGGTAAAAATTAGTTGTGTTCCTTATCTCTTTTGCATTTCCGTATTTACTTTGGACTATTTAAATTCTTATATTACTAAAATTATGTATGGTTTGAATTAGGTTGCTAAACTAGGCTAGAAACCTTATGATATTTTAGTGAATCCATTGTTGCCAAATGAAATTCCAATTCATCTCGTGTTGAACCATCCGCTTGACATTTTTAGAAGATAGAAGAATAAAGACCATCCTTCAAAAACAAAGTAGACTGTAGGAGTGCAGTGCCAGCCAGCAGTGCATCCTCTTCCCCAAAATCAATCAAAAGGAAGGAAGGAAGGGTACTGGATTGGAATCCCTCCTCCCCTAACCCTAAGCAAAAATCCCCTTCCTCCTCCTCGATCCCCCATGACCTAAACCTAAACCTCCCAAATCGATTCGGTCGGACTCGGATCCCCAGAGCAAATTCCAAGGGAATCCATCCATCATATTCAAGGTAGGAGAAGCCAGCTAGCTTGGTAGATGATGGTCCGCGGCTTCATGGGACCATGGACCGCCGCCGCGTCGCCACCACCGCCACCGTTATGCACCGCCGCTCCATCAACCACCCTCACCCTCGCGTGACGACCAGGGCTGCCGCGCGTGCCGCCGCCGTTACCGTCGCCCAACTAGAGCCTGAGGAGGCCAGCCCCCCCAACCAACAACCCCAACAACCCAACAAGAACAACAAGAGCAGCAAGAAGATGGCGGACAGTGGCGGAGTCAGCGCCAACAACGCCGCCGCCGGCCACGACGAGGAGGAGGGCAACACCGCCCCTTTTCCAGATACGGTCCGTGCCTCCGTCCTTCCTCCCTTCCTTCCTTTCAGCTACTTTTACTCCTCTCATGATCTTGGTTGCTCCTACCTTAGCCAATTAGCCTACACGGCTACACCCACCCTAGCCTAGCTTTAGGAGGAGGGCTTACTCATTGCATGGATAGATGTAATTCGCAACACTCGTTGCCATGCCATTTCCTTTCTCTCCCTTGCTCTTGCTGAGCCTACCATTCGATTTACAAGTATACATTTTCTACTACAGTGCAGTGCAGTGGACTCACATACTAGCTCAGTCAATGAATGTACTACCGATCATATGTATCGCTCCTAATTGCTGCTTCTTGTTCACATATGGCATGTTAGATGCAACCAGCATGTATACTGACCAACTTTCAAGGCACTATCTTATCTGCAGGCACTCTTGTTAGTTTTATCTCGGTCTAGGAAGAAAAGCCTGGTATGCATGAATAATCAAGTTGGGCCCAAAGTTCGTAACTAATAAACCAAACTTCAAATGAAGAAATGACCAATTCTGACCAGATCATTGAAAGGAGACAAGTTTGGGAGAACAGCCTGCACTCATTATGTAGGTTGCATATGTAGCAAGGACACAAGTTGAGCTCACAGTTCGTAACTAATAAACTAAACTTCAAATGAAGAAATGACCAATTCTGATCAGATCATTGAAAGGAGACAAGTTAGGGAGAAGGGGAGGCGAGAATCAACATGCGAGGGATGCCAATGCAAATTTAGCCGTTGTTTTTTTGCAACCATGGTAGGTGGGTCCGCTACATTTCAAGTACCTCCATCTCCTCAGTCATCACTGAGGTTTTGGGCCCACAAGGCCTTCGTACCCATCCACAACTCGATATATTTCTCTCATTTATCGAATTACAGCAAAACACATGTACGGATTAGCCTAAGGTCCTTGACTTGGGTGTCATTTTCTTGTTGCTTTTCCTTCCTCACCTTCACCTTGCCCCCTGCTTTGCTTGCATCATCACCTTTGGTGGTGCTCGTTACGTAATATTATAATAAACACCTATTGGAAGTGACGACGGCAACTCACTACCTACTCATGCTGAAATAATGATCAAACATGAGGAGTATAACTGGAAACTTCTGAACCAGTTAGATCCAAAACTTTGCAATGGACAGTGTCTTAACTGCAATTCTATTGAAAAACTTATTCCCAGGCAAGCAAACATGAAATATTTCCTTCTTTTGCTAGGTTTTATGGCTTGTCAATATGCCTTTTTTCATTAGAAATGATGCAAACTTAAAAGCAAATTTTTCGTGGTTTAGCAGACTTCAGATATGTGAATGCCAGTTAACAGTGCCTTGCCCTTCTCAGGTCCAGGTAGGAGGGTCTCCTGAGTACAGGGTTGATAGAAAGTTGGGCAAAGGTGGATTTGGCCATGTTTTTGTTGGTCGACGTTTAACAGGTGGCAGTGGACGCTCAACAGGACCAAGTGCTCAAGAGGTGCTAATTTATGTTCCTTTTGCGCTTCTTTATCATAATAGACCTTCTGTCTGGGGTCACATAATTTTTCTTTTTCTTGGCACTAACAACATTTTTTTGTGTAGGTTGCGATAAAATTTGAGCACACTAGCAGCAAGGGGTGTAACTACGGTCCTCCATATGAGTGGCAAGTCTATGCGTAAGTGATGTTTTCTGTGAGCACAAACAACATTACCATTCTCTGTTAATAGTTCATGCTTTGCTTTATCTTGTAATCATGTTCATGGTTTTACTATATCAGTGCTCTAGGAGGTACTCATGGTGTGCCCAAGGTGCATTATAAAGGTCGCCAGGGTGACTACTATGTAATGGTATAATTCTTGTACTCTCCGATAATCTTTCTGGATGATGTTACCCTAGTGGGAACACAAGATTCTATTTTATTCCTCTTGTAAAACGCAGATTATGGATATGCTGGGGCCTAGCTTGTGGGATTCTTGGAATTCGTCAGGGCAGTCGTGAGTTCCACTATTATAAGTCTTCCTAACAGTTTAGACTGACTTCATTTTCCTTATTTTAAACATAGAAAATATTTAGCTGCTGCTTTTCTTGAGAGCCATTCTGTCGATACTTATAACCCAGTGTTGCAAATAACTACTTGCTTTATATGTCATATTTTATGAAATGTAACAAATATTGCTGTGACTAATACGTTTGAAGCAGAAATAATCATTTTGATGCACCCATTCCCTTTTTTTCTCTGACTAAATAGGTTTTTATTCCATGTGAGGGCAGTTGTTTAAAATTTACATATCTACCTGGGTACAGTTGTAGATGAAGGACCCAGCATGATCTATTTCTTTCACACACAAATCATATTAGTACTTGATTTTTATCTTGCACAATTGTGCTTACATTTGGTATTGTTATCTTTTCTGGAACTTCAAGGCTATTACATCGAGTTGTGCAATCAAGGAATACACATTGTAGTTTGGTACTTCCGTACTTGCTGTTTGCTGCATTTCCTTCCTCTTTCTAACTTGTGTGGAAAACTTTCAGCATGTCATCAGAAATGGTGGCTTGTATTGCTGTGGAGTCCATTTCTATCCTGGAAAGCATGCATTCTAAAGGGTAAGCTGCCATCCGAAGGTTGGCTATGTTTAACGCACTAGGCATTTTCACTCTTGGACTCTTCTATGTTTCTCTTTTCAGATATGTTCATGGTGATGTCAAACCTGAGAACTTTCTTCTTGGTCAGCCTTCAACACCTCAAGAAAAGAAACTTTACCTTGTGGATCTTGGATTAGGTAAACAAACCTCTTTAATCAAAATGTTATTAATTTGCATGTTGAGGTGAAATTCTCTCTCATTTTGTTTCTGCTAGAATACTGATGGTTTAGAGTATTCAAACCTGATATTTAACTGCTTTAGTATTGTTCCATATGGCTTTGTCTTTAGATCATTTAAGACTTTTCATTTGGCAGCAACAAAGTGGAGAGATCCTGCTAGTGGACAGCATGTTGATTATGATCAACGTCCAGATGCCTTCAGGTCTGTTTTTATGTTTCACATTTGTCAGCTCAAAACAACATTAATCCTATATCTGTCATTTTCTAAATTTTGCTTGATAATCTAGAGGAACCGTCAGATATGCTAGTGTCCATGCACATTTAGGAAGAACTGCAAGCAGGAGAGATGATTTGGAATCGCTGGCTTATACACTAGTATTTCTTCATCGAGGCAGATTGCCATGGCAAGGATACCAGGTATCTTGCTGTCTAATCTGCTTTTTTGTCCATTCAGTACAGCTGTTGCGGACCATTCCTGTTTGAGTATTTTCTTTTATTTTTCTGTGTGTTTACAGGGTGATAATAAATCGTTTCTGGTGTGCAAGAGAAAGATGAGCACATCACCTGAGAGTCTTTGCGGCATCTGTCCTCAACCTTTCAGGCAGTTTCTTGAGACTGTAGTCAACATGAAGTTTGATGAGGAGCCAAACTACTCCAAGTTGATTTCTTTGTTTGATAGTTTAATTGGACCAAACCCTTCCATCAGACCAATCAATACTGATGGAGCCCAAAAGGTTCATGTTTGGCATGGCACATGTTCTCAAGTTAAGAGTGAATTGAACCTGAAAAATGTAGTTGTGTGCTGTTTATAACTATATATTCTTTATTATGGACTTCTCCCTGCAGGTAGGGCAGAAGCGTGCCAGGTTGCTTAATGATGATGATGATGATCATGTAAAAAAGAAGGTTCGCCTGGGCGTTCCGGCAACACAGTGGATTTCCGTATACAATTCGAGATCACCCATGAAACAGAGGTACAGTGCTTCTCAAGTTTACTTTCTTCTGCACAATTTCAGTTTGTTAATACTTATATCCTATCCCTTATATTTGAAGAATGCCTACAAAATTATATTACATTGATGTGCTCTGTACTGTCCTGAATCATTTGATTAAAAATAATTTTATACTAATAACTGGGTTGGAATATTAAAAAAAATTAAACCATCTGATTAAGTGAAAGGACCTAAGTTAAAACTCATGGTATTCTATGTTTTTTATTGCATAGTGCGCACAAAATGTGCTTATTACTTTGTTTTAATGGAACAAAAAAAAACTATCTTAGAATTATTTAGACAGTTATATCTATTGGTTTAAGTTCAGCTTTGGAAGAAAAAAAGTTAACTTTTAGGGCTTCTTGGTATTAAGTAGATCTGATCTTGTCCTATCTGAAATTTAACCCCATAATTACAATCCAAACCCATCCCTTGAACTTATTTTAGATGGAATCGTTGAACTCATCTGTTTGGGTTGTAACACCCTACCACATTCGAGTGACCATAACAGGGTTTTTAAAGCGTTGATTAAGCAATGGGTTTGGATTGTAACACGCTACCACATTCGAGTGACCAAAACACGGTTTTTAAAGCGTTGATTAAGCAACCGGGCCCCGAGGCAGCCTCCATAGATGAGCGAATAGGGGGATCGGATAAGGAATAAGGCAATATACATACTTGGGCCAAGTTGAAGACCGAGAGGGAGCACGGGTGGAAACCCTAGAGCCTGCTGCCGCCCCGTCCTCAATAGATCTGGCGGGGGCGAAACTGCGTCGCGCCACCGCTCTGCTCCGGTAGGAGACCCCTCTGCGGCGTCGCTGCGGGATCCACAGCACTCCTCCTTTGTGCATCGTCGCCGTCGCCATCCAGATTTGGTACGGCTCTTTGCCGTTCCTCTCTTCGGTCCCCTCTTCTCTCCGGTGTCATTCCCGTAGAATTCCCCGCCGTTGTCCCCTTCTGCCCCCCTCTTATTCTCTCCGCCGTCGTCCGGGCCCCTCTGCTGCCTTCTCTGTCGATATGAAGTTGCCGATTGGAATGGGATTCTGAGGAGGCTGCTCGATTTGATTCTTCCGAGCACAGTTGTCCGCTACTCCCCTTATATATAGAGATATCCGATTGACTCATTGTGCTCAGTGGTCAGTGGCTCAAGAATCAGGAATATCAAGTTATGCCTGATCTACAAAATTGCTGATTTGTTTGTTGATGTGTATGGCATTGCCTCGCCGCGCACCTTAAGCGGTTTAGCGGTAAAAAAGTGGTGTCGCCATGCCTCGCCTTATCGCTTTAATGACCTTGGCCCAAAATGTCACCGCTATCCTTTTTTCCTTTAAATTTAAACCACTTTACCTAGAATATTGGTAACAATTCCCTAACGATAACCTCTCAAAATAAAATACAATGATAAACAGGGACCAAACAACTAGTATGATAAAATTGCACGATATTAAACTTGGAATCTTGTGCCCAAGAACACTCCAGACCAATCACCCGAGAACTCTCGAGACCACACGCTCAAGACACGCCCAGAACCATGTGCTCGGGAACAATCTTACCTTTTACGATGATGACAAATAATTAAATAGTATTCGAGATAAATCAAGTCATTTAAACCTTGGTCACGGACATATACATATCTAATAACTAGGTTCCACACAACTATTATTGTGCTATAAATGATCATTGATTAGTTCCAAATATATGAGTTAAGTTTCTAAGGTTGAACATACTGCAAGAGTGAAGAATAACTAAAGGTGTTTGATAAATATGTGATGCACGTGATATATGCGTGCTACTCCCATCCCATGCATGATGTCCTCAATGGTCACCTAAAACAACAAATAAAGCAACAATGAGTCCAAGACTCAGCAAGAACATAATAAAACGATAAACATTAACATAACCATAGGTATAAACATAATCACGTGATCATCCGCATATGTTATCATCATCTCTTTTTGTTCATTAATCAAATCACTATCCACGTATCTCATCATCATCTCTTTCTTTTCATTAATGCAATACTTATCGAACTACATGCTCATAATGTGTGACATCGTATAGCTTATACCGGTATAACTAAATGCACACCTGTCGATGCCGCACCCTCTCAATCCCTTAATTTTGCGGAAGTGCATACCGAAGTAGGTCTTTCATGCCCACACAAAGTAGGTCATAGAGGCCCACACATGTCACCTCTTTCCATCATGAATGCATATTATGCAAATGTAGTGGTTTTGTTAACATTTAACATCTCATAATCATCATTTAATTGATCACCATATAAGCACCATAGTAAGTAAGAGTAATCAACTAATCATGTAAATCAGCATAGCAAGTAATTTACAAACATAGAACAACAAGGGCAAACAACCCGTTTACCGTTTTACTATGCACTTGCCTTTATAACCTCATGATGAAATGACGAGTGGTTGATGCCAAACCTGAAGTTACACCTCCTACAGTAGATAACCCCAACTCAACAGTATGCCACAACGATACATAACATCAAACATAACAATACCACTCCTATGCACAATCCCGAATCTAACGTTTTCTCTGCCGGACAACTCCTTTTGCTATCCTGATGATCGAATGACCATAACGATTTAGCTCAGGAGCCCAAACATAGCAAACCATATAAGTTTTGAAAACTACACAAAATTTGCTACAGCTTTCTAGTTGGGCGAAGGTTCTAATTAATTTATTTAATCCCTCATTTTCATCCTTGAAGATTGTTCTGTTAAGATACTGGACAACAAAATTGTCAATTTCATATCTATTTTTATACAACCCTAAAAGTAACAAACCATACGCCTTTTGGAAACTAAAGAAACTTATCTAGCTTTCCCTAGTTATAGACAATTTAATTCGGCCATCTATTAGGCACAATAAGCATATTAACAAAACTGCGACCAAATTCTGGGTAGTCACCTTCCCAAAGTCATAAACTTTTAAACCGCTCAAACAAATTCAATGTTCTTGCACTCTATGGAAACCTTAAACAATTATATACATTATTCATAATAATAAAAAATGCTAACTCGGCCATGTACTATATTTAATCTATAAATTACCGCAACACTATCCAATCATGATGGTTCACTGGACAGCGAGCTTACAAATCCCATCTCTTTTAATCTATCCAACCAATTTAAGTTTCTAAACACTACCAGGAAAGATAGTTAAATTACCTACAAATCTCTAGTTATTATGCAGACCTAATTCGATCATCTTCAAGGTCTAAAACATCCAAAACTGCGACAACACTCGACTGGTGACGATCTGCGGAGCAGCAGATTCCCAAAGGCCATAAATTGCAATCTATCCAATGGATTTTAGTGACCTTGATCTTGTTGGAAAGAAAATAAAATTATCTACAACTCTTTACTCTTTAGTACACCACGTCACCACTTTTCCTGATTCTGCCCCCCAAAGCCATGTAAAATCAATTAGATCTAATGTGCACATAACCAGAAAAAACCCCACTAACCCTAAACGAGAATTGGCATGATCTGAGGTTAATTATGGCCTAATTACCGATTTAATCCGCATAAAAGTTCATCTACATGAAAAGGCGAGGGTAGTGGAGGTTTTACCCATGCATTGATGAAGATCCAAAGAGGAAAACACGGGAACTCTTCTCTTCTTTCTCAGTCTTTCCCTTGCCTCCCGCTCTACCTCCTGGGACAATCATTGTGCTATCCTAGGATGAAGAAGGCGAAGCCCTAGGAGAGGTGTGCCGTCCTGGGTAAAGGTGGCGGCTGCCCTTGGGGAGAGATGCAACCCTAGGGGAAAGCCGAGTCCTCCCCCTTTTATACCCAAGGCTCTAGTGAGCCAGCCTAACAGGCCCTCCTACTACTATCCTGTAATCCTAGCTATAGAAATTTGGGGTGTTATATGGATAGATTGTGTTTAGATCCTAGACCTATGCTGGCTGTAAGCTATAACGGGCATTGCTTTCATCTTTGCAATATTTATCTCTCTTCCAATTTGACTGCGGTTTGCAATTGTTATTGATTCCTTAATCCTTATGTAACCCTACATACTGGTCTTACAGATTTTTTGTGATTCCTAGATTAAACATCAAGCCACTGCATGTTAGGTTACATAAACAACATATGTTTAGGTCTTCAGCTAAATTTCTAGAGTTGTTCCTATTCTGTCATGAAAAATGTTTGCACATATTCTTGTTTGCTGTGGACAAGTGGTTTGATACACGACAATATTCTCTTTCTCCATTATGTAAGCATGTTGAATGCAGATCCAATAAAAAGCTCCTTTGCTATTACCAATGGTAATGTTGCCTTCAGTTTATACTATATATTAGGAAAACGTGACTACATGAGTTTAAATGGAACCAAAGTATGCAGTTGACATAATAATCTATAATGTTTTCCTTCATTGTTTGCATTCATGGATTTACTGTTATCCTTCATATGGTTGGTGTACAGGCTGATTAAGTCTTCCCTTGATAGGTATCACTATAATGTGGCTGACACAAGGTTAGCACAACATGTGGAGAAAGGAAATGAGGATGGTCTGCTGATAAGTTCAATATCATCATGTGTTGATCTTTGGGCAATCATTATGGATGCTGGAACTGGCTTCACGGCTCAAGTCTATGAGCTGTCTCCTCATTTCCTTCATAAGGTAGAAACTTCCCTTCTGTACCTCTTGTGTTCATTCCCTTTACTTGCCCTCATTTTCATCATAAAAAGCAGGAATGGATTATGGAACAATGGGAGAAAAACTTCTACATTAGTTCTGTTGCTGGCTCCAACAACGGAAGCTCTCTTGTTGTGATGTCCAAAGGTATGAATATTTTTTATGACATTATTTACATTCTTTCTTTTCTGTTTTTGCTAGCCTTTATATATGGTTGCAATATAGCTTGTGAGCATGTTTGTTGGGTGAGTTTCAAAATGTACCACATAAATGAGCCTGAAAAGTAAACCTGGGTAGCAAGAAGTTATGTTCCAATCTAACCGGTACTCCAACAGGATCAGTAGTTACGGCGCCTGCCATCTTTTCTCTGTTCCCCAATTTGCCACTGACATCAGACCTTATTTTCATGTGGTTTATATTTTTCTAAATGGGATCCCAGTCACAAGTCTTCGTGGCTTTTGTACATATTGTTGCTTAGCTGGTCCTCTAATATAGTATTTGATGATTGCCAGGCACACCATACACCCAACAGTCTTACAAAGTCAGTGATTCTTTCCCATTTAAATGGATAAACAAAAAGTGGAAGGAAGGTTTTTACGTCACATCAATGGCAACAGCAGGCAGTCGATGGGCCATAGTCATGTCTCGCAATGCTGGATTTACCGAACAGGTCAGATGTTCCCACCAATGCTAAACTTTGGAAACAAAAGAAAGTGTGCATGATTTTCATTTTATTCTAAAGCTTTTAAATGAAATGAAGGAGAGCACAACATGTATTGTGTATGGTTTCACTTGATATTTTCTTTCACACTACACTGTTTTGCAAAGGTCTTTTGAAATCGTGACACCCTAGTCAGTCTGAAAGATGTTGCTCAGGTAGTTAGGCCTTGTATTTGCTTTCTTGCCTAGCCTTGAAGATGTGCTACTGAGCCATAAACCAAGATGGTGTCTTGGCCCCGTTCGGTTCTGCTTCTGCACAGCTTCTACTTAAAAAAAACGGATTATTTGCCGAACAGGAGGATTCTGGACAGTTTCTCTAAGAATCAGAATCCGGCTAAAACCTAATTCTCACTGATTCTTGCTGATTCGCATTGGCCCAGTTCGGAACCTAGAAGTCACATATGACTCGACCCGATTCTTCCATAATCAGAAGCAGCTTCTTCTATAATCTATAATCAAGAAGCTGAAACGAACTAGGCTAAGTGGACTCACAATTGGCTTGTAACATTGCAACTCTTTAAATAGGTGGTGGAATTGGACTTCCTGTACCCAAGTGAGGGCATCCATAGACGCTGGGACAACGGCTACCGTATCACTGCAATGGCTGCCACAATGGACCAGTCTGCGCTGATATTAAGCATGCCAAGGCGTCGTCCAAGAGACGAGACGCAAGAGACACTGCGTACATCGCAGTTTCCCAGTGCACATGTCAAGGTAAAATATGCGAAACCTGTCTGTAATCCACAAGTTCTAAGGAAGTTCTGTTCGGGTTCTTAGTTTATCTTCCTTATGCGCAGGACAAGTGGGCCAAGAATCTTTACCTTGCTGGAATTTGCTACGGGCGAACTGTGGCGTAACATGCTTGGGGATCGGGGCTATCCATCCTTGTTGGATTCTATTTATCCCAGCTACTGCTACTGTGTCTGTTGCTGACACCAACCCAACCCATTGATGTATATTTTTCTCGTCCTCTATTCTTAGTAGCATCGATCAGCTGCAGGCTACTCACTGCTTTTGTTTGTCCCTGAAAAGGATGGTGAATTCTGATGTATGTATCCGCTAATTCTATGTTTGGTCTCTTATCTAAATGAAGGCAGGCTAGGGATGCAGAAATGTAGCTTCTGATCGGCCATAACGTGGTACTCTTATTAGTCCAAATAAACTGAGTTTCGAGTTGTGTCTAATTTACCTTTGTTTTCCTCCTCGTAATGAATGCTGCGGCCGTCTCTCAAGAAGGATGATTGATGGATATCACTATCGAACAGGGATCTGAACCCTGTTTATCCAATTTTTAGCCAATCCGGATCGTCCGTTGCGGTTCGCGTCTGTGGGGCTGCTTAAACTGTAGTTACCATAGAGACTGTTTAAGTTGCATCGGATCCTGTCCACATCACAAAGAAGCTCCAAAGAAGCTCTGGGGCCCACATCACAAGCCGAAGCTGCAGCTTATGATCTTACAAAACAACACACTACTACAGATCCGGCCTTCCATACCGGCCTAATAGTACCGGTTATGCATGAACTGGGACTAACATTTACATCGATCCGGTTCCAGCGGTCTACTGTGTCAGGGATCATCGATGCCGGTTGTAACTACCAACCGGCCGATGCTCTCACATCAAGACGGTTGGTTACACCAACCCGTACTAAGCAAAGACAGAGCCGTGGATGGTTCTTAGCACCGGTTGATGTAACCAACCTGCATCGATGTTCGTGTTATCGATGCGGTTGGTTAAACCAACCAAGATCTAAGCAGCCTCCTCGGCTCTGTCGCTTAGTACGGTTGGTGTAACCAACCCAGATCGATATGGAGCATCAGACGGTTGTTGTATTTGACCGTACTAATGCGCTCGTCTCCGCTACCGATCAATCCGGCGGCGCCTTTTACGATGAAACTCTTAATTCGTGTTCATCCGGATTCTTGTTTTCCGATCCGGCCTCCTATAAAACCGTCGGATCGATTTGTAAAGGGAGACGATCTTGATGATCGAGAGTAAGCCCATTTTTAACTATGGCGGCTTCTCCTTCTTCTCCCTCTGGCGCGTCATCATCACCACCTCGGGAGAAGGACGAGGAGGAGCGGGAGGAGGAGGAGGAGGAGGACAATGAGGAGGAGGAGGAGGAGGAGGAGCGGGAGGAGGAGGAGGAGGAGGAGGAGGGGGGGTTGGGTCCGCTCGAGGAGCGCGACGTCGTCGGACGAGGATGACGATGATGAAGACGTCATCCACGACGGCGGCGACGACGACGATCGCCCGCTCGACGGCGACTCGGCGGCAACGACCACTGGCGGCGACGGCGAGTGGTGGTATGGGTGATCGCGCCACCCACCACCTGCACCGCTATGCATATTATATATATTGTAATTAATTAATATAATATGTAATGTTTTATATTATGAATTATTAATATGATATGTAATGTTTTATGTAATGAATTATTAATATAATATATAATGTTTTACCTCCCCCTTCTTGAAGCTCATTGCCTTTACCGTTAAATTGAAATATTAAAAAAAATTATAAAACATAAAAAAACGTTGAAAAAAATACGGCACAATGCATTGTCGTTCAAAACAATGGCTTGAGAAACATTCGATTGGGCGGTGAAAATCGGAGAAAATCGGAAGAAAAATTATGAAAGTATGATTCGAGATGAATATCTTTATAAATATTTATATTATATGCATGAAAATTATATGTGTACATTTATCTAAAATTAAATCGAGTGCAGGTTAAAGGTACCAACCAGCATCGAGATAGTCACATCGATCGGTTTGTATTCGAACCGTACTATCTAGTAGCAACATTTACGGTTGCAGGTGGATATTAGTACCGGTTTGTGCTTTGAACCGGGACTAGTGTCCGACCAATTTAAACTCTTCGTCCCTCCCGCTCTCCGCTGCATCGAGTCATTTGATCGCGAGAGATGAACAGGAGTTCATCGCCAAGGAGCTCGAAGGAGGGAGGTGCCGCCAAAAATTCGAATTTTTGTCATTTTACTCGCAACCAAGATACCTAAGGTTAGTAATATCATTCCTCACTACACTTGGTGTTAAATGGGGCCTCTTCTTTGCTTAAATTATGAAGAAAATTTGATCTTTTCCATTAATCGTTGAAGGATTATAAATGTATAAATCAAGCTCGATCAATTGAAGTAAGATACAAAAACTTATTGTGTAAGCTTATAATTTGCTTGGATTATAATATAGCTCGCATTTAAGGTTTGGATCTAGCTCAATTTTATGTTTTAGTTCCATCGATCTAGCTCAAATTAGGTTGCACGTAGTTGGGGAAATTAAAAATGGTGCATTTGAGAAAAGTTTTCATAAAATTGGTTGCACGTAGTTGGGGAAATTAAGAATAGTGCATTTGACAAAAGTTTTCAAAATTTGAGCAAAGATGTCGTTAAATTTGTTCACAATTTTGAATCTAGACTATGATTGACCAATTTTTTTTGTAGGTTGAAAAAACTTGTGTAAGTTTATATTTTGCTTGCATTATTATTTAGCTCGAATTGTATGTGTGGCGAACCAGCATGCGATGTGAGACTATCGATGCAAGCTTGTGCCTTCAACCAGGGACTATGTCGCAATATACACGTCCTCCACCTCCCACTCTCTGCGGACTCAAGATCATTTGATCTGGCGAGATTAAGAATGGTGCATGTATAGTTGGGGAAATTAAGAATGGTGCATGTATAGTTGGGGAAATTAAGAATGGTGCATGTTATGTGGAAAAAGAAGAAATTTAAATTCATTTGCGAATTAAAAATAATATCAGCAATATAAATGGCTTTATAGAAAATATAAAATGAGTTAAATATTAGAGAAAACTTTTCAAAAATTTTGCGAAAAAGTTTTAAAAAAAAGTATTAAAAATTTGAGAAAAGCTGTCGTGAAACTTGTCGGGTATGAATACCGGAGTAAATAATCATTTTATGGGAAAATATGTAATGAAATATAGTGCCTTTAAAAATATTTAATGAAATAAAGCCATTTTAAAAATATAGTTGTCTTGATTTGGATTTTGGGAAATGTTCAATAATTCATTATCGAAAAATGAGTTAAAAGTTACCTTGATCGAATATAATGTAGATGGACCGCGATGGATGTACATGGACCGACGCTCCGGAGTTCTTGCGGGGTTTGCAAGATTTTCTTCGTGCGGCCAGATGAATACACGACATCAGGGCTACATATGTTGTCCATGCATAGACTGCAAGAATGAGAAGGAGTGGTCAAACTCCAGTCACATTCACTTCCATTTGCTCGCAAGAGGTTTCATGTCAAATTATACCTGTTGGACCAAGCACGGTGAAGAAGAGATTATACAAGAAGAAGGTGAACAAGAAGAGGCGGAGAACAATATCTTAGACGCTGGCCAACCCGGCTCTAACGAAGATACATTTGGGGAGTTTGGCAATGATGACCTAGACCAGATGCTGCTTGATGGAGAGGGAGAATACATCGATGAAAGACATTACGGAAAATTTCAGCGCCTATGGGAGGACCACAAAACATTGTTGTATCAAAGCGCCAATGAGGGCCATACAAAGTTGCGTACTACACTAGAACTGATGCAATGGAAGGCGACCAATGGATTGTCCGATAAGGGATACGACGAGTTGATAAGCCTCATGAAAAAGATACATCAAGAGGGGAACACACTGCCCGAAACTACGTACGATGCCAAACAAGTTATCTGCCCTTTGGGGTTGGAGGTACAGAAGATACATGCATGTCGTAACGATTGTATCCTTTATCGCAATGAGTACGAGGATTTGGATGCTTGTCCGGTGTGCAAAACTTCTCGGTATAAGACCAGGCATGATGACCCAGGTGAGGTAGAGGGGCAGTGTAAGAAGAAGAGGCCCCCTGCTAAGGCGATGTGGTATTTCCCTATAATACCCGATTGAAGCGTTTATTTGCGAACAAAGTGCATGCCCGAGATGATGCGCTGGCACAAAGAAGACCGTAAGGACGACGGAAGGCTAAGACACCTACCGATGGCTCCCGGTGGAGGAAAGTCAATAGAACATACCGGACTTTCTTGAGGATGCAAGGAACATAAGGTTTGGGTTGAGTCTGAGATGGGATGAACCCGTATGGCGAGATGAGCAGCAGTCACAGTACTTGGCCTGTGACCCTATGTATCTACAACCTTCCTCCTTGGTTGTGTATGAAGCGGAAATACATTATGATGCCGTTGCTTATCGAAGGCCCGAAGCAACCTGGAAACGACATCGATGTGTACCTCAAACCGTTGGTTGAAGATCTGCTAACATTGTGGAACGATGGTGCGTGTATGGGATGAGTACAAGAGAGAGCACTTCATTTTGCGTGCATTGCTATTCGTAACCATCAACGATCGCCTGCACTTGGCAACCTTTCGGGCCTGTCTATCAAAGGATATAAAGCCTGCATCCACCGCTTAGAGGAAACGGACAACAAGTACCTAAAAACTCTCGAAAGGTTGTGTACATGGGCCATCGCAGATTCCTCCATCCGAAGGACCCGTTAAGGAGGAAGGGTGAGAATTTTGATGGGACGGAAGAGAAGCGTAAGAAACCCCTGCATCGCGATGGGGCTCTTGTATTTTCTTTGGTGAAGGATCTGAAAGTAGTATTTGGAAAAGGTGCAGGTAGCAAACTGTCAGAGAGAACAAGGTCACACGAAGGCCATTTGGAAGAAGAAGTCAATATTTTGAGACTTACCTTCTTGGAAAGACTTAGAGGTCCGTCACTCACTAGACTTCATGCATATCACAAAGAATGTCTGCGTGAACCTGCTAGGCTTCCTAGATATGTATGGCAAATCAAAAGATACACTTCAAGCACGAAAGGACCTACAATTTGGGAATCGAGAACGACCTACATCCGGAAATGAGAGCGGAAGGACGACATTACCTCCACCCCGCTAGCTACACTCTGAGCAAGGAAGAGAAAAAAATATGATTAAGTTCTTGAACAGTGTGAAGGTCCCTTACGGATACTCCTCGAACATAAGGAGACTCATAAACATAAAAGAGAATAAAATTGTACACACAAAATCCCATGATTGTCACGTGTTGATGACACAGATTGCTCGGTGGCGGTGCGAGGTATTCTGGGACTGGGTACGAGGGACAATCATAAAGTTGTGCTTTCGTTCTTCAACGCTGTCGCAGAAGGTCATCGAGCCAAATAAGTTATCTAATCTGCATGATGACATGGTCAATAGTCCAGTTAGCCTTGAGATGATCTTTCCTCCATCATTTTTGATATTATGGTCCATCTCATGGTCCACATTGTTAAAGAGATAGAAATTCTCGGACCCGTGTTCCTCCACAATATGTTCCCTTTCGAGAGGTACATGGGCATCCTAAAGAAGTATGTTCAGAATCGGTCTCGCTTGTATTTGCATTGCGCAGGTGTTGGCACAGAGGAGGTCATTGAGTTTTGTGTTAATTACATTGATGATCTGAATCCGATCGGCTTTCCTGTATCACGCCATGAGGGGAGGATCAGTGGAAAATGTACTTTAGTGAGAAAATAATCCTATTGCGGCGATCTACTTTCATTTAAACAAGCACATTTCACGGTATTGAAACAAGCAAGCGTAGTGGCTCGTATATGTATGCTCACGAGATGAGTCTACGTGCCCAATACCCAGAGAAGTCAGATAAGTGGATCGCAGTCGAGCAAATGGATCATTTCGGCGGTTGGTTACAAAAGCAACTGCTGAGCAACCAGACAGATGATGAACAGTTGAAACTCTTGGCTCGGGGACCGTCCACGACAATCGTATCATTCCAAGGGTATGAGATAAATGGGTACACATTTTACACGATAGCCCAGGATAGCAAGAGCACCAACCAAAACAGCGGCGTCCGTATAGATGCCTTGGACAAAAATAGAAAGCTGGATACCTACTATGGTTTCATACAGGAGATCTGGGAGCTCGAGTACGGACCTTAACAAGTCCCTCTGTTTGGTGCCAATGGGTCAAACTAGCGGCCCGTGCAGATCGATGAGTACGGTATGACAAGCTGTGGACCTCAAGCAAGTGGCCTATAGGGACGAACCGTTCGTGCTTGCTAATGATGTGACACAGGTATTCTATGTGATGGACATGGACAAAGGAAAAAAGCGAGAAGGACAAGCCTACTAAAAGGAAGAGGCAAAGATGACAAATCTACGAAAACATAAATCGAATGAGAATACTAGCGGTGGCGATCAACCAAGGCGCCACGTGGTTCTTTCAAGTAAAAGAAGGATTGTCGGAGTTGAGGGCGTCACGGACGAAGAAGAGTATAATCAGTTCGACGAGCTGCCTCCTTTCACAGTGGACGTAGACATTAGTGCCCTGAATGATACAGAGCAATCTCCTTACGTACGCCGCGATCATAATGAAGGATCGCTTGTAAAAACAAAGTATGTTAGCAAATAAGTCCAACCTTGTTGTATAGTCCGTTGTTACAAGTTATAGTCTATCACTGATGGATGCTTAGTTTTCTTTTTTCATGTTAAATCTAGTCTATTGTGTTCCCATGCTTTGTGATATGCATGTAACAAGGTGAAAATTTGAATTGGAATTATAAAAGTGAAAAATTACTTCATTTTATTTTTATATTTATAATTCATAAACTAATATTCTAAAGAAAATATAGATTTTCAATATTATTGTTGAATTGTAGAAACTATAAAAGGAATTTATAAATGACTATTAATCTTTTTTTTTAAAAAAAATCATTTTAGTGTGGAATAACCGAATAAGTATAATTTATTACTTTTTATTAAGCAAAGAAGCAATAATTGATTTTTCTTTCATTTTATTCTAAAGAGATTTTGAATTTAATTCTAATCGATCTGGTTGGTGTATTTAACCAAGATCTTGATGTGATATAATCGATCTGCGGTTGGATACACCCACACCGTCTTGATAATAACCTAGGTTTTCCTTCGTGAGTCATATGTGGAACGATCAGTCGGTTGGTGTATCTAACCCAGATCGATATGTATATCAATCGGTTGGTTAAACCAACCGGACTGATGGGCCCCTATAAACCTCGCCGCCGCCATTTCTTCCCCACTTTGGTGCTCCTCCCGCCTGATTTACTCCCATTTCCGACCGCGCCGCCCCCTCCGACGACGCCGCCGTCCGAGCTTCGCCCGATCGCGCTGCCGTCCGAGCTTCGCTTCCCTCCGACGACGCCGCTCCCGGAGCTTCGCCGCCGCGCCGTCCCCGAGCTCGTGCCCCCTCCGACGACGCCGCCCTCCCCGAGCTCGCCCGACCACGCCGCTGCCCCGAGCTCGCTTCTCCGACGACGCCACCCTCCCGGAGCTCGCTCGCGGCCGCGCCCGAGTCGCTTCTCCGACGACGCTACCTCCCAGGCAGCGCCGGCTGCCCCGGAAGCCGCCGTCCGAGCTCGACGGCGCGCCGCGCCCTCCGGCTCGCTCGATCGCGCCCCTCCGTAGCTCGCCCGACCGCGCCGCCGTCCGTGGAGGTTGTGATCTTGTTCACGAATATTGAATGAATCTTTGTGTCTCTGTGATAGGTTATGTGGAGTCAAAAATAATTCTATGTTGCTAGTATAGTGATCGCATAAACAAATAAGGTAGTTCTTTCATTTCTGCTACTTGATAGTTGTTGAGATAGAGCTTGTTGAGATAGAGCACGGATTGGATGCTATCAATTTTATAAATGAAGCACAAGCTACAATTCCGTTTTCTATTGTACATGATATTGAGTTTATTGAGAGATGCTATCAATTTTGCATGGTGCATACATTACGTGTTCTCCTTTATAAATGGAACACAAACTACATAATGTCATGGCTAATCCAAGCAAACTTGTCTTTTATAGTGGGGTATTCATGTTACACATACGCTTGGTTTGATACTACTTAATTGTTCATTTACTGTAATCCCTAACTCATATTTTGTAAAACAAGAGTTAACATAGAGTATTAGTGAGACAAAAATATCTAAAGAGGGAACCACTCAACTCGTGCGCTTGCTCTTATATGGATCACGTACTTCATCATACAACTAGCAATACGTACAAAGAAAAACAAGCCCTAGCTAGTTGTCATTTGGAGTACATTGACATATAAGTCAAGGATATATCTACCCTACGCACATGAGTATGGAGTTGGTCTAATCAACATTTGTTCCTCGCCAGCTTCCACGCCGTTACTTTTCAATACCTTCTTCTAGCCTAAGAAACAACGATGGACGGCGAAGGATTTGATCAGGAAGAATTTATGACAAATTTGATTGCGGGAGATGGTGGTTATGAGGCGCAGAGCACGATGAGGCCACGGAGGTAACAATCAATCACGTTAATGATTGTCGATTTCACTATCATGCTAAGCCAACATTTTGACCCGTTCATGATTGTACCATGCTTTCGGACCGATCAACCAAGCGTGCAATCACAACAGCGAGGTCCAACCAAGAAGCCGAAGGCAAGATATGTTGTCACCGAAGTCAACGAGCGGCCAACCTCGTAAACCCTTGACGGTGATTGGGCCGTTCAATTCGGCATCTGGCGTCCACGTTAGGGACCACGTGCCCATTAGCATAGCAAAATGGGATCGGGTTCCTGAAGATACTGAAAAACATGCTTTGGAACGATGTCGAGAGACATTCACCTTCCCCAAGGGACCGAAGAGAAGGTGAAGAGTTACACTCTCAAGAAGATGGCCATCGCATTCCAAACTTATAAAAAGAAGTTGAACATAGAGTATATCAAGGAGAATCGAACGCCTGACTTCAACAAGTTCCCGAAGTTGCAAGATCACCGGGAAGCGTTAAGTGAACTACAAGACTTCGGAGGAAGGTCAAAGTTTGAGTGAGAAGAACAAGCTGAATGCACAGAAGAAGAATTACCACCACCGACTCGGCCCTGGTGGTTACCGTAAGCAATACCCAAATGGGAGAAGAGGGAGCATGACCTGCTAGCAAAGGGTGTCACACTCGCAACAATGGAATGGCCTGACAGAGCAAAGCATTGGTTCTATGCTCACGGTGGCCTCGATGATAACGGCAATGCGGTGTTTGGGGAGGTCTTTGAGAGATGTGGCGAAGGCTTGTGCGATCCATCGAGGAGACTTCCCAAGGTAACTTCGTGCCAAACAGGGAGAATGACGAGCTAACAAGGGCTCTACAAAACCCAGAGCACCCTGGACGTACGAGGCGTTGGCGTCGTCCCTTGGAAGGTTGGTTTCGCTCAGACGCCGAGACCTATAGGAGTCGAATGAGAAGCAAGGCTCGACATGCGAGAACAACTTAGTGCGCTTGAAGAACGATGACTCAAATAGAGGAACAATTAGCCCAGAGCCAACAACGGAGGCGTGCCGGGAACCTCCCAGGAATCCTAACATCATCATCCCCACCGGGCGGGAGCAGTGCGCTTCCGGTGGGCTGCAAGCGGACTTGGACAGTACCCGTAGATGACATCAGGCGGCCAGACACCTTGTGAGCTGCATGTCGGGCGCGAAACCTCTCCTTGAAGGCGGCGCATGGCATGGTTCACCAGTGGAGCCAGGGCAGCTCATCCATGGCCAACAGATACCGTCAAACTACTCCAAGGTCTCGGTGGAGGAGGTTTGCCAGTGGTACGAGGACCTTGAGCTCGAAATTCCGGAGGTGACGGAGTCTGAAGCTAGGAGAGGCGGTACACACTTTCATCCTATGGCGCAAACGGCACATAATTTTTCGAGATAACATGGATGTGTCCTCTCTGCGAAGAAGCCCGACTCCTACACCACTACCCGCACACCCAAGCCCAATAAGAAGACCGACTCCTACACCACTTCCCGCACACCCAAGCCCAAGAAGAAGCCCGACTCCTACACCACCGGCCACAAGACATAAGCCCTACGAGAAGCCCATCTCCTCCCAAGAAGGCGCCGACTCCTACACCACCTCCAGCGCACATATGCCCTACGAAGCCCGTCTCCTCCCAAGAATGCGCCAACTTCTACACCACCTCCCGTGCACTTAAGACCCACAAGAAGACCGTCTCCTCCCAAGAAGGCGCCGACCAAAGGAAACAAGCCATTTCGGCCCGGCTCCCAAGAAGGCGTCCTCCACCCAATCCAAGAAGTTGCGTCCACTTTCGAAGTGGCGTCACGATATGACCAAACGAGGAGACCAATAAGATTGTACAAGGTGAGGTAACTGAATTTTTAGACCCAAGTCACCAAAGAAGAAGGTTCAACCTGGCACGAAAGAATTTCACAAAGGCTTGAGGACTATTACAAATTTGAAGGATAAAAAGAAATGCCTCGCCAATCAAACTACGGCGCACATTGCGAAAGGAATGCCACAAGGAGTGGGCGGTGAGGAGAAGGAGAAGGAGAAGGCTAAGGCGATGCTACAATTCTTTGATGAAGCGGCCTTGACCCAAATCAAATATTAGGCTCGGCGAGAGATTGAGTATGCCCAAGTAAGATGGCCATTTACATTGGGTGGATCATTGGTCGGCGTGAGGTGCTCCGACTAACGACAAAGATGCGGCAATTCCATGAATGGTACTTAGGCGACCAAGCATGGTCTCTGATTGTTTCTTTGTCAAGTACAAGGATCAAGATTTTTATCACGGTGACGGTGAATTTTTATCGAATGGCACGTCATGTATGATCTATACCAAGCAGACGCCCTCAGCGTCCTTGGTGGGTTCTTTGGACTCTGTAAGTGTCTTATTTACAAAAAAACCATCAGGGCGTGCCCTTGTAGAGTCTGGACCTTGTAAGCCTAACTAATTTCTTCTTGTGTAGCATGGAGATACAAAGATGCCGAAGGGATCAAATTTTTGACATAGGATTCATGGACCCATTAGTTATCAACGAGACAACCATAGATACATTGACCCAAGCGAAACACAGACTAACGTATACAATGCGCTAATGGGACATCAATATAAGTCAAGGATATATCTACCCTACGCACATGAGTATGTGTTTTAAATCGCCTTGTTCTACTCCTTTTTCATAACACTATGTTAGAACTAATTAGTTATCTATGTTGACATATGTACGATTTTCACTTTGGATTCTTATTATGATTGAGCTAGATCATAGTCGGATCACAATTATGGACTCGAGAAGGAAACCAGTTCAAGCGTATCAAACCTTCATCGATTTGCTCGACCGGTATTAATTCTTGTTCCTTTCATTATTGTATTACTTCTATTTCCTTCCATTTGAAATAAATTCTAATCATGTACAATTGGTAATCACATGTGTAGTGCATTCGCCTGATTTAGTGCTAAAAATAGGCGCATTCAAGGAGAAATTTGAAATTACAACGACCTCTCAAATGCATTATATCATAATGCTAGCTTTTTGGTTAGTTAAGTTAATTTCCTTGCATTCATTTCACGCTTTCAACTTTTTCAACCGCAGATCTTGAGTCGATCGGCGGGCAACAATTTATGCGATTACTATGTATGTGAATTTTGCACACCCAAAGGAGCCATTGACCGCCTGCTAAAAGGCGATAAGGGGGTGAGTAAATATAATTACTACCTTTAACGATGTATATTACTCCTTACATCTTGTACAAATTCAAGGATTGATTTGTTAATGACTTAACGGCAGGTGCCTCAATATTTGGCGGAACAAGGTTGAACTCGCCGTAGCGAGTGCGAGCAATTCAAGAACAACTCGTTGGCTTCATTTACGATGAGGTTGTAAATGCAAAAGGCGAGTTCCACGAACCAAATTTTAACAGGTGGGGCCCTTCGATAAGGACCGGTGAACTATCATTCTCGACATCTACGGCTAGCAAGAGCGATGCACGTAAAAAATCCCAATGAACAGAAGGAAAAGAAATACTGGAGTTGTAATTAAAGTTGTGTACATATTGTAGTACATTATATGTAATTAAATTTGTTAATGAATGTACAGTGATTTTATTATCTGGCAAATTTGCAGGATTATATTATATGTGTTTTTATTAGTTTTGATTTAACACTGACATGAAGTCACAGTGATTTGATTATATATATTGTAGTATATTATATATAATAGCGATTGGACACACACATATTTACATATATATTATATACAACCCATCAAGATGCAGGTTAGATAAAACAACCGGTACTGATGAGGGAATCATCAGAACCGGTTGGAGACACCAACCGGTACTAATAAGGTCCACAGGGTCTCACGATGCGCTACCACGTGTGACTACCAACCGGTACTGATACGCTATCAGTACCGGGTGAGAGAACCGGGACTGATGCCCTTGAGCATCGATCCGGATGCTAACTATCGGTTCAAAAACCGGTACTAAAGGCTCTTTTAAACCGGCACTAAAGGCCCTTTCCGTAGTAGTGACAGCAGCAGCAACTTGTCATCCTACCTTGCTAATCATCCTACTCGCTCTCCCTCGCCAGCCACTTCGAGTGCTTCGGCTCTGCCCAGATCCACTAGGTAATCCTCCTACCTTGATACAACTTGATAGTCATCCTACCCTTAATATCTGAAATCCTACTAATCGAAAACATTTACTCGAAGCCGCCCTCTTCGCTCATGCCTGCTGCAGCCCTGCCCCTCCTCCGAAGAAAATTTGTGATTTCTTCAGTTGGGCGGTTCAATGTGAGACCTTTTGTGTTCTCGGTGAAAAAATTAGTTTTGTGTTACTATGCTACTAAATTAGTTTATTCATTCATAGCCACCACATCGAGCTTCTATTAGATTAGCTAATATCTCGACTCCAGCTCTAGACTGAAAAGAAGCCTCTATTCGGGGGATATTGTTGCTTTCTTCATGTCTTACAATGGCAGTAGTTGTCTAAGAGGTTTCATTCTATGTATTCTTGGGCAAAATTTCAATGCCTGAATTGTATCAGACATGGTGTTGCAATTTTTTATTTGCATTCTATTGCACCTAAATGTTCTTTGTTGCAGTCTGAAGACCCTGCGCGAAGTGCGGTGGTAGGGAAGCGTGAGCGAGCCAGGCTCAAGGAACTCCAAAAATTAAAGAAGCACAAAATCCAAGAAATATTGGATACCCAAAATACTGACATGGTATGTTCCTTCTTTAAAGAAATCCCTGAATACAAACGCCCGCTCTACACATGATTTGTCCTCATGTCATTTGATTCTCGTGTGTACATTGCATTCTCATCATAGTTCTAAAAGACCGAGATGGCGATCAGAGGGGGGTGAATGGTCCCAAATAAAATTTGCCCCACTCAAATTACTCAAAACAATCCCGCAAGGAAACCGATGCTCCTCAAATTCGCGAAACCCGCAAAAACCGGAACGACTTGACAACTATGTGTATCCCAAGTTTGCATAGATGAGAACCATGAATCATGTGAGGGATTTGTAAATCACAATCCTGGTTATTAAGTGTTCAAAATAAAAAGGAATTAATTCAAAGACTTATTTTCTAAAAGAGATCAAGCATAATCACTAAAAAGCCTCTTTTAGAAAACAAAAGCAGATTTTTCAAGAGTGATCCCCACTTGGAGCAGGTGGTTGGTGGACTTCTGTTGCTTCAAAAATTTTGGGAATTTTTCACCTTATGAGAAGATGAGTCGGAAAGCACTCCAGCAAAAATCACCTCCAAAAGCCTTTTAGAAAAATCATGAAAAATCACGGACTACAGACAGTCAGAAACTTCGATCAGGAAATTTGGGGCTCGGTTTTCACCTCATAGCTCCCAAATGGTGCAATCAATGGACTCCAAAATTTTTCCAAAGATGGATATATGCGTCACGCACATTCTACAACAAGAATCAATCAAAAAGGATTTTTCTAAAAATCAAAGACTAACTGCTGCGCGAAGAACAAGTTCTGGACAGATTTGCAATCTTGATAGAAACTTGACGAATAAACTCTTGCGGCATACAAACTTTGGCAAATGAACTCGATCTTGAGCGAAAATCCAAATAGAGTACAGAAGGAGGTGAATGCAAATCGCTCAAGTCAAGAACAAAATCCAGCAATCATAAATGTAAATACGGGAATGTAAATGTTGAATTTAATACATGAAAGTAAATGCCGAAAGTAAAGACATAATGTAAATTGCGAGAAAATAAATTTGGCTCTTAGAACTTCTATTTCATTCAGAGATGTGTGATTACAAAGCCTCACTTCATGTGGGCAAGCTCAAAGGAGCAACACAACAACTCAAAGAATGAATGGGGATGGAGGTCTCCCTCCACCCCTCTATTTATACTACTCTTGGGCCACCTACCACCCTTGGATGAGTCTCAAACCCTAGGGCACTCTACCAAGGGCTAGGATTAACCCACTCACTCTACCATGCAAGGGACACCCAAAACCCTACACACATAATGGGTTTTCTTTGCACGGTTCTCAAAGCATACTACTAGACCCGCTATCTTATCAACTAGACCGCGATCCAACGGCCCTCATCAATCCTTGCGGCATCTAGCTAGTATCATCCCCTTTCATTATCTTCTTTGACTTGCCTGGACTCCATCTCCGATCATCTTCCTCTGGCGCACCTCGCCTAGTCCTGGTCATCATCCGCCTCACCATGACCTAGCACCGTCGTCCTGCAACCATCCAAGACAAGGAAAACCATCACATAGCATTGTCCAATAATATGCAATAAACATCACAAATGCTCAAAATTAATCATGTCTCATTCATCGATCAGGTTCTCTGCTTGACCAAAAGCCGGTAGTACCACAAGAGACCAACACAACCCAAATTGCTTCCTTTTGAATTCTGATTCAAATCAAACTCAAACATGAGCACACCTTACTCAAATAAAGTCAAATACTCATCACAAATATGGATGGACCTCCACATGGTCCTTCAATCTCCCCCTTGATGAGTATATTGACAAACCACACAAAATGCATAATTTGAGTTTGAAAATAAAAAAAGAAAAGCAATTTGATTGCAAAAATCATATTTGGTTCAATTGAAAGAGAAAGAGAGATCATGACCAAATAGATGAAAAGATTTTCAGAGCTCAACACAAGAAAGAACACTTTTTCGATAAAAGCTCCAAAAACTAAGAAATCGTCCAAAAAGCTCAATATTACTCATGATCCAAATGCAAGGACAATTGTTCAACATGATCATGAGAAAGCATTTTTTTAATTTTCTTCCCTCTAAGATGCATTTTCTACGTTTTCTCCCCCTTTTGGCAATATAGGCATCAAGAGAGCAATTTTTTTGAATGAAATGCAACCTAGAAGAGCTTTGAGGATTATGCAAGTGACCATTTAGACAAAGTATGACACCAAGCTACTGAAGTTCAGAGTATGTCATTCTAAGTCATATCCAAAGGCATATTGCAATTTTTGCTAACTAGCAAAAAGAAATTATATTAATTTTGCATGATTTCAACAATAGCAACACTTAGCACAATTTCAAGATTAGAAACAAAGCCAAAGTAAGGAGCAAATGGATATACTAGAGTTCAACCTAGTCAACACTTTGGGAAGCTACAAGTCCATAAGAGAAGCCTCATGCTCAATCATCTCTTTAAATGCAAATTTTTAGATTAATGCTCATAAAGTGGTATGAGAGAGTTAGGCTTAGTGAAGCACATCCTCGACTAGGAGCCATCAACAAAGGCCTCCTAAGCTTCACTCTCCTCCGCAAATCTTTTAGTGTTTAGAGAGTTTATCCTAAAGAAACACAACCTCGACTAGGAGCCATCGACATAGGTCTCCTAGGCATCACTCTCTTCCTCTAGTTCTTTTTGCATTTTTCGGTGTATTGACTCAAGCCATTAGCAACCATCTCAAGCAAGAAGCTTAAAAGAATGGTTTTGGTCATACACACTTCATTTCAAGTTCATCCCAAGTGCAATGGGAAACAGTATCGTGAATGAAGAGTGTTGAGTTCAATTTTAGTACAAAAGAGTCAATTTGTATTTTCAGCACTTAGATTCATGAGCATTGTTGAGGATTCTAGAATAAAATAATGTAGCTAACCCAAGTTGCTCTAGGGACTCTAGTAGAAACCCACTATTTCAATAAGCATGACATAAGCATCTAGTGAAGAAATATAGCAAGTAAAAGCCAAGTTTCATCAAGTTTTCAGGAAAGCTCAATTTAAAATGTTGGCTAGTTTCACATGATATACCAAATTGGATATGACCTAGATTAGCAAATATCTTCAGAAAAGTAGCTAGGTGCAACATATCTTAATTTTATTAATTGCATAATAGACAAAGCTCGTAAATGAAAAACAAGTCTATATGCAATGCAAGAGAATCAATTCCAAGCTCCCCCTCAACAAGTGAGGCGATTAAGCACAAAATCTGATTCAAGTTGAGTTATTAGCAATTTTAGATTCCAGAAAGACAAATTGAACTCAACTGAAACTAGAAGAACAGAAATGAGAAGAAAGAATCAAGAAACTGACAAATGGGTAATCTATGAGCATAGATAAGATGAAGAGAAACACTAACACTCAGGCTCGCTCTCACCTTCCCCATATGACTTATATAGGAAAGCTACATCTCCAACTCCAACCCAGGAGCAAACACAGACCCTGTCTACCCAGGGGGCCCAACACCTGCTAGACCTAAAAGACTGTGAGTGAGCTCAACCGAGAAAAAGAGAAGAATAGCACCCTAAAGCATAAGGTAAGATGTCCATGCTGAGGCATGCCAGAAGTCTAGGTAAAGAGGACTCAACCAAAAAGAAAAGAATCCCAAAGATACCCAGAAGGAACAGAAGAAAATGCGGAATATACACATATAGACATATAATACACATCAGCTCCCCCTCAAGATATGCCATATGGGCTCATAATCCCAAGCTCCCCTCTCAAGGCAACAAACCTAGAGCTATCCAAAGGCTTGGTGAAGATGTCAGCCAACTGGTGGTCACTCTACAACACTGAGTTTGGAAAGGTAAAAGTTATGATAAGCTCTAGTTTGTGTTTTCGTGAAGAAATCCTCTAACTGGAGTTCTGAAGGCACATACTGAAGAGCCACAACCTGATCCTGTACCTGTGATCGCATATAAGAAGCATCAACACCAATATGCTTGGTGAGTTCATGAACTAATATAAAGCATGATTAAAGAATTGAAGGGCCTAGATGCTTTCAACCACGGGTGGCATAGCGGTAGAACGTGTCGCTTGCAAGCCACCAATCATGCCGCTCAGTTGCGTGCGTGTCGCCCGCCCTGGATTTTTGCTGCACGACCGTGGCGCGGATTTTTTGAAAGGCCCCTGACAATTATACTAATTATGAATTTCAATGGTTTCTTTTGTACAAGCCCTCTGGAAACTCTGAAAATTACATCTAGACTCTTTTTGCAAAAAGACCCATAAAAATCTACGTTTTTTCAAAGACCACTAAAATTACATAAATTATGAATTTCAATGCTGTCTTTTTCAGGAGGCTCAAGGAATTTTTAAAATTATATCTATGCCCAAAAGACCCCTAAAATCCGCATTTTGCCGATTTTCTTTTTAAAAGCTCCCCTAAAAAAATTGCATTAATTACGAATATCAATCGTCTATTTTACAGAAGCCACTAAAAATTCGCGTTTCATCAGTTCCTTTGAGAAATGGCCCTTGAATATTTCAAAAATCACATAAATTTCTATTTTCTCATTTTTCTTCGGGCAAAGCCCCTAAAAAAATCCAGAAAGTACATTCATATCTCTTTTTTTTTACAAAAACACCAAAAAAATATTCGAATTTCACCAATTTCTATTCAAAAACCCTCAAAAAAAACTATGCGGATTACATACAAATCCTTTTTTAAAAAAAAAGACCCCTGAAAATCCCGATTTTCGTCAGACTTTTTCCCCGCAAAAGCCCCTAGGAATTCCAAAATTACATCCAACAAAGCCAAGGCACTCGGAGCTGAATAGACTTGTCGGTGTTTCGTGCACCGGCAATACGAATTTATGGTCGGAAGGGGTCGCGCGCTCCCTCTCCCCGAATGGTCGACTCAAGGAGTCAGAAGATGTATACTGGTTCGGGCCGAATGTCCCTACTCCAGTTCGTGCGGTGTGGATGTATTGATCTTTGGGAGATGGACAAGGGGTGTACAAGCGGCGGAGGGCTCATTGCCGATCCCCTTGATGTTTTCGCTAGGGAGTTGAGGCTACCTAGAAGGTATTTTCTCACTTGCCTCCCTCTCGGGCCCTGCCCCTCCTTATATAGACGGAGGAGGCAGGTTACACGGGAGTTGGGGAAACTACGAGGAAAGGGGCCTGCACGTCTTGAAGTCTGGTTCCTGTCTTGTCCGACCGACCCCTGCCCGTCCTAAGGCAGGGTTGGTGGTTCTGTGATAAGCAGCCTTGCGTAGTGCTGTCTGGGTGGCGTGTCGCGTGGTGCTCCTGTCAGCCTTGGTGGCTTTAATGGCGCTTGACTTTGCCTTGGCCTCGGGAGTGGGCGTACTCCTGCGGTGTGCGAGCGGCGGGGCGAGGCTTGACTTCTTCGGTGGCTCTTCGGCGGCCTCGGGAAGGAGCCGCCTACCCTGGTACGGACGTCAAGGGACGCTGCGCACAAAGCGGCCGCGACCTTTGGCGTGGGCCTGGCGTCGTGGCGTGGTGGAGCTTCTTGACCGCGAGCTCTAGTGTTAGGTGGTCGAGCCACCGACCGCGGAATCGAGTCCGCCGACCAGATTCGAGTCGACCTGCCGATCGGGTTCGCTCCCCGCGACCCAAGTACCTTTCGGCGGTCTTTGGGCCTTTACTGAGGTTGGTCAGCCCGTTCGTGCTTCCGGGCTGATGGGGGTACCCATGGCACGGGTACTCGTCAGTAGCCCCCGAGCCCCCGAGCGGGTCGGAGAGCCGATCGGGGGTTTTAGCCCGGCCGTGGGATTCGTCGACCCGGAGGTCGGTGGCGCCTAGGTCGGCGCGACTGCTTGGGAGCCGCGCCCGACCTAGAAAGAGCAGTGTGTGGCGCACCTGCAGGTAGCTCTTGAGCCCCCGAGCGGGTCGGAGAGCCGGTCGAGGGTTTAGCCCGGCCGTGGGATTCGTCGACCCAGAGGTCGGTGGCGCCTAGGTCGGCGCGACTGCTTGGGAGCCGCGCCCGACTAGAAAGAGCTTCGGTCTTGTGGCGCACCCGGTGGAGTGTAGCCGAGCCCCGAGCCCCGAGCGGGTCGGAGAGCCGGTCGGGGGTTTAGCCCAGCCGTGGCAGTCATCGACCCGGAGGTCGGTGGCGCCTAGGTCGGCGCGATCGCTTGGGAGCAGCGCCCGGCCTAGAAAGAGTCTTGGCCATGAAGACCAGGTGTGGAGTGCTAGGCCCCGAGCCCTAGCTGCCGGAGAGCTCGGGGGTTTAGTCACTGGCCGTGCGATCATCGACCCGAGGTCGGTGGCGCCTAGGTCAGCGCCCGCAGGAGGCGTGCCCGACCTAGAAAGAGCAGGTGCTTGTGGCGCACCAGTGTAGTTCTTACGAGCCCCGGCGGGTCGGAGAGCCGGTCGGGGGTTTAGCGATCGGACCCTGGCAAGCCACGCCGTTCGTGGGTTTTTTCAGAGTCGGGTGAGCGAACGACGTTTGCCTTACCGTCGGCTTGAACGTCGTGCTCGTCAGGCGAGCTACTATCGGGTAATCAGTGGAACCTTGGCGATCTCCCTCGAGGGGATCGTGTCCAGCCAGGACGTAGCTCCGTCGTGGGCGTCCGACCCGCTTCGGGGCGTTCCATAAAACCTTTCCTTACTCGTCCCGCATCGGGCTGCGGTCGTCAGCCAACCCGAGCGCGGTGGCCGCCACTCATCGATGAGCTCTGCGAGAGTGTGAGGTATGGTCTCGGGCGCGAGCCCGCAGCGATTGGGTCGTCCGTGACCCTAACTAGTGGCCCTCTGGGGCTCGCTGCGACTTCGCCCCTCGCTCTCTTTTTACGTGTTGGGCGGCTTTCGTTCCGGTGGCTGGATCGGCCTTCGTAACCCTCGGACGGTGCCGGGCCTCGGCGCGAGCCCGCTGGCCGCTGCTTTCCCCGAGGCGGCGGCCCGATGGGCCGTTTTTACCTTTCTTGGCATGGGCGGCGTAGCGTCTGCTAGGCCGACGGGCCTGCGATGCGGCGTGCTTGGCGCGAGGCGGCCGTCTGTCGGAGCGATTAATGCTTAGTGGGGTTTAATTGGGCTGCGACGCGTTACAGGAGTAGTGGGCGTGGCGGCGGTGACGGTTGGCGGCTGCGTCGGTCGCAGCGAGTGGCGTCGGTTGGCGCGGAGCGCGTCCGTTCCCGCCAGCGTCTATAAAGGAAGGAGAGAGGCGGCGCGAGGGAGCAAATCCTCCTGCTCGTGTCCTCTGAAAAAAGAAAAGGAGAGAGAATGCAAGGGGAAGAAGAAAAAACTTCCTGCTTTGTCGCGCCGTCCTCCGCTCCCCCGCGCTCATCTGGAGATGTCGCTGAACCCGCACTCGGCCGCGGCGGGTCGCTACCTCGGCTTGGAGAGGAAGGAGCTCCTTCCCTCGCGGCCTCGATCCTCCGGCGGGTGCCGCCGGCCGGGACCGAGGTCCCCGAACTGGAAGACGGCGAGATAGTCTCGCTGGCGTCCTTCTACGAGCGGGGCTTCGGCCTCCCACTCCATCCGTTCGTCCGGGGGCTACTGCACTTCTACGGTGGGAAGTTCACCACTGAATCGAGCGGAGTCCTCCACATCGCGGTCTTTATGACGCCAGTGCGAGGCCTTTACGGGATCGAACCCCACTGGGGCTCTGGCGCCACTTCTTCTACGCGAGGCCGCCATCGAGATGTCGCCGACCTCCTCGGCGCCCTCGCGATCCAAGCGCAACCACCGCAGTCGTCCTACATCGACGTGAAGCCGCCGACGCCCAACCGGGGTGGCACGGCGAGTGGTTCTATGTCGGAACATCGGCGACGGCGCCGGCCTTCGGCGGGAATCCACCGAAGTCGCATCCTGGCTGGACTGGGGTCCCGACGAAGGACGGTCGAAGGTGGATTTGATTCTCGGGAAGTTTGCGGACTTGAAGCGGCGGGGCCTGGCGAGGCAAGGTGGTCCTCAAAGACGTTTATGGAGAGGCGCATCCAACCCCTCAAGGACCGGTCGCGTCCCATGTTTGAGTACATTGGGCGGCCAGGCCACTGCAAGGTCGTCGGGCGGGAGCTCCCTCCGTCGGAGATCCTTGCGCGTGTCGCGATCTCCATCGCGGGAGATACCGAGGCCGGGCGAGGCGCTGCGCTGTTCTGGCAAGCAGAATCCTCCGGACTTGGTACGTCCGGTGGCTTCGCTTGCTTTTGTTTTGTTCTGCTCCCTCGCCCCCTCATCCGAGCGTGTTCTCGCAGGGGCTTGGTGGACTGATCTCCCGCCCCTTGCTGCCGGGGGAGAAGGAGTTGAGAGCGGCCGCGCGCCACGAAAAGGAGAAGCAGGACGCCGCCCTGCTAGCGAAAAAGGTGGCCGCCAAGACGCGAAGAGGAAAGAGCGCGGACCAGGCAGCGTGGCGAGGAGGTCTCGGAGGAGACCTCGAGTGAGGATGACGAGGAGTCGTTGCCGAGTGAGGGAGAAGAAGTTGCCGGAGGCGATTCTGGCGGCCGCGACGCTGGTTCCAGTCGCGGGGCCGGCGACCGCGGCTCCTCCGAAGAAACCGCGGGCGCAGGGTTTATCCTGCGGAAGCGCAGATCCCTGTCGCCTCCTCGCGGGGTCCGGCAAAGAGGCACGTCGAGTGCCGGTTGTTCGCTCCTCCGGTAAGTGACTTACGCAATTCCTCACGTCTTGTCTTCTTCTGTAATTCTCGACCGGCCATGGCGCTGAGGGCCTCACTGGGAGGCGGCGAGTCCGCCGGCGGTGAGAATCGCCCCTCCGATCTGTCGCGGGCGTCACGGTGGTCGTCGGAGCGAGGATCGTCGAGATCGCTCCGCGGTAGGGCCCGCCGGTGAAAACGGCTGCCGGAGGGCGCTATCTGAGCGGCTGCCGGATCTGGCCGTCGCGAGCGAAGCCGTCGGGCGTGCGCCGCCGTCGTCGACTGATGAGACCGTCGAAGTCCTGCCGGCCTGCCTTCCCCGTCTTGCCGGCCGTGGAGGTCGGCGCGAGCCTGTCCGGGGAAACCGGGGTTCTTGGCGTTATAGCGCCGGCGGGGCGAGATCCGCCGCCCGCTGGCAGAATACCGCCGATTTGGCCCGGTCCGAGTGTCGCCGAAGAAGCGCGGCCGGCGCCACAGGCGTTCGGCGATCGAAATCAAGTCGAAGCGGCGATCGCCGTCGCGTCTTGACTTAGCCCGACCTGAAGCCGGGGTCCCGTCGCTCGATTACGGGCGGCGGCAGCGGATTGGGGCGTTACGGAGGAGGAGATGGGAAGGATCCACGCCGACCTTACTCGTTGTTGACGCCAGCGTCCAAAGGCGAGGAAGTCCATTGCTCAGAGTCCCGCTCGGCGGATCGGTAAGTCGGCGGGATTTGTCTTTGTGCATCTCTCAACCGAAATGGGGCGGCCAGGCGGGTATTCGCAGCGCTTGACATCGGCGGTGGGCAAGTCGATGTTCCTCGGCACTTGCACACCGGGAGTGCCGTAGGGAAAGAGCTGCTCGATGCTCGAGGGCGCTTGTTGCCGAGCAAGGAAGGCCGCCACGGCAGTGTCGGTCGGGGAAGTCACCGAAGCCTTGCGGGAGGCTCGGCGACTCGTGGAGTCGTTGACCGTGGAGGGGAGAGGGCCAGTCGTCCCTGGGCGGATGCGAAGCGGCCAAGACTTCTGACAGGCGGCAACATCCGCCGGGCGGAGGCCGCCTCTTCCGAGAAGAATGCGAGTCGGCCCGCAGGGAGGCCGACCGGCTTCGCGGCGAGCGGGATCTTGCTCGGGGGGAGCTTGTGACGGCGAGGGAGCTTGCCGACCGTGCCGGGGCCGATCGAGAAGCACGTGCCAAGGTCGAGGAGGAACTTCGCGCCAAAGAGGAACTTCGCGCCAAAGAGGCCTCCGTGGCCGGTGAGTAATTCAACCCCTTGGAGCCACTGCGACGGGCGTCTTCGACCTGTCTCTTTTTTACGTGTCCTGCAGAGCTGCGAAAAGACCTTAGCGACGTGCTAGAGTCCCGAAGGGCGGCGGTGGAAGAACGGGATGTGGCGGTTGAGTCACGTGACTCGGCCCTCGTGGATAAGCGGGTGGCGGAGAGGGACGCGGCCGATACGACGGCCGAGCTGACGGTCCTCCATGTGGGCGTCAGTGCCGTCTGCGACCGCCGTTCGGGCTTACTCGGGTCAGCGCCATCCGCCACGCTTGGGTGGATTCTGGCCAGCGTCGGCGTCGGTCGCGAGGAAGCGGCGGTGCTCGGCGCTTCCTCGGCCTCTGGTCAACACCGTCTCTTACTATGACGGCGTCGACCTTGAGGCGGTTGGGAGCGGCGTCGCTGGCCGACTAAGCGACGAAGAAGTCGACGCTTTCATGACCCGGGTCGATCCGTGCGCCCAAGAGATTGCCGGCCGGATCTCGCCGCGAGAAATCCTCCGTCGGAGGGAGGGAGACGATTAGTATCCTTATTTTTTGCTTTTTTGGCAGTGTATGTAATGAACATGACTACCCTGACCGAGTTCGAAGTGTCGGGTTGCTTTAAGCTATTTTGCTTGTCTATCCCGTACTTCTTCTATGAATTTGGGCAATCTTACGACCATAGCTGCAGGGCCCGCGGGGGTGCCCTGAGAGCGTAGGTGTTGCCTTAATCCCGTTCGGAGAGATCACGGGATAGAGCGAGCTATCTCGAGCGATAGCTTTGCGGAGGGGTGCCTAGGTCGGACCGCCCTCTTTGCGAAGCTTGCGCTTGATAGGTTAGATCGCTGACCCGAGCGGAGGTGCTTCGACCGTCCCTAGCTTCTCTTGCTCAGAGGACTCGTTTCCCCATGAGTGCCACTTGGCCGTAGCAGCGAGGCGTAGGCCGTAGTAGTACTTTGGTGGGGAAACAAGTCATGAGGTAGATAGCTCGGTCGGTCTGAGTACGGCTTGGGTTAGCGACGAACGCTTTCTAACGACGGCCGGGTTGAGTTCGCCTGGTCGATCAAACTATCTTCTGCTCGGGCGGCTTCCTTTCTGCGTGGAATGCTACTCGGGAACCGTAGCCGTTGGGGCTTAGGTTGTAGCATTTGGTTCGAGGAGGTTGCCGCGAGGGAGATTTGTTTGATCGGTCGGCTTGCCGACCTAAATCGAAAGGCTCCATCCGCCTGGCCCTTTGCTCAAGTAACCTCCCTTTTGCTCAAAGTGCTACCTCGGAGCCGTAGCCGCAGGGGCGTGGGCTGTAGCATTTTGGAACGAAGAGGTTATTATGAGGGGGTAGCCCGGTCGGAGTGGTTACCGATCATCGATCTAGGTCGCTGACCCCTGAGGTCGGGGAAGTTGCCCCCGAGTGGTGCGTGGGAATTGGGGTCTGATCGCCACGCCGCTTGAATCTTGTGAAGGATTTAAGTTTTCTTTGGAGATAAGTGTGGATTAACTCGCCTGGGGATCGTGGATTCGGAGGCCCGATCTTTGGTAACCGTCTTCTAGCGCGTTCGTGACCCCAAAGTAACCGTCTTACGCTCCTCCCGCCTTGTTTTGGCTATAAAAGGGAGGGCGTGCGCGCCGTCACCTCGGCAAGGGCCGCCAGCAAACGGACTCTCCCTGCACGCCATGGCGGATCGCGACGCTCGGCCCCACGAGGAAGTGATTGCCCATCAGGCCTGGCTGCGGGAGGTGGCGGAGGCTGAGGCTGAGGCCGTCCGTGAGGACGTACGGCGAGTTGGCGTCCTCGTCGTGGGCGTTCCCCAACTTCGGGAGGCGAGGCGCGTCGATGCGGCGGTGGTGGAAGCGACGCGCGAGCTGTGGCGGCGCACACCAAGACCACAACGGGCGGTTCGTTCTTGGTTGGGGTGATGCTCCTCCATGAATAAATAAAGCGCTTCTTTGCTCCATGTTTTCTCTTTTGAGGATTTTGCGCTTGCTACTTGCCCACATCCGTGGTTTTTTGGGATCGCAATGGATCCAGCGTAGGTTAGAGGCGGTCGCGCCCCTTGCCCTCTTTGACTTTCTCGCGCCTTCCCATTAGCTGGGCTTCTCCTTGCGTCGCGCCAGAATGTGTGTTTGTTACTGGAGTGGGATGGTCCGACCATCTGTAGGTCGGTTGTCCTTGCATTCGTGGTCTTTGCAGTGGGAAAAGTACTACTTCGGGACCTCGGCTTTCGGGGCGAAGGTCGTAGTACTTGCAATAGTTCAGATGAGAGAGAGCACTCGGTCGTCCGAGAGCTGCGGCTTCTTTTGCTCAAAAATGTTTGTTGAGTGGTAACAAAAGGGGGTAGAGATTGACTAAGAATAGAACTTTCTCAGCTTCTCTATGTTCCACGCGTTTGTCACGAGATTTCCTTCGGTGTCCTTGAGGCGAAAAGTGCCGGGTCGGAGGACTTCTGCGATGGTGAAAGGGCCCTCCCAAGGCGGGGAGAGCTTGTGCCTGCCCTTCGCGGATTGGACTTGGCGCAGCACTAAGTCGCCGACAACGAGCCGCGGACCCGTCGGTTGTAGCGACGCGCTGGCCGATATTTAGCCGACCGCAAGATCGCGACATCTCGAGCTTAAATCGAGTCGGTCGAGGTCATCTTCTTTGTTCCTCGATTGCCCGTGGCGCGTCAGAGTTCTGTACCCTTGGCGCGCCGTATTCAAGGTCGGTTGGGAGGACAGCCTCCGCTCCGAACACCAAGAAAAAAGGAGTGAACCCGGTCGACCGGGTCGGCGTGGTTCGCAGACTCCAAAGCACGGGAGGTAGCTCGGCGGCCCACCGTCCCGCGAATTTCTTCAGTTGGCTGAAGATTCGCGGCTTGAGTCCTTGGAGGATCATGCCGTTGGCTCGCTCGGCCTGTCCGTTGGCTCGGGGGTGCCGCCGCTTGATCGACTCGGATATTGAAGTTGTCGCAGAACTCGAGGAACTCCTTTCCCGTGAACTGCGTCCCGTTGTCGGTGATGATGGAGTTGGGCACCCCGAACCGGTAGACAATATCGCGGAAGAAACTTGCTGCCTGCGCCGATGTGATCTTTGCCAATGGCTTTGCTTCGATCCACTTTGTGAACTTGTCTACGGCGACAAGCAAGTGAGTGAAGCCCCCGGGCGCCTTTTTGAAGGGTCCGACCAGGTCGAGCCCCCAAACCGCGAAGGGCCACGTGATGGGGATCGTCTGCAGGGCTTGCGCAGGAAGATGCGTCTGCCTGGCGAAGAATTGGCATCCTTCGCAGGTGCGGACGATTTGGGTCGCATCTGCTACGGCGGTCGGCCAGTAGAAACCTTGTCGGAAGGCCTTTCCTACCAGGGACCGCGGCGCGGCATGGTGCCCGCACACCCCGTCTTGGATGTCCAACAGAAGGTGCTCCCCTTGGTCGGTCGAACGCGCCGAAGGATTCGGACGGGCTCCTCATGTCGAGGGCGCCCTCGACCCGCACGAAACCCCGCGCCCGCCGGGCGAGGCGCCGAGCCTCGGTGGTATCGGCGGGGAGCGACCCGTTCGTCAACCGATCGACAATCGGTTGCCTCCAGTCGGTTTCGACGCTCAGGACGCCCAAGTCCGACCCAGGCGGGTGGGCATCTGGCCGAAGATCGGTGGGGCCGCCGCCTTTGGTCGGCGGCGCCCTCGGCCTTCGGGTCCAACCGGATTGAAGGGCTGGCGAGGTCGGAGACGAAGATTCCAGGGGAACCGGCCCTTCGGATGCGAGGTTGGCGAGGAGTCGGCTTCACCGTTGAAGGCGTCGGTAGCTATGATGGAGCTCGAAACCCTTGAACTTCTCCTCGAGCTTGCGGACCTCGAGGCGATGGCGGCCATCCGAAGCGTCCACGGGCTCGGTGGCTTTCATCACTTGGTCGACGACCAGCTTGGAGTCGCCGTGAACGTTGAGCCGTCGTGCGCCCAGGTCGGCGGCGATCCGAAGGCCATTGACGAGGGCTTCGTATTCGGCGACATTGTTGGTGGCGTCGAAGAGTAGTCGTATGGCATACCGGAGTTTGTTGCCGAGTGGGGAGATGATGACGACCCCCGCGCCGGCCCCGTTCTTGGTGTAAGACCCATCGAAGTACATCGTCCAGTACTCCGGGTCCTCGACCGCCGCAGGGACTTGCGCCTCGATCCACTCGGCGACAAAGTCCGCCAAGACACAGGACTTGATCGCCGATCTGGGACGTCACGATATGTCGAGGCCGTTGAGCTCGAGGCCCATTTGGCGATCCTTCCGTGAGCGTCAGCGGTTGTGGGCGACTTCTCCGAGCGGTGAGGAGGTTACCACGGAGATGGGGTGTCGATCGAAGTAATGGGCAAGCTTCCTCTTGGTGATGAGCACCGAGTACAGTAACTTCTGTATCTGGGGATATCGGACCTTTGTTTCGGAGAGCACCTCGCTGACGAAGTAGACCGGCCTCTGCACCTTGAAAACGCGGCCTTCCTCCGCTCGCTCCACAACAAGTGCCGCTACCGACGACCGAGTCGTGGCGGCGATGTAGAGGAGCAAAGGCTCCTGTGGCTCCGGGGCGACCAGGACCGGAGGTGAGGTCAGAAAGGCCTTTAGTCGACTAAAGGCTTCCTGAGCTTCGTTGGTCCAGGTAAAATGGTCGAACTTCTTCATCAGCTTGTAGAGTGGCATCCCGCGTCACGAGGCGGATCTGGCGACTTAGTGCCGCGAGGCATCCCATCAACCTTTGAACTCCCTTGGATCGTTGATTGGCCCCATCCTCGCGATAGCGAGATCTTATCTCGGTTGGCTTCGATGCCGCGCCGGAGACGATAAATCCCAAAGAACTTGCCCTTGGGGACCCGAAGACGCATTTCTGGGTTGAGCTTTATCTTGAAACCGCCGGAGGTTCGCAAAAAGTCTCTTCTAGGTCGGCGATGAGGTCATCGGCCTTCCTGGTTTTGACAACGATGTCGTCGGCGTAGGCCTCGATGTTACGGCCAATTTGGTGCGAGAAACATGCACTGCATACACCGTGATGCGTGGCGCTGCGTTTTGAGACAAAAGGCATCGTGGCGTAACGATCGAGCCAGACGGGGTGATGAAGGAGGTCGCGAGCTGATCGGACTCCTTCATCGCAATCCGGTGATAGCCTGAGTAGGCATCCAAAAGAAAGGGACTCGCACCCGGTGGAGTCCACGACCTGGTCGATGCGAGGTAATGGGAATGGATCTTTCGGACAGGCCTTGTTGAGGCTCGTGTAGTCAACACACATTCTCCATTGCCCCGACTTTTTCTTTACAAGGACGGGATTGGCGAGCCACTCGGGTGACGCACCTCCCTTACAAAGCCGGCGCCAAAAGTTTGGCGATCTCTTCCCAATGGCCCGTCGCTTCTCCTCGTCGAAACGGGCGTATGAGGGCGGCCGGTCTAGATCCGGTTGAATGTTCAGGAGTGCTCGCGACCTCCTTTGGGACTCTGGCATGTCCGAGGGTCTCCAAGCGAAGACGTCTCGGTTTACTTGGAGGAAGTCGACGAGCGCCTTCCTATTTGGTGGTGAGGGCGACCCGATCCGCACGGTCTTGGTGGGTCCTCGGGATCCACCGCGACCTCCTTCGTGTCCTCCGCGGACTTGAAGGAGCTTGGCCCCAACTTGCCGGAGTCGGGGCGGATTCGGGCCTTCTCCTGGAGCCGGGCGAGCTCGGCTAAGCGACGACCGCCGAGGCCAGCTTCATGGGCCGCTTCCTTGATTGTAGGCGGCTGGAAAGATGTGGCCACGGTGATGACACCTTGCGGCCCTGGCATCTTCAGCTTGAGGTAGGTGTAATTGGGGACCGCCATGAACTTCGCGTAGCATGGTCGTCCCAGAATGGCGTGGTAGGAGCCGGGAAAGTCCACAACCTCGAAAGTGAGGCTCTCGCGCGAAGTTGTCCGGGCTCCCAAAGGTGACGGGCAGCCGACCTGCCCGAGGGGTGGGCTGTTGGCCTGCACGACGCCGTGGAAGGGCGCCTTGCTCGGCCGGAGGGCGGAGCGAGGACCTCAGGGCATCCAGGGTCTCAACATACATGATGTTGAGATCGCCGCCGATCCATGAGCATCTTGGTCAGCGCCCGTCCCCACGATGGGGTCAACGACGAGCGGGTAGCGTCCCGGGTGCGGGATGTGGTCGGGGTGGTCGGTCCGATCGAAGGCGATCGGGCATTACGACCACCGTAGGTAGAAAGGCACGGCCGGGGTCGTCGGGTGGACCTCTCGGTGGGCGAGCTTGATCGCCGCTTGTCGGCGAGCACTCTGCCCCTCCAAAGATCATGAGGCAACCGCCGAGCTGCGGGAACTCGTCGGCCGGCTCATCGTCCCTTTGCCCGGTGTCGGTCTTAGGGTCGCGCTTCCTCCCTTTCCCGTGACGTCGTGGGGTTCCCGGAGAGAAATGCTTCAGGACTTGATCCGATATTTGTGTTTGACGGATAGTCGTGGTTCGAACACGGGCTATCCATCAATTTCTCGAACCGGTCGGGCGCTGCCGAGCCTGGCTGCTTAGCAGTCGGTCGGCGGCCGGCGACCATTCGCCTTCAGCGTTCTCGCTTCCCCTTCCGCTTCCTTTTGTCGTATGCGGTTGAGGGGGCGCCAGCCGAGGTCGGGTTGTCTTGTGGGCCGCCTTCCTTTCGAAGATGGCCCCACGGCCTCCTCGCCGGAGGCGTGGTTGGTGGCGATGTCAAGGAGCTCCTTGGTGGTCCGGGGCCGCAGCCCAACTTGTGGACCAGGGCCTCAGCACGTGGTGCCATAGATGAACGCCCGACGACGTCGGCGTCGCGGATGTCGGGAGCTCATTGCACCGCTGGGAGAAGCGGCGGATGTAGTCCCGAGGGTCTCCCCGCCGCTGCAGCTCTTGAATCTCAGGAGTTGCCAGGGCGTTTGTACGTGCCCTGGAAGTTTCCGACGAAAAGATTCGTCAGGTCGGCCCAGCTGCCGATGGTATCTGCGGGCAGGTACTCGAGCCATTGTAATATCCCGAGTATTTCTATACTCAAGCCACTGTACATTTGGACTCAAACGCTGTTCAATAATACACTGTGCTTGTGTGTTTCCGTATCATGAGTGAACATACTTGCTTGGGATCAGAAAGAACCCTTCAACTTAAGTAATTTCGCTCATGAGTAAATTTGAATTAGGTTGGGCAAGTGCCTGTGACCCTATTAACTTCCAAAATACTTTGGGACAATTAGTAATCAACCCTGGAAGCTTTAGCCGTCAAGGCCCAAGTTCAAAAGTTCTGGGACATCCGGAGTATCCGGATCCACATCCGAGTGTCGGATCCAACCCGAATGTCCGGATAAAAGTCCGGAGTATCCGGTTATGCCGACAGAACACCCCAACCGGAGTCGGACCATATGCCGGAGTGTCCGGTTGGCTATATCAAGACCCCAACCCTGAGTCTCGGGTTGAGTCCGAGAGTCCGGTATTGGCGTGGGGTTTTGTATAAAAGTCCCATTTCGTGGCTCCCTTCCATTCTTTCTTCTTCTACTTTGGTTTCCCCACTTCCTTGGTGTTCTCTCCACCACCCCGAGCTCCTCTCCGTGAGCCACCGGCCGGTGACCCTCCCGGTGACTCCTCCATCTCGTTGTGCTCCTCCTCAAGCCGTCATTCCCCATCCTCCACCCGGCGTTGCTCCTCCTCCATCTTCCTTGGAGGTAAGCTTTTCTCTTAGGGTTTGATTAGGTAGGATTCTTGGGTTCTAGGGTCATCAATGGTGGGAGTTAGAGCTTAGGTTTAGACTTGAAGTTTGGAGTTGGATCTTGAGCTCTAGGGTTTTGGGTGTAGTGGTTCTAGGGTTGAAAATGGGGTTTGGATTAGTGAATGTGGTATGCTAGAGTGGTAGATCGGGTAGTAGTAATGTCGATTTAAGGAGTTGTTAGTGTGAGTTAGAGGTTTGGCGGGTTAGCGACGTTTTCGTGAGAGTCGGCTAGCTCGGAGCTCCTTCCGGTTCGCTAGGTGTAGGAAAGTCATTGATCGGGGTCTCGTAGTGCCGTAGAGCTTGGTGGTACCTCGATCCCTCGTGTTAGTTAGGTGAGATGCGCCTGGGCCGGAGTGTCGGACGATCCGAGTATCACTTGATCGGAGTATCCGGTATGTGTGGCCGGAGTGTTCGGGTTAACCGGACTGTCCGGATGAAATACCCGGACTGTCCGGGTTCCCCTGGTCTGTTCGGCTGAGGGTTTTGCAAATTGCGGTGTTTTTGTTGTTTCTTCGCATGGCATGCATTTCGTTGTGCATTTAAATCTTTCTTTTGCTAAGTTGTATTTCTTTCTGTCGTTTTTGTTGCTTTGATCGATTAGAGGCTAGCGAGTCGGGCCGCCTCGAACGAGCGAACATCATCCGGACATCACCGAAGTGCAACAACAAGGCAAGCACCTCCTTTGACCATCTTGAAACCTATATTTCCACGATGTCTACTTTGAATTCTCAAACTATATGCATTGTTTATATTCAAGAAATTGCTAGTTTGTGGGAATGGTAGATATACCCTGATTTGGTGGTTTCCCTCAATTTAATTCCCTGAGATCATTGATAACCTTAGTAGGGTTAGACAATTTAATAAAATGTCACTTGGGTATAAGCGATTTAGTAATTGCATACGCTTAGACAACTGCAATAGAGGTGAGCAAAGTCAGTCCTTACCAAATGCTCAAAATTATGATAAATGTAATTGGTTTTGGAAAAGTTTTGGAAATGTGAATCGTAAAGGTATATTGGTAAAAATGTGAAGTGTCTAGTTGGTAATTAGACTTGGCGGGAGGTATAATATGTGCTAGTTAAACATGGTGGCGATTGGTTGGCGAGTTAAGTGGAGTTCCCCGCTTGAGTCACTAGGCAAAAATATAAGGACCGAACTTGTGGCGGTTTTTGAATTGAACACCGTGCAACCGCGCAATCTTTGGGATGGGGCAGCCTATTCTAGTACTTGAAGTGTGAGGGATAGCCATGCCTGTTGGTAGGTCAAGAGTGGACCTTTTCCCTGTGTTGAGCGATCAAGCGCGGTGTGTGTGTCCTCACGACCCGCCGTATGCGCCTTCGTGTGTGCGCTTGTACTTTTGGCAGCAGGAATCGCTCCGATTCATGTTTGTTGATACAACGGTGTACGCCTTGCTATGGGGTAATGCCGCGCCAACAATTCGCCGTCGTCACGATGAGTATTCCGTGGTCGCCTGAGTGGTGGTTGGCCTCTTATCGCCATAGTAGTGGATTTGTCGTCACCGGTCTTTGGGGTGTGGCTATAACCTCAACGATGGGAAAGAATAGATCATTCTTGTATATCGGATACCTCGTGTATCGCTGCGTGTACCCTGGATGACAGGATGCAAGTCCGAGTTGTGTTTGGGTAAAGTGCGCAAACTCTGCAGAGTATCAAATAATCCTAATCGATTAGCCGTGCTCACAGTTATGAGCAATCTTCTCTAATCATATCAAGTATAGAGATTTGGTTTGGTTTTGAAAACGAAAATCTATTTGAGTCGGTATAAAGTATGTGGTGGAATGGTACTTGATGGAATTGTGGATATGTGTATATGATTCTCGATGGGATTATGTATGGATGTCGGTTCGTATCCCACCGCGACCATGGATGGTGGCAATTGTGGAGCTCGATTGCTAAATATCACGTAAATATGTCTTATTCAAACTACTTGTCTTTCAAATTATGTATTACTTTTGATGAACTGTTTTAAATCCGACTTTACGCAATTAACTTGATGTAGAAGCTTTATCCTGTTGAAACAGCCTGCATTTATTCATATTTCCATACACTAAAGTCTTGCGAGTACATACGTGTACTCATCGTTGTCGCTAACCCTTTTCCACGAGAGGAAGGTAATGATGATGTCCTGGGATGATGGCGAGCCCCTTTCTGCGAGTGTTGCGGCTTCGTAGTCCCTCCCTCGATCGATAGCACGTGGGGTGGTCGGGCCGGTAATTTGGTTGTCTTTCTTTTGTTTCACTGCCGCTTTACTTCTTTTGGATTACGTAATGTACTCGTGTAAGATTTACACCCGATTATGTAAATTATCGTAGTTTATTCTTCCGTGCATTGATACTTGTGTTGTTGGTACGCGATCTTGGAGCTCTTGATCCGGGGATCGATATCGGATGCGTCACAGCACCGGGTCGAAGCTAAGGGTTCGATCCGTCGATCGAATTTTAGGTTCGAGATCTCGGTGTCGAGGCTTCCTGTTACTATACGGTGCTATACGCTCTGATGAAGCGGCGTCTGATCAAAGATAGGAAAGGGGGGTCCTCACAGCCATGCTCGAGCCGAGTCCGCAAGATAGATGGGGAGGTACTAGATAACGAAGGAGTCGTCCGTCGCTCCCCCAGCTCGACAGGCGAGCCGATAGTCTTCTAACCAGACGCTGGGGTTGGTAGCCCCCGTGTACTTGGCTATGTTGGTCGGAGCCCGAATCGGCCGGAAGTCGGCGTTGCGGATGAGGCGGGTGAACGCACGCGGTCCGGGACCGTCGAATCCCGGGTCGGGGCGGTTGCGTCGCCCGCTATCGCCGACCTGCGAGGGCGCTGCCGCCTCGGTAGCTCTCCTTCGGGCCTCGAGGGTGGTGCGAAGATCGTACTTGTCCCCCAGGCGGTGTCGCACCGGTGTAGGATGCTGAGGAGCTCGCAGATGGGGCCGTCTTGGTTGAGCTCGTCGACCACTGTGAGAGGAGTAGGCCCGAAGCGGCCCGAAAATGGCGCTTGGGTCGCGAGGCCGGAACAGGCGTCTTCGACAGGCACGCTCTACGATCCGGAGGATTCTCGATAGGTGGCCTTGGCCAGGCTCCGTTGGCTCGGCGACCCACCGGGCGGCATTGCCGGCTGCGGCAATGTTACGGTTGGCGTGAGGAAGAGCGGAAGGTCGTTCGCTTCCTCGGCCAATTGCTGATGCACTGACGCGAGGCGCGCGCCAGGCGAGTGGTGGGGTAAGTGGCGGTGCTCGGCTCGGCCTGGAGCTTGTCGAGCTTCGGCCTTCGGGCCTCTAACTCCTCGTATTTGTCGCGGAGGTCAGCGAAGCGTTATGAGTCTTGTCGTCGTCTTCCCGCCGGGATTCCTCCCGCCGCTTCGTCAGCGGGAGGAGGGTCCCGAGGGTAACGGGGTGGAGGATGGCTCGCCGCACCCGTCATGTTGCACTCACGAAGTGCACGCCTGCGTCAGGTACTCCTTGTCGGAGCTGAGCCGTGGTGGAGGAATCCGCCTTGATGGGTCGTGGAGGGAAATCGGTGCGTGGCAAGCCGCCATGGCCACGAGTTGCGAGCTTCGTGGAGGGTAGCTCCGGCGCTTCGCCGCATGATCGCGTAAGCGATGTCGCCGGGGCAGCGCCGGCCGACGCAGGCCCGCCGCTAGCGGCCAGCGGGGCCTCGAGGTGAGGTTCTTGAGGACGTCGCAATCGCATCCAGGCTTATGAGGGCGTCCGGTCCCTGACGGCGGCGAGGACGAGACAAGCTCCCGCCGCGATGGCGATGAAATCGAGGGCGCCAAGCGGATCCGGCCCCTCGACATCGGGCGAATCGTAGTGGGAGGAAGCCATCGAGGGAGGAGAATGGGAACCCGAAGATGTGGATGTCGGTGAAGACGCGCGAGCCCCTACCTGGCGCGCTAGCCGCTTGTTTCGTGCACAGGCAATACGAATTTATGGTCGGAAGGGGTCGCGCCCTCTCCCCGAATGGTCGACTCAAGGAGTCAGAAGATGTATACTGGTTCGGGCTGAATGTCCCTACTCCAGTTCGTGCGGTGTGGATGTATTGATCTTTGGGAGATGGACAAGGGGTGTACAAGCGAGGCGGAGGGTCACCGCCTGATCCCTTGATGTTTTCGCTAGGGAGTTGAGGCTACCTAGAAGACTGCTTTTCTCCGCCCGCCTCCTCTCGAGCCCCGCCTCCTTATATAGACGGAGGAGGCAGGTTACACGGGAGTTGGGAAAACTACGAGGAAAGGGGCCTGCACGTCTTGAAGTCTGGTTCCTGTCTTGTCCGACCGACCCCTGCCCGTCCCGAGGCAGGGTTGGTGGTTCTGTGATGAGCAGCCTTGCGTAGTGCTGTCTGGGTGGCGTGTCGCGTGGTGCTCCTGTCAGCCTTGGTGGCTTTAATGGCGCTTGACTTTGCCTTGGCCTCGGGAGTGGGCGTACTCCTCTGCGGTGTGCCAGGCGACGGGACGGGGGCTTGACTTCTTCGGTGGCTCTTCTGACAGTCTCGGGAAGGAGCCGCCTACCCTGGTACGGACGTCAGGGGACGCTGCGCACAAGGCAGCCGCCTGACACTGGCGTGGGCCCTGCTGGCTCGTGCGCGGGTGGAGCTTGCTGACCGCGAGCTCCAATGTTAGGTGGTCGGAGCCCACCGACCGCCCGGAATCGGAGTCCGCCGACCGTTCAGGGTCGGCCCTGCACCGGTCGGGTTCGCTCCCCGCGGCCCAAGTACCTTTCGGCGGTGCTGGGCCTTTACTGAGGTTGGTCAGCCCGTTCGTGCTTCCGGGCTGATGGGGGTACCCATGGCATGGGTACTCGTCAAGACTATCGATCACGAAGAGCACAACGAAGAGGAGACACTGAAGAAGATGGCTCGTCAGAAGAGGATGTCACATCAGAAGACTCCTCAACTCGCGGACGACGAGTGTAGTATAGAGGATAGGAAGAAACAATATCCGAAGAAGCTTTTGGAGGAGAGGCCGGTGGTGAAGAAACTGGCGATAAAGGAGACGCCGATTGTGAAAGAGGAAAAGTGACAACTGGAGTATCAGGAAAAGTCAGAAAAGACAGTGGCTCAACAAGAGATGTAGGAGAGGGAGAAGAACGAGGGTAGAAGGGACGAAACTCATCAAAAGTGACATCGCGTGGGATTCGCATCCGTCGTCCAACAGGATCCCAATAACGATATCCCTTATGCTCAGCACTGTATCCCAGAAAGACGCACTCCACAGACTGAGCAGTCAGCTTGGTGCGTTCACGAGGTGCAAGAAGAACATAGCGCACACACCCAAAAAGGCGAAGTCGGGAATAATCAGGAGGCAAGCCACAAAGACGCTCCACTGGAATCCCACCCTTAAGAGCAGAAGAAGGTTGGATATTAGTCAAGTATGTGGCAGTAGAAACGGCCTTAGCCCAGAAGTGTGGTGGAACAGCGGAAGCAAGCATAAGAGCACGAGCTATCTCAAGAAGATGACGATACTTGCGCTCAGCCACACCATTCTGAGCATGAGCACCAGGACATGAAAATTGGGAAAGAGTGCCCGGTGTAGCAAGAAAAGCTCGAAGAGCTCATGACAGATACTCCCCTGCCAAGTCAGCACGAAGAACACAAATGGGAGAATCAAACTGAGTGTGAATCATAGTGGCAAAATTCTTATAAATGGATAAAACCTCACTACGAGAGGACATAAAATATATCCAAGTGTGGCAAGAGAAATTATTTATAAAAAGAATATAATATTTATGACCCCCTTTTGAAACAAAAGGAGCCGGACCCCAAACATCAGAATGAACAAGATTAAAAGGACGTTGTGATATAGATTTACTAGAATGGTAAGGAAGTTGTAGCTATTTGTCGAGCTTACAACCCGTACAATGTAAAGAGGCATCACCAGACATAGAGCCTAAAAGACCACGATGAACTAAAGAAGACAGACGCGAACCATAAAGATGGCCCAAACGGTGATACCACTGAGCAAAAGTCCCAGTAGAAGAAGCAAAGGATGCTGAAGCGGTAGGGGAAACAGAGAGACTGGCAGAGGCAGCAGAAGGTAGATGAAGCCAGTCAAGCTCCCAAAGACGTTGAGAGTCATGGCGGCGAGGGCCAGTCCCAACTAGAGCCCACGTGCGGCGATCATGAACACAACAAGAGTCAGAATCAAGAATAACCTAACAACCATGATCAGCAAGCTGGCCAGCGGATATGAGCTGCATGGTTAGTTTGGGAACATAAGAAATAGCAGGAATATGAAAAGAGGACGACAAAAGATTGCCTCGTCCTGCAACAAAAAGAGAAGTACCATTTGCGGTCTGCATAGTGATAGGAGCAACAAGAGGACTAATGGAATGAAGACTCGAGGGATCAGATGTCATATGAAAAGAAGCTCTAGAGTCAAGAATCCATGGTGTGATACCTGATGAGGGTGGTGGTTTCTCACTAGAAGACTGAGCAAAGAGAACCAATGAACTCCGCTTGTAGTGGCAGCCATGCGACGCAGTAGCGTAAGAATCTCCTGAGTAGAGTCAGAACCAACAGAAGTCTGCTGAGGAGAGGCGCCCAAGAGTCCAGTGTCCTTAGAAGGGCGTCCACCTCGATGAGCAAGATCCTTCTTCTTCCTGTAGATGAATTGTTCCACATGTCCGTTCTTACTGCAATAGGTGTAATGGAGGCTTCCACCCCCAGTGGCTGGAGCTGGAGTAGGCGTCACTGACAGAGGAGTGGAGCGAGGCACCGCCAAAACTAAGGGAGACACCAGCAGGCCCACGCCACGAAGACGAGTCTCCTCAGTACGAATAGCTGCAAGGGCCTCCAACAGAGTTACACGAGGATGACGAGCAAGCAACTGGGCACGAATCTGCTCAAACTCAGCACGAAGACATGTCAGGAAGTCGTAGATGCAGCGAAGCTCCAAATGAGAGTGCTGACGTTGATAGCACTGGTAAGTGCGGCAAACCTCTAGTCCCAAGGAATCAATTTGATGCCACACCGAAGATAGCTGTGCATATAACTCATCCACAGTAGAATCACCCTGCTGTAGCGACTGCTCCTATCGCACAACAGCAAGGTAAAGAGAGTCACCAGTAGGCTCATAGCGGTCGCGAAGATGTGCCCACATCAATTGTACCGAAGACAAAGCAACAATGTCACCAGTAAGATGCACCTCCATGCTAGCAACCAAAATAGCAGAGGCACGAGCATCTTCATCAATCCATGTCTTGTGAGCAATAAACTGAGTCTGAAAAGACTCCAGAACATCAGCATAATCATCAGAGATCTTCTGGTGCACAATATCATTGGCCTCCTTGGGAATAACAGGCGTGTCAGGGGGAGTTGGACGAGGCAGACAGGATAGCTCGCCGGTAAGAAACTCCCACAGGCACTGACCACGCATGTGAAGGCGCATATGGAGAACCTAGTCTCGATAATTGAGACCATAAAAATGACCGGGCAGCGAGGAACAGAAACAGTCCCCGAAGAACCAGAAAGTGACGACATTTTTTTTGGTAGCTGTTTTAAATCGAGTTGGAATCCGATCTAATCAGCCTTGAGTCCGACCGAGGTGCACCAGCGTCGGGTGGCCAAGAACGACAAGGAGGCCGGAAGCCTCGGGCGGGCGCTCGCCTGGAGACCGCGACGGTGGGAAGCGGCGTCTGCCGAGCTCGGACGAGGGTCGGAGCCGGTGCGAGTGACTGGAGTCGGCGCGGCGGCCGGGAAGTCGACGGGGGGCCAGAGACGGTGCGAGCGACTGGAGTCGGCGCGAGTTGCTGGAGTTAACACGGCGTCAGCTTGATGCGCTCGCTTGGAGACCACGATGGGAAGCAGCGTCTGCCGGGCTCGGACGAGGGTCGGAGCCGGCGTGGAAAACGACGTACGGCCGACACAGATCTAATCACCCGCGACGCTAGGATCTGAGGCAGGGGAGTGATGTCGTGTTGGCCAGCACGAAGAAGCAGCGACGCAAGGATCCGAGGCGGGGGAGCGACGTCGCGTTGGCCAACACGAAGAAGGGGTGACGCCAGGATCCGAGGCAGAGGAGAAGCCAGAGGAGAGGGTAAAGCGCAAGCGCAACGCTCGTTAAAAAAACCTAACCCTAACCTAGCTTTGATACCATGTTATGAATAGCACTTGTATTCATTATGAGACCAATGGGCCAGTATATATACATGTACATGAGGGTATAAAGGAAAAGCCTATATTAGGCAATATCTATACAAGGCATAACAGGATACTGTCTAACAAATTACATATGACACCTAACTTTCAAAATGCATAACCGAATGCTGTATTTTGATTAGGTGAGAACTGAACCAACATTATCCCATATTTGCTTTTTGTAACTATTTTTTAATTAGCAAACATAGATTAATAGCCTTAAATGAGTATGGACTTTTTGCTCTAATTAGTAATGTCTAAAATCTAAACAAATTGGTAGTGCATTTGTTTTGTGTTGATTTTTAACTAAAGATGAATATCTATTGATGTATGGGTTTTTTTTATTCCCACCGATATCTTTTTATACCTTGAAAAGTAGGCTGAACCTTTTTTTCCATTTCCTAAAAATAGAATTGAATATCTCTAATCACATTCTCAGGAAAATATTAGCATTTAAGTACTTAGTTTTCTAGGTTTTTTATATTTTTCAGTATCTTCTGTAATATGCTAACTACTAAATGGTTCCATTCTCATTTTGTTTGCTTCGCAGGCATAAGGGGAAATGCGAAATTACCAACTAGCTGGGCTTAATTGGCTCATTCGACTGTATGAGAATAGTATCAATAGGATGTTAGCTGGTGAGATGGTATGGTATATTCTCTAACCTCACAATAAGCCAATCTCACCAAAACGTTCTTATTCCCTTATTCAATCAGTATGGTAGTTATGTTTGATGTAAGTTACTAGCCTTATCCTTCACATAATATTCATTATTCAAGGTCTTGGGAAAACTCTTCAAACAATTTCACCATTGGGCTATGTGCATTAATTCAGAGGCATAATTGGTCCTCACATGGTTGTGGCACCGAAGTCTACTCTTGGTAACTGGATGAAGGAAATCCAGCGTTTTTGCCTTGTTTTATGTGTTGTGAAGTTCTTAGCAAATCCAGAAGAGAGGGTTAGTCCCAAATCTTTATTCTTCAATCATCATTGTAATTTCTTCTAAAATAATCTTTTTCAATTTTGTTTGGTCAGAACCATATAAGAGAGAATTTGCTACAGCCAGGAAAATTTGATGTCTGTGTTACTAATTTTATATATTACATGTTGATTATATGCGATTAATTAAGTAGGTTGTACCTGCAGCTGATGCTACTTCCTTATTTTCTTCTAAAAAACCTTATGGAATATTCTTTGCATATAATCTTAGAGAGATCGGTGAAAATTCTGTAGAGTAATGCTATGATGTTCACAATATTGGCTGATGCCAATCCACAACATTGTCATATTCCTACTACATTGCACAGATATCATCTTGCCCAAAAAATACATTCTAAATAAAAAAAAGAAAGCTACTGTTGCATTTCAGCAGCAACGTATTGCGATATCAAACAAAAAAACTCTAATTTATCACTTCATTTCATAAATTACTATATTACTCGCAAACACTAACTTACGCGGTGTGCCGCTGCGTAAACATTCCTAGTAAACTAATAAAGTGGCAGAATGGGGTGCCATGGGGGCGTGGGCACCATAATTTTAAATACGTTAATTCAAATCAAATTTGAGTATATTTTTCAAAACTTTTAGTTTTAGGATATATACCTATCTATAATAATTCAAATGAAACACATACATTTGAAAAAATATATACTCTAATTCAAAGATTTGAATGAATTTAGATTACATGCTTTGCTAATTTATATATATAATTAGCCTATATCTACAATCAAACTATCATAAAAAAGGAAACTTTAGTTTTAATTTCAGTTCAAACTTGTTTGAATTAGTTAGTAAACTGGTTAAACTTAACATCATAAAAATTTCAAAATTTTTGATATATATATATATAATAATAATAATAATAATAATAATAATAATACAATTACCTGAGGCACGATGGTGCCTGGGCACCATAATCTAAAATGGGTATTTTCCCTATGTATTTGCATTCAAATTTTTTTGAAATTTTTAGGATGTTGAGTTTAAACAGTTTACTAACTAGTTTAAACAAGTTTGAATTGAAATTCAAACCAAAGTTTTTTTTTATGATAGTTTGATTGTAGGTATGTGCTGATTTTATATATAAATCAACAAAGCAAGTGATTTAAATTCATTCAAATCTTTGAATTCAAGTATATTTTTTCAAAGATATTTGTTTCATTTGAATAGTTATAGATGGGTATATACTCTAAAATTGAAAGTTTCAAAAAATATACCTAAATTTGACTTGAATTAACGCATTTAAAATTATGGTGCCCAGGTCCCATGGTGTGTGTATATTATATATATATGACGCTGTAATGGGGCACCATGGTGTGCAGGCACAATGATTTTAAATGCATGAATTCAAGTCAAATTCGGGTATATTTTTTGAAACTTTCAGTTTTAGGGTATGTGCCCATCTATAACAATTCAAATGAAACATACCTTTAAAAAATATACTCGAATTCAAATATTTGAATGAATTTAGATTACGTGCTTTGCTGATTTATACATATACTCAACACATACTTACAATCAAACTATTATCAAAAAAAGAAACTCTAGTTCGAATTTCAAAAGCTTCCATGATTCATGTGCGTATGGACCAAATAATTTTTTTCAAAAATATCTGTAAACATTTTTAAAATACAGTGAAGTTAAAATGACCTCACTATTAACTACTTCACCTATCTTGCATTCAAAGTTTTATATTGTACTACTTCCATACTTTTGTTACAAAAAAAACTTGTACATTGCATTTTTATTTTTTTATTTTTTTAAGAAATACATTTTCTGTGCTCTTTATCAAATCCCTTACAAGTTTGTTCCCACCGGAGGCTAAAGTTTATGTTTTCATTTTGCTCGTGCATATTCATTTGAAGTTATTAGCTGCTCTAAGTTACAGATACTATATTGCTTATCAACTTAATCCATTGCTACAGATTGTGGACACATCGCAGTTGCAGTTTAGCTATTACAAAAACAAAAACTTTAGAGAGGATGATGATCCTCATTTATTTCCTCAAATATATTACCATTAACTCAAAAACCGAAAATTTCATTTTCTTTATTATCTCAGTTTTTTTATACTTAGGATCAAATGTATAGACTCATTACCCTTCTCTGGCATCTTGCCCTTGCGCGGCGGCCGCCGCGCGTAGGTACATAGTAGAACTTAATTGCAAGGCTTTGGGAGGTACATTCTGTAGCTCGCAATTTTGGTACAGGCCATTCAAACGTGTTAAAAGCTCATTGATCCTGTAAAGAGGATCAAATTACTTAAAGCTGCTTAATTCAATGACGTTACATACGTACCAAGAACATACTTACCAAAGGCGATGGATATATAATACTTGTCAACGTCTACATAATCACATTCCACCGGCCTAGGTGATCCAGGAGGCCGCCAGTGCTAACACAGGGATAGCTGCCTAAGAATCCTCTCCGAGTAAACTCCTGCAACTTTTATTCCTTAATCTCTCGAAACGACCAACATCCAATATACAACAACATATGACGAATTTTCAGATGGAGACGCGAAACGGCAAAAATAGGTCATGGAGGGAACAAGGCAAAAAAAAATCTAGAGCTTTCTTCTTTTCCCCTCAAATCGAACATAATATACAGTTCCCCCATGTGTAGTAGAGCTCCGAGCCTCCGAGTGCCTTGATGTGCCGAACTGCAAAGAATGGTAGCAAGTCGCAACTTCACAATATACAAACATGTAACAACATATTTATAGGTGGCCTCTCCTCCTTGATGATGCAATGCGGGCTCGTGGAAGTCCCAGAATAGCTACCAGCCCACCGATGAAAGATGCAGCACCTGCCACCGCAAAGGCCGGTGCATTGCCACCACCAAAGAGTTGGTCCCACGGCCCACTACCAAGTGACACAATAACCTGCAGGTATCACTGTCAGTAAAAACACTTCTTAAGGTAGCAGTTTCAGTAAATAAGTCAGCATCCTTGCAGATGAAGATGATATGCGCTCGTCTCTTGTTAGCTAACTATTATTTTTCTCACAATATCCTCATTTTTCTTTCTTTTGGAAATAACATGGAAGTGTCATTTGCCACGCTATCATTTACCGATTTATGTTGATGTTAAACTCTATGCAACCACACATTCAATTCCAATCACCTTTTTTATGCACAAGCTTTCAAGGTTTAATTGTGCTAATGCAGCTCATAAATATTGGAAAAATTAAGCACAAACATAAATTTTGAGGACTTTTCAAGGCTGGTAGAAAGTGGCAACATGCTATACCTCAGAAATTTGGTCATAAATAGATCCTGAATTGTGCAGTTGACTTATTTTCCATGCTATAGCCAAAACGTGCCAACCTACTATAATATAATGTTCTTTAGCTGATTTCCAATGCAAAAGCTCAAGGGTTTGGGTTTTCTGAACTACCAAGTTCCTGCCTGACTTATCCTACTATAGCCAGGGTTCAATTTCTTGGTGGAAACCAGCGGAATTACCAGCAAAAAAAACTTAATTTTGAATTTTGAATGTGTAGACTATAGAGTGATTAGATCATCTGCAGTTATAATATGGGTGCACATATTAGGATCAAACACTAGAAATCTGGAAGCGGTATTCTTACCTAATGCATACCTTCTAGTCATAGCACAAACCTAACAAATGCGTAGTTACAATCGCCATCTCCCTTGTTCTAAATCTATGCATTACTTGCTTCACATATGTGTGAGGTATGCAATGTCTTTGTGATCCCAGACCAGGAAATGACATTAATTTTAAAAGATATGCTTGACTTTGGGTAGCAAACCAGCTGGGATAAAACCCCTTCCTGCCATGGAACCAGCTGGACTTTGGTCCCATGGAAGTGAACCCTGAATATAGTTGCTCATCAGTACTAGCTTTTTGTAATCAATTCCAACATAATGAACATTTATATAGCTAATTACAATGTTATTGCTACCTTGAAGGGAAAAATTTAGTTGTTCGAATAAAGCTTTCTCGCGAGTTTGGATCACTGTCATTTCAGAGAGCATACATTGTTGTGCTGCAACTCTAGAAAATGCTATATCTCAGATATCTGATACAAATTTAGTCTAACGATGTGTTTTGGTAAAATAACCATAATATACCCAATGGTGTCAGTCCATTATAATCTAAACTAGCATGCTATACCTGAACTATAACTCGACGTTTCGGGATAGTTGCGCCATAGCACATTTTAAAGCCTATAGCTCACAAATTCTTATTAGTAACAAATTGTGCAGCATATTCATCTTGCAGGAAACTCGTTGAAAATGCAACTGCTTAGATATCTGGCCCAAATTCAGTAGACGCTGAATCGGTGCTTTTGGCAAGTTTATGCTAAAGTCCACGGTGTTAGTTTAATACGATCTAATGATTTCTTAAACTGATATATGCAAGTACTTTCGGAGTGGCATCAAGTAGAGGCAAATCCTTTGGAGTTGCAAATCAAAGCAGCAACTTTGGAATGGCACCCAACTAAATTCCCTGTTACATAGCTCATAGATCAGAGCAAATATAAGCTAATCCTGAACTTCTAATCTTTCAGGTTCATTTACCATGTTCTAATTCGCGGTCTTTTTAGTCTGGTCACCAATTTGATCTATATTCAATCAATTCTGAACTTGTAACTCGTGATAGAGCTGATTTGTCACCATTTAGCTCACAAATACCTACCAGTTTACATTCAGATATGTTTTTTTCCCTGATTTGTTCTGTTGATTAACTTGAGTTTCAATCAAGTATTTAAAATTTCAAATAATCAAGTCTGAACTTACACCTCACTAGAACTGGTTAAAAAGCAGGTTTTCGTAGCTTAGACCAGGGTTAAAATGACTGGTTACATGGGATTAATTTCCAATATCTGAAGTTGCTAATATAGGCATTCGAACTCAAGATGTTCAAATATTTCTAAATCCTGAAGGTACATGCTCTAACCAATTCATCCTCATGCTAGCTTGCAATAAATTAGGCATTTGTTCCAAATATACATAGGGATGAAGCAAAATCTAAAAGCAAACATAAAAAAAGAAGAGGTAAATACCTGTGGTATGACAATAGCTAAATTGAGAATGCCCATTGCTAGACCTGCAAGGGGAAAAAGTACTTTCTAAGAACAGAAATCCAAGGTAATACAGTCATACAGTTGACTCAAAAGGGAAATACCTTGGCCAAGCCCAAGATTTTCAACACGACTAGCAGCCATTGCATATGGTATACTGTATGTGATCTGCAATAATAAAAATGAATCAATACCAAACGCAGACATAGGAGAGGACTGGAAGAAAATTATACTGGTGAAAAAACTATTCTGTTACTCACTGCCAGTGGTGCTCCTAGAATAGTAAAAACTACCAGGGAAGCAATGACAATGCCGGTTGGAGGTACTCCACTGGGTGGATAATCCATATTCTTTGCCACGTATGTTATTACAAGCATTGCCACGAAACACAAAGCCATTAAGATATTGGAGACACCCCATACAAGTCCAGCTCCCCACTTCCTACATAACTTTTCTAGTACAACTGAGGTGAATCCAAGGAGGACCGAGTTCAGCATTAGACCAAAAGAACCCATTCTCACACCATCATGATAGCTTTGAACCTCCCCTGGGTTGTCTGGGCTTCCCCGGTAGATCTCTCGACCCATCCAATCGGTGTCAAAGAGGATAAAAGGAAACCATCCAATCCATGTAAGGGCAGTAACAATCAAAACCATCCAAACCGGTAATGTAAAGTATCTGAATGATCCAAAAAGTTCCCAGAGGAAGGCTTCTTGTTCGTTGCTTGGATGTTCCGCTAAATCACTTACAAAAGATTGAGGCTCTTGCACTGATGCTACAGTAATGTAAGTAGTAACCACCAAAATGATAATATCAAGTAGAAAGGCAGACTTGAGGTTGGCACAACTGATGCTGCAGGATGGAGTAACAGTGAACGGAAATATCCTGTACCAGCCACTGTATGCTCCAGTGGCATATCCGAGTATGTTTCCCAAGGCCATGAAGAGCGAAAAGTAAGCATTAGCTATCCGAGTCCTCCTTGGGTCATTCTCTGCAATAGAAAGGATTAGCAATGAGTCATGTATGAGGTCTAACATATAGCATGGCTGGTACAACCCTATCTTGGTGGTCCTGGGTTACAGTTGAACACATTAGTCTGCACAAATGGATCTAAGTTGAACCTACCACTATAGCAGATAACTGAGAAAATTTCAGGAAGGCGCGTATAATTACACGTCAAGGCCCGACTAGAGTTTTTGAAAAGCACCTCTAAGTTCAGAAGTACACATTTCAGGAGGATGCATCTAATTACAGTCAGGTCCCAACCACAATTTCTGAAAAACTCCTCTAAGCTCAGGTGTACACATGCATTGGGTAATGCAGACTGTGTCAGCCCAACTCACTAGCCTAAAAAGATCACAAAAAATATTTCAAATTTATTTTACCCAGAAATTCCATCATCTCCATGGCCTCAAGCACACCCAGATCACGCCATCTCAGCGTAGTGTTGCATCAGATCTTGCCTCACAGCGTACAAGACAATAGCAAGACCAAAGCCACAAAATATTGGCAGACATGTAATTATCAACTAGGGTCCCTCAGAGAATACCTGGCTGTTGACAAAAGATGCCCTCCTATGATTCTAAACTTGCAATAGTACTGTAAAACATCTCTATACGCCTAGCTCAATCTGAAAGTGATCCCTTGACCTCCCCACACTTACCATCGATCCCACATAAAAAAATGCGTAGAGAAAACAACAATTGATCGCGACATTTGTACCAACCCTAATTATTCAAAGATTGCATCGTGTAATGTAGTGGTGAACCCAGCAGGGGCTGGCCCGTAGCACCCCTGCCTCCAGATGGTTTGATTCATATTTCGTTCGTTTATCTGCATTGTCATTAGCACATCTAAAATTTTAGTCCTGGGTCCTGTTGTCCAGCTGTCTTAGCCCTGATGCTAATAATAGGCCAGCTGGCAAGGCAAAAAGTTAGCACGGCCCCCTAGATAGAATATGTAATAAAATGAGTTATGCCGACCAAACGTGGCATTGGAGCAAGAATCTTCCTAAAGGGGAAAGCGATAGGCAGGAGGCGGCCCCGGGTGTTTTCTCTTCTGTTCACGCACACAATAATAAAATTAATAAATAAATCGTTTTGCCAAGAAGGATTAAGAAACGCTTGGAATTCCAAAGGATATGCCATGATCGCTTGCGACGGAAGCGATATTGTTCTCTCTTCGCAGGAGCCTGAATTTGCGGTGAATTGCAACAAGACCTCGCAACGCATCTGTTCACTTGCGATTGGTCGGCTAGAAAGACCAAGGCTCAAGGCCGGCTAGGGTTTTGTGGGTCGGAGGGAAGGAAGACAAGTTAATTACCAGTCAGGTCGGCGAGTAAGGCCCTGCAAGGCCCCTGTGTGGCGTTGTTTCCCACGTCCAGGAGCCAGAAGCCGATGAGGTAGACGATGATGGCGCCGAAGCGGGTGGAGCCGGGTTCGACGGGGTCGCCGAAGAGGCGGCCGAGGTCGGCGGAGAAGCCGACGGTGAGGACCGCGGCGGCGATGGATGCGGCCCCGGCGGCGATGAAGGGCCGGCGCCGGCCGAGGGGGGAGGCGGCGGGTGCGATGCGGTCGGAGAGGTGGCCGACGAGAGGCTGGACGAGGAGTCCGGAGAGGGGCCCGCAGAGCCAGACGAGGCTGGCGAAGGTGTGCGGGATGCCGAGCTCCTGCACGTAGGGCGTGAGGAGCGAGAGCTGCAGCGCCCACCCGAACTGCACGCCGCACGCCACTGACGCCGCCCGAAGCAGCTTGCGCAGGGGGACCTTCCGCACGGGGGGCACAGCCGCAGAGGTCCCGCCGCCGGTGTGCGGCCGCCGCGGCATGCCCTTTCTCCTCTAACCTCCGGGATGGGGTGGGGTTGCGTTGTGTGTCAAGTCTGAGCTGTGTGGGAGGAAGAGAGCAATGGAAAGAAATGCTTCGCTAGCCTGGACGCAAGGCAACCGCTGTCAGAAAAGAGATAAACGTGATCCAAATTGTAAAATAAACATATCCGGTGCAACCACCGTGCAACCCTACTAAAAAAAATTCTAAAAAATTCTGAAAAAAATCATGGATGTACATCTCAACTTACCCCATCTACGTATAAAATTTCATGATCAAATACGTCCTATGCTAGAAGTTACAAAAAAAACAAAATTTCATGATCAAATACGTCCTATGCTAGAAGTTCACAAAATTTGTTTTTTTTTGTAACTTCTAGCATAGGACGTATTTGATCATGAAATTTTATACGTAGATGGGGTAAGTTGAGATGTACATCCATGATTTTTTTCAGAATTTTTTGGAACTTTTTTTAGTAGGGTTGCACGGTGGTTGCACGAAAACGGTGGTTGCACCGGATATTTCGTTTTTACACACATATAGTAGTCGATCTTATTTCTTATCCAATAAAAATACAAAAATAACATTTGAAATAACCCTAAAATTTCAAAAGTCATTTAAAATTCAAATTTGGATTTCAATTGCATTTATTTAAATTTTGTTTTTGAATTGGATTTGAATTCTTTTGGCTTTTGGGTCGATTTCCTTGCTTTGGACCGTCCCGGCCCATCTTCATTCCGACCCAGTCGCCCTGCCGCCGCCTGGCCAAGAATAGTGCTATGTTCACTGATATCACTAGAAAATTTTTCTCAAGTTTGTCAGCTGAAGGCACATTATTTGTCTCCCACATCAGATTATCATGTTCTCATCTATGTAATTACCATTGATATCCTATTGCTCCACCAACTACAAATGTTTAACACCCTAAAATTAGTATATTATTATTCGATGTTCATTTATGATTTTCTGAGATTTATCTTGGATTTTCTGGAGTTTATAAATACTATTTTGCTATTTTTAAATTTATAAAATTAATTTATTTATGAAAAATAAAAACAAAATTATGCTGGAAATAATTTTTATAGGTTCAAAATGTTCCAAAGTATTTTTGAGAATTTTTTCGGATTTTGAACTCCATTTAATATGTATAGAAAACCATTTGTGTTTATGAAATTATTTTAATTCGAAAAGAAATATAAACTCTCTTCTCATTTTTGGGCCAAGCTCATTTCCATTTTCGATCCGTTTCCGTTTTTAGTTTCCGATTTCACTTATACAGAATTTCCGTTTCCGTTTCCACCGGAATTGACTCTCCTGTTTCTGTTTCCGACAAAATATTTCCGTTTTCGTTTCCGTACCAGTATTTTCCGTTTCCGTTTCCGTTTTTCTTCGGAACAGTCGGGAACTTTCCGTTCCGTTTTGACCCCTAGGTAGGAGGGTCAGCATTCCCACAACACTTTTAGGCTTCTCATCATTCACCACCTCCTGAACCTCAATATGAGCAACCACCAGCATGGAGCACTCAACCTGAATGGGGAGTTATAACTTACCAAATATCTATCAAAATCTCATTATTCGATGGTAGTTATGATAGATATTTAGTAAGTTATAAGTACTCCCCAGATAAATTGATAGGGGAGGGGGTCGCGCGTGAGCACATTGGCAACACGCAGGAAGCAAAATACACATACGTGAATCTCCCTGTACGAGTTCCACAGCAATAGCAAAACCACTTGAGTAGGGTTATTATCTCCACCGTGAGAGGCCCGAACCAGTATAAACTCTTGTCCTCTTTCTGAGTATACTGGGTCTTCCGTGCATTCTCTAGATGTAAACCCTTTGCCAAAAAAGGGCCCATGTTGATCCCTCATTCAACAAGTAAGATCGGCAGGGAACCGTTTCCCAAACGTCGACAACTGGCGCCGTCTGTGGGGATTTGCTAGTCCTTTCATGAAGAATCCCTGAAGATGCTCAATTCTCAAGATACCCAAGATCTCTGCACCTTCGATGGTGACGAGGATGACGACATGTACTAAGCCGATAAAGGTGTAGCCGGTGTCACTGACCCGGAGGGTCACACCTAACCCGGGAGTTTTTCCCCGGTAGCTGCAACGCAAGAGCAGTACCTTCGCTCTCAGCGCGATACCCTCACAGATGATGAGTATGATGGACTCCACGATGGTCTGGACATTCCCGATCACTTCGAGTCCGATCATGAGACCGCATCACGAGAGGACACCATGATGTCGCCTTCACGATCCTCGCATTCTCATGATGTCAACATGGCAAGAGAAGAAGTGATCGGGAATATTGGGCGATTGTGCCTTTCAGCTACTCCATTTGTTGAGGTTCTCCGGGTGTGAAATATTGGGCTACTATGCCATTTTCTGAAAGAAACTTAGCAAATGGACCAGGAATTTGTCCATAAGGAGCATGTCTCCCATAATATTCTCCTACACGATCTGATCTCACTACTTTAATCTTTAAGTTATGTTGCTTTTCTACTTCAGCCTTAAAGACTTTGAATTTATCGAGTGATTTAGATCGATCATGAATGGGGAAATATAACCATAACGAGAGAAGTCGTCAGTGAACGTGATAAAGGAGTTGTACCCATCTACTGAAGTTACAGAAAAAGGTCCACATATATCAGTGTGGATTAATTCTAAGATTTATGTGCTTCGTGTGGCTCCTTTCTTAATTTGTTTTACATATTTCCCCTTAATGCAATCAATACAATGATCTAAGTCAGATAAGTCTAGAGGGTGGAGTATCTCTTCCTTAATGAGAAGTTCCATTCTCCCTTTTGAAATGTGACCTAAACGATAGTGCAACAATTTCGATGGTCTCATAACCTAGATTCAGAAAAATGAAGCATATAGAGTTTGTCTTGTCGAGTTGCGAGAGCAATATTACTCGAAAAATTTACAATGCATTTATTGTTCCCAAAGATACAATTGTATCCATCATCACACTAGGAACATAAACAACATTGTTCAAAAGAAGGGTAAAGCCACTATCTAATGCTAATGACAGTGTGCCAACGGCTTCAACTTCAGCCTTCTTTTCATTAGCGACTCTAAGGCTTCTCTTCCCCTTTCTTACCGTCTTCAGAGTAAGAACTCGCTGCAATGAATTAGAAATATGCATAGTGGCACCAGAATCAATCCACCAGGCATTAGGGGAAAATGTAGTTTTTTCTTGGATTTGAAATCCCCTTGGAATTTACTTTTGTTTTGGCCGACAAGGTTTACATAATTCTTTCTTTTGCCCTTAAGTCTATCTTTCTCTTGCACGCACATGGCAATTAGCTCACTCATTGTCCACTTCTCCTTTTGAGTGTTATAATTTATTTTAGAAAGTCCAAAATCAGATGGCAAGAGGTCATAATGAAATGGACAAGAAAGCCCTTAGAAATAGCCAAGTTCATGCCTTTGAGCTTTGCGGCCATATCAATCATCATCATGATATGTCCTCTTACGCCGCTTGAGTCATCGTACTTGGAGGTGAGCATCCTCATAATTAAAGTGCTGGCATATACTTTTGAGGAGCCCTTAAATTGCTTCTCAACTTATGCCAAGTACTACTTAGTATTGTCAGATTTCGGGATTGCTCCCCTTTTCGTATTGGTCGGGTGCTCTTTTACCTTGGGAAATTATACAGTTACCCCATGGGGAATTAGCAGCGCCCACGAATGATATAAATACTACTGTTGCTTTAGCTTTACTCACGTCAGCGACATATTTTTATGCGGGTCTTAGCAAAAAAGGATTGAGTTATTTCGATAAATATATTAAACCAAACAAGCAACGGATTGAGCGCACTAGCGCGAAAGCCGTTGCGTCCTTTATTCCAACAGATATCATGCTCGTCATGATCATTAGGGACATGCAGTTGGACCGCTCCCACCTTTCCAATGTTAAGTCATAGAGTTTTTTTCTCTCAGCGAAAATCTCATCATCAGTGGCCCGAGCTATGGGAGTGTTCTCACGTAATGCATAGTCTAAATCCATGACTCCAAGAATGATTTGCAATTTTTCTTTCCAAGAGGGGATGCTAGTTGTAGAGAGTTGTTCAATGCCATTTAAAGTACTAGCAATGTTGGACGTGTTCATTATCGAATAAATATATATATATGAATTAGTAAACAATAAAGCATTGTTTGGCATGAAATTAACCTTACGTTGGTTTGATTAATAACATGCTAATGACGAAAAATTTAATAGTTCTAACTGACATCACCGTTGGGTAGAAACGAAAAGAAATAAATTATCTTATGGGTGACACATGGTCATAAACAATGTTGGTCAGAATATGATCATGGCCATGACATAATCCCAATTTTCAACATTAAATGATAATCTCTAATTAAAACTTTCCGTTGGTTCCATTTCAATTAGAGACAATACTTAGAAATGATCATCACATAAAACTAATCGCCATATTCATTAATTTTCCCAGAAATTAATTATAAAATTAAACACAAGATTAAAGCCCAGGAAATAATTGCAATTATTTCTGAATTAAAGAGACATGATACAATAAATATTTAAATGAGCTAAACAATAATATAAAAATTAACTATCACATTAATTAATTTGCTCATGATATGGAAATAATCATCACGTTGATCAATTGCCACAATAGTTAACTTACTAAGAAAACTAATCATTAAACATAACAATAATGCCCGGTAAATAAATTTTAAACAATAACTGTAGCTAAGTTAAATGACATAATGCAATAAAATTAAAGGAGCTAAACAAAATTTAGTCTCTAAACAGTAAGGGCCTTAGTACAGTGCCTCGCGGCCCAAAAGGAAACAGCCGGCCCAACCGACTGCAACAAGTGACCGAGCTGGCCCAAACAAGCAGCCCAGAATGCGAGAAGGCCCAATCAGGCAGCGCGGCTTAGAAAATTACCAAGCCTGCAAACAACGAATCTCCGCCGTCAAAACGATCGGACGGATCAGATCTCTCCGGATCCGATTAAAACGCACGGCGGAAACCCTAACCCTACTTTCCACTTCGTCTCCCGAAAAACACGGTTCACGCGCGGGCGAAGTAGCGGGCGGCGACGGCGCGCTCGGGCTGAGGTGCGGCCGTAACAAGCGGAGCGGCGCCGACACCGGCACGTGCACGGGGAGCACGCGCGGGCGCATGGGCGAAGCCGTGGCGACGGCTTGCGCACGCGAGGAACGGAGCTGAAAACCCGGCGAGGCGGGAACTCCAGTGGCGCGCACGGGATGGCCGACAACCACCATGGCATCGGCGACGACGGTGACCACTAAGATAAGCCCCAAAATCCCTTTAAACATTAAGGTTCTTGATTGATTTGGGGATTTTGGGGGAAATCCGAATGGATTTGGGAATTTAGCGTTTCGGGAATGAATTCTAAGGTTCGAATTGAGCTAATCCCCTCCATGCTAGCCGAGCCAAACATAAAACTCTAATTAACATTAAACCGACGAATCAAGAACCGAAACCGGGCTTAAGAGGAACATGCTTAGGCTAGATCGGCTCTGATACCAAATGTTAGATTCATTAAGAACTAAGTCTTTAGTCTAGCCTAGGTCATGATCACAAGTATGCGGAAATGGAGTGTCATTAGGACTAACCCGGAGAGGTAGAATCCATTAGAGTTCCACGGCTAGGTTGTTGATCTTGCGCGATGAAGAAAGAGAGGAGCACCAAGATCCACTCGGTGGGGTTTAGAGTCTTCAGTTGCCTTGCGCTGACTGCCCGATCGGATAGCTCTTTTGGGAGAAGTAGAACTTGATAGTAAAACCCTAAAACCACAAGTTCTGGTTTCTCTCCTTGTTTTGTCCACGTCGGCAACCGGGACCGAAACCAAATTTATACGGCGTGCTCTCGATCAGAGCGCGATTAGTGGCTAATTAAGTGGTAGTTATTATAATTTTTGGATCCATTACTTGCCTAAGATCACAACTAACATGCGTAGGGCGCCGGGTGCACCGAAGCGGGGTGGCGCTACGGTCCCAGCCGGAGTGGGCTCCCGAGGCAACGGGCAGGCCAGCGCGAAGGCCGGCGCGGCGTAGATGGCGGGTGCGCGGTGTGAGCCGGAGGAGCGCGGTGGCCAGCCAGGAGGAGCGTGGTCGGCGTCGAGACGCTGGCCGGCGTGGCGCCGCAGGATGATGCGGAGCCGAGGAGTCGAAGGGCCGGCGTCGGAGGGCGGCTGCGCCTAGCCGGAGCATAGGCCGAGACTTGCCGATCGGAGCGGAGGCGGTAGTATATATTCAAGATTGTCGATTGTTATAACTTTAGCTGTATGGTCAAACTCACATACCCACATACATGTGGAGCTAAACTCTGCATAACAGAAGGAACTTATCTTTTATTAATAAGCCCCCTAATGGTCCTAATTTATACCTTTTTAAGATACTTTCTTACTGTGCTAGGTCGATGATTTTAGTGCAAAGATCATTATATTGTTATAGTGTTGCTCTCCAAACTAGCTTACTTGAATATAGAGAGAGAATGCTGTCATTGGTTATTATGGTTGTAAATTGCATACACATATATCCTACAAAAAACGGGCTCAAACAAATTTGTTTAGCTCATTTTTGCTGCTAGCCACGAAATGAAGGCTATTAACTGTTGTGTATCTAAGTAGGGAACGAAGAGGGCTGTCATGATATAATTTCGTATGCGATGATGCTTTTAGCTTGATGTCAGCATGTACATTATTTGTATACTTTCTTTTAGTTTTATGTCAAGACAACAGTTTTCAACATAGTTCCTCATGTCAACATGGGTGTGTTGATGCGCTACGATCCTACAAAATATGCCACCATGTCCTCCATTATTTGTGTCAACTCTATGATCTGAGAGCAATAAATATTCTATTCCACGTGGTGATTACCTTAGTATAGGCTACCAAGTAGATTCTGTCAAAACAAATTCTTAATTGTATTGTGCGCCTATTGTGGGATTGTATGTTCATTGAAATAACTTTTTTAGAGCTGATAGGGTAGTATCGTTTCTACTGGAATATTCAGCAAAAATATGCATTTTAGGTTCTGCCTGGCCAAAAAAATAACCAGGATAGGCAACTTGGAATCTCAGTTGACGAGCCTGAAATAGAACTTCCAGATTTTCCATCGTTCATTCCATTTTTGCCTCCCTTCGTAAGGATTTGTTCTTTTTCTTGATTCAGGGTTATAAAATTATTGAGCATCAGCATTACTCACTAATACTTTGCATGCCATGGTACAATGTATTGAAGACTTAAAGTTGAAACACAAAAGCAATTGTCTACAAAAGTTTTACTTCCTGTAAACAGATGTCAGCTAATCTGAAGGTGTACTGCGCTACATGTTTCACTTTTATTACTGGAACAATGGTCTTTGATAGATTTTTTGAACCAATTGTAATTTACATCCTAAATTCTTGAATAATCGTTGCTATTATCCTCATTGATTTCATTGTATACATCAGGTGGATGTTTCACAACTTGACTTGATGTGCTCTCCTTACTGCTGCAACTTAAACTTGGTCTAGGTGTCACATCTTATGTGGATTTCATCTGTAGTGCTTATTTGCCTATGCAATTAAGGTACTGCTGGTGTTCCATGCTCCATTGGTTTATGAACCACCTTGTAGCCTGGGAAATTAAGACTGACATAACATAGTTCTTCACTGTTCTTTTCTTGATTTGTCTATATGCTATTACTGTCACGTAGATCGTATTGTGGCATACTTTTTAGGTGGAGCAGTTGGAGTAATCACCACCCTAACGATTGTTCAGGTAAACAATGTCAAGCAGCAGCATAAACAGTATAAAAAAATGTTTAAGAACTGGTGCTTCTTTTTTCTTTTGAGAAGCTCTTTTCATAACCATGGAGCATAAAGATATCATTTAGGGAAAATTGCAGATGACACTTAATTTTCAGTGGAATTTTAGTGTCAAATATATCTTGCACCACCCAAATTCCACATTGAAATATGAAATAGATTCCTTTGTTTCATTACTTAATGATAATTCAGTGCTAAGAGCCCAAGATAAAAAAACTCAAAATCTCAGATGAACTAGCTCAGGTACTACATAATTCATCAGAAAATTTATGGAGCCTACTTATTAAGCTTGTTGCCACATCCATTACTGAACGTGATCTTGCATTGAAGATCTTCACTCAATTGTTCCATAGCTATTAGTTGAAACCACGGTATTGCATTTGCATTGAGCTTACACTTCCATGATTTCGCTTGTTCATTCTAGATGCAAAAGAATGATAGCTATAGCCTTTTTTTAATCATCAAGAATCCTTGCTATGATCTCTGTTATTTGCATCCTCAAAACATAAACAGTTTACAGCTAGCCACTCTGCTATAAATTAGATCTAGAGGAGGATCCCATACTAATCAGTAATCAGACACAACATAAGATTGTGAAAAAACTAAATAATTCAAAGTTTAAGCTGCCGAGCACAGACTCATTGATGTTAACTACCAGTTGCACCCAGCTGTACAGATTTAGGCCTTCATCATTGGAAAAAACAAAGTAATCTTGAATTTCCAAATATAAAACAATTTGTCAAAACAAGAACTCAAAAAATGCTTCTTCCTCAACAATATGGAAGTGAACCTTAATTCCATTACTGTCATCTGATTCGGTTGATCGAAAATGTGCATGCTTCAGTCTATATAGCCGAAACCTTTTGAGTTACAACATGCATGAACTCCTGCTCGGTCAAGGACAGCAATCCAGCACATCGTAAGCAGAGCATGTTAGAAAAGCTCAAGGGCAACTCAAAACTTGGTCCACAAATCGACTTAGGGATTCGAAATTCCAAACAAGATGAGGTTTAGTTCCAACCAAGTCTAAGATTTATGTATTTTGTAATGAATTCCATGAATGTTTTGTATAGGACGATAAAAGAACATTTTAGTTACACTTTAATATTATGTATATGAGTTCCTTGTTTTATATCACTTTTCTGTTAGTGTTCTGCACAATTTTTATTCCAATGCTACCCCAATCTTATCCTTGCTACCCTTCAGTTTCAATAGCAACTGATGAGGAGGCTGGGTTAATGAATATGAAAGACTAACTTGGCATTTTTTTTTGTGTCCATAGATGCTTAGCACTTGTTAAAATGGCTAAACAATGAGCTATATATCTTCAGTTGAAGTATTATAATGTTACATCTATCATGTACCAATGCTTATGCCTTAATGTCATATCTTTGGTTTCCACTTACGGATCAAAACTGCTATAATTATTGGACTATGTGTAGGTCAAATGAGAATGTTGTAGTGGCCTCACATGATTGCGATTTTGGATTGGGTGAAGGATAGTTATGAGTATTTCAAAATTTAACTACCACTTAATCTATTTGAGATGAATACAGCGGTTACATGTTTGTTTTATTAAAATTTTTACTCTATCTCTGGAACATTTCCCCTTGCTGCTTTCCACTGATTGATCGAGTAATGTTGAGCTTCCATTTCTCTAACAAAAGTTAATTACGGAATACACGTAATTTCCAGCTTCAATATTTTTAATTTGCATCTCTACTGCAGAATTTAACTACTGGAATTAAAGCTTGAGAAAAGGAGAAAGGCATTTATGTATGACAAGGCAAGTTCAATTAATTAAAGGTCTTCTTTCCAAATAAAAAGTTTATTTATTTTGATTTCATCTTGTTTATGTAAGATTTGTTGTATTCAATTACAGATGAGGTTGCTGGATAAGTTATAAGAATACACCTCAATAAGACAACAAAAGGAAGAGGAAAACTGCTGATCACGGGTTCGTTCTTAGTTCCCTTGTCTTTTGTTCCACTGTGATCGGTTATTGTAGTTTGTCCCCTTAGCCTGTTCTGTTTAGCAGTAAGCTTTTTGGAGATAAATGTTAATCTGGTTCAGATATTGGAATCACTACAACTTAGGCTTACTATAGAAGAATTATAGAAGAACTTCGTCATTTGTATTGTGTTCAGCCACCATTGCAAAATTTTGCTTCTGATAATGAAATATGAAATCCACAATTCCCTATAATTTACCGTTGGCACCCTCACCCCCTTTTGTTAGTTTTTTTAGTAATTCATCTCTTCATGCAGTTTGTCCATTAAATGTCGTGCAAAGTCTTTCCTCTTTGATGTGCTAGATTCATTTCTTATCATTCAAAATCAGGTGTGTACACACAAGAGTTCCTTTTTTGCGAGAAAGTAAAGGAAAAGCTAGAGCCTGAAGCTTACCAGGAGTTTTTGAAATGCCTTCACATATACAGCGAGGAAATAATTACAAGAAGTGAATTGAAAAATTTGGTAAGCTGGATTGATTTGTGTTAGGCCAATTCCAAATATCAGCTAGTGATCTATAAGAACTTGCTAGATACAAAGTTGAGTGGATAAACTTAATGTTATCATGTTATGTTTCTAAACATGAATAGCCTTGCTGATTTTTAGGTAAACGACATACTTCAGCACTATCCAGATCTTACGAATCGATTTAATGAGTGCTTGTAACATTGTGAAAATTTAGGTAGATTGCATATATTCACTTATGAACTTCACTTTGTTGGATGCACTTCCTTAATTTCATATAGCCTCACAGCAATCTACCATGCCCTCCTAAATATCTTGAATTAGGATTTTTTAAGGACTTTCCTTATTTATGATGCAACCGGAAAAAAAAGTTATGTGGAATGCAATGCTTGATAATGTAAGGGCCCAAGGAAAAATAGCTATACCTGTTGCCCCTTCTGGAATAGCGGTGCTACTGCTACCAGCTGGCTCTAACACCTCATTCTCGTTTCAGAATACTAAATATAGAAGAGCATTCAGTTTTTGCTGTTAAGGAAAATAAGGTAGCGTCGGTTCCCAGCTCAAGTTTTATATGCAATGACAACAAACATCAAAACAAGGGCTGGCACTCCATAGAGTTGGTGTCTACTTACCCAGCCCAGTCTTTTAGTTTTCACATGGACAGTTGTGCGTCGCTTTGATTGAAAATAACCCTCTCCTGAACATGCAGGCAGAACCCACAATATTATGTACACAGAATTTTTGGATGATCTAACCCTAACAGTTGTTTTGTTGGTAAGCACAAGTTCAAAATAACATGTTCCTATCGTTACGCTTCCTGTTTAGTTTGCTTATTAGTCCTGCTTTAATTTCCTACCGTGTTTGTAGTTAGCATCTTCGTATCCAATTCTTTTATATTAAGTTGTCCGAAATTGTCCAGGTTAACTTATACCGCAAAGTAATAAAGGAAGGACTCTGCCTTCACTTCCTCTCGCACACCTTATGCTGGATCGGTTTTCTCAAAATCTATCAAGGTCCATGTCAACTCTCTTACGATTGTGCTTGTTTTTTATGTGATCTCTCATTTGTTGTCAACTGTGCCTATCATTAGGTACATGCGTTGAAATGTTACCTTCGGGTCCTATGTATTTTGTTGTTCATTTTGTTTGTCATTAGAGCAAGCAGAACATCGTGTTACCTACAAGAACTCACCTAGATGGACACCACTTTTGGCTCCTTTTCTGTTGGAAGTAAAGTATTGCAAAATAGGTTCTGGGTTTATTACTGTCAACATGCTATATTGCTATCTCTTCTACTTCGTTGTGTTTGCTTTAAGGAGTATCCTCATCTAGGGTGGATTGGGCCATAAATGAGGTCATCTTGCGTTTTTCTAACATGGAATTATTTCTCATCTTCTATTGGCATTATAGCGCACGTCACTGTTCTTACATCCCATTAATACTTACCGCAGCTCGCCACACTTCGCCTCGCCCCACGCCCACCAACGCCGCCGCCTGGCCAAAGCGAGGCGCGCCGTGATGTCATCCGTAATTAATGCGCGTCGTAAGACGCTGCCGCCACATCGCGATCTCCACGCTTTGCATGTAATGCGCACGACTCGCATTAAATGTCCTTGATCCTGGTACGGCAAATTTCTGGCGAGTACGCTAGGTGCGGCTTGCATGCCACGTGTCTTCGGGCGACCACCTAGCCGGCGCCTATCAGCGGCTCGACGCCACGTGTCCATCGGGCGACACTCATGGCGCCCTGACGCACTTCGCCCGCCAAATGATCGCTTATCATGAAATGGGGACTCGGCGTAAAATACGCCGGTTTAGGTTTAGGGTTTGCAGTTTGGGTTTAGGGTTTAGGTTTGTGGTTTAGTGTCTGTTGGGGTTTCAGGGTTTAGGTTTAGGCTTGTGGTTTAGGTTTAGGTTTAGTGGTTAGGGTTTAGGTTTGTGGTTAGTGGTTTAGGTTTAGGTGGTTTAGTGGTTTAGGTTTGTGGTTTAGGTTTAGGCTCAGTGGTTTAGGGTTTAGTGGTTTAGGGTTTAGGGGTGTGGCCCAGTGGTTTGTGGTTTAGGTTTAGGTCAGGTTTGTGGCCAGTGGCCCAGGCCCAGTGTCAGTGGCCCAGTGGCCCAGTGGCCCAGTGGCCTGTGGCCCAGGCTCAGTGGCCTGTGGCTCAGGCCCAGTGGCCCAGTGGCTCAGTGGCCCAGTGGCCCAGTGGCCTAGGCTCAGGCTCAGGCCTCAGTGGCTCAGTGGCCCAGTGGCCCAGGCTCAGTGGCCTGTCAGGCTCAGTGGCTCAGTGGCCCAGGCTCAGGCCCAGTGGCCCAGGCTCAGGCTCAGTGGCTCAGTGGCCCAGGCCTGTGGCCTGTGGCCTGTGGCCCAGTGGCCCAGGCTCAGTGGCTCAGTGGCCCAGTGGCCCAGTGGCTCAGGCTCAGTGGCCTAGGCCCAGTGGCCCAGTGGCCCAGTGGCCCAGGCTCAGTGGCCCAGTGGCTCAGTGGCCCAGTGGCCCAGGCTCAGTGGCTCAGTGGCCCAGTGGCCCAGGCCTGGCCCAGTGGCCCAGGTCAGTGGCCCAGGCCAGGCCCAGGCTCAGTGGCCCAGTGGCCCAGTGGCTCAGTGGCTCAGGCCCAGGCCCAGTGGCCCAGTGGCCCAGGCCTGGCCCAGGCTCAGGCCCAGGCCTGTGGCCCAGTGGCTCAGGCCCAGTGGCCCAGGCCCAGTGGCCCAGGCCCAGGCCTGGCCCAGTGGCCCAGTGGCCCAGTGGCCTGTGGCCCAGGTCAGTGGCTCAGTGGCCCAGTGGCCCAGGCCTGGCTCAGGCTCAGGCTCAGGCCCAGTGGCCCAGGCTCAGGCCCAGGCCTGTGGCCCAGGCCCAGTGGCTCAGTGGCCCAGTGGCCTGTGGCTCAGGCCTGTGGCTCAGGCCCAGGCCCAGGCTCAGGCCCAGTGGCCCAGTGGCCCAGTGGCCCAGGCCTGTGGCCCAGGCTCAGGCCCAGTGGCCCAGTGGCCCAGGCCCAGTGGCCCAGTGGCCTGTGGCCCAGTGGCCTGTGTGGCCCAGGCCCAGTGGCCCAGTGGCCCAGTGGCCCAGGCCCAGTGGCCCAGGCCCAGGCTCAGTGGCTCAGGCCTGTGGCTCAGTGGCCCAGGCCCAGGCCTCAGGCCCAGTGGCTCAGTGGCCTGTGGCTCAGTGGCTCAGGCTCAGTGGCCCAGGCCCAGGCCTGTGGCCCAGTGGCCTCAGGCCCAGGCCTGTGTGGCCCAGTGGCCCAGGCCCAGTGGCCCAGTGGCCCAGGGCCCAGTGGCCCAGTGGCCCAGTGGCCTGTGGCTCAGGCCTGTGGCCCAGTGGCTCAGTGGCTCAGTGGCCCAGGCCCAGGGCCCAGGCCCAGGCCTCAGTGGCCCAGTGGCCCAGTGGCCTGTGGCCCAGTGGCCCAGTGGCCCAGTGGCCCAGTGGCCCAGTGGCCCAGGCCCAGGCCTCAGGCCTGTGGCCCAGTGGCCCAGGCTCAGTGGCCCAGTGGCTCAGGCCCAGTGGCCTGTGGCCTGTGGCTCAGGCCCAGGCCCAGTGGCCCAGGCCCAGTGGCCCAGGCTCAGGCTCAGGCCCAGGCCTGCAGGCCCAGTGGCTCAGTGGCTCAGTGGCCTCAGTGGCCCAGTGGCCCAGTGGCCCAGTGGCCCAGTGGCCTGTGGCCCAGGCCCAGGGCCTGTGTGGCCCAGGCCTGTGGCCCAGTGGCCTGTGGCTCAGGCTCCAGTGGCCCAGGCCAGTGGCCCAGGCCCAGTGGCTCAGTGGCCCAGTGGCCCAGTGGCCAGGCCCAGTGGCCTGGTGGCTCAGTGGCCCAGTGGCTCAGTGGCCCAGGCCTGTGGCCCAGTGGCTCAGGCCCAGTGGCCCAGGCTCAGTCAGGCCCAGTGGCCCAGGCCCAGGGCCTGGCCCAGGCCTGGTGGCTCAGTGGCCCAGGCCCAGGCCCAGGGCCCAGTGGCCCAGTGGCCCAGTGGCCCAGTGGCCTGTGGCCCAGTGGCTCAGTGGCCCAGTGGCCCAGGCTCAGTGGCTCAGTCTCAGTGGCCCAGGCCTGTGGCCCAGTGGCCCAGGCCCAGGCCCAGTGGCCCAGTGGCCCAGGCCCAGGCCTGTGGCCTCAGTGGCCCAGGGCCCAGTGGCTCAGGCCTGTGGCCCAGGCCCAGTGGCCCAGTGGCCTGTGGCCCAGTGGCCCAGGCCCAGTGGCTCAGTGGCCTCAGTGGCCCAGTGGCCTGTGGCTCAGTGGCTCAGGCCTGTGGCCCAGTGGCCCAGTGGCCTGGTGGCTCAGGCCCAGGCCCAGTGGCCTGTGGCCCAGTGGCCCAGGCCCAGGGCCCAGTGGCCTGTGGCCCAGTGGCCCAGTGGCCCAGGCCCAGTGGCCCAGGCCCAGGCCTGTGGCCCAGTGGCCTGTGGCTCAGTGGCTCAGGCCTGTGGCCCAGGGCCTGGCCCAGTGGCCCAGTGGGCCCAGGCCCAGTGGCCTGTGGCCCAGGCCCAGTGGCCCAGGGCCTCAGTGGCCCAGGGCCTGTGGCTCAGGCTCAGTGGCCTGTGGCCCAGGCTCAGTGGCCCAGGCCTGTGGCCCAGTGGCCCAGGCCCAGTGGCCCAGTGGCCCAGGGCCCAGGCCCAGTGGCCCAGTGGCCCAGGCCCAGGCCTGGCTCAGTGGCTCAGTGGCCCAGTGGCCCAGGCCTGTGGCCCAGTGGCCCAGTGGCCCAGTGGCCTGTGGCCCAGTGGCCCAGTGGCCCAGGCCCAGTGGCCCAGGGCCCAGGCCCAGTGGCCCAGTGGGCCCAGGCCTGTGGCCCAGTGGCCCAGTGGCCCAGGCCTAGGCCCAGTGGCCTGTGGCTCAGTGGCCCAGTGGCCCAGTGGCCTCAGTGGCCCAGGCCCAGTGGCCCAGGCTCAGGCCCAGTGGCCCAGTGGCCCAGTGGCCCAGGCCTCAGTGGCTCAGTGGCCCAGGCCTGTGGCCCAGGCTCAGTGGCCCAGGCCCAGGCCCAGTGGCCCAGGCCCAGTGGCCCAGGCTCAGGCCTGTGGCCCAGTGGCCTGTGGCCAGTGGCCCAGGCTCAGTGGCCCAGGCCCAGTGGCCCAGGCCCAGTGGCTCAGGCCCAGTGGCCCAGGCCTGGCTCAGGCTCAGGCTCAGGCCCAGTGGCCCAGTGGCCCAGTGGCCCAGGCTCAGTGGCCTGTGGCCCAGGCCCAGTGGCCCAGTGGCTCAGGCCCAGTGGCCCAGTGGCCCAGTGGCTCAGGCCCAGTGGCCCAGTGGCTCAGTGGCCCAGTGGCCCAGGCCCAGTGGCCCAGTGGCCCAGGCTCAGGCCCAGTGGCCTGTGGCTCAGTGGCCCAGTGGCCTGTGGCCCAGTGGCCCAGTGGCTCAGTGGCCCAGTGGCCCAGGCCCAGGCCCAGTGGCCCAGGCCCAGGCCTGTGGCCCAGGCTCAGGCCTGTGGCCCAGTGGCCCAGTGGCCCAGGCTCAGGCCTGTGTGGCCCAGTGGCCCAGGCCCAGTGGCCCAGGGCTCAGTGGCCCAGTGGCCCAGTGGCCCAGTGGCTCAGGCCTGTGGCCCAGTGGCCCAGTGGCCCAGTGGCCCAGGGCCCAGTGGCCCAGTGGCCCAGGCTCAGGCCTGTGGCCCAGGCCCAGGCCCAGTGGCCCAGTGGCCCAGTGGCCCAGTGGCCCAGGCCCAGGCCTGTGGCTCAGTGGCTCAGTGGCCCAGTGGCTCAGGCCCAGGCCCAGGCCCAGGCTCAGTGGCCCAGTGGCCCAGTGGCCCAGTGGCCCAGTGGCCCAGTGGCCCAGTGGCCCAGGCTCAGGCCTGTGGCCCAGTGGCCTGTGGCCCAGTGGCCTGTGGCCTCAGTGGCCTGTGGCCCAGTGGCCCAGGCTCAGTGGCCCAGTGGCCAGGCCTGTGGCCCAGTGGCCCAGGCCCAGGCCTGTGGCTCAGTGGCCTGTGGCCCAGTGGCCCAGTGGCCCAGGCCTGTGGCCCAGTGGCCCAGGCTCAGTGGCCCAGGCTCAGGCTCAGGCCCAGTGGCTCAGTGGCCCAGGGCCCAGTGGCCCAGTGGCCCAGTGGCCCAGTGGCCTGTGGCTCAGTGGCCCAGTGGCCCAGGCTCAGTGGCTCAGGCCTGTGGCCCAGGCCCAGTGGCCCAGTGGCCCAGTGGCCTGTGGCCCAGGCCCAGGCCTGTGGCCCAGTGGCCCAGTGGCCCAGTGGCCTGTGGCTCAGTGGCCCAGTGGCCCAGTGGCCCAGTGGCCCAGGCTCAGGCTCAGTGGCCTGTGGCAGTGGCCCAGGCTCAGGCCTGAGTGGCCCAGTGGCCCAGGCCCAGTGGCCCAGGCTCAGTGGCCTGTGGCCCAGGCCTGGCCCAGGTCAGTGGCCCAGGCCTGTGGCCTAGGGCCCAGGCTCAGGCCCAGTGGCCCAGGCCTGTGGCCCAGTGGCTCAGGCCTGTGGCCCAGTGGCTCAGTGGCCCAGGGCCCAGGCTCAGTGGCCCAGTGGCCCAGTGGCTCAGGCCCAGTGGCCCAGGCTCAGGCTCAGTGGCCCAGTGGCTCAGGCTCAGGCCCAGGCCCTCAGTGGCCCAGTGGCCCAGTGGCCCAGGCCCAGTGGCTCAGTGGCTCAGGCTCAGGCCCAGGCCCAGTGGCCTGTGGCCCAGTGGCCCAGTGGCTCAGGCCCAGGCCCAGTGGCCTAGTGGCCCAGGCCCAGGCCCAGTGGCTCAGTGGCCCAGGCTCAGTGGCTCAGGCCTAGGCTCAGGCTCAGGCCCAGTGGCTCAGTGGCCCAGGGCCTGTGGCCCAGGCCTCAGTGGCCTGTGGCCCAGTGGCCTGTGGCTCAGGCCTAGGCCCAGGCCAGGTGGCCTGTGGCTCAGTGGCTCAGGCTCAGTGGTTTGTGTGGCTCAGTGGTTTAGGTTTTAGGTTTGTGGTTTAGTGGCTTTAGGTTTAGGTTTAGTGGTTTGTGGTTTGTGGTTTGTGTAGGTTTAGGTTTGTAGGTTTAGGGTTTGTGTTTAGGTTTGTGGTTTAGGTTTAGGTTTAGGTTTAGGGTTTAGTGGTTTAGGTTTAGGTGGTTTAGTGGTTTAGGTTTAGGTTTGTGGTTTAGGTTTGTGGTTTAGGTTTTTTGTGGTTTGTGGTTTAGGCTTAGGTTTAGGGTTTAGGTTTAGGGTTTAGGTTTAGGTTTAGGTTTAGGTTTAGGTTTAGGTTTAGGTTTAGGTTTAGGTTTAGGTTTAGGTTTAGGTTTAGGCTTAGGTTTGTGGTTTAGGTTTAGGTTTAGGCTTTAGGTTTAGGTTTGTTTAGGTTTAGGTTTAGGTTTAGGCTTAGGTTTGTGGTTTGTGGTTTCAGGTTTAGCGGCCTAGGCCTGTGGCCCA